>WXTY01000001.1:10000000-12633378 GCA_014805645.1 Spiromastix sp. SCSIO F190 | reverse complement strand
TTTAAAATATCACAGGTTAGGGGCCTCTATAGAGACCCGCGGGCCCTGCGGGTTAGGTTGCCCTGGCCCGCCACGGGTTATATAACCCGTACGGGTTTTAAAATCTACTAAGCAAGGCTAATATTGCTCTAAATTAGACAAGGGTGGTACCATTAGAAAGGTCTAGATTAGGCTATTCTAATGGTCTAATTTATACTTAGAAAGGTTAAGAATTGGTGGAGATATCTAGGTTTTTAAAAGTTACTATAAATAACTCTATATTTAAATCCCTAATATCTCCACCAATTCTTAACCTTTTTAAGTACAAATTGGACCATTAGAATGGCCTAATCTAGACCTTTCTAATGGTACCACCCTTGTTTAATTTAGAGCAATATCAGCCTTGCTTAGTAAGATTTTAAAACCCGTTTAGCAAACCCACCCGCCCCGTTAAACCCACGGGCCTAAAAAGTACGGGTAGGCCCTATTCTATAGAGCCCGTGAACCCGCACGGGCCTAATCTTAGGGCCTAAAACCCGCAAAACCCGCGAAAAGTCCAACACTAAGGGCTTCTAACCTTTAGCTCTCTAAGCTACTAGGGGGTAGGTTACTTTTTCTTTGGTAGAATTCTATTCTTAGCTATACTAGTATAGCTTGGAAGGTTCTGGGGGGTGGAATTTAGAGGCTAGGGGGGTGGGGATTACTCTAAGATTGTTTTTAGAGCTTCCAGGCTAAATTAGCCTAATTCTACTTAAAGCTTAGTAACCCCAATATTTAGGGCCTAGATCTTAAAGAACTAAGTTAATTTCTTTTTATATTATTGTAATTACTTAACTAAGCTTCTTTCTTTGTTAGGCTATTCCAGTTTTTAGATTTACTGGCTTTGCTCCAATTCTCTGGGGACTCTCCCCTAAGCCTTGGAAGCTGCCTGTGTACAATAGAGTAGGCATAGTGCTAGAAATAGTATATTACTAGCTAGGGAAAGGATTCTGGCTACAGTAGTACTAACTTTTTACTTAGAAGTAGTAAACTAAGGTAAATTACCTTGCAAGCTTACTATACTTTACTAGTTTTTAGAGAGAACTAGTAAACTAAATATCTTTTTAAGCAAAAGGTAGAAAACTTTACAAAAAGGAAAAAGAGTAGTATATATAAAAGAAGAAAAGATTTCTAGAATTAAGCTCTAAGAGCTATTCTAGCAGTAATTTATTTTAGAGAAAAATTACTAATCCTAGAAGCTTCTTTAGAGGGAAAACTTTAAAAACTAACTAGAAATATCTAAATCTAAAGCTACTGTACCAGTGGCTATACCACCAAGGCCCCAATAGAGATAGAAATGGGTGTATAACTAGTAAAAGTAAAATAGTAGTTAAAGGAAAAGGGAAGGACTAATACCTCTATTTTTGGTCTAGAAAAGTAGAGAAAAACCTTAATCTAGCTAAAGTTCTAGAACTAAAGCTAGTAAAAAAGAACTAAATAAAGAAAAAGGTCTTTCTAAAAAATAAAGCTAGTTCTTAACTAATACTAAGCTAAACTAGGTCTACTAGTAGAACTAAACTAGTTTTAGTAAGTTAAAACTAGTAAAAGGTAGTGTATTCTATTTTATAGACCTAAAATAGCTAAACTAGGCAATAGTTTTTGTAGAGAACTATTAAACTAAGCAGTCTTGTTTAAGCCTGTAATTATAGAGAAACGACTAAGGCCAATACAAACTATAGTAAAGCCTTTGGATATAGTAAGGAAAGTAGAAAAGATTGGTAGAGAGGTTAATAGAAAGGTTAGTAGAAAGGTTAGTTACTAAAGCAATAAAAGGGGGGGTACTGCTCCTACAGTTTGTATAGCATTTATAGTGTATAGCACAGAAAAGGTACTTGGTGTAAATGTCTGGAAACACTAGAAATACTGGTCTGGGGTAAAAATTTTTTGTTTGTAAATTGTAAAGGCAATATTGGTTGCATAGTCTTAAAATTTAGATATATTGTTTAGCTAGTATAGATATACACTGTATCTAATAATAAATTAATACACCCCGAGCCTTAAGGGCCATTGGGAACTGCTAGACTAGTATATACATGCTTTATTGAGCTTGCTTTCTCAACATCAAGCTTACCCAGTATTCCTGTACAGTCAGGAATTGACAGTTCTTTAAGACAAATAGAGCAACAAAAGCCAAATAACAAAAAGAGATACAAAAGGTTATATAAAACAAACAGAATAAAACTAATAAAGAGAGTAGATAGTACAGGGCTTTTCAGTATACAATAAAAGAAAACTATTGCCTATTTTGGCTATACAAAGAGAAGAAAAGAGAGGTGTAGTATAAATATAGAGAACAATAAAATAGAAATAGAAGAAATAGAGAAGTAGAAAAAGAAAATATAGTAAAAGCAACAGAAGTAAAAGCAATACAAGCAAGCAGGCTGCCTTCTATATTCTATAGAACAAAGAATTTGCTAAATAGAACTGTGGCAGGATTCTCTATTGGAGCCACCACCTAGTTAGGTGGTTAATTCCCTTTGCACTTCCCAAGAGCCTTTTAAAGTCTATAGAGCCTGTTTGAGCCTTTAAGGCCTCCCTTTCTAGGGTATACTTCTCACAGTATATAGTAACATGCACTGGAGTTTCTTGACCTCTTCCACAAGAACATAGAGGGCTATTATAGCCAGGAACCCCTTGTTTATAGAGAAAAGCAGCTAGACCAATCTTTCTAGTTCTAAGCTGTATAGCTAGAGAGCACTGAGCTTTCTGGAGACTCTATAAAGGTTTAGAGGTCTAGAATCTGGAGTTAGGTGGTAGTGGTTAATTCTAAGGTCTAGTTCCCTAGTAATTTTACTCCATTTCTTCCTCCAGGAAGCCATTATTGCCTCTCTAGCCTAAGATTTACTAGAGGATCTATTCTCTTGCCTTAATCCATTCCTTAGCCAGAGATTCCACCAATTCTCTGTAGTTTCTTCTGGATGCCTAATCTTTTTATTAAGCTGGCTCCAGCTTTGGTGGTTTCTTGGTTCTTGAAGCTTTGTCTGAATTTTAAGGCATTTCTCTTTAATAAGGTTTTCAATCCTTGTACCTGCTGTTTTCCTTCTATATAGAGCAACCTGGGCATCCAAAACTAGGTTTAGGGGGGCAATTCCAGTGCCTGTTTCCAATGCATGGATTGGAGTAGCTCTAAAACCTCCACTAACTATCCTTAGAGCATTGTTTTGGAAGGTTTCTAGCTTCTTAGCCAATCCTTTGGAATTTCCATCTAGGGTAGGTGTATGCCAGGCTATAGAGGCATAGGTAATTGCTGGTAGAACCACTGTTTTATATAGTAGCCTACCTTCCTCTAATGGAATACCCCAGGTAGAGCCAGTTAACCTAGCTAGTGCATTGGATTGGGTAGCCAATTTCCTCTCTATTGCTTTGTAATGCTGTAACCAATTTAGTCTAGAATCTAGAAATAGACCAAGAATTCTAAGACTCTCTTGTGGTTGAATAGTTATATTGGTTCCTTCCAAAACTAGTGGTTTCCCAAGGTTAAACCTCCTAGTATTTCTTGAAAAATGCATTAGAGAGTACTTTTCAGGGGCAAACCTAGCTCCATGTCTCTTTGCCCAGGCAATACACCTTCCATGGACCCTATTTAAGGCTCTAGTAGTCTGTTCAGTGGACTTTCCATAGGCTATAATGTTTATATCATCACTGAAGCCTATACTCAATACTTTCTGGTGCTCTGGATTGCATAGATCCACTAGTTCAGCATTGTAGAAGAGAAATAGAATTGCAGACATACAAGATCCTTGGGGGGTTCCAGCAGAAATATTAAAAATCTTGGAAGGCTTATTCTTAAACCAAAGAATAGAGGCTCTATCCTGCATAAAGCTTCTAACCCAGCCTACTAGAGACTCTGGAATACCCTTTTTCTTTAGAATATAGACCAGCCTTTCTGGAATAACATGGTCAAAGGCTCCAGTCATGTCCAGAGAAAGAATAGAGGCTATGCCTCTCTCTAATAAGTTCCCTTGCCAAATAGTTCTAATTGCACTCAGTAGTAAATCCAAAGCATGAGTGGTTGAATGCCCTTTTCTGGCTCCAAATTGGGTGGCAGGAAGAAGACTATATTTCTCAGCTATATTCTAGAGTCTCCTAGCTGTAACCCCTTCTATAACCTTTCCCAGAGTATTTAGAAGTGCTACAGGCCTCCAGGCCTTGGCAATAGAGTGGTCTGGCCTTCCTGGCTTTCTTAATACTACTGTTTTGGCAGTTTTAAAGATCTTTGGATAGTATTGCCAATTCCAACATCCCTCTATAAGGATTTGCATTGGTTTATAGAGGGAAGGTCCTAAGGCTTTTAAAAATCCATTAGGAATACTATCTAGGCCAGGGGCTTTCCAGGAGGCTGTTGCCTTTATAAATTGGCCAATTTCCTTCTCTGTAGGAGGTTCTAAACCTTCTAGGGCAGGGGGAAAGCTATTCTCTTGTTCTATATCTCTAAGATCTACTTCTGGAAGCTGAGGAAAGAATTGGTTTGCAAATTCCTGAGATTTCTGCTGGTGTGTAGTAGCCAATTCTCCATTTCTGGTCTTTAGAGAGGGAACTAAGGGTAGCTCTATAGGTAAGTGGCTTCTTAGCCTTCCCCACCTTGCTAGTTTCCATAAACTGCCCTATCTTCTCTAAGCTTGTGGGTAAATTGTCTAAATTGGAACCTTTTAGACTCTTTAATAGCTTTTTTCTTGGCTTTGGCAGCTTGTTTAACTAGGTCTGGATAGGCAGCCCTTGCTCTAAGACTTCTCTCTTCCTGAATTAGGCCAGCAATCTCTTGATTCCACCAGGGAGCAGCTTTTTGGCTTGGTTTGGAGTTTTCTCTTGTTTTTGGAACAGTAATCTCAGCAATACTAAGGATTTTTTGCTGTAAATAGAAGGCATACTGCTCTACCTTGTCCCTGCTATTTAGGCTATTTGGAAACCAGAGATCTTGGGCTAGGTTTTGGACTTCTTCTTGATTGGCATCCTTCCATTTGTACCTTCTTTGATTTGGTTGATCTAGCTCTGTTTCTAGGTCTAATTCCAGTGCTATAAGCATGTGGTCAGAGCTATATTGAAGATTCTCAGGGGTAGATATAGAAATAAGCTTATTTGCTATTTCTATAGAGCTAAAGGAGAGATCAATGGTTGTTTTAGAAGGGTGTCTAATCCATGTAGGCATTTTAGAGGGGGTAAGTAGCTCCAGGCCTAAGCTAGCTGTAATTTCCAATAGATCCTTTGCCATTTCATGGGTTTCAGTGGATTCCAATATTCCAAAGAGAATGGTGAAGGTTAAAGTCTCCCAGTAGAATATTAGAACTAGTATCTAGTTCCAATTCTTGAAGCTTATAGATAGGGGATAGCCTATCTATAATACTGTGTGCTCCTGGGGGTGGTGAATATATATTTATAACCTTAATCTTCTTCTCTTCTTCCAAAATTGTAAGGATTGCAATGTTTGGACATGGAAAGTCCACTGACCAGGTTCCAGGCTTGCATAGAGAGGTGTTCAGTAGGAAGCAGGCATTTGTATGGAATTTGTCTGGATATAGAGGTAACCACTGGGTACTAGACCTTCCTATAGTCTGAAATAGTCTAGTATCCTTCCAAGGTTCCTAAATAGCTATAAATTGGAAGTTAAATAGCTGTGGATCCCCTATTATTCCAAGCATAATATCCTTGCTTAGGTGGGTGTTATATTGAGCTACCCTCATTGAGAATTAGCAGGATTCTGGCTTGCCTCTGGATTTTCTTCTGTAGTATCCATTTCACCTGCTAATTCAGCTTGATTCTAGGATTCAGTCTAAAATAGTGTCTCTATTCTTGAATGGGAATTTGCAGCGGTTCTCTGGGCAATTTCTAGTCCTGAAGGCCTTCCTCTCTTTCTAGTGGCTTGGGTAGAAGGCTCTAACCTAGATCTTTTACTACTAGGTTGGAGCTGGGAGGCTTCAAAGGGTGTTGGTTCCCCTAATTAGATTGGAAGCTTGTTTTCCTGCCTGCTAGCAAAGAATTTAGGCTTATTCTCTTTGGCTAAAGCTATTCTCTCTGTTTCAACCTTGTATTTAGGGCATTGCATATCTCCAGAGGTGTGCTTTCCTTGGCAATTAGAGCATCTAGCCCTAGATAGGTCCCCCTTTAGGGGGCAATGCTCAAATCTATGGTCTCCTTTGGAGCAGAAACCACACTTAGGGGCCTTAGTACAGTATCTAGCTTGGTGGCCATACCCCTGGCAGTGATAGCACCTAGAAACTAGGCATGTAGAGTCAAATAGCTCTACAGTTTTAAGCTCATTCTCAATAACTAGCCCATTGTTAATAAGGTAGTTAGCTTGCTCAGGGGTTTGGAGGTCTAGAAGCATAGAGCCAGACTTCTTGGTATTCTTTAGAGTAGCTCTTCTCCAGTGGAATTGCTGAATCCTAAGAAATCCTTCAAGATTAGGGTTATACTTTAGAATGTTGGCTTTCCCAATTTCTTGCTGGTCCTGTTTAAAGGCTTCTTTGCGTACTCCATGCACTAGAACTGTATACCTTCTAGTATAGACCTTGTTTTCCTCTTGCTTGCCAAAGGTATTAAGCCATACCTTGTTTGCTTCAGCTCTATCCTTAGTGGCTGCATTCTCAGCCACTAGAATAATCTCAGAGCTAGCTAGTCTCCTAGCTCCTAGGAAAAGTCCAATTCCATGCTTCTTGGTAGCTTCATTGATCTTTGCAAGGGCTGTGGTATATGGAATAGTAGCTAGAAGTTCAGCTAGGGCTGGGCTTCTAATCTTTAGCTCCCTAAGCTGCTGGGGGGTTGGAAGCTTCTCCTTTGGAGGGATTCCAGTTTTTGCTATACTAGCATAGCTAGGGAGGCTCTGGGGGGTAGGGATTGGAGGTTGGGGGGGTGGAGGTTGCTCTAATATTGTCTTTAGAGCCTCCAGGCCAAATTGGCCTAATCCTGCTTGAAGCTTGGTAACCCCATTATGGTTGGGGCCTAGATCTTGAAGAACTAAGTCAATTCCTTCTTGCATAGTTGTAATAGCTTGACTAAGGTTCTTTCTTCTTTGAGCTAAATTTCTAGCTTTTGGGTTCACTGGCTTTGCTCCAATTCTCTGGGGACTCTCCCCTAAGCTTTGAGAGCTGCCTGTGTTCAATAGAGTAGGCATTTTAGCTAGAAATACTAGGTTTACTAGCTAGGGAAAGGATTTTGGCTGCAGTGGTACTAACTTTTTACTTAGAAGTAGTAAACTAAGGTGAATTGCCTTGCAAGCTCACCACACTTCACTAGTTTTTAGAGAGAACTAGTAAACTAAATACCTTTTTAAGCAAAAGGTAGAAAACTTTACAAAAAGGAGGGGGGGTAGTGTATACAGGAAAGGGGAAAAAGATTTCTAGAATCAAGCTCTAAAAGCTGTTCTAGCAGTAATTTATTTTGGAGGGGAATTACCAATCCCAGAAGCTTCTTTGGAGGGAAAACTTCAAAAACCAACTAGAAATATCTAAATCTAAAGCTACTGTACCAGTGGCTATACCACCAAGGCACTAGTAGAGACAGAAATAGGTGTATAACTAGTAAATATAAAGTAGTGGTTAAAGGAAAAGGGGCAGTGCTAACACCTCTGTTTTTGGTCTAGAAAAGCAGAGAAAAACCTTAATCTAGCTAAAGTTCTAGAACTAAAGCCAGCAAGAAAGGACTAAACAAAGAAAAAGGTCTCCCTAAGGAATAGAGCTAGTCCTTAACTAATACTGGGCTAAACCAGGTCCACTAGTAGAACTAGACTAGTTTTAGAGTTAAAACTAGTAAAAGATAGCAGGTTCTATTTTATAGACCCAGAGTAGCCAAACTGGGTAATAGTTTTTGCAGAGAACTATTAAACTAGGCAGTCTTGTTTAAGCCTGTGATCGCGGGAACAGGTCTAAGGCCAATACAAACTGTAGTAAAGCCTTTTGGGTATAGTAAAGAGAAGAGAAGAGAGAAGTTGGTTGCTGGAGCAATAAAAGGGGGGTACCACTCCTGCAGTTTGTGTGGCGTTTGTAGTGTGTGGCGCAGAAAAGGTACTTGGTGTGAGTGTCCGGGAACACCAGAAGTGCTGGTTCGGGGTGAAAATTTTTCGTTCGCGAATTGTACAGGCAGTATTGGTCGCACGGTCTTGAAATTTGGATATGTTGTTCGGCTAATATAGGCGTATTCGGTATCCAATTTCCAGGTGATTTGGACTAATATTGGTGGTGTGGTGAAGGGAAATATCCCTCTTCTGTTAATAGATCGGTGAAATCACCTTTTCATCAACAGCACCCCCAATACAGGGCCAATTGGCCTGAAATTTGGATGGTAGCCTCTGTAAGAGACAGGCTTTCGATTGAACCTATTTTCAACGTAAAATTCCAAGAATTGACTGAGTTTGGATTCCGGCGTGTGTTTACACTGTATCTAATTTCCAGAAGATTTAGACTAATATTAATAGTATAGTAAAGGGAAATACCCCTCTTCTATTAATAGATTGGTAAAATTACCTTTTTATCAACAGCACCACCAATATAGGGCTAATTGGCCTAAAATTTAGATAGTAGCCTCTGTAAGAGACAGGCTTTTAATTAAACCTATTTTCAATGTAAAATTCCAAGAATTGACTGAGTTTGGATTCCAGTGTATTTTATACTAAGTAATTTAACTATTACTAGTTAATATTACTTACTAGTTAATATAATATAGTAAATTATCTATTACCTTAGTAAACTAAAAAGAGATAGAGAAAGATATTGTTATTTAAATATTTCTATTATATATTCTTTCTCTATAGCTGTCTAATAATAATAATAATAAATTAATACACCCCGAGCCTTAAGGGCCATTGGGAACTGCTAGACTAGTATATACATGCTTTATTGAGCTTGCTTTCTCAACATCAAGCTTACCCAGTATTCCTGTACAGTCAGGAATTGACAGTTCTTTAAGACAAATAGAGCAACAAAAGCCAAATAACAAAAAGAGATACAAAAGGTTATATAAAACAAACAGAATAAAACTAATAAAGAGAGTAGATAGTACAGGGCTTTTCAGTATACAATAAAAGAAAACTATTGCCTATTTTGGCTATACAAAGAGAAGAAAAGAGAGGTGTAGTATAAATATAGAGAACAATAAAATAGAAATAGAAGAAATAGAGAAGTAGAAAAAGAAAATATAGTAAAAGCAACAGAAGTAAAAGCAATACAAGCAAGCAGGCTGCCTTCTATATTCTATAGAACAAAGAATTTGCTAAATAGAACTGTGGCAGGATTCTCTGTTGGAGCCACCACCTAGTTAGGTGGTTAATTCCCTTTGCACTTCCCAAGAGCCTTTTAAAGTCTATAGAGCCTGTTTGAGCCTTTAAGGCCTCCCTTTCTAGGGTATACTTCTCACAGTATATAGTAACATGCACTGGAGTTTCTTGACCTCTTCCACAAGAACATAGAGGGCTATTATAGCCAGGAACCCCTTGTTTATAGAGAAAAGCAGCTAGACCAATCTTTCTAGTTCTAAGCTGTATAGCTAGAGAGCACTGAGCTTTCTGGAGACCTCTATAAAGGTTTAGAGGTCTAGAATCTGGAGTTAGGTGGTAGTGGTTAATTCTAAGGTCTAGTTCCCTAGTAATTTCACTCCATTTCTTCCTCCAGGAAGCCATTATTGCCTCTCTAGCCTGAGATTTACTAGAGGATCTATTCTCTTGCCTTAATCCATTCCTTAGCCAGAGATTCCACCAATTCTCTGTAGTTTCTTCTGGATGCCTAATCTTTTTATTAAGCTGGCTCCAGCTTTGGTGGTTTCTTGGTTCTTGAAGCTTTGTCTGAATTTTAAGGCATTTCTCTTTAATAAGGTTTTCAATCCTTGTACCTGCTGTTTTCCTTCTATATAGAGCAACCTGGGCATCCAAAACTAGGTTTAGGGGGGCAATTCCAGTGCCTGTTTCCAATGCATGGATTGGAGTAGCTCTAAAACCTCCACTAACTATCCTTAGAGCATTGTTTTGGAAGGTTTCTAGCTTCTTAGCCAATCCTTTGGAATTTCCATCTAGGGTAGGTGTATGCCAGGCTATAGAGGCATAGGTAATTGCTGGTAGAACCACTGTTTTATAGTAGCCTACCTTCCTCTAATGGAATACCCCAGGTAGAGCCAGTTAACCTAGCTAGTGCATTGGATTGGGTAGCCAATTTCCTCTCTATTGCTTTGTAATGCTGTGACCAATTTAGTCTAGAATCTAGAAATAGACCAAGAATTCTAAGACTCTCTTGTGGTTGAATAGTTATATTGGTTCCTTCCAAAACCAGTGGTTTCCCAAGGTTAAACCTCCTAGTATTTCTTGAAAAATGCATTAGAGAGTACTTTTCAGGGGCAAACCTAGCTCCATGTCTCTTTGCCCAGGCAATACACCTTCCATGGACCCTATTTAAGGCTCTAGTAGTCTGTTCAGTGGACTTTCCATAGGCTATAATGTTTATATCATCACTGAAGCCTATACTCAATACTTTCTGGTGCTCTGGATTGCATAGATCCACCAATTCAGCATTGTAGAAGAGAAATAGAATTGCAGACATACAAGATCCTTGGGGGGTTCCAGCAGAAATATTAAAAATCTTGGAAGGCTTATTCTCAAACCAAAGAATAGAGGCTCTATCCTGCATAAAGCTTCTAACCCAGCCTACTAGAGACTCTGGAATACCCTTTTTCTTTAGAATATAGACCAGCCTTTCTGGAATAACATGGTCAAAGGCTCCAGTCATGTCCAGAGAAAGAATGGAGGCTATGCCTCTCTCTAATAGTTCCCTTGCCAAATAGTTCTAATTGCACTCAGTAGTAAATCCAAAGCATGAGTGGTTGAATGCCCTTTTCTGGCTCCAAATTGGGTGGCAGGAAGAAGACTATATTTCTCAGCTATATTCTGGAGTCTCCTAGCTGTAACCCCTTCTATAACCTTTCCCAGAGTATTTAGAAGTGCTACAGGCCTCCAGGCCTTGGCAATAGAGTAGTCTGGCCTTCCTGGCTTTCTTAACACTACTGTTTTGGCAGTTTTAAAGATCTTTGGATAGTATTGCCAATTCCAACATCCCTCTATAAGGATTTGCATTGGTTTATAGAGGGAAGGTCCTAAGGCTTTTAAAAATCCATTAGGAATACTATCTAGGCCAGGGGCTTTCCAGGAGGCTGTTGCCTTTATAAATTGGCCAATTTCCTTCTCTGTAGGAGGTTCTAAACCTTCTAGGGCAGGGGGAAAGCTATTCTCTTGTTCTATATCTCTAAGATCTGCTTCTGGAAGCTGAGGAAAGAATTGGTTTGCAAATTCCTGAGATTTCTGCTGGTGTGTAGTAGCCAATTCTCCATTTCTGGTCTTTAGAGAGGGAACTAAGGGTAGCTCTATAGGCAAGTGGCTTCTTAGCCTTCCCCACCTTGCTAGTTTCCATAAACCTGCCCTATCTTCTCTAAGCTTGTGGGTAAATTGTCTAAATTGGAACCTTTTAGACTCTTTAATAGCTTTTTTCTTGGCTTTGGCAGCTTGTTTAACTAGGTCTGGATAGGCAGCCCTTGCTCTAAGACTTCTCTCTTCCTGAATTAGGCCAGCAATCTCTTGATTCCACCAGGGAGCAGCTTTTTGGCTTGGTTTGGAGTTTTCTCTTGTTTTTGGAACAGTAATCTTAGCAATACTAAGGATTTTTTGCTGTAAATAGAAGGTATACTGCTCTACCTCGTCCCTGCTATTTAGGCTATTTGGAAACCAGAGATCTTGGGCTAGGTTTTGGACTTCTTCTTGATTGGCATCCTTCCATTTGTACCTTCTTTGATTTGGTTGATCTAGCTCTGTTTCTAGGTCTAATTCCAGTGCTATAAGCATGTGGTCAGAGCCATATTGAAGATTCTCAGGGGTAGATATAGAAATAAGCTTATTTGCTATTTCTATAGAGCTAAAGGAGAGATCAATGGTTGTTTTAGAAGGGTGTCTAATCCATGTAGGCATTTTAGAGGGGGTAAGTAGCTCCAGGCCTAAGCTAGCTGTAATTTCCAATAGATCCTTTGCCATTTCATGGGTTTCAGTGGATTCCAATGCATTCCAAAGAGAATGGTGAAGGTTAAAGTCTCCCAGTAGAATATTAGAACTAGTATCTAGTTCCAATTCTTGAAGCTTATAGATAGGGGATAGCCTATCTATAATACTGTGTGCTCCTGGGGGTGGTGAATATATATTTAAACCTTAATCTTCTTCTCTTCTTCCAAAATTGTAAGGATTGCAATGTTTGGACATGGAAAGTCCACTGACCAGGTTCCAGGCTTGCATAGAGAGGTGTTCAGTAGGAAGCAGGCATTTGTATGGAATTTGTCTGGATATAGGGTAACCACTGGGTACTAGACCTTCCTATAGTCTGAAATAGTCTAGTATCCTTCCAAGGTTCCTGAATAGCTATAAATTGGAAGTTAAATAGCTGTGGATCCCCTATTATTCCAAGCATAATATCCTTGCTTAGGTGGGTGTTATTTGAGCTACCCTCATTGAGAATTAGCAGGATTCTGGCTTGCCTCTGGATTTTCTTCTGTAGTATCCATTTCACCTGCTAATTCAGCCTGATTCTGGGATTCAGTCTGAAATAGTGTCTCTATTCTTGAATGGGAATTTGCAGCAGTTCTCTGGGCAATTTCTAGTCCTGAAGGCCTTCCTCTCTTTCTAGTGGCTTGGGTAGAAGGCTCTAACCTAGATCTTTTACTACTAGGTTGGAGCTGGGAGGCTTCAAAGGGTGTTGGTTCCCCTAATTGGATTGGAAGCTTGTTTTCCTGCCTACTAGCAAAGAATTTGGGCTTATTCTCTTTGGCTAAAGCTATTCTCTCTGTTTCAACCTTGTGTTTAGGGCATTGCATATCTCCAGAGGTGTGCTTTCCTTGGCAATTAGAGCACCTAGCCCTAGATAGGTCCCCCTTTAGGGGGCAATGCTCAAATCTATGGTCTCCTTTGGAGCAGAAACCACACTTAGGGGCCTTAGTACAGTATCTAGCTTGGTGGCCATACCCCTGGCAGTGATAGCACCTAGAAACTAGGCATGTAGAGTCAAATAGCTCTACAGTTTTAAGCTCATTCTCAATAACTAGCCCATTGTTAATAAGGTAGTTAGCTTGCTCAGGGGTTTGGAGGTCTAGAAGCATAGAGCCAGACTTCTTGGTATTCTTTAGAGTAGCTCTTCTCCAGTGGAATTGCTGAATCCTAAGAAATCCTTCAAGATTAGGGTTATACTTTAGAATGTTGGCTTTCCCAATTTCTTGCTGGTCCTGTTTAAAGGCTTCTTTGCGTACTCCATGCACTAGAACTGTATACCTTCTAGTATAGACCTTGTTTTCCTCTTGCTTGCCAAAGGTATTAAGCCATACCTTGTTTGCTTCAGCTCTATCCTTAGTGGCTGCATTCTCAGCCACTAGAATAATCTCAGAGCTAGCTAGTCTCCTAGCTCCTAGGAAAAGTCCAATTCCATGCTTCTTGGTAGCTTCATTGATCTTTGCAAGGGTTGTGGTATATGGAATAGTAGCTAGAAGTTTAGCTAGGGCTGGGCTTCTAATCTTTAGCTCCCTAAGCTGCTGGGGGGTTGGAAGCTTCTCCTTTGGAGGGATTCCAGTTTTTGCTATACTAGCATAGCTAGGGAGGCTATGGGGGGTAGGGATTGGAGGTTGGGGGGGTGGAGGTTGTTCTAATATTGTCTTTAGAGCCTCCAGGCCAAATTGGCCTAATCCTGCTTGAAGCTTGGTAACCCCATTATGGTTGGGGCCTAGATCTTGAAGAACTAAGTCAATTCCTTCTTGTATAGTTGTAATGGCTTGACTAAGGTTCTTTCTTCTTTAAGCTAAATTTCCAGCTTTTGGGTTCACTGGCTTTGCTCCAATTCTCTGGGGACTCTCCCCTAAGCTTTGAGAGCTGCCTGTGTTCAATGGAGTAGGTATTTTAGCTAGAAATACTAGGTTTACTAGCTAGGGAAAGGATTTTGGCTGCAGTGGTACTAACTTTTTACTTAGAAGTAGTAAACTAAGGTGAATTGCCTTGCAAGCTCACCACACTTCACTAGTTTTTAGAGAGAACTAGTAAACTAAATACCTTTTTAAGCAAAAGGTAGAAAACTTTACAAAAGGAGGGGGGGTAGTGTATACAAGAAAGGGGAAAATAATTTCTAGAATCAAGCTCTAAAAGCTGTTCTAGCAGTAATTTATTTTGGAGGGGAATTACCAATCCCAGAAGCTTCTTTGGAGGGAAAACTTCAAAAACCAACTAGAAATATCTAAATCTAAAGCTACTGTACCAGTGGCTATACCACCGAGGCACTAGTAGAGACAGAAATAGGTGTATAACTAGTAAATATAAAGTAGTGGTTAAAGGAAAAGGGGCAGTGCTAACACCTCTGTTTTTGGTCTAGAAAAGCAGAGAAAAACCTTAATCTAGCTAAAGTTCTAGAACTAAAGCCAGCAAGAAAGGACTAAACAAAGAAAAAGGTCTCCCTAAGGAATAGAGCTAGTCCTTAACTAATACTGGGCTAAACCAGGTCCACTAGTAGAACTAGACTAGTTTTAGAGTTAAAACTAGTAAAAGATGGCAGGTTCTATTTTATAGACCCAGAGTAGCCAAACTGGGTAATAGTTTTTGCAGAGAACTATTAAACTAGGCAGTCTTGTTTAAGCCTGTGATCGCGGGAACAGGTCTAAGGCCAATACAAACTGTAGTAAAGCCTTTTGGGTATAGTAAAGAGAAGAGAAGAGAGAAGTTGGTTGCTGGAGCAATAAAAGGGGGGTACCACTCCTGCAGTTTGTGTGGCGTTTGTAGTGTGTGGCGCAGAAAAGGTACTTGGTGTGAGTGTCCGGGAACACCAGAAGTGCTGGTTCGGGGTGAAAATTTTTCGTTCGCGAATTGTAAAGGCAGTATTGGTCGCACGGTCTTGAAATTTGGATATGTTGTTCGGCTAATATAGGCGTATTCGGTATCCAATTTCCAGGTGATTTGGACTAATATTGGTGGTGTGGTGAAGGGAAATATCCCTCTTCTGTTAATGGATTGGTGAAATCACCTTTTCATCAACAGCACCCCCAATACAGGGCCAATTGGCCTGAAATTTGGATGGTAGCCTCTGTAAGAGACAGGCTTTCGATTGAACCTATTTTCGACGTAAAATTCCAAGAATTGACTGAGTTTGGATTCCGGTGTGTTTTTTTCTATAATTAATCTACTATATATAAAACAGAAGCCTGTGCAAATTAAATAACATTAAAATTTAGATAACTATATTTAAAGCTATTATATATATTTTTAAGATTAAAATAATTATTATATAGTCTATAAACTAATAAACCCAGTTACAGTATTACTAAACAGTAGAAAACTATATAAATATATAACTAATATATAGCAGACAAGGCTATAAGGTTATAGAATTTAAGATACAAGACCTAAACTAAGTAAACTACTATTATAAAAATTAAAAAATATTATAGAGCTATATACTATAGTTAATAAAATTAGAATCTTTACTTTCTAAGCTATCTAACTCCTTGTCTGGGCTAAGTAAAACCTTAGCCTTAGTATTTAGCAGAAGCCTTTTATAAGGTAGCAGTATTTTTATATAGTAGCTATTATTATTACTTTAAAGCTACCTTAAGAAATTATCTATCTCTAGATTTATACTATCTCTAACTTTGCTTAGCTATTAAGCAATATATACTACTTTAGTTATTGTATAATCTTAGACAGGTACCTATTTATATATAATAGAATATTTATACTTAAGGAATTAAGTTAAGTATTCTATAATTAAAACTTAGTATCTAACTAATATAGTTTTATTACTTAAAATTATTACTACCTACTAGTTTCTTTAACTTATATTGTATAGTCTCTAAGTCCCTACCTCTGTATTTCTTTAACCCCTGCTCTAGTATAGCCCTAAAATAAGTAGTATTAATTTTCTTCTACTAAAGAGTAGCTTTATTATTCTTTTGCTTAAATTTATTCTAAAGGTATTTATATAACTGCTAGTTTTAAAAATACTTCTCTATTAATACCTTAATAGTACTGTTAAGTAGAACATTCTGCTAGCTAGAATCTAAATTGGCCCTAAAGATATATTAGTATAGTATAGATTTTGCTTTATTCCTGCTTATTACTAACTTACTACTGTATAGATACCTTTAGAGTCCAAAGAGCTATATACCCTGCCTTATAGTTAGCTTTTAATACTTATTCTAATAGCTTATCTCTGCCTTTAAGGTCCTGTTAGTATTTGCAAGCCTAAATAGCCTTGGATATATTTAAGAGTTTTTTCTAAGGAGATAAATTTATTGTAGTATAACCTCTAAAGAGAAGTAATAATATACTTAAATAATATATCTATTTCTGTATTTTATATTTTTAATTATACTGACCCAGTTACTAAGGGTAGATAATAAATTTTGGTAATAATCTATAGTCTATATAATACTAACTAGTTAGTTAGAATAGATACTTTACTGGCAGACAAAATATTATCTAAATTAGATTATAAACCTTTTTTCTCTGGGTCCCCTAGCTTCTCTCTTTCTTTCCTTACTTTACCAATGTTAGATCTATTTAATTAGGATAAAAGGCTATATTACCCTGGCTATACTTTAGGAAATATAGCTTTTAGTTATAGAAAGTATTTTAATTATAGTTCTTTAATTTACTTAGGGCCAGATAAAGATAGCTATTATAAAGCCTACCTAAGAGTTATTATATAGTGCAGAAATACAGTACAATGGATAGCTACAGAAAAAGGGTATATAACAGAAATATTTAAATAACAATACTTTTCTCTACCTTTTTCTAGTCTACTAACTTAAAGGCAACAGACAATTTACTATATTATATTAACCAGTAAGTAATATTAACTAGTAATATTAAATTACTTACTACTAATAGCCTTTTATTAGAAGCTAAACAGAAAATCTAAGAGCTATAGCAATTGCCAGGTCTTATTATTTCTTGGTAACTATTTATCTGGCTTATATATAAAATTAGCAATACCTTGTTTCTAGATATATAAATCCAATGGCAAGCCTCTACTATAGATATACTCCAAAAAGTTATAGAAGGAACTATTGTAGCCCTATTTAAATATATATAGAGAAATTACTGTATTTATATTCTTTCTATAATTTCTAATATCTATTGTAGGTACTAATATAGGACAAATACATTAAGACAAGGTAATACTTAAAGTAAAGAATATAAAACTAGTATAGATAGTTCTATAGTATATTAGCTATAACTTTTTTTTAGAAAATACTAAGGGCCAAGTAATTTATATAACTAAGAAAATAGTTAAGCAGGCTTAGAAGTCTATACCTAATATATAGATAGGGAAATAGATCTATATTAGAATAGATAAATAAATCTCTCTAATTAGTACTTATAGATCCATTATAACTAAGGTAGTAAGCTACAATTTAATTAATACCCTTACTAAATATACTACTTCTAACCTAGCTTTATACAACAATAAAGTAAAGAACAAGTAGATAGGTACTAGCTATCCAATAAAATTCTATAGATAATCTAGATTCTAGACCTATTAGTCTTAGTCTATATTCCTTGTTAATATACAGTAGGGAACCTTATTAGTAATTGTTACCAAAGATTGTTACCAAGAATTATTGCACTATATATTGCTTTTATATAATTATATTATTATTAATGCATTGCTAATTTGCAATTAAAAACTATTATTTTATACAGAACTTATTATAAGCTTAAGACTTATTTCTATTATTCTATCTAGCCTAACTTCTATATTTTATTAATATTTTAATACTATTGTAATTTTAACTAAAGATAAAAGGTTTTCTTGTTTTTATACAGTAAAACAATATATATAAATAGAAATATTAATCTTATATATCTAAAGAACTATAGTAGCAGAAGTTTTAGAAAAACCTTTAACTAAGAGTTAGTAGGCTAGTAGTAAGTATACTTACTACTTTACTGCACCCTATTTTGTTAAAAATTAGATAATTATACAAACACCTGTAGTAATTTTAATGTTATATAACAAAAAATATAATTAATAAAAATTTTATACTAGCAAACTCTATATAAATTTATTTTGTTTACTATTAAGTATAGTATATACTAACTAGGTTAAGTATTTAATTTCTGGTAGGTCCTTTTTTTTTTTTTTGGAATATCCTTCTCTATACCTTTTTTAGCACCCAAGGTAGCTTCCTTAGGTTCCTTGGCCTCCTTTATTAATAACTTTAATAATTTCTTTGTACTTTTATTTTTAGACTTCTACTTAATATTGGTAGACTTTTTGTTAGCAATAGCTCTAGCTAGTATATCTTTAACTTTTTTATTTACCTAGCTAGTAACTTCTTTTAATACTTTAGAAACAGTCTCTTTCTTAATCTTTACTTAAGTTTCTCTCTTTAGTACCAATAGAATTTTTATATTCTCTATTAGTTTTCCTTAGACTTTCTTAGAAAGATTGGCTAGCTTTTCTCTATTTATAATCTTTATATTAGTAGCTATCTGTCCAGAAGGTAGTTTGCTCCCCTATAGAGTCTAATTATAGGGGGATATATCCACCAATTAATTAAAAGAATTAATATAGGTAAAAATAGTCTAGGTAGCTATTTATTACTATAGGGCCTTAAATAGAGTTAAGAGCCAAAAGTCCAGATTGCAGGCATTAATAAGTCCAAAAGAGAAGTATATTTATTTTTGTATTAGAAAACAGAAGCAGGCTTAACTAAAGATTAAATAGTAGCAGAAATATCTAAGGACTTTAACTATACAGGCTTTATAGCCTTCTCTGGACCTAATGCTTAAGGTTTTAGTTATTTTATTAAATTTAATAATATTTTATATATATTTTCTAAGCCAGAAGCTATTAGACTAGTTAGATATTTATACTTAGCTATTTACTTTAAGAAAATAGTAACTAACTTAATAAAGGTTTAATGTTAAGGAATAGAGAATTAAAGGAAACAAGCTAATATATAGAAGCCTTAGTAAACTATTACTAAATATTGTTACTATTAATTATATACAAAGTTACTAAGGTTTTATTTAGACCTTAAGTAATTACTGTTATAATATAAACTTCTTATATTCTCTGCAAATAGCAGTATAGTATAATTATATAAAATATATTATCTATATTATACCTTTTTGTAAACTCTTTTAAATTTACTTTTTTTCTTTTATTAAGTAATACTTTTTATCTATTACCCTGTTCTTTTTGCTTTCTATTTAAGAGGTAGCCTATTTACTTTTTACTTACTTAATTTTTATATACTTTTCTGTCTATATATTACTACTATCTTATTGCTCTCTTTTAATATATCTCTAACAAATATTTCTTTTAGTAATTCTAAACTTTAATTATTATAGATAACTAAGATAAGTTTTAATTCTATCTCTATAATACCTTAGGCCCTACCAGTAAATCTTAAGACTGTAATTCTGCTGCATTAAAAATGCAAAAAAGTAACCTTTATAAAATAGATAAAGAATATATATAATAAGTTTTACTGTTAGTAGTACTATACAAGGATAGAGTACAATATTACAATATATACAAACCTTAAGGGTCTTAACAATCCAAGGTAAAATAATAAAAGCAAAAAAGCTTAAAATAGTAACTAGCTTTATTATACCAAGGCTATAAATACTGGTACTGGAGAGCCAGTAGTTATATACAATAGATATAATACAGTACTTTAATATATAGGTACAAAAAGAAACTTAGAATTAAGTATAAAAATTTATCTCTAAATAAAAGATTGCCTAAATTATCTAGCTAGCTAGTAGCAGCAGACAATATTATTTATAAGTAATAATAACAATAATTCTGGGTAACAATTCTAAGTAATAATTCTAACTTATATATACTAGGCAGGTACCAATAATAAATACTAAAAGCTAGATTAATTTACCTCTACCTACAAGAACTTTTAGAAGAAACTAGTCTAAATATTTAGTAGTATTTTATTGCTATTCTATACTATTAATAACCCTAACCTTTACAATTTTATTAAAAGTTTCTGTAACCCCAGAGTAGTGCCTTTTTTTCTATATTAAACTGGTATATATAGCTTAGTAAACTTCTATACTAAAAAATCTTAATTAGTAGCCCTGGTTAATCTAGTACCTAGATTAAAGGTATCCCTAGCTATTAATATATAGACAAGCCTAAATAACCTAGGTTTTCTCTGTATAAAGGGCTACTATATTACAGCAGACTAGGCTTACAAGGAGGCTATAATAGACTTTAAACTGCTTTGTAGAATATATACAGGAAAGAATCTAGTACAGTATACAGTAAAATTTATTTAGTACTATTATATTAAATAGTCTGTACTTGCAATTACAAACAATAATATACAAAATAATAGAATAATAGATTAAAAGATTTTAAGGTACTTTAGGCAAAGAAGGGTTTACTGGAATTCTATATCTAACTAGCTTCTATACTTAGCTTATATAGTCTAGCTAGTAGTACAGGCTTTATTAAAGGGTCTTAAGAATAAAAAGCTATACAACAAAACTTAGTCCCAAAACTATAGTCTTAATATACAGGGGGACAATACTAAGGATACTGTAGAGAATAATAGCAAGGATAATAGCAATAATAGTATAGAGAATAATAGCAAAGATAAACTTAATAATAATACTAAAAATATTAGTAAGTATAGTACAGTAGTTAATAGAGAGCTTTTACTTATAAAGGCCTTTGCAAAGGTAATAATACCTAGTAACAGTCTTAATTTATTGTAGACTAATAGATAAGATAGCTTTATTAAATTTCTAAGGTAGCTAATACTAGCCCCCAGTACAAAGAATTGTTTAAAGAGAAGCAATGCAAGTATATATCTAACAAACTTAAGAAAAATTTAATTAAACTTAGATAGATAGCTCTAACCTACTAGAGTTTAGTATTTTTTATATATATCTATATATTTTGCCTAAAACCCTATATCTATATATAGATAATTAGATATAAAGAGAAGTATATTAATACCCTTACCTTAACTAAGGATAAGTAGTAACTAATACAGTATATAATTATATTGCTAAGTTTTTTTTGGCAGGCAATAAATATACTATTAAAAATAAGTACTCCTTATATTTAATTTGTATAGTTAGTCTATAATAGCCTAATTAACTACTTAGATAATATATATAATAAAGCTATTAAGTAGCTTAACTGGGCCCCTATAGTTAGCTATAGTTTACAGAATAGTATTAAGGCTATCTATTAAAAGATTAGCTACTACTATAGTAAGACTAATAGCTAATAGAAAGAGATTTATAGTATAGCTTCTATTTTTAACTTATATATTTAAAAATATATACAAGGTGCAAAAGATTGGAAATAGAAGACTAAAGATAAGACTCTTAAATATACTAAGGTATACTATAATAGATTTTACAGGGCTTATAAAAGCAGAAAAACAAGTAGCTTATAGATATATAACCAATAGTAAATATATACTAGTCTTGGACTTTTTACTAATTAAATATAGCCTTGTACTTATAGTAACAATAATCTTATAGATAACTTAGATAAGGAGTCTAATAATATTAGTTAACTATATTAGAGTATATCTAAGTTTAAGCAATACCTTTAAGATCTGTATAGCCAAAAAGTAACTAAAGAGTCTATACTAAATTACTAGAGAAAATCTAAGCCTATCTATTCTACAGTAGTATATATAGCTTGCAATATATTGTTAGTATAGCTAGAAAGTATAGAGGTTAAATAGGTATTTAGTTCTGTACAGTATATTTGCAAATAGAATTAAGTAAGTCTAAAGGAAAATACTATAAAGAAGCTTATAATTGTAGAATATAAATAATAGCAGGTACATTAAAGTAGAAAAAGAAAGCTTCTAGATAATAAAGTAAAGAGTAAGTAACTAAAGGCTATATTTAGGGTAGGGGGCTACAGGCAGTATATATTACAAGCAAAGAAAAAGATAGCCAGGGCCTACAATAGAGTATTTTTTAGAAGATAATATTAACAATACTAGAGATAAAAAAGGGCCCCCCTTTAGTAAGTAAAGGTTATTATTTATTCTAATTATAATATATATAAGTAGAGCTAGCTACTATATAGAACAAAACATTGCAATTATTTTAATAATTATTACCAAAAATTATTACTAAGTAGTTATTTAATCTGCAGTGCTAAGGATTATTACTAACTTACTACTGCTTTTACTCTATATATACTCTATATATTGCAATATAATATTGCATACAAGATTGCATTACAGAAAGGTTAAAAAAACCAATTACAGTTATATTGCATTATATTATATAGTAGGGGACTGCATTGCAGTTACATTGCATTACATTGTATACAATGTAAAAATCTTGGCATTGTATTTTTCTGTGGCCAAGAATATTGCAGTTACATTGCATTGCATTGCAGGGTATAATGCAATGCAATGTAACTACAATATTGTATTTCTGTAGTACCCCTAACTTAAGGGTTCTATTTATTTATTTAGGGGCTACTGGGCATTAGTTATATTCTATAGTAAAGGGTCTATAGTAATTAGTATAGTATAGTTAGTTAGTATACTCTAGTTCTAATAGACCTTTATAATTGCTAATAGATATACTACAGTAACTATAGTAAGGTTAGTAGATATATTATAGAAAATAGTAATATTCCTGGTAGCCTAAATTATATTTTTTAATTGGTAGGTGCTTTACAATAAGGCATAAAAATAAATAGGTATTAAAGAAAAAGAAACTATAAATAGACTATAGAAAGAATATAATCTAGATTATATAGTTTATCTATAGATTAGTACTGTATTTTAATGGTTAATAGTTAATTAGCTTAACCTTGGTTTAGGTCTCTACTTTAGAGGCAATATACCTAGTAGTCTCTATAGAGCTACTATTATAGTAGGCAATAGTACTTAGAACCCCTAGAACTATATAGTTAAACTATTACTATAGAATATAAACTTCTATTACTTCCAGTATACTGTAGATAGTAGATATAGTCTAAGAAGTAGTTAGTATATTATATATTTTAAAATCTAATAGAGTAATTGCCTAGCCAGTATATATAGACTTAAATCTTAATCTTTAGTATTGCAGTAATACTATTAATACTGTTAATATTTATAATAATTGCCTGTTATATAGTATATAGTTTTAGTCTAGCAATACAAGCTCTTAGCTCTAAAGTTATAAAAATCTACTAATTCTTTCTCTAGTTAGAAAATATAGTAAAGCTACTTCTAACTAAGGTTACTGTAGTTACTAATTCTTATATTTTAGAGAGTACCCCTAATAATTCTTTAGTTAAGGCTAGAGAGTCTAAGGTTTTTGGAGCCTTTGCAATATCTACCTAAGTAATAGATTTTAAGGTAGTTATTGTAGCTAGTTAGCTATATACTCTAAAAGATATAAAGTCTTTGCTATTAGTCTCTATATAGTTAGAGAAAGAAATAAACTAAATAAATTTACTATATATATTCTTAGTATAGTTATAGTAACTTAGTTACTTATAGAATACAATAAATTTATTAATTATAGAGGCTAAAGATCTAAGGACTTTGCAGTAAATATATACTTAATAGTTTACTTTCTCTAGCTACTTATAGATAGTAGTAAATATAAAGTTTTTATTTAAGCTACTGGATTCTTTAAAAGTAGGTAGCAGGATAGTTTACTACTATCTATACTTACTGGCTTATATAGTAGTAAGGTTAGAGGGTAATGCTAGATCTTATTACTGTATAAAGTTAGTAAATACAATACCCTGCAAAGGGTATTTTGGTGTAGAGGGCTCTATTGCCAACCATAATTGTATTAAAAATACAATATAGAGGGCAAGAGAGGTTATAAATATAACTTAGAACAAAGAGAAGGGTAAAAAACAATAAATTATAACTATAATAGGCAAAAAATTAAAGGTACCCCTATATTTATAGGGAGATAAAAGGATGTCGCACATGGTGGAGTAGCACCTGAATGCGACCAAACCAACAATTTGCATGCTTCTCGGCCTTTCAACAGTACATTGTAGCAGGGAACCGCCTCTCGCAACCTAGTTATTCCTTTACCCTTGACAGCTGATTTGCATCTAAATATCCTCGTTTTGTACCTTGCCTACGCTGCATAACTACTTGAGGAAAGGCCCTAAGCCCGGATAAACTTGGATCGAAGCCTTACAATGACTCTGAAGAATTGCACTACTTTTATAACAAAAAATGTATCTATTGAGCTCCGCTAAATTTCTTACTTAACTTCTGCGGATACACACCACCCACGCTTACTGCTTCCTGCCATGTGGCACCCGCTGGGCTGACGGACGAACGTACTGAGCATCCACGAGCTTGAGTCCCGCATCTCCTCACGTATGGAAGGGAGAAAGAAGAATTATCTGACACTACCTAACCTCTATCTGAGTTTGAATTGCCGGGCTTTGCACTCGCATGTCGCGGTGGAATTAAGGAATTTACACTGCGATCTGACCGCGAATTGCGAATGAATAAGCCAGGCCAAGGGTGACGTCCAAAAGCCTACATCGATTGGCGTACGCAGAGGCCTATAAGTACATGCCATTCAAAAAAAATGTTAAGCCGCCAGCAGCCCGCCCAAACAATGGCCCCGAGGGCCACACAAAGTCTTCAATCCAGATCGGTGCAGCCCTAGATCCACCAGCGCGTCACGCCTTTGGAATCCCAGTCTTTACAATCCTCAATGAAGAGCTTGGTCTCCCGTACCAATTCCACCAAAAAACCTACTAATTTGCCGGCTATCGCAGAATCACGAAAGATGGCCCATTCCTCCCCAGTACTTACCACAGTACACACTCCTACGAGCACTACTTCCACCGTGAAGACAGATACATCATGCTACACTTCCAGCTCCAAATTTGTCTGCTAATACAGTCTTGCGCATCACTGGCCACCATTATCACCACCGGCAAAGCAGCAGTATCCAGAATGATGCTCCCTTGGACATGGACAGTGATAACAAACACCTGAAGAAGCTTTCCAAGAGGCGCAAAGATGAGAAAGATATAAAACACTTGCATCGGGTATTTGCCGCCCTCCTCCGACCAACCGACTTGCACGGGAGAAGTCACCATGTCCAAGTGCGAGTGATTTCCCGCCACCTGGTTTAAGAATAAAGACTAGGAATGGCGGGATGCTAAATGGATCACACACTGTTGCGGGTATAAATCCAAAAGAACCTAGTATGGTAAGCATATTCTAAGTAATCCTCTCATGATCTTTTCCCTTTTCTTATTTCTGTTTTACATGAGAGGAACAGTTTTATGTTTTATTTTATTTCTATCTTTTTATCTACTTGGGTTTGGCTCGTTTTAGGGTCCAAGATAGGTATACAGGTCCTTTTTCTTTTTCATCCTTGTTCTCGATCTTGCATTGTATCACTGGGATACCTTGATGACTTTTCTGATACCTCGTCTCTTTTGTTACGTCTTTACAGTTACCTTCGTTTATCCAGGTAAATTCTAAACTATCGTTCCCCTGGCGCTGTTCAGTTTTTACCAACGTTTGTGTACTTCCCTCAATTCCACATATTTTATGTAAGAGACGTCACGACAAAACCCCCATTTTTTGTATATTTTTATCACGGGCAAACATATTTTCTTACGCGCGTGATAAAGGAATACACCTATTTATCTGTCTACCTATTTATAACCGTTCTTTTTGCTACTGCTATCTACTACTATCTGTCTATATTATCAATTGTATATGGTACATGGCTGGTCCTGTTAGTCCCTTGGAATGGTCTATATCTCAAGAACAATGGAAGCCCTTTCTATACGTTTTTTAGAGAGGGCGGAAAATTTAACATGGCTGTGCCAAGATGCTTAAATCTATCTTGGTTATTATTTCCCAAGGGGTCTTGTTTTCTTTTTTACCGGGTGCTTCTTAAAGCTTTACCGCTGTTGATTGTGGACCCTGCATCGTTGTAATTTCCTGATGCCACTACATTAGCCTGAAGGGTAGAAATTATACTACCTGCTCTTCCGGCGCGGCCGAAAAGCCGCTCAAATCGGGCCGTCGGAAACCAAAACATTCACCAAGGACGTGGATGATGACGCCGAAGGTCAGCCCAACGGCCTATCGCCGTATTAAACAATCTCGTGAAAGAGATGGAAAGACTCTTTCGGTACCGGGCGTCATTTTCCAGTTAATTGTTAGAGGCCTTTTCTTAACCACGGATTGAGCGGAGGAGGCGCTGCTCGTAACACAAGATTGGATGATACCTGGTAGAATTTAGGAGAATTGGATAAAGGAGACAACAGGGAGATAAATAACCAAGAAAATTGTTATTAGACCCAGCTATATGCCGTCGATTTTAGCCGCCTTCTTTCTTGTATGTCAGTCGCGGTGTTGTTCTTCTATAATATCTGCAAGGGTCGGGCCGAGTCCGAACAGCTTTGCATGTGGTCCAGAGTAGAGTTGAAGTCGGGCTGGAGTCCGGGTCAAGTCTTAGTTAGACTAGCCATTTTACTCTTTTATATCGAGTCAACTCGACAAGTCCCAGACGAGTTAAATCTCAGGTCTCGAGTTAGCTTTGCTTACTAGCTTCGAGTTTAAATCTATGGCCAAGTCGAGCCCGGGTCAAACGGGGTAATACCCGGCCTTAACTGGAGTCTAATCACAGGAGAATCTGTTGCAGTTGCAAAATCGCGGGGAAGAACTGTAAATTCCCGCCTCTACTTTTTATCTAGAAACCATGCTGTTAAACTTAAGTGAAGGTTTATATAAACATTGTAATTAGTTTTTCTAGTTAGAGGGGCGGCAAAGAGTTTTTACCCTCTATCTTTACTAATTAAATTAATATATTACCTATAAAATAATGCTTGTACACCCAATACTATAATTCATCTTCTAAATGTATTTTACAAGAGGTTTGGGGTAACTATTTTGCTCTTAGCTAAGCTTCTGAAGCTAATCGAACACCTGGTTACCGTACTAAAATCCGAAACCCCTATCAATTCCTTGTAAGCATTCCCTTCTAAGATCTTCTAGCCTGGAATTCGCAAATATAACACTATTCATCTATACATGCTTAAAGCATGCCCCGCTGATTCAATCATGAAAGATTATGCGGCAAAATACACATGTTCAAGCAAGGTTGTTTCGTGCGGGTAAAAAGGATAAATGATCGCTATAGTAGAATGACCATATAAGGAGGATTGACTCGCAGCAACATTGGCCTTCACCAGGACCAACATAGCCCTTCTACTCGATCTGTACACCTCTATAACGCAGTGTTTCTATTCTCTTGCCACCAGCATGAAGCTCTACGCACTGTTGGCAGGCCTCTTGGCCACCGCATGGGCCGCTCCTACCACCACAGATCTTGTGGAGAAGCGTCAAAGCGGTATTAACTACGTCCAGAACTATAATGGCAACCTTGGTTACTTTGAATATAACCAGGGTGCCGGAACGTTTTCCATGTACTGGGCGAATGGAGTCAACGGCGATTTCGTCGTGGGTTTGGGATGGAGCACCGGCTCCGCTCGGTAGGTCCCTATATGCAAAGCACTTTAATTGATATACAGTTCTCGAAATGCTAACCGCTTATCAGCACCATCACTTACTCCGCGAATTGGAACGCCGCCAACTCTGGCGCCTACCTCGCCGTGTACGGCTGGATCAACTCCCCCCAGGCCGAATACTACGTTGTCGAGAACTACGGCACCTACAACCCATGCAGCGGGGCGCAGAGCCTTGGGACCCTCTCCTCTGACGGAGGCACGTACCAAGTCTGTACCGCCACCCGTTACAACCAGCCCTCCATCACGGGAACCAGCACCTTCACGCAGTTCTTCTCCGTTCGAACGAGTAAGCGCTCGTCCGGAACTGTTACTACGGCCAACCATTTCAACTTCTGGGCCCAGCATGGCTTTGGCAACAGCAACTTCAATTACCAGGTTCTGGCGGTCGAGGCGTTCAATGGTGCAGGAGAGGTCACTAATGTCCATGTGTCTTAGGAGGGAATTGCTGAGCAGTGCGGTGGAAAGAAAAGCCAGAAGGCTGACTTTCTCTTTTATGTAGTGTGCGATCATTGGATGAACTTATAAAGATTTGGATATAAATAAAACTATTAGAAATAGTATATATATATATATATATATATATAGCTAACTATAGAGTATCTAACTTAAGATCAATCTAGCCTTCTTGTAGGTAAACACATTAACTTGTCAGCCTCAGATCAACTCGGCCTCCACGACGCTTTCGTGCGCAGCGATGCTATGCCAAAACTTAACGACGCGGAAACCAATCGGCTGCAGGAACTCTTCCCATTGCTGTTCTGTCCGTTCTCTGGCACTTACGAGGCTCGCCATCATCAGATCAACGCTCGTCTGATGCACGGTTGCCTTTGTGCTTGGGATGACGATTTCGTTGAGCAGTAGGCGGCTGTAGCCATGCTTCATTGCTGACTTGACATTCTCCAGAATCAAGCGGCCCTTCTCATCAGGCCAGTCGTGCAAAATCCAGTGCATGAAATATACCCTGGCACCTGTAACTGGCTGGGGCGTGAAGAAATCATGAACCATTGGAATCAGACCCTTTGAGCGCTGGCCTTCAGCGTCAGCGATGACCTTGGGCTGATCCTGGAAGACCAGCCTTCCTGCGGCCTCCGGGTGCTTGTGGACGAAGGGCTCGATGTCGTGTCCAGCAGCCCCCCCAACGTCAACAATCAGGACACCTTCCGGCTCCGCAGTCCGCATAATCTCGTTGGTCGGATACACGTCCACCCACGTCCCGCGGTCTGATGCATAGCCCTGCATCAAATTCCAAAACGTCTTTTCCGCAGCGGGATGTGCGTCTAGCCAACCAAAATGATCGAGCGGTTCGCCTGTCAACGACTGCCAGTTCCCATCCATCACATCATTCGGCTCTGTGTAGCCCACACGTTTGAGATAATGGGGCAGATGCATAAAGGCGGGCGACGATATGTCGTAGGCATAATCAATTGCAGCATACACCTCTGGCCGTCTCAAGGCGTCGGTATGCCTAGTTGCGCACCACAGATCGGGACCGTTCTGTTTCAACACGTTTGTAGCCGCCATATGTCGCAGTAAGCGTTTGATGATGTTCTGGTCAGCTGAGCCGGAAAGCTCCTCAGTCCTCTTTGGCGGGTCTCCTTCTGCGCCAAGCTTCGTGAACATGTCATGTTCCAGGGCGACCTTCAGCGCGCTGTACAACGCGGGGTATATATAGGCCATCTGCCACATGGTGTCCATGGGGGTTTCAAGCCTCCGCGTCAAGGCCCGTGAGGCCTCAAGGGCACGACGGCGCGACTCGTCATCTGCGAACGAGTTGAAGTTGAATGCCTCGAGGCTCTGGATGAGCTCATCTGCGCTCTTCTTGGAAGATGCCACAATCGTCATAGCGGTGGGAATAATATTCGAGCCTGTTCAAATTGCTCAAGCAGTGAATGTTTGTGTCTCCTGTGGCAAGAATGAACGGACAGCGGTGAGGATGCAGCCATCGCGTAATTTATAACAACGTTCGTATGGGGTGCGCTCAGGCACAAATGATGGAGTTAATTTTACCTCTCGCAATTTAGCTCATTATTGAACCCCAGGATGCAGCGTGATCCCGGACATCCACGTTGCGTGCTGCATCCAAAGGACATTGAAGAAGACGACTCTGACGACACCACGCACTGGCTTGTGCTGATAGTACGTGGAACCCTCCAGCTACTATTGCCAGATATGCCATATGATAAGTCAAGAGCGATGATGCGGTGCTGTCTTCTCCATTATTCAGGGGATAAGTTCAACGGGTTTTGATTGAGGTCACCGTTGTTCGGCCCCGAGTGCCATTTTTTACAGTGGGCCGGACCAACGCTTGGCGCGAGAGGTTCAACCACGCTGGCCTCGATTGTCACCCAGTTGACCTCTCCTCTCTCTCGATTATTCTTATTATTCTCTTCAGTTTGCGTTTATTTTCAGCTTCTGCAGGCAATTGATGGCGAGGGCCCCGCCCCCGCTGCAGATACTGTGTGGGTCTGGGCCGCCGTCGTTGTACCCAGAGCCGCTTTTCTCAACCTTGTCATGGTGCCAATGCTAACGGTATTACCCAGTATGGATATGATATGATTATCTGCGACATTTTTATTTGTTAGCGTCGAAACATTGCAACAGCATGTTGGGCGCAATTGGACTCACTACGGATCCACAGCGGCCAATACGCTGATGATTCTGCATCGATGTTATTCTCAGCAAGAATGTCGCAAAGCACAAAGCTGATATTCATCTGATCTTCAGGCTAACTATGGCTTCCCCTCATGCTTTCTCAAATCAAGCTGTGAAGCAGTCCGACGGGACAGTTATACACCGTTGGCTCCTAACTTGCGCCAGGGCATATATAAGGTATCCCTGGATTTGAGGTCAATACCCCCTGGCCTCATGAAATAAATCTGACGGGCTGGCGACGCATGCACAGTGCCTTATCTCGGCTTTGTCTCTTTTGATTTTTACTCCTGGGACCAACCTCTATACCGTTTCTTCGAAGCGGCATATATACTCTTCCTTAACGGCCTGGCCGGAATGTCATATGGGGGAGACCACCGTGGCCCAGCCGTCAACATTCTCTGTTGGACTTTCACCGGCGTGGCTGGAAGTACGTTTACAGCATGTTCACTGTCCTGCCTCAATGCCAAAACTAACCCAGCAATTTAGTTGTCCTTGGCTTGAGGTGATTGAACATCGTCCGCCAGATTCGCCTCTTGACATTACTGAGTACTGACATTCAACAACTAGAGTCTTTTCGCGATGGACCCAGAGGACCTTTGGACGTGACGATGCCATCATTATCTTTTCTCTTCTTGTCATTGTCACCTATACCTCCTCTTTGTCCGCAGCAGTCGCGGCCGGATATGGCGAACACTTCCAAGCTATTCCGCCCGAAAATCGGCCATTGGCTGTATACCGGCAAACTATCTGTTCGTGTCTCGCCGTTCTCACATTTTCCTTTCCCAAGCTGGCCATTATCTCCTTGCTGCAGCGTTTGCTGAAACTTGATCTTGTCACCTCCGTAATCTTCTGGTTTCTCGGCGGGAGCTTAGTAGCTTCCTCTATTCTTCTTTCCATATTCTGGTTTGTGCAATGTACACCGCGGGCGCATCAATGGGATCCGGTGCACGTACCCGGCTCTTGCTGGGATCCGGCAGTGGTATTGGATGTGTCTTATTTCGTCGGTATCTATTCCGGGGTTCTCGATGTTTTGTTCGCGTTGTATCCGCCTTTCATCATCTGGAAACTGCATATGCCCAGGTCTAAAAAGATTTTCATTTCAGTATGTCTCGGTGGGGGTTTGATTGCAGCAATCGCGGCATTTTACAAGATATCGTTTGTATCAGCGTTGAGTAAAGAGGCCAAAAGTGATCCTACATGTAAGCCTCTCTCTTTGTGTCATCAGGCTGCTAATATGCAATTCCGTGCCATTGATCTGATGCTAACATCCCTACCCCATCAGGGGCCACTATCCCACTTTTGATCTGGACCGCCATCGAGGCAGACCTCCTTATCATTACCGCTTCACTTCCTACGATTGGCCCGTCGGTTCGTTTCATCCGCCATCGTTACCAGCAATATACGTCCTCGGGCAAGCCTGAGAGTTCAACATACCCGAGCAAGTACTACCAAGGTTACAGGCGCGCTGGCCGGGGCCGCAGTGACTTCACCAGTCACTCTCATGACCGGTCCGAACAAGGTATTCCTTTAGTCGATCTCGAGCAGCCAACCGTGGACGTCCTTCCAAGTGTCCCCAACAAAACAAGACCTCCACCCCATACCATCTGGAAAGACACAACTGTCGAGGTCAGCCATGGGAGGCGCTTCTAGGACCACTAGCAAGCTGACCTTTTATAGATCAACGCTTGCACAGCTGATGTCACGGTTACTAGATTGGAGTTTTTTGAGGTCTTGTATATATACGCGCCGTATATCTGTCACATAAGACCCGATTATAATAATTGAAAAGATAACAAATGTACAAACCCCAGTCTCCTTTGTATGGAAATTTAGAATACTTGTCTAGAGCCCCTATTCTGGGAGCGTAGTGGCTTCCAGGCAATGTTATGGCGTACGTAGCCTTAACCTCTGTTTGCATTGTGGAATATTGGTCGAGTTCCTAGAGCTCAGCCGCTACTGCGGGATCTATTATAATGAACCAAAAGTTCAATTATGCAACAAAAATCGCTATTGCAAACCGTGGACAGCTCCCCTATGTCTTGACTCTAATTCTCGTAGTCTGGATGCTGTTTGGTGCATGATTTTCAAGAGGTAATGTTGCTGTTACGACCTTCATATTTCGAGGTTCTAGCTGTTTGCTGGTAGGGATGGAATTTTTATAAACTGGAATGCTAAACTTAACGAGCACGACTATATAGGCAGAGCACCAAGCTGGCACTTATTAAGTTGCTCGCCGGGTGGTGTGTACACGGAAAATTGTGAAAGAATATATTTACAAGAGCTGAAGCCATGCTATAAATTATCTAAAAGCACATGGCCGCCCATAATTTAAGGCTGTATAACGCTCTGATATTGATTCTAAAGATAATAATCTATTTAAATAACCATATCTATTATACTTCAGAGGCTAAATATAAATATTAAACTTAATTAAATAATATATAATCTTTGTATAAAATTTTTTTAAAAAAAAGTGTTATCTTTTTAATAGTCTATTTGTACAACCTTATTGAATATATTACCACTATGGTCCTCGCCCATTGCTTCTATAGATGATGCCGAGGGAGTAGAACGCAACCGCCTTGGAGGAGGAACCCAGAAAGAGGACGCTCCCGCATTGGGGTTCCCGGCAAATTCAGCCGCGTAGTTAGTGTCCCGCGTGGGACAGCTTCCAGATCTCGACAGATATATTTATGACCACGAGGGGAACTGTTGGAAGAAGTGCGGCAGCACTTTGCTGCAGTTGTTGTTGGATGAGAATTCGGACAACTGTCTGATGAGGACGAAATGTCGTCCAGCTTCCTTTTCTTTGTAGTTATCGGTGGAGATTGGCACACGCCAGATTCATCCTCCGGCGTAGGAATTTCGGCGAGAGCTTGTATTCTCCTAAACTCGGCTTCCTGCTCCATGAACCACCCCTCTCGAAGCTCGGTTGGGGTGTGACCCGGTGGCCATTCCTCAGCTTCGTCACCATATTTACGGCGCCGCAGATCTTGCGTAAAGTCCAAGCGATCAAACCAGAATTTAAGTTTCTTAATAAACTGAGGATCATATTTCCATTACATTACGGGAGTATCCGGACGACGTTTGAGGTACTGGCCCTGTGTAGAGACCACATCTGGAAGAGGCTGGGAGACTCGTTGGGTTAGGTACAGGACAGACTGGGCAGGAGAAAGGTGGAGTATACGTACACCGTGGAGCTTCTCATCGACAACAACAGCAGCGTCGAGCCACGACTTTAGAACATACCGGTCGTGTTCCTCCTCAGGGGACGCCATCCATATGCGGTTTCATGTTCTTGCACCAGGAGGGCAAATAATCTTGGTTGACAGAGGTGCACGAGATAACACGCCGGAAGACGCTTTATCCGAACCCGAATGGACTGGTTATCCAGCTCACAGGATCATGGCTTACACAGTACAGCTCCTAATAAGAACCCGGCCTTTTTGGTTTGTTCTGTTGTTCAATGGAAAAGTCCTTACGGCGGGACGGTGTGGCCCCAGCGATATGACAATACCTTGGGCAACTTACGTTTTACATTCCCTACAAAACCAGGGGTCTATTTTTGAGAGAAATGCAGGACAGCGTTCAACGTCCACAAAAAGTAAATGTGATTGAAGGTGCCGGATAATACGCTTCTTCTGTATTTGTTTATAAAGCTACGGCTGGTTCCGTTTCGGAGCCCCCTCAGAGCCCTCCAAATTCTGCCAACACGCGTGCCTGACTGCGTCCCTTACAGTAATGCGAATGCCTCTATTTTCTTCCGCCCAAGCATGCCGCAGCATGAGAAGCAGGAGTTCGTTGACTAGGGAAAATATTAGTTCCAGAAACAGTTCTCTATTCTTAGGGAATGCGTCTTACATTCCTTGTTGATATAATGTTTCATTTTAGTTACGGCCTCGCGGTACCCCTTATGGAATGTAGGTCTCAAGGCCTCAAACTGACTCCCAGATCGCCATGGATTAAGAGCAAGTTTCCAAGGGTGGTAACCATGCATAAGTTCAAACCCGACAACACCAATGGATCACACGTCAATCAAGCTATCGTGCTCTTGAATCTCACGCTCGGGAGCAAGGTAATTTACAGTTCCACCTCGGCCGGGCGTTGCAAGCAGAAACTTGCCGGGCTGTAACTTAACTGCTCCTCCAAAATCAAGCAGAACGGCACGAGGAGGGCACTCTTCACGAATGCCAATGTTGCTGGGTTTAATGTCTCCATGAACCCAATTGTGGGAGTGCAGAAAATTAAGGCCAAGCAATGCGTCATAAAACAGACGCTTAGGATCGTAGTCTAATCTGGTGGACTGTTCAGAATAACAAGAAGAATTTATTAACGGGCTAAAGGTGTTTCTATATGCATGAAGGCTCGGGGCGGCGTCAAGATGGACTTAGAAGATCTTTACTTACGTATCACTGAGGACGGGGCTTGTAATATGAAAAAAGGTCTTGGAAACGGCAGGTTCAAGAACAAGAGCAACCTCTTCAAAATTTGGAGGCGTATATGCCTTCTCCCCATTCTGGTATATGGCCTCTCTTAAGCGCAAAATTCGATTTCTGTCACCCTCGCGTACCTCAGATAGCTTCTGGAGCTCTCTGAGAATGTGAACTTCATGGCTAACCTGGTAAGCTGTTTCCTTGCTGCGCTCAATAATTTTAACAGTGACTACTTCGCCTTTGTTGTTTGTTGCAGAGGAGACTTTACCATACGCTCCTTTTCCAAGTAATTCGCTATCGTCCAATGGCCGAAGCAACGAAATGTTGTGCCAGGAGTAGGTGTTAGGCTGGGATTTGGAAAACTCGTGGCTTTTAGTGCGCCGTCCTTCCATGTACCTCTGCCGGTCCACGGAGAAGTCGTGGCTGGCTGATAGAGTGGGCTGGCATAATGCTGCCAAATTGACCAGAAATACCACTCGGCCAAAAGTACATCAATGTACGGCTTGTCTCTGGATATGGTTCCAAGATAGAATTTTTGGAAGCTGGCTTGTAATATACAAAAATGTGTACAACATGTTGTACAACGGGGCAGGCATTGATTCGGCACCGTTTTTGTTTGATACCTCTTAAGTAGCAAACACAGCCTAGCAACGGTTGTCGGCATTGGGTAAGTAAATAGTACAATATAATAAAAATGAAGGGTAAGACTGGCCTTCCAGATCACACTGAACCCCAACTTATCAGCGCACATAATGGATTTCGGCTATGGCGGGACCACCATACTCTGATGCTGGCGGTGTTAACAGGAATAGCAATCCCTGCTAAATTGACCCATGTTCAGCATTTGCTTCTTATAAAGATAGCGTGCTAACGTGGATAAAGTATATTGCGTGGCAGCTTGCTAGTGGGTTGGAGTTCCAAGCACAGTTCAGCCTGACTCGACTTCAGCTCGTTTGGGGAATTGATTCGTCTAGCTGAAAACAAGCAGCTATACTCGCCTGCAGGATTGTGTATAAATACGAGCAAAGTAAGTATCCAAAGTATCCGAGACAATATCTCCTTTTGTTAAACATAGCACTCTCCGGCTGAGCTAACATAAAATTCTCCAGGTGTTAGAATACTGATCCCTGCCTTACACTTTTGCAGTATCGTATTGCACAGTCAAAATTTGATCTCCGCTCCTTATGGCACCTCTCCCGGTCATCACCTGTGGCAGCCCCAACCCGCAGGTTCTCAATGCTGTTAGGCCGCTCTACCTACCTGAGTACGAAAGTAAGAGGACAGGAGAGAATCAGCCCTTGCTTGGTTGAGGACTAATGTCAACCATAGTTATACACAATGTCACCAGCAGCGCATCTGGAGCAATTGAAATACCACTCTTACTGCAAGGAAAGACCAGTCCCACGGCCGAAGAGGGCACGACAGCCCTTCCCAAGCCCCCCGTAGCCGTGTTTTTAGGCGCTCTGTATGGCGACGAGGAAGTCGAGGAGATGCGCCGGGCATGCCAGGGTATTAGTTCTGTTCCCTGGTTGAAGATGGATCCAACCGTGCCCAAACCACCGCTGGGGCCGGGGTATGCAGAGCATGTTGTAGAGAGGGTTAAGGCATGTATGAAGAAGATTGATGCTGAGGGAAAGTTAGGAACAGATGGCATATGGCTTTACTAAGTGAGACAGTGGATTCTGTGTTTCTAGCTGCTTAGATAGCTGGCCTGGTCACTAAGGGTGGCAAGCTGTTTAAAGAAACAATTCCTGTGCCAACTCCAAGCGAACATCCAGGTCCTGGTGAAGATGTCCCATGTTGCTCAGAATCCTACGGATAATAGGCCATACCCTTGGCAAGTCCTCACCTCTTAACCAGTCAACATGCTGTAGAATATAGCACTGGTTAAATTTTCTGTAGTTCAATCACTCGATGCTACTGCCATTGGCGACGGCAGTGATTTTGTTGGTACTGTTGAGATGACGGGCGACAAAGTAAGTGGAGGTTGGCTAATGTCTCAGATCAGATCTTATTCTATTCAGCACATAAACTTCCGTTTAAGCAGGCGAGACTGAGGGTTTGGGGGGTTACAGCGAGTGCACCTCGCCGATGAACATATTTGCTCCCCTTTGCCCGAAGATATCAGTCCCAAGCAGGCCTCAACAGTACCCCTCGCCGCGAGCACAGCATTGCTTGTTCTCTTCTCCAAGGACTGTCTCAACACCCGTCAGGAGTCTGCGGGACTGTGCTTACTTGGGGTGGAAGCCGTGAGTCTAAATGATGCCATGTGGCGAATCAGTAGCAGGGAACTCGCAGGTTGCAGCAGGTGTTGGGCTTGATGCAATCCAGATCGCCAAGTACTAGTCATCGAGGTTGACGATTCGAAGTGGTTTATCAATCAGGTTTAGAGCCGCATGAGGATCCCAAGCTCTCAGCAAGGTTTCTCGAAGCAATGCCAAAGTGGCTCTCGTCTGGGGTCGTCAAGCCGAATAACCCGAAGCTCATCGGGGCCTCGATTCCGTGGCAAAGGGATTCCAGGAGTATCGAGATGGTGTCATTTCCAACTATTAGATCGTGTGCAAGGTCGAAGAATGAGAGATAGCTACTGAAGAAGGCTCGTTGGCATGCTCCGACTCAAGCGTGGTGCTGCTCTCCGAGAATGCCAATCGAGGTAAGCCCCTCTCTTTTGCGCCAGGATTGAATCATAGGGATCCTTATACCTCAGGAGCAGTAATAACTTACTCGGAAAAAGTTTTACTCTGTGCAGCAGGTCATCGTTGGCAAATCCGACACAAATCAGAGATGAAGCCGAAGATCCTTACTATTAATAACAAGCCAGGCAGCCCTGCCAGCCATTCAAGCCGCCCGTCCAGCGATTAATATGGAGCACCGTGCGTAATTTCACAAGTGCTGACGCCCATCCGTGAGACATATTGGCTCTCACGCCATGCCTGGCTCAGAGTCGCACTTGTCACCCCCTCTCGTCGACCCAATTTCACTCGTTCTTCGATTCTGTCGTTATCGCAAGCCGCAATATAATAACCAACTTACTCACAGTCGCTCGTTTCAATGTGATGGTTTGACATTTTATATTGATGTATCTGCACACTTCTTTCGTTCTCGGCGCCGCCCTCTCGTTAATATGCGGTCCGTCTCTGCGATGGGCGGCTCACGCCATCACCCTCGACGTAAATGATGAACGTACGACTCGGTCCCCTATTTTCGTTCCCTACTGCTTTTCTTTTGCGACGTCTTCCTTCGCCCTGCTAATACAGTCGATTAGAATCGATCAAGGATGCTGCAAGTACGGCCGCCAAAGGTGCCATGTCTTATTACCACGGTAATGAGCCAGGTCAAATACCGGGCGCGTTTCCAGAGAAGTGGTGGGAGGGCGCCGTCCTGTTCCAGACAATGCTAAACTATTGGCACTGGTCTGGCGATGACCAGTACAACGATGTTGTCGCTCAGGGATTGCAATGGCAGGGCGGTGATAGTGGCGACTATCTGCCGAACAACTACAGTCACTGGCTGGTAAGACGCATACACGATGAGAACTCCTTGAACAACCTCCGGCCAATTCTAAGACAATTCACTATAGGGAAACGATGACCAGGTGTTCTGGGGCCTTGCCGCAATGTCAGCAGCGGAGCTGAGATTCCCCGACCTCCCAACCGGTAACTCGTGGCTGTCTCTCGCGCAGGGCGTTTTCAACACACAGGTTCTCAAATGGGACTACCAGTCGTGTGGTGGTGGTCTGCGGTGGCAGATGAACCTCTGGCAAAATGGCTATGGAATGAAAAACTCCGTCTCAAACGCCGGCTTGTTCCAGATTGCCGCTCGCCTTGCTGTCTACACCAGTAATGCCACCTACGCCAGCTGGGCCGAGAGGGTCTGGGACTGGTCAGCCTCTTCCACCTTGGTCAACAATCAGACTTGGAATGTTGCAGATTCCACCGATGTCGATAAGGATTGTAAAAACCAAGGAAATGCTCAGTGGTCATACAACTATGGGTCGTATCTCATGGGCGCGGTCTACATGTATACCTTCGTGGGTATTCCCTTCTTCCTTTGCGGTCGCATCCAGGATATCCGAACTTTAGATTGTGGCATTAGCCCCTGAACCAAGTGCTGATTTGATGTCATGTTACAGACGAAGGGAAACGAGAAATGGGAGTCCACCGTCAACGGCCTCCTCGGGTCAATCTTAACCAAATTTTACCCCTCCCAGTACGGCGGTAACATCATGTCCGAAATCTGCGAACCTACCGAACAATGTAACTTGAACGAGATCCTCTTCAAGGGCATCACTTCAGGGTGGCTCGCCTTTACTGCTGTCATGATCCCCAAACTCTCAGATCAGATCCTTCCCAAGCTACAAGGCTCCGCACAGGGAGCAGCACAGACCTGCACGGGCAATAATAATGAGTCCTGCGGCGTGAGGTGGTACGGCGGCAAATGGGACGAATGGACTGGAATGGAGGAGGAAATAAGCGCTGCCAGCATCTTTGCCTCAATCCTGTATCCATTTGTTGATGACGGTGCCCCGGTGACTGCCGAGACAGGTGGAAACAGTTCCAGCGATCCGACAGCTGGCATGGCCGATCCGCACAATGGCCCTCAGTTAGGACCTATCACGACAGGCGATAGAGCTGGCGCGGGCATCTTAACGGTTTTGCTTATTGGAGGCTGGGTTTCAACAATGGCCTGGATGCTGTTCGACGGCAAAGGATGAATTAAACTCGATTTTCAAGGTGGAGATTTGTTTACAGTGGTGTATATTACCTGCACGGCAGATCTTTTCTTCTGGGAGTTCACAATCAGTACCTTAATAGTTGCAATTGATTTATATCTCGCCATACATCCAGTTTCCCACGTATGTCTTGATTAAGCAACAGCAGCATCGGGTACATGTCACTGGCCCGCTGCTTGTGACCCAAATTCGACGTGGTTTTACGAACTCGATCGACGGGCTTTGCCGGGGTTAGTTCAACCGCATAAACAGGATACGCTCTTCAACATCTGTCAGCCAACGTCCCAGGGCCCTAGACACTAAATATTTGTCCATGAAAGGGGGCTTTCGAAGCAACCCAAAGTGCCACGTTTGCTAATTGCTAGGTCGAAAGCATGAGACGAGTCATGGATAGAATCACTAAACATATGCGAGTCAATATCCGCTCAACCACCGTATAACCCATGACAACTTGCTTAGCCTGATCGACGAACACAAACGTGATATGTCTATGATGAAATCCTCAAATCGCCCATAAACTCTCTCGATTGGTTTTGACGCATTAATTTAAGTGGGCGTATTGCATGGCTTATAAAACATAGGGGAAGCTTATCACCACCTCCATTTGAGACCACATCGCCTATTTCCGGGTTCCTGTTAACGAAAGGGGATAGCAGCATCATAGGAAAGATCCTGGAATCCCAAAGAAGTGGCAATATGGCATTACGGACATAGCAAAATTGCGCCGGAGTGAGGATACCGTGGAAGCAATATGGGCAGAAAGAAGGTTCATCCAATTGTGTGCAATCATTCTGGAGGTTGATGCTCCCGAGATTCTTTTCCAGCTCGCAAACATTTGGACCAACCAACGTCATCTCCACGGGGATCAAATGGATTCAAACGAAAGTGTTTAAGTGGGTCTTCTCAAGTGGCTTCTTACAAGCACCTGGCTGGCGGCAATATTAATATGCAGGCTGTCCCCGGCTTTTCTTGGAGGGAGAAAAGGGAGGACTGTGTAATTGCTCCAGCACAGTGGGATCCAGATCCAGAGCAGGAACTTCTATATAAGTGGCCTTCTTCCCCTCCGCAAAGTCCACCTGGTAAGGTTGATTTGTTAGCCATAATGGATGAGGCCGGCTTTGTTAACTGCACGCCCTTTCACCCAGAAGACTCTTAGCTTAGACAATAATATTATTCTTTATACAAAACGTGCTTACAGGCAGTGCCTATGGCATTGTCGACTCTTGGGCCTGCGCAATTCCGGAAACGCGTCGCTCGGGGGTAGTATTTACATTGCCTTTCCGATCTGTGTCAACGCGAAACACACGATCCGCTATGGAGGTGAGGACGGTGTTATGCGTTGCGGAAAAGCCATCGATTGCGAAAGCAATTGCAAACCACTTGGGAGATCGAGTGATCACTGTTCGTGAGCACAGTCCCGCGCAATCCGCCAGTCGAGCTAATCATTAGGACGTGCAGCATAACATCCAAGGCAATCCGTATGTGAAGAACTACGAATTCGACTACACCTTTCCGCAATGGGGTCATTGCAGCGTCACGATGACCTCTGTGCTCGGTCACCTCCTCAGCCACGAGTTTGAGCCGCAATATAAGAGCTGGACTTCATGCGACCCATCTGCGCTTTTTGACGCCCGCATCGAGGTTTTCGTTGGTAGCAACAGCGAGCCTATCGCGGACAACATCAAGCGACATGCTCGCCGGGCCGACGTGCTCTTCATCTGGACCGACTGCGACCGCGAAGGTGAGCATATAGGCACCGAGATTCGGTCGGTGGCAGCGCAGAGCAACCAGGCTCTGGGTCGCGCTGGCGGCACAGTAAGAGCACATTTCTCCAACATCGAAAGAACGCATATCATCCACGCCGCTCATCGTCCCGCCGATCTCGACGAAGCGCAAGCCAACGCCGTAGCTTCACGTATCGAGCTTGATCTTCGTGTGGGCGCGAGCTTCACCCGGCACCTCACTCTGAGCCTTCGTCCTGTACTCCAGCGAGGCAATCTGTCAGAAGCCTCTCAATTAATCAGCTACGGGAGCTGTCAGTTTCCTACGCTTGGCTTCGTCGTCGAGCGCTACTGGCGCGTTCGGAATTTTATCCCGGAACCATTCTGGAGCATCAAACTGATGCATCGAAAGGCTGGAACAAGGGTGAACTTTAGTTGGGCTCGTAAACACCTCTTTGACAGAAGGGCAGCCGTTATTCTTTATGAGCGGTGTCTCACTTCGCAGAATGCTCAGGTCCAAAAGGTCAAAACCACGCCAACGAGCAAATGGAAACCCTTACCGTTGACTACTCTAGAGCTTCAAAAGTGCGGTAGCAAATTCCTCGGAATGGGCAGTCAAAAGGTTCTGCAGCTTGCAGAAAAGCTATATCAAAAAGGCTGGATTAGCTATCCTCGAACCGAGACAGATCAGTTCGATCGGGGTATGGACCTTCGCGGCCTCGTCCAGAAGCAGGCGCAGGGCGGCCACTGGGCTGATTATGCAACGGCGCTGGTCGAAGGAGGCTTTTCGTGGCCCCGTAACGGACATAATAATGATAAGGCCCACCCGCCTATCCACCCGGTTAATTTCGTCAATCCAACTACACTCTCACATGAAGAGCAGCGTGTTCATGAGTTCGTCGTCCGGCGCTTTCTGGCATGCTGCAGCAAAGACGCCCAAGGGTCAAAGACCGACATTAGTATTCTCTATGGACCGGAAACATTCCATGCATCTGGCCTTGCAATATTAGAGCGCAACTATCTCGATGTCTACGTTTACGATCGGTGGAGCAAACAAGAACTTCCCCTGTTTATTGAAGGCGAGGTCTTCGAGCCAACCGAAGCCATCCTCAGTGAAGGTAAGACGTCACCACCTGGATATCTAACTGAACCAGACCTGCTTGCACTAATGAACGCGAATGGTATCGGCACTGATGCCACCATGGCCGACCATATTGCCACAATTATAGACCGACAATACGTCGAAGCCAGAGCTCAGCCAAGACAGGCGCGGCATGGAAATGACGAAGAAGGGTCCGAGGAGTTGTCAGCCCAAGCAAGAGGCGGAAATGGCCGTAGAGGTAGAACTGCAGTATCCCCTCGTGGCGGCAGGAATAGCGGTGCTGGCCGCGGTGGCGCTATCACAGGTGTTCGGGAGTTCATCCCCACAACGCTGGGGGTCGCTTTGGTTGAGGGTCACGAGAATATGGGGTTCGAGTCTAATTTGATGAAGCCATTTTTACGCAAGGAGGTAAGATAACGTTCTTGAAATTGCCGTCACAGGCTGCTGATGACAGGCGTAGATGGAGCTAAAGATGAACGCCATATGCAATGGGCAAACAACTAAGACTCAGGTCGTTAACGAAACCATCGAGCAGTATCGAGGGGTCTATGCTCGCATGCAGCAACATTCGGACGTCCTTCGTACGGTGAGGACTGAGTCTCGGTGTACCTACAACTCCGCTGATGTGATTGTAGGCTGTTCGAAAATATATTTTTGGTGAAATGAACTGAGAATTGTCGACTTCACCATCGAACCCTACCAGTTGCCGCGCTCCCAACCTACAATCGTATGCAAGAATAAATTCCGACTTTTGTTGTCAGCCGACCGACCACCCCGATCCCGTATATCAATGTGAATCATCATATTGATCTACCTCCAAGTACTCTCTCTACAGAAAATAACCTACTTTTGCTCTCTGGTAGAAATTTGTATATTCTATCTGGGTTTTCTATGTTTTTAAAAAGGATGTCCGAATCATCTGTATTGTCTATAACGAGAAACTATAGGCGAGCCTTCTTGGAGCTAAAGTACTGTCGAACTAATTTCTTGACACTCACATCTTTAGTGGCTTTAGGGATTGCGAATTTTCTGGCTATTTTGGTACAGGCTTGGGTGAAACTCCCATTACTTATTGCAGGTAGTGAAAGGATAGAGCAGTTAAAGATCTGTTTTTCGACCTCGTAAGCCAGATGCAGAGCCACTTGGGTCCTACCAGCTCCACTCAGTCCAAATACTGTGGCTTTCTAGCTCTCCTTTCTGTCAAAAAGCTCTTAAGTGCATTTAAAACCTCGTGCCCAACAAAGTGACGGTTTCGCTGGAAAGAGGTGTAATGGTGGCTGATGTTGATATTGTGCACTCCTATCCCAGCACAGATGATTAGCGAGTGAGGGGGTTAATTAGCAGCAGCTCTCAAGGAGAAAAAAGAGCCAAAGCAGCGCTGGCACAGACTCCATTGCTTGGCGCAAAAGGAACTCGCCCCTTAATCTATTCTAACAGCCACTGTTGGGCACTTTTCTGGTTTCAAACCAGCTCGAACCCAGTCTGACGAACTGTCTCGACACTTGTTCTACATTATATTATGTATGGCTCGAACGAATTTTACCGCGTTCCCGTCGTCGTTATAACTTGTGGCTCTCCAGAAAACACACCCCCGGCCACCAGGTTTTTTCTGCGTTTTTTCCGCTCATATAGCTGTATGCGCTCTGGGCACACCGCCGGAATCCTCCGTGCGGCATATGTAATAGGATCAGGCCAGCCTTTGAGTTCGGCAAGTCTGCACTTGAGCTCATCGGAAATCCAGTTATGTTTGATGGATTACCGAAAACCATATCGATGCGTTTACGGAATTCATTAGGAACAAATCGAACATGTCAACCTTTCCGGGCCGTTGTGCTGCTGCAGCGATGTACAGGCCCGAATTTGCCTGTCCAGCCAATTTCTGTTCTAGCTGATGGGGCCGCACAGTGTATTCAGCTAGGTATGGTATTAGATCGTTCTCCGCTCAAGCAATCAAGCTATCTCGTAACTTGTTCGGTGAGCCACCGGGCCGGACTGCACTGCAGTTCTTGGATCCTCACGGAGACGACGATACACAGGACAGCGCAAGAAGTCAGAGTGGATACGCCCTTGGTGCTTTGCTACTGACAGAGAGATCTTTTTTGCTGTTGGCATTGCGAAGGCGAGCCCGTTACTGATAGGTTTCGTTTGATTTCCCGAACTTATTGCTTCATCAATTTGAATATAGGAGTAGCGTGGGCTTTTCTTATCCTTGTTTAAAAGCGGAACTGGCCATGATAACAACCAAAACCGAGGCCCCAGCAGCGGATCTCGGAAACAAGCGCTCTCTGCTCCGTACAGCATATGTCGGTAGGGATACAGCATGGAAAACGGGGAGAAATAAGATATCAGAACCCATCCTCGCAATTATTTTTTCCTACCTGGCAAATCCCTTCATCGACGAATTCCCTGGACCACGCTTCTTGAAATGGTTAACTTTCAGAATACATGGCCAGGAAGACGACGGCGGCCTCACTACTACAGTAGTGGCTAGTTAATCCTTTCTATACCAGACTCTATTGCAGATGTATATCCAGTAATATTGTCTACATATTGGTTCTACTCTCCAATAATTCCCAGATCAGCTAAAGAGCAAACCTCTTCTAGTCTAATAGGCTTTACATAGCTAAACACGACCCATTTGCAGACCCGACTGAAAGGGCCAGCTGGGAACACCCTGGTTCACCGAGGAGAAGTGTTTGCAAAATTCTCCGGCGTATATTGTCTCACGAATCCTTGTCCGCTGCCTTCTTAGGACGCATGAGGTGACTAATATCCCCCATGGGAAGGTTGAAAGGAAATTCCACTGAGGCCAACATGAGAAATATAAATATGTACCACCCGGTCAAATCCGTGACAAAGAACACAGCTCCAGCCGCCTATATTGAAACCCGTCGAGTCAGCGCCATCTATTCTACTTGGCTTACCAAAGGAAGAAATGAAAGCAAAACGAAACAAAGCGGGGAACATACCACTTGAAGACGCTCAGCTGTTTGGATGTTCATCTGGCCTAGATGGAAATAGCAGCCACCAAGTAGACAAAACCCAAGCATGATTGTCAAAAAGAGGAACACATAGACCACGTTCGTGCGCAGCGAGCAAATCATAAAAACGAATGTTGGCACGGCCATGAAGATTAAGGAAAAGCCTACCAGATTACGCTCGTCAGTACTAAGGCCTTGGGATATTTGCAGATGCACGCAACATACCAAATGAAGCGTGGAATCCAGGGTTCGCAGGATTCTCGGGCTGATAGGATGAAGCCGCTTCGTAAAACGGAGTGAGTGTGATCGCCTGCGCAATCCAGAAACCACCTATCTCAACCGTTAGCGCGGTCGCGAGAAGGGAGGGAAACGGGGTACTAGAGATATACGTACCGTAAGTGCCAAACGCAACCCCGGTAAAAGTGTTGCCAATGACGAATTCCATGACACAGGCGATTAGCATGAGTATGCCTCCCATTCCATACCATACGCCACTAATGGTACAGTTAGCTAGTATATCTATGATCCAAATCAGAGGAAGGAAAACTCAACGTACACTTGTGACTGACTCGTCCCCGCGACTCCTCTCCATCCCATAAGCTGGCAGCAAAGAGGACCCAGCGCGACACTGAAGCCCAGCAATCCACTTTAGATAAAGGCAATATCTATCAGCTTCCATAACCAAGCGCTTTCGTCGCAAATCCTGTCTGGCACTTACAGCGGTGACGGGTTCCCGATAATAGAACGCAGGTTCCCCTTATTTGGTGTCTTCGGAGTGAGATATAGTTTCTCAAAGAGCTCTGGAGAGATGGAAAGGGTGCCAGCGGTCCTTATCTTCTGGAGCGCTTCCTCACGGGTTTCTGTTGGTCCAAAGTCATAGGGGGACCCATTGTTGTTCTCCAGGTCTCCTGCCATGTTTCCTTTTTTAAGTTGTCGGCGGTGTTATAGGAATGAAGAGAGAGGTAGGACAAAATCTGGGGGACAATGGCTGGGGTTTTAAAAAGTTGAGAAGGCGATTGCAGTCCGGGGCCCCCGGATGGTGTCAAACCAGCATTGCCCCATGGAGCCAGACTGGAGAGGCAGCTTTTTTGGATACCATTGGACATTCGGAAGTTATAATCGGATTTAGAGAAGGAATCCTCGGCACAAGCAGGTTTGAAGAGTGCAACTCCTCAACGAGTGGCCTCCCTGAATCATGACTCGCCGCAAAATCATGGGTCCCCACGTGGAGAATCAATGTCTGGAGGATTGTGCCCGGAGCAAAGTCCGTGGCGGGAGGCTACATTGCCACAGCTGTGACAACTACTCCGTAGGGGGTACCAAGGCTTTTGGATAATGACAGCGAGAGGCAGTTTATTTTATTTCCGTAGTATATAGTGGTACAACTAAGGTCGCTGAACTGTGATAGACTTTCGGTTTCTATCACTAAAGCAGTTGCAGAAGCAACTGTGTATGTGGATGTGGGAACGTGGAGAAAAGCCATATATATATATCTCTACCTCGGGAAGCTGAGAGCCCAGAAATATAAGCAGAATACCTCGGTATTTACTCCGTAGGCTAGAGTAGAGAAAGAAAAAGGGCAAAAAAAAAAAAAAAGTCAAGACGACAAGACAGGGATTCGAACCCTGGCCTCCGAAGAGAACAGCTTACTAAGCAGTAGCAGGCTGTCGCGTTAACCGCTCCGCCATCTTGCCAGTTGGTTATATTTCGTTAACTCAAATCGATTGTTAAGTCCAATAGGAGCTACCTAATTCTCCGATCACAACGGTGCATGCATCTTTTTCAACAACGTACGGGGACGCGCATCCAGCTTTTCTATAGGCACACTTGGTTATTTATACATTCTTTATTGCTGTTTATTATGTTCTATACTAGCCTTTTCGTTGCTCGCACCTTAGCCGAGCAGTCTTGCCTTCCCCTTTTCAGTTTTACTTTGTCTTCTTGTACAGACAATTGGGCTTTTGATCTATTGGTACTGGGCTGGGGCTCATTGCCCTTTGCGTGGGACATAGTATTGGCTTGTTACTAAGTATGGCCACCCCCAATAAACTTTTCTAGTCCTTGACGTGGTCTTGTTGACCCATGGTAGTAAAGATATCTCCTAGGCGCCTTAGCAATCTTCCAGTCAGGGATGCCTTCCAATGTATCCACAAACGCGTTCGCCTTATGTACCATTCTCTCCCCCGTAGAGACCGGATACTCTACAATATCTTTAATGTCCCGTCCTTGAGAATCTTGGCCAGTGGCCCAAAAGCCTAACCTTGCTGCTGGGTCATCGCTCAGCGCTTTTTGTGTAAAGACATTCTCATGCCTTTTGCCAACCGGCGCTAATTCAACCTGTATCTTGGCTGCCTGGATCTGTCGGAAGTGGGGTTTTCTCAAAATAAGCTCAAGTCGATGTATCTGGATTCGAAGACAGTTGCCGTTAAGTCCACCCTTGTATACCCGACCGTTGAAAAGGCCTTGTCGAGTCTCCTCCCGCATAACTGAACCAGTAAATTCACGCGACATTGTCTCGATACTTGGTAGCTGCTCTTCCTCTTGAAGACACTTTTCAGCCAAATCACAAACGTTGTCTGACACATCGAACAATTGTTCATTCAACTCCCATCGGGTGATACCGTGCTCCACTGGCTCATATTCAACTGAGTCCTTTTCAGCTACTGTATCGCCGACGTCGACCCGGGCCTGTTTTCCAGCTCTGTTACCGGTTTCGGCTGCTCTTTTCCTCTTTACACCCCTCTGGTAATCGGTGCTCAAAGCCTGCAATAACGCCTTCACGGCGGAAAATTGTTCTGGGTCGAAATGCCCTTTTGCCCTTGGCCGCCGCCGTGGACATCTCAAAAGGGCCCGGGCAACTGCCCCATCTTTCTTCTTCTGTGCGTTAAGACAACATAGGAGCATCAGTATCGACTGTGTCATGGTACCCCCTGCCTCTTCCACCTTTATCACGTCTTCTTCCTTCTTAAACCCTTTTCGATAAAGCCATGCTCGGAGGCCAGGGTGCAGCGTTGCGGCACTCATTGTATCTTGACCGTTCATTTCCCATTCTGTTCTCCGTAAAACATGAGAAACAACAAGCCCGGCCTCAAAGAGATATGGGCGTATCTCAGAAACCCTCGTCAAAGTCTTGACAAAGCAAAAAACTTCCCTTAATCTCTGAATGTTCTTCCAGTCTTCTCCGCGTAAGACAGTCGCAACAGGAGGAGATCTAACGTACAGACGATTCGTCTCTGTCTCTAGATAAGTTATAAAATTGTACTTGCCCAGGCAAAGATTCAGTGGACCAGCAAGATTGCCCGAACCAAAAACGCTGCGAGCAGCATTCGACCCGCAAAGCAACACGACTTTGGCGTTGCTGGAATCAATAAGTGTCCTGCTGAGTTTGCTGAGCTGTGTGTTTTCGCGAGGATCCACGGGTTTGATTTCACCTGCCCAGTCCACAACAAGATGGTTTCTATGGTCATACCGCCATACTGCACAGTTCTTTTCCGTAAATCCAGCTTCTGTAAGGTGTGAGTGATGGCACATTTGTGAGGCTTCCTTCGACGTTATCGGCGCAACTGCTTGTATGCACATTGGCTAAATCATGATCCAAGACAAGACATATGCGTGCATCTAATGTTCCAAACGGACGAGCTAGGAGGACGTCCGTTTTCCTTAATCCCTCAATCGCCTTTGCGCAACTTTTGAACTCCAGATCTAGCTTGACTGGTCTCTCGCGTGCCAACGTCACTCCTTCCAACTTAAACTCCACACCAGGTATGTTGCTGTCACTTATGGCCTTCCTTAGCGCGTGGATATAATCATTGTAGCTCATACTGGGGCTTAAATCGCGCAATGTCCTCTCAGTGGCATGATTCCGTTCGTCTCGTACCTTTGGCCACATTCGGATATCTGGGTCCGGTGAGTCTTTGATGTGCTCGTTGAACGCCTTTTTAAGAAGCGGACTCGCATACGTCCCTTGCACCAATGGTGGCATGATATTGAGACCGAGGTTCGAATACGACTTCCCTTTTGCTCGCGAAGGGAAATACTTTTGGAGAGTAATCCCAGGAAGAGACTGAAAAGCACAACACATGACTGTCTCCAGAATATTGCTGATCACAACAAGACGCTGAACGTCGTACGTCTCAGGTTGATTGAGAGAGTCGCCTTTTTTTGCTAGATCTGGGATTGTCCACAGTCTCACAAAATTCGCAGATCGGTAGCCTTTTCCCATCGCAATAACATAATAGTGAAGAGATCATATACTGTCCTGCAAGATCTCTTTCGCATGCTCCCGTATCCGCCGCGATGTATTGTTCGATTGTCCAATATATGGGCGCCAATAATCCGGATTTCTATCGTCTTTAACATAGTCAAGGTAGCCACCGTGGGCTTGCCATATATTTTCGCCCTCCAACTGTTGGTCCTTGATTCCGTCTAACCTATATAAACATTGCCAGCAAACATCGTCAGAACTTCCACGGGATTTTTAAAAGGAAAAGAGCTGTAAGCTTACACAGCTGTAGTGATGATGGATCCCTCAATTGCATTAATTTCAGGAGCAATGTAACCGACTGCACTTTCCACCATGTTTGCCTCCCCACCAAGAGCAGAAATAAACCTCGGATATTCCAATTTTCGCACAATGTCGCAGTCACAAGCGTCTGTTGCTAATGCGTGGACAAGGTCCTTGGTAGTCTCGGCCAAATTGGGAAATATAATTGGAGTTGGAATAGTTGGTATTGCCTATACTGCCTCATTAGCACACTATTGCCAGCTAATGGATGAAGAAAATTCACAGATTTTATCCTTGTCTCTTGCTCTAAGCCATCCAGGTGTTCTTCCAAAGGACGCACAGTTGAGAGTTCGAACTGTTTTGTTAGGTTTGAACTGGTGCTCCGGTTGCCAGCCTGTGGACCGCGCTCTCTGGGCTCAGCATTCTGGTTTGGCGCGTCAGGGATAGATCGACCTCGTCTACCCCCTGCGATCCGACTGATGGTTTGCCGATTGCGTGTGGTAACGATGTCTGCGGCAGTCTGCGACCTGGCCAACTGAAAGCTTTGGCCGGGTCTCGTTCGCAATGGGCAACTCGCCTGTCGATGCCCTTTCTTGCCGCACCGGGGGCAAGGGGGAGCAGTTGGGCATGCCGTTACTACATGGTCATCTCTATGGCAATAGACACATGGCCTGTCAGGACATTCATTTGTTTTATGCTGTCCAACAAGACCACAGCAGCGGCACGGATAACCTTCAGGGTTGAATGGCATGATTATTGTGCAGGTATGTTTGGTTCGAATAAGGAACAGGAAAACAGACTGAAAAAATAAGGTCTTTATAAATCTTTCTAAGCCATTTTGAAAATCCACTGAAAGTAAGACAGGAAATATGGTGACGGCCAGAGTGTAAACAATGTACCAAGGTATGTAAACAGACAAGCCACGTTGCAGATCAAGAGATGGCAACGTGATAAAATCACTTTCTGACTATATACAGCCTTAACATCATCGCCTTAGATAAATTGCACCGTTGAAATGTTCAATAATAATATTTCAAATCCAGGTTTTGCTTTGAATTCACTCATCACACCGCGACATTTGCTGTATGTCCAAACGCATTGAAGAAACTGCATTTTTGGTCCATCTGCCTTTGGAAGCGAACATGGAGAAGACACAGGCATAAGTCATCTTCCTGCTTAAGACTATATGACCTTAAACAGGTTGAGTGAGAGTCCTCATTGGCCTGCAGTAGGTGTGTCAACTAATAGCCCCTATACATGTTTACTGGGGTACAATGGCATCCCTTTTTTGTGAAGCTTTTGTTCTCTACACCCTTCAATTATACATCATATTGCTGGTAAGACTTGGTGTCAGCTCTCGGTCACGATTACCGCGGCCTTGGTTTGTAGACCTCGTTGAGGCTGTGGCTCCTAATTGGTACGCGAACTGGTTCGTTAAAATACTGTGAGCTTTGCTTGATTTAGGGCAGCTACAGCTGCTTAGAATTGGTGAGCCAGACTCCCTTGTAGGTTCTCTTCCCCTCTCTGGAGATAAATGGATGCGGATCGAAGCAATGGCATGTTGATATACGCACCGTGCTGCCATGGGAACGAGAATAATAAAGCGTGGTGAGCGCTGAGGGTTCAATTGATGTCTGGTCTGCCCACCAGGGCTGGCTGGCAGTGGCTGCACACCAAAAACCACACCATTCGAAGCATATCAAGGTTCCACGTCTCTGCTCTCCGCAGCGGAAACAACGTGTCTATATATTTCAACGCCTCTCGACAAGGAACCTCAAGTCCGTCAGAGTAGCCTCGCGAAGATTATGCGACGTTTCGATGGATTTGTCGTTCAGGACTTTGAATGCCACCTTGACTTATCTTGGAATTGACAGTCTCAGTAGCATATCAAATCACCAGAGGTTGCTTGTCGCAGTTCGCCAGATTGTGTACAACACCCCGTTACGGGTATACAGAATGGGCCCGCTAGAAGATTATTCCGTTGAACCCCCCCCCCCACCAAACACTTTCAGCTGGCAGGTCTCGTCCTGGTGATCTCAGGCAAGGAGGGACTATCGTGATCTTCTTGTTTGATCGTCTTGCAGAGATTGTTGCTCCTCATATTGTGGTAGGGTCTCCATCTCGACAATCTACACATAAAGGACAAGCTATCTTACTATTAGCATCACCCAATAGCTTGAATATACTGAGTAGTCTCTTACTGTAAAGCACAACCTTACCGCTGAGCAATATATTCAAATTTCGAACAATCCAAACAGGCTCGGGGATCTAGTGGACTGTATCCACCACATTGGGGCATCCAAGTTCGAGAGCACAGGGCCCAAAACCGTAACGAAACACCATAAAGTGCGCGATGAGTACAAACGGTATAAGACAATGAAGAAGGAAGATGAGGTCGAAGCAAAGGGGGATGGGTTGACGCTCATGTTGCATTATTACCAGAAAGTTAACGGTAAATGGAAATTGGCTGGGGTGAAGCCTCGCGGAAGGATGAGCCACTTCAATTTCCCCGAAATCTTCAAGGAGCCTAAGGAACAGGCTAGTTCCAAGATATAACTCCGCTCTTACTGTGAAAACTTTGGGATATGCAGTTAATTAAGGATGATGGCATCACGAGTTTCACACATTATGTTTACCATGAACTTAGAAAGTCTGATAAATGACAGGCCAACTAGCTTTCGTTCACGTAACAGTTCCCTAAGTATATGCCTGAAACAATACCCTATATAATCAATGGTGCAAATGCACCGCCCATAACAGGACGAGCAACAAAGGTAAGTCCGGATGGGTAGCTAGGAAGCATTAGCGGCAGGCTAAGACGAGAATTGCCAAATGTAAGGGTAACATACTCTCCTGAAACAGTTTCGTACAAGTCGGTCAATGCGCGGTCAGTCGGGGTTTGATTGATCCAGGTTGCAAGAGTTTGGAAGAATAAGTTACGCGTATCAGTCGATGCGATCGCGGCGGCCCAGACCTCCCAGTCGCCTACCTCTAATGGTAAGCGGAGTTTTAGAGGCATTTAGGAAGAGAAAAGACGCCCACCTTTTGTGTAAGTGTGTCGCGTGTCTAGCGGCACGCCGTATTTGTTCATCACGGTCGGGTAGTAATTGCTCTGCATATCGTACACAGACCGAGGTACAAGATTGAGGCCCAGCTGGGTATCAGCAAAAAGATTGTAGAGTAAACCTGTGAAAAGCTCTTAGTGACATCCTTCACGGAAAAAAAAAAAAAAAAAAAAACTACCATGACTGCTGTCATCACCGTACGACAACGTTGTATGCGGGGGATCAGCGTTCTTTGCTATGGCGAGGTCCTGCCACTTCGAGAGATACTCGGCCGCAACGCTGGCGTAGTTGGAAGCATCATCGGCATTTCCAGTTTTATCGGCAATGACTGACATAGCCTTAATCCCAATCATCCCCTTCAGTGCTAAGTTGGTTTGATTCCTAAAAGTAACACTTAGCCATTGAAGACATCTAAGAGAAAGTGAATTCAACTTACGCAAGAGGGCCTGCAAAATCGTCAGTGGAGATCTGATTTGCTGGGTATAGTGCCTCATCGACCAAGTAGCTTGTCCACTGTTTGAGTATATTATAATGTTGCCTCAAATAGTCGACATTGTTGCTCTTCTGAGAGTACGCCAGTGCCATTATCACCATGTTCCCACATTCTTCAAGCGGCATGTATTCTGCGTTACCGTCCGGATGTCCTGTGGCGTTGGGATAGTGAGATCCAATATCGTGTATGGCGTAGGTGTTGGGCCAATTTCCGGACTCCTGGTTCTCAATAAGTGGTTCCATCAGAAGTCTGAGAAGCTCCGGGTTTGAATACAAAAAGATAGGATAGGCCGGGAACACAACATCGGCTGTGTTAACATTACCGTTGGAAGATATCTCCTTGAGGAACATATATGTCTGATCAGTGGTGCCGCAAAGCTGGGTAGCTGCGAACGCTTGCCGGCCTGAGAGAGACGTGAGGGCAAGATAGTCCTGGCCGCCCAAAGCCAAAGAATCCCTTTCCACCTGCGCATCGAAGTCAGCTGATAATGAGTTAGACTGCTCGAAATCATGATGGAAAAATTTCATTGCTTCTAATCCATTGTCAAAATAGCTCGTCCACAGAGACCGAACAGGACCATAAGGAGAAGAACCAGCGAACTGAACGGCTTCCTCCTGTGCGAGGCCCAAAGAGAAAAGAGAGCTCTGTGGGTTAGTGTTGACAGTGCCCAAATTAGAAGCAAATGCAAAAACTGGCCAGTTTGATTGGATGGCCCGGTAGTTCGTGTCGACTGTGTTAGTTAGAGAGCCTTTCGACGCAAATTGGGCCCGGACAACTGTATCCCGACCAGACTGGTAGGACATGCCGCTGTTCTCATCAGTGGCCCAGTACCAGTTCCCCCATTCCGCTTGTGAGTTTTCTTCGGCAAATGGAAGCTGGTTTTGTCGGTACACCTTGTGGTACGCTACACCGCCGCTAGTATCATAATCCCACTGAGCAACAGCAGATCGATCTCCCGACACCCATTCTAAAGGTGATTAGCTTTTGATATATCCTTCGGCAGCTTGATATGTACCTGCGCTGATATCTGCATAAACCTGCACATTATGTCCACTGCCATCGAGTGAGTACACTTCCACATTCAAGTACGTGAAAATTAGGGATTGTCGTTTCAGGTCGTTGGGCGTGATAGGCGACAGAAATGTAATATTCATCCCCACCTTGTTGTCAACATGCATGGTGAAAACGCTCTTGGTCGTCGTGTACTCATATGCCGTCTGGGTAGCAGTCGTCGGCCCTGGCGCAGCTCCCATCCATGTGTAAGCTGTTCCATCAACGCGGACCAATCCACTCCATCCGGTGATCTGATTACTTCATAGGCACATGAAACTCAGTCGCTTTCTGGGCTTTTTGGGACTGGCAAACTTACGCCCAAAATACCGGCCATTGGCCAGCGAGATAGCCGCCATTCCCGCCATCGCTGCCAGCATTCAACCATGTATTCAGGTAGGGAGATTTGACAGCTAGGGGCAAAGCGGGTGGGCGGGCCGGCGAGAAAGTCGACTGGGCTACAGTGTAGGCAGCCGAAATCACTGTCAACAGGCCATATATAGGGATATGCATGTTAACACTGTTACCGATTTGTGTATGTGGTTAGGCTTGGACACCTGTGGTGCAGAAACCCTTTTCAGTCTGTTTTGCGGTGATGATGGTTTTCCAGTAGCTCTAAGCTATCCAGTAATGGCCTTGAAGACACAGGGAATATAGTGGAATGGCCATGAGCATAACGGGGTGTGTGGCGCATTTATGTTCGCGGGACAGAATGGAACAGGAAGACCAACCGCGGCCACATGTCAAATGATTTTTAGCAAACTAGCTATCCAGCGGTCAAGCGAGGGCCGAATAGCGTAGCGACAGATTTCCGAGGAGGAAGGGCTTTCCATCGTTATCCGGGCCCTATTGCCTAGATCGAGCTTCTCAGAGATGCAGTCATTTGCAGGCTGTTCACAAACAGCGCGGAGGGGGTGAGCGCAGGCAGCCATACGGGAGATATAGTCCCCGTAACCGAGTGCATCAATGAGCCGCCCATGGAGAGGGATATCATCTAGAAGTGCGGTCCAATCACGTTCCGGGTCATCTGGAATAAGCAGCAGTAAGGTCCATAGAGCCAAGCAAGCCCGGCCAGCCACCCGCACACTTGGGACGATGTAGCGCGTGCTTATTGTGAACTGCATTCTCTCCTGGGTCCGGTTAGATAAGTCGTCGTGAATATTCATCGCTCAAACTCTGAAACGGAAGCGTTGAGACAACACGACATCAGGCCATTAGATCGCGTTCTCAACGTAGAGCGACCTGTGTAGGGCTTGGATGCTGAGGATAAAGCGCCCATTTCGGCCAAGCAAAAATCTTGAGAGCATGACCATAGGTCACAGAAGCACATTATACGCCTTAGCTACCAAACACTTATCGGTAACCCCATGATTTATGCATGGTACAGTCTCCTTGGGCATGCGGTAGATCTGCAGTTAATCGACGAATAGCATAGTGGAAGACTGGAAGTGCAGGATAACCAAGGCTTGCACTGCAGCAACATGGGCATGATATTTGTGCGCGTGACAGTTGCTTTTGTTCATTTCCGTTGTTTTAAGCTGTCACCCATTGCCTGACCCGCCAAATTCGGGAACATGAGCGACCGAATTAATGGAATATGTTTGGCGGAACACAACATTTCTGCGACAGGACAAATCTATCAAGTATTTTTTTAAGTTGGCCTTCTCTCCCAACGTGGAAAGCTGCAACGCAAACCCCGTCGCGTGTGCCTGACCATCAATGAGACGTGACGTCGCATCAAGCCACGGGAGACCAGCTCCTAGGAGGTCTTGTCGGGAATCATTTGGGAGGGACACCTGACACAGGCGAGAGGCGAGCAATGCCCAGTCTTCGGCCAGAGTGACATGTGGCCCGACGCCGCACGGCATCACTGGGGCCAAACGCAGTGGAGGGCCAGGATTGGATTAGTTCGGTGATAGGTGAACGACTGCGATGGGCTTGCAGACTGTTTGCTGTTCATCTGCCGCGATGGGGCCGCGCTTGGCGTTGAAATGCTCTCGGGTGAGCAAAAACATCGAAACACCACTCAACTCAATGTCGCAGAACAAAGGTGCTTTACCAAGGTCCTATATGCAGGATCTAAGTGTAACTCGTCTCGCGACAGCTGTGCATATTTCTCAGCCGGCCTCGGTCATGTTTACAGCCAGCACAGTCGTTCAAAAAACCAGCGAGGTGCCCGCGCGAGTGAGTTTACCGTTACCCTAGGGATGACTCGCAGTAGGACACCGACGGGCGGAAAGCACCAATACGAGTACCTAGGTAGTTTTCAATCGCACATATACTCTGTCTCCGTCTAAAATGGTTGCCACTGCTACGAACTGCGGCTTTCAGGTTGTTATTGACGAGAGGCAGTCCGGGAAGAGGTGTAATAATCGAGCTGGCCTTGGGAATGTCGAGCCCCAATTTGTCCCACGCCTTCACCGGCTACCTATGTTTATGTCGGACGACAACTGGAACGAGATACTGAATAATTATGACGGTATCTTTACCCTCAGTTTATATCGCTTTACGTTCCTCGGATACCGCCACAATGTTACTCCTCAATCGAGGAAGACTATAAATATTCCAGACCAATGTATAAACAAGTAGACTTTATTATTGAAGCCGAGCCATTACTGTTGGTTTCCCATACTGGCGGGGCATTGTACCCTTAAAGGACATCGGTTGGGTTAACTGTTCTCAGCAAGCAGCGAACGCATAACTTCCAAGCATGGCATAGGCAGTCCAAGGATCAACATCCGACTTCTGTTCAATCATCTCGGCAAGGGTCCGGGCTTGTCGTATGCAAAAGTGGTCGCTTATGTAGTGTAGCTGTTTAAGAACCCAGTCTCTCTGAGCTTCAGGGACACTTGGGCATCGTCCGATCACGTAGAGAGGGAACAATAGAATATAGCAATCCATGTTTCTGGATGGACCATGGGTGAGTCCTGATCTGTCACAAATACCATTCAACTTTTTAGCGTCCTCTAACCCAGGGTGACCAATCCCTTCGACGTGATCAAGTGGCTTGCAGCAGATATATTGTGGTACCGAGGCGCAAATCTCGCCCGCCAGTAACTCGATGTTTGTTGTTGCGATCTGAGAAGGCTCTAAAGTGTCGTTATCCTCCGATTTTTCACTCCATGCCCCATAAATTTCGAGTAGGAACTGGTTTAGAAAAATCCTTGTGGTTCGCAGAACATTCCATGCTTGGGTGGTATGCCGAGTTGGATATAAATCGTATCGTTGGTCGAAAATTCTTTCACTGGCCAAATGAACAGTGGAAGTCACGTACTGCCAGGACTCTGGCATATCAACGCTGATCGAGCGAAATCCGGAGTCGAGCTTCAGGGAGGTCTGTAAGCAATCTCTAACAGATAGCATACCAGTCCGAAAGACGCTACGAAAATTGGCATATTCCACCATAAGACTGGAAAGCTTCCATTTCGGGTCCACAACACCCAGCTGCTGCTCTGTGTATGCACGCAGTGCCACCAGCTCCTTCGGCACCGGAGTAGCGCTTATAACACAACTGATGAGGCAATTTGTGCAGAGCATGACCAGGAATTTGAGTGTCGACTCGTCTCGAAATGTGTGTACGCCCCTGAGCCCAACTAGAGCCAGGGAGCCGTTTACATGTCCGGTCCATGAATCTCCATCATGGGGTTTGGAATTTGCCAGCTTCTCAAACAGGTCGAGGAGGAAGCAAGCAACAAGAGTGGTGTATTGTGTCGCCAGATGTGGGATGCGCAATGCTTTGTTGGTCAATTGTAAAGCACGAGCATACTTCTGCCGGGCGGACATAAGCATTTTGTCCGAGCCAGCTTGATGGAACTGATATGCAAAGCTAACGGCATCAATGCTAAGTTTCAGCAGTTCCGGCTGGTTGGTTGTATCATAGAACGATTTCAAAAATTCCCATACGCGAGTAGTACTAGTGACATAGTGGAGGAAAAAAGCCTCCCGTGCCCGAACAGTGACCGAAAGGTCCACAGAAACCACCTTGGTCGGCGGCAATTGTTTATCAACCGCCTTAAGTCTAATCATGTGGCTTTCATCTTGGATACGTAGTTGCTGGGTGTCCCGATACCCGGAGCACCCAACGCCAGCTCTGATGCACTGGCCACACGAGGGAACGCGAAAATCACACTACTCCTGTCAACGGAAGTTCGAGCAATGGCCGTAGGGAGAGGCGGCGTACCTTGAGTCTCCGCTCTCTGCAGCGCTTGCAGGCTTTAGATGGTTTGCCCCGAAAGACCATCTTGTCACAGTATGTCGGAGTGCATGAGACAGTAAAACGCCAACTACAGCATTATATCGACGTCGCCGGAGACCGCCACATCATGTCCTGGGAGGTGGAAGAGTCGTTGTTTGCGTGAGTCGCCGAGCAGAACCACGCTTGGCCCAAAAGGGGCAGCATTTCGACGCTAAAAAGAAGCTGCTGACGAAGCAACGTTCTGCAGTCTTTCCTTTTTGGGAATGCATCTCGACGTTGGGATGGTCCTCCGCAGAACCACGTCTCTGATTTCAAATGTAATCGCCGGAGTTACTCGTATCTCCTTGGGATCCAGGCTGCTTTGATGGGGCCGGATCTATGGCAATATGCGAGTCCTCAACGGCCATGTCAAGTCTATATAAACCTGCTTCCATCTCCGTTCTGCTATGGAGTTGACCAGAAGTCCTCGTCAAGTTCAAATAATCACTATTTCACAATATATACACCTCGTCTAAACTTATTCCCTGCAACCAAAAGCGACAATGGCTCTCCCATACAAACACATTCTTTTAATTGGTGCTACCTCCGGCATTGGGCGTGCAATGGCGGACGCTTTTGTCAAGTCTGGCATCAAAGTGACGGCAGTCGGACGACGGCAAGACAGACTGGATGAGTTTGTCAAACTTCACGGCAGCGACAAGGCAGCGGCTGTGCCTTTTGATGTTGCCAAGCTGGAAGAAATACCTGATTTCGCGCGCCAGTAAGTTCCCCATTCCGGCCTTCCATTTAGCATTGTCTAACCGCATTTTAGGGTCACAACAAAGTCTCCTGACATTGACTGCGTGTTCTTAAATGCGGGATTGAACCGCGTGCATGACTTTTCCCACCCGGAAGCCGTTGACCTCCGGGCGTTCAACAACGAAATACTAGTGAATTTTTCCAGCTCCGTTGCTCTGACCCACGCATTCCTTCCGTTCTTGCTTGCCAAGGGCTCCCAGGCAGGCCTAATATTGTAAGATTCCCCTCGTTTTTTGTTGTATTTATATGCGCTAACCAGTCAGCACCGGGACGAATCTTTCTGTCATCCCTTTGTATACCTCCCCTTCGTACTCTGCCTCTAAATCAGCCTTGAATGCTTTCCTGTACTGTATTCGTTATCAGCTACGTGATTCTAATGTTAAGGTGGTCGATCTATCTCCGCCACCTGTTCAGAGTATGTTAGCATCCGCAACAGATCGCACAACGTCACTGACTGGAAATAGCTGAATTGCACGATGCGATGATGGGCGAGGAAAAAGGACGCAGTTTTGGCATGCCAGTCAACTTATTTGTTGAGGAAGCCTACAAGGGACTCGTTTCTGGCCAAGACCAGATTATTGTTGGGAGCATCGGGCCTGCAGACGCTTTTCACGACCTTCACGATAAGCGCAGGAAGACTTTTGACAATCTCTCTCAAATGATGAGTGCAGCCCACTAAAGGGAAGTTTCTCCGCAGTGCCATTGCATATGTTTCCATCTCACTTAGGTTTGGTGTTATGTTGTCTGGAGATTTGGTTTCTCGTCTTTCTTTTGGTTGTTGGCCTATAGAGTTAGCTACATAGCAATTTGCTACGAATAGAGCAGGGACAGTATCCGTCAAAGTTTTGAGGTTTGCTCCATTGCTAAGTTTTACAATGTTGTCATTTGCAGGAAATGGCGTTGAACACAGCCATGCCATCAGAGATTCACCGGCTTAGGCAGTTTAGAATGAGCATAGTTCATATGCGGTGTGCGTGTCATATATTAATACCTATCCCTTCTTAGCGATATCCTCTACACGGAGATGGTTTCCGATTCACATATGGGTAGCTTCCAAAAATATCACAGAACAACGCTGGAATTGAGTTATACATATGCCAGTCTATTATGCTTTTACAGTAGGTATATCATGCGCTAATGACGCCTGCTATCACAAAAATTACCCTCAAAAAACCATCGCAAGCTTCCAATGCCATGATACATAAACACTTAAGAAATTAAAATTAAATATTATAAGACCACCCTCTTGATGAGATACAAGTTGCTAGGTTGTGAGGAAGTGCAATGACTTCAAGTATGCGTATGAGTCTTCTTTTGCTTCGCGCTCGTCGTCGACGTCACTGTGTTGACGCGGTCAAGATCGTACGGGTTCCCCTCATATTCGCCAGTGGTGGTAACTCGTGATAGCGCTGAGCTGGCTGAAGCCCTCCGCTTCTTCACAGGTTTTGGGCGGCCACTAAAGTCTTGCTCGCTCTCGGTGCTGCTCTCACTAGAAGGTCTCCGGCCACCACTAGGTCCTATATCCGATTCCTTCTCCGGCTCCGCCTCGCTTGGTTCTTCAGACGGTTGCTCAGCGGCCTTCTGGGCACCTTCACGGAGCTTACGCATGAAAGCGTCCGCTTCGGCAGCATACTTGCACTTTTGCCGGATTGGAGCACCGTACTTGTAGAACAAGAACGGAAATGGCACGCAGGCAACGGCCAAGAAGGCGGGGATGGAAGATGCCCAGTGGATTCCGAGGTTCTGGTACATATATCGAGTAAAGAGAGGGAAGGCGGCACCGAAAAGCGACCGCAAAACAGAGTTCGCAGCCAAGACGGACGCTGCATATATCGTGTATGCATCAATCAGGTAGTTCATGATACTGAGGAAGACCAGCACCATGCCGAAACCGAATGGGATAGTGCCGGCAATACACGCGAGGAAGTGGATCGACGGGGCATTAGTCCAGGCAAACCAAAACAACCCAATGGGGATTGCAATTCCGCCTACTATGCTCATTGGAAGACGGGCTTCCGGGGGAGCGAAACCACCGTGTTTCTTTGCAACACCCACATACCTCGTGTTGTCCCACATATTATACGCAAAGGAACCAAGCATGCCAATCAACACACCGAGGAAAGCCAGACCTCCAACACCTTCATTCCAACCACGGAATTGCTGGAAGACGATTGGGAAAGCCGAAAAGAGCATGTATAACGTGCCATAGACAATGGCCATGTACACGGAAAGAAGGAGGACGATGGGCTCGCGGAAAAGAAGAATCCAGGGGCGGGAGAGAGATGTCACAAAAGCCTCCTTAACCTCGATCTTGCCTTGGTCGATATCTAGTTTACTGCGGTAAACCTTCCCCGACAGCTTGGAAAGCCTGTCTGCTCTTGCGCGTAGCAAGACTGGCGCGTACGTTTCAGGGACCAAGAGTGTCCCAAGAATCCACAGGGCACCTGAGAAGATAGCCAAGAACCCTTCGACCCATCTCCATCCTTTCGTCATTCCCAAGAAGCCACCTATTATAGGACCCAGCACCGGACCGAGGAATGGCGCAAGCGCGAAGAAACCCATGGCCAAACCACGCTGGGAAGCAGGAAACATATCCGCAATGATACCGCCAGCATTCGTAAGGGGGGACGAACCGAAAGACCCGGCAAAGAAACGAAGGATAATCAGCGTCCACATATTCTGGCTGCCCGCGGCGCCAGCGTTGAAGGCCGTTAAGGCGGCATAGGTAATAATGAAAATGACCTGGCGACCTTTCAGCTCACTCATGGGAGCCCATATAAGCGGCCCAATCGCAAAGCCAAGGACGAACAGCGATACACCGAGTGTGATGACTTCCGGGTCGGCGCCGAATTCGAGCGCAAGCTCCTTCGAGCCGCCGGTATAAGCAGAGGAAATGAGGGCAACGGCCAGGGTTGCGATGGACATAAGGAAGGTAATGGACCATTTCCTGATCGGGCGGAATGTCATGGGATTTCGCGGATCATCAGGAATCCATTCGACAACGAAAGGGTCATCATCGGTGCCAGAGCCCTGATATTGGTAGTTAATCACATCGTCGGTAACAGCCCCTTGGTCAACGACCATACGCCAGTACGGTATCTTCGTACGCCTGGGAGTTTCGATTTTCTCGGGCTGTCCCCCGTTTGCTGCAGGGGCAGCCATAGTCGCGGATGAGCTCTCAAAGCTCGAGGAATGCAATGGTCAGCTTCGTCAATGCAGTGGAATGACTGATGAGCCCAGCGGAGAGTAGCAGATATCGCTTGAGGAGAAAACAGTACGTTGAACGAGCGACAGCAAAAAACCCAATGATTAGTATTTACACTGCCTCAAAGAAAAAAAAGGATACAGTAAGAAGATAGTCGACGTTGTTATTCCAATCCAGGCATATATACAGTGAAGCTTTCGAAAGAAGGATGAAATTATATACAAACGCAGAGCCAGGGGGGAAGTAGGAAAGAAGAAGGAAACATCGAGAACGCGGGCATTGATCCCATCATATATCAAGCAAAAAGCAACGACGAACAGTCATTCCTCGGCCTGTCTGAATTTTTTTTTAGCAGCAGAGGGGGCGAATCCTCATCTTTTCGCAGTAGCGTTGAGCTCCATCCCGGATGACGTGCCGTCGCCTTTGGAGACTGATACATAGGCGGTACTTTGAACGCAGCTGGTAATGGGTGGAGTGAAAGGTACCACTAATGTTTCGGAGGACCCCTGTGTTTATGAGATCAGCGACGGAACAAATCTGGATTCAAGCTTCTGGGTCGCTGGGCATAACATAACGTCTCACAATAGCTGCATAAAGGGAGATAAACAGAAGGAGATAAAAAGATAGCCGCCGAGTCGCATTTGGAGCAGGACAGTTAGGCCTCCCTCACCATGCCAGATGCTTCCGACATGTTTTCTCTGCGGTCTGATATTCGCTTGCCTCTGCTTCTGCATATCTGCACGGCGTGCTGGCCTTATCATGTGGCTTTCCATGTGGTTTACCGTCTGCAGTTATATCAGACAGACCGGTTGAAGGAAGCTATCAATTCTTCGTCACCTTGGAGGCGCTTCCACGGAGCAAAACCAAAAGAATAATGCACGTAATGAAGAGTGGATAAGCACTATGCCTCGGCTAGTCGCTTTCCAGAAAAAGGGGATCCGCAGCCACATTTCAATGGTCCACCCGGCCAGGGTCGCCGCACAATCCGAATACGAAAAAGGGAACAAAACTCTGGTTCTCTGCTTCCAACGACACGGTGAAGCCGATAGAGATAGAGTTGACTCAGGAACAGCCGGTAATCAGATAAACATACTCCGTGGACCGAGCCGTGTTTTCTAGAGTACATATCTTGCTGACGTGCGCGAACCACATGATGTTAAATCGGATAATTGGTTTGTAATAAATAATTACAAACTTACAATAAGACTGTGTCTGGAATCATCTGAGGAGGCCGGTCTGTCCACGTAATTGTATGTCTACACACAAAGTATAATATAGATAGTGGAAGGTCTGTCCGGGAAGATCGGAAACGGCAACAATTGCGTTCATGAGGATAAAGGAAAAGGATTTAAATTGCCATAACGGTCGTCTGTGTCTAGTATGTTTCACCAAGGACGTCTCGCGTCACTTGCGCTAATGCGCTAAATGTATATACAAAACAAGATAAAGGCCCTCTTCTAATTTAAAAATATATGCAGGGCCTGCAGCGGAAGCACGATACTCGCCACCTATTGTTGGTACGCATATGGCACATGCAATGCAGCGTTTTATGCAGTTCACAAGACCATTGTCACACTACTGTGCAGATTCCAGACGAAGGTCAGCCTTGGGAGGCCGTTGCGAACGGCGAGGTTGTGAGCGATACACAGTACATATACGCTACATGGGTACCCAGTTAAGTTAGCGTCCCGGAAGATCGGCTTCGGAGAGTACACAGTAAGGGGGCGACTGCAAACGCACCGGCCTCAGAAAGATTTGGATGATGAATCACAACAGGTTGAGTTTCCGTCCACGCGTGTGACCGCATCTGTTCCCTCTAGGAATCGCGCCGCCTCACTGTCCTAGTAATAAAACTAAGAAGTGCCGCTGGTTGAGTGCTTTTGACCTGTAAGCACGGGAAGTTGGCGGAGAGCGTGGATGTAAACATTTGTCTACGTAGTTTCGCCAGCTCATACCACTGGACTCAGTGTATTCCCGCCACACCCGGGATGTGTGTGAACGATATAGATAGTTTCCGACGTGCGCACACACCTTAACGATATTGTTCATACTGGACATCGAGCAAAGGCCCAAGCATGTCGAAGAAGTCCTGACCACCAGACCAACCGAGTTGGTTCGTGCCCAAACCGGCAAAACTAAGTAGCGGATCATCTTGATACATAGCCTGGTCTGTTCCGGTGTTCGTGAACGGGTATCCTCCATCACTCGGCACTCCTGATGAAACGGCCGTCGAGGTTTGCCCGCCGTAGCCCACCCTACCCATCATTGGATTATCACCCGTTTGAGGATCAGCCATTCTCTCGTACGACTCTACAGCAGAAACAGGCGGGTCTGACATGATTCCTTCATGGGTGTTTAGTTGTTGTTGCCGATGAGCTTGTAAGTTGTTGACAGGGAGGCTTTCGCTCTGAAACGGGTCGTTGCCGGGGATCCGCACAACCCTGTTGCGGAGACTGGCGGCTAAGGCCTGGAGTAGTTCGCCAAAGCGGTTGCTGAGATGGACATCATCTACAACGCATGTGCACAGAGCTTCGGACGTACGCTCTATCAAACTCATGGTCAGGGCCGTTTCGTCGTCTTTGATGCCTAGCGCAATGGCCTATAGTTATTGCCGTTAGTATCGAAGCGCTGCGTTCTTCCAAAGTATCAAACTTATAAAAGGAAAGCTACCTTCAGGCAGAACATAGCCCCAGCGAGTATTCTGGAATATGTTCTGATCGGGATATGTTTCAAATGGTTGTCCGGTAATAGATCCTCCACCACTGTCTGCAAGATTGACCTTGCAGCCGTCAAAACTTCCACGAAGTAATCTTTGTTCCCGTCGTAAGGATTGAGCATCGATGATATAGACACAGTAGCTCCGCCGTCTGTATTCCTATTGAAGTGTTCGACAATGGCCTGGAGGGCGACACTGTTGACGTAGACGCGAGCGTAACCATACTCGATGGTTAAAATTGATCTCATAGGTTTAGATACTAAGGCACCGATCAGTATCTTTTGTATTTGTTCGAAGACTGGGAATCCCACATACGTTTTGCTCTATCAAAATCGCGCTGCCATTCTCGTAACATTGGATTTAATGTACGAAGAAATCCAATATACTCCCCTGATCTAATGATTGCGCGGGTTCGTTCTCTGGATGTGAATAAAAGCTCGTTGCCTCTCTTCATGAGAGCCGCCACGCCTACCCAGCACTTTATTGTGTCGCCGTGCCTTGAGCTATGATTATGGTCACTAACGGAAACATTCGTTAAATTTTTCCATCCTAGAGACGTCAGTAAGTTCACCGGTCATTGAGTGTATAAAGTGAAGCAACAATCATACCCAGCCTTCCTGACGTTTGGGTGAGATAAACCCAGAGAAGATGTTGTACTCTGTACGCTCGTTGACTTGACGACGGGCAGTTCCAGATGTCGTGACGGGCCTCCCTTGCACCTAATGTCGTATTGTCATATTCATCGAAGATGCCCAGTTCTACCGCCAACGCCAATGCATTCCCCAACATAGACCAACACATTCTGTCAGATCTCCAGACAGGTTCCAACCAATCGATTCGGATACGGCCTCCAATGCCTGCAGTGCTAGCCATGGTCCGCTTAACATCATCCTTCACGACGATGCTATCGCCATCGTCGCCCGCAGGCACATGTAGTGAGCGTGGGTGCCACTCAGAGAGTAGAAGTAGGGCCTCGCAGGTCCCGAGTGTGCGTAAGCTTCCAAAGCTCGACCCAGCCAGTGCAGATTCAGCATACGACATGGTGTTATTAGCTTCTTGGGGCCCCCCGACATCGTTGCTTCCAGCGGTAAATTGTTCTTGACCAAAAATCATTCGCGCTATCATGCCTTGCAGGTGCTGCCACAACCGCTCATGGACCATGTAAGATCGCGAAATAGCCCCGGGCCCTGAAAGGTTCATGTAGCGCGAGGCAAGCATTAATATAGTGGTTGCAAGAATGGGTTCATCTTCTAGCAACTTTGAGTGCATTGATGGGTCCTGGAACGAAGATGACGATATGGGTGTAAACGGTGCCAGATAGGCATGGAAGTAGTTCACCAAATCTAAGGCCTCTTCAGCAGTAAACAGGCCTGTGCGGACAAAACGCAGATTCGACCAGGGCCGTAGCCGGTCCTCACCATCAGTCTCTTCGGTAGGATCTCTGGGGGGTGCCGGTGGTCCGGTCTCCTTGTTTGCAGCATTGTCGGACCCGGCAGAGTCAAAAGCAGCGGCCCTGACGCGCTCGCTATGCTTCCCGGCTTCCCAGAGAAGACTCAGCGCGTCGTGGGATGTATACGCAGCATCGCGCAGAAGCGCAGCAGCAGCCTTATCGCCAGGTTGGCGAGGGCCATCCGCCGATGTCAAGTGCTGGGAATCGGTATCCGCTTTGATGAGCGGATTGCCGCCCGCCGTAGCAGCAGCGGAGCCAGAGCCAGCCCGGTCGACGAAACCAGAGCTGCTGTGGGCGCTGTCAGGACTAGTAACAGCGGCATTAGCACCAACAGCAGGGCCGAGTCGCGGGATACTACCGTCTGCCAACAGCTGAGGTTGGCTTGAAGAGCCGATAGAAGATTTCTTCTTGCCCCGTGTTGCGGAGAACTCGCACACTTTGCGTTCCCGGCGACATCTGCCGCAGGGGCCATGATGCGGGGAATCAACAGAACCCAGGTCGCATCGGACCCTGCGTTCTCTGCATGGATTGCAGGCCTATATAAAAAAAGAAGCTGTTCGTCGGCCGTAGCATGGCAGCGGACAAGGGGAAGCTTGCTTACCTGGTAGGCCCGCTTATGGGTCCTGACAGGGCCGGAGGACATGCTCGACGACAAGCTCTACGCTACGGGCGGCAGAGGGAAACAATCAGCGCTGGATACAGCAGCAAAACAGCTCTTGTCACCGCATGTGGCAGCAGATGGCCGGTGCTCTCTCGTGTTTCTCTCGATGCACCGAACAGCCGGTTATTGCTGTCACTGTGAATGTCACCCATCGATCTCCGCTTCAGAGAGTGTCACGTGGACATGCATATATTTGTATATCTTTCTATTATTTTTATTTTTCTTGATATTAAACAGATTATACACGTAGCATAGCTAGGTAAGTATTGTCTACATCTAGAACCCTGCAACTTCGACCCCCAGTCCTCGCTCCTCTGCCGCCTTCATCAGCTCTCTCCCTATCACCAGATCCATCACGCCCATCCCCACGCACTTGAACACCGTGTTGCCCCTGATGGTGTCCGGGGCATCAGGGTACAATTCGCCAATCTCGACTAGCTGGTCGGCTTGTACCTTTGCCATGATAAGTTCTCCAGCTTCTTCCAGACAGGCCTCTTTCGAGTCCACCAAGATCTTGGATCCGGACAATAACGTGGCTGAATCCACCTCCTGCATGTTCGGCTTGTACGACCCAATGAGAGAGATAAATCTCTTCTTTCTAGAGCTCCCATCAGCGGAATGGAGATACGAATCCGGAAATAGCGGTTTCGTAGATGGAGTGCAGCCGCAGATAACATCACTCTTGGGCATTCTCGCACGGAGCTCATCGTCGTAGTTGTCCATGTCCCACGAGAGAAAATCGAATGTGACACCAGGATATTTCGCCCGGAGATCTCTATCAACCATGCTTTTAAACCTCTCAATCGCTTGCTCGCGCCGGCTCACAACAGTGACTTTCCGAATCCTCGGAGACGCCAACAAAAGCATGAGCCGTAGATGCCACTGAGCCTGCTTCCCAGAGCCAAAGATCACGACATTTGCTTCGTTCGCCAGATCAAACCGCGAGAAGGGAATCATACTGGCCAGCGCAGTGCGAAAAGCAGTTATTTCTTCCGCATTCAGTACTCCTTCTAACTTTCCTTCTGGCGAGAAGATATTGATAGCTCCGCTCGGGGGACCACCTGCACCTGGAAGTGTCACCACTTTGATTCCCGTGGTGGTATGGGTGTCTGAAGCCGGCATGAAAAGAGACGTATTCCGTATACTAGTCGATATTTGCTCCCGCATCGGCTGGTGAATCACCCGGTCGCCAGCAGACTTGGAGTAGGCTGCCAGCGTCCGCCATAACGCATCTAGGAGATGCCGGCATTGCTCTTGCGACAGCCGATGAAGGATCTGGAGAATATCCTGTTCCCTTAGGACGAGCATAGTATGTTTCCCGTTAATTATTCGGGATCAGATAGACATGGAAGATAATAATACTCGACAAGCTCGTCCAGTATTTGCCGTTATTCGCAGCCAACGTGGGGTTCGGGCAGCTGGAATCCACGCTGACTGCATGCGGCAGTATCAGACACGCCCACCCAGTAGCCGCGCCTCTTTACTTAATTCTATCAGCACGGCAAACGAAATAAAAAAATAAATCGCGTTTGTCTACTAGATGCCTAAAATACGAGGCAAGCAATGTTTCGAATTTAACGTTCGCGGGCGGAGTCACCCGCCCAAACTCTCCACGCAGCAGAACTAAATGTATTGCATCATGACCAAACGCAAAACTACGTGCACATGGGCTTCTGAGGACACTCAGTCATGGAATGGTCAATGAATATTCCAGAAAAGCTGCTGAAAACCCTGGCTCAGCAAACTCACGCCACGGGTCGAGCCGTCGAGCTTCCATAACCATAGCGATACTCGCAATACTAGCAGGTCAAAAGCCCGGCTCACTCCTCAAATTTTGACAGGCTAAGCTCTGCCATGACGAGCCATCCATATAATGAGTCGAGTATAAATGCTGGCCTGGTTGTCGTCATCTTTCTCTCAACTTCGACTTCTCACTCGCAGAAATAAAGAAAGCACGTTGGAAAATTGCACTCCAAGGCGCCTTCCACAGCCAACCCTCACCAAAGCGTAACAGCACAAAACTAGAGAAAAGGAAAAAAACAAAAAAGAAAACAGAAGAAAAGACAGCATGGCTCCAAACTCCCCAAAGGAAATCGGCGGTCGTGACTGTTTCTTTGATCTCGAAGAGACCACATCGCCCTACGACCCGATCACCAGGCCGGAGCCTCCAAAAAAGAAGCCTGTCCCTATCTCGCAGATATTGCAGGTTGGCAGTTCCGATCCGTTCTGGCACCCTGGCAATGCCAGTCGCAACAACGATTATAGCCAACCAACATGGTTCAAGCCGAAGTCTATGCCCACGCGATTTTGGTGGGAGGACACTCATGCCAACCATTCCCTAGAGCCGATAGGAGGCCGCGACATTTTCCTCGATGCCCACGAGACCCCTGTTGCTCCCGATGACGAGCCGGATGAGAAGCCACCGTCGCCTAAGGTTCCAAATGGCCGCCGGCAGTCTGACCGTCATCACGGAGGCAAGAATAGCAGCAAATCCGAGAAGCAGACGTCTCCCGAGCAGCGTGCAGAAAACAAGAAGCCAGAGGGTGGTCGCGGTGATGATGGTATTGATAAGGACGAGGGGAAGGCTGGAAGATAGCGATAGCCGGAGTCACCTGAATGTGTGTTTTCTGTGATACCAAATCGACGAGAATGCTTATTATTATGCTGCCAGTCACATTCCACCTCCTGTAGTACATGTCACACATCCCCTTACTTGGTGCTATCTCTACGTATCTCTGTATCTCGTTGTATCTTCATCTTCATATCAGCATCCAAGATAAGAGTGTGCTGACTCAGCCGGGAACTGCTGGATACGCCCGGATAGCGTCGTCTCGGCCCGCCTACTGCGCAGCTACAAATACCACCGAATCCCGCCGCGGGCCCTGGTGGCGGCCGCACACATTGCGCTCCTGATATCGCGGGAATCCCTCATAACCAGACGTGCGAAGGCGCTGAGAAATGGCCTCCAGGCTGCCCCTGCGAGCATGTCGTCCATCTCTGCATACTGGCACGGCTATACGCCCAGGCCCTCTTCGATTCCCGCCCCGTCGAGAGATCCATATTCCCACAGAGCCACGCCGCACAATGACAAGCGTAAGCTTGCCCGATAGGACTGGCACTCCCATAGCGAGCAACGGGCCACAGAGAGATCTGGCAAAGATGCCCTGGGACTCGCTGCTACGGGGAATAGCTATGCACGTCATGATGTCTCAACCATACGTGATGGATCTGGCATCCTCCCTGGTCCGACGAAACCTGGGCACGATCACAGGCAACGCATTTTTCCGGTTCTTCCTGGACAAAATCTTCTACGCGCAGTTCTGTGCCGGGCGCACAGAGCGCGAGGTCAAGCGGAGTATTGGGAATCTAAAGGCTCTGGGGTATAAGGGTGTGATAGTCACATATGCCCGTGAGGTCAACGTCTCAGAAAACATTACCTCTTCTGACACATCCCAGACACAGACGTTGCATAGACAGCATGTTGAACAGTGGCTGGAAGGCACACTGCAGTCGATCCGCTACTCACACCCCGGTGGTTTTGTAGCTATCAAGTTCACTGGCGCTGGCTCTGAATGCGTGCGATTGCTGGAATCTGGGGCTGAGCCAGACGAGGTGATCTCCAGCGCACTCAACCACATATGCACGACTGCGAAGGAGCACGGCGTGAGGCTGCAGTTCGACGCAGAGCATTACGTCCAGCAGAAGGGCATTGATTCCTGGACGCTGGGCTTGATGAAGAAATACAACCAGGACGCCAACGTGGTTGTATACAATACATATCAAATGTAGGCATCCTTTCCATTAACATTGTGGAAGAATGCTAATAGGCGAAATAGGTACCTCAAGGAATCAACGGCGACCCTCAAGGCACACCTAGAGCTTGCAGAGGCCCAGAAGTTCGGTCTCGGTGTCAAGCTCGTTCGAGGCGCATATATCCATAGCGACCCACGGAACCTCATCCACGACACCAAAGCGGACACAGACAACGCATTCGACGACGCTGCCAGCCTTCTGGCGACATACCATATCTCCCGGCCGCTGGCGCCAAAGGTTAGCTTAGTTCTCGCGACTCACAATAAGGAAAGCATTGAGAAGATGCGGGATCTGCGACAGAAACAAGTTCGGGAGGGTCTTCCGCTGGCGGATGTCTCGTATGCGCAGTTAATGGGCATGGCGGATGAATTGTCGCTTAGCCTTACGCAACCAAGACCAGTATGTATCTCCCGTTCTCGAATACGCCTTTCTTCCAGAGAGCGATATGCTAACCAATTATACTCTTCAGGGTATTCTCGAAGAAGACATCCAGGTTTTCAAGTATATAACATGGGGTACAACGGAGGAATGCATGCTGTATCTTCTTCGGCGGGCGGACGAGAACCGCGACGCTGTGGGACGGAGTTTGGAGAGTCAGCGGGCGCTCTGGCGCGAGTTATGGGGAAGGCTGTTCTCATCTGTGAGTTAGAGCACCACGTAGATATAGACTCTAGCGTATTATCATTAGCATTGAACGGCATTGTCGATGTTTCTTGGGGTTGGTGGTCACCCTGCAATAAGGTACGTCATACTTGGGGACAGGAGTAAGTTGAGCATCGAGCTGGCGCTGATGCAGCTCTGCCCTTCTCACCCCCAGTGGACCGGCAACCGTCAATACCCAGCGGACGCATTGGCTTCCCCAGGTAGAAGATGCTGGCGTTGAAGTTGTCTGTTCTGTTGTCTGCGAGACTCGGTGGGGAGTGTAGGCTTGGCATCGCAGGGATGATGCTGCTCTATGTCTGGGGATGGGAGACTGTTTACTACTGGGGGTCGACTGAAGAATGCTGCGTAGATACTACACAATACAGGCAATGTTTATATTAAAAGGGCTTATCTGCAGTAACTGTGTCAGTTGCATTTGATCAGACTGCTAAGTTCTACACAACCACGAACATTTTTGCTCAACGCCATGCTTTTGTTTCGTTAGCAGTGACAATGTGGTGACCAGCGCTGCCGAATCCAAGTAATGGCCTGCTCATTGAAGCTTTCTTTTCCAATATATCCAGGCCACGAGCTCTCAAGCCTCTCCATCAGGCACATGTGCAGCACTAACGAAGTGCAGCTATTGGGCGATGAATAGACGGGGTACGAGGGAGCCATTTGGTCGAATCATACGCTTTCGACAGCGCATATTCTGGAGGCGACAAAGACCAGAATACCTGGGACCTCCGGCCTGCATAATATGTGCGGCCAGATTCCGACGTAGGCAGCGCAAGATTGCCTCGACGGAGAACGCCATCAGATATATTCTCAGGATAGTGTGCGATGGTTGAGGTCGGCCTGGATAATGTGCCGCACTGATAGGTGCTGCGATACTCCTCACTCCCACACACCGCTTTTCAGACCAACAGGCCCTGCGGGCCTTTCGTTGCGGAGGTTGAAGAATCTTGACGCTCAATGCGAGCAATTGGTTACAGCAAAATCACCAATCCAAATCAATAGGAAGGTCATTATGCCTCGACTGTCACCGCTTCTGAAGCCGGCTGTCCCGCACTGCCATTATATTCGACATTCTTGCGCTTCTTCCTATACCACCTTTCGTCATTAGGGTCAAATCCACCATTCCCCCACAGTGCCCATTCCTCCGTTTCTCGCGTATAATCCTCCGGTTGAAAAGAAATACCTTCTTTTTTCTCCCGTTCAAGGAGCTGGAAGAACTTATCATAATCGATCCTAGTGTGCCAGCGACCATTGATGAAGAATCGGTTAGAGGCTAAAAGGACACAGCAGCTATGGGCATGCTCCGCCGCAATACCGTACTCCAGGCCACGACGTGTTAGCTCGTTGTTCAAAGCAGTGACGAAGGCGACGACCTCTTCATAGAATGGAACATTCTGCATAGTCAAGCCTGCTCCTGCGCTTGTGCTTGTGCCACAGAACGTTACACCCTTCACTTCCACAAAGCAAGGCATGCCCTTCTCGACGAGGTCTGCGTATTCCCGTGCCTCATCTTCGACGTTGAAGCCCTTAACAAGCGTGAGCCTGTATACAGTTCTTTGGAAGTCCCTCTTTTCTCGCAGTATATCAAGGCAGCGCATGAATCGCTCCCAAAAGTCTCGGTGCAAGGGTCGATCGATCTTTCGAAGGCTGTCTCGGTTGCTTGCATCAATAGAGACGTAGAGTTGAGTGACTCGATGAAGCGCAGCAAGCTGATCCGGGTGCTGTGCGTTGCAAACCAGGAAGCTGGAGATCTGCTCATTATGCAGAAGTTCAAGAAACTCGTTGATATGTGGATAAAAAATAGGCTCTCCGACTAGGCTCAAAGCACAATGTCTAATGCGCATGGCTTCTGCAAAACGTTCAGCACGTACACCGGGAACACCGCGCATCATCTTGATCTTCTTGTAATGCCCCTCCTTGACACCGTCAAAAATCATATCAGGTGGATCCACTTTCCATCGCCACGTAGTTCCAACAGGGTTCGTACCATGTCTCCAGCAAAACACGCATTTGTTGCTACAGGACAGCGAAGGCGTCGTCTCCATGCAGAGGTGTGACTTGATACCGTAAAATGAGTTCTTGTAGCATGATCCCCGTCCACGGAGAGCAGATTTTGTCCATCGACATATCTTCACTCCCGAGTGCGAGCCGACTATGGTGTATCCTTGCTTCGTAAGAGCGGCATGGGTGGGTGATGTGGTCGGGACCATCTCTTTCGCGGGTTGCTGTTGCGACTGGGTGCTAGATTTCGAGTACGTGGTAAAATCGACTGGGAGGCTCTGCGAGTCAGATTTGCCTGAATCTCCAAACTTGATATCTTCAAGGTCAACAACATTGGCGTTGTCCCCTTTTTGTTTCCCGCTGTCATCAATATCTTCCTCGTCGCTCTCAAAAGCCTCTCCGCTACCAGGAACGCCCTCTCCCAGCCCTCCACCATTCGCGACGTCCTTCAAAACATCAAGCAAGCCATCGCACCATTCAGTCAAAGCCTTTTCAGGCTCACCCTTAGCATCTCCTAATCCCAAGGGATAGGCTCTCTTTCGCGCAGTTAATTTTGCCATCCACCTGTCCACTTCTCTCGCTTGGAAACAAAAGCCTTCTTCTTCTGTGGGCCATCCTTCCTTGTCTCCAAATCCGAATACCGAATACCCAGCCAAACCAGACAACGGTGCGGTGTCGATGCGGAAGTCGTTGTGGGTTTCGTCCAGATGAGACAAGAAGTTGTTGATCACAGAGTCTATGTTGTAGCTGGGAAGCAATATGCAATAGGCGAATCGAGTGTTAGGCGCAGAGACAGGCGGCTTCGGCGCTGTGATGAAGTAGTCGTCAAAATCGATGTAGGACAGGTCGTGCAGTTCCGGAGCCAGCAGAAATGGTTTAACGCTTTCAGATCCCGATTGTGACTTTTTCCGCAAATGTTCTTCAAGTGACTTAGCCCTGGCCTCCGTCGTTGCGGTCAGCGAGCAGAAGAATATCAGCGGTTGAATCACGATCTCCCCTGATGCTTCGGTAGGTTCGTTTGCCCGTTTCCCAGCACTCTTCGCCGGGCGTGCTCCACGTACTCTCTTGGGTCCGCCTCCAGGTTGCTTAGGTTTGCTGTTACGGTCCGGAGACGGTGTCTTCTTCTCGGGATATGCGTTCGGCACAGCTGGCTTCGGGATCGATGGCGGGGCATACTGAGCAAGCGGGGCAGATTTGGGAGCTGTGTTTTGTAACGAGGGCTGCGTTCCGTCTGCGGTCTTCCTGCGAGACAGTCGGATAATTGCAACAGTGGCACTCACAGCAAGGAGAGCGTATAGCCGGTAAGTGTGCCAGAGTGACAGCCAGCCTAAGGTTTAATTGTTAGCCAGGACTTCTTGGTGATTGCAGGCGCACTTTGCTGTATGCCACATGCGTCAAAAAAGAACAGACCCTTACCTTGCGCTGGATCAAGCACATCATCTGCCATGGTGTCTCCAAAGTAGACGTCCTGTAGATGCAACGACAGTCAAGCTGTATTTCTTGTCTTCGTTTCTTTCTTTTCTTCGGCGTTGCTGCTTATGTCAGCTGGCAGCATCAGAATCTGCTTCTGAATTATTTATATTATACAAACTTTGCGTCTTATACTTAAGACAATCTCTTTAATAATCTTCTAATTATAATTTCCCAAAAGCAGGCTTATAACATTACATAGCTCTTGGGACTGATGTGTCCTGTCCTATTTTCGCGAACTCGGCGGTTTCAGAACTGAGAGACACTGAGTACTAGTTATCTCTGCAACAGCACCCGACATCCATCCCCGCAAGCCACCACAAGCGTCAGGGTCTGTTTCTCGTGCCCTAGTTTAACACTGGGCTCCGTGCTCGGTACCCCTATCCTTGGGAAAGCCTGGATAATGCGTACAATAGTGTACGACGCCTCCAAAAGTGCAAACTCCTCTGTTCGACAGAAGGATCAGCAAGGGACTAACAGAAGCATCAAAATCAAAGGATGGGATACATACGCCCTAAGCAAATCCGCGGCCCTCCATTATACGGCAGATATGCCCAACCAACATCCTTTAGCGCCTCTCCTTCCCAGCGCTCCGGCCGAAATTGTTCTGCATCTTGTCCGTAGATATCTTTCCGGCGGTGCATGGCATAAACACAATACCCAACAGCTTCTCCGCGGCGCACTAGAACGGGAGATTTTCCATCTTTGCCACCGCCTACCGGAAGGGTAGTTGTTCTAACCGCTGCTCGAGAGTTTACGGGGACAGAAGGGTAGAGCCTAAGCACTGTTGCCGCGTGAGACCTCGCAGTTGTATGAATAGGACACACAGCATACCTTCTCTTAAAACCAAACTCAAGTAGTTCATCTTCTTGAGATCGTTCATTGTTGGTTGAGGAGCGTCTGGGCCTATGCCAACTGTGCTTTCTATCTCAGAGCGCAGTTTGTCCAATACGTGTGGGTGTCGTGCCAGTAAGCGACTAGTCATAATATTAGAAGATCGGGAGCACACAATGGAACGATAGATGAACCCACAAAGACCAAGACAGGCAGCACGCCGTTGTATCCCTTCCAGCAAGCAAGACGTTTAGACATTGGTCCCGCAGGACTTTCGGGTCTCGCGTCTCTTCGATAAGAGCATCAATGAAAACATATTTTTTTCGTTCTGATGCCTCAGGAGAGGGCTTCTTGGACTCTTCCAGTGCGTTTCGGACTGCGTTGTCAACAAACATATGGCATGTTTTGCACGCTTTGCGGAAAGCCGTGTCATTCAAGAGCCAGTAGAAAGGACCCAGGCGGCCACGATGGGCAAGATAGTCTTGACCGAGATTGAAGGCATCTGCAAACTCGGATTCCTGGCCTGCTACGTGTGCAGAGCTCAGCGCCGACATGGACTTGCCAAATAGGAGAAACGTAGTTGTATCAAAAGTCAATCGGAAAAGCAGCGGTTGAAGATCGACAACTCCATCACTAGGAATGCATCCAATCAAGTTCTCGACACATCCCCTGATTTGCTCGAAGTTTTGCATCCGGTTGGACATGAACTGTGGGCGCAACAGCTCGCGGGAATGTTTCCAGGCTGCGCCATCTTGAGTAAAGATTCCGCTTCCTAATAAGGGAAAAAACGTAGGCGGGCGCAGTCCCAGATCAAAATCTAAACAGCATTAAAGACGGCCTGTCGTACGCTAGAAGAGAAAAGCCATACCACGAAATTTGGTGGACAAGACTGCTTCGATATTCTGCGGATCAACAGTATCAATTCCACGGGCGCCCAGGAGGTTCTGCTCGAAAGTATGCCCTGATTCATCGACCACAACAAGGAAAAATCGCAATATCTGCTGCTCTTTCGCGTAACGGAAGGCCTTCACAAGCAGATCCAAGCCAAGCGGCCATTTCGAATTCCACTGTCTCGGCGGTTCACAACCCCTCGCCGCACCGATTTCATCTTCCAACTGTGTTGCAAGTCAGTTTTATAAACCCACAAGGAGACCAATGGACTAGCCTTTCGCGCATTTCGAGCTTTCCATGTCTTCAAGACAATCACCACAAGCAATGCGCAAGATAAAAGAATCTTTGTAGAGAAGAGCAGTTCGCCCATGATCGCCATCACCCTGACTTGAATGTTTCCTACTCCGCTGCGTATGCAAGGAGGATCACAATAGGAAAGAATTTCCAATACAATCCAAAACCAGGCATTTTTGTCCAGACGAAGTGCGATGCATCTCCTCATATCTCATCATTTCTAACCGCCAGCATGCTGATTGTGGCTCAAGTTCGCTCCGTTGATCCCTGTCGTGAGATACATAATGCGGCGCTTGCGCTGCATTTGGCGGGCCCATTCTGATTGTTTATTTGTCGACTAAATGTTGCTAAAAATTTATGCTGTGATCATTGGCCGGTACTCTTCCTGCGCTCTGACCTCAAAATCGAAATACGCATCTCGTCCAACATGAGAGACAGTTTGTGCAGCAAGGCTGTACTAGTCTGTATCACAATGAGGATGTCTGAGCACATAATCAAGCCTCGCGGAATGAAAGCCCAGGGTGCAATGTTCATACCTTTCCTCTTTTGTATCTCAACCTCTGGGGACATCATACCTGAGCACTTTTTCTACATCGTCTACGGTCAGAATATCGCCCCAAACATGACTGCGGATGCACCGGAACACACGATCTCGCACTTAAAGTCATGAGGTGGCTGTCAGATTACTACCTCGCATCGCAGAATGGGAGACCCATTTTCTGTAATTGCATCGACGGTGAGCGTTGCAGACGTCTGCTTTCGTCTCATTAAGTATCTCAAAGATGTCCATGCGGCGAGCAGCAAAATCGGAGACGATATCCACGGTCTGGTCCATGAGGTTGTGGCCCTCGAAGAAATTAACAAATCTATCCAGAAAACCTTCCAGGACGACATTCGACTTGACCCATCAACTGAAAAGGTCGACAATATTTCGGGCCTGTGGAAACACATTGTGCAAAGCTTGCGAGATTGTCAAAGAGTTATTGAAAGACTGGACGGGCTGGTCAGGGACATATACGGGGCAAAAGGTCCGGCCGTCTCCAATGTTCGCGATGCATTTGCGAAGTCTCATAGAAAGAGGTCGGCGGAGGCGGATTTGCGCCGGTGCCGTGACGAGCTTTCTACTTACCAGGGCGGTCTGAACATACTACTGACTACCATTACGCTGTACGCTCTTCCTAGACCCGTTGGTTATATCAATATTAACAGCGTTTATAGATATAACGCACGCGATTCGCAAGATGCAAATGTTCGCTCATTCGATGACCTATCTCGAAACCTCCAAAGCCTCGATCGCGGCTTGCATTCTCAGATAGCCTCTCTGCAGCTTTCCATAGACGAGTCCGGCAGTAAATCGCAAAAGGATTTAGCGACCCTATCAGCATTGAAAGACTTACGTGGTTCCATCGATTCAGCTGCTGCCGCGATCACAGCGGTTTCAGCTAATCGACACTTCGATATTCCGCAGCCTGTCAGTAGCATTTTTACGGGTCGAGAGAATTACTTGGAGACACTCAGGAACGACTTCATTGCTCCACCAGGATTTCGTCGTGACCACAAGCAAAGGCGTTTCGTCGTCTATGGCCTCGGTGGCTCGGGGAAGACACAATTCTGCTCCAAGTTTGCAGAGGATAACCGTGACAGGTAAGATGGTACTCTGGTATCTTGCTTGGTATAGCTCACCAGTTGCTCATCCATTTTCCGCAGCTTCTGGGGAGTTTTCTGGGTTGACGCGAGCAACCCTGAGAGCATCAAACGCACCTTCGCTCACATAGCAAAGATAGCAGAGGTTGATCTTAACGAGAACGCTGCTCTCCATTGGTTGTCTAATATCGAGCAGCGGTGGCTCTTGATCATAGATAATGCAGACGATCCCAATATCTCACTGGAAAGGTACTTCCCCAAAGGAAACCGAGGGCACATCCTTGTGACTACTCGGAACCCAGGGCTGAAGATTCACGGAAATGTTGGTTCTGGCTTTTTCGATTTTGGAGGGCTGGATTTCAACGATGCAAACCACCTTCTTTTAAAAGCGGCACAGCAGCCTTTGCCATGGGACTCGTCGTGTGCTACTTCGGCATCAGCTATAACGAAGGCTTTGGGATTCCTTGCTCTCGCCATCACTCATGCAGGAGCGGTTATTAGAGACGGGTTGTGCAGCTTGAAGAATTATTTGAGCTTCTATGAAAGGAGCTGGCAGAGAGTCCGCAACGCCAATAGGCCCAATTCACAGATGGGTGATGACACGACGCAACACATGCACATTTACACGAGCTGGGAGATATGTTATCAACGCATTGAATCAAAGGGAACCCAGACCTCAAGAGACGCCATCCAATTATTGAACACGTTTGCTTTCTTTCATTGGGAAAACATTCCTCACGATATATTCACACGGGCCGTCCAAAATGGGTCCCTGGAAGCCGACCAGGAAGCTACAAATAAACAGACTGACCTCGAGCAGCGAAAAGCCAATGGGGTGACATTGTCTCAGAGAATAAAGGCGTTGAATTTAGCATTCCTTCACTTCCTTATGAAGAGCAGAAGCCCTCTTGCCTTGCCAAATGCCATCCGCGATGCTCGACAGTCAGGATCTAGCGACGAATTCGACGACCGTATCCGGTTCGCTTTGAGAGAGCTTTCTAGAATGTCATTAATTACCCACAACGAACTCAACGATAGTTATTCAATGCACCCAATTGTCCACAGATGGGCCCGCGAGAGGCCTGGGATGAGAATAGCAGAACAAGCCCTCTGGTGCGAAGTGGCTTTAAATCTCTCAGCCGCTTCTATTCTCCTACCTCCTCTTGGAAGCAGAGCAAAGGATGAAGCATTTAATAGAGATCTTCTTCCCCACCTTGTCAGTGCGAGTTCAAACAGTAAGTCCATCAAAAGGCGGATGGCTCACCGCCGTCAATTGTCTTGGACGAATTGGCTACTTCCAAGGACAACCATAGATCCGCAGAGGGCTGGTATGTACGCAAAATTCAGCCTCGTCTACGCACAATGCGGATATTGGACAAATGCCGAGGGACTCCTCACTGAGGTTAGAGATTATACACAAAGAGTTCTTGGTCTGGAGAACGAGAAGACAAGAAGAGTAACTCTCTTTCTGTCTGAAGTATACTGGAACTTGGGGCGGGGCGCTGATGCTGCTAAGCTTCAACGTGGCGTTCTCCAGGTATGCAAGGACTGCCTGCCACCAGATCATCCAGACACATTGAGAGTGAAGGATAGACTTGGACAAACCCTGTGGCAACAAGGTCGATACACCGAGGCTCTGAAACTTCAGGAGGAGGCTGTGGAGGGGCTAGAAAGGATTTTGTCAAAAAGCCATGAGGATACACTGACTGCTATTGATAACCTCGCCCGGACTGTTGAGAAGTTTTGGGAGAGGCATCATTTCGAGAGGGCATATAACTTACATTCGACGGCGATAAAAGGCATGGAGGCAGTTCATGGACCGGATCATCCGAGAACACTCATCGCCAGAGAAAGCTTTGCACGGGTGAGCCTCCAACTCGGTGGCAATCTCATACCTAAAGCGCATACCATAATGCTCGAGGTTTTGGAGAAACGCAAATCCATTTTTGGAAAGGAGCATCCTTACACACTTCTCGCAATGGTTAATACTGCTATAGCCAAGTGTGCATTGGGGGAGGTTAATGAAGCCGAGGAGCTAATTCGATTTGGATTACCAATAGCGGAGCGTAATTTAGGTCCAGATCACATTGGTACACTCTTCGGCCGTCACAGCCTTGCATCGGTTCTTTTGCAACAGCATCGCCTAAAAGAGGCGGAAGAACTTCTCGTCGATGTGTCGGAGCGACAAAAGCACATGTCCTCTCAGCGAGGAGACTACCATCCGGACCGACTTGGCACCTTGATAGAGCTTGCAAAATGCTACCGGCTTTTGGGTAATATCGAACGAAGCATTCAAGTCTGCGACGAGGCGCTAGAAGGGTTTGATGCCATTAGTGTCAAGGTCCATCCACTTGCGAGGGACCTGAGGGCTGCGCGCAAAATGATGGCAGACCATCAAAGTAGCATTGAACGGGGGGAAGAAGGGAACCCCAAGATCTGTGCAATATCCTCTGGTCCGTATCAACCATACAGTGTATTTTGACATGTTGTCACGTACTTCTGTGCTGCATTTTTCGGCTGTCTGCTGCCTCTGATATTTCCACGTCGGTGTAAGATTTTGATCACGCTCTATAGCAAGCAAACCATCTGACCTGAAAACATATATTATGTATTTCCTAATTAAGATTCTGAAGAACAGAGAGCCATGGCCGGACACATTTTGCGTATGATTTAACGCTTAGGCTAGATTTGTATGCAGAGTGGTTTGGGTGTCCCGCCAGAACTAGTCGAGAATCTGCCCGGGATGACTCAAGATATGTCGAAAACTATTGAGCTGTCAAGAGAATGTACTAAACTATATATCCCAAGACAAAATCGAATCTCAATTAGAACTTTTCCGAAATGTCAACAGCCGGACTTGATTCGCGGATTACTCAGCAGCAAATATTCCCACCACTTCCCGCTTTTTTTTATTTTCTTCTCACAGATAGATATCTCTGCACTACTACTTCGTATCCGAGGATGACTGCTCTTGAACTTGGTTCAGTATCCACGTTTGTGCAGTCGCGATATGTGGCGCATCTGTCAACTGGAAAGCGGATAGTATTGTTTCGCCTGCCCTCAATTGAGCCATCAAGAGACACGCGAGGGAGGGCGGAAAATGAGACCGACGATGGCTGGTCATACTACGCAATGGAAGCAGAATGCCCTCATGCCGGTGGTCCGCTGCATGATGCTGAGGTCGACATCGAAGATTCGGCATACATGGTTACATGCCCCTGGCATGCCTACGACTTCAATGTAGAAACCGGGGAATCTAGTGTAGGCCTTACAGCGTGCACGTTCCCGGTCAATGTCCGTGGCGAATCGGTTGTCTTGCATTACCCAAGCGAGGCTGCAGACGGCGTATCTCTCATAAGGCTGGAGCCAGTGAGCGAGAAGTTCCGGCTGAAGAATGACCGCGGAACAGTAGATAATCTGCAGCCTCAGCCTAACAATCTACCAGCTGCTGCAAGGTACCTTGATGAAAACGCGACACTTTGTGATTGGTGTGCCCATATCCTAAACACTTCCAATCCGGAACATAAAGTGGAATTGACAGCACACCTTTTCGCTATGTTCAAAGAAAAGGAGAGCTCGTCCTCACCCATGGAACTTGGAAGTGGCACCATCTCTCCTCCCGACAGACCACCACGGGAGAAATTAAACGAGGTGAAACCATGGCATATGCCAAGGCCTGGGAAGGGGGGTACGTTGAAGAGCAGGATTGCCATGCTTCATGCCCTGGCAAATGTCGAGCTATGGGCGATCGACCTTGCGGTTGATATCTGCATCCGATTTGCTAAATTCCTCACCGCTCCTGGGTCGAAAAATACTCCACGAGAGTTACCACGGGCATTCTATCACGACTGGCTCAAGGTAGCAAACGATGAAGCGAAACACTTTACTTTGCTTCGAGCGCGAATGGAGGAGATGGGCTCGCATTTCGGGGCACTCCCCGTGCATCATGGCCTATGGGACTCCGCGACAATCACGGCGCATGATCTCCGAGCTCGCATCTGTATCGTCTCCCTTGTCCACGAAGCGAGGGGTCTCGACGTGAATCCTGGGACCATCGAAAAGTTCCGCAAAGCAGGTGATGAATTGAGTGTCCAGTCCCTAGAAGTCATCCATAACGACGAAATTACCCATGTCACCACTGGTCACCGATGGTTGACGTGGATTTGCAAAGAAGAGGAGACGGATCCAGTGCAGGTTTTCCGTGGTAATGTCTCGAAATACTTCAAGGGCAGCCTGAGAGAGCCGTTCAACATGGAAGCTCGAGCACAGGCCGGTATGGATCGCCAGTACTACGAGAATTTGGAGGGAATGGCGTAGAGCAATCGTCCCTTAGCACTCCTGGTGGAAATACTTGGAGATTTTTACAATAAACCACGCTATGTTCGGCTCACTGCTGGTTGACTGCCTACATGCTTCGATCCAGTCGGTAACTTGGAGCCCGCTCCAGGCGCTTGTTCTGCAGGCAAAGGTTACGTGAAGTAAAGAGACCGGGAAAGATTTAGAGTGCTGTATTTTGGAGCTCCGACCGAACTCAAAGATTCTTGACATTAAGGTAAGCAAGCTGATCGAGCCTTTATTTTTATATGCTGCCCGCTAATATTTTGTTAAACACAGGTTTATAGGACCGCCAGAAGACGGGAAAGCAATATACATACTCCTGTATTCCGGCGCAAAGGTGGTCTAAATTGTCCTTTTGCAAATCAGAATTTCAGCTGTGCATCTACTCCGACCTGCACTGCTACCATATCTGGCATGGTAACCTGATTTCATAGTATAGTTTACGTTTTGATTCAGGCTATTCTTGCAGAATGCCTGCTTTTTGGGGGAAATCGACGGACTATCGTCAGGCAATTGTGCGAAGCCACCACTATTTTGTTTATATTGCACCAGCCATTGGAAGAATATCGTGGTAGAGGAGACTTTCTGGATGGTCACATAGATTGCTAGTCAGGCTATGGCTTATAAGTAACAACCTCAATCATCCCTATACTAATATAATACTTATTTAAAGGCTTGATATTAGAAATATTTGGATTCAACTCATCTCGTTATATTATTACCCACCAATAAGTGGTTCACGCATCACTACTCTCCCAAAAATTGCTAGAAGCTCTGGAGCATCCAAGTTTTCAAGTTTCTCGTCGACGCAGTCGCCCACGGATTCGAATTTCACCATTGTCACAGCCCCAGAGCTACGGGAGTAAAGGACGTTATGATTTCTGGTATTAGATAAGTAAACATGTAGATTCGTAGAATGGAGATGGCTTTCCTGCACTGGTTACAGACATGATTTGTCGCCGCGAGGTCAAGCTTGTCCCAAATATAGCTTAACTGCTCCCCCTGCACCTTTGCAAGAACTAGAATATAGCCTGTGGGAAATATCGAGGAGCATGTAATTTCACCGAACTTAAAACACGAAGCAAAGCAGTTAAATCCCTGCGGGCGCAATCTGTGCAGCTTTTCATAAACCGCGGCCTTAGTTGCGTAGCTATATCCAAGAACGTAGGAATTAGTTTCATAACTGCAGTTCCATGTAAAGCCAGAACTTTCTCACCTTTCAAAATACTGACTTGCCCAGCATTTAGCGATGGCTCGAGTACCGCGGAATTAAACTTCGTAGACTGCCTTTGTTTCGGGGGTCCCGTTAATATGTCTAACGCAGTCAAATACTGAGCGCGAAACTCCTTCTAATCTTATAAAAATTGACCGATAGCCGGCTCCAAGGCCGACACTAGGAGATGAAGCTTGATTAATAGACGTCTGTGAGTTTGTGGCGAGGACACGTACGTTGACGGCCGGACCGAAGCTTGGTAAGCTGTGGTAGATGAGCCACGAAGCTTTGTCACATTATGAGCCTTTTTATATAAATTAGAGTCACGTAGAGTGAAGCATGCAGAGCTTATATGTAGAGGATCGAAATCATCGGGCTCAACTTATTTAGCATCCGAAGCGGCAATCGTCCAAAATCCCAGGAGAAATTCGCGAACCGATGCTTCTAGAACGCGGGATTAGTTCAACGTGATTCTCTTCTAGAACCATTTCGTGAAAAGGAGCCGATAAGTCGAATCAATAATTACTGACGTGTCTAACGAAAATGTAGGAGTCTCACATATCATAAGACTTCGCTGAGTTGACGAGTAAGCCATACCGAAATTTACCGAAATTTTTCACTAGCGTCGGGAGTTCCCGTTCAATTTGCGCCTGAGCGCTTGCAATTTCAATTTTAAGATACATCAAACTGTCGAAAATGTTAGTTGCAGTTGAGCTGGGCTAACAGATAGGCGAAGGGAACCCACTTTGTTGATAAGGCCTTGCCGATGCGAAAATGATCCATCGTTGCTGATTGCCATTTCCAAAGTGGAAACCATGCGATGCAATTGTTGGGTAACGATTTTCAGGGGAATCTTCGATAAGGACGCCTCATTATCATCTCTGCATCATTGCTCTCTTCGAGTCGTCCACCAACCTCATTCAAAACATCCGGCAAAGCTCCAGACAAAAACACAAAACCATTAGAATAGAAACAGACAGTTGGATCTTCCAAGCCAGCCAGGAAGCTGTCAAGTCAGCCAAGAAGCTCTTCAATGCCATTTAGATGGCATTCCCCAAGGCCGTGATAGATTTTGAGTCAAAGTAGACAGCCTGGCACTGGGTATGCCACCTACAAATAATCTCTGCGAGGTATGTTCAAACAGATGAGTTTGATACCCTTAAGAGACTTGGTCCCAAGATTATTCCATTTATGGTCTTTAAGCTCGCGAGAGACACAGAGCAGAACTCCTATAATATATTTTTATATAAGCCTTTGCTCTTACCTTTATATGCTATCCCTGCTCACCCCCAGCCAGATAACACTGTAGAGAATAACCTATACTACTGTATAAACCTAGACAGGGCCCTTGTCTCCAAGGAGGTTCTATAGCACTATAGCAGCTAGATTATTAAGCTTAACTACCAGTGCAACAAAATTATTAAAGAATACATTATAGCCTGGAAAAACTACTGCCAGGACAACAAATTACAAAGCAATACCTATGTTTTTACAGAATACAAGGAATATTTTAATCTACTTAAAATAGAACCAAGCATTATTACTTATCTAATAATTAAATATTATTATAATTAGGGAGAATACTGGTACAAGCTACTGTACAAGATTATTTATAGCTATAAGATAGGTATATATATAGTCCAGAAGCCTGTTTTGTTTAAGGAATGCTATTAGTTCTTTAACAAGCATAACTATAACTATATACCTAAGTATATTTCTACCCCGATGGATTGTTACATATTAATATATAATGCGAGAATCCGTGGTGCATTGGCACCTATTAGTGTAGACCAATTAGAGTGCCTTACTTATGCAAAGGTACCCACTTATACATATATTCCTGTATATAAATATATGTACCTCTACATTTATTCCTAGTTAGTTTAGATACTTAAGTATAGAGATTAGTTATATATTTTCTTATTGGTTCTGTAGTATATTGTATATACCTGCTCTAACCCCTGGACCAAGATATTTTTAATATTGGTTATAAGCCTGGGCTACTAATTATTATACTGTATTAGTATCTTGGAGCCAGCATTATTGTCCCTTGCTTAATTTGTATATTATCTAGGAATCTAGAACCTAGTAATAAAAGACAAGAAGTATAATAATAAATAACCTATATAATAAATTTAAATATAATAGATTTAATAGATTTAAAATTAATTAGTACAGCAATAAATAACAAGACCAAGGTATAGTAACAGTTAGTTTATATTATAGCAAGAATATAAATGCCTGCAGTAAAATTAAAACCTAGCAGGATCTTTTCCAGAAAATAATAGCAGAGCTCCCCCAGGCAAAAGGGTTAAGAACCAAAGCAATAATATAAATTTAGTAGCCAGTAGTAAGGTTAGTATTAAAATTAAGATATCTTAAAGTAAAAGATATTAAAAAATTTATAAAGAAACTTAGAATAAAACCTTTATAATTTCTTTAGTTAGCTAATTAGATAGATATTATAACTATCCTAAGTATATACCAAAGGTTAATAAATTAAATTATTATATATAGAAGGCCTAGATAAGTAGATTTCTTTAAGTAAATATAGAAATAGACTTAATTAAGCTTCTAAAGTTTAATTATTCTTAGATAAGTAAAATTCTAAAGAACAATAATTAAAAATAGATAAACAATATAATAATAATCTATTTTAAATATATAATAAAAGACAAAGATATTACAGTAACAATAGAATATATAAATACACTGGATATATAGAAGTACTTAGAGAAGAAGTATAGAACAATAAATTATATAGATAAAATTTAGGTTTATTTAGATATATATAAATATATATTTAATATTAATAAAGGTATAGAGAAATCCTTTATTAAATTAGAGAAGAATATAGCTATATTAAAAAAAATTAAAAAAAAAAGAAAGTTAAATTAAAAGGTTAAAAAAATAACTCTAGTATTTCTATTTTTTATAAAATTACTAGACCAATTTAAATTAATAAAAGATAGACTTCTAGGTGGTAGTTTACTACACCAAGATTATATTCTAACAAGATTAATTTAAGCTAAGTAGATAAACAAAAGCAAAGGTATTTTTAATTACAGGGGGAAAGATTTTAACAAAATTCTATTTAATAGTACTAATAGAATAAATTTTAATTTAAAAACCTACTATAGATACAGAAAATTAGAATATCTTTAATTTAACTACAAAGAAGAGAAAAAGAATAGAAATTAGAGAACTAGTAATTAAAATAAATTAAAGGTTTCCAAGCTAAATTAGGGAGACTACAGAAAGAAAAAGTTATATAATTAAGTAAAAGAGACCAACAATAAAAATAATAATATTAATTCCAACAATAAGGACTAATATTCTAAGGATTTAGTATATATTACTAATATAGTTAACTAAGGAGACTATCCAAGAGGTACAGCAATCCAAGGATTAGCCTTAGTGGTTAAGGAATTAAAGAAAATAGATATATACTAGTATAAAACTTCCAACAAGGCTAGAAAATTTAAATTTAATTTTAATGCAAAGGTTAGCAACAAGAATAGAGACCTTATCCAGAATAAAGTATATTGGGTGGAGAATAGCAAAAATAATAACCTAATTATTAATTCTGGAGCCACTATAATATACTCTCTAAATAAGGATCTTTTTAAGACCCTGGATAAAATATACAAAGGTAGACTAAATAAATAAAATAAATAAATTAGTACACCCTGAGCCTTAAGGGCCATTGGGAGCTGCTAGACTAGTATATACATGCCTTATTGAGCTTGCTTTCTCAACATCAAGCCTACCCAGTATTCCTGCGCAGTCAGGAATTGACAGTTCTTTAAAGCAATACAAAGAGAGTAACAAAAGCCAAATAACTAATAGAGATACAAAGGTTATACAAAATAAACAAAATAAACCAATAAAGAGAGTAGATAGTACAGGGCTTTTAGTATACAATAAAAGAAAGTTATTGCCTATCTTGGCTATACAAATAAAAGGAAAGAAAAGAGAGGTATAGTATAGAAGTAGAGAATAAAATAGAAAAGAGAGAAATAGAAAAGGGTAAAGTAAAAGTAAAGAAAAATAGTACAATAGAGATAATAAAAGCAATACAAGCAAATAAGCAATACAAGTAAGCAGGCTGCCTTCTATATTCTATAGAACAAAGAATTTACTAAATAGAACTGTGGCAGAATTCTCTGTTGGAGCCACTACCTAGTTAGGTGGTTAATTCCCTTTGCACTTTCCAAGAGCCTTTTAAAGTCAATAGAGCCTGTTTAAGCCTTTAAGGCCTCCCTTTCTAGGGTATACTTCTTATAGTATATAGTAACATAGACTGGAGTTTCTTAACCTCTTCCACAGGAGTATAGAGGGCTATTATAGCCAGAAACCCCTTGTTTATAGAGAAAAGCAGCTAGACCAATCTTTTTAGTTCTAAGCTATATAGCTAGGGAGCACTGAGCTTTTTGGAGACCTCTATAAAGGTTTAGAGGCTTGGAATCTAGAGTTAGATAGTAGTAGTTAATTCTAAGGTCTAGTTCCCTAGTAATTCCACTTTATTTCTTCCTCCAGAGAGCTAGAATTACCTCTCTAGCTTAAGACTTGCTAGAGATTCTATTCTCTTGCCTTAATCTATTCCTTAGCCAGAGATTTCACTAATTCTCTATAGTTTCCTCTGGATGCCTAATCTTTTTATTAAGCTGGCTCCAGTTTTGGTGGTTTCTTGGTTCTTAAAGCTTTGCCTGAATTCTTAGGCATTTCTCTCTAATAAGGTTCTTAATTCTAGAGCCTGCTGTTTTCCTTCTATAAAGAGTAACCTGGGCATCCAATACTAGGTTTAGGGGGGCAATTCCAGTGCCTGTCTCCAATGTATGGATTGGAGTAGCTCTAAAACCTCCACTAACTATTCTTAGAGCATTGTTTTGGAAGGTTTCTAGCTTTTTAGCTAATCCTTTGGAATTTCCATCCAGGGTAGGAGTGTGCCAGGCTATAGAGGCATAGGTAATTGCTGGTAGAACTACTGTTTTATACAGTAGTCTACCTTTCTCCAATAGAATACCCCAGGTAGAGCCAGTTAACCTAGCCAATGCATTGGTTTAGGTGGCTAATTTCCTCTCTATTGCTTTGTAATGCTGGGACCAATTTAACCTAGAATCTAGAAATAGACTAAGAATTCTAAGACTCTCTTATAGTTAAATAGTTATATTGGTTCCCTCCAAGACTAGTGGTTTTCCAAGGTTAAACCTTCTAGTATTCCTTGAAAAATGCATTAGAGAGTACTTTTCAGGAGCAAACTTAGCTCCATGCCTCTTTGCCCAGGCAATACACCTTCCATGGACCCTATTTAAGGCTCTAGTAGTCTGCTTAGTGGACTTTCCATAGGCTATAATGTTTATATTATTACTAAAGCCTATACTTAATACTTTCTGGTGCTCTGGATTGCATAGATCCACCAATTCAGCATTATAGAAGAGAAATAGAATTGCAGACATACAAGACCCCTAAGGAGTTCCAGCATAGATATTAAAGGTTTTAGAAGCCTTGTTTTTAAACCAAAGAATAGAGGCTCTATTCTGTATAAAGCTTCTAACCCAGCCTACTAGAGACTCTGGAATACCCTTTTTCTTTAGAATATAGACTAGCCTTTCCAGAATAACATGGTTAAAGGCTCCAGTTATATCCAAGGAGAGAATAGAGGCTATACCTCTCTCCAGTGGGTTTCCTTGCTATACAGTCCTAATTGCACCTAGTAGTAAATCCAAAGCATAGGTGGTTAAATGGCCCTTTCTAGCTCTAAATTGGGTGGCAGGAAGAAGGCTATATTTCTTAGCTATATTCTGGAGCCTTCTGGCTGTAACCCCTTCTATAACCTTTCCCAGAGTATTTAGAAGTGCTACAGGCCTCTATACCTTGGCAATAGAGTAGTCTGGCCTTCCTGGTTTTCTTAAAACCACTGTTTTGGCAGTTTTAAAGATCTTTGGATAGTACTGCCAATTCCAATATCCCTCTATAAGGATTTGCATTGGTTTATAGAGGGAAGGTCCTAAGGCTTTTAAAAATCCATTAGGAATACTATCCAGGCCAGGGGCTTTCTAGGAGGCTGTTGCCTTTATAAATTGGCCAATTTCCTTCTCTGTAGGAGGTTCTAGTCCCTCTAGGGCAGGGGGAAAGCTATTCTCTTTTTCTATATCTCTAAGATCTGCTTCTGGAAGCCAAGGAAAGAATTGGTCTGCAAATTCCTAAGATTTCTACTGGTGTATAGTAGCTAATTCTCCATTTCTGGTCTTTAGAGAGGGAACTAAGGGTAGCTCTATAGGCAAGTGGCTTCTTAACCTTCCCTACTTTGCTAGTTTCTACAATACTGCTCTATCTTCTTTAAGCCTGTAGGTAAATTGTCTAAATTAGAATCTTTTAGACTCTTTAATAGCTTTTTTCTTGGCTTTAGCAGCTTGTTTAACTAGGTCTGGATGGGTAGCCCTTGCTCTAAGACTTCTCTCTTCCTGAATTAGGCCAGCAATCTCTTGATTCCACCAGGGAGCAGCTTTTTGGCTTGGTTTGGAGTTTTCTCTTGTTTTTGGAACAGTAATCTCAGCAATACTAAGGATTTTCTGCTATAAATAGAAGGCATACTGCTCTACCTCTTCCCTGCTATTCAGGCTATTTGGAAACCAGAGATCTTGGGCTAGATTTTGGACTTCTTCTTGATTGGCATCTTTCTATTTGTACCTTCTTTGATTTGGCTGGTCTAGCACTGTTTCTAGGTCAAAATCCAATGCTATAAGCATGTAGTCAGATCCATGTTGAAGATTTCCAGGGGTAGATATAGAAACAAGCTTGTTTGCTATATCTATAGAGCCAAAAGAGAGATCAATGGTTGTCTTAGAAGGGTGCCTAATCCATGTAGGTATTTTAGAGGGGGTAAGTAACTCCAGGCTTAAACTAGCTGTAATTTCCAATAAATCCTTTGCTATTTTATGGGTTTCAGTGGATTCCAAGGCATTCCAAAGAGAGTGGTAAAGATTAAAGTCTCCCAGTAGAATATTAGAACTAGTACTTAGCTCTAATTCTTGAAGCTTATAGATAGAGGAGAGCCTATCTATAGTTCTATGGAACTCTGGGGGTGGTGAGTATATATTTATAACCTTAATCTCCTTCCCTTCTTCCAAAATTGTAAGAATTGCAATATTTGGACATGGAAAATCTACAAACCAGGTTCCAGGCTTGTATAGAGAGGTATTTAGTAAGAAGCATGCATTGGTGTAGAATTTATCTAGATATAGAGGTAGCCACTGGGTACTAGACCTTTCTATAGTTTAAAATAGTCTAGTATCCTTCCAAGGTTCCTAAATAGCTATAAATTGGAAGTTAAATAGCTGTGGATCCCCTATTATTCTAAGCATAATATCCTTGCTTAGGTGGGTGTTATATTGAGCTACTCTCATTGAGAATTAGCAGGATTCTGGCTTGCCTCTGGATTTTCTTCTGTAGTATCCATTTCACCTGCTAATTCAGCCTGATTCTGGGATTCAGTCTGAAATAGTGTCTCTATTCTTGAATGGGAATTTGCAGCAGTTCTCTGGGCAATTTCTAGACCTAATAGCCTTTCTCTCTTTCTAGTGGCTTGGGTAGAAGGCTCTAACCTAGATCTTTTGCTATTAGGTTGGAGCTAGGAGGCTTCAAAGGGTGTTGGTTCCCCTAATTAAATTGGAAACTTATTTTCCTGCCTGCTAGCAAAGAATCTAGGCTTATTCTCTTTGGCTAAAGCTATTCTCTCTGTTTTAACCTTGTGTTTAGGGCATTGCATGTCTCTAGAGGTATACTTTCCTTGGCAATTAGAGCACCTAGCCCTAGAGAGGTCTCCCTTTAAGGGGTAATGCTTAAATCTATAGTCTCCTTTGGAGCAGAAACCACACTTAGGGGCTTTAGTACAGTATCTAGCTTGGTGGCTATACCCCTGGCAGTAATAGCACCTAGAAACTAGGCATGTAGAGTTAAATAGCTCTACAGTTTTAAGCTTATTCTCAATAACTAGCCCATTGTTAATTAGGTAGTTAGCTTGCTCAGGGGTTTGGAGATCTAGAAGTATAGAGCTAGACTTCTTGGTATTCTTTAGAGTAGCTTTTCTTTAGTAGAATTGCTAAATTCTAAGAAACCCTTTAAGATTAGGGTTATACTTTAGAATATTGGCTTTTCTAATTTCTTGCTGGTCCTGTTTAAAGGCTTCCTTGCATACTCCATGCACTAGAACTGTATACCTTCTAGTATAGACCTTGTTTTTCTCTTGCTTGCCAAAGGTATTAAGCTATACCTTGTTTGCTTTAGCTCTATCCTTGGTAGCTACATTCTTAGCCACTAGAATAATCTTAGAGCTAGCTAGTCTTCTAGCCCCTAAGAAGAGTCTAATTCTATGCTTTTTGGTAGTTTTATTAATCTTTGCAAGGGCTGTAGCATGTGGAATAGTAGCTAGAAGTTTAGCTAGGGCTGGGCTTCTAATCTTTAGCTCTCTAAGCTACTGGGGGGTTAGAAGCTTCTCCTTTGGAGGGATTCCAGTTTTTGCTATACTAGCATAGCTAGGGAGGCTCTGGGGGGTAGAGATTAAAGATTGGGGGGGTGGAGGTTACTCTAATATTGTCTTTAGAGCTTCCAGGCCAAATTGGCCTAATCCTGCTTAAAGCTTGGTAACCCCATTATGGTTGGGGCCTAGATCTTGAAGAACTAAGTTAATTCCTTCTTGCATTGTTGTAATTGCTTGACTAAGCTTTTTCCTTTGTTGGGCTATTCCAGCTTTTGGATTCACTGGCTTTACTTTAATTTTCTGGGGACTCTCCCCTAAGCTTTGGAAGCTGCCTGTGTTTAATGGAGTAGGTATATTGCTAGGAATAATATATTACTAGCTAGGAGAAGGATTCTGGCTGCAGTAGTACTAACTTTTTACTTAGAAGTAGTAAACTAAGGTAAATTGCCTTGCAAGCTTACTATACTTTACTAGTTTTTAGAGAGAACTAGTAAACTAAATACCTTTTTAAGCAAAAGGTAGAAAACTTTACAAAAGGGAGAAAGAGTAGTATATACAAAAGGGGGAAAGATTTCTAGAATTAAGCTCTAAGAGCTGTTCTAGCAGTAATTTATTTTGGAGGGGAATTACTAATCCCAGAAGCTTCTTTGGAGGGGAAACTTTAAAAACCAACTAGAAATATCTAAATCTAAAGCTACTGTACCAGTGGCTATACTACTAAGGCACTAGTAGAGACAGAAATAGGTGTATAACTAGTAAAAGTAAAATAGTGGTTAAAGGAAAAGGGGTAGTGCTAATACCTCTGTTTTTGGTCTAGAAAAGCAGAGAAAAACCTTAATCTAGCTAAAGTTCTAGAACTAAAGCCAGCAAGAAAGGACTAAACAAAGAAAAAGGTCTCCCTAAGGAATAGAGCTAGTCCTTAACTAATACTGGGCTAAACTAGGTTTACTAGTAGAACTAGACTAGTTTTAGAGTTAAAACTAGTAAAAGGTGGTAGGTTCTATTTTATAGACCCAGAGTAGCCAAACTGGGTAATAGTTTTTTGCAGAGAACTATTAAACTAGGCAGTCTTGTTTAAGCCTGTGATTATGGGAACAGGTCTAAGGCCAATACAAACTGTAGTAAAGCCTTTTGGGTATAGTAAAGAGAAGAGAAGAGAGAAGTTGGTTGCTGGAGCAATAAAAGGGGGGTACTACTCCTGTAGTTTGTGTGGCGTTTGTAGTGTGTGGCGCAGAAAAGGTACTTGGTGTGAGTGTCTGGGAACACCAGAAGTTCTGGTTTGGGGTGAAAATTTTTCGTTTGCAAATTGTAAAGGCAGTATTGGTTGCACAGTCTTAAAATTTGGATATGTTGTTTGGCTAATATAGGCGTATTCAGTATCCAATTTCCAGGTGATTTGGACTAATATTGGTGGTGTGGTAAAGGGAAATATCCCTCTTCTGTTGATGGATTGGTGAAATCACCTTTTCATTAACAGCACCCCCAATACAGGGCCAATTGGCCTGAAATTTGGATGGTAGCCTCTGTAAGAGACGGGCTTTCGATTGAACCTATTTTTGATGTAAAATTCCAAGAATTGACTGGGTTCGGATTCCTTATATTAGTATAATAAAATATTAGATTTTACAAAGGTAGACTAGGCACCACCAGTTATAAATTAACTAAAATTAAAGGCAAAGGTATCTTATATATCCCCCTAAGCAGTAGAACAAGCATTAGAATTAACAACATTTTATATATACTATATATAAAGTAAATATTGCTCTTAATACAGGATTTACAAGATAACAGAATTTAGAATTAGTATATAAAGTAGATATATACCTTCTTTTGTAATAACAGCAAGAAACTAGCAACTAGTTATAATATTGGCTAGACTAGCTATTTAGGTTGGTTAAGGAATCTAGATTTATTATTTATATAGAGATATTATAGATCAGGCTACCTTTATAAATATTTGTAGCTAAGGGCTACCTTTACAAATATTTGCAATAAAGGGCTACTCTTACCAATATCTGTTAGAGGGGGTTCTTCTGGGTTCTGTATAGATTAGGCTGCCCTTACCAATATTGGCACCAATATTTGCAACAAAGGGCTGCTCTTGCAAATATCTATTGGAGGGGGTTCTTCTAGGTTTTAGTATAGAGATATATAAATAAGTTATTAGGCCTAACCTAACCTTTTTTCTTTTTCTTCTTAACCTCTGTTTTTTGTTAGCTAGGTACAAATAGAATAAGCTCTGCTTGTATTTACTATCTATAATATAAATAGAGATTTATTCCATTATCTATACATTAAAAAAGGACTGGGGAATAACTAAATACTATCTTTTCTATTTAGATCTAAAAGTAGATATATTTTCTTTAAATTTCTACCTTTACAATATATTAAAATCTATTAACAAGCTCTATACTTAATTAATAGACTGCAAGTATTATCCAAAACAACTTTTTATTATAGTAAAGGTTACCAATGCCTAGGGGGGTAAGCAATATATATCCTTCTTTAAGGTTCCTACCAGTAACAGGGATAGAATTTATATTATTAATAAGAATAATTTTATTAAATAGACTATAAATAATATAGAGGCATTGTTTAACCTCTTAAAAGAAAATATAGACCACTAGCTTAATAACCTTAATAAAGTTAAGAAGTAACTTACTGTAAAGAAAATTAAGGTAGAAAATTACTGCAAGGGCTAGGCCAAAGCTTAAGAAAAAAATATATCTCTTAAGAAGTATTTATATAAAACAAGCTCTGCTTCCTTAGTCTCTAAAGAAAAATATTATAAAAAGTCTAAGAAAATTCTAGACCCTTCTTTATTCTTAGGTTCTAAAAAGAATAACTTTAAGAACTAGTTCTCTTTTATAAAGGGGAAACTCTATATAAATACTAATTACTATAATACTAATAAGCTCCAAAAGGTTTATATCTAGGGTTAACTTAAAAAAAATACTGCTAAGTATATCTATCTCTATCTAGATATTAAAGATAAATTATTTATCTATATATCTAATAAGCTTTTAAAGGTCCTGCAGGACTTCTACTATAATCTAAACTACAAAGAAAAAGTTAAAGATAACTTTACTAAACTCTAGTTTAATAAAGAAAATAATTTTAGGGTCTTTCTTATAAAGTTCTAATATTTAGTCTATAATACTAATATTTCTGCCAGTAATTATAAGTATAAGCTAAATTACTACTTATACTAGTAGTTCTATAAAAAAGCTATCTCTATCTATATCTATAAGAACTATAAAAATTTTGTAAATAAGTATAAAAAGATTACTTATAACTTTAAGGTAATTAATACTGCTAAGGCCTGCAGTTATAACTGCAATTATAACTATAGCTATAACAATAAGAAAGCTACCTTAAAGAACAATAAATTTACTAATAATTACAATAGTAGTAATAATAAAAAAGACTATAGCAGGGAGTATACTATTTAAAGAAATTACTATAAGTATAGTTAGCCTAGATATATAGCAAAGTACTGTTCTAACAAGAGAAATAATAATAAGTTTACTAAACTAAAGTATAAGGAGTTAGAAAATAAAAAGCCCTAAGGAAAGTTTTCTCCTTAGGGTATAATAATAATAATAATAAATTAATACACCCTAAGCCTTAAGGGCCATTGGAAGCTGCTAGACTAGTATATACATGCTTTATTGAGCCTGCTTTCTTAGCATTAAGCCTACCCAGTATTCCTGTGCAGTTAGGAATTAACAGTTCTTCAAAACAAAACAAATAGAGCAACAATAAACAAAATAACTTGCAAGAATACAAAGGTTATATAAAACAAATAAAATAAAGGAAAAACCAATAAAGAGAGTAGATAGTACAGGGCTTTTAGTATATAATAAAGGAAAACTATTGCCTATTTTGGCTATACAAAGAAAAGAAAAGAGAGGTATAGTAGAAATATATAGAATAAAATAGAAATAGAGAGAGAGAGATAGAGAAATAGAAAGAATAAAGTAAAAGTAGAAGAAAATAGTACAATAAGGAGAATAACAGCAATACAAGCAAGCAGGCTGCCTTCTATATTCTATAGAACAAAGAATTTACTAAATAGAACTGTGGCAGAATTCTCTGTTGGAGCCACTACCTAGTTAGGTGGTTAATTCCCTTTGCACTTCCTAAGAGCCTTTTAAAGTCAATAGAGCCTAATTAAGCCTTTAAGGCCTTCCTTTCTAGGGTATACTTCTTACAGTATATAGTAACATAGACTGGAGTTTCTTAACCTCTTCTATAAAAGTATAGAGGGCTATTATAGCCAGGAACCCCTTGTTTATAGAGAAAAGTAGCTAGACCAATCTTTCTAGTTCTAAGCTATATAGCTAGAGAGCACTGAGCTTTTTGGAGACCACTATAAAGGTTTAGAGGTCTAGAATCTAGAGTTAGGTAGTAGTAGTTAATTCTAAGGTCTAGTTCCCTAGTAACTCTACTCTATTTCTTTCTCCAGAAAGCTAGTATTGCCTCTTTAGTCTAAGATTTACTAGAGAACCTATTCTCTTGCCTTAATCCATTCCTTAGCTAGAGATTCCACCAATTCTCTAGAGTTTTCTCTAGATATCTAATCTTTTTATTAAGCTGGTTCCAGCATTGGTGGTTCCTTGGTTCTTAAAGCTTTGTCTAAATTCTAAGGTATTTCTCTTTAATAAGGTTTTTAATTCTAGAGCTTGCTGTTTTCCTTCTATATAGAGCAACCTGGGCATCCAAAACTAGGTTTAGGGGGGCAATTCCAGTGCCTGTTTCCAATACATAGATTGGAGTAGCCCTAAAACCTCTACTAACTATCCTTAGAGCATTATTTTGGAAGGTCTCTAGCTTCTTAGCCAATCCTTTGGAATTTCTATCCAGAGTAGGTGTATGCCAGGCTATAGAGGCATAGGTAATTGCTGGTAGAACCACTGTTTTATATAGTAGTCTACCTTCCTCCAATGGAATACCCTAGGTAGAGCCAGTTAACCTAGCCAATGCATTGGTTTAGGTAGCTAATTTTCTCTCTATTGCTTTGTAATACTGTAACTAATTTAACCTAGAATCTAGAAATAGACCCAGAATTCTAAGACTCTCTTATAGTTAAATAGTTATATTGGTTCCCTCTAAAACTAGTGGTTTTCCAAGGTTAAACCTTCTAGTATTTCTTAAAAAATGCATTAGAGAGTACTTCTTAGGGGCAAACCTAGCCCTATACCTCTTTGCCCAGGCAATACACCTTCTATAGACTCTATTTAGGGCCCTAGTAGTCTGTTTAGTGGACTTTCCATAGGCTATAATGTTTATATTATTACTAAAGCCTATACTTAATACCTTCTGGTGCTCTGGATTGCATAGATCCACCAATTTAGCATTATAGAAGAGAAATAGAATTGCAGATATACAAAACCCCTAAGGAGTTCCAGTATAGATATTAAAGATTTTAGAAGCCTTATTTTTAAACCAAAGAATAGAGGCTCTATCCTGTATAAAGCTTCTAACCTAACCTACTAGAGACTCTGGAATACCCTTTTTCTTTAGAATATAGACTAGCCTGTCTGGAATAATATAGTTAAAGGCTCTAGTTATATTTAGAGAAAGAATAGAGGCTATACCTCTCTCCAATAGGTTTCCCTGCTATACAGTTCTAATTGCACCCAGTAGTAGGTCCAAAGTATAGGTAGTTAAATACTCTTTTCTAGCTCCAAATTGGGTAGCAGGAAGAAGACTATATTTCTTAGCTATATTCTAGAGCCTCCTAGCTGTAACTCCTTCTATAACCTTTTCCAGTATATTTAGAAGTACTACAGGCCTCTATACCTTAGCTATAGAGTAGTCTAGCCTCCTAGGTTTTCTTAAAACCACTGTTTTAGCAGTTTTAAAAATCTTTGGATAGTATTGCCAATTCCAGTATCCCTCTATAAGGATTTGCATTGGTTTATAGAGGGAAGGTTCTAAGGCTTTTAAAAATCCATTAGGAATACTATCCAGGCCAGGGGCTTTCCAAGAGGCTATTGCCCCTATAAATTGGCCAATCTCTTTTTCTGTAGGGGGCTCTAGATTCTCTAAAGCAGCTGGAAAGCTTATATTCTCCTCTATATCTTCTAAATCTGCCTCTGGAAGTTGGGGGAAGAATTGGTTTGCAAATTCCTAAGATTTCTGCTGGTGTATAGTAGCTATCTCTCCATTGCTAGTCTTTAAAGAGGGAACTAAGGGTAGCTCTATAGGTAAGTGGCTCCTTAGTCTTCCCTACCTTACTAGTTTCTACAAAACTGCTCTATCTTCTCTAAGCCTGTAGGTAAATTGTCTAAATTAGAATCTTTTAGACTCTTTAATGGCCTTTTTCTTGGCTTTGGCAGCTTATTTAACTAGGTCTGGGTGGGTAGCCCTTGCCCTAAGGCTTCTCTCTTTCTGAATTAAACTAGCAATCTCTTAATTCCACCAGGGAGTAGCTTTTTGGCTTGGTTTAGAGTTTTCTCTTGTTTTTGGAACAGTAATCTTAGCAATACTAAGGATTTTTTGCTGTAAATAGAAGGTATACTGCTCTACCTCTTCCCTGCTATTTAGGCTATTTGGAAACTAGATATTCTGGGCTAGATTTTAAACCTCTTCTTAATTGGCCTCCTTCCATTTATACCTGCTTTGATTTGGCTAGTCTAGTACTGTTTCTAGGTCAAAATCCAATGCTATAAGTATATAGTCAGATCCATGCTAAAGATTCCCAGGGGTAGATATAGAGATAAGCTTATCTGCTATATCTATAGAGCCAAAGGATAGATTAATAGTTGTTTTAGAAGGATACCTAATCTATATAGGTATTTTAGAGGGGGTAAGCAGCTCCAGGCCTAAACTAGCTATAATTTCTAATAGATCTTTTGCTATTTTATGGGTTTTAGTAGATTCTATAGCATTCCAAAGAGAATAGTAAAGATTAAAGTCTTCTATTAGAATATTAGAGCTTGTATTTAGTTCTAATTCTTAAAGCTTATAGATAGGGGAGAGCCTATCTATAGTTCTATAGGACTCTGGGGGTGGTAAGTATATATTTATAACTTTAATCTCTTTCCCTTCTTCCAAAATTGTAAGAATTGCAATATTTGGACATGGAAAATCTATTAACCAGGTTCTAGGTTTGTATAGAGAGGTATTTAACAAGAAGCAGGCATTTGTATAGAATTTATCTGGATATAGAGGTAGCCACTGAGTACTAGACCTTTCTATAGTTTGAAATAGTCTAGTACTCTTCCAAGGTTCCTGTATAGCTATAAAGTAGAAGCTAGAGAACTGTAGATCTTCTACTATTCTATATATAATGTTATCTCTTAGGTAAGTGTTATATTGAGCCACCTTTATTGAGAATTGGAGGGATTCTGGCTTGCCTCTGGATTCTCCTCTGTGGTATCTATTTTACTTGCTAATTCAGCCTAATTCTGGGATTCAGCCTGAAATAGTGTCTCTATTCTTGAATAGGAATTTGCAGCAGTTCTCTAGGCAATCTCTAGACCTAAAGGCCTTTCTCTCTTTCTAGTAGCCTGGGTAGAAGGTTCTAACCTAGTCCTTTTGCTACTAGATTGGAGCTAGGATACTTTAAAAGGTGTTGGTTCCCCTAATTGGATTGGAAGCTTGTTTTCCTGCCTGCTAGCAAAGAATTTAGGCTTATTCTCTTTGGCTAAAGCTATTCTCTCTGTTTTAACCTTATATTTAGGGCATTATATATCTCCAGAGGTATGTTTTCCTTGGCAATTAGAGTACCTAGCTCTTAAGAGGTCCCCCTTTAGGGGGCAATGCTTAAATCTATAGTCTCCTTTGGAGCAGAAACTATATTTAGGGGCTTTAGTACAGTATCTAGCTTGGTGGCTATACCCCTGGCAGTAATAGTACCTAGAAACTAGGCATATAGAGTTAAATAGCTCTATAGTTTTAAGCTTATTCTTAATAACTAACCTATTATTAATTAGGTAATTAGCTTGCTTAGGGGTTTGGAGGTCTAGAAGCATAGAGCCAGATCTCTTGGTATTCTTTAGAGTAGCTTTTCTCCAGTAAAATTGCTAAATTCTAAGAAACCCTTTAAGGTTAGGGTTATACTTTAGAATATTGGCCTTTCCAATCTCTTGCTGGTCTTGTTTAAAGGCTTCTTTGTATACTCTATGTACTAGAATAGTATACCTTCTAGTGTAGACCTTGTTTTTTTCTTGTTTGCCAAAGCTATTAAGCTATACTTTATTTGCTTTAGCTCTATCCTTAGTAGCTATATTTTTAGCCACTAGAATAATCTTAGAGCTAGCTAGTCTTCTAGCCCCTAAGAAAAGTCCAATTCCATGCTTTTTAGTGGTTTTATTAATCTTTGCCAGGGCTGTTGTATGTAGTATAGTAGCTAGAAGTTTAGCCAGAGCTAGGCTTCTAATCTTTAGCTCTCTAAGCTACTGGGGGGTTGGAAGCTTCTTCTTTGGAGGGATTCCAGTTTTTGCAATACTAGTATAGCTAGGGAGGCTCTGGGGGGTAGAGATTGGAGGTTGGGGGGGTGGAGGTTGCTCTAATATTGTTTTTAGAGCCTCCAGGCCAAATTGGCCTAATTCTGCTTAAAGCTTGGTAACCCCATTATAGTTGGGGCCTAGATCTTAAAGAACTAAGTTAATTCCTTCTTGCATTGTTGTAATTGCTTGACTAAGCTTCTTTCTTTGTTGGGCTATTCTAGCTTTTGGATTCACTGGCTTTGCTCCAATTCTCTGGGGACTCTTCCCTAAGCCTTGGAAGCTACCTGTGTTTAATGGAGTAGGTATATTGCTAGGAATAGTATATTGCTAGCTAGAAAAGGATTTTGGCTGCAGTAGTACTAACTTTTTACTTAGAAGTAGTAAACTAAGGTAAATTACCTTGCAAGCTTACTATACTTTACTAGTTTTTAGGGAGAACTAGTAAACTGAGTACCTTTTTAAGCAAAAGGTAGAAAACTTTACAAAAGGAGGGGGGTTGGTGTATACAAAAAGGGGGAAAAAGATCCCTAGAATTAAGCTCTAAAAGCTATTCTAGCAGTAATTTATTTTGGAGGGGAATTACCAATCCCAGAAGCTTCTTTGGAGGGAAAACTTTAAAAACTAACTAGAAATATCTAAATCTAAAGCTACTGTACCAGTGGCTATACCACCAAGGCACTAGTAGAGATAGAAATAGGTATATAACTAGTAAAAGTAAAATAGTAGTTAAAGAAAAAGGGGCAGTGCTAATACCTCTATTTTTGGTCTAGAAAAGTAGAGAAAAACCTTAATCTAGCTAAAGTTCTAGAACTAAAGCCAGCAAGAAAGAACTAAACAAAGAAAAAGGTCTCCCTAAGGAATAAAGCTAGTTCTTAACTAATACTGGGCTAAACTAGATTTACTAGTAGAACTAGACTAGTTTTAGTAAGTTAAAACTAGTAAAAGGTAGTATATTCTATTTTATAGACCTAAAACAGCCAAACTGGGTAATAGTTTTTGCAGAGAACTATTAAACTAAGCAGTCTTGTTTAAGCCTGTAATTACAGGAATAGGACTAAGGCCAATACAAACTGTAGTAAAGCCTTTTGGGTATAGTAAGGAAAGTAGAAAAGATTAATAGAGAGGTTAGTAGAAGGGTTAGTTGCTGGAGCAATAAAAGGGGGGTACTGCTCCTATAGTTTGCATAGTATTTGTAGTATATGGTGCAGAAAAGGTACTTGGTGTGAATATCTGGGAACACCAGAAATACTGGTTTAGGGTGAAAATTTTTGTTTGTGAATTGTAAAGGCAATATTGGTTGCACAGTCTTAAAATTTGGATATATTGTTTGGCTAGTATAGGTGTACGCTGTATCCAATTTCCAGAAGATTTGGACTAATATTGGTGGTGTGGTGGAGGGAAATGTCCCTCTTCTGTTGATAGATTGGTGAAATCACCTTTTTATCAACAGCACCCCCAATATAGGGCTAATTGGCCTAAAATTTAGACAGTAGCTTCTGTAAGAGACAGGCTTTCAATTAAACCTATTTTTGACATAAAATTCCAAGAATTGACTGGGTTTGGATTCCGGCGTGTATTAATACTAATTCCCTTTTCCTCCTTAGGGTATAGATAGATTAATTTTAATTTATTGGAAATTAATTTTAGTTAGTTAATAAATAGCAAGAGTTTTTGTATATTATATAAAATAGCAAAGAATAAATACTGTATATAGATAAACTTTTTCCTTACTAATACTGGAGCAAATATATATTTAATTATTAACACCAAGCTTGCTATACAAGCCACCAAGACATTTAGTATATACACTAAGAGGCTAAAGATACTATACAGAGTAACTGGGTATAATAGAAAAGGCTAAATACAAGCAATATATATTATTGGCTTAGACCTTAAGGTAGCAGAGCAATATATCTAAGATTAGCTATTTATTATTCTTAATCTAGGACAGTATAATATAATTATTGGAAGGAAATAGCTGGCAAAACAGAATATCTAGCTAAATATAAAGAATTAGAGAATAATCTAGCCAGATAAGTATATTAATAGTAAAAAGAAGTTAAACACTAGCAAGAAAGAAAAGTAGTTACTACTATTAAAGTTAGAGTATAAGATTATAATTCTTTGCTATAATTTTACTAAGCCTATAGCCAGAACCAAGGACCAAAAAAATACTAATAGATATAACTACCTTCTAGAGCAAAAGAATAAAAGAATTTAGAAACAGAAAGTAATTAATAGCTTATAGAGAATAAGCAGAATCCTTATTAGTAATTATTTAATAGAAGTAGCAAAAATACAGTAGGCTCTGGAAAAAAAGATATTAATACTAACTAATTAGTAGCTAAGGCTATACTACTAGAATTAGTCTATTAAGCCTGGCCTGGCAGAACCTGGTGCCAATCTAACTAGGGTTAATAGGTACCCTATATACAAAAAAGTAAATACTATACTACAGTAACTAAGGTTTAACATTGCATTAATTAGTATAGTTAGTATAAAAATAAATCTCTGTTAAGAAAATACTGTAGCCTTTACCCTAAGCCTCTATAAATTAAATTAAATAATTAACCTAAAATAAGGCTATAAGCAGTAGAATAAGAAGCAAGAATATAAAAAGCAAAAGATATAGAAGATAGTAGACTATATTCTTTCTGTATACTATAAGGATTATTGCAATATTTTTTTAAAGAAAAATTCTAATAAATTTATACTAATTAAGGAAAAAGCTAATATAAAGATTAAGCTTATAGAACTAAATAACTTATATTTCTATTTACTATATAAGTACAGTACAGAGAAACTAAAGAAAATAAAGTACTATATTATTAATAACCTAGATAAAGAATTTATTGTACTAAGTTATACTCTCTATACTATACTAATTCTGTTTTTCTAAAAAGTAAATAGAAAGCTTTGGTTCTGTATAGACTATTATTAGCTTAATACAATTATATAGAAAGACCAATACCTATTACTGCTAATTAATAAGCTTCTGCAGAGAATTAGCTCTGCAAGGATTTTCTCTAAGATTAATATTTAATAAGCTTTTTATAAGATTAGAATTTATCTAGAATCTAAGAATCTAATATTATTCTAGACAAAATATAGATTCTTTAAATATTGTATTATCTCTTTTGGGCTAACAAATACTGTGACTTAGTCCTGCTATATTTTAGCAATATATAAATAGTCTCTTTATAGACTGCCTGGATAGGTTCCTTACTATATACCTTAACAATATTCTAATATATTCCAAGAATAAAAGTAAATATATACTCTATATAAAAATAGTACTGCAATATCTAAGGAAGGCAGAGTTACAGGCTAACTTATAGAAATTAGAGTTCTATATTAAATAGACTAAGTATCTTAGTTTTATTGTCTCTATAGATAGTATTAAGGCTAATCTAGATAAGGTTTCTGTTATATATAATTAGTCTATACCAATATTAGTAAAAGAAATACAGTTATTCCTGGAATTCTATAATTACTATTGGTATTTTATTAGAAATTACAGTAAGATTACTAGACTACTTATATAGCTAATATAGAAGGATATACCTTTTATCTTTAGCAAGAAATATTAGGCTATATTCTAATACCTAAAAGAAGCCCTCCTTAGTATAGCTATCTTACAATATTATAATAATTGCCTAGAGACTTATCTAGAGACTAATTTATTGGATAGTATTATAGGGGGAGTTCTTAGCCAGTTATATAATAATAGTTTCTGGTATCCAGTTACCTTTTATTTAAGAACAATGCTGCCTGCTAAATTAAACTATACTATCTATAACAAGGAGCTGCTGGCAATTATAGCCTATATAAAGAAATAGCATTGTAAGCTAGAAAAGCTATAGAGTATATTATCTATCTAGATTTATTCTAATTATAAAGTACTGGAGTACTTTATAACAAAGTAATAACTAAATTTTTAATAAGTAGGCTAGGCAAAATATCTCTTTTAATTTCTATTTTAAATTTAGTATTATACTAGAATACTAAACAGCATTGCCAATATATTATTCTAACAGAAAGACTTAATTAAGGAATAGTAGCTAGGCTACAATAAGTATTATATATAGACAATCCTTAAAGAAAATTAAGTAAGTCTAAGGGTCTAGGCTAAACTTAACCTAATTAAGATAGAAAACCTGGATTCTAAATTAATATTAATTAATTAGATACTTATAGCTAACTGCACTAACCTATTACTCTAGACTCTATATAACTAAGCAATTGGCCAAAATTCTAAGGATTAGTCTATATTGCAGGGTCTTTTACTTTAGAAAGGAAAACTATATATTTCTAAAAAGAAAAAAAAAAGTATCTATATACTAAATTACTTAATAAAATCTATAAGTAGCTAATAGCTGCCTACCCTAGTTAGAGCAAAATATAGCAGATTGTAATATAGCAATATTACTAGCCTGGTATAGGTACCAAGATAAATTAATATATATAGAATTATTAAACTTACCAGTATACCTACTTACTAAGAAACTTACTACCTGGGTTACTATAACTACTGCTAGTGCCTAACTAACTATAGCAATATATCTTAATAGATTTTATAACATTCCTACCCAATAAGCATAGATATAATACAGTATATATAGTAGTTAATTAGTTAAGCAAGCAAGTTCAATCTATACTATATACTAAGTATATAACAGGGCAAGATATAGCTTGTCTTTTTAAGAATACTATATTGTCTAAGTATAGTCTCCTAGATATAATAGTCTTAGACTATAGTCTGCAGTTTATATTAAAATTCTGGGATAAGCTAACAAAGATCCTAGACATTAAGCTAAAACTTTCTACTGCTAACTATATATAGATAGACAGACAGACCAAAATTGTAAATTAGTACCTGGTACTATATTTGTAGCTATACATTAACTATTACCAGAATAACTGGTTAGAATAGCTACTAATTATAGACTATACTATAGCTTTATTACTGTATAAAATAACAGGCCTATTACCTTTTAAAATTAAACAGGGTTTTTAACTACAAATATTATTTAACTGGCAGAATTACTTAGACAGGGAGATATTACTAAGAAAGTTAGTAAACTACTAAAATACTAAACAATATACTAAGTAGATACAAGAGATATAGAACTATACTAAAAGAAATATAAAGTCTATACAGGAGAATTAGAAAAAGCAGGCTAATAAATACTGTTATAAAATTAATTTTTAGAAGGGTAACCTAGTTTATATTTAGATAAACTATTAAAATATAGATAGACCTAGCAAGAAGCTAGATAACTAGATAGGCAGTCCCTAGCTAATTATTAATAAAATTGGTAACTTCTATCTAGTTAAGGTCTCTAATTTAGTAAAGGTTTACCCAGTATTCTTGCCTAATAAGCTCTGGCTTGCTATAGATAATCTACTATCTAGCTAGATCCTAGAGCCTAAACCTTTAGTTAAAATTAATATTTAATTAGAGTATAAATAATAATAATAATAATAATAATAAATTAATACACCCTGAGCCTTAAGGGCCATTGGGAGCTGCTAGACTATTATGTACATGCTTTATTGAGCCTGCTTTCTCAACATCAAGCCTACCCAGTATTCCTGTGCAGTTAGGAATTGACAGTCCTTCAAAACAAAACAAATAGAGCAACAATAAACCAATAACTAGCAAAATACAAAAGGTTATACAAAACAAAAAGAAATAAAACAAGAAATAAACAAAACCAATATAGAGAGTAGGTAGTACAGGGCTTTTAGTATACAATAAAAGGAAAACATTGCCTATCTTGGCTATACAAAGAAAAGAAGAGAGAGATATAGTATAAATATAGAGAATAAAATAGAAAAAGAGAGATATAGAAAGAGGTAAAGTAGAAGCAAAAGAAAAATAGTATAATAAAGAAAATAAAAGCAATACAAGCAAGCAGGTTGCCTTCTATATTCTATAGAACAAAGAATTTGCTAAATAGAACTGTGGTAGGATTCTCTGTTGGAGCCACTACCTAGTTAGGTAGTTAATTCCCTTTGCACTTCCCAAGAGCCTTTTAAAGTCTATAGAGCCTGTTTAAGCCTTTAAGGCTTCCCTTTCAAGAGTATACTTCTTACAGTATATAGTAATATATACTGGAGTCTCTTGACCTCTTCCACAAGAGCATAGAGAGCTATTATAGCTAGGAACCCCTTGTTTATAGAGAAAAGTAGCTAGACCAATCTTTCTAGTTCTAAGCTATATAGCTAGAGAGCACTGAGCTTTTTAAAGACCTCTATAGAGGTTTAGAGGTCTAGAATCTAGAGTTAGGTAGTAGTAGTTAATTCTAAGGTCTAGTTCCCTAGTAAATCTACTCTATTTCTTTCTCCAGAAAGCTAGTATTGCTTCTCTAGCTTGAGATTTACTAGAGGATCTATTCTCTTGCCTTAATCCATTCCTTAGCCAGAGATTCCACCAATTCTCTATAGTTTCCTCTGGATGCCTAATCTTTCTATTAAGCTGGTTCCAGTGTTGGTAGTTTCTTGGTTCTTGGAGCTTTGTCTGAATCCTAAGGCATTGCTCTTTAATAAGGCTTTCAATCCTAGAGCCTGCTGTTTTCCTTCTATATAGAGTAACCTGGGCATCCAAAACTAGGTTTAGGGGGGCAATTCCAGTGCCTGTTTCTAATGCATGGATTGGAGTAGCTCTAAAACCTCCACTAATTATCCTTAGAGCATTGTTTTGGAAGGTTTCTAGCTTTTTGGCTAATCCTTTGGAATTTCTATCCAGGGTAGGTGTATGCCAGGCTATAGAGGTATAAGTAATTGCTGGTAGAACCACTGTTTTATATAGTAGTCTTCCTTCCTCCAATGGAATACCCCAGGTAGAGCCAGTTAACCTAGCTAATGCATTGGTTTGGGTGGCTAATTTCCTCTCTATTGCTTTGTAATGCTGTAACCAATTTAGCCTAGAATCCAGAAATAGACCCAGAATTCTAAGACTCTCTTGTAGTTAAATAGTTATATTGGTTCCCTCCAGAACTAGTGGTTTTCTAAGGTTAAACCTCCTAGTATTTCTTGAAAAATGCATTAGAGAGTACTTCTTAGGGGCAAACCTGGCTCTATGCCTCTTTGCCTAGGCAATACACCTTCTATGGACTCTATTTAAGGCTCTAGTAGTCTGCTCAGTAGACTTTCCATAGGCTATAATATTTATATTATTACTAAAGCCTATACTTAATACTTTCTGGTGCTCTGGATTGCATAGATCCACCAATTCAGCATTATAGAAGAGAAATAGAATTGCAGACATACAAGACCCCTAAGGAGTTCTAGTATAGATATTAAAGGTTTTAGAAGCCTTGTTTTTAAACCAAAGAATAGAGGCTCTATCCTGTATAAAGCTTCTAACCTAGCCTACTAGAGATTCTGGAATACCCTTTTTCTTTAGAATATAAACTAGCCTTTCTGGAATAACATAGTCAAAGGCTCCAGTTATATCTAAAGAAAGGATAGAGGCTATACCTCTCTCCAATGGGTCTCCCTGCTATATAGTTCTGATTGCACTCAGTAGTAGGTCCAAAGTATAGGTGGTTAAATGCCCTTTTCTGGCTCTAAATTGGGTGGTAGGAAGAAGACTATATTTCTTAGCTATATTCTGGAGCCTTCTAGCTGTAACCCCTTCTATAACCTTTCCCAGAGTATTTAGAAGTGCTACAGGCCTCTATGCTTTGGCAATAGAGTAGTCTGGCCTTCCAGGTTTTCTTAGAACCACTGTTTTGGCTGTTTTAAAGATCTTTGGATAGTATTGCCAATTCCAACATCCCTCTATAAGGATTTGCATTGGTTTATAGAGGGAAGGTCCTAAGGCTTTTAGAAATCCATTAGGAATACTATCCAGGCCAGGGGCTTTCCAGGAGGCTGTTGCCTTTATAAATTGGCCAATTTCCTTCTCTGTAGGAGGTTCTAAACCTTCTAGGGCAGGGGGAAAGCTATTCTCTTGTTCTATGTCTCTAAGATCTGCTTCTGGAAGCTGAGGAAAGAATTGGCTTGCAAATTCCTGAGATTTCTGCTGGTGTGTAGTAGCCAATTCTCTATTTCTGGTCTTTAGAGAGGGAACTAAGGGTAGCTCTATAGGTAGGTGGCTTCTTAACCTTCCCCACTTTGCTAGTTTCTACAAAGCTGCTCTATCTTCTCTAAGCCTATGGGTAAATTGTCTAAATTGGAATCTCTTAGACTCTTTAATAGCTTTTTTCTTGGCTTTAGTAGCTTATTTAACTAGATCTGGGTGGGCAGCCCTTGCTCTAAGACTTCTCTCCTCCTAAATTAGGCTAGCAATCTCTAGATTCCACCAGGGAGTAGCTTTTTGGCTTGGTTTGGATTCTCTAGTCTTTGGAACAGTAATCTCAGCAATACTAAGGATTTTTTACTGTAAATAGAAGGTATACTGCTCTACCTCTTCCCTGCTATTTAAACTGTTTGGAAACTAGAGATCTTGGGCTAGGTTTTAAACTTCTTCTTGATTGGCATCTTTCTATTTGTACCTTCTTTGTTTTGGCTAATCTAGTACTGTTTCTAGGTCAAAATCCAATACTATAAGCATGTGGTTAGATCTATGTTAAAGATTTTCAGGGGTAGATATAGAAATAAGCTTGTTTGCTATACCTATAGAGCCAAAAGAAAGATCAATGGTTGTTTTAGAAGGGTACCTAATCTATATAGGCATTTTAGAGGGGGTAAGTAGCTCCAGGCCTAAGCTAGCTATAATTTCCAATAAATCCTTTGCCATTTCATAGGTTTCAGTGGATTCCATGGCATTCTAAAGAGAATGGTGAAGATTAAAGTCTCCCAGTAGAATATTAGAGCTAGTATATAGTTCCAATTCTTAAAGCTTATAGATAGGGGAGAGCCTATCTATAGTTCTATGGGACTCTAGGGGCAGTAAGTATATATTTATAACCTTAATCTTCCTTTCTTCTTCCAAAATTGTAAGAATTGCAATATTTGGACAGGGAAAGTCTATTGACCAGGTTCCAGGCTTGCATAGAGAGGTATTCAGTAGGAAGCAGGCATTTGTATGGAATTTATCTGGATATAGAGGTAACCACTGGGTACTAGACCTTTCTATAGTCTGAAATAGTCTAGTATCCTTCCAAGGTTCCTGAATAGCTATAAAGTAGAAACTAAATAGCTGTGGATCCCCTATTATTCTAAGTATAATATCCTTGCTTAGGTGGGTGTTATATTAAGCTACCCTTATTGAGAATTAGCAGGATTCTGGCTTGTCTCTGGAGTTTCCTCTGTAGTATCCATTTTACCTGCTAGTTCTGCCTGGTTCTGAGATTTAGCCTGATTCTGAGATTTAGCTTGAAACAGTGTCTCTATTCTTGAATGGAAATTTGCAGCAGTTCTCTGGGCAATTTCTAGGCCTGAAGGCCTTTCTCTCTTCTTAGTGGCTTGGGTACTAGAGGGTTCCAACCTAGTTCTTTTACTAGGTTAGAACTGGGATACTTTAAAGGGTGTTGGTTTCCCTAATTGGATTGGAAGCTTGTTTTCCTGCCTGCTAGCAAAGAATCTAGGTTTATTCTCCCTAGCCAAGGCTATTCTCTCTGTTTCAACCTTATACTTAGGGCATTGCATGTCTCCAGAAGTATGTTTTCCTTGGCAGTTAGAGCACCTAGCTCTAGAGAGGTCCCCTTTTAGGGGGCAGTGCTTAAATCTATAGTCTCCTTTGGAGCAGAAACTACATTTGGAGGCTTTAGTACAGTATCTAGCTTGGTGGCCATACCCCTGGCAGTAATAGCATCTAGAAACTAGGTATATAGAGTTAAATAGCTCTATAGTTTTAAGCTTATTCTTAATAACCAGTCCATTGTTAATTAGGTGGTTAGCTTGCTTAGGGGTTTGGAGATCTAGAAGTATAGAGCCAGACCTCTTAGTATTCTTTAGAGTAGCTCTTCTCCAGTGGAATTGCTGAATCCTAAGAAACCCTTCAAGATTAGGGTTATACTTTAGAATATTGGCTTTTCTAATTTCTTGTTAATCCTGTTTAAAGGCTTCTTTGTATACTCCATGGACTAGAACTGTATACCTTCTAGTATAGACCTTGTTTTCCTCTTGCTTGCCAAAGGTATTAAGCCATACCTTATTTACTTCCGCCCTATCCTTAGTAGCTGCATTCTCAGCCACTAGAATAATCTTAGAGCTAGCTAGTCTCCTAGCCCCTAAGAAAAGTCCAATTCTATGCTTTTTAGTGGTTTTATTGATCTTTGCAAGGGCTGTTGTATATAGAACAGTAGCTAGAAGTTTAGCTAGAGCTAGGCTTCTAATCTTTAGCTCCCTAAGTTACTGGGGGGTTAGAAGCTTCTCTTTTGGGGGAATTCCAGTTTTTGCTATACTAGCATAGCTAGGAAGGTTCTGAGGGGTAGAGATTAAAGGCTAGGGTGGTTGGGGGGATAGAGGTTGCTCTAATATTGTTTTTAGAGCTTCCAGGCCAAATTGGCCTAATTCTGCTTGAAGCTTGGTAACCCCATTATGGTTGGGGCCTAGATCTTGAAGAACTAAGTTAATTCCTTCTTGCATTGTTATAATTGCTTAACTAAGCTTCTTTCTTTGTTGGGCTATTCTAGCTTTTGGATTTACTGGCTTTGCTCCAATTCTCTGGGGACTCTCCCCTAAGCTTTGGAAGCTGCCTGTGTGCAATGGAGTAGGCATAGTGCTAGAAATAGTATATTACTAGCTAGGGAAAGGATTCTGGCTGCAGTGGTACTAACTTTTTACTTAGAAGTAGTAAACTAAGGTAAATTGCCTTGCAAGCTTACTATACTTTACTAGTTTTTAGAGAGAACTAGTAAACTAAATACCTTTTTAAGCAAAAGGTAGAAAACTTTACAAAAGGAGAAAGAGTAGTGTATACAAAAGGGGGAAAGATTTCTAGAATTAAGCTCTAAAAGCTGTTCTAGCAGTAATTTATTTTGGAGGGGAATTACTAATCCCAGAAGCTTCTTTAAAGGGAAAACTTCAAAAACCAACTAGAAATATCTAAATCTAAAACTATTGTACCAGTGGCTATACCACCAAGGCACTAATAGAGACAGAAATAGGTGTATAACTAGTAAAAGTAAAATAGTGGTTAAAGGAAAAGGGGCAGTGCTAATACCTCTGTTTTTGGTCTAGAAAAGCAGAGAAAAACCTTAATCTAGCTAAAGTTCTAGAACTAAAGCCAGCAAGAAAGGACTAAACAAAGAAAAAGGTCTCCCTAAGGAATAGAGCTAGTTCTTAACTAATACTGGGCTAAACTAGGTCTACTAGTAGAACTAGACTAGTTTTAGAGTTAAAACTAGTAAAAGGTGGCAGGTTCTATTTTATAGACCCAGAGTAGCCAAACTGGGTAATAGTTTTTGTAGAGAACTATTAAACTAGGCAGTCTTGTTTAAGCCTGTAATCGCGGGAACAGGACTAAGGCCAATATAAACTGTAGTAAAGCCTTTGGGTATAGTAAGGAGAAAAGAAAAGAGAGGTTGGTTACTGGAGCAATAAAAGGGGGGTACCACTCCTGTAGTTTGTGTAGCATTTGTAGTGTGTGGCGCAGAAAAGGTACTTGGTGCAAGTGGCTGGGAACACCAGAATTGTTGGTTTGGGATGAAAAATTTTTTGCTTGTGGTTTGTAAAGGCAATGTTGGTTATACAGTTCTGAAATTTGGATATCTTGTTTGGCTAATATAGGTGTACACAGCATCCAATTTCCAGAAGATTTGGACCAATATTGGTGGTGTAGTAAAGGGAAATGTCCCTCTTCTGTTAATGGATTAGTAAAATTACCTTTTTATCAATAGTACCCCCAATACAGGGCCAATTGGCCTGAAATTTGGATGATAGCTTCTGTAAGAGACAGGCTTTCAATTGAACCTATTTTTGACATAAAATTCCAAGAATTAACTGAGTTCGGATTCCGGCGTTTTTCTTAATTAGAGTATAAAGTTAATAAGATTCTTGCTGTCTATAAATACTACTTTAAGCTACAATACTGGGTAAGTTAGCTAGAATATAATAGTAATCTAACCTGGTATTTTACTTTAAATTTCTATAATACTGCTGCAAAGCTCTGTAACTTCTATTCTAAGTAACCTACAGAGCCCAGTCTACTAGCAAACTTACAGTATTGGCTTAATTATACAGCAAATAACAAGGATACTAAGGAGTAGCCAGATAATAACAAGCTACTTATATAATTAAGGGTCCAATCTTTATAAGGGGGGGGGTAGTATTATAGATTAGACTGCCTTTATAAATATTTATAGCTAAGGGCTACCTTTACAAATATTTATAACAAAGGGCTACTCTTGCCAATATCCATTGGAGGGGGTTCTTCTGGGTTCTGTATAGATTAGGCTACCCTTACCAATATTGGCACCAATATTTGTAACAAAGGGCTACTCTTACAAATATCTATTAGAGGGGGTTCTTCTGGGTTCCAGTATAGAGATATATAAATAAGTTATTGGGCCTAATCTAACCTTTTTTCTTTTCCTTCTTAACCTCTGTTTTTTGTTAGCTAGGCACAAATAGGATAAGCTCTGCTTGTATTCACTGTCTATAACAGAGATACTATATAAATTAAAAATCTACTAACCTTGCCAAGGAAACTAAATTTTTTAAATTACTCTACAAAAGATTTAGATATCCTAGCAGCAAGTATTTTAAGCTTGTACTACAGCACCTAGTAGTTAGAGACCTCCCTAAGGACAAATTAGATATTTTAAAGAGGTGTATTATATACCTACAGGCAAAAAGTATAAAGAACCAGAGTTATAAATTCCTTAAAAGGCTAACTAATATACTCTAGCTTATTTATATAGATATATAGGGACTCTATTAAAGAACTATAAATAACAGGTAATTTTTGTACTATACTTTATTAACTAATAGTTATTCTTGGAGGTCTTGGATATTTCTTTACAAAAATTAGCAATATAAAATAATTTAAAATATTCTTAAAAAATAGTTAGCTTAGATAGAATAGTAGACCAGCAGGCTTCTTCTAGTAATTTATATAGATAATATATATAAATTTATTGCACTCTAAGGCTAGACTAATTTAAAAGGAATTGTTATTAAATTTACTAAACCTAATACTGTAGCTTAGAACAGTGTTGTAGAGCAGCTTAATTACTTAATTTTAGAAATTATATAAGCTATTCTATTTAGTGCCAATATTTCTAAGCATTATTAACTATACATAGTAAAATTTACCAATTATTTATAGAATTAAACTATATTTATTAGGAAAATAGGCAAGATACCTTTTAAGTTATAGAAAAAGTATAAGCTTACAAAGTTAATAATTAACTAGCTCTATATATCCTTTTGCTAGGTCTAGTTCTATATATAAACAGAAGATAAGCTAGAACCCTAAGTAATTAAAGGAGCCTTTGTAAAATATACAAAATCTCTACACCAATATATAGTTATAGTATATAGAATATAGTAAATCTATAAAGTTATAGATCTAGAGTTCTACAAGGATTTACCCTTGTTCCTTTTTTATATATATAGGGAATATAACTTTAATATTAATAAAACTTACTATAAAGATCTAGGTACTAATTCTATTTATCTATAAATTATTAAAGGCAGTATTCTACCTCTATTGTATAGTACTAATGTTTGTAATAATTACAAAACTCTGGAAGAGGATACTAAGTTATTAATGCCAGCCAATTAAAAACCTAGATTTATAGAGTAAACTCTAGAGAACCCTAATCTATTAATACTAGAACCTTATTAACCTATACTAGCACTAGAGCCAATTTATAAATTAACTTGTTTCAGGCAACTAACTTAAGCTACAATTAAATTACAAGAGATACAGGCTATTTTAGGTAGGCTAAAGGCTAGAGCTATTTACTATTAAGAATAGAGAAAGGAAAATACTAAAAACAATTTTTAAAGATATTATTTTTAATTAAAATAAGGAATTTATAAAGAAACTATAATTTATAACTTAGCTTGCCTAGTAACTACTGCAGAGCTTCTACTTGGAGAAATAAACTTTATTAACTAAGCTAATAAAATTACTGTTAACAGCAAGATAATTTATAGGCCAAAGACCTACAAAGAAGCAATAAATAATCTAAAATACAGTATAAAATAAAGAAAGGTAATCTAGCTTAAATTATAGACTTTTCTTAAGTTTAAAACCTAGTGTTATGTTAAGCACCCAATAAATAGTGTAGTTATTACCTGCAAATAGGTATTTAATATTAAAACCAGTATAGATAGAAGAATTAAGTACTTTAAGGTAAAACTTATTGCCTAAGAATTTTTTTAGTAAAAAAATTATAATTATAAAGATATATTTACTTCTATAGTTAGACTTAAAAGCCTATAGATACTTTTTATATTAACTGCCTACTATAGCTTAACTGCTTACCTTTTAAATACTACTAATATATTTATTAGTTTCTAGGTTAATAAATAAATCTTTATAGAAATCCCTAATAGTATTTAACTAGATAAAGAAAGTTAGGTGTACAAAATTTTATAATCTTTATATAGACTTAAGCAATTAGTATTTCTTTGGCAACAGAAAGTTAAAAAGTTTGTTACCTTAAAGGGTTTTAAACAAAGTATAGTAGACCCCAGTATATTTATTAATAATAGAGAAATAATTGTAGTAGTTTATATAGATAATATCCTTGTATTTAGTAAATCCAAGAAGAATATAAATATAATAAAAAAATAGCTTAAAGAATTCTATTTTATAAAAAATTTAGGCTAAGTAATAAAGATTTTAGAAATTTAAGTTACCTGGCTCTAGAATAGTTCTATTTAACTTAATTAAAAATTATATACTAGATTAATTCTAGAAAAGTTTAGATACAATAAATACTGCCTAAATAAGGTACTAATAAACTTAACTAAGCCCTTAAATAATAAAAATACAGTATATTTAAATACTATAGATTATAAATATCTTTAAGAAATAATTAGTTAGTTTATATATTTAATTAGTAAAACTAGGTATAATATACAGTTTCTAGTTAACTACCTAAGCCAATATATAGTAGATCTATATATTATTTATAAGGTTGCAGCTAATTATATCCTTTATTATCTTGCTTATACAGTAAAATATAGAATTATCTATAGGCTAAAAACTAAGGAAAGTACTCCTTGCTGCCTTAGTAGCTATTTTAATGCCTTCTATACCAATAGAACTAAAGGTAGATTAATAAATAGTTATATATTTACTCTTGCTGGCAGGCTAATTAGCTAGTAAAGCTACAAGCAACCTATTATTGCTATATCTATAATAGAGGCAGAGTATATTGCTATAGTAAAAGTAGCTAAGTAAGTAATTTAGCTACATTATTTTCTTTACTTAGTAAACAAGGCTAATATTTACAGTAGTTATTTAATACTAACTGCTATCCAATTATAAAAGAAATCCAGTGTTAACCTAGGCATTAATAACTATAGTATACTTGCTCTGGTGGCAAATCCATTGGTATATAGTTACTTAAAGTATATAAATATATATTACTATACTATTTATAACTATATAGGGGAAGAAGCAATTACTATATACTTTATACCAATAAATAAAATACTTATAGATATACTTACAAAGGTAGCAAAGTAAAATATCTTGCAGAGATTAGTTAAGGTATTTAACTTTAATACAGAGATTACCTAATTAAATAATAAAAACTATTTAATATAGTATTTATTATTTTTATTTACTTTAAGCTTATTTTATTAGGTATTTAACTGCCTGTTGTATATTTTTAATTGGTTAGTTTAATTCTATCCAATGGATATATTAAATAAAGGGGAGTGTAATGCAAGAATCTATAGTACATTGGTACCTATTAGTATAGACCAATTAGAGTACCTTGCTTATACAAAGGTACCCACTTGTATATATATTTCTATATATAAATATATATACCTCTACATTTGTTTCTAGTTAGTTTAGATACTTAAGTATAGAGATTGGTTATATATCTTTTTATTGGTTCTGTAGTATATTGTATATGCCTGCTCTAACCCCTGGACCAAGATATTCTTAACATAACAGACTACTACTAAGTAGTTAAGCAAGCATTTCAAGAGGTTGTTAGGCTATATTAGTTAATTGGCAGGTACTAGTTACAGCAGTAATGCAAGGCAGTAAAGTTGGCTGTGCCTGTTTGGAGCTGCAGACAGGCATATATGCAACTGAGTCTAAAAGCCATGTACAGATCTACATACACTGAGATTTTCTGGACCAATAAGACTTGGGTAAAGGAAGGGCAGCATACTGGAACCTAGGTTACTTGTTTACAAGGGGAAATGCTTTATCCTGACTGCATTCTTGGGAAATCCAACTATAAACGCGGCGGGTGGATGTTCTAAGGCTTGTGTCGGGTGATGTGGCTGGACACTAACCCAAAGGGGACTAGCTAACTGGCTGTCTGACACCCTGGTCATGTGACTTTGTAAGGCTGTCTCAATTTATTGATTGATTTGATTATGTCATACACCGACCCAGCCGCCTCGGAGGCAGCCTTGCGGGATTAGTTACATATATAGAGGCATAAAGAATGTAAAGAAGAGAATAACCTGGCACCACGCAGTTACTGCAGCAGCACCAATACAAGCATCCATAATTTCAAGACATGCACCCAGCAAAAACATCCCGAAACATGCTGGTAGCATGCCTGCTGCTATCCTTTAAATTAGTGATCTTTCCAGCATTCTGACCGCGTCCTCATCCCAGAATCTTAATCCCAAGGTCCAGGTAAACTTGTAGAGGAGAGCTTCTTAGTTGAAGTTCACTCCCTTTTTTAAGGATCCTGTAGTTTTGCGTCGTATGATACGGCTCGGACATGCGTGTGGTTGTAATGGCAAAAGATTCTAGAAGAATCAAAAAGAATGCTGCTATTATAGAAAAAGCCAAAAGTGGCTTAAAAGGTTATTGCCTGCGGGGACAGGCACAGGTTTGATTCTGTAGTATTCGTGGTTGTACGTCGATAGCTGAGGAGATCCTAGAAGCGAAGATCTAGCTACCCTTCTGTTTGGAGCCGCAGGGAGCGAGGGCGGAGACAGGCATGGATTTCGTTTCTGTAGTATTCGCGGTTGTACGTTGATAGCTGAGAGGATCCCGGGATAGGTCATTCATGTGCTTCAACGAGTTGCTGCAGGCCAGATTATTAGTGGTGGAAGACACCTACTGTCAGCAGATATACATTTAATTGCCATCACCAAAGTTCACTTTACCCCAGCCTTCCAACAGGGTTGAGCCCTATCACTGCTTACAAGAACTTTAAGTGTCCCAAGCACGCTCAACAGCACTCATCCATGTTGTATACATTTACAGACCAAGGGTTTCGAGTAAGGCTGTGCCACATAAGAGAGAAGAAGATCATTAAAGAATTAAGAACATAACTAGAAACAGGATCCGGTGATTTCTAACAATAGGAAGGATTATTAATAATATCCTTGCTCAGCTTCTGATTTCGTTGTGCCGGGATCGCTTGGCCTTCCTAGTTCGTAGTTGTAAAGATAGTAGCATGGACACATTGCTGCTGTTGCTGGCTGTGGATGAGCGTGCCCAAGTTGATCTAATGTATGCACTCTCTATCTTTTCCCGCACGGTGACAACCACCACAAGCGCCACAAAACAACCCCGACGCTGAGATACAGTGCTTAAATGCGCGGATCCCACAATTGCAGTGCCTACACTCCACTGCATTCTCTATGCCAACTAGCTGTCTTAGCATTGCATTGCAATGTGATGTTGTATTACAAGCTTTTATGTCAACATTTGTGCCCACCCGCGACCTCCAGGCAATTGTCTGCTGGGCTGGTATATTTTCCATTTCTTTGCCATTTTTTGACGTTGCTTTGTAGCGAAACCTCCGTGTTCCAACACCAATGCCATTGAATCCTGGATCTGACACCACAGGCACAAATTCTCTTATAAGGTGCCTAGCCTACAATGAAAAAGATTTAATAATTACTATCTAGTTTAACTAATCTCTGCAAGCACCTTTACCCTATCAATTGCCTCCCAGAGATTAATAGCTAGGTTATATAAAAGAATAGTATAAAAGTTAGAATTTACTTAAGTAAAGTTAATAAATTTAAGTCTATACTAGATATTGTTAGTAGCAAGATATTTTTGGAGCTCCTTTAATGCATGTAACCACGCTGGGGTAGATTGATTAGATGGAATAATTAGAGAAATATTCTCACTGCTGGGCGTCGCATGGTACTTGCGAACTTTCGCGGTCTGTTATCGCCAACCGAGCGTTCACCTCTCTCATCGCGGCTTTTCGAGCCTGCCACGAAGTTTTCGACGGAGCGAATCGTTCGTCATCAACTTCATCAACTTGGGGGCTATCATCGGTTTCGTCGAGGATGGGCGTTTCCGGCTGCGGTCGTTTTCGAGATTTTGGCTTCCTGCCTGGCCGGGGCTGCCCACTTTCAGATAGACTCTTCCATTTCGCTTTCATCGAGGCAGAAAGTTTTCGGCGAATTTGACGAGAGGGATAAAGGCATGCTTACGCCGAATTTTTTTCACTCGGAAGTTCATTGAAAATACCAGCCAAAGCGCGAACGTAGGAGAAACTCCATATATAATGTTTCCTCTAGTCGCAGTCTTGGTGGAAATAATACTCCGGATGATGTAAGTGTATTAATATCGACTTAACGATCTTGCCGTAGTAGTGAATTGCTATGTCAGGATAGCCCGGAATGAAAACATCGACCGAGTTAGGGAACATTACCCGGCGAGATGGCCACACATTGGAACCAAAGATGATGACGACACGAGGCGTTGCAATATTAATACACAAACTAAAAAACGTGTCATAGACGGATTTTAGTAGTTGAGAATAGTGAAGAGATGGCCTCATCCGACGGCGCCGACTTCCATCGTCACTGGAATTCCAAAGCTCTTTTCTACGTGCGTATCGGTCGACCATAAAACTTAGGTAATGGCCGACGGAGAGAATTGGTGCTTGCGAGTTCCCTGACGGTTTAACGAGCTCTGATACTAGGACTTCAGCCTCGACGATCGACTTCTGTGTAGTCTCAAGGGTGCGGCTTAGAGGACACTTCCAATACGGTGGGATCTCGTCTCGAATTGGTTCCATCGATGTGGAAAATTTGATGTTTGATCTGTCTCATCCCCCTGTATTAAGTGAATGAAGGGACAAAAGTGCTTTGGCGTGAGAAAATGAACTGCAAATATAACATCATGTTGGAGCGTCCGGATGTCATCAAGTCTGTACACCGAGGCGAGATTGGTAAAGAATCTTCTGGCACACTATTAGCATAATTAATTAAGTTAAGGATTATGCATAGAAATATGATTGGTCTCTGGAAAATCGGCGTCCACTAGGGCGTTATACGGGCTAGTTGCCGCTTGACTAGCGATATTCGCAAGGCTGATTCTGGGTTAAAGTTCGCTGTCTACTGTAAATGCGATGAGGGCAATAAGGTCGAATCTTTGTTCGTGTATATCACCGAGTTTGTAAGCCGAAGCATAGTCGGAGAGATTGTCGAGAATCTCGTCAAGAAGCTCATCGTTACGAATATCGTCACGAACATCACCACAGAGAGCATAATGAGCGTCACTGAGAAAGATACCACGTAAGGCATGTAAAATCTCGTTGTGAAGATCCCGGGAAAGCTGCACAGGTACATAGCGGATATGCTTAGGATTAGCTCGTGGGAAACCAAGGATCCAACCGAGCATTGACGAAGACACTAAAGTTTCAAAAGACTCGATTCCACAGCCCTCCGTTCACCAGAGACGGAGAAGTGCCGAAGATTTGTTTGGTAAAATTGTTCTTAGCTTTGAGACCAGTGTGAAGACAGAGGCCCCTCTTGTTGGCAGTCAGCCTCTTCACAGACATCCTAGAATATTCACCATCCCAGGTGGGACACCCATGGCATAAAATTTGACCACTATATGGCAGTTCTACCGCGCGGATTGGGAGATATCTCTCGCCAAGTAGTGTCTGAGTGAGGTATGTAGACGTAGCTCATCGAGCCCACACTGCCATAAGGGTCATGTCGTCGTCCTGCAGGTGATAAAATGCAGAATGCTCTTTCAATGCAACATAGCTAGCAGCATCCCTCATGGGGTACTAGTACTGGGTGTAGTATAAGTGAAGTGTATGGGTGAAGGTGCAGTCATGATAAGTGCAGTAATAATAAGGAGGAAAGATTGCAGGAGAAGGCGGAGAATAGATCACCCTGGATACCCGGAACAACATATCCCCGACACACTACCAAATCTCGGTTGGGTTTAGCGCCACAGTCCGCATATAAAAACCTCGATTCCCGCCCTCAATTTTGATTTCTTTTCTTCTTTTTTTTTCTTAGACGATCTTACTTCAAAGAATCATTTCTATAGTATACGTCTTCACACTGTGTTTTCCAAACCAGTGACAATACTCCAACCTTGCGGATGACTTCCATGTCCTCGATTCCCTAAAGTGAAGCCGTGATACTCCCGCCTCGCTGCTGTTGTCTGGTCGTTCCTCTCAGGACGCCAAACACGGCACAGGGAGTGGTGATGATCTTGACCTTGTCTCGGGCGTCGGACTTCGGTCGGCCTGGCTTGGTGGGTTTCGAGGAGGTCTGAAAGGTTCCCCTGCACTTATTTTTATTTTATTTTTTATATTGTTTTCGTTTATTTCCTTAGTTCGTCGGTTGTGGGATCGCGTAGTCAGCAATGCAATACAAATTTTTCATGCAACATGTCTTTTTGTCTCCCATGCCAACTTCAACCTCGTAGCGTGTAAAATTTTCAGTTCCCAGCTTAGCCGAATGGTATTTATGCGGCACTGATGGTATACTGACGCCTGGATGCTTAACTGTAGGCACAGTTCTGAGAGCAACTGAAACGCTTTCGCTCTGATCCTGAATCCGCTTTCGCTCGTTATTCTGATTGTCTACTCTAACGACATATCTATGCTGGCTTGTCTGCAGAGGCATTCCCACCAGTACTACTACTCTTCCCTCCCCGTCCCCCTCTCCCAGACCCTCTGCCCTTCGATCCTCCTCTCCCCCGTGGCCCCGTCGAAGCTCCAGACCGCGGACCCTGCTGTCTCGATGCAGCTGGTCCCGTCGGCGGCGATCCCGTCTTATTTCCCCCTCCCGCATTGTTACTTGTATTATCCTTATTCCCGCCATTTGCCCTCGCCTGCGCAACAGCAGCACCAGTTTTTCTCTCCAGGACCACAACTTTGCTCTCCGCGACCGGGACAGGACTAGCCTGTATAGCCTTTCTCAGACCCTCTGGGTCCGCAAAATCAATATACCCAAAGCCCTTTTTCTTGTCGATTTCAACATTGGTGACTTTACCGTACTGTGAGAAGGTGGTTTGGAGGATGTCTTCTGTGACGCCTTGCGATGGGTTGGCATGTTTGAGGAATGCTTGCGTCGCAGTGGATTCGACGGTGGGAGGTTTGTTGCGTGAGGTGGCTGGCGCTTTGGGTGCCGCGTTCTGAGGCGGGTTCGTTTGTTTCCCAGTCCTTCGATCAGACGCAGGTTCGGTGGAACGGGTTGTTTTGGACGTTTTCGCGGGGGTCCCTTTCTCGGTGGCTTTGGGGCCTTTGGGAGACGGTGGTGATTTTACCTGCTCAGTAGTAGACCCAGACTCCTTTGGAGACGTAGTTCCCGTCGCCTTCTCCGTCCGTTTCTTACCAGTACTTGAGCCAAGACCTAGGTCGCGTCGAAGAATCTTCGTAGCTGTCGTAATGTCTCCCCTTTCCCTCTTCCGTTCACCGGCTGGTGACGGAGTAGCCTTACCCTCCTTCTCTTTCGTAGGTGGTGTAGCTGTCTTTCCTGACGCTTTTCCTCCGCTCTGGGCAGACACCTGTTTATTCACCGCCTTGACAGCTTCCTTGGTAGCCTTGTCCAACTTGGCCTGCTTTTCCGCTGATCGTGGACTAGCTTTTTCCGCCCTGCTCAGTAATTTTCTCGCCTGTACCTTCTCGCCTTTGCTGTCTTTGCCATCAGCTCCTCCTCCCCGTCCATGCCTAGAAGATTTAGCAGGTGAAGCAGACTCCTTCCCCTTATTTGCCTTCTTCTCCTTAAGGAACTGGATGAGCGGCGTGGTCGTGATTTTTGGCTCTTTCTCAGGCTCAGCGGTGATATCAACGGGAGGCTTGGTAACAGGGTTTGTCAAGCTTTCCAAGAACGCAATAAAGTCGGGATCCTGGTCAATGGTTCCTTGTCGAGTGTCCTTGCGGATTCTACCACCTGGGACACGAGGATAGGGAGCGTATTCGACTGATGGGGGTCCGATTAGTGCAGCGTCAAGGTGCGTATTGCGAGCATCCTGGAAGGTCGTGGATCGCACTCTATCTGAGAGATCGGTCACCAGATCGAGGGACGTAACACGTAAATAGGCTCTAGATGGCCTTGAGGGGTTCGCTGGGCTGTATAAAAAGAAATGATCATCAGTAACTACAGACAAATATAACAGGATATGTGGTATGCCCACTTCTTGGAGACTCTTCCCTCCTTGAACGAGAACCAATCAACCTTGCCAGCCCCAAGCTTCCATTCGTCTCCTAAAGCAGCCTCCAACTCAGTCTGCGTTAAACCAGGCGGCAGTCTCCTAATCAGAAGCTTCAGTCTCGGAGCAGCGGCTTTGGAGGAGCCACTCTTTGGTGGTGGTGCAGGCTTCTGGGTAGCGGAAACGGAGATTGGCAGGACACCGGCCGTCGAGCTACCTGGAGGGGCCATGATGGGAAGACCAGTATCGTCAACTGTGTCTGTCCGTACACTCTCGTCGTTCCTTGATCATATCATCGCTGTCGCTCCGTCATGGAGTCGACATGTCACGTGGTATATGTCACGTGCCAGCCCTCCTCTCTTTCTTTCTTCTTTGTTCGTTTCGCAGTGCAGCTTCTTCACAGCCAGGACGTTCTCTTCGGATGGCCTGAGCATCTGGACTACTGTAAATGCACTAACTCCCTTATCCCACGCCCCTTGTATCGCATAATTGGGATCCTCTTTATCCCCGTTTCAGAGACATGGCTCGGACCCTCTGCTGAGTCTGCTCCAACAAGGGAGCTAAATATAGCCCGGTTATGGGTCAAGACTCAAGCGAAGCACCAGTGGAGCCGCCAGTCGCCACAAAGAGATGTGTTTATCTGCTCAAACCTGCGCTGGCGCATGCAGTCAAGAGAGACCAGAGCACATTTTTACTCCTGAGGTCCCCGGGCTGGCGAAAAAGCTAAAGCTAAAGCACACCCTGGCTGAATAAGAATACGCTCAGATGTGCTCATCCCAGGGCGATGAGTTGTGCTCCAGTCATGATGAGGCCGGGCAAAACGTGGACAATGGCCTAGACTTGGGCCCTTGCAAAAGGAAATTCGTCGATATCTAGAGATAGATATCCGCTACTTGACCCTACTTCACTGTTCTTATTCTTCGATCAGCTGTGGTTGTTACTAGATTTTGCACATCTCCTGCTTCTCTGCCTTTCCCGTTTTCCTGCTTTACACCCTTCTAAAAATTCTTGCGGCGCGCTTACTTTCCCGCTTGACAAAATGGACATGGACATGGACATGGATATGGCATCCACCACAATGCCGTCGATGACGAGTGCAGCTACTCCTTCATCGACTGCCATGAGCGGCATGGGTGGAATGGATATGGGCGGTGGAAGCAGCGGTGCCTGCAAAATCTCTGTATGTCTTTACTAACGGCCCGTACAGCTGCACCTGGCTAATCGTACGTATCACGTCGAAAGATGATGTGGAATTGGAACACTATTGACTCATGTACGTATTTCTTGCCACCTACCCAATAAACTCACTCTACGCAGCAACTAAAATTCCATTCTCCAGGTTTTATATCGTCAACATGGAGAATCACGTCCAAAGGCATGTTCGCCGGTTCCTGCATCGGTGTAATTCTTCTGGTCATGTCACTCGAATTCCTCCGACGCCTTGGCCACGAGTACGATAAATACATTATCGGGAAATCTCGATTCTTCCAATCCAAAGCAGCTCCCTGCGACACTCCTAGCCAGCACGACAACAGCAAAGATGACGCCGTATGTTCACAACCCTTAATGACCGGCAAACGAGTACTGCATCCGACTCTGTTCCAGCATACGGTTCGGTCGCTGCTGCATATGGTCCAGTTTGGCGTGGCGTACTTCATCATGCTGCTGGCGATGTACTATAACGGCTACTTCATTATCTGCATTTTGATCGGATCGTTCCTGGGCTCGTTTGTATTTTCCTGGAAGTCGCTAGAGAAAAAGTGAGTATATCCCGGAAGACGTGTGGACATTTCCTACTTCATGCCACTCTTGGATTCCTTTTGCTAATTTTGGGCTGCTTGTAGTGATGCTACCGAGGTGACGGTGTGCTGCGGGTAACTGTCAATTTCCACCTAGCAGGACCCGGGCTTATCCCAGTATTCTTCGAGGAATTCTCCCTCCATTGGCTTCTCCTTGTTGGCATCTGTACTCGGACGGACAACTGAGTTCCCAGCGGCGTTGTCAATTAGCATTTCTACCAACTAATCGAAGTCCAACACTCCACTTTCAGCTATTCGATATCTGCTTCAAACTTGAGCTCAGCTACGCTTGCATCCACGCGGTTGCAGGTATGATAGCAAGCCGTATACACTGTAGTGATCCATTACGTATCATTAAGATAGTCCACAGCGGTCAACGCACCCGAAGCGTTCAACCCAGATAATTTGCAGAAGAGTACGTTTGACATCCAGATGAGAGACATATCTGAGACTCCCACAGAGAAACCCCTACTATGTACCCTCCCTTGCAGCCCTTTCATGCCGTGATGCCGTGTTTCATCGCAGGGAAATTAGCCTTGATCCTGAAATGTGAAATAGCCGAGACAGTCTGAAAAAAAGCTGCGAGAGAAGACAAGTGCACACTGATGACAAACAAAAACTACCCGGAACGTTGCTTGGATGGACCGCTGGTGTATGCAGAGAGAAAAATAAGGAGACCGTGCATCACGTTCCAGCCAAGTCTCACTTGCGAAGATGCAGACCATAAGGAGAGCAAGCACGCTTTCCATCAAGTCCTATATCTGCTTCTGACCATGGCGAAAACCCAACCAGGAAACTACACACTGAGTCAGTGTGGTTGGCATGACTAGGGGCCCGTTTGGATAATCTTACTATTTCTTTCGCTTGTGATCCCAAAGAACACGATAAGTGTCTGGAAACATATGGTGAATCCTACATCGTACCCCCACTTCACTAAACAAGAGTGTCTAGGTTAGATTACAGCCATATAGCAGATGTACGTAGCGGGTTCGAGTATACTCGTAAGCTTTTTTAACAGCCCGGAGAACGGTACGCTGGTCATCTGGAGATAGATCCTGCCAGGTACCACCAAGACAGAATAAGTCATTAAAATGTAAAAAAAAGTCGAGCCACCAGGAATAAATCCACCCTCGTCCTGAGTGGACCGGAGGGATTGCACAAGCATAGAGCTGTTGTCTGATTTCTTTACAGCAAGCCTCTGAAGAGATTCAATTTCAAATTGGGTCGGCCTTAATTTGCGGTTGTCCGCTTGGAGCGCTCTGACTTTAGGTGGGTTGAACTCGGAGTCTGCGTATGGTGTCCTGCATGAATAAGAAAAGTAAGACACTGATGTGCATGGTTATAATGTTTAGTGCCATACTACATGTAAATTTATATTGCATGGATGTTTCCAAGTCCATTATTTCTTCTACAGGTGAATGTGGCATGGGCATGGCTGGGAACAGTTTGAGAAGTAGTGGACCATTCCTTGTTGTATTGAGTAAACTTCTCATCCACCCAGGTAACAGAGGGTTCAGCTGGGAATGTAATTTCTTGGACCACCCAGACATCAGGGTCAAACATTATAGTGACAGGATTCAAAGCCTGTGTATTTTAAACACAGAAAGATGTATCTTTGTCATCACGCCGTCCACCTGCCAAGACCTGCCAAGACCCTTCGCGGCTCGCGGTTGTTAGCCGCTGTCTAGCGCCGGGATCATCCAGCTTAGTCAGATGTATGTTTTTTGAGGCTCTATAATAGGTTTTAATCTTCTATACCCCTGTTTTGGGTGGAGATTTACAACCGTATGGAGAGAGTGTCGGAATTGAAAGGAGCACGGAAGCTTCTTTCTTATAGTATATCCAACCAAACTGTAGCCGAGGAACGTTTGATGCATTCGTGGGTATCATGAATAGAGGGTATAGCGCCCATCTTCCGTCTCAAGCCAGAATATGACGACATATTCCAAGGCACGTATTCTGTGCAGGGCTCAATGAAAATATTGGCCACCGACACCAGGTTCAGAGGCTATGGTCTTCTGCATCAAAAGTCGTGCAGCAACGATGATGGAACCTGTTCCAATGCCGCCTGAGCAGTTGAATAATGTAACTGATTTCTGATGAGCGTCCTCCAGCGGGCATAACTCACCTGATATTTGTTAACCGCGAGGAGCCTTGAGACACTGAAGGCATAAGGGCATGTTGATAGCGGCTTTGTTGGAAGAAGACGCAATGGATTATTGCACAGGGAACATGTTGCTGGTTTATTGAGGGACCGCCAGAGCCAGGAAAAATGACAAATTCAAAAGTACATGTACTGCACAGCGACGCCGCCTTCAGGTACAGCGGACGGTTAGCTTGAGTGCGTTAGAATCATTTCAGAAGAAGCAAGATTGTAACTTCAAAATTTTCGCAATTCTACTGAGAGACCAGGAGAGAAATTTCCCAACAAGCGTAGAAGCCTGACAAATAATCCTTGCTTAAATTTCTCATCAACCAGGCTCGTAGGCTTGTGGGCTTGTAAAAAAATTTACGAATCTGATCCCGATAATTTGGCACCCACTCAAGCTAACCGTGCGCCGTTTTGGTGTGCAAAAGTTATCCCCAAATTCAGCAACTAGTTCTCACTATTTACTGACTGCCCGCGACAAGAAACGGCTTTATGGCGTGATGTGATGGGTATCCTCTTTGGGAATGCATAATTTCTCGGAATATACTTCCCGCTTTACAACCAAGGGTCAGTTGGACGAACGACTCGGCAGAAGCCTTGTAAAAACACTATATCAGACGACAGCATTGATACAGGTAGCATCGCAGCATATTCAAAAAAAGGACGGGGGAGATCTCACCCCGATCCTTTTTGAATGTTCGATTAAAGCGAACTCGTGCTTGCTTCCACCATATTATGACCTGACGGCTGTACCAGATACAACTCTCGAGACATCAACATTATCCGCCATGCTGCCCAATCTCCTGATAATCGGTATTATTGCTGCCTGGTTCTGTTCCGAAACCCTCCCGGTGGAGCGGACGTAGCCGACGTCCAGGTCAAGTAAACGGAAAGAAGGAAGAAGAATGGATTGGGCGTGGAAGTTGTTTTTTCTGGATTCAGTGTGGCCGTTTTGAGGCAGAAAAATGTGAGGTGCTCCGTGCGAAATATATTCCCGGGCTATTTCGGTTTTGCTATTTGTTTTTCACTCGACTTCGCCAATCTTCTCCTTGTCCAACTCTGCAGCGAGGTCTTTAGCAGATGTAATTTTTTGAGTCCAGCATTTCTCAATAATATGACCTAGCCATATATTGACTGTTGAGGGAAAGCTGTCCTGCGGCGGCCAAGTATAGGTATTTCCTGGTTGACTCCGTCCCTGCTCAAGATCAAATTTACATTTTTGGCCTGTTACAATCTCAAACATAACAGCAGCAAATTGCCCAATATTAGTTATAATTGAAAACCCAAGGTTGTCAGTGCCACTTAGGTCCCAATCAAGAGGCATTATCTCTGATTCTCCAAAATCACAGAACTTGACACATAGATTATTATCAAGTAATAGATTGTCCAAGCAGAAATCAGCAATAATAATGCGATGTTCATGGATATATGACATAGTATGCACCATTGATATTAACCAAGCAAGCTGCGTTGATTTGTCCGGGCGTGTTTTATCCAGGTAATGTCGAAGATCGCCATTCTTTATTAGCTCCATCTGGATTGAAGGGTCATTGGATGAAAGATTAAAACAGTGTACAATCCTAGGATGGTTACCCAGTCTTCTGTAGATAGCCTTTTCTGTTTCAAGCGAACAAATGAGATCAGGGCGCTTATTATAACCCCCTTCTTCTGGTGTCAATCTTCCAATAGGCACAGGCACCCCGTCAAGCCGTTCAAATCTTGAAATCAGAGGCAATTTGACCGCATACTGTCCTCGCACAACGACAATCCCTGTTCCGCCTTGGCCAATGATTCTCTCCGTAACCCGAGTGCCGTCAAGATATAGATTCACCGACCAGTTTGGTGGAAGCCATGAAGGCTCGTCGCGAGGTGAGGTCTGGGTAGAATCCGGCCTGGCCCTGGCTCTGAAGCACCTGCAAACCCAGGCAGGAGCAAAAGTAAACCAGGGCTTTTCCTGAGAAGACAGAAGCATGTTGATTTGGAACTCAGCACGAGGTGTTTTGCAACCGCAGAGGGGAGTTTAGGATCACTGCAGCGGAATGGAGTGAACGTAGTGAGGCCGGCTTGATAAGATCTCCAGGTATACCCCGTTGAAGGTCTAGCAGAACAGAAAGCTGCAAATACGGGTGTCACCGATCAGTTTTCAGGGGGATTCCAGGAGATTTCAGGAGAAACGAAGAAGTGAAACGAAATAAATTGGCAAAGCTGCTGTCACGTGGATTGTTCGTCGAAAAACAATTGGCGAAACGGTGTCCAAGCACCATCAACAAGTGGCATTTATCATGTCTTCGTCATTTCTTCTTGATTTACCATCTGAGAGTTATTGGACCAAATCTTAGGACGCCTATCTGATAGGGCTCTCCTCACCGCGTGTCACGTCTGTCGATGTACACAATACCACGCCCTACAGCTACTTCGCCGTGTCCACAGTCCAGGGCCTGTTCACCATCCAGATTGCAAAAACTTCTACAATCTGGTATATAAGTAATTAAAATATGAGGAGTACAAGGACTTGGATTCAACAGACCCAGATAATTGAGCCCAGGGTATAGATAGACCACCGTCCGAATGGCAACTTTTATAAACTGTCCGTTTGCTGGCTGTTGCTCTAGCTTTAACAGCTCAAGGTCGCTATAATAAAGCCACCCATTACTACAACTCTCCTAGTTTAGAGAAATCCGAGAGTGACGGCGTCCGCCTTCGTTGATTCTCCGCTATCTGTCGATCTTGTGGGGATATAAATCATCTTTACAGCAAGTTGGGCGTTGAATGGAGGCATTCAATTAGGGCGCTAGTCCAGCAGGGCATCACCTCTTTCTCTGAATTATGCATTATGGCTATGGCGTCGATGTATTGAGGGAAACACGCGCGCAGAATATCAACATCGCAATTAATCACAGACATCCCAAGATAGCCAGTTTCTTGGTTAGTACTGGCCTCCAAGCTAGCACAGCGGACGAGCAGTTGCCTTTATCAGCTGCATTGGATTATGGTTAGGTAACTATTCTTAAGATAATGCTGGAGCAGGATGCGAGCTGGGCGAGCTCCCGTACACCCCAGGGAGAGCTGCTTATTCCCACCTTGGGTCGTCCGTGGAAGGATAATTTTTTATACTATCCGGCTGTTGTTTTGTTTCTTGTTAGGGAAGCTAAAATTGATATTAATGCTGCTGATGGTTAAGGCAATGCCATAGTTCATTACGCGGTTATATATAGCTCTATGCCACTATTTTCCCTCAATATCCCAGATGAGGAACAGAAGGAAAAGGATCTCTGGGTGCTTGATAAAATGTTGCGTCAATGATGTCAGGCTTGGGAAATCGCCCACCACCTTAACAGGTCGATGTCCTGGGTCTACGAGATGCGAAAGAGCGAAAACTTCAAAGTCTAAAAAAGCCAGAAAAAGACCGGGAAGTCTACTGGGAAGTCTAGTCCGGTAGAGCTTGAACGAATTATGCAGTTGCTGCCGTTTTCAGCAAGAGGGATTGTTTATCAGATAGGGAGGTCGGCCGCGAGCGTGAGGGCGAAGATCATGGCGTCAGCAGTTAAACGAGCACTTGCTAGCCACAGAGACTAGCTGTTAAGCCTTGGTTGTCCAGCTTTGAGCAGAATCGAGGAATGGGTTTTCCGTCATCGGCTTGGAAACATATTTGATGGCCTGCGTAAGTGGGAGATGACAGAGACGTGGAAATATAGATACAATATCAAACCACGTACCGTTGGCTGTTAAAAGAATTCTCGTGAGCCATACGAGTCCAACTGTTAGTGTTCTCGGAACGATTCCATTCCCACCTGTCCGTTCTTTTCGTTCTTCACGTAGAATTGGCCGAGCGAAGTCTGGATGTTTACAGACCTCCTTAGTCATCGCATCATATCAACGGTTCGATTGCTGCGTATACATCTTCAGCACTGCAGTATCTGCTCACGCTCCATGCCGTGTCGAATTCTACATATGCACCTTTCCCCGCATTATCCGATCACCCCATCCGCCGTATTCCCGTCCTTCTAATCACGCCCTCTCCTCCGGAGCTGAGCTTTGAACCCTTGCCGAGTCCCTCAACATACATCTCCGACCGCACCCACTACCCCGTTTCTACTTGATCCCTCTTCTTGCCCTTGATCACTGCAAGATGGTCGACGTATTTGTCCCCCAGCCGGGGCCAGCCCGCTTAAAACGAAGCGCTGGACCAGACGAGTGGTTAGAAGCAGCCTCGCGCTGCAAGTACCTGTCAGAGCACCATATGAAGCAACTATGCGAAATAGTTAAAGAATACATGATGGAAGGTTGTCTACCCTTTTTATATTACTTACTTTCGGTCGATAGCATTATCAGAGACTTTTCTAGTTGTGTGGTGCATTATCCCCGCTAACCGCTTTTCTCGATCCGCCAGAATCAAATATCCAGCCGGTATCCACACCAGTCACAATATGCGGCGACATCCACGGCCAGTTCTACGACGTGCTCGAACTTTTCCGTGTCGCAGGCGGCATGCCCAACGCGCCCCGAGCAGAGGAACCTCGCACCTCACCCCACATAATCACATCAGACGACATAGAGCCTCCCTCCTCCATATCGGACCCCAAACTACGGAAGCAACTGGGCCAGAGTTCAGAAAGAGAAGACGCTGAGAATGAAGAGGAACAGAATGCTGGACGGAGGTCAGAGGACAGTGCAGAAGGAGGTAGTAATAGCTCACCACCTGGGAATTTTATTTTCCTGGGTGATTATGTGGATAGAGGATATTTCAGTTTGGAGACGCTGACATTACTGTTATGTCTGAAAGCAAAGTGCGTCATGACACAACCCCTTCGACTTTGACATTTATTGCGAGTCCTATTTGCTAAGACGTGATGACTAGATACCCGGACCGAATAACACTCCTCCGCGGCAACCACGAATCGCGGCAAATCACCCAAGTCTATGGCTTCTATGAAGAATGTATGCAAAAATACGGCAATGCGTCAGTTTGGAAGGCATGCTGTCAGGTATTCGACTTCATGACACTGGGGGCTATTGTGGACGGTAAAGTACTCTGTGTGCATGGCGGGTTAAGTCCTGAGATCAGAACACTAGACCAGGTCAGAGTCGTCGCCAGGGCACAGGAGATACCCCATGAAGGGGCATTTTGTGATTTGGTTTGGTCTGATCCAGACGATGTGGAGACTTGGGCTGTATCACCTCGAGGAGCTGGTATGGACGCCCACCTCTTACATCTCGAAAGAGAGCCATCTACTAACAAGAACCCTAGGTTGGATATTCGGCAGCAAAGTAGCCTCTGAATTCTGCCACGTAAACGACCTGCAAACAATAGCCCGGGCCCATCAACTCGTGAACGAAGGATACAAATACCACTTCCCGGAACAGAACGTAGTCACAGTCTGGAGCGCACCAAATTACTGCTACAGGTGCCAGAACATGGCGTCCGTGTGCGAGGTACGGGAAGACCTGAAGCCCGTGTTCAAACTTTTCTCGGCGGTTCCGGACGATAGGAGGCATGTACCTTCTGTGAGGCCGGTCAAGGGGGAGTATTTCCTCTAAGGCTCACCATGTCTTTTTCTGTGGGGGTTTTGGGGTTTGTGTACATAACGGGTATGGTTCTATGGGATGCATGGGATACGGTACGTTGTATATATGTCTGTATGACACGACGACAAGATAGATGAGATTCGAGGATACCCATACATTCTCTTTTTTTCACGGTTCTTATGCTTCAACGAGGAAATCTCATATATCTTTCCAGGCCACACAACATACCTACCACCCAACGTGTTTCCTTTTTGGCAGTTACTCTGGTTCATACATCGGAGTAGGGCGTTGGAGTAACTGGAACTGGATTGCTTCTGATTTGACAGCCCGAATTATGTTTAAGGATGGATACATGTCGGAAATTAAGATACGATAAATATCTACAACGATAGCCTGAGTGCCCTCTCAGATTCTGAACAGGTTTCACTAAAAGAGGTTTGGCAAATTGGGATTGTTGATTATGAAACTGGTGAGGTATTAGTTGATGAATACGTTGAGCATTTCCGTCCTTCAACTTGTCATTGTCACGCAGTGATTCAACAGTCTCCTGCCTTGGGGGGTTGAGGCCCTTGGGAACTTGTTTCAAGCGAAGGAAATTTCAAAAATGCAACGTTGTCGTCTGGCGCAAAAACTACCACGATATGACGCACACCCGAGCGTGTCTTGCGAAAGCTGGCCTTGAGGCACTTTCCCCTCCAAACGACCAATGTTTACTTATTCTCAATCAAGTTGGCGTCAATTTCAAAGGTGCTTTGGAAAAGGTTGAGGAACTTGGTGACTGGGTTGGAACCAGCCTGGGAACAAGGTTGTGCTGGCGAAGAGATGCGAAAAGCTCTTCAGCGTCGGCTTCGGCAGCAAGGAACACTCACGCGAAGTTCTACTTCAACGTGCTGAGATTTTTGTTATTTGAACAATCTTGTTTGATACTCCTTCAAATATTTTAGTAATATAGTGGCGCGCTAGAATAGCTCTCTCGCTGAAGTATTCGTAAACTAGCAAGGGCCAAGGGCAAAGCAAAAGTAATCCCATATTTCAGGCTTGTTTCCAACCTGTGCAAGTGCTCGAAGGCGGAACAGATTTCCGGTGCCCTACGCTCCGCTAGACAGACATCTTCATTGCAATCGGCCCGTGAGGGTCATATCCATTTATCACGAAATTTTCCACACCCCAACCGTCAATGCTCCCGCCTTTGCTTCGCGTGATTTCAAGTTGTGGAAATGCACGTGGCTCACGTTTCAATTGTGTCTGAAGAGCATCGACATGATCAAGATAGACGTGTGCGTCTCCAATGACATGTGTAAGGCTTCCAGGGACCATATCGCAAACATGAGCAAGCATATGTGTAAGCAGCGCATAGCTTGCAATATTAAATGGGGCTCCAAGACCCATGTCGCAGGATCGCTGATACATCTGACAATGTAGATGACCTTTGGGGTTGTTTTGGGTGGAATCATCTTGGGCTTCTCTTGATTCGGGAAAGGAGACATAAAATTGTGCTAACACATGGCACGGCGGCAGTGCCATAGCGCTCAAATCTCGGGGATTCCAAGCGCTAAGGATCATTCGGCGGTCGAAAGGGTCCGTACGAAGTTTATGAATGATGTTGGCTAGCTGGTCAACGCCTTGGCCAGCATAGTCAGTTGAGGCATCGACGTAGTCGGCACCAAAGTGTCGCCACTGGAAGCCGTAAATAGGTCCGAGGTCCCCCTCCGCACGTTGCGACAAGCCTATGCTATCCAGGAACTGGCGTGATCCATTGCCGTCCCAAATCTTGACACCGACATCACGGAGCGCGTGAGATGATGTGTTGCCCTGTATGAACCAGAGCAGTTCGGTAATGACGGCGCGGTGGAAGACGCGTTTTGTCGTGAGCAGAGGGAGGACTGGGCGCCCGTTGTCATTGAGCTGGAAACAAAGCCGGGCCCCAAAAATAGACAGTGTCCCGGTGCCTGTTCTGCGATACATTTAAATTCGAAATTCATATCATGCCATTGGTTCCAAAGAGCAACTTACCGATCAGGTCGTCGCTCGCCCCGGTTCAATATCTCGCGGACAAGGTCGAGGTACTGGTATTCCTCGTGCACATTGGGGGACGATATCGTCATGTTGTTCATAAAGTAAACGACGGCGCTGGGGCAAAGAGAAGAAAGTCGTGGTATTTACTAAAGGGATAGCTGAAGGGACTCTAGTACTGGGAGGGCAAAAAACGCGTATTTGTCGTGACGCGCTGGAAGGATGCTCTAATTACATAAGATACATCTACAGCTTATATAATATTATTTGCCGAGCGTAATTTGCCGAGCGTAAGCGAAGGCTATAAGGAGGTATCGAGAATCAAAACCCGCCAAGCCTGCCTCTAATTGGCTCGTGCTAACGTTTATCCAAACCTGCATCAGGTGACCAATTAATCCGGACCTAAGTCATGTGACAATACAGAGAGGTCCTAAAAATCAAAATATGCCAAGCCTGCTTTTAATTGGCTTGCTGTTACCTTTATCCAATTTATCCAAACCTGCATCAGGTAACTTAAAAAATCTGCCTGTATGCTTGGTAGGTCAGGATTTAAATAAGGAATCGGCTTGCTGGCATACAAGCTATATAGGTAAGGATTCGAATAAGGAATCGGCTTACCGGCCTACAAGCTATATAGGTGAGAATTCGAATGAGGAATCGGCTTACCGGCCTACAAGCTATATAGGTGAGAATTCAAATGAGGAATCGGCTTACCGGCCTACGAGCTATATAGGTAAGGATTTGAATGAGGAATCGGCTCACCGGCCTACAAGCTATATAGGTGAGAATTCGAATGAGGAATCGGCTTGCCGGCCTACAAGCTATATAGGTGAGAATTCGAATGAGGATTTGAATGAGGATTTGAATGAGGAATCGGCTTACCGGCCTATGAGCTATATAGGTGAGAATTTAAATAAGGAATCGGCTTACCGGCCTACGAGCTATATAGGTGAGAATTTGAATGAGGATTTGAATGAGGATTTGAATGAGGAATCAGCTTACCGGCCTACGAGCTATATAGGTAAGGATTTGAATGAGGAATCGGCTCACCGGCCTACAAGCTATATAGGTGAGGATTCGAATGAGGAATCGGCTTACCGGCCTACGAGCTATATAGGTGAGGATTTGAATGAGGATTTGAATGAGGAATCGGCTCACCGGCCTACGAGCTATATAGGTGAGAATTCGAATGAGGAATCGGCTTGCTGGCCTACGAGCTATATAGGTGAGGATTCGAATGAGGAATCGGCTCACCGGCGTACGAGCTATATAAGGATTCGAATGAGGAATCGGCTCACCGGCCTACGAGCTATATAGGTGAGGATTTGAATGAGGATTTAAATGAGGAATCGGCTTACCGGCCTACGAGCTATATAGGTGAGAATTCAAATAAGGAATCGGCTTACCGGCCTACGAGCTATATAGGTGAGAATTCGAATGAGGAATCGGCTTACCGGCCTACGAGCTATATAGGTGAGGATTTGAATGAGGATTTAAATGAGGAATCGGCTTACCGGCCTACGAGCTATATAGGTGAGGATTCGAATGAGGAATCGGCTCACCGGCCTACGAGCTATATAGGTGAGAATTCAAATAAGGAATCGGCTTACTGGCCTACGAGCTATATAGGTGAGAATTCGAATGAGGAATCGGCTCACCGGCCTACGAGCTATATAGGTGAGGATTTGAATGAGGATTTGAATGAGGAATCGGCTTACCGGCCTACGAGCTATATAGGTGAGAATTCAAATAAGGAATCGGCTTACCGGCCTACAAGCTATATAGGTGAGAATTCGAATGAGGAATCGGCTTACCGGCCTACGAGCTATATAGGTGAGGATTTGAATGAGGATTTGAATGAGGAATCGGCTCACCGGCCTACGAGCTATATAGGTGAGGATTCGAATGAGGAATCGGCTTACCGGCCTACGAGCTATATAAGGATTCGAATGAGGAATCGGCTCACCGGCCTACGAGCTATATAGGTGAGAATTCGAATGAGGAATCGGCTTGCCGGCCTACGAGCTATATAGGTGAGGATTCGAATGAGGAATCGGCTCACCGGCGTACGAGCTATATAGGTGAGGATTCGAATGAGGAATCGGCTTACCGGCCTACAAGCTATATAAGGATTCGAATGAGGAATTGGCTCACCGGCCTACAAGCTAGGTGAGGATTTGAATAAGGATTTGAATAAGGAATTGGCTCACCGGCCTACAAGCTACATTGTATTTAAATAGGGCCGTAAGGCCCCTACCCCTCGGCCGAATGGCCGCAGGGGGTTGTAAAATCAAAAAACGCTCGGCAATAACTAAGCACACTAAACAGGTTGTGTGCTTACTTACAGCTTAACCCCCATCACCAACACTAATAACCTCAAGAGCTCGTGAGAGAAACACAAAGCACATCCTCACGCACACCACTCCTCTTCTCCAACAACGTCAGCACAGCAGCCACATTACCCTCTGTAAGTGGAGTTTCCTGCGGGAAAGTCTGGCACTCCGACGTCCATTCGACGTAGGCTTGCAGGAAGGTGCCCGGGTCCGAGGAGTCCTCGAACCATACGTCCGGAATCGCGGGGCGGAGTTGTTGGTAGAGGGATTGGAGGAGGTCAGCCAGGCTGTCGTCCGGGGAGAGGAGGACGATGTCTTGGATGGTCGAGTTGGGGATGCGGACGGGGATGGCGATGGACATCTTGTTGAGGGAGGGAGGAGTTTCCGTTCAATCAATGGGCTTGTAGTTGGTAAGAAGGATGGAGATTGATATGGTTAGGAAGAGAGAACTTGGTTTCGATTCTGGCCCTGGAAATCAATACTGGAGCAGGAACAAGGCCCCCTTTTATACCCGTATATCTCTTCTTTTATTCCCATTCCCGTGCTTATTCGGCTGCCTTCAACACCAGCTGTGCCTCGTATTGGAAAACACATTACCATAGAAGCTCAGCCCCGAACTAAAGAAGCAGCCATTTTCGAAAGGAGGAAGCGGCGAATGATGAGATGGGCGCTATGTTTCTGCGCAGCAGAAGCGTGTCTGTTCCGTTCGTTCGCCAGGGGAGTTTTGAGGCTGTAGCTTCCCACGGACGGATTGGAACTTAATTACAATATATGCGTTGTCAAAGGTGAGCATGATGAGTTAGTTCCCAAACTAAGGCCCTGATGTCACCTTCAATTGGGATGTTTTTGTTACCTTGAGGCTCAAAATATGCTCTTGATTCGATCGCTTCCACCCAACACGAGCCTCAATCCGTATACTTTAGCATTGGCACTTGAAATGACGGTGTAAATCTTAGATGAGGGAAATCCTGAGCCAAATGGGATAACCGCCGCGGTGATAGTTGCTTTATACCAAAATCCTGTATGATGTCGCACTCAGGAGGCTCCAAATGCCAGAAAACGAGGCAGAATTGCCTCATGCAATATTGAGATAACCCTCCTTATACACTTGCGAGAGAGTGTGTGAGAGAGAAAGTGAGACAAAAAGCTCGCCAAGTGTTCCGTCGAGTTCCAGGTCAATGGCGTGCATTAATATAGATCGATACAGACATTTGCTGCAGACGGATACGAAGAGCTCGCATGTGAGAGGAAACTAGTTGAGTGGGTGTAAAGCCACCACATTAGCCGGACGCTTGTGATAGTGCTAGCGCCGACATTGAACGAGAAGATAAAGCGGGAGAAGCGTTTTGTTTTTAGAAGCTTACAAATAGTAAGGGTGATTGGGAAATACATTGGATTAAGAGAAAAAGGCCCAGGAAACCAAGTTACATACGGGAGTGAGAAAGCAAGGAGACTACATCAGAGGAGTACTTATGGCGCCTCGAAAGAATGCTTGGAACTTAGTCTTAGACGATGTTGGGCGAACTACCAAGTTAGAATGCTCGTGTTTCTTACTATATTTCCCCTCCCCCAATTAGCTCATTCCCAGACCCAGGGGTTAAAGTGGCTTCCAAACAACAAGATACATGGTAAAAAAAGCCGAGAGAAGCAATCAAATTGATGCACGACGAGTACAGACTAATGCTGAGATAAAAGCAGTTTGCGAGAATCAAAAGTACATTTTTTCATATTTCCCTTCCTCCCCGCTACAACACTAGGCAGGAACAAAACGAAGGAAAAATAACAGGTGTCATTAACTACGTTAAGATTTCAATTTTTCACGCGGCACTTTAACCGAAGAGAGCACCTCCAAGACGGATACGGACTGTCTTGATCTGGGTGTAGTTGTCGAGAGCGTATTCTAGACTTCCTATTAGAAAACAAACATATGCCGGAGTAGGGTGATGAGAGGAACTTACCGCCCAATTCGCGACCGATTCCGCTTTCTTTGAAGCCTCCGAACGGCGTCTGGTATGAGAGCAGGTTGTAGTTGTTGACCCAGACAGTGCTGGTGACGAGTTAGTGTTTGTTCAACCTGTGTAAAAACAAGAGAAGGAGGTAGAGAAGGGAGCTCACCCTGCCTTGAGCTCGTTTGAGACACGGATAGCGGTGTTGAGGTTGTTTGTGTGAACCGCAGCAGCCAGACCTGCAGATGTCAGTTTCAAAGCATCAAATGTGGAGCAAAACAAATAAATACTCACCATATGTAGTTTTGTTGGCAATGCCGATAGCCTCCTCCTCGCTCGAGAACTTCTGGACAGAGCAAACAGGGCCAAAGATCTCCTCCTTCACAATCTTCATGTCATCGTGAACATTGCTGAAGATCGTAGGCTGGATGTAGTACCCTTGCTCGCCGTGACGCTCGCCACCAATCTCAACCTTGGCACCAGCAGCCTTACCATCAGCGATGTAGCCCATGATACGGTCATACTGGAGCTGCGAGACCTGAGGGCCCTGGAAAGTGTCCTTATCGAACGGGTTTCCGACACGGTTCTGCTGAGCACGAGCCTTGAAGCGCTCCAAGAACTTGTCGTAGATGTCCTCTTGAACGAGGATACGGCTGCCGGCACAGCAGCATTGGCCGTGGTTGTAGTAGATACCGAAGTTGACCCATGAGATGGCGTTCTCGATATCAGCGTCGTTGAAGACGATGTTGGGGCTCTTGCCACCGAGTTCGAGGGTGACCTTCTTCAGGTTGCTCTTGGCAGCGGCCTGGAGGATCTGGCGACCAACGACGGTGGAGCCGGTGAAGGCGACCTTGTCGATGTCCATGTGGGAGGAAATAGCAGCACCAGCCACACGGCCGAAACCAGAGATGACGTTGATGACACCAGGAGGGAAGCCAGCTTCCTTGACGAGCTTGGCGGCGTAGAGGCCGCTGAGAGGGGTCTGCTCAGCAGTCTTGATGACGACGGCGTTACCGGTGGCGATGGCGGGACCAATCTTCCACGACCACATGAGGATGGGGAAGTTCCAGGGGATGATCTGTCCGCAAACACCCACGGGCTCATGACGGGTGTAATTGAAGGTCTCCTGGTCAGTATCGATGACCTTGCCTTGGATCTTATCGGCCCAGCCGCCGTAGTATCTCAAGCACCCAGAGGCATTAGCAATATCAGCCTTAGCCATAGCCAACGCCTTGCCATTGTCCAAAGCCTCGATAGAAGCGAGGGTATCGATATGTTGCTCCATCAAATCAGCTAATTTTGTGAGCATGCGGCCTCTGGCGGTAGGAGTGACCTGCTTCCAGGGGCCTTCGACAGCCTTGCGAGCAGCAGCAACGGCAATGTCGACGTCTTTCTCGGTAGCTTCGTGGACAGCTACGATGGGCTTCTCGTCATGCGGGTTGATGGTCTCGAAGGTCCGGCCATCGACGCCCTTGACGAATTCATTGTTGATGAAGCTGGGGGATGCGTTAGTAGGGGCATGCTAGAGAGGGCGAGCTAGGGAGCTACATACAGACCCAGGGGCTGCTCGTAAGAGCCGTTGGGGGTGGTTATGTTCTGCGACAGCGCCATGGCAGGGAGTGATGATGGTGAGTGAGATGTACGCAGAGATAGATGGATGCAGAGACAGAGAAGAGAAGAAGAGAACAAGAGAAGAAGAGAGAGGAGAACAAGAGGAGGAGTCGTGGTGGTGAAGAGCAGGAACACAGAAGTGGGGTAGTGATGAAATGCACATCGCCGGTACCTTTTCGCCCGAGTAACGCACGCGGGGCAGCAGGTACCAGCGATGCTCCCCTCATCTCCCCGCCGCTGGCCCCGATCTGCCGCGGATGCCCGTGTTTCGTTGCTTTTTCTGTTATTTTCTGGTTATTTTATATTATTAATTATTATTAATTCCTGTCGCCCTCGGGAAACTGGCGATCATGCTCTAGTTGGAGATCATGCCTCTGCCCTGATTCCTGAGAGGGGAGATCCCTCGGGGGTTGATCGCGTTGTGGATAAAAACCACCCATAGGAGTTTTTTTCTTCTTTTTTTTTATGTATTATTATTATTTCTATCAAGTAGAAGTAATAATATTATTCGAGATTTAATACACGAATGTTGAAAGTACCTAGGTAGCATCATCATTACTTCCCCGATCAACCCCCTGGCGCAAAGTCCCAACACACAACATGAGATTTGTTATATATTAATATGGATATGTCAACAACATTAATCGGACGACTGTCCTCTCCTCACTGAGGATGTAGCCACTGCTTAATCTCCTCCCTACACGGACCGCTCTGTTGCAACAACCTCCTGCGCTTTATCCGCCCCCGGCAGGTTTGTCTTCTCGTCAATTCCACCGATGATGGCACTGTCGCCGTCGAACACACGCGCAATCTCTTCCAGATTGATCATCTTTGTCTCGACGTACCACTTCCAGACCACAAAAATCTCAACCACTAGCCAGACACAGTACACGATGTAGTAGCGCCACCCAATATCATCAAGAGCCACAGGGTTAGCTTGGGTATTGAAAATGAGACTGAGGTTGACGCTGCAGAACATGATGGTAAGGCCTTTGGCCCGCAGAGAGTATGGCAGAATCTCGGCGGAATAGGAGACCAGCATGCCACTGTAAGCCAGATTATACATCACATAATAGGCAAACATAAACACAATAAATGCATTAGAGGCATTGCTATTTATGCCGTCAGGTGCATTGCTGTATTGAGATAAAGAGATCGTCATACTAACATAGCATGCCAACATGCCAGTGGTCGAGATCAGGAAGAGCGGGCGCCGGCCAATTTTTTCGACGAAGAAGCAGATGCCAACGGCAGATATAACGTTAACAACCTGCATATACATATTCATCCGGAGCACTTCTGTGCTGTCCGTAATCCCAATGAGATTAAGAACCTGATTTTGTCAGCGATTATCTTATTCTCCACTTCGCAGGACTGTATTCCCAGAGAACTTACTCTATCCAGATAATATGAAATGAGGCCATTTCCAGACCATTGGGAGAAGAAGCCGATCGAGACCAGAATAAGCAAGCGATGGCGGTTGCCCGGTGTTTTAAGGAATTCAGTCCAAGAACCCTTTTCAAATTCCTTTTCGAGCCGAAGAGTTTCATGCATTTCTTTGAATTCAAGGTTGACCATTTCATCGTCTTCGTTACCTTCGGCGTGGATATGTGCCAGGATCTTCTTCGCCTGTTCGTCTCTGCCCTTTGAGATAAGCCAACGAGGAGACTCCGGAACCAACCTGAAAGTTCTTGTGTCAGTATTAACTTTTCTCAGTGGCCAAGTGTGGATCACATACCAGATAAAGATCAACTGGGAACAGGACGGGATAATCTGCAACATGCAAGGCAGACGCCAGGTCCAGTCATTGGTAAAGGTGTTGGTGCCTTTAGGCGGTAAACGTAAGTACATAGTTGGAGCGTTTAATTCCGTGATGGAGACTTACCAACAGCAACACACGCGCCAATTAAAGACCCAACATACCACAAGGCATTATAGATAGTGCTGTAGGTGGCTCGATGTTGGGGATGGACCAACTCAGACAGTAAGAGAGGAGAACAGGACTATTGTTATCGGTCAGTTCAAGTTCACCAACGTCAAAAATCACTGTAAAAACTGCATCACTGACCTGAGCAATACCAAGACCAAACCCTAAAATCAAGCGCCCAACAATGAATAGCGCGATATGGTAGCCAATGGAAACAAAAGCAGCACCAACGAGCATAACTGAGCAGCCCACAACAACACCCAGGCGCCGGCCGAAGTGGTCAGCCACCCAGGGGGCAATTGGAACAGCAATAAGACTTCCTAGGAACATGGCGCATACAAGGAAACCGAGGACTGGGGCGCTAGGATCATTGAATTCTAATTCAAAACAGTAAGTCACGGTTGCTGAGGTGGAGAAGGTCTTTTGGGAAACAAAAGCGTACCGTCCACCCACTGATCCATCGCCTGCAAACCATTGATCAGAGAGCCATCATAACCTAATCATTGTCAGCGCCGCCGGATCTAATACATCAGTGAGAGGAGGTGAACGTTCAACATACCATTCGTGGCAGACGTAATCGCAGCCGCCCATAGCAAGAGATAGGTGCTGCGCATGCCCTTCATATTCCACCACGTCACCTTCGGCAACTCCCGTCCCCCGATTTCGAAAGTGGTTTTGCCCATGTTTGTAGGCGGTGTTCAAACTAGTCTGCGATGAGTACCTAGGCGTGCCCGCAGGTGCAAGCAGAAAGATACGATTGCCACGCAGGGCGAGCAAACAAAAAGATAAAGAAAAGGAGAGGCCATTGATCTGGATAAAAGGGGAGGGGCGGTTATATAGAAAGTCTGGGCAGGAAATCATCCATCTGGGCATGACAGGCATCGCCTTGGCTCCATGGATGCGTAGCCGAACGTCCGATCACTTTATCCTATTCACCATCACTGCTGTATCAAAAACACGAGAGGCTGTCTCGTGATGCTTCTGCATTGGCCAGATGGAGAAACGGGAATGCCAGCATTCATTCATTTAACTGGTAAATCAGGTGCCATGCACATGTTGCCGCCTAAGCCAAGGATATTAAACCAAGCAAAGAATGACTGGGCTGTATTTTACAGCAAGCACAAGTCATCTCCTGCGTGACAAGATTGAAGGGGCATAGCAAAGTAGGCTACTACTACCCTGCAGTCCAACAGCTGTCATATTTGTGGCGTAAAATTGGCCCCCACAGCAGTGCACGGTCATTTATATATTAAAAATAAGCCCTAGTGTCGAAATTAGCTGGGGGACATGCTCCCAGCGGCCCGGGACAGGTGGGAAAGATATTAAAATTTTGGCGGTAGAGCGCGCAGCAAGCAAGCTGGCTTGGTATCTTGTCTTGCTGAGTGCCAGGCTCCCAAGCAACTTCCAGACAAGGCATAGTTATAAAATGCCTTGGTCGCTGACTGGCCGGGCGGCCGAATGTTCCAAATATTGGCAGGGGATGTAATATAGGAATAGGAAAAAATATGACAGAACAAGGGAGGTTTGAACTGGTTCCGGATGAGTTTCCACCAGTCCCTGTTAGTATACGCCTCCTACCCCGCAAGTACCGCAGAATGCTTAAAATAGATCAACGTCTTTGCAACACGGCAGACCACCATGGTTATTCGGATATTATTGGTTCCTACCTTTTCTTTACAGATGAGTTAGCGATGGGACTCGGGTGGTCTATTGTCCCGTGCTCTTCTATGGGTTATATATCCGGGGAATGCCCCTTTTCCCTTGTCATACGAAAGCCAATTATCTAGCCGGTATCTTACATTGCTATAAAATGATCCCCTTTTGTTATTATTATCGTCCTTCCATTTGTAGCCCTGGCCTCTAGATCTAGGGGACGTGGCGGTTCTCGACAACAGCGCTTTTTTTGAACGGGGAAAATTGCAAATGTGACCCAGCGGTAGATTTTTCCAAAAACTACAGACGAGACAAACAAGAAGGAAAAGTCGTCTATATTCCAAATTCTTCAGTGCGATGGAAGGCCCAAGCGCAAGAACCTTACATTTGTACGGAGTATTATGTTTTCTGTACTTTGTAACTTCGTTTCAGGGCATTTCAAAATACACCCAGAGAAAATATATATTCTATTTTTCTTTTCAGTAATACTTTGATTGCAAAAGAAGAAAACGCATTGCCCTCTTTTTTAGTCGTGATAACAACCATTCAGAACATTATAATTCTGGGGAGAAGAAACGCAACAAGAATCTGTTTGCATAAAGCGCCAATTGGCGCCAAACATCATGAACGCCACTACATCGCCCCGCACGCCCCGCAGAATCCATTCTCTCGGTTTCAGGCGCTGGGCGTGGCAGTGTCCTGAGCTCCTATAGTAAGGTGATAGCTACGAATAATCGAGTCGGCATCATCAACAGCAATTGGTCGAATATCTGCGAGCGCCTTGATCTTTGCCGTGCTGTTGTAAAAAAAGTAACAGAAATTAGTTGTCAAGACCTCAAAATGCCTAAAAAGGCGCTCCTGGATAGTAATGTTAATACTTACACCTCCTTAGCCTGATCGTCAGTCATTTTCAAGCCTAGCTGTTCGACTCTTGTCTTAACTGCGTTCCATCCAGTCAATCGCGATGCAAAGTGGACATATCGCGTCAAGCCGAAATCTTCCGGCTTCAAAATCTCGTAGGTACTTGGGTTTTGGAGGATTGCTTTGGCGTGGATTCCGGCCTTGTGGGTAAATGCGCACGCGCCTGTAATTGGTGATGAAAATGGAACATTTATTTCAACGAAATCGGCTACCATATCCTCAATCTAGTATCTGTTAGTTAACGTTGACTGTGCAAAGGTTGTTGACTGAGTAAAATATATACCTCCTTGAGCATGGTAAGGTTGTATTTGCTTTTAACATACTCGGGGCTGGTTACCACCATGCGAGCAATGAAGCCTCCAAGCGGAGTAATTCCATTACGCTCCCCAACTTCAGAACAGTTATTAGCCATATTATATATATAAGAGCCTTGGAAGGTTGAGACATACTGCCTAGAACACTAGTGTCGACATGAGTAGCACCTGCCTCAAGAGCGCAGAAGCTGCAATTGATTAGCAACTTTTGTTACATAATTTTTAGATAGAGACTTACGCATTAGACACAGCACAGGACGTATCATTATGAAAATGGGTCTCAATATCGGAACCTTTGTCAAAATTAGTTTTGAGCTCATTTTTGTGTCACAGGCGCACTCACCAACAACTCCTCTTAGTGTTCGAACCAATTCATAGACCTGACGTGGTGATGCGCAGCCAACAGTGTCTGCAATTCCAACCCGGTGAACACCAACTTTATCAACAGCTTTATAGAGTGACAGAAGGTCAACTAGGTCTGAGCGAAAAGAGTCCTCGCTGGAGACTAAAACAAACAAAAAGTCAGCATGCAGATATAAACTGAATGTAGTGGCTTCAAACATACATCGAACTTCCAGCCCCTTGGACTTGACAAACTTGATAACCTCAATTGCGGTCTTTGTAATATATTCCATATTCTTTCCGTGGCTGAATTGCTGAAGAAAATGCGAAGTCCCAATCACAATATCAAGGCCGTCAACTCCAGTCTGTGTGTCTTGTGTGAGTAGAAAATAGGATATGCATAAGGGTAGTTATAATGTAACTAACGTCGATAGCCAATTGGGCATCTCGCATGTCACAACGGACATGAGTGAGAATTTTGGCCTAGAATCCATTCAGATCAGCACAATTCCCTGGCGTGGAGATAGTAGTTTGTATCCAAGCACACCTTTAGACCAAGCTTACAGATAGCTTCGCAATCTAGCCGAGATTGTTCTGATGCGGCCGGGGACGTCAATTCAATATATTCAACACCGAAAGCATCGAGAGCTATCCACATTAAATAAGTATTGCGTAAATCCTGTAATTCAGTTGCAAGAAAAGCATACCCTTGGCTCTAGAGAAAGGACGGATTAGCGGAGCACAAAAACAAAAAGTTTCCTGACTGCTTACATTTTGATCTTCATCTCTGTTGTGAAATAGGCATTTGCGAATTGTTCGCCCTCTAAATTCAAGAGTCAGTGTCACAGCAGCAGAAGAGGGGTCGGCTGCGTGCTGACCGCGCAAAGTCGACTCTATAATCTTGAAGTTGGCAACATTGGAGATGTAGTCGTTGATACTGTTGTAGGGATTGGAGCGCTGCAGAGTATAAACAAATCAGTGCCTTGCTTCAATTGGATTGCCTTTGGACGCGACACATACATTGCTATTAGCATTGCTGGGCGGGGTGGTGGCCGTTGCGTTGCCGTTGGGGAGGGCATTGACGGAGCTGGCTGTCTCGCACATGGTGGGCAAGGTTCAAGGTTCAAGCGGTATAAGGATCTCGAGAGATCGGGATTGCTTCAGACATCCAATATGTAAGGAACAGGAACAGGAACAGAAAAACCCTTTCTGCCGCGGGGTGAAAAACTGTCGGCAAAAATGTGGGTGAGTCATGTCTGAGTCATGCGCGCTTAGTCACAGGCCTTAGGTAATCCTCGGCATCGACTTCTGCAATTGCCGAGATGCTTCAGCTTGTTGTATTTTCTGTTATTGTTACCGTCCTTACATTCGACATTCGTAGCCTCTGTCCACCTTTGCTAGGCAAAAGCGTCAATGGCACACCTTAGCTAGTTAAATAAAGAACCAGCTTACTCCCATTTTTACTGCAATGCAACTCCACCATCCGATTCAGAGCCATCACTATCAGAAATAGGCTCAGATCGCGCCTCATGCAAATAGGAGTCACTCCTATTACGGCATGAAGACAAGCTCACTAGCTCTATTTCAAGACCCTTGGTTTTAGAGCGTGCCAAAGCGGGATCCAAGGAGTACGCCAACGCCTCTTTCTCGTAACTGAAGACAGTCTCGGTTATTCCCGTGACAGAGTCCGGATGCTTGGTACTCTTGGTATTTCCCTGATCAATCTGATGCAGTACCTCTGCTCGAATGTCAGAATTCATTGCATTCAATATATCCCTCTGTCGCACTTCGCTCTCCTCGTCGTATATATCCGGAGGCTTCCAGTTCAAGTAAATCTTGCGGTGGGATGAGGGCTCTACGAAATTCCCCGGGTGATGACGAATGTACAACCAACAGCAATAGCATGCCGGCTTGCTGCACGCGACAAATCGGTCCGAGTCCTCAAAAGCAAGTCGCTCCTTGAAGAAATGCTCTAATACCTGGATCTCTGCGTGAACGCGCGGCTGTAGACGAGGATCCTTGTAGTGTTCCAAAAATCTAGTCCCGAGGTCGCCATTTTGGTCCATCTTTGCAAGAGCACGCTGGTAAACCGACACTCCTGGATCATCCGCTTTCGGGAACATGCGTCCTACAATGCTATTTAAATTTGTCTTCCCATCTGGTTGTGGAAGTGACGCAGAGCGCGAAGGCGTAGGGATGCTTTTAACCTGAAAGCCATCAAAAAGATGACCAAGTCTGTATGCACCAGCGACAAGTGCATCTGCCGCTCGAAAATGGTGGCCCAATCGCGCAATGTAGTGGCGAATCTCGCCGAACCTGAGATGTACAGCATCTGGACTAGATTTGTACACAGGTTCTTCGCTCCGTTTTTTGAGTGTTTTCATATGCACTGATTTTCGCTCGTTGTATGCGTGTGCACATAGAGCGACGGGGTCTTCCTTCAGTCCGTCGAACGTTTGTAACCATGAAGCGAGATCCCCCACTGTTGTAACTTTATCAGCAAGCAGTCCCGAAACTAGTTGTCAATGTGTATGGGCGCTGTAGAAGCGTATGCACCGTCATTGTCTCTCATGTACTGTGCGGACTTCCTAAATGCCTGGGTAAGAAGGTCAAAGTATTTCTTGATCCTTCTCTTCGCGAAGCTGATACACACTTCGGCCAAACATTCACTGGCCTTTTCGTCCCGGGGTGATCTTGATATACGCCCCAGCTCGTTCAAAAGATGTTTTAGAAATGGAACAGCTTTGCTTTTTGGACACTTATTGGCAGCAATCCAGAAAACGTAGCCGTCGGGCTTCGCCTCGAGACCAATGGCAGCAACAGTATCACCGCCCTTATCATAGTCACACATATACGACAGCGCCGTCAGAAATTGCCGCCTGGCATCTTTGATAGTCGAAGCCGTGCCATTTGTAGACTCCAGTATGGTCTTTGTATGAGTGCCCCTCGTGCTGTCCAAAGTGTGCAAAAGCACAAGAGGTTCGTAGAAACGACGCAGCAAGCGGTCTCGCCTATCGAGTCGGGGTTTCGAAGGTGATTGGAGATAAGTGCGTTCTAATTTTCCGGATTTCCTCGCTTTGCTTTTTGCCGCCTTGGAATGTTTAGATTTTTGAGGCATCATGGCCTTGCTCTCCAGGAAACAAAAGTGTCCAGCGAAGTCCACGGGGATGAAGGCGACTTTCCCATTTTCAATAGCCTGCTGAAATGCCGATTAATGCATCAAATTCTAGCATATTCCAGTTTTCCTTACTCACAGGAGCATCAACACGTTGTGCTCGAAGATTGGCTGGCACAAGGTACATTTGCTGCAGGTCACAGCCTTGTCAACCCATGAGCGCGTTGATTTGCCGAAGCATGCAAAGTTGCGCAACCGTGAGTTCTGCTCCAAGCAATTGCCAGAAATAACTGCGGTGTCTAAACAAAATTATTTCACCAGACAAAGGAGGAATGCTTGTGTGTCCATCTGGTGTGATATTAACCCCTCAGCCATTCTATAGCACGAACGATACATACGTAGAGATGGACAGCCCTGTATATCTAGTTTCATTGTTCACTCATCGAAAATGGACATAATTAGTCCGGTACTGTTGCCCTTTAGATCCGGAGGAGATATGCGTGTACCACACTATGGGTTCCGTCCAGTCCTTTTTCTTTGCTTCCGAGCGCACAGAGAGCAGCCATCAGGGATTATCTATATATAGGCGAAGTCGGTGTTAATCCCCTTAATCCCAGCAAATCTAGCCTTTGGCTCTTTTCCTTTGTTTTAGAAGAAAGTCTTGATTTTACCTTCTCCATAATTGCAGTGTCTTTCCTTGTTGGTCACTTACCATCTGCACCATGAGCTCTTCCAACCGCATCCGGAACGTCGCCATCGTTGGGGTGAGTTTGGCCTAAAGCAAAAGCACGAACAAGATACTAAATACAGATTCCCAGGCCGGCGGCAACTGCGGCCAGTGGATGGCGCGGGAGCTGCTTAAGACGGGCAAACACACTATCACAGCCATCACCCGCGCGGCTAGTACAAGCAGCCTACCAGAAGGCATCCACCATGTCTGCAAGGTCGACTATGAAGACCCAGGGTCACTGATCGAGGCACTACGCGGTCAGGACGCGCTCATTATCACTATGGGAGTTACCGCGCCACCAGACACGCAAGTAAAGCTCATCGATGCCGCCGCTGAGGCCGGCGTGCCTTTTATCATGCCCAACGAGTGGTCCCCGGACACAGCAAATGAGGGCCTTACGACCGATGTTCTCGCGTTTGCAACGAAGCCACCCATCCGTCAGAAGATTAAGGAGCAGACAAACGGTCGCTGCTCGTACATCGCCATTTCCACGGGCTTCTGGTACGAGTGGTCTCTCGCCCTCACCCCAGCCTACGGGTTTGACTTTGACAAGCGAACCGCCGTATTTTTCGATGATGGGAAGACTAAGATCTCGACTTCTACCTGGCCGCAAGTCGGTCGTGCCGTCGCGGCTCTTCTTAGCCTACCCATCAAGCCCGAGGGGGCCAACAAGGAGAAATGTCTCGAGAGTCTCAAAAACAAGCAAGTCTACGTCAAGTTTTTCACAATTAGCCAGCAGGACATGTTCGAGTCCATCTGTCGCGTCACTAAAACTAAACCTGACCACTGGAATATCACCCATGAGCCCTCAGTCCAGCGATACGCAGACGGTGTCAAGGCCTTCCAGGGCGGTGATCGCATGGGGTTCCTTCGCATGATGTACACCCGTGTTTTTTTACCCTGATGATTCCGGCAACTTTGAGAAAACCAAAGGCACCGTTAATGGGTTGCTGTCCTTGCCAGAGGAAAATATCGATGATTCCACCGCAGCAGCTATTGAGCGCCAGAGACAGATGAAGCTGGGCTTGTAGTGATTTTTATCGGTTGCACACAGTTCTGTCTAAGATAAACAAAAAGACGAATATATAGAGTAAATAATCTGAGGCCATTTCTAGTGTCTTCTCTTAAATATATCCTTCTGATCATTTCCACAGCGGAACAATGCTTGTCCGCCCATCTGCTGTGACGTCAAACCATCAACGCCGAGAATGAGACCAGAACTGTAGATCCAGGTCCACTCATCCACTCGTCGGCGAAAAAAGGTGCTCAAGGACGCCAGCTGCCCATCGCAGAGTAGGAAAATGCTCAAACTAACCGTCCAGCCTTCCCAGGCGCCATGCCAAAGCCAATGCGCTTCCTCCGCCGGCCACAGCCCTCGCTACCAGCATGGCTGGACCATTTCAATGCGGCGGACCTCCAGGTTCTCTTCCGCTGCTGGGCAGCCGCCTGGGTGGCCACCCTGTTGATATTTATCGGGCCCGCACTGCACGACCTGGGCATTGCGACGTTCTTCGGCGCACTCATGCTGTACCTGGTTCCGCCTGGGGGGATACTGTTCGTCTATTTGCTGGGTTCCCTGTCATTATTAGGGGGAATGTGTTTGGCATGGGCATGGGGATTACTTGGTATGAAAGCCGCATTGGCAGCGCGGCCGGCTGCGGAGACGCAAGCCCGCCTCATGGCGTTGCAAAAGGAAGCAGACACACAGGCCCAGCAATCTGGGCAGAGTGTCTCTGGCGTAGTGCAGGAATTGATTCATGATGGGTTTATGCTGGACGCTCGAGTTACGATCATATTCTACGTTTTCACCTGCGTTTTTGTGTATGTCATGGCCCGCGTGCGAGCAGGTAACCCGAAATTCGTGCTGGCGCAGCTTTTTGGAGGCGTAATTATGGACCTCTTCCTCCTATTCGGACCGACTCTGCCATCGTTCAACGCATTATTGCCCGAGATCTTGATAAAACCTGGTGCAATAGGGATTGGATTAGGAGCTGTGTGCTGTCTACTTTTCTTCCCGCAATCAACTTCCTACGTGGTTTTGGCGAAAATGGAACAAGTTATACGCATGGGCGAGTCGCCGCTACATTTAATGAGCAAGAGACTTGCTAGGGAAGAGTTAGATCTAACACAATTGCAAACGATGAAGGCCAAAACTGTCGGACTGTTCAAGGCCATGAAACCGTCGCTGGAATTTTTGCCTTTGGACTTCTCACGCGGCAGATGGGACGCTGACGACGTCAAAAGCTTGCAAGAGCCAGTTCGTCAAGCCATGGTTGCCCAGCTCGCAATCCTAGATTTCCTTATAGCTCGACTCAGGGACCAGCAGAAACCTAACAGCGTGTTTTCCACTTCAGCACAAAATACTGCAAATGAGATGGAACGAGAGAAATCTCACAACCAACTGTCCAAAATCCAGACGCAAGAAAGCACAGATATGATGTATGCATTAAAGGCGCCTGAACAGGGAAGCATTCGTGAACAAACTGTTGAAGCATTGAGGGTGTCGACAGCGGATCTGACGCAAATCTGTTCAGAATCCATCAGCTTTGCCGCTAAATGCATCCACACGGTCAACAGTCGTCGATGGTTTCGGCAGCCACCCCAGGAGCATTTCGACGAATTAGTATCTCAAGCAGAGAACATCCAGGAGAAACTCCATAAAGCTCAAGAAGCCTGCGTCACAGAAACAACCGAAAGGCTCATTGACTGCCACGCCGACATGTTCGACGAAGCCGGCCAGTTAAAATCGCCAGAATTGCTAGACTCTCGCTCTCTATCCGGTCTAGTGCTGGGAATGGTGGTAGAGGAACGCATTCTTGGTTCCGCAAGGGCAATGGAGAGCCTTTTATCGCACATTCTCCATCTTCTCAAAACACGCACAAAGCACAAGATTTGGCTTCCGTCCAGGTTTCGTTATGCCCTTGCCTGGTTAGTGAATGGCCGCCTTTCCGCTCCGATATCCGAATCTTCAGCCGGCGGCGCTGAAGACCCCGACGAAGTCGAGGAACAAACAAAGGAAGCACACCGGCAACTGCGCATAAGCCGTGGCCGCGGCCCACGCAAAAGTCGCTCGCTGCCGACCAGGATAATCAAACGAACGTACGATTGGGTAACTAACCCAGCAGGGATGTATGCTCTGCGGATGGTCGTAGTTACCATCGCCTGTGCTATCCCGTCCTCGCTTCCTTCGACGGCGGGATTCTACTATCGTGAAAAGGGTATCTGGGGGCTTATCACGGCTCAAACCACGCTTCTCATCTACATGGCTGATTTCACCTTCTCGCTTGTTTCGCGTGGTGTCGGGACCGTTGTCGGTGGCGTCATGGGCATGGTAGCGTGGTACATTGGCTCCGGAAATGGACCAGGAAACGCATACGGCCTTGCCGCGATTACAGGCGCGATGACTGTGGTTCTGATGTGGTGGCGTCTCTTCTTGCCGCCGGCGCTTGCCTCTGCAGCAATACTGACAGGGGTTACATTCGTGCTCGTTGTAGGCTTCAGCTACGATGATGCACACACCCAGCAATACGGTCTACCCGGGCGCGGGTACGAGGCATTCTGGAAGAGGGTGGTGACAGTTCTTCTTGGGTTCATCGCAGCATTGATCGTGCAGCTCTTTCCGAAACCACCATCTGCAACTCGGCATATCTGCAAGACGCTTTCAAATGCCGTGCGCACACTTTCAGATCACTATGCACTGTTGCTTTCACACTGGAATCGGTCAGGAGATCGCAGCCCCGTCGGCATCGTAGCAGAGCAAATATCGCTAGAAGTAGCAGAATCACTCCAAGGTCTGACTGGAGCGATCAACCTACTTAAGTTAGAAGTTAGCCTGAGCCCGTTCGACCAGGCCGCCTTACGACAGACGAACGTGTTATGTCAAGACATTAATCAAGCCCTAGGCCGTCTTCTAATTCTCTCTACGACTCTACCATTGCATCTACAGCAACGCCTCGTTCGCACCATGGGGGTCCTAGACGACCACACAATCGGTACCGTGATGTCTGTCCTCGGGGTGATCGAACAAGCGCTCAAAACCGGTGACCCATTGCCAGCGCATTTGGCCACACCACTTGTGAGCCGGTGCTTTGAAGCATGGCATGAGCAGCACCGGACAGCGGAGTTGAGCACGAATTTAGTGCGAAACGAGGATTATCGGAGGTACTGTGTGGCTGTGAGCTCGTACTTGAAGTTCTTATCTGCGATTGATGATCTGGTGTTAGTGTTAAAGGGGGCTTTAGGGGAGAGTCATGTTGTTGACCGGTGGGAAGATCAGAAGGACGCGTGAGGGCGTCCTCTTTCATGGAATCTACATTGCGTTACACAGGGGGGGATGTACTTTCAGCGAGATACCTTAATCAATGTAATAAGTGGGACTAGTATAGTACTTAAAAATTGAATTAAATAATTAAATCAAACACTCAACAACGACACGATTGAGTGAGGATCAATAGGTTCTCGAGCAGGCCACGATGACAAGGCAGGTAAGACAGCAACAGCAACCTTCCCTGTACACACTACAAGCGCAACCCCCAATCATCACGCGAACACCAGCAATCCTTTTCTTTGCACTCGCCATTCAAAACAACTTCTGCATCGCTGGCCTTTAGAAATCGAACCCAGTCCATGCGTTTTTGACACCAGTCTTCAAAACTACACTTGTACATATCCTTATAAACATCATAACCCCATTTTTGGTAAAGGGTGCCAACCGCATGAAGCGGTGTCTGAGTGCCATGTTTCCCGACGTCGGTAAAATTGATATTCGCGCCCCGATCTCTGAAAAAGTCGACCGAGGCGTGAGTGGTATCTTCGAAATCGATGCAGACCCGGGGGGACATGACAATCACGTCGCGTAAGAGAGCGTGTAGATTCCAGGGTTCGTCTGGATGGCTCTGTGGAAAAAGAAGAGACAGAAAGTTAGTCCAGGCAGAATATACTCGAACTCTTGAGGCTTCAATTTCTTCGGGTGTCAACTTCTGTGAAGGTTGGCGCCTGATGTCAAAATCACGACATCGAGCAGATAAGATACTCTCGACGCGGTCTCCGACATCACCGTGTTCGAGAAGGAACTTGACGACGCTGAAAAATTCAGGATGAGCGATGTGAGCAGTTCCCCATTTCCTCAGAAGGAACTCAATGCACGACTCGCTATAGATTGTCACATACTCCAGATCCTCACAATCACGCTCATACCCATGCGCAGGGCCTAGGACAGAGTTTCCTTCCACACATTTTCGGCGAAATAGCCTATCTTCCCCCACCGTGGCGCCCCTTTTGGCAAAATATTCAAGTGCTTCAATAGGACGAATAAAATCCGGATTGAGTTTCTCCCAGTCGGCGATGGAATCAAGGTAGACGAGTAAAGGCGTTTTACAGTAAGATCGGTCTGTATAGGAGGAATTAGTAGCCACCCGACTCGTGAGGTCACCGCCGTTGTCAAGACAGAGCTGCATCATGGCGAGACCATTCTTCGTCGTCGCCATGGCGCGCGCCGCAGCGAATACAGGGACGTTTATCAGCTCGCTATCGTTGTGAATATTGGCTCCTCGCGATAAAAGCAGATTGAATATGTCCACAGAGTTAGCCATAATGGCTGCACAGAGAGGATATTGAGGAGAGGACGGTTTCCATTCCGGGTAGGGTTTGTTATAGTTGGGATTAGCGCCACGGTCGAGAAATTGACGGACGAGATCTAGAGGTGCATCGGCCAGGATGATCGGAACTAAAGGGAGGGAGTCCTCAGGACGATCACTGACGCCCTCCTTGTCTCCATAGAAGGTTTCCTCTAGGGTTTTGCACAGAGTTGCTTTGCAGCGTGCAAGACGCGCGATGTCTGGCCAGTCCAGGTGGGGAAGGATCATGTCCAGCAGCTCGGGTGAGAGTGATTCTAGTGGTGCCATGTTGACAGACAGGTCTGAGCAGCAAGCCACAATGTAGAAATAGAAGAGAAGATAGCTGTGACCGCGTCGAAATCCCTCTATAAATAGTCACGATCTCCTTTCTCCAAACCCTTTCATCAGGCGGAGGAATCCCGCAAGTATGTCAGGCTGCGCAGCGAATGTCATTGTTATCCATGCTATTCATTCCATGTGCGGTGACAATCTCTCTATGGATCAGTAACTGTAGAAACAGACAATACCATCACCGCCATCCACTCTGGGACTCGTTATCGAACGTGCGGATTTAACCGACAAGACTGCATTTCTCTTCTCTCCTGGTCTCAGAAAAAGAACAAAGATGCTTGAGCCAGTTGCATCAACAGAACACAGCTTCTGAAACGAGCCCAGCGACTCCGAGACGACTATGCATTCCCTTGGATCTTTGCAGACAGAGAACCGTATAGCAAGCTCTATCTTGAGGTTTTCTCCTTTCAAATCCGAAAGAGACGCCCCGAATAGAAGCATTCCGTCCGCAAAAGTAGGAGACGAATTACCGTACTTGTGGAAATGCCGGGAAAAAGATAGATGATCAATAAATATGCCTGGCATAGTTTATTTCATCGGCAATTCCTCATTTGCTAAAAAGATCGTGAGGATGGGACTCGGTTTTCCGCACTTTTCTCCCGTCAAAAAAGTGCATAGCATGCCACTTTTGCCAAATACTCTGCGAGCCATCCGGGACGACATGACCCCATGCCTAAAATGAATAATTTAGTCAAGGATGAGCCGATGTCCAGGTTATATACGTGACTCATCGCGAGAAACAGAAATATCTTCGGATTCGACCAACAAACCCGTACCAGATTCATCCACGTATATATTCCTCTTACCAGGCAGGTATCCCAAAATGGTGAAATACTACGACTCGCTCACCCCGGAGCTCTCCAGCTGGCTCCTCTCGCAGCCCGTTTTCTTCGTCGCCAGCGCCCCGCTGACCGGCAAGCACATCAACGTCTCGCCGAAAGGATTGCCAGCCTCCTCGTTTGCTTTGACGAACCCCAACCACGCGGCCTACGTCGACGCAACAGGCTCAGGCAACGAGACCATATCGCATGTGCGCGAGAACGGAAGGCTTACGGTGATGTTCTGCTCGTTCGAGACGATGCCGCGCATTCTGCGGCTGTTCTGTACGGGCACGGTGGTCGAGTGGGATGAGCCGGGGTTTGTGCCGTGGTTGTCGCGGCTGCAGAAGAGCGAGAAGGTGGTCGAGGGGGCGCGGGCGGTGATCAGTTTAGATATTTTCAAGGTGGGTTCTCAGCTATCTATTAATACATCTATCTAACGGGTTTCTTCCAGGTCCAAACATCCTGTGGCTACGGCGTCCCTCGCCTCGCGCTGTCAACCGATCCCGCAACGCAAAAGCAACGGCCGTATCTGCAAGACCGCGAGACGATGGGTCACTGGGCAAGCAACAAGATCGAGAAGAACGAGCTGCATTCCTACCAGCAAACATGGAACTCCGAGAGTCTGGACGGGCTGCCGGGACTGCGGGCAGCCCTCAGGAGCGGTGGCAGCAATTCGGTAATTATCGATGCGCGGATATGGATGTGTCGGCATAGGAGAATCCTGGAGTTGATGGCGGTGATGGTGTTGTCGGTTGTTTCTACAGTTGCTGTGATGAGCAGTTATATAAAAAACAAATAGATTGTCCCTGTATATAGAATGAATAACGATGAACGATGCATGTTCCTTTTCTTTTCTTTTCTTCCCCGCATTTCCACAAGTATTTCGTCTCCTGCTTCTCCAGACGAGATACATCAACGGCTACAATTACCAGAATGCCGAGGACCGACAGCCTTCCCGCCGTTGCGCCAGATATGTATTTAATGGAATATATTATATTATGAATGAATAGCTATATTGAAATGGTTTCAAACCCATTGTACAAATGCATCATCTCTCGCCATGCCAAACTCTTCAACCAGACCAATCCGCATAGCCGGTAAGCCTATATCCCAACTCTGTATCTAAACACCCCTAACTCCCCTCCAGGCTCCTCTGGCTCAGTCTCAGATCGACGGCATGCCCTGTCCGAGTTCGCGCGCAACCATGCCCTTGACCCAGTCGACGTGATCATCGCCGACTACATGAGCGAGTACAACATGACCGGTGCCGCTGGACGGCGCGTGGACAGTAGTACTCCAGCATATGAAATTACATTTCTAGAAGCATTAGAGCCGGCGTTGGATGATTTGGCGCTGTATGGTATTAAGCTTGCTGTTAATGCGGGTGTGACCGATACGGAGGCGCTGTATGGGGCTGTTGAGAAGATGGTGAAGAAGAAGGGGCTGAATTTAAAGGTATGTTCCATTCCTATGTAAGAAATATCAGCTTCTAATGTTTGATTAGATAGCATGGATATCCGGAGACGAGGTCCTACCAACCGTGAAACAATCCTTGTCTTCTGGAAAGTCAACTTTCAAAAACATCTACACCGGTGAAATCCTAGCTGACTGGTCTTTCGAACCAATATACGCCCAATGCTACCTTGGAGGCCTGGGAATCGCCGCCGCATTAGCGAAAGGAGCTGATATTGTCCTCTGCGGCCGCGTTTCGGATGCATCTCCCGTAATAGGGGCCGCTTACTGGTGGCACAATTGGTCGCGTGGTGACCTCGACAAGCTTGCAAACGCATTCGTCGCGGGCCATCTCATCGAGTGCAGTAATTACGTCTGTGGCGGCAATTTCACCGGATTCAAGACTCTCGAGAAGAACGGCGGAGACGGATGGAGTAACATCGGATACCCCATAGCCGAAATATCTGCAGACGGGCAGGTCGTGATAACGAAGCAATCATACTCGACTGGCGGAGCAGTCACAGTCGATACCTGCTCGTCTCAACTGTTATATGAGATCCAGGGACCGTATTACTTCAACTCAGACATCACTGCTATTCTCACTGATGTCCACTTCGAGCAGTTGGCCACCAATAGAGTCGCCGTCAGGGGCGTCAAGGCAGGACTGCCACCGCCAACGACCAAAGTGGGCATTACAGCACGAGGCGGCTATCAAGCGGAAGTCAGCTACTTCATGGTCGGCCTTGATATCCCTGCTAAAGCACGCATGTTCGAGTCTCAAATCCGGAAGCTGCTGTCACCGCATTCCAAGAACTTCTCTCTCCTGGATTTCTCAGTATTAGGTAGCTGTCCCGATAATCCCAGAAACCAAAACAGCGCAACAGCAACGTTCCGCGTCCTCGCGCAAGCACCACGAGCAGAAGATCTCCTTCCGTCAAAGTTTCTCCGCTTGATACTGGATAACATCATGCAGGGGTATCCCGGTGCAACGTTTGACTTGGACGTACGACAGGGCTTTCCCAAACCCGTATTTGAGTACTACGTCACTCTTCTCCCGCAGGAAGACGTTCAACATAAAGCTCATCTCCCCTGGCTAAACTCGACTCTCGACATAGCACCTCCCCCAAACACGCATACCTATGCTTCGAAGCAGCCTAACCAGCCAGGTACAAGTAGTCCTGTGAACATGGCGGATTTTGGCCCTACAGTGCGCGGACCTCTAGGCTGGATCGTCCACGCTCGCTCCGGCGACAAAGGATCGGACGCAAACTGCGGATTCTGGGTCCGTCATGCGGACGAGTACACCTGGCTACGCACCTTGCTTTCTACCGACACAGTCAAAGAGCTCCTAGGCGATGAGTGGCGCGAGGATGGAAGTATGAGCATCGAACGCTTCGAACTGCCAGAGCTGCGGGGCGTGCATTTTCTATTCCGGAATCTGCTGGATCGCGGGGTAGGGATAACACGCACCGTGGACTTTTTGGGGAAGAATGTAGCGGAATTTCTGAGAGCGCGGTGGGTAGATATTCCCACGAAGTTTTTGGGGAGGGGGAAGTTGTGATTTCTTTCCCTGGATCCCCTATTGCTGCATCTTTATGCTCTTTTGTATATAGGACTTAGAATGCGCTGGAGCACACCAGCCTCTTAATGTACTAGTTGGGGAACGATGAATCTATTGAGATACAGGCTTATACTAGGTTCTCTAGATATACATCTTCTACTAGGTCTAGTCCAGCCTTGGTGGAATGTCCTTTTTTTACTGCTACGTTGGCGACAAAGCATTATGCCGTTTGCAAACCTAACAGAGGGATTTTTATATTAAAGAAATAAAAGTAAAAAATAAAAAAGTCGCCAAAACCCTACGTTTGATATCGCCTGATTGAATATCGAACATTATTTGCGGAACGCAGCGTCAGCGTAGCAAAGCAACCCTACCGGCAACTTTTTCCAAAACCTTGCCATGCCAGGCTCTTATTAGCTTGCATTTACTTTATTCCAAGTAAATGTAGTATAATTTGTTACTCTGATCTTTATATCTTCCGTAATCTTGTCCTGTTGCCACCAAGACTTGCAGAGACACCTTTGCTCGGTGTAGAATTACTTTCTTTGTATAATATATAATATTCTTACCTGGTTTGCCTCCTGATATCTATAATTTCCAAGCGAGACAGGAATTTAATAAGAGCGACGAATTTAAATAAGAAAATAATGTATATCAGTGATACCTGTGGCTATATATAAACTGCCAACAAGACTATTGATCCTCTGTATCAAGACAACGCTATACAAAAAGCTATAGCAAAAGATAAGGTCGACGAGGGTAACCCGCAATCTTGTGATCCATTGACAGTCGAACTTTTTGCAGTTAGTTTTTGATTCCATTTGGACGTTTGTTTCCAAACATACGTCACAGGCCTTGCCATTAGGCCACAGAACCAGGAGTAAAGGGAAATATCTCACTCGATCAGTAGAGCCAATATCCAAGCGGTAGCCACGTTCAAATCAAACTTCAGTATTGATATTGATATCATATCACAAAGAGAAGCTTGTACATAGTATTGAAGAAACCGCACTGTGGATCACGCGAGACTACTCAGCGTGTTCCCAGGAAAAAACTAAATACCAGAATATATAGATAGACCTTGGGAATTGAGAGATTGAACAAGCATTGTTATTTTGATTACTTCTGAGTTCCACAATCAACGGAAACCTTCACAGCACACAGAATTTGAGTATTAAACAGCCAGCTGTCATGCAGTGGCATAAGAAGAGGATGTATATAGAAATCAAACTAAACAAAAAACGGGGGAAGAAAAAGCAAATAACGAAATAACTTCAACTCTGAGAACGCGGTAAGCGTCTATCGACTAACATGCTCAGAACGGCATCGAGGTTTACACCCCCAGGTAGTTCATCGCGGTTGTACGCTCAACGAAAGAGATATATCTAAAGTGGGTCACGATAGAGCCCGACCCTTGCCTTTCCCTTTAGACTTAGCCGGTCGTGGGGAATTCGACGCGCTTCCTAATGGCGGGAAGTCCTCTCGCGGACCTGCGCCGCTTTGTGCTAGTCGACTTTCTTCTTCCGCAACGCTGAGCTGCAGGGCATAATCAAGATCTTCGGCTTCTTGTTGAGCGGTGCTACTCTCCGCCAATGCTGCGTTCGAGGTCGTCGGCGAGAAACCCTCTGAGTCTGCGGACAGCCGAAGGTTGGGATCGGACTGCGAGCGAGATTTTTCATCCAATAGACTGAGACGAATCGCCTCGGCAATATCCGGGTCTGCGTCTTCTTCGATAGTACCAAGACCAGGCGTGGAACTTGACGGGCTCGTAGATGGGACGAAACTGCTACTAGGCGCGATAGTAGAACTTGACGTGCTTGAGCTAGCACTTCCCTCGCTTCCTCTCCTCTTGCGCTCGTCACTAGTATACGACTCCTCACTCAACATCTGAGCGTAAGCAAGTATGTCGTCGTCCGTTGCACCGGGTCCCAGGAGGTCAACACCAAATCGACCGCTTAGTAATTCCCGCTCCTTCTCATCGATGACCCTCTGCCGCTCCAGTTCGTACTTCTCGCTTGCGATGTAGTCTTTCAAAGCTCCTCGGCCACTGCTCGAGAAACGCTGGCCCTCTGGTGAACTATTGTGCCCACGCTGGGAGTGACGGAGACGCCGTTTGCTGCTTTTGTATTGATTGGCGGCTGATGAGCTGTATGACCAGTAGCGTAGGTGGGTGCCTAGTGACACAATGCCTCGTAAAACGGTTGGATCGGGGTCTAGACAAATCGCCCCTGCGGCAAAGTAATTCTCGCCTACACCCTGCGTTGAAGCTTCAGCCTGGACAAGGCGACGTCTGGCTCGCGACGAGAAGCGGGAGTTAAGTGTTCGAATGGGTGATGTCGAAGATGCTAAAGGATCCCATGCTTGGACGAGCCCGTCGTTTCCGCCATGCACGAGATATAGTGCGGTCAAAGCTAGGCAAGAGACCTGAGGAGAATCCGTGCAAATGACGCGAATGGGCGAGACTCGGTTCGTTATATCCGTCGCTGGGGATACGGCTGCCCGAATATTCCAAATGAAAACTGAGCCGCTAGATGTCCCTATCGCCAAATAACGCGCTCGTTGACCAGGAATTTGAGCCGGGGAAGACGGCTGGCTTGACTGAGAGACAGGAGTTGAGGTCTGAGACGATGCAGCCGAATCACCGCACATTGTGACCAGGGGATCTTCAGAAATCGTCACCTGGGCAAACGTTGACTTGTCTATGGTGGTGGCAGTGATGTGCGAAGACTTCACATCCTCGAAGATATAGTCCGAGAGGCGCCACTCAACAACCATAGGTGCGGAGTTCCTATCGCTTGTCTGGCTGGAAGCTCGAGACCTTGGCTCACTACTGGATGCGGAAGACAATGAAAGTTTGGAAAGTTCGGCTGCGACACCGCCGAAAAGAGACTTATGGCGCAGACTGGCTCCCACCTCAGGGAACGCTTCTTCCGGTGTAGTCATCGTGGAAAGGATGATTTTCTGCCTCGTGTACCGACGAATTGACGGCACTTCACTTTCTCCAATTCCGCAATTTATTACAACGATGGATTCCCCGGCGTTATGATGGTCGTCACCCGCGAAATCAACCTCTAGCTTCCGTCTCATGTTCCACCCATTGCACACCTTCCTGAAATGCTTCGGCTTGAACGACAAAAATTTTTCGATTTCCCTGGTCTCTGCTGCGATTTGGTTTGGATCCAGGCCCATTGAGTGTGATGACGAGCGAGGACTATAGCTTCCATCGACCACCTGCTTATTAAATGGGTCTGGTCGCGCGGACCGTCTGGTCGATTCCAGTAACTCCCAACGAACAGATCGACTAGTTGCCCATGCCAATCGATCGACCTCTTCGGGGTTGAGTTTCGGCTTACTTTCTGGCTGGACGGGTATATCAGCGAGATAAAACACTTCACCAAGTGCATTAAGAACAGTGGCCCAAATACGTCGTTGAGCATGGCGCTTAGCTGAGTAATTCTCGTCGACATTGATAGCAATGATAGGAACACCAGGACTCAAGACCCAGCGGGCAGTAACTTCGCCACGCTCGAAACGTTTGTCGTAGGATGGGTTGGGACCAAGGGCATAGGCCGAAAGAATTCCAGTAGAAGAACCAGTAAGAATACCAAATAACCCATTTGTGAGCTTTAGAATCTGAGGTGACTTGACCAGCCAGACTGAGCAGATAGCAGTAGAGAGGATAGTCTGACCAGGTATACCGACCGCAGCTTGCGGCGGGGCATCGGCGACCGACAAAAAGCGACCATGTTTCTCGTTTGATGACAGGAAATAAGCACGTCCTTGCGGACACGCCTCCCCATACACCATACCGTAAAGCTGGCTCACGTCCATCACGTTTGGCATGCCAACCATGTTGCCCGAACCGAGACCGTATTGTGGTTCGCCGATGAAGAGATCAGCGAAATGTTTGAACATCTGCGCATCAGATAAACCCCAAGCCCCAATAGCAGATTTTCCAGAGGACGGATCACTTATCGAAGCAATACCCTGTTCACTTGCACCATGGGTAAAGAGAGGCTGCTTCTTGCTGGTTGGCGAAATGAATAGACCGTCCATGTGAGTGATAGGATACAGACACTGGGAAGAGTACGTGACTACTGCACTCGCACCGTGGCTGGTAGTCTGACGCGCGGAACCATGTTGACTTGTCGATTGAAGTTCTGCAGGTTTACCACGGGCTAAAGAACGGAGTAAGCGTGTCCTTAGTATATATTCGCTCCTCCAAGAGGCCAACGCCGTCAACCTCGTAAACGAACGCCTCTGGGAGACTAGCTGTTCGTACTCCTCGCCATCGAGATCCGTTGATAAAGAAGCTGGTCCGAGAAAATAACGCGAGAATGCTATCCTCCAGGCGTGTGGTGTGGTCACTAGGCCATGGAACCGGTGGCTGACGAGGCTCATAGACGACAACGAAGACGGTGGGAGGTGGGATAGAATGTGAGTCAGGACCTCTGTTTTTGATTAGCATGGTAATTTAAGTACCCTAAACAGACTATTATCGCGGTATACCATTTGGAAAGACGTCGATAGATAACACGTCAGACCCCTTGTTCTTCGACGGAATGACCTTGAAGCCAAACTCGCTTGCTCTCCTCGGAGACGGACTCCAAGCATTTTCATATAGACTGATACGATCAACCGGTGACGTCGAATTCGTCGACCGTTGTTTGCTTAGTCCTTGCAAGGATCGGTCGGACAGCGTTGGTGACGAGATTCCCGAGGGCGCGTCGCCAACGGAAGCAGCGCGTGCATGCTCGTCTGGTGCATCCCCAAACAGGATGGCACCTGAGAGGGCGTTGTCATCGTGAAGGAAGCCATGTTGTGTAGAAGTGGGAGCGGACGGGGTTTGGTCTTGGGATAGTGTAGCCTGGTGAGAAACTCCAGTAGGCACTGATTGCATATAAATTGCTAGGGAAACGGGTGGATGAGCGCAGTTGACTGAACCAGCGTAGTCCGGATCAGTCAGGAACAGTAGCAGTAATGTCTCTGAAGTGCAATGGCGTGAACTAGAGGACGGGGATGGAGAGAAAAGCAGTCTCTTGCGGCGAAACGAGGAGAAGAAAAGGAGAAGTCGAGAATTGCCGTTTTGAGACGAGATGAGGTCTCACGTGATTGGTGAGTAAGCTGCACTGTTTCGCGAATAAAAGATGAAATGAATGGATTTGTTGCAGAATATAGGTTGGATTTTATTGTCTGTGTATACTCTACGCGTCATCCGGTGGCATCTAACATACTGAACTATACCCTGTCGTGATATATCTGTTGGAGGTTTTGTGTGTGGACAGAGCCTTCAACTCTAGGCAGCCATGGCCATCTGCTGAGAACATCAAGGGGACTTGTATAGGAGATACATCAGATAGACAGAATGATTTCTCGTTTCTGGTGAACTGAGTTGTACAATTTGCTGTCAAATAACATCGTCAGTTTATCTGTGAGCTTGTCTCAGTATGTCTGGCCTCACTGGTACGCTGCAATATCCCCTTTCGCCTCTTCACCTTCAATGGACTAAAACTGTATATAGCTGCGGACACGATCCGCATTCTCGTCTCGACAGATAACCATGTCGGGTACAACGAGCGTGACCCAGTCCGTGGAGATGACAGCTGGAAGAGCTTCCACGAAGTCATGTGTCTGGCCAAAGAGCGCGACGTCGACATGGTTCTCCTGGCTGGAGACTTGTTCCATGAGAACAAACCTTCGCGCAAGTCTATGTACCAAGTCATGCGCTCTCTACGGATGAACTGTTATGGCGACAAGCCTTGTGAATTGGAGATGTTGAGCGATGGGAGTGAGAATTTCCAAGGCGCGTTTAACCATGTCAATTATGAGGATATGGATATCAATGTCGCTATTCCTGTGTTTTCAATTCATGGGAATCACGATGATCCATCTGGGGAAGGACATCTTGCTGCGCTCGATCTGCTGCAGGTGTCAGGTCTTCTCAACTACTACGGTAGGACGCCTGAATCAGACAATATCCAAATAAAGCCGGTTCTTCTACAGAAGGGCCGCACAAAATTAGCTCTCTATGGGATGAGCAACGTACGGGATGAGCGACTATTTCGGACCTTCCGAGATGGGAAGGTCAAGTTCTTCCAACCGTCAGTTCAAAAGAGCGATTGGTTCAACCTCATGAGCGTGCATCAGAACCACCACGCTCATACCGAGACAGGCTACTTGCCGGAGACTTTCCTGCCTGAATTTCTAGATCTTGTCATTTGGGGACACGAGCACGAATGCTTAATCAACCCTCGACTTAACCCAGAGACGAACTTTCATGTCATGCAGCCTGGCTCCTCAGTTGCCACGTCCCTTGTACCTGGTGAAGCTGTACCGAAACAGGTAGCCATTCTCAGCATCACGGGTCGAGAGTTTGAAACAGAACCTATTCGACTGAAATCAGTACGTCCGTTCGTGACGAGGGAAATCGTGCTGCATGAACAAAAGGAGGCTCAAAGACTGGCTCGGAAAGAAAACAATCGGACGGAACTCACCCGTTTTCTGATGACGATAGTTGACGAACTGATCGAAGAGGCAAAGGCCGATTGGTTAGAAGCCCACGAGGATGCAGAAGATGAGGATCTCGAATTCCCACTTCCTCTCGTCCGACTAAGGGTCGAGACCTCGGCTCCTGATGGCGGAAGCTTCGACTGCGAGAATCCTCAACGCTTCTCGAATCGGTTCGTTGGCAAAGTCGCAAATGTAAATGATGTCGTACAGTTTTACCGCAAGAAGAAGACCACTACTCTACGGCGCGGCGAAGCGGAAGCCCCTGATGAAGCTGCCGTCTCCCACCTGCAGGCCCTGGATACGGTCAAAGTAGAAAAATTGGTGAAGGAGTTTCTAATGGCGCAGTCTCTCACTATCCTCCCGCAGAACTCGTTTGGTGACGCGGTATCACAGTTCGTAGATAAAGACGATAAGCACGCCATGGAGATGTTTGTCAATGACTCGCTTGAGAGCCAGATCAAGCATCTCATGGCACTTGATCGCGCCCAGGATGACGAAGAGATGGAGGATGATGAATACGTCGCTCAAAGTAATTTGCAGGCTGCTATGGACAAGTACCGTGGGCAGCTAGAGGAGATGTTCTCTAATGGCATGAAACGACGGACACGAGGGAAGAAACGGTTCAAACCGAAACCGGACGGCTGGGATAGTGAGTTTGATGGGCCATGGGAAGATCAGCCGGGCGCTTTGATCCATTCTGATCACGAGGGGGATCCGAATGAAGACGTGGATGTGGAGGGGCAGGTTGCTGCGTCGGGCCGTAGAGGAGCTGCAGGCACGACTACGACTACATCTACGAGAGGAAGAGGGAGGGGCAGAGGGCGTGGACGAGGAGCAGCTGCGTCTACGACTGCTAGAGGTGCTAAAGCGAGTACCTCGTCTAGAACTAGTGCAACTCCTACTTCTCGTAATAGGCGACGCACTGCAGTTTCGGACGATGAAGACGAGGAAGACGACGCCATCATGCTAGATAACATCAACGAAGACGAAAACGAGGATGAGGCAGAAGAGGAAGAAGACTCCCTTTTCGTCAGACAATCCCAACCACCATCTACCTCCCGCTCCAAGCCATCATCACGTAACACTCCATCGGCATCAACGTCAGCAACACGCAAAACAACCGCAACCGCGGCTTCGTCACGCTCCAAAAACGCACAACAATCACGACTCAACTTTTCCCGCTCCCAGGCAGGGGCTGCCAGTCAAAGTCAGAGCCAGACCCTCGCCACAACGAGTCAAAGTGGCGTAGGCGTAGGTGTAGGCAAGAGACCGACTCGCACTGCAGCGACGCGGGCGGCTAGGAGCGTTAGTGTGCTCAGCGATGATATTGAAGATGACGAGGATGATGCGTTTGAGCCTGCGCCGCCGGCTAGTTCGAGGGCTGGGAGGAGGAGGTAGATATCTGTTTTCGCACTTGTTCATAGGGCAGATGTAGGGAGGGCTTGGGACGGGCATGGCATAGCTAAGCAGCTGGGTAGCAGTAATAGCGTAATAGTATATCACTCGAGTCTTATCATCTGAGGGCCATCTGTTACTATGCTGATAACTCTCTACACGAAAACTCCTCAGCTGCCATCGTACTGTACCCTTTGTGCTTTCTCCTGGCCTCGTATTTGCGATGTGGGAGTTCTATTCAAAGAACCCACCCCTAAACTTCTACAGTTCTGGCATAAATTATAGCCGTTTTACTCCTTTACTTACATGTTTTGCAATATATGGTTGGCCCATTGGAAACCAAAAGCCTCTAGCACCATGTTCCCCATACGCGAGCAAAAGCGTAGCTGAGAACCTACTTGGGATATTGCCCAAGTAGGAGTAGTGATAAATGCCAACCCCTGCTGTTCAAGCAGAGGCTTGTGTAGCACAGTAACGAAGCATAGGGCGGTGGCGGGGACAACAAGTTTCATTAAAGATTTGGTGGCCATCTACCTGTTCTCCAGTTTGCCTTCTCCTGCCTCACCCGTGGCTCGGGTTTATATAGCAGGCAGTTCAATCTCTCGGTTCCCGGGGCATCTATATAGTGTGTAGCATCGGCAGGCGATATGGTTTCTTGTAAATATAGCCCTTTGCCATAGAATGTTCTTCTCCTCTAGGAAATTGCCCTTGCAAAACCCAAGATGCGATCCCTCTCGGGCCATTTTGCAGCTGTGTGCAAGTGGACAAGACACTCTTCTCAGTCTGGTAACTCGCGGCAATGCTGTTTTTTGGGTCTGGTAGCGAGATAATGAGCATAATGTTAATTGAAGGATGCTCTGCGGGATAAAATGGAGAGCCCCTGAAACAGCGCTAACAAAGGGCGTTTGTTTCATCCGCGAATATTTATTTAATTCCATTAATCCCTCAAAACCCCCCGCCAACCTCAACCTCAACTGCAACTTCATCGACAGTTGCGTTGACCCAGCACCATGGCTCCTGTGCGTAATATACGTGTCCTCGTCATGTAAAAAGCTCTGCTGACTTCTTTTCTGCTCCCAGATCCGAGTCCTCGCGACGCTGTACGCCCTGTTTACCTCCGCACTCGCCGTCAAGCCGCTTGTCGTTCAGGGCTCGCAATTCGTCAATGACGAGACCAAGCAGCGTTTTGAGATCTTAGGAGTCGAGTAAGCATCTCTGCATCTCTGTAGGACGGCGAGGAGAGGAAGCGCGTTATGACGTTGCCAATGGACGCGACTGACCGTTGTATAGCTATCAGCCAGGAGGCCAGGCAGCGTACAAACCTGAAGAGGGAATTGATCCTCTCAGTGATGCAGATGCTTGTCTCCGCGATGCTGTGCTACTACAGAGACTTGGTGTAAGTTGTGCTACATGCCTCACCCCTTTCGCTGTGCATCTACTGAAATCATCTAGGTGAACACGATCCGTATCTACAACATCAACCCCGATGTGAACCATGACGAATGCGTATCCATTTTCAATGCTGCGGGTATCTACATGATTCTCGATGTCAACTCTCCGCTGGCAGGGGAGAACTTGGACCGTACCAACCCTGAGGGCACTTACCACAAAGGCTATCTCAACCGCATCTTCTCCGTCGTCGAAGCCTTTAAAGATTACCCGAATGTCCTTAGCTTCTTTGGCGGCAACGAGGTCATCAATGAGGATGCCGTGAAAGCAGTACCTGCGTATCTTCGAGTGCGTGAATACACCTCTCGGCAAAATATAACTGATATTCTAACCACCTTATGCAGGCTGTCCAACGCGACTTGAAGAATTACATTGCCAACCACGCCCCGCGCGACATCCCCGTAGGCTACTCCGCAGCAGATGTCCGTGACGTTCTTGAAGATACCTGGAACTATCTCTCCTGCGAGCTCTCCGACTCCCCGAAATCACGTATCGAACTTTTCGGTCTCAATTCCTACTCCTGGTGCGGTGACTCCAGCTACACTACCAGCGGCTATGATAAGCTCGTCGCCATGTTCAAAGACACCAGTGTGCCCGTGTTCTTCTCCGAGTATGGCTGCAATAAGGTCACTCCGCGTATTTTTACAGAAGTCCAGGCCCTCTACGGTGACGAGATGACGGATGTAATGGCAGGCGGTCTTGTGTACGAGTACTCCCAGGAGAAATCCAACTATGGCCTCGTCACTCTTAATGACAACAACACCGCCTCCCTCCGTGTGGACTACGATAATCTACTCGAGCAATACAAGAAGCTCGACGTTGATCTTCTCCAGTCCCTCAACGCAAGCGGAGCAAGCATCGAACCCAAGAAATGCTCCAGCGACCTCATCACCACCGCTAATTTCCTCAACACCTTCGACGTCCCCGACGTTCCCGAGGGCGGTGAAGATCTCATCAAGAACGGTATCAAGAACCCGAAGAACGGCAAACTCGTCGACATTACCAAGACGGACGTTGAGTCAACTGTCTACGATTCGTCCGGGAATGTCATCGAGGGTCTGAAGCTGAAGGTTTTGGATGACGGAAAGTCGAATTTGCCCGGTGAGAACACGTCTGGCTCGAGTTCGACTTCAAGTTCGGGGACGACGACGGGGAGAGCGGCGGAACCAACGGAGTCCGGCGATGCGACGAAGAAGGCATGCTCGACAGGACTAGCGCTGGTGGTCGTAGCGTTTGCCGTTGCTTTCATGTGATAGAGTGGGATTTTTCCTCTTTTATTTCTTTCCATTCTCTTCATGTTTCCCCCCTAAACTTCTGCTTTAAATACCCTAGCGGTCACATCCAAGGTTCCGTTTGTGTATATACAATTCCTTGTTTTTCTTTTCTTTTCTTTTCTTTTCTTTCTTCTCCTTCTCTTATTGTCTTATTCGAAACTACCAACACCCTCGTATTCGTCCAACATCTCTTACATGTATGTAGAACTAGACATTTTCCTTCTCATCCCTGTTGTACGAGTATACTACGTCTGTGTATTCACTACGCAATTTTGGTTTTTGCTTTCGCCCTGCCAGAACGCGCGGGAAAGATAAACATGTGCAAATATACCAATCAACAGGTTTGCCCAAAGGTTACAGGCTAACTTTAGAGTCACCGAAGAGGTAGGATCCCTCTGTTTTTTTAATAAAATAGTAGCCACATCGTAGCTAGATCCAAGACTAAGATAAAAATTCACCTCAAATACGGGTATTCTACCTCCATACGCTTTCTGCGAATGACAGACGACCCACGCACGCAAAAGAGAAAAAAGCCTCTTTCAGTGTTCACACAGACTAAAATGACCAGTCTCAAAGTTCTCATTCTGCTCCGTAGTCTTGGCACTCCTCTCCGCCATAAGTTCCAAGCGATACTCCTTGGCCTCCTCCATAGTGATCGGCGCGGCGAACCTCTCGGTCACCATACACTGCAGTTCAGGCGGGAGTTTACTCGATAAAGCGCAGTGAACAAGCTCATTCTTTTCCGCCGCCCAATCTTCCCGTTGCGGGGGGATGTTAGCGGTAGATATGATGCGCCGCTCCGGATCGATCAGGAACAAAGCAAGGATCTTGCGATGGCCGGGTTTAGTTCGATCAGCGAGAGAGAACGGCGAGACTCGGTGTTGGAGTGTATTCGGGAACGTGATGAGTCGGCCTTCTCGGCAAACGACGCTTCCCAGATCCTGTGTGACATTTACGTTGTTGTAGCCGTTGACGTCAGGGCCGAAGCCAAAGATCTCCTGCAGAAATTGGTGCTTGCTTTGAGGGTAACGGAACTCCTCGGCAAAATCAGTGTCAGCACGGTGGCGAAATGCGAGCGTACTTTCGGTGATGTTTTCACAGTCATAGTAATAGATGGCGGTCGCGCAGATTCGCTCATTCTGTTTACAATTGACAGGTTTACAACTGTTAGTAGTTTCGACACAGAAGGAAAATCGAATGAGTGCACAGTGTGTAGGCTTACCAACTGGCCCTCGACATGCCAGGACCCGCCTTCATATTCCGGGTTATTGGGCGTCAGTTCAATATTGGCTAGTTTCACGATCACCTGGAGCCCCTTATCGGGAAACCACTCTCGCAGATTAACATGCCTACCCTTAACGAACTTTGGGGCTTTAAATTCCCCTGGCTCAGGGAGATCTATAGGAGTCGAGTCCTCCCACTCGTGGAGCCGTTCCCAGTAGTCACTTTCTTCCTCGTCACTGATTTCCTCTGGCTGGGGTTCGGGATGTTTTAAGTATTTAACTTCTCTGCATATTAACCTTCTCTTGTCCCAGAAACGCCCCGTGGTGCTCAGGGTGTGTTCCCAAAGGGGTATAATTTGTTGGAGAACCTTTTCGACTGTCTCGTACAAGGCCCTATGCTTAACAGGGTGTGCATTGTTGATATACGAGACAATGCGGCAATTGGTGTCACCATCAAATTGTACATCGCAAGGGAGCCACTGGAACTTTCGGCTAAATGGTCGTGGGGACCACACAGAACCTGGGTCAAGCCTCGCTTCTTCCTCAGGTGGAATCGGGAGTAAGTCGCCATCTCCCGCACTTCCGATGCAGTCATCAAGGCCAATAGTTCTATCAGGGAGGATTCTGCTGAGGCCGTATATGAGAGGGAAAAGCGACGGATGCACCAAATCAATGACTTTCATGTTAGAACCAGGATGGTAGTCTTTCTGCTCCTCTGGAACATCTTCGAAGAGAGCTGCTGCATCTTTCAAGGATCTCTGTGTTTCTTCAGACACGACGGAATCAGACTTGAACACGCCGCTGTCGAAAACATTGACGAAGCCCAAGTCCTCAAAGACTACGGCTTTCCACTGGAGTTCCTTGATAATCCAGTCCATCATTTTAGAGGTGACATCCTCGCCACCATCTGACACCTCCTTGCGCCATTTGGAAGTGATGGTTTCGTCGAAAACCTATGAAAGCGGTCAGTACAGTTGACCTAAGCAGCAGTTAATGTGAGTAAACCTTTCTATCCCAATCCTTTTTGTCGGTGATTGAATTCATGACCTGCATCATGAGGATTTCCCTACGGGTGATGATACCGCTACGAAGTTATCTTAGTAGCGCTATCAAGGACACCTAGGGAGCTAGCTATACAGTAAACATAAAGACGTACCATGTAACGTCGCCACTCTCGATCTCGGAGTAGTCGAGAGCGCTGGGAAACACGATATCATCATCCTGGCCAATGTTAATGATATCGAAGTAATAACAATAATACTAGTAATACAAGCACCCACGGGCGAACCCTTCAATGGATAGCCAAAGCCTGGCAGCTTAATCTGCGAGCCCATGTTTCGCGGCGTGCCCGTGGAACGAATTGCTCTTGTGCACAGCTGTAAGAAGTGCACGATATGGCGCGGACAAATCCCTCATTCATCTGTTATACTGTGTATGGCGACGAGAGAGCAGCTCGTATTTAAATAAGACACAGATGGGGCCTGCGAGTATTTCCGCCTAGTGCGAAGCGACAGCAGGGATTGGTAAAACACGCTTATACCCTCGGAAGTTAGTGGCATGGCGATGGAGTCTTCTGCCTAAACACACAAGTTGTTGTGTATTCAAATTATATCCACAAAGTAATGATGAGGCTGGGTATCTATCTCTCCGCAGAAACAGCGAGAATAGACAGACTCTTTATGAGGAATTGTAACGGAATTCAACAAAATATGACCTCATATAATGCTCTCGAAAAAGTAATACCAACAACAGCCCGGCTGGCACAATCGGTTAGCGCGATAGACTCTTAGTTGGTCCTGGGATCTGTAGGTTGTGGGTTCGAATCCCACGTCGGGCTCTTTTTTTGTTTTTTTTTTTTTAATGATTATTTTTTGCATCTTGACCGAGGATGATAGAATGGAGATAACAGTGAAGCAAGGTTTATAATCATCTCATTAACGTACAGCAAACGAAGCTCCGGCAGAGATCCAGAACAGAAAGAGGAAAAAGACACGCAGAGTGAAAGAACCCGTTTTACCGCCAGCCATGCTCCAAGACCGTGCCAGATGCTGTATAGAGATAGAGATACACAAACATAGAAATAAGAGCAAGAGATGCAATTGTACAGTAGTGGAGATCAGGAAGAGATACAGAGAAAAAAAGAAAAATTCCTTCCAGAGACCGGGCACGAAGCAGAAAGGAACTCAGCCACCGTGTCCGCCATCGCGGAACTGAAAAATAAAGTGCATATTACACTCGACACAGATTGATCGCGGTAATCTGGGTTCTTCATTTCAGCGTTCCTTCTGCTATATATACCCCGACTCATATTTGTTTTCTATTTACTCCACGCCATGGGAGTCTCCGCTTTCACTGCCAAACGAGCCGATCTTGAGCGAACTATCAAGGGCAACCATCTCAGCCAAGATTTCGAGGACATCCTTGGGCACAGTGTTGTCGTAGATAGCAATCAAGTCCTTGGGTCGGGGGTAGACCTTGAGAGCGCGGTAGAAGGACAGAGCAGCTTCAACATGACTCGAGCCTGGATTCGAGAAGTCAGCAAAGGGACAACAATCAATCCTCAATCCAAGATTTCAACGTACTATCACTGCACAGGCTTTCTCCCCTAGAAACCTGGGTCATGAAGTAGCCTTCCATCTCATCGACGCCGGTCGGGAAGCCCTCCTCCTTAGCTTCGGCCACAGCCCGCTTGATGGCCTCCTTCTGCTGAGCACCCGCGAACTCATGTTCTTCCTTCACAGCTCTGGCCATGCGCTTGTTTTTCGTCCGGAGCGTGCGGCGGAACTCCGGGTCTGATTGCCGCTTGTGGTCGAAGTAGATGGCGTATGCTAATAGGTATCAGTTCGATTATTCTATTTACGCTTTTCAAGCACTGCGAAGAAGAGAACATGGTATTCTCATATAATACTAAAGCAAAAAGCAATTGCATCATACCTAGAAGCCCTGTTATGAGGGTGCCGGCCGAAGCGGCGACAACGGCAGAAGTTCTCATGGCGGGAGATTACAGCGGGAAATAGAACAAAAAACTCGAATAAAAGCTCAAACACCGCGAGACAGCAGAAGTAGCAGCATACAAGCACGGAGCGCAGAGTTGGTATCCTCTTCTCTGCAGAAACAGCTTGAGAATAAAAGATCCTCGAGTGCCGTTTGTCCTGTTTGCACCGCCGACCACACCTCTTGCTCTGCTCTGCTTCTGCCGCGAGATACAGCTCCAACAACCGCTTCTCTCCGTCTATACCGGCGCCATGGATGTGCGAGGCCTCACTCTCCGCAGCAAAAGCTCCCGCAGGCCTCAAATCAGCGCTCCAAAGCCCATTTCCGACCCCAATGCCTCCAAAACCCGCGCTGGTGGCCCGCCCGGCCCGAGTCCTGCTCGCCAGCCTCCGCATTCCAGACAGCCCCAGAACGGCACGACGTCGGACCTGGTGAAGAGGAGGTACTCTACCCGGTTTAACCAGCCGCCAAATTTCTCAGGTGCTGATGCGCCGCCTGTCCCAGGCCTGCCGTCGGGTCCTGGTGCGTTTACCGCCGGGAGAGGTCCCCCTAGCGGCAGTGAGCCGCTTCCCGGTGTTTCTCAGCCGTTGCGAGTTGATAAGAATGCTCTTAGTGATCCGAATCTACCGGTGGATAAATGTATGCACTAGTACTATGCATATACAAACTGGTCCACTGCAAGCTAACACTTACGGTAGATGTTACATCCCTCCTGGCAAACGCATCCGAGGATGATATCCGAGAATACCAGGCAAACCTCCAAAAGCTGAAAAACAGAACCTCGGCCGACCTACAGCAGAATGTTTATAAAAACCGCACCCAATTTATCAAGATCAGCAAGGAGGCTGAGAGGCTGAAAGGGGAGATGAGCACCCTTCGTGGCCTCATGTCTGAGCTGACCTCGGCACTGGGCCAAGCCAACGCAACCAACGAGCCCATTTCACTGGGCTTCGACGACTCTGCCGTCGCCAAGCGGAACAAGCGTAGTTCCGTGGCGAATCTCGAGAGCATGTGGAACATCCAGCTCCAAGCCCTGTGGAAGAATGTGGAACGGTCGCAGAAATTTCTACCTGCTGTGCCTGGGCGACATATCGTTCTCGAAACACCACACTGGGTCGAGCTCGACTCTGCAACCTGGAAACCTAGGCGTCCTGTCCACCTTGTCCTGCTAAATGATCACCTACTGATCGCGGCCAAGAAGCGAAAGCGCATGGACCCGAATATTCAAAACAAAGGCCCTGTACCGACTAAACTCGTTGCAGAAGAGTGCTGGCCACTCCAAGACATCGACCTGATCGATCTCGGGGCCAACCTTGCTGCAAATGGCGTGCCCGAGGATATGGAGCAACAAGGGATCCCCAACGCCATTAACATCCGATATGGCCAAAGATCATTCACATACCGGCACGACCAGCGGAATGGCTCAGCCAAAACCGACCTCATCTTGACGTTTCGGAAAGCCGTCGAAGACCTGCGGAAAACGCTGAGGTCCGAAACAGAGGCCGCGGCCAAGGCGCTCGAGACATCCAATCACAAACGGTCCCACTCGAGGAAGTCAGAGGTCTTCGATACCATGACTTCGCCGCGGGATAAGCTCGACATTCTGATTGATGTGGACGGTAAGCAGCAGAATATGAGATGGATGGAAGGACAGTTAGACGAGCTGGACATATCGATTGCGCTTCAACATTTCGAGAATGCGGTGTCGAGTGTCGAGAGGCTGCGGAAACTTGTAAAGGGGATGAAAGGGAACGTGGCCGCGCAGGATGCGATCACTTTTAAGATTGACGATAGGGCAAGTAAGCTTGCAGAGACTCTTATCAGGGTGCTAGCCGATAAGCATTCATTCCTCATGGCTACGAAGACGCATGTTAGCTGGCTTACTCGACTTGGCTTTGACGATAGAGCGAGGGAAGCATATTTGCATGCTCGATCGGATATCATCACTAAACGAGCTAGGTACGTTTTTTATTCATCTCCATCTATCAACAGTACCATCTCTTCAATTTGCAACCAACCCCACTAACTCTTTCCCCAGACAATGCGTCTTCGAAGGCGATCTCCCCCTGTACATCTTCCAAATCTCCTTCGTCTACTTCACCATCCTCAAAAACACAATCAGCATCTACCAACAGTGTTTCCCGGCGCCTATGTCCAGCGCGTGCATAAAATGGGCCAAGGCGCATCTGGACGGCTTCAACGACGTGCTAGCCCGGCAGCTCAGTAGCGTGGAGCCCGATAGCCAGGTTTGGCAGAAGTGCATTGATATTGCGCATGAGCATGCGGGGATGTTGGCGGATGTGGGAGTGGATTTTACGGGGATGGTTGGGAGGGGGTTCGCGAGGAATGGGAATGGGACTGGGCATTTGAATGGGAACGGTGCGACGCGTTCTAAAGGGGCGGAATTTGCGTGAGATACTTCTGTGGATGAATTGGTCTTAGTATCAACCATGTTTTCTCACCAAAACATTTGTGAAGATACAACATTACCACGCTTATACATTTTTGTCTCTTGTGGGTTTTTAGTGAACCTACTATACTATACCCACCGGTCCTATAGCTCTGCAGGATATAATGTGTATGCAACGCCTGCATGTCACGGTAACTGTTGTTGTCTCAGAAATATAGGTATGCGTGCATATATACGCAAGTATCTATCAACGTCCCTCCACACAAAACCAAGCCAACAATCTAATATCAGATTCGTCCGGTCTATTCATTCACGCTTCTCCCCCGGTAACTCCCCAAATCCGATCCCACGCATCTATAGCCACCGTCTCACTCTCTCCCAACTCACCCATACGCAGCTCCATAGCCTTCTCCGCGCCCTCAGCCGGCGACGGAAGAAGCATCCACTGACCCACGATATCCGGTACTTCCTCCTTAACATGGCTAATAACAATTAACGCTTGCTGCTCGCTGAGGCCCTTATGCCTAACATTATGCTGGTCCAGGGGTGGTAAATTCCACACCCCAAAATCTGCGTCAGGAATGCGTCGCGAACCAGAGCTGGGAAGGCGCTGCTCGCCGACTTCGAGGAAGTGAAGGCACTTATCACGGAGGAGGCGAGGCATGCCAGCGAAGGCTTCGTCGAGGATGACGAGGTCGGGCTTATGGAGGAGGGCGCGGAGAAAGAGGATCAGGCGTTGTTGGGCGACAGTGAGGGAGGAGAAGGGGAGGGATGTAGCCCAATCGAGGGGTGATGTAGACGTAGACGTAGGCGGGCCAGTGAAAGATGGGTTTAGATCGGCTTCGAAGAATCTGAGGGCGGCGTCGACGTCTCGATTTCTATCCTCGTTTAGACGGGGCTTGGAGAGGAATGTATCCGCCCAGGCAGTCTCGATGGCAGCGCGAACGGACAGGTTCCGCGGGAAGAATCCGTGGATCTCGGGCGACGAGTGGCCGATACGGGCCTGCAGGTCGAAAATTGAGATACCTGGTTTTCCAGGTTCGGGAAGACGAGATCGACCAAAGAGGCGGACGGGTAGGCCGTATGTTTGCGGGTGGTCGGAAGTGATTAGGGAAATGAGGGTCGTTTTGCCAGAGCCATTCAGGCCGAAGACGCCCCAGCGCTGGCCGCGGCGGACTTCCCAATGGAGGCCTTCCTTTTGCTCTCCTGTTCCAGGGACGGTCTGAGACCAGCCACCTAAGACGGTCTTGTCACCGTAGCTGACGTGTACGCCGTCCATTTGCACGACGGGTTCGCCGTATTTTGTTATTTTGTGCGGCCTCATAATACGTTGCTGGGGTATCATTCCCATGTCATGAAGGATCTCGTGCTGAAATTTTTTGTTTTCGGGTAAAGACCCCGTTTCAGCTTGGGCCGTAGATTTCCAGTTCTCTAGCTGCTTAAACACCTCCGTCTTTGAGCCCTGAAGAGCAACTGTGTGCGAAGGGCCTAGCACAACTAAGTGCGTGATCCAATCGGGGATCTGGTCCTGAGGTCGTAGTGATATCACTAAGCGTGGAGAGCTCTTCAAAGAGAGGTTGTGAAGAAGGGGAGACAATGAATGTACGGTTGGAGGATCCAATCCCACTGTAGTCCTCCAGTTAGCCAGATCCAATACAACAAAGCACATAGAAACTCACTAAAAGGCTCATCCAGGAGAAGAACTTCCGGGCTTTCAAGTAAAGCCTTAGCAATCCTTGACCGTCTTGTCTGCCCATTACTCAAGTTTGCAACAGGCATATCAACCAATTTCTCCAACCGTAGGTCCGCAATGACCTGGTCCAGCAGCTGCTGAGTATACGTAGCTTCCTCTATACCAGACTCCAGCGGGTTCAACTCAGTCTGTCCCTTCAGGTACTGCAACACCGTAAAATCTGTATCCTCCCTCCGACTCTCATATCTCGCGCTCAGGTAAGAACCTCGAATGCCACCACCCCCAGCCTGCGTACCCGCATTGAAACCGACATATTGTATAGCGTGGCTGGGGACCCGTAGACGGTGATCCTTAGCAGCAACTTCATCCGTAGCGAGGTATGGGAACGAGCGTGCGCGCGGCGGGATGCAAATATGAGCTCCGCGCAAGATCTGGAGGAACTTCGCCTTGCCGGACGAGCCGACGACGGCCCAGTGCTGCAGTTCCGGACGACGTGAATCCTCGCTCCATTGAGGCGCTGACGGAAGCGAAAACTTTAGATCCGGATAGAGAGGCGGATTGTCTCTTTGCGGCGTGTCGGGCGTGGGATAGTCACGGTAGAATGTGCCGCTGTTGATGTCGACAATGGGAGGGGATGCGCCGGCAGTCGCAAAGCGCCGAACAGCAGGAGAATACACGGCTGGCCTCCATGGGCGGAGAAGAGACCTTGGGATCCTCCTCATGCTGTGATCAATTGGCCAATTGCTGTACTGCGGGAGGGTGTATTTGTCTGGGAGTGTTTCTTGTGAGTCAAGCTACAGTCGGCGATATCGCGACTGCTCGGTTAATCCCGAGTAATATATTTTTATTATAGATATTCATATTAAACCCTTACAACTATTATATCCATGCTCCGCACTTCGTCTTGTGTGTTTAATTGGGACCCATACACTCACTTTCGCAGTGTAGTCTCTCGGAAATTGGCATTCTTAACATGGCGGTCATAAATCCCGTCATCTATCTTGCAAGTTAAGGATTTCCTGTGTCGTATTTGAACGAGATGACTCTGCCACATCCGCTGAGGTGCATTCCAGCAGTGGCACACTTGGTATCCATTCAGACTCAGGGCAAGTTGCTTTGAATGAAGCTGCCTTACTGGGCCAATTCTAGTCAATAGCTCGCTATGATGTGCTAACAAGAATAGCGGACGCACAAGGTATGACTGTTTTCGCAGAGATGGAGATAAAGATAAGTACAAAGGTAAATATAAAGTCATAAAATCATAGAGTCCTCGTTCTCTGCTTAGTCCTTGCGAAAAGAACCCAGCAAACCCGCGAATTAGGTGGTGCTACTGATACCTTCCCAATTGCGCGGGGCGGATCCAATCTTTGATACCCGAGCATCGTTCGCCATCTGAAATGCCAGCTCACCAGGCATCAGGGGGACCGCTTTCCGCTCTGCTGCTATCCCTGTCGACCGGGTTCACATATGCCGTCATCCAAACCACAACTGGCGTCGTGGCAACAAAACGCCAGAGAATGGTTATTTGAGTATCTTGCTCCAATCCAACAAATGTCCAAGTAGACCAAGTTATTAACCCGAAATAGGAGGAAGGTAGACGTTCAATCATCCCTGGTTGAACTATTAGTGTTCCTTGCAACTTCTTACGTGTCTACCTGGAGTTCGACAATTGAATGAAAAATCAAAGTCAAAAAACCAAACACTCACCAAAAGAAAGGGCTGCGTTGCCGAATGAATATGTCCGCTTCGTACTCCTCTTCATATCTCTTGCCGAATGCACAATCATAGACATAGCGCCGCTTTCCCGCCCCGCTATTCGACCATAGCACTCGGATATATTCCCAATACTCAGGCTTAAACCCCGCATGTTCGAAATCAATGAGCCCATGCAGACGGCCCTGGCGGACAAAAATATTGGACAAGTGAAGATCACTTTGGGTAAAGCAGGCATCGTACTCTTTCTCATACAAAAGACTTATCGGCCGCTCATGTCTGAGTTGGTCGATACCGACGACGCGAGATGTAAACTCATCCGTCCAGTCTGCCATAGAATCAAATGGACCCCACTTGTTCTCTTCAAAACGGTGGTCGACAATTGGTCCTCCTGTAATACTTGCAATGAGGTGGTTTGTGTTATTTGGAATGCGCCGTAGCTGGGCGATCCAATCCCACAAGTCCTTACCTAGCTGTTCTTGCTCCTCATATGTCATCCGGTGGAGCACGGCCTGCAAACTATCGCCGAATATTCGTGTCATGAGAATGACTCCACAGTCCCCATTCAACAGCACGGAGTCAATCAGTTTTGGAGAGTTAACGGTTGTATGCTTCTCAACCAAAAGTAACGCCTTTGCCTCATTTTCCGTATGTTCCCCAAACTTGAGGCACAGCCCGAGCGGAAGAAACTTTATGTAGCAATTAGTTTGATTCGGATCCCAGTAGTCTACAAGCGCATTGAGGGACTTGTAAAGATACCGCCGAAAAGCTGCCGGCAAGACGCTTAGCATGCCTCGAAGTAGTAGCCTACTCACAGTTCCAAGCGTCCTAGGGCCTAAAGGCAATCAGTGGTGAGCTAACAAGTATGTTGGACTTGCGCAACAAACCCTGATCAATAGGAGGCCAGCCCATCTGGATTTGTTTCTCTATATAAAGAGTATGCTGAAGTTTGCCGACCCTCTTATGAGTGATAAGTAAAAGTTCCGCTGGTAGTGGTAGGCCGGCGGGGTCCGTTGTCGAGGGCATTTTATGAAACTTGGGGTTCGCACCCAGCTCGGTCCTTTTGTACTCCCCGGGAGACGTAAGTACAATCCACCACTGGGGCATGCTAATTAGTCTGCTTGACCATCACGCTTTTTGGACAGAAGGAATTACCCACCGCATGATCGCCGAGGCTTTCTGCTGTCACTCGGCTCTTCGTGTCTTCTATATGTCCATTTTTGACGATATACATATGGCCATAGTGAAACACGTCGTATACCGATGAGCTCATGAGCCATAGATTTTTGAGCTCGTTCTGGTTGCCGCGCGCTCCAAGGAGAGTGAACAGCTCTTTAATGGTATGATTCGTTAGGAACACCTCCAAAAGAAGCCGTAAACGCCCCTGCGGAGTGAGAGGCTTATTAGAAGACTGCAACATTTAGCTGGTTTAAATATAAAGCATAAAACATACGCCGGGTAGCAAATCAGCGTCATGTATGATCGATGGTGCAACGATATGAGTTGGTTTAACATTGACGTCTTGCCCAGTAACGCAGCAACGATTCCCCTCGCGTGCACGAAGAGCAGCGTCAATTTCCACCGCGATGTCATTCTCGCAAGTCACTAGCAGCATATTAAATGAGGGCAAAATACCCACGTAGCTTTCAATGGCGGGATTATGCACTTACTTTTCATCACCAGAGCCTCCACGTCCTCTCGTATGGACCTGAGTGTTTCTTCCGCAGTGCAGTGGAAATTCTCAGCTAATCGTTGCAGAACGTATCGGCCGGCATCATTATGAGATTCGGCAGAAAGAAGGAAGCACTGCAGAAAATCGTGTTCGATGGAAGATAATTTCGCAGATGCTATGGCTTTGGAGGCAGCATAATAGGGTTTGTCGTAGAGCTCCTCCTCCATATTTGCAATCTTGAAACACCTAGGCCGCGTAAAGAGCTGCCCGCCAGACAACCCTAGCAAACGAGATCTCTGGGGGTGAACAGAGGTGAAGTCGGCAGTATGATAGTATTGTAGTTTGTAGGTGTTGTAGCTGGAGGTTTGCGTCGCCAGGGAGTCCACATGACAGCCACATAGTCCGCCGTAGCCACCCTTGTTCCGAACATAGAATCCGAGAATCTAATTCGCAACTCTGTGTTTCAATTTGAACATTTGCGCCTCCTCTGTTTTGAGCTACCGCTGAAGCAGTCGGTATTTGTCCCATTGCTAGTCTGTTCTGTACCCAGTAGGCTTCATTACGGTTGGGGCCGCTGCATCAGCATAAGTCAATATTTTCTTTGCGACCATTTGTTTATGATTACAGCTGTTATTGGGCAAGGCAACGCACGTTAAAGATTGGTAAGTACCTAGGTATAGATATTGTTTGGTCACACAGTCAGAAACCACAGAGACTTAGGCAAGAGGCCTACATTTCTTCACAGCAATACAAAACAACATGCAACAGGTAATAGTCGGTCAGAAATATTCCCGAAACCATGCAAGGAAGACCCCAAAAGAAATGCCCATTGACTTGGCGCTTATTATAAAACCAAAAGGCGCCTCAGTTTTTATACCTGCTACTTTCAACGATATCAGGCTCAACAGCGTGCGCAAGCGCAGCGACAGCGAAATCTTTGGCCTCCTTTTCAAGGATATCGATGTTTATGCCATCCGGACCGATGTCAAATCCAATGTAGCCCTCTTCTGCCGCAAGTTCAACAGCCTTCAGTAGCCAGGTCCGACATGTATTCGTTCTGTCAGGGATGGTTTTGAGCCTCTTGATGAGTGCTTTGTGCAGCTCTCTATCGAACGCGGTGAGCTCCGATATTTTGATCAACCCCAGAAGTGACCTCGAATTTAGAAGGTGTCGATGCAGGCGAGGTTTGAAATGGTAGGGTCCGCCAGCCTCATTAGTGTTGTGATACTCCATACCCGTCCGTGTGTTCGTGGCCACAACGAGCGACCAGTGGAAGGACACCCCGCCTGACATTTCATACAAGACGACGTAAACCGTCCCTGGCGTGAGTTTGAGATGAAGGTTTCTTACCGCTGAGCCAACAGGACCACTAGTCGACGGGTTCGGGAATTCAGCTTCTGATGGTTCCCAGTGCTTCACACATGACTGTCCGCCAGACATATTATCTGTGGGCACCGCAATTTAACTGTGAGGAGAAAAGACCAGGACGATGTGGGCATAGAGCAGCGAGGCCAGTCTCAAGAGCGAATAACTGACATCGACGGATTATAGGCTATACAAACGGAACAGATGGTGGTGAAACTGGAATACTATATATTTCTCAAGGCTGGACAACGGGGTGCCTTGACACCATGATCGCAAGCATGCTGTCATTCAAAAAATGTTGCTAATGCGTCTGCAGTGTTTTCAGTGTTATTTAAAGGAGGGTGAGAAAGCACTTCTATTTGGTATGCGAATAGATAAGGCTTCGCTTTTAGAACTCGATGCTGGCTGCTTTCTGGACCATTTAGTCACAGAAAATTGCATGGATTACATCTGGCGGCCCCGAAGTAAGTTGTTTTTGCGGCGTATCATGGGGTAGATACGTGCGTAACTGTGACTTGCCAGCTGGCGAAACTGTCAGGCAAAACTTGCCCAGCAAGTGTATGTATGCTATTAGGACACAAGGGTGGCCGTCTAGCGTTCCCAGTTGCTAACAGCAGATAGGAATATAGATCTGTATCCCTGAAGTTAGCTTGTAAGATGAGGCTGGCTCCTCTGTTGCCAGGAACATCCCGAGCGATCCAAGCAGGCATTAGAATGTGCTGGCAGCAACGAGTTTGCGGCGTATATCTCTGCTTCCCAATAGTCGAATATCCTTATCAGGTAAATGGGAAGAAGGCGGGGATGGATGCCTAAAAAGCTCTCGTCGTGGTGTGTGACACGACATCTGCGCGGCTTGGTGTTTCCCTCATTTCCTTCACGTAGGACTTCTGCCTGCGATCCTGGGCCTTGGCTGGCCAAAGTACCAGGATTCGTCCGTGGCTAATCCACCTTATTACTGGTACCTTGGTCCAGGTCCTGTTCCTGAGAACCAGTAGTATTTTTTATATCCATTCAAGAGAAGTAACCGAGCAGAGTGAGTCATGAGATGCATTTAACTCGGTCCTCATCAGAATAGGCAAAAATAACAGGGGGCATGAAAAGTATGTTTATTGTGTCTAGCAAAGGATGCCTGACAACGCACTCCTGCAATGGAATTTGTTTTAACAAGGCATTATTTGGGTTGAGCTTTCAAGGATACACAAAAGGAGCCATGGTGTGGATGGCAACCTGATTGCTACGCCATATTTTACGTAGAAGGAATAATTCAGAGGAGCATAAATAGTCCCCTTGTGCTAGAGTTTTGGGACGCCAGCTCAAGAACATACAGAACAAAAACCAGGCCGCCGCACTAGAGCTACTGAGCACTACTGCAAGGGAACCTCAAAACAGATAATCTGTACAACAAAACGGCATGACAGTCTAACAGTATATAGCCAAATACTGGTGCTAATGTAACAAAAGTAGGGTCCAGATAATGGAAGTTAGGGATAAGGTTATTCGACTCGGCCACGATCAAATGCAATCTAGCTCTTCCCGTCCTGTATAAGATACTAAGTCTAATGATGGAGACCCAAAATTATTTCCTCCAATTTGTACTGAAGATATACACTACAGATATAGCAGCAACACTGATTACTGGCCATTGCAACTGCCTTATTCTTGTCAGTCCCGCCGCCTCTTTGCTATCTATTTGACCTGAAGGATGGAGTTTGTCTGTTGAGGGAGTAAGAACCTGAAGCAAAAGACCAAATAATCTTTTCTATTTTGACTGCGATTTGGATCCCTCCATTTGGTGCCGCGAATAATTGAATGTCTTAAACTTCTCGAGCAGTTCGGCTTCTTCCTCTGGCGTTCGTGTCGGATATTCCAATGTCACACGTCTTTCCAGCCCCAACTCTTGTCGCTCCTTTTCAAACGCTTCAAACTCCTGCACCTTCCTTTCTATGATGTGTAGCTGATCCTGTCTGTTTTCCATTTTGAAAAATGCTTCCATTCGTTCTTGAGCATTTCCACCATAATAGTGTTGGTCCAGAGCGTCGCAGTAAATATTCCCAAAGTAGTGAGGCTTCAAAAGCCCATGAGCAATGAGTAAATCTTCAATGCCATATCGTCTCCAAAGATTTGACAATGCCCACGCAAGCTCGTTGGATGGCTTTTGGTAAAGGCGACACTCCATATCATGGACTGATAAACAGAGGTCCTGAGCAGCGGCCTCATACTGGAGGGATGGGATATCTTTCGAGATCTGAAGCACCATTTGATTGGTGAGCCAAAAAGGAGGGACAAATAACTGAACAGGGACAGTATGGCTCCATTCCCAGTCCAATACCGAGACAATATTGAGGTCGTCATCAATAACAATATTAGGGGGACGAAGATCACCGTGCATTAGGACAAAGGGGCCATGGTTATACTCTGGATTTATCCACTCCATCAAAACTGACTGAGATGCAAAAATACTGTACAAGTACCATCGTGCATCAGCTTCGTCAACTATTGAATCTCGACCTCGATGGAAATCATTATATATCAACTTTGTTATAAAGAAGATATAGTCAATAGTTGACGTGAAAGTTTGGTTGGGAGGGAGGTATCGGCAAATCTCAAGTCCACAGACTTCTTGCTCATTGACATCAACAGTCATTGCACGGCTGTTAATTTCAAACACCCAGTGGTCGTCATTCTCGTCAAGAGAAAGTGCTCCGATTCGATCAAACTTTTGCTGATAAAGCTGGATGTAAATCTCACTTAGTTGCGAATACACATGGTCCCTCTTGGTCCGATTAAGATCTCTGAGATTGATATTGAAGAGCGTCTTCCCATCGATATACTCCAGAAGCATGAACGGGAGCCCAAGAGCATTATTTGACCTAACGGAGTAGCCGTAGAGACGTGGAATAGGAATAGAAGTTTTCTCAGCAACATATCTATTGGCGTTAGTCCATTAAGCAATTTGTGTTTACGGCCAAAACAACCTACTTCATAGTTGCGATCTCGCTGCGCATTTTCTCCTCGGGGAATGCCAGTCGCGGGAGAAGCGGGATCCTCACGACCCACTTCTCACTCGCTCCATCGTCCTGATCAAAAATAACCGGGAAGCAAACATTGAAGCTGCCCTTTTTCCAATCCGAGAAGATTCTGCATTCCCGGTTGCTCGGGTGGAAGGATGACGCCAGCTCACAGACCTTGCGGGGATCGATGGATTCTATGAGCTTCAAAGAAGCTTGGTCAAGCTTGTGCTTCGTAATCTGGTCCATGGCTTTGTTGGCAAAAAGTATACAAAGCAGGCGCTGCAACAGGGTAGATGTTTATTTTATATGGAGAAGTCGACTGCCACAAAAAGAGAGGTGTTATATTACTAACCAGGTCGGCTTAGTTCATTTCGCTTCCGGGAAGCTTACACACAGCTGCTTAAAGATACACAAATCCCGGGAGTTGATCTCAGGACACAGAAAAATAAAGCCCTTCTTTACCAGTGGAAGAAATAGCCTATCAAAACATGCAGAGAATCAAGAGGTAGCAAGCAACATGGCCTGATATCAAACCATCGACTCTTTTCATTTCCCTAACGGTCCAACAACCCCGATGATACAACCACGGTTGGCACCATCTTTAGAGATGAAGTACTCGGGAATTCGTCAATTATCGCCAAAAGCGAGCAGAATTCGCGGTTACTCTGAGTCACTTATTAGGTACCAAATAAAGACAATACAGTCGATCCAACGCGAACGCCACGCATGTTCTCCTTCTTTGAGACATACACCCGACCAAAGAGCCGAACTAGAGCCCCTGCATCTGTTAGAATATCTATCAATGAGTCCTGTAAAATTTATAGCGTGGAGCCTATATCTGTCTGCACTAGGACGACTACTAGGCTCATAGTATTCAAAACGAATACATGGTCATCAGGCTCCCCAAGTTCTGCACATGAAGTATCGTGTTTTCCGACTTGCAGATCGATCGCATCCATTTCTTCCTTTTATCCTGCTAGCTCAGCTTCCTTCTATTAAAATTCGGGTCAGTCCGCTTCGGTTGGTTTAGCATTAGTACACCGTATGTTCATCAACCTTATCCGCGTCTGGTTGAGCGGCCCATAGCAGTAACCTAGACTTTGGCGCCCCCGTAACGAACGTATTCCCGAATAATCTCTCGGACTTCGGGGTCTTCCACTTCGCCGATGTCCACAGTGTTTCCCAACTTGACATAGTCGAGTATATCATCCACGTACCAATCGGTAAAAGGCATCTTGCAAGTATAGAGTTCCCAGATACTAACTCCGAGAGAGTACAAGTCATCGATGATTTCAGGAGCCGGATCCGATAGGTCTGGCCAATTACGGCATCGATTCGGAGAAGAATAATTGTCTGTAACGTGGCCCTCCCATAAATCTGGATCCTCGTCAACCCATCTTGCTTCTTCAAAGTCGCAAAGAACGAGTTGCCCATTTGCACGAAGAAGCATATTATTCGGCTTGATGTCCCCGTGAACAATTCCTTTGTCGTGTAGAGCTCGCACAACAGAAATCATCTGAGTGACTACCCCTCTCCGCTTCGATGGAGGGATGTTTTTGGGATCAACGGGGGTCCCCAACTCCATTAGGATGCCATGTATATAAACTTGGCCACCGACTTGTTCTAAAGCCCGCCCACACGGCATTATAGAGCATTCGCCGGCGGCGACCATCAGATCGTATTCGCGTTGCATGGTGCGTGTTTTATAAATCGTCGGACTGTTCTTGAAGCGGTAGATCTCAGACATTGAAGCCGATAGATTTTCGGGAACACAACGTGAAAAGGCATCATGCCAGCTCATGTCTGGCGGCTTTGGAGGCCACGCCTCTACGTCCTGATTGGCCTCATTATCGGGTTCCCCCATTTCCCCGACAATGGTTTAGAGGCTTGTAAACAAGGTATGTTGAGGGCGGGGATGCTGGACAGGATACTGCCAGTTGGCAAGCAGGAGAGGAGCGAGCAGTGGAAAATTCTAGAGGTGTTACTAGGATATCTCTAACTCTTCAAAGGCTCTTGAATTAGTAGGACATCGATGCCTAGTATACAAGGTGACAGAGGTAATGTACAAAAGCAGCCCGCCAAATGAGGGGAAAAGAAGCCGAAGGAAAACGCCTAAGAAATGCAGGTGAACAAAAAGAAACCAAACGAACGCCAGACGCAAAACACAAAACACAAAACACACGCAGAAATAAAAAAGAAATATAAATACATCACACAAAACAATGACGAGAATAATATACAGTAAACGGAATTCATCACACGTGTAATTTCTACATAGCCTATGAAGGACGAAGCTTGCTTTCCTATCTTGCTAGCCTGGAATATCTAAAACACACACACGCACACATCAAACAGAAAAAGCGCGGGAAAATAAATATATAAACTTTTCGGAGCCGCCCAAGCAAATGGAAAAAAACTTGGCAAAGACCAAGTCTATTTGTAATTTAGACATGTAAGCTGGTGGCCGATCAAAGCGCAATTCAGGGAGCCATGACCAGGGCCAGCAGTGCCATGCGACAGTAAAGTCCATATTTCATCTAAGAAGAACACGTTAGTATACGCTGAACAACGAATGAGGAACAAAAATGCAGTCTAAACTCACCTGTCGGAAATACGCCGCCCGCTGGTCAAAGTCCACCTCCTCATCCACCTCCTGATTCCTCGGCAGCGGGTGCATAACAACCATCTGGCTCTTCGCATGCTTGAGAACAGAGTTATCGATGATAAATGTGTTCTTCAGACGCTCGTACTCGTTCAAATCCGCAAAGCGCTCCTTCTGCACGCGGGTGCAGTACAGCACGTCCGAGCGAGCGACGATCTCGGGAGTCAGCTCCGTCGACTCGTGGATTAATTGGCCGGACGCAACGACCTGTTGGCGGACTTCCTCCGGTAGGGCGAGTGCCTTGGGTGCCACGAGTTGGATGCGGACTTCGTAGAATTGGAGCAACTTGATGAGTGAATGCACGGTTCGGCCGTAACGGAGGTCACCGGTGAATGTGACAGTGATGCCGCTGACGGTGCCGAGTTCTTCGCGAATAGAGAAGAGGTCCAAGAAGGCCTGTGTCGGGTGCTCAAGGCTACCGTTGCCGCCGTTGATGATTGGGACGGGCGAGAATTTGGCTGCCGTGGCGGCACTGCTGTCTTCTGGGTGACGAAGGACGAGAGCATCAGCGTAGCTGCCAAGGGTACGGATGGTGTCTTGTAGTGTCTCTCCCTTTTGCGTCGAGGAGTGCTCGGTCGCGACATTGATGGTGCGGCCACCTAGGCGTTGCATGGCGGCATCGAAGGAGGCGGATGTACGAGTTGACGGCTCGTAGAAGAGTGTGCAGAGAACACGGCCTTTAAGGATGTCAAGGACACCTTGGCGCTGGACTCCGAGTCGCATCTCTTGTGCCACGGTGAACAGAAGGTGCAGATCAGACCTGTTAAACTGGTTGACCGACAAGATGTGCTTCTGTCTGAATACGGAGTTGGAGAGCAGCTGCAGGAGAGAAGGCGAAATCTGCGATGGGATGCTCGGCAGAGCTGTCGACATGTCATCTCCTAGAGCCGGCGCATAACCGTCAACTGCCTTTGGTCGGGTTGGGCGAGACAGAGGAGTGGTCGAGAAAGAGAACCGTCTGGCGACAGTGCTCTCAGTCCGTGGAGACGCTGGTGCCGGCTCCTTGGCAGCGGGCGATGATGGCGGCGCGATTCTATGACCAGAAACATCCGAGCCCTTGGGAGCATCAAGCAACACCTCGCCATCAAGGCAGGACGTCCTGCCCTGGAACATGACTCTCTGGACAGAGCCCTTCACTGTTTTACCAGAGAAAGGCGACCAAGCATCCTCGCTGTCGAAGACATACGGGCGGCCGACCTCAACCTCAACCGACGTGTCGATCTGGTCGTGCAGCTCGAAGATCTTCTTCGGGTTATCATAGAGCCTGGCGATGATATCTTCGATGCTGAGACGGCCTTCCGAGACCGCAGTGAAGAGAATGGGGAGCGCATCCGCAATTCCGACAACAGGGGAGGCCTTGTCACCCGCAACCTGGTATGGTGTGCTTCCAATAGAGAACACATCTATCATGTTCATATGCTCCCAAAGCGCCTCCTGGTCTTTCTTGGACGGCAGGGAGGTGCAGTGGGGAAAGTCCTCCGTAGTCAAGAAGAGCGAATAGATGGACACATCGCACGTAACCTTCAAGCCCTTGCCCTTGCTAAGAGCGATGAGACCAATGTCCTCCTTGGAAGTGACGCTCATGACGTGGACGTTTCTGTTGTGAAGGCTAGCGAGAAGCAGGATCGACGCTAGATCGGTAGCCTTCGCATCGGTAACCATGGGCTTGCTGGAAGGCCAGGAAGCAAAGTGGGACGTGACAGTAGCGACCTTGTTTATGTTTCCAGACAAGTGGTTGAACGGGATGAACAGGGAGCCGACCTCACCAGTGACCTGACCAACCTGGTCCGCATTGGTCGCAGTCGCCGCAACAGACAGGTTGAAATCGCAGTAAACGCCTTTCTGCGAGTTCACCTGGGCGGTCTTCAGTGCCCGAGCATCAGTGACAAAACTGTCAAGACCAACAGGCATGACACGGATCATGCTGAAACCGCAAGCGATCGATGCCTTCGTCACCAGCTGGAAATCAGGAGACTCGGGATCAGCGACGCCAGGAACGAAGGAGGCAATATTGATCAGACCAGGAAGGACAACGGTGCGATAGCTTGTCTGGTTATCGATCGTCTGAATATTCATCGAGAAGTGACGAGCGATAGCTTCGATCAGAATCTTCGCGTTCTTGACATTGGTTACCAATGGCGTCTGGTAGTCGACCGCCATACGACGGGTGCGGTACCCTTTGCTCATGTAGTTCGCAGGCCTTCTGAACCGGTTGTTGGAGGGCAGATTAATGTACAGGTCGATAAGGTTGTTGGCCAGATGCTGCGTCAAAGAGTACTCCGCTTTCAGATCTTCATCTTCGCCCGCGAGGACTTCGAGGTACTTGACCGGGATTCCGTGCTCCTTCAAGAAATCAGAGGTACCAGAGGTGGCGAAGAGGTTGTAGCCCAACTTATGTAGTTTCGCGATCGAAGGGAGCATTTCCATCTTCTCCTTGTAGCTTCCGATAGAGAAGAGGATGTTCTGCTTTGGTAACTTGAAGCCCGTCGAAACCAACGCCTTGATATATGCCTCGTATCGGTCGCGACCGAAGCAAGCGACTTCACCAGTTGAAGCCATCTCAACACCAAGCACAGGATCTGCGCCCGAAAGCCGAGAGAACGAGAACTGCGGCACCTTGACACCCACGTAGTTCTTTGGAATATTGACAGGAGGGTATTCCAAAAAGGGCTTTCCAATCATCGCCATAGTGGCCATCTCGATCAAATCAACTCCCATAACCTTCGAGACGAAGGGGAATGAGCGAGATGCTCTGACATTACACTCGATAACCTTGATATCATTGTCTTTGGCGATGAACTGGATATTGAACGGTCCAGTGACGTTCAAAGCATTCCCGATCTTCCGAGTAGCCTCCTCAATCCTGCGCACAGTCTCTGGGTCAAGATCCTGCGGTGGGAGGACGAGAGTAGCATCACCGGAGTGCACACCAGCGTTCTCAATGTGCTCAGACACGAAATGGCCAACCATAACACCGTTCTTAGCAACAGCGTCCATCTCAATTTCCTTGGCATTTTCGATGTATTTTGTGATAACAACAGGGTGCTCCCTGGAGACCTCAGCAGCCTGGTTCAAGTAGTTTGCGAGGTCATCTCGCGAGTAGACAGTGTTCATAGCGGCACCAGACAGCACGTACGAGGGTCGGACGAGAACAGGGTAAGTGACCTTATCGCAGAACTCAGTGGCTTCTTCGATACTGGTGAGTTCCTTCCAAGCAGGTTGGTCGACATCGATCCGGTCCAGGAGTCGAGAGAACTTGTATCGGTTCTCGGCTGTGTCGATCATTTCCGGTGATGTACCAAGGATATTGACATTGAGACGGTGCAAAGGCAAAGCGATGTTATTAGGCGTTTGTCCACCCATAGATATGATGACACCGCTAGAGGATTCGAGCTGGTAGATGTCAAGGATAATTTCCAGAGTAATGTTCTCGAAATAGAGTCGGTCTGCCTCGTCATAATCCGTACTGACAGTCTCGGGGTTATAGTTGACCATAACCGTTTTATGGCCTTGCTCGCGGAGGGTGCGAATGGCTCTGACGGAGCACCAGTCGAATTCGACGGATGAACCGATCCTGTAAACACCGGAGCCAAGCACCATGATACCCTTGTCGTTGAAATCGATGTCGCTCTCGGAGCCATTGTAAGTGAGATACAAATAGTTGGTAAACGCCGGGAACTCAGCGGCGACGGTATCGATCTGCTTAACGACCGGCATAATGCCAGCCTCAACACGCAGGCGTCGAACAGCCAGCTCATTCGAGCTCAAGAACTTGGCCAACTGGCGATCAGAGAAACCAAGGTGCTTGGCCTGCTTGATGAGCGACACGGGCACATTGGAGGCAGTGTAATTGCTGACGTGTTTCCCGAAGTCACTCAGTCCCTTCAGCTTGCGCAGGAACCACTTGTCAATCTTCGTCAACTCCCAGATATCATCAACAGTGTATCCGGAGTGCATGGCGTTCGCAATCGCGAAAAGGCGCTGGTCAGAGGGAGTCTGGAGCTCATTCTTAATCGACATGAGGGCACTAGTTTCGTTGAATCCGAGATTATGGAAGTCAACAGCGCGAATGGCTTTCTGGATAGCTTCCTCGAAAGTTCTACCAATACTCATGACCTCACCAACACTCTTCATCGAAGAGCCCAACTGTGTAGAAACACGAGTGAACTTCTTGAGGTCCCATCGTGGAATCTTGACAACGCAGTAGTCGAGAGATGGTTCGAAGCAAGCGCAAGTGACCTTGGTGACTGAGTTCGAGATCTCGTTCAATGGGATACCGAGACCTAGTTTGGCAGCGATGAAAGCCAGGGGGTAGCCGGTAGCCTTTGAAGCAAGCGCAGAAGATCTCGACAACCGGGCATTGACTTCAATAATGCAGTACTCCCTAGAGAATGGGTTGAGAGCGTATTGAATATTGCACTCGCCAACGACGCCAAGATGTCGGATGACATTGACAGCGGTGGTTCGCAGCATATTATAGTCCTCGTCAGAAAGAGTTTGCGACGGAGCAACAACAATCGAGTCACCAGTGTGAATACCCAACGGGTCAAAGTTCTCCATATTACAAACAGTAATGCAGTTATCGCGAGCATCGCGAACGACCTCGTACTCGATTTCCTTCCAGCCTTTCATACTCTTTTCGATGAGAACTTGGGGACTGGCGGCGAAGGCCTTCACACAGAGATTACGGAGCTGTTCTCGGTCCTCTGCGAAACCACTTCCAAGACCACCTAGCGCGTAGGCAGCACGAACAATGACCGGGAAGCCAATATCGTTGACAACTTCCATTGCCTCCTCGAGGTTGTTTGCGGATGCGGACGCGGCACATTTCTCTCCGATGGATTCCATGCTGCGAGCGAACATCTCACGGTCCTCGGTAGTAATAATTGTGTCAATCGGAGTACCCAAAACTTTAACGCCAAGCTGCTCAAACTCGTCCTTGAGCTGGATACCGACTTGAAGGGCAGTCTGACCACCGAAAGTGCAGTAAATGGCATCCGGGCGTTCGTGTTTGATGACTTTGCGGACGAAGTCAGCGTTGACGGGAAGGAAGTAGACCTTGTCTGCGAGACCCTTTGATGTTTGGATGGTAGCGATGTTAGGGTTGATCAAGATGGTGTAGATTCCTTCCTGCTTCAAAGCTTTAATGGCCTGACTGCCGGAGTAATCGAACTCTCCAGCTTGTCCGATGCTGAGACCACCACTTCCCAGAATCAAAACTTTCTTGACGGAGACTCTGGGGTTGGCAATCTCGTTTTCTTCAACGGTGCCACCAGGGAACTGGACAGGAGACGCAAGAGTTGAGACATCGGTCACGCTTTTCTTTACCGTGTCAACAAAGACGTTGAAAAGGAACTCTGTATCGCGAGGACCCGGTGTGCTCTCCGGGTGGAACTGAACACTGAAGAACGGACGGCTGGCATGTCTGATACCTTCGTTGCTGCCGTCGTTGGCGTTGACGAAAAGCTCCTCCCAGCCCTCAGGCAAAGTCATAGAGTCAACAGCGTATCCGTGGTTCTGCGAGGTAATGTAGCAACGACCGGACAGCAAGCTGGTAGCAGGAATGTTATGGCCACGGTTACCGAACTTCATCTTGATAGTGCCCGCTCCGGCAGCTCTCGCCATGAGTTGATGACCAAGACAGATACCAAAGATAGGGGTCCTGCTGTCTTTCAGAGCTCTGGCCAAGTTATTCACGGTCACGTCACCGAGCATCGCCGGGTCACCAGGGCCATTGGAAATGAACAATCCGTCGTATTCTTTTCCGGCCAAACTTGGGAAATCGTAGTCGAAGGGGACGACAAGAACTTCCACACCACGGGCAAGGAGGCATCGTAGCTGGTTGTACTTGAAACCAACATCGACGCAAACGACTCGAAGTGGTCGTCCGGATGGGTGTTTCAGTCCTGGAGCGGGCGGAGAGAACAGCTGGGGCTCCTTAACAGAAACTGGCATTCCTTATGTCAGAAGAGGGGGTTTCCTATGCCTGCAAGCAAAAGACTAGTAGGCTACTATCTCACCTTCAGCGACAAGGTTCCTCTTGTTAGGATCGTCCCATTCGACTTCTTCGTAGGACGCTCTCCAGTTCTGGGTGGTTTCACCGTCAACTGCAGTTACATCTACTCCGGGTTTCTGCAGAAGCATCCGTCCAAGCATACTTCCTTCTTCCCTGATCCTCTTGGTAAGAGCACGAGTGTCGACGCCGTGCATCGCCGGTACTCCCTGTTCCTTCAGCCATTGTCCAAGGGAGGATTCCGCTAGGAAATGCGAGTAGTCTTCCCCGCAGTAGCTGGCAACCACCATTCCACCAATGTGAATCTGACTCGACTCGAAATGTTTTGGAAGAACCTTCAGAAGCTCGTCCATAGTCTCACGCGAGGGGACACCATAGTTGCCGACCAATGGGAAGGTAATGACCAGGATCTGGCCGCGGTATGAGGGGTCTGTTATCGATTCGGGATACCCCACCATGCCCGTCTGGAAGACCAATTCTCCAGCAAAGCTCTTCTCAGCACCAAAGCTGTAGCCCTGATAGACCGTGCCATCTTCAAGCTCCAGAGCTACTCGACGGCCTTCATCTCCATCGATCTGAGCGGAAGCGGGAGGTATCACGCCACCGCTTTTCGTACCGTTGACGACAGGGGCGTCTTTCCCCTGCGTGTATGCAACAACCCCACCGGATGAGGGATCCGAGGGAGCAGAACCGTCAGCAGTGCGAGGACGACTGCCGGCGGCCTGGGACGAGTTGCCGTCCACCGTGGGCGTAAAGAGCGGCATATCGGGGCCCAGGTCGAGGGACGTTTGTGCCGAGGGGATATTTTACCAGAGCATCAGCCGAATAGCTCGAGGCAGGAGAGGCGGTAGAAATATCCCACTGGCGGTTTTAGAGGGGAATTGAGGGGAGGGGAGGGGAGTGGAAGGTTAATTGATTGATAGGAAGAGAGAGGGAGAGAGAGAGAGAGAGACAGAGAAGTCGTTTTCTTTCGGCTGCAAAAAATTTTCCGGAGGGAGGATCCCAGCCAATCGGAGAGCACGCTGATCCGAGCTTGTGATTGGCTGGTTTTGCTTACTAAGGAGATCTGTGGATATAAATAAATTAAAATAATTTTATTATTTATTTATTAATTATTATTTTTTTAATTTAAAACTATTACTAGGTCTGCTAGAGAGAAAGTCATCTAACAGGGAAACATCTCTGCAATTCTAAGAAGAGAAACCATATACTCGGGCTCAGTATACATGTTTCATCCCCCCCTCTCTTCCTTTGACACTTTCTGACCCAAGCTATTTACACTTGTTCCACAGCCTCTGATTCTTTCCTGACATCCACCTAACCCGCGGCGTATGGACTGGCTTTCCGCAACCTCTCACCAAACTTCCAGAGGAAGATAGGTGCCGGGACCCCTATCCCTATCGAGATAAATGCCAGTACGCTATTACCCCACCCGTACTGGAGGTTATTGTACATGTACGGGGCAAATAGAGGGAATGCAAACGCAGCTATTGACCGTAAAACTGATACCGCGGCCATCGCGCTGGCTGCAAATTTCGTGTACGTGTCCACGATGTAGGTCTGCATGCATTGGAAGGTCATCATATTCCCCACACTAAATAAACAAGCGCCGATGTTGGGGACTATCCAGTGTTGATGGGTTTGGGCTATCCAGCCATAAAGGAAGAGACCAGCCGGAACACAGATCATGGTAATGCTGAGCAAGGGCAATCGAAATTCAGGTCTTCCTATGTCGTTGTTGCTGGCTTTGAGGCGTCGATAAGTGCGATCGTTTAGGAAAACGCAGACGTAGGTACCCAGCAGAGACCCTAAGCCAAGGGAGATATAATTTAAGCCGCCAATACCCACAGATTCGCCGTACCACTGAGGGCCAGTCCACAGGCCAGGGAAAGTCGCCATCAAAAGGTACATGAGTCCATAAATATAGGCCATGTACAGAGTGAGGACCTGAACGATAGGTTGCGTGGCAAGCAGTCGAAAGGGCCGAACGAGTGATATTTGCAGAGCTTTAGACAGCGTCTTGTGCTGTCGTTCCTCTTCGGTCTGATACGAGGGATCGCCAGTCTCTTTCCGAATTTTCTTCGCCCGTCTCTTGAGGATCTCAGGGGCGTATGTTTCGCTGAGAAAGAATACCCCTGTAATCTGTGCGATGCCAGTGGCGATCGAGGTAGCATAAAAGACCCATCGCCATATGGTATTCTCAGAGATAAAGCCGCCAACAATCGGGCCAATAGATGGACCTAGAAGAGGGGCCAAGCTGAAGACAGCGCTGGCTGTGCCGCGCTCTTCAGGGCGAAAGCTATCACCGAGGACACCTCCACCAACCTTCACAGAGTATCAGTCCGGCAAATCCACCCCGTAGATGTTTGTGCAAACTTACTACTAGCGGAGCACTACCTCCTAGGCCGGACAGGAATCGGAAAGCGATTAGTTGTCCTGTTGATTGCGAGACTCCACAAGCGATATTGAAGACAAGGTAGAACAGATTCGCGAGCTGCAAGACAATGGCTCTGCCGTACATTTCGGAAAACGGCCCAAGGAAAAGCGGACCGATGGCATAGGCGAGGATGAAGATGGACAAGGTGAGCTGACTCACAAAATCTTCTTTAATGTTCAAATCAGCTGCGATGGATTCCAGGGCGGGTGCCACCATCGTCGAAGATACTGGAGAGATCAGGGTGAACATTGAGACGATTGACATGGTAGTCCACTTCTTTTTGTTGGGCCAATTCTTGGGGTTGTCCGGGTCATCGGGACCCTTCCATGTTACCTGTGCGGTTGGTTAGTATCTCCATCAAAGAAAAGGAGGCAACAAGGATGTACCAATTTCGGATCTCGCTGGGAAGAGTCAGACCCAGCTGTTCCTGACTTTTTCAGTGGTTGTTGACCTGCTTGTGCCTCCTCCAGGCCCGCGTCTCGTTCGCCCGCGATGCTCCCTCTATATTCACTTTTTTCCACGTCGTCGCTGTTAGAAACCGAAGCTACCCTATCAAGCTCGGGAGGACCACTTCTGGGAGATCTAGATTGATCCTGTTCGGGCATGGCTGAGTTGTGTCTGATGTGACTCTGAATATTCAGTACAGGCTTAGATGGGAATATTTGGTCAAGACATGATGAAAACGAATAGGTTAAAATTTTCTCTGTATAAGGACGAGAAATGATACATTTTCATTGAACCTATGGTACTGTTTGTATGGACCGGGATGAGCGATGGGCGCAGATGCTGTTAAGTGTTACCTTCCCTTAACTCCGACTGAAAAAGAAACGCGCAACGACAAATGCGACGCCATGAAATTCCGCCAGGCTCACAATCAATACTTGTGCAGGGGTCAATGTTATGTTTTGGGGACTGCGTGCGTGCTGCTGGGGAATGGGATGGCAGGATTCTTCAGATTTGTTAAGCATCTGCAAGCTTCCTGGTGGAGTATCTTAACGTGAGCTAGCCCAACTCATACCCGACTTACAAAGGGACTAGCTACGCTAAGTACTTGGCCATCTCGGTGCTAGCAAGCCATCGCGTAGCATACGCGCACACATACAGTATCACTCTCCTTGCAGATCGTTTCCGACCCGTGTGACGGGCAAGACTAGAGATCACGGACGGCAACATGGGTAGGGAGGCAGAGGTCTTCTACAAGCAAGGCTCAGATAGTCCAAGGGCTCCTTAAAGAAGAGAGCGTCCACTTACAGCATGGAACACGCTGGAGCCAACGGACACTGTTTGAACAGTTACACATGTATACGACGGCCAAACGTGGAGTCCACGGATTTCTTGGCTTCCCTCTGCATGCCGCGTTCTATTCCTCTACTTTACGTGTTTTCCCAGCGTGTGCCTGCTGTGGCCGGGCTGAAGGTTCTCCCACCAGTACCTGTGCTTGCGGAGCCAGCCAAAATAGGAGACACAGGCTATTTCGGGGAGCGAGCGCCGCCATCGGATGCCTTGAATGGCGTCCTACGTTACACAGGCCTCATGAGATGCATACCTCGGTTTGCACGCGCCGAAGGATATGTTGACGTGAAAAAACGTCGATGGCATTGCTTGCGACATCGTCTCTTCAGCCATCTCCTTGGCAGGGCAGACGAGCACGGGCATCCACTACCGTCATCACTCGAGCGGTCGCAAGGTGGAGCTCGAGGAATGGCCGGGATACATGGAAGAGTTGTATGGAGAGCCATTTGAAGTGCTTGGGCTGGCGGACTGGATTGCCCGAGCACGTACATCAGGAATCCATCCACTGGTAGCAACGTATCTGGAGGGTGTGATAGAGAAGGAGGAACTCGCTCTCTTTCCTCATCTTGGAGAGTCCTTGTAATCATCAGGCTAGCTTTCCGATGTTTGACCTTGCTCTTGGGGGTTGATCTGTTAACAATTAGATCCAGTTATATCTAGTTAACCAGATATAAAAGTTACGCTGAAAATATCTAAAGTCTATTTATAATTAGAATGAATCAGCGAATTTGTTAGCACAGGCATCTTACCTGCAACTCAGTCTCAAAGCACTCGTAAATTGTTTAAGTCTCTCAAGCCCGGCCAGTGGAAATTCGAAAGGCCGACCAAGCTGTCAATATTTTATTATTCACTTAAACAGAGGGAGAACACGAGAAATTTTACCTACGAAAACAGAAGAAGCTAAAATAATAACTAAAAAAGTAGGATATAATGATATGATGAGATGTTAGGTTGATTAACCACACAGTACCAAAATAGTACTAGTGGCAGAGCTTGGGTGGACCAAGGCAAAAATCAACAAAGAATGCCTGAATGAGACTGCTGCAAAGGACTCCAACAGTGCGGCGGACTGTCTGGAGGAGCTCAGGGGATGTGTTTCGACTGAGTCTCTGGTATCTCAACCCCTGTTGCCGTCCCCTGGCTGAACTGCGACTCATCTGCATGCATCATGCTGTAGCTCCAACAGCCCGCGTTCATTGGCACGGTAATTCTGGGGTCGACCTATCAGCTTGAAAAATGCGTTCCCCATCTCCTCAGCCCAACAAGGGAGCTTCTCAATCATCTAACACCCTGTTCTACTCCCCTTTAACCCGAATGCCGTCTTCCCCGCCGTCAGTCAGCCCATCAAGGGTCGCGGCGCGTCAACGCAATGTTCCAGATGAGCATACCTCTCTGCTGGAAGAAGAGGGCCTCGCCAGTGACCATGACGATGTTGACGAGGAAGAAGCGGGGGAATCATCTCCCCTGCTCCCGATATTTTCAGCTGCACATCTCGGTACGAAATAGTCCATCTTACATCGCGGCTCTGTCTAACAATATTCAGATGCGCTCCCTACATACCAATTGACACATACAATAAGGCTCCTGATAAGTGCCCGCTGCGAAACAACCTTGTCATGGGACCAATTGCGCTCCCCTCAGGTTTCGCAGTTTCTTCTTAAACCCATTCAGCAGGAGCTCCGCACCTCGCATTTCTCCAGAGCTACTCTCTATGCTTTGATGGCCAATTGTTTGCAATTCAAGAAAGAAGTCGATTTGTACCCGGGGAACAGTGGTGCCAGTAAAACCAGAGCGATGGTCAGTGAGCTCCTCACAATTAAACTTTTGAAGGAGTATACCACGCGCGAATTAATCGATGCATTATCGTACGACTTTTACCCCCTCCAGGGCCAGACTCCTCCGACATCTAGCGCCACCTTGCGTGGGCCTGGCTGGGACTCAAGTCAAAACGGAAAGTCATTATCACGAGCTGCGCGCATTTCATGCCTGGAAATTGCCATTCGTGCACAAGCTAAGCGATTTCTGGCTCATCCTTTGGTAGTCCAGCAGTTAGAGGCAATATGGGCTGGTACTATCGTGTTCCATTCTGCAGCTGATAATCTACACCGCCTGCCATCGAAGGATAGGCGAGGTTACGGCTCCGCCAGTTGGTTTAGTCTCTACCACGGGACTGGCAGTCATAAGCCGACTACTGCATCCCTAAGACGCTCCGTGACTTTGTATGATCCTCGAGATGCTTCACTCTTCAAATTATCCCGGCTCAGAGTTCCGCGGTATCGCCAGTTTCTGTCGACGTTGTCCTTCGCCATCTTGCTCGGACTCTTCTTGGCTGTTATCCAGGAGAGATCCTTGTCCCTCACACCCTTGGAAGTCGTGTTCTGGTTTTGGAGTGCCGGGTTTATGCTGGACGAGATAGTAGGATTCAACGAGCAGGGATTCAGCCTTTACTTGATGAGTTTCTGGAATACGTTCGATTTAGGAATCCTGCTCATGCTCTTTTGCTACTACTGCCTGCGGATATACGGCGCCCTAGTACCTGACTTTCGCAGGAAAGATTTTGCGACCCTCGCCTACGACGTGCTAGCCGCAAATGCAGTCCTTCTCTTGCCTAGGCTATTTTCGGTTTTGGACCATTACCGCTACTTCTCGCAACTTCTAATTGCTTTCCGGATGATGGCGGCCGATCTAGTCGCTGTATTTGTTTTAATTGTGATCGCATGTAGCGGCTTTTTTGTCACGTTTACCTTTTCGTCTACGAGCGGAGAGTCTCCCGGTACGGTCGTTTACGCCTTGTTCCAGATGGTGATGGGCTTCACTCCAGCGGCTTGGCAATTATGGGAGCAATACCACATCCTGGGGAAAGCTATTCTAACACTTTTTCTCTTCATTTGTCATTTCCTCGTTGTCACGATACTCATTACAGTATTGACCAACTCATTCATGGCAATTGTTCAAAATGCAAACGAGGAGCATCAATTCGTGTTTGCAGTCAATACCATCTCGATGGTAAAGTCGGACGCTCTTTTCTCATATGTGGCACCCACAAATGTTTTGGCATGGCTCATTACACCTCTGAGATTCGTCATGCCCTTTCGGAAATTCATCAAGCTTAACCGGACTGTGATAAAAATTACGCATATGCCGGTCTTGTTTACCATCTACCTTTACGAGAGGACGGTCCTACGCTCGAACGTCTTCGAGCCAACAGACCTAGTCGATCGGCATGACCGCCCCGGCTTTCATGAAAGAGGCAAGATTGCATCCCGTCACCGTCTCGATGCCCTTACGACGGGAACCCAACGCCGTGTCAGAGAACCTTCAGTGACTACCCATCAAAAAGACCAGGCTCTGGAAGAAGTTTTTCGACGTCCATTTAACAACTCGACATACCGTGGTTCCCAGAGAGGGCAACGTCGGCGGGGAACAACAAATGTGGTCAACAGCTGGATGCAAGAAATGGATACTAACGGTGAGGTGGTCCCTCCGGAGGAACAGGACCAACAAGTGGTGGAGCAACTTGAAGCTCCTCGCTTTCGTAGACCAAAATTCCAAGGACGCTCAACAAATCCCATTGGTACAGCTCGCCATTTTACGGAAACCACACGCTCTGTCGCGTCTGATCCAGAGGACTTTCTTCTTCTGGGTAGCGATACCCACCTTACTCGATCCGCCAATGCCGCAAATGTTCTATCTCTACCCAGGATTCAAAGGCACATCTCCCGAAACACGGATATGGATGGCGACGATGAGCTCACCAGCGGCGACGATGGACACGACGATAAATCAGCGAGCGATAAAATGGATCAAGACAGCAGTCTAGCCTCTGAAAGTAACAAAATCCGTACGTCGCCTGCAACAAATTGGGGCACGGCTACTCCACGCTTACGGTCTTCCCGGCCATCAACAGCGAAATTCACTCCACGGGAGCCTAGCCCACTGCGCCGTCCGCGGACGGCTTACCGCCATCACACAAGAGGAGCGTCGGGTGCGACTGTTCTATATAATCCAGTGCAGACTAAAGTGCGAGAGCCACAACGTTCTAGTCCAGCGGAGGGCCATGACTCTGACTCGGAGGATCCCAGAGACGCGCGCCAACTGCGACGATCTCCGAAGGGAAAAGAAGTAGCAGCTGCTCGCCCGCGAGCCATTATGCCCCCTCGTTCCGAGTTCATGTCGGTACCGGATATGACAGGGCTATGGCACGACGACAGTTCGCGTGGCCAGCGGCGCCACTCGTCCTTCGCCATGGACCTAGGGTCCGATTTAGGCGACAACAGAGCCGTTCCAGGCGGCTTGTTAGGTGCCGTACCATCGAGCTTTGCGACGCAAATGGCGTTTGCGACAGGTGGGCTCAGACGAGGAGGCGGGACCGTGGGCAGAGGCAACGAGAACCAGGATATGCTGAGCAAGCTGGTTCTTGCGCGGATGAAGACGCTCGAAGAAGGGTTTCAGGAGGTTATTAAGGAAGTCAAGGATTTGAAGCGCGAAGGGGATGGACGGCCTCGCTCGAGACATGATGAGCAGCGGAGGAAAGGAATCCGGGATAAGAAGGGGAAGAAAGAGGGGCAGAAGAGATCGCAAGGCGGGCGGAATAGTAATAAGAGCAAGCCGGCTAGCGAGGCGGGCTCGGGAGACGATGGTTTGCGAGGGACCGACATGAGAACGCAAGGTGGCGGCAATTTGGTGTTTGGTTCTATCTGATATTTATCATAGTATAGGGCGTTGTATACCATAGAATTGGTAGTCTAAGGTCACTGGCTATGGAGCATACATATTATATCTATGGATTAATCAATTAAATTTCTTTTGGGAGGGTGACACTTGTTAGTAGTAGATAAGAATGAGAGCTGAATGATTTGGCAATTGCATTGTCTGCTATTTTTAACCGCTCCAAATCGAATCCAGCAATCTAACTTAATTTTTCAGTCGTTTTTAGCCAAAGCGTCTCCAGTCATAACATAAAAAAAGAAACTTAAACAAAGTGAAACCAAGACAATCCTTTCTTCGACAACATCCACCTCGATCACTCACTCCCTCCCTGGAACGAAGCAAACGCCTTGCCAACCGAGCCCTCGACCTCCACCTTTGATACACAGCCAGCTGTCGCATCATCAGCGCACTTGCCCACCGCAAACAAAGTCGAGCCCTTTGGCCCGCCGAATTCCAGGTTACTCGGTCCACCCATGCCGGGCAGGTCGATGGTAGCCAACACCTTGCCGTCTGGCGAGATCTCCACGATCTTCCCGTCACCATTGCGCGTAACAAAGAGATTTCCTTTGGTATCAGCACGCATACCGTCGATGTCGATGGCCGGAGTATCCTTGAAATCGTAGAAGAGAGTTGGGTCCTGATTTACCAGATCTCCCGTCGCGGGGTCAAGCGCGAACCGAAAGATCTTGTTAGCGACTACCTGGCCGCCCTTGTTCTCTGCGGACGAGAGGTAGAGCGTCTTGCCATCGGGGGAGGTTTCGATGCCGTTTGTGCGATGGATGCCGGCCTTCGCGAGGATCTGCGGGTCGAATTGAGTCGCTTTTCCAGACTCGCAGGTCCACAGATCACCGGACGTGCCAGCGGTGGTGTCAGCGGTGTACTTCTGGCCCGAAAGGTAGATCTTGATCTTCTCGGGATTTGTCGAGACGGCGATGTCGTTTGGCTGGAGCATCTTGTCGTCTGCGCAGAAGACGTTTAAGCCTTCGTTGTTCAGGCCCCATGAGTAGACGCGCTTATTCGTTGAATCTGCTTTTACATTAGCACGTCGACGGAATTTCCCCGCTTTCTAGGACATAAATAACGTACCAGTTAATAAGATATTGCCCGGCACAAACCTCGATCCTGAGAGGTATGGAGGCTGCGGTGCAGTTTTCTCCGGTACAATAACGGTAGCTTGTACTTCACCAGTAGAGAACAACCCCAAAGCCGAATGATTCGCAGTGCCACCTCCGCGGAAATCGACGGCATAAGCGTCTCCTTTCTCGTTCACTGATACACCTTCGATTTCAGGTCCGAAGGCGCCAGCTGGAAGCTTCAATAACTCTCCGGTGAGCGGGGCCGCAGGATCAGCTCGACGGGCGATGGACGATGGGTTAGTGGGAGAAGCGGTTGCTGTCGCGATCAACACGACAGCTGCCATAAACTGCTTAATAGCCATGGTGGTATAGAGTTATCTTGTGACGATGGTGATGATGATGACGATGACGATGACGACGATGGTAACAGGCCGTTAAGCAAGCAAGGCAGATGTAGTAAAACAATAAATATGGATAGAAGGACAAGACAATGGTATCTCAGAATCAGCAAGCAAGCGCAGGAGGTATTTATAGCAAGCAAATGAGGGTCATTTCTCATTGATAGCATCAGCAGTGACTGGCGGGTGTTGCCGTTGTTGATGTCAAACTTCCCGTCTTTCAAGGCGGCATTCAACATCCAGAAGAGACACTCCAGGGTAAAACGGACGAAACAGGGCGGTTCATTCCAGATATTCGCTTCTCCAATCAGTGAAACCTGACAGCGGTTGGCTTTGCAGCCCCCAACAGGCGGTTTCAGCTGTTGGCTGTGGAACATCCGCTCGTTCAATGAGAAGAGCCGATCAGCATCCACGCGCGAAACGCGCACATATTCTGCGTTTCATTGCCCATTTTGCATCTTCATTGATAGGTCTCCAACAAAGCAGGTCGAATCCGGTAAAAGAGGTGGTTTCAACTCGTTTCCCTGGGAGTACATTGTTAAACGGGTTCTGGTTCTTTCGGAATGTCGCCCACCAACGCAGAAAAGACAGTGCTTTGATCGCTCTGCCTACTACCATCCAAAAACAACCATGTTTGATTATTTGGCATTTGAGCTTTTGTTACTGGTAGTTGAGGAGTCATCCATCTAATGTCAACCGATTATATTCCCAAAAAGAAACAGCCCACCTTTCTGCGACGGGAAAAGTTCAATCCGTTGCTGTCCGCCATGAACGCCAGGGACTCAGTTACGAAAACCAGCGATTACAACATCTGTTACACCACCCTGAAAGGCATTGATCTTTCCAATAATCATGCCAGATAAACCTATTTAGTAGATCTGCACGCATTTTTGCCATCGAATTGCAGTACCGTGCCCCCTGTGCTTTGTACATGACAAGGATGAGAATGCTTTTTGGAACTATATTGACCGTAACAAGCTTCCAGACAAAACGCAGGACATAGGGAGTATTGACAAGATTGAATTTAGACTTGTTTATCACGCGATCGATCTCAGAGACATCTTGCCCTCGGATCTATGTAGCAGCTCATAGACAGGATGCCAAATTCAGCAATGTTGAAATTACTTATGAAGACAGACAAGTGGAAGCGATTTAGTGCAGGATCAAAATATTGAAACCGCGGTTAAATACTGTACCTTGAAAAGATAGTCCCAGGATATTTTTTTGAGCGAAAATTCTCTAGCCATCGCGTTTAGGGTCGGACAAAGCTACGGTGGCCCACATCAGTAAGCGAATCATTGATTGCCGATATGACGAGAGGATCTGATGGGGAGCTGTAAAAAGATTGGGATTCAGCGGTTGCCGTTGGCTCCATTGTTAGGTTCGTTGTTGTCCTTCGCTGCTACACAATGGGATTCGTCGCGGTGTTCACCGGCGGATGGGGTGGTCGGGGGGCGACTGGCGGCTCGTCTGGGGATTCTCCGTCGTAGTCGTAGCCGTTTGCGTCGTCGATGTGTACCTTGAGTGGGGAGAAACGCAGGGTCAGGTCGTAGGTAATCTCATTGGGTTGAGCTGACGAAGAGAAATAAGAGCAGACGAGAGAAGAAAGAGATGGTGGGCAGTGGGAGAGTCCGTGAAATTTTTGTCAGGGTGTTTGCGTCGTTAAGCCTGTGTTGGTGTAGTGAATGTATCGGTAAGAATATGTGAATGCGTCGGGGTGAAAGTTTTACCGTCAGTAGGGGTTTGTTCGTCAGGGCATGAGCGAGAAGGTCCGCAAGAAGATCTGGTGGTAAAGGCGGATTAGTAGGGGCGGACGGAAGATTCGTGTCTAACCCTAACCCATGCAATGGCTGCACTGTCCATCCTTTCCTGCTCGGTGGAAGCCGCCATGTTAATCCTCCTCGTTCGTCCCTCAGGACTATGACTGTTATCATGAGCGCAGGCCCTGGAAGCACCACGCTTAGCGCCTTCAATTTTATACTTGAGTCACAATAGATAATGTTTTAGCTTGATTCTGTTTTGACAAGGGCCAGATCAGGCCGCCTGCGCTTCCTGTTCAGCTGCGGAAGTTTGCATGTTGAAAGCTGGTGGTCAGATCGCTCTTTGCCACGGGTACATGCTAAGGTTCATAAAAGAGCAAAGAAGATCTGACAAAACAACTTTCCTGTGGCCAGTGGACCGCTGAATCATTCAATTCCTGGAGAAATCAGTCTTCTCCGAGTGACTGTTTCCAGTTGTATATTTTATTGCAATGAAAGATAAGGCGATAGGCATGGTCATCACGCAGCCAAACCTGCAAGAGGTACAACAGAGGGTTCTGGGCCAGGATTTGCTCGCTAAGGCTGTATAAGTATGGAGATAGGGGGAGTGTTGCTCACCCTTGGGAAGGGTGTGCCGGGTATGATGGCTGTAGAGGCCAATCTTGGAACGAGCCATCTTAGCCATTGAAGGGGAACCTTCATACCACCAGTTCATAGCATTGTGCAGGTTAAGAACAAGATTCTTCTGATACTCTGCACTGGGGGTAAACAGAGGTGTGCATGAGGTTAGAATGTGCGGTATAGGAATGGCGTTTAAATCTGCAGGCATTATAGTAACTTTGTATGACAGCCTCTGGGCCGCTGTATAATATTAATATACCGAAAGATATAAGATATTAGTAGTCTTAACTTTTTAACTTAAACTAGTACCAGAAATTGTTACCAACTGATTTCTGTTGAGGTTGTATTGCGACACAACTGTCTGAATCTCATCCACTCTGATAAACTTGGAGGACGTTGCAATACATGTGGATGGCGGGCAGATTATATAATTGTTACCTAGAAGGACAGGTACAATATTAATACGTTGACTTGGAGGTCGCTGGAAAGATGTTGGATAGTCAAGTTGTAGGGAACTGGCAATCACCCCCGTGTACGGCTTTCCTGATGTCTTGATTTGGGACAATAATATCAAGAACAGTAGCATTAGCTACCGTATCAGGCACAACGTTTTGACTCCGTCCCTCGAGCGAACAACCTCGCCTTGGTAATGCAACCAACACAATTGACATGCATCTCAATACATACACATCGAAGCTCAAAGTACCATGATCAACAAAGTCACGCAGGAATGCCCTGGCCATCCGAGATAGAGTGAAAAAGCCAATCCAAGTCTGTTGTCCCCAGTTATGTCTCGCGGGAGGCGGCTTCCCTAGGAGCCGTGCCTCTTATTTGGGTGTAAGTTGTGCCTTGGCAACCAGATGTCCTTGGGTTCCGATGTGTACAGACGCGAGGTCGGCCAACCTATAATAGCTTGAAGGGTGTCGTCTGCCCCCTTTGCAATGCGAGATGCCTGGCGTGACATTTCTATTTCATCGGCCACGGTCTGTTCACCGAACGTCTCTTGGCTACATATGTAGACTCATGAGAAGATTACCCATGTCCTCTGGAAGATTTCTCTTCGCCTTCTCCTGCTCCCCGGCGTGGATATTGTGGGCTCCCTGCCTCAGTAGTGTGGTGTTGGAGTTGATTGGAAAATGTTATTAATGTCCTGGAGAACATCGAGATAATCTGTATATTTCGTTTGTCGTAGTTCGTTTTCCATTGTTGTAGTCATGAAACCTGAGTACTTTGCTATATTATTCAAAGTACGTGCACGCGGCCACAGTATCAAAGCCGTTGGGTATGGAATAGCCGGGCTGGTGCCAATCATCAGCGCCGCCGCTCCAACATAAGGTTCGGGTGTTATATATCATCTTCATCGTTTCGGTAGTCAGAAGTCTAACGCACCACGGCCCAGCTCATCGACAAATTAAGGTTTTCAATGGGAGAAATGTGTGTATGCTGTCCCAAAAGTAGTTGTAAAGGGCATCAGCAACAACGATCCTGAGCCATGGGGCCAAAATCTTCAACACGATATTGCAGAGCTTGAGGAGTAGATGGATAGAAAAGCCGACAGCATCTGTTGCCAGTATATAGCCAAGCAACAGAGAGTCTGAAGCATTCGGCATTTTCTTCTGGGAGGCCAGTGTTTGATCTCTGCCTCAAGAAAGCCGACAGCAAGTGCGAGTGGTGACGTTTTTGATCGACCCGATCTATATCAGAGTCCCTGGGCAAATAGGCCTTTCTCTTGGTATATCCTCCAAATGCCATGGCCTGCTGGAAGAATCCTCTGGTCTGGCTTGGCAGTTGTATATATATTGTAATCGATCGTAGAGCAGCTTTAGATCACAATTGTGGTTATGATTAACTTCCTATCAGGCTCTAGGAACATGCCCCCTTACCAGTGGCCGATCGAAAGGCATCCTAAGTGTCATTAAATTGACAGATGGCATAATATAACATTGGCACCCTGCTTTTAAGGGCTGGGAGGCCGGCCTGCTCCTAACTCGGACGGTTCTGCTCGTCGAAGGATGCTTTCCATTAGCTGAAATATTCCTCGTCGGGGAGAGGTGCCACAGTAAGGTAAGGCTTCACTGTCGTTTGATTGTTGGGGAGAGGAGCAGGCTAAATGTAGCCTGGAGTTAGGCCAGGGTAAAGCTGCCAGAGGGCCCGGTATAGCAGCCAATCTGTACAAGCTGTTCTGCCATTAGCTTGGGAATATCGGTGGGCACCTTGCGTGCGTTGCGGATGTCAGCAAAGGACAGCGCGTTATTATTGCTGTGTCTAGCCTTGCTAGTGGGGATGAGGCGCAAGAAGGTGGCATAACAGAATCTCCGGTTAGCATCTTCAAATAATTGCTGCTCAGCGAAGTAGGCAAGGGCCTTAAGAGTAAATTGGCCAGGAAATGCGTTCACCATATAGTTGTCTTTCATTGGTTTTTCATAGTAAATGGGCGTCCATGCGGTTCCGATGAGTTTGTACAGGCACAGCAGGAGACAGAGAAAGGTGAAAAGAAGAAAAAGAAAAAAGTAAGAGTTAGCCATATTATAGAATATTGAATCATTGTCAGAGTAAAATCCAATGGCAGGATATTAAATAATCGGCGGCCTCTGGTGATTATACCTATTTCGTGAATTCGACAAAAGCAGTGAAGACCCCAGGTCCAAAGTCCGAAACATGCCCACCGTCAGCCGAGGAACATACCCTAATAAAATCGCATCCGTGAATCATGCAGACACCTGGATATTTGACACAAAACAGAGCCGTAAAACATACAAAATTCGGCGTCAGCGGCGAAGGAAATTAGTAAGAAATTAGTAAGCGACTCCTCCGAACAACCCGCCGCCCATAGGTCGAACCAACTCTCCACCTTAAACATCCGACGCGCATAGTTACTCGCTCTCCCTTAACTGTTTCCCTGGCGCTTTATATGTACCTGGCGGATCTCCCGCCTCACTAAGACGGACTAGATGGATTGTCGAGTGCTCACACGCTTTTTGTCCCGCGTCGCTCGCATATGGAGGCCACCCGTGCAGCAAGTTTCACGGTTCTTGGATCTTCCCTTGGACATCATTAACATTATATTTGATGAACTGCCGTTATCATCCAAAATCCTTCTCTCCCAGACGTGCAGAGCACTTTGGCACGAAATGCACGAAAGGGCCTTTACAGCTCTGCGGCAAACTCCCACGAATCAGCGCTTGAACATATTGACCGAGTTGGGAAACCTCTTGTCAGATCAGTATCTGTGTGTGGTCTGCAACGTCTTACATTGCGTAGATTACACGGATTTTCCGGCAAACGACGCTAAGTTGATTATCAAATCTAACAGACAGTGTGCATGGTCTGAATTGTGGGAGAACACTTATTCTGTTGGCTGCATACAGACTGCGTTCCGTCATGTCAATTTGGCAACCAAGTATAGCCGTTTGAACACAAGCCCCCAACACTATTGCGAAAGGCTTCTGCGGAAATACGAATTTAACTACTCAAAATTGGGAATTAAACTTATCGCGGAACCCAGAGTGGTACTGAATCGGTATATATTAATGGTAGTCTGCATATTCTCTCCTGTATCGAAGCCCTATTGCTTGGAGACACTATGCGAATTCCCATTACCTCTCTGTCCTCATTCGAAGCTATGTCGCCCATCTGATCTAGATAGAAATCCTTTTGCTCGAGCAGTTCGACAAGCTTTCCATAGTCTGAGCGATCTAGAGGACCCACGACCTAGGTTCCTTTCTTGTGATCAATGTCCAACCGATATTTCGATTCTTGTTGAGAAAGATAAGACTCGTATTGTCTGTTGGGCTGATCTGGGAACAGGGGAATCACCAGAAGATCCATTTTGGCAGAGTCACGTCAGGAATCCGTTTGGCAAGCCCCCATTCAAATATGATCATGGGAGCGTCCGCGAGTGGTATACTTGTTGCCCCGCCTGATTTGTTCAAATGCCAAACGCGTATAAGATTATGCTTCACGTGAAGGGATTGTTTTATATATTGCAGACACTCACCCAATGCTATTACTCTTGCTTTCTTATTCCCAGGACGAGTGTGCCCAGGATGATTGGGTCCGTTTTCGGAAGACTGTCTACCAGTTGCTGAAACAAACGCATGGATAAAAGGTTCTGTTACGAGGGGACGGAAAAGAGGCGTCTCGGCATGTATATGCTCGCGTTGGCTTCACCTTGACAGGCTACTGGACCCCAGCACCACGATGAGGTGCGAGCTTGCTGGGGGACACCCTCAGCTAGTTAGCCTTCCTCGGGTGCCCCAGGCCAATTTTCACCCGACCTGGAGGGCCGTGAGCCTATTTTAAGTCAGTATATGCACATCACGAGAGGGGAGGGGCCGGAGAAGATGGGACGGTCAGACGGGCTGTGAGGGCGAGAGGTCCATCGAGGCGCTGGAACAGCGCCTCGATCCTCTCGCCCAGAGTTTGAACTTGCCCGCGCAATTCCACCACCTCAGAGTTGAGGTCCCCCACCTGGATGGTGAGGGCCCTTACCTCTGAGGGGAGATCTCGCACGGGCTCATCGACAGCCCGCCTGCGCCAAGGGAAAGTAATACCTACATATTTAAGCGATGTCACCAACCCCAGCGAAAGATTCGCCAGGGCGGTTACCCAACCTGCTGCAGCAGATGACATCGTGCGGGTGAGGAGAGAAGAAGAAGAAGAAGAAGAAGAAGAAGAAGAAGAAGAAGCAGAAAATGGAACAAAAACACCCGGAAAGCTGTCAACATGCTCTTTCCTAATTTCTTGAGGCAGGAGGCAAAAGCATCTAGGAAACTACGACAGCCCCCCCATCCCCCTCGAACTATTGCCTGAGCTTTGTGTATCATTATGATATTTGTATCTAATATATCAACTGCGTACAAGCCCAGATTGCAAAAGATGGGAACTTTTGTCTTTATCTGACCTACACATCATTTTGTTCTTCCCCGTCGGGAGCATGGTTTTTTTGCAGTAACCTTGTGGGTGGTCGCCCCTGCTATGCTACTTCCGTAATGCAGTGAGAGTGAATTTAGCATTTTCTGGACGAATGAGACGGATACTTAGATGATCGTGGGGACAATAAGGGCATGGCGAGGCTGCGTGCGCAGTCGAATTTTCTTCATGGCTCAGGATTGTAATATAATAAACAGAACAGATTCAGACTTGACATATTGGGGCGCGCATTCATTGTTTGGAAGAATGGAAAACATATTCATGACGACCTGTCTTTGAAGTTGAAACAGTTCAGGACCAACTTCATGGCTTTTGTTCCTGGGAATGTCTTCATTGTGTTCGCGCTCTTAAATAAACGCGTATCCCATAATGGTCTTGTATTTTCGAAATATGAGAACAAAAGCTGGGCCGGGTGTTTACACCAGGCCGCTCTTTGAGTTCTACGATTCCACTGCACTCAAATGACATCCGCGGGTTTTTGTATCATGCACAAAACAGCTCTTTATTGCCCTATTTTTCCAAGCCTTCTAGGTGTGTTCGATGCCTGATATACGAAAAATATCTATTACTGGAGTGGGCTTTTTGGTATTACTTCGAAACATAGCACGGAGAGCGTCCATTGTAGCATCAGCTTCACCATACGGTTGGGAATCAAAGAATCTCGAAAAGTGAGGTCGATCAGCAGGGTATTCAAAGAAGACTTGATACAATGATTGTTTTCGGGTGCGTCATTCGAGATTGGGGAAGGACTTTGAGACGTCTTCATGGAGTGAAGTGACCTCTTTCACAGTCTGGATTTTGAACAAGTTGAGGTAGGTCGTGTGGAATCGAGTTAGAAAAGCCGGGAATGCCAATCATTCATTATTCCCTCGTAGTCATAGCGACTGAAGAACTCGATCTCCACGATAGTGCCGTGTTTTTCGCGTATGGCCTCGAAGATAGAGGCACTAACCCCATTGTTGCAGTTGGGGATGCTAAGAAGGACTTCGTGCTGCTGCGATACGATCGACACTATTGGAGGCATCCTGGTAAACCTGGCAAATTGAGAGCAAACGGATGACAGGTAACAAAACGAATCACCCAGGAAAGCGATTTTGGAACAGGAGACCCTCTGAGACTAAGACAAAAGCTGATGTGACAGTGAGATGCGACGATGATGATAAAATACTAGGATAATTCCCAGTGATTGAGAGCCGAAAAGGTCAAATATGAAGCAAAAAAAGCAACACACAGGTCACAAAGAAAGGACAGAACGGGAACAGAGCCGCAATGGGAAGACTGACGGGAAAGACACGAAAGACACCACCGAGATGGTTGAGGGAAGAGAAGACAAGAAACAGAAAACAAAAGAAGACACAGAAGCCACAGGAGGGAGTGACTTGCAAGCGAACAGATAGCACATGGCCCTGGTAGCAAAGATTCGAAGCTCATAGAACATAACTAACACCGGAAAAGATTATCCCCTATGCTATACAAAGGGTAGAGTTGTGGGATCCCGAAATTTCCAAAGCTAACCTGATAAGGTATCAAAATAAGCTGCTTCTTAAATATATGGAGTATATCTACTCCTATCTAGGGGCCTGGTGTTTTGCTTTCGTATATGTTAGCAACGGCTTTGGATATAAAGACATTTCGATCCGAGTTTGCACCCGGAAGGGAATTACCATGGGATACAGTGGAAGAAGGGCCTATGCTATAGCCAGAGGATTAGCAGGATGTGAGCACCACCCATGATAGTGTAAGAGCATACCAGCCCACCCGGAAGAGCTCTCATGAAGGCAGCAACTGCTATATACGTCTGAATTTTCCAAGATAGGTACAACCGTAGCGTGCAAACTGGATACCATAAAATCCCATAAATGAGGGACAACCAAAAAAAAAAAAAAAAAAAAACACACACACACGTTGCGCCATATTTTTGCAAAACCAAGATAGAAGGTCGTCATCCATTCAAATATCGTACACTAACATGTTCGCTAGCCGCCACAGCACATTGCAAATTGCAGCCTTGTCTGGACCTAATCGCGTGTTATCCTCCAGACTTTCCACTACCTCCGCCACCTATATTCGACAACAATATCAGCCCTGAGTCCTTCAAATAAGCACAGCGGGACCAAACGTACCGCTCCGCGCAATATCCACCCCACGGCCGGGATGAGCACCCCCCTCGTACGTCTGCCCGCTTCCTTGGAATTTTTCTTGTTCCTCGGGCTGGATTAGTTTGGCGTTGCGCGCACGAGAGCGGGTCATCATATAGTAACCGAAAGCGCCCGCAGCGAGAGTTGCTATGGCAAGCTGGCGGCCTCTGCAGCGCAGAAAGAGTCTCAGCATTAGCCGTACAAATTTCTCAAAGCGTAGGGGATTCTGGAACAGAACGAGGGAAAACCTACCCAAACCCGCCCTTGGGCGCGCCGCCGGAAGCTGCCGAGGTGGACATTGTGATTGTTTCTTGCGTCCCTTAAAGGATCAATGATAGAAGAGAATCAAAATGTAAAAATAGAGGTATTGGCGAAGGTAGAGTCGGAACTGGGTGTTTTGAAGCTGTCGATGGCGATGATGTCACCTCGTAGTCTAGCCAGTCTTCGCCCGTCTTTCTCCCACAATGAGAAAGAAAAGATCAAACGATGCTTGATCGTACCCTCTGATCAATCAGAACTGCGATCCGATGAGTCGACAGCATAAACAATATTTGGAACCGGTTGACACTATCGTACAGTGTTAAAGCATGGAAACGCCCGTCCATACACCTTGCATCATTCCACCACCATGGCAACAATATCAACAGCTAACACCAGCAAGGTCGAAATGAACCTTCACACATTTGTTCTCAGTAGCCCATGTCATCCCATGGTTCACCGGTTTGTGATTTTCCCATCGGTATGGCTTGATGGTGCAGTTTGCATCATCACTGGCTTGTTTCTCGAATTTGAAGGATTTGGCCGGAGGTTGCGGGGAGTGTATTTCGCCAGCGCTGCCAACCCGTGTTATCACATAGCCGGTGCAGTCATTGCTCTCCGGGTAGAGGTAGTAAAAATATGCTTGGGAGAGGTTGGCGAGGGCGGCGAAGTACAGCAGGAATGTAGCCTTCATGTTTGCGACATCTATTGCCTGTGATAGGACGTGGAGTCTGATGCACAATCTTTGAAGTTCGATGATTATACGAATGTTTCTGAAGTCGAGTCTCGTTGCACACCTTGAATCCAAATGTCAATTCCCGTGGGGAGCTGGTGAGGAGAAAAGGAGGCACTCTTATATGGAATGCTAAATTGAAGCGGAGACAACTTGTGTTGATCGACTCCAAAACTCTCCACAGTTAGAGAACTCGTAACCAAATGGTTGAAACTCCAATGCGGCTTTTTACGGAGGAGGAAGAAGTCCCCCATGAGGGACAGCATGGGTGGTGGCTCGAAGCGCATCTTTATGAGGGTTTTTCGTATCATTTTTCAACTATTTTGGAGCGATTTATCCATGCAATGCTGTCAAGAGAAGTGGAGCGGCATAATCAGAACCTCAACTGTCACTCCACAATCTGCGAAGTCGAAATAGCGATCGCCAGAGATTGAAGAATGACTTGTATCGCTAGTGCGAGGTTGGTTGCTATTTAAAGATAGCTTAAATCCCTCACCTAAGCCTTCAGCTGCCAAGTTAACAAATCCCACACTGCAGACTGCAGTAGTTGGTAAAAACGCTTCGGCTTTTCAGTCTAACATGAGTAAGGAAATGTTGCAAATATAGCACTCGGCTTTAAAGGTAGAATACTCCTGGATAGCCTGCGGCAAGCGGGACATCTGAAATAAAGTTGAAAAGTGAGTGGATACCAAGTTATATTTGGAATACTACTAAAGACTGACTTAAATCAGTAGCGTGAAACTCGAAGAAATCGCGCAGTTATCCCACAATGGCAAAAGATGCCGATTGACTTGATTGGTGGCTGGCGTCCAACCCTCCTCACATCAGAAAAAAAATATAACATCAGCACACCCTGAGGCTTCCAATCAGCCCTTGATTGAAGAGAGCAAAATATTGTTGTCACCACAATCGGCTCTGTCTACACCGCAATCGAACGCAAATGGACAAGGACAGGGCATTTGAATTCCAAGTCTTTGGCGCCTGATAAAGATCTTCAGACCTGTGTTCAACCCATTCCATTCTACAATGTGCCGCAATGGCCAGTTCACACTGAGTGGAGAGCGCCGAGTATCGTCGACACTGGAAATCTGCGAACCCAACTAATCTATGCTGACACTGTGCACTTTCTTAACAACACCTCCTGTGTATGCTGCAGCGGTGAGAGAAGCGCGATCGCTGGTGTCGGCAAGATCGGCTTTTCCGAGACGGTCATCAATTCCTTTTGACAGAATAAGATGTTCTCCGTTCTCGAGCTAGGTGGCCCTTACATGTTTGTCGTCTCCCATGCCAACGTTGCCGTGTGCACAGCTAGTTTTGCCGGGAGGTTCTGCCTGTACTCTGTGTTTGAGCCGGAGCTTATCTTCGTCGATAAGGCTGCCAGAATGTCAATGGGTGAATCTGCCAACTTTTATGTATACCTTCTATAGACAACGCGCCGTTCTAAATTTCGACAACCATAAACAGTTGCAAGCTCATATCGATTTGGAAAGCAACCCTCACAACAACTGCAAGCTTGCAAATGGCTTTGTAGAGGGTTGAGGTTACGTTACATTGCAAGATGTATTGATTGCTTCTTAAAGATCAAAACTGAACGCAGGGACTCAAGGTCAGCGGTCCTAGGACGCAAAGGCGAGGAATATAACAGTCGGTCCTCCATTGGCTGTTCAGACTTATTCTGAGGACAACGGGATTCTCCTGAGCGATGCAACCGCGAAAGTAATTGACCCAAACCCGACCCTAGTATTCTTATTCCATCTCTGCGGTCGGGGCAGCATGGACGTGTACACTGCCAACCAGAATAAATTTCGGAGAAGAAATATTCGGGGGTATAACGGTTAGACGAGCCGCTGTCCAAGCTTGCAACGCAAGGTCTGCTTGTCACAATGTTTGTCTGGTCTCAAAAGACGAGTCCAACGCCTATTCGAAACAAAGAAATATTGTCCTCTCATCACCGTATCTTTCGAGAATAGTTCCCTGCCGAAATCCCTGCAGCCGAGCCGAAAACAAAGGCAAACGTTGACCTGTTTAATGCCTTGGACTGTAACGCAAAAGGCAGTCCCGTCCGGATTTTTTTTCGCATAGTCCATTCTCCAATCGAGATACTACCACGGCCAGAGCAAAGTCTGTCAAGCAAATAAGCACGTTAATGATCATGGTGAGCTACCTGAAATCAATGAAACAATTGTGACAGGTCGTCGACTATTACGATACCGTGTTGATTCGCCTGTCATGGCTGCAAACCTTGTACATCCATCGTCGAGGAGTTACCACTTCGGTAGCAAGCGGTAGAGGCTGGCGAGATACTGCCAATGTGAAGCTCCGGTGTCTCACTATTTTCCCCCATCATGGAAACACAAGCTCGGTGCCCCACGTATGCACCACCGATACAGCCACACGAGACGAGAATCTGTCAACTTGTCCTACCAAAAGACGCACCTTAGGTGTATTGAGTTTTCTGGTGCATCTGATCAGACCCTGGAGTAATCTGACAGCCCTTTGGGCCTTGGAGAGATGCTCATTTCGCTCCAGTTCAAATTTAACTTAATTTGGAGGACGGGAAGCGGGTACAGGGCACAAAAAACGAGCGGCATTTCCCTCCATAAAATTGGCTCTGACGATTCATCAAATCCTTTAGAGCGCGATCTCCAGATGCATGAAGTGAGATTTGCCCTCTTTTTGAATAAAGCAGTAACATAAGTTATCTGTATCCTAGGACACCAGGAATCGACAAGGTATTGGGGAAATTTGGTAGCAGGATGTAATAAACGTCAGTAATAATAAACATCCTCGTTTCTTGTGACGCCGACTGGAACATCTCATATCGCCGGCAAAGCCAAGAATTCTGGGCGGGTATCCTGAACCCTCTGTCACTAAAAACGGACATGATCGTCCCTTACAGCCTGGTTTTTAACTTTAAGGGCGTTGGACTTTGGGGGCAGCGCTCCAGCTCCAAAGTTGCATGGACCTCAACCGTTGCGAAAGCCGACTGAGAGGAGATATGTCGTGCCTACTTTCAAAGAATCAAAGAATGAATGCAGTTGAAGTTTATTCTCTAGTTAAGCCATGGATATCTTGTCGACCCATGAATAAACCCATTCCAGCTTCTTCACCAGCTGATTCCTAGTAAGGAAATTGGCAGGTTAGCAACTCCAACAATATTTTATACCCACCTATGCCGCGTCTCCAGTCTGGGGCCAAAAGTTGCAACTTGCGCATGGAAGAAGAGGATACGCTATTTTTTTGATGCTATTTATTTATCGGCATAGCCAACTTCCATATAAATATTTACCAAGTTGGCATTTGTTGATTCTTTTTTTTTTATAGGCTCTCGAACAGACCCTGAAGCAAGAGTTACGATTCTATAATGAGTCTCCACTGGTCGGTTTGATGGCTTTTCTCTTTTCTAGACCCTTTCTCTACATTTTCAGGAGTGAGTTTCTTCACCGTTATTTATCACAACATCTGCAATGATGTTGCTGCTTTTTCAATTCCATCCGTATCTTGCGGCCATATTATTATCGGTATCGCTAGTTATCTCTAGTCCCTTACTGTCGGCGGATTTCTCTGATAGAAGGGATGTGCTCTTCCGCCGATTCAATGATGATAAAACAGCCACAACAGATGATGACTTTTGTGAGTTATCTAAAACATATCTCAAGACAGAAAACGACCTAACATTCTATAGGCGGTGAGGTGAAATGGATTGGCATGACCTCAAAAGATGGTGTAACGAACGGTGAAGATAGTGATGGCGCTCCCTACACGAATAACTTCATTTGGGAGTACCTTAACTACAAGTCTGATGGACAACGCACTACTATCTTCAACACGGCCGTCCCGGGAGAGAAGTTGGGCTCTCTATTTTCCATGTTTAAAGACTCTCCAGAAGCTTCTAAAGCAGGAGCTTCAACTCATAGCGACGTTTATCTAATTTGGCCAATTAAAGCACCAGGAGCTGATGAGAGACAGAATTATCGGTCTTCTAAAGGTACGTGATCTTGGCGTCCTTGTGATATTAAAATTCCACTCTGCTTACTGCTTTTATTGTCTAAAAGCTCTGGCGTTGGCCGCAAATGGAGGAACAGCATATATTGCTATGAGTCGGGCGAATGGTCGTACCATCTTTTCCCCCCCGTCGAAGACCGCCGCTAGAGACCGTAAGGCTGGGTATTACCTCTGAACCATGGTTCCGACTCTGACTGATGTTTTGATTGCTCTAGATGAGACTGCTGCCACTGTAGGTCTGACATGGTATTACGCAGAACTACCAGCCCTAATGCGAAACACAAATATTGAAAGGATTGTTTCGTTCTACCCCTCGCCCGATAATCCACATAATTTGGAATTCCATGAAGAATGGAATGTTCATAAGGTGTGTGAAACAACGAACAGCTTCTTTGCGATTTTCTAAGCGCTTGACTGGAACAATTATCTAAACTCTACCCCTAGGATTCTGCAACGCATCCTAGAACCCTTCTTGACGATTCGGCGCTGGACAAAGTTCCGATGGAGTTAACAGAGCACTCGTTCACTCCCCGCATAAAAATGCCTAGGCTGGCCCTTAGAAAAGCTGATCCCAGATCTGCGGACTACTCAAAAATCAGAAAGGTGGCCGCAATTGGCGAATCATATGCGGCGGGTATTGGAGCTCGCAAACGTCTAGGCTTGACGAGCGGCCTGGATTTAGGGGCATACAAATGCAGTCGTTATGATGGTGCCTATGGTTACCTATTCAGCAAAAGCTCTCGTTTTGGGGATTCCCCTCCCGAATTCCAGTTTGACGCCTGTTCCGGCGCCTTACTTGATGAGATCAGAGATGAACAGGTGGGAAGGCTTAATAATAATCAAGATGTTATCCTAATCTCAGGAGGTCAGTATCATCCCCTAAATTAGATAATATGTGCTCTATACATTTGTTAACAAACCAATTTAGGTGGCAATGATGTTGGTTTTCTAAATGTTTTAAACCAGTGTGTTTACCAGATTTTCGCACCCACCAAAGGAGCTGCGGTAATCATGAACGAGGCCCCGCCGTTCAGTACCTTTCCGATAGATGATTATCAAAAATACGGGAGGAGCTGTGAAGAGGTACTCCGTGATGTTGAGGACTATGTAATGGACAACCCGAAATTTGAGTCAGACATCCAGTCGCTTGTCAAGAAAGCCAAGACAAAACTTGCAAAAAAGGGTGTTATTCTCTGGACTGGGTAAGCAAATATGCTATTTCTGAGAAGTTGAAAGTATCTAATACTTGGTAGATACGCGCATTTCTGGGCCGTGGATGTAAAAGAGGGTGATCTTGATTATTGCAGCAACATTAACTGGTCAGTGTTCTTGTCAGTGAGTCTTTTCCACCTTGATTTTGAAGATTATCCTGTTTACTAATGGTCTAGAATCTTGGTGATAAATATGGATTTCAAGACCCGAAGGATGTCCAGCTCAGCATATCTCGCCGAAAAGCAATGAATTCTATGATTGATAAGGTCAACAGCAAAATCAGCTTTGTGCTTGGTAATGCTGGTGATAATGTTGCTTTTGTTGATATTAACTCTGAATTCAGTAAGAGTGATGGCCTGTTTTGCGAAAAGGATGTCAAAGAGCCTGACCCAAAAAGGTATGTAGAACACCCATGCTCATTAATGCATGGAGCTAACAAATCTATCAAAAGATCAAACTTGCTCTTCTATGAGCTAGATGTCAAAGACCCTCTTGGAACAACCGATTTTAAAAGAGACGGAGGTGATCTCTACAAGGGCACATTTGAATATGATATAGATACATTGGGAGAACTTGCTGCTGAGGCTGGTTCAGAACTGGAAAATTCCATATCAAAAGGAAACCGCACAGATGATTCGTCCTCAAAGCGAATGTTCAATTGGCTTCCAAATGGCTATGGGTATGTACCTTCACTGTCTATACATTTTGCTGTGTTCTTACTAATTCATTGAAGGCGTGTATTTCATCCTACCCAGAAAGGCCATGAATTGATTTTCAAGCAAGTAACTAAGGCCCTGGATGGACTTTGGGCAACCCTGTACGGTGATGACGATGACACGCCCAGTTCTAAGAGAGGTTCGGGAAAAGGTCCGTCGTCGAAACCCAGCGAGTGCCGACTCCCTCCAGCCCCGAAGCCGACATGCCACGGTACAAGCAACAACGGGATGGAGAGCGGACAGTTCATCGAGGCTCGAGATTCTTTGTGTAAAGGTTTCAAGGAGTACAACAAAGACGGCTACAAATTTTCGCTTGACAAGTCGGGTGACTGTTCCGAACAAGTTTGTCGTAATACTGTTAATGCTTTCTGGAATGAATGTAAGGGATTCCTATCCTCTAACATTGAATTAATACTGTTAACAAGCTAACGATTTGCTTTTTACCAGGCGGTGATTCCCATAAAGGTCGACCGGAGAAGACTGGCGATGCGGGAGTTAAGGCTGACCGCGGCCCACTCAGAGGCAGCGGAACTGTCAAAAGCGATAAGTGCGGTACCTTTAAATTCGAGGTGACCGATCCAGAGACCACAACAAGAGAGCAACCATCCAGCACCTCAGAACCACTTACGACAAATACACTAGGACCTATCGTTCCAAATCCTACAGCCAGTGGGCATTGTAAAGGGGAGCCCATCAACAAAGACGATATGTCTAAGGCTATTCACAAATTCTGTGATGAAAACAAGAATCCCATAGAGCATCATCTAAGCTTTACAGAGAAATCCGCTTCCGGACCAAATGGAAGCTTTCTCGGTATACGCTGGCGTGATAATTGCAAATATTATTGCAACTATTTGGGCCGAACTTGCACCAGACCGCCAATGTCCCTGGATCAGTGTACATCAACACTTAAAAGGATTTTCGAGAAGACGCAGGACAAAAATGGTTGGGGGGGGAAACAACAATATGGCTGTCTTATATACGAGGCGAAACCCGCATGTGACGCTGATTCCGATTCTGTTCCGAGTCCGAGCCCGTCTCCAAACCCAAATCCGGACAATGCTGAACCAAAATGGAAGTGTTTTGGCAAAGACACAAAGCATTGGTTGGGACCTGACTTACTTGCGAAGAACGTCGACGACTTCTGTGGGCATGCACAAGAACAGGGCGTGCATGATAAAGACTCCGGCTCAATTCGGCAGGAGTTTAACAAGGATTCAGATGGACATGTTAGCCTATCTATAGACTGGCCGTCAAAATCAGCTTTCAGGCCAGGAAAGGATGCCTGTGTCACGTATATGGGCCAGATTATGAGATACTGTGATGGTTCGCCTTCAAATCCTTTCAATTGGAAGCATGGAGGGTACAATAACGTAGGCGAAATAACCTACAATATTAACCCCATGAAAAAGAAATATGTGCCGGGGAGATGTTCGTTGCATTTGCAGCTGAAGAATGACTTCCACGTGGGTACGCATGCAGAATGGGAGCAGACATTCTATATTACTTCCGTCGAGGGCAAAGATGCGAATTCGAATGTTTTCATTCCAGGCCCTGATGACGATGTCAAGGCTGGTGATGGAAACCCATACAAGCTCGAAGGTTATTATGCTACGATGGAGATAACGCCGGAAACGGACGACGAGGATATCTATGTCCAGTACACAATAGGCAGCCAGTCCTGGCCGTCGAGTAAAGAGGACGGCGAACAAAGATGTATTGTTGGCGACTGGAGTGACCCTCACACTCTCGGTCATAGTGGCAGGACGGTGGATATGGATTGCTTTTTCAATTGTTGAAAGTGTTTTATACCATGGCGCTATTAGAGTTGCTGCAAGGGATCCAGTTGTTACTTTAGATATTAGAGCGTTGGTTTTGGGGTGTTTCGTTCTGCACATTTATTATAATAAATGTATTTTTATGATCTTCTGGTCTGGTAGGCATCAGACTCTAGTTAAACCGCTTGTCTATATATAAATAAATGTGGTGGATCAATTGCGTTTTAGCAAAAGGCTTGCAGGGCATTTGGTGGATGGGATATACAGATCATATATCCTGGAGGTAATGGAAGAACAGTGCGCTAAAGATTCGCGACACAGACACCTCTTGGCCGGAAGCATGTCTAAATACAAAATATGAGAAAATATCCTAGCAAAGTTCAAAGGCAAAGGTATCTCCAAAAAGCATCTATCTCTCATATTTTACAAGAAAGCAGTATACGACGGTCACAACTTAAACAGCACTGTTGCAGTGATCATGGTCTATCATATTTTCGGCGTTATATTGAATTGTACGTTCTGAGGAGCTCCTTGATTCTCCCACACCAAACACCCGCTTCCATAGCCACCGTCTGGGCTGTCTTGCCGTCTCCAGTACAGAGACCTTTTTCAAAGCGGTTGTGCCGTAAAACCTGCACCAGCAAGCGCGCATCACCCAGTTTAACCGCGTGATGGACGGCAGCCCATCCATCTTGGCCAACCATGTCCCCGACATCGTCAAGTTCGAGGAGGGTCATTGCGCACTTTACGCTTCCATGACTCAGAGCTTGGATTAGTGCTGTGTTTCCGTCATTGTCCTTTTGTTGTGGTGTGATAGCAGAATCTGCGCAAAGCTCGAGCAACGTTTTCAATTGCTCATTCTCGCCTTGGATGCAGGCATGATGGAGAACGGTCTTGCCGAAGTTGTCCACGAGGTCGATTTTCGCTCCATGTCTGATAAGCATGTTCATACACTCTGCATCGTCAAGAAAATCGAATAACGGTGGCCGACCATCTTCGTCCTGAACATTGATGCAGGAATCTGCTCCGTCATCTTCGTCACAGAGTAGAGCAGCAGTATGGCACCTAGCTTGACACGGTTTCGATAAGCCGCAATAATGAAGGGCTGTTTGCTCATTTTCCTGCTGGATACTGCGACTTGCGCCCGCTTCCAAGAGAAACTTAACACAACCTACGAGACATCCCTGAGATGCCATGATCAACGGTGACTCTCCCCATACATTGGGCTGGTCAATGCTGAGCTTATCAGGATAGGTCTTGCAGATATGTAATGAGTACGACAACGTGCTCAGAGCATTCGATTCCACAGCAGCATGGACGATGTTCGCATTTAGGTTTGACTGGATAAAGGGGTCGGCACCGTTGTTGACGAGCACCTTCATTTTGTCCACACGCCCGGTCGCACTTGCCCAGTGAAGCGGAGTCCAGTGGAATTTGCGATCTTTCTGGTCAAGGAGGTTATGAATAACCTTATAAGTACTGGCATTCTCGACTGCCGACTCTCGAAACTGCTCGATTATTGCCAAGAATAAAGGTGACCTCTTGCGGAACTTTGTCTTCCACCGCGACCAATCTGTTCCCGGGGGAGCGTTGTTGGCATTATCGAGGAAGTCAATTAACTGCTGAAGAGACGGACGTTCACGGTCAGTGGGCTCATATAGGTCCAGTACAGCAATGTGTATCGGGGTAAATTCATAATCAACAAATGGATCATCTCCCTTGGAGCATGTCCGGACAATCTCCTTCTCGACCTTCGTAGCGCCAGTTGTCAGTGATTTCAGAATAGCTAGGTCGACTGGTTTCCTTTTCGTGTATTAGCATCGACAGACTCATTGGAGAAGCAAATCCTGTTTTTGGTACAAACCGTGCTCCAATGTCAGCAGTTTCAGTGTTCACACCAAGCTCGCAAAGATATTTAACGGTGGGTAATTGCCTAGCATACGCAGCAGTCTGAATATAATGTTAGAAAAGTCAGATACACTAGGGCGCATACTTACATGAAGGAGTGACCACCCATCCGGCGCTGTGTCCCAAGGAGTAGCCTCGCCCAGCTTGATACACATCTTCAACTTCTCCACATTCCCCTGCTTGACGTAACGCATTGCATCCGATCCCTCGGGGACCATTCGATAAGTATTAAGAGCATATTGAGCTTTAGATGCCATCAGATGTGAAATCGCCCTTTTTATAAAGGTCAGAGGAATTATTCGCTTCTGAGAACCCGCACAGTCGGGTTCTGTGCACTCGATCTTCGAGCGTTTTGAATCTCCAAACATTGAAGGGCGGAACGTAGGCAGATCTTGACTTTCCACGGATACTTCCTGCGAGTGGCATTTACAGTAACAATCGAAGCGGCATGACCGGCGGATAACAAGTGCTTGCGAAGACGATTCCGTCCTCTCTGGACCGCTCGACCCAAATGGGGTTTTGCTGTCTTCGTTGACGCTGGGAACAATGCTGGAAGAACTAGACGTAGATATGTGTGACGAAAACCCAGAACTTATTGTGGAGCCCATCGAGCTCCTGGACGATGTCGCCCAGGTATCAGGTACAGTCAGTGAAGATTCAGACTGCCTCCGCGACTCAGCCGAAGCATCGGTTTCCCGTATCCTTATCTCAGGAACAGGGAAAGGCTTGCCTGGCTTTTGCATATTTACCGGAGAAATGTCAATCATCGCATCGTGTGATTGCTGTGTTGCATGTTCGCTCTGCATCTCGTCCACCATGTTCGTACAAACCTGGTTGAAGCGCGGATGCCGAGAGCAAAGATCGAGGAACAACTCCCTAAATATAAAACTTCAGTATAATTGCTTGCACACTTCAGAAGGGATGGCCACTCTCACATCTGGCCTACAGATACCCAGCTATGCAGAATTGAGCACTGTGTTTTAATCCGCTCTTGCAGCTTCTCCAGACTCTGTTTATTTTGCACCCATCTTACACGACGGATAGCTGAGTTTTCCGATTTGTGTATTTCCAATAGTTTCTTCTCCAACTCTTTAATCGTATCCAAGCCACTCTTCATGAGTTTCTCGAGCGTCTCGCTGGGAACTTTGGTTTGAGGACTCCGTAGGACACGACCAAAGGCTTTGAGCGTCTCATGAAAAAGAGAGACATATTCGATTAGCTCGCTGATATCTTTCTCTCCTCCGTCTTTCAATGTCCTCAACAATTTCAGCACCCCTCCGCTTATTTGCAGAGTAGCGGCTACAGCGCCTAGGATGCTCAGAGCCTCCATTTCTCATTGTACGATATTAAGCTGGCAAGTAGAGTAATATGATCGTAACAGGCAGGATAGAATCTTCTCAACGCAATGGGCTTTCAGCAGATCTTTGGAGCGAGTAGGGGAATGTATGTTCCTAACCACCCGCAGGTGGTCGCCTTCTGCCTGACTTTAATATCAGAGCCATGACGGGACACAATCAATGGGCATACCGCTGCCAGTCGGCGCGGGAGCACAAAAGCAATCATACTAAACAGGACTAGTTTTCCGTTGGGCGGTTAGGCAAACCGATGTGCTGTTTTCTCAACTCTGATTCGGCGATTTGATGTAGCCACCCGTGGTTTGCTGCCGGCGAGACGGGAGCAGGGCGGTGGCGGTACACAGAACACGTTGCCATCATCAAACCATTTACCATCATCGCAAATATCGTGAAGCAAACAAAATACGGTCATTGATATATCTCCCTCCTATTACTCAACTCATTTTCAACCGAACAATCATGGGGGGTGTATCGTCAGAACTAGAGGTGCAATGGCCCACCTTGCCAAACGCAACGAGCAGCAATCTCCACCTCACGCATCCCACTGATAGCGAGAACGAAGCAATATGGAAACTCATCTCGAACTCGTGGAAAGACGCCCTCACTGTGTCTCAGTACGTTGAAGAATGCGCTCATCTTCTAACAGTGCCCTTGGCCAAGAATGAGGGCATGACACTATGGATCTTAACGGACAAGACGCTCCCTCCTGACCAAAGGCCCATACTAGCTTCCTGCGAGACATTCCTCAAGCGCTCCATTATTAGCGACGGGGCAGGTAATGCTACGGAGGCTATCTCCCATGGGGTAGCCAGTGTTTACTGTGACCCGCGGTACCAAGGGCGCGGTTATGCATCGAGAATGATGAGAGAGCTAGGAACCATTCTGGCAAATTGGCAGACTGCTGAGAAAAGGAAGTGTGTTGCGAGCATTCTATTCTCTGACATCGGCAGAGAATTCTACAGCAAACGAGGATGGCACGCATTTCCAAGTTATCATATCGAAATCGACTCGGATGTAAACGCACAGCATAATGCATCCCCAATTTTCACCGATCAAATTGCTCAGTTATGCGAAGATGACGAGACCATGGTTCGAAAATCAATGGCTCAGCCGTCGAAATATAGAATGCGATTTACAGTTCTACCAGACCGTGACCATATGTTCTGGCACATTGCCAAGGAGGAGTTTGCATGCAAAAAGCTCTTTGAAAAGGATGTCCTAGTCAAAGGAGCACTCGCAGGAGAACCCGGCAAAAGAGTTTGGGCAATTTGGTCACATCGCTTCTATGGCCCTCCAGAAGACCCGTCGTCAGAAAATACACTTTTTATTCTTCGACTCGTCATAGAAGATGAGCAAGGCTACTCTGAACAAGTCGACGAATTGAAAGCTGTGCTACAAGCCGCTAGGGCTGAAGCAGCGAGATGGAACCTACGAAATGTGAAGTTATGGGACCCTTCTCCTGAACTTCAGGAGATGATCCATCGAACTGGTATTTCGCCCCGCAAGGAAGAGCGAGAGAAGGATGAGATCTGCTCTCTGAGATGGTATGGAGATGGTGATGGCAAGGAATGTTCATTGAAATGGGTTGCAGCTGAGAAGTACTGCTGGTGCTAATTTCCGAATTCAGAAATTTAGTCAATCTGCATGACATAGCTAAGCAGCCAGAATAAATAGGTTTAATCGAAGAAACATGAAAGGGGACGACAGTACATGGCTATACTTCACTCATTATGACTTTTATTGGGCAATTTTCAATTCAAAGCATGTTGCTGGGGGGTATTCTCGGTCCAAGCTGAACCTCCATCAGGTCTAAAAACATAGCAGATCTCTTCGTACACAACGGACGCGCGACTATCCCCAATGCCATGTACTGTCATTGAAATGTGCTCCTCTGGCTTGAAACCAAGCCTTTCATACAGGGACACCGCATTCATGGTACTCTCCAAGGCAGCAGGAAAGTTGTCCCTTTTGCTAAGCTCCAAGCCCCAATTTATTAACAGCGTTGCAGCACCACGGCGTCTATGATTAGGGTGTGTAGCAATGTAGCTCAGGCCTGTAAAAGATGCGTTAGCCGTGATCAGATAAACAAAACACCAACAACAACAACGAAAACTCACGATAGCACGGCGTAGATCCCAAAATGCGCTCTCCCGCGCCCTCGACGATATCGACCCATTCGTTCAGGACATCCATATCCGTCCCCTCAGGCCAGACCCAGGGAGCCTCACTATAATCTTCGGACTCGTCAATGGGTAGACACCATTTGGCAAAACTAATGATTTCGTCTCGGCAATCCTTCGCAACCAGTACAACCCAATCCGAATCTCGGATTTCCTCGACCGTCTTTTGCACAATTGCCGTCCACAAACCCTTACGAGCAGCAGGTGTTGGGAATTGTGCCAGTAGCATGACGTTTTCCGCGAACGCCACCATGTGGATGTCTGCAATGCGCGACGCATCCGACTCCTTTGCTAGCGAAATAGAAAGTGCCATTGCGGATCAAGGTGAAAAGAGCATTCTACAATTGGGTATGCTCTGGATAGTGTGCTGTGAGAAAGCTGGATATGTTCCTCGAAGTGGCGTGGAGTCCATATTCATTAGAAGACCGGCGGGACAGCTCTTTGTATGCAGCGAGACAAGAGAGAGCGTGGCAAGGTACGGCGGACTGTAGCGGCCATCGGACAAAAGCTGAATTTTTTTCAAAAAGTATATATTGGCACGTAGGATATTGAATCGCACGCTATTATAGAATGTATTAATCAGGGGTATAATCATGTTATTTCAACCTCACATATATAGTAACAATTGTAGCACTATAGATTCTGCAAAAAAAAAAAAAAAAAAAAAAAAAAAAAAAAAAAAAAAAAAAAAAAATATTAGATTCTCTCGAGAAGTCTCTATATTTCGGTTATTCCAACGCCCTCCTGGCTATAATCTTGGCCAAGATATTCGACCGGGAAGCTCCGGTGCCACACAGCGAGTGATATATCAAAAAACGATTTTGGCCGGATGGCCGCTTTTGTCCACTGTACAAAGAGTGATTGTCTCCGCCAGACAGAAGAGTTCCTTTTCGAGTGCAGGGTCGCTACCCAAAATAAAATGAAGTCAACTGATGCAGGGGCAATTATTTCACCAGTGGGGATTGGGTCAACACCAAACGGATTTCTAGATAAACCACTAACATGGTCCCCTTTTCTAGTCCAGTTGATATATTCAACAGAGTGTGATACATAACTGTTGCGCTTTGGTGCAATATATACCCCGCACTTGAGAACTGGGACATTCTCAAAAAAAGGCTTGTGGCTACGACAAAGAGTGACACCTGACGGAAAAGTTTAATCGGCTGAATTTTTTCAGTTTGGTGATATCCATCCAACTCGTAAAATTATCGTTTGTTGCATCTATGCTCCTAAGATGGTGGTTCTTAGCTAAAGAGTCGGCATATCTAAAATTATTCTATGGGAAGCACATTTCTGCGACACCACCAAGCATTCTTCTGTTTAATAGACCGCCACTGCATGAGCGAGCCCCCAATCAGCGTGGCACATGTTAGCCCAACAGCCAAATACCACGTCTCGTTAACCCAGTAGAAAAGAGATTCCTTCTTAATATAGTGGTCTATATTCCTCTTCACCCTTCTATGGTTCTACATTTATAACAAAGTAATATAGCTCTAGAATCTTTCTCTTGTATAATTAACAACGCAGATATTACTTTTTTGACTCAGTTGGGCTTGTGGGATATTCGGCTTGCTGGCAGATATTCCAAATACCAACGTCATTATATTATCCAATGGCAGCGGGGTATTGTTGCGTCTTCCATTTTCTCGTGAGACAGAGACGCATGCTTTGGGGGAAGTTGATGGTGGATTGTCCAGAAAATTGGGTCAGTCTCTGGTTTTTCTTTTTTTGCCGACGCAGTCGCACCATCAATTTCCTCCATGCTAGCGCCATTGCGGCCCGACTGTGAAAGTCCCTGGGCTGGGAGGGAGATCACAGAGGAGTCTCTTAAAATAGCCTCCTCCCAGAGCGAAACTGTTCGACAAAAAAGACATATCCTACAATCGGCTAGACAGCTACCATGGAATCAACCTACTCTCCCGAGTATGACACGGTTCGTCGGTATATTTCTATGGCGAAAAGGAACATGAAAGAAGTAAAAGAAACAATATTGCTGAATAAATAAATTGCAAAGGCAAAAGGAATCATTAACGCAGGGATTAACTTACTTTCAACCTTTGATCTTCAATGTGCTTTGACCTGTGACAGGGGTGCATTGAAAGACGGACGCCTGAGCACTTGGCCAGCCAATTAATTCTGTTACAACAGGAAAACACTGGGGCATATAGAGTGAGTGATTTTTTGTATTCATATCTTGTGGGCTTGACACAGGATAATGCCTGTCTCTTTGGCAGCCTCCTTTTTGCCAAGTAAATACTGGGGCATAGAATGAGTGATTTTTTGCTGAGATCAGAAGACAAATGAGGCATTTACAACTGATATCTTGGTCAGAGTTGCTGAAATAAATTGGTATTAGTGTTTGAGAGCAGAGCCTTTTTCTTTGAAGTTCAACCATGAACTGGGTGGGTAAGCCAAGGATTGTAGGTCCATGGAGAACTGCAAACCCCCTGTCCTGTGTCGACTGGGCTTTAAAGAGAGCTCCTTCGAAAACAGCAAGAGCTTCATTAAGTTAACCCTATAAGCAGCTTGCTAATAAGGAGAGTTAAGCACATTAATACTTGTTTATTAATGATGTACCATCTGTATGTAAAGTTTACATTGGGTTGGTCCAGAGAGAAAATAATTATCAAACTGACTTATTGTTTTTACAAACTCATCAACTAAGAGCAACCCGAGTGTGTCCTTATTAATAAGCTAGTAGACCCATTCTTCTTTTCTGGAGTAAGAGCTGCCGCGCTTAATTTTTCCTGAAAAGATAAATACAGCCATTCTTACTGTGGTAACTCTGCAGTTTCCCTGGATGAATTGAGCATTTTACAGCCGCTAATTTATTTCTTCATGCCCCTGTTTCTGAAATTGGAAGGATTTTGCTAACTTGAAATATACAGCTTGTTTTATATCGGAAATCCCACAGCTCCTAGAATAAAAATGGCGCACTTGATCAATTGGCAAGGGCAGGTTTTTACCTCCCATCTATAAGTAGATGAAGTGCGCCATTTTATTTAATTATTAGTGTTCAGGTGCGCTTTCAAATGCGATGTGATTCCCTTTATATTAAGTCTCAGTTGATTCTTTCTGCTAGTTTACTACTATTCCTCCTCTCTCCTTTATCTCGGTAGCTAGCCGCGCACCCTAAAAGCACCAACAACATGGAACCCCTTACATATTTAACCCTCTTTCTCTTCTTTATTACTCGTCTTGTTATTCCGGCAAATGCTAGCGATCGCTCTCCAATGTTTATGAGTTACTTCAGGAAGGGTGCTGAGCTATCCAACAATGTTGCAATCGCCCACTCACCGGTATCTGGTCACGTCGTGCTGGACATTGATGACCATTCAATTGGGTGGAAGACAATAGACGAGGCCGAGGAGGTACAAGAGAGTGTGGACCGGCCTGGTTGGAGATATACCACGAGCGATGATTATCGTTTATATTATCAGGAAATCCTTGGGCTAGAATTTATGGACGTTGAGAACCCTCAGTATATTCTGGTGATGGCTCATTTATGGAGAGACCCGTCTTTGAAAGTGATTCAACTTTTCGATTGTGTACATGGTATCATTTCGGTTAGGGATGTTCAATTCAAATATACGGAGCCTGGATCAAATAAGGTGATAAGTGCCCCAGAACATTGGTCAAATGTGACATGGGCGCTTTGGGAAAAAACATGCCCAGAACAAGCACACAATCTTCAGTGGATTCAGCATGTGCATGTCAGCAACCCAATAACAAGAGAGCTCCTAAGAGAGGCAGAAAAGCAAGCAGGGTTATACGACAATACAAATTACGAGTCCTTGTGGGAGAACCGCGAAAAGTTTAAAACATGGAAGCCTCTTCTAACTCCTTTTAAACTGCCTATAACGGATGCTAGTTGCAATCAAAAAAAGGGAGAGTGTGACTTTTATAGTCTTGCTTATTCTCCAAGTGCGATCGGCTCATCTTATATCACGATGGAAAACCAAGACCGGCTGGGATCCAAAAAACTCTCGCAGATTTCTGGGTTTTACTCATGGGGTTTGACCTTATGCGATGATCCTTGGTACAAAGAGAAGGTGAAGGAGGAGCCGGACGACCTGATCCCGAACCCCAGATTTCCGGAGAGGATAGGCTACGCAGACTGGGGCTTGATTATGAAGCTGGAGTCTAAAGAGAGTCTCTAAAAGACGCATACGAGCAGTTCCCGCAATGCCTCTTCCTCAAGAAGATATGGCACACCGACTGCGCCGACGCCCTCGAATCGCTCTATGTCATGGATCTGGCCTGCGTCGTTTCTACGGCCTCCGCGGTCGACAGCCCGGTTCAATGCTGTTTCGCAAGGCTCTCCCATGGCTTTCTTTGCCTTCCTTTTCTCTTCCCCTCTAGATTTGGTTTCTCGGGTATTTGAATTCTGATTGTTTCAGATGCTTCGCATCGCGTAAAGCTTCGTGTCTCTTTGGTTGCACCACGATACCAGGCTCGCCCTGGGCAAGGATGGAAGTCCTGGAGAAGGAAACATGCTTCTAAAATACCGCGAAGCCCGCTTCGCTGGGCTTCTTGTATTTAACGAATCAGCCGCTCAGTGTGCTGAGTTATTGTGGAGCAAATGTCTAATTATATACGGAGTATTTAAATATTGAGTTTCTTATACAGCTACTAATGCCTTGTTTGGTTTTTGCTGTGTGATTGGTATTTTATTCTATAATTACTGCTGGTTCACCACCGCTCGCCTAGGTGGAATAAGGTAATGTAGGCTGGACCTCACTACTTACACGGCAAAATTTGTACAGGTGGGAAACAGGCCACTAATACTTGTTTGTCGTACTTATTGATTCTGAAATTTAGGACTGCCATATAGGGAAGGTAGACAACCCTAGACCTAGTAGTTGGGACCAGGAGAATGATAAGCAGAAAAAAAGACGTGGCTAAAATCATGGTATAGGAAGGGCGAAAAGATACAAAGGTCATAAAAAGTAAGGAGGAGAGGAAGCAGCAGACAGTAATTGTAATTGTTAGTCTGCTAGTTTAACAGTCAGTGGGGAATGGGAAGAAGCATTGAATAGGAAACATAGCGCTCCCAATGTCTCAATCATTAGATGGAAACCAGAAGAAAGATAATCTAGCGAGGCGTAACCCGAAGTCATTATAAAGAGTGAGCTCAGAATACGCGCCCTCTCACGGTATTGAGCTTAACCTCAGCTCGACTGCGTGCCGGTGAGCATCCACGTATTGCTCTTCAGGTATGTACCAACTAATAAATAGCCGTATCTCCAAAAGGCCAGAGCAAGGCAATGCAAAATCCCAGTCTAGTAGATATTCTGATTCGGGGAGTGCAATACCCCGACCGGGAGATCAGAACGGCAAAGCATAGGCGGACAGGACATTAGAACCTAAATTGGTCGATGAGTTTGAAGTGCTTTTTCGTCTTGTGCATAATGATAGGCGGAATCTCCATCATCATCCTATAACGGGGGAAACGGGGGAAACGGGCATCACTCCACGCACTCAGCCTGAGGGCGTGCTATTGCCCTTCGCGCTTTGATAGTGAACAACAACACTGCTAGGGTCGATTTTGTGTAGTGCTTATCCATAATGCACCCCATGAAGGTATTTCAGCGCGACAGGAGTCGGGCGAGTAGATGTTATTGCATGAAGCGACTGCTTTGCGGGACGCAGACAATACCAGCGGCATCAAGAAGTCAGTAGGTCAATTCCTGCGTTGCTATTTTCTTTATGGTAGTATATAATATAATCTATACCTAACCACTAGTAGCAAGAGAGGCTGTAAAATTTGGGGACCAACTCTGGCCCGTCGTCTCTTCTGGTGGGAAGAGGCCTGGTGCACGTGATCTCAGAGCTTCAACGTCATTCCTCGACATCTCACGGGAGAACGGAGAGTGATAGTATTTATTGATGGTGCAGCATTGAAAGGAGGGCTGTCTGCATGATAGACACGCCGTCTGAGGATTTGGCATCTAGTCAAGAGCTTCGTCATATCGAGACAGGTGGTTGATGCTGCCCTGACCCTCTCTTGTTATTATCTATTTCCACCTCGCGCCGCTAGAAGCATGGCGTCCTCATCGTCCTCATCGTCAAGCCCTCTGCTCTAGTAAGTAATATACTTTGCATTTAAATCTTACCCTCGAGCTTGACATACCGACAGAATCTCCACAGTGCCTGCATAGCCAACAGAACAACCATCCTCGCCGAGCACTCATCCCCCGGCACCTCCTCAACCTCCGCGTCTTCTCTCGCCTCCATAATCCTTCCCAAAATCTCCCACGACAGCCCTCAGAAGCTCACATACACACACGACCGCCTCTTCGTACACTACATCACCGATTCCCCCACAGCCACGAACGGCGATGGCCAACCGTCTTCCCACGCACCACTTAGCTATCTCGTCGTAGCCACAGCCGAACTAGGTCGACGCATCCCGTTCGCATTTCTACTAGAGATAAAACGGAAATTTCTCGAAAAATACGACCCGAATAGTACAGATTTCACCACACTCCCGGCCTACGGCTGTGCAGCTTTCAACAGCGACCTCCGCACCCTGCTTCAAACCTACAATACAGCTCCGCCCTCAGACTCCCTAGCGTCCGCTCGCAAGGAAATCGACAATGTACGAGATATCATGACAGAGAATATCGAGCGGGTACTCGAACGCGGAGAGAGGATAGATTTGTTGGTTGATAAGACGGGGCGGCTGGGAAATAGTGCGCGCGATTTCAGGGTGAGGAGTCGGGGATTGAGGAGGAGGATGTGGTGGAAGAATGTCAAGGTTATGGTGTTACTTGTTGTTGTAATTCTGTTTCTTGTATACTTGTTTGTTGGGATGGGATGTGGATTGCCTGCCTGGGGACATTGTGTTGGAGGGAAGTCGGAGTGATCTTGACTACGTATTTTCTTGAACGATTTACGCGTTTTCTGCAGAGCTAGCCTTTCTCATTCCCGGTGGTTGACATCTTATGCTGTAATTTATTGATGGATCAAGATTCCTGCGCTTCAGCCTGACGAAAATCGGAATGGTATACTGCCTTGATACATTGGGGAAAATGTTCAGACCCCGTCTCCATAAGACAACCTCGTTCTACTATAGACGCTTTCACTGTCACCAAGAACCAAGATTTCCCCAACTCCAGTCATAAAATAAACATGAATGTCCCTCACCATCAAACCTGACACCCTCATCAACACCTAAGCGTCTAAAGGCAAGTCTGCGGGCAAGCTCCACGACACCAAGGCCAGACCTCTTACTTGTGGTAAGGCAGGTTAGTCGTGGAGGGGTTTCGTATGCGCCAGCCGTATACCTTTTCCAAACCACCAAAATGAGAACAAGTTCTCCAGGTTTGTAAGGAGATAATACTGGCGGATCTGAAAAGAGGTGTATGGTAAGAAAAAGAATAAGGGAAACCCCGGACAAAAACGAAAGCACATTAAACAAATACTGTGATGGAAGATCTGTCAAGCACGAGAGGAGACACAGAAAAATAAATATGTGTATGGTTATAAATCATGGACCTTTTCATATGGTGTGTTGGCCGTATCCGGTCATGGCAACAGAATTTAGTAGGCATCATAGAGCGGGCGAAAAACGAAAAACAATCATCGACAATGAACGGCAGAGCATCCAAGCCGCTTTTACGTTCGAGTCCGCGATGCTCTCACCGGCTTTTCAGGGTCCAAAGCACCCCGCTGCCTCTTCGCGAGCTTCTACCGCGTAAAAGCCATAATTGGGATTCAATGGTAATGAGAATGCTTGAAGCTATCACAGGCAGTATTGTCGCCGTGTACGACGCACTTGGGCTGGGAGGGGGCAGTCATCAGCGGAGACTGAATGAGAGAGAAGAAAGAGAAGAAAGAGAGAGAGAGAAAAACACACAAGCGAAGGACCAGCCAATCAGACGCACGGCTGTGTGTCATGTGACTTGTGAGGAATTTATGACTAAGCTAGCTATCATGTGACCAAGATGAGACGATTCGACAACGCTGACCTCTCTCGATTTCAACCTGGAGAGTTTCGCGGAGACGAGCTCGATTCCACCGGTGCAGCTGCGTGTTATACGCGTTCTGACAGTTTAGCGAGGCAGGTCGCGCGTATATACTAGTGCTGTACCGCGTCCTGACCATGCGCCAGTCTACATGACCTATAAGTCGGAGTCCTGGCGACAAAGAATACCTCGACTGGGGAGAACTACCACGGCTTGCCTGAAGGCAGTATGTCCTACCACGGCTACGAATACAATCCCTATCAATACAGCGCAAGCAGACAGGACTACTCATCCTTGCGTCACGTTCCTACGCCGCCCAATTCGTCTGCCGATACCCACCAGCAGCAGCAGTCCACGAGAGATTATGGCTTCGGCTCTTCAGGTAGCGCCCAAGACGCGAACTCGCAAGTGCATATACCGCAGATGGGAGAACCGCCGTCGCGCAGTAGTCAGCAAGGGTATGGTTATCGACCACAGACGCAGGAGCCGGGTTACCGAAGCGCAGGCTCAACAATAAATAATTCATTTGGTGCTGGCATTGATTCCATGAGACCGGTGCCTTCAAATGATTTTTCCAACACGTCCCAACAAAGAACTGATGCTCAAATAAGCTTCCAGTCAAATCAGTTTCCTATGGACGTGATTGACCGCCCACTCTCAACAGGGAGTCGATCTAGAGATGCCGCCTCTGCCATGACAGCTCTATCTACATCGGTTCCCGCTCGCAAGAATTCACAGCATTATATAGGATCGTCTACTTCAGCCTCTCAGTCAATAAATCAGGTACCGAGCTATTCCCAGTTATCGACGAATACCATGTACCCCGCATTGAATACAAACCCTTCGGGGCCAGTGTCGAGAACTTCTTCAGTTACACCTCAGAACAATTCACCTCAGATGAGAGCTGCAACCCACGCCAACACGTACCGTACAATGTCCGGCTTAAACACTTCCCACCAATTACAGCGCACATACTCCCCGGTCATGACCTCCGCGCCGTCTCCTCCAATAATGTATGCGGATAGGCAAGCAAGCAGCTATACTGCTACAGCGCAAGAGCAACAACAACAACAGCCTAATTCTCATGTCCCCTCAGCCGTATCCAACACCAGTATAATGGCCGAGAGTAATAGACCAGGTGTACATGATCCTCCCTCCTTACCTGGTTTTATTGATCCGACGCAAATCTACAATCCATATCATTTGGAGTACGAACGTAATAAATCCGAGAAAGCTGCAGCTGAGGCGCAGAGGCAGGAGGAAGCTGAAGCAGAGAATCGCAGGAAAGATTTGGAAGCAGAGGAGGCAAGACAGCGGCGCGAGGCGGAGGCTGAAATGAAACGGCAAGCAGCTGCAGAAGCGAGGAGGAAGAAGGCTGAGGCTGAACTGCAACAAGGCACTGCAAATGAGGGTGCTACTTTAACCTCCACCTCAAAGAAACCAGCAGGTCAAAAACGTCAGCGCAAATCCATGCCTGCAAAGACTTCAACAAATAAAGGGCAATATCAGCCTTCCACCCAGGATGACATTAATGCTCGGCGGGGATCGAGGGCAGGAGGCGACATGTGGGCAGAGATGAAGAGGATGATGACACAGCTGCAACAGTTTAAGACTTCAAACCCTGCACTATTCAAGCAGTTATTGCAGGATATAGGAGATGTACGTGCTTTCTTCTTTTTTTGTAACATTCTGTTTCTTGTTCTACTGGTGGTCCTTTGTTAACTCTTGGTCAGGATCAAGCATCAGCCAGTTCTAATTCCCAGCGTGTTGGCCCTGATGCGCAATATACTGCCTCTCAGGATGTGCCCGCCTCAGAAACTTTTGATTTTCCAATTGATCCAGCTATCCAATCTATGGCGCCCGATGAGCCCCAGATTACCGATACTGATTCCACGTTCGACCGAGGCAAGTTCCCCGCCGCAAGACGTAAACATCGGAGATCCAAACCCTTCAAGGCCGACGAGATTTCAGCGTCACAGTTAAATGCCATCGATAGTGATTCCACCCTCCCTGACAGGGGCAAGTTTCCAGCAGCCAGGCGCAGAAGAGTTCTGCAAAACCCTAAGGGCCATACAGGGACAGACAGCGAGTTGACTAATAATCCTGCACTATCCAGCTGGAGGTCTGTGGAATATCCCGCGGGGCCAATAACACAAGCAGTAAACGGCCAAACACCTGCCCCACAAGCTGCCACGTCAAGCAATACAGAATTGCAAAACAGCGAAGTAGCACCAAGTTCAGACGCGCAGCCCACTCCTGAGCCAAAACCCAAGCCAACGCAAGGAACAATCTGGCCGGCTGAAAAACGGAGCGCTCTAGCCCAAGCAGCGTCAAGTTACATCTCAAGTGTTGAAGCCAATAAGGGCAAAGACTGCTCAGCTGATATTATCCTCGCAATAATAGATCAGAACCCGAGCTATGTTGTGCTGTGCGATCTGATTGAAGCAAGGGGTCTTGTAATTAATAAGGTCCATTTTGCTAGGCATTTGTTGAAGGCTGTTCCTGACCTGTCAAGTTCATCAGCTGCAGCTAGCCCTGCTCCAGGGCCTCCACCGCCCAAAGGAAGCCCATCCGTAACAGCGCCTGGCCCAGCACAGTCAACATCAACATTAACCCCAACCCCACAGCCTCATGCCCCAACTGCTACACCCACCGCAAACCCACCAACTCCGTCTCAGTTGGGGACTCCTGGACCGCCGGCTCAGCCAAGTATCCCACTCGACCAAACCATCCCTGGAATTCCATCTACAACAGCACCCGCTCAGCCATATCCACCACCTCTCGCTTTTCCGGGACAGTCGTTCCAGCCATCGAACCACATCTCAGGGTTCATCGAAGCTCCACCTTCTCTAGTCAGTGCACCTCAAGCTAAGCCCGCTGTTAATGGGGCTGGATCTGGATCAAAACTTAACCCCAAACTGCGTGTCCCCGCACCGCCTTCACATGTGCCAGCGCCAGGATCAAAAGAAGCACTAGCTCGTAAGCGAACTTTTGCAGAGATTGTGGATCTTGCTCAGCTAAGTGATGACGACGAGGAGGAACCTGCGTCTAAGGAACTGCGTGTTGAAGAGGCTCCTACGGATGGTCCCATGAACGGGGTTGCTATGTCGCAAAATGTACCGGCCCCGCAGACCCCAGCAGATGCAGGTACAGGTACAGGAGCAGTCACAGGAGCAAGCCCGCCAAATACAGAAGGTTACTTTATTCAGTTTAAGCTGAAGGATGGTAACCTCATCAGCCAAAACGAGGAGATGCGCTCACGCAGCGACCTCATCAAGCCACTAAATAAAGACGAAGCCCTGAGGAAATCCTACTACGACCCCAAGACAATTGCGCGAGACATCCTCATTGCAGCTGGTCGACATCCTACAGAACGCCCGCTGAACCACCACCTCGCAAAACTCCGGGACAAATTTTCCGGCGTCGATAACTCAGCCGATTTGCGGACGTTTCGCTGGGATATCGTTGATCCAGGCGGTCCTCCGCGTCCCGAGGTTCCTCTTGCTCCCGTCGTCTGCTTGCCGCCCAAATTCCCAATCGGGAAACGACAGGGTCTCTTACCTAAGTCCTCACGTGACCCTACCGACAACACGCCGCGCCCTCTCACTTCCACGTCCTCCGATCCTCAGTCTCAGTCTCAGTCTCAACCTTCACCTCAACAAGCACAACACTCTCCGTCCCACCTGCGTACCGTGAGCAACGCCACAGACCAGTCACCGCGCGCCGCACCCGCGGTCGCCGTTGGTGGAATGTCGCAAACACCGAGCTCAGCAACACCGGGGGCGCCGCGCCGCCGACCGGGCCGTCCACCAGGCGCGAAGAACAAGAATACAACCGCAAAGACGCCAGGACGGAACGTTCAGGTTGCTATTCCTGGCGGCGGGCGCTCTTCAGACTCCTATCGCGTGTTCCGGTGCCAGTGGGAGGGTTGTGGGGCGGAGCTGCACAACCTGAAGACCCTGAAGCGGCACGTTAACAGGGTGCATGTCCAACCACAGGAAGGAGGAGGAATGATTCCCTGTTTGTGGTCTGGTTGTGGCTCAGGAGATAAGGAGGAAGAAGGCGTCCGTCGTCAGATGTTTCTCGCAGACGGTCTGAGGAGGCACCTGGAGAGCACGCATCTAAGTGCGGTGGCGTGGAAGATGGGCGAGGGGCCTGCCTTGGCGACGGGATCCGGTGAGAGCGGACCGAAATCTAACAGTTTAGCAATAGTGATTTCCTAGATCCCATAATTAACGCGAATTTCGCTTTTCTCGCCTTTGTTCCTTGGTTCACTTAGATCAAGTCAAGCACACCTCATTTCTCCAAGATACACAGAACCGCACCGTAACGCCTCGCGCAACGACGGACGGTAACCCGCCTACGCTCATCCTCCCGGCGGCGTACAGATCGATACAGTCGTTTAATAAGATCCACGGGCACGATAGCGATCGGGCGAAGGCGATGCAAGTTATGCGGGCGTTGGAGGCGAAGCAGGTGAATATTGGGACGGGGCTGAGTCGGGGTGGGTGCACGCTGATGAATGCGAAGAGGCAGGAGACTGTTGCGGGAGACGAGGGGGTTTTTGAGATTGTTGATGTTGAGGATGATGTGGAGGGGAGTGATGATGAGAATGGGGATGTGATGGCCTAGGAGTGTGAGTATTGCCTGACTTGAATCATGAGGAGTTTTCTTCATTAGTTGACTCTGGTGTTTTTGCGAAGAGGCGTTTGGTGAGGAGTGGTGAGATGTTTTTTCTCCGCAGTCTACGAAGGACAAGTTGTATTATAGCTTATATCCCATGTTTTCTTGCTATCGAGACACATGTGAAACCGACAAAATCAGTTCAATCATCGAATGCCGTTGCTTGCACCACTCTTATAAATCGTAACTCTCAATTGTTCAGAATACTCGTACGGAAGCTGGCTTAAGAGAGATAGGTATTCCCATGCGCCGGTCCAGCGATATCCCATCCACCCATCAAATATAACAAAGGGCGCAGTTGAAATCCATCCCTCCTGACCTCCTCGATTCCATCCGTCCCAGACGTAATGATGAATTCAAATATCAAACACGCAATAACCGTCCATAGAATGCGCAACCTCAGCCCTTCCCAACAGCACTCCCACTAGCAACATTCTGCTTCCCTGACGACGCTACCTTCGAATCTTGTGACGAGGACGACGAGGACGACGAGGAAGAAGAATCAGAATCAGTGTCTTTGGCGTTGACTTCGAGGAAATGGTAGAGGATGATGAGGAGCATGGAGCAGGAGCCGAGGAAGATGGCGAGCTGGTAGAGGTCGTTGTCGGAGATCATGATGGCGGATGTCTTCTTGAGGTTAGGGAGGGTGTATTATGCGTATGTAGGCGTATGCAGTCGCAGGTAGAAGGCGGGATAAATGCCTGGAAGGAGGATATATATTCGTTACAGCTTGTTGGTGTCAGCGATGGATTGTATCAGACAGAAGGATGAATAGCAGAGGAGATGGGCGAGCAGGGCAGGCCAGCACATACCGGAGAGAGCAGTGGGCGAGTCAGCAGCAGAGAGACAGATATATTAGAGCCAGTTCATTATTCCTTCAGATACTGTTATAATATAATATAGTGTAATATGTTATATTATCTCAATAGTCGAACGAACACATGTCGGCTGCTGCTGCCACGCACCCTGCTATTGCCACCCTCCCCCACCACATCGACTGCTCTGCTCTGATGCTCGCTGCTTCTCTCTCTTCATGCTGTACTCGATACTGACACCACTCTCTCTGATACATCTATAGAGCGCATATATACCAGCTGGCATTGGTCTTCTTCACTGAAAGATCGCAGCGCTGGCATATCCTTTTTAGACCCTTTGATAAGACTTTTATATCCGGACCAGGTGCACACAACTCGCCAAAATGCCGCCCAAGAAGCAGGATCAGCCCAAGAAGAAGCAGACGACCGTGGAGGATAAGGTGAGTAGTATTCTATATTTCGAGGAACAGCGGTGGATATCTGCTAACACTGCATATAGACTTTTGGCATGAAAAATGTACGTCACACGATATCCCACTTTGATCCAGAGATACACGACGCACGATGAAAAGGGATGAGCCCAGGACGATACTAACACTTCTCCAGAAAAAAGGAGGCTCAGCCAAGAAGCAAATAGCCCAACTCCAAGCCCAAGCCTCCTCCAACAAATCCGCCGACGCCAAAAAGAAAGAAGCAATGAAAGCCCAGCAGCAAAAGGACAAAGCAGCAGCCGAGCAAGCCAAACGCGAAGCAGCCGAACTCTTCAAACCAGTGCAGACCCAGAAGGTGCCCTTTGGCGTCGACCCCAAGACCGTGCTGTGCGTCTTCTACAAAAAGGGCAACTGCGAAAAGGGCCGCAAGTGTAAATTCAGCCACGATTTGTCCGTCGAGCGGAAAGCGGAGAAGAAGGATCTGTACTCTGATAGTCGGGATGCGGCGGAGGAGAAGAAGGCGGATACGATGGATCAATGGGACGAGGAGAAATTGCGCAATGTGGTGCTGAGCAAGCATGGCAACCCGCGGACGACGACGGAGAAGGTGTGCAAGTATTTCATCGAGGCGGTGGAGAATCAGAAGTATGGCTGGTTCTGGACTTGTCCGAACGGAGGGGATAAATGCATGTACAAGCATAGCTTGCCACCTGGGTATGTCCATTTCCTCCTATCTTATTTCTATATCATCTACTAACAATAATCTACTAGATTCGTCCTCAAAACCAAAGAGCAACGCGCCTCCGAAAAAGCCCTCCTCGACAAGTCCCCCCTCAAAACGCTCACGCTCGAAGAATTCCTCGAATCCGAACGGCACAAGCTAACCGGCACCCTAACGCCTGTCACGCCCGAAACGTTCGCGAAATGGAAAAAGGAGCGTCTGGACAAGAAGGCCGCGGAAGACGAAGCACGCAAGGCAAAGGAAGCCACCGGTCGCGCCATGTTCGAGAGCGGGGACTGGGCTGCGTCAGAGTCAGAGGATGAGAGCGAGAGCGAGGATGACGAGGACGATAGGGATTCGTTTAATCTGGAGGCCTTGAGGAAGGAGACAGAGGACTTGGAGGAGAAGAGTGAGGAGGAACGGATGGCGAAGTTAAATGGGGTGAGTGTGGAGGAGTATTTGCAGACGAATGGGCTGAAGGGGGAAGGACGGCCCACGTCACTGGAGGGCGAGGGTTGAGTTTATAGACGTGCAAGGGAAAGGAAAAAGATAAAAAGTTTAGAATGATTTTGAGATGGGGCGTTATTCACTCGCTCACCGTCGACCTCATGGCTGGGTTGCTAGAGAGTCCCCCGGCTACTGTGCTACTTACTTACTGTGCGGTAGTTAGTTAGTTGCTACATTTGCAACGGGAGCGCATCCAAGCGACTGCAGGCCCGATGGGATTCGATCGGTTCGAGCAATGTTTTGAGGCTGCGATGTGACGTGATGTGATGCTGAGCTGCGCTGTGCTATTTATGCGATGATTGTTAGCGGAACATACTCAGGAGCGAGAGTTGTATATACCTTTTGCTTCTTCTCTTTCTTTTTCTTTTTCTTTTTCTTTTCTTGGCTTGGCTTGATAGACTGTTGCTTTATTGCTTGTTCCATTGTTCTATCTCTCCTTTCTTTTCCCTCGGATTGAAGTCTTAGTGCAAGCAACAATCCGAGAATCCCAAAATTCCCAAGATCATGCATTCATTTATGTCCTAGGCACGTTCTGAGCTGAAAGAAATCACTGTTGCCAGCAGCGTCTAATAGTGTCCCCAAAAAAAATCCCACTGTAACTGGAAGTTTTCGGTCTCAAATAAATACCTAGGCAGCTCAATCAATTTGTCGCTCAGGTGTTCGTAGGGTCAACAGCTTTCATAAAAGGCAGAACCCAAAGCAAAGACGTCTGATCCCACTGTGCTATTTAGTTCAGGATCTTATGGTAAATAAGGACTTGAGCTATCAAGCGCTTGAACTTGTCTCCCTTTCAACCCAAGATCTGGCTGATCGTCCGGGACTTTGTATCTACAAGTCACTGGTTAAGTCTGTTGCCAGAGTGTTGGATCTCTTTGAGTGAATATAGGCGACACTTTCAATCATTTAATAGGCCCAGCACGCAGCTCCGTGTTTGTAATGCTTGGAGGCTTGCATGCTTGCTAGCCAAGTATATATTCAAGCTTGCCGTTGGGATAGAACTCAAAATCAAGGTGTTACTTTTCAGAGCCGGTATTCAGGCATTTGGCAACAAGGGAGTGATTTCCCAGAGTAAAATAGATATCAGCTTCTGCATGCAGCAACATTCTGCTCTGTAATGTCGGGCTCATGGAAAAGTATGTTGGGATTCCTTCCTGACAGGGTGTCCGATGCAGTAGATTTTGGCACTCATGTCCACCATGAAGGCTCGCACTGTGGTTGGGTAGCATTCCCTTTACACAAGATTGTAAATGACCCATAAATATCAGAACAGGGAAACTAATTTACATGGGCAGAAACAGCGTGAATGAAGAAGGTCGACCTTGAAACACGTGACTGCTATTTGCGCTTTTGTATAGCGGGAGACGTTGGATCTTTTCTCGGGCTCTCGTTTCAACGATCACGGGGGAGTGGTCGCTGGATTTCTCCGATGGCCGTAACATGGAGAGAAGCGCTTGATAAAGCAACTCGAAAGGACCTATGGCTCGCTGGTCTCGGCTGCTTTTCACAAGTCGTCAGAGTTGGTGACACCGGACTTGTAGTCAAAAAATCAGAGCCGCACCCCGTCATGGAAGACTTACAAACCGTGGAGAAGCTGATTTACGAACGCCTGGGCCACCATCAGTTTATCTTAAGGTACTATGGAGAGTATTACTTTCATAATGAGTATTTAAACGGGGTTCCCAGCGGATTGGTGCTTCAGTACTTGCCTGGAGGTAAACTGGCAGACAGTCTTCCACTATCCAATTACCCGGAGAAGAGAGCAGGGTAAGTCGTCTCCTCAAATCCGCCAGTCATTATTGGTCTACTTTTTTTTCAATAGTCATACTTGTCTCTAATTCGACATAGCTGGGCCATTCAAGCCGCCGAAGCCGTACAATACATCCATTCGAAAAACGTCATTCATTCTGACATTGGCAGCCACAACTTCCTAATCCAGGAAGACGGGACGTTAGCATTAGCTGATTTCGGTGGCTCCCAAATTGATAACATCTCACCAAAAGTGAGCTATGCTACTCGGTATCAGCGTCCATTACCACCCAGCAAGAAGCCGGATCCAACGTCTACCACAAAAGATGATATCTTCGCTCTGGGAACTGTGATATACGAGATCACGACTGGCCATCAGCTTTACCCCGACAGACAAAGTAGAGATATTCGTCGACTGTTTCTTGACCGAAAGTTTCCGGACTTGGAAGGTATCGCCCCGAACATCCAGATGGTTATTCGCAAATGCTGGCATGAAGAGTACGCGAGCGCTGACGAAGTTCTATGTGACCTACGTCCGGCATGTAAACCTAATCTGATCTCCATATCTACTCCATGTCTACCCAGTTTCGGCGTGGGTCTTCTGATAATGACCCTGGTTTTCGTGAGATGGAAGTACGGCAGAAAACAATAGCATCTCCCACTTTGGTATTGCCACTTATTCCTCTCGCTACATATCCTCGAACACCAATCATGAGCATCGTTGATAAAACCGAAAAGAGAAGCCGCCTACCACACTTCCCACTCGGATGATTTGTTTCCGTTCCCGTACTATCCAGACCGAGGATACGGGTGCAGGGTAGCCGCGTGTGACTGGAACTAGAATGTCAGCCTTGATTCTTGTGTTTCTCCTTGCTTTCTTTTTTTTCGGGTGCGTACCGTCGGTTACCTTCCTCCCTAGTCATACAGACCGCTTGCTTCGCACAGCAGACAGTTGTTTTTTTAAGAGCGTAGTGGATCCGAGATTTCGGGCCACTGGATGGGATCTGCGCAGAGTCCATTTTCACCTTTCTCCTTTACACAAGAGAGTTTATAGATAACTTCTCCGCTCATTGATGGCTGGGGGTACTCGAGGCGTGTTACTTTGTTGATGGCATGATCTGAATTGTCTGGCAATTTGCATCTGGCATATTTCTGCACCATTCGAGAGTAGACGCACATGGTTAGGTGGATTTAAGCTTGGTTCGATATTATTTATCAAGGGAGGACAGCAAACCTGATATTGGCGCAAAGACTTGGAGGACAATACAAAGGAAAGTAATTATAGACCTTTTGGAATATGTTATCGCAGTGCAGGGCATACTTCTCAAGGCAACAATGCATGGATGGCCTGTGAGGCTGCCCAATCATGAACAGTACCGGTACTGCAGTTTGCAGCAGCCTTGTTAATACTCCAGCTTAAGGAATCAAGGTTTTTGGTCCCAGTACATATTGGTCCAAGAGTGACGCTGGGACAGCGAAAATGAAAAATGCAGTACATAAGAAGCAGCAAAGCTGGAAGCTGTTGGCAGCCAGATAATCTGGCCGGTGCTTTTTAAATTCCTTTTCAATAGTCATGATGCTGTCGTGCTTAGAAAGTATTATATATTCAAGGGCCAAGAAGTTCTGATTTAAAAAAAAATAAATAAATAAAGTAAAATAAAATTACAAATAACTACACTAGACGTCTACTTCCCGATTGCTACGACAGCTCTTCAATGGCGGCCTCACTATCCAGATTCCTTCCTCTTACAACTCCTCTATATATATTTATATTCACAGGTAATATCCTGGCTGACAGCGAGCAAATCACGACTTCTATTGGGTCTGCTTATTTAATATTCCCCTTCTCCCTGCGTCGCTCCTTTCCGCCGAGAATTGCGAACAAAAAACTCGTGCACAGTGATCGTGGACTCCGTTGCATGCAGCCCCAAGTCGATTATTTTTTCTTGGGGCACTCAACGCTACCATCTTCCTTAACAGTATAACCGTCCTTTGTGAGTTCGATAATGTATGCCAGGTATGCCATGAGGTCTGGGACGAATTTTTTATGTCTGGTAATGTTATCCCAGTAATACGCCTCGCCCACGGGTTCATCTTGCAAGTTCCTGAATGCTGTCAAGTGGAACGTCTGAAGTTTTCGTCAGCAGAGGCCCCCATCTTGTGCCAGGGGTCGCAAGAGGGTTTCACCATACCTCATGATGAAGAGTTCCTTCAATACCAGCCAGCATTAACGAATCAATTGGCTTTAGGCTTGTCACTCTAAATCTGGTCGGCGCGTTAGGGTTGCATATTTGGTCGCGTATCGATTTGTCCATCAGATATCCGTAGTCTTCCATAGTCCTGAGCCATAGTGGATGGAACGTGATCGTCTGCGGGATGCGTCTGCGTTCTGCCTCTCCTTGAGCGGGCGTTCCATCTTCCGTTGCATCAACTTCCGTCACACCTAGCATTTTCCTTTTCTCATTTTTATATTGGCCGGCGGCTGCCTCCTCTTGCATTACTAACATATTAGCCCCGAATCCCAGCATACGATCTCTGGCCAAGTTCCACTTTACTTCGAACTGGTTCGGCGGCGTTCCAACCATCCTGGTCCCGATATCTGGGGCACAGTAGATGACCTAAAACGACGTTAATAACTCGTCTGTACAACTTGCCTGCTCATTTGACTTACGAAGTCGAGATAGTGGTCATCATTTTGATTCAGTCCCGTCCACGCGGGAGAATCTGACAAGCCTTCACCGAAACCTATCGGACCTTCCAGCTCGCCATACTTCTTGAACAGTTCTGCACGCTTAATTAGCCTTTCCGTTGCGCTTTTCTTTTTTCTTTTCTTTTCTTTGAGGAGTCCCTACCTATCGCCACATCAGCTTTCTTGCTATACTCAGCGCTCCCGAGCAGAAATTGCGCAACTTTCTTCACTGCAGGTTCCCCGCCAGTAATCTTTTTGCTAAGTTCGAGATTTGCTGCACCCAGCTTAGAGCGCGATTTCACTCTAATCATGGCTTGGATTATGGCATCTTGCAACTCGGCGCCTGCTGTACGTTAGCATGCTACTTTCTTTGGATGTTGTGGACTGTGGGAGGAGCCTTACTGCATGATTGACTGTGAATGGTCCATTTGACTGTTGATTCGACCAGGGAGACGGCCTGAACCAGAAGGACAAGGGCCGGAAGGAAAAGCATGTCGGATAGGATTAGACAATCCTTTCGAATAAGTTTAAGGGGTAAAAAAAGGAGAATATATCACTGTCCTGTGTCTACTCTCTAGGAGCCTGGCGGAAATCAGTCTTTTCGCTTTTAGTGGTCTATGACTGAAGAGAGTCCAGGAGTTTTATAAAAAAGCATGTACAAAGGGCCTCGGCGGACATAGCCAGTAGTCCGCTGTTGGCAGTCATCTTGAAGGTTCTAAATTTATCAGTTTGTTCCTTACCCAGCCTAAATTTAAAACATCTATAAAAGTGGGTCAGCCAGTCACGTAGTAGTAGTAGTAGTAGTAGTAGTAGTAGTAGTAGTAGTAGTAGTAGTAGTAGTAGTAGTAGTAGTAGTAGTAGTAGTAGTAGTAGTAGTAGGTAGTATTCCGCTCTCTTCGTCTGACCCACGGACTCGTCGAGAAGTTCTCTTCTGCAGTTTTCCTGGAAGGCAAATATAAACGAGGACAAATTTAGAAATAAGCTCATCGTATTTTACTCTACTATGATGCGCCTTTGAGCAAAGACGACAGGGCTGTTTATTTCGCCTGACGATTGCCTGCATAAGCGCTAGACGTGTGAGCTGGTAGTAAAGCCTAATTAGATTATAAATACGAAAAAAAACATTCGATCATGGCTAGAGGCATGGGGTATTATTTTCCCTGTTGGGCTAAGCTCACTGCTCGATTTCGTTCTAGAAATGTCAGATCTTAGGCTTCAAAATAAAAGTATTTATATCCCTTACAAGCGAGTCTTGTGGGAGCATGAGCACTGACTGCTACTTGGCTGTTGCACGTTACCAAATATCAGTCTTTTGGCGGTAAATGTGAGTAAAATGTGTCTATTGTTTCCTCCTTCTTTTCTTCTTCCTCAAAAGACCAAATTAAAAAGAATAATGAAAGAAAACCATGTTGCTTCTGGTCTTGCTGAGAATAGATGTGTACAGTTATTTTTAAACATGATTTAGCGACTCCGCCCCGACGCTGCAACTAGGGGTTGGGCAGCAGCGCCTGTAAGCAGCCTCAATAATCAGCCATACGGATTTACGGAATAAATCCAGGTTTTCCCCGATGATCCGACGGGATGGGATCAGGCTACCCTCGATCCTGTCGAAGCTGTTAGCGTGGAACAACCGCATTCAATCTGACAGCTCTTATAGGGTCTAGTTTTTCTATTTCCGGGTGCTCGTGTTTTCCTAGGGGAGGTTAGGCCTGATAAGCGAGTATGCTTGGCACAACGAAGCTGTTCGATAGAATCCAGCAGGGCCTACTTAATGAGCGTGGGACCCTGCTGTCTACTCTATCAGCAGTTTATTTACCTCATTTGAAAACATTCTTCCATCTGGATTCAGGTCACTTGGTTTATTCGTCTTGCAGAGTTCCGGGCGCCGGACCATGAAGCACCTTAGCAACGCTTTTGCTGCCTTCAGTGTGATAGCTGCAGCCTTTGCCAGAAATAATGCAGAGCCAGCCTCAATTACGGCAATTCCAACTACTGCCGCAGCCGTTGCTCGCGATCAACTGAAGTATGACATACACATTCTCATGAAGGACTCTTACCAATTTGGAGTACCTGCTAATTCAACTGAAGTGCACGCGCGATCGATCCAACCGCTCCTGGGCAAATTGGCATTAATCCACCTGATACTAATGCTATGTAAGTTCTCTTGTTATGGCGAGTAGTATTCTCTTCTCTGCAGAGGCTAATTCTATGGCTCACAGAAAAGGATCAATTGGAGTTAATACAGAATACTTGACAGAAGAAAATGGCAGTTACACCGTGAGTTACTACCTCATTGATCACGGCTTTTGGGACTCGCATGCTAATACGACTATCTAGTGGAAAGGTACTGGCACATACATCACTGTTGTCACAACAACTTCCACCGATAAAGCTGGTTCAACCTCAGAGGTTACAATGACAAAGGGTGTCATCACCCACAAGAATAAAAATGGTGGTCTTGACTTCCTATTGACCCCGGGTGTCAGGACCAAACTCCAGGCCATAGCCAAACAGGTAACGCCTTGTGGTAGTCAGAAACGGTCTACTCGTCCCCGAAAACGTGGAGCCCCTGCCTGTGGGCTGAGGGATTTTGTGGAGCGTGTTGGTCAAGATCCCGAGCTCAGAGAAACATTCACAGAACAACTCACTGACCAGGTTTGGTCCGAGGTTGATTCAGGGTATGGAAGTGACCCTGAAAATGACCCCGGCTGGGAAGGAGACGGTGGTCCTGAGCACGGAGATGAGGGTTACTTCTCGGATAATGAGGATGGTTGGTTCAACGGGGAAGAGGGCTCTGAAGCTGGGGATACCCTTGAAACAATTGTTTTCTCTTCAGAAGAAGAAGCTGCTGCAATTGCCGCCGCTGCTGGTGCAGGTAGTGAGGGTGCTATGTTTGGTGGATCCACAATAACAGCAGGTTCATTCCTGGCTATGATCTGGAAAGCAATTGAGGGAGCAACTGGGGATAACAAAACAATCGACCCTGTGTTCCAAATTCCTTCGGAAAGCATCCAAAAGATAACCAAGACGAAAACCCCGAGTTCTACTTCTACTTCAACCTCTACATCCTCGGACTCTTGCCCGAAACCAACCGCTGCGAAAGACATAGTAAGTTTCCTGCTGACACTGACGCACAGGCTGGCGGTAACTAACTCAACCTTGATAGCCCGCATGCGGTAAGGGTTGTGAGCCAACAAAAATCAAAACCAATGGTGCTAAAGAAACTAACCAAGCTGGCTGGGCTTGCTCAAAGGTATATAACCTCCGCATTTGCAACATTCGATCCATTATTAACTGGCATTACGACAGGGGAAATCTAAAGATTGCTTGTGCAACCCTCCCGCCATGGAAGTGGTACATCCCTATGAAGCAGATATTCAGCAAGCATTCTGGGAAGCAATTAAAGACCTTAAGGATAGCCCGGTGAAACCGGTCACCAGTTGTGAGCCACCACTTTCTAATGTCCCAAGTGAGTTCTTCGGCGATATTACAAAGAACTTTTGCCCCGAGGCTATGAAGCTTAAGAATGGATATGGGCCAACGGCATACGATGCCCATGGCAACAAGATTCAGCTTCTCGCAAGATCCGATACTCTGGTAGCAAGGTCGCCACCAGTAAAGCAGGATGATTATAAGGACTATAGGTTCTTTCTAGAGTGGAAGCCAAGTGACGGGGACTGTCGGCTTCCCAAGGATAATCTTTGCGAGGATGCCTTTAAGCAGTTAATAAACAGCGTCTGTAAGTACACATGCAAAATGTTTTTGGATTTCCACTTGCGTTAACCATTTTGTTTGATTTGCAGGCGGCCATAATGCTGGGAACCCAGTCAACAGCCTGTATGTTGATGCGAAAATTGACGTTGGTTGTGGGGAGTTCTCATGGCATGTTGAAAAACCAAAGCCAAAACCAAACCCAGTAAAAGAGCTGCAGTGCCATGAGAAACACGACCATTATACAGTGCATGATGCCACCAATGATGCTTGGGTCAATGTTGGTTGCGATGGCTTGTATAAAGACACCAAGATGAAGGCGGGTGATAAGGAGTCATACTGGAGTATTCCTGGGGCGGCCATCGAGTGGTACCAGAACTGGAGAGTTAGCTGGGTCGACGGTTGTGACGAGTACAAAGAACAATCTGTGGCACACCCAATTGAGGGCGATGATAGCCATACTTGTTACACGATAATGCGGGACAACTACAAGACATGTAAGTTCTGGCCTATGGACCCCTACAACAATTCATTTTACTCCTTCGTTGCGGATTTTTCCACTAACACGCTACTGCCCGCGAATAGGTGATAAGCAGGGAAATAATGCCTCTGGGGGTTCCCGACAAGTCGGGTGTCTGAAGTATGACTTTTGGGTCCAATGACAGTAGATAAGCTGGATTGGAACATTGGTTATTCTCGCAAAGGGTGGATGGAAATATTACTTCATTACAATTATGATAGAAGAATTTAGTATATGGCTTTTCTCCCTAGTGTATTTCTACTTTTCCAGTTTCTTGTGCTATTTAACGACCTAGATAATATAGGTTGTCTATATTTAGCTGTTGCTCTAAAGGTTGTTCTAGTATAGAGGTCTCTTCTACGGAGTACACTTGCACACTTAGACTAGCAATTTAGAATACTATTAGTCAAGGTTACTTATATACTCCTGACTATCTTAACCCTTCCTTCCCATGGGTACCTATATGCCTACCTGATGTATATCTGCTGTATGGCAGAGCCGCATGCCAGACCAAGTTATCAAGCGAAAGGGGCCGCAATACACCATCGGAGAACATGAAGAGATTTACCATCCCAAAAAAGCCAATCAACCCTTTTATATTTGCCCATTAAAAAGTACCTTTTCTTTTAGTAAGACTGACTGGTATCAGCAATCACAAGCCATGAGTGTCTTTTATATCCTCAAACCCCTCCGGCCAGTCGAGAGACGAAAGCCCCACCATAACCATCATGCAATCGCTCCAAAGCAAATAGAACAAAGGGGAGAACAAGAGAGCGAGAAATCAAGCAGGGAGGGGGAGAAGAGAAGAAACAACGCCAAATATAGATCAATATGTCATTGGATCTCTCCAGTCCATGCTAACCCACTAACGCTCGCTCTCCAATCAACCGAGGGTGTCGACTCAGGTGCGGGCAAGCGTCACGATACGGAAATCAAGGCAGAATTAGGAGCGTATCGGTATCTAGGCGACTTCCTCGATCTTAGCCTTTCCCTCACCCTTTTCCTCGCCTTCCAGCGGGGGCATATCGTCATCCTAGTGTCACAGTTAGCCATCGTAGGCAGCACGCGTAGCGCTTTTCAATGGCAGATCAGAACATACATCTTCTTCACCCTCACCCTCCTCACCGACACCCCCACCGGGCATACCACCTAGCGCGCTCAGGTCAGGCATTCCACCGCCACCGGCGCCAAGCTTAGAGAAGTCAATGCCACCGAGGCCTTCAGCGCCCATGCCGCCCATTCCACCCATGCCCATGTCATCATCAGCAGCTTCGTCTTGTTCGTCCTCGTCGACCCACTGCCAGCAATCAGCAAAAAATGGACCTTATATAGTTGAATTGTAATAACGCACCTTATCGAAATTCGTCTTCAAGAAATGCAACTTCTTGCTCTCCTTCAACAACCGCGGCCAATACTCATCCTTGGCCTCCTTCTTCCGCAAGATGAGGTCGACACCGCGGGGGGAGTGGTGCGATTTGCTCTGCTCTGGGTCGATTTCAGCGTACAGCTCGAGGTCGACGGCGAAGTCTACCTTCTTGGTGTCTGAGTGGCCCTGGAAGGAGACGTTGGTAGGGGTGATGTTGAGCTTGGCGGATGAGGGGGGCACGTCGGGGACGGAGAGAGTGACGAAGAGGATGTTGCGTTCGGGGTCTGAAGCGGAGGAGCGTTGGGCCCAGAGGACTGCATTGTTAAAGAAATGGTCAGCAGGCAGTTGTTAAATGTGCTGGCAGTGTAATTGAACACCAGGGAGTCTCGTATCAGATCGAGCTGGTAGCTACATCCCACGCCAGCAGCTGTAGCTCCACCATGAGGGGGCACAGGCAACGCACCTTCGGGGGTCTGCGACGACATTGTGGGACGACGGAGTACAGCACAGAGACGGGAAGAGGAGAGACCAGAGGAGAGAGTAGGGTATATCGAGAGAGGATATAGTGTAGAGAGAGTAGAGTATCGAGTGTCAAGAGAGGAGAGCAGTCGAAGTCGATGTTGTGTGGCTGCAGCCCGTGGAAAGTACTGGAAGCGTCACGTGCGTTTGGGCTGTTTGCAGCGTCAGGTGATCTGAGGAGAGAAAGAGAGCAAGAGAAGAGAGAAGATAGCAATGGAGGAGGAGTATATATACTCTTGGAGGACCACGGATACTGTGCATTTGCTGCAGCCACTGCTGTCTCTACGCTCTCTGTGAAAGAACGTTGTTCGGCCATCCCGCCACGTGGGGAGGTATCTGCCACTCTCCGCTTCCCCGGACGTCATAAAGTGACAAACTTCTACACGAATTAGAGACAAAGATACGCCCGTGGCTGGGCAAGCAACTGGCCATGGAGTCCATAAAAGCAGTCTTCTTCAAGCCGGACCCGGCAGCTCAGGTATACCCTTTTATACGGAACCCTCCTCTGAACCCTACTAATACGTCATCAGATGAGGAAATGCAACTCCCTCATCCGCACAAACACCCGCAAACTAGACCGCGACATAGCCCAGCTCAAGTCCCTCGACATGAAAACAAAATCCTACATTGTTGCCGCCTCACGCCGCGCAGACCGGAACCCCTCCCAGGCCAAGCAAGCAGCCAAAGACAGCCGGACGTTTGCGCGGGAACTGCTGCGGATACGCAAGCAGAGTGCGCGACTGACGACGTCAAGGGCGCAGTTGGAGAGTGTGCGCATGCAGGTCAATGAGGCCTTTGCGGTGCGGAAGATCGAGGGGAGCTTGAAAGCTTCGACAGGCATTATGAAGGACGTGAACACTCTGATACGTTTGCCGCAGCTTACGGGGACAATGCAGCAATTAAGTGCGCTCTTACTTATTCCAAGATCATACTATCTGGAACGACCATGCTAATGATATCTTTTTAGGTATGGAACTCATGAAAGCAGGTATAATAGAAGAAATGGTCGACAGCACGATCCCTGAAGACCAGATGCTAGAAGGCGAAGAGGAAGAAGCAGACGCAGAAGTCGACGCTGTGCTCTCGGAGATTCTGAAGGGCCGTATTGACAAAGCGGAAATACCGCAGGTGGGGGAATTGCCCGTCGAAGAGGAGCCTGTGGCGGAGGAGGAAAGCTTCGAGGACCAGGAGGCTACGCTTGCGCAGATGAGAGGGCGCTTGGAGGCGTTGAAGAGTTGATTTTGATTCTCTCGCCTTCTTGTTTTTCTCTGTTTGATATGAAGGTTATGTCTTGGATGTTCGTTTATACTTATCTGGGTACCGGTGCTGGCGGGATGTTAAACGGCGTTTGAATTGCTACTGCTATGGGCGGCATTGGGGTCTTTCTTCGAGTATATATTTGAGCACTACCTCTCGCTACGGCTATGAATAGATGACTTCTCCATGCATTTTGCCTGATTCCTGCCATATAGATCTCTTCCCGTTGCCCAAAATAGACACCACATGACATGACTCAGCACGTCCCAAAGCGGCTAGCCCCGACGCGACAAACCTCTCGTCACTCCCTCGTCTCCTTGTCTCTTCTCTCTCTCCTTCATTGACATCGACTTCTCTTCTCTGCTTTCTTCACTGTCTCATATCTGCTGTGAATCGCTGCTTTATTCTCTTTGTGTCGAGTCTATAAATTGCTCGACTCTCTCGGCCTGGCACTGTAACACCTCGACAACTCGTCAGACGCCCTTTTCAGGCAAACACTATAGTCGAGCAATCAGCCTAGACAACCTGCCCTGCTCTACTCTCTGCATCTCGATCTATCTCTCGTCAGACAAGTCTACTTCTTAAACTCTTCTGCTCAATATGTCTGCCAAGCTCGACCAGTCTCTCGGTGAGATCATCAACACCCGACGCGCCAGCCGTCAAGGTCAGCGACGTCGTGGTCCTCGAGGCTCCAAGGCCGTAACTGCTCCAGTCGGTGGTGTGAAGAAGTCGACGAGGTCTGCCAAGTCTGCCACTAAGACTGTTCCAAATGCTCCTGCTGCTTCGGGAGAAAGCAAGATCATCGTGACTGGTTTGGTATGTCTTTGTTCATTTCCCTCTCTCTGTTTATATGAAGAAGCATATTCTAACTGGTACAGCCCTCCGATGTTGATGAAGCGAATATCAAGGTATGTTGATAAGAGGGGTGTCAAATGACCCCATCGCCGTCTCCGTTTGAGAAGCTATATTCGAACTTTCCCGAGCGATATGCGTCACCTTTCCTACCTTGCTTGCCATTTTCATGGCGATTACTGTACATGTGAAGAGAAGTCCATGTCACATCCCAGACAGCAGTCTCCTTCGCGCTTTGGCTCGCCCATCTGTGGCATGATGCAAAGATTGGTCGAAGTCGAGCTCTGTCGAGTCTCGCGGTTCCCTCCGTTTCCATATACTGAGCCGGCTTGTGCAATAGCGGCGCTTTTATGACTGGGACGCAGACTTTATACGGTCGGTTGTTCGGAGAAAATCCAACACCGCAACTATATGCCCTGATCTTGAGATCCTCATCTTGGGCGGATGAGTGTCAGCGAGCGCAGCAGTGATGAGCAGCACAACACAGCGTAACTAGCTATTCCATGCACTACACGACTTTGGAGGAGTATAAGCGCGAAGAACGATTGTACCAAAGACAAGTCGACTGGTCAATGTTCAGGGAAGTTGAAGGACCAGTTCTATGACACGGTTTCTCTTTCGCACGGCGTATCGTCTTTGTGGCAAGTTGCATTTCTATACATGCGCCATCAAACTGAAGGCCTTAGTCCACGCGCCTACCCGTCTGCTCCTGCACCGGTATCACCTCTGGATGGATGTGCGACGTATTGGTTGGGGTGGACCGTCGTCAGGGGGTCCGATTCGGGTATAAGAAGGATAGTACGCTTTGTTAGCGATTGCCATAGTGGATTTTGGGCGTGGGCTGGTGGGTGCTGGTGGAAAGTGTCTGGTCTCGGTCCCGTGAAATTCGCTCGTTCGTCGCTATCGTGTTCTACTCGGATCTTCGTCTCCCCGGATCCCCGACTATGGATGGACTACTGACTACTAACGCTGTCTCACGCTGTGCTCGCTGATATTATTCCTTCGAGTCCGACAGATTTTGCGAGCGTTTTTCTTCCTCATTTCTCTCTTACGTTTCGATCATTGCAGACGAGGTATAAACGCAGGAAATACTGATGACTTTCGGTTCGCGCAAATAGGAATATTTCCACAAGTCCGCTGGACCTGTGAAGAAGGTCATCCTTACATATAACCAGAATGGGACCAGCCGTGGCATTGCATCCATTGTCTTTTCGCGCCCTGAAACCGCCGCCAAGGCTGCGAAGGATTTGAATGGTTTGCTCATCGACAAGCGTCCGATCAAGGTATGTATCACTATCTTCGTTGTGTCTCGGCTATCGAGTCTAAACTTGCTGTCCTAGATTGAGGTCGTGGTTGATGCCTCCAACGCACCTGTCGCTCCAACCACGAAACCATTGACCGAACGCGTTGCGCAACCCAAAGCCCAGCCCAAGCCCGTGTCAGCCGCCAAACCCGCCAAAGCGAGCGGTGCAGGCAACAAGCGTAACCGTGCCCGGCGGGGTCGGAACGCCGGACGCCCGAAGCCGAAGACCAAGGAGGAGCTTGATGCGGAGATGGTGGATTATTATGCTGCTGCACCAGCGCCTGCTACGAACGGGGCTGCTCAGCCAGCTGCGAATGCTAATGAGGATATGGGAATGGATGAGATCTCGGTAGGTTATCCTTGGAACCACTGTTTCTTCGTTGGGTTATACTGATTTTCTTTCCAGTGACTTCTTGGTGTCGAGTTGCCTCCCAGGGTATAGGCGAATTGTGTCACCCAAAACCTCTCTGGCGGGCAATCTAGCACCTTGATTAGCTAGTATTACTTTGGCAAACGCAATATCTCTTCTCTGTCACATCCTCGTTTTGCGCTTCATCGTGGCTTACTCTGCTGTCGTCTCAACGTTGCTGCGAGTCATTTGCGAGCCAGCAAAGCCGCTCTCTTTCACATATTTCCTTGCACTCTTGATTTGGCTTCTGTTTGCTGGAGTTATTCGATATTGGCGGAATACGGGCTTATTTGTTCCTTTTTTTTTTTTTTTTCCTCTGCTTTTTGCTTCCCAACTGAATGTCTTAACTACGTATCTTTTATTTGCATGTCAACAGAAAGACCAGATTGCCAGCGCTCTTCCTTTTCTTGATCCTGTTTTATCTTTTTACGTTTCAGCAGAGTGCATTATCAGGAAACTAGCTGTGGTGAAGATCATTTAATGCTTTATTTGGGGTTGAATGGGAGGGAGGGAGGGATGGATGGAAGATCGGCTGGGAAAGGAGAAAGATTTTGGGAGTCATTCTAATTTCTTTGCTTTCCTTTTGCGTCTACTGTAACAGAAATACAATATTGAGCGTCTTGAGAGACTGATATCCTGCATCCGTAGTGTGTCCCAAGTACCCAGACAATTCAGACCGTCGCCAATACATCTCCCCTGAGGGTTCCTGTTGATGCTGCCGGCAACTCCTTCCGCAACCCCCTTGGCCCTTCCGCCCAACAGCAATGCCTTCCCGCTGCGGCGCACTGTTCTTTCCTCCAGCCCGCCCTGTTTGTTTATCTCCCACTTCTTCTGCTGTTTTCCTCTTCTTCCTCTCTTCTTCTCTTCCATCACAGCACATCTCTCTTCTCCTCTTTTCATCAACTTCCATCTCTGTTCCAACTCTAGTCTGCTTCAAAGCATCCCAGCACACAATACAAACACCCAGAAGCACAATCAAGCACTCAGACCAAGGCAAACATCATGCCGTCTGCCCTGTCCACCATGTTGTTCTTCACCCCGCTCCTCCTCGCCCCCTTGGCCAATGCCATCCAACTCACCGCTCCAGCGGAAGACAATTCCATTGCAGCTGGCTCCTCAGCAGAGGTTATCTGGAACAAGACTCCTCGCGATGCCTCGCGTATGTCTCTTTACCTAGCCAACTACGTCAACTGGCCACCCTCCATCGTGCCCTTGGCACACGATGTGAGCACTTCTGCTACGGAGTGGACTGTGCAGATTCCCTGCAACACGCCCGCCAGCTACGGGTACCAGATCGTTGCCGTCGAGGATGGCAATGTCTACGAAGTCTACGCTGTTGGTGACAGGTTCGAGGTTAGTGCCCATCAAGGCGAGGCGGCCTGTTGGGACTGGAATCCTGCAGGTACGCTCCAGACGGACTGTGGTACTACGGCTCCTTGCGATTGTTCTGAGACCCAGACGAGCACGGATACCGGTGCCAAGCCCACTCTTGCTGAGAGAGCTGTAGTGGTTGGCGATGGGGATGATGTCGAGGCCTTGAGTAACCCCGAGTGGGGTCATCCTGGATACGGTAAGCCAGGATATGGCAAGCCAGGACATGAGCACGACGACAGTGATGATGAGGATGACGACCACGACCACGATAGCGATAGCGACAGCGATAGCGATGATGAGCACCACCATGACAGTGATTATGATAGTGATGACTCGGACGACGAAGATGACAAGCACAAGAAGCACAAGAAGAAGCATGGCAAGAAGGGCAAGAAGGACAAGAAGAAGAAGGGCGACAAGAAGGACAAGAAACACAAGAAGAAGGGGGACAAGAAGCATAAGAAGAAGGACGACGATAAGAAGGATAAGAAGGACAAGAAAAAGGACAAGAAGGGCAAGGACAAGAAGAAGGACAAGAAGCACAAGAAGCATGGCAAGGAGGACAAGGAGGACAAGAAGCATCACAAGAAGGAAGCAGAGGCCCATGAGGAGGTTGCTAAGCAGTCATGGCTTGCCGGATGGTGATTCGACTCAAACCCCATCTCCGATACATATACGCATCACCGCCTGTAAAGAGACTGCTCGCTGTCTCTGCAGGAGATGAGAAAAAGTTTGACATTGACACGTCCACGATATACCTAGGTTGGCTCACGACATGGGCTGGTTTCTCGAGTTTTCTTTCGATTTCGCTTTCTGCACTTCAAGGCTTTGACTGGCTGTTCCGACTGTTGCGATCGAACTGTATGATTAGCTCCGTATAGATAGGGCCAATACACCATTATTCTCTTTGTGCTCTGTCTAAGTGCTTCGTGGTGATTGTACCGGTAGTGACTTTGATCTTGCGTAGTTCTAGCATTGCCTTACATACAAGATCTGGATACACGCGTGTTATCCAGGTACACTGAATGTTTGAACAGCAACCCAAAAACGTGGTTATGTTCAATGATTTTAGCGGGAAAACTAAAAAAGCGTAATCGTAGCTTTTCTATTTCGATAGCATCCTTGTTTAGCAGCGGAAATCAGGATCAAGGGTATCGACATTCTAAGTCGTGGCTTGGGGAGAGAGAGGGAGAACAAACGAACAATCGTCTAATCGTTCATCTTCGGTAGTAGGGAAGGCTTTTAAACCTGCAAATGGATTGTTGGGGCGGGAAAAAAACATGAACCCGAAATCGGGGACCGCGGAATAGCAAGTGAAATCATTCCGAAAGATAACGAGTTATTCTCTCGAGAGCCTGCAAGTCTCCTTCAACAGAATTTGCTAACTCCTTATCCACCCAACCCTGAGTGTATCCGCCCCCGAAATCAATCAGCCAGACATCATCATGTCCATCAAGCAGAATATTAGCCGGTTTCGCATCCCCCCAAACGGCCTGGTGCGCATGGAGACTTTTGAGAGCTTGTGTGATCTGTGTGAGCCATTTCTGTCGATGTGAGGCCCAATTCGGTTGATTCCCAGCGCAAAGCAGAGTCACGTTGTTGCAGTCAATGTACGACAGGAGAAGACCTACAACACGGCCCGTCGTCTTATCCTGGACAACTCCATAGAGCCTAGGTACCTGCACGGAAGTGAAAAGTTTCGCAGACTCGATCTTCGAGTACGCGTTAAGTTCGCGCAAGGTGGAATTCTGGTCCCCTGCGGAGACTTGCTTGAAGAAGCAAATTTGCTGCTGTCCTCGAATGGACACTTTGCGGGGCACGGCGGGCAGAGCTGTGCAGTTTTCTGGGAGCAGAACATGGATATCGTCGGGGCTGTAGACGGGAAATTTGAAATCGTCTGCTAGCTGAGGATGATCCGGTAAAAGAGCGCCGACGAAACGACTATGGCAATTCTCATGCATTTGAACTGGCGACAATTTGCCGTCGACGACTCGTAATGTGTAGTACAACGTTTCTGGGAACAGGCAATCTTGGAGCGTATATCTGCGCTCGAAGTTCAGTGGTGGGATATCTGAGATAAGAGGAAGGAAAGGCTCCATGACCCAAGCGCACATCTCCTCAAGAGGGTCGTCGAAGTCACCCAGCTCATCTGTCGTCTCCGGGATGTAGTCGGGCTCCAGGTGACTGATATGGCGCAAATATTCATCCAGGAGGGCCGGTGATGTTTCAAAATTAGAGGGGGTTAAGTCGATCTGGAAGTGTTTGTCGGCGACATGGACATTCACCTGGGTATTTTTATTCTTGCTGCTTGACCAAAAGGGTCCAATGTCATAGGGAAACTGTGACGGCATGAGTGAATTTGAAATGTAAGGCTTTATAAGAACTCTATTTGTGAAAGGTGGAAAATAGAGGGCGGGATTTCTACGCAGGACCAGGAGGAGCTGGCTTTAAATTGTTGACTTCCAAGGCTGACACAACGTAAGGTTCGCAGCAGCCTTACGTAACATGCTAGGCTCCAGCCGCATGTCGCGCCCTCTCGCTGATCAGGTTCGTCGTCTAGCTTTTTGCTTCCTATAATACAAGGCCACTAACCCGTGTTATATTTTGTTATATTCTGGCTTTGTGGTACTCTTACAGACTGCCGATGGGCTGTGCCCAGCTCATCAGTATGTTGTGTCCATACCAATTGGTACGGTCATCGTACGGCCGTCAAATCTTGAACTTGGCTGAACAGGCTGCCTCTGTTCGCGCTGCACTATACTGTGCCAATACGTATCAATGGTCTTTGGGCCATTTGATGCCATGAGCCTTACTGTTTCTTGTTGGCTACTATAGGAGATCCAAAGCGTCAGCGAAGAATTCGCAAGAAGAGGGCGCACCTCTTCGCTGTCTGGTATCCATGGCCTCGCCGCCAATCATCGTGCTACGCATTGTCTTTGCTTGCTGTTCTTAATAGCATACACAGATGCTATGCTATCTAGACACTTCTATCCCAGGCAAACGAATCTCAATGGGCGCCTATCTGCATCAGGCCTACGATTATGCGCCTGGTGGGATATTATTTACGCCTTGACTTGTGGCCTTGTTGCCCTCATGGAATGCATCGATTTTGGCATATAAAGGTTTATCTTTTACTTCTCCGCCATGTAGAGGTTATATCGCATTTCTATTCTATTCTGCAAATTTAGTGTTTTCTCTGGAAATACAGCTACGTACGTACTGCCTAACTTTCCGATTTATCGCAAAACATGTGCGGCCGTCAATACCGAGTCTATCGTTGCGGGTGCAGAAAGCTCATGCGGGGAATAGCATATTGCCGCCGCTCCAGGATCAATCCGCGGACCGGGAGGCAACTGATGTGCGGGGAGGAAAGAACGGTTACGGATGTTGCTGATCATGGATTATGTAACGAGATTCAATGCTACCTAGAGGACCTCGTCGTGAATGGTTGGAAATGTTGTCTCTATCGGCATAGAAACTACGAAGGGAATGAGATCTGCGAGGGATCAGTCCTTGGTCGTCGAGGGCAGACCCCTTGCGGTCACCGTGTTTGCCCAAGCTGCAGGTACGCTTAAGAAGGTGAGTACACTCCAGCAGCAGTATCGAGATATTCCCTAACCCGATATTAGTAGATCAACATCGGCTTTGCGTGTGCCGCATAGCGTAAGGTCGATTAGTTCTTGAGCCCCAATGCATTGGAGCCCCTGAGACCTGGAAGCCGTTATATATGTCCACATTCCAGTTGCAAACGCAACCTACTCCGGCACTAGATTTAGCTAGAGGCCTGCCGATACTATGTTAGCGCTCTTGATAGGTCTAGATGAACTGGGTGTGCACCTCGCTCTTTTGCTCACTTTTTGTTTTGTATGATGCCACTTAATCGTCAATTTCCATGTTTGGCACCTTATTTTATATGTGTTTGGACCATGCCAACAGCGTCCCTGTTTTCCGTCAGTCGTTCATTTTATTCCTTTTGATCACTCGCTTACACGTTTACAAATTGAATGCCTCTTATGTTGACGAGTAATAAGAATTAGCTAAGCGTATAAATGTCGATGAACTTCCTCGAGTTATGCTTCGTTTTCAGCCAAAATTAAAATGTAATTTACGGTGATTAATGTTAATTTCATAAACTTTACATTTCTCAATAGTAGTCTTTGGAGGCTCGGTTTACGAGTGTACAAGAGGACAATAGGTCAATTGCGTAAAAGACAGTCTTGCCAAATCTCTTATATCGAAGGTCGGCAGGCTCTGCAAAGAGATGGCACGGCGTAGGTAGCTCATCGTTAGCATGCAAATGTGAGCAAGAAACTTAATATTTATACATAGTAGATCCATCTTTAAGGTGTCTTGCACCATTTAAACAGAGGGTTATGATAAAGCTTTATACTAGAAACTTTCTTTTGTTCTAAGGAAGCTTGTTATCTTATAAACGGACCAAAAGAGGGTAAAAGTTAACAGCTAATCTATAGCTATAATTATTTTAATTATACTCTCTAATGCACTCGCTATCATTAATACTAAAATTTCCTTCCTGGATCTAGAAAGATTCTTTATTATCAAATATATGTACAAGGCTTGAAGGCAGTTCTTCGTATTAAAATCACTACTACTAAAAGCCAACAGTCCTAGAAGTAGCGTGTTAGTTCTAGAGACCAGGAGAAAGCAAACATAGCTTTCGAAAGGGCACGCCCAATTTATGAGTCATTTCTGACTCATTACGGGGCGGTTTTGAAATCTCAAGCAGCGTAGTCCCAGGAGATTCAAGGACCATATCGTGGCCACTGAACGAGTAAAACATTGTAATTCGCACAACTCGCGCATCGTTCTGAGTCATGAGGGAAGAAAATTTGTGAATTCTTTCAAGGGAAAGACTCCGCCACCCTGGTTACTTGGCACGCATAGCTTATATTCAGAAAGCCTTTTTGCTCGACTGCGATAAATCCGTGCCACTGTCACTCTCGTCCCTGCACTGCAACTAGAACAGCAGCAATTAATTTTTGGACTTCCTTGAAGAATCCCCCGAAATCGCAGTAACAGCAAAGCGACGCGCCATGGTTTCTCAGCAAGATTACATACCCGGCTACGGCGACTACTTGGTTCTAACCGATGATTGCGACAGCTCCGTCGAGAAGGCTGTACTTGAACTCGAGCAATATGCTGAACCTGTGGAGCGCTACTACCAACCTGGGTTATACTATCCTGTTCGTGTTGGTGAACTGCTTGTAGGAAGATACCGCATCGAGCATAAACTTGGGCATGGCGGCTTCTCCACTGTTTGGATGGCTCATGATGTTGAAGAGCAAAGAGACGTGGCACTCAAGATTATGGTTACTGGTGCTGTTGGAGAGCATGAGCTGGATATGCAGAATAAAATTATTCAGACTGTCCAGGACCATTCCAATCTCCTCCTATATACATCGACTTTCTTGCTTGAAAGCTCTGCTGGTTATTATCACCGCGTCCTGGTGTTCCCACTGCGAGGTCCCAGCCTCGGCTCATTTATCAAGAAATACTTGAAGGGGATGTCAATGGTTGCCCGCATGTCTGCTGCAAAGCAGTTGTTGCAGGCTTTAAATTCCTTACACACCAGGGGAATTGTACACCGAGGTAGGTCAACAAACACCTTGTTCCCTATTGCTGGTCGATGTACTAATCTTAATATACCTTGTAGATTTGAATTCCAATTGTGTTATGTGGGGTCTTGTTTCCCTTGACAACCTCAATATTGATGCAAAATACAAACTCCTCGGTCGACCCCAGAAGATGGAACTAGATGAATTATGGCGAGAGGGAGACCATGTAGGGCCTATGGAGCCTTCGTTAAGTTTACTTACAGATACCATCTACCTGGGTGATTTTGGACACTCGATTGAAGTTGGCACTCTTGTGAATCAAAAGGTCCAGACCCCTATATTCTATTGTGCCCCGGAGCGATTGCATGATATAAATCCAAGCCCAGCCAGCGACATGTGGAGCTACATGTGCATTTTCTTTGAACTCTGTACTGGGCTCATCCCTTTCTCAACTCCTTTCTTTTGTCAGGATATCGCCCTTCTGATGGATGATTTTGTCAACGTTTGTGGACCGCTACCTGAGAAATGGAAGGGCCATTACACTGTTGGTGACAGGGTAGATGATTCGTGGTATGACCAAAGGAGAGCACCCGAGCCGACAATGTCTATCTCGTCACTCATTGAGCGCGGACGACCCGGCATTAGCTCATATGAGCGAGACCTTATATTATCTGTTCTGTTGAAAGGGTTATGCTATTTACCTGAGGATCGAATAACCACGACCCAGCTTCTTCAGGATAGTTCATTTCGAGCTCTCATGGAGATGTATGGTTGCTAAATGGACGCTTTTGCCGTAAGGTCTTTACGTCTTTATCATCAGCTTCCGAATTTCGTCTGCTGTTTCCTTGGCATAAAATTTCGGCTTATATAACAGTCATCTTGAGTTACCTATTATAACTACCCAAAATACCATACAAATCAGAGAAATCAGGAAAAGGTAGCTATGCTCCAAGTGTTATAAGTGAGGCTTGAATCCGAGCTTGCTTCAGGACCTGTCCGTCCAAGATATAGACGGATCGCAAGCAACTAGCACCTAAAATGACATGCACGGAAGTCGTAGCCGTAACAATGAGAAAGTATGCTCTAAGCAACGCGGACTCTGTCCGCCACCCCTATGGTCCATGTTCGACTACTGCCACTCCCACTGCTTGGTTGTGTAGTTGTAACGCTGGTACCGCTGATATTCATGATTCCATTGCGAGGCAGAGTATTGCGCGTAAGTCGCAGAATATGTAGTCGGTACCGCTGCCATTGGTGCTGGAGCTGTTGCCAGAGCTGTTGTTGGAGCAGTCGTTGGAGCAGTCGTTGGAGCAGTTGCCGGAGCAGTTGCCGGAGCTGTTGCTTGGGTTGCAGGAGCTAGCGTCACAGCAGAAGCTCCTCCAAAGAGGTAATGACCAGTGCTGAGACTGTGGTCCAAAGTATACTGCTTGGCCGTACGCCTCATCACAGACTCCCCCAGCAGTCGCAGATTGTCGAACGCTGTTGCGCCTACTCCTAGACCTTCGAGGTATATATGAACCTTCTTTCTGCCGCTTCCACCACCACTTGCCTGAGCAGTGATATGAAGCTTGTCAGAAGAGGTGATGCCGGTAGAGGTGTCCTTGGTAAATAGATGGGGCGGGCCACTATAGAAGAAATTATCTTTCTGAGGTATGGTAAGGAGACACAGAATTTTCAGCAACCGTACATGATGGCAACCTTGTTATCTCCAAGCCTCACGGCACAAGCATGAACAAAATGTTCGGTAAGAGCTTTTATCGTCGCTCGGCTTACTTTCCTCTGATCAGACAAAGCAATTAGTGCATTCCACGCACCATCTAACCACTCGATTGTAATGGTGCCGATGTTGCCGGACAAGCGATCGACAGCGAGGTGGTTGGAGTATGGCATGTCTAAATAGTCCAGGTCAACTGATAGCCAATAGAGTCCTGCTGTGAATTCCCAGAGTTGAATAGAGAGTTAAAGAAGACAGAAAAGCGAGTCCAGAAAGAAAAGCGTCCATCCTAAAATGTGGTAAGAATGGGGAAAACACCCATGCTATATATATACCGTTGTAAGCCAGCCTTGTTCATTGGTATTGGTCGTGGTGATATTGGCCTCATCCTTGAGTCAGTGTTGCCTGCCACCTGGAAGTGCGCAAGTGCTCTTCAGGCAAACATGCATGAAGCAGGGTAGAATCTGCCAATGGTATAAAAGTACATGAATGTACATATGTTCTGTCCCTTTCTCCGCTTAAGCGAGATGCCAACGAGAAACGAGAGGAGGGTCCGTAGTTCTCAGGCAATGTTTCACAGATTATAGGTATATTCGTGGTGGATGGTCCGTACAACATGCAATAGGAAACAATAGCCATTTTTTATGATAATATCATGGTATCAAGCCTCTCCAGCGATGTCATATCATTGCTTCCCATTAGCTTCCACGCTTGCCAATCGAGCGAGGGGCTGGTCACAGCCTGGGTCACACCCATTTTCGCCCAGCCGCGACTCACATATCTGGGCCCAACAATTCACCCAGGTTGGGCACTAGCCAATAGAACGGTTCGCAAGGAAAGCTCGAGATTGGATCGCGCGATGCGGCGACGGGATGTCCAAGCTAAGCCAATGAGAATAGGCGAAGGCCATTTTAAGTTTGTTCTCGCTTATCCAACATGGATTTAAATGGGCAGCAAGTGGGTTGAGAAGTGCATGTGGTTTTGAGGAGTGATATATTGCTAAGCTAAAAAAGGTCTCTCGGACCTTGGTCTATCTCTAGCTTGACAACTAAACTATGCTTTGAATATATATATATATATATATATAATTCTAGTAATTTTTCTGTATAATCTTATAGTTATAGAAGTATATGTCTATATCCATGTGTATTTCCAAGATAATTAATCACGTGTAGGGAGTGGGTTTTTTTTACCCAGTACTATCATATATATACCTTGGTGAATTGGCACGCTAGGCAGTGAGTATTTCTATCTAACATTTACCCTTCTACTTTATAACTTCCTTACTATGTTTCACGGCATTTATTTTTCTATCTCTTCCATCTATAGATTCTCACATGATAAAGCTGTCTTTTTTCCCTCGGGCCATGTTATCGCTTCTGCGGCCTTTCCGACTTGGACGGAGATGGAAGCCCAGTTGAGGTAGACCCGAATCCCAATTTGCCTACGACTTGATATCGCTCCCTGATGATTTCTCCTATTCGAGTAGGATAATACCGGGAAGCAATATAGTCTGGAAGAGTCTCTTCTTCAATTTTGTGGTATTCAGGTATCCGAACGAAGTTCGAATTGGAGAAATCAAGGGGTGGCTTGCTCGTGACATGAAGTGAGGTCTCTCTTGATTTTTAAGTACTCGGATCCAATACGCTTATGCACTGTAATTGCAGTGGCCGTCGTTATGTTATGCTTAAAATTTTCGTCCAGGCTTCATCTATGGGCCAGCAAGTGGATGACGAGCTCAAGATATATAGACGCATGGAGCAATCCCCAAGAGGCCATCCCGGCCGTGACGCGGTCAGAACATTACTTGATACTTTCTACATCGATGGCCCTGAAGACAAGCACCGATGCCTTGTGCATCCCCCATTATGGGAGAGTGTTTTGACTTTCTTACGCCGCAACCCGGTAAAAAGGCTGCCTTCAGCGATTGTAGCGTACGTTCTCCGGCGCCTTTTTCTGGCGTTGGATTATCTACATACGGAGTGCCAGATCATACATACTGGTTTGTGGTCCGATTTGCCCCCCTTTGCTTCTATAATTTACTCTTTTTTCTATTAGATATAAAGGCCGATAATATCATGCTCGGTATCAACGATGATTCAGTCTTTAGCGACTTCGAGGAGAAGGAGCTTCAACGCCCTGTTCCGAGGAAGGAGGTGGACATGGACGGGAGAACAATTTACATGTCCCGGGATCTCAGAATGCCTAAAGATCTTGGTGGCCCAGTCCTATGCGATTTTGGTTCGGCCATGCTCGGCAACCTATACCGCACAGAATTCGTTCCACCTAATATCTATCGAGCACCTGAAGTGATTCTAGGAGTTCCATGGACGTATAGCGTAGATATATGGAACGTGGGGTGCATGGTATGATAATGAACCTGATTATAATTGTACGAAAATTGCTGAAAGCTAGATTATAGATTTGAGACATTTACGAAGGCGGTTCCTTGTTCTCCGGCCAAGACCCCGAATTCCAGAAGTACCGAAGCCGAGCCCACCTCGCTGAAATAATAAATCTTCTTGGTCCCCCGCCGCCTAGTCTTCTTGCACAAGGGGAGCTGAAAGACAAATTCTTCTCAGGCGAAGGCAAGTCAAGCTTCTTGTTATCCTACTATCTGTTAAATTCTGGTCCAAATCCACTAACTATATACGATTCTCTAGGTGAATTCCTCACTAAAGATTTATTAAAGGATCAAATTCCACTCGAGGAGCGGGAAAATACACTCGAGGGCGAAGAGGAGAGAGAGGCCTTTTTACGTCTAATGCGAAAAATGCTGCAGTGGGAGCCCGGAAAGCGTAGCTCCGCTCAGGACCTAGGGGAGGACGAATGGATACATAAGCATTTGTAGTTAAGTATACATCGAGGAATGAAAGCCGACAGAGGACCTGCCTGAGCAACAGTGGAGTCAGTGGCAGTGCCTTGAACAATAGAAGCAGAAGTTGTCGCGCTAGTAGTGAAAGCATCAGCACTATAGGATGTTCTAGTCGAGAGCTTCAGCGGTAAACGGTGTTTACCCAATCATTTCGCTCATATATAGTCTATATATCCAATGAAGGTTAGATATTCCTGGGTATGCTTTCTTAAATTGCTTCACTTTCCACTAAGCCCTATAGGATTCACAAAAGGTCCTTCTCTGATATTACAGGATTTGATGGAAATATCGCTCCGAATATTGTCTTGCCTATAATCCCAATCTTATTTAACTTTATTATTTCCTATTTTAGTAAAAAAGTGTTAAATTTCCAGAAATTACCTAGGAATAGATTATTACTGTGCTGGGCACGGCACCGGAAAATATATAGAGCTTGCTTACCATTTTCGTGTATATTTTTGTTGCTGACCCCCTATTGCGTCCTTTCTCTTTTCTAATAATGTTTTATATATATCTTTTTGCTGTATATAATTGCGCCGTTGCTAGTGATCTATGGTTTCTTTAGGTTTAAGTACACACCTGCAAGTACACGCGGGGAGGTCCTCAAGGACTTACCAACATGGCTCAACTCCGCCTACATATGGGAAATATCTATGCAGACCCACATATGCCCCGAGGAATTCCTCAATTAATAATAATAGACGAAATGATGCAGTCGTGGCCCGTGGCAGCCTAATAGGCATCGACCAGCGCCTCCCCACATAAATAACCAGTCAAGCACCGAGACCAGGAAAAGTGATTCGCAGAATTAATTCATACAAAATGGAACGAATCCAAAAAATCGCCATTTTCGGCGTAAGTCTTTCCTTCCCTCTTCGCTAATAAGGAACCTCTGACCAAACATTCCCCGTAGGCATCTGGCAACTTCGGCACCCCCATAACATCAGCCCTCAGGGACGCTGGGTTCAACCTTACAATAATAACCCGACCAGAATCAACCTCAACATTCCCATCAGGAATCCCCGTGATCAGGACATCCTACACAGTCCCCGACCTAAAAGTATCCCTGGATGGTCAAGATGCAGTGGTCAACGTTGTCGGCCCGGCGGGGATCAAACATCAAGTTACTATGATTGATGCCGCGGAGGCAGCTGGCGTGAAGAGATTCATCGTGGATGATTTTGGTTGGGGTCCGAGTGTCCGTGGGTTTCCTGAGTTCGAGGCGATTCATGCCCAGCGAAGAGAAGGATGGGATCATGCGAGAAAGAGAGCGGAGGAGAATCCCGGTTTTACGTGGACGGGTATCACAACGGGGAATCCGATCGATTGGGTAAGTAAGATTTTACTGTCCTTTTTCTTCTTGTGCAAATAAGGTGGGCATATGGGCGGCAAATACTAATTACGTTATAGGCATTGAAACGATTCCCGCTCATGGGATTCGACATCGCAAAGCGCTCGGCTATCATTTACGATTCCGGCAAGGAGGAATTCACCGGTACCACGCTGAATGGTATCGGCCAGTCCGTTGTCGGCGTACTGCAACACCCGCACGAGACAGCAAACCGGTTCGTGAGAGTTCTGTCCATCAAAACATGCCAGAATGAACTGTTAGATGCTTTCCAGAAAGCAACGGGTACTGGATGGGATATCCAGCACTCCACAACCAAGGAGCTTTCAGAAAGCGGGCGGAAAAAGTTTCGCGATGGTATTGGCGGGTGGGTTTTGGAATTGGTAGTTGCACAGTTATTCGATGAAGGAAAGGCAAGGTGTATTGTTGCGCCGTCACGCAGAGAGTCAGACGCTGAGTTATTGGGCGTTTTGGAGGAATCGACCCCGGGAATTGTTGAGAAGGTCTTGGGGCCAAATTAACCGATGCATTACAATGTACCTAAGCTGTTAAGCAAGAGTTATACCGCACTCAGATATAAAACTGTCAAATATCAAATAAAGATGTCTATCCCATCTGTAGCCAACGCCAACTAAATTTGCAAACCAAGGTCATTAACTTCACGCTGACCAAATTGGGACCGATTGGGAATTGATTTGCAGCAATATGGGCGTGTTTTCCTATACTCCGTAGTCGAAAGGACCCAATCTCCAGATAGTACACAACTCTGGAGAGCCCATGAATCTCAGCAGCTTTACAGCAAACAAGATTAACAACATATTTCCTCCTTTTGACGAGTCTTAAAAGAAGCACCGCAGAGTTATACAGACTGCGTATTTATACGAGCGTTCTGTGTCTTAAACCTTCATGCAGCTTCAACAGCAACTTTGTAGCCGGAAGAAAAGATAAAACATGTTTACGGAGCAATCTTTCTATTCAGCACCATGATCGACGCCGAGAGTGTGGACCACCGGGCGATCTTAACTGCCCGAGACCATCTCGATTAACAATCATCACCTTGGATAACAAGGTCGATTCGATTTGTCATGGTGGCGAGTTAAACGCCATGATACTGAACTTACCTTGGAGCATGAGATTGACATTCATACTATCATCAAATCTCACATTTCGTATGCCTCGGCCTTCGGTATTGGATTATTCAACCATCTAGCAGCATCGGCACTACATTGCAGTTTGTTGATCTACTTAACTGGCGGCGTACTCTTGCAATTGACAATCTATACATGCAAAATCAGCACTGATTCCTCTGTTTAGCTGCAATTAAGCACTTGAATTCACTGAGCTCCTTTCACTATCATCATGACAAAGACAGTCCTAATCACTGGTGCCACCGGCAAACAAGGCGGAGCCGTCGTGGACCACCTACTCAGCGCAGATGCAGACGTTCGCATTTTGGCCGTCACTCGCGATACCAAATCTGCGTCGGCGCAGAGGTTTGCGCAGAAATCAGACAAGATTACCATGGTGGAAGGGAACATGAATGATCCTGCAACTATATTCAAGAACGCGAAGAAGGCCACTTCATCCGAGATATGGGGCCTATTTAGTGTCCAGGTTAGAACCTGTTTCTACTCTCAACCCTTTGTCTTGTTCTTTTATTAGTGGCGTCAATTGACAGTTTCATCTATAGTCTCCCTGGGGCAAAGGCCAAGCCCCAGAAGAACAGCAAGGAAAAGCGCTGATCGATGAATCCATCAAGAACGGCGTGAAATTCTTCGTCTACTCCTCTGTCGACCGCGGCGGCGACGCATCCTACGATAACCCGACCAACATCCCGCATTTCCGCAGCAAACATAACATCGAGCACTACCTGGGCGAGAAAACGCAGAATGGCGAGATGGAATGGGTGATTCTTCGACCCACGGCTTTCTTCGACAATCTAGTACCAGGCTTCGTCGGGAGGCTCATGTTTACGTCTATAAAGCTGGCACTCAAGGGTAAGCCTCTGCAGCAAATTGCTGTCAGTGATATTGGATGGTTCGCTGCGCAGGCATTTATGAAGCCGGCCGAGTATAAGGGGAAGTACATCTCGCTTGCTGGGGAGGAATTGACCTATGATCAGCTGGCGAAGGTCTTCAAGGAGAAAACAGGCCACGATATTCCAACAACATACCATTTCCTCTGTCATATCGCTATGTGGCTCTCGAAGGATATTGGGTTAATGCTGAATTGGTTCCATGATGAGGGATATAAAGCGGACATTCCGGCTTTGAAGAGGATGCATCCTGGCCTGAAGGATTTTGGGACTTGGTTGGAGCAGGACAGCCAGTTCATGAGCAAGTAAAGGAGGGGCCCAAAAAGTTGTTTTGTACCTTTGTATTTATATGCGTGTACTACTAGGTGGCCAAAATACTGTGTGCAACTAATATTTAATTCAAAAGAACGTACTTTGTTCATCTCACCTGGATCTCGCATACCATGACATCACACAAACATGCTGCCAAATAAAGCCGCAGAATGTCTCCGTCAATCTCCACTTCTCGCCCACTTGGGTGTGCTTAATTGGGAAGTGTCCGAAATGTCTCCGGCATCTAGATATCAGACTCACAGGTATAAAAAGATGCCACCTGCAGAAAAGAATAATTGATGTTGATCTAACTCCTATACTACACAAGATTTCAAACAGATATGGCAGCCGTTGTATCACCGGCGCACGCCAAAACCTGTACTCTGTCCACATCTAATACCTATGCCTACGTACATATCCTGCCGGCTAAGCCAAACAAGCCCACCATCCTATTCCTCCATGGCTTCCCATCCACAAGCTACGACTGGCGTCACCAGATAGCTTTCTTTGCCAGCAACGGTTATGGCGTTCTCGCTCCTGATCTACTGGGGTATGGCGGAACAAGCAAGCCAACAACCCTCGAAAGCTACAAAGCCAAGACAATGGCGACAGAGATAGTCGAAGTCCTGGACATCGAAGGAATACCCCAAATCCATGCTGTTGGACATGATACGGGCTGCTACCTTCTCTCTAAGCTTGCGAATTATTTTCCCGATCGACTACGTAGCTGTAGCTTCTTGGAGGTGCCTTACGCAAAGCCGGGTGAGCCGTTTGACTTGGATGCAATCAATGCTATGATGAAGCAAATGTTGGGGTTCGAGAGATTCGGGTATATAAACTTTTTTACTGAAGATAAAGCAGGTGGTATTATTAATGAACATGTAAGTATCCACTCGACCGTTGTCCCTTGCTGATCGACTTTGAATGCTCACTATTCATCTTTTAGCTAGAATCATTCTTCACGCTGTTCTACCCTGCCAATGCGGACTTATGGGTCGAGCATCTATGCCCGATCGGTGCAGCAGAGACGTGGCTCAGGAATGACCAGCGTGGAGCTCTAGCTCCGTTTATCACAGAAGAGGTATGAAATATTGGAGAGGAAATACATACACTGCAACTTTCTTTCTATGCCGTTAATCTAACCATCTGTTTATAGGAAATGTCTATTCACTGCAAAGTCATGAAAGACAACTATTCAGCTGCACTTATGTGGTATCGGGCTCTTGTATCAAACGTAAACATCCCAGACGAGCGTGATGTTGATCCGAACCTCAAAATGCCCGCCCTAATGGTACACTCTAAGCCAAGCCGTTTGATGCCCGCCGGTATAGTGGAACAAATGAGGCCATTTGCAAAAGATCTGACAGTAAAAGAAGTCGGCGCTTTGGGACACTGGGTGCAGCTGGAGGAGAAAGATGAAGTTAACTCCCTATTACAAGAGTTTATAGAAGGGCTCTAGTTCAGAAAGTTGCCCTTAGCCTTTATTATATACAAGAAGAGATTCTACTCAATTCTATGTCTGCGTTTTTACCAGATAATATCAAAAAATATTCTTCCCAATGAAGGGCCTCCCATACAAGAGGCTTATTAGGTTGTATGTATCCTTTCTAAAAAAATTAGATAACCATTGAAAATGCAGAATGAACCGGCCTACTTTCTTTCAATATTCCAGACTTACGGTTAATTATAGTTGAAGAAAATCTTTTCGCAGCGTCACCATGTTTGAAAATGCCTGCAGGATTCATTAAAGGGAGCATTGTACGATCAACTTCTAGAGATACGAATCTTCTAAACAAAGCATATAATATTAAAAACCAAACAAACAAAACAATAAATAATACTAAGCAAAAAACAATAATAGGGCAACAGAAAGGCCAGACTCGCCACAAACACATGACAAATGCGCGTCAAAGAAAATCGTCTTCTCTGCACAAAGGAAGCGCGTCTAAGTGTCTTTGGGTTTTGGTTCCTTTGTTGCGAGTTATTTTAGTTCTTTTCGCCGCCTGAGAGAGTTCGGCTGGTGGGTGCGAGGATCCGGGGTAGATGGGGACGGGGTATCCATGGCAAGGAAATCAGGTACCCGTGCGGGGGAGGCATTGGGGAAATTCGAGGAATTGTATAATGACATTACTTTTATCCAAAGAAGCCAGGGAGAAACAACGGCATTGATGTTAGATCTATAACACGGGATTCTGCCGTTGGCAATTGCCTTTTGGTTTGGCGTAGGGATTCCCCTACTATGGGTAAAATCTATCCGAGAATCAAATACAACAATTGGATTGTGATCATTAGTTTTTTTTAATAATGTAGCCTGAAAGAAATTAAATGAAATATATCATTTTTAGAGATAGATATCTTCAATATACCGACCTTGACCGCGATTTGCAGCGTTGTAATTTGCCTTATTACATGTAGCAAGTAGACAGTTATTTTTGAAACTTAACACAAGCTTTAAAGGGTGTAAATACCTCTGGTAAGCCATAAGACATATTGTGTTCGGCGGATAGAGTCACCTAGATTCAGCAAGGATTGAACGATCCCCTGGCATGTTAATATTCGAAGGCTGTCTGTGTAGACTATCCTTTTCCCTGTTAGAAGTTTGCAGGTTGATACTCGGGGCACCATAAAACCAGGGCTGCAGTTGCGCGTCCTGGGCGCCCCGATTAAATTCATGGTTCCAGGCGAGAAGGTTTATCACCGGAATTTAAGTAAGGGAAAAGAGAAAATCCAAACTTATCGTCTTCAACAGTTGCATTGAGAGCCGCGCAAGTATCCCTGTACATGGCCAGTTAAGAGTTGTACCTGGAGGGAGGACTCAAAGAGGGCGTACTCGCTGAAGCGACCAGTTTGCTGGCGGCGATATGGTTTTGCCAGTTTAACGATGGCAAATCTCAGAAGATACCGTCATGCATGTGGGAGACTCTATTATACTCATAAGAGGTAACAAGGAGCTATTAAGAGCGCTTCAGAACGCGAGTATAGAGCAAAAGTCCAAAAAGTATTCCATCTGGAGAAGGTATCTTGCAAATTGGAAACAACAATCTCTCTTCTTGGTAACATGCGCTTTGGTCGGCGCATCATCGCTTTGGAAATCGAATTGCAGCTGGTTGGTAGGGATGCTACGAAACTTGTAACGTTGGACCGGGAAAAAATTGCGACTAAAGCTTCATTTGAGGGTATCTTTGAATTTGAGAACCCATTACTCTTAGCCCCAATGGACACTCGCAAGGCGTCAGTTATTTTTCAGGATATTAAGCACTCCCAGAACAGCCAATGTCAGATATGAAAGGACTGAGGAAGCGGCTGCGAGGAGGACATCCTCCTCTTATAGTCGGACGTCTCTTAAAGAGCGATTTGGTCATCACCATAACACATAAGATGCGATTCTTTTCTTTTCATTAATATGATCCGATTATGTTGAGAGAATCAGGTGAAAATGGACAAGTGCACGTGACTATAGCGCTATGACAATACCAAACGGCGCTAGTAACGGAAAATGGATAATAAAACGACGTGATTGGTCTGGAATGGCGGGTTCGCTGCCGCCGGGTCAATGCTGGTAACAAATGGTCAAAAATACATACAGCAGGCACATTCAGCCTGGATGTTTTGGATAATGAAGGGGAGGATCTTGCAAGGCACGGAGCAATCAGCCGAGTGTCCTTGATGAGACTGTAGCATCGCCTGTATAGACATGAAACGTGTAATCGTAGTTCATCGTTTCAGATGTTGAAGCTGGTTTTCTTCGCCTGGCGAGTTGCGACGCCAAGCGGAAACAGATACCCGGAGTCGCGATTTTTTCAGGGATGATCATATTGGGACCGTTTGTGAAGATATTTGGGCTAATGGGTCGAGTTACTGAAGAATATCAAGTTTCATGACAGTTCATAAATGCTTGAACTCAAGTTTGGGCCGTCCGCTCAGAAGCGAAGCATCGGAGCCCCGTGCGTGAAGAATGACAAATATTTGCGCAGAATACGAGTGTTGACAAATTGCAACGACCACCAAGACGGACATTTTTGAGAATCGGAGGCGATATATCAGGCTCATCATTTGGAAAAAAAAAAAAAAAAAGCAGGCAAGAAATAAAGCATTAGATCCACCCAGCACTTTGTGTCGCGGATCCCTCATTCAGGTTCAAGTTCCATTCAACATCCGGATTGAACCTGGGGTCGGGGAATTTGATATCCTATTACGGACAAAACAACCCTGCAACGCAAAGAAGCAGGATGAATGGTTCCTAAAGTAGTAAATAAGCTTGATCCTCCAGTACGCTTTGGGATGCTGCACGTACCCCGCCAACCACCTGCAAAAAATATCATGATGATAAGCAAGGAGGTTGGAAAGGAAGCAAAAAAAAAATAAAATAAAATAAAATAAAAAGCAATGAGGAACCAGAACAATCGCCCGAAATTTTGAAGAAGAATAACCTTGCATAAAATCAGAGCGATCGAAAAAAAACCACCAAACCTCCCCACAATCCCACCAGTCTGGACAGTGGAACAAGCAACGGCGCCCCCATGCAAAGTCCAGCGTATCAGCGGGCGCAACAAGGACAGAAGACTCCCTTTGAGTGGCTGGTCGGATGTGGATCCCCTGTCTTCCGCGGCGACGGCGCGTTCCGGGGCGATGGACGGTGGGCTGCGGCGCGCCGAGGGGGATGGATCTTCTACTGTGGGCCACCTTGGGGCCTGCCGATTGAGATGATTGTCAGGGGGCAAATTTGGTCTGGGCTGCATTGCTGTGACCACAAAACAGGTCTCTGGGATAATTTCCCTCGATGACGCGCTGTGTGAATCCAGATGCGAGGGGTATGTTGGACTATCGATTACGGGAATTGGGAGCAATCGATAGTCGATAACTCAAACGATAAAGCGCAAACAAGTAACGCGCAAAGGGACTTTGTGAACGGTTTTCCTTCACATCCCTTGCGCTGCACAATCGTAGCTGTCCCACAGCAAAGACCGTGCAAATTCCAGGTCCATGGACACGTCGAGTGGGAATCTCTCATCGTCTCACCAGGGGCGAAAAGGGCCGAGGGGAGCAGTGGAGCAACTAAACCTCCAAGTCAGTCCCGCCAGAGTGGGCGAAACGGCTCGGGTCTTCCCTCCCATTTCCGCAGTTCTGTTGAGAGCGATTGTTGTCGGAGAAGTGGGCTTGAGCTATGGAGAAATAATTCGTCTCTCTTGGGGAAGGGATTGCCAGGCTCACAATTTACGAGAAATATGACCGATGTGGAGCATGGTTGGGGAAGCCTCCCTGAGTCTTGGAGAAGTATGAAGCTTGAAAGACGTGAAATGGACATGTAAAATTGATGCGTGCAATGGACTTCGAGCTGGAGATTATCAAGCTTCAGAAAGCCAGGACTTTACGACTTCCCCCATGGTTGTCCTTCGCTCATCCCACGGAGCAAGGGATGACAGTTTGGAGGCTGGGAGTAACAACCAGACTCCTGGGAATTGGAGGTGCACAATTCCCTGTGAACAAGCAAGCGAGGACGGAATGAAGCCACTGACTGGATAAAGTCAAGTAATTTCCGCCAGAGCATAAAGGCAGATGGGCCTGCTCATCGACCCAACCACGCCCTCCCATTGGCTACATCGTCGGGCATAACATGACTCTGACAGGAGGTTTTGAGACCGAAAAAAATATCAAAGACAAAGAGTTAACATCTTGATTTTGGAACCGGAAATGCGAAGAACCGCTTTGCAAAGAAATTGCCTGATGCCCATTTTCTAATAACTGTCATCCTCATAGGAAAACCGTCCCTGCATAAACTGTAAGATCGAACAATACAATTGACACCTGCAAGGGCGATCAAATCAATCCTCAATAACAATGACCGAGTCCGGTCAATAGCCCTAACAGTAACAGTCAGCTATAATTACACTTTATGCACACGTGTCTCTACTTTCAATTTTCTGGTACGAATTTCAAATGCTGCATTATATTACTTCTTGACTACTGTGTAAGTTCGGGGGTATTTGCATTTCTGTTCCTTGGTACACAAAATGCGGAGAGCCGCCCTTCCAACCCAAGGATCGCGATCATCACGCATCCAAACCGCCTCCCAGATCTGCACAAACTTAAATACCCCAGAATCAACCCAAGGAACAAAAACAACCCCATTCGCCAAGCCAACCGGCGGAAGGCGAAAGGTGAGGAATGACAAAAAATAGAAAGTTAAAATGCTGGATGGGACAAAGGGACGGACAGACGCAGGGCAATTTTCTGGAAAACGGCTAGAAGGAAGAATCTTCCCTGTTCTGATTAACAGAGTTTTGGCTAGCATCCGTTAGAGTTGGAGAAATTGCAAATTGCCTAAGGGTTATTTGGCTGGTGCCTTTTCTTTGCTTCTGTGTTGAAACAATAATTCCCTTTTAAGGGATGAAATGCGATAAAAATTTTGATAAACACACTCCTCAATACTCACATCATCATTGGAAGCGTGATCACGGATAGTTATTGCGATAGGCATTCCCAACTGCCAGCAAAAATGGAACGGAATCTCCCAGAAAAGCCCCAGAGCAGGTTTCCAGCGATCAAGCCAAATACGACGCGGACTGCCGGGGAACATCTTAGTCCAAGAAGCGGAGCATTCCTGTTTCCAAAAGTAGGATGAGATGCGAGGGGGCATCGCCGCATGGGTGGGTTGACCGGCTCGCTGGGTTGCACTACTAGAATAAATATTTGTTCACGGAGAAATATATATCACCAACAGGGTTAGGATACGGAGAGTTTTGATGTCGCAGTCGCAAACGCAGGAAAAAACAAAGCAACAAATGCTGCATCGAACTGCTGCGTCTCGTTTGATCGCAGCAGGAATGGTTCGATTCCAGCAGCCTCCCGCTGATGGCGGAGGGATGGAGATGAGCAGACTTGCTGGAGACGGGTATATGAGTGGTCCTGTGGATTCTTTCCCCCAAGACAAATCCTTCAGCATTAAGCGAGGCAGTCTGCGACAATCCGGTGCATTTTTAGAGATTTTGGAGGAGAGAGATGCTCCGCAACGGAGCAATCTTAGGCAGTATCCACTGGAGGTCAATCAGACTCTGTGGGAAAAAGTAACCGGACTGCTGGGTTGGGAAGATCCTCTGCGATGGTAATAATAATAAGAATAAGAATAATGTCCGCTTTTCTCAAGTAAACAGCATTTTCTCCTGGTGCAGCACATTCCAATAATCCTGTTTGCCTCCTCCCTGCATCGCATCATCAGCCCGCCAACTTCATTAGCCGCAACGTTGAAAATCAGCCGAGAGGGCCGCATCGTCCCGTTACATCTACGGATAATCCCAGCAAAAAACCGGGATCCTGGGATCCTGGTCGGAGTCGAGAATCTTCGGACGCGACACCGCCAAACGGCGAAGACGCGAAGAGTGCGTATTCGTGCAAGTGGGATTCGAGAACTTCACCGCCGAAACAAGATCGCGCTGGGTTCTCGAACAGAAGAAGAACAGGGAACAGACAGTGCTTGCATCCGACACGTATATTTTGCTCTCGTACTGTGGACGCGACAAGCAAACGGGAAGAATACACTGTCGAGTACATCGACACGCCCGATCCGGACAGTCGACGGCACAACAATAGTACTCGAACGGGTATATCTACATCTCTATCTTCTCTACATACAGCACATTCTCGCATCACACGCTGACGCAGCCACCCACCCCACGTTCACGTTTGCTCTCTCTCTCCTCCCCTCGGGACTCTGGACTCTGGGGAAAGTATTGACATTATTATCATTCCAACCGTCAAACCGGTTATTCCGTCGCATCGAAATTTTGAGGCCCATCTTGCCCTGTTTTTGCGCCGTGTCAGTGACCACTCCCACCTGACGGGAGCTGCTAATCCAAGAAAAAAAAGAAATCGGTCTGGAGACGTGGTCATCGGCAAGTCCACAAGAATATTTAAGAAGGCGAAGTTTTAATCGTAAGGCGAAAAGGAAGAAATCCATTAGGCACAAGTACATTGCCTGGAACAGCGAACCGACCAACCGGAGCCCGTTCCCGCGAGATACGGACGGAGCCTGAGCGCAGGGCTTCACCGTTTCTTGGTTGTTTGACTCACTCGGGGTGTCGAACTGAACAAGAAGAGAGGTTCGATAGTTATCCCTTATTCTGTTATTTCTTCCCAAAGAGGAAGACGACAAGAACGAAAGCAAAGAAAGGCTTTGTGAGGCATCTGGCCGCCTCTGCAGACGGAGAAAACCATATTTCGTGTTAACTTTCCACTATTTTTGGCTATTCTGCCCCCGTCGATCGCACCGAATCCCAAAATCTGATCTGGCAGCGATCTCCTCGACGCTACTGTGCCGGGTCGCAACATCCCATCTCCCCGCCCCCAAACAGAGTGTAACAGGTATCCCATACCTGTATTCTCGGGTGCCAGCGAAGAGAGTTACAAACACCGCCAGATCTATATTTGTCGGTGAAGGAAGCAGACCAAACTGATATAATCCTCGCTTCCCCTTGCTCTTCTCTATCCACCCTTGACTCATACGATTTATTATTTTCTTACGTGTGAGCGAAACACGGTGACACCGCCGAGCTGAGAAATCTCACGAAAGCGAAGAGAAAAGAACGAGCGAACGAGACGTCGCAGCAGCATCTGTCGCGTCTGCTTGGCCGATATTTGCGAGACTTGTCACTCCACATACAACGTCCTGCGCCGCCTTTACTCATCAGGGTATTATTTGTGAAATCCAACCGTGGTCCGTGTCGCCTCTGCCCCGGTATCCCCCCACAGGATTATCGCTCCAGGGATACACTTTTTTTTTTCTTCTTCGCCCAGTTGCGCCATCTGGCTGAGCGGACCGTTCCATGGGAGCTGTGGACTGGGGTAACCTTTGTGCACGATTATAATTTATCATTGTGACTGGTTTACTTTAAAAGTGTCCCAACCCGAACCAGAAAATCGAAATCCAACCAACCCACGAAAGAGGAATCTGTCATATTTTGACTTTTTCCCTTTATTCCTTCTTTCACGCTCTTCCCCGCGCCGCCGCCCGTTGGGCTTCTTTTGTTTGTTTGGTCGCCCGCTCTAGACGCCCAATCTAGACAAGAGACGAATAATACAAATCATATTCGCGGGTTTCTTCACGCCTTTCTTTATCCACATAAACGCGCCTCCTTTTTATTGTTCCCTCTTTGTCGAATCGTCTATATATTCGTCCCGTCGCAACGGTCTAAAGACCTGTTCACGATCTATCCTCCGAAACATATTTTGGATCGATTATATTCTCCTACATTGCAGACATGATGTCTTCCTCGCCCATATCCTTCCATCGCAACACATTATACAGCGATAACTCGTACACAAACAACAAAATGTGGTCGGCATACAGCTTCAGCAACAGCGCCTTCTCCTCACCTTCACCTTCATCATCATACCTACCACCACCACCGCCTCCACCCTCGCCCAACGACTCTCTCCTCGACATTACACCGCGCAAGAGTTCGTTCTCCGTGGCCTCGAGCCGAAGCAACTCCTGCGCCTTCCCCTCCTGGCCCAACCGCTCCTCTCTCTACTCTGAATCCGAAGAAAGCAGCAGTGCCTACCTGTCGGACGAGGATCTGTTCCCAACTACATCTTCGTCCTCCATGGCATCATCACCACCTACTTCCGCCTTCCTAGATGACGACGACCTTGCCTATGGTCTTACATCGTGTGGTGGTCCTCCTGCTCTCGGTGCACCAGATCTGACGACCGAGGAGCAAATCAACAGGATCAACGACGACGAAGAGGAGCAAGAGCGAAGACTGCGCTACATCGCCAAAATCCACGCGCAGCTCCGCGCCCAGCAGGCAGCTGAGCAACAAGCAGCTGGTCTACGACGGAAGAAGCGCCGGGTGGTTACGGACAAGAAGAGGAGAACATCATCCAATACCTCTTCAACATCGTCATCCTCATCGCGATCCTCATCCAAGTCGTCTTCGTCAAGTACCTCGGGATGAGCAAGGCCGAGCGGCATTTCCCGAACAGGGTTTCTTCTTCGCCCTCACCAAATAATCCCGACCCGACGACGACTGATGACTCAAAGCACGCACTATTTCTATTGTTACGATTTAGTCGCAAGGCTGTTTCAACAAACAAAACGAGCGCGAGCGATCGCGAGCCAATGGATGCCTTGGTTCTCATCAACCATGGAGCGACTTTCTCCGTGAACCGGACTCCGTCGAGCCGACACATGGCAGACAGACCAAAAAAAAGGAGCGGTGTCGCCTCAACCCCAACCCCGCATACCCATACCCCAAGTCGAGTCAACTCGACATATGCTCCGTCTGAGAGCAGATGATCCGATCATCGCATTTCCCGGGCGGTGTGAGCTCAGCGTCGTTATCCTATGATGACTCGGCGATGCGACACTCATGCGACGTTGGGTGTGACTGTGACTGATAACGGGGTGGGATGACAGGGCGCTGCACGTGTTCAGCCTTCCCGGATACGATGTACCTTCTCCTTCTCCACGTCTCTCTTATATACTTCTATGTACTCTCCCTGCCTGTTCTCTCCTACAGTACATCCCACTACGACTATACTACTACTATTATGTCTTCCTGATGTGTCACTCACCGCCTCACCTTCACTCTCACCCTTGTATCGTCTCTTGTTTGTTTCACTCTTGGGCATCAATGCAAGGCTGGCGCCCTCGGCAACCCCGTATCGTATCCCAGGCATCTATTTTTACTGTGTATTGTTGTTTGTGTTCTGTTTTCGTTGTTCTCGTTTACCATATACCCCTCCCCCGCATTATATCGCATCGCATCACATCACAATCACATCATCTTATCATTATCGTCGGTATTTGACCGGACTACTTTGCTTATTCTGTCGCTTTTTTTTTTTTATCGGAAGTTCGATCAGCTGTGCTGTCGTCCCGATACCCATACCATGCTTGATAATCTCGTTTATTTCCTTTTTATTTACACCGCTTGTAATCCCGTCGCTTATTCGCTCTAATTTGTCATCTTCTCTTCCCTTCTCTTCTCGTCTTCGCTTCCGTTTTCTTCATCGGGTACTTGCTCGAAAATACCCTGCGAAAATGCCCGTGGCGCAAATTCGTTTTCTCGTTTTCTTGATTTTAATTTCAGCATAGCAGGCGATTTTGTTTTCGTTTTGGTTTTTCTTCTTTTACTAGCATAGCGATCACATCTTAATAGCATTAGGAATTCGCAATTAGCATCCTTGGATAGCGCAATATACAACCCCCAAATGGGCTCTAATCTTATCAAAACCCGTCTTCCGAATCTCCCTTCGACACTGCAGGTGTCTTAGAAGAGTGCACTACCCTGCTGATAAAATAGCCTGAGTAATCAAAAGCCCGCTCTCTATGTCTTAGGTCTTGCATAGGTACATGCAACGGTGAGAAAAAATGAGTCAGACCCGATAAAACGTGGCATCCGCTCCATCCATCCTCACCGCATAAACCGCGGATGCCTGTAACCCCCATGCACCTTGGGGGTTATTTGCCGATGTTCGAACGAGTCAAATATCCCGCGATCTTCATATTTAAGGGTCAAGCAAAGCGTGAGTTATCCGCGTTATCTGATTTGATAGGATAGGGCTGAGATGAACAGGGATCGAGCAGTGAACATCGTTCCCTTTCCCTGCCCTTTTTTGGCCCCTCGCGGAGCGCGCAGATAGGCTCACCCATGTTGACTCTTGATGAGTGGGGTGAACTGAACAATGCGTTACTCCTGTCAACTGATCAGTGATGATGGGTTATTTTCAGCCTTTCCTGCTCTCGTTTCTTCGGCACTACCGCGTGGAGCGATGGTTGGATGGCGGGCCGTCATGCTAAAATGAGGCGAGTTTCGGGATCATCGTAGCTAAAACGCCTAAATTCGGTGGAATAACTGATGGGTGTGCGGGACTTAAGGAGGGTGCGAACTGGGAAATTGCTCTGGTAGTCAAATCATCCTTTTAAGGGCATATCCAACTCAATAGCACATAGTCAGCTTAGGTGGAAGAAAAGAAAGTAGGTTTCTAGTCCTACTATTAGACCAAGTGAGCTGCTGTTGCAACAATATGCTTCCATCTGTCACCTTTTTCTTTCACCTTTATCTTCAACCAGACTTTCATAGCCAGATTCCATTAAAACCACGGCCAATCCCAAGTCCCAGAAATGCCCCATGATACTCGACTTCCTGACACGAGATAAAGGTGATAGACCTTGTTCTACGAGATCTCGCAGAAGGAATCGCTTAGAATGAGAAATCAAAGCTAATCCTCATACACTTCGAGCATATATGTATCCTGGAAGAGTCTATGCGGAATCGCCTGGAGCGAGAAAACTTCTTGTTGAGTTGTTGAGCTCCATTGTGTCATTATCTTGAGTTACGCTTGGACGCTCCGATCTGCGAGGTCACAGAAGACATATTCACCCAAAGAGGCGAAGAGGAGCACCGCATGCAGTAGGGTAGCATAAGCGTACCTTTCGAAGCCAAATTCACGACAAGGGCATTGTGGAAGGCTTGAGAGGCCTACTCAACTTTGATATGGTATAAATAATTGACAACAAGTCCAGGCCCTTAACTAGCTTGTTGTCATTCAAGATGTTGTTTTTAGTTGCCAATATCAACGCTCAACGCTTCAAGAATTGAGCAACAACCTGCTTAGAGAAAATACTAACAAGATATTTCATAGTTAAGCTAAGTCTCCATAAGAGTGCAAGCTGGCTGCACGTACCGTGGACAAAACCTGTGTGGAGGGACAATTATCTGAGATCAAGTTAACACAAACAAAAACAGCCAGCTTTAGCTCTTGGAGAAGAAAGTCCCCTGAATTGCCATTATGTGTGGCATTGCTTATGTCCATTTCATCTCCAGTACTTTAATATACCTTATAACTAGATAACTTAGGTAAGTACGTTATTTCTGTGTCCTAGACTATTGAAAGCTCAATGTAGCATGTGATTGAAACTAAGGTCTGACAGTGAAATTTATTTCATCGGGCGGAGTATTTCGTAATTCCCAGCCGGTAAATAACGTGTACATTGCCTTTGTGTGCGGCGCCCGACTAAGAAACCTGGCGAAGTTACGATATAGACCAAAGCTCAAGCGTGGATTTCTAGAGCGGGAGTTTGCTCCTCCACCAGTTGACGTCGCGCCCACTCCAAACTCCAACGTCTTCAAGGCCGGGTCGGATGGCATCCTTCTGGGCTTGGGTGAGAGTGATGGGTCCACGCTCCAAAAGATTTAGTGCCACAGCCAAAGCATCGAGCGCATCGCGTGTTTTTTTCTGCGTAGTCGGCCGCATACCACAAGTGTTTATTTTCAGCGCCAAAAGATCGGTCTCAGAAATGTACGGTAGCGCTGCAAGGCTGACCGCACCAATGGCTGTAGCCGCTGAAGGCATGTATGCGGACTGGCTTAATTAGTTATAATGAAGGAACCTCTTTGTAAATAAAGCAATTATTGCTTATGAGGAAGCCGTACCTGCCAATCTGGTGTGAAATCAATCTGGATATTTTTGCCAGCAGGATGTTTGTAGACAAATAGTTGGGCATACTCCGTAAATGGGGAGTTCGGGAGCTGGAGTAGTTTAGCTTTAACAGTCTGAGGCGCACCGGTAACGGTGATCACGAAGTCGACATCCTATTATAGGGTTAGCGAACAGATGCTTAAATCATCTAGAAGCCGCTCAATGCTTACTTCGGTCGTACGAGCACGTGGAATATGCTTCATCAGGGCCGCTCCCCCAATAATGGCTAGCTTGGAGCTCGAAAACTCAGGTAACTGTTTCAGATAAGTTATCGCGGCGCGAGCAGCATCTTCCAGCTCGTCAAAGGTAGGGCCACCGGTAGCCATTTCGAATGATTTGCAACTTCAGGTGTTCGTGAACTAGTAGTGGATATAATGCACCGGTTTTTGTTCACTTGGAGACTCTTGATGAGATGACGACGAAGACAAAACGATAGAAGAGAAAGATGAGGAAAAGCAGAAGAATAAAATGAGAGCATTGGGAGAGAAGGAGACATATATATATGGTGTGCTGTCTCCTGATGGTGTTAGGCCTGAGTACGCAACAATTGCCTAAGTGGGCAGACAGGAGGCACAGGCATGGTCTCATGGTCCCATCCTATGCATCTACATGTGGAGGATGATTTAGGCAGCAGTGCAATCCGAGCCTATTAGCAACGATTGATGTGCATTGTCTCTGGGCGCCTCGCCCCGAAAGATGATTTGGTTGGATAATAGGGTAGTTTGGGATTGCGGCACAGGTGCCTCAGCGCCAAACTGCGGGGAATCAAGGCCAAACATTTTTAGGTGGATGGCTGAATTGATAGGTATTGGAGGTTTCCAGCCTGGAACAGGGTATATACAGAGATGCATCTTCTCGAGCAAATGTCCCATTCAGTTCAGCCATCAAGTGCTTTGTTGTGCCGGATCACGTGCTCCGGCTGAGCAACGAACGCGGCAAGGCTTTCGGAACGACTTCTTTTCATCGCTCATCCTCCTTTTCAGCCAGTCTCTGTCACGCCCCGATCTTCAACCGCAACCGCTGCGTCCTGGATATGCAAGACCTCCGAAGCTTTGCCTCCCTCACTGAGGAACTGGTTGACATCGTTTCCGATGGCTTGAAGTCGGCCAGCGTGCCATGCGTGTTGTGGGGAAACTTTCTTTTGACTGTGTATGGAGTACCCACTTTCGTCGATGTAAGATTGATCAAATAATATGCCCTTCGGCAATCTGAACGTTGGCTAATTACTTCTGAAGGATGCTGCCTTCGCTGTCCCGGATGAGAAGATACTCGCGGCAAAAGAATCACTTTGCAGCGCAGGGCTAGACGTTTGTCAGGACCAGCGCTGTACAGTCATCCACCACTTAGCCTACTGTCCCCCAGCCTACCATTTTCATCTCGTGCGCGATCTCTACATTTCTCTTCACCGACAATCCGATGTTCTGCCCAACATCTCAGATCTGACTTCAGATGTCGAGATCATCTCCGCTTCAGACAACAGGCTTCCGAGGCCGAGAATTGGGTTCGGACATGGCGCGTTCTCACCCGAGCACAGCTCTGTCCGCGTGCCATCAGCGGCGTGTTTCACGCACGCTTGCGTAAAGAATTTTGCGCGACATGCCCGGAAAAAGGACCCGTTGTGCCCACGGGACATGTATTTTCTAGCGTGGGTCTCGTATATGATGGAATTTGTTTATCCGGACTACTTGGACCTTGATTCCCTACCCAACGTACCGAGAGAATTTCTGGTCAATGCATTTGTCAAAAACGACCGAAATTCGTTTGTCGCCGCTAGATCCAAGTTAATTGAATTGGACTTTTGATACCATTGTTATATTTACGCATACCTAGGCTTCAGTCTTATTTAAAATAGAGTATTACTTACAGAATGCCCCATCAGAACTGGAAGGTGTCAGAAAATCACGTCTAATAGAAATGGCTTTTCCTCTTACAATACAAGATAACTTATAGGTATGTTTGTTTCCTGTGTAAGACCCCTTGTAAGCCTAAGACCATCCATGCAGGGATTTCTCTTCCACGGGCTTTCATAAGGACTTTCTAAGCTCTCTTACATGTTTTCGGCCCTTCATTTGGTCCATCTGTGTAAGAGGGCATGTAAGAGAGACTTTAAAGCCCCTTTGTACATAGCATTCAAGTTTAACAGCGCAAAAAGAAAAATTTTGCTTACGAAGGCAAGACTGCCACTCTTCATACACAGAGCCCAAACTGCATGCAGTAGAGCTGGCCTGCCTGTGTGTAAGAGCCCCGGCTACCCTTTCACCAATCCTAATCTCGCCATCAAATCTGGAATCCTGTAAGAGCCTTCTTCTCTCTTACATGACTCCAGGAACAAAAGAGGCGGTGTTTTGTTTATCCGGCGTCCAACTGCGTCGAATAAAAAGGTGGTGACCTTCTTTGGAGGAATCCATTGACAGACAAAACGCTATAAAAAAATAGGAAACTCATTGTCAAAGCGAAGACTGCTCATTATTCCTGCACTCACCAACTATAAATACTACTTCGTCCGTCTACTTGCATTGAATATCAATCAATTCAACTTCCACCGTGACAACTCTGTTATTGATAGCACTGCGCATTCAAATCAATTCGGATTTGACCAAGTGAACCATGGCCGAATTTCAGATCGTCTCCGATCTTCATCTCGAGGCTCCCTCAGCCTACGATATCTTTGATATTCCTTCAAGGACCTCCTGTCTTGCCCTGCTTGGCGACATCGGTAATGTCCGCGACGCTGGCTTCTTCCCGTTTATCGAAACGCAACTCCGAAACTTCAAGACTGTCTTCCTGCTCCTTGGCAACCATGAACCGTATCACTCCTCCTGGGACAGTGTGAAAACTATGATCCAGGACTTTGCACTCAAGGTCAGCCAGCAAGCGCAATCGGCGTCTGGAGCGCGTCTGGGAAGATTTGTTTTCCTAGATCAGACGCGCTATGATGTATCGGAAAACGTGACCGTACTGGGATGCACCCTGTACTCGCACGTTCCGCCAACAAATGAAGAGCGGGTGAGCTTCGGGTTGAATGACTTCTACCAGATCGACGACTGGAGCGTGGAGAAGCATAACTCCGCACACGCCACCGAGCTCGCGTGGCTCAACAAACAAGTTGCAGAGATATCTAACTCCGAGCCAAACAGGAGAATAGTGATATTCACACACCACAGTCCTGTCACCGGAGACATGCGAGCAGTCGATCCAGCTCACGTTGGTAGCGCCATCAGCTCCGGTTTCTCGACAGATCTAAGCGCAGAGGAATGCTGGAAGAACGACAAGGTGGCTCTGTGGGCATTTGGGCATACACATTACAACTTTGACTACGTGGATGGGAACAAGAGAGTCGTGGCGAACCAAAGGGGTTACTACTTCAAACAAGCAGGGGATTTTGATGTGGAAAAGGTGGTTAGTGTTTGAAGGCTCCTATGGTTACAACAGGGTAGGACCTACCTAGTTTTATGCCCCTTTTATTAGAGAATAGAGTAACAACAAGGACAGTGACTTGCGAAGTTCTTATTTCTTGTATGCCTTACTGGTGCAATCTACTCTTCGATCCTGTCGGTTTGGCTCCAAGTCATGAGGATAGCTCGCTCTGAAATTGTTCGGTTGACAGACGTTATGGCGGAAGGACTGTTGGGGACAACAGTAAGACGTATAAAGCTCGAGTGATATTGTCCCAGAACTTCGAATAGCATATCATGGACCATTCTGCTCAGAGTTTCAATCAGAAAAAATTCTATGTATAATATAAAGATATAGAATCAGCCCTACGAGAAAATTCAGGCGCCAAGATAAAAATCACCAACGGCTCCAGCTTCAGAAGCCTGCGGAAAGAAAAAATATTCCGCATTTGGGCTGCTCGAAGCCAACAAGTGTGGATCGCGGAACGAGGGCGCATCGACATCAAGCCTTGACAAGCCTTACACTTTGCTGCATTAGGATAATGTCAAAGCTAAGGCGCTGATCTCTGGAGATATCTTGGAACCCACTCACGGTGGATGTGGAGTATATTATGCGCAGGGACAGCTCTGTATTGGCTGCTAAAGCCATTATTCCATATCAATTCAAATAATATCATGGCCGAGGTTGACTTAGGTCCCCAACGCTGCCCCTGGGAGGCGCTTCAGCCTGTGATATTCATGTTTTTCGCCAAAGAGAATTTCCAATGGATCCCAGATGAAGAGATATAAATCCTTGGCGCACCCCAAGGTCGCATAGAAAACACACACAGCAACAACCATCTGTTCCACAATGATCTGGTCAGCTATTCTCCTGCTGCTCCCTCTGGGAGCACAGTCCGTCCTCGCTAAATGCAAATGTGTATGTTACGGAGAATTCCCAGTCCATTTGACCTGAACTAACAAAGCGCCAACAGACCCCAGCAGACGAATGTTGGCCGTCAACCGCAGCATGGGACACCCTCAACTCTACAGTAAATGGGAAGCTCATCCGTAACCAACCCCTAGCCGTATCGTGCTACCCTGGCCAGGCCTACAACGCTCAGTCCTGTGAGGCTATAACAGAGGGCTGGAAAAACTCGTCTGTTATAAGCAAAGACCCGCTGGGATACTCCTATCCCCTGTTCACTACCTGCCCTGCAATCAATACGAAAGCCGGCGAACACGCAACCTGCAACCTGGGAAATTCACCTGTTTACGCCATAAATGCTACAGAACCAGAAGATGTTGCTGCAGGGCTCAGATTTGCCCAGGAGAATAATGTTCGCTTGGTAGTGAAGAATACCGGACATGATATTGTCGGGAGGTACGGCCTTATCCATTAGATTACTGAATGGCACCGACATGCTGATGAGCACGCGTCTGTACTGTGTAGATCTCAAGGTTACGGAAGCCTGATGATCTGGATCAGATATATCCGCACAGGCGTCCAATTCCATGAACATTACACCTCGGCGAAATGCGCAACGAACTGGACAGGTGCTGCCTTCACGGTTGGGGGTGGCTACGTCTGGGGCGAAATATACAAAGCCGCCGCTGATCGAGACCATATCGTCGTCGGCGGTGATGACCAAGTACGTTGACCACTCTTCTCTCCCCAACTGGGCCCAAGGGAAGTTGACTAAATTTCTCTAGTCGGTCGGAGTTCTCGGGGGCTATCTCCAAGGCGCTGGCCACGGGCCCACTAGCCATCATTTCGGGCTGGGAACAGACCAAGTTCTTGAAATGACCGTGGTGCTCGCTTCGGGCGAAACTGTCGTGGCTAACGCATGTCAAAACCCTGACTTGTTTACGGCCCTGCGCGGCGGGGGCGGTGGAACATTCGGCGTTGTGGTGTCGTCGACGATTAAGGCATATCCGACCGTTCCCGTCCTCGGGCATGAGTTGAATATTATTACGCTTAACGCCAGCGTAGAAAAGTTTATCAATGTCTCCGCAGATATCGTCTCGAAATACCCCATCCTTTCCGATGCAGGATTCTCGGGCTACGCGTCTGCGGGTGCGTCCGATTTGCTCTCGGCACCTAAATCCGTCGGAGTATACACCCACTCTTTTGGAAAGATGCTTCCTTCTAGTGGCGACATCTCATCTATAATACGGGAAGCTCAGTCCATTGCCGACCAAAACGTTGTGCAAGATTTCCTGCCGTACAATGGAACAGCTTTCCTCATCACCTCTACCTTCACCGTATATCCCAATTTCCAGAAATTCTATGAGGCCACGGGGTTGATGGAGCCGGTCGGAACGAGCAATATTTTAATGTCTTCACGCTTATTTAATAAGGAGTCCTTGCAGAACAACGAGCCGAAAGTCGAGTCGATGATACGTACCATCTTCTCGAACCCCGACGATGGGACTCTGTCCACAGCTGGCACCTTATTCCATATTGCTATGATCGGTGGTGGGAAAGTCCTGTCTCCTCAACCATATACCTCTGTGAACCCAGGGTGGCGGAAAGCCTATGCACTGGTGGAAATTCAAGCGATCTGGACAGACGACGTTGATGCCGGTGAAGTTGAAAAGATGAAGGCCGATACCCGATCCCGCAAGACGGATGCCATGAGGGATTTGACCAAGGGCATGGGAACCTACCTAAACGAAGCAGATCGACTGGATCCGTCATGGCAAATCGATTTCTGGGGCGAGAACTATGACTGGCTCAAGTCGGTGAAGCAGAAGTACGATCCAGAACAGGTGTTTTGGTGCCATCCTTGCGTAGGGAGTGAGGGCTGGGTGGAAGTGACTGGTAAGAAGGGATATGGACCATTGTGCCAAAAGGATTCCATGTAAATGGCATCTATTATTTATTGTACAGTACTCTGTATATAGATTATTGCTGGCCTGAGCTAAGACAGCTTTTGTATATTACTAGTCTGCTCTGTCCTTGCTTAGATTTTAATAACGCGTTTTTTCTCGCTTTTGCCTATTCTGTGACATGGATAGGGACTTTACCAATTAATCCGTCAAGAAGCCATTGGTTCGGGTGAGGGTCTTGTATACCTCGTCGGTGAGGCTATCAACCGCTCCGGGTTCAAGGACTAGAGAAAGCTGTTGATTTTGACAATCTCAGTAAAGATGGTGCAGGGTATGCCACAAAGCCGCAGACATCACCGCCGTACTGTTCGATCATGAAATGAAGGTCCTCGGTATCTGAGGTTGGATGCGGTCAGACGTCATCCGGATGTAATCCTTCCAGTCATGAAGCACATACAACAGGCAGAAGCAACCGCGGCATGTCAGTCATTCGAGACTGGGAACGTATCTCGCCGCGCAACGATATAATTTTCCGCATTCCGTCAAGATGGTATCTCCAGTGTGAAGGAGGCGTCTTGCCGGGACTTGTGGCGTTGGCATAGTTAGTATTATATGTTGCCTTTGTGTTTTGTAAGGTAGAAGACCTGACCTGCATCTACAAGTAGCAATGTCAGGACTTCCGCAAGAAGATTGCTCGTCGTTTATGCTCCGTTTCAATGCCATCGCAAAAGAGGACCACGGTAGTAAAAGAACCTAGCACCAGTACACAACACTAGTAGTTGTTTCCCGTACAATTTATGCGGTTTATTCAATAATTGCAGTCCATACAGGGGACTGAAGTCAGACAGCCATTTGGAAGATCGAAGGTGTAGTCGAGGATATGGCGGTATTGTGGCTTATCTTAGATATATAGGTCAGGTTGGGAGAGATTAAGCTAATAGAATTTACTATATTTTTTATTTACCAGTATTAGGTATTTTGGATCTTTATTCTAAAGATTTATACTAGATGCTAGTCGTGATGTTTAAATTTTATATAGTATACTAGTAATAAGAATTAAATAGGCGTGAAATTCTTGGTCAAGCGAAATTATACAGAATATCTATTCCCCAGTAATAAATTACATCCTTGAGGTCACCGTGTAAGCATTTTAAACCATCTTGATAGATGTAGCAGTATAAGACTATAAGTCGTGGTATTCTATTCGATTATGGCTGAGAATGTATCTGTAATTATAGATTGAGTTGGTGGACCTTGGTGAGTATTTTCGTCTAATTATTTGGGCTTCAAGCCAAAAACAGCTGGTTCACGGCTGGCCTGCGACAAGATGCAGCGGTCCATGTTCGGCCAGGCGGTCGCATACTCTGGGGCCGAAACCATATGCAAGCCCTCCTCAGATGCATGCAGGTAGACAAACCTATTGTGAAGGGAATTAGGAATTAGGAATTATAGCACAATCTTTGCGCTCTGTACGAAATAATGCGCCGAGCCGATTGACCTCGCTCGCCCGAAAAATAGCGATAAGATAAGAAAAGCAGGAAGGCCACGATAGCACAATTGCGACGCAACGAGACTTCTCTTCGTGGAAAATGTCAGAACATGACCGGGTCGGACCGCAAGTGAATGGCTGGGTGAATCAGAGTCGCCAGCCAAAGACAATGGAAGAATGCGCCCTTGGCAGCCCAGAATGATATACGACATCCGCAATAATCCTTTCGCGCCGAGCTCCCCTCACGATCGACCTCTCATGGGCAGCAGCACCCACATCACGGCCGCCCAGGCTCCCCATCACCCGGTTGCTATCTATGATTGGGCGAGCGCTGTGACGAAGCTGCAGCTGCGAAGAAGACGAGTGTGAGCAGCGCACACAGCAGCAGCCAATCCGCGCGCTGGGGCTGCATGTCGTCGCAGGCCGAGCATTCAACCCTAGTTGTGCTAATCCGTTCCTGGCCTGGCTGGTTGTTTCTGCAATCAGGACGTCGAATCACCATCGGTACTTGTCTCTCTTGACGATTCTGTCGGCCATGGCCTGCGAGTCTCTGCGAACCCTTTCCGTGACCTTGCATGCGGCGCATGTACCTCTGATGCTGTCTTTTAGCTGGTCGCAACCTCTCTGGCTGTCCAACCATCGCTGCAACGTGCAAGATGGAAAGAGACTTGCGCCCTGATAGGCACAGTACATGGAGCTTGATGTTCCCTTTCCTTGAAGATTCTGTCCGCCAATCGGCTCTCCGCAGCCTGCTTCCACCATGCCCGTCACCTCGGGCTTTGCGCTATCGAATCTTGACCCCCAAGCACATCCCTTTGAGCTTAGACGAGGCTCCGGAAACGGCATACTTGACTGTACTGGCAATCAATAAACCGCGCAGGAAGACCTGGGAGCTGCTTCATTTAACCACTGGGCGTATGGGGAAACATAAAAGGCATTCTATGGAAAAGCGCTATATATATCTGAGGGGTACGAACCAATCTCGCACATCGTTTCCCTGTCACTTGTCCTTTTTTGCTTTTTCCCGCCATACTCTCGAGCTCAAAGTTCCTCAGACAGGGTTACTGTGGGCTCACATCACTCGACACATATTGGCGCTTCATCCTCACACTAAACGAGAGCTACACGAGCCACTTTGGCCCTGGTATGTTCTCATCTCCCCCGCCATCTTGTTTTGCTCGCTTCATTCGTCGCTGGTACATCGCGTCGTTATTTCCGTTGTTCTGATGTCGAGCAAATAATAGCACTTAACTTTGACTTTCGCTTGTTATTTGCTGGGCACAAAGTATGACTTTCGCTTTATCATGGGTCTAGCTCTCTTGTCTGCTCTGCCCCTGTTGTCCGACTGTTGTTTTTAACTTGACGTACAGCTGGTTCCTGAGACGGCGTTTTGTACTTCTTCATATTCGCACTTCCTGCAGCTCTCTCCACGTTTCATATACTTTCCGTGTGCTTCCCGAGACCCCTTCTGACCGAGCGACCCCAATTAATAGCTGACCGCATTTGATTCAGGACGGCTTTAGGAAACTCGATCGTTATAATCAGACCTACATCTGACAGACTTTTTTTTGGGGGGTGGCGGCCTGTTCTGTTGCTGCGCAGTTTACACATCTGTGACCGAGGGGTAGCCCCTTGGAAACTTAAATCCTAACCTCGATATTGTAGCTGCACACACTTGGCGCGTAACAAGGGGGGTTCAAGCATAAGCTTGCTTGAGTCCCAGTCAAAGCGTTAGCAACCTTCTCCTATCTCAATTTTTCTGGACGACGCAACTCTCTCACATTCCCTAGACCTGTCCGTACCTTGCAACCGCACCTCTATTTTTCTTTTATCAGTTTTCCATCCATACACATGGTGTCTCTGATGCAAAAGCCGGGAAAGACCTGACACAAATACAGACGCCTGCGCGCTGGAATCGTTGAAGTGTCAACATGGCCGCCGACCAATTCGGCCGACGAAGATCGATGTCCGCTGAATCGAGGTCTGCTTCTGGGGGCTTAGTGCCGAGTCCACCTCTAACGACAAGGGAGGTCTTCGATCCATGTGCATCTACGGCGTCTCTATTTCTGTACGGCGAAGGGTCAGCGGTTGTATGTTTGCACCATGATACGCTGGCCGTTGAACGGAGATTCGAGCGGCATCAAGAGATTATACAATTTATATGTGTGGATAACGTGAGCGAACGAGGGGCTGGCCGGTTGGTGGTTAGCTACGACGTCGGACAAACGGCTATTATCTGGGATCTGTTTACGGGTCATGAAATTTCTCGGTTCGCTTCGTTTGAGCACATCAAGACGTCGGCATGGATGCGGAATGGGAATGTATCTTTTGGTTAGGAGCTCCGGTATAACCTTGTGTTCTCTTTGTGTGCGCTCTTTTAACGGCTTCTTTATAGGAAATGCGAAAGGAGAGGTTATATTGTTTGAGCCATCTACATCGGAACATATATCCTCGAGGACGATATTCGACCCCATCATTTCGCTGGCGCCAGCTAGTGATTGCAGGACATACGCCATCGGGTATGTTCTCTTATATTTTTTTTTATCAACCGACACCCGTGATTGACAACAGTATCCTTAGGTATCAAAACGGCTCAATACTCGTTGCAAATCTCCATCCAAACTTCACCATATTGCACACACTCACCACATCACGGGCGCCATCCCCAATCGTGTCTCTAGCATGGCATGCGTCATCAACCAAACAGAAATCGGACATGCTGGCGAGCCAAACGCATGACGGAGATTTACTTGTGTGGAGCGTTGCTAAACATCCTTCCACAGATGCACCCCGTATTATTAGATCATTGAAGAGATCGGAGTTTGGGTCAGTGGGTCCCAAGTGGTTGGCCTGGTCTAAGAATGGGCGCATTATTCAATACGCTGAAAGGTAAGCTATTCCATTTTTATATACGAGCATCCCCGATATTAATATCGTACCATCAAGGGAAACATGGGCATGGGACGTGAGGACGAAGCATGTCACGTATGAGCCAATCCCGACAGTGCAAGGGGTAAGAGGCATGGCAAACTACGGGCCTACAGCCACGCTCTTCACGCTAGGTCCCAATCACACAGTACAACAGTACGATCTGGAGAACCCTAGCATGGTCGCCAACGTTCAGCACATACCAGGGAGCGGTGCTTCGAAGTCTGCTCCAGTTGAGCCACCGAAATCTGGAAAGAGTAGTGAAACGGCGCTTACCTCGGAGAATCTATCCCAAAAAGCTACACTGGAAAACAAGAACGTGAGAAGCAGCCCATCGCCCAGGACAACGGCTCCTGTTTTTGATGCCGCTGAAAGCGCCAACCAAGACCGTGCTGGAATGGCTAGCCCTTTATCCGACAAGAGCAGGGTGAACTCCTTCAGTTCGACAGCGTCTTCCAATCGCTACAACCGGGGTATGGTATCGCCACTGTCGAGGTCAGTCTACAGTGGGACAACGTTTTCGATGAGCTCCCCGGTGCGATCTATATCGGACCTGCCCCTTTACACTGGGAACTCATTGAACTACCCGTCTTCGGTTTCCCTGGGTTCCGCCAGGTCTTACCGTGGTGGATCCCGTTTGCGTCATGAAATAACCACGAGCCCAGTCGACAAGCCAATAACAGAATTATTCCCCTACACTCGGAGTCGACTCAACGATGTCCCATACCAACCTCCTCGCCCCTTGGGTGATATGCACTCATCCCCAGATGATTTGAGGAGGCAGATGCTAACCGTTGTGTTTGGGTGGACCGGAGATATCGAAGATTTGATTAAAGACGAGTGTAAGTTAATTTTCGCTTTTATACCCTGTACCTGAGGATCTACGCTAACGTGCAATAGTTGGGCGTCATGCCGCCGGAACTCAGAATGCGGCCATTCTGGCTCGATGGTTGGCGCACCTGGACCCAAGTATAATGACGTCTATGATTGCATCGGGGCCGAGCTCGTTCGACTGGATGTTGCTCGCTTTGAGCCAACTTGACAATCAAACCCAAAACAAGAAATTGGGACAAGAGTTTGTCCAAAAGCTTTTGGCCAAGGGCGACATCCACGGATCAGCGGCGGTTCTCCTTGGTCTAGGGGAACACAACGATGCTATCGAAGTCTACGTGTCGAGGTGTCAATTCATGGAAGCGATTTTGATGACATGTCTAGTTATGCCCATTGAATGGGAACGGCAATCGTACCTGGTTCGCAAATGGGGTGAGCATGTTGTGCAGAATTCCCAGCAGCATCTGGCTATCCGGTGTTTCTCTTGTACAAACGGAGACTTGTCGGAGCCATGGGCGCTCTCAACTGCACAGATGACTTCACTCCTACCAACCATCCCAAATCTTCCGGAAACAGGATCCGACTCAGCGTCGAAGACCGCATCAAAAAACCCAGCGCTGAAGCTTATTACCTCCTTCAGTCCCAATCCCGGTCCGTCGTTCAGGTTTCCTGGTCTCGTGTCCGCCGACCGCACGCCAACTAATGGCCCAGGTGTGACACCCATTGCGGAATCTGCAACAGTAGACTCTGCGACGAGGTCGCCTGGAATGGGGTACTACTATCGGCAAAACAGCGGCCGCACGCTCTCTGCTCGTACTACCACGCCAGTTGGCTTTACGAAACAGAGGCTTTCGTCAATCGGAGAAACACCCATAGACGTGGCTTCTCCGAGGTTGCTGCCGGAACCAAGGAATTCCCTGCCCACACCCGCCCACTCTGGATCAGAAAGGGAGAAAGATGGAGCTACGGCTGAAAAAGATGGCGATTCCCAGAAGCAACCAGCGGCGGATGAAGCACCACCGACTTTGTTCTTGACTTCAGCTCGATATGATCCCACTGGCGACGCACCCAAGGGAGAAACACCGCAAACTGCTGTCGCAACAGCTAAAGGAAAAGCTGACTGGACAGAACAATCGGCGTCGCCCGGCGCTGTTCGATCACTGGAAGGGAAAACGTCAAATCGCAACTCATCGCGTGATCGAAATCCGGAGGGCCTTCACATTCAGTGGCCACCGGCCGATCCAAATCAGCAAGGGGAATATCTTCCCTCCACCATGCGGATGTCAGCGTCGTTTGCAAACTATGGGAGCAACGGGGATCATGGAATAAGCCCGGCTTTGACAACCGACAGTAATAGATCCGCAAGAAGTGCATCCGCCAGCGTCAGGAGCATCGATCAATATATCAGCAGCCTTGACGAAGCTACCTATTATTCTCGGGCGCAGCGACCTAGCCGGTCAGAGAGAAGGAACGCAGACACTACCGACACCTCGAAGAAGAGTCATAAGAAACAAAGTTCCCGAGCGAGCTCGAAAGAGGCTCGTGGAAGGAGTAATCAGAGATATATCCAGCCGGCGAAGAGGTCTCCTTCATCGCCGATTCCCATGTCTCCTGAAGACTTAGCGCTCTACACATCGACTGCCGATACGAACGAGGAAAACGCGAGGACTCCCGGTCGGAGTGGGAGGAGTGGGAGCCGCCAAAGGGGAGGTTCACATAGAGCTCGGGCAGGTTCGATGTCGCAAGTAGACAACAGGGGTCGAAGTCGCTCGAATACCCGACCGGCTGATATCATCACCACCCGAGGATCCAGTCGTAACGGTATGCGCCAACATAGTCCCGAAGGCGCCGATTTCCGAAAACCGCACACTACACCCCGTGGGCGTAGCAGGCAGAAGGAGAAGAGCTCTGGACTCAGATCTCCGTCATCGCCGCTCCCTATGTCGCCACCCGATGCGGAGGGCGGGCGACATGGTGATGTAGAGGATAGTCTGCGCCTAGTGAACGGGGATAGGAAGCAACGTCTTCGATCCCAGCAACGGAATCAGGTGCGTCGCCCTGAGCGCGGCACGAGTGCACGGCGTGACGTCTCTCCTGATCGAAGGAGGGAACGGGATCGATCCCAAAGTCGATCAGCCGTCGACGGGGAGAGGGAGCCCGCGCGAGACTTTGCCAGCGACTCGAAGAGCGGCCATAGATATAGTCATTCCATGAATGAAGTCAAGCTGGACATAACGGATCTCGCACCCGAGTCCAGCGTCAACATTGGTCAGTCGCCCCTGAACGAAATGTCTGAACGCTCTCGAAAGGAGTTGGCAGCTGCGGAGTTGGAGGCTCGACGCTTATCCCTAGCACGCCGTCCATCAGCACCAGCGATTCCTATGCCTGGCGAGTTTCACTATCCCCCGACGTCAAGATCTCGTCAAGGAGATAGTCCCGTGAGCGGCAAGTCCTTCAGTCAGCGGGTCACGGGAAAGTCGACAGTTTCACCGGCCTATTCTAACTATTCGGATACGTCTTCGCGAGGGCCGTCAAGTGTTCCCGTTGGACTTCCCGCGACGCCGAGGGCGATGAGGCACCCAAAATACAGCACTGGCTATCATGACTACAATGCTCCCGCTGTACCCGACGTTCCGGATAACATGAGCCTCCATGACCAAAGCCCACGTAACATTGCACATGCCACTTCAAGGTCAATGTCGGCGCCTATCCCCGATGAAGCTGATATGGTGGACGGCGTACCGACCCATCCACATTTCCATCGTCAACTCCCCAGCAGCAGGATCTCGAAGTACTCGTTTGATGCAGGGCGACCGTCCCCTGGTACTTCTCGTAAGGCCAGTATAGATCAGGCTATGGAAGACTCGGTATCTCCGACGACAAATACAACCAGCGGCAATCCACCGCTTCTTCCCGAACTGCAGCATCTCCAGGCTCCTCCACCGCCACCACCAGCACCCCCAGCACCACCGTCTATCTCGACAGATGATCGGAGCTCCCTAGGCTCAGGGGTAGGTACAATCAACATCGCCATGGAAGACCCCCCACCAGGATCCGGACCCTCTGTATTCGGCGAAATAAACGTCGCGCAGCGTCCAGCCACAACTTCCACTGCGGAAACTGCTCCAGCATCAGGCAGGACATCGGTCGAGCACCGTCGAGGCCGCAGCGTGAATGAGAATATATCGAGTAAGCTTCGCAGTTTGACGACAAGGATGCGGAGTACGAGTCGAGGGGCAAATTCGAGGTCTCCTAGTGATGCGGCCGAGGGAGCTTCGCCGTACGAGAGTGTTTCAATTGTGCGAGTTATGGATAACAAGTTATGAGAATCTCGGAAGTGCTTGGTCTGTAAAGTTCGGTTTGCTTAGGATCAGTCTTGTTGGACTGAGGGATACTGCGAAGTGCGCACGGTGGAGATGGAAATATTTAGCAAATGTTTACAACTCGGCTTGTCTTTCTTCTTTTCAGTTTTTTTGGTCTATATTAGCGATCCCTATATACCCGAGCTTCACTCCTTACTCCACTTTCTTCGTCTCCCAATGGGTATAACTTGTCGATATGACTTCCCCGTGCTATACTCGTTTCAATCCCTTGTAAGCGTTGCCTTCGTCTTCTGAAAATTTAGGTAGTATTTTTTTCTCTTCTTGGACGGCCTATTTATTTATATACCATTGGGGGTTTTTACCGCTTTGAGCTTTTAGCGAATATGCTTCGAGTATTTTGCCTTTGCAATTTTTATTTATCAAATGATTGTGATATCAGACTTATTTTACTGTTTCTTACCCTTCTAAGTGGGAGTTCTTTATACAAATTATCTCAAACGTATATCCTATCTTTATCCTCACAAAAGAGCGGGAGGTACATCAGGATTTCGAGCATAGTAGCGTCCCGAGTGAGGCCTTGTTCTTCCGTACTACGATGAAGGGGAAAAGGTGTGTTGGATTCCGGAAGCCATTAAATGTTCCCGCCCTCTTCCAGCACTCCAATGATGGCGTGCACACACATTACAAACCGGGATGCGTGACAGAACATTGCTTCATGCCCAAGGAAGTGCTCCGGACACCCGTTCAATGATGGTTGCCCGGAGAGCTTTAGGGGTTTCCCATCTCCTTTTCTGTTTGCTTTACTCTCAGCAAACGCGTCTTATTGGACATTCCCTTGCTGTTGGGCGGTTCGATTTTGGTTACTGACCTTGGCTTGTTACTTGTTTATAATGACTAAAGTTCGGTATTTATCTGGAAAAGCTGGGCTACGCATATATTGGGATATACATTCCCCAAAGCGGATTTACCTGCAATTTTATCTCCCCCATCGTTCTGGTTTTCTGTTGCTTGCGCCTCTGGTAAAGGATTTAGTACCGTCTTGACGTTGTCTCCAACGGGGCAAAAGAAATACCAAGAGTTGCGTGCTCTTGTGTATTTTTTTGTAAAGCCCTGCCTCGCGCTCAGGAAAGGTGAACTTTGTGCTGAATACTGGAGAGCATTTGGCAATGGCTCAATCAGATACAAATTTATTTTTGACGTTGGCAGATCCGTCGATCATTATCTTGACACTGTCCTCTCCACGTAACACGGTCCACTCAAGGAAAGCTCGATCGTTTCCTTACTGTGTATGTTGCAACATTGTTGTTGAATGCTATGCGGGGCTCTAATATCCTCGAGAGTATTGAAAACTTGAGCGAGGGGAAACTGGCCGTTACGGTTGTATTACTAGCAATTCGCGGATGAGGCTATTCTTAGAGGATATTGGGACTCGCAGAGAGGCCAGCGAAAGAATTCTGCAATTCTCCTACTCTTAACCGCCTAATTGAACTAAAGTACTTCCCTTAGAAAAGGGTGGTTTGGCTTCCTTAGATCTGGTAGTATCTATATAGTCATCTCAGATTATGAAACAAGGTCATAAGCAAAAAGCGTCCAAAAGAACTCAAAATATAGATAGATAGATAGATATATAGATATATACTAGAAGCGCCTGTTCTATCTGCACTTTTTCACTTGACGGAGCGGAGGCGGAAATACAATGATAACGTAAAGTGCCGCTGTCCAATCAATCGCCCCTGAGACATAAATCGAACAATTATAGCAATATCAGTCTAGCAGTCAAAAAAGCAATCCATATCCTTTGTCCGGGGATCATCTGCTACATCACTCCAAGCACCCATATTACACCGTGTCCGCCCATTTTCCTGATCTGACTCCCAGGACTGATCTCCTATTTCGAACCTAAGAAGACCATTTCCATCAAGTAGATGAACAAGCATGGTATTATAGTATACCTTCTTGAGCGCATTTGGCGTGCCCTCTTTGATTGGAACCCTGTCATCAAAATTTTCCAGGGTATCACCTTTTCCATCTTTTGCTTCAAGTTCAACGTAATAGTAGCTCTTAATTGGTCCATTCTGATTCCAAAACCAGTCATCGATGAATTTGATATGCATAGAGCATTTCCCCGGTACATATCTGTCTTTGAGTGGTTTGACAGTCCATATCACACTGTTGTCGACCAAGGATCCTCCATGTTTCCAGTTTAATGGGTTATTGTCCGCATCCCATTGGCAACCATCCATGATTCTGCCCATATCTCTTAAGCAATTGTCTATGGTAGGTTTGAATTTTGAATGGAGTGGCCATTTCACGGAAAGCTGAACATGGTTACGGGTGTCCTCGTTATATTCAGCTTTGTGCTCGCCTGTAGCCTTTGGATTATCAATCCGCCAGCCCATTTCTCCGCAGAAATCATTAATATTCTTCTCCAGCACATCCCGATCCATCCAATGCTTAGTATCGAGATCCTCGCACTTTGGGTCTTCGGGCTTTAAGATAAAATTTATGGTGGGCCCAGGTGCCTTTTTATACGGGCAGGGGTCAAATCCCCTTTTCCTTGATGAGTCGGAAGTTGGCGACGGCAGAGCAGAATATGTACTTGCGTAATTATCTCCACAGCGGCAATATTCTTCTGGTAGTTTGTCACCATTAGGATCTGCGCCAGGAATACACCACGGCTTTTCCTCTTCAAATGTGAGCGTTGGGCCCGGCGGTGCGGTGTATGGGCACGGATCAAATGATTTTACAGACGTTGACGAGGGCAAAACTGAGTATGTAGTGGCGTAGTCCACTCCGCATTGACAATATTTCTTTGGTGTCTTGTTTGAATGCGGAGATGCCCCGTATAGACAGTATGGCTGTTTGTCTGTAAACGTGACAGTGGGTCCGGGAGGTTTGGTGTATGGACAAGGGTCATACGTCTGGCCAGCCTTGGTTTTTGTTGGGGACGGCGCAATCGAATACGTTGTTGCATGGTCGTCCCCGCATTGACAGTATTTCTCTGGCAATCGGTCCCCATGAGGAGATGCACCAAGGGCACACCATGGCCGTTGTGGTACAGCATGTTGCTCGACATATTCCCAAATATTGTCTATGGCGATTGGTGGGAGGTATACCGCCCCAACGCCGGGTTGTCCTAACATCACCAAGCATTCACAGCCCTTGTACTCTTCCTGGGAGAATAAGACTTGTTAGCAATGTTTCGCCCAATTATGCGGTTAACCTTACCTTGGTGCATCTTGGTATATTAGGATCTGTTGCTTCGCATTTGTCATCTGTGCAGAGAGGGAGTTTGGCTGCCTTTGGGCATTTTCGGCACGGACAACCCTTGTGGTCACCCTTAGATTCTTGTCAGTGTCGCTCTTCTGGAAAGCCGAAAAGTAACGTACAGCAGTGCATTTTTCCTTATCATTTTCATTGCAGTCGTCACCTGTGCATTCTTCCTTGCCATCTCCTTTGCAATTGTCATCTGTGCAGAGAGGAGCTTTATCTTCCTCGGGACATGCTTGGCATGAGCAGCCTTCATGCTCGCCCTTAGATGCCCTTGTTAGATAGAACTGGGTTTCTGATAGTATCTTGGAAAACTTACAGTAGTGCACTTTTGCTTGTCATTTCCATTACATTTATCATCTGCACACAATGGAGCACTGTCCTTATCAGGACAAGAAGTTTTGCAACCACATGTAACGTGCGGACCCTAGGTTAATAATTAGCCTGTTCTGCTGGACTCTTCTTCGTCGCAATACCTACGATAGTACACTTCCAGTCCGACTCTTCACTTCCTTTACAAGCCTTGGCCTCGCAAGTGGGTACATTCTCGTCGCTGTCTGCAGGGCAATCCTCGCGGCAAGGACAGTTTACTTCAAGACCAGTAGTGCAGAAGGACCCCACGCCGTTACATTCCGAGCACTGTCTATTTTCAACCCCCTCGAGACATCGTGATAGCTCTTCGGCTACCATTGTCCCTATTATCATGGCAGGCACAGGAAAACCCGCTGCAATGAAAGGGGCTATTATAGCGGGAACCACGCCTCTATGCCAGTTTAAAAGTCAACATTCTTAACATGAAACTAGCAAGATATATTTTATACCCATCTGATTCGCAAGCGCAATAAGCATCGCAATCATTTATCAGCTTATTGTTTGGTTTGTAATTCTCAAGGCATGTCTTGTTTGGAAAATAAGGCAGGGCGTCATCGCAAAATCCGTTCTTGTTTGAGTCTCCTCCACACTGATTGCAGGCTCTCGTTGACCTAACATACCGGTTAGATTGAAATCATAACACCACCCGAAATAAAACTTACGAATCCGGAAAGCACGGCCATCCTTTTGGAATGTCTGACAGATTCTTCCAGGTAGATACATCGTGCCATGTGATGTCTCCAGGAACTCCAGGGATAGGTGTGGCACTTGGGGAAGGGATTGAAATGCTGCTTGAAGTGCCGCTTGAAGAACTGCTTAAAGGACTGCTTGGAGTACCGCTTGAAGAACCGCTTCGAGTCGAACTCGCCGTAAGACTCGGGTTACGGCTTGGGCTCGTGACAGGTTTACCAAGCCCGATGTGCCCTCCCAAAATAATTAGCCAAAGACTCTTAGCAAGATGCATTTCTGAAAAAAGGGAGCAAGATGGTGGACAGTATAGGGTGAGATGTTTCAAGAAATAACCAAATTGACAATATAATGAGTAACTTTGTAACAAGGTCCTGTGTATAATTAACAATAAGACAAGACTGCAAAACACCAAATGAATATCGTTTCTTGACCAATTTAGTGTAGATTCTATTTTTAAAACCAAAAATCGCGCAGAGTGCGAAGTGCTCCATATAGTAAAGGGATTATCCCCTCCCACGTCTGTACTGTGGAGTGTGTTCCATCCTCCTAACAAAGAGCTCCACTAGCCACCGCAATCCAAAAAAGAGTGGTGAAGCAGGTTTCAGGTGACTGTTCCATGGTGAGGAAGAGAGCATTTTAGAAATAAGTACTATCCAAGCGCCACCAAGAAGCATGCACTGTGATTTTTGATTGGGACACTGGTAACAGGATTTAATAATCTGACAACTTGGAGGGGAACTGAAAACAATGTGGAGCTCACAAGGAGGACACACTAAATTCAAGCACTAGTAAGTTTTGGGCTCCTGAGAAAAGATGCCACAAATAAATATACACCTATTTAGTGTGTACTTTTAAACCCTGTTTTCTAAATTTGGAAAGATTTTTGACAATTTTGTTAGTTTTGTATGGTAAATTGGTAACTCCTATAAACACCCCTAAATCTGCTCCCAGATGTAATTGGGCTAAGCACTATATACAAGATTATAAGGCTTCCTTCTCTAAGTGGTTTTGTCACCATTCAATGCTTCCAAAATGACAGGAGGACCCCTGGATAAGAGAATTTAGAAGGAATTAGCTAGTTTTTAGATTTAGATTGTATTTTATATAGTTAAATAGGCTTCTTTTCTATTTTGATTCCGCAGCAAGCAAACAGGGGTATAATGGTAAGAATTCCTTAGCAAGATACTCAGGTGTTTCGGACCACAGGAAAGTAGCAAGATTTACCATACAAAACAAGGCATTATTTTAGATTGACAAAAATCCTTCTTAATTGAGAAACAAGGGTTTGGTTGTAAATCTCCACCCAAAACAAGGGTATAAAAGTAAATAGGCGAATAATAACAGATGCAATTCCCCCCTCACTTCCAAACTATATATATATTAACTTCTCTTGCTATTCTTTGTTTCCTTGCCACATATCTCTTACTTAGTTCAGTTCGAAGATGAAGACCCCAAGCTTGCAGATATGCATTCTAGCTATTGCCAGCTTTTTCACCTTTGTTCAGGCTACTTATACAATTTCTGATACCTGCAATGGTTGTTTCTATTCCTAAAATAGCTGACAAGTTGTTGCTAATAATTTACACAGATGTTGAAGTTCATTGGCTGCAACAAGCAATGACCTCAGTAACGGTTCGATCATTAATGGTACGAAAACATGCACAAAAATTCCGGAAAAGGCCAAATACAGCACTCAAGGACCCTCAAAAAAACTTCAAGAGGCTGGCACAACTTTTGTTTGGTCCCGAACCAGACTATGACAGATTGGAAGGTATGGTATACTTTTTTCAAAATTTCCACGATGACTTCGGCTAATTATTATTACTTACTAGGTATTTATGATCGTATAAATAAGAATATGGACCTGGAGTATAAGCCTCTCAAATCATTTGATCCGACAGATTACGCATTAGAGGCGTATCCTCGTAAGGTGAGTCCTGAGGCGCCCAATAAAACACTCGCAAAGATCGCAAAGCTCATTCAATTTCCACGTAGTGGTTTTTTTGTCACCTCGACCGCCATATGAACGATGGAGAAATACGAGAAGAAACGGAAATCTACGGTATAATGTACAGCATTGACGAAAATGCGAAGCATTACTTGTATCATTCGCGTTTAATCGCTCCCAGCGAGGATGTGAGGGATTGTTCAAAGCCCGGTTCCACTGCATTAGAAACTCCTTCTGGTTATCTCTGGCGAGAGAACGAGCACGCCATGGAAGGCAGGGTAGTGCTGCAGATATGCCCCTGGGTTTTCAAGAAGAAACATGAACGGCCCTCCGGGTTCAATACAGCTCTTTATCTTGTTCCATGGTCAAATATCGAGTTCCTGAGCAATTATCGTCCAGAATTCCATGATAAAACAGGCCAACAATTGACTTACGCGGTTGATGTGCTCACAGATTCACTGGATTTCACTTTGACAATGCTAGTAAGTAGCTTGGTTTTATTGCTGGGTGGATATTTCTAACATCGCGGCTTGTTGAGTATTTGAACACCGTAGTCTATTCTCCTAATATGTTTGTACAACACAATGGATTTGATAATTCGTGGCCCGATTGCATGCGAATGAGACGCGACAACCCAGAGCTAACATATACCAATCCCGGTAAGCCAATACTCTCATCTGTAAGCTAAATATCGCATGATTGCTGATTCTGACTGTAGCTTCTCTCGCCTTCCTTGCGCTCGGTAAGTTTACTCGCTAATGAAGCCACAACTGCTAATTCATTCTCAGGCGTTGAGTTATTCGGCGAAAAAGGCAAACGTATGGAGTACGGATCGCCTCGAGAGGGTAACTGATTCCCACCATTACACAATTTGCAGTTTTCAGTGCTAATTTGCCTTTCAGGTGTGATTACGTATGGTGATCCAAGGGAAACGGACGAGAACGGCAAGATCCTTCATCCTTTCGCCATACTGGAAGATGGTAGTTTGGTCGAGGCCTCAAAAGCACCACCACCAAACTAGGTGCTGGCGACAGGACCTTTTCAGTGAAACTAATCCGGATATGAATTTCAATCTTCCGTTTGTCCATCGAGTCATGTTTCCAGAAAGTAATTCTTGGGAAAATGCTCATGGAGCTGACCACCGTGTCACAACGGTGTTTGATTTATTTCAAACTGTGTTCCCAGAAAGTGCTCTATCTCCTTGCCATCTTTCACATTAATGAAACTGAGTCCAAGAATGAAGGAGACGCTTAATACGGTTGGATTGAGAGATTTGTTAGAATGTATATAACTCCTGCATACTCGATTAAGCAAAGGAGACTTTTCCATTTGCCTGCATAAATATGATGATGAGCGTTAGGGAACAATCTGGAAATATTTCACAATAGACAACCACTAATGAAGAGTGTCTACGTGTTAAAATTACAGTATTGCTGCTCTCATTTTCAAGTGTATGGTTTGCTATAATCAAGATATCTGAACCCATTATATGGAAGATGCATGCATAACATTCCAACCTTGGTATAATGTACATTTCGCTACAATGTCGCATCCTATATATAATATGCTACAAAAATGACATGAAAAAGAGGTCGCCCACCTCACCATGTCTTCTCTCCGCGCGAGCTGCCATGCCTTGTATTCCTTTCCGACTCTAGCAGTTGATCGAATTCTCTCTGTGCCTTCTCCCGAGAAGAAATGGTGTTATCCTCTGCTGAGCTTGGTGAGCCCCAACCCATACTAGGTCTCGACGGGGACGAGTAGAAGTCACCCTGCTGCTCCTGCTGTGGATATTGCGGCTGCTGCTGTTGTTGTTGTTGTTGTTGTTGTTGTTGTTGTTGACGTTGTCGTGCCCAGACGGATTGGTTTGCTTGCTGGTTAGAGCTTTGCCCGGCCTGCGTCCGTAGACGATCCCAGGCGCTTCCGGCCCGTTGTGGCGGTGGCCCGGAGGTGTCGGTGCGGGGCTCGGTGGAGGAGGAAGTCGTGCTTTCGAAGAAGTCACTGTCATCGAAGCTAGAGTCCCTGGACGATTCGCTACGGGCTGCTTGCTGTCGAGTGGATGTATATGTGCCCCATGGCTGTTGCTGCTGCTGCTGTGCTTGCTGATATCCATCTTGTTGTGCGGTAACTTGGCCTAATACACCCGAGGTATCCTGTGAGTAACCGTATTGGCCAAAGACATCCGACCCGCTCGTTGGGCTCGTGTCATCCATAACCTCGGGCGCAGGTTTTCGGCGCGGATCCCCGGGTCGCGTCGGCGGGGGTGGGCGAGGTGATTGACCAGTTCTCTGCGCTATTGCGACGCGCCTATATTCTTCCATCCGTCTTCCCAGTGCCCTTGAACCCAACTTGCGCATATCTTCAATATAGCTCTTTAAGTTGGAGTCTGACCTAATCCTCAAGGAGCAGATTATTTCCCCATACGACCCAAACGAAACAGCTCCGGCAGCCATTGAGATCGGGAATAACAGAGCCTGCACACTGTACGACAAAATCGTCTTCCGCCCATAGAAATTTTTTAAAGTCTTTAAGAACCTGAAACGCGCATGCGCCTCCGGCCTCAATAATACATCCGGGAAAGCAAGAACCATCCCCAGCCCCAGCCCCAAGACCCTACCAAACCCGGTAACGGTGTTAACCGTCACGGCCTGAGAAATGAATGCATCCGTCTCTTGCTGACTGAGGGGCCTGTTTATGATGAAGGCGTGCATATCTAAGCGCCTGGCTACCAGCTTGTTCATGTCTTTCTCATATCCAGACGGCAGGCGAAGGCTAGTAATTCCCTTGAAAAGAGTGTACTCTGGAATTTCGACCCTTGCGGGGTAATTCTCGAGGTACGCCACAGGATTATTGAACGGGCTTATTCTGGCGGCGGCAGGCTCGGCGGAGAAAAAGCCGGTGTAGTCGGCGCCCGCAGATTGCGGAGAGGCTTCGTCGAGCACCATGGCGGATAATCTGGAGTGAGTTAGTTAGAGTACCGAGTATGAATGCACACAGAAGGCATTGAGCGTATACTTACCAGCCCAACAGGGTAGAGCATCAGTATACAGAGACAGATATATATTGATATCAAAAGAAACAAATGAAGCCGACCAGGTCATGTGATGCGTCTACAACATCACCGCTTCCCGCCGCCGCATCATCGCTTCTGTTTCTCTTCTTCTTCTTTTTCTTTTTCTCGCCCTCCGCCTCTCTCCGTCTCTTTTTTCGCTGACTGCATAGGACAGATGACAGATATATGAGTCTACTCGCTGTGGTCGCGCATATCTTCTGTTGCAGTGCACTCAATTGCTCATTCGCTACTCCGCGCATCCAGAATGCCCCAGCGATGCTTCTAGCTTAAGTCTACCGACTATATCTTCTCCAAGAGTTCAATCCTGGCCGTTGTCACCTGTAGGAGTACCCCTGTTTCCGCTGATGCTCTGATTCGGCCACCATAAATATGCTTACACGACGAGCTGCGGGGCGTGTCTCTTATCACTTACCCCTCCCTAACGAGTTGGTCCTGGCTTTGATGCGCCTCCTACCCTCGCGCGATCTCAGGAGTTTTGTCCTTGCTTTCCCACACTTCCTGGATCTTCTGGTTAGCGAGGATGTAGTTCGAGAGGAAGAAAATGACCCCACGCTTCTTCATTTGACCGCTATGGTTGGCGATGTCCACCTCATGGAACGCCTGCTTGCTGTAAAAGGAGTAGACGCTGACGCACCAGACTTGGAAGGCCGTACACCCCTATCGATTGCGGCAGGAACAGGCGAGACTGCAATGGTGAGATTCCTGCTGAAACGGAATGATGTGGATGCCGACTGGGAGGACGTGTATGGTGACACTCCCCTCTCATGGGCTGCTCTGCTTGGTCATCTCCCGATAGTGAAGCTGCTAGCAAAGCGATGGGACGTCGACCCAGATCACAAGAATGCTGAGGGTCGGACGCCTCTTTCTTTGGCTGCAGAAGCTGGCAATCAAGCTGTTGTGCGATTCTTAGGGGATATGGAGGAGGTTGATGTTGAATCGGAGGATTATACTTTGTATTCTCCGCTTTCGCACGCTGCAGGAAACGGCCATGTGTCCCTCGTCCGCATGCTGTTCAAACGCTATGGTATCTCAGCTGATATGCATTTGGAATGTGGAAGGGCTGCTCTATCTGGAGCTGCTCTATGTGGCAGTGTACGGATGCTCAAGCTAATTCTTGACCGTGCCGATGAACTGGATACCGGATGCATAAATTGGCTCGACCATGTCTTTCAACTAGCTTGTGACTTCGCCGACCTGCCTGTAATGAGATTCCTGCTCAAACGGTTGGAGTCTACCCGAATATCCTTAAGCGGTGTGATGACCTAGAGACAGATGGAGATACGCATGGTGATCATTTGATGTTTACGGCGGATAATATTGGTTCTGTGCTGGAACGCAGAGCTACTCGACGCGAGATAATGGTGATGTTCTATTATTCGACAGGCTTCAAGATCACGATCCGACATCGAAATCATCGATCTTCAGTTCGAGCGCTTGGGCATCACGAAAAGTTCTGCGCGATGCTATTGTCATATTTTTTTTTACGGTAGGAAGGCACGTGGAGGCGTTGAAAGGTCGTTCGGAAGCTGTCAAGAAATAGAGATACCATGATGGCCAGGCGGTCTTACAGCACATACGGCTCTGATTTACGCTTGAGCCCCTGAGGAGCTCAGCACGAAGTCATGTTGAATTGGTACCACTGGCGTCTCAAGGGTCTGGCGTTAAAAAGTCATTTACATTGATACCCCTGCATATATGTGTTCATTTTACAATTTATGGGTTATGTCGAATGAGAGCTCATCGAGGACATGTACAAATAGATAATATGCACTATTTGCTGCTAGGCAACAGAGACAATATGAATTAGGAATATTATATCATTAATATGTCAACCCAAGAAATCTCATAACGTCGTGCTCCTTGTTATTGGATTTACCATTTCTCAACGTATGGCCGAACATCCATCTCCCACGTGAACGTCGTTCGCGGCTGGGTATGCAAATGCCAATATGTATCCGCAATCTGGCCCAATTGCGTCAGTAAGCAGCTCCTGAGAAGAAAAACAGAAAAAGAACGATTAAAACACGAGAACTCACCGCGTCGGGACTCAACTTGGCATCCTCCTTCTCAAACACCCACCCCTTCGTCCTCTCAATATCGATAACGCCATCAACGATGACATGGCCAACATGTACGCCCTGCGGGCCAAACTCTCTCGCCAGCGATTGGGACAAAGCACGCAGAGCGAATTTGCCTGTCGCGAAGGACGAGAATGTAGCCGAGCCTTTGATGCTGGCTGTTGCACCTGTGAAGATCAGGGTGGGCGGGTGTTCTAGGTTGATGGATTTAAGGAGGAGGGGGAGGGTTGCTTGGGAGAAGTTAAAGGCACCAAGACTTAATTAACCATAAAGCATCAGTAAATCTGCATATAAAGAATATTCAACGAAGGTAAACATACGCATTAGTCTCGTAACTCGCCTTAAACTCCTCTTCCTTCAACTCCAGGAAAGGCTTCCTGGCCAACCCTCCTCCAACATTATACACAGCAGCGGCCAACGCTGCGCCGGGAAACGCAGTCTCAATCTGCTTAAACGCATCCTGCACGCTGTTTGCGTTGGATACATCTGTGCTTATGCCGATTGCCTTGCCGCCGCGGGCATTGATGTCTTTTACGAAGGGTTCGTAGTTGGCAGGGTTCCGGGCGAGAAGGGCGACGGGGTACGCCTGTGCGAATCTGCGGGCTACGGAGGCTCCCTAATTGTTTATTTGTTAGTATAAGCATTGCTATTGTTGTAAAAAAAAGAGAGACGGCAAGATCTCGTACCGTTCCCTGCCCGACGCCGGCGATGACTGCGATTGCTTTGGAGGACATTGCTACGAGCGATGTATGCTTTGTGGAGATACTGGACAACTGCACTGGGCGGAAGAGGGGAGAGATATATAAACTACGGGATAATGCAATATTCGGGGAACTGCTCGTCATACATTCCCATATACCCCCCTCGAGCAACATCTCGGCTGCTGAGAAATACCTATCAACTATCATTGCGTCACTCGCGATCTTATCGATCTTATCAATCCGAATGGCTTGATGATGTCTTCACTCGGCATATTCATTGTCGACTTCATATTCATCTTCTACTAAATTCAATTCTACGAATAATCCGAAACATCATGGCTTGCCTGTTCTCTCTCAACACTAAATATATTATCACGAAATATGCCTATACATTATTCCTATGGCACGATGGCTCCCTCTGAACGAGAAATCCGACGTCATCGTCGAATAGCTAGAAACGAATATATTTCAGCCCTCTATTCAGGCTGCAAAGATACAATCTGAGTCGTCACTGAGTTCAAGATACACTTTGTTAGCATCGGAAACCGCTATTATCACAAAGGTTGAAACTCGCGCTACGTGACTAGGAAAATGCCCCGACATTTGTGACAAGCTCGAAAAGGAAAATATTATCGACAGGAGGAGAACGCCAATTATCCGAGGAAGTTGTCAAAATAGACCAATTCCTCGACAGAACCACGCGAGACTTGTTACCGAGTTTGTTGATAACCGCAGACACTGGCAAGAGGTCGAGTGAGTTGATTGACCCTCGCAACGTCGACTGGTCCAAGATCCCCCTTTACATGAAGGCGGCTCCTTGCAGGCCGTGTTGTGGAAATTTCTGCGTCGAAGACCATCTGGATGATTCTCAGCCTTACATCCCTCGAGAAGAGAAGTCGTTCTGCGCCAAGTGTGGTTGTAACGACAGGTACAAGCGTGTGGACGCGGTAAGTGACAATGGCCTTGAGTATAGAATGATGCTGACAATGGCACAGGGCAATGAGGACCTCTTCGAGCTGGCACGAAAGCTCGTGTTTCAAAGGCGATACTATCGCGTGCGAGTGCCTGCTCAAAGCCAAGATCGATGAAAGGTCTTCTTGCGCGAAATGACTGACAAGTTCCGCAATATGAGCTAGTCGGTGGTCGTGAGTCTGGACGTAACGGAGACATTATGCTGGACGCAGCAAACCTATCGAACGATATCTGTTCGTTCTCCAACAACACAAAAGTTTGCCCCACCTCTCTCTAAAATTTACAAACTCTCGAAACAGCTTGCAGCTACAAGCTTCAAGGATATCTTTGAGGTTGCGAGCATACTACATCTCAAAGTCCACATCGAATTGAGAGAGTTGTTGATGATGACCGTGAGAAAATCCGTTTTCGAAAAATTGCGTTTTACCATAAACGAGGAACGCCTGCAGAGGATGTAAATTAAAAGGACAGCCAGGGTACTTCTGCACCTTGTCTAACTTTAAAGTGTGAACCTGGCTGTTATACCTGGTCACTGCCCACCGTGCTGAAGAGGTACCCATACGAATGGGATTTAATACCCAAAAAATAATTTCCAGGATTCGCTTCATACATAGTACATGCCGTCATCATCATTGAATTCGGCGAGGATCGGGTGAGAGCGCCATCTGCGTTGGATGAGGAGATATTCGCCCCCGCATAACAGCTTTGTTACTCTCTCTGTTGACTCTCCATGGGAGTCCGACGACGACATTGAGCAAACATGCCGGAAGATCCACAGATGTATGTTGTTCTCTACCCCTATTCTCTCATGTCTCCGTAACTGATATGACATTCCAATTGCGGTCATGAGCCTGCGTATCTTGTCCAGTGGTTCAGATTATATCCATTTACCAGGTATATAAGGCCCTCTCGGCGCCATGGTGAAAACACCAGGCTAAGTGGGATAAAGCCTGTAGGAAGGGTGGGAGTGCGGCACCCTTACTTTCTAATTATAATTATCTTGTTATATTTCGTCGCGAAAAATTCTTTTAAAGACTATTAAATATATCTAGGCAGGCTTCGGTTTACGGTATAAATGCGATAACAGTTACTGGCCGAGTATGTTTACTAAACCACTATTATATATTGTTAGTATTGGCTGCCTCTGTGGGCCACGATCGCCTAACTCCGTCTCAGTCCTTGAAGGGATTGTTCTCTCGTTCGCCGTCGTTTTAGGACATTATTTTTAATAAGGCGTGTGGGCCTCCTAACCCAGATAATCTTTTGCTTAATATCAAACACAATAGAAGTGATGTTTGCGTTATACTAAAATCACTGGTATAATCATCTTCCGAAGACAAAGCGACCTTCAACAGATCGCTATTTAGTATGCATTGATGGCTGAAATGCATGAAGAAGAAACCTTATCTCATAAGCCACGAAAACTTCAGCCTGGTGACATTCATAAGATCTATACATGCATGGGTATAATATACATTTAACAGGCAGGACAAACGTTACGTTAGCACATCCAATACCGACAAATCACCGTTACTAAACTTTCTTCATTTTCTTCCTGTTGAACCGTCGCTTAATGGCCGGCGCACCCTGCAGATAAACCCATGACAGGCAAATCACAAGTATGAAGTTGAAGATGACGAAGCCCCAGAATATGGCCTGTAAATAAACTTCATATCAGTATTTGTAAGAATTCAACAGGGCCAAGAGGAAGACAAGAGTCAAGAAAAAGAACTCACATAATTGCGCCACTTGTGGTGATAAAATACGTTGAAACTCGCCGCAAACTCATTTCCATCCTTGTACTGGCAAACCGAACACAACCCATCTATCATAGGCCCCAAATACCCTCCAACCCTCTGAATATAGGGACCTGCATACTGCTGGCAAGTTTGACCCGGGGGTGCGGGGAAAAGTGCATACTGTTGCCTCGTACACTGTATCGGCACCTTATTAGTCACGACGCCTAGCATTCCCTCGAGAAGGTAATGGAAGGGCGTGAGCCAATACATCCATCTCCTCCAGAAAGTCGGGAGGGCAGAGAAGGGAACCACGACACCGCAGAAGGAGACTATGAAGACGAAGAAAGCAGGAACGAGGAAAGACGCGAGGAGCGTATTGGGCGCGAATGAAGCAATGAATTGTCCGAGTCCGACGTAGAAGCAGGCAAAGAGGCCCAGGAACATCCAGACTATGGTTTCGGAAAAGGAGTTGCGGGGGAACCATGTGCCGAAGTACCTTATCACACTAGATTTAGCACCGTAGACCAAAACAGTAAGCGATAGGCAAAATATACACCTACCAGCAACAGAAGTATATTGAAATAGCAGCCGTTGAATACGGGAGTTCCGGCAATATCGCGCTAACCACGAATGCGAACCAAGAATATATCTTGGATTTTGACTCCCGAGATTCATATAGAGTACGGAAATGAATGAATCGAGGTTGGAGCTGCTGAATGAGGGGAGGAGCTATTGTTAGGGTGATGAAGCATGAGAAGAGTCGAGATTGCATATCGATAGTGTTATGGCCGATATGCCAGAAGGTAAAAGTATTGAAGAGACCGGTAAATATGCTCAGCATAAATTTACCCTACTATTGTCAGCTCTTTTCCTGGTTTGCGCATCTTAACTGTTGACGAGAAACTTACCATATTGTAGGTCGGCGTCCGCCAATAAGTGATGAATGACCTCTTAGTCGTCGCAAGAACTTGAGCCCTCAGGGGCATGGCGAACTCAGGCTCGTCGTATGCTCTAGCTACTGATGTCTCCTGTTCTCTGCGGGATCTGACGATTTCCTTTATTTCTTCAGTGCGGGCTTCATGTTCCGGTGAGTTTGCCCAGACATCACCCCAGTCCTTTCCTTTGTAGTCAGGATCTCCTGCGCCGATGACTTCGAGCATATACTATATTTTCTATTAGTCGAGAGTAACTTTTACATTCTGAAAAGTATACTTACCTCCGCAGGGTTTGCGTCATCAGGACACCTCTTCCCTCCATTACGCTCAAAGTAATCAATCATCGTTCTCGAATCAACGCCAAGTTCACCGTGGTACACGACTCTCCCGCCACTTTGAAGTAGTAGAAGTTCGTCAAAGTGCTCAAACAACACAGCAGACGGTTGATGAATCGTACACAAGACAGCCTGACCAACATCGGCCAATTTGCGCAAAAACCGAACAATGTTCAGAGCAGCAAGAGAGTCAAGACCCGAGGTCGGCTCGTCTAAGAAGATCAGAAGGTCCGGCTTGCTGGCAAGTTCTACGGCAATCGTAACACGCTTTCTCTTTTCCTGGTCGAGGCCTGCACCGACCTCGCCAATTATCGCACCGGCTATAGGACGCAGTTCAAGCAAATCGATAATTCGCTCACAATAATCAAATTTCTCCTTAATAGACACGTCCTTAGGGCGCCGAAGAAGAGCAGAAAACCGGAGAGCCTCGCGGACGGTCGTAGTTGGTTCGTGGATATCAGCTTGCTAATTTTCGGTATCATGTCAGTTAAGAATATCTTCGAGACACCGAAGAGATAGATTTACCTCCGCATATCCTGTTGCGCGTTGAAAGCTTTTTGGAAGTGAACTATTCCTGTGGTCAGTACGATGCTCCCGTAGAAAATAGTGAAACCTGACTTACCGCCCATCAATCAAGAAGTCACCAGTGATTACCCCAAACTCGATGCGCTGCGCAAGGGCATTGAGAAGCGTGGTTTTACTGTAGCACAAAGTCAGAAAGTAAATCCGAACACAAGCAAAATAGGGGAGGGACTCACCCAGCACCCGAAGCTCCCACAAGAGCGGTAAGACGTCCAGGCTTCACATAACCTTGCACATCCTGTAGAAGCAATTTCTGACCACCCTTATAAGGAATTCTATAATTGACATTCTGCCACGTAAAAATGGCAGCATTCTTCGCAATTCCCTGGACTTCCTTCGTGTCCGAGTAGTTACTCTCATCAGACGACAAATTTCCGTCCTTTTCACCAGTCTCCTCATCTTCGCCTTTACTATCGCCTTTCATAGCCTTCTGGACCGACTCGGGAGCCTGGCCACGCTTGAAGATTGTCACAGTCCGACCACCGTGCGTTTGCTTCTGGAGCTCGTAGCCAATCATAGTCACTACGACAAAAAGGACAAACCATGCAATAACAATACCAAAATTCCGCCATAGATGCGCTCGTGTATACCCATAGTTCGATTGAATGTACCTATCACCCGCCACAGTAGTCTGTCCCGGCTGACTTCCTTGGACCAGGCAACTCTGAAATTGGGGTGAAGTGTTTGGACCGAGCGGCACAAGCGATGGTGGAACACACTGAATGTTAAGGCCACTAAATTCGTTTGCCATGATAGCCTCGAACGTGTACTGAACAGGGTTAATCCATATGATCCATTTGAGCCAGGGCCGCATGCTACCAGGGGGAATCAAGTAACCTTAATATTGTATTAGCGAAAATGGAATTTAATGCTTAACAAGGTTATCATACCAGTATACACGACCAGGGCCTGAAGGACAACCCCAGTGACACGTGTTGCTAGAAGCTCTTAGTATTATTGCCCTCCAATAAGGCTACTGGAGTACATAAATGCTTACCAGCGTCAAGTGAAGCGCACAACGACCCAATCGAGCGGAAAAAGGAGTACATTGTCATCGTGACCAACCATGTGAACAGAAAATTGATGAAAAATTGGCCGGCAGTTCGTGAAAGATTAGCCATACTAGGCTAACATTAGTATCATGCATGACAATTAGCAAAAGTCAGTTAAGGGCGGAGATCATACAAGTATACAATGATGTTGAAGATAGTGACCTGGATGAAAATCAACGGGGCATCGACAACGACCTGTGCGAGTGCAAATGCTGACGGACGATAGAACGAGCTATGTCAAGTAAGCATAGAATTCCATGAGGCTATGAATAACGTGGATATAGACCGACGCACAAACTCTTATGTTTCTGAAGGATTGGCCGGCTTTGGAACGCAGCAGTTAACTCCGCCATAGCAAGTAACGCATTGAACAGTATTATGAAAAACATGACGCCTCCTCTCGTGAAGACACCCCGGCTAACAAACCGTCAGTTCATCTAATTAAAGAGAAGGTCAACAATAAACTTACCTCGTCGTGGGAAGATTATAGAAAAGACTACCAACGATCAACGCAAGAAAGGTAATAACACCATATTTTCCAAGTAGCGACTGTTTATCACCAATCATGATTAAAAATTGACGGTGAGTCAGCGCCAAAACCTGATGATAGAAAGGTATTGTGAAGTTCTTTTTGGCCGATCTCGTTCTCGCGGCTTCTCTCTCGTGCCTCTGCCCTTCGATCTCGCTTTCAAAATCCTCAATATCACGAAGGGTTGCCTTGTATACATCACTGTTAAGATACGCTTGCTTGAATTGTTCAGGGGACCGCGGAATACGATGTTCATAGCCCTCCTTCACCCGTCTCGCATAAGGTTCGGAGACAGAAGTCAAGAAGTCAGCGGTCGTCCACCGTGGCGGACACTCAAAGCCCAGATCCTCGAAATAAGCTCTTGCCTCCTTCGCGGGACCAAAATAGATACACTTCCCCTCGTCCAATAAAACAACCTTATCAAACAGTCTGTACAGGGTCTCCGACGCCTGGTAAATGGCCACCAGTGTAGACACATGGGCCATATTTGTAAGAGTACGTAGACACTGGACATACTCCTGCGCGGTATTTGCATCAAGCCCTCTAGTCGAATTATCCCAACATTGCGTGCTGGCTTTGGTGATGAGCGCCTCGGCTATAGAAACACGTTTCTTTTCACCGCCCGAAACACCACGCACGAGTTCATTCCCAACTTTCGTATCAAGGCAATGCTCTATCCAGAACAGTTTTGAAATTCCACGGAGGAAGGTCTGCCTATATCGTGATCGAGTCTCGCCTTCTTTACGTGATTCCTTGCCGGGCGTCCTGAACTTGAGGGCAAAGGATAGCGTGTTTCGAACGGTCAGGGTAGCGTAGTGCAGGTCATCCTCGGGGTTATAGAGTACTATTTTGAGCCAAACAGTGTTAAAAATGTAGTCTAGACTGAGAGTACACTTGTCACATACCTTCTGATCTGTATTTCTTCTCCATCGTCTTCGAATCAGTCCCGCCGTAAGTAACGTCTCCTTCAACACTCTCAAAGCCAACACGCTGATTCCCGATAGCTTTCAGAAAGGTCGAGCAGCCAGAACCCGGCCGACCAAGCACGACTAACATTTCGCCAGGGCGAACGCATCCCTGAGTGTCATTAGTTCGATATCCCAATCACGAAACAACGTAAACAAACCGTGAAATCGTCCAAAATCGTCTTGACAGGCTTCTTCCCGACTTTCCCAGTAAGCAACCTGCCCAGAAATCGCGGCAAACCCAGAAAGATATCCGCATTGGTCATCTGCAAAGTGGCGCCCAAGCCAACGCCCTTGACAGTCAGGTTCTTCCATACCACGCCCAGATGTCTTGTCTGTTCCTCCTCGGACGCTTCCCGACGCTCACGCCCAAACATATCAGTCATGACCTTCCGTATGGCAGCCATTTCATCCTCTGACGCACCACTGGCGGCCGTTCCGTACCGTGATAGATCGAAACCTGCGTCATCTTGGCCGTGGCTAGGAGACCGTGCCTCTGGTTTTGTGGGTTGTTCAGGTGATGGGGAGGACTGGATGGGAGCAAACTGGTTTGGAGACCCATTGCTGCCATTTCCTCGGAGTGTTGTATTCTCCTCGTCGACATCTGTATTCCTGTCGTTGAAGAACGAAGTTGATGGAGCCCCGTGGTCTGTGGGGGAAGCGTTAGTCGGCATCTTATCTGAACATCTCTCCAATTTCATACTAGAACAACCAGAACAATGATATTACGCCGTAGAATGCCTCTCATCTTACAGAACCTCGAGGACTACTGCTATTTTTATACTCTATATAACCTCCGAGCTCCGAAACAGAAATATGGTCATTCACGCAAGCACAACTGTCCAAGCTTCGCCGTTATGCTCTTCAACCCTGGGTCATTTTGACGTCACAGCCAGTTACAAGCTTCAAGCTGCCTAACGGCCTCATCCAACCACGGCTCGGTGCTGTCAGTTTTCTGGGGTAAAACATGGTCAACCGGATAGTTAAGCTCCGATATAAGAGATGCGCAGGGTCGGAGGTCGGAGTGTTTTGTTCGTTTGGCGTTCTGTTGATGATGTATGGATACGGAGGTAAATCAGGGTTCAATAAGGGGCGAATCTCGATCTACATCAGGCATCGTCAGTTGTGGAGACGCTTAGGATGCTTTTTGATTCTAATGCAGATATGGGGTTTGTGAGTTCATACGGAGTACTGTGTATTGGTCGGGTCATGGAGTTACAGCACGTTCCTGTGGTTATATGTTTTTACCCATTATATGTGCTATAGGGTTGGGATATGCCTAGCTAAATATGAATATACTGTATTCCCGATGATACGGTATTGGATCAGAATATATGTATAGAATGGCGCACGTCAAGTCGTATACCTAAACCGCGGGTTCCTATCCCCCATCTCCGCAATTTCTTCCTCACTCAACTCCTCAACTTTCCAATCTTGCTCTCCCCGTGCCCTTTCCGAATTAATTTTACTATACCAAAACCACATGAACGCATAAATAAGCGCCGATACCCCTATAAGCGCCAGCGTAACCCCATGACCCATCAGATACCTGGGCGCATCCTGATTCACATATAAGAACGGCGCCATGACACCGCTCGTGTTTCCCAACGTGAGCTGCAGGCCACTGGCAAAAGTCCGCTTGCCGAAGCGGGGAAGGTTAGTCGGTAACCAGGCGAGGGGGATGCCGACGCAGACATACAAGCCGACGGCAACGAGGAAACATCCGAAGTAGTGCACGGCAGGCGAGACGTCGGCGAGCAGGACGGCGTAGCCTACCACCGAGATGATGCAGAAGCTTACGGCGAAGATGGCGCGGCGCTGGAGATGGTCGCTTATCCATGCTATGACAAGGTATGTTGTTGCGCCCAATGCGTAGCATGGGATTGTTAAAGCTTGGACTTGTGCAGTGGTCCACTTGCCGATACCGTTGATGATCGTAGGTAGGAAAGTGCTGTATCCGTAGAGCAAGGTATCAACGCCAAATTGCCCCAGGCACATGAGGTAAATAGTCCAGTCCTTCGCTCCCTCCTTCGCATCCTCGATATGGAACTGTTGAGCGGAATCCGTCTGACCGATCTCAAGCGCCCGGCGAGCTTTCATTAAAGCTTTCTCTTCATCATTCAGGTAATATGCGGTATCAGGATCGTCCGCCATGCCAAACCACACCCAAGCACCAAGTATCACTGACGGAAGTCCTTCAATGATCATGATCCACCGCCAACCCTTTTGACCCGCAACTCCATCCATGAATCCAATGCCATATGCAAGAAGCCCACCACAGGCCCCAGCCAATGCAGCAGAGCTGAACAGATATCCCACACGAAGTGCAATCTCTCGTTTCCCATAGAACAGGGTCATGTATGCGACCAAACCGGGAAAAAGCCCAGCTTCCACAACACCTAATAAAAGGCGACACACTAGCAGACCAGCTAGATTCTGAGTAACACCCGTTAGGGTGGCGATTATGCCCCACACCGCAGTGATAGTAGCAATATATCGTGACGCAGTGAATTTTCTAATCACCAGATTAGAGGGTACTTCGAGTAGCTACAGTATCCATTGTCAGTGCTGTGTGTCTATGGCTAGCCGGAAGGGCTTACACAGTATGGAACGAAGAAAAGCGAAACAGCAAGCTGGAACTGATTCCCTTGTAAACTCAAGTCCTCCTCCATCCCATATAGCCGTGCATTACCGATATTAACTAAAGCCATATCAATTAAATCCGTTACTTGACCATGACCTTCGAAAGAGACGAACACATACCTCTGTCCAAAAAGCTGAACAAATACAAAACCACTAAAAAGGGAACAATATGCCAATCCAGCTTCCGCACCAAAGCTCTATGTTTCTCAGGGTCAATGTCCACCGCCGTTGAGTGCCGGACATCATCCTGCTTCGTTGAGGCTGCCGGGCTTGCTTGTGCAGCTTCTTCATCACGGCCTTTTTTGTCGATGGCACTCATGTTCCTATTATCCCACCTTCTCTCTATCCACAACTTGCTATTGAAAGCCGAATGTGCATGCGCCGTGATATCGCGCTTTAGCAAGACAAGATTATGGAAGAGAGGCACCAAACGAACCGAAGGACAGAGGTGCGCACTCACACCCTGCGAGGCCTCAAAAAGCTTTGTGAGGCGTCGTTACATGTTACACATTGCTGCTCCGAAAAAGCAAAAACTAATATTTCTGTCCCTGCATAGGAGTTGTAAAAAGTGGGATGGCTTCTCTCTTGAGTCACAGTACCAACTGACATGTTTGAAATACTGGTCAGAGATACCACAAAAGGCGCTACTTTAGGCTGTTATTCTTAGGGGGTTTCCTAAATAGGAATCTAACCAAAATTTAACTAATCTATATATTATATTGTATGTTGTAAAGGTACAAATCCGGGAGGATTTGTATAACCTATATACAGTGTGGCCTATATACAAATACAGTAATCCAAGACTTCTAAGTAAGGTTCCACTAGTATAAACCTAATAACACCAAGATTAGTAAGCTTGCCTGTGCTATAGCTAAATTAGAAATTCTCTGGATCCAGTAATTTCTAATACTCCCCTGCAGATATAGTATTGAACTAATTCTATAGGTATATATATATCCTTCCTAGGCCTTGTAATCTCTATATAATCTTAAGAATCTATATATATATATAGAATATTGTATATAGCTTTTATTCTACCTCTATTCTCTGTCTAATGCTTGGTGTATTAATCCAATTTAGTTACAGTAATCCTTAAATAATTAGCATGCAAGTGGCTTGGTAAGTCCATTAGCAAGTATATTACTACTAGGTGTTACAGATCAGGCTGCCTTTACAAATATTTATAACAAAGGGCTACTCTTGCCAATATCTATTAGAGGGGGTTCTTCTGGGTTCTATACAGATTAGGCTGCCCTTACCAATATTGGCACCAATATTTGCAACAAAGGGCTGCTCTTACCAATATCCATTAAAGGGGGTTCTTCTGGGTTCCAGTGTAGAGATATATAAATAAGCTATTAGGTCTAACCTAACCTTTTTTCTTTCTTTTCTTAACCTCTGTTTCTTGTTAGCTAGGCATAAATAGAATAAGCTCTGCTTGTATTTACTATTTATAATATAAACAGAGGTTTGTTCCATTATCTATACATTAAAAAAGAACTGGGGAATAACTAGACACTGTCTTTTCTGTCTAGATCCAAAAGTAGGTATATTTTCTTTAATTCTTACCTTTACAATGTATTAAAATCTATTAACAAGCTCTGTACTTAATTAATAGACTATAAGTATTATCCAAAATAACTTCTTATTATAGTAAAGGTTACCAATGCCCAGGGGGGTAAGCAATGTATATCCTTCTTTAAGGTTTCTACCAGTAACAGGGATAGGGTTTATATTATTAACAAGGATAATTTTATTAAATAGGCTATAAATAATGCAGAGGCATTATTTAATTTCTTAAGAGAGAATATAGACCACTGGCTTAATAACCTTAATAAGGTTAAGAAGTAACTTACTGCAAAGGAGATTAAAGCAGAAGATTACTGCAAGGGCTAGGCTAAAGCTTAAAAAAAGAATATATCTCTTAAGAAGTATTTATATAAGGTAAGCTCTGCTCCCTTAGTCTCTAAAGGGGGATATTACAAGAAGTCTAAGAAGATTCCAGACCCTTCTATATTCTTAGGTTCTAAGAAGGATAACTTTAAGAACTAGTTCTCTCTTATAAAGGGGAAACTCTATATAAATACCAATTACTATAATACTAATAAGCTCCAAAAGGTTTATATTTAGGGTTAACTTAAAAAGGATACTGCCAAGTATATCTATTTCTATCTAGATATTAAAGATAAATTATTTGTTTATATATTTAATAAGCTTCTAAAGGTCCTGCAGGACTTCTATTACAATCTAAACTGCAAAGAAAAAGCCAAAGATAACTTTACTAAACTCTGGTTTAATAAGAAAGATAATTTTAAAGTCTTTCTTACAAAGTTCTAATGTTTAGTCTACAATGCCAATGTTTCTGCCAGCAATTATAAGTATAAACTAAATTACTGCTTGTACCAGCAGTTCTATAAAAAAGCTATCTCTGCCTATATCTATAAGGACTATAAGGATTTTATAAATAAGTACAAGGAGATTGCTTATAACCTTAAGGCAATTAATACTGCTAAGGCCTGCAATTATAACTGCAATTGTAACTATAGCTACAATAACAAGGAAGCTACCTTAAAGGATAACAAACCTACTGGTAATTACAATAGTAGTAATAACAAGAAAGACTACAGCAGGGAGTATACTATTTAAGGGAATTGCTATAAATATAGTTAGCCTAGATATATAGCAAAGTACTGTCCCAACAAGAGAAATAACAATAAGCTTGCCAAACTAGAGTACAAGGAGTTAGAAAATAAGGAGCCCTAAGGGAAGTCTTCTCCTTAGGGTATAGACAGGTTAATTTTAATTTATTAGAAATTAACCTTAGTTAGTTAATAAATAGCAAGAGTTTTTGTATATTATATAAAATAGTAAAGAATAGATACTGTATATAGATAAACTTCTCCCTTACTAATACTGGAGCAAATATATATTTAATTATTAATACTAAGCTTACTATACAAGCCACTGAGACATTTAGTATATATACTAAGAGGCTAAAGACACTATGCAGAGTAACTGGGTATAATAGAAGAGACTAAATATAAGCAATATACATTATTGGCTTGGACCTTAAGGTAGCAGGGCAATATATCCAAGATTAGCTATTTATTATCCTTAATCTAGGACAGTATAATATAATTATTGGAAGGAAATAGCTAGCAAAACAGAATATCTAGCTAGATATAAAAAATTAGAGAATAATCTAGCCAGATAAGTATATTAATAGTAAAAAGGAGTTAAACACCAGCAAGAAAGAAAAGTAGTTACTACTATTAAAGTTAGGGTATAAAATTACAATCCTTTACTATAATTTTACTAAGCCTGTGGCCAGGACCAAGGACTAAGAGAATGCCAACAGGCACAATTGCCTTCTAGAACAGAAGGACAAGAGAATTTAGAAACAGAAAGTAATTAATAGCTTATAGAGGGTAAGCAGGACCCTTATTAGTAATTATTTAATAGAAGCAGCAAAAATACAGCAGGCTCTAAAAGGAAAAATATTAATACTAACCAATTAGTAGCTAAGGCTATACTACTAGAATTGGTTCCTTAAGCCTAACCTAGCAGGACCTGGTGCTAACCTAACCAGGGTTAATAGATACCCTATATACAAAAAAGCAAATACTACACTACAGTAACTAAGGTTTAACATTGCATTAATTGGTGTAGTTAGTATAAAAATAAATCTCTGTTAAGAAGATACTATAGCCTTTACCCTAAGCCTCTATAAATTGGATTAAATAATTAATCTAAAACAAGGCTATAAGCAGCAGAATAAGGAGCAAGAATATAAGGAGCAGAAAATATAGAAGGCAGTAGACTATATTCTTTCTATATACTATAAGAATTATTGCAATGTCTTCTTAAAGAAGGATTCTAATAAACTTACACTAATTAAGAAAGAAGCTAATATAAAGATTAAGTTTATAGAACTAAATAACTTATATTTCTATCTACTATATAAGTACAGCACAGAGAAACTGGAGGAAATAAAGCACTATTGTAGTGGGGAGACTGCATTTCTAGGAAAAAGGGGTAGGTTTTTCTGATGCCAAGAATATATCTTGGCACTATAAAAGCTGGTTGGGTGTTGTAAGGACAATTTTTGTGGAAGGTTTTTTGGCATTATTATTTATTATTCTTTTTGTGGTACACCTTAGGCAGAGTTATCTTTTTGGGGGAGCAGATTTTATTTTTGTTATATATTGAGATTTAGTTATTCCTTTTTGTGGTTATAACCTTCTTGTTTTCCCCAATTTTGTTGCGTCTCTACTTCTTGAGCTTGTTTGACACCAAGCTATTAAATATTTTCACGGGAGGATTTCCCCTCTCCATCTGGCGACCACAACGCAATAGAAATTTTTGTCGCAGAAGAGAGGATCACAATAAAAAAGGGGGACTCAAGCTAAGTCCAATACTCTAAAGAGAGCTTTAACCAGAAAGGAAAGAGATCTCCGCCATGGCTGAGACATACAAGTTAAGCAAGATTAAGAACTTTAAGGAAAACAAGCAGGAGTGCCCCTTCTGTTATAGAAATTGCAACAGTTAAGCTGGTGTTCTAAATTGTTGGCTCCATGGAGACAAGGCAAATCCACCCGCTATAGAAAATACAGTTTTGGCGCGGGTTGAGACTAATCCAAAGAAGACAGAGAAGAAAAACCCCTTTCTCTGCCCAGTAGTGTAAGAAGTAATATACACACACATTATTAGGTTTGTATTTTTTGAGGTACAGAGGTACAAGGATTTTGTTGTTTTATTGCAGAGTATTGTTATACAATTTCTTTTACAAGAGGTTTAGAGTCAATATTGCCAGAGAAAAATTTTGCAGGACACTATATTGTTAAGTTTAAGTTCTGCTATAACCGGGGAAAACCCAGTTGGAAAGAAAACCCCTACTACAGAAAGTAAAAATAGCAGGGGAGAATCTACTCCTTTGTCTACAATGCAATTTACTGGATACCAGAGACTGATAGTACTAATGCCCTGTCCTGGGACAAGCAGTGCTCCTTACTTTAGAGGAGAAAATGCAACAGTGTTTCTTTGTATATAGGAAGGGCTCTGTAAGGACCATTTTATTTAGAAGAAGAATAGCTTTAAACACCTGCCAGAATACTGCACCCTGTTAATTAGTAATGCAGCCCGTGGATTTTTGGGCTTTAAGACCCGAAACTGGAACCAGTTCTGTAATACCTTTAGGAAGGAGTACAAGGCCTACAACATTAAGCAGAAGATTTACACCAGGCAGCACCTAAAGACAATCTATAGAGTGCAGAGACCCTGGGATAAAAACCTAGTTAAGTTTATTTAGGAGTTTAAGGCTGTCTTAGACAAGGTTATAGAGAAAGGACACTTGGATTTGTATACTAGAACTACCTTGTTTCTCCATACCATTCCAGAAGAACTAGGACGTAGGATCTTAAACATACTTAACATAGATCCAGAAGACCTAGACAAACTCCAGTGGAGCCCTGTTCTGCAGGAAGCAAAGTTAATCCTCAAGACTGGGGAAAGAACAAACAGGTTCTACAGGTTAGTGGAATTAACAAAGAAGGCCAAGCAAGCCGCGGCAGAATTTAATGGGCTAAACAAACTGCTGACACACCAAACCATTCCTTTGTTGATATTGTGGAACAAGTACAGGGACCCTGCCAAGAGAACAAGAGAAAAGAGAAAGAGCAGGAGTAAACCAAGAGGTATCCTGCCAGTTTCTTAAGTAACTGGGGTGGACAAGGAGGATACCTCTAAAGTTAAAAAGAAGCTTAACAAAGTAGTAAAAGGACTGGAGGTATTGTCAATGCCTCTTAGGGCATTGCAAATGCAAAACAATGTTTGCAACCAAGGATATATCCAGTAAGTTCTATAGATGCCTAACCTGCAGTAGCCTTCTCTTCCTAACTGTCAAGCTCTTATTGGCATGCTACAGGAACTGTGCAACTACTGTAACAAAACTGGATACAAGCGGAGAATATACAACTACTTGTTGGAGTACAAAAGGCTTGGATATATCTACTGGGATAGAAGCACAAGGCAACTTAAGTTTAGTTATTGGGGACAAGGGGGGAATCCAATCCCTATAAAATTCCAAACAGGTGTCCCCGAGAAAAAAGCAGTTATTAAATAGTACCAGAGAGTAGCAAGTATGCCACCAACAAGTCAAGGTATACCTGTGCCTCCGCCTGCTGCTTCCTCCCAGAATACCCAAAATCAGGTAAACATAAGGAGCTTTCAAGTGGGATTTAAGCCTATCTCTAAAGTGGAAGAAATTAGTTCCGAGGAAAGCAGTACAGAGGACAAGTATAACAAAGATAAGAGGACCTTGGGAGACAATAACTGGTTCTATGTAAATGCAATGTACATTAGTAAGCCAAAAGGAAGGAAGAGAAGCCTAAAGGATGCTGCTTACCTATCTACAAAGATATAGCGTGAAGGATTGTACATGGAACCTATTGTTAAGAAGATGGGCAATAGTAAAGACAAGGAAACCAAGGAACCACCAAAGAAAGGGATATTAAAGAGCATTCCTATTAAAGATATTAAGATAGTGGACAGACCTGAAGGACATTGACCGAGAAAACAGTTGCCCAAGAAACTGGCATTAATAATTAAAGACAGTACTAATGTTTGCAATGTCCTAGAGATAATCTTAAAACAAGAGGTTCAAGGGATTATAATTGGTTAGCTTCTGGGAATATTATTAAAATTGCACAAAATGGTTTTTTCCACCACCCCTGGTGCAGAAGGCCCGGGTAAACCATTAAAGGCTAGAGTTAACTATATTTAATAAAACAAGACTTCTTTGCTGGTTTCAAAAAGTGTTGTTGAGGAAGAAAGACAGACAATTTACACTGCCAATACTCTTAAGGTTTAGGTTTAAATAGGTTAATTTAATGTAGATATTATCTTAGATACAGGTTTGGAGATTAATATTATTAGAAGGAACATTGCTTGGTGCCTTGGATTGCCTATCTTAACAGGAATTAACCTCCAGATGGTTGCTTAGAATAGTGCAGTGGTTAATTGCACGGGGTTTTGTAATAAAGTTCCTGTGTAAATTGGGGATCTAGTTATGTACTGTCCCCTGATTGTTGTTGACAGTGGAGATACCGGTATTCTGCTTGGAAGACCCTGGCAAGATACAGCTTGGTGGGGGTGCTCTACTAACAACAATAGCAATGTCACTAGCTATATTTTCTTGGAAGACAGAATATAAGTCCTTAAGTTTCTGTGTTTCCGCGCCAGCAGAGAGACAAGGAGAGGAGGGGATTTAATAAAAACCTGCTCCCCTGCTTTAAATAAGTAGGTAAACCTCCAACCCCAAGGGTGTTTGCCGCAAGGATATGTAGGGAAGATGGAATGATGGCAAAGAAGAAGGAGGTAAGGTTTGTAGACAAGGAGAAGGTCCAGGGTCAGGGAGAAAACAAGCCAATGGAGTGGTTGTCTAGGTTGGCAAAACACCACGCAAGGAGAAAGAAGACATTAAAAGGGGTAAGAGAGGCAGCTGGACTTACAGAGAAGATGCTATCCTGGAGCAGAGAAAAGGTATAAAGGAAGGAAGGCTATATCCTTCCAAAGTTTATTAAAGGCCACCCCTACGCAAAAGCTTCTGGGTTGGTTAAATACTGTGTATTAAGATATGTATAGCTTGTGGGGTACAAGAAGACAAGGGCAGAAAAGTGCACCCTTAAGAGCAGTAAGGCTAGAGTTATAACAATATACAAGAGAAAAGGGCAGAAGATCCACCTGGTTAACCTGGAAGTATTAGATAGTTCTATGCCCGGTGGTTTTAAGGATTGGGAGAAGAGATATCTTGAAAAATATTATTTATTGTATTAGTAACCCAGGATGGAACTGCCCTTTATAAAATATTTTTGCCCAAGGATCTCTCAGTTTCCCCTGTTTACCCGCATGACAGAAGAGAAAGAAAGCCAGATAATTATTAGAGACTTTTTAACTAAGGAGGAAAGAGTTATACTAAAGACAGTATTTCTTTTGTGGGACAGAGCCCTTGCATGGTTGTTCAATAAGGTTGGAAGGATACAGCCTAAAGTTACGCCTCCTATAAGGATACAGACAATCAAGTACAAGGCATGGTATATGGCAGGGTTTCAAGTCCCTAAAGCACTGGAGCTAACTGTTGCTAAGATCTTCCAAGACAGGATTTATAATGGGATCTTTAAGCAGTGTTATGGGCTGTACCAAAATCTGTAGTTTCTGGTCCCTAAGAAAGACTCAGGCCATTGATTTATTAATGTAGCACAGTACATAAACAAGGTTACCATTAGGGACACTAATATACCTTCCAATGCTAATAAATTTACCAAAGAATTTGGCGGCCTTGCTATCTATTCCTTGATTGATATCTTCTCTGGCTACAACCAGTTAACATTGGACAAGAGAGACTGCAATATAATAGTGGTAATAACTCCTTTAGGGCTTCTCCAACAAACCACAGTATTGCAGGGAGCAGCAAATTCTGTTGCTTAGTTTGTACAGGCTATAACAAAAATCCTACAGAGAGTTACACTGTCAGCTTATTAAGTCTTTATAGATAACATTGGAGTCAAGGGGCCAAAGACAACTTACAACAATAAAGAGACCTTTCCAGGGATCCGGTGCTTTGTCTTTAAATACATCAAAAACCTTAATAAGACTCTGTATCTTTTGGAAATTGCTGGTTGTACAATTTTGGCTATTAAGTCCCAATTTCTTGTTCCTGGGGTAAAAGTAGTAGGATGGGTTTGTGGCTTCAAAGGGCAATGGCCCATGGAAACCAAAGTTGCAAAAATAGTGAACTGGAAGACACCAATGGATATATAAGGTATACAAGGATTTCTAGGCACTTGTAGATACTTTAGGTTGTGCATTAAATAGTACTCTTGGTATACTGACCCACTGTTTTAGCTTCTCCGAAAGAATACCAAGTTTCTGTGGACCAACAAAAGAGACAATACTTTTAATAAGCTTAAGGAGATTCTAAGTTTGTTCCCTATAGTCCTCCCTTTGGACTATTCTGTTGAGCCACTGGTAATTATAGTAGTGGTTGATACCAGCAAGACAGGATAGGGCGCAGTCCTGATGCAGATCCAGAGAGAAAGGAGACACCCCGCCCAGTTTAAGTTAGGAGTATAGTTAAAAACTGAGTTAGAGTATAACACTGGAAAAAGGAAGTGTTGTGCCATTCTTAAAGCACTGAAGAAGTTTTGGCACTGGCTGTATAGTGTGCACTTCACCTTGGAAATTGACGCCAGGACGCTCGTCGCACAATTAAACAGAACAGCCACGGATTTGCCTGGAGCACTGGTAACACAATGGTTGGCGTGGATCTGCATGTTTGATTTCCACGTCAAGCATGTCCCCGGTTTAAAACACACTGCCGCAGACGGATTATTGTAGAGGGACCCAACCAATAAAGAACTTAAGGAGAAAGCTAGAGAATAGAATATTGATAAGTTTGTTTCTACTTACATAGGGAGTTTAATTGCTTGAGTTTACAGCGGACAAAGGTGCAGGGAAGACAATAATAATAAGGAGCCTGTTAGAGTGTTGGATCCATTATACACTGAGAAACATAAGTAAATTGCTTATTACCTAATAACTCTGAAACACCCCAAAGAAATAACATCCTCTAAGTTTTCTTAGTTTTGTAAGAAAGCTGTTAAATACTGTATAGAAGGAGAGCATTTGTTTTGGTGTACCCAGAAGAATACACCGTTGCAATATATAATAGATAGAGAGGCTGAACAAAAAAGGATTATTGTTACTCTCTACAATAAATATAGGCACCGAGGACGAGAAGGGACCTACCACTTTATTAAAAAAAGATATTGGTGGAAAGAATTATACCAAGATTGCTGAAAATACACTTCTAAATATTATAAATATCAAGTACAGTCTTCTGACAGTCCTGAAGAACCTCTGCACCTAACTTAGATATTAACAATCTGGACCTGGGTTGGTGTTGATATTATGTATATGCCTCCTAACAAGGGCAAAAATTTCCTAGTGCTTGCTTGAAATAACCTTAGCAATTGGCCGGAAGGAAAAGCTCTCTGAAGAGTGGATTTAAGTTTAGTAGTGCAGTTCTTGTACAAAGATATAATCTATTGTTATGGCTGCCTGCTCCAGTTTACCATTGATGGCGGACCTAAGAACAAAAGCATTAGTAAAGAGCTGGCAAGACAATACAAAGTTTAGTAAGTAAAGATTTCCCCGTACAATTTGCAAGCAAATAGAGGCATTGAAGTAAATTATTGGTACATTAAGGATAGTCTCTTAAAGTACACCGGCAGTAAGGGAAAGGGCTGGGTGAAAGCATTGCCCTCTATTCTTTTTGTGGCTAGGAATACTACTTTGAACAGCACCGGTATGACTCCCTATTGTATAAATTATGGACAAGAAGCCACGCTGCCCATAGAACTTAAGATACCAATGTGGAAAACCTTGGACTGGGACTCTGTAAGGATAATGGCCGATTTACTGGCCATGCGAGCCTGATAACTAAAAAGAAGGGATAATGACTTGACCGAGGCTGTATACTACCTTAACAGGATGCAGAGGCAAAATAGGGACTACTTTAATAATGTATACAATGTTTGTAGGGAATTGCTTAATGTGGGAGACCTGGTAGTCCTCAAGGACACAAAACTTGTGCAAGATATGTCCAGTGTGAAGAAATTGGCCTTCCGGTGGCTTGGGCTGTACAGGATTTGTACGGCAAACCAGGACAAAGGGTATTTCGAACTTGAGGAACTAGATAGTGCTTAGTTATAGGGTATGGTTGCAGGTGGTAAGTTAAAGAAGTACAGGTTAAGGACTCCTCCAGCGGAGGGAGGAGCAGGCGGGCTGGGTGAGGGTCCTGATTAGGACACCAGTGTAGAAGAAGAAGGGAGATAGCTGGGCAGAGCTAAGGAAGATATAATAAGCTCTAACAAAGAAGGAAAAGGGGATGGGGTTGAATATAAAGAAAGTAGCAGTAAAGACAGACAAGGGTCCAATGGCCAGGCCCCTGTTGTCAAAAGAGAGTTGCTGGGGGATGGAGAAAGGAGCAAAGGAGAAGAAGATAAGGAGAACTCTAATAAAGGAGGGGATAAGTGTAACAAAGAAGAGAAAAGTGTTAACAAGGAAGTAGAAGAGAGTAAAAAGAAAAGGATTCCAAAAGGAAGGGACTTTGCAGTTATTATACCCTAACAATATTTAAATGCAAAGAGGTGAAGTGGTCTGGGACTACAAAGAAATATTTTCTATTGTTTAAATTTATTTATTCTATCTATACAAGCTTTCTTTTGTCTATTTTTTCAAAGTTTTTTATCTTTGTTTTAAAACCTGAGAGCCTTTGCAAGTGCTCTGTGCTTAAGCTTATTAATGTTAAATTTCTCTATCTTACATGTATTGTAGTTAATTAATTGGATCTTACAAGCAACTTTAGGAGCCTACTACAGTATTTTAGAGGTACAAAGAGTTATAATTTAATATCCTGCAAGGCAATAAAGCCTCCACAACTCTTTCTGAAATATTACCAATTCACCATTAGATATATTGTCCAGGTCAGGAGGACTCTTGAGGAAGTAATAATTGTTGAAGTAGACTTCTTTCTCTGTTGGAATAGTAGGAAAGTTGGGAACAAAGGGGGCTTTGGAGACATGGCTAGGGCTAATAGAAGAGCAAGAGGAGATAGAAGGGACTGTAACTGTATAGGTAGAGAATATCTGTTAGTTGTTGGCACGGTAGGAATAACTAGATAGAAACTTACCCAGAGAGCACCTATCCTTGATACCCTTTAAGAGACATGAAGTACATGCAGAAGGTATATTGTTATTTAAGAGTTTAGGAGGAGTAACAATACAGCAAGAGAAAACTCTATCCCCAAGACAACAGTAATTATATAGCCCAATGACAGGCCCACGAGTCTGTATAATAGCTGCAAGGACATTGGTTTTGTTGAGGAGGTTACAAAGTTTGCCAGGGTGTATGGCATTCTAAGATAGATGTTAAAGTAAGGGGAGCTTCTGAAGGTCTTTGAACTTTTTCCCGCGGAGAGCAATATAGAATAATCTGGAGAGCTGGAGATTTGTACAGTTATTCTTAAAATCTTCTAGAAGCAAGCAGCTAACTTTCTGCTGCTTCCCTGGAATACCAATGTGTCAGTATACATTCTACAAAACTGTGAGAGCCTTAAGGCACCCTTACAGTCTAGAAGACTCAATAGTTACTTAGTGCAGGAATTCTACAGGTTTGGGTCTCTCTTCTCAAGCTTGTTAGCGGAGACATAAGGACAAAACCCATACATAGAGAGCACAGAGAGATTTAAATAAACAAGAGCCTTGATATAGGCTACTTCTATGTATTAATAAAATAGATTAGCTTGAGTTTTCCAGTATATTTCTAAGACTCTAATGTAGAGGGTGTACTTTCTGTTAGACCCAGCAACTTACCTTTCTTTAAATTACTAACCGGCAAAAGGACTTTGTGACTAAATCTAATATTTAAGGGCATTGTAAAGACAGCAGTCTATGTTTTATTGTTTCCTACGGACGCGGGGAGACATCTAACAACAGACAAAGCATTTAAAGGGCTTAAGAAAGGTGTGTTTTCCAGGTCTAAGGTATTGTAACAGGACTCTATGCATTGTATTTAAATTAGCTGTAACCCTGTAATTTTGTAGCTATTTTCCTTGACTTCTGTACTTCTTTTGACAGATTTCTTGTTCTGTTTTGAGAGGATTTAGTTTGTGATGGAGTTTTCTTACCTGCTAAGCACTTCGGTGCATTACCAGTTGGAGAGTTTGGTGCAGGTTGTTTTATGGCCATCTTAACTTGTTAGAATGGTTACTATTGATGAAGGGGATCAAGAATTCAGTTAGGCAGGAGATATAGAGAGTAACAATATACTCTAAGGGGTGTCCTAAGAAAAGGATTTGGGACTTTGTAAAGAACAAGCTAAGAAAGAATGGGTTTGCTAAGAACTCAGTAAGGGATTAAAATAGGTTAGGATACAATCTGGAGGAATCTGCAAAGGGTTCTTAATGGAACAAGCCAAGCAATTAGAGCACTGAGTTAGGAAGCTATAAGAGTTTAGATTAGAAAGATAGACTTGATAAACAATATATCTAAAGGAAGATTGGAAGAGAGGTGAAAGGTCCTAATATAACAACAAAGCTTAAGTTAGTGCTAGGACAAAAGTAAGAAGAAATTAACTAGAGCTTACTGCCCAGGATTCTTAAAGATAAGTTACTTGGCAAGCCGATTATAATCTTGGTTAGGCAGAGTAGAGAAGAGATCTGGGACAGAGACAAAAGGCTTTTTATTGATTCTATAAACTAAAGACTATCTACTAATAATTTACAAAGTTAAAAGCTCCTAGCTTCTACTAAACTTGAGAGTCTTGAATAACTTTATTAATATAGGCTGTGCTCCGTTAAAATATTCCCTCTGTGCAATGTTCCTTGATAGCCCTTTTTGACAGTTTAAGAAGAGCATTGGCTTGGGACATTAAACTTATAGTATAGTCTTCTTTACTCTCCTAAGGAAATTGTGGAATAATGCAGAGATTCCTAAACAAAGTATCTTTACCCTGCCTATTAACAACAATTAGAGGATTATTTAGTCTTACAGAACCTAAGGGAGAGTTAGCTATGTCCTCTAGAGTAGTCTTTAGATTGAGGAACAAGAGGAGTGAGTAGACAGTGTGCTTATTGGGGAACTTCTTTAAATGGCTTTTCTTTATAGGGGATTGAGTAGTCTTTTGATCTAAAGAAATAAGTTAGTTGTTGTGGCTGTAGGTTTTAGTAGATACAGTAAGACCCTTACAATACCTGCAATAACTTGCCTTCCTATTCCAAACACAGCATAAGCAAGTACTGCCCATTACAATGTTATTACCTTCAAGGGGAATTGGCATAACGCAGAGCAAGAAAATACAGACATGCCCTAGATAACTGGAATAGAAAGAGTAGATATTAACCTCCTTTCCTTGGGTATAAATTAATATAGCTTGTTGGTAAGTATTTATGAGCAGATCTTGAACCTTGCTGAAGTTCTAAGATATTAGATGTCTCTCAGGGAGCTTAACAAAGTTTGCAAAGAAATTGCCAGAGGGGTATACAACAAACAATCTAGTAGTTTGGGAATAACTACAGAAAGACAGAAAAATTTCCTAGCATTTTCTACTAACTGTATACTTTTCTCCTGGAAAACAGTTAGAAGGTACTATACTAGGCAAAGCAGCAAGGGCTTTAGGACTCCCTTACTTTTGGGAAATACCAATTTGAGATTGCTCTTATGGACTGAATCCCCTGGGTTAAACAGGTTTTTGTCCTTATCTTTGTTGAAGTCATCATGGGGGCGGCCATTATCATCTAAGTTATTATTGGGAGATATATAATTGAGCATTTGAGTGTTATCTAGGATATTAATTAGCTATGTATCTACAAAAAACATTTCCAGGATGTTTCCCAGGGACTGGATACTCTTATAGCTCTGGATATCTAAAAAGGGGACTTACTTAAAGGAACTCTTTCTCTTTGTCTGGGCTTATTTGAGGTACTTTCTTTGCGCGAGGACTTAACGCGATAAGTATAGACAGGCAGGGACAGACAATGTTTTAGTGTAGCAGCACCAGGGCTTTTGTTTTCAGCAGGATTGCTGGTACAAGGATGCTTGGAAGTTTCTACTGTATTGGTTAGCCTGCTTGTATTTCCTTGCTATTCTGCTTGAGTTTTGTAATGTTTCTGTAATCCTGCAGACTGGTCTTTGGCATTGTTTTCCTGATGATGGTGCTTCCTACTTACTGGAGCCATGCAATACACTACCGATGAGAGGTTTTGTTGGGGTCTTGGATGGAGAGGCTATAATTCTACTGATGGTTAGCCATGTATTTAAGGGTCTGTTAGTTTGGTGAAACTGGGAATTTACCTGTTTGAGGAGCGGAATAAAAAGAATTAAGTGAGTTAGTTTAAGTACTTGGAAGGTTATAAAAGGAAGAAGAGGAGGACTTGACAACAGAAGGTAAGGTCTCAGTGGGCGCGTTACAAACTAACAACAATAACAATATTGCATTGCTAGGCTATAACCTTTCTTTTTACTTTACCTTGATTCTACTGTGTTCTTTCTTTTCTTTTGTTTTGCCAGGCTGTTTGCCTTAGTTGCTTCCTTCTTTTATAATGTTCTATACTGCTTCTCTGGTGATTTGCTACTTCTAGAGCTTAAGGCTTTTGACTATCCCTTAGTTTCTTGGTTTTCTATGTCTCCCCACTATGTTTGTTATACTTTTGTTTCACCTTTTCCTTTTTCTTTGACGTCAGGGGACGACGTTTTTGGGTATAGTTGAGTTATAGTGGGGAGACTGTATCCCTAGGAAAAAGGGGTAGATTTTTCTGATGCCAAGAATATATCTTGGCACTACAAAAGCTGGTTGGGTGTTGTAAGGACAATTTTTGTGGAAGGTTTTTTGGCATTATTATTTATTATTCTTTTTGTGGTATACCTTAGGCAGAGTTATCTTTTTGGGGGAGCAGATTTTGTTTTTGTTATGCATTGAGATTTAGTTATTCCTTTTTGTGGTTGTAACCTTCTTGTTTTCCCTGATTTTGTTGCATCTCTACTTCTTGAGCTTGTTTGACACCAAGCTATCAAATATTTTCACGGGAGGATTTCCCCTCTCCACTATATTATTAATAATCTAGATAAAGAATTTATTATACTAAGTTATACTCCTTACACTACACTAATTCTGTTTGCCCAGAAAGTAAATAGAAAGCTTTAATTCTATATAGACTATTGTTAGCTTAATATAATTATACAGAAAGACCAATATCTATTGCTACTAATTAATAAGCTTCTGCAGAGAATTAGCTCTGCAAAAATCTTCTCTAAGATTAATATCTAACAAGCTTTTTACAAGATTAGGATCTACCTAGAATCTAAGAATCTAACATTATTCTAGATAAAATATAGATTATTTAAATATTATATTGTTTCTTTTGGGCTAACAAATAGTCCTACTGTATTTTAGTAATATATAAATAGCCTCTTTATAGACTGCCTAAATAGGTTTCTTACTGTATACCTTAACAATATCCTAATATATTCTAAGAATAAAAGTAAATATATACTCTATATAAAAACAGTACTGCAATATCTAAAGAAAGCAGGGTTATAGGCTAACTTACAGAAATTAGAGTTCTATATTAAATAGACTAAGTATCTTAGTTTTATTATCTTTACAAATAGTATTAAGGCCAATCTAGATAAGGTTTCTGTTGTATACAATTGGTCTGTACCAATATTAGTAAAAGAAGTACAGTTATTCCTGGAATTCTACAATTACTATTGGTATTTTATTAAGGATTACAGTAAGATTGCTAGACTGCTTATATAGCTAATATAGAAGAATATACCTTTTATCTTTAGCAAGAAATATTAGGCTATATTCTAATGCCTAAAAGGAGCCCTCCTTAGTATAGCTATCTTGCAATATTACAATAATTGCCTGGAGACTTGTCTGGAGACTAATTTATTAGACAGTATTGTAGGGGGAGTTCTTAGCTAGCTATATAATAATAGTTTCTGGTATTTAGTTACCTTTTATTTAAGGACAATGCTGCCTGCTAAATTAAACTATACTATTTATAACAAAGAGTTACTGGCAATTGTAGCCTATATAAAGAAATAGTATTGTAAGTTAGAGGGACTGCAGAGTACATTGCCTATCTAGATTTATTCTAACTATAAAGCACTGGAGTACTTTATAATAAAGTAATAACTAAATTTTCAATAAGTAGGCTAGGCAGAATATCTCTCTTAATTCCTATTTTAAATTTAGTATTACACTGGAAAACTAAATAGCATTGCCAATACATTATCTTAACAGAAGGACTTAATTAAGGAACAGTAGCTAGGCTACAATAAATATTGCATGCAGACAATCCTTAGAGAAAATTAAGTAAGCCCAAGGGTTTAGGCCAAACTTAACCTAATTAAAATAGAAAACCTGGATCCTAAATTAATATTAGTTAATTAGATACTTATAGCTAACTGCAATAATCTATTACTCCAGACCCTATATAACTAAGCAATTAACCAAAATCCTAAGGATTGGTCTATATTGCAGGGCCTCCTACTCTGGAAAGAAAAACTGTATATCCCTAAAGGGGGGGAGAAAGAATATCTATATACTAAATTACTTAACAAGATCTACAAGTAACCAATAGCTGCCTACCCTAGTTAGAGCAAAATACAGTAAATTATAATATAACAATATTACTGGCCTGGTATAGATACTAAGATAAATCAATATATATAGAATTATTAAACTTACCAGTATATTTACTTACTAAGAGACTTACTACCTGGGTTACTATAACTACTACCAGTGCCTAACTAACTATAGCAATATATCTTAATGGATTTTATAATATTTCCACCCAATAGATATAGATACAATACAGTATATATAGTAGTTAACCAGTTAAGCAAGCAAGTCCAATCTATACTGTATACTAAGTATACAACAGGGCAAGATATAGCTTGTCTTTTTAAAAATACTATATTGCCCAAGTATAGTCTACCAGATATAATAGTCTTGGATTGTAGCCTGTAGTTTATATTGGAATTTTGGAACAAGCTAATAAAGATTCTGGGTATTAAGCTAAAACTCTCTACTACTAACTATATATAGATAGATAGACAGACCAAAATTGTAAATTAGTACCTGGCACTATATTTGTAGCTATACATTAACTATTACCAGAATAACTGGTTAGAATAGCTACTAATTATAGACTATACTGTAGCTTTATTACTGCATAAAATAATAGGTCTATTACCTTTTAAAATTAAATAAGGTTTTTAACTATAAATATTGTTTAACTAGCAGGATTACTTAGATAGGGAGATATTGCCAAGGGAGTTAGTAAACCACTGGGATACTAAACAATATACTAAGTAGATACAAGAGATATAGAACTATGCCAAAAGAAATATAAGGTCTATACAGAAGAATTAGAAAAAGCAGGCTAATAAACACTGCTATAAGATTAATTTTTAGAAGGGTAACCTGGTTTATATTTAGATAAACTATTGGAATACAGGCAGACCCAGCAAAAAGCTAGACAACTAGATAGGCAGTCCCTGGCTAATTATTAATAAAATTAGTAACTTCTATCTAGTTAAGGTCCCTAATTTAGTAAAGGTTTACCCAGTATTCTTGCCTAACAAGCTCTAGCTTACTATAGATAATCTACTACCTGGCCAGATCCCAGAGCCTAAGCCTCTAGTTAAAATTAATGGTAAATTAGAGTACAAAGTTAACAAGATCCTTGCTATCTGTAAATACTACTCCAAGCTACAATACTGGGTAAGTTAGCTAGGATATAACAGTAATCTAACCTAGTATTTTGCTTTAAATTTCTACAATACTGCTGCAAAGCTCTGTAACTTCTATTCCAAGTAACCTACAGAGCCTAGTCCACCAGCAAACTTACAATATTGGCTTGATTGTACTGCAAATAACAAGGATACCAATAAGTAGCTAGATAATAACAAGCTACTTGCACAATTAAGGGTCCAATCTTTATAAGGGGGGGGTGTAAGAGGTTGAACCTCTATAGAGCTTCTTAGCAGAGCTGGCAAAGCTGCCGGCACCAATATTGGTAAAGGAGGCTCAATGCCACCAATATTGGTAAGGGGGGCTTGATGCCACCAAGTCCGGTGAGGAGTATGTAACCCACCAATATTAGTAAGGGAGGCTTAATGCCACCAATATTGGTAAGGGAGGCTTGATGCTACCAAGTCTGGTAAGGAGTATGTAACCCACCAATATTGGTAAGGGAGGCTTAATGCCACCAATATTGGTAAGGGAGGCTTGGTGCCACTAATTTTAGTGCAGGGTATAGATATTCTTTCCTCTGTATAGAAATCCCCTTTTTTTAAGTACTATATTTCTCTATTATTCCTTCTCTTCTTTAAGTATTCCTCTTTGTATATAGGATCCCCTATCTCTAGTCTTAGAATAGAATTAGACCCTTACATTAGAAACACTTTGCAAACTATTTAGAAGAACTATAGAACTGCAGGACTATAGAACTGCAGAACCATAGAACTACAGAACTATAGAACTGTAGAACTGCAGAACTATAGAACTATAGAACTATAGAGCAACCAAATACTATAGAATTTTATATACAGTAACTTTTTATCCAGCTAACCAGGGATAGCCCAATTAAGTATCTTGCAGACAAAGATAGATAGACCAGATTATATTATATATAGCAATGTACCTAATACACAGTAGCAGCAGTACCAGCAGTTTCTACAGTAGCTACTGCTACCCCAGCAGAGCAGTATAGCCTTAGTAGAGCAGTAGCTAGGAGGCATAAACTATACTTCTCCTACACTAAACCCCCAGGGAGATATTCCTAAGTAGGCTATATAGATTATATAAGTACTTGCCATGTATAAGAATAGGGAACAGTATTAGAAATATACTTAGATATTTTTATATAATAACAAGGATAAGGCTCTCTATTCTTAGTTCTAGTTTAAGTTAAAGTCTAAACTTAACTTAGACAGAGCTACAATGGAAGATAAAGCAACACAGGTGTATATAGGGTTTAGTTACTTAAAGAATAAGGCAGCTACTGTTATTCTTCTATAGATTAAGGTTATAAGTAGTACCCCTAACTTTACCTTAGAGAAGTTTTTTGCTATATTAGATAATGTATTTGCTAACTCTGCCTGCCAGCAGAAGGCCCTAGATAAGCTTAATTATATTAAACAGGGCTATAGAACCTTTACCAAACTTACTAATAAGGTAGATTACCTCCTTATAGAAGCCAGCAGTTATACATTTAGTAACAATGTTAAGAAAGAATATCTAAAATCTATACTTAGCAATAAGCTATAGAAGAAAATAATTAGCTACAATTTACAGTCCTTAACCTATAACCAGTACAAGCAGCAGATTAAGGAAGTTACTAATAATATAGAGGAATTAAACTAACACTGTAACTTCCAGAACTATTATAACCAGAATAATAATTATAGCCTTTAATCTCCATTGCTTACACCCCCAAGCCTCCCTGCTAGGGACCCTATAGACATTAGTACTGTTGGAGTACAAAGGCACAACAGCACTGCTAGAGCACAGAAGTTAAACCAGTATACAAGATAGGTAGACAAGGCAGAGATTAAATAACAGAAGAAAAACCACCTTTGTTTTTATTATAGAGTATTAGGCTATATTAAGCCTAACTACCTCTACCTCCCTACCCAGTACCCACTACCTACTTATATTAATGCTGTAGATATTCCCCTATTGTTGGATAACAAGGAACCTACTCCAAAGAACCAGGGAAAAGAGTAGCTTCTACTTTAAGATACTGGCAGGAGCCATTAAGGAGAATAATAGAGAATTGGCAGAACTTTAAAAAGAAAATAGATATACTACCTTTCCTTATCTCTAATATAGTAGATAACTATTATTTAGCTAAGATACTTATAGATAATGGATATAGAGTTTTCTGTACTGTATCTAAGAAGTTTGCTAACTCTAGTTACCTTCTGTACTTTCCAATAAAGCCTTGTAAGCTACAAGGTATAGACAGACCAACAGAGAAATAGATTACAGAGATAGCTACCTTCTTAATAAATATAGAAGAAATTTACCAAGAGATTTTTGGATATATAATAGACAATGCTGCAGGCCATAATATAATTCTAGGGAAGCTATAGTTAATATACTTTTATATCTATATAGACCCAGAAGGAGATAGCTTAAAGCTAGAGTTCTTAGACTATAGAGTTATAGTCTGCAAAGGTAACTACAAGAAAATATATAATAACCTACTTAAGATCTCTGCCACTGGGTTTAATTATATTATACAGAAAACAAGGAACCAAGGGTACTAAGCTAAGATTTTTGCTGCCAGTATAGCTAATATTAACAAGGCACTAAGGAAACTTAATACAAGGAAGCTAATAGATCTAAGGAAGGTTTTACCCTTTTATTACCACTAGTTCTTAGATATCTTTAATATTAAGGCTGCTAATTGTACCCCTATCCACCAAGGGTTAGGCATTAACACAAAGATTAATCTATTTAATAAAGATAAAAAAGGAAATACTGTTAAGGCCCCTTAGGGCCCCCTCTACAGTATATTCTAAGAAGAGCTATTAGTACTGTAAAAGATACTAACTAGGTTACTTAAGAAAGAATTTATTTAGGTTAGTAGGTTAGCTACTGCTGCCCCAGTACTTTTTGCAAAGAAACTAGGTAGTGGCCTCCAATTCTGTATTAACTACTGGGGACTAAACTAGATTACCAAGAAGGACTAATACCTATTACCTCTAATTAATAAAACCTTGCAATGCATTGGGTAAGTATATTGGTTCACTAAGTTAGATATTGTACAGATATTTTACCAGATCTAGATTGCTAAGGGTAATAAATAGAAGACTGCCTTTTATATACAGTATAGTTTATTTAAGTGGTTAGTTACTCTATTTAGACTGGCCAATGCACTAAGTACCTTTTAATGCTATATTAACTGGGCATTATAGAACTTCTTGGACAATTTTGCATTGGCCTACATTAATAATATACTTATATTTTCAGAGGGGTTATTAACAGAACACTGTAAATATATAAAGAGAGTACTTTAAAGACTCTGCAAGGCAGGCCTTAAAGTTAAAATTAATAAATATAAATTTAAGACAATAACCACCAAATACTTAGGATTTCTAATTAAGGCAGACAAGGAAATTTAGATAGATCCAGTCAAGGTTAAGGCTATTTAGAAGTAAAAGGCATTAAGGACAGTTAAAGGTATCTATAGATTTATTGGGTTTATAAATTTCTACCAGTATTTTATACAAGGATTCTTGCAGATTGTAGCATTACTTATAGAACTTATAAAGAAGGACACCAAGTTTAAGTAAATATAAAATATAGCAGGGGTATTTAAAAAATTAAAAAGAATATTTATTACTGGATTTCTTCTAGCTTAGTTTAATCCTAACCAGGATACTGTAGTTAAGACTAACTTATCTAGATATATAGTGGGCAGGGCCCTTATACAATATAGTAACAATAAATTCCTTTACCTATATATATTCTTTTCCAAGAAAAGTTCTCCCGCAGAATATAACTATAAAATCTATAATAAAGAGCTCCTTACTGTAGTTTACTGCCTAGAGAAGTAAAATTTAGAATTATATTCTATTGCTAAGTTCTATATTATTACTAACTATAAGAACTTAGAATACTTTATAATCTCTTGGTACTTAATAGAGCAATAGATACATTGGTTAGAGCTCCTTAGCAAGTTTAATTTTACATTAACCTTCTGGCCAGGTAACAAGAATGCAGTTGCTAATGCCTTGTTTTATTGTAACCAGGATATATCTACAAAACATAATAATATATAACTTAAGTTTTGTAATAAGTAACTAATTACTAATAGAATAATAATACCCATTAAAGTATTACCAGTAAACACTAGCAAGAATATATATACTAATAATACAATAACTAACTATATAGCTAAGGAGCTAATACACAAGGTTATACTAAATAAGCAATAGGCTATAGCAGAGGCTACAGATAATAGCTATACAAAGATTAAAGATACTGTTAAAAAGGAGTTTCTATACTTCCCTATTAAGCTTTAGCTATATATAAATATTTTGGAATATACTTAGGAGGGGGAGAGAGTATATTGGTGTAGATATAAATAGGTCCCTAACTCTAAGCTACTTTAGACAAAAATTCTGCAGGAACTATACAATAGTTACATTGGCAGCCACCTGGAGTAAGAGGTTATATTAGCCCTACTTGCTAGGGAATACTTCTGGCTGGAATATACTAGAGATATCCACTAGTTTACTTAGAATTGTTAAAAGTACTAAGCAGGCAATGTATAGAAGAATTGTTAGGCAGGGCTACTTAAACTACTACCTATTCTATTATAGATATAGAAAGACCTATTAGTTAACTTTATTATAGATCTTTCTAAGTTAAATAGATATACAAACTTAATGGTAGTAACTAACTGCTTAAGTAAAGGGGTTGTCTTGGTACCAATGCAATAGATATAGACAGAAGATATAGCCAATGTATTTATACTATATATTTTCTAGCATTATAGATTTCTGTTCAGCATTGTCTTGGACCATGGAATACAGTTTGTAAGTTAAATGTAGAAAAGAATATACTATCTATTGCAGACAAAATAACTACTTTTAACAGTACACTACCCTAAGACAGACAGTACTACTAAGAGGGCTAACCAAGTAATTAAAATATATATTTGGAAGTATACAAGTTATACACAGGATAATTGGGCTAGGCTACTACCTATGGCCAAACTTACTATTAATAACTAGAATATAACCTCTACTAGAGTTAGTTCTTTTTTCCTTACCTACAGTTATTACCTTGATTTGGTCCCCTTACAGGAAGTCCAACAAGCAGGAGATATACAGAGCCCAATTTAGAAGGGCCAGGCAGTAGTTCAGAAACTTACTAATACAGTAGAATGGATACAGAGTACTATAGCTGCTGTACAGTAGAAGCAGGAGAAATATACTAACTGTATACACCAGCCTGCCTACTATTTTAAAGTTAGTAACTAGGTTTGGCTCTCCCACAAAAATATTTATACTAATTGGCCTAGCAAGAAGCTTAACTAGAAGAATAGCCAGTATACAGTCCTTAAGGTTCCTGGGCTATATATATACTGCCTAGATACACCGCCTGGTATCTATAATATCTATTCTGCTAACTATCTATACCCTGCTGCAACGGACCCCTTTTCCTTGCAGCAACAAACCAATTATTAACCCAGTGCAGTTATTGGTAAAGGCAACAATAAGGAATATAAGGTTAACAAGATTATAGTCTACCACTATAACTGTTAGAAGTACTGCAAAGAGGTCTAAGTCTATTAGATAGGTTAGCACCACCTTATATAGAAGCCCCGCGGGGAATTCAAGGACACTATTGCCCTGGATATCTATAAGGCCCATTGCTATAAGGAGGGGGGTATTGTAAGAGGTTAAACCTCTATAGAGCTTCTTAGCAGAGCTAGCAAAGCTGCTGGCACCAATATTGGTAAAGGAGGCTTAATGCCACCAATATTGGTAAGGGGGGCTTGATGCCACCAAGTCTGGTAAGGAGTATATAACCCACCAATATTGGTGAGGGAGGCTTGATGCCACCAATATTGGTAAGGGAGGCTTAATGCCACCAAGTCTGGTAAGGAGTACATAACCCACCAATATTGGTAAGGGAGGCTTAATGCCACCAATATTGGTAAGGGAGGCTTGGTGCTACCAATTTTGGTGCAGGGTATAGATATTCTTTTCTCTATATAGGAATCCCCTTTTCTTAAGTACTATATTTCTCTATTATTCCTTCTCTTCTTTAAGCATTCCTCTTTGTATATAGGATCCCCTATCTCTAGTCTTAGAATAGGATTAGACCCTTACAGGGGGGTAGTATTACAGATTAGGCTACCTTTATAAATATTTACAACAAAGGGCTGCTCTTGCCAATATCTGTTAGAGGGGGTTCTTCTAGGTTCTGTACAGATTAGGCTACCCTTACCAATATTGGCACTAATATTTACAACAAAGGGCTGCTCTTACCAATATCTATTAGAGGGGGTTCTTCCAGGTTCCAGTGTAGAGATATATAAATAAGCTATTGGGCCTAACCTAACCTTTCTTCTTTCTCTTCTTAACCTCTGTTTCTTGTTAGCTAGGTATAAATAGAATAAGCTCTGCTTGTATTTACTGTTTATAACACTAGGTACTATTTTAATAGTAATACTGTTGTTCTTAAGCTTATTCCTGGTAAAATAATAAGCAATATTAATATATTTTAACTTTAAAGTAATCTATTCTTTCTCTATAATTACTTTGGCTACTATATTATCTATATAAATAGTAACTATATACTTGGAAGGTTTAATAAGCTCTAGATAACCAAGATCTTTAAGTATTTAAGCTAACCAACAAGCTTGCTTTATTATAGAAGCTAGAGTAATATATTTAGCTTTAGTAGTTAATATTACTATAGATCTTTGCTTTTTAGATAACTAGCTAATTAGTCCTCTACCTAAGAGAAATAGTATACTAATAGTTAACTTTTAGTCTAAATAGTTACCTATATAGTTAGTATCTAAGTATCTAACCAAGGTTTTATTGGTACTGTATCTGCCAAGCTTAATATATAGGTCTGTTATACCTTTTATATATTAAAACAGTATAGAGAGATATCCTAAATATTATTAGCTTAGATTTACTATATACTAAGCTAATTGTCCAGTGCTAAATACAATATTAGGTTAGGTATAGACTATAGAAAATATAATACTGCTAATTTAGAATTAGTAATTAAATTTATTGGCAAGATTATTGTTAGATTTAGTAGGTTAAAGTATAGTTTCTAGACTTATTAAAATACAATTTAGTTTTCCTTACTTAGGTTAGTAGTAAGTATAAAACTATTTTAATATTTTGTAGAGATACTACTCTTAGTTAATATAGATTACTTAGTTAGACTAATTATAAGTAATTTTTATCTCTAATATCTAGTTAAGCTCTCTAAGATCCTTTATTTTAAATTAATTACTAAATTTATATTTAAAATCCTCTAATTCCTTTATTGTAGGTGCAGCAATAACTATATTATTAATATAGAGACCTATAAGAATTCTATCTTTCTTAAAGATATATAGATTAGTGGCTAAAGGCTTGTAATTTAATTTTATAAGCTTAGATTTATATAGCTAGTACTATTTATATATAGCTTGTTTTAACCTATATAATAATTGCTTAAGCAGTATAATATTCTTAGGATTTACTATAAAATTAGCTATACCTTTTACTAGAAATATATATACTACCTCTTTAAGTGTTACAAGGGAGAAGGTATTGTTAATATTAATTTAAGCTACCTTATAGTTAAAGATTGCAATAATTATAAGAAGAATTTAAAGAGAATTAGCTTTTATTATAGAAGCAAAGGTATTAAAGTAATTAATACTAAATTACTGTAAAAATCCTTAAGTAACTAGATAAGCTTTAAATTACTCTACTTCCCTGTTTACAGTATATTTAATATTAAATACCTAGTAGTAGTAGTAGATTGATACACCCGGAGTCTCTTAGTGAGACCATTGGGAACTTCTAGCCTATGTACATCAAGCCTTATTGATTAAGCCTATACATTATCAAGCATACCCCACTTTCTTGACTGATTTGTCCTTGCAAAGCATGTTTCCAAAGTCTCCACTAGCTAGAATATATTAGGCCTCCTGCTGGCTTCAATGCATATGTAATAGGCTGGATGTCAGGCCCCCTAACAACTTAATGTAACCCTTCTAACTAGTTTCTGCTTAGGTACAATTCAATTTAGTATGCTTGGCTGTTATTACTAATTAACCTTCCCTACTAGGGGTGCCCAGTCCCTATTAGGTTAGGTATTAGTAATAGTTGACATACTTACATAGAAGAAATAGTGGTATGGCTTATTAATCCCCTCTGGACTAATTCACCGCGCCTTCAGCAGGACTCGAACCTGCACCCCTGCCAGCCCAAGCAAGGTGCCCGGACAGTAGACCACTCGACTACCGCCCTGAAGGCATATTAAATACCTATTTACCTATAATAATATTATAATTCTTTGGTTAAGGTATCTCTTTAAATATTCTGTTGGCTATAAGCTAGAGTATTTTAAGACAAATTGCTTCCCTTTAATATAGACTCTATATAGAATCTTTAATAGCTTCTTTATAGATTTACAGTATAGAAATTAAATTCTTAACAGTATATAGAGGCTTTCCTGTATTAAATCTTTTGTTATTAGCAATAAGAGCCTATATATCTTCTTTAAAATTATTAATTAGGGCTTGCAAAGCTTCTTGTTTTAATAATTCTACCTCCCCCAGTCCCCTAAATATCTCCTACTTGTCTATACAGCTGTCACGGCGGCTCACGTGGCTCGGAGGTCGGCAGGCCGAGCCGGGGGGAAATAACATTAAACCGCCTATGTTTTGTATATAAATTGGTTACAATAAAGATCTTTGCTCCAAGAATCCTGAAGAGCTCTGCCTAATAACTAGTTTTAGGAGAGAATTGGTGTTGTAGATTACTAGAAGCTACATTATTGGCTAATTATAAATATTTATATATAGGAATTCTAACTTTCTAGGGGTATAGAAAGTTAGTAATTTATTCTTAAATAAATTAGACCTCTATATTCTGTCTATAAATAGTATATATTTTTATAGCCCTAGTAATTAGTTTATTATAGCACCAAGGTATTTACCCTATTATAGTTTAAATTGCTCCCCTAAGCTGCTTATTAGAGCTTTAAGAGTAAACTGCCTACAATATATTTATAATTTAGCTACTACAAGATAGCTAACTAATATAAAATATAAAAAGTTTCTAATTAACCCAAAATTCCTTTAGTAACTGGTGCTAACTAACTAACTAACCTAGTAGTTAGTATAGAACCTCTATAAGGTAACAATAAGCTAGGTTCTATAGTGGGTAACCAATAGATTCCTGCTTTGTTAGATATAGAATCTGTCTATCCTAGTAGGCAGGGTAATATTAATGCCTATAAGGCACTGTTAAAAAACAAGCAAAGTAAACACTATATAAATATTCTACTTATAGTGCTATAAATACTGCCTAAGTATAATATCTATAGCAGTGCTTCTAAGGTCAGTAACCTGCCTTTATATAGAGGTAAGAACCTAAATAAATATAATACCTTTATCTATTATATTAAATAGATCTTTTGGTATTACTAATTTTTTTATTAAATTAACCAGGATAAAATTAATTATATATCTACTTAATTTAAAGATAATATAGAAAAGTCCTGGTTATAAAAAAAGAAAGAGCTTAAATAAACTAGTAAAACTATAATCTAGTTTAAATTTAAGTAATTCCTCCTAAATTAAATTCTAGATTATAGAAATAGAGGCTTTATTATAGTATAGAAGTTTTAAATACTCTAGTAGAAGCCTAGGTAATTAATTTAGTTCTTTATAACTACCTATAATAATCTATAAAATAATCTTGCAGGCTCCCTAATAAAAAAAAACCTACAAATACTTTTTATAAAATTATAACCTAAAATATATAAAGCTATACTGTATTATTTAAATTCTCTAACTATAGAGAATAACCTTGTAGCATTGGTTAGTTACATTAAGTTAACACAGATACAGGAGTAGAGAAAGCCTCCTGTAGGTAATACTCTATAAAAAGAAGGCTGTCCCAATATAAATAGAACTTAAGAATATAAGTAAAAGTATAATAGAGCCCCTATAAATTAGCTATAACAACAGCAGAGCTATATATTAACTAAAGAGAAGTATTAGTATTGTATAGAGAATAATCTTTATTTTTACTGTAGGCAAGCTAGTTACATTAGTAGAGAATATCTAAAGAAGTTAAATTATAGTAGAAACTATAGAAATAACTCTACAAAGAATACTCTATTAATAGCCAATATATATACTAGAGATAGAGATAGTTAAGATTCTAATTAATAGAATTAGGTATCTCTTAGAGTATATATTACAATTAAGCTATAGATCTTTAATAGTTTAGTTATAGTTTAAGCTCTTTATAACTATAGAGTAGACAAGAACTTTGTTTCTTAGATATTTACTATATAGATAGAGTAGAAGAAGATTGGCCTACTAGGCTATATATACTTTATTAATAAATTAATGGTGCATTGCTTTAGCATTGTCTAAGTAAGTTACTCTGCTAGAGATACTAAAGGTATAGTACAAGAAGATAGAATTCTTCTTAATACTATTAATATAGTAAATAAAGATATTGTATTAGGTCTTCCTTGGTTATATAAAATTAATCTATATATTAATTAGCAAGCCTAGTTATAGAGATATTAAATACTGTCTACCTAAATTAATATTTAGTAGCCCTAAGACTTTATCCAAGGAGTAAAGTAAAAAGGTATACAAGAATATATTTTTTTATAGAATAGAAAGCCAATACTCTTAAGAGACAAAGGGGCTATAGAATTATAACTAAAAGTAGCTAAAGAGAATAAAAGGTTTACTTAGCTTTTTTAGAAATTTATAGATATATTTTTAGAGAAAGACACTACTATATTTACAGTAGATTCCCCTGTTACCTATAGAATTATAATATATAAGGGTAAAGACCCTCTATATAGACCATTGTATAATCTTTTAGTATAGAAGCTAGTAACACTGTAAAAATACTTAGAAAAGATATAGTTAAGGCAGTAAATAAGTTCTTTAACAAGCCTAGCAGGTATATTTATTCTGTTTGCCCCAAAGAAGGATAGTGGCCTGTAATTATACATTAATTATAGAGATTTAAATAAAGTTATAGTTAAAGACTATTATTTTTTATCTTTTATAGATAAAATACTAGATTACCTAAGCAGTGCCAGAGTATTTTTAAAAGTTAACCTTTAAAAGGTATACTACTATATTTCTATTGCTAAGGGGGATAGATAGAAGACTATATTCTATATATATTATAGTAACTTTAAGTATAAGGTTATACCTTTTAGACTATATAATACACCTATAATATTTTAAGCTTATATAAATTATATCCTTAGAGAACTTCTTAATATCTATTATATAGTATATCTAGACAATATTTTTATTTTCTCTAAGAGTAAGGAGAAGTATAAGCAGTACTTATACTAGGTTTTTAAAAGACTTTAGTAATTTAAGCCATATACAAAAGAGTCTAAATATATATTTTACTTAGACAAGGTTAAGTTTCTAGGATTTATTGTTAGTATTAACAGAGTTAAAATAGATTCTAGCTATATTAATATAATTTTATTCTGGCCAGAGCTAAAATTCTATAGGGAAGTCTAGGTCTTTCTAGAATTTATTAATTTCTATAGATATTTTATATATATATTTTTAAGGATTGTTGCACCACTTACTAACTTACTTAAAGGTAGTTAGAATAGCAAGAAGACTGCGCTATTTATATAGAATAAAAATACCCAGTAGGTATTTAAGTAAATAAAGACTGTATTTATAAGGTTAGTCTTGCTTATATATTTTAATTTAGCCAAAGAGGTCCAGATAGAGACCAATGGCTACAAGGATAGTATTGCTGGTGTAATATTATAGAGGGTAACACTAGCAGGAGAAGTAGATTCTTCTCCCAGTATAGAGTCTAATAGTATAGTTATAACCCAATAATATAATTAAAGGTCTGTTATATTTTATTTAAAGAAGTTATTACCTACAGAAAGAAACTATAATATATATAATATTAAGCTCCTAGTAATTATAAAAGCTTTTTAAATCTAGTGTTACTATATATAAGGTAGTATATATTCTGTAATAGTTCTAATGGATTATTCTAACCTACAGTATTTTATATATACAAAGAAGCTTAATGCTTAGCAAGCCTAATAGATAGAGAAGCTCTTAGTATATAACTTTTACATTATTTATAGGCCTGGTAGGTTAAATCCAGTAGATCTGCCTAGTAGGTAGCTAGATTATACAATAGCCTAAGGTAAGGAAGGTCCTAAGATAGAACTTCTACTAATATTGTAATAAAAGATTATATTGGGCTAGAAGGTTCTATATTAAAATAGATAACAGTCTAACAATATTACAATATTAACTATACAGAAGGTACCTTAGTATGTTTCCAATAGAGATAAAGCTTATAATAGAGCTAGTACTAAAGATTATAAACTTTTTGTACTATATCTTGCTGCTTTAGCTACTACAGAAGATAAAACAGGCTATAAACTATCTATAGACTAGCTACTAGATTTTATTAGGGAGGTACAGCAGAGAAATACCTTTGCTACCTCTAAAATTTAGTAGCTTAAGTCTACAGTAGATTCCAGAGAAACTATAGATAAGGGAGACCTAAGTTAGCAATAGAATATAGCTAAGGTCCCTATAGATTTCTGGTGCTTAGAAAAGTATAGTTTTCTAATATATAGCTTAGTAGCTTATATTTCTCTAAGTAAAGTACTAAGGAATAAGCTTATATATATTTATTATAATAATCTATATATAGGTTATTTCAGTGTAAAAAAGACTATTAAACTACTAAAATATAAGTTCTATTGAAATAAGCTTAGATATAATATAGAGAATTATATTGGTTCTTACAATATCTACTAATAAATTAAAATTCTATATTATAAGCTATATAGAGAGCTAAGCTCCCTACTACTACCTAAGAGGCCTTGGAAGTTAGTTAGTATAGACTTTATTATTGGCTTGCCACTGTTATTGTATTACAGTATTACTTATAATAGTATTCTTGTTATTGTTAATTATTATACTAAAATAGCAAAATATTTCCCTATACAGAGTACTATAGATATACCTTGTTTAGCTAATATATTTATAGATTAGATACTCTTTTAGTACAGAGTACCTATAAGTTTTGTATCTAACTATAGTATATTATTTATAAGCAAGTACTGGTCTATATTTTGTTATTATCTCTATATAAAGAAAAAGCTTAGTACTGTATTCTATCTATAAACTAATAGCCAAATAGAGTATTAGAACTAAATACTAGAGTACTACCTATATACCTTTTATAGTTACTATTAGAATAATTGGGTAGATTGCTTAAAAACTATAGAATTTACCTATAATAATATACACCAGGAAAGTATTGGTACTTCCCTGTTTAAAGCCTTGTATAATTATAACCCCCAGCTCCCAAGAACCACCAAGGACATTGGCCCAAGGGGGGAGGCAGTAAATACACTGGAAGCTCCTGCTGTTAAGGAGAGACTATAAAAGCTTTAAAAAATATACAATAAAATTAAAATTAGACTAAAAAAGGCCTTGGAACAGTAGGTAAAGTATTATAATAGAAAGTATAAGCTATAAAGTTATAAACTTAGAGAATAAATCCTTGTTTTGGCAAAGAATATAAAAACTCTTAGGCTAAGTAAAAAGCTTAACAATAAATATTTTAGCCTGTTTATAATTAAAGATATTGTTGGAAAGTAGATATACTATATAGATCTTCCAGAGGCTTTTGGCTTAATATATCCAGTGTTTTATATCTCTCTTTTGGAACTGTATTGCCAATAACCTAGTTAGGAACCAAAGTATCTACTAGAAATAATTATTAAGGGAGAAATTTAATATCTAGTTAAAAAAATTCTAGACAAGTATAGAAGATACAATAGAGATAAGTATCTAGTAAAATAGAAGGGCTATTCTATATTAGAGAATTAATAGAAGCCTTTTAAGAACTTAGAGAATGCTTAAAATATAATTAAAGACTATAAGGATATAAACTATAGTTAAAATATAATAGAACTAAGAAGCCATGGCTTAGGCAGAGGCAGAAAGCCAGAAAATAGAGAATATAGCTAGTAAAAATATTAGTATAATTTCTTTTCTTCTATAGAGTTTTTAGATAATTACTACTATAATTTCTCTATAAAGAGTCTATAGTTAGGTAATACTCTTCTTTTTTTTTTCTATAAGATTTTAGGAGTTTAATAAGGTTACTGTCTTACCCTATAAATTATAATTTAGAATAAAGCAAGTTCCAGAAAGCATTCCACCCTAAAGGGCCTATAAAAAACAATTTTAAATTTGCCCTAAAGGGTCTACAGAGAGAAAAAGACAAGAAAACACCCTAAAGGGCCCTAACAAAAGATATATTAATGGCCTAAAGGTCCTACAATGGCAGAAAGTTACTAAGAGACTATTAGTAAGCTATAACTATTATATATTTAAGGTTAAAAAGACTTACCTCCAGGAGAGTACTTAATAACCCCTTAATACAAGTAAGGGAGTCTACAATATCTACATTGGTACTAATATTAATATAATTGCTTCTATAAGTATACACTATTACAGCATTAATATAAAGCTTAAGGTTAGCCTTAAGTATACTTTACTTACCCTAACCAGCAGTAACAGTATCTATATAGCAGACAAGGTATTTAACCTTACTCTAGAAAGGGTAGAGAACCTAATTTAGATATTAAATTCTAGTTTTTAAGCTAGTTTTTAAGCTTTTTTAAGTATTTAAATTACTTACTGGCTTGTACTTATTCTTTAAAAAAGAATAATATTTATACTTTATAAATATATTTTTTTAAATATATTTTCTAGTGCCAATGTACTTAGAGCAGTATAAACAATAGAGTACCTATACCCTAGAGGCTAGAAAGGGTACTATAGCAGGATCTTTAAATAGGTTATAAAAACCTAGGGGCAGCAGAGTTAGGGCTAGTAGAGAGGGGGCTAGGGGTAGCAGGGGTAGACTGGAAGGCAGCAGAGTTAACTTACTGCCTAGCAAGGAGATACTGGGAGGCAGTGGGGGCTACTAGGGGAAGGGTAGACTAGTAGAGCCTTTACTGCCAGTAGCAAGGGCCTGTAACTTTTTATTGTAAAAGGCCAGTGCAGCACTAGAAAGAGGTCTTTTTAGTACTATAGAACTCTATTAGTAATCTATTACTACTCTATAGGCTATTTTTGCTAGTTCTAAATATAGTTTAGAATTAAAACTTACTTTTAAAAGTAAGCAAGGAAGTAAATAATAGAAAAGATTCTAATACTACTTTATTAGCTTTAAATTTAAATAATTTAGCAAAGTCTTTAAGTACTTACAGTAATAATAAAAGGGTTAAAAGAGAGAAAGATTTTTTGTTAGTAAAGTTCTCTATATATAAAACCTCTGGATCTTACCTTTACTGCCTACTAGACTACCTATATTATAAATATAAACCCCTTACCCTCTATTTAAATTCTCTATAAATAGATATAACAATAATTATTTTATTGTTTGGATACCTTATTTAATTCTCTATATTTTAGATATCTACTTTACTGCTTACCTAATAGGTTTTTGGAGCTAAACCCTTTTGGGAGGAGGCAGTTATTACAGTGGCTTATATAGCTTGGAGGTTAGCAGGCCAAGCCAGGGGGAAATAACATTAAACCACCTATATTTTGTATATAAATTGGTTACAATAAAGATCTTTGCTCTAAGAATCCTAAAGAGCTCTGCCTAATAACTAGTTTTAGAAGAGAATTAGTATTGTAGATTACTAGAAGCTATATTATTGGCTAATTATAAATATTTATATATAGAAATTCTAACTTCCTAGGGGTATAGAAAGTTAGTAATTTGTTCTTGAATAAATTAAACCCCTATATTCTGCCTATAAATAGTATATATTCTTATAGCCCTAGTAATTGGTTTATTATAGCGCCGAGGCGTTCACCCCATTACAACAGCTTAAATCCAATTCTTGCAGGTGCTTTTAAGGTTTAAAAGGTTTGTTGTTATCTCTGGTATATTTTTAAGGTCTTACAGCATTATATATAGGGTTGTAGGTTAATTTAGAGGTACTGGATATAGTAGATTTTACTGGTTTTAGCTCTAAATTCTATAATGTAATATTCTATAATTTGCTCTAATCCCTACAATTCTTGGCAATCTCTATACTGGAATAAGTTACAGTATTATATAAATAAGTTATAGTATTGTATAATATAGCCTCTTGCAATATATTCTAATTATTCTAATTAGTTAGTAGAATATAATACAAAGACAGTAAATTCCTTAAGTAACCTAATTTAGAAGTTAAAGTTCTAGAATTACCTAGTATAGTTATACTAGACTTTATTTTACTAGTGGGGAAGTTCTTTAATATTACTTAATTAGCTTAAGAGGAAATACCTTTCTGTCTTATAACTAGCAGTATAGAGCCTAGACCTAGCAGTATATTAAACTAGATATATTTTAAGCTTTAATTGGTTGGATTTATATTATAAGGTATATAAGAGCTTGGAGCTTCTATATTATATAGTACTACACCAGGGTTAGAGCTTATTAAGCCTATATATAGATTTAAAAAATCTAAATTTAGTAATTCTCTACTACTTATTTTTTTAAAAGGCTATATACTACTAGATTATAGAGAGCTTGGTGCCTCTTTTATATATTAATTTAGACCTTTTTATAGCCTCCCTGGTACTCTTTAGTCTAGTAGAGATTAGTACTGTATATTTATAAGTTTTAGATTAATTCTTCCCCTAGGTATATCCTTAATAAATATTAGATCCATTGCTCTAACTACCTAATATATATCTAGTTAATAGATATAGAATTAATAGTTTATTGCTTTATTATATTCTATAAAGATCCCTTTAATACTACAGTTAATTTACTTCCCCTTAAAGCCTTAAGGATTTAAATTAGATAATATATAGATATATACCTTATATCTAAATAGCTTTATATAAAAGATTTAAGGTTTATATCTAGTCTAGAACTTATATAGAGTTCTTAAAGCTTTATTCTCTCTTAATACTTGGGTAGGTATCTTAACCTAATTCTAAATATATACAGCAGTTCTTACAGTATTAGGCCAGAAAACAGTTAGTAACTATACCTATTTAAGTATTGCTTATATAAAATATTCTATATACTGGATCCCTTGTTTAGCAGGTCTATTTTAGTATAATAAATTAGATACAGTAAGTTTAATTCTATTTAATACTAATTTTTCTTGCTACTAACCAAGAATATATTTAAGCTTCTAAGTATTATTAGTTCTTGCTATAAATATATAAGCTTCTTTCTCTTTGTCTCCCAGGGACTGGTCTACTTTATATTCTACCCTTAGGTGCTATTCTTCCAACACTGCTGGAGTATCTAACTGTTTAACAATAGAAATAGCCTATAATATTTAGCTATAATTATTAATTATTATAATAAAATATTTGGATCCTTCTATTTCTATATTAAAAGGTCTATAAATATCTATAAATATTTACTTAAGAAGTTTACCTGCTTGTTCTTTTATAGGTCCCTGGTTAGGTTTCCAGAGATTTGCAGCCAGGCAATCCTTGCAAATATCTAGTTAATGCTTGTATAGAATTGGTTTCTTAAGTTCTCTAGTAACTATATAGAGATTCCAAAGCTTTTTTGGACCTAGGTAATCTATTTTTCTATACTAATATATATATTCCTTCTTCTGTTCTATTTTTAACAGAAAATTAACCTCTTCTATAGTAAATATATATTCTTCTAGGCCTTTTGTACACTAGCTTACTCTATATACTAAGCCTAGTAAATATCTCTGTAGAACAGTAACCTCTTCCCTATTCTTTGTACAATAGAATAAGGTTATATACTTATTTATCTTGTAGGTTAACCCCAATTTACAAAGCACTTAAATAGAGAGTAGATTTACCTACAATCTAGGTATATACAGGATATTTTTAAATTAAATTACCTTCTATTGCTTATTCTAAAGAATTACTTTCCCTATTCCTTTAATTTAAAGCCTTCCTAAACCTGTTTTAACTATTTGTTCTATTGTTACAGGCTTAAATATTTGGAATAGCTTTCTATTGCCAGTTATATAGAATATTGCTCCTAAATTAATTAACTACTACTGCAGCAAAGCTCTTTCTTTAGTATTAAACACTGGGTATTTCTTTTGTAGAATTTTAGCACCTAGAGCTTTTAAATTACCTTTCTTATTGTCTTTCTCCCCTATATTAATATTAGCTAGGTAAGTTTCTTTATTTTTGTTACTTTTATTAATATTTTCTTTATTGGATTTCTCTTTTAACTTAATTTAAGGCAATTTATCTAGATCTTTCTCTTTATCTATAATAAATTTTTTCTTAGAATATTTTTAAATACTATTTTTCTTTTTATATTCTTTTATTTTCTTTTCTAGATAAATAAATCTTTCCTTAAATGGGCAAGAGGCCTTAAAATACTTTGCAGAACTATAAATATAGTATTTATAACCTCTTTTATTTATCTTCTTACCCTTCTTTTTTTTTTCTTTTTGTGGTGGTAAAGATAAAGATAAGGATTTCTCCCTTATTTATTGGTTTCCAACCTTCCTTGCCTAATGTATAGTTCTATATTCTCTTGGTTAGTAAGCAATGTAAGCTTTATTGTTATTTTTATTATTATTATTCAGTACACCAAGCAATGTATATTTATAAAGCTCTAACTGGTTAATATACTTGTCTAGTTATAATAATAGATTGTTATAAGGTCTGTATATCTACTTAATATTATTATATTTAGCCAGAAGTTTGCGAGTGAGTTAATTAACAGTAGCACAGTAATTATAGAAATAAACTAGCTTAGGCTATAATTAAATAATTTTGTCTATAATTAAATTAAGGTAAGCTAATTAATTTTTAATTTAATCTATTACTTTAAATATAAACTTATTCCATTGTTTTTAATAGAAATAAATAATTACTAGTTAAATATTTTTATATCTCTTCTTAAGGTTATAGAATATCTCCAAGATTAAAATATTTTTATTCTTTATTGCTAGCTAGTCTACTATATCTGTATATTCTTTAAGAGCTTTATATATTATTTAACTTTTAGAACTATTAATTAATTCCTTCTAAATTATATCTATATAGTTATAATAACTATTTAATTAAATTACCAGTAAGAATTTTGTAAACTATTTATTTCTATTTTTGTATTAAAGAACTTTTACTAATTTCTTTGTAATTTCTACTAGGTTTTTTCTTTTTGTATTATTGGAATACCTTTCTCTTGGTGGGTCTTGCACAGAATCCCTTGCATTATTCCAATATAAATTTAAAGCTGGTGGGGGATTTAAAGCTAGATTTAAATAACTAGAATTTTAATTTAAATTAGATAAATATAACAGAGTAAATTAAGGATATATAAATTAGTAGTTTAGAAATTAAAAATTAGTTAGTGCCTGCTATATTTAATATCCCTACTAATTTAGCTGGTAATTTAGATACTCTTGGCTATTTAGTAAAGATTAATTTTTAGGTAAAAGTCTATATTTTCTTTAAATTTATTTATAGATCTTTATATAAGCTTTGTTAAGAACCTTTTTTTTTATTTATTTATTAAGCTATTTCTTCTGGCTTTTAGCTCTCTGGCACTCTTTATTTAGAATCTAATCTATTTCTGTATCTATTTTGCTGTTATTGGCATTAGCAGATAAATTTAGTATACTAGAAGCTAGTTAGTTATTTAAATTTAAATTTAGCTGCTTAAAATTCTTGGCCAAATTTAAATTTAAATTTAAATTTAAATTTAAATTTAAGCTTAAATACTGATTGGCTGGTTACCTAGTGTATTCCTGGTTAGAATTTTTGCTATAAATCTTAGATATTCTAATATTAAGGTTTATAGTCTGTCTTGTTGTCCACCAAGGATACTAGGCAAGCTTAACAAGTAGATTTTATTTAAATTAGTTACCCAGAGTACTCTATAGAGCTTCCAGGCTTATAACCTATTTAAAATACTGGTTAGAGATACTATAAAAGGTGCTACTTTAGGCTGTTATTCTTAGGGGGTTTCCTAAATAGAAATCTAACCAAAATTTAACTAATCTATATATTATATTGTATATTGTAAAGGTACAAATCCAGGAGGATTTATACAACCTATATACAGTGTGGCCTATATATAAATACAGTAATCCAAGACTTCTAAGCAAGGTTCCACTAGCATAAACCTAATGACGCCGAGATCGGTGAGCTTGCCTGTGCCACGGCTGAATTGGAAATCCTCTGGATCCGGTGATTTCTGACATGACAGGAGAAAAGCATGCAAAATAAAAATGGGGCGATACCCCGCTGATAACTTATTGATTACCCGCACTTCTGTCATGTTTCTCGGCGCTGATGAAGCCTCAGATAAGGGCTGGGTCAAGTGGAATGATGTTACTGATAAATGCTTGCGTGAATCAACTACACCTCGACGTGGAGTTTTTGAAACATCTAGAAATCGCAAATTAACTAAAAGCTGCGACGGGCGATTTTGTCTTCCATTCAATTAGTATTATGTGGTAAATGGCACAGTATATCGCATTCACGCGTTGCACCCGTTTGTTGCGGCAACGGCCAAAAGTGGGGACATACCAGACACAAAGTGGGAAATGTTATCTTTTCTCCTGTGTAATCACCCAGAGCTTTGGACACGATAACTTCAGAAGATGTCTAGATACCCAGTTAAAGACGCTAAAGCAGGGGTTCGAGGCCCAATACAACAAGCAATGGAAGCAACGAAGCATGATACCTTCGGCGAGCGGCTTGAACCTCTCGATAATTTCAAGATTATTTAAGAACATTCACAATTCAAGAGAGATACTCGGCGACCGATACCGCAACACCTAGGAAAAATATTGACATGCAACAGACCCCTTTCAGGATACACTACTATTTGCGAAAATTATATGCACCTGATCATCCATAATGCATTGCCCACAACCAATACCAAAGTCCCGAGACCTGTGGCAACCCCGAAATTGTTCCTCGGAATTGTTAATCAAAAGTAAAATCCGAAGAAGCGACCGCTTGTGGCTAAGAATGGGGAGTGACTGGCAAATCTAGCAAAGGAAGAAAACTAGATAATTTAGCCCTGATATATCGAACGCCGACGACGAATGCAAGGTGTTGACGCTGCTTCTGCTCAACCCCCTTCGAGTATGCTACCCTCTATGGCCTCCACATTATTCGATAGGACAAGAACCAAACAGTTTTCCAGGGACTTCGGACAGGAAATGGGAACGGATGAGATGGAGAAAGTAAAGGGAGCAAGGGAGAGAGAGAGAGAGAAGGAAAGAAAAAAAAAAAAGGAAAAAAAAAGGAGGGGTATCTAGAATCAGAAGGAGATTGACAAGGTGAACATGTTGCTGAGGATACGTTAGTGTGTCCTATCTGCCAGGACACAGAAATCCCCCTCCCCAAGCCGGTCCTCAGTACGTGCAGGTAACCTATGCATGTATGCATCAAGGTTTCTTTCGCTTCCTCCGTGTCTCCCTTTCTCTTCTGCTTTGTTTTTTGCCTAGTCCTGGAAGGTATGCGGGCTGGTAAATAGCCCCCAAATTCCGCTTAGCAATGGACTCATCATTTGATTTTGGAAGTTGGCGGTGTTATGCTAGCGGAAGAATGACTTTTGAGGGGGCGAAAAAAAGGCTGGGGTTAGAGGGGCTGCTTGGATAGATAAAGCGGACGCCGAGAACCATGTGTATTGTTGCTATAGGGGTATAATAATAGAGAGGGCCCAGCCTTCCAGGAATGTAATTATTTTAGCCTAAGTTGAACTAAATATCTTACTGTGGTTGCCAGTGTATACACAGTAGCCTTGGCACTAATACAATCAGCAGTTCCTTCCAGGGACCCAAGGATGTTCAGGCGAACCCATGGATGATCTAACTAAGAAGCCCCTGATCCTTAAGCCACGGGCCTGACGTTACGCCATATCCATTGCCCGTGAACCGGATTTGCAACGCTGTCAGGCACATCTGCCAGAACCTAATCCGGGCTTCAATCTCGGCAAAGACTAGTATATCACAAACTGCGCCTGAGTCAAAGCTAAACTCCCCTGTCTAGCTAGACATGGTACGGGCCAGGACAAGGGTTCCCGGGACCTGCCATAGATCTAGCGCGTGGGGTTGACCGAAAATGCGTCCAAAGCAGGGTGATATTCAATGATAGAGATATAAATATAAGAGAGCACCGAGGGCAAGCATTCTCGTAGGTTTAAAGGCAGGTTTAGGTGTGCCGTAGGTTTGCGCCTGAGAATAAACAGGGAGAACTAATGTTCCGTGGCTATATACGACTATGTCTACAAGCCTGAGCGATCTGAAAAAAATCTTAGTGCGTTGCGTAGAGGCCAAGACCATATTGGTCTTGCTTCTCTACTAAGATCTTTCTCTTTTTAATTACCCCGGATCAACAAATGATCAACCCGTAGCCAATAAGATGGTGTCCTGCTGCTGCGTGTGAGATTCAACAGGGATTCGCCGGTAACCAAAAACTTTTTAACGTAAGAGAAAATTCAACACCGCCCCGCCAAGTCCTAGACAGTTGGTCCGGAGCAAGACCTGTCTGTCATTGCCTCTTGGACTTTCATGTTTGGGCCATGTTTTGAACGGACAACAGGGCCGGGCTGCCATCTCTACCGCTGTTAATCACATCTAAAGAAAAGATCCAGACTCCAGGAATGATCCCCAAGGCTCGCTTGTACTTTTAGAACCCAACTCTGCACTGTAACACTGGGTAAAGCCCATCAATTAGAAGAAACAACAGTTTTGCCATGGTTGTCTAGAAGAGCCACCTGAGGACAAAAAAACGTATATAAGAACCTTTCCCTCTCATTCAAACTTGGTATTCTATTCTCTTAGTACAATCGTCCTCCTAGGTCAGTGTACCCATTGATAAAGTTGATGTCGGGAGCCTAATTGGTAAGTCAGTGGAGTTTCCTAAACTGCCTTGACTGTTGCATAATACTCCTTAGTGTAAACAAGCTCACCAAGACTGATTCAGGACACGCTCAGAAGTTCAAAAGTTCCGGCACGGACATATAAGCACTCAAGCAACCAACAACGCCCCCGAACGAATCAAGCGATACGTGCACATATAAATATGCAACTCCGAACGATTCTTCTCGCTGGCCTAGTCCTAGCGACCGGCTCTTCTGCCGACCGTCTCCTCACGACCACGGCTTGTCCCTTGATCGGGGCATGCAACTCCCAGGGGGAGTTTATCACGGATTATGGGAGCTATTATATCGATGCCAATGAGGGTTGCCGGCGCCCCAATGTCCCAGGTATGACACAGTTGTGTATGGATTGGGGCAACCAAAGAGCGCATTTCTATTTCGGAGGTCAGGCCAAGAGATGCCTGAGAAGGGAGGGCGCGGATTTCGACGTAGGACCATGTGGCGACTCCACCAAGCGTTGTTCTCGGCAATGGTGGAATGAAGTGGCTTGCTCTTGGTAAATGGGTGGTTTAAGCAGACGTGGGTGTCGTTAGGAATATTAGCCATTATGGTCAAAGAGATTAATAGTAAATGGAATAAGAGGGGGATATAAGAGATATTAATGTCTTGGGAATATCGATCCTTGTATTTATTTATTTAGTTTCTTTCCCTTCACTCGTAAGGGATGGGCTGTACCAGAAACGCCGCAGCTCCGATTTGGAGAATGTATGGGCAAAAGAGCCTCGTTGCGGGTTATATGCTGTTTGAAATCTGGCATGACAAACACAAAAAGGCTTCTCCCGATAAAATTTTTCTCATACCAACCAGACTTGGGAAACTGGCTTGAGGTACAATGAATTTCAATGGACACCTCATGTGGCGCAATCCGAACAACCAGACTATACTTCCGATGGAGCCTGTGAACAAAGCAAATACGCGTCCCAGCAAGGATGGAGGGTTTCCACTCACTCACTCACGCTCTCAAGAAGCAATGTATCGATAACGAGCCAAGCGTACTTCATGCTCATGATCCATTGATGGAGGAGTTATTGATATATGGATTCAGTATGGGAAAATAGGATGCCCAAGATACCTTGCCTAATTGCTGTCTCCGGCATACTCCGCATAAGATCCACCCCTCCTTTAAGATATCGTTTAGAGCGTATTAAGATAGCGCCGCTCGCCAATAGTAAAGCCAGGCTAGATTTGCGATTTTTCATTGATTCCTACTCGCTGAGTGGGAAATGATAGACATCGACTTATTAAGTTTTCGCTGACATGTTTCCAACGACATGAGAAAAAAAAGATACCATGCAGGCACAGTGCGATATGTACGCAATTGGCATCACTAATAGTAAATAACACGCAGGATCTGCAGGTCCTCTGCCTAGCACTTGTTGGCCCCGGAAACGATCTCCAATTCCTTCCCACCGCCGTCATGGATATCGGCTATGTGTACTCGGGGCAGCCGGCGAGCGACACGTGGTGGGTCGAAAATAGTCTTTGATTGCAGGAAGATCTCATCAATCTCCTCAAGTGAGCGGCCTTTTGTTTCAGGGAAGCAGAAGTACACGACCCGCGCAATAACAGCATTGAAGACGGCGAATATAATGAAATAACGATTCGCAATGGTGTCTAAACCGACAGGAGTCACTTCAGCAAGTAAAAAGTTAAAGGTCCATAGGGTTCCGGTTGAAATAGCGTTAATTGCCGCCCGAAGTTGGAGAGGAGCAATCTCTGCCGCATATAGGTAAGGAAGGCCCGAAAAGCCAATAGAGAAAACGCATTCGAAGACGTATATAAAGATGACGGCCACAACTAGCGCCCCGGTACTGGAGTTCGCACTGGCCGTACCGGCAAGAATTGCCATAGAGATAGCTAGAACTATCGCACTCCATATCATGAGCACACGGCGCCCTAAACCGTCAATGGTGACGAAAGCAATCCCACCTCCCAAAATGTCCGCAAACCCTATGCACGCAGATAAGATACGAGCAACGATTGGACTGAGCCCAAGGTACTGTTGGAATATAGTTGTTGAGTATGTGGTAATAAGATTAATCCCGGAGATCTGCTGGAATAACTGCACGCTTGCAGCAAGGACAGTGCGATGCGCGAATCGTTGATCCCCATTCCTGAATACTCCCCACCAGGATTGAGAGCCGGAAAGCATAAGCGAACGTTCAATATCGCGGATATCCGTATCAACAACGTTGGAGCTGGGCTCAACGTCTAACAGCTCGGCTAAAATCTCGCGTGCTTCATCGACCCGGCCTTTCTTGACCAGCCACCGTGGCGACTCTGAAAGTAGTGTTATGAACACTATCACCATAAGCAAAAGCACGATCTGGAAAGCGAACGGAAATCGCCACGACACGGAACTTGATTTCACAAAAAAGAAGCCAAGATCTATGAATAAAGCAGCACTGATGCCGGATCCAATAAAGATAGTGTCAATGACTACGAAGGCGCCCCGTTCGCTGGCGCGCTAGACTTCTGACTGCCAAACCGGAACTGTTGCAGTGTACCCGCCAGTGCCTAAACCAAGTATCAATCTTGCAACTATGAGCTGAGCAAGGCTAAAGGACGAAGCCATGAGGGTAGCTCCAACAATAGTTACGGCAGAAGCAATGGCTATGAGCCGCCGACGCCCGAGGCGGTCACCAAAATAGATACATAACAAGGAGCCAAAAATACCTCCGGTGGTGTACAGGGCAATAACCGTCCCTATCACAGATAACGTCAGAAAGGAATCTTCATCGAGGCTGTCTATGGGGGTAACTAGCCTTGGATTTTGGAGTTGAAGTTTTGCTGGCTCCCTGAAGTGTGAATCGTATCTATGCTCGGGAATGTCGCCGTAAACGATTCCAAAGTCAACACGCCGCCTATCACAGACAGGTTGTAGGAGTAGCAGGCGAATGACGGCCACACGACTAATAGGATGATGGCCTCCGAGCCCCGAAGGCCTAAATATTTCCATTCCTTCCAGGCCGGAGACAACAAAACAAACCAGCTTGAAACCGACAAACACACTGTACAGGCAGATGCGTCTAAGAAAGAGCTTCAGCGCTTTGACTTTATCTTCTCTGATATATCGCCCGGCTGCTTATTCAGGAAGAGAGATAAGTTCCACATCAACTTGCGCAATGGGAGATAAGCAGCTTGAACGCTACCACAATCACCATTCGATATAGGTACACTGACCCGGAGATGGCCGCCGAGGGGGATCGAGCGGTCACGTCGGCTGTCACCGATCAGTGTTACTGTGTACATTAAAATGACCCCAAAGCGCAGCTAGTGGGAGAAGCTAACAGAGTAAACATGGTGGACATGTCAGTAGTCGTCTGAGAGACAGATAAAAAGCGCTGTTGCAAAATACATGATTCCTGAGCGACATTCTCTTTTGTGGGTGTCGGTCAGATTTTTCGGCGAATGAAAGGGCAATTCATTTAAACCCCGGATAAATCCAACCATCTCAGAAACTCGTCGCATCCTCCTGTAACGCGCATAAGCTAACTTAAAGTGCCCTCCCTGGCTGGAGTGTCTGGAAGACATCCCCAGATCTAGCTGGCCGCCATCTCCTCCTTGCTCTATGGCAAGGCGAGATTATTTTAATCATTTCATCTAGGCTTAATTACCCGGTTCCCCAGACCAACGATCCCCGGGTCAGATCTGCACTAGTGAAGCTTCTCTTCGCCATCCTCACACTTCTCTTCTCTCCAACACCAACCACACGACGCGCACCATCCTTTCTCTTTGCTGCCACAGCGTCTCGAGTTCTACGTGGAAATCAAGCCTAGCTCTTATTCTTCTCTTGAACCACTGTTTTCTCACGGAAGAGTTCGATCATGTCTACAAAACGCGAGAACTCGTCCTCTGATTCGTCAAATCCCTCGACTGGCTCCGACGCATCCAAACAAACCGCTACAACAGCCATGTCCCCCCCCTCTCCTCCCGATGATTCTTCGTGTTTTCACCCTCTCGAAACGATACATGGAAATACGCGTCCCCTCGGCCCAACTCATCTGTTTTATTCTGAGACAGATCGTAGTGGAGAAAAGGGCTGTATCGACCGACACAAACGCAAACGAAGGTTGACACGAAGCATCGCACTAGACCCGGCAAAGCTTCGCGATGTGCTGGACTACATGGAGAACAATCAGAACGACCAAGGCAGAGTTGAATGGCCGGATTTTATGCTATTCAAGTATGTTCCTCGTGTTTTCGAGGGGGCGGTCGTGCCCTACGAGACAGCAAAATACGCGTTGGATGACTCTGTCAGCAGGGCGTTTTTCCACATTTTCCCGTCGTAAGTCTACTTCTTTCGTTCCTCGCTCTAATTCAAATAAATACTGACAAGTACGTTCAGGGTATACGAGGAGGGGTTGACTTTCTCTGGGGACCCAAAACGCCGAGTCTACGAACTTTTTTGGCATGGTATTGAACCCACAATCCCCGAGGTTCTACGCAATACTTCGATGTTTTCCTTAATCAAGCGGGAGCCGGAAACAATCGGCCTACAGGGGGTGCAGGCAGGGTCGGGGATTTCATCCCGTGAGTCATTCTCATTAAGACTAGACACCAGTGAATCCAAAGGCACATTGGGATTTATTGTCACCGTGGAAAATCTTAACTCTGGCCCAACACGACACGTTCTTGGCACTGCGGGCCATGTCATCGAAGATGCATCCTCGATATTTGTACATGATGAAGCTGAAGCTGATCAACGGTCATATATATTGCAGGTCGTCCCTGAGTTTATACGGACACTTGGAACTCCGGCTTTTAGGACTACGAGGACGCGAACTAGTGGAATTATATCCCCGGACGAGATGTGTCTTCTTGAGACAACAAATATTCCACAGAGCGACTTACACTGTTCTTTTGCTTCCGTTGACTGCACACTGCTAAGCCCAAGTGCTAGTGTACATGAGGACCCTGCTTTGCTAAAACGCGATCCCAAGATGGCAGATATAAGGGAGTTCCGTAAAATGATTAATTCGGGCCAATATATCAGAGTTTACAAGTATGGCGCCGTCACCTCTCTCACAAGCGGCACCCTATCCTACGTCCAGGAGCTCAATGGTGGGGACGTTGTCTTCTTTGCGCTTAAAATTAATTGGGATTCCCCCCAAAATCCTTTTGCTGAGGACGGTGACTCGGGGAGTTTAGTTTTTGCAAAACAAGGGGAAATTATCATCCCATTAGGAATGCATTGTGGGTCCAAAAACGCCATAAGTTACGCGTTGTCCTTGTGGTCGTTTTGCGAGGAAGTGTCAGATGCACTAGATGCAGATCTGTTTTTTTGTGATATCAAGGAGTGTGGGCAGGATGCGGCTTGCCGTTTTTAGTTTTGAATTTGGCCATGATTTTCGAAGTCAGCTCTACCGTCGGTTGTTCCACAATTGTTTTTCGTTCCTTTTTTGTCTTTTTTAGATCATGTTCCGCAATGTTTGATTATAATAAATGGTATACTAGAAGAGACCCGCTCTTGGCTTCATGCTGAAGAACCCTGGCTGAAATGTTAGGAAAACATCCTCCAGGGCTGTATCTAGCAGCGATGTAGAGGAGGCAGGGCTAGTAGCAGCCTCATATCGTCTTTATGCTTAAACAATACCCTGGCATTATATAACTTTTAATATTTATCTTGCTCTAACTGGCCTATTCTATTCCAAGGTTCGTTCACTAATATGACTTCGGCAATCCGAGCACCCTCTCACCAATATAGTTACAGATCATTTCCCTGCTCACCGGGGCGATTCGAGGAATAAATGATTCTCTTAAGTATCTCTCAACATGGTACTCCCTGGCATATCCCATCCCACCGTGCACCATGACGGCCCGTTCACAGGCTTTGAAAGCCGCTTCAGCAGCAAGATACTTAGCCGCATTCGCGTACTCGCCTGTGGAGTAACCATCGTCATACATTCTAGCAGCTCGATACACCATCAGTCGTGCAGCCTCGAGATTCATCCAAGAATCAGCAAGAGGGTGCTGAATTCCTTGATTTTGACCAATAGCACGGCCAAAGACGTTCCGCTCTCCGGAATATATGGCCGCGCGCCTGAGAGCCGCATATCCTAACCCCAGAGCTTCGGCAGCTATAAGAACGCGCTCAGCATTCATGCCGTGCATAATCATTTTGAATCCATTATTCTCCTCGCCTATTCTATCACTCTCTGGGACCTTCCAATCCTCGAAGAACAACGTGTTCGTGTCAATAGCCGCCCTTCCCATTTTGGGGATCTCAGTTACGTCCAATTGGGATCTATCCAAATCCGTGTAGAATAATGAAAGACCCTGCGATGGTTTCGTCACATTTTCCAGCGGGGTAGTGCGAGCAAGGATAAGAATCTTCTCTGCATGCTGGGCCGTAGATATCCAGATCTTGGATCCCTTCAGGGTATAGTGATCACCATCCCGTGTTGCCAGCGATTTTAGTTTCAACGTATCTAGTCCCGTATTCGGTTCGGTTACGCCGAAACATGCACGTTCCCGGCCCTCTATTAAAGGGACAAGGAATTTCCTCTTCTGCGCCTCGTTTCCAAATTTCACCACTGGTTCTAGACCAAAAATATTCATATGTACTGATGATGCTCCCGACATGCCAGCCCCTGACTCGGAGATCGTTTGCATCATCACGGCCGCCTCTGATATACCTAGTTCCGCCCCTCCATACGCGGTGGGCATACAAATACCCAGCCAGCCATCTTTCGCTAATGCGTGTTGGAAGTCTGTGGGATATGCCTTGGCTTCATCAGCTCTCAGCCAATATTCATCTGGAAAATTGGAGCAGATTTTAGCTATGGCCTCGCGGACTGTTCGCAGCGACTCTGTCCAGTCGGAGTCATGCGATTGGAGGTATTCTGTGGCTCTGGCGTGTACGAATTTACGTTGCCTGTGCCATGCGCATGGTAACAGGCGCTTAGAGGTATGATGGAGGCCGCTACTTAGCTGAAATGCAAGATTAGCTCCGGATAAACTCGATGTTCGGAAGTTGGAAGAGGGTACCAATCTATTCCGGCCGAACAGGTAGTTCATATCGACTTCTCTCTACCATAGCAAGCTTACCGTCACAGCGTGGACTGTTGAATACTAGGCGGCCGATCTTCTCTGCAAAGGCAGGATACAAGTACATCTGCGATACCACAGGCCGTTTTGACAGTGTCGCCCCAAGCTTCGGCCCGAACGCTAACGTCGGGAAGATGCCGAAGCGCGGGGCATTTACCGATGTGCCGAGCCCAAATGCCCGACGCGTCAAGAGGTCAACACACATAACGCCCTACTCTGTACTCCGTACGTAGGTCAGATTCAGCTTTCCGGATTTAAATTTCATTATACGGCTGGTGTAGATGAGTATGTACCAAATATGTCGAAATTTACGCCTGGTTGGACATGCATCAGGAGTGCGCCAGCACCCATTTTCCACGTCAACCGCAAAACTCAGCGATAAAGCTCCAAAGGTGTCGGGAGCATTAACCGGAATTAAGATCTTAGATCTTACGCGTGTCTTGGCTGTAAGTGAACGGTCCCTCACTTGATGTATGTCATTCCACGGTCTTACGAATTGAGACAGGGACCCTATTGTACTCAAATTTTAGCAGATTATGGAGCAGATGTTATCAAAGTCGAGCAGCCTGGAAAGGGGGTGAGGATCCCAGTTTTTTCTTGCGCAAACTGCTTCGCGTAATGTACATACTATTGACAATATCTTCCGAGGATGACACACGGTATTGGAGGACTGAAGGCGAAGGGGAGAGATGGTCCACTGATGGAATATCGTTTTATTTTGCTTGCATAAACCGTAACAAACGATCTATCACACTGGACTTCAAGCACGAAACAGGGAGGAAGATTCTTCTCGATCTAGTCAAGCAGGCAGATGTCGTGTATGTACCAACGATGTGTTGTGGAATACCTGTTGATTATGATACAGTGTTGACAACTTCATTCCTGGGAAAATGGATCAACTCGGTATCGGATATGAAACTCTTTCCAGAATAAACCCTCGAATCATCCATTCGAGTATCTCTGGTGAGTAGGATGTTAATATACTTGCAGTCAGGGTCTAATACATTCCAAGGATACGGTGCTTCCGGGCCATACGCCAAACGAGCTGGTTACGACATAATTGCAGCCGCTGAGGGGGGCCTACTGCACTCAACAGGAGAAGCGGATGGTCCTCCAACGAAACCCGGAATTGGACTCACTGACATTTGTACCGGGCTGTACATGCATGGTGCGATCCTCGCAGCCATCCAAGCTCGTAACACAACAGAAAAGGGACAGAAGATAGATGGCTCCCTGTTTGAAACTCAACTATCGCTGCTCATAAACATTGCCGCAAACTGGCTTAATATGGACCAAGAAGCTAAAAGATGGGGAACGGAGCATCCTAGCATTGTTCCATATGGAGCGTTCCGGACAAAGGATTCATACCTCGTTATGGGCGCCACAAATAATAGGCAATTCAGCATTCTCGCCGATTTAGTCGGACGCTCTGAGTTAGCCATGGATGAAAGATTTCAGACAAGTGACGCCAGAGTCCAAAATCGGGCCGAGCTCAAAGAAACACTAGACGATATTTTCAGGAGAAAAACGACAGATGAATGGCTTGGTATTTTTAAAAACAGCGGGATGCCATATGGTCCCATCAATACTATTGAACGGGCCTTCGGCCATCCCCAAACAGAGGCCAGACGTATGATCGAGGCTATCAACCTCAACACTATCAACGGTGGAAGTTTTAAGGCTGCAGGTACAAATTCGTACAATGGCTAGATTGAAGATGTGACATTGCCATATGCTGACTCTGTATACAGGATTCCCCATCAAGTTCAGCGATACTAAGCCAGGGGTTCGACGAAGCCCTCCTCTACTTGGAGAGCACACTGAAGAAGTGCTGCTTGAGATAGGGTTTTCTAACCGCGACGTTGCAGACCTTCGACAACAAAACGTTTGCTAGGCTGGACGAGATGACGTGTGACCAACTACAAACTCTATGTTTTGTCCTCTCGGGATAGTTAAACTACCCTTGGCAGTTATCTTAGACTCCAACCTTATGGAACCTATGGAACCAAAAACCAACTGATATTCTTCCCCCCGACTTTCCCGGTCATGACATAGCCTAATGCCATATTAAGCCCCAAAAATGAATGCTTCCCTACCTTTCCAACAATTTACTATCAAAGATGCCCCCAATGCAACCCTATACAGAATGATGACCGATACCTTCGAAAAACTGCCACCCGAAATACTCCTCCCCATCGTCGAATCCCTCCCTGACCTCCTTTCTTTGTACAGTTTTACCAAGGCATCGCCGGCCATCGATCGTTTATTCACTTGTCATGGCTCTAAGATAATGGATGTCGTTGTCACCGAGAACTTGTCCCGCCGAGCTCGAGTCATCATTAGCAATATCGTCTTGGTTCGATCGTCCCGGCTCCGTTGCGACACGTTAGACGATTTTACCCAGAATTATTTGTCCGGAGAAAGCATTGAGCAGCAGGACCATATCTTTCCTTTCCCTTCAGACGAGAGTCAGTCAACTTTGGCTCGCGGTGTTCTTGAACTAGCGTATAAGATAGAGGCCTTTTCAGCCTACTGTCTTCAAAACATGATCGATCGCTGCGCAGCTCTCAGGCCTTTCGTTCTTGACTTCTGGGGCGTTTTCCTTCTTCGTAACGGTCTAAAAACCCCAGAATTACTCAGACGGTATCAGCCATCGGGCGAGATCTATGTGCCGCAAATAACGAATCAGATTTCGCCTGTGGAAAAGGAGCGTGGGACCATTGCGTTCTGGCTTGTACAGCTATTCTATGAACTTAAAAATGCGGCCGCCAACTCCCGCTTGTCTTGGGTGCAAAGGGATGTCGAGCTCCTGAATAGGATGGGACTTGAGGAATTCCACCGCTTATCCCTATGGAAGCATTATTTCGAGGCGATCATGACAGTGGCCGATTACACTCAGGACTTCAAAAGTGACGACGACCCTATCAGGAAGCACTGTGGCAACCGGGAGTCTGGAAACTACCGACTTCCTCCATTACCCGAAATAGCAAAACCAGATTGGTCTGCCATGTCTTTGTCCTACGCTTGTGTTGAAGAACATCATAAGCGTACCTTGAAAACGTATTCCGCTGTCCAACTATTTTTCGAAGCCTTCCCATTTATGTCATTTCGCCCGTTCCGATGTTATGGTTTTGCTTTTTGGAACACCGAGCGACTGGAGGAGTTAGAACTAATGCCATACCGCTCGAGAATCTGGGGTGACGAGGACGACCCCACCCGCATTCGGGCTTTTGTGGCATGGAAGAGTATCCGTGAGGATGCCGTGAAAAGTGAAACCTCAATCTTTAAGCGGATAATCCATCCGCTGGAGTATCGTACTCCGGACAATGCGTCATCGACCCACGTGCGCCTGAGTTGGTAATTGTGCCTCTGAAGATGAATCCACAGCCAGCGCAAGACGGATTTTTTAGTATTTTGTTTATGAATTACAGTGGCGGGCTGGTGAACAGCATGTCAAGCTTGTAGATATTCCATGACTCCCTGTTTGGAAGTCTTTCTATAATGCCTGATATTGAGGATATCATGATAGTCTGTCTTGTTGAAATATAGGTCCGATTGTCTACCCACATTCAAGTTCAAGAGGCATCATCGGCTTGCTCTTCGGGGGTCTACAAGGCTGAAAATCCACAAAAAAAAAAAGTACGATACAGTTTTGCACAAAACACGGCTAATCGTTATACATATATTAAGCATCAGGCCGTCGAATCCATGCACCTATCGTTAGGGATAACCCCTGTGAACATCCATGCCTAGCAATGTGGTTAATCAATATATAGACAAGGTTTCCCTGGAAAGCATTCTACACCTCTGGCATAGTGTCCCGAAATAGATGGGCGTGAGAAGAGCCATTTTAGCCGGTGGTGGCATGTACTATTCTCCAACAAGGCCGAATTGCTCCCCGCACAATTTGCGTGAGCGGTCGCCTTCCAGAGGAGGGAAGTCAGTCCTAATAATTAGCTACTTATGACAGCGCAGCCTCTCCATCTCGTTAGGGATTGAGGAGCTGTTCCATCCGTTCCGTCTTTTTTCTTTCCCATTTCGATCCTGTCGCCCGTTGGCCGTTAAGGAGTTTCGGTGATGTCCCACGCTTTTGCCGTGCTGCTTTATGCGGCCCTCGCTACATCGTCGCTCGCGCTGTCATATCATGGTGGTCATAGATATGCTAACCAGGGTGAAGACGATCGTCGCCGCGAGATCGATAGCCCCTATGACTACATCATAGTTGGAGGCGGCTTGACGGGTCTCGTTGTCGCTAATCGACTATCAGAAAATCCAGATGGTGAGTACTTGTAGCTGGTGTCGTTGTTGCAAACCACGCTAAACCATCCACAGTAAATGTTCTGGTCCTCGAATATGGCGATATCGACAGAAGCAACATGACCCAAGTCCCGTATTACGGTACCATGCTACATACCAAGGATATGTTTAATATCATGTCTGAACCGGAACCTTTTCTTTCTGGCAACACCTTTGCAGTTATGGCGGGAGCTGTAGCAGGCGGAGGTAGCACAGTCAACGGTAAGGTTGAGAATTCCCACGATATGCTCAGTTGTAAGAAATCATTCTTATATTCAAGTAGCTATGGCGCTGAACAGGGCTTCAGCTGGCGACTATGATGCTTGGGAGTCGTTGGGAAATCCCGGCTGGGGATGGGAAGGCCTTTTCCCGTACTTCAAGAAAAGCGCTCAATTTACGCCACCCCCAGAGGAGTACGTCAAGGAGTATATGTACACGTACGACGAATCGCTTTACGGCGAAGACAGTCCACTTCAAGCCACCTTTCCGCTCTGGCAGGTTCCCGATACATACACCATGTTTGACGGTCTCACTGAACTGGGTATTCCGTACATAAAAGATCACGCCGGAGGAAACGCGATCGGTCAGTTCTGGGTGCCTTCTTCAATTGACGCTAGAACGCAGACCCGGTCTTCGTCTTTGACGGCTTATTATGATGCTGCGTCGTCCCGTCCTAACCTTAAGATGCTCACTCAACATCAGGTACTCCACCTCACTTGGGAGGGAGATGACATTGTGTCTGGTGTTGTCGCGATACACAGAACAACAGGTGAACAGTTCGGATTCCATGCGAATAAGGAGATTATTCTGGCTGCTGGTGCTATCCACACTCCACAAATACTCCAAGTAAGCGGCATCGGGCCTAAGCACGTCGTGGAGACAGTTGAAATCAGGTCGCGAATTGACCTGCCGGGCGTCGGAAGCAACCTCCAGGATCATCCGGTGGCGTACTTGGACTGGGAAATTGAAAATACCTTCCCTCCGGCGGATATTTTGACTAAAAATGCTACTTTTGCAGCGGAGGCTTTGGAAGAATATAGGAATCACCTCACTGGCCCCTATACTAAGGCTCAGTCCACGAGTATCGCGTTCCTCAGTCTTTCGATGATCACCGATGATGTTGAGTCTCTCGTTTCAATCACGGAGGGGCAATCCGCCGACTCGTACATCCCAGAAAATGATCTCGTCGCCGCTGGTTCTGAAGCCCAGCGAAGGATCATCCGCGAACAACTCAAAAACGGGTCCGTAGCCGCCCTCAAATTCCCATTTAGTGGCTTGGGAACCATGTTAGTGGCCCTTGAGAAGCCACTCAGTCGTGGAACGATTCATATCAACACCAGCGAGCCTCGCGATGAACCCGTTGTCACGTAAGTTCCAGTACCCTTCTGGCTTGACTATTTTGATGATTCTGACAAATAAAACCAATAGGTTTAATGCTTTGCAAGACCCCCTAGATCGAGCTCAACTATTCGCATTCGTCGAGTTCACGCGCAAATTCTTCAAGACAAAAGCCATGGCCAGCATGAATCCGAGCGAGGTCACTCCGGGCGCTGACATCACAACTCAAGAAGAGGTCATTGCAGCACTCAACTCCAAACATGCTCTCTCGCCGACATTTGCACATCCAAGCTGTAGTTGTCCAATGATGCCTGAGGAAAAGGGGGGTTGTGTATCGCCAGATCTCCTTGTGTACGGGACAAAGAAGCTCAGCATTGTTGATGGTTCCATTATCCCTATTATTCCGTCTGCGCATCTACAAGCGTCGCTGTATGCTGTGGCGGAGAAGGCTGCAGATATCATCAAAATGCGATCTTAATGCTGTTTCTTTTAAAATAATCAAGAATAGCAATTCATCAGATCCCTGAATCTCTTGTCCTGCAGAAGCTGTGTTGCACTCAAGCGCTTCTCAGGAAAATAGCTAAATCCTTGAATCAAAATGGAGTGTACAAGTTCACGCTCAACTTCCTTAACATCGGGGCGTACACGCGCTACCATCGTAGAGAGATTGAAATCAGGGCCGGGCTTATTACTTTGGTCGTACCACGAGCCAAAGCTGCGCTCAGAGTAAATATAGGTCCCCTCCCATTCCTTGGGTAAGGGACCTAATAGATCGACGATAGATGTTACAGCTCCTCCATCGGCAAAGGTAGTAAATGGAACAAAGCCAAGATAAAGCTCTGCGAAAATACACATATAACTCCACATATCACAGGCAGTACTTGGACTCCTGTTGTGGAGTCTCTCTGGGGAGCAGAATATAATGGGTGGACGGCCGGCAACTACTGGATCTCCAACTTTTATCGCCAGTCCAAAGTCACTGAGATAAAAGTTCTCTGAGTGAAGATGCTTCGGAATTTCAAGGGGTTTAACAATCTCCCCCGGTTTCCACAGTCCATCTAGCCCCGAGATAGCCTGTTTTAGTGGCCGGCCAAGTGCTTGGTACTTCGCATTTGTCCCGAGGTGATCAAGGGCAAACGAACCCCATATGCAATTTCTATCGTTTAAATCTGCGAGAAATGGATTAATAAGTGAGACACCGGCTGACAGAGTTTAGCTTACCATGATGTATAATTCCAGCCTTGTGAAGATTTTCCAAAGCCTCCAATAACTGCCGAGCAGCAGACATTCGAGTACGCATTGGCATCGTTTTGATCCTGATATCATAAAGGCAGTCGCCCCTCCAAGGAAACACCAGGACCTGGTGATTGCGCTTGTCTGTACAGTCTTGGGCGCTGCTGGGGTCTCCGGGAATTGAAAAGGTAGTCAGATACGTGACAAGACGAGAGGTATCATGGACGCTTTGGAGGATTTCCTTCTGTATTTCAACTTCATGTTCTCCAGACTCTCCAGACACCAGAATTTTTAGAGCCACGTCCGTTTCCCTCTCGAGATCCCGAGCAAGCCAGACGGTTGCAAAGCCACCATGGCCAAGCTTATGCACTATTCTGTATCTTTCCTTAAGCACGTCCCCAATGCAAATAGGATGGAATACACTTGAAAATTCCTCTCCGTTGTACCGATAGAGCGGCTCTGCATTTTCTTCAATCTCATCCTCGTCTGAGTCCGTGCTGGCGAAGCAGCCCAAGTCAGCGAAGTCATCATCACCAGGTATCGTCGCTGTATCGTCCACTAAGGTCACGGAAGCCATAGTGACCAGAGCCTACATGTGCCGCTGGAGCAAGATGGAGCAAGTCTTATATGATGTCGTCCAACCTGTGGTAGTACATGCACACACACTTTTGAGCTATTGATCAACGCCAAAAAAGGACACGTACACAAAGCGGCAAAATCGCTTGGAGATGACAACCGCCTGACAGATATCATACTCGAAGAAAAACTTCGAATTCTAATGATTAGAATAGAATAATCGAAATAATAATAAGAATAAAATCTCATGGACACCAAAAGGCATTGCCCCCACCTTGCCCATCAGCATCCCACTTGGCCCCGATCGATTTTAGCTCCCGATATCTTGATAACCAAAATTTTTTTCAGATGCCAATTCTCACTGAGTCACATCAATTGAATTAACCACGGTCTCTCAAGGCCCTGATACAACACAGCAACACTTGACATGCACCTTCCGCTCTGCGCATTGTGACTCACCAGACGGAACTATTACCTTTGGGCGGCTTCATCAGACTATTGCTGATCAACAATTTTCTCGCGAGTCCAAACCGCAGATGACCGGAGCAATTGTTCAACCAACTTCTCCTCCAGATGGGAATTCCACAGACGGAGATGTAGAAGCTCAGGTGCAAAAACCGTCCGAAAAAGTCAGCGCGGCTCGCTCAGCAGGGCGATTCGTGGTTACACGCCTGGGCCATGAAATCGATACAAAGCACGCAGAACTGGTCTTTATTCTGTGCTATTTTATCTCGGGGCTATGCGACAGCTCCGTCTATCGTGCTTGGAGATGTTTTGTTAGTATGCAAACCGGTATGTATGGATTTAGCCCCGCTGTGAATGGGGTGGGATAAATGAAAACATCGAACTAGATTTCTACATCGTACAGTTACTAAAGTACGCTAAACAGGAAACACCGTCTTCCTCGCACTAGGAGTCTCTGGCGAGCTCAGCGAAAACGCCTACGGCTGGCTTAGGTCGCTCGTTTCCATCGCCTCTTTCGTGCTCGGCAGCTACGTCTTCTCCAACACGAGACGAGTTGGTCCGAAATTACGGCGTACTTTGATTTGCTCGTTCTGCATCCAGTCTGTTCTTATTGCTATCGCAGCCGCTTTGCTTCAATCTGGGGTGATTCCCGACGAAATGAATACGAACGACTCTGAAGATCCGCACGTGTTTCTGAAACTGATCCCGCTGGCACTGATAGCGTTCCAGTCTTCGGGCCAGATGGCAGCTAGTCGCCTCCTCGCTTTTAATGAGATTCCGACAACCGTTCTGACAAGCGTGTACTACGACTTGGTCGCCGATCCAGGACTTTTTTCCGCACTCTCCAGTAATCCGAAACGAAACCGACGTGGAGGTGGAATCATCGGCGTTTTCGTTGGCGCCGTTGTGGGCGGTTGGCTGGCGGTCGGAACGGGAGGGATAGCTACCGCTTTCTGGATTGCGGCTGGTTCGAAGATGTGCATCGTTTTCGCGTGGTGGTTTTGGAAACCGAACGAGACTTCGAAGCGGCCAGGCTGAGCCCAATAATGACAGGGCTTCTGCTTGTTCTCTGCATTCTTGAGGTCCTCCCGTGGCACCAATCCGTGTGCAGCAGACCATTCGTCCCGATTGCAGTGGCGTCGGATTTCTGTATTCATCTCATATGTTTCAGCATGTTACCATAGACTATAGATCACTAGAGCTCATGTTCAAAATGGATAGAAGGATCGCATAGATTCGCGCTCGAGTTTTATATCACATAGATAATAGATACCCAATAGAACTTTGTACCAGAGCTGCTCTCTTTATACAGTAAGTATTAAGCGACTTCAAGGCGAAACAATGGGTTCTCGTTCTGATACAGGTACCTGAGCAACTCCAAGTCCAGGTGTTACTGAAAAAATTATTGGAAATCCTAACTGTACATCACAGTCACAATACGCCAACATCTAAGCCATATTATCTGCTTGAGCAGTAGATTTAGCTTTAAGCACGACCAGCATTTGTTCCAATCTAGTTGCCAAAAGACCAATCTACTCTGCAAGATATTATGCCACTGCCACACTCCTGCTTCACTGTTGCAGCCATAGGCACCTCGTAGCCAACGCACAATTTGTTGTTGGCGCTTAAATCATCCAGCTGATCCAGTCTCGAACGCCTTACCGAACGCGGTCCTTTCGTCGGCCAGAGAAAAAGCGAACAGCGGCTAAGTCAGCATCACATTGGGTTTTTCGAAGTCTGCGACCTCACCTTTCCCTTTCTCTTTCACACGCACGCCGCTTGTGGAATCTACATTCCTGCACGGAGTGGACCGCCACCGAGTAGGGACGGCCTTGGATGCTAATCACAGCAGAGCAGACTTTGCAGATATGCGGTCAATCAACATCGAATGATCGCTGTCGCCCATTGCAGGGCCGGAATCTCACGAGGCATTTTCGTTGTGGCGCTATGCAATTGACAAATCGCAACACGACATTAAAAGAAAAAGAAAAAAGGCGTCGCAACTCATACTCTTGAGGTCCCTGACTGCGTGCTGCAAACGGCGCGAAATAATTCTATTTGGCCGTCACTATTCCGAGCCTCGACTTTTCTTACCACGTTGTTGTAGCGCATTTCTTGACTGCGACCCTCTGAACCTTGTAGCCAAGGATTCTGGGGTATTTTCATTCATTACATATTAATTTATTTGCAGCAGACTGCCTCATCTGAGGAGACTGTCCACATATCCCAAGCACAATATACCTAGTGTATGATGAGCTTCAGCGAGCAATATACGCATCCTCGAGCGATGCTAAACTTCCAAGCGAGGCATCCTGGTGCAGCGAGAATTTTTGCTGCGTCAACGCCGTGGCATCGCGCGAAGCACAAAGAGACCATTCGCTCTAAACTCACCACGAGTTGTCCTTGTATTTCGGGGACCCCGATAATGACGGCCAATCTGAAAGCGAAAGGAGGCTTTGCAGGTGGTGATTTCCATTTAAGATGAGCCGGATGCCTCACAGAATGCTCAAGGCAAAGCGGCGCTTTCCGTTTAGTCTTGCAGCAACGTGCTCTCCACCATGATTCGAACGCTGTGTTTGTTCATAGTAACTGCAACAGCGGCTGCCAATGCATCGACCACATTACCTAACCCCGAGAAATATGACTGCAGACCCGATCAAGAATGCTGGCCGACCAAGCCACAATTCGACGCATTTAACAAAACCGTCTTTGGGCGCCTGCGGAAAACCGTGATGCCGGGAGCCCCGTGCTTCCCTAGCTCCCCAGACTTCAACGAAGGTGTTTGTGCTCAAATCAAGAGCAACACTTTCAATGCTACATTTCGACAGGGCCAATATGGGGCTATGGAGTCTGTCCAGTACGAAGCCTGTGGTGATGCCAACTGCCACCCTTCCCTAAGCGGTGAACAAACCAAGAAGTGCTCCTTGGGGAGGATGTCTTCGCTTTACGTGGCTGCGCAGGAAGCACGGGATATTGTCCACACCCTGAAATTTGCCAAGAAGCATGGAATTCGCCTTGTCGTGAAAAATACCGGCCACGATTACATGGGCCGAAGTTCGTCTGCGAATTCCCTTACATTGTGGACCTTTAATATGAAAAAAATGACTTACCATTCAATATTCAAGTCCATCGAATGCCCCGCGGCAAACGGATACGACATAGGCGTTATAGAAGCCGGTGTTACAGCAGAAGAAGCAAATGATTTTTTCCTCAAGCACAATAAGATTGTCACGAGCGGCGGCTGCCCGTCCCTTGGAATTGCCGGAGGCTTTGGCCAGGGAGGGGGCCACGGTCCGCTCGCCCCTTTGGTCGGCCTGATGGTAGATCAAGCCGTGGAATTCGACGTCGTCACACCTGACGGTCAGGAGAGAACGATCAACGAATGCAACGAACCCGATTTATTCTGGGCTATGCGTGGAGGTGGCGGCCAGTCCTTTGCTATCTTGACAAGATACAAGTTCAAATTACAACCATCTAAACCGTTTGCGACTTGGCACTTCAGAGCGAATATTTCCGCCAACGCGGTGATGCCGAAGGTTACCCAGAGCAAAGTCCTGCGAGATATTCTCAACACCATCACCATGTCCCAGCTCATCTGGAGCCAGCAGTTTATATCAGGCTACGACATCTACAGTCCAACCGGCGTCGAGTTTCTCTTCATCGTTCCCGACGGAGATGAAGACAAGAGTGGTGGCAGGCTAACCTTCACGGGGCCCTTCGAGCACCTCCTACGCAAGCTTCCAGACCTCGAAATCATCACCAACGAGCGCAAAGTATATCCGAACATAGCGGAGCTCTACGCGAAAAATGCCGATTTCATTTCCCGCGCCGCGCGCAGCGGCATCGGCGTCGTTGTCCCTAGCCGCCTAGTAACACGGGCCGACTTCGAAAGCGAATCCAAACAGAGAGACCTCGCGACGGCCATGCTACGCAGCATGGAAACAGCGGTGAACCACCTGGGTCTTGGAGGCGTGGCGCAGATAAGCTTTGTAACACACAAGACATTTCCGACGTATGCTGGTGGCTCCAGGGCGGGCACGAGCGTGAATCCTGTCTGGCGCGACGTGGTCTGGCAGTATGCGACTCCTGGCGCTTGGATCCCGGGGATGCCAGAGCAGCAGATCACTGCGATACAGTCCGCCGCGCGGGCGTCGCTAGAACCCGTGAAGAGGATTCTGTCTGTCCAAGCAGCGTACATGAACGAAGCAGACCCATTGGAGAAGAACTGGCAGCAGCTGTTTTATGGAAAGAACTACGACCGGCTTGTGGAGATTAAGAAGAGGTATGACCCGACTTCAGTTTTGAATTGTTGGAAGTGCATTGGGTTTTTGGAGGGGGATCCTATGTATTCGTGCTACAATACTAGCAAGCCTATTGCTACGAGTCCCAAGCTCTTTCGGGAGGAATATTGAAAGAGCAACCCACCTCCTCTATCTTCCCCGAGCCCTTATGGTCTTGCCGGGCAGATTCAGTTCACCTTATGGTTCCAATGTGTGTTTCTTCGTCTTTAAAGCACAAAATCCCTAAAGTGTAACTTTAAACCCCATATAATAAAGATTATCAGTCGGAAATCTTATGGTTTCGTTCCTACTCATTAAACGAAAGACAGCATCTCACCCAGTTCATCGAAATAGCCCGTTGCCATGCCCATCGCTCCGTGCTTTACGGCCCTTGATGCCAAACCACCCAATGATAGCCCGGTAGTGAAGGTGCCATTGAGATCGGGGTTAGTTTTAGAGCTTAGTCGTGAGCGTATTTTCCGAAGAGCCACAAATTGACCAATTCAACGTATTCCAAAACTTAGTACTACCATTATTATGTCTGTTTCGGACCTCGAAAGATTATATTACATGCAGCATGCTAGCTTGATACCATATCTGTCGCGAGCAGTCATATCGATGCCATCAAGATGTGATCGAGACAGACCGACTGGTCCTTTGAGGGAGAATAGTAAATATAATTAAAAGGTATATTTATTGATTATTACCAGACCTAGGGGTGTATAGACACCAAGACGGCTTATACCATTTGGTAGAGAATATACACATTTTTATTTTGTTTGTAATCTAAGCAAGGTAGATGAGTTCAACTTCAAGCTTAAATAAAAAAAGAATCAAAAGTTTATATATTTATAAAGTAGAAAGAAAGGTAGAATGTATAATAACGCTAATAAAAAAAAACGACAGACACACAAAAACAAAAGCCAGCCAACAGACAGAAATCGAAACTTGAGAACGACTTTGAGTAGCAAGAAAAACGATAAAAGACAAGTAAATAAAAGAAGGCAACATAGCAAAGTGGTATCATCAAACGACAAAAATTCGAAAGAACCGCATATGTTAAGGACGAGAAACCAAAAATAAAAAGGGCTGAAAGACACAAACAATATCCCTCACAAGAAGTTTCTAGCAAAATCTGTCGATGCGATGCCTCATAAAGACGAGGCTAATAACTTGAGAACACACACGGGCGGGCGCAAAAACCGATAAAAAAAAAAAAAAAAAACGAACCGCGGAACAAAGGGGCGCGCACGCGTAAACCGTAACGAGAGAAGTGACGGGCCAAGGGATCTAAGGATTGCGGAAACAAACGAGATCCGTACATCGTCCGTTGTTGTCGTCGAGCGTAGAGCGTTCAGAGCGTTCATATATATCTCTTTTTTTTCTCTCCCTCTCTGTCTCCTCGTGGGGAAAAATGAACAACTTGGGTTGAGACGCGGGTGTGTCTCTTGAAATAAATACTGGGCCGTGGAGCCGAATATGTAAAGTTTAATGAAAGAAGCCGAAGAAAATGATCGGAAGGAAATAGGCGACTTGGTTTGGGGACCCCGGAGGCAGGGGTCCAAAGGCGTTGTTAGGAAATGAGACCGGGGTGGGGGGATTTAGCACGCGGCAGTTCGATGACCAAATAACGGGTTATAGGGAGAAGGACAAGTCAAGGAGCAGACGGCCTCCTCAAGATATCCTCGCAATTGACATCGAATCGCATACTCCACAACCGCATACTATTCATCAACTTCTCCGTATTCTCCAACTCCCTATCCCTCCCAAAAATGGAATCGACAAACTCACACCCCGCATTACGACCCATCATGACAGCAGGAGTGCCCCCAGGCCCCGTCTTACCACCACTCTCCCTCTTCGCAGCCTTCCACATGAAATGCTCGCACGCCTTGAGGAGTTTCTTGAACCGGGCCCAAAGCCGCTCTCCACTCTCGAGGAAATCTTCCACGATCTCTCGCGACTCCGAGTTCCGGATTCTGGGCGCGCATTCGTCGGCCCGCTTGACTTTGCCTGCGAGTTTGATTAGGAGAAGCCACAGGTCACCCGCGACATCAGCCATGGGCGTCGATGCGCCATGGTGAAAAACCGTCCAATCGTAAATCCACTTGCCGAGGGAGTTCGCATCGAAGACGCTTCCGAGAAGCAAGATCGGAGCTTCAGTGGGATCCCAGTTCTTGATCGAGTAGCCAGATGGGATGCCGACACGGATGGCGTCTTCCTCGGTAGCTTTTGGCGTGGGGCGCGCGGTAGGCGACGGACGAGGCTTTTGTGGCGTGCGAGTGGAGGTTGAAGCGCGACGGGCACGGGACCGCTTGGGCGAGTCTCCCTCATATAACGGAACCTGATGAAAGTAAAAGTAATGATCAGTGGGTGGCTTCTTCTTCTGCTTACGAGAAGTGGAGTTGTAGCGTTGTTTATGATAATAATAAGGATCATTACGCGGCGTCCGGGCATCGTCGTACATAGACGGACGAGCAGCGGTAGCGCGGAAGGAGTGGGAGTGAGGGACGAAGGGATCAGGATCAGGATCAGAGTCCAAGCTCGGCGATTCGAAAGCATCGTCGACGCCGTCCGGGTAGACGGATCGTTTCTGCGATCTCCACGGCGTAGAGCCATAGCCATAACGCGGGCCAGAGGGACCAAAATAAGTAGCAAAGGGAGGATTGGACGAGCGGCGATGCGCGTTCCAGGTCTTGGTCTTGGTTCCACGATGGTCACCGTAACCGTCATATTGAGGACTTACATGATCGTACTTGCGCGAAGACGAAGTGTAATCGGGCACGCCCTCGTAGTAGCCACCACCATAAGCACCCGCGGGCGAAGAATACCAGGCCCCCGGATCTTTTGACGCGGAATAGCTCGCACGATAAGAGTGTCGTTTGGCGCGAGGCGAGCCGTACGCGGTCCCGTACGCGGGAGGAACGTAGCTGTAGTAGTGGGCGCCGGAGGGCGAGGGGGTGTAGTCGTACGCAGACCACCCCGGTGGTGGACTGGAGTACTGATACATTATCGACGGGCGGGCATGAGAATAAAAGCAACGAACTCGGTGCAAAACGACTCAGACCAACTCCTTGCAATAGAAGCACTCAAAACAAGAAAAGCAAAAGGAAAAGAAACAAGGAAAAAGCACACTATATTGTACAGGATATCGCTTGCAAAACAGCCACACAAAATGCACAGGAACCCGGCTAGAAAAGCAGACAAAAAAGGCCCGTCACCTTTGCGAGGTGTCAATCGGGGGCAAGAGAAAGAGTATCGACCGATCTTGCCCTTCGTACATTTGAGCTTTGGGGGGATATAAGACTCCTTTGGACGAGGAGACGTAGAGAGGCAGCAGGATGATGGATCGCTGGGCAGAGGATCCAAAACGGGGGCGGACCAAGATATCTCGGCCAGTGGGACGATCTGGGGCAGAGGAGTTGCGAGTACCGTGGAACAGGGCGTCCTGACAGCCAGAACGCAGTTGGATCGAGCAGCAGAAGAAGTCTTTCGTGGTGTTGAGGGACAAACCCAGCGCAGGTCGGGAGCGAAAGAGCAGAATTTGCAGTGTGGGCAGGGCATGTATTTTGTACCAGCCGCCCGTGCTGGCTGGGAGGGGCCGCGGTACAAGGTACCTGCAAGCGAGGGTATTATTGGGTATTATTGGGTGTTATTCGAGTGTTATTCGCAGGGATACGTGTATTTCCCGTATTTACGTACAGATACAGTGTATTACCAATACGCCAATGATACAGTACTCGCTGCCTTCTTTGTTCTCTTCTCTTCTCTTCTTCTCTTCTTTCTGTTGATATTAATTATTATTCGTAGTTAGAAGTCTCGATTGCAGTCATACTGTCGCCTCTGCTCATTACTTTGGCATATCATCATCGAGATCTAGAAACAGCAGCACCTATTGGCTTGTCCATCTCCTAGATCTCGATACCCTCAAGGCAGCACAATAACGAACAATGACTCAACGCGTCACCCCCTTTTGATTTGATCCGATTCGATTTAATTTGAAAAATTTTCACCTCTGAGACTCATAATTTCCGCGCAAGACAACCATGTGCCCATAGCGCTCTCCTATCATCATATGTTTCACTCCTTACGATGACTCTTCTGTATCCATAACCCCAGTCAATACACCAAACAGATCCAGGATGAGGACACCATCAACCGTCTCGCTATTCTCATCACGGCCAGGCTCCCGGCGGATAGGCACTCCTCTTACTACGGCGGCTGCTGGACCCTGGACGCAAAAGGGTGTCGTCGTATAGAATTCCCCTTTCGACCGGCCCCCGTGGCCACCCATAACCTCACCTGCAAACACCAATAAACCGACAAGTCACCGTTATATTTGGGATGGAACCGATTTGGGTTTTTGCCGCTTCTTGTGAAGGAGTGCTATAATCGAACGAATAAAAAAACAGAAAGCCTCTCCCATATCTTTCCTCAGTGTTCTTTTCTCTTCGTCGTTCCATCCACACGCACCCGTTTGCTCCTGGCCCGTCTTACTGGCTGGATTCAGAACGAGGCCCATGGCCGCAGCGGCACACACACTCAGCATCATGCGCCAACAGGGATTCTTTTAAGTTACCGACTGATGTATGAAACTAAGGTCAAGACTAGGTGGGGCTCAGACAACGCATCCCTGATGCCAGATGTCGGGTGGTGCCCAATAGGTGCCCATGTATCCCGGCCGCCATATCACAAACGGGCATACACATGCCATGCCTCAAACGAGGAAACGCGCCTTTTGTTCAACGGTGTGTCATCGTTGCACGCGATGTTTGAGCTGAAAACTTCGAGAATAACCTGTACTTCTATTCTGGAACATCGGTGCTAAAATAATACGAATAATGTAACATTGTAAACGGTACTACTAATATACGATGACACCACTTGCTCGATATGATATTATGATATAAGATGGAAGGAAATTGACGGTGATAAGAAAACCGCTTTCGCTACTGTCCAACGCTGCTTGGTCAATCAATAAAACCCAACAAAGACCGAGCGTTGAAATCGGAGCCGCCAAATGCTGCACGAAGACATCACTATCCGCGACCCGCTGCCTCAAAAGGCGCCCGTGAGTGACCCAACGTCTGCAACCGCCGAGTCACCACTGCAGCAAAATTACGGTCTCTAGCCGCGAAAATAGGGAAAAGAAACTTTTTACTCTCAAGTATGGAACCTCCGTTACACCACCCTGGAATCTAAATATGGCATAAGTCTGTCTTACCCCTTGGGCGGCTGTGTGCTCACTCCTCGCACTAATCCCTTCTTTGAATCGGCCAACCCACCCACCTTCGCTTGAGACCAAGATACAACCCTCCCCGCCCTCTCGATCTCCATTCTTATGAGATTTCAAGCATTGCACTCATTTAGCAGTCTAGGTTTTGTTGTTCCACCTTCAACGTTCATTGATACAGAAATTAAATACTGCATGTCATCAACGTATTCCACTAACTCCTCTATAAGCTTAACTATTATCATTCTTATCAAACAATACTATAACGAAACGAGCAACATTGATGTATTACCTTTATTTATGTAATCTTATCGCAAGACACCAAGCTCCTGATTCATATCTTGAGCGGCACAAGTGATGCGGACTCATTATAAGCTTGTAAATCCGCTAGGCACCAGTTTCCCTGGTTTCGAGCATTTGACGCGAATAACAAAAACAGGGTACATTTGTGTCGCGTTCATTGAGCGCTCCCGGCCCTTTTTTTCATGTATAACATCAAGCGCCGCCCGCCGAATAACATCCTGCACAAACTGCACCATTTGGTCACTGCCTATCTTCGGCCGTTCTGGGCTCGAGCTCAGTGAAGCCCTCCACAATTCGCGAACGCGAGTCTCAACCTCGTCAAGGAAGCTGAAGGGATGCTCGCCATCTCCAGCATAAAGGGTGACGGTACCGATCTGCTCGCGTGCCTGCTCTGTGGCTCCGTAGTCGCGGAATGTGGTGCTTTTAGATGAAGTGCCGAATCGTTCGACGGTGGGGCCGTCCTCGAACTCGGGTAAGAGATGGAGACAGTATATCATGGTGCCAAAGTTGCCAATGACAAGGAGCACAGAAGGTGTGCCAGAGGGGGCAAATGTGTTCATAAGACGGGTAAACATTGTTTTATTGGTAGGTTGTTGAAGAAGAGGTCTGAGTCCTTGACTCGACTATGCGATGAGCATGGACTATATCAAACGGCAGCAAAGCATGTATTATCAGGAGCGGTTCTCGGTGCGGGCCATGCATTTGCGCATCGTCATGTGTTAGCCTTCCATTCGGTAATGTCCCCAGCACAACACAATGCCTTGTAACTTCGCAAGAAGAAATAGTGGCCAGGCTACATCTAGAATCGGTTACTTTGCGTTACTACTCACCATGTATAACGATGAGAGTTCTCAAGAGGAGGAGCTTCCTCGAGAGACCTGGCCCACAATGCCGAAACTTGCTCAGTTCACAGGGCCGACAGTCCCAAATCTTGTACGCCGCTTTTACATCCATTCCCCCTCGACCCTTTTCAAGCTCAACACAGAAGATGGCGAGGATGTCATGACTTCAGTCGCACATTCCATCCTCGGCTCCTGCGTTCCACGCGTCATTTGCGTTGTCACCATCACAGGCGTTAAGCCATACCCTGCACGACAGGGCCTTATCCTCACTCGCTTACCAGGCAAGCCGCTTGTCGAGCTTTGGCCATCACTCACTTCTCCTCAGCAGAAGGCCATCAAGGCGGAGCTCTGTAGCCTGCTTGTGCGCATGCGTTGCACTCATTTTCCCTACTACGGCCGGCCCAAACAACAACCGTATGTTTTTCTCACTTTAACTGGCCCAGAGAAGCATCTATATTGTACCTCGCGCACAGAGTGGGATGACTCCCGCATCCGCGCGCTACACTCGTCTAGTGTAGGTGCAGAATGTGTGGCTGCCCTTGAGCAATTGCAGCGTAGCACCACAGGCGCGGGTGATTGGGACCATCCTATCCTCACACATGGGGATTTATCTGACCGGAATATTCTTGTGGACACCCACACATTTAAGGTGACTGGTTTGCTGGACTGGGAGACAGCCAACTTTATGCCCGCGTATTTTGAGTACGTTGCGGCACGGCTGTCTGGGGGCCATAGTCCAGAGTGGAGGAGAGAGCTGTTAGACATACTAAGGTCTGTTCTGCGCCATGAATCAGATGCCGGGCGCGAAGAAGACTTGACTGCTGGTACTGTTGATGAAGGCGAAGTAAGGTATAAAAGAACATTGGCTGCTTGGGATGCTGTTGTTGATGTTGAGAGACTTGCACAGGGATATAATGACGACTGCTATTGGACTTTTGAAACCGGTCTGCCAGATGATTCAGCAACGACTGGTCCTGTCTTGTAGTCTAATGTCTAAAGATACTTGGACACCAAGGTATATAATATAGTGTACTTTGTTCTCCAAGCCAGTTCAGTTTCTCACCAGCTCAAATCAACTGTTACACCTGACAGGAGCTACCTAATTCTTGGATTGCAATGCTTTTATGTTGGCAAAGCCGCTCAACTCGTTCTTATTTGCTAGTATAAAAGGGGCACAGCCTGGGGTCTTATGCACTTGATTGGAGCCTTTGCGAGCTGAACATTTACAGACGTCCTCCAAAAGCAGGGATCTGTAGCAGGCAGCTGGGCGATCGATGGCTCGTTGGTTCCAGAACCAATCCAACTAGCAGACATCGCCCGCAGCGCGCGCACCACCAACCTCCTTCGCCCAGGAAGAACTTGTCTTTCAGGTAGCCACCAGACTTGCGGTGTGGCATGCCAAAACCTACCTGTGGTGGGTTGAATCTCAAAGCCGACATTATTCGTCCCGATAGACGGAATGTGACGTGCACTTGGTGATGTGTGACGTAGTCGTGCACCACTGCTGAATAGCGAAGCATTCTGCGACGATCAATTCATCTCATTATTGGCTGCTGATTTCGATGGACGGAGGACAATCTCGAACATTGAGATCTTGCTGGATCTGTGATGGAGTACAAAATTACGTAGCTAGGTGGGTCGATCCACTGGCAGATGTCGACACAACAACAGAGAGATCATTCTTTCAACCCCATTGGAGGCCTGGTTTACCTGCCGATTCCTCAGAGGATTGCCCGCAGTCGATCAATTTGAAGTGCGTATTATAAAAGGGCTGCGTCCGTAAAGAACTTCAGAGGGTCTCCTCGGTATCTTCCAGCAAATTCAACGTCAATAGTATCAATTGTTCGGTATCCCGCATCGCATCTGCTGCAAAAATGGTTGTAAGTGATCCATCTGCACATGTCTCGATCGATTTTTATTGTGTACATCATTGATGATTGAGCCATAGTGGGTCAAGGTAAAAACCGACACAAATGAGAAACAAAACCTATTCCAAGAGTAATTGCTTTACTCCAAATCATTATGATATGTCGGGCACTGACGTCGATATATTCAAGATTTTACATAAAGATGGGTAAAACGATCCCCCCTGAATGTTCTCCAGCAAGAGCATACTGGGACGGTGATTATACGATACACCCGTAAGTTTCTTGCACATCTGGATATTTGGAGCTTTTAATTAAGTATTGGTCATAGTATCGTTATATGTACCTCCGACGAAAAACAAATCGGCCCCTTGCGGGAGATGTGGAAAAAACTCAACGAAATTACCGAGGTTCTATGTTGGAAGGCAACTTTTGATGATACGTCTCGCTTGGATAACAACCAGACGGTTGACTTGACAGGCAGACTCGTAAAGGTGGATTTCGAGAGCTTCATACCGAGCGGGGAGGAGAACCAAGAAGAAGAATAGTGGGAGGAACTGTTTTCGGATAAAGCTTGACATGGTCAAGCGCTCTCTCTCAAGTCCTCGGCTGTCGAGTCCACAGGCATTTGGTTTTAATGTGCCATTGGATGAAGTCCCCCCGTCAAGCATTTTTTGATTTGTCCAAAATGGCACAGAATTTCAATTACATCAAGTTTTATGAAGAGACAAATCCCAGACCCCGCATGATAAGCCTATATCGGGACCTTATCGGGATCACTATGAATAAAGAATACAAAATTCTTTTCTTTGGTCGTTGATTAGGAGCGATCATCGCTCTCTCAATTGCTGGTTGTATCCGGATCATACAGCGTCACGAAGTACAGAGAGTGCGATACTCACGCTCCTAATGCTATTCGCCACGGTGGACATCCCCAACACAAACACAGAAAGTTAAGCTCCCGCCAGCGAACCAGATTTGCCCGCACCTTCTCCCTGTAAGAAACAATCAAAGAAAGCAAAGCACTGACTTCTCCTTACATCATTGAGCAAGCTCGTCATGAAACAAGTATTTTAGATGATAAAGCTCACCGATAACGGAGCGGGATCAGTTGGATTGATGCCTTACTTTCGTCTCCGCGCGTATTCGTTGGGCACGACCGCAACATTGTTCGAGTTGCCTAGACCTGTATCCTCAGACCATACAACTTGTTCACGATAACAAACGGGACCCTAGACTAGGAATATCATGAAGAGAGTTTTCGCGATAAAGAAAGTCAAGAGATTGCTTTCAGGGTAAGAATTGGAACCTGTGCTGCAAGAAGATGCGACGAGAAACGAGGAATACCAGTATACCTGGGTAATCTCACAAATGCAGGGTCTGGAGGGAATTACGCGCGTAACTTACAAGCCGTATCTGTGTATGTATGTATGTATGTATTACCGGTAAGATTGACGGGACATCGTATTGAAGAGTTTTCGCTTCATTTAACTCGATTCTCCAGACAGACTTTTCGACAGCGCACTCCATAGCAAGGACTGGGAAAACTGTTGCTTAAAAAACGGCTCTAATGACATCTCTAGTCTATTTCGACAGAGCGGTGGTGTTGCATCGTCTCTCTCCATCCGCCCGCGATGAACCTCCAGACCACCCAACCCCTCTTTCCCAGCATCCTGGGCGAGGAAACGCAGCTAAAACAGATTAACCTTGCAGCGGGCAGACTTCCACCCGCTCGCCGGTCCGCGCTTGCGGGTGGGTCGAAATGGATGTTTCGAACAATCCGCTGATGGGCGCATATCCACCCATACATCTCATTCTCAGAGGAATGGTCGTCTTTCGAAGTCCTCGCTTGGCGCTACGGGTTGGCACTGCATATTCTTTTTAACCTAGCATGGGGGGAGGGGGAGCTTTGACCATGGGTATGAGCTGTGGACGCTGTTATTCTTTCCTACTCATAATGAGGTTTATCTAGGCGCGAAAGGGTGCATTGAACTTGGCATCAAACGGTTGATGATAATGCGCGACGTTAACGCATAGGTTGACCTTATACCGACAAGCCCTTGGTGTAGTGTGACGTCCATTTATTATTAGTATAACTGGATCGCGAATTTCCTAGGCATATTATGTGCTGTTATACCAATTGTGAATGAAAGACCACTAATCCGCCAGAACACGAGATGAAAGACGTGCAACACGTTTTGCTTCGTTCTTATAAACTCTCGAACCACACAACCACATGCAGTGGAAAATCTTACTGTCTGGCTTGCTTCGAGGGCAACTCTGCGAAGTCTCCGTGCTGTGGTGCTGAGTTACAAAGCTCTTTCGAATTCTACCATGTCGGAAAACCTACATCTTTCATCAAGGACCTCGGAAACACTGAGCTGCGGACCATTTCTATAGCCCAATCAGTCGTCTGTGCCCACATTCGTATTTCAACTCGGAGATGGTGACTTGGGAGAGCCTGTTGACTTGATCGAACACGCTTCTATGGATCAGTTTTTGCACAATCAAGTGGCGCATATGACCACCTGAAGGGATGAGTTGCCTATTATTATGCATTTCAGCACATGGTGGGAGTTAACTTGGGCATTTCCGAGGGCAAATTGCGGACTAGGCACAATGTCTTCCAAGCAAAGCAATTTAACCCTTTTGTGAAAGGCGCACAAGAGCCAACCACGCGAGCACATGTCTGCAATAGCAAAGGTGGCTTTTCCTAAAAATAAAAACACGCATTGGGCTCGTTTATTTCGACAAACCATTCCTCTCGGAAAAATCGAGAAGCTCGAGCCTGGCGGCGCCCGGTCTTGGCTGCACTGGAGGGTCTCTCGTACTCCGGGCGCACATCGACTACCATAGCCCCAAACGGCTTAGGAGCAGTAGATCGATCGCATCGAGGCTCTCCGCGATCAAAATGTTTCGCGGAATCCAAATTTCACCTTATTCCCGCCGATCAGCATAAAGAGCGGAGCGATTCCAGCGACACTGGTTGCTAGGCTTCTGTACTCCTCATCCACACGGAGACCCCTTGCACTAACTGAGAATCTACTGACATGGCGCGCGTCTATTTGTGCTGTCTCATCACTCTCAATCTGCTCTCGCCCACACTCGCAGCACCATGGCTAGTCACCAAATACTACGAGCAATCGTTCGATACATGGCTCGCCGGCTACACCGATGAGCACACTACCCGAACGCCAAAGGTCGACACGGAGATTATTGAAGTTACACCTACAGCGGATAATGTCCGAGCACTGGAAACGTCCGTAACAACAAAAACCCACTATACGCCAGCAGTCACAGTTGTGGACATTGTTATTGCTCCTGACCAGGGCGCAGAGTATACAGACAGGCCCTATTATGATTATTATGTGCACCTCACGTACACATGGCCATCGTCCTGCACGGAGACATCGGGGTTGTACGTCACTGATATGCCGCTCCGCGAACCGCCCGCTCTCAACGGTTATCTGTCCATTGCATCCATGGTGACGAGTGTAGACTTAGGGGATCCAGAATATGATATCGACCCTTCCACGCAGACTTATGCTTATGTCGACCCAACTGATCTCCCCTCGGACGTGCTCAGTAAATTGATGGCCGAACGCACACCATACAACTTCAGATATTGCAACGATGATGACGACGATCACAGCAACGGCCGGACTAACTGCGACGAGTACTACTGGATCCTCGGCGGCAACAAAATCGGCGGCGGAGAATGCTGCTCCGACGGTTGCCATCATACCTGGGGTCTCGAACCCTGGAGCCTCGCAGTCATCCTGATACTTGGATGGTTCGGCATCTTCTTTATTATCGGGTTAATCCAAAGCGTGTACAATTTCCGCAAGTTGATGACTGGACAGAAGGTAATGAGGGGCCTGCCTACGTTTTTCCTGTGTCTCATGCCGTTACTCTCTTGTCTTCTTGGCTGTTGCATGGGAAGGGTTGATCAAGCGCGATCGCCGCAGGATCAACAGATGCTCAAAGAGCAATGGAAAACGATGTCCTTTGGTAAGAAGTTTGGCCTATGGCTTCGATATGGTTTTTCCTACAAATATCCTGAGATTCTGGGTCCCGCGCCGCCGAGAGCTGGTAAGCGTAACCACTGAATATTTCCCCCCTTGCCCTACTGCTACTCCGCTAATTATCGAAACAGGATGGCAGCGGGTTCGTGATAACAATGCTCCCATGCCCATGCAGGCGCCACCGCCGCCACCCCAAACAGGGACAACGGACCCTAATAATACCACGGTCTATTATCAAGTCCCTGCTGCGCCGAATAAATGACAGGGTGTGTTACCAGGAGGGGATTAATAGCGGGTGTCCATCCAGGATGATGATATTGTTATGAATAGATAGACAATGGACTTGATTAATATAATAATGCAGCGAAGACTGCTCAACACACGACATATGCCCAAAGAATACCTCAACAATAACGCTGCTAGTCGAGAGTGAGAGTCCTTTCATCCAATGTTCGCTCTGCTGTATTGTATGTAATGTACGACTCGAATACAGCAAGTACCCGTTAAATACCAAAAATACACCAACAATACGCCACCAACCGCATCCAGCAAAGCAAACAAAAACCCTGCACAGTCGATCCTCTATTCATCGACTTGCTTTTTCCACCTTAATTTCGCCCAATTAATAGAAATTGCTTTTTGTGCGTGCAGCCATTACTAATAGAGACTCAGCCCTAGTCTGATGTCATCCTGTAGGAGGGGCAGGAATGGTGAGAGAGCAGAGAAGGCTGCGCTGGCCTATGCGGTCATCATTTTAAATACATGGGAAAAGCAAAGATGGTGTGTTGAGTTCTAAATATAAAACGTGTTCCCTAACCCCGGATCCAAATGCGCAGCAAGCAGAACCAAACTTTCGCCCGGAAGCGGGGTTGAAACTCGATGGTGGGTTCTTCTCTCGTCTATTTTGTCCTGCGTACTGTGTGCACTCCTTTCCGCAAGCAGCCGGAGAACCACCCCACTCCTAATGTAGAATCAACAACACTCGGTAATCCGTAAATAAAGCGGACTTTGCATATGCGGAGCACCAGTGTACATGAACTGTTTCTTATTTGCCACTTTTGCGTTACGGTCGATACGAGCGCCAGAGTGGGATGCATTGCATCTTTCTCTGATGGGTTAGCCGCGAACACATCCTCTATCGGTCCGCACGTGGGTGGTCATGCGGTGCGGTTTGCGCGGAGACTAGGGAAGTATCCAGATTTGGAGGGCGAGTTTAAACAGGGGGTGGAATATGGGTGCTTCGGGTGGTGTTCTGGAAATGCCGATGGTAAGCTTGGGCTCAAATGTCGATTAGAAGGCCATGAAGATTAGAAGACGGTTATACTCACTAATTAGCAGATTTGCATACCCGCCGCGAATTAGTGAACTACATTGCAAAGCTAATCAGAGTCCTCGTCGCTCAGCTCAACCAGATTTTTCTTCTCCCTTCTTCCCATGAAGCTAAAGTACCACGTAGGCTCGCCGTGACTGATCCTACAGTTGACGTCGTACCTTTGTGGCCTCAGCATATCATGAAGCCAATAATCGTCGTCATCGTTGCCACAAGGGCGGGGGCGAATGTTGTTCTTCCTCCGCATACAATCTAAACATAATCCGTTGAAGTAGTTGGCCGTCACATCTCGAGCTTCACTGACGACTTGGCTCCAATTATGGCTACATTGGTAGCATGAGGGACGAGTGAGCCGGGCGCTGGCAGACTGGGCTGTAGTGGGAGCCGAAGTCGAAGTCGAAGTTGGAGTCGGACTCGAAGTCGCGGTAGCAGTCACAGTCGCAGTCGCAGTCGCAATCGAGTTCGAGGTTGCGTTATTAACGTACATTCTCCGTTCATCAAAGCCATCCATGCGAAGGAGAATCTCATCGATGCAGACAATGGAAAATGCATCTTCCAACGGCCAGACCCTAATACGTTGCAGCTCGCGGAGGTACTGAAATATGGTTCCATCCTTGCAGTTGCACGTGGCGCTCTTGATGATCCTGCTCGCGCGCTCGAACAGATTCCGGTGCAAGATTGTCCTTAAACGGCCCTTGGCGGCATTCAGTTGCTCTGAAATAAAAGAGTTAGTAAGGATATTTCTAGCTTTTTGACTGGAGTCTTGGAGAAAAATCGACTTACGGATGACCCGCCTGGGCATATGCATATCGCGCACGCTTGTTGGATTTAGTTCAGTGATATGACCACGGTGTTTGTATGCGACATGTCTCGTGAGAAGCTGGAATCCGATTGCGTGGTTGAACGTATAACAGGGGAACAGCATCTGGCGTACTGATTTATTATCATCGTCCCTCCTGCGCATGATCTCTTCTTTATGTGCAGAGAACCAGCCAGCGAACCACTCGCACATAGATTTTCGTTCAAATTCGTACTTGTCGGCTGCCATGACCATATGCCATAGGTCGGGAATAGCGACAGAGGAAAGAGGCATAGCCGGCAGTGCAGAATGGATCAGTCTTAACCAGACTTCCATGCTCTTGATTTTGTCTTCATGCAGAGTAACCATGTCGTTATTGGTTTCTGCCCAGCGGCTGCCGAACATGGCTTGGAAGTACTTGCTGGCACTCTTGAGCTTCGCCTTGTCGACCTGGATCTCAATACTCTTCCGGGGAATTAAAACGGTATGGACACGGGTTCTGTTGGTTTCTTTGTCAACGGTATATCGCTTTTCGGTGTCGCATTCGACGACTCGCAGGGTCAGATCGCTGGGCGACGCCAGGACCATGGGGTCGAGGACTTCCATGTCAGCGTTCTCTAGAATCTCCATGGTGTTGTGATGAGTTTTGATATCAGGCAAATAGCCGTTCGACTTTCCGGCGACCTATACCCGTCGAGAAAAGGATGAAGGTGATGTAGAGGGAGGGATATTCGACAAGACAGATAGCTTCAGAAAGGCAGCCAGATGTGAGAACACAACTAAGCTAATTGTTCTCAGAGCTGCTTCTATCCTGAAGGCACAACGCATGTGGCAGACAAGATGTCCAAGATGGATCTGTCTGCAAGTATAAATGCAGTCAAATTCTTGGCCAACTGGTTTGAAATGGAATATATCTACCCAAGATAGGGAGTCAATGAGAGAGAACGAATTACAAACAGGAAGATGTCTATGCTGAGATGACAAAAAAGAGAGAAGAAGGAGAGGAGGATTTTAAGGTGAGAATAACAGCCATCTAAGTGAAGCTATAGTGAATACAAACTATAACACAAGCAGCAGCAAATATATAATAATAGTAGAATGACTTGAGAAGTCTTGAATCAGTTGGTAATAGTAGAATCTTCTATATCAGTCTACAGCAACAGAAGCAATGGCCTGTGTTGTTCCATTAGTAGCAGTTATTATTCCATAAGTCTATAGACATCTACAAGTTTTAGACTTTGCTGCACTGTTGTATATGTAAAGACAGTGAATTGTCCTTTTCCATGAAGAGAAACAGCCAGATATCATGATTTGAGGTCTGCTCGTCCTCCCAACATTGGCGTATTGGTATACTATCTATCCTTCGGACTTGCCAGCCGTTCGAATCGTCGGTCGGTTTCCTGCGCGCAAGTTTCGGGCCGATGAAAACCAAACCACCAGCTTTTAGTTTCGACCTCAGCCCCTCACCATCTCAGGGTGAACCACCTAACAGACACAGAGACACTGCCTCGAATAAGCTGCCAGCTTAATTGCAATGACCCTCTCATTCAAATGGGATCAGTCCGTGCTAGGGCTATTCCTATCAGCAACAAAATCAATCTGCGATATCAACACAGCCTCTGCTGGATCTAGTTGCCCTGATAGCAACCGAAGTGGAAACAGTCTCCTTACTGGCTTCGCATATTAAGTCGACGGACTTCTACTCCCAGCCGACGTTACTTTGCTGGCTTTAACTCAAGCCACATCCCATCTCAATATATTAACTCCAGGCCACTTTGCCATGTATCGCATATTGGAACTGGCTTGTTCTTCTCGGTCTCTCCGAGCGACACAGGTATCAATTTAATGCCTACCTAGTTTCCGAAAAACCACATACCTTCAAGGCCCCATGTGATTTACATTTACGAAGAGCGGGATGGAGAATTTGCTTATTAGAGGCCCCCGTTTCCCCCTGTCGACTAGATGCCTGTGTTTGATCGTCATTCTTCCCCAGCTTTTCATCAGCGGAATATACAATCATCCCGGCAGGTTTTCCCTGGAATAGGCGCGATTCATACACGCCATGAAGTCGATCTACGCTGCTGCCCTCGTTGCTCTTGGCGCGAGGCATGTTGCTGCCCATGCAACTTTTCAGGACCTGTGGGTTAACGGTGTTGACATGATAAGTCTTCCCAAATCGCGAGTGCCAGCCGGGTAACCGAATGAGATCTACACCGGTAGTATATCTACATCAGTACTCAGATCTCTGGTTATCCGGTTGATCCCACTCTCTAAAATAAACAAGCTACTGACGCTCCCAGCACGGCACCCAATGCGTGAGGCTCCCACTGAGCAACAACCCTGTCACAGACGTAACATCAAACAGCATACGATGCAATGTCGGCACATCGCCAGTGTCCGGAAAGTGTGTCGTGGCAGCCGGCGACACAGTTACTGTTGAAATGCATCAGGTCAGTCCTAGAACATCACGGGAGTAGACGTATATATGTTGACATTTTACACCAGCAACCCGGTGACCGCTCCTGCGGCAGCGACGCAATCGGCGGCGCCCACTATGGCCCACTGCACGCGTACATGAGCCGTGTCTCTGACTCGTCCACGAATGACGGTTCAGGTTCATGGTTCAAGGTGTTTGCGGACACCTACGCGCGAAACCCAAGCGGCTACTCTGGCGATGACGATTACTGGGGAACCAAGGACCTGAATAAGTGCTGCGGAAAGATGAACGTGAAGATCCCCTCTGATATCGCTCCTGGCGATTATCTGCTTCGGGCCGAAGTTATAGCTCTGCATGTAGCTGGTTCGTCTGGAGGAGGTATGGCACTTCCATTTACTCCTTCATTTCTGCGTAAGTCTTTGAACTGATAGTGAAGCAAATTATAGCTCAATTCTACATATCCTGCTATCAGCTTAGCGTAACCGGCGGAGGTAGCGCAAGCCCTGCCGGCGTCTCTTTTCCAGGCGGCTACTCTCCATCTGACCCAGGTATTCTCGTCAATATCCACGCACCCATGTCCTCATACATCGACCCCGGCCCAACCGTGTACTCGGGCGGCTCAACTAAGTCCGCTGGGTCCGGTTGTCAAGGGTGCGAGAACTCCTGTACACCGGGCAGCGGGCCCACTGGTACGGCTTCTACGGGAGGGGGCGGTGGCTCGTCTCCGAGTACAACTACTGGTACAACACCGACTGGTGGATCTGGCGGCGGTGGCTGCTCGGCACAGCTTTATGGCCAGTGTGGCGGTAATGGCTGGACTGGCTGCACCAAGTGTGCGCAAGGCACATGTAAGGCGCTGAATGACTTCTACTCCCAATGCGTGAATTAGAAACACTCCACTTTCTTGATTAAATAGGAACAGGGCTTCTGCAGGAGCATCGAGGAATCTTTTTGACTATCAGTAGTTAGCTGTGAGTCTGGGCTAGTTAGAAACAACCCACGTATTTACTTTATATAGTTTTTACAAGTATATTCGCACTTTCTACCCCTAAATAAGAGAGGATCCTTCGATCAAGGTCTCATAATACCCATCCAATGCGACTATAGAACGCGGGATGCTTTCAAATGTATTCTCTATTAGGGTTATTCCACAAACAAAGACCATAGATGAGACGAAGAAGTACTTACGTTTTCTCCCACTACATCTCCATCATGCGAGGAAGCTCTATAATACTCGAAGAATGCTCCGAACGTTTTATGCCTACTTAATCAGTGTCTACAATTCTCGAAAGCGAGTTCTCTCGAAGACAAGTAACCACATGCATTATCTAGCGGCCATAAGTTCAATTATTAGCCACCACTGCAGCATGAAAGTCTATACACCAAGGATATGCCGATGCTACTGATATAGGGGAGCTCAATAAACAAAGTAATAACCGGCAATATACAACGCTGTCATTATATAAGAATTTCATACACCACGGAAGTATAGAAAAATGTAAAAGACTTTTCCAGTGGAAGATGCTCAACTGGGATATATATACTAAACTAAAAAAAAAAAAAAAAAAAAGAATATATATATATATATTCTTGCTCCTGTGTACCCCGACGAGAGAGGATAAAAAACGTGACCTGTAGGCAATGAATATCTAATATGAAATTCTTGCGATTCCCCTCTAAGTGCTTTATAGGTCAAGAAAGAGAAATTGCTCCGGTGTGTATAATCACCCTTCCATGGATAGAGCGAGCTGCGCTTAGGTATACTCCAATAGCCAAGGTCCCTCCAGAAAAGAAGAAATATGTACCCTTTTTTAGTTGCGCTAGTTCAGGTATACACGACTCTTGTAAAAATATTTTCCACGATACTTGGTGATAAATATTCTGCGGAAATCGATGATCCATAATCTAAATACTGAGAGCTTCACCATAACATCTGGGAGCACCACCCAGGCATGTCTGTCTGTTTTTAATGGAAACCGCGCAGTGGGAAAAGGGGTCCGGTGAACCAATAGGCAAGCGAACTCTTCTTCGAGCCTCGGGAGCGAGCAAAACGCCACACAATAAAAACGAGTCATTCGCGGAAAACAGTTCCAATGATTCGTTCGAATGTGGCTGGCTTGTCTCAAGCAGATTTTCTTAATCCTTTTCCTTGGTGTTACGAGATCAGGATCTGATTATCGAGTGGCACCGGCGCTGTCTGAGCCCTCAGCCCGCCAACGATAATGCGTGCTGGCCGACATCTCACAGAGTGAGACAAACGACATTCCACAAACACGTGTGACGATGCCATTCCCTGCACAATGAGTGGGCGGTTTACTCGAGGCAAGGGTGCATCTGATGTTATCACATAGCTTGATGAGACCGAGGGTTTCGTGTTCTCGAGGTTCGTTAGTTGGAGGACTGTAGTATTCGGTATAAAAATCAGCTGGCTAAAGCCGACAAGCTCGGTAAAGGGAACTCATCTTTCAGTCTCCAAACCACAGGTACAACGCAGAGAGAACTAGGCTAGATGAGCAAAGTACCCCAACTGTAAGTCAGCAAACTGTCAGCTTCCCTGACTGTACTTTGAGAACTTACCGTGGTTTGGAGACGACCAGAATATTTAGCGAGACAAGTCACCATTTGAGCTAAAATTTGTGACGTTGCAACGCTGTATATATTGCTCTGTGTGGTACTATATATTTGGTCTTAGCTGTTAGCATTTCGCGTTCAATATTGGGGATATATTAGAATTTAACCTGAAATTCCGGGAAAGCAATACTGGCAAAGCACACCACCTTGCAAGCGACTTTGCCGGCTACCCCGGCAAATTCAAACAAACTGATTAATATTTACTTTTTATATTTATTCTTTTTTTGCTCCCTGGATGCGACGTGCATATAATAAGCAGCCACACTCTACGTGTGAGAGCCAACCCTGAGGATCAGGGTTGTAGGATATGCAAAACGGCATATAGGTATGCAAGCAAAAAAATGGACATATGCTGGGGTGTTTTTACGCAATAAGAAAAAAAGCTCCATCGCTAAACTATTGTATTAATTGGTCGCTTTTTGTCCCCTTGATGGGTTTATTAGCGAAGAGGAGATACTGTTGTCCCAGACATGGGCGCGCCACCACTAAGTTAATCCCGCATGGTGGATCGTGTGGGACCTTGCCGCTGTTTAGTCTTTATAGTCAAGGATCTGGATCTTTCAATTGTGACAGGGGTAATGCAGATGGAAAACGGGAGATTTTCGGCAGTGATTAATGCGGACAAGGATCCAGGCGGTACTTAAACTTCATCAGAAAATTTTCTGTAAGCTGGGTTAAAGAGCAAAGAGGAAGGAAGTGAGGTCCTACTAAAGCAACGAAGGTAGGCTATTTGAGAGTTGAAGAAGATAAAAAGATAGAAGGTGGAGTGAGGCTTGCTCGATTGAATTGGTTTCTATTTACCCGAAAGTGTATGTGACATTGTCCTGGCGCTAACTCCGACAACAGATCCCTACTCTCAACATTATTGAATGGGCACTGATTGGATGTGACAAAAGGCATGAATGAATGTGTAATATTAACGCAGCTCTATTTACGGCCATTGGGATCAAGGGAGTAATGGAATTTAGATACAAATTATATCATAAGTGAAACAAAAAATGGATTTTGGACGAACAACCACGGAAAGGAACTCATCAAATTGTACAAAGCAAGGGGTAAAAGACAATTAGTGAGATAATATGTGAGATGGAAAACAGCAAACTTGGGCCTGGAACCCATACCTTTGTGCCGGAGCGGAAGGGCAAGATGTCTAAGAGCGGGACGTACGACCAGAGATACCAGATGGCGTCTGTGCTGAAGTGAGTGTAATTTCCTCAGCAACAAACCCGTCGTCGTCGTTATCCGCCATCGTGCTAGCATAAAGCTTGCAGAAAGCGGAATCGCTAGACAGGAGTGTATAGGGATCATCAAACTCGACAAGCTCGCCAGAATCAAGAAGTGCGACTTTGTCGAAATCTAAAATTGTATCGAGCTTATGCGCCACGGCGATGACGGTATGACCGGAGAACTTCTCACGGATAACTCGTTGCATGATGTCGTCTGTTTTCGCGTCGATGCTGTGTTCAAAGAATGTTAGCGTCGCCCTGCGTCATACATGGCTTAAATATATACTGACTTGCTAGTGGCTTCATCTAGAATTAGAATGGTGCTCGGCCGTAATAAGGCTCGAGCAAGACAGAGAAGCTGCTTTTGGCCATGTGAGAGGTGAAGCTCGTCTACATCGGTATCGAGTCCGCCTTTCTCGTCGATGACTGACCACAGATGCACGCTTGTCAATGCGTTGATTATGGCACCATCAGAAAGAAAGCCGGTGGGATCAACATTAGCTCTAGTCGTACCCCTGAGCAAGAAGGCATCTTGAGCAACGCCTGTTATCCGGGAACGGATCTCTTGCCGCGGGATAGTAGAAATGTCAACCCCATCGACAGTGATTTTACCACTGCTTAGCTCGATCATCCGGAAGAGACTCAATATCAGAGAGCTCTTGCCACTACCAGTGCGACCACACACCCCTATTTTCTCACCCGGAGCAATGGACAAGGAGACCTCCCTGAGAACCGGTTCACCGGACCTGCTTCAATGTCAGAGAGTCCATAAAAATGGGTAATACAAAAAGGGCTGACAAACTTGTATTCGGCTGAAATGGAGTGGAATTCAATGCCACCCTCTGATGACGGCCAAGTAGGTGGCGGCATGGTGTTTTCGGTGTCCTTATCTTCTGACATGGCATTTTCATGGAACACCTTTATACGGGCAATTGCCCCGATATGCGTCTCGAGAGTCGCCCAGAATGTCACAAGCAATTTGATACTTTGACTGAACGTGATCACGTTAAGAAGGGCTACCCCAACAAACCCCGCCGTCATTGTACCACGCGTCATGACCACAATAATGATCAGCAAAACCGCAATAGCCGCGACGACCAAGTCCAAAACTAGAGTGAGCCAGCGCTGCACGGAAAAAAGAAGATAGAACGGTCTCTGGGACCGATCAAGCAGTTTCCGATTCTTTTCTTCAAGTGCATTTTGCCAACCAAATGCTCGAATTGTAGCCAGTCCATTCAGTGCTTCCTCGAATTGGGAATAAAGTGGTGCTTTCGCTTCAAGGTCCATGAAACGGAGCTGGCGGGACGTACGTAAGTAATATTTCTGGACCATGTAGAGTGTAATTAGAACGGCGGGGAAAGCAATGGCCGCCCATTTTGAGGCAACGCCAATAAGGACCATCTGCGCAATGCAAAGAACAAAAGCTTATGACAAAAGAGTTCTAGGTTAGCAATACTGCCTAACAGAAGGATATCCTCGTGAGGCTTACTTGTAAATGTATTAAGTGCGGCTATAGGAAGTTCCATGTCGATAAGCTGCAAGTCTTGGCTAAACCTGTTGAGCGTGACGCCTGTGTCGATACTCGAGAAGAACGATAACGGTGCGCTACCGAGGTCCGACTATTAGCTTTTCCATTCTGGCGAGTGACATGACGGAAAACTACCTGAGAACGGTTTTGAGCAAGGTCCAGTGAAAGCTGACTCCAGACTTCGGGACCATCGTAATAATCATTTGCCTTATATTATTAGCACGTGTAAAGCATTACAGCATACTGATATGTAACTTACCAGCAACCAACAACGAGACACATGATTGCCAACACTCCCAACATAGCATATATCCCGAGATAGTAGCCTAGACGTTCATTAGGAGCCTCAATGTTTGCCGTTGCCCACCATTTCAACCAAATTTCTGCGGCAAAATGACGTTAGTCACATATGTGCAATCACGACAAGCTCGAGAAACCCCTAGAGAACCTACGCGGGAATGTGGTGCAGAAGACAAATCCGGTAATGGCAACAATGAAGATGATCGTCGGCACCCATCCAATCGAACCAATATAATACAAGTAGATAGAGATGTCACCAGTACGCCGATTAGCCTCAGCTTCAATCATTTCAGACGTTTCGCCTTCGGCAGATGGACGTATAACAGAGGAAAGCCTGTCATGAAGTGCAGGCTCAGGCTTGGAGCTCCAATCAGCAGCCGGTAACGAAAAGCTGGAAACATATCCACCTGTCTTGTTCAGATCATTGAAGGTGCCTTGTTCGGATATCCTCCCCTCTGCATCGAGAGTGATGATGTGGTCGCAGTACGGCAGCCGTTTAGCTGTGGGCAAATATTAGCGTATATTTCAAACGAATAGAATTTCAAGACATACGTGAGGATGATGCAATAATAATACTTGAGCGAAGTCGACGTAATAAGCCATCTTCACCAAATAGGTTATGAAATATGTGGTTCTCAGTTGAGGCGTCGATTCCACTGAGAACGTCATCTAGTATGACAATATCCTTTTGCGCATATACAGCTCGAGCAAGTGCCTACCATTCACGGGTTAGGTTCGAAGAACGAGATACACAGAAATGGTAAATACCTACAATACGTTGGCTTTGGCCTCCACTAAGTGCGACGCCCTTGCTTCCGACCACAGTTTGGTCACCGCGAGGTAGTTGACCCAGATCTTCCTGCAAGGCACAGGCACGAAGAACGGAGTTGTACCAGGTTTCATCAAGATCCAAGGTAGCCAAAATGCTCTGCTGTATTGTTTCGTTCATATGCCAGGGGGACTGGTCACAATAGGCTATATTCGTAGACGCTACTTGGACGGTGCCTCCCATAGTTGGGACTTCTCCTAGCAATGCCTTCAAGAGAGTCGATTTTCCGCAGCCCACAGGACCAATTAGCATGGTGAGCTTTTCCCGAGGAATGCAAAATGTAACTGATTTGAGAAGGGGCTCCTTGTTGGAATCCCAGCCAAAGTTCCCGTTGCTCACAATAATGGCATCTTCGCTAGGGGTGGGAACGAATGCATCTTTAAATGGGAAAGACAGCCGAGACTTTACTGCGGGTAAACCGGACAGTTCCGATTTATTATCTGAAACTACGCTGGTTTGCCCAGACCCCTCTAGAGTTTTAGTACTCTGCGAAAATTCACCCTGGATGTATGAAGATTTGAGACGGAGATCTTGACGGGGGGTCTTGTCAAGAAACTCCTGGATGCGGACAAAGCAGCCAATAGATCCAAGGAAAGTTACCAGTGACATGATGACGGATGCTAACGGCTCCGACAAAAGAGAGAATAGCGACAAAGACGTGAAGATACGGTTAACATCGAGAGTGACTCCGTCTGTCTCTCTTGATATGATGGCGAAAACAGCAAAAGTGATAATAGGGGCAAATACTTGCGTGACGTAGGCTAGATGAGAAAGAATGTTAGTAAGGCTTTGTAGTAGCGCTGAGGAACATATCCCCCCAAAAACGGGCCCAATGAGAAGAAATGAAGATATGAGTCGTACCGAACCCCATATTCCATATTAAAAGCCTCCTAAACTTCTTGGAGATATCCAATTCTTCAACGCGTAAATTTTGTAAATTGGTCATTAGAGTTTGCCTCAAACCACTCATTTTGATGCCTTTCATAGAACCGAGCATAGCACTAGTCGCGGATATGCGCCGTTCGATCGCTTCGAGCCACGCTGCTTGACGAGACACGACAAAGTTCATAGCTAGTATAGAACCACCTAGCGAAACTATATATGTTGTTAACTTTGCTAGCGCCTTGCGTGATATGCGAGGGGGGAATAAAATTGACGTACGTATTGACACCGCAATTGGAACAACACATGCCACTCCAAGCTCCCTCTCAAGCAGAAATATGGCAAGAGCTATCTCAATAGCGTTCGCCCAGATGTCGTGCATGGTTTGCCAGCCTTGGACGATCCGCTCGATATCTGCACTCATGAGGGTCATAGACGAGGCTGGGTCCACATCTTGGATGTTAAGATCAGCCACTTTTTCATACAGCATTGATACCAGACCACCACGGACCATCGTGATGGCCCGATAAGTCCGATGTTGGTATTGGCCCATTGATATCTAGTTTTCGACCCTGTTATTAGCAGGCAAGGAAAGTGACGAATTGGCAATTAACAGTAGACTAACCGCTATACCGACGTATACGATAAAATATGCCCCGATCAGCCCATACCCATCATTATTGGTTACTTCGTCAATGGGCTGCGTCGTTAGACTCATAGCCCTACTGATTAGGAACGGCTGACTGTAATTGAAGCCAATGAGGCAAAGCCGCGGGAAAATTACGGAAAGCAGTGGCCATTTTAGCGTTCTAAATGCTATAAACAACAACGAGTTGGGGGATTTCTTTTCCACTACATATTATGTCGGGTCAGCGAGGTAGCAAAAGGCGAAAGGCAGGGTAAACAAACCTTTGTCCCATGCCGCTCTCATTCGGGTGTGAATACGCTCCGAAACTAGATGTTTATCGAGAACAAATAGATCATTAACAAACAGGAGTTTCGAAAACCCAGCCCGGAACAGTGAGTTCAACCACCAGAAGAAGCTTCGGTTGAAAATGCCGCTTGTCGCCTCAGGGGGGTAAGCTTTGTAGAGAGGATAAAGTATCCATCGCTTCCCAACGGCTTCGAGAAGCAATATAATAGATTTGAGACCGACGGTAGCTGAGAAGGCGATTGCAATGGTCTCATTATATTGATCTTGCTCCCGAAGCCAGAGGGTTCTGGCACGAGCGGTGTCGAAAAGCAGAGTAAAGAGGAAATACGCATTCAACAACGTCGATGGAGTGACGGTCCGAGTATGTTCGGCATAGGAGAGCAGGCAACTCGTGACCGCTCCCACGACAGTGATAACATTGGCGGGGATGGATGTCGAGGTTCGGATAGCATCCGACCTTGCCCATAGGATCAGTAATATAAGATGTAAAGCAGAAAACGCAGCAAGAGCAGCCTATCGGGAGGGTAAGTGTTATGATCACATCTAGGAGAGCAGGCGTGGGGTAGACGCTAACAATTTTGATGTGTAATAAAGGTCCGTCCACTACTTTCTTCTCACGATTGAACAAATAGCGGAGTCGAAACGGAGTCACAAGGAGAAGCAGCGCAAGAGGTGCGATTGTAAGAATTGTCTCTTCGAATAAAAGAGTGAAGTCGAACCCGCCTCGGCAGTACTGAGCATAGGGGCCGAAGCTGTTGTCGATCTGCGCGCATGAGATATGAGCAGCCATGACGCGCAATTGCTTTGGCGGAGGAAGCAAAGTGAAAATGCAGAAGCCAGCAAGCTTGACGATGCCACGCACATTAAAGGCTGGGGTTCGAGAAATTTTGAGCAAGAGAAACACTGCATCGTGCTGGGATAAAAACAAATGTAACTGAGCGTGAACGTGGCAAAGATGGGGAGGAAATGGAACAGCAACTCCCGAAATTAGTGCCAGTAACAGGGAGGCAGCGCCTCCTCGGCCACCATGCATTCATCTCGCTGGAACAGCCAGCATTATCCTTCACAATGCCAGGCTTTCTGAGCGTAAATATAGAAATACCGGCAACTGTTCGTATTCATCCGGGGGTACTCTGTACACGTGAAGCCATCGCCCATCTCACGCGGCAACCTTAATGGCTCGACACGGGGAAGAAAGTTGGCAATCGTTGCCGTCATTTTTTAGAACACTTCGTCAATGACCAGGAGTTTGGCTGTTTGGCGTTTTCATTGCAAGATGTCGGGACAGCCACCATGCTGATATTGCTAGCGGCAGGAGTGGGTACGGGCTAGAGATCTGGGCCGCCAAGCTTCGCAGATTGCACTGGCCGCATCGAGCTCTGACTGCGGAAGAGCAGGGGGTCACATCCCGTTTGCTAGACAGACCAGGTTGGCGCTGCGAAGGCGGTGGTGCGATGTTGAGAGGTCGAATCGCGATGCGGCGCCCGAAATAGATGTCCACGTGACTGCTGCGAGACGCCAACGTCGGACGAAGATCTTGTTTCTCCTCTGAGCTGTTCAACCACCCTTGCTCCAGTGGCTGGCCTCGGCGCACCTCATATCCCGGCTATTTCTTTGACAAACCTCCCAACATCGTCTTGCAGTTCTTCGCCGATACCTTGTGCCGGCCCCAAAGGAAGCCGGTTGCAGCCCGATCACACAAGCTCCCGCTCATTATAGTATTCCAGGCCCACCTACAGGGAGGTTGCAACTCAAGCCTGGCCTCTTGCTAGTCATGTGTTCCACAAAGGTTATTATTGTGGACAAGATCTAGAAACATCACCCATGTTTACTCTGCACGTACACCTGACCTATCATGCCCGACAAACTCTCCCAAGGGAGGCGATGAGGATGGCGATCATTTCCACAATGAGATCTGAGGTTTAAGCGCATGCATTCAACAGTGCCATGTGTTGAATACGGGCCACGCTGCACGTTAAATGCATGCAAAAAGTGAGACAGATTTCTGACTGGCGGAATCCAATTCGACCCATTGGCCTGCGGCACAAGCTGTCTCTCTTGCCCCTGTAAAGTTGACTCTGCTTCAGGAACCTCTAAGCTAATAGGTTATGCCGGGGTTTCCCCTCTGGGAGCAACCGTGGATGACTTGTCCTTTCCGACTATAGGCTTCGCAGCTATGATAGGTCAGTTTTGTCAGGCACAAAGACCGAGCCAATGCCCATCGCGCAGCAACGAAAACTGGCCTCCATATGCAGCAGAGCCTTTTCACAGCCCAGAATCCCCAACTCATGCCCAGACGCTATGGTTTCCAGAAAGGAAACCTGGGCGGACAAGGTTTTAAACAGGGCACCATTTTGTTATCTCCGTCCAGCCTGGTATACTGTTTATACCACAATTCCGGTTTCTTGAGCCTTAGCAAGCAGAGATTCTTGGAGGGCAGTCGCTTCGTGATGCGATCCGGGCAGGAAGCGACGTCAGTGGCAGTTCGCTACACATCTTTTACAAATGAAAGAATCGGATGCACTGAGCGGCGAACCTCGTTTAGCGCGAGCCTGCCGGCACATTGCGAGAAGGTAACAGTGCAAATTAATCGATGTTGTGTTTAGTTTCTGGTCTATTGGCGAGTGGCTAGCGAGATTGCAGTGGGCATTTTCTTTTCTGGAATGCTTTTCTGGAAAATTCCCGGAGCAAATGGAGAGTTGCTGAGTAAGTGCAGGTGCCGGACAATATTAGCTTGGCGGATGGGATGGCCTTGCCGATGGCGATGGTTTGTGAATGGTACCTGAAGCCTGAAGACTTGTTTAGCCGAGTGGAACGGCTAGCTGTTCCAGCTCATGGTGGTTCCGTAGCTAGTCAAGCCTCCCCGGTAAATCATGGAGCCACGATGAACAGTCTGCAATTTGTTGCTCCATTATTGACAAGGGGGCTGATGCTCGTGTTGCGCATTGACATGTTATTAATCTCAGTGAGTTATGCAGGCGATCGCGCTAAGCTTGGACTACTGCAGATTAAGTTCGGGTTACATTTCGATCTGTACACTTCATCCACAGCTGAACCACCATCGCTTTCACTCGACCATGGATTTATCGAGTTCCCCAGAGCTAGGCTTCGGGGGGAGTAACGATTGCAGAAAAAGAAATGAGCTCAAGTGGATCGCTAAATATAGACATCCATGCGATTTTCTTCGACACAACCGATGATATTTCCGGGAGTAAAACGAGATGACTGGTGGAGAGAAAAAAGGCTTGCTCGCTTATGGCTTGTCAGGAACAATGCGTTCTTACGGATACGTGAGCGCCCCTCGTGTCTGCAATATATCGCATTGTGGTAGAGATCCGGTTTTTTGAAGACCACCCTGACTAGGGGGTCGAAGGCTGGACCTCTTAGTGGCGACGAGAATAGTAGCTTTAAAAGTTTCATCGGTAACTGTCTTGGATGCTGGTGCTGAATAGAATTAGGAAAGCGCCTTGCTACCTGCACAGTCGTTAGTTCTGCCATCAATTTCCGAACCTTTTGTTCGTACCATCTCCAGGGCGACCAACAAAGCCAAATTGCATCGTGCAAACGAACGAGGCACCGACCCCCGTCTAGTGTTGCATATAGCAGCAAATCCGTCTTGTGTAAATCAGCGCTTCAATCACCGCAACCTCGAAAAACTCTCCAGATCGCGGTCTTTCCACGGTAGTTGAATGTCCAATTCAACCGTACGCAATTGCAACAAATAGGTATACTATCAAAGCCCTCTCTTCATGTACTTTAGATTGGCATCAAGAACGCTGTGAATTATTCACATAGCCTCTACGTTTTGACTTGAACAGCAGTGTCGAAACCGGACTTAGAGATTTGCATCTGAACGACTTTAACGCTATCGATCATTTAGCTTGAATCTCACACGAACTCATAGACCTGTAAGTTTCCTACAATCGCAAGTATAACATGGTACTAAATCATCATTAGCTCGAAACTGTTCATTCTCAAAAATCAACAGCTCCAATTGCAATGTCTATCAGCAATTCATCTCGCCAAAAGGATGCTACGAAGCATCGGGAGCGTCACCTGGCAGGAATGGATCCATGTTACTTCCCCGTCTTCAGATCGGATGGCCCTACGTCAAAGCGGCCCATGACGGTCAAAGTCAACTTAAAGCACCTTGCTGAGGTCCAAAAGCTCTCGTCATCCGACGATGCTGCTCTTCCTGCGATCCTTCGTGCCGTTTGGGCACTGGTTTTGAGGTGTTATACGGGCTCCGAGGACGTGTGTTTTGGATATGAGGAATCCCAACAGCATGTAGCTTCCACTGCTGAGGGTCTCCATGGCATTGCCGTTGCACGTTTAGCTATGAATGACGCTACTACATTGGCTGACTTGGTGGAAAAGGCAAAAGCTGAGTGCACCAGTAGTCTGCCGTATCATGGCCATGTGACTGGTCGTGCATCTGGGGAACGCCAGCTCTTCAACACTGTTATTATGATCCGCTCGTATGGCAACTCAAAACCGACGAATGGGGGTTTCATTGCTCCACCGTCTTTAAATAAGATGCTTCCTGACGATGTAAGTGGGCTGAATCTACCTAAGACAAACATCGCTCTAATATAGAAGGCGACAGTGCAGGATTCGTGTCCTTGTAAAGCGTCTTAAGAGTGGACCGAGTATTTTTCTTGAATGGTGGAACTCGGATATGCCCATGGAACATGCCGTGGGCATTGCTAGCGCATTTGATAAGGCATTGAGTAGCGTCATTATTCATCCTCAAATGACTATTGGCGGACTCGACCTTTTCACCGACCACCACAAGCAGCAGGTGATGAAGTGTAATAATTCTACCTTGGATACCGTTGATAGATGTATACACGACATTATTCAAGAACAGGTGGCAGTTCGACCTAATTCTCAAGCTGTATGTTCGTGGGATGGCGAATTTACCTATGTTGCCCTGGACGAGGCCTCTTCAAAATTGGCCCACTACCTTGCTAAGATGGGCGTGGGTCCAGAAGTTAATGTTTCCTTATGCATGGAAAAATCGGTAAGGAGAAACACGAATACGGGACACAGTCCATTGCTGTCTTACTTTGCTAATGCTTTGTTACTTATAGAGATGGAATGTGGTAGCAATGTTAGCTGTGTCGAAGGCTGGTGGAGCTTTCGTTCCCCTTGACCCTTCGCACCCAATCACTCGGTTGCAGGGGCTGGTCCGAACTGTGGGAGCCCCGATTCTCCTTTGCTCCCGCCAGCACGTCGACAAGCTCAGTAGAGTCGCGGAAACCATCGTCCCAGTTGACTCTGAGATGATGGATAAGCTTCCTGCCGAGTCTAGTAGCACGATTTTCGATATTAAGAGCAACAACGCAGCCTATATCTTGTTCACATCAGGTTCCACAGGGGAGCCCAAGGTAATAATATTACACCTTAATTCTCTAGGTTTACATTATTAACTCTTATATAGGGTACTATTATTGAACATGCTGCTTTCTGTACAAGTGCCCTTGGTCATGGACCCAGATTGCTCATAAACGAGGAGTCCCGTGTGTTACAGTTTGCCGCTCATACTTTCGATATAAGTCTTTCTGAATCTCTCGCTACACTGATGCTAGGGGGTTGTGTTTGCATACCGAGCGAAGAATCCCGGATGAACAACATCGCCGGAATGATAAATGATTTGCGCGTCAACCATGCTATTTTGACTCCGTCGTTTGTCAATTTTATTGAACCTTCCTTCGTGCCGGAGCTCCACACACTAGTCCTGGCTGGAGAGGCCATGTCACAATCTCACGTGGCAACCTGGCACAAATTGAATCTCATCAATGGCTTTGGCCCGACCGAAGCTTCTGTATTTTCTGTGATAAATTCTCGGGTTACGGCAGAAACGGACCCTCGCGATATAGGTTCGGCAGTTGGAGGTCATTCCTGGGTCGTTGACGATCAAAACCGCCTGGTTCCCCCTGGATGCGTCGGGGAACTTCTGCTAGAAGGACCAATTCTTGCTAGAGGTTATCTCAACGACCCGGCAAAAACGGCAGATTCGTTCATTCTTGATCCGCCTTGGGCACTGGAGAGTTCCTCTGATAATAAACCAAGGCGTTTCTACAAAACTGGCGACCTTGTACGAATCAACTCAGCAAGTGGCGCGCTCTCTTATATTGGACGCAAGGACACGCAGGTCAAGCTTCATGGACATAGAATTGAACTCGGTGAGATTGAGCATCACCTGAATGCCCATGCTCACACGAAGCATGGCGTGGTTTTGCTCCCCAAGACAGGCGTTTGCAGAAATCGTCTCGTGGCAATTTTATCGTTGTCCGATACCTTTACCACCAATCTTGGTCACAATCCACGTACCCTAATGCTCCTTGACGCGCCGGTAAAGGAGTCTTCCCTATCTCATATCCGTGAAAGTATATCGAACCACCTACCAGAGTACATGATACCGTCCACTTGGGTTTGTGTCGAAGCCATGCCATTTCTTGCTTCCGGAAAACTGGATCGCAAAACAGTCTCGAAATGGGTCAATGACATGCCCAGTGAACTGTATCAGCGAATCACAGGCGGTGTTAATCTCGAGGACTATGAAGTGCCTGGATCTGAAACAGAAAAAAAATTGAGATCCATTTGGAGCCATGTTCTCAACCTGCCGCTAGAGCGCATCGGATTGAACCATAGCTTTCTTGGTCTCGGCGGCGATTCAATTAGTGCAATGATGTGCCACGGAAAATGCAAGCAAGCGGGAATTGGCTTCACGGTCCAGCAAATCCTTCGCAGTAAATCAATCAAAGAGCTCGCAATGCACGCAACGACAATTTCACGGCCAATTGATTACCGCGAGACGCTCGACGAGCATTTCGACCTTACGCCGATTCAACAGCTCCACTTTGAAGTGCGAGAGGAGGGCCAAGGGCATTTCAATCAGAATTTTTTCCTCCGATTGACGAGGACGGTCGGTGAGGAGGATTTGCGTCGGGCCGTGGAAGCAGTTATTGAACGTCATCCAATGCTTCGTTCGCGGTTTAGCAGAACCGGTCCCAGCGGAGAATGGCAACAACGCATTACCAAAGATATTGCCTCATCGTATCGGTTACGAAACCACGAAATATATTCACAAGAACTGGCTACCCCTGTAATTTCCGACAGCAATGCCCATATAAACGCTGTACATGGACCTCTATTTACGGTTGATCTTTTCAATCTAGCAGGAGGTCAACAACTTGTCTCGATGGTGGGACACCACGTCGTGATCGACCTCGTGTCCTGGCGCGTCATCTTAGAGGAGATTGAAGAGCTGCTTGTTAACCCCACAAAGCCTGAACTTCCAGAGAAGACTTTGCCGTACCAAATCTGGGCTCATTTACAAAATGAACACTGCCAGGACTTATCCTTGAAGAGCGTTTACCCCATAGAAGATGTGCCTCGCGGCGACTTCGGCTACTGGGGCATGGCGAACCAACCGAATAATTACGGTGACTCTGCACGCGAAGGCTTTGAGATGGATATATCAACAACATCATTACTCCTCACGGAATGCCACAAAGCGTTGGGAACAGATGTCGTAGATGTTTTACTTGCTGCTCTTCTTCATTCATTTCGACGGATTTTCACTGACCGCGCTGTACCTGCGATCTATAACGAAAACCATGGTCGTGAACCATGGGACGCCTCGATCGACGTCTCACGGACTGTTGGTTGGTTCACTACTATGTACCCTGTTTTCGTTCCAACTTCAGTTTCCAATACTCTGACTGAAGTAACGAAGAGAGTGAAAGACCTCCGCCGTCGCATGGCTGACAATGGACGCCAATACTTCGCGAAGCGGTTCTTGACTAAGGAGGGCAAAGAGCAGTTCAGCCAGCATTTCCCGATGGAGCTGATGTTGAACTATCTTGGCCAATATCAGCAATTGGAGCGTACAGACGCATTGCTTCAGCCAGTCGGAGAAGTGGCTGGGGAGGCCCATGCGACGGAAGAAATATCAGATTTTGGCAGGAACACCCCTCGCTTCGGCCTGTTTGAGATATCTGCCGTTGTTGTCCGAGGCAAGCTACGGTTCTCCTTTACTTTCAACCGGTTCATGAAACATCAAAAAGCGATTCGGGACTGGATTTCGTGTTGTCAACGTACACTGTTTGATGTGGTAGACGAACTCATTAAGATGCCACCAGTGATGACGCTCAGTGATTTCCCGCTGCTATCCCTGACGTATGACAGCCTTCAGCGCATGATTGAGGAGAAGCTTCCGGCAATGGGTGTGTTGGATATCGCACAAGTCGAGTCGGTCTATAATTGCTCGCCCATCCAGCAAGGGCTTCTTATAAGTCGCACAAAAGATGCTGCTTTTTATGCTGCGCATGTAACTTACGAAGTTTTGTCTCAGGGGCCAGAACCTGTCGTTGTAGACCGGTTAGCAGCAGCATGGCGCAAGGTGGTGGACAGACATCCTGCGCTTCGGACCATATTTGCAGAGGGGTTGAGTGGCGATGATGTGTACGATCAAGTCGTTCTCAAGGCAACGTCCGCGGCAGACGCCGTTCGTCTAGAGTGCAATGGTGACTCTGACGTTATGGGTGCACTAGCAGGACTGGAACCCGTGTCGCTTGATAGTCAAAAGCCACCTCATAGATTCACCATTTGTCAAAATTCGGTGGGTAAGGTATTCTGCAGATTGGAAATCAGCCATGCGATCATGGACGGCCAATCGATCTCCATAATATTCCGTGATTTAGCGTTAGCCTACTCAAATGGGCTGCGCGAAAGCGAGGGACCCCTATACAGCGATTATATCACATACCTAGAGAAACAGAATCCCCTCTTAGGTATCGCTTATTGGACCTCCTACCTCAAGAGCGTCGAACCATGTTACTTTCCCATTCTTAATGACGGAGTGAGCAGTGAGAGACATCTCCGTGTTTTGCGATTGCAATACAAAGAGATTCGTGCTCTCCAGGATTTCTGCGACTCAAACGGCATGACACTATCGAACGCCTTTCACACTGCTTGGTCCCTAACCCTAAAGCATTATACGGGCTCAGAAGAGACGTGCTTTGGTTACTTATCGTCGACCAGAGACGCCCTTGTTGACGGCATTGATGCGGCAGTCGGTCCATTCATCAATATGCTGGCATGCCGGGTTAGTATGCCTCGTGACGCCACGCTTGGCGAGATTCTTGAACAGGTACAGAAAGATTATATGGATAGCCTGCCGCACAAGCACACTTCGCTCGCCGAAGTTCAGCACGCATTACGATTGTCTGGGGTTGCTTTGTTTAACACTTGTTTGTCCTTCCGAAAGCTTCCCCCTACCACAAGAAGTGAACAAAAAGAAATCAAATTCTCCCAACTTGCACTGCATGATCCGACGGAGTACTGTATCTCTATCAACGTGGAAGCTTCCGATGAAGAAGTTGCCATCGACCTCGATTACTGGACCGATTCCATCTCAGACAGCCATGCCCTGAATATCGCACATACCTTTATGAAGGCTTTAGACAACGTCACCCAACACTCGGATAACCTCATTCGCGAATTGGACAGTCTCAGTTTACGTGATCTTGAGCAAATCGATCTCTGGAACCAACGAATCCCTGAAACGATCAACAAAACTGTGCACGAAGTTTTCGAAGGACAAGTATCTGCGCAGCCAGGAGCCTCCGCTGTATGCGGATGGGATGGAGAATTCAGCTACATAGAGCTTAATCGTCTATCTGAAAGGCTTGCTCACTACTTGGTCGCATTTGGGGTTGTGCCAGAGACTCTCATACCAATTGCCTTTGACAAGTCAGTATGGACGATTGTCTCCATGCTCGCTGTCCTCAAAGCTGGTGGCGTCTGCGTGGCCCTGGATGCGTCACATCCAAAAAGCGCCCTTGAATCTCGAGTTGTCGACACTGGGGCCCAGCTCGTTCTGGCATCACCAGAGCGAGCCGCAATGTTTGAAGATATGGTGCCCTACGTCATCCCGGTGAATTCTGAGCTCATCAACGAAATACCTGGGTATCCTGATATTTCTCCATGCACCGCAGTTAGGCCAGACAACGCATCCTTTGTGGTATTTACATCAGGGAGCACCGGCAAGCCTAAGGGGGTTGTTTTAGAGCACAGGGCTATAGTAACGTCCTGTGAAGCTCACGGCTCAGCGATTAACGTCAATTCCCATACCAGATTCTTGCAGTTCGCTGCCTACACCTTTGACAACAGCATTGAGGAAATATTCACAACGCTCATGCGTGGTGGTTGTGTATGCGTCCCGTCGGAAGAGCAGAAAAGAAATGAGCTGGAGAAGGCGATCAATGACATGGATGTCAACTTCATGGACCTTACCCCTACCGTTGCAGCTTTCATCAAACCTTCTGATGTTCCTAAAGTTAAGGCTATTGCTGTTGGCGGTGAAGCTATGACTAAAGAAGTTCTCGATACATGGGGAAAGACAGTTCCTCTCCACAATCTTTATGGCCCATCTGAGTCCTCTATTAACTGTACCCATAATCCTCGCCCTGGATGCACTGACGACGTTTCTAACCTTGGCAGGAGTATCGGTAGTGTGTCGTGGCTAGTTGATCCTGCTGATCATAACCGGCTCGTACCTGTCGGCTGCATTGGTGAACTTTTGGTCGAAGGGCCGATATTGGCTCGGGGATATCTCAACGACCAGGAAAAGACCTCGAAATCCTTCATTGAAGACCCCGATTGGGTTGTGGGTCGGCCTGGACATTCGCCTTCGTCGACTAAAAAACGCAGGATGTACAAGACGGGGGATTTAGTCCGGTATAACAGTACTGGCTCTATGTCTTACCTGGGTAGAAAAGATACTCAAGTCAAATTAAACGGACAACGGATCGAACTTGGAGAGATAGAACATCATGTCAAGGTTAACCTGCCATCAAACGCACAATCTGCTGTGCAGCTGGTTAAATTGGGCAATCAAAAAGCGCTTGCAGCCTTCATATATCTCCAAGACGATGCGAAGGTACCGCACGAAAGTACTATTTTACCGATGTCACCTTCCTTTCAGTCTGTCGCGAAATCACTTGAAGCCGCCATTTCCGTGGCTATTCCAGTTTATATGGTTCCCAGCATGTATATTCCTGTCTCAAATATGCCTCTAACGTCCTCCGGGAAACTTGACCGGCGCACTCTGGTGACTCTTGCTCAGTCGATACCTGAGAACCAAGTTTCAACTTACAGGTGTGGCGCGAAAAGTGGGCGCGCTCCATCTACTGAGTCTGAGAAGTTTCTTCAGAATCTATGGGCTTCTGTCTTGTCTTTACCCCTGGAATCTATTGGGGCAGATGACAGTTTCTTCCGGCACGGCGGTGACTCAATCTTGGCAATGCGGCTTGTGAGAGCCGCAAAGCCCTATGGTATTAAGCTCACAGTAGCGACGATATTTTCGACACCTAACCTATCAGATATGGCACGCAGTATAGATGGATGTACTAGGACGACTCTCTCTCCGTTTTCTTTCGACAAGGATCAGCAACCGAACGCCCTGAACATCGTGGAACCATTCTCCCTTCTTCCCAAAACCATATCCCCACATGATTTGATGCAGGAAATTTCTTCCCTTTGTGAAGTGAAAACCGAAGATATACAGGATATATATCCCTGTACACCCGTCCAAGAAGGCCTTATTGCCCTGGCAAGCAGAAATCCAGGGGCATATTGTGCTCAAAGCACTTATAGGCTTCCCCCTAGCGTCAACATCGCAAAATTCAAGAGAGCATGGGAGACAGCAAGTGAAGCGGAAATTATCCTCCGAACTCGTATCGTATTTACGGAAGAGCTTGGTTTCGTACAGGTTGTCGTACGTGAACCGATCGAATGGCACGCAGCACATAACCTGAAATCAATCCCCGAGACTGACCGGTGCTTACCTGCGCAACATGGGGGCCGACTCAGCCGCTATACGATTGTGGGGGAGGATACAACATCTCCTTACTTCGTTTTAACGATGCACCATGCTCTTTATGATGGATGGTCCATGCCATTGCTTCTTGATAGAGTCGAAAAACACTACCGAGACTCTACGTCGTTTACCCCTCCGTTGTTTTCTACATTTATTGAATATCTGTCCTCTATTGACCCCGACGAGTCTGATGAGTTCTGGAGAAACCGACTCGCTGACCCGACACAACCGTTCCCACAGCTTCCATCGCCATCGTACCAATCCGAGGCTAGGAGTCAGATATCTCACACGGCACTGATTTCTATGATAACTAATACGGAGGCCACCATTGCTTCCGTCGTAAGGGCTGCATGGGCTATAGTGGCCTCTACTTGTTGCTACTCCAACGACGTCATTTTTGGCGAGATTGTCACTGGTCGTGATGCACCCGTCATGGGGATTGAGGTCATGGCTGGACCGACACTGGCAACAATCCCTACGAGAATTCGTATCGATCGGGATCTCAGTGTTTCTAGTTTCCTGAAAGACGTCCAAAGGCAATTAGCGGAAGCAATGCCTTACCAGTTTGCTGGTTTACAGCGGATCAAGTGCCTCGGCCCACATCCTGCACTCGCATGCGGCTTTCAGACTCTCCTTGCTATCAATCACGAAGATGAAGAAAAGAGTGGCTTTTGGGATTTAGTAAGCCATGGAACGTCGGGGACTAACTTTTACACATATCCCCTGAATATCTCTTGTACTGTGAGCCAAGCAAGGGTAAATATCGACATACACTACGATGAAGTGGTCGTATCTAGGTCGGAGGCTGAAAGGATTTTGGATCAATTCTCTACCACTCTCACGCTACTTACCTCATCGGAGCACGCCAATGAACAAATCAGAGGTATGAACGTTATCAGCACCAACGATTTGCAACCTATTCCCGATATAAACGGGGATCGACTGGAAGGTGTGGGTGGGTGTTTTCACTCAGACGTTCAGAACTCTGTCCCTGAGTCAACGGTGATTCCAGTCGAGGTGCAAGTGTCCCCAGCAATTGACATCGAGCAAGAGTTACGGAAGATTTGGAGTCACGTTCTCAGTTTAGATCTTGACGAAGTAGACTTGGATACGTCCTTTCTCCATCTAGTAAGTGATGACGTTATATAACTACAATGCCTGTTCGTAGAGCCGTTGTTGACGCTAGTATTTTGCTCTATAGGGAGGAGATTCTATCTCGGCGATGCGAGTTATGGCCAGATGTCGATCTCATGGACTTGGAGTTACCGTCCAAGATATCTTCCAAAGCAAGTCGATCCCGGACCTTGCAGCTAAGGTGAAAGTTGCAAGAAAGACATCCTACAAAGCTCACGACGAGAAGCCATTCGACCTGTCTCCGATCCAGCAAATCTATTTTCATTGTGTTGGAGAGACCATTTCTCAGTTCAATCAAAGTATCCACATGCGTCTAGAAAAAAAGCTCGGATCGGACGACCTTGCAATAGCAATAGATTCATTAATAAATACTCACCCTATGCTTCGAGCAAGATTTGAGCGAAGTACCACTGGTCATTGGCGTCAAAAAATTACTACGGATATTCGAGGATCCTACCGCCTCCGCGTTCATAACGACAATAGACCGTCGCAGATCGAATCTTTCATCGAGGAAAGCCAAAAGTGCCTTGATATTGTGAGGGGCCCGGTATTCGCTGTTGACTTGTTCAGGTCTGTTGGAAATGAGAGCCAGATTTCCATTGTTGCTCACCATCTGGTAATCGATGTCGTCTCCTGGCGCATTATTATTGACGATTTAGAAACCCTTCTAAGTGGCGGTAACTTGGTGGAACGAAGCTCTCTGCCATTCCAAACGTGGTGCCGTCTTCAAGTCGAAAATGCGCAGAGAGACAATCCGCTGGCTGTCATTCCTACCACAAATATACCAGCCGCTGATACACCCTACTGGGGGATGGCGCATCGCCCAAACCTTTACGGTGATGTCATTTATAAGGATATAGATTTGGATCCAAGAGCAACGTCTCAGCTATTGGAATCGTCCCGTCGCTCTTTCGACTCGGATATTGTCGACACCTTCTTGGCCGCAATTTTAGTTTCATTTCGTCATGAATTTTCTGATAGGGAGACCCCTGCTATATTCAACGAAGGCCATGGACGTGAACCCTGGGATACAGCGCTGGACCTCTCGTCTACGGTTGGATGGTTCACCACCCTCAGCCCTGTTTATCTACCCGAGGCTAGGAACATAAATCATGACAATTTTCTCACTAGCATCCAGTACATCAAAGATTTCCGTCGGCGCATGCCAGGAAAAGGTCGATCATATTTTGCTTACCGCCTCTTGACAGAAGACGGCAGGCAACGATTCGGTAAACACTGGCCGATAGAGGTTGCATTTAACTACCTTGGCCAGTACCAGGCTTCTGAGCGCACGAAGAGATTGCTACAGCCGATCGAAGGCATTTCTGGGCCGTCATTGAATATGGCTTCGGACATTGGTCCTCATGTTCCACGCATTGCGCTTATTGAAATCTCAGCTGTAATCATAGAGGGTAGCCTGAAGCTCTCATTTGGTTACAACAGATTTATGGATCACCAGGAGAATATTGAAAGCTGGATACGGGCCTGCCAGAAAATCCTTCAGGAAGCCAACGCATCATCTATGGGGTACAATACAAATCAAGAAACGACTCAGCCGTCGCCGACGTTCTCCCTGCTCCCTCTTTCCTACGGTGTTATGGCGGATCTCACCTACCGACTTCCTAGCATCGGTGTCTCGTCTCTCTCCGAGTTGGAAGATGCATACCCCTGTACGCCGATGCAAAATGCGATGCTTCTTGCCCAACTCAAAGACCCAGAAAAATATTCCTTCCAGTCAACATTCGAAGTTCGGCCTTGCAATTCGAGCAACAATGTTGATGCTGGGCGATTGGAGAAGGCTTGGAAAATTGTCGTCAAGCGTCACACCGCTCTGAGAACTGTGTTCATTGAAAGCATTAGTGGTGAAGGATTGATGGATCAAGTCGTCCTCAAGGAATTTGAACCTAGGGTCCAGCAGCTTGAGTCGACCAATGAACACGTCCACCAGTTACTTGCGGCCATGGATCCTGTTGCCTACAACGACAGACACCCCCCACATAGGTTTACCATTTGCAGGACGACGAGTGGACAAGTATTCTGTAAATTGGAATCGAGTCATGTCATTTGTGACGGTTATTCAATGCCGCTGGTCTTTAGGGACCTTGCTCTTGCTTATGCTGGACATATTTCTTCCAAAGAACCAGGGCCAGCATATAGCGATTTCATTGCATACTTACGGTCAATTCCGAGGGATCCAGGTATCGACTATTGGAAAAACTACCTTTCTGGGATGGAACCATGTCTTCTGCCCTCTTTGGCGGATAACTCGACTCCGAAGACTCGGACGTTAGGAACACTTGTTCGAGAAATGGACAAAGCACGTCAGCTTCAAGGTTTCTGTAGGAAGCAAGGTATGACGCCTGCTAATGTCCTTCAGATTGTTTGGGGCCTTGTTTTACGATGCTATACTGGTAATAGTGATGTCTGCTTTGGCTATGTCGCATCGGGCCGCGACATTCCCGTAGATGATATCCACGAGGCGGTTGGAGCGTTTATCAACATGCTTATCTGCCGGCTCGACCTATCGAAAGATTTACGTATTGGAGAGATTTTCAAGCGAGCTCAGGGTGATTTCATGAGCAATATGCAATACCAAAATTGCTCTTTGGCGGAGGTCCAACATGCCTTAGGCTTATCTGACGCGTCCCTATTTAACACCGTATTTACTTTTCAAAAGCGTACCGGCATGGCTGATGTCACGAATCCGTCGATTGTTTTTGACACAATCGCCGCAACTGACCCCAATGAATTCAACATGTCAATCAATGTTGAAGCGCTAGATTCACACCTGGAGGTTGATTTCGACTACTGGAGAGACGTTGTCTCAGATGTGCAAGCCAGAAACATTGCCAACACTTTCGAACATATTTTGAACACGCTCTTAGAGAGTCAGAATGTCAGCCACCGAAACGTCGGGGATCTCAATCTCTTTGATAGGGAAAGTTGCCGTCAAGTTTCGGAGTGGAATGGCCAGCTCCCAACGGGAGTCAATAAGTGCGTCCACGAAATTATTGAACAACAGACACTACGTCACGGATCTACCTCTATTGCAATTTATGCATGGGATGCCAACTTGACATATGATGAATTGGATAATTTGGCGAGTCGTCTCGCAAAGCATCTCACCACGCTCGGGATTGCGCCGGAAACCTATGTGCCATTGTTTTTCGAGAAATCAGGGTGGGCCATTGTCGCACAGCTCGCTGTCCTCAAAGCCGGGGGCGCATTTGTGTCTTTTGACCCATCTCATCCTGACAGTCGTCTGCGTGATTTAATCGAGGAAGTTGGTGCGAATCTAGTACTTTGCTCACCTCGATACCAAGACAAAGCCACAAAAGTTGCAAAGATGACCTTCAGTGTCGACAAGAGATCCATTCTTGAGCTTCAAAATCCAACCTCGGTCTCATTTCCCACCCTGCCGACTTCATCTAACGCTGCATATGTCATATTTACATCCGGTACAACCGGAAAGCCCAAAGGAACAGTGATAGAGCACGGCGCCATTTGCACCGGGGCTATTGCTCATGCTGAGGCACTCCAAATGAACAGCACCTCCCGCGTCCTGCAATTCGCATCATATTCGTTTGATGCTAGTATTTTGGAGATTATCTCAGCATTGATAGTTGGCGCCTGCGTGTGCGTTCCGAGTGAAGAGGACCGAATAGGCAATCTTCCCAGGGCGATCACAAACATGCGTGTGAATTGGGCGCTTTTAACTCCCTCAGTTGCAAGCACCATCGATCCAGAAACCGTCCCATCTCTCAAAACTCTAGTAACTGGTGGTGAAGCCATGTCAGCGGGGCATATTGAAAAATGGAAGGGAGGCCCAGCGCTGTTGAACGCATATGGCCCAACAGAATGCTCTGTGGTCGCGTCAGCCAGCTTGAAGGTGAATCAACACGGTTTACTCTTAGATGGAGACTGCTTCAGCATTGGGACGGCTGTCGGAGGCCGCGCGTGGATTGTTGATCCCCACAACTTCAATCGGCTTATGCCTGTGGGGGCCATCGGGGAGCTTTGCATTCAGGGGCCAACCGTGGCTCGGGGATATCTGAACAATCCTCAAAAGACTGAAGAGGTCTTCATCAATCATGCGACTTGGATGGATGACCCGGGCCTCAATTTTACCTCCTCAACTTCCCAACGTTTGTACCGCACCGGGGATCTGGTGCGTTACAATTACGATGGAACCCTGTGTTATATATCTCGCAAGGACACGCAGATCAAGTTGAATGGTCAACGCATCGAAGCCGGTGAAATTGAATACCATTGCAAAGTCAATCTCCCGAACAAGACCCAGGTAGCAATCGAGCTTGTTACCCTCAAAAATGCAAAAGTTATCGCATTATTTTTCACCCAACCTTCTGACAACGCTGCGGCCTTGTCAGAGCCCAGTCAGTCTTGTACGAGTAGCCTACACCTACCCATGACTGACAGTATCCGGTCTATGGCGAAAGACTTGGAAGTCTCGCTAGCAAGTTCACTACCAGCATATATGATCCCTCGCCTATTCGTCCCTGTTATGAAAATGCCTTTTGTAAGTTCCGGGAAACTTGACCGCCGGCGACTGCGCGAAATTGTACAAAACTTATCGCCCGAGTCCGTCAAGGCGTACAGACTGGCCATGCCTTCAAAGCAACGACGGGTAACAATCGGAATCGACAGTAAGCTTCAGTTTTTGTGGGAGAAAGTGCTCCACTTGGATTCTGGTTCTGTTGGAGCCGAAGATAGTTTCTTTAGATTGGGCGGCGATTCTCTTGCGGCGATGAAGCTTGTCGCGGCGGCTCGAGAGGAGGGCATAGTACTTTCTGTTATTAACATCTTCCGGCACCCAATACTGCGTGACATGGCTAGCACCTGTCGCAGCTTCGGCGGTCGAACCGAAAAGGCCGACTTAAAACCTTTCGAATTGGTTTGCGATGTTGGATCCCTACACTCTCTTATCGACGACGCCTCGGTGAACTGCCGTGTCAGGAAGCAGCTCATTCAAGATGTCTACCCTGCAGCGCCCCTTCAAGCAGGCCTTGTCACCCTTTCAATTAAACAGCCAAGTGCTTACGTAGCACAAAATATTTTTCGCCTATCTCCAAGGGTAAATGTCACGAAACTCCAGGCAGCCTGGCAAAAGGTAGTGAACGACTTGGACACATTGCGTACGCGAATTTTCCACACCGACAGCTCCCAATTTTTTCAGGTCGTACTGAAGGAAGAAGTCATTGTGTGGCACTCGGCACGCAGTTTGACCGATATCCCTAACGATGCATGCCACTTGCCGCCGCATAATGGAGGCCCATTAATCAGATATACCATCGTTGGCGAACCTAATTCCACTGATCGGTATTTTGTGTGGTCTATAAACCACGCACTTTATGATGGCTTCAGTTTGCCTCGCATTCTTGACCGCGTTAAAGAGGCCTACTTAAGCGACATTCCTAGTCGGCCGGATAGCTCCTACGTCAGGTTCATACAGTATCTTTTGGCTTCAGATGTTGATATTTCGGAGGACTTCTGGAAGTCGACGCTTTCCGGCATCTCTTCAGCCAACTTTCCTCAAATTCCCAATTCTGCAGAAACCTCAACATCCGAGACGCTCACTGCGCGCAGCCAGTCTCCGATACTGCAAGATAGAGCGATGGCGGATGTGACTATTCCATCGATGATCCGCGCCTCCTGGGCTCTCGTGGTGGCTAGCCATACAGGAACAAATGACGTTTGTTTTGGCGAGACACTTACCGGCCGAAATGTCGACCTTGTTGGGATTGAGGACATAGTGGGCCCAATGCTAACAACTGTACCCATGAGAGTGGGTGTTGATTGGAACGCCAGAGTTCGACAATATTTGGATAATGTAAACAGGCTGGCTGTCGACATGATACCTCACCAGCACTTGGGCCTGCAGCACATCAAGCGTCTCAACTCCGACACATCAAGTGCCTGTGATTTTCAGAACCTGCTAGTGATACAAGCTGCCGAGAAGAAAGAAGACAGCAACAGCCTCTGGGACCTCCAAAGCAACGGGGATGTGAAGAATTTTTTCACCTACCCGCTGGTTATTGAGTGCAACATATCCGGCGTCAAGATCGAAACAGTCGCATATTATAAAGAGGCTGTCATTAGCACCTGGCAAGTTCAGCGCCTGCTGGCTCAGTTCGATTTTGTTCTGAAGCAGATTATTTCTTCGTTGAAGGATGGAGACAAGATTCTAAAAGATATTTGTGTCTTCAGCCCTGCGGATAGAGAGGTAATCGCCTGCTGGAATCGGCAAGCGCCAGTCGTGATTGAAAGATGTATCCACGATATATTTATCGAGAAGGCGATGTTGCAACCTGAAGCACCAGCTATTTGTTCGACGTATGGGGAGCTAACCTACGAACAACTGAAGGACCAAGCGTCTCGCTTAGCTTTACATCTTGTTGGCCTAGGCGTCGGCCGGGAGACCTTCATTCCAATAATATTCGAAAAATCACATTGGAGCCTTATTGCCATTCTCGGCATTTTAATTGCGGGTGGAGCTTTCGTTCCCTTGGACCCAGCCCACCCAATCTCCAGACATCGGGAAATTGTGGAAGAGCTTAATGCAAAGCTGCTCCTTTGCTCAGCACAATACAAGCAGCGATACTCACCTTTTGTACAAGTCGTTTCTATTGACAAAACGCTCCTTAAGGGGCTTTCCGGTCCTGTCAATTACAGCACGCTCTCATGCCGTACGCCATGTACAGGTAGCGCGTACGCAATTTTCACTTCAGGGAGCACTGGCAAGCCCAAGGGAGTTGTTATTGAGCACAGGGCATTCAGCAGTAGCTCAGCAGCATTCGCCCCTGCGATGCTCATGGACTCCAACTCCCGTGTTCTGCAATTTGCATCTCTTTCTTTTGACGCCGCAATCATGGAGATCTTAACAACACTCACTACAGGGGCCTGTGTTTGTATACCCGACGAGGAGGAGAGGCTAAAGGATATAGCTGGAGCTATTCGCCGATTGAATGTCACATGGACTCTGCTCTCTCCCCCCGTTGCCAATATCATTGATCCATTTACCGTTCCTGGCCTCAGGGTGCTCGTATGTGGTGGAGAAGCAATGTCTCCGGATATTGTTAGGAAGTGGGCAAATAAGGTCCGGCTTGTTAACGCCTATGGGCCCTCCGAGGCGTCAGTTATTGCAGTCCTAAACTCGCGGGTTTCATTCGAGCGAAAAACATCCTGTATTGGTCAGGGTATTGCGGCTACAGTTACTTGGGTTCTTGATCCTACGGACCATCATCGACTAGCTCCTCTAGGGTCATCGGGCGAATTGGCCCTAGAAGGTCCTACATTAGCGCGCGGGTATCTCAATAATTTCCAGAAAACGGCCGAAGTTTTTGTTGCAGATCCCCGATGGGCCAAGGATTTTCCAACTGTCTCCGCATCTCCGCGGCGTATTTATAAGACCGGTGATCTTGTCAAGTACAACGAGGATGGTACGCTTGACTTTGTCGGTCGCAAAGATAACCAGGTAAAACTGAATGGTCAACGGATAGAGCTGGGAGAAATTCAACATCATCTTGACACAAACCCTATCGTCCGCCACGCAGTTGTGTCCATGCCGAAATCCGGGTTGCTCATGAAACGCCTAGTGGTAGTCTTGTCTCTCAATGATCACTTTGACCAGCTACCAAACCTTGCAGCTAGCGAGGTACAACCCATTTACGACGGGCATCTCATGGATATAGGACGCCTGCCGCTAGCTCAAGCACGGAATAAGCTCTCCGGTCACCTGCCTTCATACATGGTTCCACAAATCTGGATATTGGTTAAAGATATTCCTTTTCTGTCGTCAGGCAAAATTGATAGCAAAAAAGTCTCTATGTTCCTCGAAAATGTGGATAAGCCAACATATGAACGGATCATGGCGTCCGATAACAATGATGGCGATGAGGCTGAAATTAACGACACCGTTAGGGTTATTCGGCAAGTATATTCCGCTGTCCTCGATGTTCCATTGGCAAGCATCAGGCTACATCAGTCATTCCTCAGCTTAGGTGAGTGTTTATCACCCATTGGTCTAGTTCCAAGGAAGGAAAACGCATCTCTAACAAGATTATCATATCAGGCGGAGACAGTATAACAGCCATGTCAGTTTTATCTCGATTGAAAAAGCAAGGGGTAAACTTGTTGTTACCTGACGTTCTCCGCAGCAAGTCTATCAACCAGCTTGCTCAAATTGCGACAGTTACCCTTACTGTACGCGATAATGAAGAAGAAACTGAGCAATCCTTTGATCTTTCTCCCATTCAAAGAATGTATTTCGAGTTTGCAAAAGCTCACCAGGGCGCGAGCCGCTTTAATCAAAGCTTCGCGCTCCAAATTACACAACCGGCCCAGGCAGACAAGTTGCAGTGTGCTTTTGAAACAATCATCAAACGACACTCTATGCTTCGTGCCCGTTTCACAAAAAATCATGAGGGGGGTTGGCAGCAACGAATTACTCAGGTAAGATGTTTTCTTTGAAATTCTGCTAGCGCCAAAAATTTTTATTAACCATCGACAGGATATCGATACGTCGTATCGCTATCGGGAGCACCATGTCAACAGTTTGCAGAGTATTGTTTCACTTGCCGCCAATACGCAGAGATGTTTAGATATTGAACTTGGTCCTGTGTTCGCAGCTGATGTCTTCAACGTCAGAGGTGGAAGCCAAATTGTGTACTTGGTAGCGCATCACCTCTGCATCGACATCGTCTCTTGGCGTATCATTCTGCAAGATTTGGAGGAGTTCCTTAAGTTCGGATCACTACCTGTTGAAAAACCGCTTTCATTCCAGGCATGGTGTGCAACGCAGGTGGAGAATGACGGTTCGCAAGACTTTGCGAACGGTTTACCTTTCGACGTAAAACCGTCAAATCTGAGGTATTGGGGAATGGAAGGGCGGTCGAATACGTATGGCGATGTTGATTGCGAAACGTTTGAGATCGACAAAGCCCCCACGTACTTGTCTCTGTCAGACTGTCACAAAGCACTACAGACTGAGCCACTTGATCTCTTCATTGCGGCGATTTTCCACTCGTTCAATAAGGTATTTACAGATCGCGAACTTCCCACTTTGTACAATGAAGGCCACGGACGGGAGTCCTGGGATTCAAGCGTAGACCTTTCTTCGACTGTTGGCTGGTTTACCACGATCTGTCCATTACATATCCCGATTGAATCCGGTAAGCACTTCCCCTACCAAGTGAATTGACGGCTAAATCCGCGCAAATAGCCCTGTCTAACATCCACACAGGACGCGGTCAACTTGGTGTACTTGATACCCTCCGCAGAGTCAAAGATATCCGGCGCAGTATACCACAGAATGGTCGACAATATTTTGCCCGCCGGTTTCTTTCTGGTGGCCATACTGCCGGGCCTGTTAAATCTAGTGTTCCCATGGAGATTCTTTTCAATTATCTTGGACGAATGCAACGATCTAAGAGAGACAACTCATTGCTCCAACAATTCGACTTTGTTGTCAACAAAGAGGATGTTGACATGACGAGTGATGTCGGTCAAGATATGACTCGCTTCGCCCTTTTCGAAATCTCTGCAGTTGTATCGGAAGATAAGCTTCGATTCTCTTTCTTATTCAACCGTCATATGGAACACATTGGCAATGTTCGTCGCTGGATATCGGAATGCGAGAACACACTTAAAGAGATGGTCCAGGCGATGTCCGCGGCTCCACTTCAGCCGACGCTCAGCGATTATCCCCTTTTGCCAATAAGTTACGATGGGCTAAGGAAGCTTGTCAAAGTGACTTTTCCGAAGGCAGGGGTTAGCAGCCGCGAGCAAATTGAGGATATTTATCCGTGTTCTCCTATTCAGGAAGGTATTCTGCTCGGTCAGTTGAGGGATCCGACTACATATCTCTTCAACACCATTTTCGAAGCGAGAGACACCCTTTCTGGGTCTTCAGTAGACGCCAGTCGTATGGGCAAAGCATGGCAGCAAGTTGTTGACCGCCATCCAGCTTTGCGCAGCGTATTTGTTGACAGTGTATATCCTGGTGGCACATTCGATCAGCTTGTCGTGAGAAAAGTCGACAGCGGAGTTATATTCATTCATTGCGATGACTTCGAAGCTATTGACAAGCTGAACGCCATTAAAATCCAAGAGACAAGCTTTAAAAAGCGGCCACGGCTTCCGCACCAGCTTACAATTTGTACCACTTCAAATGGCAGGGTTCTCATCAAGGCAGAGATTGACCATGCTCTTCTTGATGGGGGATCTTATTCAATACTTTTCCGCGACCTTGCAGCTGCATACGAGAACCGGCTTCCTAGTGGATCAGGTCCATTGTACAGTAACTATATTCGTTTCATCCGAAACCGGTCAGGCAATGGTGGTATTAAATTTTGGTTGAGTTATCTTGAGGGAATCCAGCCTTGCCACCTTCCTTGCCCCAACGGTCGACGCGGTTTGGAAAGAGTACTTTCTTCCGTTCCCATGAAGTTTGCTAAGTTTTCAGAGCTCCAAGCGCTGAGCGAGAGGACAGGAGTTACATTGGCCAACGTTATACACACAGCATGGGCACTGGTCCTCCGTAAGTATACCGGATCAGACGACGTTTGTTTTGGCTACCTTTCTGCTGGGCGAGATGCACCTGTTGATGGCATCCAAGACGCGGTTGGAGCGTTCATAAACATGCTCTGTTGTAGAGTCAGGTTCACTCCATCATCAACCCTAACCGATGTGTTTCAAAGGGTACGGGATGATCATTTTGAGGGCCTCAAGTTTCAGACCTGCTCTCTCGCGCAAGTGCAACATGAGCTTGGTCTCGTAGACAAGCCGCTATATAACACTGCACTTTCTATCAATAATCATTCACGATCAAGCGACGCCGCTGAAGAAGCCATAGTGTTCGACACTCTGACAGCGCATGATCCAAGTGAAGTAAGTCATAACCCTTATCGTATTCGCTTTACAAGCAGTTAATGATTTCTAACTTTGCTTAGTACGTGGTGACCCTCAACGTAGAGACTGCAAGAAATGACGAAGGTGTCGTATTCAGGTATTGGAGTAATCTTATATCTGATTCGGAGGCTGAACAGTTAGCCAGCTCCCTGGCTCAAGTATTAGAAGTGTTTGTCGACCAGCCAACACAGACAGTTGCCCAGTACGATCAATCCGTGGGCATTAGCTCCGCCTCCACCACGACACGCCTACATCACCGCCCTGAGCGACCCGTGAACTTTGAACATCAACCTTCGGCGGCGATTGGTCAATCGAAGACGGCTCCCGCGTCAACGTCCCATTCAGAACAAACAATTCACAAGCAGCTTCCCAACGATTTAGACCTCCAAAAGATAGTGGATTCCTGTGTCCAAAAAGTCATTGGGCAAATTACCCAGAGTGGGGCCATCATCGAGGACGACGGGCGAATGACTGAACTTGTTGAGCAGGAAGTCATTGAATCGCTGAAGCTTAACAGAAATCTTCAAGCAATGGACAACGGTATTGGCGTACAGCGTGGGGACAAGATAACCCACATGGAACCAGGAAGCACTTCAGAGTCCATGACACCCCTCGTATCTGAAAAGCAGTCCCTAAACGCCAAGTTGTTTGAGCCCTGGCAAGATAGCAGCTATTGCCCCAAGGAAGACAAAGATATGCAATCTATGGCATCCCACATAAAGAGGCGGGGACGCGCGGCTGATGCCGAGAAGAAATTGCTCATGCTCTGGAGTTCGATGTTGGAACTAGAAGAGGATACTATTTCAGGCGAGGACAGCTTTTTTGAACTTGGTGGTGACAGCATCACTGCTATGAAACTCGTCGGAGCAGCTAGAGAGCAAGGCCTGGCACTCACAGTCAGCGATGTATTTCGCAACCCCGTCTTCGAAGATATGATGGCGATTATACGCGTGGCAAGCATGATGAGCAACTATATAGATGATTCTGAACTCGATGACTACAACGCCCAGTCACAGGCCATTCGGTCCGCTGCCACAAGCGAGCTCTACCAGCGGTTCTCTCTTGTCAAAGCTTCCAATATCGATTCTTTCCTGCAGAACAATATCTGCCCAAAGGTTGGTGTTTTTAAAGGAGGAATTGCGGATGTTCTTCCAGTTACCGATTTCCAAGGCCTGGCAATTACAGGGTCATTGCTGGAATCCAGATGGATGCTAAATTATTTCTTCCTTGACGGCTGTGGGGCCCTGGATCTGAGAAAATTCAAACTCAGCTGTTTTCGAGTGGTACAGACAATAGATATATTGAGAACCGTATTCCTTCCCTGCGGTGATCGCTTCCTTCAGGTCGTTCTCCGCAAACTTCGCCCAGAATTTTCCGTCTACGACACAGAAATAGACCTCGACGAATTTACCACAATACTCCAGCAGCGGGATCGGGAAAACGGACCCAAACTTGGAGAGCCCTTCACTCAATTTACCGTTGTCAGGCGGAAGGGCACCAATCACCACCGTATCATAATCCGGATATCCCACGCCCAGTACGACGGGGTGTGTCTTCCAAAAATTTTTGCTGCACTCCAAGCAGCTTACCACGGCGACCCACTACCTTCGACTTCGTCGTTTGCGAGCTACGTGCGAGCCTTTGCAGAAACTATGACCTCAGACCATTACAAACACTGGACGAAATTCTTGGATGGCTCTCAGATGACTGACATTGTCCGACGGGATGGTCCCAATTACCGAAGATCTGCCGGTGCCACCGCTGTTCTCAAGCAGACGATTCTCCTCCCCTCGATTGCACATGGAAATATTACCACTGCGACGGTGATCAAAGCAGCATGGGCACTTGTACTAGCCCAATTAGCTGGTAAATCGGACGTAGTGTTCGGACACACGATCAGCGGCCGAAATGCAACTATCCCTGGGGTTGAAGGCACCGTTGGTCCATGCATTAACATTGTCCCGGTCAGGGTAAAATTCGACGAGAACTGGACGGCACTTGACCTTCTTCGCTACGTACAAAATCAGCAGGTGTCGAACATGCCCTTTGAGGCTCTTGGGTTCAGGGAGATAACCAAACACTGTTCTGAATGGCCGGATTGGACCCACTTCACAACAGTTGTGCAACACCAAAACATCGACCGGGATAGCGAATTGAACTTTGGCGGGAATGTCTACAAATTCGGGGGCGTCGGCACAGACGAGGACTTTGCAGACTTCACCATTGTTTCGACGCCGCTCGCTTCGGACCAATGTGAGATTGCTCTTGGTTACTCATTAAATGGAGCCATAACGTCTGTGTTTGCACAGAAGGTGCTCAACATGCTCTGCAACACAGCTGCAAACTTCATGGCCGACCCCAAAACATGTCTCCCGTCACCACAGGCTTTATCACGACTCCATCCACAAACGGTCCCAGACAACACAAGCACATCCGATAAGTACTTTCTCACGTCACACCTCCAAGGTGTCAACCGCGCAGAGATGCTGGTCCTATCTGATATTGTCAGTCGATCATGGCGCCAGGTTTTGGGCGAAGATAACTGCAGGAAACTCCAACTTGAGACCTCCTTCTTCGACCTCAACGGAGATATCATGGGTCTCGCACAAGTAGCATGGCTACTTGAGCAGGAGGGCTTCAAGGTTCGCATAGAGGACCTGATCGACCACCCTACAATGGTTGGCCAGATCGCTGTGATGTGCTCGCAAAACAGCCCACGGAAGACTCAAGTCTCTACTAGTTCATCCACATCATCGCTGAATGAGGATGAAGAGCCTGCTCCACCTCGAAAGCTTACAAAGACTAATTCATGGCTTAAAGCCATGGGGAAAGCCAAAAAGATCGTGAGGCGGAATACACGACCATCGGGGCTAGCTTCCTAAAATATTTGCTTGAGCTCTTATTTACTTACAAACCATGGGGTTGAAGATTCCATTTATTTTTCTTTCATGTTTTAGTTATTGATCTCTATCTACTTATCATTGTAATCTTTTGTCTTATTAGTGTTTTTCACTGTTAGGTTAAAAATGCTTTCATTGTTATTACTGTTTTCTCTGTTTACTACTGCTTTTAGTCTCTCTCTTTGTCATTTAAATCTTTTTGGCTTCATTCAATGTATAATTTATGAAGTATAATTGAAGTTGTATATTGTCTTAAGCTTGTTGCCTCGTGAGAGGGTTGCATTTTTTGATAGGGGTTCGGGCACCTGTAGCTGTATGAGACAACCATCCCCAGTCACCAGTGTGATTAGGCGGCCAGACGGAACGGAGGTGTACTATTGTCTATCTATTAATGGGTTCATTACTCAGGCATGTACGCCCCGAGAAAATGCTACTACGTCCGGGGCACAAGGAGCTTGCAGCTGTTCAGTGCGCGAGACTTCGATATTAAGAAGAGCCATATCACTGAGAAAACTATATCCTACGAGGGTCACTGCTATGGGGATAACATTGTACTAAAGATCCGCTACTTCCTCCATCTGAACCCAGGATGCTTCCAATCCAAATCTTGCACCTCTTTCTGCGTCAACCCTGCTAGCTCAGCATCAACATCTTTCCTCTCTCGCCTTGAGTTATCCCAATCCATCCAAAACTTCATCAATATCGCAAGCACAAAGATCAACGACGAAGTCCCCAAATTCAGCCCATTACCGATCTTGTAATCCGGTCCGTCAAAGGGGAGATACGACCATGTCGAGATTAACCCGCCTATTGTACCCCACATGCTGTTGACTCCAATGGCGGCGGAGCGAGCAGTGTCTGAGACCACATTTGCCGAAACGTGAGAGCTGGTTAGAGCACCGTAGGCAAATGCACCACTCGCAATGAGGAACGTAGCTCCATACCGGACCTGCTGGTCGCCGCTTGCGAGGAACATGATGTATCCTGCCATGGTGAGGGGAGAAGTGATGATCAGGAATATCCCACGCTTGTCGAAGCGCCAGCTGAGGTATGGCAGGAAAACAGTGAAAAATGCACCAACTACGTATGGCGGAACTGTGTATAGTTGTTGCGAGACAACGGACCGGCGCGGGTAGATTACCTTGATGATTGTGGGGAGGAAGAAGGCAAGGCCTTGCACGGTGATGTTGTTCAAAAGGAAAATGAAGGACGTGCACAATGTTATAGGGCTGAAGATACCGCGGACGACCTTCTTCGTCTCGATTTTATCGAGAACTTCGGTTGTTGCCACACGTTCGGATTTCACACGAGCAATGGCTAAAACCTTTTCTTCTTCAGATAACCATTTTGCCGTCTCTGGCCGGTCTGTCAAAGTGAAGAGGCCAGTGAGCCCAAGACCGCAGGTGATGATACCTTCGATTGCGAAAATCATCCGCCAGTCATGTAGGCCGCCGAAATGAGATAAGGTAAGAATACCAGAGGCAAGGAGACCGCCAAACGCTCCCGCAAGGGGAGCCATGACGATATACAACGATAGGCGGAAGGTCAATTCGCTGCGTCGGTACCACCGAGAGAGGTAATACGCAATCCCGGGTAACATTCCTGCTTCAAAAATACCCAACAAGAATCGGACGCCACATGCTGCCTCGATATTATTCACAAAGGCGGTGCCAAGTGAAGCAATGCCAAAAAGCAGTGTGATCCCGGGAATGAACCAGCCTGGTCCGAGCCATTTGCAAGCCATATTGGAAGGAATCTGGAATAAGATGTACGAAATGTAAAATATCGAGAGGATCTGGTTGTAGTCGTATTTCTCTAGATTGAGGTCCTCGTCTAGGCCTGCAATCTTTGCGTTCCCTACCCAATTGTCAGCGAATTCTCGTTGTGTAGAGCAGGTTCGCAGGCAGCATAGCTCACCAACATTTGCTCGGTCAATGAAACAAAACAGGTATAAGAGCGACACAGTTGGCACAATGTACAGGTCTATTTTACGGCATAATCTTCTCTCTGCCGCCGGGTCGAATTCTACCAGAGAACGGCCATAGCTAATTAATGCCCATTAGCACGATTATCTGCTGTAAGGGACACGCATGTAAGCCCACTTGTCAGTAGCAGCATATCCCTTTTCCGCTGCTCCTCGAGCATCGTAGGTCGGTTTAATAACGTCTGTCCTTGTCTCTTGGTGGGAAGACGCCCGGCCATGTTTCTCGGCGACGTTCTCCACGACAGAGCTCTGGGATTCTCCAATATTGTCCGCCTTGGTTTCCATGCTTTAAGGAAAAATCGCCCAAATGAATTCGCAATAGGGGACTTGTTTCGTTCTTTGTACAGATACACCACGCAGAAGAACTGGATAATGGCCGAAAACAGGTGGTGTACCTGGACTGGACGTCTGGACACACGGCAGAAGCACACGGATATATAAAAAAATCAGCAGATCCACGTGGAGAGAAAATAATAAGCAGCTTCCACACTGACATCCCGAAATGCGGGGGTTTAGTTTTAGTTCTTTTGTGGGTATCAAATTGGGGTTAGCACCACCGACGAGCAAATGAAAAGAATGCAGCTAAAAGCGCCCCGATTTGCCCAGACCCCCCAAACCGAGGGAAGATAAGAGCTGCAGAAAGGCGGAAACCCTGCTCATGGGCACTAATTGGTCCCCTCAGACTGTCCACACATGTCCCTCGACCATGTTCCTTCGCTGAAAACGCCTGGTCCTTGGCTTTTGCCAATGCCGTGCCAATGCCACGGAACTCCCGAGCCCCTGTGCCCTTGTATAAAATCGGCATGTTCGATCGGCATGGAAAAAGGCTGGGATTCACGGTACTGATACTGCAGTTTTCTATCCCTTGTAAATTGCCTCATTCATCAATCATGCAAAAGCCCGACAGAAAGGCGGATAGCACTGCAATTTGGCAGGAAATTCAACCCCACTTGACTAGCCGATGTCGGAATGGAGAACGAAAGTCGACGTTTGCTAATGTTGGTTTGTTTGCGAGGGCCGAGCTGGGTGCATGCATCTGCTTCGTAGCCCCAGCGGCCTTGTCTGGCGAGTAAATCGAGCTGCAGAAGCCATCGCTGTAGCGTGGTTGCGGTGACGGAAAGGGCAGTTAGCGAAAGCTTCATTCTTGCAGAAAGTGGCGGTCCGTCGCTGACTCTGGAAACCACTGTTTGGGACGAAAATCCTGTGTAGCCATAGATAGGAATGAATCCCAATGGAGGTGTGATCGAGGCATGTTTTCCTGGCTGGGTTGCCCGTGTGAAGCTGTCATACTGGATGTCATCGCAGAAGTGCAGGGCCACACAACCAGAGCTGGGCTGCATATATGTATGATTTCATTTCCGGTCGTGCAATTGAACTGGCGAGGAGACATGCAACTCTCACCGCCTGATGGGGCATAAAGCTCATCATCAGAGGCCAGCACAAGGTCAAGTCCTCCCGTTGGCAGCTCAGAAGTATCTGCAGAAAAGTTGCCTTCTCCACCATGCAATCCAGACCGAAGATCTTCATCGTTTTGTCCGAAGTCAGCTTGAAACACTGGGATCAAAGCTGGGTTTCCCTCTTGATAATTAATATACTGGCCAAATTAAATTTCAGACAATTGTCTAACTTCAATATGATACGGATTCACCACTATCATATCTATGCCGCCACACGGCCAGGAATTGGTGCTGCATTCCAACAAGATGCAGTTATTCGCATACATATCAAGGAAGTGGCCTTCTTTTGTTCATATGGGTGACGTTGATAGTAACTCTCAATTTGTGATGGAAATTTGGGAAGAAGAATCCGCCCAGCTTGGTGCCGGATCCCTGTGATATCATCGGGGCCAGACTTACATCAATTTATTTGTTTCCAAGACTTACATTGCCAGCAGGTTTTCAACGCCATTTGGGAAGAGGCAGTATCCATTTTGGAATTCTAGACCTATTTATTTTTGACACAAAGTTATCAGCGATTCATCCTGTCGATCCTGGTGTTTTCCCTTGCACGATGGCACAACCAGGCGGCTTAAAGAAACGCCACGATAGCGAGAAGCTGCAAAATCATCGCCCAAACATCCTCCTCACCAATGGCCGCTTCCCCGTATCCCTCGACCTCGCGCGACAGTTCAGGCGTGCTGGCTGTAAAGTATACTGTGTCGATCCCATGAAATTTCACGTCTGTCGGTTTTCGATATCGGTAACGTTGAGCAAACATGTTCCTGCGCCGCGAAATGACGCTCACGGATACGTCGAAGGGGTGAAGAAAGCGGTAAGGCAATGGGGAATTGACTATATAATCCCAATACATGAGGAGGAATTCTATTTAGCGGAGTCGAAAGATCCTTTGATCTTGGAAAAGCTTTATGCGCCACCTTGGGAGGTCCTTCTCCGACTCCATAGCAAACAACACTATGCGCAAATGGTTCGCCAATTCGGCCTTGATACCCCCGAAATGCATGTTTGCAGCAGTATAGATGATATTCGAAATCTTGATCGACAGAAGGAATGGGCATTAAAGCCCATATTTGGTCGAGCGAGTACCGACGTCCACCGTTTGCAACCCGGTGAGCCGATTCCCGATCTTAATGTCAGTGGGGATTGCCAGTATGTTGCCCAGGAGTGGATACACGGGAACCGCTATTGCTCTTATAGTGTTTTCAATCACGGCAGTTTACGGGCGCATGGGGTCTATCCCGTCCTTGAAACGATCGATGGCAGCTCATCTGTGTACTTCCAGGCCTGCGCCCATCCAAAAATCAAGGCATATGTGGAGCAACTGGGCGAACATCTATACCCGCTGCACGGACAGATCGGCCTTGACTTTGTCGAGACGGAAGATAGACTAGTGACCATCGACTGCAATCCTCGGGCAACAAGTGGCATTCATCTCTGGTCCAAGAAACCTCAACTTGCATGGGCATTTACAAACAGGCTAGAAGAGCAATGGAGCGACCCTCTAAGTACTCAGAAACGAGGACGTACCATTCGGAGAGAGGTGTTGCCTGGCATGTTAATGTGGGAGCATAAGGACGCCAATTTGCAGCGATATTTGAAGCATCTATGGCGGCTGCTAGGAGCGCGAGATATCGTATGGAGCTGGAAAGACTTGATGCCATCGCTCGCCTCTCCATTTTTACTGACATATTATTACATTCTGTGCTTTCGACACAACCTAGAATTACCTGACTTGTTCCAATGGCACGTCACTTGGGAGCCTACAGCAGAGGCGTTAGAGAAAGTAAGGCAGCTTGAGAGAGAAACAGAAGGAATTGAGACACGGGACAATGATTCTGCTGTTGAAATTATTTCTTAACGAAGCATCTGATGTTTTATGACTACCGCTCTATTTTCTCGGGGTGTCTTGTACTATATACGAATTCATGAAGTTCCCTGAACGGCTCAGCAGATGTAAAATAGGTAGTTATGAGTGTCCAATAAAATACCACAGCGATATCTAGTTCTGTATTATTATTTTCTCAATCTAGGTGTTCCTAACGGGCTTGAAAATTAGATTGCAGCAGTAGGAGGAAGAAAAGCTACGGGTATGACACAAGTATTTCGCCACAGCAAGTTGCTTTGTTTTTGTAGGCGGAAGTATATATTGAGACCATCTCTGGTAGTTAGTATGGCACCACTCCTCTTGAGTCAATATTTTTAACCGCAATATGACCCCTCATCCAACGATCCCGCCGTACCCTAGCAGGCTCAGTGCCCTAGAGACGGCCGATCTTGTCGGGAAGCTACTTGCAGCTTGTATGCATTGCCCATATACAAGTTTAATTGCTGGGAGAAAATGTGGACTTGCTAATATTAATCTTTCTCTCTCCGTACGGAGTAGTAGGAGTAGGAGCATGGGCTGCCGTCAGATTCCCGTTCCGTGAGAGCGGAGATTCCAAGCCATTCGGAGCGCATGTGTCTCATTCTTTTCTAAGGAAGCTCACTCGGAGCCTCACTTTACGGCAAATACAGTAAGTTACCTGCTGCCCCTTTGAGTCTGTTGCGGCGAAAGGAAAAAAGGGAGGAGGCATCTCACAAACCTTACATTATAGGCTCAGTACAACAGGTGCATCGTACAAAAAATTTGCAAAATCAAAGAATATCCTTCCGTGCATGTCCACATGGGGAGAAACAGGACAGGGCTACTGGGTAGGGAGCAGCAGTGCTACCTACGTCCTAGTATGGTTCCATGGTATGCTTGGAATTTTCTATGCCGGCTCTAAAACAACCTGCCTGCCAGGTTGGCAAGCATGGGCGGTACTGATAGGTGATTTCAGGGGGTAATTATTACTCACCGGCGCATCCGGCCTACTTTCATTATTTTCAGGGCCTAGTTGATGCTATGTGCCGCAATGGAAGGGAGCTTGCTGTTTTTGTGCCAGCATACAGCCTAGCACCACACGCGAAGTATCCGTGCCAATTGCGCGAAGGGCTTGATGTCCTGCGCCACTTAGTAGAAGAGGAGGCGAAATCCCCCAGTAGCATATTGCTTGGTGGAGACTCTGCTGGTGGCAATTTGGTTCTAGCAATTCTCTCCCATCTTTCCCACCCGCATCCAGATGTGCCTGATGGCCCTTATATAGGAGAGCCTTTGGCGGGTGCTCTCTTGATGAGCCCGTGGGTTACCTTTGATCAGACATGGGAATCGATCGAAAGGAACAAGGACAGGGATTGCGTCGCCCTAGTTCCTTCCAGCTTCAGCGCTGAATGTTGGCTAGGCGAAAAGCCTTTGGATAATTATAATGAACCACTAAGTGCACCCGTGGACTGGTGGTCAGATCCTAAAGCTCGGCAATTCCTGCTCGTCGCCGGAGGCGATGACATTATGGTGGACTCGCATCGTGCTTTTGCCGAAAAGCTGAGCGTCGGTGTCTCCCTCTCTCCTGTACGGGATTCAAATGATGTTAACAAGATTATTCCAGATGTCAAACCCACAAAATACTCAGGTTGTTGTCGCGCCTGGTGAAGGCCACATTGCTCCCATCCTGAACCTGATGCTTGGTGACCGCTCCGAGTTTCAATCCACCAAAGCTATAAAGAAGTGGTTATTCTATCTTGTCCAATGAAACTTGTGGGCACTATATGCGCGGTACGTACCCAGATGTGGGTTGTCAGCGCATTCTCCGCGAGACTTTAGACTAGTAGTGCAATGGACCCTATGAAGAAGAGATGACTGGTTGGTTATAAGAGTAAGGAAGACCTCTGCCTACCGACATCTGGCTCACGTTGATGTGCCAGGATATTGTAGCCGTCACACGACTGGGCTGGCGTTTTCAAAATACATGAGAATGCAATGTTAGTAGGGTAGAGCAAGACCGTGGCTACGGTGGTTTGCTTGGCGGAAGGTGTCGACAAAGAAATGGCGGCCGAACGGATGCGAGAATATACCATGTCAAAATGGCGGGCAAAGCAGCCTCCCAGAGGCGCTGAAGGTCAAAAAATTCATATCAGGCTGCATTTCCTTCATTCCTGTCGAGGAAATCAGTCATTACTGCATAAAAAAGGTGATGGGCATTCGCTGTCAGACGCTTGGGTCCGAAGTTCGATGGCTTTAACAAGACGCAGGTGAAAATCGAGTTCCCCATATGCATGTAGGGGTACAGAATTGAATCTGAAGGACCGCAGGCACCAAAGACATATTCAGGCGATGATAGAGTTGGTGCCAGAATTGTTTGAAGTAATCCCTCGGGTACCACTGTGTATCATTGACTGTTAGCCTACTACTCGATTAAATTGATGTTTATTCCCGGATCAAGTGAAGAAAAGATGTCGTCAATTTGGCCTGATTATATAACAGCCTGTTGGTGATTCCGCCAAGTTAATGACAATTTGACAGGGCTTGTCTCTATTTCAACTCCGGTGATTCGACTCATCAACTCACTGCTCAAATATCTTCGGACAGTAATGTGGCGGGCTACAGCCTGACAGCTCTTATCATAGTCCACTTGCCTTTAACTTTGTTGTTCGTCCTTTGCACCTTAGGATATGCAATGAACTATCTGCTGCGTCCTACTACCAGCGAGGACGATTGTGTGAACATCAATGGGGTTCCCGATGCGTATTGATGTTCTAAAAGTCGACGATGAAACCACCACTGCCTAGTATGGATAAGCAGGTAATGGGCCCGTTCCTAAAAGGCGACCCAGCATACCACAGTCTCGGCAAATTGATTCATCAGTTTGAGAAAGAGCATGGCAGAGGGGATATATGGACGGAAACCGCATGTATACCACTAACAGCAGCAGCAGCATTTCGCCCTGCTTTGAGAACTCTAGCATCTAGCAGACCATAATCGCTCGCGGAAGGAAAGCCAGGCAGGCATCCTTTGGCTCGCAGTATACCATTCGTACTCTGAATTCTGATTGAGTGCGTATGTGACTTTATCTCATTTTGTGCATTAGTACACAGTGCAGGTTCCAGAGATAGATAGGAGCGAGGAATTTTGTTCCAATTGGCCGCTTTCAGGATGATACCGCCCTCTTAACTTGGAGCTGTTGGACTCAAATATCACCCAACTCGCCATATAAGGAACAGGAATGCCACGGGGTCTGCACACGGTTGAATCCTCCCCACGCAAGCACGATATACCTTATCATAAGTTCCCATAACTCAACCATGGATGTTACCCGCAGATTTGGACCCTTAGGGAAATGTTCACATCACATGCATAGTTTTATGACATCATTTAGGGTCAAAAACACCGGACCTGCAAAAGATCTCAACGTTAACTTCAGCGATAGTCCTATATTTATGTTTTTCCAAAAGGAAGCCAACAATATTCTGAAGCCCTGCTTAACCAAAAATCCCAATCAACAAAGGACCAAGAATAATCATGGCCGGAGACTCTCATGTTGGGAGCCGCAGCCTGTATGAAGCCGGTGATCAACGGAACGTTTCTATCGCGGAGCTGGAAGAAGCTCGTCGCAACAGGGAGCATCCGCCTGTCTCCAATCGTCGTGGAAGCGCCCATGCCCATGAGCAGAACCACAAGAGCGGGTATACGAATGATCAGTTGAATAAAATAAGTCCGACGGCGCCGGTATGTTTTGTTTCTGTTTTCCATTCTCATTGTTGTGTTCATTTCCCCCTTTCCACACCACCCTTGAAACAAGCGGGACTAATAAACTTCTGGTAATCAGGCGAAGATGCATGGGCATCGACCGTCAAAAGGCGCAGAGATTGATGCAGAGCTTCGGCGGGAGGACGAGCTGCGTATGAAAGAGAAGGGTTATAAGTAACGGAGGAGATATGTTGTACATTAGGAAAGGAGCCCGGAAAACGAATATCTATCTAATTTAAGAAAGCCGACCTCAAGAGTTTGGTACGCAACGTGAGCTTGATTGAAGATTAAAAATAACGATAGTAAATCCGTATGTGTGGATGCAGAGCTTATGATGTTGAAATATAGCAGTGAAAGCTGATTTCTTTGCAATCCAGTGGATTATTTATAGCAATATATGGCATGGCATGAGAAGTAGCCCTCGCGTGTCCGTAACTGAGTTAGAACGACTCCTTAAAAGATATCTGATAGCTCAACCTGCAAAGACTGATTACACATGTGCCAGGTGCAATTGAGGCTGCAGCTCACATATATGAAATCAAGGTGCAAAAGAGCACAAATGGCCACATTCCTTATCTTTCTCCATGGGTGAAACTCAACGAGAGAAATGCATGCAATCGTGCGTTCCCCCAGGGCTTTCTACGTTCTCGAAGGTCGTCATCCAAATACCGTGACAAGGCGTCCAAGGAACGATGGCACTGTGCCGAAATGATGTGTTGTTTTCCACGGATCGAAGTAATGTCGACTTGGAGAAGTCTCTCAGATACCGGAATACTGTTTTGAGGATTGCCGTGGTCGACGCCGCCCGGAACAACTATTGCTTGCAAGCCTGCGGCTAGAGTAGAGGCCGTGCATTATGAACAAACGAGCCTGTTAGCCATGCAGGGCAATTTCAATATACGCGCTTTCTACTTACGGGTAACGGGCTAAGAACATTGCGATGGGAGTCATGGCGTCAGCTGGGCTCGACGGGGCCCTGGTTTGCGAAATTCTGACGTTCATCTAATTGCATACGCCGAGGACAGAATCCTCATGTTAAAACGAGTCAAAACCATCGGCCAAAGGAGCCATTTGTAATGGATAGGCACCACAATGCCAGCAGGTCTTGTAAAGCATATACACCACAGTAAAACCCGTGCATCTTCTTTTGCTTTGAAATTCAATCCAAAAATAGTCTGACGGAGCCATCATCAGCACGATCTCCCTCGTCGTCAAACCATTCCTGTTAACGCGTGATATCTGCGCGTTCGTCTTGCACGAGGTGATACTCCTCTTAAGCAGAGTCAACACCCGCTCGCATCTCGGTGATTGGTGCGGACTTATCCAGATCCCCAGGTCCATCGCAGATTACTTATAGTGTCTGCCGCATCTTTCGATGGTAATGTCTCTGTCCTGGAACGTACTGGAGATCTCAAAGGAAACGCGCGAGAACACGTGATGCAGCCGCAATCTGGCGACGTCAACATGCAACATAGACAGCTAGAAATAAAGAAATAGATTGAGAAACATAAGATATCCGCAAGGAAGAAGGAAGTCTTAAACTATGAGTAACAAATCCCTGGAGCAAGCATTGGCCAATCTCCTCCCCACACACGCGGACGCTCTGCCCCCAGATCTCATCAAGCACGCCTCCACCCTCCTCGCGCAGTCTCGGAGCTATGGCAGCAGCTTAAAACCAGAGGAGGAAATAGCCAGGCCATATGTCTGTGCTGAAATTGCCTGTAAACGGTAAGCCTTGTTCAATGCTTGCTACAGGTGCGCAATTACATTGCAGAGAGCTAATTGGAGTCTTCGATGTGATATTTGTAGGTTGAGCAAGACACTCAAACTCCCTCCTCTCATTGTCAGGCCTCCATGTCCACCCCGTGTATACAAGAAGCTCTATGGGTATCTGGAACAAGCTCTGCTCAAAGCCTCGGCGGGGTTTGGTCGGGATACGCTGAGCGGTACTAGAACTGGTTCTCAGCGCACACCTACCGGGACTCCGAGGAAAGCAACTTCTAAAGCTACGCCGTCGAAATCGCCATCTAAGACCTTAACCCCGAAAAGGCCACTATCTACGACATCACCTCAGAAAACAGGAGCTACGTCCCGGACTAAAGGGAGGGCACATGGCTTATCAAATGCTAGTGTCAAAGATGCGCCAGCGTGGACAATGCCGTTGATCCGGAGAGTCTGCAAAACGCTTGCTACACCTACACCTTCAACTACGCCACTCTCTAGGCCTTCTGTGTCGATGTCACTGCCTCCGCATATATTCGCCGGCGTCTCTTCGGTTATATCCTTTGTCAGAAACTGTCCGCTGGACAACACCGATGAGCAATACGCCGCATTCGTACAACCGATAATAGAAAATGATGGCAAAGCCGAACAACCAGAGTACAAGGACCGAATAATGACTTTAATAGTGGCTATATATTTCATCGCGCTTTCGCACCGACGGGAAGATTCCTCGTCGAAAAAGTCCAAGTCAAAGACTTCATCATCAAACCTGGATGTGGACACTTATATCGAGATGTCCAAAACTGCACTGGAGAGTATTGGGATGACATCAGATGAACATGTTAATGACGTCGATGCTTGGATTTCAATTGTGATGAACAGTGATTATACGAAAGGGAGGGAGTGGTACGATAATATTCCAGGACCCAGTGAGGAGGACAATAACGAAGTAGAAGGAGGCTTTGAGGAGAACCAAGGAGGGTTTGACGACGGCAACGAAGAAGATGAAGTTGTGAGCCCTAAGAAACGGAGGCTGGTGGCTAGGGAGCTCCGTCAAATTCGCAATGGGAAAGGCACGAACGAGCCCCGTGATGGCGGCTTGCTCCCTGGTCTAGGGACGATGATGCAGGATCGAGTCGATTGGTTGAGCGACGAGAGGAGGGCGGATTATGCGGAGTGGAAAGAGGGGGTTATGCAGAGGATACGTGAGATTGAGCGGAGTGGTGTTGCCGCTGCGTGAGAGTGGTGTATAAATATACCCATTGAAGCTTGCGCTTGTATTTTGTTAACCATTGTCAGTGATACCCAACATATTTATGGCCTAGTTTGATGCTACCATACATTTATTGAACAGTTTTGAGAAATGCAGCCGCAAAGAGAATCTTGCATTCCCGTTCTGCCTGTGTGTCATCTAATCTATGTAAATTGGAAAAAGGGCAGGAACCAGTCCTGTGGCGAGAAGAAAGCTTGTAACGGATTGCTAGCAACAGGGTAACAGACGACGCTCAAAAGACGTAAGGACATCCGAAAGAAAAACCACCATATAGGAATAAGATGTAGAAGATCAATACCAGATACTCCTGGTCCGATGATGAGGTATCCCCTCCTTCCCCTGCCCTTCCAGCTCCTTCATGGTATCATACAACAAGAAGTCAATCAAAATAGCATTGACACCCATCGGCTGATCATATTCATCATCCTCATCTTCCCCGTCATCTCTCACACTCTCACTCCTCCCCTCTTTGCCCCATACAGACTCTGGTCTCGAAACATCCTCCGAACCTCCCGCGTCAGATTGCGCGGAAGGAGACACCGAATTCGAATGTGCTTCCGCAAAGGCACCACCACGCATTTGCTGAGGATATCTCTTCTCGATCTCGCGCCGGATTAGCTCAACGCACCAGATGCTGGTTCCGCGGAGTTCGATTTCCCAGGGATGTCCGCTGGGCAAGGGTTTCAGCTGTTGGATGTGGCTTTCTAGAGGAGGGGAGTATTTGAGACAGCCTAGGCCGTGGAGCATTTGGGGGATGCGGTAGTCTGTACAGTGCTCTTAGTAACGAACATCATAAGTAGGGAATGGGGAGAACATTGAAGTAATTAATACCTGCAAACATAGTGATCTTATCGATGTCAAAAAATCTACCGTAGCTCTTCCCTCTAAAACAAGCCCATAGATCCGCTACGAGGATCTGTGCACGTTTGTAGAATCGTACTTTCATTCCCTCGTAGCGAGTTTCGTCGCGGAAACAAGGAAAGTTCTCTGCAAGGAGGTTTACTAGGGCTGCAGCTGAGCCGTTGACTTCGTCTATGCAATTTATGAAGGAGCCGTCGAAGTTCTGTAGGCGCATGTGAGTAGATGTGAACAATAAGAGCATTTTGACATATGCAGTATGAAAACTTGATAAATGCTAGCTTTCTCACCTCGTCAAGGATCCTCCCTGCTTCACGAAGACAGTCTACACGCTCTTGAAAGAGCGGAATCTCTTCGGCTGTTGCTGATCGGAAGACATGTCGTAGTACGTCATCCGTGCACTCCTCTTCATTTATCCAGAAGCCAGGGGTGGTAATTGGGATCTCTGTAAGTCTCAGCATATAGCCGTAGGCAATAACCGTAGCTGATGTGACTAAGAAGAAGAGAAATTACCTTCGTCAAGTGCCCTCTGTAGCGCAGCCACTATACTCCAATATCCCGTCCACCTCTGTCCCCGATACTCAATAGCAAACCTCTTCTGCGCATCCTTCTCACCCGACCAAAAGCTAAAATTCAACAAATCCATCGTGAAAATAAAATCCACCGTCTTCTCATTCTTCTCTTTCGGATGCAATTCATGCTCTCCCCACGTCTTCGTCGTATAATGCTTTTTATGCAGAAGTTGCCATATCGTCTCAGCAGCAGCTTTGGTCTCCTTGGGAGACAACGCAACATCTATGGCATTGTCGAAAACGTGTCGCGCTCCCTCGAGAACACGAGTTTCTGCTGGAGCTTTCTCTTTCGAGTTTGATATGCCCAGAGATTGTCGAAGGAGCTCCAAAAGCTCAGGGTCTGCCTCGTCGTCTGACATTTTGAGACGTAATGAGCTAGCAAACTGATGCTTCTAGCTTCTGAATTCTATGAAATGCAGCAATGCATAAAACCAAATCCAATCTCACAGAAAAATGCCCTGTTTGCTGTAAGGACTGATTGGAAAATTAAGGGGCGAAAAAGAGAGAGTGTCAGCGTAAGACGCGAGCAAAGGAAAGACCCCGAACAAAACAGAGAGCAGCACCAAAGAGAGTACAGCAAAGCAGACAATGCCTCCCAACAATGAATACAGTCCTCCCAAAGAGATCTATGTCCAAAAAAACAGCAAAAAAAAGCTGCTTCATAAATTTTTGGCTGTGAGTAACATTTGCAGCTGACTCAGCTTGCTGGCTGATCATGTGACTCAAGTTTCAACGTCCATCCAGGGATTGTTAGTGGAAAAGAATAAAATAAAATAAATAAATACATGAAATGGAGTGAATCAAAGTCAGAGGCAGAAGATGGAGTATGCCAAGTGGTCTAAGGTCAGTGTTTTACTATCTCTGAGATGTAGGGGAGTTTTGTCACTTTCAACTTCTATCAGAGGGTTTTCACATCCATTTAGCAGCTCCCAATGAAAGAATATGCTAGAGACTTGTAGAGCAAACGGATACTTAGGTACTGAGTGCACATTGAAACACCTGTTAGTTAGTTAGTTTGACAGCGACCATATGAAGCTAACCTTTGATGCATCCACCACTGCAAAGCACTGGCATAGATCCCTGAGACCAACTGCAGCCTTACATGCAGCCTACAAATAAAATCCCGCAGAAAGAGCTCCAACCAAGTCTCAGATCGTACTAAGAGACAACCTATAAAAAGTGAAGCAGTCCTCCACATCAACAAGTGAAATCCTCACCTCAGCCCGGCTATACCTCGCCTTACTAATACCCGCCGGCCCAGCAGCGCCAAGCCAGCCAAAGCGACATCCCGACTTTCGCTTTCTTCGGACGACACCGTCTCTGCCGCTCGACGCGCCGTTTTTCAGGGAGCGAGATCCTGCTGTCGCCTACGTCTGTTCCTCCCTTTATTTGGCCTCAGTGTGCCGTGCGCGCGCGCTGCGCCAATCTCTTTCAATCTCAATCGTACATATGACTTCATAGCCGACATGGTACGGGACAAGTACGTGAAGCAGTCTCTGGGGAGTCTGGCTTCCAGGGTGAAAGAGGTGAGCGAGACATATAGCAATTGCGCAGTGGAATTTGTCTTATGCTAATTATGATGCCCTTTTCTTAGTCGCGCGTCCTTCTCGTCGGTGCCGGCGGCATCGGATGCGAATTACTCAAGAACGTCGTACTCACGGGTTTCGGGGAGGTTCACATAATTGACCTGGATACTATCGATTTGAGCAATTTGAACCGTCAATTCCTCTTCAGACATGAACACATCAAGAAATCGAAGGCTCTCGTGAGTTATTATAATGCGCCCGTTCTACCCTCGCCCCTGCATGAAACGAATGCTGACCGGAATCATCCGAGCTATAGGTTGCAAAAGACGTCGCAAGCAAATTCCGCCCTGACGTGAAGCTACAAGCGTATCATGCGAACATCAAGGATGACCAATTCAACGTGGATTGGTTCTCATCGTTCGATATCGTCTTTAACGCTCTGGACAACCTAGAGGCACGGCGACATGTGAACCGCATGTGTCTTGCAGCGAACGTTCCTCTGATAGAAAGCGGTACGACGGGCTTTAACGGCCAGGTCCAGGTGATAAAAAAGGTTGGTTGGCGATTGATCTACGAGATTTTGAGTGTGTTTGGTCGGAAGGACGGTTTGCTTACTCTTGGATAGGGTAAAACGGAATGCTATGATTGTAATCAGAAGCAAATTCCGAAGTCGTTCCCCGTTTGTACGATTCGAAGTACTCCAAGCCAGCCGATACACTGCATAGTTTGGGCGAAGAGTTATTTGCTACCGTGGGTGCTACACTAACATTCCAATCACGGTACCTTCTTTGCTAATTCTAGTTGCTAGAGAACTCTTCGGAACTAGCGAAGATGGAACAGAAGAATTCGACAACACAGAAGACTCTGAAAATGGTACTGTACTAGCCAGGATAACCAACATGATCAGTCACTGACAGTTTCTCTGCAGCCGAGGAAATCGCAAACCTTCGCAAGGAGGCACAAGCTCTGAAGGCAATACGTGAGTCGATGGGGTCCGACGATTTTGCGCAAAATGTGTTTCAGAAGGTGTTCCACGACGATATTGTCCGTCTTCGAGATATGGAAGACATGTGGAAATCGAGACGGCCGCCAGAGCCTCTCTCATTTGTCCCAATACAAGAGGAAGCCACAGCTGTAGAATCTACCATTTCGTCGGATGACCAGAAGATCTGGACTTTAGTGGAAGATTTCGCGGTATTTAAGGACAGGTATGCTAAGTGTTCTTCAGTCTGGCCAGCAGAGAAATATACTTACGCCCACGCAGTCTAGGTCGCCTAAGCAAAAGATATCACGAGCTTCAAGCGGCGGCTCAAGATGGACAGAAGCCGATTTTATCCTTTGATAAAGATGATGTGGACACGTTAGATTTTGTTGCTTCAAGTGCAAATCTTCGATCACGGATTTTCGGAATAGAGCCCAAGTCAAAATTCGACGTTAAGCGTACGTACTCACATGAAGTATTTGACCCATGACTTATAACTGGATTTTTGACTAATGCGATGATATGACAGAGATGGCTGGCAACATCATCCCCGCTATTGCCACTACGAATGCCATGACAGCAGCCGTGTGTGTCTTGCAAGCTTTCAAGGTTCTAAAGGACGACTTCGAAAACGCTAAGATGGTATTCCTCGAACGATCTGGCGCACGCGCATTAAATACAGACGGCCTCAAACCACCCAATCCAGAGTGCCCTGTATGTGGCGTAGCTCAAGGCAAACTTGTCATCGATCCTGAGCGAGCAACATTGGATGATCTTGTCGAGGGCGTACTACGTCTCCAGTTGGGCTACGGGGAAGAATTCTCTGTGAGCAGTCCTCTAGGAACCATATATGATCCGGATCTAGAGGACAACCTGCAGAAGAAATTGGCGGATTTGGGGACCAAGAAAGACACCTTCATAACTGTCGTGGACGAGGAAGACGAGAACCCTCGAATAAATCTTGAATTGCTTGTTGCTGAACAGTAAGTGCCCATCCCTTAACTCCATACGATTTCTGACGCAATACTAACTGTCCGCACAGATCTACGCCGCAAGCTTCAAAACCAGTCTTGCTCGAAGGAGAAGTCCTTATCCCTCGTAGACCCAAGTTGGCAATCAGTAACGGGGAGGTCAACGGCGCCGCGGCACCAGCACCGACACCAGCAAACGGAGAAGCAGCAGGAAAGAAGCGCACCGCTGAAGAAGCTGAGCTGGACAATGGCAATGGGGAGCGTCAGGCAAAGCGAGTCGCGAAAACGGGTGAAGATGGCGATGGTTCAAATCCTATTGTCCTCGAGGACGATACGGGCGCTATTCTCATCGACGATTGAGGTGAGAAAGCGGGCCTGGGCGTATATACCCTTGGTATACGTCTATTTTTTGCTATTTCATCTTCGATCGCCGCTTCGCATTTGATAAAGGGAAGATCTCGAAGAGAACTTATTGTACAAAAACTTTCCAACTTTCATAAAGGGCGTTTAAAAATACAGGAAAGGATAGGGCGAGTGGACACACACACACACACACACACACATACAGAAGCAAATACAGCGTTGGCGGGAGCATATGGACTAGGTATTTCTTTCAGTGGGAGCAGCGGACTGAGGAATTAACGGCGCAAAAACAAATTTCCTCCCTAGCTCTTTTTCATTCCTTCAATCCTCTTTTTATCTTTCTTCTTTATCTTGTTCTTAATAGTTTCCAGTTATTACATAGCGCTCAAGCCACCATCGAGGTTCACAACGCAGTTATTCGCATATTGGTTGGTGGCTAGGAAAACGGCGGCGTCGGCGACTTCGGACACGGTGCCAAATCTGCGGAGGGGGATAGAGGATTTGGCTTCTGAGAGCACTTGGTCGCTTAGGTCTAGATCTCCTTAGTTAGCTCTGGCGAGGGTTCCTTTTTCTTTCCTCTTGTCAAATGTACATTCTTCAAGTTTCTCTCTGTTCCTCCTCTTCTGTGGTATTAAGATAGGGTATTCTGTGACATGGCGCTTATATGTACCTGCTTTTCCCTTTGCTTTCGCTTGAATAGAAATGTCGGGTTCAATAGAGCCAGGGTGCAAAAAGTAGATGCCTCCCGAAGCAATATGAATAATGAAAGCTCGAGAAGAAAGATAAGAGACAAAACTCACCATCAAGCATTCTCGTCTCAATATAGCCCGGGACAATAACATTAGCCCGTACTTTCGCGCCCTCGCCTTCCCTATCAACAGCAGCTCCCTCAGCAGCAATAGCCCTCGTGAGAGCTATCACGCCGGCTTTCGCAGAGGCGTACACAGCAGCTCCCACCCCTCCCTTCTGCCCGTGGAGGGAGGAGATGTTAATTATGCATTTGGGAAGTGGCGGTTTTTGGTTTTCATTACCTTCAGGAGTTATGCGGCGGGAGGACCGAAGTAAGGAGCGGGTCAGGGCACGACAGGCGAGAATTGTACCCAGCAGGTTTGAGTCAAGGGTTTGGGTGATGGTGGAGGGCGGAGTTAGGGGGAGGAGGGAGCTGTGTGTTGTTCCGGCGGCGTTAACGAGAATATCGACCGTGGCCATGACTTTGCTCATTTCTTTACCAGCCCAGAAGTCTGGGTCTCCGACGTCGCCGGTTATCATCCCGAGGCGTCTAGATGAATCGATGTCCTCAGGTTGTTTTACTGGGACGGGTGCTATTTCATTCTCCACCGGTGGCGTTCCGGAAGCCGTATTTCCCGGTACACTGTCCCGGTCCTTCAGCTCATCCAGCGCATTCTGGAGTTTTGATTTGCTCCGTCCGGTAATTAGGACCTTCTCCGCACCTTCAAGGAGGAATGCCCTGGCGATACCAAGGCCGATTCCTGACGAACCGCCTGTGACCATGCATACGCGGCCCTTTAAAAGTCCTGACGGAGCAGTGGAAGACTGTTCGCCTTGGGGTACTTTAGGGGACGTGGAGTAAGCCCTGATACTGCTCCTAGAATATATTTGATGCGCTGATCCTGATTGATCTACTCGCGTTGAGGGAACGCGGCCGAGTGCGGTAGCATGATTCAAAGCAGGAAGGACTGTACCGGTATTAAATAGAGATAAAAGTCTAGAGCGCAACGGCCGTAAAAGCCAGCCTGCATGCATCTCCTCTTCGCCGCCAGCATATAGAATCTATTGTCTGATGTTAGTCTTGTTTGTAGAAGGATAGGAAATGGGTTATATATACACCTAGCTAACGGATCAAGATCACACTTTACAAGGCCATAGTAGATAAAGTTAGCTTCAATGATGGATAACAAAGCAATCCCAACCAGGTATATACAATCTTCTTGTATAATGTCCATGTTGTCCTATTGCTCTCTTGACCAGGCCCAGCATGACATAAGCAGCTTTTTCGCGTTAATTGAAGTCGCGTCTCCCAGCGCCTTTTTATCGAAGGCTTCATCAATTTCTTCAAAGCTCAGATATACCCCCTACCACAGCCCGTGGTTCTCTCTTAACTCGATCTCCTGCTACACCTACTCTTCGACCGTCGTATCAGGACACAAGCTCGGCCCCAATTCCGTATTTCGCACGCCCGCAGCGTGCTCTGTCGATCACACCCCTCGGTCGGCGACTCTTAACTTCAACAAATTCAACATGCCCACAGACACCTCTTCCATTCCCTCAAAATACGTTACATTAGTATCCAATGATGGATTTGAGTTTGTTGTTCCCAGGACCGCTGCTTGCGTCTCGGGAACATTGCGTCGAATGCTCGACCCGACAAGTGTGTTTCTACCCATCCTTTTTTTACTTTATTTTATTTTTTAGTACTCTTCTACCTGTAAACGATGGCTGACATGTTATGTTTTTTCTACGTAGGCAAATTTTCCGAAGCCCTCGCCGGTCGATGCGTTCTCGAGAATATGAGGTTCGTCACTGTTATTTCTAGATTGCAAACGACCTGGCTTGCCTGTTATGAACGTTTCTAGTCACTTTTCACAAGGGTGTCCAGCCATGCTGACAATTCTATAACTCAATGCAGCGGTGTCGTCCTCGAGAAAGTCTGCGAATATTTCCTCTACAACGAGCGGAATAAGGGACAGGCCAACGTCCCTGATATGGATCTGCCTCCAGAGCTGTGCTTAGAGTTACTTATGGCGGCTGATTATTTAGATAGTAAGATTGATTCTCCTGTCTCCTGTCTACAAGGGGTTTACGCTTGAAGCGCCCTTTTTCACACGGTACGAGCCGGTGCTAACGAGCGTGCCATCGTTTTAGCCTGAGTTTGGGGGATCTTGTCAGTTGTGCCGTACGGTGGACGTAACGAAGCTACGATTTTACTTCTTTGTTGAAGACTCGAGTTTATCATACTACAAAAACCCGACGTTAGGAGTTCGTTTGGTCTCAAGATCTCTAGTTATGTCAGTTATGCGGTTTAGGGTGGGGGAATGTCCTTCTTAGATCGTTCACAATAAATTTTAGAACAGGCTTCATTTAGCCGTCGAGGCCTCAGGAGCAATCTTTGATTTCTCTAATCACCACCATCAGGCATTACGTTCTTTCTCGAGCTTGCCGTGCTCACCGTGTGAGCTGGGTTTATATAGGCTGAACGTCTAAATATGATGGGTACATTGATTTTTAAAGGCAGACGAGCAATGAAAGCCGATGCCTCCTTGAAATGCAGATTAGAGGTGAATATATGCTTGGAGAGAGATGCTTCTCATCCGTGTCCACATAATAGTCATCCAGTCGCTCATGCATACATATATACATACATACCTGAAACGCTAAATAGCAGCTAATGGAATCATCAAGGCAGCATCTTACAAGAATCCAAAACTACCTCCTCCCTCTCTTAGCCCCTCCGCCTCCCATCCCACCTCTTCCTCTCCCACCGCCAGCACCCCTCTTATTCACCCACGGCCCTCCCCCACGCTGCTCAAACAACTTCTCCCCGACGAACCCAGCGTCCGCAAACCTCAAAAAGCTCACAACGCCCTGGTCAACAATCGCAAGAATGGCATTGCGCCAACCATGCCGTAGACGCATGTACATCGCCCGATCGAGCTTTTCGCCTCGTGGAGGATCCAAGGGGTTTGTGGAGAGGACGGCGTCGAGTTCACTGAGGGTTGGGAGGGTTGGGTGTTGACGGTTGGAGATGACGGCGATGCGGAAGTCGGGGTGGGGCGGATTGGATTTGCGGAAAGGGGTAGATGGTTTGTAGATGTGGAAGGTGAGGCGGAAGGGGGGTGTAGTTTTGCATGGGAGATTGGGGGTTGGGAGAGATGGATTATGAGCGGGAATTAGGGAGAGGGCGCGGTATATGTCGTCTATTTGAATAGTTAGTACTAAGTCCAGGGGACAGCAGTGGATTTGCTCAGTCAGTTAAGGAAGGCGTACCGTAGCTCCGATGGATACCTAATCCCACAACTGGTCCAAGGGCAGTGGTCCGCTTTGGTTGAAACGCGCATAACGAGGCGAATAACTGGGCCAAATATCCCAGAACACCAACTCCAGGTGCCTCGAAGTGCGCAACTTGATTGCTACCAACCGCACTTACCGGGTTTGGTTCCTCGTCCCCTTCATCCCAACTAGGCGCCCGAAGAACCACATACCCACTCCTCTTCAACCCCGCATAAACAGTATATCTCTCCAAAGACAGCCCACCTCTGCCCAAAAGACACGCATACGCAGCCTGCAAACTCATGGGCACACCCTCATCCACATCTCGTGGGTCTGCCTCTTCGTCGTCCCCGGACGGCCATCGGATATCCAAGCTGCCGCGCTCGATCATATACAGAGCTTCCTCCGGCAGTAACCAGACCCGATTGAAAGCATCTGCTTGGCCAATTGAGCGAAAATGTTGGCCCTTGGCAGAAGGCACGCAGACGCACGTATCACCACCTACACCATGCGCGAAGCTCCTTTTAGGAGGGCCCGTAGATTTATCTTCGTCCTTTTTTGCGTAGTCCTCTTCCGAACAAGTTTGCTCAGTACTAGGTCTCATCGTCCCCCGAGGGCAATATACCGCCACTATTTTATTCTTCGGGTGATGTAGTCTTGGGTGCGCGAGTGCATTATGCATAGCATTTCGTGAAGCGGTGAGTATATCGCTTTGTAATAACGTCGGGTTCGGCTCAAAGTCCTTTTCTCCCCGGCGAGGGAGGACTTGAGATTGACCTGGATCAGAGATGCTGCGGGAGGTTACTGTTAGCTAGAAACGTAGTTTTGTCAAAATGAAGACGAATACGAACTAGGAGAGGCTGTTTAAAAAGCGGAAATCTTGTGTCTCGTCGGATATGTCACTTTCGGTGGATGGCTGGGTCCCATGCGAAGGGGCATTGCGGCGCAGGAGAGAGTCTTCGTCTGCGTCAGCCATTGTGAAGCGGAGCAAAAATATCAAATTTGAATTCCTCTCCGAGATAATGTAATTACAGCGAATACGAGGCGGAACGTTGACTCAATATAGGCGTGTGCTGTGTGGAGGTTGAAGATTGAAGTGCATCTAATCTGATAAGGTCACGTGCCAGTCACTTATCTCGCTCTCTCCAGCGTCTTTCACGCGACAGATTCTTATCTATCACGGAACAACAAGGCTAAACGACTACGAGGCCGGTCTTACATGAGAAAGGCTCTTGTTTTGATGATCTGTCTAGTCTGAGAAGTGATTCCAATACACAAGCCTCATATTGATGATGACACTATTTTCTCGTCCGGCCAAACACATGTAATCCGAGGTCTATGTAAGCTACCTATGAAGCCAATGCAGCACTCGGTGCTTAAAATGAGCTAGCCAGATAGCCCTCATCCAAGGCTAATTCTTCGGGGCCACTCAACCTGGCTAGTCGTTGGTCGGAACATTCCAAATAGGTTGCTGGTTGTCGTTCTGAACACCCCAAAGTGGCTGGTCGTTCGTTGGCACCCCCCAAACTGGTGGCTTGGTGTCATCTTGACTGCCCCAAAGTGGTTCCTGGTTGCTGGGAATATTCCAGCTCGGCTGCTGGTCATTTTGAGTACCCCATGGCGGCGGTTTGCTGTCATCTTGACCACTCCAGAGCGGTTGCCGGTTACTGGGAATGCTCCAATCCGGCTGCTGATTCTCCAGGCCATTCCATACTGGCTTCTGCGCGTCTGGTGCCTCCCATATGGGATTTTTGCCGCTTGGGAGACCCGAGTCTGGATTCAGGCCTCCTATCTGCTGTCCATCTTGGAAGGGAAGCTGTCCAGGCCCACTGTTTGGTGGACAAACATGCAGATTGAAACATTGGCGAGTCACAACTGTTGTGCACCTTGTTCCGTCGAATGAGGTTCCTGGAGGGCAGGCTGGAGGTGTCTTAGACACGCATGCTTTGCCATCGTAAATAAGTCCTGTCATACACGATGGTGGACCTGCTGACACACATCGTTGTCCGTCAAATTGGGTATCCGGTGGACATTTTGGAGGTTCGTTTGCAACGCACATGTTCCCGTTGAACGAGGTTCCAGGGGGGCATTGGGGTTTGCCGGGCGAAATGCATACCCCACCGTCAGGGAAAGTGTTTTGTGGACAGGTAGGCGGATTTTTTGAAATGCAGGCGTTTCCGTCGTACGTAGTACCCGGCGGACATTGCGGTCGGCCTCTAGAAACACATCTGGTACCATCGAAAGTCATCTCGGCGGGGCATCTTGGTTGGGATGTGGAAGTACAAGCTTTTCCATCAAACACTGTTCCGGGAGGGCAAGTAGGACGGGCTGCGGAGATACAGGCTTTTCCGTCAAACGTTGTTTGGGGAGGACATTTTGGTTGGCCTGAAGACACACACTTCCTCCCATTGAAGGCAAAACCATCAGAACAAGACGGCCGATCGGATGTCAGGCAGACCTTTCCATCGAAAGTGCTACCAGGAGGACAGCTGGGTTGCTGGGGTGAGACACAAGAAACTCCATTAAACATTGATTCATCTGGGCAGCCTGGTTGGTCCGAATAAACACAGACTTTTCCATCGAACGTTGTACCAGGGGGGCAGAACGGACGCCCGGCAGCAACACACAACCGGCCGTTGAAAGCTGTTCCTGGTGGGCAACTGGCGGATTCCTGGCCAACACAGTGCTTGCCATTGAGTGTTGTCCGTTCTGGGCAAAAGGGGCGTTGGTGAGCTATGCAGGACTTGCCATCGAATGTCTGACCTTGTGGACAGGTAGGTGGTTCTGAGATGATGCAGGCTTCTCCCGTGAAGATTGCTCCGGGGGAGCATGATGGTCTTTGATCGGAAACACAAAGCTGTTCGTTGAGCCGTGTTCCAGCCGGGCAGCTTGGCGTTACTGTAGGGATGAACACGCACCAGTTTCCTTCGAGACGCGTATTGGGAGGACATTCGCCAGATTTGTTGGGGAACAATACACATTTATCTCCATTCCATGCCGTGCCTTGCAGACAGCATTTTATCTGGTTGGTGCGAGAATCCTTTGAAGGGAGCTGGCCCTCGGGACATGATGGTTGCTGCTCAGATATACATGACTTCCCATCAAAGCGGGAACCTGGAGAACATGAGGGTATCTCCGAAGATTGACACGTTTGGCCGTTGAAGGTACCTAATGCACAGGATGGTTGTATGTACGATACGCAGGCTCTTCCGTCAAATCTCGTGCCCGGGTAGCACTGAGGTTCCTGGGATGAGGCGCAAACTCCGTCGCGGAACTCTTGGCCTGCTGGGAAAGATGGCGGCTGAGATGAAGCGCACACACCATCTGAGAACGTGGTTCCACCTGGGCAGGCAGGGGGCTGCGAATGTACACAGGACGTCCCATCGAAATGAGCACCCGAGGAGCAAGATGGTTGGATTTCCGATACGCAGACTTGCCCATTAACCGAAAAGTGGGTAGTGCATGATGGTTGCTGCATAGATTGACACGCAACTCCGTTGAAGGCAGTTCCTGGTGGACATAAAGCAGGCTGGCCAGAGATACAAGCCTGACCATCGTATGTCGTTCCAGGAGGGCAGGTAGGGGGTTGAGCGCAGGCTATCCCGTTGAACGCCAATCCATCAGGGCAGGAAGGCGGTTGTTCACTAATACACATAGTCCCATCCAGCTTAGTACCCAGGGGGCAAACCAATGCACCGGGGAAGACACATTCCCTTCCGTTGAATTGGGTTCCAACTGGGCAGCATTTTGCCTCCCCGGAAGCTGGGTCCTTCGAAGCAAAAATGTCGTCTAGAGTGATATCTCGGTTGCGGGATGAGGGCGCAGAACCCACATTGCCCTTTTCCATCGCCGTATATGCCTGGCTGAAGGCCACGGCTTTGGGGTCAGCATTTTGGGCGGTAGCATGAGCGGTGGCCAAAGCCAACAGCAACGTTTCCCAACCCTTCGCCATAGGAGTGAAGGCGACAAGCAAGTTTCGATGGGAATTTTTTTTTTTTTTTCAGGTATGATCAACTAGTTTGATGGACTCGTGTTGACAACACGATATGGTCCCAGACTTATACCTGTTTCTGTGTAGAGGGCGCTGAGTCTATTTGCAATCTCGCGCTATTGTCACTTGCGACGTTCTTTGGGCAGTGCCTCTCGGCCTACGCTGTCATATTTTCGGCTACCATTGAACGGTTGTGGTGATCATCGAAGTATGGGAGCGCCAGCCAGCCTCTATTGGGTGCCCGCAATCCGAAGCCAGTGGCTATCATCTGCCCTCTCTACTCGAAAATTCATTGGAGCGTCAAGAACAGCACATCAGTGGTAATCATGAACAGACCGCGTCGCATTTTATTTATGCAGAGATGATCCTCGTTTTCCAGAGATCCCGGCTGTTGGCAAGCATTTTGCTTCTGATTCCGCCTGCATCGTTGATGGTATGATTGCGCGTTGATTTTACCCACTCGATGCAATCGCATGCCGCCATTGCATTCCGACGCGCCGATTATGCCGGGTAGGTATGGAGTTCAACTTGCTCATTGCTAATAGCTACCCGGGCCATGCAAATGTTCTGCGGTTAATTCTGTTGTTACTGACACGTCAGGAACAAGCTTTCATCTACTGTCAACCCCCACAGACTTATGTCGGTGCTGTTACACGAGACATGCAGCCCGAAACGGACCGCCCGCAATTATGGGTCCTAAGTCGAATAGGGATGCAGGATGTAGATCGACATTCAATGGATGGCTGTACACCACAGGGCGTCCATGCAGAGCTTTGCAACCCAGATCACTTTGTCAGGAAGTCAGCCAGCCTATCATTGTCCAACAATTCCTGAACTGACGGCATTACTCAGGCAAAACTCAAATTTCGTGGTGTCGACGGGGCGGCCATGGTAGCCTTATGCATATATATCCGTCCTTGCAGCGTCAATCTAGTTTGGAAGATGGGTTGGGCCGACCTCCATCACAACCGTCGAATTTCGGGCTCCGACTTGATCAGCCTAACTTGACTCCGCAATGCGGTTCTGGCTACCTATTTTTAGGATGCCTAATTCACGCAAATGGGTGGTTCAACAATCAATCTGTGAACCTGATCTCATCTGTTTCCTTCACATACTGCTTTTTCGAATACAATTCCAGGAAGGTCCCCAACTCCCCTACATTGTGACGCTAGCCTAGGGTTTTGTTTTTTACTCAACGAACGAGCCCCATAGAGCCCAAGATCACATCCTGGCAGCCGCCAAGCCGCAATATGGGTTATATACTGCGTTGAAAGTGCTTTTTGTTGTATTGGCATTCGGGGCGATGAATGACATACTATGTATAAAAGGGGACTTAGAAATACAGCTTTTGGGTCCTCTAATGTGCCCGCATCTGTTGCACATGTCAAAAACAAGTATCACGCAGATCTCGATCCGTCAAGCCGGAAATCTCTGGAATGAGGCAAAGTAACATCGAGAACAATACGAGCTGCAAATGTAGGACCCAGGGGCAATCAAATTGCGTGTGGACCTTCCAAGTCAGGAGGAGCAAGACCTACAAAAGACAGAGAGCATCACTGAGAGGCTGGACACGAGCACTGCATATGAGTCTCAAAATTGGGAAATGCACCTCGTTCTCAGGCGCCAGAATCATCCAATTTGCACGGCTTAGTCCATATTCTGAGAATGGATGGTATTTTTCTTGTGGGATGCAGTTTGTTTTGAAACTGGCTTGCTCCAGACATAGACCACAGATTGTCGAGCGTCGTCTCCGGGTAACGATTCTACTGCCAAAGCTTCAGGCTGCATGCAGGTAGCCTCCTGGAGTTCAGTGTCAGTAATGAGTTCAAAACGGCTCGGCAAAACTGATAAATGCAAGCTCATAATTGTGGCTAGCTGCCGCGTTACGCAAATATGCCGACATCTATTAACAACGCCCAATGTTCAGCTTGCTTGCACTCCGGGACTGCATCAATCAACGCAGACTCTGGGGAGAGTCGAAGATCGCCCTACTTCAACTTATGGGCGAGATGTATGATGCGGCACACGCCGGTCTCATTTCCAGTCAAGTTGGTTGCGAACTATGGGATGTCGGGAAAGTAGTCGATTAATCCCGAACGACCGCCTTGATAAAAGGTATATAAACAGAACCTCGACCCCGATTTCTAGGACTATTCATCCTATTCATCCTTAAACGAACATCTTGAATGACAATATCTAATTACTCTTCCTCTCAGTGCTAGTTAGCTACCCTTACAAATATTTCAACGGTCAGTTCCGAGCCTTTGGAAACCTTGACTTTGGATGATTTGGCTCACTCTTTTCTTGTCAGCCTAGCAATCATGAAGCTCTCACTCATCTCTCTCGCTGCGTTGGCCTCCGTGGTTGCCTCCCAAGGAGTGGTTTACCAGAACCCGTACCCTCCAACTCAGCAGTATCCTGCGTACCCCCCTGCGCAGTATCCCTCTCAGCAGTATCAGCAGTATCAGCAAGCTCCGCGGAGCCCGTACCCCAACGTCCCTCTCCACGAAGTCCAAGACTGGCAGAGCTGCGTGAACAACCTCTTGACTCAGTTCAATGATGGGGTTGATGGATCTACCGCTTCTTGCACCGTGTGGGGCTGTCTTCATGAAAAGGCAAGCAAATACAACAGGGGAGGAATTTACGCTAGCGTTTCCAACCTTCTCACCCCCCTCTGCGGAGCCCAATCCATCGTCTCTGGCTTTGTATGTCACCCATAGTTTTTACCTTTCACGGCCTTTCAGCACGAAACTGACAAAAAAGTAGTTCGGCGGCAAGTAAATCCCCCGCTTTCTAAGTTCTCGGCAACTATCGGTGCCCGTATATTCAAAGACACAGATGTAGTACGTTACATCGGCAGACAGTACATCGGCAGACAGCTTGAAAGGGGTGGGAGTCAGCACGCAATTCTCCCCGATGCCAAAACAACAGAACATCACCACTTTCCGCTAGACCGCATGAATGGGCGCGATACGTGGAAACACTTTGGAGGCTGGGTGGGAATATTAGCCTGTTTGGCGGAGAATTACATTCACTTTTGCGAGATTTCGCCCACATGTTTGGAAAAAAAGTCCCTTGTATCTAGAAGATTGCGCTCATTAATGGATCCCTTCTTCCATACTATATTCATTACCGGGCCAGAGCTATTATCCTTTTTCTTCAATTTGAGAAAAGACGATTCTGCCACCGATCACTGGAGTAGCCTGGATCCAGTCTCCGAAACGAACCACCTGGTTCATAGACTGTGACCATGATAGGTGGGTAGGTTAAGCAGGGCTTGCGGAACCATTCGTACCGCTCTGGGTACGCGAAGCCAGCAATCGTCGGTTTGATGCAGCTTCGTAGCATGGTTGGTGGGTAGATGTATACTCGAAGAAGACCAGTTTATTGAAGAAAAGAATAGCTCGAGCTCTGGATAGTTTTCCAGGAACACAGTTGATGCTAGAACACAACTAGCATATCAATATTATGGTGACCTTGCGGGCGAATTCAGGTCAGTCAAATCAGAACCCATCGAGAAGCGATAAGAAAGGTTTTCATTCCATGTCTGCTGGCTTTGAGAGGAGAGGTATCATGTCAGCCTTAAGTACCTTTTGGTCTAGGTGGAAGGTTGCTGATATATCAACAAGGAAGTGGATGAACCGTGGGAGCCGCAGGAGACGCAGGGTTTTAATAGCTCAACTGACTGTTCTCAACCCGGTACTCTCACTGACATGATATGCTGAAATAATTGATTAGCTTATGGGCTATTTGAGATTAAGAAATCATATATTGTGCCCGTCAGTGTAAGTATCGTATCAAAGATCGTACGGGATGTGACAGATGACCTGATAGAATGTATTGGGTACCTCGGTATGCTAGTAAATCAGGCGTGTCGGAGAGTATTTCTTCGTAATATACGCGGTAATCCGCATACATCAGCCTCATCCCCTCACTTCTCTCTTCCCTGCGGCTCAACATCCCAGCTTCCAGGTGCAGATTAATTGATTACCTCCTCGCGACCGACTTCACGAGCTTGGATCCCTGGTTGGCCGCTTTGTATACGAACACAGTGTGTCAGTCGGTTCAAGCATCGAGCCGTCATCGGCCATCCCGTCGCTAGACGATCTATCCACCTCCCAAGGCTGGCGTTCATTCCACTCCCTAACACGCCTTTTCATTTCGCACTCTCCTTAAAGCGTCGCAATAGAGCTAGACTCTAGCGGTTCGTAAGCTGTTAGGCTGGGCTACGTCTCCGAGGTCGAGACTGAACGGACACTTGGAAAACGACCGCAGCCCGCACGAGGTCCGTCCCGGGCTCTCCAGTTTGTTGGCAGCGGCTAGCGCCTACGCAATCGCCCTTCACGCTCACATTGATACTCCAATCGCGAAGGTAGCTTTTACCTCTCCTCGTCGCGAATCAGAACCAGACCTGCAGCTATTTCACGGTTCTTGTTGCCAATATTCCATCTTTGCCTACATTTGAAACCCCCTTGAAAGTGTGCATCACATCCCGGACAAAGGAAACGTGCCGCCGCAACCTGTCTGTTTACGTGGAGGAAAGGAGAAGTCTCGATCTTCATGCACGTCATTCGAGACTGTCGCCTACAACGTTGCCATCCAAGTGTCCAATATACCGTCAAACCGCATCGGATCGTACAGTCTACTGCCTATGGTGAAATACGTGGGACGTCTGGAGTAAGATGGCCGCATTCGTGCGTGTGTCCGGACCGCCAAACAGTAACTTCCTCGTTGGGTACCCTGGCATATCTGCTACCTTGGTGAGTTATAATTCTGGCACTCATGGGGCATTATTATGCCAAGTCGGAGCCGCATTACTTCCTCCGTCCATTACATGTTGCGCAACTTCTAACCTTATCATTGCATAGCCGCGCATCGAAGGGAAAGTTGAAATACGGCCAAGCCTCGGTATCACAGCACCCGTCAACATCTCCATGGTCACAATATCCCTCCAACGCCGCGAAAGCATACACCCCTCCGCCGACTCCGTAACCAAGCACCTCGCAGCCCCACGCAAGGAAATAACAGACATAGTAGGCAAAGAGATGCTCCTATTCCGCTGCGCAATGGGTCGCGACCACGAAGAGATAATAGCCATGGACCTGCCGTTCGTGCTATTTATCCCGTTTGGGAGAGGGGGTCAGGAGGCGTCGAGACGGTTACCCCCGCCTAGTTTACAGTTACCATCGCGCACGGCGGAGACGTATTATGAGCTTGTGGTTATGGTGCAGCAAGGACCGTCGGAACAGAAGAAATATGCGTTCCCTGTGCCTATATCGAGATACGACACCCTTTCCACGTTTGGAATGTATAACCGCCCCGAGTCGTCCGAGAAGGTGACCGACCATCTCGTGAGCTTAGGCGTGTCGTTACCACGATGGTCGTACGGTCCATTAGACCCCGTTAGTGTCTTCATCAAGCTTACCCCGAACCCGGACTGGATGTCCAAAGCTCGACGAGTAACCATACAGAAGATCACGATATCTATTGACGAGGAGATAATATATAATCATGAAGGCGACGAACCACAGCGCAAGGGCAAAACGCTTGCAAAGAGGACAGAGAACGTGAATATAAAAATGCCAGAAGCGGGCTACCTTACGAATTTAGGGCTGGTGTTTCCCGCGCGCGATCTTAGAGACGCAGATGGCGTTCTTCCGCGAGGCAGGCCTGCGTTTCCCATGTACGCCGTCTCAGGATTCACCACAACGGGCTCATTATATAAGATCGAATACTATCTAACCGTAAAAGTAAGCTTCCCCAATGCCACCCATTCATCCATCCATGTCTTTAACTAACCATCTCAAAATCCAGGCTCACCTAACATCCGCAAAAGACATAACCCTCCGCCAACCCATCGTCGTCTGCCCTCTAGACCACGCAGGCTGCAAGGAAGAAATGGAAGCCATCGAGCAAGCTGCCAGGGAGGCCAGGAATATCAACCCGGATAACCCGATGTTACCGCTTCCGACGATTGTGCGGGTCCAGGACCCAAACGCGTTGCAGTATTTGGGTGTGGCTATTGTGGGGAAAACGAAGAAGCCGGTTATTGAATGAAGGCCGCCATTTATGCTTATTCCTTTGTTTACAGCCGATATGAATATTGACCTAGGAATGCTTCGAGGCATATAGGCCAACTATGAACACGCCGAATATTATGGCCAACACCACGCATTAACGAATCCTTACGGAATTGACGGCTTAAAAGTACCCTATGCTAACCGCCACGTCAGAGACGCCCTTTCCTTTCCGAGTTTCCAATTGAGCCTCGGGGTGTTGACTCACTCCTATCACAACGATGGGCAGGATTGCTCACACCTTACAGCTTCCTCCCTTTCCTGCCCAGCAAGCATGGATGTGTCGGAGAAATGGCGACTGAGAAGCTGAATATTCATTTGCAGCTGTTGTCTAATAGGATGGAGGTTATTTCCAGCAGGCCAGGCGATTCGTCTCCATCCAGAACTCCCTAAGGTCCTTCAATTATCCTCCTCGCACCGTCCCGCCCCATGATGAAATGTTCCGTCGAGGCCGGACAAAATCTGTCTGTTTTTAATGTGACAAATGTCACTTATGTTCGTGTTTATATTTTCTTCTTTTCGTTTCTTTTCCTTCCAGTTAATGGTTATTATTTGTTTCATTGAGATACCTTGATTTGATTATCAACCTTTTTCTTTTTCTCTTTCACACGGCTGGTTTATTCAGGGGCAGGGGAAGCCAGGGCTGGTCTGGACAATTCTTTTCTAGCTTCGCATTTTATTCTCTTGATTTTTGTTTCCTGGCGTTTCTTTTGTTTTGGGGATAGCAGGCGTCCGAATCTTGATTTTTGGAACTCGGGAGGCAGCAGGAAGGAACCATGGCGCTTGGAATTTTGGAGGTTCTTGGTGGGGCTTTCTCATTTCAATCCAGCTTTCTTTACCCTCCGGATAGATCTGTACTTGGGTACGCTCTGGATGTACTAATGTTGCTGTCCGTTGCGCCTATAGTTTGGGGTGGACGAGATATAATTCTGACAGAAGCTATCAAGCTCTCTTGTATATAGGACTAAAGCGCACCAAGAGAAAGCAAATAAACTTAAATATAAGGTAAAAAAAAAAATACAAAAGAATAGATCAAGAGAATATATCCCTGTGAAAATTTAGAAGAAAAAAAAAATGTTTATGCCATGAATCAACTACTGGCAAGGTTGGCCAACATACATCAGCTGGAATCGCATTCAACAAACCCTCAACCCCTTTTCCAATAACTCTCTCAATCCTTCGACCAATTTATCATCCTCACCCCTATTACCCTCCATCCGTTTTCCTATCCGACGCCTCTCCGCCTCTTGGACATGTTGCTGTAGTGTATCCAGCACGGCGCGGTATTGGTGTGACTGGGGCCCAAACGTGGAGAGCGTGTTGGTGAGGTTTGTCGAGAGCTGGGTGACCTATTAGTTTTCTCCGTATTTTTAAATCGGTCTTTAGTATGTATTGGAGTTGAAATAAACTAGTCTCTTACTTGCTCAATTATGTCGTTGTTTGTAGAGGAGGGCATTTATATATATGTAGGTGCTTGTGCTGTGCCCGCAGAAGAGTCGTAGTGGGAATATTAATTACCCTCTAGATGTCAAGATTCTTTGTATCTTGTGTGGAATTGTGACTTTACAGTCACCAAGCTTCTATCTGGGTTGGAATGAAGCCTTTCAACTTATATTTTGCCAGATGCACTGGATTAGTAGTGTGTGCCCTTGCTGCTATAACCCCAAACCCCGCGAACACTCGCAGTGTCAACATCTGAACTTTAACTTCAAAGAAAAAGAAGCCCAACCGACCTCTCTAACTCTTATCTCAGAAATTATTCTATTTATTGCTTATTATAATGCCTATTATGGCATACCTAAGAAATGCAACTAACACTATTATTTCTGTCGGTCAGGCTGTCGCTCGAGAACATACAACCGCCCTGGCTGTTGGTAGTACAGGACATGTCTTCGCTACAGCGCCGAGCACCAGCCCTGCAGTTCTATGTGCTCTTGGTTTTACTACCGGGCCTGTTGCTGCTTCTCTTGTCGCTACCTGGCAGTCTTCAATTGGGCTAGATCAAGCTGGGAGTCTATTGCCACCCTACAAGGAGCTGCGATGGGAAGCGCTGCGGCGGGCACGTTTACATTGGCTTCGAATATTGGAATTGGAATGGCGGAGTCTATCGCAATTGGAGCCCAATGGGCGGATATTAAGGTAAGATTATGTGCAGAACAAGATGGTAACACATTAATGCCTGTTTGTCAGGCTGCCATTTATAGAGATGAAGAGTCAGCTGGCTAAAGACGATGAATAGGTCGCAATCAAAACACAAAACAATCTAATCATAAAATACAAAATCATAAATGCACCAACACCCTGGGTCCATTGTGTATGCTATCACCATTCTAGTAGTTCTACCCTTCACGGCACATCATGTTCGCGTTCCACGCTGCGGAGATCTTTGCTATTCCCCCCCTTTCATGAAGAACTATATCGCAATTATTACGGTCGCTCAATCATGCCTTCGCCGAGTCTCTGGATGCAAATTCATATAAGGAGCCCGCTCCCCCGAGGACAGGAAATCGGACATCGCATATATTTGTAACACTAAATTAAATAACCCGCCATGTCGGAACCTGTCTTTACGCGGGCTGAAGATCAGCCAGTCTCAGACCCATCTGTTAGCCAAACGCTGCGTACCTTTGGCGGCGGAGCTCATACAACCCTGGGTGACACACTACTCATTGAGACTCTTACGCACTTTAACCGTGAGCGTATTCCTGAAAGGCCAGTCCATATATAACCCCTGGACACTTGTTTCATGGAAGCCAAGGTGAGCTAACACCGAGAAGAGTTGTTGATGCTAAGGCTGCCGGGGCCTGGGGGTGAATTCGAAGTCACCAATGATGTGTCCTCGCTTACCTTGGCCAAGTTCCTCAATGGCTTTGGCAAGAAGACCCCAGTGCTCTTCCGTCTGAGGACTACTGGTGGCGAGAAGGGTAGTGACGGTCGATGGTTGATTCAGCTACTGTAAATTTCACTTCCGACCGATGGCACCCATCACCCACTTCTCTGAACAAGATGCGGACCGTATGGCTGGAGTAAACCCGGACTGGCATAACCAGGATCTGTGGGACACCATCGCTCGCAAGCAGTTCCCGGTCTGGAAGCTGTACGTGCAGGTGATGGAGTCTGAAAAGGCTGAGACGTACGGCCGTGCTCTTTTCGATATCAGCAAGGTCTGGCCTCACAAGGAGTTTCCCTTGATTGAGGTTGGCAAAATGACTCTCAACAAGAATGTACGGTTGTCTCTTATAGAGCACATCGAAGGAACACATACTAACGAGACATGCAGCCGGAGAACTACTTTGCAGAAATTGAGCAAGCAGCATTCTCACCGTCGAACATGGTCCCTGGTATCGCAATGACTCCAGATCCTAGTAAGTACATACCTAAACTTGCCCTAAAGTCTTGAACTCGACTGCACACGAACATCCCCTGTCCGATAGTGCCACGAACCCGCATGTTCGCCTGCCCTGACGCCCAACGATACCGCCTCGGAGTCAACTACACACAACTCCCTCCTAACCGCGCAATCTGCCCCGTTTACGCACCCTACCAGCGTGACGACAGGGAACCATCGCCAAGAACTACGGCGGGGACCCCAACGACGAATATACGCAGCGCATTGACCCCGGGTATTCCCAGCCAGGCGCTTCCGGACGTGCGACACACCGAGCGCATCGAGCAAAACGCGTTCCTTGGCCAAAACGAGATTCAACTCGATGACTATGAAATGGCGCAATATAGGGTAGGATTATAAATAAGGCTTGATGTACATAGGCCAGAAGTTCCGAATGGTCTCGCGAGAGACTCCGGGTGTATCAATCTACGAGGGTAGGATTATTTCGAGATTAATTGGCAATTTCTTCTCTTTTCTTTTTTTTTTTTTTTTCCTCCCATAGCCTCGACATATCGGGATTGGAAAAAACCTTTTCACAGCTTAATTTCGATCACGTCTTGAGCTCATTCATGGACGACCCCCAAATTAACGGTGGAGAACTTTCTCACCACGAAAACACGAGGCCACTCGTCTCTGCAAGGCAAGTCCGTTGCAGTTCACCCGTTCCGCCGCCATTCCTCAGTGGCATCATCTTATCCCCCACTATTGTTTGTCTGTCTGTTTGACAATTGGCAACCGGCGAGACCTTGTGGTTCTGTAGAAGAGACTAAATTTTAAGACAACCCACCCGATAAATTTGAGTGATTTGTTCCATAAAAATAAATCTAACCCATATCATCTACCTATATACACAGGATGTTTTGAAGCCCTAGTAATCAGTTTATATATAATGCCTTAGCAAGCTCTATTTGTTATAGTACACCCCCTCCTCCTTTTGAGTATATATAGCTCCATGCCTTGACTTTATAGATTTAATCGAGTTTTTTTAAACAGATTTAGTAAAAGTTTTCAAGCTGTGGACTATCTTTAATAATAGCTTATACACTGCATGCATGAATTTATTTTGTGGATAAAGCTGCAGATTACACCCAAGCGAGTTATTTTGCAAAGTCAAGCAGATACCAATTACTTCCATTTAGAATCGGTTAAAATTGCTCTGGATATATTAATTATAATGCCTCAATCTAATATATTTAAAGTTAAAACAGAGTTTATAATTATCTTGCAGCTCTTACCTTAGTGTCCTTAGTCCCTTACTTGGATTCTAGCCCCTTTGGGACTAGTAGTACTGCTTATATAGTATCTCTATAGAAGGGCCTAAGATCTAAAGTTATAATTTTACTATTTTTATAGATATTATTATATTAAAATACTTAAAGATTTTTTTAGTATAAATTATATATTTTTTACTTACTATAGTAGTTTATTATTTACTATTTTTAGGGTAGAGTATTTTTAATACTTATATATAATCTATTAATAAATAGACTAATAGTTTAGTAGTATAAAATATTTATTTACTAAAATATATAATAAAAAACCTTTTAGTAATTTAACTAGTTTTATAGAACTAAAGTAAAGTATTTTAAGGTTAATAAAGAAAAAATAAATATTTTAATATCTAGAAAATAAAAAAAATCTTTATATTTTTAATAATTATAATAAATAGCTATATTTCTATATCTAGATTTAATAACTAATTAATAATATTCTTTTAATATTCTTAATACACCGGAATCTAAACTTAGCCAATTCTTGGAATTTTACATTAAAAATAGATTTATTTAAAAGCCTATCTCTTACAGAGGCTACTATCTAAATTTTAGGGTAATTAGCCCTATATTGGTGGTGCTATTAATAAAAAGATAATTTTATTAATCTATTAATAGAAAAGGAATATTTCCCTTTACTATACTGCTAATATTAGTCTAAATCCTCTGGAAATTGGATACTGTATATACCTATATTAGCTAAATAATATATCTAAATTTTAAGACTATATAATTAATATTGCCTTTACAATCTACAAGCAAAAAATTTTTACTATAAATTAGTATTTCTAGTGTTTCTAGCTATTTATACTAAGTACCTTTTCTGCACTATATACTATAAATACTATATAAACTGCAGGAGTAGTACCCCCCTTTTATTGCTTTAGTAACTAACTTCTCTTTTCTTTTCTCCTTGCTATACCCAAAAGACTTTACTATAGTTTATATTAGCCTTAGTTCTATTTCTATAATTATAGGCTTAAACAAGACTACCTAGTTTAATAGTTCTCTATAAAAACTATTACCTAGTTTAGCTATTTTAGGTCTATAAAATATAATATACTACCTTTTACTAGCTTTAACTCTCTAAAACTAGTCTAGTTCTACTAGTAAACCTAGTTTTATTTAATATTAGTTAAGAACTGGCTCTATTTTTTAAGGAGACCCTTTTCTTTGTTTAGTCCTTTCTTACTGGCTTTAGTTATAGAACTTTAGCTAGATTAAGGTTTTTCTCTACTTTTCTAGACCAAAAAATAGAGATATTAGTACTACCCCTTTTTCTTTAACTACTACTTTACTTTTACTAGTTATATATCTATTTCTATCTCTATCTATACCTTAGTAGTATAGCTACTAGTATAATAGCTTTGGATTTAGATATTTCTAGTTAGTTTTTAAAGTTTTCCCTCCAAAGAAGCTTCTGGAATTAGTAATTCCCCTCCAAAATAAATTACTACTAGAATAGCTCTTGGACCCTAATTCTAGAAATCTCTCCCCATTATATATACTACTCTTTTTCCTTTTTGTAAAGTTTTCTACCTTTTACTTAAAAAAAAGGTATTTAGTTTACTAGTTCTCTCTAAAAACTAGTAAAGTATAGTAAGCTTGCAAGGTAATTTACCTTAGTTTACTACTTCTAAATAAAAAGTTAGTACTACTGTAGCTAGAATTCTTTTCCTAGCTAGTAATAAACTATTGCTAGCAATATACCTACTCTATTAAATATAGGCAGCTTCCAAAGCTTAGGGGAGAGTCCCTAGAGAATTAGAGCAAAGCTAGTAAATCTAAAAGCTAGAAATTTAGCTTAAAAAAAAGAACCTTAGTTAAGCTATTATAACTATATAAAAAGAAATTAACTTAGTTCTTTAAGATCTAGGCCCTAACTATAATAGAGTTACCAAGCTTTAAGTAAAACTAGACCAATTTAGCCTAGAGGCTCTAAAAACAATATTAAAGTAACCTTTACCCCCGTAATTACCCTAACCTCCAATCCCTACCACCCAGAGCCTACCTAGCTATGCTAGTATAGCTAAAAATAGAATTCCACCAAAAGAAAAGTAGCTTACCCCTTAGTAGCTTTAAGAGCTAAAGGTTAGAAGTCCTGCCCTAGCTAAACTTTTAGCTACTATTCTATATATAGTAGCCCTTGCAAAGATTAATAAAACTACTAAAAAGTATAGAATTAGACTCTTTTTAGGGGCTAGAAAATTGGCTAGCTCTAAGATTATTCTAGTAGCTAAAAATATAGCTACTAAGAATAGAGCTAAAGTAAATAAAGTATAGCTTAATACCTTTGGTAAGTAAAAGAAAAATAAGGTCTATACTAAAAGGTATATAGTTCTAGTATATAGAGTATACAAGGAAGCCTTTAAATAAAACTAGTAAAAAATTAGAAAAGCTAATATTCTAAAGTATAACTTTAATCTTAAAGGGTTTCTTAGAATTTAGTAATTTTACTAAAGAAAAGCTACTCTAAAGAATACTAAAAAGTCTAGCTCTATACTTCTAGATCTCTAAACCCCTAAGTAAGCTAACTACCTAATTAATAATAGACTAGTTATTAAGAATAAACTTAAAACTATAAAGCTATTTAACTCTATATACCTAGTTTCTAGATATTATTAATGCCAGGGGTATAGCTACTAAGCTAGATACTGTACTAAGGCCTCTAAATATAGTTTCTGCTTTAAGGGAGACTATAGATTTAAATATTGCCCCTAAAGGGGGACCTCTCTAGAGCTAAGTACTCTAACTACCAAGGAAAATATACTTCTAGAGATATACAATACCCTAAATACAAGGTTAAAATAGAGAGAATAGCTTTAGCTAAAGAAAATAAACCTAAATTCTTTACTAGCAGGCAGGAAAATAAGCTTCTAATTTAATTACAGGAACTAACACCCTTTAAAGCCTCCTAACTCTAGCCTAGTAGTAAAAGATCTAGGTTAGAACCTTTTACCCAAGCTACTAGAAAGAAAGAAAGGCCTTTAGACCTAGAAATTACCTAGAGAACTACTATAAATTTCTATTTAAGAATAGAGATACTATTTTAGGCTAAATCTTAGAGTTAAGCTAAATTAGTAAATAAAATAGATACTATAGAGAAAAATCCAGAGGTATACTAGAATCCCTCTAATTTTTAATAAAGGTGGCTTAATATAATATCTACCTAAGGAAGGATATTATACTTAGAATAATAGAGAATCTATAGCTATTTAGCTTCTACTTTATAGCTATTTAGAAACCTTGGAAGGATACTAGACTATACTAGACTATAGAAAGGTCTAGTACCCAGTAGTTACCTCTATATCTAGGTAAATTCTATATAAATACCTACTTTCTACTAAATACCTCTTTATATAAGCCTGGAACCTAGTTTGTAGATTTTCTATATCTAAATATTATAATTCTTACAATTTTGGAAGAAGAGAAGGAGGTTAAAGTTATAAATATATATTTACTACCCCTAGAAGTATATAGTACTATAGATAGGCTTTCTCCAATCTATAAGCTTTAAAAATTAGAACTAAATACTAGCTCTAATATTTTACTAGAAGACTTTAATCTTTACTATTCTCTTTAGAATGCTATAGAATCTACTAATGTTACAGATCAGGCTGCCTTTACAAATATTTGCAGCAGAGGGCTGCTCTTGCCAATATCTGTTGGAGGGGGTTCTTCTGGGTTCTGTATAGATTAGGCTGCCTTTACCAATATTTGCAGCAGAGGGCTGTTCTTGCCAATATTTATTGGAGGGGGTTCTTCTGGGTTCTGTATAGATTAGGCTGCCCTTACCAATATTGGCACCAATATTTGCAACAAAGGGCTGCTCTTACCAATATCTGTTGGAGGGGGTTCTTCTGGGTTCCAGTGTAGAGATATATAAATAAGCTATTGGGCCTAACCTAACCTTTCTTCTTTCTCTTCTTAACCTCTGTTTCTTGTTAGCTAGGTATAAATAGAATAAGCTCTGCTTGTATTTACTATTTATAATATAAACAGAGGTTTGTTCTATTATCTATATATTAAAAAAGGACTGGGGAATAACTAGATACTGTCTTTTCTGTCTAGATCCAAAAGTAGGTATATTTTCCTTAATTCTTACCTTTACAATGCATTAAAATCTGTTAACAAGCTCTGTACTTAATTAATAGACTGCAAGCATTATTTAAAACAACTTTTTATTATAGTAAAGATTACTAATGCCCAGGGGGGTAAGCAATATATATCCTTCTTTAAGGTCCCCACCAGCAATAGAGATAGGGTTTACATTATTAACAAGGATAATTTTATTAAACAGGCTGCAAATAACACAGAGGCATTGTTTAACCTTTTAAGAGAGAACACAGACTACTGGCTTGACAACCTTAATAAGGTTAAGAAGTAACTTATTGCAAAAGAGATTAAGGCAGAAGATTACTGTAAGGGCTAGGCCAAAGCTTAAGAAGAGAATATATCTCTTAAGGAGTATTTATATAAGGCAAGCTCTGCTCCCTTAGTCTCTAAAGGGGGATATTGCAAGAAGTCTAAGAAGATTCCAGACCCTTCCTTATTCTTGGGCTCTAAGAAAAATAACTTTAAGAACTGGTTCTCTTTTATAAAGGGGAAACTCTATATAAATGCCAATTGCTATAATACTAATAAGCTCCAAAAGGTTTATATCCAGGGTTAACTTAAGAAAAATACTGCTAAGTATATCTATCTCTATCTAGATATTAAAGATAAATTGTTTATCTATATATTTAATAAGCTTCTAAAGGTCCTGCAGGACTTCTATTGCAATCTAAACTGTAAAGAAAAAGCCAAAGATAACTTTACTAAACTCTAGTTTAATAAAGAAGATAATTTTAAAGTCTTCCTTATAAAGTTCCAATATTTGGTCTGCAATACCAATGTTTCTGCCAGCAATTATAAGTATAAGCTAAATTGCTACTTGTACTAGCAGTTCTGTAAAAAAGCTATCTTTACCTATATCTGCAAGGACTATAAGGATTTTGTAAATAAATATAAGGAGATTGCTTATAACCTTAAGGTAATTAATACTGCTAAGGCCTGTAACTGTAACTGCAATTATAACTGTGGCCATAACAACAAGGAAGCTACCTTAAAGGACAATAAACCTACTGGTAATTACAATGGTAGTAATAATAAGAAAGACTATAGCAGGGAGTATACTATTTAAGGAAATTACTATAAATATAGTTAGCCTGGATATATAGCAAAGTACTGTCCCAATAAAAGAAACAATAATAAGCTTGCCAAACTGGAGTACAAGGAGTTAGAAAATAAGGAGCCCTAAGGAAAGTCTTCTCCTTAGGGTATAGGTAGGTTAATTTTAATTTATTAGAAATTAACCTTAGTTAGTTAATGGATAGCAAGAGTTTTTGTATATTATATAAAATAGCAAAGAATAGATACTGTATACAGACAAACTCCTTCCTTACTAATACTGGAGCAAATATATATTTAATTATTAACACCAAGCTTACTATACAAGCCACCAAGACATTTGGTATATACACTGAGAGGCTAAAGACACTATGCAGAGTAACTGGGTATAATAGAAAAGGCCAAATACAAGTAATATATATTATTGGCTTGGACCTTAAGGTTACAGGGCAATGTATCCAAAATTAGCCATTTATTATACTTGATCTAGGACAGTATAATATAATTATTGGAAGGAAATAGCTAGCAAAACAGGATATCTAGCTGGATATAAGGAATTAGAGAATAATCTAGCTAGATAAGTATATTAATAGTAAAAAGGAGTTAAATACTAGCAGGGAAGGAAAGTAGTTACTACTATTGGGGTTAGGGTATAAGATTACAATCCTTTGCTATAATTTTACCAAGCCTATAGCCAGAACCAAGGACTAAGAGAATACCAACAGGCATAACTGCCTTCTAGAGCAGGAGAATAAAAGAATTTAGAAACAGAAAGCAATCTATAGCTTATAGAGGGTAAATAGAACCCTTATTAATAATTGTTTAATAGAAGCAGCAAAGATATAGCAGGCTCTGGAAGAAAAGATATTAATGCTAACTAATTAGTAGCCAAGGCTACACCACCAGAATTGGTCTATTAAGCCTGGCCTGGCAGGACCTGGTGCTAACCTAACTAGGGTTAATAGGTACCCTATATACAAAAAAGCAAATACTACACTACAGTAACTAAGGTTTAATATTGCATTGATTGGTGTAGTTAGTATAAAAATAAATCTCTATTAAGAAGATACTGTAGCCTTTACCCTAAGCCTCTATAAATTAGATTAAATAATTAATCTAAAACAAGACTATAAGTAGCAGGACAAGGAGCAAGAATATAAAAAGTAGAAGATATAGAAGGCAGTAAACTATATTCTTCCTGTATACTATAAGGATTATTGCAATGTCTTTTTAAAGAAGGATTCTAACAAACTTACACTAATTAAGGAAGAAGCTAATATAAAGATTAAGCTTATAGAACTAAATAACTTATATTTCTATCTACTATATAAGTATAGTACAGAGAAACTGGAGGAAATAAAGTACTATATTGTTAATAATCTAAATAAAGAATTTATTGTACTAAGTTATACTCCTTATACTATACTAATTCTGTTTACCCAGAAAGCAAATAGAAAGCTTTAATTCTGTATAGACTATTGTTAGCTTAATGTAATTATATAGAAAGACTAATACCCATTGCTACTAATTAATAAGCTTCTGCAGAGAATTAGCTCTGCAAAAATCTTCTCTAAGATTAATATCTAACAAGCTTTTTATAAGATTAGGATCCACCTAGAATCTAAGGATCTAATATTATTCTAGATAAGATATAGATTATTTAAATATTGTATTATTTCTTTTGGGCTAATAAATAGTTCTGCTATATTTTAGCAATATATAAATAGCCTCTTTATAGACTGCCTGGATAGGTTCCTTACTGTATACCTTAACAATATCCTAATATATTTAGAGAATAAAAGTAAATATATACTCTATATAAAAACAGTACTGCAATGTCTAAGGGAGGCAGGGTTACAGGCTAACTTACAGAAATTAGAGTTCTATATTAAACAGACTAAGTATCTTAGTTTTATTGTCTCTATAGATAGTATTAAGGCTAATCCAGATAAGGTTTCTGTTATATATAATTGGTCTGCACCAATATTAGTAAAAGAAGTACAGTTATTCCTGGGATTCTACAATTACTATTAGTATTTTATTAAGGATTATAGTAAGATTACTAGACTGCTTATATAGCTAATACAGAAGGATATACCTTTTATCTTTAGCAAGAAATATTAGGCTATATTTTAATACCTAAAAGAAGCTCTCCTTAGTATAGCTATCTTGCAATATTACAATAACTACCTAGAGACTTATCTAGAGACTAATTTATTGGACAGTATTATAGGGGAAGTTCTTAGCTAGCTATATAATAATAGTTTCTGGTATCCAGTTACCTTTTATTTAAGGACAATGCTGCCTGCCAAATTAAACTATACTATTTACAACAAAGAGTTACTGGCAATTGTAGCCTGTATAAAGAAATAGCATTATAAGTTAGAGGAACTATAGAGTATATTGCCTATCTAGATTTATTCTAACTATAAAGCACTGGAGTACTTTATAACAAAGCAATAACTAAATTTCTAATAAGTAGGCTAGGCAGAATATCTCTCTTAATTTCTATTTTAAATTTAGTATTGTACTGGAAAACTAAATGGCATTGCCAATACATTGTTTTAACAGGAGGACTTAATTAAGGAACAGTAGCTAGGCTACAATAAGTATTATATATAGATAATTCTTGGAGAAAATTAAGTAAGCCCAAGGGTTTAGGCCAAACTTAACCTAATTAAGATAGAAAACCTAGATCCTAAATTAATATTGGTTAATTAGATACTTATAGCTAACTGCAATAATCCATTACTCCAGACTCTATGCAACCAAGCAATTAACCAAAATCCTAAGAATTGGTCTATATTACAGGGCCTTCTGCTCTAGAAAGGAAAACTGTATATCCCTAAAGGGGGGGAGGGAGAATATCTGTATACTAAATTGCTTAACAAGATCCACAAGCAACCAATGGCTGCCTACCCTAGTTAGAGCAAAATGCAGCAGATTGTAATATAACAATATTACTGGCCTGGCATAGGTGCTAAGATAAATTAATATATATAAAATTATTAAACTTACTAGTATACCTACTTACTAAGAGACTTGCTACCTGGGTTACTATAACTACTACTGGTGCCTAACTAACTATAGTAATATATCTTAATGGATTTTATAATGTTTCCACCTAATAGGCATAGATACAATACAGTGTATATAGTGGTTAACTGGTTAAGTAAGTAAGTCCAATCTATACTGTATACTAAGTATATAACAGGGCAAGATATAGCTTATCTTTTTAAGAATACTATATTGCCCAAGCATAGTCTACTAGATACAATAGTCTTGGATTATAGCCTGCAGTTTATATTGGAATTTTGGAACAAGCTAATAAAGATTCTGGGTATTAAGCTAAAACTCTCTACTGCTAACTATATATAGATAGACAGACAGACCAAAATTGCAAATTAGTACCTGGCACTATATTTGTAGCTATACATTAACTATTACCAGAATAACTGGTTAGAATAGCTACCAATTATAGACTATACTGTAGCTTTGTTACTGTATAAGATAATAGGTCTATTACCTTTTAAAATTAAACAAGGTTTTTAACTATAAATATTGTTTAACTGGCAGGATTACTTAGACAGGGAGATATTACCAAGGAAGTTAGTAAACCACCAGGATACCAAACAATATACTAAGTAGATACAAGAGATATAGGACTACACTAAAAGAAATATAAGGTCTATACAGGAGAATTAGAAAAAGCAGGCTAATAAATACTGCTATAAAATTAATTTTTAGAAGGGTAACCTGGTTTATATTTAGATAAACTGTTAGGATACAGGCAGACCCAGCAAGAAACTAGATAACTAGATAGATAGTCCCTGGCCAATTGTTAATAAAATTAGTAACTTCTATCTGGTTAAGGTCCCTAATTTAGTAAAGGTTTACCCAGTATTTTTACCTAATAAGCTCTAGCTTGCTGCAGATAATCTACTACCTAGCTAGATCCCAGAGCCTAAGCCTCTGGTTAAGATTAATAGCAAATTAGAGTACAAAGTTAATAAAATCCTTGCTATCTATAAATACTACTCCAAGCTACAATACTAGGTAAGTTAGCTAGAATATAACAGTAATCTAACCTAGTATTTTGCTTTAAATTTCTGCAATGCTGCTGTAAAGCTCTGTAACTTCTATTCTAAGTAACCTATAGAGCCTGGTCTACTAGCAAACTTGCAATATTGGCTTAATTGTACTGCAAATAACAAGGATACCAATAAGTAGCTAGATAATAATAAGCTACTTGCACAATTAAGGGTCCAATCTTTATAAGGGGGGGGGGTAGTATTATAGATTAGGCTACCTTTACAAATATTTGCAGCAGAGGGCTACTTTTACCAATATCTGTTAGAGGGGGTTTTTCTGGGTTCTGTATAGATTAGGCTGCCTTTACTAATATTTACAGCAGAGGGCTGTTCTTGCCAATATTTGTTGGAGGGGGTTCTTCCAGGTTCTGTATAGATTAGGCTGCCCTTACCAATATTGGCACCAATATTTGCAACAAAGGGCTGCTCTTACCAATATCCATTGGAGGGGGTTCTTCTGGGTTCCAGTGTAGAGATATATAAACAAGCTATTGGGCCTAACCTAACCTTTTTTCTTTCTCTTCTTAACCTCTGTTTCTTGTTAGCTAGGCATAAATAGAATGAGCTCTGCTTGTATTTACTGTTTATAACACTAAGACCTATAAAATAGTAAAGAATCTATTAAAAATTATAGCTAGTTTAGGCCTAGAGCTACTTACCCCCTCTAAAATACCTATATAGATTAGATATCTTTCTAAAATAACTATTAATCTTTCTTTTAGCTCTATAGATATAGTAAATAAGCTTATTTCTATATCTACCTCTAAAAATCTTTAGTATAGATCTAACTATATACTTATAGTATTGGACTTTAACCTAGAAACAGTACTAGATTAGCTAAATTAAAGTAGATATAAATAGAAGAATACTAATTAAGAAAAAGTCTAAATTTTAGTCTAAAATCTTTAGTTTCTAAATAGCCTAAATAGTAAAGAAAAAGTAGAGTAGTATATCTACTATTTACAGTAAAAGATTCTTAGTATTGCTAAAATTACTATTTTAAAAATAAAAGAAAGCTCTAAACCAAGCCAAAAAGCTACTCTATAGTAGAACTAAAAGATTGCTAGCCTAATTTAGGAGGAGAGAAGCCTTAGAGTAAGGGCTACCTATCTAAACCTAGTTAAATAAGCTACTAAAGCCAAGAAAAAGGCTATTAAAGAGTCTAAAAGGTTCTAATTTAGATAATTTATCTATAAGCTTAGGGAAAATAGAGTAGTTTTATAGAAACTAGCAAGGTAGAAAAGGTTAAAAAGTTACTTACCTATAGAGCTACCCTTAGTTTTCTCTTTAAAGACTGGCAATAGAGAGATAGCTACTATATACCAGTAGAAATCTTAGAAATTTATAAACTAATTCTTTCCTTAGCTTCTAGAAGTAGATTTTAGAGATATAGAACAAGAAAATAGCTTTCCCCCTACCCTAGAAGAATTAGAACCTTCTACAGAGAAGGAGATTAGCTAATTTATAAAGGTAATAGTCTTTTAAAAAGCCCCTGGCCTAGATAGTATTTCTAATAGATTTCTAAAAGCCTTAGAACCTTCCCTCTATAAACCAATGTAAATTTTTATAGAGAAATATTAAAATTAGCAATACTATCTAAAGATCTTTAAAACTACCAAAACAGTAGTTTTAAGAAAGCCTAGAAGGCTAGACTACTCTGTAGCTAAGGTATAGAGGCCTGTAGTACTCTTAAATACTCTAGAAAAGATTATAGAAGAAGTTATAGCTAGAAGGCTATAAAATATAGCTAAGAAATATAGTTTTCTTTTTACTACCTAATTTAGAGCTAGAAAGGGCTATTTAACTACCTATACTTTAGATCTACTACTAGGTATAATTAGAACTATATAGTAGGAAAATCTATTAAAGAAAGGTATAGTCTTTATTCTTTCTTTAAATATAACTAGAGCCTTTAACTATATTATTCCAGAAAGGCTAGTCTATATTCTAAAGAAAAAGGATATTCTAGAGTCTCTAGTAAACTAGGTTAGAAGTTTTATATAGAATAGAGTCTCTATTCTTTGGTTTAAAAATAAACCTTCTAAGATATTTAATATCTATACTGGAACTTCCCAAGAATTTTATATATCTATAATTTTATTTCTCTTCTATAATACTGAATTGGTAGATCTATACAATCTAGAACACTAAAAAGTATTAAGTATAGGCTTTAGTAATAATATAAATATTATAGCCTATAGAAAGTCTACTAAGTAGACTACTAGAGCCTTAAATAAGGTCTATAGAAGGTATATTGCCTAGGCAAAGAGATATAGAGCTAGATTTACCCCTAAAAAGTACTCTCTAATATATTTTTTAAGAAATACTAAAAGGTTTAACCTTAGAAAGCTACTAGTTTTAGAAGAAACTAATATAACTATTTAACTATAAAAGAGTCTTAGAATTCTAGGTTTATTTCTAGATTCTAGATTAAATTAGTTACAGTATTATAAAGCAATAGAGAAAAAATTAGCTACCTAAACCAATATATTGGCTAGGTTAACTGGCTCTACCTAGGGTATTCTATTGGAGAAAGAAAGACTACTATATAAAACAGTAGTTCTACTAGTAATTACCTATACCTCTATAGCCTAGTATATATCTACCCTGGATAGAAACTTTAAAGGATTAACTAAAAAACTAGAAACCTTCTAAAACAATACTCTAAGAATAGTTAGTAAAGGGTTTAGAGCTACTCCAATCTATATATTAAAAATAGGTACTAGAATTGCCCCCCTAAATCTAGTTTTAGATACCTAGATTGCTCTATATAGAAGGAAAATAGCAGGCTCTAGAATTAAAAACCTAATTAAGGAAAAATACCTTAAAATTTAGATAAAGCTTTAAAAACCAAGGAACTACTAATACTAGAACTAGCTTAATAAAAGAATTAGGTATCTAGAGAAAACTATAGAGAATTAGTAGAATCTCTGGCTAAGGAATAGATTAAGGTAAGAGAATAGATTCTCTAGTAAATCTTAGGCTAGAGAAGCAATACTAGCTCTCTAGAGAAAGAAATAGAGTGTTATAAACAGTAAATGTAAGCAGAGCTTATTCTATTTGTGCCTAGCTAACAAGAAACAGAGGTTAAGAAGAAAAAGAAAAAAGGTTAGGTTAGGCCCAATAGCTTATTTATATATCTCTACACTGGAACCTAGAAGAACCCCCTCCAACAGATATTGGTAAGAGCAGCCCTTTGTTGCAAATATTGGTGCCAATATTGGTAAGGGCAGCCTAATCTATACAGAACCTAGAAGAACCTTCTCTAACAAATATTAGCAAGAACAGCCCTCTGCTGCAAATATTGGTAAAGGTAGCCTAATCTATATAGAACCCAGAAGAACCCCCTCTAACAAATATTGGTAAGAACAGCCCTCTGCTATAAATATTGGTAAAGGTAGCCTAATCTATAACACTACCCCCCCCCTTATAAAGATTGGACCCTTAATTGTACAAGTAGCTTGTTATTGTCTGGCTACTTATTGGTATCCTTGTTATTTGCAGTGCAATTAAGCCAATACTGCAAGTTTACTGGTAGACCAGGCTCTATAGATTACTTAGAATAGAAGTTACAGAGCTTTGTAGTAGTATTGTAGAAATTTAAAGCAAAATATTAGGTTAAATTACTGTTATATTCTAGCTAACTTACCCAGTATTACAGCTTGGAGTAGTATTTATAGACAGCAAGGATTTTGTTAACTTTGTACTCCAATTTACTATTAATCTTAACTGGAGGTTTAGGCTCTGGGATCTGGCTGGGTAGCAGATTATCTATAGCAAGCTAGAGTTTATTAGGCAAAAATACTGGGTAAACCTTTACTAAATTAGGGACCTTAACTAGATAGAAGTTACTAATTTTATTAATAATTGGCCAGGGACTATCTATCTAGTTATCTAGCTTCTTGCTAGGTCTGCCTGTATTCCAATAGTTTATCTAAATATAAACCAGGTTACCCTTCTAAAAATTAATTTTATAGCAGTATTTATTAGCCTGCTTTTTTTAATTCTTCTGTATAGACCTTATATTTCTTTTGGTATAGTTCTATATCTCTTGTATCTGCTTGGTATATTGTTTAGTATCCCAGTAGTTTACTAACTCCCTTAGCAATATCTCCCTGTCTAAGTAATCCTGCCAGTTAAATAATATTTATAGTTAAAAACCTTATTTAATTTTAAAAGGTAATAGACCTATTGTTTTATACAGTAATAAAGCTACAGTATAGTCTATAATTAGTAGCTATTCTAACCAGTTATCCTGGTAATGGTTAATATATAGCTATAAATATAGTGCCAGGTACTAATTTGTAATTTTAGTCTGTCTGTCTGTCTGTATATAGTTAGTAGTAGAGAGTTTTAGCTTAATACCTAGAATCTTTATTAGCTTATTCTAAAATTCCAATATAAACTGCAGGCTACAATCCAAGACTATTATATCTAGTAAACTATACTTAGGCAATATAGTATTTTTAAAAAGACAAGCTATATCTTACCCTGTTATATACTTAGTATACAGTATAGATTAGACTTACTTGCTTAACTAGTTAACTACTATATACACTATATTATATCTATACCTATTGGGTGAAAATATTATAAAATCCATTGAAATATATTACTATAGTTAGTTAGGCACTGGTAGTAGTTATAGCAACCCAGGTAGCAAGTCTCTTAGTAAGTAGGTATACCAGTAAGTTTAACAATTCTGTATATATTAATTTATCTTAGTACCTATGCCAGGCCAGTAATATTATTATATTACAATCTGCTGTATTTTGCTCTAACTAGGGTAGGCAGCCATTGGTTGCTTGTAGATTTTATTAAGTAATTTAGTATATAGATATTCTTCCTCCCCCCCTTTAGAAATATACAGTTTTCCTTTCTAGAGCAGGAGGCCCTGTAATATAGACTAATTCTTAGAATTTTGGTTTATTACTTAGTTATATAGGGTCTAGAGTAATAGGTTATTGTAGTTGGCTATAAGTATTTAATTAACTAATATTAATTTAGGATCTAGGTTTTCTATCTTAATTAGGTTAAGTTTAGCCTAAACCCTTAGGCTTACTTAATTTTCTCTAAGGATTGTCTATATATAATACTTATTATAGCCTAGCTACTGTTCCTTAATTAAGTCCTTCTGTTAAGATAATGCATTGGCAATGCTATTTAGTTTTCCAGTGCAATACTAAATTTAAAATAGAAATTAAGAAAGATATTTTACCTAGCCTATTTATTAAAAATTTAGTTATTGCTTTGTTATAAAGTACTTTAGTACTTTGTAGTTAGAATAAATCTAGATAGATAATATACTCTGTAGTTCCTCTAACTTACAATGCTATTTCTTTATATAGGCTACAATTGCCAGTAACTCTTTGTTATAAATAGTATAGTTTAATTTAGCAGGCAGCATTGTCCTTAAATAAAAGGTAACTAAATACCAGAAACTATTATTATATAGCTAGCTAAGAACTTCCCCTACAATACTGTCCAATAAATTAGTCTCTAGATAAGTCTCCAGGTAATTATTGTAATATTGCAAGATAGCTATACTAAGGAGGGCTTCTTTTAGGTATTGGAATATAGCCTGGTATTTTTTATTAAAGATAAAAGGTATATCCTTCTGCATTAGCTATATAAGTAGTCTAGCAATCTTACTGTAATCCTTAACAAAATACTAATAGTAATTGTAGAATTCTAGAAATAACTGTACTTCTCTTACTAATATTAGTGCAGACCAATTATATACAACAGAAACCTTATCTAGATTAACCTTAATACTATCTATAGAGACAATAAAACCAAGATACTTAGTCTATTTAATATAGAACTCTAATTTCTGTAAGTTAGCCTATAACCCTACCTTCTTTAGACATTGCAGTACTGTTTTTATATAGAGTATATATTTACTTTTATTCTTAGAATATATTAGAATATTGTTAAGGTATACAGTAAGGAACCTATCCAGGCAGTCTATAAAGAGGCTATTTATATATTGCTAAAATACAGCAGAACTATTTATTAGCCTAAAAGAAATAATACAATATTTAAATAATCTATATCTTGTCTGGAATAATGTTAGATCCTTAGATTCTGGGTAGATTCTAATCTTATAAAAAGCTTATTAAATATTAATCTTAGAGAAAATTTTTGCAGAGCTAATTCTCTGCAGAAGTTTATTAATTAGTAGCAATAGGTATTGGTCTTTCTATATAATTATATTAAGCTAACAATAGTCTATATAGAATTAAAGCTTTCTATTTACTTTCCAGGTAAACAGAATTGGTGCAGTGTAAGGAGTATAACTTAGTACAATAAATTCTTTATCTAGATTGTTAACAATATAGTACTTTATTTCCTCCAGTTTCTCTATACTATACTTATACAGCAGATAGAAATATAAGTTATTTAGTTCTATAAGCTTAATCTTTATATTAGCTTTTTCCTTAATTAGTGTAAGTTTGTTAGAATTCTTCTTTAAGAAGACATTGCAATAATTCTTATAGTATATAGAAAGAATACAGTCTACTGCCTTCTATATTTTCTACTCCTTATATTCTTGCTCCTTATTTTACTGCTTATAGCCTTGTTTTAGATTAATTATTTAATCTAATTTATAGAGGCTTAGGGTAAAGGCTACAGTATCTTCTTAATGGAGATTTATTTTTATACTAACTGTACCAATCAATGCAATATTAAACCTTAGTTACTGCAGTGTAGTATTTGCTTTTTTGTATACAGGGTATCTATTAACCCTGGTTAGGTTAGTACTAGGTCCTGCTAGGCCAGGCTTAAGGAACCAATTCCAGTGGTATAGCCCTAGCTACTAATTAGTTAGTATTAATATCTTTCCTTCCAGAGCCTGCTGTATTTTTGCTGCTTCCATTAAATAATTACTAACAAGGGTTCTACTTACCCTCTATAAGCTATTAATTGCTTTCTGTTTCTAAATTCTCTTGTTCTTCTGTTCTAGAAGGTAATTGCACCTGTTAGTATTCTCTTAGTCCTTGGTCCTGGCTGCAGGCCTAGTAAAATTACAGCAAAGGATTGTAATCTTATACCCTAACTCCAATAGTAGTAACTACTTTCCTTCCTTACTGGTGTTTAACTTCTTTTTACTATTAATATACTTGTCTAGCTAGATTATTCTCTAATTTCTTATATCTAGCTAGATATCCTGTTTTGCTAGCTATTTCCTTCCAATAATTATATTATACTGTCCTAGATTAAGGATAATAAATGGCTAATCTTAGATACATTGCTCTACTACCTTAAGGTCCAAGCCAATAATGTACATTGCTTGTATTTGGCCTCTTCTATTATACCCAGTTACTCTGTATAGTATCTTTAGCCTCTCAGTATATATACTAAATATCTTGGTGGCTTGTATAGCAAGCTTGGTATTAATAATTAAATATATATTTGCTCCAGTATTAGTAAGGGAGAAGTTTATCTATATACAGTATCTATTCTTTGCTATTTTATATAATATACAAAAACTCTTGCTATCCATTAACTAACTAAGGTTAATTTCCAATAAATTAAAATTAACCTATCTATACCCTAAAAAAAAGACTTTCCTTAGGGCTCCTTATTTTCTAACTCCTTATACTCTAGTTTGGCAAGCTTATTGTTATTTCTCTTGTTAGAACAGTACTTTGCTATATATCTAGGCTAACTATACTTATAGCAATTTCCTTAAATAGTATACTCCCTACTGTAGTCTTTCTTTTTATTACTACTATTGTAATTACCAGTAGGTTTGTTATTCTTTAAGGTAGCTTCCTTGTTATTATAGCTATAGTTACAATTGTAGTTATAATTATAGGCCTTAGCAGTATTAATTACCTTAAGGTTATAAGCAATCTCCTTATACTTATTTATAAAATCCTTATAGTCCTTATAGATATAGGCAGAGATAGCTTTTTTACAGAACTACTAGTACAAGCAGTAATTTAGCTTATACTTATAATTGCTGGCAGAAACATTGGTATTATAAACTAAATATTAGAACTTTGTAAGGAAGACTTTAAAATTATTTTCCTTATTAAACTAAAGTTTAGCAAAGTTATCTTTGGCTTTTTCTTTGTAGTTTAGATTGCAATAGAAGTCCTGTAGGACCTTTAGGAGCTTAATAGATATATAGACAAATAATTTATCTTTAATATCTAGATAGAAATAGATATACTTGGCAGTATCCTTCTTAAGTTAACCCTAGATATAAACCTTTTGGAGCTTGTTAGTATTATAGTAATTAGTATTTGCATAGAGTTTTTCCTTTATAAAAGAGAACTAGTTTTTAAAGTTATCTTTTTTAGAGCCCAAAAATAAAGAAGGGTCTAGAATCTTCTTAGACTTCTTACAATGTCCCCCTTTAGAGACTAAGGGAGCAGAGCTTGCCTTATATAAATACTCCTTAAGAAATATATTCTTTTCTTAAGCTTTGGCCTAGCCCTTGCAGTAATCTTCTGCCTTAATCTCTTTTGTAACAAGTTACTTCTTAACCTTATTAAGGTTATTAAGCCAGTAGTCTATATTCTCTCTTAAGAGGTTAAATAATGCCTCTGCATTATTTACAGCCTATTTAATAAAATTATTCTTATTAATAATGTAAACTCTATCCCTGTTACTAGTAGAGACCTTAAAGAAGGATATATATTACTTACCCCCCTGGGTATTAGTAACCTTTACTATAATAAAAAGTTATTTTAGATAATACTTATAGTCTATTAATTAAGTACAGAGCTTGTTAATAGATTTTAATACATTGTAAAGGTAAAAATTAAAGAAAATATACCTACTTTTAGATCTAGATAGAAAAAACAGTGTCTAGTTATTCCCCAGTCCTTTTTTAATGCATGGATAATGGAACAAACCTCTGTTTATATTATAAATAGTAAATACAAGCAGAGCTTATTCTATTTGTACCTAGCTAACAAAAAACAGAGGTTAAGAAAAGAAAGAAAAAAGGTTAGGTTAGGCCCAATAGCTTATTTATATATCTCTACACTGGAACCCAGAAGAACCCCCTCCAATAGATATTGGTAAGAGTAGCCCTTTGTTGCAAATATTGGTGCCAATATTGGTAAGGGCAGCCTAATCTATATAGAACCCAGAAGAACCTCCTCCAATAAATATTGGTAAGAATAGCCCTCTGCTGCAAATATTGGTAAAGGCAGCCTAATCTATACAGAACCCAGAAGAACCCCCTCTGACAAATATTGGCAAGAACAGCCCTCTGCTGCAAATATTGGTGAAGACAGCCTAATCTGTAACATAGAGTAAAATTACTAGGGAACTAGACCTTAGAATTAACTACTACTACCTAACTCTAGATTATAGACCTCTAAACCTTTATAGAGGTCTCTAAAAAGTTTAGTACTCTCTAGCTATATAGCTTAGAACTAGAAAGATTGGTCTAGCTACTTTTCTCTATAAGTAAGGGGTTTCTAGCTATAATAGCCCTCTATATTTTTGTAGAAAAGGTTAAGAAACTCTAGCCTATATTACTATATACTGTAAAAAGTATACTCTAGAAAGAAAGGCTCTATAAGCTTAAATAGACAATATAAATTTTAAAAGGCTCTTAGAAAGTACAAAGGAAATTAACTACCTAACTAGATAGTGGCTCTAACAGAGAATTCTACTATAGTTCTATTTAGTAAATTCTTTGTTCTATAGAATATAGAAAGTAGCCTGCTTGTTTATTTATATTGCTTTTATTCTATTTATTATACTATTTTCTTTTACTTTTACTTTTTCTCTTTTCTGTCTCTCTCTTTTCTATTTTATTCTCTATATCTATACTATACCTCTCTTTTCTTTTCTTTGTATAGCTAAAATAGACAATAGTTTTCTTTTATTGTATACTAAAAGCCCTGTACTATCTACTCTGTTTAGCCTTTAGGGCAGTAGTCTAGTAGTTTACTGTCCGGGCACCTTGCTTAGGCTAGCAGGGGTGCAGGTTTAAGTTCTGCTAAAGGTACAGTAAATTAATCCAGAGGGAATTAGTAAGCTATACTACTATTTTCCTTATATAAGTATATTAACTATTACTAATATTTCTAACCTAATAGAGACTGGGTACCTCTAGAAGGAAGGTTTATTAGTAATAATAGCTAAGTATACTACTTAAATTATACCTAAGTAGAAACTAGTTAGAAGGGTTATATTAAGTTATTAGGGAGCCTAATATCTAGTCTATTATATATACATTAAAGCTAGCAGGAGGCCTAATATTCTAGCTAGTAGAGACTTTGGAAATATACTTTAAGAAAAAATTAGTTAAAAAAATAGAGTATACTTAATAATATATAGACTTAATTAATAAGCCTTAATATATATAGGCTAGAAGTTTCCAATAGTTTTACTAAGAGACTCTGGGTGTATTAATCTACTACTACTCTCTTTATTGGTTTTACTTTATTTATTTATATAACCTTTTGTACCTTTATTAGTTATTTAGCTTTTATTACTCTATTTGTCTTGCTTTAAAGAACTGTCAATTTCTAACTGTATAGAAATACTGGGTAGGCTTAATATTAAGAAAGTAGGCTTAATAAAGTATATATGTACTAGTCTAGTAGCTTCCAATGGCCCTTAAGGCTTAGGGTATATTAATTTATTATTATTATTATTAACTAATTAATAATTTACTACTATTATAAAGTTTTTAGTTTAAATCTAGTAAAGAATATTTTTTTTTATTTTAAAAACTTAGAATAATACCCAGGGAAATAATAAAAAATAATAATAATAAAAAATAGTAATAATAGTAATAATAATAATAATAATATATTAATATAGCCTCTATAGTGCAACAGGTAAGTGTTGCAGTTAGAGCTATAATAATAAATTAATACACCCTAAGCCTTAAGGGCCATTGGAAGCTGCTAGACTAGTATATATATGCTTTATTGAGCCTGCTTCCTCAATATCAAGCCTACCCAGTATTCCTGTGCAGTTAGGAATTGACAGTTCTTTAAAACAAAACAAATAGAGCAACAATAAACAAAATAACTAATAAAGATACAAAAGGTTATACAAAACAAACAAGACAAAACCAGTAAAGAGAGTAGATAGTACAGGGCTTTTAGTATATAATAAAAGAGATCCATTGCCTATTTTGGCTATACAAAGAAAAGAAAAGAGAGGTATAGAAGAAAAAAAATAATAATATAGAGTTAGAAAAGAAAGAAAATAAGGAAAAGTAAAGTAAAGAATAAATAAAAGTAGAATAAAAGAAAGACAAAATAAAAGAAATAAAGTAAATAGGCTGCCTTCTATATTCTATAGAACAAAGAATTTGCTAAATAGAACTGTGGCAGAATTCTCTATTGGAGCCACCACCTAGTTAGGTGGTTAATTTCCTTTGCACTTTCTAAGAGCCTTTTAAAATCTATATTGCCTGTTTAAGCTTGTAAAGCCTCTCTTTCCAGAGTATACTTCTTACAGTATATAGTAATATACACTGGAGTTTCTTAACCTCTTCCACAGGAGTATAGAGGGCTATTATAGCCAGGGACCCCTTGTTTATAGAGAAAAGCAGCTAGACCAATCTTTTTAGTTCTAAGCTATATAGCTAGAGAGCATTGGGCCTTCTGGAGACCTCTATAAAGGTTTAGAGGTCTAGAATCTGGAGTTAGGTAGTAGTAGTTAATTCTAAGGTCTAGTTCCCTAGTAATTCTACTCTATTTCTTCCTCCAGAGAGCTAGTATTGCCTCTCTAGCCTGTGCCTTACTAGAGGACTTATTGCTCTGGTTTAAACCTTTGCCTAACCAAGAGTTCCACCAATTCTCTGTAGTCTTTTCTGGATGCCTAATCTTTCTATTAAGCTAGTTCCAGTTTTGGTGGTTTCTTGGTTCTTAAAGCTTTGTCTGAATTTTAAGGCATTTCTCTTTAATAAGGTTTTTAATCCTTAAGCCTGCTATTTTCCTTCTATATAGAGCAACCTGGGTATCCAAAACTAGGTTTAGGGGGGCAATTCCAGTGCCTGTTTCTAATGCATGGATTGGAGTAGCTCTAAAACCTTTACTAATTATTCTTAGAGCATTGTTTTGGAAGGTTTCTAGCTTTTTGGCTAATCCTTTGGAATTTCTATCCAGGGTGGGTGTATACCAGGCTATAGAGGCATAGGTAATTGCTGGTAGAACTACTGTTTTATATAGTAGTCTGCCTTCCTCCAATGGAATACCCCAGGTAGAGCCAGTTAACCTAGCCAATGCATTGGTTTGGATAGCTAATTTTCTCTCTATTGCTTTGTAATGCTGTAACCAATTTAACCTAGAGTCTAGAAATAGACCCAGAATTCTAAGACTCTCTTGTAGTTAAATAGTTATATTGGTTCCCTCCAAAACTAGTGGTTTTCCAAGGTTAAACCTTCTAGTATTTTTTAAAAAATGCATTAGAGAGTACTTTTCTGGGGCAAATCTAGCTCTATGCCTCTTTGCCCAGGCAATATACCTTCCATGGACTCTATTTAAGGCTCTAGTAGTCTGCTCAGTGGACTTTCTATAGGCTATAATGTTTATATTATTACTAAAGCCTATACTTAATACTTTCTGGTGCTCTGAATTGCATAGATCCACCAGTTCAGCATTATAGAAAAGAAATAGAATTGCAGACATACAGAATCCTTATAGGGTTCCAGCATAGATTTAAAATATCTTAGAAGGCTTATTCTTAAACCAAAGAATAGAGGCTCTGTCTTGTATAAAGCTTCTAACCTAGCCTACTAGAGACTCTGGAATACCCTTTTTCTTTAGAATATAGACTAGCCTTTCTAAAATAATATAGTTAAAGGCTCCAGTTATATCTAAAGAAAGAATAGAGGCTATACCTCTCTCCAATGGGTTTCCTTGCTATATAGTTCTAATTGCACCCAGTAATAAGTCCAATGCATGGGTGGTTAAATGTCCCTTTCTGGCTCTAAATTGGGTGGCAGGAAGAAGACTATATTTCTTGGCTATATTCTAAAGCCTTCTAGCTGTTACCCCTTCTATAACCTTTCCCAGGGTATTTAGGAGTACTACAGGCCTCTATACCTTAGCAATAGAGTAATCTGGCCTTCCAGGCTTCCTTAAAACTACTGTTTTGGCAGTTTTAAAGATCTTTGGATAGTATTGCCAATTCCAACACCCTTCTATAAGGATTTGCATTGGTTTATAGAGGGGAGGTCCTAAGGCTTTTAGAAATCCATTAGGAATACTATCCAGGCCTGGAGCTTTCCAAGAGGCTGTTACCTTTATAAATTGGCCAATTTCTTTTTCTGTAGGGGGCTCTAGGCCTTCTAAAGTAGCTGGAAAGCTTGTATCCTCCTCTATATCTTCTAAATCTACCTCTGGGAGCTGGGGAAAGAATTGGTTTGCAAATTCCTAAGATTTCTGCTGGTGTATAGTAGCTAATTCTCCATTATTGGCCTTTAGAGAGGGAACTAAGGGTAGTTCTATAGGTAAGTAGCTTTTTAACCTTCCCTACCTTGCTAGTTTCCACAAAGCTACTCTATCTTCTCTAAGTCTGTGGGTAAATTGTCTAAATTGGAATCTTTTAGACTCTTTAATAGCTTTTTTCTTGGCTTTGGCAGCTTGTTTAACTAGGTCTAGGTGGGCAGCCCTTGCTCTAAGACTTCTCTCCTCCTGAATTAGGCTAGCAATCTCTAGATTCCACCAGGGAGTAGCTTTTTGGCTTGGTTTAGATTCTTTAGTCTTTGGAACAGTAATCTTAGCAATACTAAGGATTTTTTGCTATAAATAGAAGGCATACTGCTCTACCTCTTCCCTGCTATTTAGGCTATTTGGAAACCAAAGATCTTTGGCTAGGTTTTGGACTTTTTCTTGATTGGCTTCCTTCCATCTATATCTGCTTTGATTTGGCTGATCTAGCACTGTTTCTAGGTCAAGATCCAATGCTATAAGCATGTGGTCAGATCTATGCTGGAGATTCCCAGGGGTGGATATAGAGATAAGCTTATCTGCTATATCTATAGAGCCAAAAGATAGATCAATAGTTGTTTTGGAAGGATACCTAATCCATATAGGCATTTTTGAGGGGGTAAGCAGCTCTAGGCCTAAACTAGCTATAATTTCCAGTAGATCTCTTGCCATTTCATGGGTTTTAGTGGATTCCATAGCATTCCAAAGAAAATAGTAAAGATTAAAGTCTCCCAGTAGTATATTAGAGCTAGTATCTAGTTCTAATTCTTGAAGCTTATAGATAGGGGAGAGCCTATCTATAGTTCTATAGGACTCTGGGGGTGGTAAGTATATATTTATAACTTTAATCTCCTTCCCTTCTTCCAAAATTGTAAGAATTGTAATATTTGGACATGGAAAATCCACAAACCAGGTTCCAGGCTTGCATAGAGAGGTATTTAGCAGGAAGCAGGCATTTGTATGGAATTTGTCTAGATATAGAGGTAACCACTGGGTACTAGACCTTTCTATAGTCTAAAATAGTCTGGTATCCTTCCAAGGTTCCTAAATAGCTATAAAGTAGAAACTAAATAGCTATAGGTCCCCTACTATTCCAAGCATAATGTCCTTGCTTAGATAGGTATTATATTGAGCTACTTTTATTAAGAATTAGCAGGATTCTGGCTTGTCTCTGGAGTTTCTTCTGTAGTATCCATTTTACCTGCTAATTCTGCCTGGTTCTGAGATTCAGCTTGATTCTAAGATTTAGCCTGAAATAGTGCCTCTATTCTTAAATAGGAATTTGCAGCAGTTCTCTAAGCAATTTCTAGGCCTAAAGGCCTTTCTCTCTTTTTAGTAGCTTGGGTAGGAGGTTCTAGCCTAGTTCTTTTGCTAGGTTAGAACTGGAAGGCTTTAAAGGGTGTTGGTTCCCCTAATTGGATTGGAAGCTTGTTTTCCTGCCTGCTAGCAAAGAATTTAGGCTTATTCTCCTTGGCTAAAGCTATTCTCTCTGTTTTAACCTTGTGCTTAGGGCATTGTATATCTCCAGAAGTATATTTTCCTTGGCAGTTAGAGTACTTAGCTCTAGAGAGGTCTCCCTTTAGGGGGCAATGTTTAAACCTATGGTCTCCCTTGGAGCAGAAACTACATTTGGAGGCCTTAGTACAGTATCTAGCTTGGTGGCTATACCCCTGGCATTAATAGCACCTAGAAACCAGGTATATAGAGTTAAATAGCTCTACAGTTTTAAGCTTATTCTTAATAACTAGCCCATTGTTAATTAGGTAGTTAGCTTGCTTAGGGGTTTGGAGATCTAGAAGCATAGAGCTAGATCTCTTAGTATTCTTTAGAGTGGCTTTTCTCCAGTAAAATTGCTAAATTCTAAGAAACCCTTTAAGATTAGAATTATACTTTAGAATATTGGCTTTTCCAATTTCTTGCTGGTTCTATTTAAAGGCTTCTTTGTATACTCCATGCACTAGAACTGTATACTTTCTAGTATAGACCTTGTTTTTCTCTTGCTTGCCAAAGGTATTAAGCTATACCTTATTTACTTTAGCTCTATCCTTGGTAGCTGCATTCTTAGCCACTAGAATAATCTCAGAGCTAGCTAGTCTCCTAGCTTCTAAGAAAAGTTTAATTCCATGCTTTTTGGTAGTTTTATTGATCTTTGCAAGGGCTATAGCATGTAGAATAGTAGCTAGAAGTTTAGCTAAGGCTAGGCTTCTAATCTTTAGCTCTCTAAGCTACTAGGGGGTTAGAAGCTTCTTCTTTGGAGGTATTCCAGTTTTTGCTATACTAGTATAGCTAGGGAGGCTCTGGGGGTAGAGATTGGAGGTTAGGGGGGTGGAGGTTGCTCTAATATTGTCTTTAGAGCTTCTAGGCCAAATTGGCCTAATCCTGCTTAAAGCTTGGTAACCCCATTATGGTTGGGGCCTAGATCCTAAAGGACTAAGTTAATTCCTTCTTGTATAATTGTAATAGCTTGACTAAGGTTCTTTCTTTTCTAAGCTAAATTTCTAGCTTTTGGGTTTACTGGCTTTGCTCCAATTCTCTGGGGACTCTCCGCTAAGCTTTGGAAGCTGCCTGTGTTCAATGGAGTAGGCATTATAGCTAGAAATACTAAGTTTACTAGCTAGGAAAAGAATTCTGTCTGCAGTAGTACTAACTTTTTACTAAGAAGTAGTAAACTAAGGTGTATTGCCTTGCAAGCTTACTATACTTTACTAGTTTTTAGAGAGAACTAGTAAACTAAATACCTTTTTAAGCAAAAGGTAGAAAACTTTACAAAAAAGAGAAAGAGTAGTGTATATAAAAGGGGGGAAAGATTTCTAGAATTAAGCTCTAAGAGCTATTCTAGCAGTAATTTATTTTGGAGGGGAATTACCAATCCCAGAAGCTTCTTTGGAGGGAAAACTTTAAAAAACTAACTAGAAATATCTAAATCTAAAACTATTGTACCAGTGGCTATACCACCAAGGCACTAATAGAGACAGAAATAGGTGTATAACTAGTAAAAGTAAAATAGTAGTTAAAGAAAAAGGGGCAGTGCTAACACCTCTGTTTTTGGTCTAGAAAAGCAGAGAAAAACCTTAATCTAGCTAAAGTTCTAGAACTAAAGCCAGCAAGAAAGGACTAAACAAAGAAAAAGGTCTCCCTAAGGAATAGAGCTAGTTTTTAACTAATACTGGGCTAAACTAGGTCTACTAGTAGAACTAGACTAGTTTTAGTAAGTTAAAACTAGTAAAAGGTAGCTAATTCTATTTTATAGACCTAAAATAGCCAAACTGGGTAATAGTTTTTGCAGAGAACTATTAAACTAAGCAGTCTTGTTTAAGCCTGTAATTGTGGGAATAGGACTAAGGCCAATACAAACTGTAGTAAAGCCTTTGGGTATAGTAAGGAGAAAAGAAAAGAGAGGTTGGTTGCTGGAGCAATAAAAGGGGGGTACCACTCCTGCAGTTTATGTAGTGTTTGTGGTGTATAGTGCAGAAAAGGTACTTGGTGCAAGTGGCTGGGAACACCAGAATTGCTGGTTTGGGATAAAAAATTTTTTGCTTGTGGTTTGTAAAGGCAATGTTAGTTGCATGGTTCTGAAATTCAGATATCTTGTTTGGCTAATATAGGTGTATGCAGCATCCAATTTCCAGAAGATTTGGACTAATATTGGTGGTATAGTAAAGGGAAATGTCCCTCTTCTGTTAATGGATTGGTAAAATTACCTTTTTATTAACAGCACTACCAATATAGGGCCAATTGGCCTAAAATTTGGATAGTAGCCTCTGTAAGACACAGGCTTTTGATTGAACCTATTTTTGACATAAAATTCCAAGAATTGACTGAGTTTGGATTCCGGTGTTGGGAAACCACAGTTAGAGCTATACTGGGCTAGTATAGTAGCTAGTTTAATTCTAGCTAGAGGTACCATTAAAAATTCTTAGAGGGGGATACTGCTAATTACTTATCTAATATTCTATATAGATAAGTACTATTATATTAGGGTGGCCCACTGTAAGGTACTAGCTAATAGAGGGAAGTAGTTCCCCCCCCCTTAGGTTAAATAGTAAAATAGATAGATATCTATAACTAATAATAGCTAACTTACCTTAATAATTTATACCTAAGCTAGACTAATTAGTAATCTAGGAAGAAGGTACCTTAGGGTATACCCTAGTATAGCTATATAAATTAAAATAGCACTAGAAAAAAGCTAGTTATAAATATATTACTAAGTATATATTGTTAGAAAGTATATACTAAACACCAGGTATATTTAATATTAAAAATACTTAATAAATAAGGCTTAATATACCTAGATAAAAAGTTTCCAATGGTCCTTAAGTAAACTTAAAAGTATATTAATCTACTACTACTACTACTACTACTAATATATTAATATATTCTAAGCCTTAAGGGCTATTGAAAACTACTAGACTAATATATATATACTTTATTAAGCCTGCTTTTTTAATATTAAGCCTACCCAGTATTTCTATATAGTTAGAAATTAACAGTTCTTTAAAACAAAATAGATAAAGCAATAATAAACAAAATAATTAATAGAAGTATAAAAAAATATAATAGAATAAAACTAATAAAGAAAGTAGATAGTACAGGGTTTATAGTATATAATATAAAGAGAGTTATTGCCTGTTTTAGCTATATAAAGAGAAGAAAAAAAACATAGAGTATAGATATAGAGAACCTCTATAGCACAACAGGTAAGTATTACAGTTAGAGCTATACTGGGCTAGTATAGTAGCTAATTTAATTCTAGCTAGAGGCACTAGCAAAAATTCTTAGAGAGGGATACTACTAATTACTTATCTAATATTCTATATAGATAAGTACTATTATATTAGGGTAGCCTACTATAAGGTACCAGCCAATAGAGAAAAGTAGTTCCCCCCCCCTTAGGTTAAATAGTAAAATAGATAGATATCTATAACTAATAATAGCTAACTTACCTTAACAATTTATACCTAAGCTAGACTGGTTAGTAATCTAGAAAGGAGGTACCTTAGAGTATACCCTAGTATAGCTATATAAATTAAAATAGCACTAGAAGAAAGCTAGTTATAAATATATTACTAAGTATATATTGTTAGAAAGTATATACTAAACACTAGGTATATTTAATATTAATTATACTTAATAAATAAAACTTAATATACCTAGACAAGAAATTTTCAATAGTCCTTAAAGTAGACTTAAGGGTGTATTAATCTACTACTACTACTACTAGATATAGAGAATATAATAGAAAAAAAAAGAAAAAAAATAATAGTAAAATAAAGAAAATAAAAAAAATAAAAATAGTAGTAGTAGTAGATTAATATACCTAGAGTCTCTTAGTAAAACTATTAAAAACTTCTAGCCTATATATATTAAGCTTTATTAATTAAGCCTATATATTATTAAGTATACTCTACTGTTATAAACAGTAAATACAAGCAGAGCTTATCCTATTTGTGCCTAGCTAACAAGAAACAGAGGTTAAGAAGAGAAAGAAGAAAGGTTAGGTTAGGCCCAATGGCTTGTTTATATGTCTCTACACTGGAACCTGGAAAAACCCCCTCCAACAGATATTAGTAAGAGCAGCCCTTTGTTGCAAATATTGGTGCCAATATTGGTGAGGGCAGCTTGATCTGTATAGAACCCAGAAGAACCCCCTCTAACAGATATTGGCAAGAGCAGCCCTCTGCTGTAAATATTTATAAAGGTAGCCTAATCTATAACACTACTTTTTTAACTAATTTTTTTTAAAGTATATTTCTAAAGTTTCTACTAGCTAGAATATTAGGCCTCCTGCTGGCTTTAATATATATATAATAGACTAGATATTAGGCTCCCTAATAACTTAATATAACCCTTCTAACTAGTTTCTGCTTAGGTATAATTTAAGTAGTATACTTAGCTATTATTACTAATAAACCTTCCTTCTAGAGATACCTAGTCTCTATTAGGTTAGAAATATTAGTAATAGTTAATATACTTATATAAGGAAAATAGTAGTATAGCTTACTAATTCCCTCTGGATTAATTTACTGTACCTTTAGCAGGACTTAAACCTACACCCCTGCTAGCCCAAGCAAGGTGCCCAGACAGTAGACCACTAGACTACCGCCCTAAAGGCAAAAATAAAAATAATTTAAGTAAATAAACTATCTTCTATATTCTATAGAATAAAGAATTTACTAAATAAAACTATAGTAAAATTCTCTATTAAAGCTACTATTTAGTTAAATAGTTAATTTTCTTTATACTTTCTAAAAGTCTTTTAAAGTCTATATAGTTTATTTAAATTTTTAAGGTCTTTCTTTCTAAAGTATATTTTTTATAGTATACTATAATATAGACTAGAGTTTTTTAACCTTTTCTATATAAGTATAGAGGGCTATTATATTTAGAAACCCTTTATTTATAGAGAAAAATAGCTAGACTAATTTTTCTAGTTTTAAACTATATAGCTAGAGAGTACTAAACTTTCTAAAGACCTCTATAAAGATTTAAAGGTCTAGAATCTAGAGTTAAATAGTAGTAGTTAATTTTAAGGTTTAGTTCCCTAGTAATTCTACTTTATTTCTTTTTCTAGAGAGCTAGTATTGCCTTTTTAACTTAAAATTTACTAGAGAATTAATTTTTTTACTTTACTTTTTTTTAGCTAGAGATTTTACTAATTCTTTATAGTTTTCTCTAGATATTTAATTTTTTTATTAAGCTAGCTCTAGCTTTGGTAGTTTTTTAGTTTTTAAAGCTTTATCTAGATTTTAAGGTATTTCTCTTTAATAAAGTTTTTAATTCTAGATTCTACTATTTTCCTTCTATATAGGGTATATACATACTGAAATCCAAACTTAGTTAATTCTTGGAATTTTACATTAGAAATAGACTTAATTAAAAGCCTGTCTCTTACAGAGGCTACTATCTAAATTTTAGGGCAATTAGCCCTATATTGGTGGTACTATTAATAAAAAGGTAATTTTACCAATCTATTAATAGAAGAGAGATATTTTCCTTTACTATACCACTAATATTAATCTAAATTTTCTGGAAATTAGATATTATATATACCTATATTAGCTAAACAATATATCTAAATTTTAAGACTGTATAACTAATATTGCCTTTATAATTTGTAAGCAAAAAATTTTAACTCTAGACTAGTATTTATAGTGTTTCTAGCTATATATACTAAGTACCTTTTCTGTACTATCTACTACAAATACTATACAAACTATAGAAGTAGTACCCTTCTTTTATTACTCTAGTAACTAACTTTCTCTACTAATTTCTTTTACTTTCCTTGCTATACCTAGCAGGCTTTACTATAGTTTATATTGGCCTTAGTTCTATTCCTGTAATTACAGACTTAAACAAGACTGCCTAGTTTAATAGTTCTCTATAAAAACTATTACCTAGTTTAGCTATTTTAGGTCTATAAAATAGAATATACTACCTTTTACTAGTTATATACCAGAAACCAAACTTAGCCAATTCTTAAAATTTTACATTAAAAATAGGTTTATTTAAAAGCCTGTTGCTTACAGAGGCTACTATTTAAATTTTAGGGCAATTGGCCCTATATTGGGGGTGCTGTTAATAAAAAGGTAATTTTACCAATCTATTAATAGAAGAGAAATATTTCCCTTTACTATACTACCAATATTAGTCTAAATCTTCTGGAAATTAGAAACTATATATACCTGTATTAGCTAAACAATATATCTAAATTTTAAGACTATTTAACTAATATTGCCTTTATAATTTATAAGCAAAAACTTTTTACTCTAAGCTAGTATTTCTAGTGGGCCGCGATAAAAAGTACCTCTACACAGTGCAGCCTGGTTACTAATAACCTCTCTTGTAATAGAGAGGTATTTGCTAAATAATTCTTATAGTTAGAGGTATATAGTTAAATAGTACTAGGTAAAGCCAGTGCTTATAGGCTATATACAACACAGGACTACTAACTAAATAGGTATAAAAACTATCTAAATATACTTTTAAGAGTAAAATAACAGTAATTCCTGGTAAAGAATATATTAACTCTATTTAATTCTTTTAAAAGGGGTAAAATAGAATACCTATAGTACCCTTAGAATCTTCTACTGTAAATTCTCTATATATATACCTTTTTACCTAGGCTATATATAACTAGAGTCCTTAGGGTTTTAAAATTAATTTAAACTACTATTAATAAAAGTTAGAGAGGTATATATTGTTAAGGAAAAATTTTAAGATATTGTTAAACAATAGTTTTAAGATATTATTAAGGTAGAAGGAATAGATAGAAGCTTAGAGGTATAGAGGCCAGTAGAGAGTATAGAAAATTAGGTTAGACAGTAGCCAGGCTATAGTCTAGAATACTATATAAATAAAGGCTACTGTAGAGACAGGCCTATACTAACTATATATACTAAAATATCCCTATTTCTATATCTATTTAAACTATAGAGAAGCCAGAGACCTAAGTATAGAGAAGCTAGAAATCTAACTATAGAGAAGTAGCTAAACCAGGGTTTTAATAACTATTAGTATAGAAAAATTAAGGAAGAAAAATAGGGTATTAGTTAGTAGAATAATAATACTTAGGCTATACTGCCTGGCTAGAGGTATAGACCTTTTAAATCCTGCAAGGTATAGTTAGCTCTATTAAAAAAAGATTTAATAGGGTAGTATAAAGTAGTTAATATCTATAGAGTACAGTATATAATAGAGGCAATAGAGCTAGAACAGACTAGCTAGAATACCTTCTATATAGCTTAAGAGAATAGATATATATACTGGTCTATAAAGAGAATCTAAGAAATTAATATAGACTTAAAAAGTAAATAAAATAAAGGGTATAGAGAAAAACTTTTGCCTAGGGGTAGACCTTCTAAACTAAGAAATATCTATATAAGCTTTGGCAAAAGTTATAGTACTTTAGGGGGAAGTATAGTAAAGACTTACTATCTCTACTTATATTATAGTTTAGTTTGCCTAACTATAGTGCAATTTTATTTCTGTTATATATTAGAGACAGGCACTGGCATTGCCCCCCTAAATCTAGTTTTAAATACCCAGGTTGCTCTTTATAGAAGAAAAACAGCAGGCTCTAGGATTAAATACCTTATTAAAGAGAAATACCTTAAAATTTAAACAAAGCTTTAGGAACCAAGAAACCACCAATGCTAGAACCAGCTTAATAAAAAGATTAGGTATCCAGAGGAAACTATAGAGAATTGGTGGAATCTCTGGCTAAGGAATAGATTAAGGCAAGAGAATAGGTCCTCTAGTAAATCTTAAGCTAGAGAGGCAATACTAGCTCTCTGGAGAAAGAAATAGAGTAAAATTACTAGGGAACTAAACCTTAGAATTAACTACTACTATCTAACTCTAGATTCTAGATCTCTAAACCTTTATAGAGGTCTTTAGAAAGCTTAGTGCTCTCTAGCTATATAGCTTAGAACTAGAAAGATTGGCCTGGCTACTTTTCTCTATAAACAAGGGGTTCCTGGCTATAATAGCTCTCTATACTCTTATAGAAGAGGCTAAGAAACTCCAGTATATATAACTATATACTATAAAAAATATACCCTAGAAAGAAAGGCCTTAAAGGCTTAAATAGGCTCTATAGACTTTAAAAGGCTCTTAGAAAGTACAAAGGAAATTAACTATCTAACTAGGTAGTAGCTTTAATAGAGAATTCTACTATAGTTCTATTTAGTAAATTCTTTGTTCTATAGAATATAATAGTAGCTAGCTTGCTTGTACTACTTTGTTTTTGTTGTTTTATTTCTTCTATTTTCTTTTTTAATTCTATATTATTATTCTCTCTCTTTTCTTCTCTTTGTATAGCCAAAATAGGCAATAGTTTTCTTTTATTGTTTACTAAAAAGCCCTGTACTATCTACTCTCTTTTTTAGTTTATTTTGTTTATTGTATATAACCTTTTGTATCTCTATTAGTTATTTGGCTTTTGCTACTCTGTTTATCTTGCTTTGAAGAACTGTTAATTTCTAACTATACAGAAATACTGGGTAGGCTTAATATTAAGAAAGCAGGCTCAATAAAGTATATATATACTAGTCTAGCAGCTTCCAATGGCCCTTAAGGCTTAGGGTATATTAATTTATTATTATTATTATAGTATTTCTAGTATTTCTAGCTATTTATACTAAGTACCTTTTCTGTACTATATACTATAAATACTATATAAACTATAGAAGTAGTACCTCTCTTTTATTACTCTAGTAACTAACTCTCTCTACTAATTTTTACTACTAACTTTCTACTTTCCTTGCTATACCTAAATAGCTTTATTATAGTTTGTATTGGCCTTAGTTCTATTTCTATAATTATAGGCTTAAACAAGACTATCTAGTTTAGTAGTTCTCTATAAAAACTATTACCTAGTTTAGCTATTTTAGATTAATAAAATAGAATATACTATCTTTTACTAGTTTTAACTCTAAAACTAGTCTAGTTCTACTAGTAAACCTAGTTTTACTTAATATTAGTTAAGAACTAGCTTTATTCCTTAGAGAGACCTTTTTCTTTATTTAGTTTTTTTTTACTAGTGTTACAGCAGGTATACCTAGGGGTTTTTATTGCTGTGTCCTGGAGGTTTGTTGCCCTTACACTAAGTCCAGCAGGTAGGGAGTTCCTTTATAAAGTCCAGTAAATAGCTAGTTAGGGGATAGATTAATATTATTCTAGATATAGAGGCTTAGTATATATAAACTCTCTAGGGGTTTACTAGCTCTGTTTCTTTTTTTTTTCTTTTCTTCCTTAGCTTAGAGTCTTTATTCCTTAGATAGAATAAAATTCCTTGTTTTATTTTAACCTTGTCTTTATACTACTCTAAGCTTACTATTTTTTATATATTTAAAAGGGACCTCTTATCTAACTCCTTGTTAAAATATACTAGGGACTAAAAGTAAATATATTCTTTACCTAAGAAAAGTTTCTTTAAGACTATAAAATAGCTATTTAGATATTGTTAGCCCTTTATTAATATTGTCTAAGCTTAAATATATTTTATTAATTTTTTGGAATATTACTACTGCCCAAGAAATAGTATAACTAAGTAATAATAGTAGATTAGAGAAATCCAACAATAATAATAGATATAAAGAAAAATATATTTTATTTATAACTACTAAAAAAGTAGTAAAGAAAGGTATTAAAAAAGTAATCTTTACCTTTACCTATAAATTTTTTTAGTAGCTTTATAAGGAAAATAATAGAAAGCTATTTAATAGTATTATAGTAGACCTTAAGTTCTATAAAAACTATATTAATAAACTAGAAAATTCTTTTTAGTAGAAGGCTAATAAAGCAGAATCTTTTTATTAGTAGTAAAAAAATACTACTATCTATAGATAAACTATACTTAAGAAAATTAAGTATTTAACAAAGAAAAATAAAATCTATAGAAAGCTACTAGCAGGGGTAGTATAGATAGATAGTCTAAAAAGATTCTAGACCCTTTTATCTTTAACAGTAATAAAGACAAGAATTTTAAAAATTAAATAGACCTAATAAAAAATAAGCTCTATACTAATAAAGACTATTATAATACTAATATACTGCAAAATATATATATCTATAGATATATTGTAAAGAATATAGCTAATTTTCTATATTTCTATTATAATAATAATAATAAACTATTTATAAAAAGTTTTAATAATATTCTAAAAGTATTAACTGCCTATTTCTATAATTCTAACTATAAAGAAAATACAAAGAATAATTTTAACTACTATTATTTTAAAAAGAGAGAAAATTTCTATATATTTTTATTAAAGTTTAACTACCTTGCTTGTAATACTAGAGTTACTTATAATAACTATAAGTTTAAATTAAATTATTATTTATATACTAACCTGGCAAAGGCTACTATAAGCTACTATATTAAGAATAATACCTTCCAGAAGTTTGCTACTACTTATACCTTACTTAAATAGAACCTGGCCTGTATTAATAAATATTTAAATTACTACTAAAGCAAGAGATAAGGAGAACACAGAAGTAATAAAAATAAAGATAAAAATAAGTTAAAGAAGAAAGAAAAATCTCTAGAATCTAGTAGTAAAATCTAGGGCCAAAGGCCAAGGCACTGCAAGGACATTAAATACTATAACTATAGAAAAATAAATTATTTCTCTTAAAATTATACTAAGCCAAAGAAGAACTATACAGACAAAATTATAGAGCTAGAGAAAAAGCTTATAAAACTAAAGTAAAGAAAAAATAACCTCTAGAAAAAGTCTCTATTCTAGAGAATTTATATATAATAGATTTTACTAAGGTTAATCTAAGCTAGTTACTAGGGGGAAATAGTTTTTATATTAATTATAGATTAGCTTAGAATAGATACTGTGTTTTAATATCTATACTAGCTAATATAGAAGTAAATAGTTACCTTTTTATTAATACTAGGTTAGTAATCTAAATAGTAGAATAATTTAATCTTTAGATAAAACAATTAAAGACCCCTTATTATATAATAGAGTTTAATAGTAAAAAAGCCCCTAGGGCCACCTATATTATTTAATTAAACTTAAAAGTAAGTAGATAATAAGTACTAAGATAACCCTTTTTTATTATATAGTTAGGTAGTTATAATATAATCTTGGAATAACAGTGGTTTTTAGATTACAATATTTAGCTAGATATTTAAAACTGGTGGTTAATCTAGCCAAACAATAAGGAAAGAGCCAATATAGCTAGCAAGGAAAAGTTTAAGCTACTAAAGTAGTCTAGAAAAGAAATAATAATTCTTTAATAAAATATATTATTACTAAATATAAGCTCTAAGTACTAGAGAAATATAGAATACTAGGAAAGGTTATTTAAGGAAAAAGATAAGCTAAAAATATAGCTAATAGACCTAGAGAGAAAAACTACTAGGGTAAATATAGATAGAATATTATTACTAAGCTTATCTTTAATACCCTAGAAACCTAGGTAGACTAAGGTAGAAAACTTAAAGTTAGCTCTATAAAAAATAAATAGAGCATTATCTAAAAAGAACTAACCTCTAGACAGAGAAAAACTACTAAAGAAGGCCTGGGTTAAAGAGTAAAACTAGCACTGGCTAATAATAATTAATATTGTAATAATTAGAGTAGCTAGTATAAATTAAAATCTAAAGCAGGAAGGTACAGAGGTCTTTTTAATTAGTATATATAAATTAAACTAACTTATTAATCTATAGTTAAGGCAAGCAGAGCAGGACAAGAAATATAATAGAGAGAAAGTAAAGCTCTAGGTAGCTTTAAAAAAGATACTTCTAAAATACTATAGAGACTATAAAGATATATTTTTAAAGAAGGCTTCTAATAAACTAGCCCTGTACTATAATAAAGTAGAAATAAATATTAAGCTTACTAGGCTAAATACCCTAATATTTAGCCTGCTATATAAATATACACTGGAGGAGCTAGTAAAGCTAAAATACTATCTAGTTAATAACCTAGATAAGGGTTTTGTAGTACCAAGCACTGCATTGTATACTACCCTAGTACTGTTCTCTTAAAAGATAAACAGTAGACTAAGGTTCTATATAGACTACTAAAAGTTAAATATACTAACTAAAAAAAACTAGTACCCCCTGCTACTAATTAATAAATTACTATAATAGATTAGTATAGCAAAGATTTTTTTAAAGATAGATATATAATAGACTTTCTATAAAGTATAGATTAGTTCTAAGTCTAAAAACTTTACTACATTTTAGATATACTATAGATTCTTTAAATATTAAGTAGTTTCTTTTAGCTTAATAAATAGCCTAGCTATATTTTAATAATAGATAAATAGCCTCTTTATAGACTACCTTAATAAATTTCTAACTATCTACCTAGATAATATTCTAATTTATTCTAAAAACAAGGATAAATATATTTTATATATAAAGATAGTGCTAGTATAATTATAAAGTACTGGTCTATAGACTAATTTAAAGAAGTCTAAGTTCTATATAAAGAAAATAAAGTACCTAGGGTTTATTATTATAACTAAGGGTATTAAGGTTAACCCTAACAAGGTAAAGACTATTAAAAAATAAAGTACTTTAACTATAGTAACTAATATTTAGTTTTTTCTAGGGTTCTGTAACTACTACCAATACTTTATTAAGGAATATAGACAAATAGCTTAACTACTAAATAAACTAATAAAAAAAGGTATATAGTTTATATTTAATAAACACACACCGGAATCCGAACTTAGTCAATTCTTGGAATTTTACGTTGAAAATAGATTCAATTGAAAGCCTGTCTCTTACAGAGGCTGCCATCCAAATTTTAGGCCAATTGGCCCTGTATTGGGGGTGCTGTTAATAAAAAGGTGATTTTACCAATCTATCAACAGAAGAGGGATATTTCCCTTCACCACACCACCAATATTAGTCTAAATCACCTGGAAATTGGATACCGAGTACACCTATATTAGCCGGACAACATATCCAAATTTCAAGACCGCGCGACCAATATTGCCTTCACAATTTGCGAACAAAAAATTTTTACCCCGAACCAGCACTTCTGGTGTTCCCAGACATTCACGCCAAGTACCTTTTCTGCGCCACACACCACAGACACTATACAAACTGCAGGAGTAGTACCCCCCTTTTATTGCTCCAGCAACCAACCTCTCTGCCAATATTTTTACTTTCTTTGCTATACCCAGCAGGCTTTACTACAGTTTGTATTGGCCTTAGTCCTGTTCCCGCGATCACAGGCTTAAACAAGACTGCCTAGTTTAATAGTTCTCTACAAAAACTATTACCCAGTTTGGCTATTTTGGGTCTATAAAATAGAATCTGCCACCTTTTACTAGTTTTAACTCTAAAACTAGTCTAGTTCTACTAGTGGACCTGGTTTAGCCCAGTATTAGTTAAGAACTAGCTCTATTTCTTAGGGAGACCTTTTTCTTTGTTTAGTCCTTTCTTGCTGGCTCTAGTCCTAGAACTTTAGCTAGATTAAGGTTTTTCTCTGCTTTTCTAGACCAAAAACAGAGGTGTTAGCACTGCCCCTTTTCCTTTAACCACTACTTTATATTTACTAGTTATACACCTATTTCTGTCTCTACTAGTGCCTTGGTGGTATAGCTACTGGTACAGTAGCTTTAGATTTAGATATTTCTAGTTGGTTTTTGAAGTTTTCCCTCCAAAGAAGCTTCTGGGATTGGTAATTCCCCTCCAAAACAAATTACTGCTAGAATAGCTTTTAGAGCTTAATTCTAGAAATCTTTTTCCCCCTTTCTTGTATATACTACCCCCCCTCCTTTTTGTAAAGTTTTCTACCTTTTGCTTAAAAAGGTATTTAGTTGACTAGTTCTCTCTAAAAACTAGTAAAGTGTGGTGAGCTTGCAAGGCAATTTACCTTAGTTTACTACTTCTAAGTAAAAAGTTAGTACCACTGCAGCCGAAATCCTTTCCCTAGCTAGTAAACCTAGTATTTCTAGCTAAAATGCCTACTCCATTGAATACAGGCAGCTCTCAAAGCTTAGGGGAGAGTCCCCAGAGAATTGGAGCAAAGCCAGTAAACCCAAAAGCTGGAAATTTGGCTCAAAGAAGAAAGAACCTTAGTCAAGCCATTATAACTATGCAAGAAGGAATTGACTTAGTTCTTTAAGATCTAGGCCCCAACTATAATGGGGTTACCAAGCTTCAAGCAGGATTAGGCCAATTTGGCCTGGAGGCTCTAAAGACAATATTAGAGCAACCTCCACCCCCCTAACCTTCAATCCCTACCCCCCAGAGCCTCCCTAGCTATACTAGTATAGCAAAAACTGGAATCCCTCCAAAGGAGAAGCTTCCAACCCCCCAGCAGCTTAGGGAGCTAAAGATTAGAAGCCCAGCCCTAGCTAAACTTCTAGCTACTATTCTACATACCACAGCCCTTGCAAGGATCAATAAAGCTACCAAGAAGCATGGAATTGGACTTTTCCTAGGAGCTAGGAGACTAGCTAGCTCTGAGATTATTCTAGTGGCTGAGAATACAGCCACTAAGGATAGAGCTAAAGCAAACAAGGTATGGCTTAATACCTTTGGCAAGCAAGAGGAAAACAAGGTCTATACTAGAAGGTATACAGTTCTAGTGCATGGAGTACGCAAAGAAGCCTTTAAACAGGACCAGCAAGAAATTAGGAAAGCCAACATTCTAAAGTATAACCCTAATCTTAAAGGATTTCTTAGGATTCAGCAATTCCACTGGAGAAGAGCTACTCTAAAGAATACCAAAAAGTCTGGCTCTATGCTTCTAGACCTTCAAACCCCTGAGCAAGCTAACTACCTTATTAACAATGGGCTAGTTATTGAGAATAAGCTTAAAACTGTAGAGCTATTTAACTCTATATACCTAGTTTCTAGGTGCTATTACTGCCAGGGGTATGGCCACTAAGCTAGATACTGTACTAAGGCCCCTAAGTGTGGTTTCTGCTCCAAAGGAGACTATAGATTTAAGCATTGCCCCCTAAAGGGGGACCTATCTAGGGCTAGGTGCTCTAATTGCCAAGGAAAGCACACCTCTGGAGATATACAATGCCCTAAATACAAGGTTGAAACAGAGAGAATAGCTTTAGCCAAAGAGAATAAGCCCAAATTCTTTGCTAGCAGGCAGGAAAACAAGCTTCCAATCCAATTAGGGGAACCAACACCCTTTAAAGCCTCCCAGCTCCAACCTAGTAGTAAAAGATCTAGGTTAGAGCCTTCTACCCAAGCCACTAGAAAGAGAGGAAGGCCTTTAGGACTAGAAATTGCCCAGAGAACTGCTGCAAATTTCCATTCAAGAATAGAGACACTATTTTAGACTGAATCCCAGAATCAGGCTGAATTAGCAGGTGAAATAGATACTACAGAAGAAAATCCAGAGGCAAGCCAGAATCCTGCTAATTCTTAATGAGGGTAGCTCAATATAACACCCACCTAAGCAAGGATATTATGCTTGGAATAATAGGGGATCCACAGCTATTTAACTTCCAATTTATAGCTATTTAGGAACCTTGGAAGGATACTAGACTATTTCAGACTATAGGAAGGTCTAGTACCCAGTGGTTACCCCTATATCTAGACAAATTCTATACAAATGCCTGCTTCCTACTAAATACCTCTCTATGCAAGCCTGGAACCTGGTCAGTGGACTTTCCATGTCCAAACATTGCAATCCTTACAATCTTGGAAGAAGAGAAGAAGATTAAGGTTATAAATATATATTTACCACCCCCAGGAGCACACAGTATTATAGATAGGCTATCCCCTATCTATAAGCTTCAAGAATTGGAACTAGATACTAGTTCTAATATTCTACTGGGAGACTTTAACCTTCACCATTCTCTTTGGAATGCATTGGAATCCACTGAAACCCATGAAATGGCAAAGGATCTATTGGAAATTACAGCTAGCTTAGGCCTGGAGCTACTTACCCCCTCTAAGATGCCTACATGGATTAGACACCCTTCTAAAACAACCATTGATCTCTCCTTTAGCTCTATAGAAATAGCAAATAAGCTTATTTCTATATCTACCCCTAAGAATCTTCAATATGGCTCTGACTACATGCTTATAGCACTGGATTTTGACCTAGACACAAACAGAGCTAGATCAACCAAATCAAAGAAGGTACAAATAGAAGGATACCAATCAAGAAGAAGTCCAAAACCTAGCCCAAGATCTCTGGTTTCCAAATAGCCTAAATAGCAGGGACAAGGTAGAGCAGTATACCTTCTATTTACAGCAAAAAATCCTTAGTATTGCTGAGATTACTGTTCCAAAAACAAGAGAAAACTCCAAACCAAGCCAAAAAGCTGCTCCCTGGTGGAATTAAGAGATTGCTGGCCTAATTCAGGAAGAGAGAAGTCTTAGAGCAAGGGCTGCCTATCCAGACCTAGTTAAACAAGCTGCCAAAGCCAAGAAAAAAGCTATTAAAGAGTCTAAAAGGTTCCAATTTAGACAATTTACCCACAAGCTTAGAGAAGATAGGGCAGTTTTATAGAAACTAGCAAGGTGGGGAAGGCTAAGAAGCCACTTGCCTATAGAGCTACCCTTAGTTCCCTCTCTAAAGACCAGAAATGGAGAATTAGCTACTATACACCAGCAGAAATCTTAGGAATTTGCAAACCAATTCTTTCCTCAGCTTCCAGAAGCAGATCTTAGAGATATAGAACAAGAGAATAGCTTTCCCCCTGCCCTAGAAGGTTTAGAACCTCCTACAGAGAAGGAAATTGGCCAATTTATAAAGGCAACAGCCTTCTGGAAAGCCCCTGGCCTGGATAGTATTCCTAATGGATTTTTAAAAGCCTTAGGACCTTCCCTCTATAAACCAATGCAAATCCTTATAGAGGGATGTTGGAATTGGCAATACTATCCAAAGATCTTTAAAACTGCCAAAACAGTAGTTTTAAGAAAGCCAGGAAGGCCAGACTACTCTATTGCCAAGGCCTGGAGGCCTGTAGCACTTCTAAATACTCTGGGAAAGGTTATAGAAGGGGTTACAGCTAGGAGACTCCAGAATATAGCTGAGAAATATAGTCTTCTTCCTGCCACCCAATTTGGAGCCAGAAAAGGGCATTCAACCACTTATGCTTTGGATTTACTACTGAGTGCAATTAGAACTATTTGGCAAGGAAACTTATTAGAGAGAGGTATAGCCTCTATTCTTTCTCTGGACATGACTGGAGCCTTTGACTATGTTATTCCAGAAAGGCTGGTCTATATTCTAAAGAAAAAGGGTATTCCAGAGTCTCTAGTAGGCTGGGCTAGAAGCTTTATGCAGGATAGAGCCTCTATTCTTTGGTTTAAGAATAAGCCTTCCAAGATTTTTAATATTTCTGCTGGAACCCCCCAAGGATCTTGTATATCTGCAACTCTATTTCTCTTCTACAATGCTGAATTAGTGGATCTATGCAATCCAGAGCACCAGAAAGTATTAAGTATAGGCTTCAGTGATAATATAAACATTATAGCCTATGGAAAGTCCACTGAACAGACTACTAGAGCCTTAAATAGGGTCCATGGAAGGTGTATTGCCTGGGCAAAGAGACATGGAGCTAGGTTTGCCCCTGAAAAGTACTCTCTAATGCATTTTTCAAGAAATACTAGGAGGTTTAACCTTGGGAAACCACTGGTTTTGGAAGGAACCAATATAACTATTTAACTACAAGAGAGTCTTAGAATTCTTGGTCTATTTCTAGATTCTAGACTAAATTGGTCACAGCATTACAAAGCAATAGAGAGGAAATTGGCTACCCAATCCAATGCACTAGCTAGGTTAACTGGCTCTACCTGGGGTATTCTATTAGAGGAAGGTAGGCTACTATATAAAACAGTGGTTCTACCAGCAATTACCTATGCCTCTATAGCCTGGTATACACCTACCCTAGATGGAAATTCCAAAGGATTGGCTAAGAAGCTAGAAACCTTCCAAAACAATGCTCTAAGGATAGTTAGTGGAGGTTTTAGAGCTACTCCAATCCATGCATTGGAAACAGGCACTGGAATTGCCCCCCTAAACCTAGTTTTGGATGCCCAGGTTGCTCTATATAGAAGGAAAACAGCAGGTACAAGGATTAAAAACCTTATTAAAGAGAAATGCCTTAAAATTCAGACAAAGCTTTAAGAACCAAGAAACCACCAAGACTGGAACCAGCTTAATAGAAAGATTAGGCATCCAGAAGAGACTATAGAGAATTGGTGGAATTCTTGGTTAGGTAAAGGTTTAAACCAGAGCATTAAGTCCTCTAGTAAGGCACAGGCTAGAGAGGCAATACTAGCTCTCTGGAGGAAGAAATGGAGTAGGATTACTAGGGAACTAAACCTTAGAATCAACCACTACTACCTAACTCCAGATTCCAAGCCTCTAAACCTTTATAGAGGCCTCCAAAAGGCTCAGTGCTCCCTAGCTATATAGCTTAGAACTAGAAAGATTGGTCTAGCTGCTTTTCTCTATAAACAAGGGGTTCCTGGCTATAATAGCCCTCTATGCTCCTGTGGAAGAGGTTAAGAAACTCCAGTCCATGTTACTATATACTGTGAGAAATATACCCTAGAAAGAGAGGCCTTAAAGGCTCAATTAGGCTCTATTGACTTTAAAAGGCTCTTGGGAAGTGCAAAGGGAATTAACCACCTAACTAGATAGTGGCTCCAACAGAGAATTCTGCCACAGTTCTATTTAGCAAATTCTTTGTTCTATAGAATATAGAAGGCAGCCTGCTTGTATATACTACTTTTATTCTCTTTATTGTACTACTTTCTTCTACTGTTACTTTATCTTTTCTATTTCTCTCTCTTTTCTATTTTATTCTATATATTTATACTATACCTCTCTTTTTCTTTTCTTTGTATAGCCAAAATAGGCAATAATTTTCCTTTATTGTATACTAAAAGCCCTGTACTATCTACTCTCTTTATTGGTTTTATTTTTATTTTGTTTGTTTTGTATAACCTTTTGTATTCTTGCTAGTTATTTTGTTTATTGTTGCTTTATTTGTTTTGCTTTGAAAAACTGTCAATTCCTGACTGTACAGGAAAACTGGGTAGGCTTAATGTTGAGAAAGCAGGCTCAATAAAGCATGTATATACTAGTCTAGCAGCTCCCAATGGCCCTTAAGGCTCAGGGCGTATTAATTTATTATTATTATTATATTTAATACTAAATACTGGGATATATTCTGTCTACTTAAAAAGTACTTGCTATTAGTACTAATTCTAAAGTACTATAACCCTGTACTAGAAACAAAGCTTAAAACTAATTTATTAGAGGGGGTAGTTACTAGGGTTTTTTTCTAGCTCTACAATAATAGCTTCTAGTACTCTATTACTTACTTCTTAAAAACAATAGTACCTATAGAATTAAGTTACCTAATTTATAACAAGGAGTTACTTATAATTGTAGTATATATAAAGAAGTAGCAGTATAAATTATAAAAATTATAGAGAAACTATTCTATATAGATATACTCTAACTATAAACCCCTGGAATACTTTATAATAAAGTACTAGCTTAATTTAAGGTAGACTAGGTAGTCTAAATACCTTTTAAGGTTTAGGTTTATTATCCAGTACTACTTAGGGAAATCTAATAGGTTAGTAGATATACTATTCTAACAGAAAAATATATTAAAAAAGCAGTAGAAGAACTATAATAAATACTATAAGTAGATTATTCTATCCCCTAACTATCTCTCTATAGAGGTACAGAAGAATACTAAGGAAATAACCTAGACCTAGATTATAGTACTTAATACTAAGTTTACCCTAATAGATTAAGTTCTATAATAAAACTAAAAGGACCCTAAACTAGAGGTATACTAAGAATAGACCTAGGGATAGAATAATTTACTATAGAAGCTCTCTTAGAGGCTACTATTATATAATAATTGTCTAGTAATAGTTAAGAATAATAAGGAGTACTTATATATAAAAATTTTAGATAAAATCTACTACTAGCCAATAATAGTATACCTAGCCTAAAATAAAATAAGGAAGATTGTTATAGAGTACTACTACTGGCCAAGAATAGAGACCAATATTAACTACTATATAGATAACTACTGTACCTGCAAGAGAATATATACTCTAAGGAATCTACTACTAGAACTACTTAAGCTACTACTAGTTACTAACTAACTATAGTAGAATATTACAATAGACTTTATAATACTAATATTAGATAAGTATAGTTATAACACTGTCTTTGTAGTAGTTAATTACCTAGGAAAAAGGCCCTATTCTATACCCTGTATAAAGAAAATAACTATAAGGAAAATAGCTTATTTATTTATTTAGTATATTTTACTAAAGTATAGTATTCTATATATAATTATCTTGAATTAGGGACTGTAATTTATTTTAGACTTTTAGTTAGAGCTATATAGAATCCTTAGTATTAAATAGAAGCTTTTAATAGCTACCTATACCTAAACTAATAGATAGATAGAGATAGTAAACTAGTACCTAGCAATATATCTTTATCTATATATAAACTACTACTAGGATAATTAGTTAAAATAGCTTTTAATTATTAACTTTACTGCTACTATACTACTATATAATTTAACAGGCCTTTTACCTTTCTAGGTTAAGCAAGGGTTTTAGCCCTGGCTAAGTTTTAACTAATAGAACTATAATAAAAAAGGAATAATACTAAAGAAAAAACTAAATTATAGAGAAGCTAACTAGTATATCTAATATATAAGTAAAATCTAGAAGTTTATATAGATAGATATATAGAAGGCTTAGAAAAAAATAAAGATATAGATAAATAAATACTACAGAGAATTAAATTTCTAGGTTAGGGATAAGGTCTATATAAAAATAATAAATTAGTAGACAGAATACCTAATAAAGAAACTTAATAATTAAATAAGTAGACTATAGAAAATTTTAGGCAAGGTTAGTAAATTATTTAAGCTTAAATTACTAAAATTATTCTAGATCTACTCTATTGTCTTGCTAGATAAGCTATAAAAGAATTCTAATAATCTATTACTAGAATAGATACTTAATAAACAGTCCCTAATTAAGGTAAATAGTAACCTAGAATACAAAGTTAAAGATATACTAGTATTAAAGCTTTACTATAGAAAGCTATAGTACTATATAAAGTAGGCTAACTATAATAATAACTCTAAATAGTACTCTGCTATAAATTTCTGGAATAGTACTGCTACTTTAAAATAATTCTATAAGAAAAACCCTTTGTAGCTAGGGCTACCTAGAAACCTGCAGTACTAACTTAACTATACCACCAAGGACAAAAATATAGAGAAGTAGAACAACAATAGTTATAAGTTAGAGAACTAACCTACTGCTTAAGGAGGGTAATATTATAGTAGATATACCTAGGGGTTTTTATTATTCTTTCTTTAAGTTTTATTACCCTTTCTTTAGGTTTATTGCTATATTTAATAGGTAGGGGAGTAGGAGGTTCTTTAACAAAGCTTCTATAAAAAAATTATCTAGCTAGGTTAGGGTGGGTTAGTATTGCTTTAGACTTAGAGGCTTAGTATATATAAACCCCCTAGGGGTTTACTAGCTCTGCTTCTTTTCTTTCTTTTCCTTTCTTAGCTTAGAGTCTTTGTTTCTTAGGTAGAATAAAATTCCTTGTTTTGTTTTAACCTTGCCTTTATATAAAAACTAGTAAAGTATAGTAAGCTTACAAGGAAATTTACCTTAGTTTACTACTTCTAAGTAAAAAGATAGTACAAATAGCTAAAATTCTTTCTCTAGCTAGTAAACCTAGTATTTCTAGCTAAAATATCTACTCTATTAAATATAGGTAGCTTCCAAAGCTTAGGGAAAAGTCCCTAGACAATTAAAGCAAAGCCAGTAAACCTAAAAGCTAGAAATTTAGCTTAGAAAAAAAAGAACCTTAGTTAAGCTATTATAACTATATAAAAAGAAATTAACTTAGTTCTTTAAAATCTAGGCCTTTACTATAATAGAGTTACTAAGCTTTAAGTAGAATTAGGCTAGTTTAGCCTAAAGGCTCTAAAGACAATATTAGAGTAATCTCTATCTCTCTAACTACCCTAACCTTTAATTTCTACCCCCTAGAGCCTTTCTAGCTATACTAGTATAGTAAAAACTAGAATTACTCTAAAGAAAAAGCTTCTAACCCTCTAGTAGCTTAGAGAGCTAAATATTAGAAGCCTAGCTCTAGCTAAACTTCTAGCTACTATACTATATATAATAGCCCTTGCAAAGATTAATAAAAGTACTAAAAAGTATAGAATTAAACTTTTCTTAGAAGCTAGAAAACTAGCTAGCTCTAAGATTATTCTAGTAGCTAAAAATATAGCTACTAAGGATAAAGCTAAAATAAATAAGGTATAGCTTAATACCTTTAGCAAGCAGAAAAAAAATAAAGTCTATACTAGAAGGTATATAGTTCTAGTATATAGAGTATATAAAGAAGCCTTTAAATAAAACTAGCAAGAAATTAAAAAAGCCAATATTCTAAAGTATAACTCTAATCTTAAAGAATTTTTTAGAATTTAGTAATTTTACTAAAGAAAAGCTACTCTAAAGAATACTAAAAAGTCTAGCTCTATATTTCTAGATCTCTAAACCCCTAAGTAAGCTAACTACCTTATTAATAATAGACTAGTTATTAAGAATAAACTTAAAACTATAGAACTATTTAACTCTATATATTTAGTTTATAGATACTATTATTGCTAGGGGTATAGCTACCAAGCTAGATACTATACCAAAGCCTCTAAATATAGTTTCTGCTCTAAAAAAGACTATAGATTAAAATATTGCTCTCTAAAAGAAAATCTCTCTAGAGCTAGGTACTTTAACTACTAAGGAAAATATACTTCTGGAGATATACAATACCCTAAGTATAAGATTAAGATAGAGAGAATAGCCCTAGCTAAAGAGAACAAGCCTAAATTCTTTACTAGTAGATAGAAAAACAAGCTTCTAATTTAGTTAAAAGAACTAATACCTTTTAAAGTATTCTAGCTTTAGCCTAGTAGTAAAAAATCTAGGTTAGAACCTTCTATCTAAGCTACTAGAAAGAGAGAAAGGCCTTTAGACCTAGAAATTACTTAGAGAACTACTGTAAATTTCTATTTAAGAATAGAGATACTATTTTAGGCTAAATCTTAGAGTTAGGCTAAATTAGCAGGTAAAATAGATACTATAGAGAAAAATTTAGAGATAAGCTAGAATTTCTTTAATTTTTAATAAAGGTAGCTTAATATAATATTTATCTAAGGAAGAATATTATACTTAGAATAATAGAGAATATATAGCTATTTAGCTTTTACTTTATAGCTATTTAGAAACCTTAGAAAAATACTAAACTATTTTAAACTATAGAAAGATCTAGTACCCAGTAGTTACCTCTATATTTAGATAAATTCTATATAAATACCTGCTTTCTGCTAAATACCTCTCTATATAAGCCTAGAACCTAGTTTATAGATTTTCTATGTCTAAGTATTGCAATTCTTACAATTTTAGAAGAAGGAAAGAAAATTAAAGTTATAAATATATACTTACTACCCCTAGAGTTCTATAGAACTATAGATAGACTTTTCTCTATCTACAAGCTTTAAGAATTAGAACTAAATACTAGCTCTAATATTCTACTGGAAGACTTTAATCTTTACTATTCTCTTTGGAATGCTATAGTATCTACTAAAATCTATAAAATAGTAAAGGATCTATTAAAAATTATAGCTAGTCTAGACCTAGAGCTACGTACCCCCTAAAATATCTATATAGATTAGATATCCTTCCAAAATAACTATTAATCTATTTTTTAGCTCTATAGATATAGTAGATAAGCTTATCTCTATATCTACCCCTAAGAATCTTAAATATAGATCTAACTATATACTTATAGTATTAGATTTTAACCTAGAAACAGTACTAGACTAGCTAAATTAAAGTAGGTATAAATAGAAAGATACTAATTAAAAAGAAATTTAGAATCTAGCCTAAAATCTCTACTTTCTAAATAGCCTAAATAGTAGAAAAGAGATAAAGCAGTATACCTTCTATTTACAGTAAAAAATCCTTAGTATTGTTAAAATTACTGTTCCAAAAACCAAAGAATCTAAACCAAGCTAAAAAGCTATTCCCTGGTAGAATCTAGAGATTGCTAGTTTAATTTAGAAAGAGAGAAGCCTTAGGGCAAGAGCTATCTATCTAGACCTAGTTAAATAAGCTACAAAAGCCAAGAAAAAGAAAAGATTTTAATTTAGATAATTTATCTATAAGCTTAGGGAAGATAGAGCAGTTTTATAAAAACTAGCAAGGTAAGCAAGGTTAAAAAGCTATTTATCTATAGAGCTATCCTTAGTTCCCTCTTTAAAGACCAGTAATGGAGAGATAGCTACTATATACCAGTAGAAATCTTAGAAATTTATAAAGGCAAGGTTAAAACAAAACAAGGAATTTTATTCTACCTAGAAAACAAAGACTCTAAGCTAGAGAAGGAAAAGAAAAGAAAGAAACAGAGCTAGCAAACCCCTAGGGGGTTTATATATACCAAGCCTCTGTATCTAGAATAACACTAATCTACCCTAATCTAACTTAGTAATTTCCTTACAGAGCTTTATTAAAGAACCCCCTACTTCCCTATCTATTAGGTACAGCAACAAACCTCTAAGACACAGCAACAAACCTTAAGAAAGAATAATAAAATCCAAAGAAAGAATAATAAAACTAAAGAAGGTAACAAAATATATAATAAAAACCTCCAGGGGTATCTACTATAATACAACCCCCTAAGTATTTAGTTAGTTCTCTAATTTATAACTATTGTTATTTTACTTCTCTATATTTTTGTCCTTAGTAGTATAGTTAAGCCAGTACTGTAGGTTTCTGGGTAGCCCTGGCTATAAAGGGTTTCTGTTATAGAACTATTTTAAAGTAGTAGTACTGTTTTAAAAATTTATAGTAAAGTACTATTTAGGGTTATTATTATAGTTAGTCTACTTTATACAGTACTATAGCTTTCTATAGTAAAGCTTTAATGCCAGTATCTCCTTAACTTTATATTTAAGGTTACTATTTACCTTAATTAGGAATTATTTATTAAGTATTTATTCTAGTAATAGATTATTAAAATTCTTCTGTAGCTTATCTAGTAAAATAATAGAGTAAATCTAGAATAATTCTAGTAATTTAAGCTTAAATAATTTACTAACCTTGTCTAAGATTTTCTATAGTTTATTTATCTAGTTATTAATTTTTTTTGTTAGGTATTTTATCTACTAATTTATTATTTTTATATAGGCCTTATCCCTAATCTAGAATTTTAATTCTCTATAGTATTTATCTATCTATACCTTTATTTAAGCAATAAAAAACCTTCTAAAACCAAACTTAGCTAATTCTTGGAATTTTATATTAAAAATAGGTTTAATTAAAAGCCTGTCTCTTACAGAGACTACTGTCTAAATTTTAGGGCAATTGGCCCTATATTGGTGGTACTATTAATAAAAAGGTGATTTTACTGTTCTATTAATAGAAGAAGGATATTTTCCTTTACTATACCTCCAATACTAGTCCAAATCTCCTAGAAATTGGATACTATGCACACCTATATTAGCCAAACAATATATCCAAATTTTAAGACTGTACAACCAATATTGCCTTTATAAACTACAAGCAAAAAATTTTTACCCCAAACTAGTAATTCTAGTGTTCCTAGCTATTTATACTAAGTACCTTTTCTGTACTATATACTATAAATACTATATAAACTGCAGAAGTAGTACCCCCCTTTTATTGCTCTAGTAACTAACTTCTATCTTCTCTTCTCCTTACTATACCTAAAAGGCTTTACTATAGTTTGTATTAGCCTTAGTTCTATATCTACAATTACAGGCTTAAATAAAACTGCCTAGTTTAGTAGTTCTCTACAAAAACTATTACCTAGTTTAGCTATTTTAGGTCTATAAAATAGAATATACTACCTTTTACTAGTTTTAACTCTAAAACTAGTCTAGTTCTACTAGTAAACCTAGTTTATTACAGTATTAGTTAAAAACTAGCTCTATTCCTTAGAGAGAATCTTTTCTTTATTTAGTTCTTTTTTACTAGCTTTAGTTTTAGACTTTAGCTAGATTAAGGTTTTTCTTTACTTTTCTAGACTAAAAAATAGAGGTATTAGTACTATTTTTTTTTCTTTAACTACTATTTTACTTTTACTAGTTATATACCTATTTCTATCTCTATTAGTGCCTTAGTAGTATAGCTACTGGTACAATAGCTTTGGATTTAGATATCTCTAGTTAGTTTTTAAAGTTTTCCCTCCAAAGAAGCTTCTAGAATTAGTAATTCCCCTTTAAAAAATTACTGCTAGAATAGCTTTTAGAGTCTAATTCTAGAAATATTTTTCCCCTTTTATATATACTACTCTTTCCCCTTTGTAAAGTTTTCTGTATTTTTCTTAAAAAAGGTATTTAGTTTACTAGTTCTCTCTAAAAACTAGTAAAGTATAGTAAGCTTGCAAGGTAATTTACCTTAGTTTACTACTTCTAAGTAAAAAGTTAATACTACTGTAGCCAGAATTCTTTCCCTAGCTAGTAATATACTATTTCTAGTAATATATTTACTCCATTAAATACAGGTAGCTTCTAAAGCTTAGGGGAGAGTCCCCAGAGAATTAGAGTAAAGCCAGTAAACCTAAAAGCTAGAAACCTAGCTTAAAAAAGGAAGAACCTTAGTTAAGCTATTATAACTATATAAAAAGAAATTAACTTAGTTCTTTAAAATCTAGGCTTTAACTACAATAGAGTTACAAAGCTTTAAGCAGAATTAGGCTAATTTAGCCTAGAAGCTCTAAAAATAATATTAGAGTAATTTCTACCCCCCTAACCTCTAAATTCTACCCCCCAGAGCTATCCAAGCTATACTAGTATAGCTAAGAATGGAATTCCACCAAAAAAGAGATAATCTACCCCCCAGTAGCTTTAAGAGCTAAAGGTTAAAAGTTCTGCCCTAGCAGAACTTCTAGCTACTATACTATATACAATAGCCCTTGCAAAGATTAATAAAACTACTAAAAAGTATAGAATTAAACTCTTTTTAGGGGCTAGAAGATTGGCTAGCTATTATAAGTATTAATTTATAAAGCAAAGTTTATAAGACTTAACTAACTAACAAGAATCCAAAGCTAGAGAAGAAAAAAAAAAGGTTAGGTTGGCCTAATAGAGGTATATTTATATACAGAGTAGGCTTAGTTATTCTATAATACTTAGTTATAACCTGTTACCAACCTCTGCCTAGCCAAGCCTTAACTACCAAGTTTGGCACTAAGTCTAGTCTATAATATTACCCCCCCCAATACAAGATTGGTTCCTTAATTATATTATAGATTTATTGTTATCCTTATAATCCTCTGTAACTTTGTTATTTACAGTGCAGTCCAACCAGTATTGTAGATTTGTAGGCGGTCCTGGTATAGATAGATAGAATTAGTAAAAAGTATTTAGCTTTGCAGTAGTATTCTTAAAGTTTAATATAGGGTACTAGGTTAGGTTATTATTGTAGCCTACCTATAAAATACAGTATTGCAGTAAAGTATAGTATTTCCAAGATATAAGAATTTTATTAACTTTATATTTAATTTTACTATTAACCTTAACCAGTGGTGCAGGGTCCAGTATTTAACCAGGGAGTGGATTGCCTGCAGTAAGTTAGAGCTTGTTAGGGGAGAAGACAGGGTAGACCTTTATAGAGTTAGATAAATTAACTAGGTAAAAGTTACTAATTTTTTTAAAAATTTTCTATAGTCTATTTATCTAGTTATTAAGTTTTTTACTAGAATATCCAGTGTCCCAATATATTATTTTTATATAAACAGGGTTACTCTCTTTAAAATTAACTTTATATTAATACTTATTGGCTTATTTTTTATACTACTTCTATACCTAGGCTATATTCTTTCTAGTATATTTCTATATTAACTTTATTTATTATATATATAGCTTAGCTTTCTACTAGTTAGTAATCTCCTTGGGTGTTATTTTATTCTTTGTATAATTCTACTAATTAAAAAATATCTATAGCTAGAAGCTCTACTTAATTTTAAAGAATAAAAGTCTAGTTATCTTGTATAGAAGCAATGCAGTAGTATAATCTATAATAGAAAGCTACTCTAACTAATTATTCTAATAGTAATCTATATATAGATAGAGGTATAAAGCAAGGTATTAGTTTATAATTTTGGTTTGGCTATTAGTCTAGGTATAGTTAGCAGTTAATAGCTTTAGCTTAATCCCAAGGATACTGGTAAGCTTGCTCTAGAAATTAAAGATAAACTATAGTCCTTAATTAGAGATAATAGTACTAGGTAGCCTATATTTAAGCAAGATATACTTTATAAATAGGCTTACTATTTTATAGTCTATTATTTATTTAGTATATAGTATTAAATGTACCCTTTTGTTTAGCTAATTAACAACAATATATACAGTATTATACCTATACTTATTAAAGGAAAATATTATAAAATCTATTAAAATATACTACTATAGGTAGTTAGATACTAGCAGTAGTTAGAGTAACCTTAGTAGTAGATCTTAAAAAATATAAAATCTTTAGCAGGTAGTATAGTTTTATATATATTAGTTAATATCTTTTTCTATTTCTGGCCAGTAGTAGTATTTAATTACTAAGTATTGTATCTTTGTCTTGCCTAGGTATATAGTTATTAGTTATCTATAGATTTTATCTAGAAGCTTTATATAGAGGTATTTTTTATCTCTTTTTAGTATATAGAGCCTTTTTTTATATAAGAGTAGGTCCTAGAATAATAACTATCTATTATTATTATTGCTAGTAGCAAGAGTTTAGTTATATAAGGACTGCAGGAATTTATTATTTTAATTTATATATAGAATCTAGTTAATTAAGGTAAGTTTATTATTTAGGGTAAAGATTTTAATAGAATTAAGTTTAGCTTATACTACTGGATTAATATAGTCTTTACCAAGAATTATCTATATATAGTACTTATCTTAGATAATCTACTGGGCTTTTAGAAGGTTTTTCTACTAGAATAGTATATCTACCAGACTATTTAATCTTTCTAAGCAATATTAAATCTAGAACTTAAATTATAAAAGATACTTAGTCTACCCTGCCTAGTATATATTTAGTTATTGCTTAGTTATAAAATATTTAAGAGCCTTGTAATCTAAGTATATCTAAATAAAGGTTATAGACTAGAGTTTCTCTAGCTTATAGTACTATTCTTTTATATAGTCTATAATAGCTAGAAGCTCCTTATTATAGATAGGGTAGTTAGATTCTGCCAGTAGTATAGTTCTAGAGTAAAAGGTAACAGGGTGCTAGAATCTATTTTTATATAGTTATAATAGAATACCTTTAATTATTCTATTAAAGAAGTTAGTCTCTAGATATATTTTAAACTTAGAGTTATAGTACTAAAGTACCTCTATACTTAGTAGGGCTTTTTTTAAGCATTAAAAAGTACTTTTATACTTTAAAGTCTAAATAAATAGTATATTCTTCCTTATTAACTAGTTAAGTAGTTATATAATTCTGCTATATTCTTCTATAAACTATTAATAGTAGTTATAGAATTCCAAGAAAAATTATACCCCTTTTAGTAAGGTTAGTATAGTCTACTTATATACCACCAAGACCTTGTTAGAATTAGCCTTAAGGCCTTCTATAGAGACAATAAATTCTAGGTATTTTATATACTTAATATAGAATTTAGATTTTTATAGGTCTATCTATAACCTAGTATTCTATAAATACTGTAGTACTATCTTTATATATAGAATATACTTACTCTTGTTCTCTAAGTAAATAAAAATATTGTTAAGGTATACTATTATAAACTAATCCAGGCAATCTAGGAAGAGACTATTAATATATTACTAAAAAACTGCTGGGCTATTTATTAGTCTAAAAGAAACAATACAATACTTAAATAAGCTATAATAGATATAGAATATTGTTAGGTCTTTAGACTTAGAGTTAATTTAAATTTAATAAAAAGCTTATTAAATATCTATTTTAGTAAAGATCTTTATAGATTTAATTCTCTACAATAATTTATTAATAAATAGTAATAGATATTGGTCTTTCTTTGTAATTAAGTTAAATTAGCAGTAGTTAATACAAAAACAGAGCTTTCTATTAGCTTTATATATAAATAGAATTAGAGCAGTATATAGAGTATAACTTAGTACTAGGAATTCTTTATTAAAATTATCTATAAAATATTACTTTATCTCTACTAGCTTTTTAGCAGTATATTTATACAATAGATAGAAGTATAGATTATTTAGCTCTATAAACTTAATCTTTAGGTTTACTTTTTTCTTAATTAGGGCTAGCTTATTAGAGGCCTTCTTAAAGAATATATTGTAGTAATTCTTGTAGTACTTAGAGAGTATCTAGTATAGTACCTTTTAGATATTTTTTTCTTTATAATTTTTATTCTTGTCTCTCTATTCTCTTCTGTATTTTAGCTTAATTATCTGGTTAATCTTATACAAGCTAAGTATAAATACAGTAGTATTTAGTTATTAAAGGTTTATCCCTATACTACAAGCCCCCAGCAATATAATATTAAACTTTAGGTAAGCTAGTATAGTATTTATCTTTTTCTATACTAGAAATCTATCTACCTTATATTTTTCTACTAGAATTAGTATAGAGTTTAGTTATTTATTTTTTTTCTTCCAGGGTTTTTTATCTTTAGAGTTAACTATTTATTCTATTAATATCTATTTTATCTTTTTTTATACCAGTAACCAGTCTTCCTTAAAGATATATAGTAGCCCTAGGTTACTAGTTAAAGTCTTCTTTGTATTCTCTATTTTTAATAGGGTATTACAGTAATTAGTATCTACTTAATACAACACACGCCGGAAACCGAACTCAGTCAATTCTTGGAATTATACATTGAAAATAGGTTCAATCGAAAGCCTGTCTCTTACAGAGGCTACCATCCAAATTTCAGGCCAATTGGCCCTGTATTGGTGGTGCTGTTGATGAAAAGGTGATTTCACCGATCTATCAACAGAAGAGGGACATTTCCCTTTACTACACCACCAATATTAGTCCAAATCTTCTGGAAATTGGATGCTGCGTACACCTATATCGGCTGAACAACATATCCAAATTTCAGAACCGTGCGACCGATATTACCCTTACAATTCGCGAGCGAAAATTTTTCACCCCAGACCAGCATTTCTGGTGTTCCCAGCCATTCATGCCAAGTACCTTTTCTGCGCCACACACCACAAACGCCACACAAACTGCAGGAGTGGTACCCCCCTTTTATTACTCCGGCAACCAACTTCCTCCACTTATTTCTACAACCAACCTTCTACTTTCCTTGCCATACCCAAAAGGCTTTATTACAGTTTGTATTGGCCTTAGTCCTGTTCCCGCGATCACAGGCTTAAACAAGACTGCTTAGTTTAATAGTTCTCTGCAAAAACTATTACCCAGTTTGGATATTTTGGGTCTATAAAATAGAATGCCCTACCTTTTACTAGTTTTAACCTACTAAAACTAGTCTAGTTCTACTAGTGGACCTGGTTTAGCCCAGTATTAGACAAGAGCTAGCTTTATTCCTTAGGGAGACCTTTTTCTTTGTTTAGTCCTTTCTTGCTAGCTTTAGTCCTGGAACTTTAGCTAGATTAAGGTTTTTCTCTGCTTTTCTAGACCAAAAACAGAGGTGTTAGCACTACCCCTTTTCCTTTAACCATTATTTTATATTTACTAGTTGTACACCTATTTCTATCTCTATTAGTGCCTTGGTGGTATAGCCACTGGTACAGTAGCTTTAGATTTAGATATTTCTAGTTGGTTTTTGAAGTTTTCCCTCCAAAGAAGCTTCTGGGATTGGTAATTCCCCTCCAAAATAAATTACTGCTAGAACAGCTCTTAGAGCTTGATTTTAGAAATCTTTCCCCCCTTTTGTATATACTACTCCCTCTCCTTTTGTAAAGTTTTCTACCTTTTGCTTAAAAAGGTATTTAGTTTACTAGTTCTCTCTAAAAACTAGTGAAGTGTGGTGAGCTTGCAAGGCAATTCACCTTAGTTTACTACTTCTAAGTAAAAAGTTAGTACCACTGTAGCTAGAATCCTCTCCCTAGCTAGTGATATACTATTTCTAGCACTATGCCTACTCCATTGCATACAGGCAGCTTCCAAAGCTTAGGGGAGAGTCCCCAGAGAATTGGAGCAAAGCCAGTGAATCCAAAAGCTGGAATAGCCCAACAAAGAAAGAAGCTTAGTCAAGCAATTACAACAATGCAAGAAGGAATTGACTTAGTTCTTCAAGATCTAGGCCCCAACCATAATGGGGTCACCAAGCTTCAAGCAGGATTAGGCCAACTTGGCCTGGAAGCTCTAAAAACAATATTAGAGCAACCTCTATCCCCCCAACCACCCCAGCCTTTAATCTCTACCCCTCAGAGCCTTCCTAGCTATGCTAGTATAGCAAAAACTGGAATTCCCCCAAAAGAGAAGCTTCCAACCCCCCAGCAACTTAGGGAGCTAAAGATTAGAAGCCCAGCTCTAGCTGAACTTCTAGCTACTGTTCTACATGCAACAGCCCTTGCAAAGATCAATGAGACCACCAAAAAGCATGGAATTGGACTTTTCTTAGGGGCTAGGAGACTAGCTAGCTCTGAGATTATCCTAGTGGCTAAGAATGCAGCTACTAAGGATAGGGCTGAAGCAAATAAGGTATGGCTTAATACCTTTGGCAAGCAAGAGGAAAACAAGGTCTATACTAGAAGGTATACAGTTTTAGTCCATGGAGTACACAAAGAAGCCTTTAAACAGGATCAACAAGAAATTGAAAAAGCCAATATTCTAAAGTATAACCCTAATCTTAAAGGGTTTCTTAGGATTCAGCAATTCCACTGGAGAAGAGCCACTCTAAAGAATACTAAGAGGTCTGGCTCTATGCTTCTAGATCTTCAAACCCCTGAGCAAGCTAACCACCTAATTAACAATGGGCTGGTTATTAAGAACAAACTTAAAACTGTAGAGCTATTTAACTCTACATGCCTAGTTTCTAGGTGCTATCACTGCCAGGGGTATGGCCACCAAGCTAGATACTGTACTAAAGCCTCCAAATGTGGTTTCTGCTCCAAAGGAGACCATAGATTTGAGCACTGCCCCCTAAAAGGGGACCTCTCTAGAGCTAGGTACTCTAACTGCCAAGGAAAACATACTTCTGGAGACATGCAATGCCCTAAGCATAAGGTTGAAACAGAGAGAATAGCCTTGGCTAGGGAGAATAAACCTAGATTCTTTGCTAGCAGGCAGGAAAATAAGCTTCCAATCCAATTAGGGGAACCAACACCCTTTGAAGCATCCCAGTCCCAACCTAGCAAAAGAACTAGGTTAGAACCTTCCACCCAGGCTACTAGAAAGAGAGGAAGGCCTTCAGGTCTAGAAATTGCCCAGAGAACTGCTGCAAATTCCCATTCAAGAATAGAGACACTATTTCAAGCTGAATCTTAGAGTCAGGCTGAATATCAGAACCAGGCAGAATTAGCAGGTGAAATAAATACTGCAGAGGAAACTCCAGAAGCAAGCCAGAATCCTGCTAATTCTTAATAAGGGTAGCTCAATATAACACCCACCTAAGCAAGGAGATTATGCTTGGAATAATAGGGGATCCACAGCTATTTAGTTTTTACTTTATAGCTATTCAGGAACCCTGGAAGGATACTAGACTATTTCAGACTATAGGAAGGTCTAGTACCCAGTGGTTACCTCTATACCCAGACAAATTCCATACAAATGCCTGCTTTCTACTGAATACCTCTCTATGCAAGCCTGGAACCTGGCTAATAGACTTTCCATGTCCAAATATTGCAGTTCTTACAATCTTGGAAGAAGGAAAGGAGATTAAAGTTATAAATATATACTCACCACCCCCAGAGTCCCATAGAACTATAGATAGGCTCTCTCCAATCTATAAGCTTCAAGAATTAGAGCTAAGTACTAGCTCTAATATTCTACTGGGTGACTTTAATCTTCACCACTCTCTTTGGAATGCTATGGAATCTACTGAAACCCATGAAATGGCCAAGGATCTATTGGAAATTACAGCATGCTTAGGCCTAGAGCTGCTTACCCCCTCCAAAATGCCTACATGGATTAGGTATCCTTCCAAAACAACTATTGACCTATCCTTTGGCTCTATAGATATAGCAGATAAGCTTATCTCTATATCTACCCCTGGAAATCTTCAGCATGGATCTGACCACATGCTAATAGCATTGGAATTTGACCTGGAAACAGTGCTAGACCAGCCAAATCAAAGCAGGTTTAAATGGAAGGAAGCCAATCAAGAAGAAGTTCAAAACCTAGCCCAAGATCTCTGGTTTCTAAATAGCCTAAATAGCAAGGAAGAGGTAGAACAGTATACCTTCTATCTACAGCAAAAAATACTTAGTATTGCTGAGATTACTGTTCCAAAAACAAGAGAAAGCTCCAAACCAAGCCAAAAAGCTATTCCATAGTGGAATCAGAAGATTGCTAGCCTAATCCAGGAGGAGAGAAGTCTTAGAGCAAGGGCTGCCCATCCAGACCTAGTTAAACAAGCTGCTAAAGCCAAGAAAAAGGCTATTAAAGAGTCTAAAAGGTTCCAATTTAGACAATTTACCCACAGGCTTAGGGAAGATAGAGCAGTTTTGTAGAAACTAGCAAGGTAGGGAAGGTTAAGAAGCCACCTACCTATAGAACTACCCTTAGTTCCCTCTCTAAAAGCCAATAATGGAGAACTAGCCACTACACACCAGCAAAAATCTCAGGAATTTGCAAACCAATTCTTTCCTCAGCTTCCAGAAGCAGATCTTAGAGATATAGAGCAAGAGAATAGCTTTCCCCCTACCCTAGAAGGTCTAGAGCCTCCTACAGAGAAGGAAATTAGCCAATTTATAAAGGCAACAGCCTCTTGGAAAGCCCCTGGCCTGGACAGTATTCCTAATGGATTTTTAAAAGCCTTAGGACCTTCCCTCTATAAACCAATGCAAATCCTTATAGAGGGATGTTGGAATTGGCAATACTATCCAAAGATTTTTAAAACTGCTAAAACAGTGGTTTTAAGAAAGCCTGGAAGGCCAGACTACTCTGTAGCTAAGGCATGGAGGCCTGTAGCACTTCTAAATACTCTGGGAAAGGTTATAGAAGGAGTTATAGCTAGAAGGCTCCAGAATATAGCTAAGAAATACAGTCTTCTCCCTGCCACCCAATTTGGAGCTAGAAAGAGCTATTTAACTACTCATGCCTTGGATTTACTACTGGGGGCAATCAGAACTGTATGGCAGGGAAACCCATTGGAGAGAGGTATAGCCTCTATTCTTTCTTTAGACATAACTGGAGCCTTTGACTATGTTATTCCAGAAAGACTAGTCTATATTCTAAAGAAAAAGGGTATTCCAGAGTCTCTAGTAGGCTGGGTTAGAAGCTTTATGCAGGATAGAGCCTCTGTTCTTTGGTTTGAAAACAAGGCTTCTAAAACCTTTAATATCTATACTGGAACTCCTCAGGGGTCTTGTATGTCTGCAATTCTATTTCTCTTCTATAATGCTGAATTGGTGGATCTATGCAATCCAGAACACCAGAAAGTATTAAGTATAGGCTTTAGTGATGATATAAACATTATAGCCTATGGAAAATCCACTGAGCAGACTACTAGAGCCTTAAATAGAGTCCATGGAAGGTGTATTGCCTGGGCAAAGAGGCATGGAGCTAGGTTTGCCCCTGAGAAGTACTCTCTAATGCATTTTTCAAGAAATACTAGAAGGTTTAACCTTGGAAAACCACTAGTTTTAAAGGGAACCAATATAACTATTCAACCACAAGAGAGTCTTAGAATTCTTGGTCTATTTCTGGACTCTAGGTTAAATTGGTCACAACACTACAAAGCAATAGAGAGGAAATTAGCCACCCAAACCAATGCATTGGCTAGGCTAACTGGCTCTACCTGGGGTATTCCATTGGAGGAAGGTAGACTACTATATAAAACAGTGGTTCTACCAGCAATTACCTATGCCTCTATAGCCTGGCATACACCTACCCTGGATGGAAAATCCAAAGGAATGGCTAAAAAGCTAGAGACCTTCCAAAACAATGCTCTAAGGATAGTTAGTGGAGGTTTTAGAGCTACTCCAATCCATGCATTGGAAACAGGCACTGGAATTGCCCCCCTAAACCTAGTTTTGGATGCCCAGGTGGCCCTTTATAGAAGGAAAACAGCAGGCTCAAGGATTAAGAACCTTATTAAAGAGAAATACCTAAAAATTTAGACAAGGCTTTAGGAACCAAGAAACCACCAAAACTGGAACCAGCTTAATAGAAAGATTAGGCATCCAGAAGAGACTACAGAGAATTGGTGGAATTCTTGGTTAGGCAAAGGTTTAAACCAGAGCAATAAGTCCTCTAGTAAGGCACAGGCTAGAGAAGCAATACTAGCTCTCTGGAGGAAGAAATAGAGTGGAATTACTAGGGAACTAGACCTTAGAATTAACCACTACTACTTAACTCTAGATTCTAGACCTCTAAACCTTTATAGAGGTCTTCAGAAAGCTCAGTGCTCTCTAGCTACACAGCTTAGAACTAGGAAGATTGGTCTAGCTGCTTTTCTCTATAAACAAGGAGTTCCTGGCTATAATAGCCCTCTATGCTCTTGTAGAAGAGGTCAAGAGACTCCAGTCTATATTACTATATACTGTAAGAAGTATACTCTTGAAAGGGAAGCCTTAAAGGCTCAAACAGGCTCTATAGACTTTAAAAGGCTCTTGGGAAGTGCAAAGGGAATTAACCACCTAACTAGGTGGTGGCTCTAACAGAGAATTCTGCCACAGTTCTATTTAGCAAATTCTTTGTTCTATAGAATATAGAAGGCAGTCTGCTTATATATATTGCTTTTATTTTCTTATTGTACTATTTTCTTCTACTTTTACTTTACCTTTGTCTATCTTTCTATTTCTCTATCTCTCTATTTTCTATTTTATTCTATATATTTTACTATACCTCTCTTTTCTTTTCTTTGTATAGCCAAAATAGGCAATGGTTTCCTTTATCAAATACTAAAAGCCCTGTACTATTTGCTCTCTTTATTAGTTTTATTTTATTTTGTTTGTCTTGTATAACCTTTTGTACTTTTGCTAGTTATTTTGTTTATTGTTGCTCTATTTGTTTTGTTTTGAAGAACTGTCAATTCCTAACTGCACAGGAATACTGGGTAGGCTTGATGTTGAGAAAGCAGGCTCAATAAAGCATGTATATACTAGTCTAGCAGCTCCCAATGGCCCTTAAGGCTCAGGGTGTATTAATTTATTATTATTATTATTATCTACTTAATACAGTAAATTAGCTCTAGGTTTAGCTATATCTTTTTTTAATATCTATAGTTTTTTTCTAACCCTAAGGATAGCTTCTACTTTTAGCCTTTAATACTTAGTTTAGATAGGCTAATTTATTTATCTAGCTAGATAAGTCTTTGGTTTTAAATATCTAGCTAGATATTATACTTGGCAAACTATCTTCCTTTAATAATTATATTATAGTTTCCAAGGTTAAAAATAAAGAATAGTTAGTTTTATATATAATATTTTAATATCTCTATATTTAATATAATAATATATATAGTCTATACCTTGCCCTTGCTATTATATTCTATTATACTACAAGGTACCTCTAGCCTCTTAGTCCTTGCACCAGTAGTTTGGGCAATATCCAATACTAGTTAAGTATTAATAATTAAATAAGTATTTACTTTAGTATTAGCTAGGGAAAATTTTATTGTAATATAGTATCTATTCTTTACTAATCTATATATAGTATAGAAACTTTCTTCTTTTAATAACTAACTAAAATTAACTAAGGATAAATTAATCTAGTTTTACTCTAGAGAGAAAACTTTCTCTAGGGCTTTTTTTTTTCTCTAGCTCTATAAATTTAGTATTATTGTTTTTTTTCTTCTTTAGGTACTACTTTACTATATAGCCTAGCTTACTATAGTAATAGTAATTTTCTTTAATAAAGTACTTTTTTTTATTCTTCTAGCTATTATTTTTACTATTACTACAGGGTTTTTTATTGTTTAGTTTATTAGTATAGCTCTAGTTATTTAGGCAGTAGTTAGAGGCCTTAAGGGATTTAAAATTATAGACAATGGCCTTATAGAAAGTAATAAATATAGCAAAGCTACTATTCTAAATATAGATACTAATAGTTTATTAATAGAATTAATAGTACAAGTATTTATTAAGCTTAAACTTATACTTAGTTAAGGTAATCTTAGTATCCCTAGCTAGATAATTAAACTTTATTAAAAATATATAGAAATTCTCTTTTTTTTTATAGAATAGAGTATTAAAATCCTTGTATATATTTTTATAGTAATTTAGATTATAGTAGGTATTCTTTAGAACCTCCAGTAACTTATTAAAGGTATAGATATATAACTTATCCTTGGGGTCTAAATATAGATAAATATAGTTAGCAGTACTTTTTTTAAAATAGCCTTGGATATAGATCTATTGTAAGTTATTGGTATAGTAATAGTCTATATTGGTATAGAGCTTACCCTTAAGTAGTATAAACTAATTCTTAAAATTACTGTCTTTTTTACTATAGAATAGAGGTAGGTCTAGAATTTTTTTAGACTTTTTATAGTAGATAGCTTCTCTATTATTACTAAAAATACTAGTCTAGTATACTTTTTTCTTTAGTATTTTAATTTCTTTCTAAGCCCTTGCCTAGTCTTTATAGTAGTTCTTTACTTCTTTAGATTTTTTGTTATAAGTCTTTTATTTCTTGTTAAGTACTACTATCTATTTCTCTAAGAGCTCTTTAATAGTTTTATATAGAGTCTCTGGGTTCTTTATAGTATACTCCAGGAAGATTTCTTTGGTAATAACCTTAATATTATTGTCTTTAGGGACTTTAAGGAAAGAGATATACTTTTAGCCCTTCTAGCTACTAAAGTTCCTTACTATATTGGTTTTCTTGGTTTAGATGTAATTAATTGTATTGTAATAATACAGGGAAATAAAACAACAATGTAGTAGTAGTAGTAGTAGATTAATACACCCAGAGTCTCTTAGTAAGACCATTGGGAACTTCTAGCCTATATACATCAAGCCTTATTAATTAAGCCTATATATTATTAAGTATACCCTACTTTCTTAACTAATTTTTCTTGCAAAGCATGTTTCCAAAGTCTCCACTAGCTAGAATATTAGGCCTCCTGCTGGCTTCAATGTATATATATAATAGGCTGGATGTTAGGCTCCCTAATAACTTAATGTAACCCTTCTAACTAGTTTCTGCTTAGGTATAATTTAGCTAGTATACTTGGCTGTTATTACTAATAAACCTTCCTTCTAGAGGTGCCCAGTCTCTATTAGGTTAGAAATATTAGTAATAGTTAATATACTTATATAAGGAAAATAGTGGTATAGCTTACTAATCCTCTCTAGATTAATTTACTGTGCCTTTAGCAGGACTTAAACCTGCACCCCTGCTAGCCCAAGCAAGGTGCCCGGACAGTAGACCACTAGACTACTGCCCTAAAGGCCAACAATGTAGTTATATTAAAAAAATATTGTTTAGAATAAATTATATAGATAATAGTTAACTTTTAACTCTAGTAGTTTTAAATAGTGTTAGAATATTTCTAGGTCTTTTTAATATATTAAAAGAATAGATAAGCTTTAGATTATATTATAAGTATTAATTTATAAAGTAAAGTTTATAAGACTTAACTAACTAACAAAAATCCAAAGCTAGAGAAGAAAAGAAAAAAGGTTAGGTTGGCCTAACAGGGGTATATTTATATATAGAGCAGGCTTAGTTATTCTATAATACTTAGTTATAACCTGTTACTAACCTCTGCCTAGCCAAGCCTTAACCACCAAGTTCGGCACCAAGTCCGGTCTATAATATAGCTCTAAGATTATTCTAGTAGCTAAAAATATAGCTACTAAGAATAGAACTAAAATAAACAAGGTATAGCTTAATACCTTTAGCAAGCAAGAGAAAAATAAAGTCTTTACTAGAAGGTATATAGTTCTAGTATATAGAGTATACAAAGAAGCCTTTAAATAGAACTAGCAAGAAATTAAAAAAGCCAATATTCTAAAGTATAACCCTAATCTAGAAGGATTTCTTAGGATTTAGTAATTTTACTAAAGAAAAGCTACTCTAAAGAATACTAAGAAGTCTAGCTCTATACTTCTAGATCTTTAAACCCCTAAGCAAGCTAACTACCTAATTAATAATAGGCTAGTTATTAAGAATAAGCTTAAAACTGTAGAGCTATTTAACTCTATATACCTAGTTTCTAGGTACTATTAATACCAGGGGTTTAGCTACCAAGCTAAATACTGTACTAAGGCCTCTAAATATAGTTTCTACTTTAAGGGGGACTATAGATTTAAATATTGCCCTGTAAAGGAAGACCTCTCTAGAGCTAGGTACTCTAATGACTAAGGAAAATATACTTCTGGAGATATACAATACTCTAAGTACAAGGTTAAAATAGAGAGAATAGCCTTAGCTAAAGAGAATAAACCTAAATTCTTTGCTAGTAGACAGAAGAACAAGCTTTTAATTTAATTAGGGGAACTAATATCCTTTAAAGCCTCCCAGTTCTAACCTAGTAAAAGAACTAGGTTAGAACCTTCTACCTAGGCTACTAGAAAGAAACAAAGGTCTTTAGGTCTAGAAATTACCTAGAGAACTACTATAAACTTCTATTTAAGAATAGAGATACTATTTTAGACTAAATTTTAGAGTTAGGCTAAATTAGCAGGTAAAATAGATACTATAGAGAAAACTCTAGAGGCAAGCTAAAATCTCTCTAATTATTAATAAAAGTAGCTTAATATAATACCTACCTAAGAAAGAATATTATATTTAGAATAATAAAGAATCTATAGCTATCTAGTTTTTACTTTATAGCTATTTAAGAACCTTAGAAAGATACTAGACTATTTTAAACTATAGAAAAATCTAGTACTTAGTAGTTACCCCTATATCTAGATAAATTCTATATAAATACCTGCTTTCTACTAAATACCTCTCTATATAAGCCTGGAACTTAGTTTATAGACTTTCTATATCTAAATATAGTAATTTTTATAATTTTGGAAAAAAAGAAGGAGATTAAAGTTATAAATATATACTTACTACCCCTAGAATTCTATAGAAATATAGATAGGCTTTTTTCTATCTATAAGCTTTAAGAATTAAAGCTAAGTACTAGTTCTAATATTCTACTAAAAGACTTTAATTTTTACTATTCTCTTTAGAATACTATAGAATCTACTAAAACCTATAAAATAGCAAAGAATCTATTGGAAATTATAGCTAGTTTAGGCCTGGAGCTACTTACCCCCTCTAAAATACCTATATAGATTAGGTATCCTTCTAAAATAATAATTAATCTCTCTTTTAGCTCTATAGATATAGCAAACAAGCTTATTTCTATATCTACCCCTAAGAATCTTTAGTATAGATCTAACTATATACTTATAGTATTGGATTTTAACCTAGAAACAGTACTAGACCAGCTAAGTTAGAGTAGATACAAATAGAAGAATACTAATTAAAAAGAAGTCTAAAACCTAGCCCAAGATCTCTAGTTTCTAAATAGCCTAAATAGCAAGGAAGAGATAGAGTAGTATACCTTCTATTTATAGTAAAAAATCCTTAGTATTGCTAAAATTACTATTCTAAAAACAAGAGAAACCTCTAAACCAAGCCAAAAAGCTATTTCCTAGTAAAATTAAAAAATTACTAGCCTAATCCAGGAGAAAAGAAGTCTTAGAGCAAGGGCTATCTATCTAAATCTAGTTAAACAAGCTACTAAAGCCAAGAAAAAGGCTATTAAAGAGTCTAAAAGGTTCTAATTTAGATAATTTATCTATAAGCTTAGGAAAGATAGAGCAGTTTTATAGAAACTAGTAAGGTAAAGAAGGTTAAAAAGCTACTTATCTATAGAGCTACCCTTAGTTCTATCTTTAAAAACCAGTAATAGAGAGATAGCTACTATATACTAGTAAAAATTTTAGAAATTTGCAAACCAATTCTTTCCCTAGCTTCCAGAGGTAGATTTAGAAAATATAGAGAAGGATATAAGCTTTTTAGCTACTTTAGAGAACCTAGAGCCCCCTATAGAGAAAGAGATTAGCCAATTTATAAAGGCAATAGCCTCCTGGAAAGCTCTAGGCCTAGATAGTATTTCTAATAGATTTTTAAAAGCCTTAGAACCTTTTCTTTATAAACTAATGTAAATCCTTATAGAGAAATATTAAAATTGGCAATACTATCTAAAGATTTTTAAAACTACTAAAACAGTAGTTTTAAGAAAGCCTGGAAGGCTAGACTACTTTATTACCAAAGTATAGAGGCCTGTAGTACTTCTTAATATACTAGGAAAGGTTATAGAAGGAGTTATAGCTAGAAAGCTTTAGAATATAGCTAAGAAATATAGTTTTCTTTCTACTACCTAATTTAGAGCTAGAAAGGGCTATTTAACTATCTATACCTTAGATCTACTACTAGGTATAATTAGAACTATATAGCAAGGAAGTCTATTAAAGAGAAATATAGTCTCTATTCTTTCTTTAGATATAACTAGAGCCTTTAACTATATTATTCTAGAAAGGCTAGTCTATATTCTAAAGAAAAAAAGTATTCTAGAGTCTCTAGTAAACTAGGTTAGAAATTTTATATAAAATAGAGCCTCTATTCTCTAGTTTAAAAATAAATCTTTTAAGATATTTAATATCTATACTGGAACCCCCTAAGGATTTTATATATCTATAATTCTATTTTTTGTCTACAATACTAAATTAGTAGATCTATACAATTTACAACACTAGAAAGTATTAAGTATAGGCTTTAGTAATAATATAAATATTATAGCCTATAGAAAGTTTACTAAGCAGACTACTAGAGCCTTAAATAGAGTCTATAGAAGGTATATTGCCTGGGCAAAGAAGTATAGAGCTATAAGGGTCCAATTCTATTCTAAGGCTAGAGATAGGGGATCCTATGTACAAAGAGGAATACTTAAAGAAGAGAAGAAATAACAGAGAAATATAGTACTTAAGAAAAGGGAATCCCTGCATAGAGGAAAGAATATCTATACTCTGCACTAAACTTAGTGGCATTAAGCCTCCCTTACCAATATTGGTGGCATTAAGCCTTCCTTACCAATATTGGTGGCATTAAGCCTCCCTTACCAATATTGGTGGCATCAAGCCTCCCTTACCAATATTGGTGGTGTCAAGCCTCCTTTACCAATATTGGTGGCATTAAGCCTCCCTTACCAATATTGGTGGCATTAAGCCTTCCTTACCAATATTGGTGGCATTAAGCCTCCTTTACCAATATTGGTGCCAGTAGCTTTGCCAGCTCTGCTAAAAAGCTCCCTAGAGGTTTAACCTCTTACAATACCCTCCTCCTTACAGCAACAGGCCTTATAGATATCCAGGGCAATAGTGTCCTTAAATTCCCCATAGGGCTTCTATATAAGGCAGTGCTAACCTGTCCAATAGACTTGGACCTTATTACAGTACTTCTAACAGTTATAGCAGTAAACTATAATTTTATTAACCTTATATTCCTTATTGTTGCCTTTACCAATAACTGCACCAGGTTAATAATCAGTCTGTTACTGCAAGGGGAAGGGGTCCATTGTAGCAGGGTATAGGCAGTTAGTAGGGTAGACATTATATATACTGGGCAGTGTATCCAGGCAGTATATATATAGCCCAGGAACCTTAAGGACTGTATACTGGCTATTCTTCTAATTAAGCTTTTTACTAGGCCAATCAGTATAAACATTCTTGTAGAAGAGCCAGACCCAGTTACTAACTTTAAAACAGTAGGCAGGCTAGTGTATATAGTTAGTATATTTCTCTTGCTCCTGCTGTACAGTAGCTATAGTACTCTGTACCTATTCTACTGCATTAGCAAGTTTCCAAACCACTGCCTGGCCCTTCTAAATTAGGCTCTGTATATCTCCTGCTTGTTGGACTTCCTGTAAGGGGACCAAATTAAGGTAATAACTATAGGTAAAAAAGAAAGAACTAACTCTAGTAAAGGTTATATTTTAGTTATTAATAGCAAGTTTGGCTATAGGTAGCAGCCTGGCCTAATTATTCTGTATATAACTTGTATTATTATTATTATTATTGTTACTCTATCTAATCTGTAAGATATATAGTGCTGCTACTATATAGTATATATCTCTATAGTAATCTTGTGTAAGTATATATAGTTATGTACCCTTTACCTGCTCCCCTTTATGCACTCCCAGTACTGTGTAGCCAACCAATGCCATGCCTACAAGATAGAGGTCTGGTTAACTGCTGTATACCTTGCTATCTCCTGTGTATATTTAAACTGGGCCAGAATTTCCAGTTTAAGCCACTACTGCACCAGGGTGTATAGTCCATTGCAGGAATCCAGTAGCCAGGTTAGGTCTAACCCCCTAGCACCTAGTAACTGGTCTTGGGATGCACTAAAGTACTTACAAAACCCTACTATATAGTCTACTGTCTTCTATTTATACCTATATAGACACTAAGGAGATGCAAACCCTAGTACCTTGTATTTGTATAGAAAGCCTGCTAGCCTAACTTTGCCTGTTCTAAGCTAGATAAGTATAGAGCTTTTAGCCTTCCTTAGCCCTATATACTACCTTAAGGTGTCCCTGCTGGGTTCCTGTCTATGTCTCTCTTTCTATAGGACTGGCCTTCCATGCTATCTGTCTACCTACTTGCAGTGTACAAGCTAATGGGCCCTGGTGGTGTAGGCTGCATTGGTTGCCTTACCCCCTGTCTATTGGTCTTCCTAGCCTGTCTCTATTGCCTGTAGGTATAATAGTTATTCCACCGCCAGTTATTTTTGCTAGGGAACCCCTAGTTAGCTCTGTATTTGCCCTGTTATGCCCTGTATTTCTGTTATCCTCCCTGTAGTATACAGTCAATGCACTGCTGTGGTGATCTGTTGGTCCAGGAATAGGTCCAGTAGCTTAATATATAGCTCTGCCTTAAGGCTTGTGGTAGGGGTTACTTTGTAGGCCCCTATTACTTACTGTAGGTGCTGGTTCTGTGCTGTATAAAGCCCTTGCAGTGTGCCAGGCAATGTAGGTGCAGCCCTGGTTTATTCTGTATAAGTAGGCTGGTGCCAGGTAATTGCCCTGTATGCTAGTACAGGTCTTATTACTATTGTATATAGCTTGCAAGCTTTAAGAAGTAGGATCCCCTATATTAAGTAGGTTATCCTGGTGACTGCTTACTCTTGGATACTAAGTTAGCTATAAATATACTTTACCTGCTTTCCCCAGTGTAGCTTTGGGTCTAGCTATACCCCCAGGATATATATCTTGTTAGTTAGGTGTACTATAATATCCCCTAGCAGGGAGATATATACAGATATATCTTAAGTATACTGTTGTATAAAGTACATAAGCTTATACTTGTTAGGGGCCCAGGCTGCACTATAATGCTTTGCCTACTTTTTGTAGGTTCAGTGCATTCTCTGTAGCTAATTTATGTTTATGCAGGTACTCTTACTATAGGTAAGTAGGTTAGTGTTATTAACAAAACCAATGGCAGTTTCCAGGATTTAAGGTTAGTTATTAAGGTTCTGGAGCAGTTTGTCTATATAGAAGAGCCAGAGAATAGGTAAAAGTAGTAACCCCTGCAGTACCTCTATGCCTATTGGAAACTCCCTGGATTCCTGTATGCCCAGTACAAGGGTTATATGTCTTCCTGTTATAAAGCTCTTAATAAAGCCTACCAGTGTATATAGTATTTCTTTTTGCTGTAGTATATATATAAGCCTTTTTAGCACTACCCTGTTAAATATACCTGTAATATCCAGTAACAGTACTAAGGCTACCTTGCCTGGTATACTCCAGACTGTATATATCTATGCCAGCAGTCTTGCTAGTACTGTCTCTGTGGACTGGTCTAACCTTACCTCTATCTGGGCTTTACTTAGGAGTCTATAATTCTTAGTAAGTATACAGAGTCTCTGGGCTATATATTTCTTAATAACCTTATCTACTGTATCTAGGAGTACAATGGATTGCTATACTCTTACTTAGAAGTAGTTAGGCTTTCCTGGTTTGTATAGTGCTACAGTTCTGGTGTATTTAAAGGAGCTAGGGTAGTATTCCCAGTCTAGATAACCCTGGGCTAATGTAGCTACTGCCTAATAGAAGGGTAGTCTAAGTATCTTAAGGAACCTGCTGGTAATGCCTGTGTATTCTAGTACAGTACCTAATTTTAGTTCTGCTATAATCTATGCTACATTGTCTGCTATAACCTTCTCCTCTGTATTTAACTGTTCTGGGTAGGCAGTGCCTGGGATATTGGATAGGTTATACTTAGTGTCCTATGGAAAGAACTATATATACAGTAGCTTAACTTAAGTTAAGAAGGGTTGTATATTTGCCCAAGGTGTACCTCTTTTAACCTAAGTTAAGCAAGGTAGTATAGACACCAGGGCTATATTCCCTTTTACTTAGAGCAGCAGTACTATGGGCAGTTAAATAGACTCCCTACTTTGTTGTTAACCCTATTTGCTTATTTGCCAGAGTAGGTTAGGTTTGCATACTATTATATCCAGTAATTTATAGAAGGCATTTATTTTTGTGTACTTTACTTTCCTGTTGCACTGGTTTCTGGCCTCTTTAAGCTCCTTGCCCCTCTATCCTTGCTAAATTGCCTTCTAATATTTTTGCACTGCTGCCTGTACTGTATTGTTCTACTATATATACCTGCTTGGTTATTCCTTAATAAGTTACCTATATTCCTTGCCTAGCTTAGTAACAAAGTTTACAAGGTATATAGTATAGTCTTTAAGGTCTTAATAGTATATAAAAGCTTGTAGTTATTGTAGGTATTAACTGCACTGTTATACTACCCTAACCAGGTCTGCAGTCTTCTATAATAACTATTCTATCCTAGGTATATCTAGCTTATCTAGGAGTTTAATCTGGACTGGCTTGTAGTTAGATCTATAGTCCAGTTATGGCCAGACTCTGCAGGCTAGAAGACAGTTATATACTCCCAGGGATAGAAATACAAGGTCTATTGTAGATCCTGTGTAGCCCCTGTCTTACTATATAGTTATTTCCTTTGGTGTTACTTGCTGGAGACCCAGTGCCTGTATAGTAGCTCTAAGCTCCTGTTCTATCCAATCTTTGCTTATACCTGCACCCCCCTAGCTACTGTAGTGTATGTTAAAGTCTTCTACCAGTATCTATTCCTCTACCTCTGGCCTGTGCTGGCTAATTTGCACTATGGGTAAGTCCTCTATTAGTGCACTCTGGTTTACTGGTAGTAGTATATATATATTAGTAATATATAATAGCTATGTTTTGTCCTTTGTAGTATCCTTTTACTTAAGATCCAGGGAGCAGATAAATAGGCTATTATACCAGGCTTACCAGTTATTGGTGTTAATTTGCTTGCTTACCAGGAAGCAAGTATATACATACTCTAAGGTTAGGTATACTGGCCAGTATTGGTCTGCTCTTGTGTATACTGTGGTGTATAGATCTTTCCTTTGGTGTAGGTCCTGGATTGTATATATATCTATGTCCTAAGCCTCTGGCTGCGCCAGAAGTATACTTATAGTTAGGCCTAACTGCTGTATATTGTAGTGGACTATTTTTATTGGGTAAAGGGGGAGGGTAGGGCAAGCTACTGTTAGTTCTATATCCCTAATATAACAGTATTATGTCCTTTTGTATTTGGGGGCCTTATCCAGTCTTTAGGGAGGTGGCTGCTAGTATTTGCTGTATACTTAAGGTTACTGGGGCGCCTGCGTGCCTGTTATTTGTCTGGGGCTACCCTGGCTAGCCTTTGTCTCTTGGCTCCAATGACTTGGAAGCCATTGTTTTCTATGTATCCTAGTGGAGTAGCTGCTGGGGGCACAGCAAATCTATAAGGGTGATTCTGGTATACTATATATACCTTCTTAACTGCTGCTTGGCAAGTAGTGTATTTGCAAGACTATAAGGGGTGGGCCTTAGAGCAATTAATATACTTTCCTTCTTTCTGTTTAGCCTTCTTTGTATACTCTGCCTCTTAGTGCTCTTCTGCTGTACAGTAGCTATACTTTGCTGGACAATAGCAGTATTTGGCTATATAGTCTATTTACTGGCATTTAAAGCATTGTGTAACTAGATATTTCCAATGGAAGACTTCCACCTGGCAGATTTTATAGTTAAGGACCAGTCCCTGTTTAATAAGGAGGTTAGCTTATGCTGGTGTTGCTATATTAATATATAGGGAGCCTTGCTTGGTATCTTTTGCTGGTCCCTGTTTTCTATGTATAACCTATAGTAGATATAGTTCTGATGCCCAATGCTGGTTCTGGTATAGTATAGTATTTATGTCTGCCTGTTAATCTTTAAAGGAGAGCCCCTGCAAGTTAGTATACCTTGCAATTACTGTAAAGTATACTTACTTAGGTTTGGCTATAGTACCTATAACCTTTGCCCAGTTAGCTATGCCCTCCAATGCAAGCCTGGTGTACAAGCTATCTGTTATAATTACAATATCTTTACTGGGTAGGACCCTTGCCACCAGAACCTTCCCTATAGTTACCCCCTGTATTTCTTTGTTTATCTTTTTTACCAGTTGTACTGGGGTGTATTCTTCCTGTATAAGAGCTAGGTTATTAGGGCCCTATTTAATAGTTAGATTGTACTTAAGTTAGGCAGGGATAGGCTTTTCTCTATTGGTGGTACAGGCTTCTGCATAGGTCTGTAGTCTGGTAGGTACATTGTATACTGTTGCATTGGGGTAGTGTAGCTTTGTGTTTGCCTTGTCTATTAGGGCCCCTAGTAGGCATAGTTGGAGTGCCTGCCAGGTTTCCTTAATCTTGGTAAACACTGCAGTAGCCTTATCTTGTAGGTATATATCTATCTTATATAGTAGTTCTTTGGTGGTTACCACTGTGGTGCTGGTGGTTAGCTTTATATACACCCATTGTATGTCCTCCTTCTCCCCTCTACCTTTTCTCCTACTTCCCTGTATTACAGGCGAAGTTATTCTGCGTGGCTTTAAGTAATAAAGACAGTCTTTAAGCTTCTGTATATATAACGAGAATAGTATATAGAAACTATATAACTTGTATACTTCTAAATATATATTTTAATTACTTAGTTAGCCCTCTTAGTAGTACTGTCTGTCTTAGGGTAGTATACTGTTAAGAGCAGTTATTTTGTCTATAATAGGTAGTATATTCTTTTCTATATTTAACTTATAAACTGTGCCCTGCAGTCTAAGACAATGCTGGAGGGGAATCTATAATGCCAGAAAATATATAGTATAAATGCATTAGCTATATCTTCTGTCTGTATCTATTGCATTGGTACTAAGATAACCCCTTTGCTTAAGCAGTCTATTACTACTATTAAGTTTGTATATCTATTTAACTTAGGAAGATCTATAATAAAGTTAACTAATAGGTTTTTCTATATCTGCAATGGAATAGGCAGTAGCTTAAGTAGCCCTGTCTAACAATTCTTCTATATATTGCCTGCTTGGTACTTCTAATAATTCTAAGTAAATTGGTAAATATCTCTAGTATATCCTGGCCAGAAGTACTCCCTAGCAAGCAAGGCTAATATAACCTTTTGTCCCAGGTAGCTGCCAATGTAACTGTTATATAGTTCCTACAGAATTCTTGTCCAAAGTAGCTTAGAGTTAGGGATCCATTTATATCTATGCCAATACAATCTCTTTTCCTTCTAAGAGCATTCCAAAATATTTATATATAGCTAAAGCCTAACAGGGAAGTAAGGAAGCTTTTTCTTAATAGTATCCCTAATCTCTGTATAGCTATTATCTGCAGTCTCTGCTGTAGCCTATTGTTTATCTAGTATAACCTCCTTGTATATTAACTCCTTGGCTATATAGTTAGTTATTATATTATTAGTATATATATCCTTGCTGGTATTTACTGGTAATACTTTAATAGGCATTATTATTCTATTAGTAATTAGTTACTTGTTACAGAACTTAAGTTATGCATTATTATATTTTGCAGGTATATCCTAATTATAATAAGACAAGGCATTAGTAACTATATTCTTACTGCCTGGTTAGAAGGTTAGTATAAAATTAAACTTACTAAGAAGCTCTAACCAATGTATCTATTACTCTGTTAAGTACTAAAAGGCTATAAAGTATTCTAAGTTCTTGTAGTTAGTAATAATACAGAACTTAGCAATAGAATATAGTTCTAAGTTCTACTTCTCTAGGCAGTAAACTATAGCAAGGAGCTCCTTATTATAGATTTTATAGTTATATTCTGCAGGAGAACTCTTCTTAGAGAAAAATATATATAGGCAGAGAAATCTATTATTATTATATTGTATAAAGGCCCTGCCCACTATGTATCCAGATAAGTCAGTCTTAACTACAGTATCTTGGTTAGGATTAAACTAAGCTAGAAGTAGTCTAGAGATAAATATTCCTTTTAGTTTCTTAAATACTTCTGCTGTATTTTATATCTACTTAAACTTAGTATCCTTCTTTGTAAGTTCTGTAAGTGGTGCTGCAATCTACAAGAACCCTTGTATAAAATACTAGTAGAAATTTACAAACCCAATAAATCTATAGATACCTTTAACTGTCCTTAGTGCCTTCTATTTCTAAATAGCCTTAACCTTGGCTAGATCTATTCTAATTTCTTTGCCTACTTTAATTAAGAACCCTAAGTATTTTATACTTATTATTTTAAATTTATACTTATTAATTTTAACCTTAAGGCCTGCTTTGCAGAGTCTCTGGAGTACTCTCTCTATATATTTACAGTGCTCTGTTAGTAACCCTTCTAAGAATATAAGTATATTATTAATATAAGCTAATGCAAAGTTATCCAGGAAGTCTTATAGTACCCAATTAATATAATGCTAGAAGGTACTTGGTGCATTGGCTAAGCTAAATAGTATTACCAGCCACTTAAATAAGCTATATTGTATACAAAAGGCAGTCTTCTATTTATTACCTTTAGTAATCTAGATCTGGTGGAATACCTGCACAATATCTAGCTTGGTAAACCAATGTACTTGCCTAATACATTGCAAAGTCTTGTTAATTAGAGGTAATAAGTATTGGTCCTTCTTAGTAATCTAGTTTAGTCCCCAGTAGTTAATACAGAATTAGAGGCCACTACCTAGTTTCTTTACAAAAAGCACTGGGGCAGTAGTAGCTAACCTACTAACCTAGATAAATCCTTTCTTAAGTAACCTAGTTAGTATCTTTTGCAGTACTAGTAGCTCTTCTTAGGATATACTATAGAGAGGGCCCTAAGGGGCCTTAACAGTATTTTCTTTTTTATCCTTGTTAAATAGATTAATCTTTATATTAATGCTTAACCCCCAGTGGATAGAAGTATAATTAGTAGCCTTAACATTAAAGATATCTAAGAACTAGTAGTAATAGAAGGATAAAACTCTCCTTAGATCTATTAGCTTTCTTATATTAAGTTTCCTTAGTACCTTATTAATATTAGCTATACTAGCAGTAAAAATCTTAGCTTAGTGCCCTTGGTTCCTTATTTTCTGTACAATATAATTAAACCCAGTAGCAGAGATCTTAAGTAGGTTATTATATATTTTCTTGTAGTTACCTTTGCAGACTATAACTCTATAGTCCAAGAACTCTAGCTTTAAGCTATCTCCTTCTGGGTCTATATAAATACAAGAGTATATTAACTATAGCTTCCCTAGAATTATATTATAGTCTGTAGCATTGTCTATTATATATCTAAAAATCTCTTGGTAAATTCCTTCTATATTTATTAAGAAGGTAGCTATCTCTGTAATTTATTTTTCCATTAGTCTATCTATACCTTGTAGCTTATAAGGCTTTATTGAAAAGTATAGAAGGTAACTAGAGTTAGCAAACTTCTTAGATACAGTACAGAAAACTCTATATCTATTGTCTATAAGTATCTTGGCTAAATAACAGTTATCTACTATATTAGAGATAAGGAAAGGTAGTATATCTATTTTCTTTTTAAAGTTCTGCTAATTCTCTATTATTCTCCTTAATAGCTCCTGCCAGTATCTTAAAGCAGGAGCTACTCTTTTCCCTGGTTCTCTAGGGCAGGTTCCTTGTTATCCAATAACAGGGGAATATTTATAGCATTAATGTAAGTGGGCAGCAGGTACTAGGCAGAGAGGTAGGGGCAGTTAGGCTTAATATAGCCTAATACTCTACAATAGAAACAAAGGTAATTCTTTTTCTAATATTTAATCTCTGCCTTATTTATCTATCTTGTACACTGGTTTAATTTCTGTACTCCAGCAGCACTGTTGTATCTTTGTACTCCAACAGTACTAATGTCCATAGGGTCCCCAGTAGAGAGGCTTGGAGGTATAAGTAACAGAGATTAAGAACTATAATTATTGTTCTGGTTATAATAGTTCTGGAAATTACAGTATTGGTTTAATTTCTCTGTATTATTAGTAACTTCCTTAACCTACTGCTTGTACTAGTTATAGGTTAAGGACTGTAAATTGTAGCCAATTATTTTTTTCTGTAGCTTATTACTAAGTATAGATTTTAGATATCCTTTTTTAATATTATTACTGAATGCATGGCTGCTGGCTTCTATAAGGAGGTAATCTACCTTATTAGTAAGTTTAGTAAAGGTTCTATAGCCCTATTTAATGCAATTAAGCTTATTAAGGGCCTTCTGCTAGTAGGCAGAGTTAGTAAATGCATTATCCAATACAGTAAAAAACTTCTCTAAGGTAAAGTTAGGGGTACTACTTATAACCTTAACCTATAGAAGAATAACAGTAGCTACCTTATTCTTTAAGTAACTAAACTCTATATATACCTATGCTACTTTATCTTCCATTGTAGCTCTATCTAAGTTAAGTTTAGACTTTAACTTAAACTGGAACTAAGGGTAAAGGGCCTTATTCTTATTATTATATAAAAATATCTAAGTATATTTCTAATGCTGTTCTCTATTCTTGTATATAGCAAGTACTTATATAATCTGTATAGCCTACTTAGGGATATCTCCCTGGGGATTTAGTATAAAAGAAGTATAGTTTGTATCTTCTAGCTACTGCTCTGCTAAGGCTATACTGCTCTGCTAGAGCAGTAGTAGCTACTGTAGAAACTGCTAGTACTGCTGCTACTATACATTAGGTACATTGCTATGTATAATATAATCTAGTCTGTCTATCTTTGTCTGTAAGATACTTAATTAGGCTGTCCCTGGTTGGCCAGATAAAAAATTGCTATATATAAAATTCTATAGTATTTGGTTATTCTGCAGTTCTGCAGTTCTGTAGTTCTGTAGTTCTACAGTTCTGTAGTTCTGCAGTTCTGTGATTTAATGGTTCTGCAGTTTAACAGTCCTTCTAAATAGTTTAAGAAGTATTCCTAATGTAAGGGTTTAATTCTATTCTAAGGCTAGAGATAGGGGATTCTATGTACAAAGAGAAATACTTAAAGAAGAGAAGAAATAATAGAGAAATATAGTACTTAAGAAAAGGGGATCCCTGCATAGAGAAAAGAATATCTATACTCTGCACCAAACTTAGTAGCATTAAGCCTCCCTTACCAATATTGGTGGCATTAAGCCTCCCTTACCAATATTGGTGGCATTAAGCCTCCCTTACCAATATTGGTGGCATCAAGCCTCCTTCACCAATATTGGTGCCGGCAGCTTTGCCAGCTTTGCTAAGAAGCTCCCTAGAGGTTTAACCTCTTATAAGAGCTAGGTTTACCTCTAAGAAATACTCTCTAATATATTTTTCTAGAAATACTAGAAGGTTTAACCTTAGAAAACTACTAGTTTTAGAGAGAACTAATATAACTATTTAACTATAAAAAAGTCTTAGAATTCTAGGTCTATTTCTAGATTTTAGATTAAATTAGTTATAGTATTATAAAGCAATAGAAAGAAAATTAGCTACCTAAACCAATATATTAGCTAGGTTAACTAGCTTTACCTAGGGTATTCTATTAAAGAAAGGTAGGCTACTATATAAAATAGTAGTTCTACCAGCAATTACCTATACCTCTATAGCCTGGTATATACCTACTCTAGATAGAAATTCCAAAGAATTAGCTAAAAAGCTAGAGACCTTCTAAAATAATACTCTAAGGATAGTTAGTAAAGATTTTAGAGCTACTCTAATCTATATATTAGAGATAGGCACTAGTATTGCCCCCCTAAATCTAGTTTTGGATACCTAGGTTACTCTATATATATTACAGACTAGAAGTTTAGCCATGCAGTATAGCTAAAGAAAGAAATACAATTGGCTAAGAATTACTTATATTGTATAATATAGAAATAAAAATACTCTAAGTTATATAATAAAGGAAAAAGTACCAACAAGAGACTTAGCAATAAAGTACCCCTATAGTACTTTATATAAAAGTAATACTACAGTACTCTAAGAGAAAAGTACCCTTAAAGTACTTTGGTAAAAGTCTAGAGAAGGGTACTTTTTAGAAATATATATAAGGATATTTATTTATTCTTAGAATTAAGGAGACTTATTCTTTTAATTATAATTAATTTTCTTTATTCTTGGATTTAGAATAGAAGTTACTTTCTACTTTGTTCTTTAAAGTCTTTACTAAATATTGTATAATTCCAAGGAGAGATACCTAAGGCATAGATCTATAGAAGAAAGACTTAGAATTAGTTATATTACTCTATTTCTTTAACTAGACCCTGTATACTGCCTATACTGGTATTACCCCTAGTCTAGTTTATACTTAGAAGAAGGGTATTACTTTATCTTCTTTTCTTTGGCCTATATCTATAGCCTATAGCTATTGGTTAGATTGCTAGCTATAACTTTAAAGAGATTTTATTAGATCTAAACCTTGTCCTTAGAGATATAGAGAACCTTAAGTTAGTAATATATTAATTACCCCTACTATTTAATAGAAAAAGAAGAACCCTAATACTTAAGGTTAATAAATAGTTTAGTTAGAGTATTTCAAGAAATATATTTCTAGTAAGTTATATTTTATAAAAAGAAGCTTTAACAATATAGTAAAAGAATCTACTGTATTAGCTACTACTACTAGCTATAAGTAGCTAGGTAGAAAGATTATAGAACTTAAACAAGCTTTACAATAAGTAAAAACCTAAGGAAATTGGATACTGTGTATACCTATATTAGCTAAACACACGCCGGAAACCAAACTCAGTCAATTCTTGGAATTTTATGTTAAAAATAGGTTTAATCCAAAGCCTGTCTCTTATAGAGGCTACTATCCAAACTTTAGGGCAATTGGCCCAGTATTGGTGGCACTGTTGATAAAAAGGTGATTTCACCAATCCATTAATAGAAGAGGGATATTTCCCTTTACTATACTACCAATATTAGTCTAAATCTTCTGGAAATTGGATACCGCGCACACCTATATTAGCCAAACAATATATCTAAATTTCAGAACTGTATAACTAACATTGCCTTTACAAACTACAAGCAAAAAATTTTTATCCTAAACTAGCAATTCTAGTATTCCTAGCTATTTACACCAAGTACCTTTTCTGTGCTATATACTACAAACACTATATAAACTGCAGGAGTGGTACCCCCCTTTTATTGCTTTAGTAACTAACCTCCCTATTAATCTTTTCTACTCTCCTTACTATACCCAAAAGGCTTTACTACAGTTTGTATTGGCCTTAGTTCTGTTCCTGCAATTACAGGCTTAAATAAGACTGCTTAGTTTAATAGTTCTCTGCAAAGACTATTACCTAGTTTAACTATTTTAGGTCTATAAAATAGAATGTACTATCTTTTACTAGTTTTAACTTACTAAAACTAGTCTAGTTCTACTAGTAGACCTGGTTTAGCCTAGTATTAGTTAAGAACTAGCTCTATTTCTTAGAAAGACTTTTTTCTTTATTTAATTTTTTTTTACTGGCTTTAGTTCTAGAACTTTAGCTAAATTAAGGTTTTTCTCTGCTTTTCTAGACTAAAAATAGAGGTATTAGTACTACCCCCTTTTTCTTTAACTACTATTTTACTTTTACTAGTTATATACCTATTTCTATCTCTACTAGTGCCTTAGTGGTATAGCCACTGGTACAGTAGCTTTAGATTTAAATATTTCTAGTTAGTTTTTAAAGTTTCCCCTCCAAAGAAGCTTCTGGAATTAGTAATTCCCCTCCAAAATAAATTACTACTAGAATAGCTTTTAAAGCTTAATTCTAGGAATCTTTTCCTCCTTTTTATATATACTACTCTTTTTCCTTTGTAAAGTTTTCTGTATTTTTTTTAAAAAGGTATTTAGTTTACTAGTTCTCTCTAAAAACTAGTAAAGTAAAGTAAGCTTGCAAGGTAATTTACCTTAGTTTACTACTTCTAAGTAAAAAGTTAGTACTACTGCAGCTAGAATTCTCTTTCTAGCTAGTAATATACTATTCCTAGCAATATACCTACTCCATTGAACACAGGCAGCTTCTAAAGCTTAGGGAAAAGTCCCTAGAGAATTAGAGCAAAGCCAGTAAATCTAAAAGCTAGAACTTTAGCTTAAAAAAGAAAGAACCTTAGTTAAGCTATTATAATAATACAAGAAGGAATTAACTTAGTTCTTTAAAACCTAGGCCCTAACTATAATGGGGTTACCAAGCTTTAAGTAGGATTAGGCCAATTTAGCCTGGAGGCTCTAAAAACAATATTAGAGTAACCTCCACCCCCCTAACCACCCTAACCTTTAATCCCTGCCCCCCAGAGCCTCCCTAGCTATACTAGTATAGCTAAGAATAGAATTCCACTAAAGGAAAAGTAGCCTACCCCCCAGTAGCTTTAAGAGCTAAAGGTTAGAAGTTCTGCCCTGGCTAAACTTCTAGTTACTATTCTATATACTACAGCCCTTGCAAAGATTAATAAAACTACCAAAAAGTATAGAATTAGACTTTTCTTAGAAGCTAGAAGACTAGCTAGCTCTAAGATTATTCTAGTAGCTAAAAATATAGCTACCAAGGATAGAGCTAAAGTAAATAAGGTATAGCTTAATACCTTTGGCAAGCAAGAGAAAAACAAGGTCTATACTAGAAGGTATATAGTTCTAGTATATAGAGTATACAAAGAAGCCTTTAAATAGAACCAGCAAAAAATTAGAAAAGCCAATATTCTAAAGTATAACTCTAATCTTAAAGGGTTTCTTAGAATTTAGTAATTTTACTAAAGAAAAGCTACTCTAAAGAATACTAAGAGATCTAGCTCTATACTTCTAGATCTCTAAACCCCTAAGCAAGCTAACTACCTAATTAACAATGGGCTAGTTATTAAGAATAAGCTTAAAACTATAGAACTATTTAACTCTATATACCTAGTTTCTAGGTACTATTAATGCCAGGGGTATAGCTACTAAGCTAGATACTGCACTAAGGCCTCTAAATATAGTTTCTGCTCCAAGGGAGACTATAGGTTTAAACATTGCCTCCTAAAGAAAGACCTCTCTAGAGCTAAGTACTCTAACTACCAAGGAAAATATACTTCTGGAGATATACAATACCCTAAGTATAAGGTTAAAACAGAGAAAATAGCTTTAGCTAAGGAGAATAAACCTAAATTCTTTGTTAGCAGGCAGGAGAATAAGCTTTTAATTTAATTAGGGGAACTAATATCCTTTAAAGCCTCCCAGTTCTAACCTAGCAAAAGAACTAGATTAGAACCTTTTACCCAGGCTACTAGAAAAAGGAGAAGGCCTTTAGGCCTAGAAATTACCTAGAGAACTGCTGCAAATTTCTATTTAAGAATAGAGACACTATTTTAGACTAAATTCCAAAATTAGGCTAAATTAGCAGGTAAAATAGATACCACAGAGAAAAATCCAGAGGCAAGCCAGAATTCTGCTAATTCTTAATAAGGGTAGCTCAATATAACACCCACCTAAGCAAGAATACTATGCTTGGAATAATAGAAAATCTATAGCTATTTAACTTTTAATTTATAGCTATTTAGGAACCTTGGAAAGATACTAGACTATTTTAGACTATAGAAAGATCTAGTATCCAGTAGTTACCTCTATATTTAGATAAATTCTATACAAATGCCTGCTTTCTACTAAATACCTCTCTATACAAGCCTGGAACCTAGTTAATAGACTTTCTATATCTAAATATTGCAATTCTTACAATTTTAGAAGAAGAGAAGGAGATTAAGGTTATAAATATATATTTACCACCCCCAGGAGTATACAATACTATAGATAGGCTCTCTCCAATCTATAAGCTTTAAGAATTAGAGCTAAGTAGCTCTAATATTTTACTGGGAGACTTTAATCTTTACTATTCTCTTTGGAATACTATAGAATCTACTGAAACCTATAAAATGGCAAAGGATCTATTGGAAATTATAGCTAGTCTAGGCCTAGAGCTACTTACCCCCTCTAAAATACCTATATAGATTAGGTATCCTTCTAGAACAACCATTGACCTTTCTTTTGGCTCTATAGATATAGCAAACAAGCTTATTTCTATATCTACCCCTGGAAATCTTTAACATAGATCTAACTATATACTTATAGCACTGGATTTTGACCTAGAAACAGTGCTAGACTAGCTAAATTAAAGAAGATACAAATAGAAGGATACTAATTAAGAAGAAGTTTAAAATCTAGCCCAAGATATCTAGTTTCCAAATAGCCTAAATAGCAGAGAAGAGGTAAAGCAGTATACTTTCTATTTATAGCAAAAAACCCTTAGTATTGCTAAGATTACTGTTCCAAAAACAAGAGAAAACTTTAAACCAAGCCAAAAAGCTACTCCCTGGTAGAATTAAAAGATTACTGGCCTAATTTAGGAGGAGAGAAGTCTTAGAGCAAGGGCTACCTATCTAGACCTAGTTAAACAAGCTGCCAAAGCCAAGAAAAAAGCTATTAAAGAGTCTAAAAGGTTCCAATTTAGATAATTTACCTATAGGCTTAGAGAAGATAGAGTAGTTTTGTAGAAACTAGCAAGGTAGAAAAGGTTAAGAAGCTACTTACCTATAGAACTACCTCTAGTTTCCTCCCTAAAAGCCAATAATAAAAGTTTAGCTACTATATACCAGCAAAAATCTTAGAAATTTGTAACTTAATTCTTTCCCTAGCTTCTAGAGGTAGATTTAGAAAATATAGAGAAGGATATAAACTTTCTAGCTACTTTAGAAGGCCTAGAACCTTCTACAGAGAAAGAGATTAGTTAATTTATAAAGGCAATAGCCTCTTGGAAAGCCCCTAGCCTAGATAGTATTTCTAATGGATTTTTAAAAGCCCTAGAACCCTCCCTCTATAAACCAATGCAAATCCTTATAGAGGAATACTAAAATTGGCAGTACTATCCAAAGATTTTTAAAACTGCTAAAACAGTAGTTTTAAGAAAACCTAGAAGACTAGACTACTCTATAGCCAAAGTATAGAGGCCTGTAGTACTTCTAAATACCCTAGGAAAAGTTATAGAAGGAGTTATAGCTAGAAGGCTCTAGAATATAGCTAAGAAATATAGTCTTCTTTCTGCTACCTAATTTAGAGCTAGAAAAGGCTATTTAACTACCTATGCTTTAGATTTACTACTGGGTGCAATTAGAACTATATAGCAGGGAAACCTATTAAAGAGAGGTATAGCCTCTATTCTTTCCCTAGATATAACTGGAGCCTTTAACTATATTATTCCAGAAAGGCTAGTCTATATTCTAAAGAAAAAGGGTATTCTAGAATCTCTAGTAAACTAGGTTAGAAGCTTTATATAGAATAGAGCCTCTATTCTCTAGTTTAAAAATAAATCTTTTAAGATATTTAATATTTTTGCTGGAACCCCCTAAGGATTCTATATATCTGTAATTCTATTTCTTTTCTACAATGCTAAATTGGTAGATCTATGCAATCCAGAGCACCAGAAAGTATTAAGTATAGGCTTCAGTAATAATATAAATATTATAGCCTATAGAAAGTCTACTAAATAGACTACTAGAGCCTTAAATAGGGTCTATAGAAGGTATATTGCCTGGGCAAAGAGATATAGAGCTAGGTTTACCCCTAAGAAGTACTCTCTAATGTATTTTTTAAGAAATACTAGAAGGTTTAACCTTAGAAAACTACTAGTTTTAGAAGGAACTAATATAATTATTTAACTATAAGAGAGTCTTAGAATTCTAGGTCTATTTCTAGATTCTAGGTTAAATTAGTTATAGTACTACAAAGCAATAGAGAGAAAATTAGCTATATAAACTAATATATTGGCTAGGTTAACTAGCTCTACCTGGGGTATTCCATTGGAGGAGGGTAGACTACTATATAAAACAGTAGTTCTACCAGCAATTATCTATGCCTCTATAGCCTGGCATACATCTACCCTAGATAGAAATTCCAAAGAATTAGCTAAAAAGCTAGAAACCTTCCAAAACAATGCTCTAAGGATAGTTAGTAGAGGTTTTAAAGCTACTTTAATCTATATATTAAAAATAGGCACTGGAATTGCCCCCTTAAACCTAGTTTTAGATGCCCAGGTTACTCTATATAGAAGGAAAACAGCAGGTACAAGAATTAAAAACCTTATTAAAGAGAAATACCTTAAAATTTAGACAAAGCTTTAAGAACCAAAAAACTACTAAGACTAGAACTAGCTTAATAGAAAGATTAGGTATCTAGAAGAGACTACAGAGAATTAGTAGAATTCTTAGTTAGGCAAAGGTTTAAACCAGAGCAATAAGTCCTCTAGTAAGGCACAGGCTAGAGAGATAATACTAGCTCTCTGGAGAAAGAAATAGAGTAGAATTACTAGGGAACTAGACCTTAGAATTACCTACTACTACCTAACTCTAGATTCTAGACCTCTAAACCTGTATAGAGGTCTCTAGAAGGCCCAATACTCTCTAGCTATATAACTTAGAACTAGAAAGATTAGTTTAGCTACTTTTCTCTTTAAATAAGGAGTTCCTGGCTATAATAGCCCTCTATACTCTTGTAGAAGAGGTTAAAAGACTCCAGTATATATTACTATATACTATAAGAAATATACCCTAGAAAGGAAGGCCTTAAAGGCTTAAACAGGCTCTATAGACTTTAAAAGGCTCTTAGGAAGTACAAAGGAAATTAGCTACCTAACTAGGTAGTAGCTCTAACAGAGAATTCTACTATAGTTCTATTTAGCAAATTCTTTGTTCTATAGAATATAGAAGGCAGCCTGCTTACTTATATTGCTTTTATTCTATTTTCTTTATTGTACTATTTTTGCTACTTTTACTTTACCTTTTTCTATTTCTCTATTTCTTTCTTCTATATTTTATTATTCTCTATATTTGTACTACACCTCTCTTTTCTTCTCTTTGTATAGCCAAAATAGGCAATAGTTTTCTTTTATTATATACTGAAAAGCCCTGTACTATCTACTCTCTTTATTGGTTTTATTTTGTTTGTTTTGTATAACCTTTTGTATCTCCTTTTGTTATTTGGCTTTTGTTGCTCTATTTGTCTTGTTTTGAAGAACTGTCAATTCCTGACTGCATAGGAATACTGGGTAGGCTTAATATTGAGAAGGCAGGCTCAATAAAGCAAGTATATACTAGTCTAGCAGCTCCCAATGGCCCTTAAGGCTCAGGGTGTATTAATTTATTATTATTATTATAAGTAAAAACCTAAGGAAAGATAATAAGCTTAAACAATAAATTTAATAAGTTTTATAGTAAATAAAATAAAATTTAGGGATTTCTAGCTTTGTACTATATATACTTTGTAGAATTTTCCCAGGGATCTTTTAACAAGCAATACAAGGTTAAGATTGCAGAATTCTATCTTTGTAGAAGGGCCTTAGATTAGTTTAAGCCCTATACAGAAGAATAGATAAAAAAGAAAGAGAATCTAAGTAGAATACTATCTAAGTTAGCTATAAGGATATACTAAACCTTTAATAGATTTACTATAACCCTTAAGAAAATATTTGGAGACCTAGATAGGCAATATACTATTAAATAGAAGATTATAGAATTATCGCAAAGAGAATTAGTAGCTAAGTATATAGTAAGGTTTACCTAACTTATTAAACTTACTTAATAGTAGGACCTGTCTATTAATATAAAGCTATTTAAACAGAGACTTAAACTACAAGTAAAATTTAAGGTTCTTAATACTAAATCCAATAATCTAGAAGAAATAATTAAAGAGGCAATATAAATTAATAATTTACTTTTTAAATTTAATAAAATCTAATAAAAGAGAAAGAAATAGAAAAATACTATTAAGTACAGTAAAAGAAAATATAACTACAGTAACTCTATAGAGATTAATATACTCCAAAAATAACTAGATAAAAAGATAAAATACTGCTAAGAAAAGAATCTATATTTCTACTGTAAAAAACCAGGGTATTAAGCCAATAAGTACTAAAAGAAAGAGACCAATAGAAAATAGATTAGAACTTTTACTAATAAAAATTAAAGTAAATATAATAATAACTAACTAACTAGTTAACTATAAGTTCTTAGGGCTATAGAATATTAGATACCCAAAGAAACACTAGAAAAATACCAGAAGTTATACTGGAGAGACTATAAAAAGAAGTATAACCAAGGAACAATAATGCTACTTAAATACAATTACTATTGGAACCAGAAGTATACCAAAATCCAGAATATTAAATATTTACAATATACTAAGTATTCTATATAGTATTGTAAGTATAGTCTGTATAGATAACTCTAGAAACTAGAAAAGAAGTATATTAAAGGCTATAAAGAATATCTAGAATATAGATTAAGAGAAATATATATAGTTTATAACTATAGAAAGTATAAAGATACTAAGTAGGCTAACAAAGGCTATAAAATAATTAAAAAAGATAATTAAAAGAAACCTAGATATAACTTTATAAATTAGGTATTCTACTGCTATAATAAATATTCTATATATAGGTCTAAAAAAGAAGGAGCTAGATAGTTTCCTTAATTAGTAAAGAGAATATATTGTATAGAATACTTGGAACCTATATAAGTAAGGTTAGAGAAATTAATATCTCTAAATAATAAAAAGGAAAAAGTAAAGATTTCTAAGATAGAGAACTTAGACTTATTAGAAAGCTCCAAGAGTACTAAGGAATAGAATAAGTTAACAAGCATTATATATATCTATAATATATAAATTAACCTAAATTTGGCAGGGTATATATATATAGCAAGATTATAGCTTATATACTAGAAGAACCAGTATCCTAGATATATAAATAACAAGATAGTTACAAGATATTGGCCTAAATATCTATAGCAGTTAGTAATACAGCAGATTAATTGTAAACTAACTATAATAACTAATAAGTATAGATAAAACTACTAATTAAACCTTAGTTATCTACAGTATAGAATAATTAGTTAGATATATTGCTATTGGAATATATATTAGAAATACCTAGTAGAGAAGACTAGGGTAGAATAGTTTCTAATACTACCTATAACTTATATTAAGGATAGATAATATTATTAGTATTCTATTTATAGAAAGAAAAAGCTAATACTATACTTTAATACTTAATATATAAGACCCCTTGCATTAATAATATAGACTACTATATAGAAACAAGAAGCAGGAAGGCTTTAAGAAAAATATAGGTATAGAATAGAAGTATTTAAATAGTATACTTCTATAGTACAATACTGGGCTACAGTATTGGAAGGTATAGTAGATAATCTATTATAACTACTATAAATAAACAGAGCTAATAGCTCTAGCTCTAAAGACCTTAAATTAAAAAACTACTAGGCTCTCCTAGAATAAAGTCTAAACCTAGTAAAAGAGTTATTGGATAAAGAATTAAATAATTTAATAGAATAGCTACTATAATAGAGAGAATAAAGAAATAACTAAATCTTGCAGTATATCTAGAGAAACTAAGTATACAGGCCTTACTAGATTCTAGAGCTATAGAAAACTTTATTAATAAATAATATACTAGAGATAATAGAATAGCTCTCTATATATAAAACCTATATAACTTAGAAACAATAAATAGAGAACTTAGATATATAACAAAAAGTATAGGTAGACTTATACTATAAATAGAAAACTATATTAAAGAGATTTAAATAAATATAATAAATCTAGAAAGCTAAAAAATAATTCTAGAATTTCTATAGTTATAGAGATATAATTTAAAGATAAGCTAGAAATAAGGGTAAGTATAGCAATAGACTTATAGATACTCTAACCTTCTAGTAAGCTTAGACCTTGGCTACTATAGGCTTAGGGAAAAAGGTAAAAGCTTGGTACTAAATTAGAAAAGTATTTAGGCTACAGAGAGACTACCTAATAAAAATATATATAATAACTTAGATAAAGTTAAGGATTAGAATTTACCTTAGAAAACTATAAAGAAGATACCTATAGAGTATTAGAAATTTAAGGCAATGTTTAGAAAGAAACTAGACTTACAGGCCCTATTACTTTATAATAAATAGAATTATAAAATACCTCTTTAGAAAGGAAAGAAACTAATATATTGCCCTGTATATAGACTTTTACTAAAGGAGTTAGAGGTACTCCAAGAATATATCTATAAGAACCTAAAGAAGAAATATATTAGACTATCTATATTACTAGTAGAATACCTAATCTTGTTTGTATCTAAGAAAAGCAGAGAATTATAACTATATATAGATTATTAATAACTTAATAGTATTATAATTAAAAATTAATACCCCTTACCTTTAATTAAAGAAATATAGAATAGATTTAGAGAAGCAAAGTAGTTTACTACCCTAGATTTAAGGGTTAGATATAGTTATATTAGAATTAAAAAGGGCAATAAATAGAAAATAGTATTCTAAATAAAATATAGCTTTTATAAATACCTAGTTATACCTTTTGGACTTACTAATATACTGGTAAGTTTCCAAGCAATAATAAACTATATATTATAGAACTACTTAGATAAATTTATAGTTATATACTTAGACAATATATTAATCTATACTGTAAGTATAAAAGAAAATTATATTAAAAAAGTAATACAGGTACTTAGAAAACTTTAGGTAAATAATATACTACTTAAACTAGAGAAGTATAGTTTCTTTTAGAAAAAGATTAAGTTTCTGGAATATATTATATTAATAGAAGGAATCTAGATAGTACAGAAAAAGATTAACAAGGTACTTAATTAGTCTATACCAATAATAGTTAAGGAAGTATAGACTTTCTATAGACTAGTAAACTACTATTAATAATTTATTACTGGATTTTTAAATATAGTAACACTACTTACAAGACTATTTAAGAAAGACCAAGAGTTTAAGTAGAGAAAAGAATAATAAAAAGATTTTAACTAAATTAAAAATATATTCTAGAAGGGTAATATATAAGTATACTATAATCTAGAGAGAATAAGCTTTATAGATATAGATACTTTGGATTATACTATTGGGGCTTAACTGCAATAACTAGATAAGTATAGATAGATATAACTTATTGTCTATTTTGTACAAAAAATAATACCCACTAAACAGAATTATAATATATATAATAAAAAATTATTAGCTATTGTTATAGCTTTAAAAAAATAGAGGATATACCTTAAAGAAGTAAAATATATAGTTACTATAATATTAAATTATATAAACCTACAATACTTTACAATAATAAAGAAGCTTATTAGACAATAAGTAAAATAGTTAGAGATATTATCTATATATAACTTTAGAATATAGCATTGTAAAGGTACTAATAATATATAGATAGATACCCTAAGTTAAAGACTAGACCTAATAGAGAAATAAAGAGAAAGGAAAATACTACTAAAATATAACTCTAAAAACCTTAGATTAGTAAAAGAAGCTATTAGGGTAACTAAAGTACTGGCCCTAGAGCTAATTCTTTAGAGTAAAATAAAAAAAGTACTTAAGAAAAATAGATATATTCTTAAAGTTAATAAAAAAAAGATATAGAAAATAGTAATTAGTTACTCTAATACTATAGCCTTATCTATATCCCCAAACTATTACAAAGCAGGGTAGTTTAAGAATATTATAATAAAAAAATAATAGAATATTTTAAAATTAAAAAAATAGTTAAATAAATTATATAAATATACTACTGGCCTAAACTATAGAATACAGTACAAATCTATATTGGAAAATATAAAATATACCTATAGAATAAAATAAGCCAATATAGACTATACAGTATACTGTAACTACTTTAAGCACTAAAGAAATCTTAAAAATTAGTTATAATAGACTTTATTGTTAAATTACCTAGATTAAAGAAACTAGAATTAAACAATGTCTATAACTTAATTATAGTTATAATAGATAGATTAATAAAGTATACTTACTTTATATCTATAAAAGAGAAAATAGATACACCTGCAATAGCTTATAGAGTTATTAGAAATATAATAGCTAATTATAGTTTACTAAGAAAAATTATATTAAACTAAGATATATACTTTATATTAAAGTTTTGGAGGACACTACTTACTAAACTAGAAATTAAATAAAGAATATTAATAGCCTACTATCTATAGATAAATAGATAGATAGAATAGCTTAATTAGATATTAAAATAGTACTTAAGGTACTACCTTAACTACTAGTAGAATAACTGGGTTAAGTTATTACTAATAGTATAGTTTATATATAACAGTACAAAGAATATAACTATAAATAAATTACTATTCTATACTAACTATAGTAAATACCCAGAAATTATTAGAGTACTATATAACTGTAAAATATAGATACAATAAGCTACTATTTTAGTAGATTAGATTTATAGACTCTATAGACAATTATTAAAGAATATTAACTTCCTTACAAGATATATAGAGTACTACTATAACAGGCAGTGCTAGAAGGCACTAATCTTTAAAAAAAAGAAAAAAGTTTTTTAAGTTTTTTTACTATAAAAAATATTAAAATAAAATAACTAAATAATAAATTAAATTATAGAAAATTAAAACTATTTAAAATTTTAGAGAAAATTAGTAAGGTTAACTATAAACTCTAACTTCTAGAGAAAATATAAATTTATTCTATCTTTTATATCTTATTAATTAAAAAAGCACCCCAGAACACTAAAACCACTAATATAGAAATTAAAAATAAGTAATAGAAATACAAGGTTAAGGAGATTCTAGGGTATAGAGAGATTAGTAAAATAGCCTACTATCTAGTAAAATAGAAAGAATATTCTACCTTAGAAAATACTTAGAAATCTATTAAGTACTTAAAGAATACTTAAAGAATAGTAGTAAAATTTTATTAGGGCTACCTAGACTGCTGGGCAGGGAAGAATTATTAATAAGCTAGAGATTAAACTTAAGGAGAAAGTTACTTTATTTAATAACTTTTTAAAAATATAGCTAAAGAGAAAAATTTTTTTTTAGCTTCTTAGTTAAAGAATTTTAGAGCTTGGCCAATTCTTTTTACTTCTAATAAATATTAATAGACAAACAGGTAACCTCTATATTAAAATTAAAGAATATCTATTTAGTATAAAATTTATCTAGTTTCTATTTAGCCTAATTATATTAGTTAACAGGGTAACTATAACAGACCTAATTATACTAAATATAGTTTAAGTAACTCTTGCTATAGTTAGATATAACAATATAAAGAGTTCTGGATAAAAAAAATTGTTATAAGCAATATCTATAAAACTACTATATTAATTAATAATGTTAGTATAATACTTATACTCTTTAGTGTAATTACAAAGAACCTTTTAACAGGGTTTTTGGATATTAGTTATTGCAAAAGAAAATAAACTTACAGAAAAGAAAAAAATTATAGCTTAGTAGGGAAGGTACCTAGTATTTATAGAATATTAAGGATAACTTACTAGAGAGAAGGAAATAATATTATAGACTAGAAGTTTAGCTATACAGTATAGCTAAAGAAAGAAATATAATTAGCTAAGGGTTATTTATATTATATAATATAGAAATAAAAATACTTTAAGTTATATAATAAAGAAAAAAGTACTAATAAAAGACTTAGTAATAAAGTATCTCTATAGTACTTTATATAAAAGTAATACTATAGTACTCTAAGAGAAAAGTACCCTTGGGGTACTTTAGTAAAAGCCTAGAGAAGGGTACTTTTTAGAAATATATATAAGGATACTTATTTACCCTTAGAATTAAGAAGATTTATTCTTTTAATTATAATTAATTTTCTTTATTCTTAGATTTAGAATAGAAGTTACTTTCTACTTTGTTCTTTAAAGTCTTTACCAAACATTGTATAATTCTAAGGAGAGATACCTAAGGTATAGACCTATAGAAGAAGGACTTAGAATTAGTTATATTACTCTATTTCTTTAACTAGACCCTATATACTGCCTGTACTGGTATTACCCCTAGTTTAGTTTATACTTAGGAGAAGGGTATTGCTTTATTTTCTTTTCTTTAGCCTATACCTACAGTCTATAGCTATTGATTGGATTGCTAGCTATAACTTTAAAGAGGTCTTATTGGATCTAAACCTTGTCCTTAGAGACATAGAGAACCTTAAGTCGGTAACAATATAGAAGGAAAATAGCAGGCTCTAGAATTAAAAACCTTATTAAAGAAAAATACCTTAGAATTTAGATAAAGCTTTAAAAACTAAAAAACCACCAATACTAAAACTAGCTTAATAAAAAGATTAGGTATCCAGAGAAAACTATAGAGAATTAGTAGAATCTCTGGCTAAGGAATAAATTAAGGCAAGAGAATAGATTCTCTAGTAAATCTTAAGCTAGAGAGGCAATACTAGCTCTCTGGAGAAAGAAATAGAGTAGAATTACTAGGGAACTAGACCTTAGAATTAACTACTATTACCTAACTCTAGATTCTAGACCTCTAAATATTTATAGAGGTCTTTAAAAAGCTTAGTACTCTCTAGCTATATAGCTTAGAACTAGAAAGATTAGCCTAGCTACTTTTCTCTATAAATAAGGGGTTTCTGCCTTAGCTTCCAGAAGTGGATCTTAGGGATATAGAACAAGAGACTAGCTTTTCCCCTGCCCTAGAAGGTTTAGAACCTTCTATAGAGAAGGAAATTGGCCAATTTATAAAGGCAACAGCCTCCTGGAAAGCCCCTGGCCTGGATAGTATTTCTAATGGATTTCTAAAAGCCTTAGAACCTTTCCTTTATAAACTAATGCAAATCCTTATAGAGGGATATTAGAATTGGCAATACTATCTAAAGATTTTTAAAATAGCTAAAACAGTAGTTTTAAGAAAGCCTAGAAGGCTAGACTACTCTATTGCCAAGGTATAGAGGCCTGTAGCACTTCTAAATATTCTAGGAAAGGTTATAGAAGGGGTTATAGCTAAAAGGCTCTAGAATATAGCTAAGAAATATAGTTTTCTTTCTACTACCTAATTTAGAGCTAAAAAAGAATATTTAACTATCTATACTTTGGATTTACTACTGGGTACAATTAGGACTATATAGCAGGGAAATCTATTAAAGAGAGAAATAGCCTCTATTCTCTCTTTAGATATAACTAGAGCCTTTAACTATATTATTCCAGAAAGGCTAGTCTATATTCTAAAGAAAAAGGGTATTCTAGAGTCTCTAGTAAACTAAATTAGAAGTTTTATATAGAATAAAGCCTCTATTCTTTAGTTTAAAAATAAGGCTTCTAAAATATTTAATATCTATACTGGAACTTTCTAAGGATTTTATATATCTATAATTCTATTTCTCTTCTACAATGCTAAATTAGTAGATCTATACAATCCAGAGCACTAGAAGGTATTAAGTATAGACTTTAGTAATAATATAAATATTATAGCCTATAGAAAGTCTACTAAGTAGACTACTAGAGCCTTAAATAGAGTCTATAGAAGGTATATTACCTAGGCAAAGAGATATAGAGCTAGGTTTACCTCTAAAAAGTACTCTTTAATATATTTTTCTAGAAAAACTAGAAGCTTTAACCTTGGAAAACTACTAGTTTTAGAGGGAACCAATATAACTATTTAACTATAAAAAAGTTTTAGAATTCTAGGTCTATTTCTAGACTCTAGGTTAAATTAGTTATAGTATTATAAAGCAATAGAGAGAAAATTAGCTACCTAAATTAATATATTAGCTAGGCTAACTAGCTTTACCTAGGGTATTTTATTAGAGAAAGGTAGACTACTATATAAAATAGTAGTTCTACTAGCAATTATCTATACCTCTATAGCCTAGTATATACCTACCCTGGATAGAAATTCCAAAGGACTGGCTAAAAAGCTAAAAACCTTCCAAAATAATACTCTAAAAATAGTTAGTAGAGAATTTAAAGCTACTCCAATTTATATATTGGAAACAGGCACTGGAATTACCCCCCTAAACCTAGTTTTAGATACTTAGATTACTCTATATAGAAGGAAAATAGCAGGCTCTAGAATTAAAGACCTTGTTAAAGAAAAGTACCTAAAAATTTAGATAAAGCTTTAAAAACTAAGAAACTACTAAAGCTAGAGCTAGCTTAATAAAAAAATTAGATATCTAGAAAAAACTATAGAGAATTAGTAGAATCTCTAGCTAGAGAATAAATTAAGGAAAAAGAATAGATTCTCTAGTAAAGCTTAAGCTAGAGAAGCAATACTAGCTCTCTGGAGAAAGAAATAAAGTACAATTACTAGAAAACTAGACCTTAGAATTAACTACTACTACCTAACTCTAGATTCCAGGCCTCTAAACCTTTATAGAGGTCTCTAGAAAGCTTAGTGCTCTCTAGCTATATAGCTTAGAACTAGAAAGATTGGCCTAGCTACTTTTCTCTATAAATAAGGAATTTCTAGCTATAATAGCCCTCTATATTCTTATAGAAGAGGTTAAAAAACTCCAGTATATATTACTATATACTGTAAAAAGTATACCCTAGAAAGGAAGGCCTTAAAGACTTAAATAGACTCTCTAAACTTTAAAAGACTCTTAGAAAGTACAAAGGAAATTAACTATCTAACTAGGTAGTGGCTCTAATAGAGAATTCTACTATAGTTCTATTTAGTAAATTCTTTGTTCTATAGAATATAGAAGGTAGCCTGCTTGCTTGTATTGCTTCTATTTACTTATATTACTTTTATTATCTTTATTGTACTACTTTCCTTTACTTTTACTTTACCTTTTTTAATTTCTCTCTTTATCTATTTTATTTTCTATATTTATACTATACCAATCTTTTCTTTTCTTTATATAGCTAAGATAAGCAATATCTCTCTTTTATTATATACTAAAAGCTCTATACTATCTATATTCTTTATTGGTTTTATTTTATTTATTTTGTATAACCTTTTGTATCTCTTTTAGTTATTTGGCTTTTGTTACTCTATTTGTTTTGTTTTAAAGAACTGTCAATTCCTAACTACACAGGAATACTGGGTAGGCTTAATGTTAAGAAAGCAAGCTCAATAAGGCATATATATACTAGTCTAGCAGTTCCCAATGGCCCTTAAGGCTCAGGGTGTATTAATTTATTTATTTATTTATTTAGTAAACTAAATGCCTTTTTTTAAGAAAAATACAGAAAACTTTATAAAGGGAAAAGAGTAGTATATATAAAAGGGGGAAGATATTTCTAGAATTAGACTCTAAGAGCTATTCTAGCAGTAATTTTTTAAAGGGGAATTACTAATCCTAGAAGCTTCTTTAGAGGAAAAACTTTAAAAACTAACTAGAGATATCTAAATCCAAAGCTATTGTACCAGTAGCTATACTACTAAGGCACTAATAGAGATAGAAATAGATATATAACTAGTAAAAGTAAAATAGTAGTTAAAGAAAAAAAATAGTACTAATACCTCTATTTTGTAGTCTAGAAAAGTAGAGAAAAACCTTAATCTAGCTAAAGTCTAAAACTAAAGCTAGTAAAAAAGAACTAAATAAAGAAAAGATTCTTTCTAAGGAATAGAGCTAGTTTTTAACTAATACTAGGCTAAACTAGGTCTACTAGTAGAACTAGACTAGTTTTAGAGTTAAAACTAGTAAAAGGTAGTATATTCTATTTTATAGACCTAAAATAGCTAAACTAGATAATAGTTTTTGTAGAGAACTACTAAACTAGGTAGTTTTGTTTAAGCCTGTAATTACAGGTACAGGACTAAGGCTAATACAAACTATAGTAAAGCCTTTTAGGTATAGTAAGAAGAAAAGAAAATAGAAGTTAGTTACTAAAGCAATAAAAGGGGGGTACTGCTCCTGTAGTTTATATAGTATTTGTAGTATATAGTACAGAAAAGGTACTTAGTAGGGCCGCAATAAAAATTGCCTCTATGCAGTGCAGCCTGGTTACTAATAACCTCTCTTGTAATAGAAAGGTATTTGCTAAACAATTTTTATAGTTAGAGGTATATAGTTAAATAGTACTAGGTAAAGCCAGTGCTTACAGACTATATACAATACAGGACTACTAACTAAATAGATATAAAAACTATCTAAATATACTTTTAAGAGTAAAATAATAGTAATTTCTAGTAAAGAATATATTAACTCTACTTAATTCTTTTAAAAGGGGTAGAATAAAATATCTATAGTACCCTTAGAATCTTTTACTATAAATTCTCTATATATATACCTTCTTGCCTAGGCTATATATAACCAGAGTCCTTAGGGTTTTAAAATTAATTTAAACTACCATTAATAAAAGTTAGGAAGGTATATATTGTTAAGGAAAAATTTTAAAATATTGTTAAGTAATAGTTTTAAAATATTGTTAAGGTAAAAAAAATAAATAGAGGCTTAGAGGTATAGAGGCTAGTAAAGGGTACAGAAAATTAGGTTAGACAGTAGCCAGGCTATAGTCTAGAATACTATATAAATAAAGGCTACTATAGAGGCAGGCCTATACTAACTATATATACTAAAATATCCCTATTTCTATATCTATTTAAACTACAGAGAAGCTAGAGACCTAAGTACAGAGAAGCTAGAAATCTAACTATAGAGAAGTAGCTAAATTAGGGTTTTAATAACTATTAGTATAGAATAATTAAGGAAGGAAAACAGGGTATTGGTTAGTAGAATAGCAATACTTAGGCTATACTACCTAGCTAGGGGTATAGACCTTTAAATCCTGCAAGGCATAGTTAGCCCTATTAAAAAAAGATTTAATAGGGTAGTATAAAGTAGTTAATACCTATAGGGTGCAGTATATAATAGAGGTAATAGAGCTAGAACAGGCTAGCTAGAATACCTTCTATATAGCTTAAGAGAATAGATATATATACTAGTCTATAAAGAGAATCTAAGAAATTAATATAGGCTTAAAAAGTAAATAGAATAAAGGGTATAGAGAAAAGCTTTTGCCTAGGGGTAGACCTTCTAAACTAAGGAATATCTATATAAGCTTTAGTAAAAGTTATAGTACTTTAGGGGAAAGTATAGTAGAGACTTACTATCTCTACTTATATTATAGTTTAGTTTGCCTAACTATAGTACAATTTTATTTCTGCTATACAATTTAGAGCACCAGAAAGTATTAAGTATAGGCTTTAGTAATAATATAAACATTATAGCCTATAGAAAATCTACTAAGCAGACTACTAGAGCCTTAAATAGAGTCTATAGAAGGTATATTGCCTGGGCAAAGAGGTATAGAGCTAGGTTTACCCCTAAAAAGTACTCTCTAATGTATTTTTTAAAAAATACTAGAAGGTTTAACCTTAGAAAACTACTAGTTTTAGAGAAAACCAATATAACTATTTAACTATAAAAAAGTCTTAGAATTCTTAGTCTATTTCTAGATTCTAGGTTAAATTAGTTACAGTATTATAAAGCAATAGAGAAAAAATTAGCTATCCAATTTAATATACTAGCTAGGTTAACTGGCTCTACCTAGGGTATTCTATTAGAGAAAGGTAGGCTACTATATAAAACAGTAGTTCTACTAGCAATTATCTATACCTCTATAGCCTGGTATATACCTACCCTGGATAGAAACTTAAAAGAATTAGCTAAAAAGCTAGAAACCTTCTAAAATAATACTCTAAGAATAGTTAGTAAAGGTTTTAGAGCTACTTTAATCTATATATTAAAAACAGGCACTGGAATTGCCCCTCTAAACCTAGTTTTGGATACCTAGGTTACTCTATATAGAAGAAAAACAGTAGGCTTAAGAATTAAAAACCTTATTAAAGAAAAATACCTTAAAATTTAGACAAAGCTTTAAAAACTAAGAAACTACCAAAACTAAAACTAGCTTAATAGAAAGATTAGGTATTTAGAAGAGACTATAGAGAATTAATAGAATTCTTGGTTAGGCAAAGGTTTAAACCAGAGTAATAAATTCTCTAGTAAGGCACAGGCTAGGGAGGCAATACTAGCTCTCTAGAGAAAAAAATAGAGTAAAATTACTAGGGAACTAGACCTTAGAATTAACTACTACTATCTAACTCTAGATTCTAGACCTCTAAACCTTTATAGAGGTCTCTAGAAGGCTTAATACTCTTTAGCTATATAACTTAGAACTAGAAAGATTGGTTTAGCTACTTTTCTCTTTAAATAAGGGGTTCCTGGCTATAATAGCCCTCTATACTCTTGTAGAAAAGGTTAAAAGACTCCAGTATATATTACTATATACTATAAGAAATATACCCTAGAAAGAAAGGCCTTAAAGACTTAAACAGGCTCTATAGACTTTAAAAGGTTTTTAAGAAGTACAAAGAAAATTAACTATCTAACTAAATAGTAGCTTTAATAAAGAATTCTACTATAGTTCTATTTAGTAAATTCTTTGTTCTATAGAATATAGAAGATAGTCTATTTATTTATATTGCTTTTATTATCTTTATTGTACTACTTTTCTTTACTTTTACTTTACCTTTTTAATTTCTCTCTTTTTCTATTTTATTCTCTATATTTATACTATACTAATCTTTTCTTTTCTTTGTATAGCCAAGATAGGCAATATCTTTCTTTTACTATATACTAAAAGCCCTGTACTATATACTTTCTTTATTAGTTTTACTTTATTTATTTTATATAACCTTTTGTATCTCTATTAGTTATTTGGCTTTTGTTACTCTATTTGTTTTGCTTTGAAGAACTGTTAATTCCTAACTATACAGGAATACTGGGTAGGCTTAATATTAAGAAAGCAGGCTCAATAAAGTATATATATACTAGTCTAGCAGTTTTCAATGGCCCTTAAGGCTTAGGGTGTATTAATTTATTTAAGGTACTTAGTACAAATAGCTAGAAATATTAAAATTACTGGTTTGGGGTAAAAATTTTTTGCTTGTAGTTTATAAAGGCAATATTAGTTATATAGTCTTAAAATTTAGATATATTGTTTAGCTAATATAGGTATATATAGTATCTAATTTCTAGAAGATTTAGACTAGTATTAAAGGTATAGTAAAGGGAAATATCTTTTTTCTATTAATAGAACAGTAAAATTACCTTTTTATTAATAGCACCATTAATACAGAGCTAATTACCCTAAAATTTAGACAGTAGCCTCTATAAGAGACAGGCTTTTAATTAAACCTATTTTTAATATAAAATTCCAAGAATTAACTAAGTTTGGTTTTAGAAGGTTTTTTTACTTAATATAATATAAAGCTATATTTATTTAATTATATTTAAATTATTATTGTTTTTTAATATTATTCTTTTTTTATATTTATATTACTAAAAATTTAACTTTTATAAAGAAAAAAACAATTATAATAATAAATTTATTATAGTAACAAAGTATATATAAGTTTTATATAATAGAAGGTAATAATTTAATAAACTTAAATTTATAGCTAATTTCTTAGATATTACTGGATTTGGTAATTTTATTACAAAAAATCGAAAAATCGGTTATATTGTAATATAGTAAAATCCACCTATTATTTTTGCAGGGGAGGGGGTAAAGGGTTATTATATTATTATGGATTTGTGTTCTTTTGGCAACTCGGCGTTGTTGAATAAGAAGGCTTTTGACGAGCTTGACTCCACGGCGGCTGCATTAGAGGTCCTATATCGCGTGCCCCACTTTATTTACCAGTTAAAACAAGGGAGCCCAAACAATAATAATCTCCTCACGCTTTGAAGAGCCACGAGATTTAGATGAATCTTGGTAGCTCGGATGGGCTGGGAGCCCTTGCTATAGAGAAATCAGGTCAACAGGCAACAGTGTCAAAATTATCTCACTGGAGGGATTGTGTGAGACGAGGTTGAGCCTCGGAAGAAACGGTCTGGCTGACGAGAGAGCATACATATGAGCAAATAATGGACAGGGCATGGTGCATTCACAGCCGACTTGCCCCATATACTCCTTGTGCCGTTAGAACGTCCCGCTAGATCTAGGCGAAATATTGGTTGTTCCCAACAAAACAGGACCTATCTAGCATTTTTCTCAGTTTTGAGAAAAAGTTACTGGTGGTGATTACAGATACTCTTAATAATATTCCCATGTTTTCAAAGGTCAAAAGAGAAGAGTGATAATGAAGCTTCTTGTTAGTCAAATAGAAACAGAGACAATTTCGAAGGAAATACACTCGCGCTATCAATGCGGCATTTCTTTGGCTTTTCTGAACCCCACCTCCCCCCCCCCCCTCCCCCCCCAATTTTTTCTACGCAAGTACTCTACGTGATTTTCCAGGATAGAAATCTCTTTTGAGTCCCACTGAAACTCCAAATATAAGAAATTGGTCCACAGTTTCCCCTCGCTTATTGCATTATCTTCTTTCATTTATGTCGCTGCCTGCATTCTATACCACGCCCATCACATTTTCTTCTCGAAGCAGGAAATAAATCTGCAGTATGGGAGTGCTCTCGATATCAACATTATTCCTCCTTGCCACCACGGTCTTGTCTAGCAAGATTGACAATCATGTCAGCTTGAATCGCCGCAACAATCCTCGCCCTCCCGATTTCTTAGCGGGCTGTAAGGATGGTGCCAAGCTATACCTACAGCTTAAAGATGCCATATACGATCCCTCTCACACCGACACGGACGTAAATGTCGTCCTACACCGTGATGATGGTCAAGAGGGGATTGGATGGAGGGTAACAACCTATCCGGGGGAAGCCAAGAATTCGAGAAGGGTCAATGTCGACAAACCTGGTTGGACATATGCACTGCTGGGAGACGGAGTAGAGGGCGCCTTGAAAGGTCCACTGTCTTTCCTGCGCAAGAAAGGAGTTGAAAATATTCAATTCCAGTACGTGGAGGCTACCGCCTTGAAAGATCTCACGTTCAATTCTAAACTGTATTTCGACTGCACGAACGGAATTATCGCTGTTTACTCGGCCTATTTTGTGAGAGAGGGCGAGCGTCCGCCAGACAAGGAGCGTTGGTCAGACCTGACAAGGGCTCTTTTTGAGCAAGTTTGTCCAGAAATATTGAGCAATCTTCGATGGGTTTTCGCAATGTTTATTGACAATGAAACAACCCTTAATCGTCTGAGTGAGGCGGCTTATCAAAGTGGTCACTATGTTCCTTATCAGACAGATCTCCTGAAGAAGAATGCTGAAGTTATCATGACTTGGAAGCCAGCTGAGTTGGATAAGTCAAAAAAAGATAATTATTATGGCTTGGATCCTGCAAGTGGACAGTGTGACTTTTTCAGTCTCATGTATTCCCCAAATGCCATTGGTACGAGTTACTTGGCCAAGGACAACGTCGACCGGCTAGAACGCAAGACAATCTCGGCCGTTCATGCATTTTATGACCTGACGGAGACAATTATCGAACACGAGCCAGATCCATATGATTCAGAACCAGATACAGGTCCAGATTATTACATTTATCAGGACACAGAGGATGGGAAAAGCAAAGAGGTCAGACTCTATTGGCATATGGTTATAGAGCTAGAAAGTGAATGTCAGTGAGATGGCACCAGTGTTTTTGCCAAAACTTCAGTGTTGTATTTATAATTGTTATGGCCGCTGGTTTCTTGAGATTTCTTGGAAGATGGTTAATTGGTGCTGGTTGCTCCTTTATTTACCTGCTGTATATCTGTGCCTGCTATTTTCTTCTTTCTTCTCTAGCTTTGGTTTTCTTGTTTTCTTGTTGACTAGGTTGAATAACAGAGCTCTGTTCTGTCTACTTTATTACCATTGTCCAAGGGCCAATATACATCCACACTTGGAATAGACTCTTGGATTGTATACTTTAAAAGTATACTTTAATAACAATAAACTAATACTGCTTTCCTTAGAGACAAGGGGCTAAATTTCTTTATATTAAATTCTAATTATATTTTTTTTAAAAATATTTTTGTTTTATTTTTATATATATTAAAACCTTTGTTTTCTAAATTTTATAGTAAATCTTTATATAACTATACTTTTAGTATTTAAAGTACTGTTTTAGCTTGTAGACTTAGTTATAATATTTATAAATAATAATTTAAATCTTTAAAACTATATTATTTATATTATAAATATTATTTTTAAAGCAAGATTTAAACAATACAATAGTATTAAACAAAAATTTAAATTTTAAAAAATAAAATAAAATAAAATAAAATAAATAAAAAAATATAAATTAATTTTAATAAAGTATATTTATATATAATAAAATAATTAAATTATTAATAAATAATTAAATTAAAACAGTAAATAAAAAATAAAATAAATAAAAACTTTTTATAAAATTATATTAATTTATAATTTTATTTTTTTTAATAAAATTAATTATTGTATAGTTATAATAGCTTAACTAAGGTTCTTTTTTTTTAAGCTAGATTTCTAGCTTTTGGGTTTACTGGCTTTGCTTTAATTCTCTGGGGACTCTCCCCTAAGCTTTGGAAGCTACCTGTATTTAATAGAGTAGGTATATTGCTAGAAATAGTATATTGCTAGCTAGGGAAAGAATTCTGGCTGCAGTAGTACTAACTTTTTCTTTAGAAGTAGTAAACTAAGGTAAATTACTTTATAAGCTTACTATACTTTACTAGTTTTTAGAGAGAACTAGTAAACTAAATACCTTTTTAAGAAAAATATAGAAAACTTTACAAAGAAAAAAAAGTAATATATATAAAATAGAGAAATAAATTTCTAGAATTAGGCTCTAAGAGCTATTCTAGTAGTAATTTATTTTAGAGGGGAATTACTAATTCCAGAAGCTTCTTTAGAGGGAAAACTTTAAAAACTAACTAGAAATATTTAAATCTAAAGCTACTGTACCAGTAGCTATACCACCAAGGTACTAATAGAGATAGAAATAGATATATAACTAGTAAAAGTAAAATAGTAGTTAAAGAAAAAGAAATAGTACTAATATCTCTATTTTTAGTCTAGAAAAGTAGAGAAAAACCTTAATCTAGCTAGAGTTTTAAAACTAAAGCCAGTAAAAAAAAACTAAATAAAGAAAAAGATCTCTCTAAGAAATAAAGCTAGTTCTTAACTAATATTAAATAAAACTAAATTTACTAGTAGAACTAGACTAGTTTTAGAGTTAAAACTAGTAAAAGGTAGTATATTCTATTTTATAGACCTAAAATAGCTAAACTAGGTAATAGTTTTTATAGAGAACTATTAAACTAAATAGTTTTATTTAAGTCTGTAATTATAGAAACAGAACTAAGGCCAATATAAACTATAGTAAAGCCTTTTAGGTATAGCAAGGAAAGTAAAAGGTTAGTAATAGAAATTAGTAAAGAAAGTTAGTTATTAAAGTAATAAAAGACAGGTACTACTCCTGCAGTTTGTATAGTATTTATAGTATATAGTACAGAAAAGGTACTTAGTATAAATAGCTAGAAATACTAGAAATACTGGCTTAGGGTAAAAATTTTTTACTCTTAAATTATAAAGGTAATATTGGTTATATAGCCTTAAAATTTAGATATATTGTTTGGCTAATATAGGTATACACAGTATCCAATTTCTAGAAGATTTGGACTAATATTGGTAGTATAGTAAAGGGAAATATCTTTCTTCTGTTAATGGATTAGTAAAATTACCTTTTTATTAACAGCACCACCAATACTGGGCCAATTGCCCTAAAGCTTAGATAGTAGCCTCTGTAAGAGACAGGCTTTTAAATAAACCTATTTTTAACTTAAAATTCCAAGAATTGGCTAAGTTTACTTTCCATTATCTAAATAAAGTAGTAAAGTATTTTTTTTTAATTATTTTTAATTAATTTCTCTATTATATAGATTACTGGGTCTATACTATTTTATAAAAAGAAGAAATAGTTAATTTACTATAAAACTAACTAAATAAATTTTATATTCTTTACTTTAAGTATTAGTCTATCTCTATATATTTACTCTATATCTATACCTAGAATTTATACATTATTAGCAGACAGACTTTACTATAGTTTGTATTGGCCTTAGACCTGTTTCTATAATTACAGGCTTAAACAAAACTGCCTAGTTTAATAGTTCTCTACAAAAACTATTACCTAGTTTAGCTATTTTAGGTCTATAAAATAGAATATACTACCTTTTACTAGTTTTAACTCTAAAACTAGTTTAGTTCTACTAGTAGACCTAGTTTTATTTAATATTAGTTAAAAACTAGCTTTATTCTATAGAGAGAACTTTTTCTTTGTTTAGTTCTTTTTTACTAGCTTTAGTTTTAAAACTTTAGCTAGATTAAGGTTTTTCTCTACTTTTCTAGACCAAAGATAGAGGTATTAGTACTACTCTATTTTCTTTAACTACTATCTATTACTTTTTACTAGTTATATATCTATCTCTATCTCTATTTATACCTTGGTGGTATAGCCACTGGTATAGTAGCTTTAAATTTAGATATTTCTAGTTAGTTTTTAAAGTTTTCCCTCCAAAGAAGCTTCTGGAATTGGTGATTTCCCTCCAAAATAAATTACTGCTAGAATAGCTTTTAGAGCCTAATTCTAGAAATCTCTTGCCCTTTTATATATACTACTCTTTTTTCTTTGTAAAGTTTTCTGTATTTTTTTAAAAAGGTATTTAGTTTACTAGTTCTCTCTAAAAACTAGTAAAGTATAGTAAGCTTACAAGGTAATATACCTTAGTTTACTACTTCTAAGTAAAAAGATAATATAAATAGCCAAAGTTCTTTCTCTAGCTAGTAAACCTAGTATTTCTAGCTAAAATACCTACTCTATTAAATACAGACAGCTTCTAAAGCTTAGGGGAGAGTCCCTAGAGAATTAAAGTAAAGCCAGTAAATCCAAAAGCTAGAATAGCTTAATAAAGAAAGAACTTTAGTTAAGCTATTATAACTATATAAAAAGAAATTAACTTAGTTCTTTAGAATCTAGGCCCTAACTATAATAGAGTTACTAAGCTTTTAGTAAAATTAGACTAATTTGGCCTAGAGGCTCTAAAAACAATTTTAGAGCAATCTCTACCTTTCTAGCCTCTAAATTCCACCCCCTAGAGTCTCCCTAGCTATACTAGTATAGTAAAAACTGGAATCCCTCCAAAGGAAAAGCTTCTAACCCCCTAGTAGCTTAGAGAGCTAAAAATTAGAAGCCTAACTCTAGCTAAACTTCTAGCTACTATACTATATATAGTAGCCCTTGCCAAGATTAATAAAACTATCAAAAAGTATAGAATTAGACTCTTTCTAGGGGCTAGAAGACTAGCTAGCTCTAAAATTATTCTAGTAGCTAAAAATATAGCTACTAAGGATAGAGCTAAAGTAAATAGAGTATAGCTTAATACCTTTAGCAAACAAAAAAAAATAAAGTCTATACTAGAAAATATATAGTTCTAGTATATAGAGTATATAAGGAAGCCTTTAAATAGAATTAGCAAGAAATTAAAAAAGCTAATATTCTAAAGTATAACTTTAATTTTAAAGGGTTTCTTAGAATTTAGTAATTTTACTAAAGAAAAGCTACTCTAAAGAATACTAAGAGATCTAGCTCTATACTTCTAGATCTCTAAACCCCTAAGTAAGCTAACTACCTAATTAATAATAGACTAGTTATTAAGAATAAGCTTAAAACTATAGAGCTATTTAACTCTATATACCTAGTTTCTAGGTACTATTACTGCCAGGGGTATAGCTACTAAGCTAGGTACTGTACTAAAGCTTCTAAATATAGTTTCTACTCCAAAGAATACTATAGGTTTAAGTATTGCCCCCTAAAAGGGGATCTCTCTAGGGCTAGGTACTCTAACTACCAGGGAAAGTATATCTCTGGAGATATACAATACCTTAAATACAAGGTTAAAATAGAGAGAATAGCCTTAGCTAAAGTAAATAAGCCTAGATTCTTTGTTAGTAAACAGAAAAATAAGCTTTTAATTTAATTAAAAAAACTAATATCTTTTAAAGTATTCTAGCTCTAATCTAGTAGTAAAAGAACTAGGTTAGAATCTACTACCTAAGCTACTAAAAAAAAAAAAGGCCTTTAGGCCTAGAAATTACCTAGAGAACTACTATAAATTTCTATTTAAAAATAGAGACACTATTTTAGACTAAATCTTAGAATTAAACTAAATTAGCAGGTAAAATAGATACTACAGAGAAAAATCTAGAGATAAGCTAGAATTTCTCTAATTCTTAATAAAAATAGTTTAATATAATATCTACCTAAGAAAGAATATTATACTTAGAATAATAGAGAATCTATAGCTATCTAGCTTTTACTTTATAGCTATTTAGGAACCTTAAAAGAATACTAGACTATTTTAAACTTTAGAAAGATCTAGTACCCAGTAGCTACCTCTATATCTAGATAAATTCTATACCAATGCCTGCTTTCTGCTAAATATTTCTCTATATAAGCCTAGAATCTAGTTTATAGACTTTCTATATCTAAATATTGTAATTCTTATAATTTTAAAAGAAGAAAAGAAAATTAAAGTTATAAATATATATTTACTATCCCTAGAGGTATATAGAACTATAGATAGACTCTCTTTAATCTATAAGCTTTAAGAATTAGAACTAAATACTAGCTCTAATATTTTACTGAAAGACTTTAATCTTTACTATTCTCTTTAAAATACTATAGAATCTACTAAAACCTATAAAATAGCAAAGAATCTATTAGAAATTATAGCTAGCCTAGGCCTAGAGCTACTTACCCCCTCTAAAATACCTATATAGATTAGATACTCTTCTAAAACAATAATTAATCTCTCTTTTGGCTCTATAGATATAGCAAACAAGCTTACTTCTATATCTACCCCTAAAAATCTTTGTTAAGGAATAGACTCCATTGCCTATTTAAGCTATACTTTTATAACAAACCCTAAGATTAACACTATAAATACTGGAATTAGTACTACAAAATTCTATAATAAACTAGCACTACAAAGCTTTATTAGCAGAACTAGTATATTGGTACAGATAAACCCTCTTCTAAATTAATAATAAAGCCCTTATAAAAACTCCTTTTCTTAATTTTCTTTCCTTCCTTAATAAATTCTCTGTATATATAGAACCTAGTTAGCCTATCTAATTTAGAATCCTTACATTAGAATTTATTTGTAATTAGTTAGGTAAATAGAGCCTTTAAATCTATAGTTTAATTGGTTAATAACAATTTAATGGTTTAGACAAGTATTGGCCTGGTCCTTATACCTACATTAGTAGTTAATAAGCAATAATAATACATTGGAAGTTCTAGATCTTAGATTCTTCTAGGTATACAAAAACAATATATTAAGTAACAAAACAATATAAAATAAAGGTACTTAATAGAATACAAAATAGATAATAATAATAATAATAATAAATTAATACACCCTGAGCCTTAAGGGCCATTGGGAGCTGCCAGACTAGTATATACATACTTTATTGAGCCTGCTTTCTCAACATCCAGCCTACCCAGTATTCCTGCGCAGTTAGGAATTGACAGTTCTTCAAAACAAAACAAACAGAGCAACAATAAACAAAATAACTAGCAAAAATACAAAAGGTTATACAAGACAAACAAAATAAATAAAACCAATAGAGAGAGTAGACAGTACAGGGCTTTTAGTATACAATAAAAGGAAAACTATTGCCTATTTTGGCTATACATAGAGAGGAAAGAGAGGTATAGTAGAAATATATAGAATAAAATAGAAAAGAGAGAGATAGAGAAATAGAAAAGGTAAAGTAAAAGTAGAAGAAAATAGTACAATAAAAAATAAATAAAAGCAATACAAGCAAGCAGGCTACCTTCTATATTCTATAGAACAAAGAATTTGCTAAATAGAACTGTGGCAGAATTCTCTGTTGGAGCCACCACCTAGTTAGGTGGTTAATTCCCTTTGCACTTCCCAAGAGCCTTTTAAAGTTAATAGAGCCTGTTTAAGCCTTTAAGGCCTCCCTTTCTAGGGTATATTTCTTACAGTATATAGTAATATATACTGGAGTCTCTTAACCTCTTCTACAAGAGTATAGAGGGCTATTATAGCCGGGAACCCCTTGTTTAAAGAGAAAAGTAGCTAAACCAATCTTTCTAGTTCTAAGTTGTATAGCTAGAGAGTATTGAGCCTTTTGGAGACCTCTATACAGGTTTAGAGGCCTAGAATCTGGAGTTAGGTAGTAGTGGTTAATTCTAAGGTCTAGTTCCCTAGTAATTTTACTCTATTTCTTTCTCTAGAGAGCTAGTATTGCCTCTCTAGCCTGTCTCTTGCTAGAGGCCCTATTGCTCTGGTTTAAACCTTTGCCTAACCAAGAATTCCACCAATTCTCTATAGTCTCTTCTGGATGCCTAATCTTTCTATTAAGCTGGTTCCAGTCTTGGTGGTTTCTTGGTTCCTGAAGCTTTGTCTGAATTTTAAGGCATTTCTCTTTAATAAGGTTTTTAATCCTTGTACCTGCTGTTTTCCTTCTATATAGAGCAACCTGGGTATCCAAAACTAGGTTTAGGGGGGCAATTCCAGTGCCTGTTTCCAATGTATGGATTGGAGTAGCTCTAAAACCTCTACTAACTATTCTTAGAGTATTGTTTTGGAAGGTTTCTAGCTTTTTAGCTAATCCTTTGGAATTTCCATCCAGGGTAGGTGTATGCCAGGCTATAGAGGCATAGGTTATTGCTGGTAGAACTACTGTTTTATATAGTAGTCTTCCTTCCTCCAATGGAATACCCCAGGTAGAGCCAGTTAACCTAGCTAGTGCATTGGTTTGGGTGGCTAGCTTTCTCTCTATTGCTTTGTAATGCTGTAACTAATTTAACCTAGAATCTAGAAATAGACCTAGAATTCTAAGACTCTCTTGTAGTTAAATAGTTATATTGGTTCCTTTTAAAACTAGTAGTTTCCCAAGGTTAAACCTCCTAGTATTTCTTAAAAAATGCATTAGAGAGTACTTCTTAGGGGTAAACCTAGCTCTATATCTCTTTGCCCAGGCAATATACCTTCCATGGACCCTATTTAAGGCTCTAGTAGTCTGCTTAGTAGACTTTCCATAGGCTATAATGTTTATATTATTACTAAAGCCTATACTTAATACTTTCTGGTGCTCTGGATTGCATAGATCCACCAATTTAGCATTATAAAAGAGAAATAGAATTGCAGACATACAAGATCCTTAGGGGGTTCCAGCAGTAATATTAAATATCTTGGAAGGTTTATTTTTAAACTAGAGAATAGAGGCTCTGTTCTGTATAAAGCTTCTAACCCAGCCTACTAGAGATTCTGGAATACCTTTTTTCTTTAGGATATAGACTAGTCTTTCTGGAATAATATAGTTAAAGGCTCCAGTTATATCCAGGGAAAAAATAGAGGCTATACCTCTCTCCAATGGGTTTCCCTACTATACAGTTCTGATTGCACCCAGTAGTAAATCTAAAGCATAGGTAGTTAAATAGCCTTTTCTAGCTCTAAATTAAGTAGCAGGAAGAAGACTATATTTCTTAGCTATATTCTGGAGCCTTCTAGCTATAACCCCTTCTATAACCTTTCCCAGAGTATTTAGAAGTACTACAGGCCTCTATACCTTGGCAACAGAGTAGTCTGGCCTTCCAGGTTTTCTTAAAACTACTGTTTTAGCAGTTTTAAAGATCTTTGGATAGTATTGCCAATTCTAATATCCCTCTATAAGGATTTGTATTGGTTTATAGAGGGAAGGTCCTAAGGCTTTTAAAAATCCATTAGGAATACTATCCAGGCCAGGGGCTTTCCAGGAGGCTGTTGCCTTTATAAATTGGCCAATCTCTTTCTCTGTAGGGGGCTCTAGGTTTTCTAGAGTAGCTGGAAAGCTAGTATCTGCCTCTATATCTTCTAAGTCTGCCTCTAGAAGCTGGGGAAAGAATTAAGTTACAAATTCCTAAGATTTTTGCTGGTGTATAGTGGCTAAACCTCCATTATTGGCTTTTAGGGAGGGAACTAGGGGTAGTTCTATAGGTAAGTAGCTTCTTAATCTTCCCCACCTTGCTAGTTTCCACAAAACTGCTCTATCTTCCCTAAGCCTGTAGGTAAATTGTCTAAATTAGAGCCTTTTAGACTCTTTAATAGCTTTTTTCTTGGCTTTGGCAGCTTATTTAACTAGGTCTAGATAGGCAGCCCTTGCTCTAAGACTTCTCTCCTTCTAAATTAGGCCAGCAATCTTTTAATTCCACCAGGAAGTAGCTTTTTGGCTTGGTTTAGAGTTTTCTCTTGTTTTTGGAACAGTAATCTTAGCAATACTAAGGATTTTTTACTGTAAATAGAAGGTATACTGCTCCACCTCTTCCCTGCTATTTAGGCTATTTGGAAACCAGAGATCTTGGGCTAGATTTTGGACTTCTTCTTGATTGGCATCCTTCCATTTGTACCTTCTTTGATTTGGCTAGTCTAGCACTGTTTCTAGGTCAAAATCCAATGTTATAAGTATATAGTTAGATCTATATTAAAGATTCCCAGGGGTAGATATAGAAATAAGCTTGTTTGCTATATCTATAGAGCCAAAAGAGAGATCAATAGTTGTCTTAGAAGGGTACCTAATCCATATAGGCATTTTAGAGGGGGTAAGTAGCTCTAGGCCTAGGCTAGCTATAATTTCCAATAGATCCTTTGCTATTTTATAGGTTTCAGTGGATCCCATAGCATTCCAAAGAGAATAGTAAAGATTAAAGTCTCCCAGTAGAATATTAGAGCTACTTAGCTCCAATTCTTAAAGCTTATAGATTGGAGAGAGCCTATCTATAGTATTGTATACTCCTGGGGGTGGTAAATATATATTTATAACCTTAATCTCCTTCTCTTCTCCCAAAATTGTAAGAATTGCAATATTTAGACATGGAAAGTCTACTGACCAGGTTCCAGGCTTGCATAGAGAGGTGTTCAGTAGAAAGCAGGCATTTATATAGAATTTGTCTAGATATAGAGGTAACCATTGGGTACTAGACCTTTCTATAGTCTAAAATAGTCTAGTATCCTTCCAAGGTTCCTAAATAGCTATAAATTGGAAGTTAAATAGCTATAGATCCCCTATTATTCCAAGCATAATATCCTTGCTTAGGTGGGTGTTATATTGAGCTACTCTTATTAAGAATTAGCAGGATTCTGGCTTGCCTCTGGATTTTCTTCTGTAGTATCTATTTCACCCACTAATTTAGCCTAATTCTGGGATTCAGTCTAAAATAGTGTCTCTATTCTTAAATAGAAATTTACAGCAGTTCTCTGGGCAATTTCTAGACCTAATAGCCTTCCTCTCTTTCTAGTGGCTTAGGTAAAAGGCTCTAACCTAGATCTTTTGCTACTAGGTTAGAGCTAGAAGGCTTTAAAGGGTGTTAGTTCCCCTAATTAAATTGGAAACTTATTTTCCTGCCTGCTAGCAAAGAATCTAGGCTTATTCTCTTTGGCTAAAGCTATTCTCTCTGTTTCAACCTTGTGTTTAGAGCATTGCATGTCTCCAGAGGTATACTTTCCTTGGCAATTAGAGTACCTAGCCCTAGAGAGGTCCCCCTTTAAGGGGCAATGCTTAAATCTATAGTCTCCTTTGGAGCAGAAACCATACTTAGGGGCTTTAGTACAGTATCTGGCTTGGTGGCTATACCCCTGGCAGTAATAGCACCTAGAAACTAGGTATATAGAGTTAAATAGCTCTACAGTTTTAAGCTTATTCTTAATAACTAGCCCATTGTTAATTAGGTAGTTAGCTTGCTCAGGGGTTTAGAGATCTAGAAGCATAGAGCCAGACTTCTTAGTATTCTTTAGAGTAGCTCTTCTCCAGTGGAATTGCTAAATTCTAAGAAACCCTTCAAGATTAGGGTTATACTTTAGAATATTGGCTTTTTTAATTTCTTGCTGGTTCTGTTTAAAGGCTTCTTTGCATACTCTATACACTAGAACTATATACCTTCTAGTATAGACCTTGTTTTCCTCTTGCTTACTAAAGGTATTAAGCTATACCTTGTTTGCTTTAGCTCTATCCTTGGTAGCTATATTCTTAGCCACTAGAATAATCTCAGAGCTAGCTAGTCTTCTAGCCCCTAAGAAAAGTCCAATTCTATACTTTTTGGTAGTTTTATTAATCTTTGCAAGGGCTATAGCATGTAGAATAGTAGCTAGAAGTTTAGCTAGGGCTAGGCTTCTAATCTTTAGCTCTCTAAGCTACTGGGGGGTTAGAAGCTTCTCCTTTGGAGGGATTCCAGTTTTTGCTATACTAGCATAGCTAGGGAGGCTCTGGGGGGTAGAGATTAAAGATTGGGGGGGTGGAGGTTACTCTAATATTGTCTTTAGAGCTTCCAGGCCAAATTGGCCTAATCCTGCTTAAAGCTTGGTAACCCCATTATGGTTGGGGCCTAGATCTTAAAGAACTAAGTTAATTCCTTCTTGCATTGTTATAATTGCTTGACTAAGCTTTTTTCTTTGTTGGGCTATTCTAGCTTTTGGATTCACTGGCTTTGCTCCAATTCTCTGGGGACTCTCCCCTAAGCTTTGGAAGCTGCCTGTGTTCAATAGAGTAGGTATATTGCTAGGAATAATATATTACTAGCTAGGAGAAGGATTCTGGCTACAGTAGTACTAACTTTTTACTTAGAAGTAGTAAACTAAGGTAAATTGCCTTGCAAGCTTACTATACTTTACTAGTTTTTAGAGAGAACTAGTAAACTAAATACCTTTTTAAGCAAAAGGTAGAAAACTTTACAAAAGGGAGAAAGAGTAGTATATACAAAAGGGGGAAAGATTTCTAGAATCAAGCTCTAAGAGCTATTCTAGCAGTAATTTATTTTGGAGGGGAATTACCAATCCCAGAAGCTTCTTTAGAGGGGAAACTTTAAAAACTAACTAGAAATATCTAAATCTAAAGCTACTATACCAGTGACTATACCACCAAGGCACTAGTAGAGACAGAAATAGGTGTATAACTAGTAAAAGTAAAATAGTAGTTAAAGAAAAAGGAGTAGTGCTAATACCTCTGTTTTTGGTCTAGAAAAGTAGAGAAAAACCTTAATCTAGCTAAAGTTCTAGAACTAAAGCCAGCAAGAAAGGACTAAACAAAGAAAAAGGTCTCCCTAAGGAATAGAGCTAGTCCTTAACTAATACTGGGCTAAACTAGGTCTACTAGTAGAACTAGACTAGTTTTAGAGTTAAAACTAGTAAAAGATAGCAGGTTCTATTTTATAGACCCAGAGTAGCCAAACTGGGTAATAGTTTTTGCAGAGAACTATTAAACTAGGCAGTCTTGTTTAAGCCTGTAATTGCAGGAACAGGTCTAAGGCCAATACAAACTATAGTAAAGCCTTTTGGGTATAGTAAAGAGAAGAGAAGAGAGAAGTTAGTTACTGGAGTAATAAAAGGGGGGTACTACTCCTGCAGTTTGTATAGCATTTGTAGTGTATGGCACAGAAAAGGTACTTGGTGTAAGTATCTGGGAACACCAGAAGTACTGGTTTGGGGTAAAAATTTTTTGTTTGCGAATTGTAAAGGCAGTATTGGTTGTACAGTCTTGAAATTTGGATATGTTGTTTGGCTAATATAGGTATATTCAGTATCCAATTTCCAGGTGATTTGGACTAATATTGGTGGTGTGGTGAAGGGAAATATCCCTCTTCTGTTAATGGATTGGTGAAATCACCTTTTCATTAACAGCACCCCCAATACAGGGCCAATTGGCCTGAAATTTGGATGGTAGCCTCTGTAAGAGACAGGCTTTCGATTGAACCTATTTTTGATGTAAAATTCCAAGAATTGACTGAGTTTGGATTCCGGTGTGTTTATATTACAAAATAGATAGAAACAATAATAAATAGATAGCTAAATAAGCCCCTTAATAGAATAATAGTATAGCCCTACTGCAGTAAATACTCCAATAGGCAATTAATATAATAATAAATATATAAGAATACTAATACTGGAATTAATATAGACAATATACCTTTAGGTACAATAATAAAAAAAGATTTATAAGGAGTAAATTTAATAAGTTATAGAATAGCAGTATATATAAAAGAAGCTACTTTATAATAAGCTAGAAACCCTTTATTAATAAGTAGACTAAACCCCTAAAGCTTTAATCTCTCTTTTAAACTATAGTAAATAAGTATTGGGCAAAGTATATCCTTATAGTAATAAAGACTAAACCCTATATTAAGTATTTTATACAGTACTAAAGAATAAGTTTAGAGTTAATAGTTATTTAATTAGTAGTAATTATAATTAAGTTACTTATAGTTTTAACTATCTCTAGGACAAAGCTACCTTAATAATATAACCCTAGTTTAATATCTACTAGAATAATATAACAATATTTACCAAGGATAAGTTCTTTAAATAGGTAGATACTATATTTAGGGACCCCAAAGCTACTAATAAGGTACAATAAAAGGTTACTACTATAAAATAATATAATAGAAAGTTTAATACCTTTCTAGCTAAATTTAATAGAGTACTCCTTAAAGTAGGTATCTATAAATAGCCTAATAGTATTAAGAAAAACTACCTTTAAACTATAGTAAATCTAGACTTAGTAAATTAAATAATTAATAATAATAATAATAAATTAATATACCCTGAGCCTTAAGGGCCATTGGGAACTGCTAGACTAGTATATATATACTTTATTAAGCCTGCTTTCTTAACATTAAGCCTACCCAGTATTCCTGTGCAGTCAGGAATTAACAGTTCTTTAAAACAAGACAAACAGAGCAACAAAAGCCAAATAACAAAAAGAGATACAAAAGGTTATATAAAATAAACAAAATAAAACCAATAAAGAGAGTAGATAGTATAGGGCTTTTAGTATATAATAAAAGAAAATTATTGCCTATTTTAGCTATATAAAGAGAAGAAAAGAGAGGTATAGTAGAAATATAGAGAATAAAATAAAAGAGAGAGAAATAGAGAAAAATAAATTAAAGTAGAAGTAAAAGAAAATAGTACAATAAAGAGAGTAAATATAATATAAGTAAGCAGGCTACCTTCTATATTCTATAGAATAAATAATTTACTAAATAGAACTATAGTAGAATTCTCTGTTAGAGCCACTACCTAGTTAGGTAGCTAATTCCCTTTGTACTTCCCAAGAGCCTTTTAAAGTATATAGAGCCTATTTAAGCCTTTAAGGCCTTCCTTTCTAGGGTATATTTCTTACAGTATATAGTAATATATACTGGAGTCTCTTAATCTCTTCTACAAAAGTATAGAGGGCTATTATAGCTAGAAACTCCTTATTTAAAGAGAAAAGTAACTAAACCAATCTTTCTAGTTCTAAGTTATATAGCTAGAGAGTATTAAGCCTTCTGGAGACCTCTATATAGATTTAGAGGTCTAGAATCTAGAGTTAGGTAGTAGTAGTTAATTCTAAGGTCTAGTTCCCTAGTAATTTTACTCTATTTCTTTCTCCAGAGAGCTAGTATTGCCTCTCTAGCCTATACTTTACTAGAGAACTTATTGCTCTAGTTTAAACCTTTACCTAACTAAAAATTCTACTAATTCTCTATAGTTTTTTCTAGATACCTAATTTTTTTATTAAGCTAGTTTTAGTCTTGGTAGTTTCTTAGTTCTTAAAGCTTTATCTAAATTTTAAGGTATTTCTCTTTAATAAGGTTTTTAATCCTTATACCTGCTGTTTTTCTTCTATATAGAGTAACCTAGGTATCTAAAACTAAGTTTAGGGGGGCAATTCCAGTGCCTGTTTCCAATATATAGATTAAAGTAGCTTTAAAATCTCTACTAACTATCCTTAGAGTATTATTTTAGAAGGTTTCTAGCTTTTTAGCCAATTCTTTAGAATCTCTATCTAGGGTAGATATATACTAGGCTATAGAGGTATAGATAATTACTAGTAGAACTACTATTTTATATAGTAGTCTACTATGATAAGAACCAACGCTAGCTTAATGGTTAAGGATTTTTTATCCAGCAACCTCCATTGCTTCAAGCTTCAGCCAAGCAGGACTAAAAAACACGCCGGAATCCAAACTCAGTCAATTCTTGGAATTTTACGTCGAAAATAGGTTCAATCGAAAGCCTGTCTCTTACAGAGGCTACCATCCAAATTTCAGGCCAATTGGCCCTGTATTGGGGGTGCTGTTGATGAAAAGGTGATTTCACTGATCTATTAACAGAAGAGGGATATTTCCCTTCACCACACCACCAATATTAGTCCAAATCACCTGGAAATTGGATACCGAATACGCCTATATTAGCCAAACAACATATCCAAATTTCAAGACCGTGCAACCAATACTGCCTTTACAATTCGCGAACGAAAAATTTTCACCCCGAACCAGCACTTCTGGTGTTCCTGGACACTCACACCAAGTACCTTTTCTGCGCCACACACTACAAACGCCACATAAACTGCAGGAGTGGTACCCCCCTTTTATTGCTCTAGCAACTAACTTCTCTCTTCTCTTCTCTTTACTATACCCAAAAGGCTTTACTACAGTTTGTATTGGCCTTAGACCTGTTCCCGCGATCACAGGCTTAAACAAGACTGCCTAGTTTAATAGTTCTCTGCAAAAACTATTACCCAGTTTGGCTACTCTGGGTCTATAAAATAGAACCTGCTATCTTTTACTAGTTTTAACTCTAAAACTAGTCTAGTTCTACTAGTGGACCTGGTTTAGCCCAGTATTAGTTAAGGACTAGCTTTATTCCTTAGGGAGACCTTTTTCTTTGTTTAGTCCTTTCTTGCTGGCTTTAGTTCTAGAACTTTAGCTAGATTAAGGTTTTTCTCTGCTTTTCTAGACCAAAAACAGAGGTGTTAGCACTGCCCCTTTTCCTTTAACTACTACTTTATATTTACTAGTTATACACCTATTTCTGTCTCTACTAGTGCCTTGGTGGTATAGCCACTGGTACAGTAGCTTTAGATTTAGATATTTCTAGTTGGTTTTTGAAGTTTTCCCTCTAAAGAAGCTTCTGGGATTGATAATTCCCCTCCAAAATAAATTACTGCTAGAACAGCTTTTAGAGCTTAATTCTAGAAATTATTTTCCCCTTTCTTGTATACACTACCCCCCCTCCTTTTGTAAAGTTTTCTACCTCTTGCTTAAAAAGGTATTTAGTTTACTAGTTCTCTCTAAAAACTAGTAAAGTGTGGTAAGCTTGCAAGGCAATTTACCTTAGTTTACTACTTCTAAGTAAAAAGTTAGTACCACTGCAGCCAAAATCCTTTCCCTAGCTAGTAAACCTAGTATTTCTAGCTAAAATGCCTACTCCATTGAACACAGGCAGCTCTCAAAGCTTAGGGGAGAGTCCCCAGAGAATTGGAGCAAAGCCAGTAAACCCAAAAGCTGGAAATTTAGCTCAAAGAAGAAAGAACCTTAGTCAAGCCATTATAACTATACAAGAAGGAATTAACTTAGTTCTTCAAGATCTAGGCCCTAACTATAATGGGGTTACCAAGCTTCAAGCAGGATTAGGCCAATTTGGCCTGGAGGCTCTAAAGACAATATTAGAGCAACCTCCACCCCCCCAACCTCCAATCCCTACCCCCCAGAGCCTCCCTAGCTATACTAGTATAGCAAAAACTGGAATCCCTCCAAAGGAGAAGCTTCCAACCCCCCAGCAGCTTAGGGAGCTAAAGATTAGAAGCCCAGCCCTAGCTAAACTTCTAGCTACTATTCTATATACCACAACCCTTGCAAAGATCAATAAAGCTACCAAGAAGCATGGAATTGGACTTTTCCTAGGAGCTAGGAGACTAGCTAGCTCTGAGATTATTCTAGTGGCTGAGAATGCAGCCACTAAGGATAGAGCTAAAGCAAACAAGGTATGGCTTAATACCTTTGGCAAGCAAGAGGAAAACAAGGTCTATACTAGAAGGTATACAGTTCTAGTGCATGGAGTACACAAAGAAGCCTTTAAACAGGACCAGCAAGAAATTGGGAAAGCCAACATTCTAAAGTATAACCCTAATCTTAAAGGATTTCTTAGGATTCAGCAATTCCACTAGAGAAGAGCTACTCTAAAGAATACCAAGAAGTCTGGCTCTATACTTCTAGACCTCCAAACCCCTGAGCAAGCTAACTACCTTATTAACAATGGGCTAGTTATTGAGAATAAGCTTAAAACTGTAGAGCTATTTAACTCTACATGCCTAGTTTCTAGGTGCTATCACTGCCAGGGGTATGGCCACCAAGCTAGATACTGTACTAAGGCCCCTAAGTGTGGTTTCTGCTCCAAAGGAGACCATAGATTTAAGCATTGCCCCCTAAAGGGGGACCTATCTAGGGCTAGGTGCTCTAATTGCCAAGGAAAGCACACCTCTGGAGATATACAATGCCCTAAACACAAGGTTGAAACAGAGAGAATAGCTTTAGCCAAAGAGAATAAGCCCAAATTCTTTGCTAGCAGGCAGGAAAACAAGCTTCCAATCCAATTAGGGGAACCAACACCCTTTGAAGCCTCCCAGCTCCAACCTAGTAGTAAAAGATCTAGGTTAGAGCCTTCTACCCAAGCCACTAGAAAGAGAGGAAGGCCTTCAGGACTAGAAATTGCCCAGAGAACCGCTGCAAATTCCCATTCAAGAATAGAGACACTATTTCAGACTGAATCCCAGAATCAGGCTGAATTAGCAGGTAAAATGGATACTACAGAAGAAAATCCAGAGGCAAGCCAGAATCCTGCTAATTCTCAATAAGGGTAGCTCAATATAACACCCACCTAAGCAAGGATATTATGCTTGGAATAATAGGGGATCCACAGCTATTTAACTTCCAATTTATAGCTATTTAGGAACCTTGGAAGGATACTAGACTATTTCAGACTATAGAAAGGTCTAGTACCCAGTGGTTACCCCTATATCTAGATAAATTCTATATAAATGCCTGCTTCCTACTGAACACCTCTCTATGCAAGCCTGGAACCTGGTCAGTGGACTTTCCATGTCCAAACATTGCAATCCTTACAATTTTGGAAGAAGAGAAGAAGATTAAGGTTATAAATATATATTTACCACCCCCAGGAGCATACAATATTATAGATAGGCTATCCCCTATCTATAAGCTTCAAGAATTGGAACTAGATACTAGTTCTAATATTCTACTGGGAGACTTTAACCTTCACCATTCTCTTTGGAATGCATTGGAATCCACTGAAACCCATGAAATGGCAAAGGATCTATTGGAAATTACAGCTAGCTTAGGCCTGGAGCTACTTACCCCCTCTAAAATGCCTACATGGATTAGACACCCTTCTAAAACAACCATTGATCTCTCCTTTAGCTCTATAGAAATAGCAAATAAGCTTATTTCTATATCTACCCCTGAGAATCTTCAATATGGCTCTGACCACATGCTTATAGCACTGGAATTAGACCTAGAAACAGAGCTAGATCAACCAAATCAAAGAAGGTACAAATGGAAGGATGCCAATCAAGAAGAAGTCCAAAACCTAGCCCAAGATCTCTGGTTTCCAAATAGCCTAAATAGCAGGGACAAGGTAGAGCAGTATACCTTCTATTTACAGCAAAAAATCCTTAGTATTGCTGAGATTACTGTTCCAAAAACAAGAGAAAACTCCAAACCAAGCCAAAAAGCTGCTCCCTGGTGGAATCAAGAGATTGCTGGCCTAATTCAGGAAGAGAGAAGTCTTAGAGCAAGGGCTGCCCATCCAGACCTAGTTAAACAAGCTGCCAAAGCCAAGAAAAAAGCTATTAAAGAGTCTAAGAGGTTCCAATTTAGACAATTTACCTACAAGCTTAGAGAAGATAGGGCAGTTTTATGGAAACTAGCAAGGTGGGGAAGGCTAAGAAGCCACTTGCCTATAGAGCTACCCTTAGTTCCCTCTCTAAAGACCAGAAATGGAGGTTTAGCCACTACACACCAGCAAAAATCTTAGGAATTTGCAACTTAATTCTTTCCCCAGCTTCCAGAGGCAGACTTAGAAGATATAGAGGCAGATACTAGCTTTCTAGCTACTCTAGAAAACCTAGAGCCCTCTACAGAGAAAGAGATTGGCCAATTTATAAAGGCAATAGCCTCCTGGAAAGCCCCTGGCCTGGATAGTATTCCTAATGGATTTTTAAAAGCCTTAGGACCTTCCCTCTATAAACCAATACAAATCCTTATAGAGGGATATTGGAATTAGCAATACTATCCAAAGATCTTTAAAACTGCTAAAACAGTAGTTTTAAGAAAACCTAGAAGGCCAGACTACTCTGTTGCCAAGGTATAGAGGCCTGTAGCACTTCTAAATACTCTAGGAAAGGTTATAGAAGGGGTTACAGCTAGAAGGCTCCAGAATATAGCTAAGAAATATAGTCTTCTTCCTGCTACTTAATTTAGAGCTAGAAAAGGCCATTTAACTACCCATGCTTTAGATTTACTACTGGGTGCAATCAGAACTGTATGGCAGGGAAACCCATTGGAGAGAGGTATAGCCTCTATTCTTTCCCTGGATATAACTGGAGCCTTTGACTATGTTATTCCAGAAAGACTAGTCTATATCCTAAAGAAAAAAGGTATTCCAGAATCTCTAGTAGGCTGGGTTAGAAGCTTTATGCAGGACAGAGCCTCTATTCTCTGGTTTAAAAATAAACCTTCCAAGATATTTAATATTACTGCTGGAACCCCCCAAGGATCTTGTATATCTGCAATTCTATTTCTTTTTTACAATGCTGAATTGGTGGATCTATGCAATCCAGAGCACCAGAAAGTATTAAGTATAGGCTTCAGTAATAATATAAACATTATAGCCTATAGAAAGTCTACTAAGCAGACTACTAGAGCCTTAAATAGGGTCCATAGAAGGTGTATTGCCTGGGCAAAGAGACATAGAGCTAGGTTTGCCCCTGAGAAGTACTCTCTAATGCATTTTTCAAGAAATACTAGAAGGTTTAACCTTGGGAAACCACTAGTTTTGGAAGGAACCAATATAACTATTTAACTATAAGAGAGTCTTAGAATTCTGGGTCTATTTCTAGATTCTAGGTTAAATTGGTTACAGCATTACAAAGCAATAGAGAGGAAGCTAGCCACCCAAACTAATGCACTAGCTAGGTTAACTGGCTCTACCTGGGGTATTCCATTGGAGAAAGGAAGACTACTATATAAAACAGTAGTTCTACCAGCAATAACCTATACCTCTATAGCCTGGCATACACCTACCCTGGATAGAAATTCCAAAGGATTAGCTAAAAAGCTAGAAACCTTTTAAAATAATGCTCTAAGAATAGTTAGTGGAGGTTTTAGAGCTACTCCAATCTATGCATTGGAAACAGGCACTGGAATTGCCCCCCTAAACCTAGTTTTGGATGCCCAGGTTACTCTATATAGAAGGAAAACAGCAGGTACAAGGATTAAAAACCTTATTAAAGAGAAATACCTTAAAATTCAGACAAAGCTTTAGGAACCAAGAAACTACCAAGACTGGAACCAGCTTAATAGAAAGATTAGGCATCCAGAAGAGACTATAGAGAATTGGTGGAATTCTTAGTTAGGCAAAGGTTTAAACCAGAGCAATAGGGCCTCTAGCAAGAGACAGGCTAGAGAGGCAATACTAGCTCTCTGGAGAAAGAAATAGAGTAGAATTACTAGGGAACTAGACCTTAGAATTAACTACTACTACCTAACTCCAGATTCTAGGCCTCTAAACCTGTATAGAGGTCTCCAAAAGGCTCAATGCTCTCTAGCTATATAACTTAGAACTAGAAAGATTGGTTTAGCTGCTTTTCTCTTTAAACAAGGGGTTTCTGGCTATAATAGCCCTCTATGCTCTTGTGGAAGAGGTTAAGAGACTCCAGTATATATTACTATATACTGTGAGAAATATACCCTAGAAAGGGAGGCCTTAAAGGCTTAAACAGGCTCTATTGACTTTAAAAGGCTTTTGGGAAGTGCAAAGGGAATTAACCACCTAACTAGGTGGTGGCTCCAACAGAGAATTCTGCCACAGTTCTATTTAGTAAATTCTTTGTTCTATAGAATATAGAAGGCAGCCTGCTTGCTTGTATTGCTTTTATTTAGTTTTTATTGTACTATTTTCTTCTACTTTTACTTTACCTTTTCTATTTCTCTATCTCTCTCTTTTCTATTTTATTCTATATATTTCTACTATACCTCTCTTTCCTCTCCATGTATAGCTAAAATAGGCAATAGTTTTTCTTTTATTGTATACTAAAAGCCCTGTACTATCTACTCTCTCTATTGGTTTTATTTATTTTGTTTGTCTTGTATAACCTTTTGTATTTTTGCTAGTTATTTTGTTTATTGTTGCTCTGTTTGTTTTGTTTTGAAGAACTGTCAATTTCTAACTGCGCAGGAATACTGGGTAGGCTGGATGTTAAGAAAGCAGGCTCAATAAAGCATGTATATACTAGTCTGGCAGCTCCCAATGGCCCTTAAGGCTCAGGGTGTATTAATTTATTATTATTATTATTATTAGTAGCTAAACCTTTATTATTGGCTTTTAGGGAGGAAACTAGGGGTAGTTCTATAGGTAAGTAGCTTCTTAACCTTCTCTATTTTACTAGTTTCTACAAAACTGCTCTATTTTCTCTAAGCCTGTAGGTAAATTATCTAAATTAAAATCTTTTAGACTCTTTAATAGCTTTTTTCTTGGCTTTGGTAGCTTGTTTAACTAGATCTGGATAGGTAGCCCTTGCTCTAAGACTTCTCTCCTCCTAAATTAGGCTAGCAATCTCTTAATTTTACTAGAAAGTAGCTTTTTAGCTTGGTTTAAAGTTTTTTCTTGTTTTTAGAACAGTAATCTTAGCAATACTAAGGATTTTTTGCTGTAAATAGAAAGTATACTGCTCTACCTTTTCCCTACTATTTAGGCTATTTAGAAACTAGATATCTTAGGCTAGATTTTGGACTTTTTTTTAATTAGTATCCTTCTATTTATACCTTCTTTAATTTGGCTGCTCTAGTACTGTTTCTAGGTTAAAATCCAATACTATAAGTATATAGTTAGAACTATATTAAAGACTCTTAGGGATAGATATAGAAATAAGCTTGTCTACTATATCTATAGAGCTAAAAGATAAATTAATGGTTGTTTTAGAAGAATACCTAATCTATATAGATATTTTAAGGGGGTAAGTAGCTCTAGGCCTAAACTAGCTAAAATTTCCAATAGATTCTTTGCTATTTTATAGGTCTTAGTAGATTCTATAGTATTCCAAAGAGAATAGTAAAGATTAAAGTCTCCCAGTAGAATATTAGAACTAGTGCTTAGCTTTAGTTCTTAAAGTTTATAGATTGGAGAGAACCTCTCTATAGTTCTGTATATCTCTAGGGGTGGTAAATATATATTTATAACTTTAATCTCTTTCTCTTCTTCCAAAATTGTAAGAATTACAATGTTTGGATATAGAAAGTCTATAAACTAGGTTCCAGGCTTGTATAGAGAGGTATTTAGCAGGAAGTAGGTATTGGTATAGAATTTATCTAGATATAGAGGTAACTACTGGGTACTAGACCTTTCTATAGTTTAAAATAGTCTAGTATCCTTCCAAGGTTCCTGGATAGCTATAAAGTAGAAGCTAGATAGCTATAGATCCTCTATTATTTTAAGTATAATATTCTTCCTTAGGTAGATATTATATTAAGCCACCCTTATTAATAATTAGAGGGATTCTGGCTTGCTTCTAGAGCTTTTTCTATAGTATTTATTTTATTTACTAATTCTGCCTGGTTCTAAGATTTAGCCTAATTCTAAGATTTAGCTTAGAATAGTTTCTCTATCCTTGTATAGAAATTTACAGTAGTTCTCTAAGTAATTTCTAGGCCTAAAGGCCTTTTTCTTTTCTTAGTAGCTTGGGTAGTAGGTTCTAACCTAGTTCTTTTATTACTAGATTAGAGCTAGAATACTTTAAAAGGTATTGGTTTTCTTAATTAAATTAAAAGCTTGTTTTTCTGTCTACTAGCAAAGAATCTAGGTTTATTCTCTTTGGCTAAAGCTATTCTCTCTGTTTTAACCTTATATTTAGGGTATTGTATATCTCTAGAGGTATACTTTCCCTGGTAGTTAGAGTATCTAGCCCTAGAGAGATTTTCTTTTAGGGGGCAATGCTTAAACCTATAGTCTTCTTTGGAGTAGAAACTATATTTAGAAGCTTTAGTACAGTACCTAGCTTAGCAGCTATACCCCTGGCAGTAGTAGTACCTAGAAACTAGGTATATAGAGTTAAATAGCTCTATAGTTTTAAGCTTATTCTTAATAACTAGCCTATTGTTAATTAGGTAGTTAGCTTGCTTAGAGGTTTAGAAATCTAGAAGTATAGAGCTATATCTTTTAGTATTCTTTAGAGTAGCTTTTCTCTAGTAAAATTACTAAATTCTAAGAAACCCTTTAAAATTAGGGTTATACTTTAGAATATTTGCCTTTTTAATCTTTTACTAATTCTATTTAAAGGCTTCCTTGTATACTCTATATACTAAAACTATATATTTTCTAGTATAGACCTTGTTTTTCTTTTACTTGCCAAAGATATTAAGCTATACCTTATTTACTTTAGCTCTATCCTTAGTAGCTATATTCTTAGCTACTAGAATAATTTTAGAGCTAGCTAGTCTTCTAGCTTCTAAGAAAAGTCTAATTCTATACTTTTTAGTAGTTTTATTAATCTTGGCAAGGGCTTTTGTATATAGTATAGTAGCTAGAAGTTTAGCTAGAGCTAGGCTTCTAATCTTTAGCTCTCTAAGCTACTGGGGGGTTAGAAGCTTCTCTTTTAGAGGGATTCTAGTTTTTACTATACTAGTATAGCTAGGGATGCTTTGGGGGGTAGAAATTAGAGGTTAGGGTAGTTAGAGGGGTAGAGGTTACTCTAATATTGTTTTTAGAGCCTCTAGGCTAAATTGGCCTAATTCTGCTTAAAGCTTAGTAACCCTATTATAGTTAGGGCCTAGGTCTTAAAGAACTAGGTTAATTTCTTCTTGTATTGTTATAATAGCTTAACTAAACTTCTTTCTTTGTTAAGCTATTCTAGCTTTTGGATTTACTGGCTTTGCTTTAATTCTCTAGGGACTCTCCCCTAAGCTTTGGAAGCTGCCTGTATTTAATAGAGTAGGCATTATAGCTAGAAATACTAGGTTTACTAGCTAGGGAAAGAATTCTGGCTATAGTAGTACTAACTTTTTACTTAGAAGTAGTAAACTAAGGTAAATTACCTTATAAGCTTACTATACTTTACTAGTTTTTAGAGAGAACTAGTAAACTAAATACCTTTTAAGAAAAATACAGAAAACTTTATAGAGGGGAAAGAGTAGTATATATAAAATAGAGAAAGAAATTTCTAGAATTAGGCTCTAAAAGCTATTCTAGCAGTAATTTATTTTAGAGAGAAATTACTAATTCCAGAAGCTTCTTTGGAGGGGAAACTTTAAAAACTAACTAGAAATATCTAAATCTAAAGCTATTGTACCAGTAACTATACTACTAAGGCACTAATAGAGACAGAAATAGGTATATAACTAGTAAAAGTAGTAAATAGTAGTTAAAGAAAAAGGGGTAGTACTAATACTTTTATTTTTAGTCTAGAAAAGTAGAGAAAAACCTTAATCTAGCTAAAGTTCTAAAACTAAAGCTAGTAAAAAAGAACTAAACAAAGAAAAAAATCTCTCTAAAGAATAAAGCTAGTTCTTAACTAATACTGGGCTAAACTAGATCTACTAGTAGAACTAGACTAGTTTTAAAGTTAAAACTAGTAAAAGATAGTATATTCTATTTTATAGATTTAAAATAGCTAAACTAGGTAATAGTTTTTATAGAGAACTATTAAACTAGGTAGTCTTATTTAAGCCTGTAATTATAGAAACAGAACTAAGGCCAATACAAACTATAATAAAGCCTTTTAGGTATAATAATAATAATAAATTAATACACCCTAAGCCTTAAGGGCCATTGGAAGCTACTAGGCTAGTATATATATACCTTATTAAGCCTGCTTTCTTAATATTAAGCCTACCCAGTATTTCTGTATATTTAGGAATTGACAGTTCTTTAAAGTAAAACAAACAGAGTAACAAAAGCCAAATAACTAATAGATATACAAAAGGTTATACAAAATAAATAAAATAAACCAAAAGAAAGTAAATAGTACAGGGCTTTTTAGTATACAATAAAAGAAAATAAGTGCCTATTTTAGCTAGACAAAGAAAAAAAAAGAGAGAATAATAATATAGAATTAGAAAAAAAAAATAGAAAAATAAAACAATAAAACAAAGTAGTATAAGTAAGCTAGCTACTATTTATATTCTATAGAATAAAGAATTTACTAAATAGAACTATAGTAAAATTCTCTATTAGAGCTACTACCTAGTTAGGTAGTTAATTTTCTTTGTACTTTCTAAGAGCCTTTTAAAGTCTAGAGAGTTTATTTAAGCCTTTAAGGCCTTCCTTTCTAGGGTATACTTTTTATAGTATATAGTAATATACACTGGAGTTTCTTAACCTTTTCTATAAGAATATAGAGAGCTATTATAGCTAGGAACCCCTTATTTATAGAGAAAAGTAGCTAGACTAATCTTTCTAGTTCTAGGCTATATAGCTAGAGAGTACTAAGCTTTCTAGAGACCTCTATAAAGGTTTAGAGGTCTAAAATCTAGAGTTAGGTAGTAGTAGTTAATTCTAAGGTCTAGTTCCCTAGTAATACTACTCTATTTCTTTCTCTAGAAAGCTAGAATTGTCTCTCTAGCTTAAAATTTACTAGAGATTCTATTCTCTTGCCTTAATCTATTCCTTAGCCAGAGATTCTACTAATTCTCTATAGTTTTCTCTAGATATCTAATCTTTTTATTAAGCTAGCTTTAGTTTTAGTAGTTTTTTAGTTCTTAAAGCTTTGCCTAAATTCTTAGGTATTTCTCTCTAATAAAATTTTTAATTTTAGAGCCTGCTATTTTCCTTCTATAAAGAGTAACCTAGGTATCTAATACTAGGTTTAGGGGGGCAATTCCAGTGCCTGTCTCCAATATATAGATTAGAGTAGCTCTAAAACCTTTACTATCTATTTTTAGAGTATTGTTTTAGAAGGTTTTTAGCTTTTTAGCTAATTCTTTAGAATTTCTATCCAGGGTAGGTATATACCAGGCTATAGAGGTATAGGTTATTACTGGTAGAACTACTATTTTATACAGTAGTCTTTCTTTCTTTAATAGAATACCCTAGGTAGAGCTAGTTAACCTAGCCAATATATTAGTTTAGGTAGCTAGTTTTCTCTCTATTGCTTTGTAATACTGTAACTAATTTAATCTAGAATCTAGAAATAGACCTAGAATTCTAAGACTCTTTTATAGTTAAATAGTTATATTGGTTTCTTCCAAAACTAGTAGTTTTCTAAGGTTAAACCTCTTAGTATTTCTTAAAAAATATATTAGAGAGTACTTCTTAGGGGTAAACCTAGCTCTATATCTCTTTGCCCAGGCAATATACCTTCTATAGACTCTATTTAAGGCTCTAGTAGTCTACTTAGTAAACTTTCTATAGGCTATAATATTTATATTATTACTAAAGTCTATACTTAATACTTTCTAGTACTCTGGATTATATAGATTTACTAATTTAGTATTGTAGAAGAGAAATAGAATTATAGATATACAAAATTCTTAGAGAGTTCTAGTAAAAATATTAAATATCTTAGAAGGTTTATTTTTAAACTAGAGAATAGAGGCTCTATTCTATATAAAGCTTCTAATCTAGTTTACTAAAAATTCTAGAATACCCTTTTTTTTTAGAATATAGACTAGCCTTTCTGGAATAATATAGTTAAAGGCTCTAGTTATATTTAGGGAAAGAATAGAGACTATATCTTTCTCTAATAAATTTCCCTGCTATACAGTTCTAATTACACCCAGTAGTAAATCTAAAGTATAGATAGTTAAATAGCCTTTTCTAGCTCTAAATTAGGTGGCAGAAAAAAAACTATATTTTTTAACTATATTTTAGAGCCTTCTAGCTATAACCCCTTCTATAACCTTTTCTAGAGTATTTAGAAGTACTATAGATCTCTATACCTTGGTAATAGAGTAGTCTAGCCTTCTAGACTTTCTTAAAACTACTGTTTTAGTAGTTTTAAAGATCTTTAGATAGTATTGCTAATTCCAATATCTCTCTATAAAGATTTATATTAGTTTATAGAGAAAAGATTCTAAGGTTTTTAGAAATCTATTAAAAATACTATCTAGGCCAGGGGCTTTCCAGAAGACTATTACCTTTATAAATTAACTAATTTTCTTCTCTATAGAAGGTTCTAACCCTTCTAGGGCAGGGGGAAAGTTATTCTCTTGTTTTATATCTCTAAGATCTACTTCTAGAAGCTAAGAAAAGAATTAGTTTATAAATTTCTAAAATTTCTACTAGTATATAGTAGCTAATTCTCTATTTCTAGTCTTTAAAGAGAAAACTAAGGGTAGCTCTATAGGTAAGTAGCTTCTTAGCCTTTTTTACTTTGCTAGTTTCTACAAAACTACTCTATCTTCTCTAAGCCTATAGATAAATTATCTAAATTAAAACCTTTTAGACTCTTTAATAGCTTTTTTCTTGGCTTTAGTAACTTATTTAACTAGATCTAGGTAGGTAGCTCTAGCTCTAAGGCTTCTCTCTTTCTAAATTAAACTTATAATCTCTAGATTTTACTAGGAAGTAGTTTTTTGGCTTAGTTTAGAAGTTTCTTTTATTTTTAAAATAGTAATTTTAGCAATACTAAGGATTTTTTGCTATAAATAGAAGGTATACTATTCTACTTCTTTCCTGCTATTAAGGCTATTTAGAAACCAAAGATTTTAAGCTAGGTTTTAGATTTTTTCTTAATTAGTATCCTTCTATTTGTACTTACTTTAATTTAGCTAGTCTAGTACTGTTTTTAGGTTAAAATCCAATACTATAAGTATATAGTTAGATCTATACTAAAGATTCTTAGGGGTAGATATAGAGATAAGCTTATCTACTATATCTATTAAGCTAAAGGATAGATTAATAGTTATTTTCGAAGGATACCTAATCTATATAGATATTTTAAAGGGGATAAGTAGCCCTAGGCCTAAACTAGCTATAATTTCCAATAGATCTTTTGCTATTTTATAGATTTTAGTTAATTCTATAGTATTCCAAAGAGAATAGTAAAGATTAAAGTCTTCCAGCAGAATATTAGAGCTAGTATTTAGTTCTAATTCTTAAAGCTTATAGATAGGGGAGAGTCTATCTATAGCTCTATAGAACTCTAGGGGTAGTAAGTATATATTTATAACTTTAACTATTTTGGAAGCTAATTTCTCTAGATATATAGTAGACAGTACTCTAAACTAATACAATAAAGATAGTATTCTATATCTCTATACCTTTTTCTTCTAACAAAATATACTAGCAGAATATAATTATAAAATCTATAATAAGGAACTATTAGCTATCCTTAAGTATATTAGACAATAGAGCTTAGAGCTATAATTAGTTTAGAACTTTAGAGTTATTATAGATTATAAAAACTTTATCTACTTTATAATAAACTATTAGTTAAGTAAAAGATAAATATAGTAGTCTAAGGAATTAAATTACTATAACTTTATAATTTTATACTAACTAGATAAGGAAGGACCAGTACCTAATATATTATTATATTATAAGTAAAATATACTAGAGGGTACTAATAAAAGATATATTTATTAAAATATAATATTATTGGACCCTAAGTACTTTAAAAACTAGAATACTATAGGCCCTTTAAAGGTAGTTAGAATTATATACCTTAATACTGCAGATAATAATAATATAATAATAATAATAGTAATAAATTAATATACCCTAAGCCTTAAGGGCCATTGGGAGCTGCTAGACTAGTATATACATGCTTTATTAAGCCTGCTTTCTTAATATTAAGCCTACCCAGTATTCCTGTGCAGTCAGGAATTGACAGTTCTTTAAAGCAAGATAAACAGAGTAGCAAAAGCTAAATAACTAATAGAGATATAAAAGGTTATATAAAATAAACAAAATAAACCAAAAAAGAGAGTAGATAGTATAGGGCTTTTTAGTAAACAATAAAGAAAAACTATTGTCTATTTTAGCTATACAAAGAGAAAAAAAGAGAGAGAATAATAATATAGAATTAGAAAAGAAAATAGAAGAAATAAAAAACTAAAAATAAAGTAGTATAAATAAGCTAGCTACTATTTATATTCTATAGAATAAAGAATTTACTAAATAAAACTATAGTAGAATTCTCTGTTGGAGCCACTACCTAGTTAGGTAGTTAATTTCCTTTGTACTTTCTAAGAGCCTTTTAAAGTCTATAGAGTCTATTTAAGCCTTTAAGGCCTTTCTTTCTAGGGTATATTTTTTACAGTATATAGTTATATACACTGGAGTTTCTTGGCCTTTTCTATAAGAGTATAGAGGGCTATTATAGCCAGAAACCCCTTGTTTATAGAGAAAAGTAGCCAGGCCAATCTTTCTAGTTCTAAGCTATATAGCTAGAGAGTACTAAGCTTTCTAAAGACCTCTATAAAGGTTTAGAGGTCTAGAATCTAGAGTTAGGTAGTAGTAGTTAATTCTAAGGTCTAGTTCCCTAGTAATTTTACTTTATTTCTTTCTCCAGAAAGCTAGTATTGTCTCTCTAGCTTAAGATTTACTAGAGAATCTATTCTCTTACCTTAATCTATTTCTTAGCCAGAGGTTTTACTAATTCTCTATAGTTTTCTCTGGATACCTAATTTTTTTATTAAGCTAGTTCTAGTATTGGTGGTTTCTTAGTTTCTAAAGCTTTGTTTAAATTTTAAGGTATTTCTCTTTAATAAAGTATTTAATTTTAGAGCCTGCTATTTTCCTTCTATAAAGAGTAACCTAGGTATCCAAAACTAGATTTAGGGGGGCAATGCCAGTGCCTGTCTTTAATATATAAATTAAAGTAGCTCTAAACTCTTTACTAACTATTCTTAGAGTATTATTTTAGAAGGTTTCTAGCTTTTTAGCCAATCCTTTGGAATTTCTATCTAGGGTAGGTATATACTAGGCTATAGAGGTATAGGTAATTGCTGGTAGAACTACTATTTTATATAGTAGTCTATTTTTTTTTAATAGAATACCCTAGGTAGAGCCAGTTAATCTAGCTAATATATTGGTTTAGGTAGCTAATTTTCTCTCTATTGCTTTATAATGCTGTAATTAATTTAACCTAGAGTCTAGAAATAGACCTAGAATTCTAAGACTCTTTTATAGTTAAATAGTTATATTAGTTTCCTCTAAAACTAGTAGTTTTCTAAGGTTAAACCTTCTAGTATTTCTAGAAAAATATATTAGAGAGTACTTTTTAGAGGTAAACCTAGCTCTATAGCTCTTTGCCCAGGCAATATACCTTCTATAGACTCTATTTAAGGCTCTAGTAGTCTACTTAGTAGACTTTCTATAGACTATAATATTTATATTATTACTAAAGCCTATACTTAATACCTTCTAGTACTCTGGATTGCATAGATCCACCAATTTAGTATTATAGAAAAGAAATAGAATTATAGATATATAAAATCCTTGGGGAGTTCTAGTATAGATATTAAATATCTTAGAAGGCTTATTTTTAAACTAAAGAATAGAGGCTCTATTCTATATAAAACTTTTAACCTAGTCTACTAGAGACTTTAGAATACTTTTTTTCTTTAGAATATAGACTAGCCTTTCTAGAATAATATAGTTAAAGGCTCTAGTTATATCTAAAGAAAGAATAGAGACTATTTTTCTCTTTAATAGATTTCTTTACTATATAGTTCTAATTATACCCAGTAGTAAGTCTAAAGTATAGATAGTTAAATACTCTTTTCTAGCTCTAAATTAGGTAGTAGAAAGAAAACTATATTTCTTAGCTATATTCTAGAGCCTTCTAGCTATAACCCCTTCTATAACCTTTCCCAGAGTATTTAGAAGTACTACAGGCCTCTATACCTTAGTAATAGAGTAGTCTAGCCTTCTAGGCTTTCTTAAAACTACTATTTTAGCTATTTTAAAAATCTTTGGATAGTATTGCTAATTTTAATATTTCTCTATAAGGATTTATATTAGTTTATAAAGGGAAGGTTCTAAGGCTTTTAGAAATCTATTAGAAATACTATCTAGGCTAGGGGCTTTCTAGAAGGCTATTGCCTTTATAAATTAGCTAATTTTTTTCTCTGTAGAAGGTTCTAAACCTTCTAGGGCAGGGGGAAAGCTAGTCTCTTGTTCTATATCCCTAAAATTTACTTCTGGAAGCTAAGAAAAGAATTAGTTTATAAATTTCTAAGATTTCTACTAGTGTATAGTAGCTAGTTCTTTATTATTGGCTTTTAGGGAAGAAACTAAAAATAGTTTTATAGGTAAGTAGCTTTTTAACCTTCTCTACCTTACTAGTTTCTATAAAGCTACTCTATTTTCCCTAAGTTTATAGATAAATTATCTAAATTAGAACCTTTTAGACTCTTTAATAGCCTTTTTCTTGGCTTTGGTAGCTTATTTAACTAGATCTAGATAGATAGCCCTTGCCCTAAGGCTTCTCTCTTTCTAAATTAAACTAGCAATCTCTAGATTCTACCAGGAAATAGCTTTTTAGCTTGGTTTTAAGCTTTCTTTTGTCTTTAGAATAGTAATCTTAGCAATACTAAGGATTTTTTACTATAAATAGAAGGTATACTGCTCTATCTCTTTTCTACTATCTAGGCTATATAGAAACTAGAGATCTTAAGCTAGGTTTTAGACTTTTTCTTAATTGGTATCCTTCTATTTGTACCTGCTCTAACCTGGCAAATCTAGCACTGTTTCTAGGTTAAAATCTAGTACTATAAATATATAGTTAGAACTATATTAAAGACTCTTAGGGATAGATATAGAAATAAGCTTGTCTACTATATCTATAGAGCTAAAAGATAAATTAATGGTTGTTTTAGAAGAATACCTAATCTATATAGATATTTTAAGGGGGGTAAGTAGCTCTAGGCCTAAACTAGCTAAAATTTCCAATAGATTCTTTGCTATTTTATAGGTCTTAGTAGATTCTATAGTATTCCAAAGAGAATAGTAAAGATTAAAGTCTCCCAGTAGAATATTAGAACTAGTGCTTAGCTTTAGTTCTTAAAGTTTATAGATTGGAGAGAACCTCTCTATAGTTCTGTATATCTCTAGGGGTGGTAAATATATATTTATAACTTTAATCTCTTTCTCTTCTTCCAAAATTGTAAGAATTACAATGTTTGGATATAGAAAGTCTATAAACTAGGTTCCAGGCTTGTATAGAGAGGTATTTAGCAGGAAGTAGGTATTGGTATAGAATTTATCTAGATATAGAGGTAACTACTACTACTAGACCTTTCTATAGTTTAAAATAGTCTAGTATCCTTCCAAGGTTCCTGGATAGCTATAAAGTAGAAGCTAGATAGCTATAGATCCTCTATTATTTTAAGTATAATATTCTTCCTTAGGTGGATATTATATTAAGCCACCCTTATTAATAATTAGAGGGATTCTGGCTTGCTTCTAGAGCTTTTTATAGTATTTATTTTATTTACTAATTCTGCCTGGTTCTAAGATTTAGCCTAATTCTAAGATTTAGCTTAGAATAGTTTCTCTATCCTTGTATAGAAATTTACAGTAGTTCTCTAAGTAATTTCTAGGCCTAAAGGCCTTTTTCTTTTCTTAGTAGCTTGGGTAGTAGGTTCTAACCTAGTTCTTTTATTACTAGATTAGAGCTAGAATACTTTAAAAGGTATTGGTTTTCTTAATTAAATTAAAAGCTTGTTTTTCTGTCTACTAGCAAAGAATCTAGGTTTATTCTCTTTGGCTAAAGCTATTCTCTCTGTTTTAACCTTATATTTAGGGTATTGTATATCTCTAGAGGTATACTTTCCCTGGTAGTTAGAGTATCTAGCCCTAGAGAGATTTTCTTTTAGGGGGCAATGCTTAAACCTATAGTCTTCTTTGGAGTAGAAACTATATTTAGAAGCTTTAGTACAGTACCTAGCTTAGTAGCTATACCCCTGGCAGTAGTAGTACCTAGAAACTAGGTATATAGAGTTAAATAGCTCTATAGTTTTAAGCTTATTCTTAATAACTAGCCCATTGTTAATTAAGTAGTTAGCTTGCTTAGAGGTTTAGAGATCTAGAAGTATAGAGCTAGACCTCTTAGTATTCTTTAGAGTAGCTTTTCTCTAGTAAAATTACTAAATTCTAAAAAACCCTTTAAAATTAGGGTTATACTTTAGAATATTAGCTTTTCTAATTTTTTGCTGGTCCTGTTTAAAGGCTTCTTTGTATACTCTATATACTAGAACTATATACCTTCTAGTAAAGACTATATTTTTCTTTTACTTGCTAAAGGTATTAAGCTATACCTTGTTTACTTTAGCTCTATCCTTGGTAGCTATATTCTTAGCCACTAGAATAATCTTAGAGCTAGTTAATCTTCTAGCTTCTAAAAAGAGTCTAATTCTATACTTTTTAGTAGTTTTATTAATCTTTGCTAGGGCTATTGTATATAGAATAGTAGCTAGAAGTTTAGCTAGGGCAGAACTTTTAACCTTTAGCTCTTAGAGCTACTGGGGGGTAGATTACTTTTTTTTTGGTAAAATTCTATTCTTAGCTATACTAGTATACCTTGGATAGCCTTAGGGGGTAGAATTTAGAGGTTGGGGGGGTAGAGATTGCTCTAATACTATTTTTAGAGCCTCCAGGCTAAATTAGCCTAATCCTACTTAAAGCTTTGCAACTCTATTATAGTTAGGGCCTAGATCTTAAAGAACTAAGTTAATTCCTTCTTGCATTATTATAATAGCTTAACTAAGCTTTTTTCTTTGTTAGGTTATTCTAGCTTTTGGATTTACTGGCTTTACTCTAATTCTCTAGGGACTCTCCCCTAAGCTTTGGAAGCTACCTATATTTAATAGAGTAGGTATATTGCTAGAAATAGTATATTACTAGCTAGGAAAAGAATTCTGGCTATAGTAGTACTAACTTTTTGCTTAGAAGTAGTAAACTAAGGTAAATTACCTTGCAAGCTTACTATACTTTACTAGTTTTTAGAGAGAACTAGTAAACTAAATACCTTTTTAAGAAAAATACAGAAAACTTTATAAAAGAGAAAAAGAGTAATATATATAAAAGGGGAAGTAATTTCTAGAATTAAGCTCTAAAAGCTATTCTAGCAGTAATTTATTTTAGAGAGAAATTACCAATCCTAGAAGCTTCTTTGGAGGGGAAACTTTAAAAACTAACTAGAAATATCTAAATCTAAAGCTATTGTACCAGTGGCTATACCACCAAGGCACTAATAGAGACAGAAATAGATATATAACTAGTAAAAGTAGTAAATAGTAGTTAAAGAAAAAGGGGTAGTACTAATACCTCTATTTTTAGTCTAGAAAAGTAAAGAAAAACCTTAATTTAGTAAAAGTTCTAAAACTAAAGCCAGTAAAAAAGAACTAAACAAAGAAAAAGGTTTCTCTAAAAAATAGAGCTAGTTCTTAACTAATACTGGGCTAAACTAGGTCTACTAGTAGAACTAGACTAGTTTTAAAATTAAAACTAGTAAAAGGTAGTATATTCTATTTTATAGATCTAAAATAGTTAAACTAGGTAATAGTTTTTATAGAGAACTATTAAACTAGGCAGTCTTGTTTAAGCCTGTAATTGCAGGAACAGGACTAAGGCCAATACAAACTGTAATAAAGCCTTTTGGGTATAGTAAGGAAAGGTTAGTAGTAGAAATTAGTAGAGGGAGTTAGTTGCCAGAGTAATAAAAGGGGGGTACCACTCCTGCAGTTTGTATAGTGTTTCTAGTGTATAGTGCAGAAAAGGTACTTGGTGTAAATAGCTAGGAACACCAGAAATACTAATCTAGGGTAAAAAATTTTTGCTTGTAAATTATAAGGGTAATATTGGTTATATAGTTCTAAAATTTGGATATATTGTTTGGCTAATATAGGTGTACGCGGTATCCAATTTCCAGAAGATTTAGACTAATATTGGTGGTGTAGTAAAGGGAAATATCCCTCTTCTATTAATAGATTGGTAAAATTGCCTTTTTATTAACAGTACCCCCAATACAGGGCTAATTAGCTTAAAATTTGGATGGTAGCCTCTGTAAGAGACAGGCTTTTGATTAAACCTATTTTTAACATAAAATTCCAAGAATTAACTAAGTTTAGATTCTATTAGAGAATCTATAGCTATTTCCAATAATAATAATATAGATATAGAACTTAATAGAAGAAGCTTTACATTACTAGCCTTAGTAAAACCCAGTAATAATAAATAAATAGAGATTAGTTATTTATAGAATAAAGTAAAGAAAAACAATAAATACCTAGTAGTAGTAGATTAATACACCTAGAGTCTTTTAGTAAAACCATTGGAAACTTCTAGTCTATATACATTAAGCCTTATTGATTAAGCCTATATATTATTAAGTATACCCTACTTTCTTAACTGATTTTTTTTTACAAAGTATATTTCCAAAGTCTCTACTAGCTAGAATATTAGGCCTTCTGCTGGCTTTAATATATATATATAATAGGCTAGATATTAGGCTCTCTAATAACTTAATGTAACCCTTCTAACTAGTTTCTACTTAGATATAATTTAGGTAGTATACTTGGCTATTATTACTAATAAACCTTCTATCTAGAGGTGCCCAGTCTCTATTAGGTTAGAAATATTAGTAATAGTTAATATACTTATATAAGGAAAATAGTAGTATAGCTTACTAATCCCCTCTGGATTAATTTACTGTGCCTTTAGCAGGACTTAAACCTGCACCCCTGCTAGCCCAAGCAAGGTGCCCGGTGTAAGGGTCCAATTCTATTCTAGAACTAGAAGTAGGGGATTCTATATACAAGGAGAAACACTTAAAGAAAAGAAGAAATAATAGTAAAATATAGTACTTAAGAAAAAAGGGGGTTTCTACTAAGAATATCTATACTCTATACTAAACTTAGTAGCATTAAGCCTCTTTTACTAATATTGGTGGTGTTAAGCCTCCCTTACTAATATTGGTGGGTTATATACTCCTTACCAAACTTGGTGGTATTAAGCCTCTTTTACCAATATTAGTGCCAGTAGCTTTGCTAGCTCTACTAAAAAGCTCTATAGAGATTTAACCTCTTACAATACCCCCCTCCTTATAGCAACCGGCCTTATAGATATCTAGGGTAATAGTATCCTTAAATTCCCTGCAGGGCTTCTATATAAGGCAGTACTAACCTATCCAATAGACTTAGACCTCTTTAAAGTGCTTTTAATAGTTATAGCAGTAGGCTATAATTTTATTAACCTTATATTCCTTACTGTTGCCTTTGCCAATAACTGCACTAGGTTAGTAATTAGTCTGTTGCTGCAAGGGGAAGGGGTCCATTGTAGCAGGGTATAGGTAGTTAGTAGAATAGATATTATAGATACTAGGCAGTGTATCCAGGTAGTATATATATAGTCTAGAAACCTTAAGAACTATATACTAGCTATTCTTTTAATTAAGCTTCTTGCTAGGCTAATTAGTATAAATATTTTTGTAGAAGAGCTAGACCTAGTTACTAACTTTAAAATAGTAAATAGACTAGTATATATAGTTAGTATATTTCTTTTATTTCTGCTATACAGTAGCTATAGTACTCTGTACCTATTCTACTGTATTAGTAAGTTTCTAAACTACTGCCTGGCCCTTCTGGATTGGGCTCTGTATATCTTCTGCTTGGTAAACTTCCTGTAAGGGAACTAAATTAAGGTAATAACTATAGATAAGGAAGAAAGAACTAACTCTAGTAGAGGTTATATTTTAGTTATTAATAGTAAGTTTAGCTATAGATAGTAGCCTGGCCTAATTATTCTATATATAACTTATATACTTCTAAATATATATTTTAATTACTTGGTTAGCCCTCTTAGTAGTACTATCTATTTTAGGGTAGTATACTGTTAAAAGTAGTTATTTTATCTATAATAGATAGTATATTTTTTTCTATATTTAACCTACAAACTATGTCCTGCAGTCCAAGACAATACTGGAGGGGAATCTATAATACTAAAAAATATATAGTATAAATACATTGGCTATATCTTCTATCTATATCTACTGTATTAGTACTAAGATAACTTCTTTGCTTAAGTAGTTAGTTACTACTATTAAGTTTGTATATCTATTTAACTTAGGGAGATCTATAATAAAGTTAACTAATAGATCCTTCTATATTTATAATAGAATAGGCAGTAGCTTAAGTAGCCCTGCCTAATAATTCTTCTATATATTGCCTGCTTGGTACTTTTAATAATTCTAAGTAAACCAGTAGATATCTCTAGTATATCCTGGCCAGAAGTATTCTCTAGTAAGCAAGGCTAATATAATCTTTTATTCTAGGTAGCCACCAATATAACTATTGTATAGTTCTTATAGAATTTTTGTTTGGAGTAGCTTAGAGTTAGGGATCTATTTATATCTATACTAATACAATCTCTTTTCCTTCCAGGTATATTCCAAGATATTTATATATAGCTAAAGCCTAACAGAGAAGTAAGAAAGCTCCTTTTTAACAGTATCTTTAATCTCTATATAGCTATTATCTATAGCCTCTACTATAGTTTATTGCTTATCCAGTATATTCTCCTTGTATATTAACTCCTTGGCTATATAGTTAGTTATTGTATTATTAGTATATATATCCTTGCTAGTGTTTACTGGTAATACTTTAATAAATATTATTATTCTATTAGTAATTAGTTGCTTGTTATAAAACTTAAGTTATATATTATTATATTTTATAGGTATATTCTAATTATAACAAAATAAAGTATTAGTAACTGTATTTTTATTGCCTAGTTAGAAGGTTAGTATAAAATTAAACTTACTAAGAAGCTCTAACCAATATATCTATTGCTCTATTAAGTACCAAGAAATTATAAAGTATTCTAAGTTCTTGTAGTTAGTAATAATATAGAACTTAGTAATAGAATATAGTTCTAAGTTCTACTTCTTTAGGCAGTAAACTATAGCAAGGAGCTCTTTATTATAGATTTTATAGTTATATTCTATAGAAGAACTTTTCTTAGAGAAAAATATATATAGATAGAGAAATCTATTATTATTATATTGTATAAGGGCCCTACCCACTATATACCTAGATAAGTTAGTCTTAACTACAGTATTTTAGTTAGAATTAAACTAAGCTAGAAAAGGTCTAGAGATAAATATTTCTTTTAGTTTTTTAAATACTTCTACTATATTTTATATTTACTTAAACTTAGTGTTTTTCTTTGTAAGTTCTGTAAGTAGTACTACAATCTACAAGAACCCTTGTATAAAATACCAGTAAAAATTTATAAACCTAATAAATCTATAGATATCTTTAACTATTCTTGGTACCTTCTACTTCTAAATAGCCTTAACCTTAACTAGGTCTATTCTAATTCCTTTGCCTGCCTTAATTAAAAACCCTAAGTATTTTATACTTATTATTTTAAATTTATACTTATTAATTTTAACCTTAAGGCCTACTTTGCAGAGTCTCTAAAGTACCCTCTTTATATATTTACAGTGTTCTATTAGTAACCCTTCTAAAAATATAAGTATATTATTAATATAAGCCAATATAAAGTTATCCAGGAAGTTTTATAGTACCTAGTTAATATAATGCTGGAAGGTACTTAGTGCATTGGCTAAGCTAAATAGTGTTACTAGCTACTTAAATAAGCTATATTGTATACAAAAGGTAGTCTTCTATTTATTGCCTTTAGTAATCTAGATCTAGTAGAATACCTGTATAATATCTAGCTTAGTAAACCAATATACTTGCCCAATATATTGCAAGGTCTTATTAATTAGGGGTAATAGATACTGGTTCTTCTTAGTAATCTAGTTTAATCCCCAGTAGTCTATATAGAATTAAAGGCCACCACCTAGTTTCTTTATAAAAAGTACTGGAGCAGTAGTAGCTAATCTACTAACCTAGATAAATTTTTTTTTAAGTAACCTAGTTAGTATCTTTTGCAGTACTAGTAGCTTTTCTTAGAATATACTATAGAGGGGGCCCTAAGGGGCCTTAATAGTATTTCCTTTTTTATTTTTATTAAATAGATTAATCTTTATATTAATACTTAACCCCTGGTAGATAGGGGTACAATTAGTAGCCTTAACATTAAAAATATCTAAAAACTAATAGTAATAGAGAGGTAAAACCTTTCTTAGGTCTATTAGCTTTTTTATATTAAGTTTCCTTAGTACTTTATTAATATTAGCTATACTGGCAGTAAAAATCTTAGCTTAGTACCCTTGGTTCCTTGTTCTCTATATAATATAATTAAACCCAGTGGTAGAGATTTTAAGTAAATTATTATATATTTTCTTGTAATTACCTTTGTAGACTATAACTCTATAGTCTAAAAACTCTAGCTTTAAGCTATCTTTTTCTAGGTCTATATAGATACAAGAGTATATTAACTATAGCTTCCCTAGAATTATATTATAGCCTACAGTATTGTTTATTATATATTTAAAAATCTCTTGGTAAATTCCTTCTATATTTACTAAGAAGGTAGCTATCTCTATAATCTATTTTTCTATTGGTCTATCTATACCTTATAGCTTACAAGGCTTTATTAAAAAGTATAGAAGGTAACTAGAGTTAGTAAACTTTTTTAATATAGTATAGAACACTCTATATCTATTATCTATAAGTATCTTAGCTAAATAATAGTTATCTACTATATTAGAGATAAGGAAAGATAGTATATTTATTTTCTTTTTAAAGTTTTACTAATTCTCTATTATTCTTCTTAATAGCTTCTACCAGTATTTTAAAGCAGGAGCTACTCTTTTCCCTGGTTCTCTAGGGCAGGTTCCTTATTATCTAACAACAGGGAAATATCTATAGCATTAATATAAGTAGGTAGCAGGCACTGGGCAGGGAGATAGAGGTAGTTAGGCTTAATATAGCCTAATACTCTACAATAGAAACAAAGGTAGTTCTTCTTTTAATATTTAATCTCTGCCTTGTCTATCTATCTTGTATACTAGTTTAATTTCTGTACCCTAGCAGCACTGTTATACCTTTATACTTTAATAGCACTAATGTCTATAGGGTCTCTGGCAGAGAGGTTTAGAGGTATAAGTAACAGGGATTAAGGACTATAATTACTATTCTAGTTATAATAGTTCTAGAAATTACAGTGTTAGTTTAATTTCTCTATATTGTTAGTAACTTCCTTAATCTACTGCTTATACTAGTTATAGGTTAGAAACTATAAATTATAGCTAATTATTTTTTTCTATAGTTTATTACTAAGTATAGATTTTAGGTATTCTTTCTTAATATTATTACTAAATATATAACTGCTAGCTTCTATAAAGAGGCAATCTACTTTATTAGTAAATTTAGTAAAGGTTCTATAGCCCTGCTTAATATAATTAAGCTTATTAAGGGCCTTCTACTGGCAGGTAGAGTTAGTAAATATATTATTTAATACAGTAAAAAACTTCTCTAAGGTAAAGTTAGGGGTACTATTTATAACCTTAACCTATAGAAAAATAATAGTAGCTACCTTATTCTTTAAATAACTAAACTCTATATATATCTATACTGCTTTATCTTCTATTGTAGCTCTGTCTAAGTTAAGCTTAGACTTTAACTTAAACTAGAACTAAGGGTAGAGGACTTTATCTTTATTATTATATAAAAATATCTAAGTATATTTTTAATACTAACCTCTATTCTTGTATATAGCAAGCACTTATATAATCTATATAGCCCAGTCAGGGATATCTCCCTAGGGGTTTAGTATAGAAAAAGTATAGTTTATACTTTCTAGCTACTACTTTACTAAGGTTATTCTACTCTACTAAAGTAGCAGTAGCTACTGTAGAAACTACTAGTACTACTGCTACTGTATATTAGGTATATTGCTATATATAATATAATCTAGTCTATCTATCTTTGTCTGCAGAATACTTAATTGGGCTATCCCTGGTTAGCTAGATAAAAAAATTGCTGTATATAAAATTCTATAGTATTTAGTTATCCTGTAGTTCTATAGTTCTATAGTTCTATAGTTTAGTAATTTAATGGTTCTGTAGTTTAATAGTTCTTCTAAATAGTTTAAGAAGTATTTCTAATATAAAGGTTTAATTCTATTCTAGAACTAGAAGTAGAAAATTCTATATACAAGGAGAAATACTTAAAGAAGAGAAGGAATAATAGTAAAATATAGTACTTAAAAAAAAAGGGGGTTTCTATATAGAGAAAAGAATATCTATACTCTGTACTAAACTTAGTAGCATTAAGCCTCTCTTACTAATATTGGTAGTGTTAAGCCTTCCTTACTAATATTGGTGGGTCACATACTCCTTACTAAACTTAGTGGCATTAAGCCTCTCTCACCAATATTGGTGCTGGCAGCTTCGCCAGCTCCACTAAAAAGCTCTATAGAGGTTCAACCTCTTATATCTAAACAGTAGACCACTAGACTACCGCCCTAAAGACTACCTAGTAGCTATTAAAAAAGTAATTTAGAATAGCCTATACTAGTTTTTCTCTAAGCTTAGAGTATATATATTAATATTAGAGTACTCCTTAGACAATAATAGTAATATTTATTTTTGGAACTATAAATAGATACTAGATTATAAAAAACACACTGGAAACCAAACTTAGTTAATTCTTAGAATTTTATATTAAAAATAGGTTTAATTAAAAGCCTGTGTTTTATAGAGGCTACTATCTAAATTTTAGGCCAATTGGGCCTATATTAGGGGTGCTGTTAATAAAAAGGTAATTTTACTGTTCTATTAATAGAAAAGGGATATTTCCCTTTACTACACCACCAATATTAGTCTAAATCTTCTGGAAATTGGATACTATATACACCAATATTAGCTAAACAATATATCCAAATTTTAGACCCATGCAACCAATATTGCCTTTATAATCTGCAAGCAAAAAATTTTTTACCCCAAGCCAGTATTTCTAGTGTTCCCAGCTATTTATACCAAGTACCTTTTCTGCACCATACACTACAAACACTATACAAACTACAGGAGTAGTACCCCCCTTTTATTACTCTAGTAACTAACTCCCTCTACTAATTTCTACTACTAACCTTTTACTTTCCTTGCTATACCCAAAAGGCTTTACTACAGTTTGTATTGGCCTTAGACCTGTTTCTGTAATTACAGGCTTAAATAAGACTGCCTAGTTTAATAGTTCTCTACAAAAACTATTACCTAGTTTAGCTATTTTAGGTCTATAAAATAGAATATACTATTTTTTACTAGTTTTAACTATAAAACTAGTCTAGTTCTACTAGTAGACCTAGTTTAGCCCAGTATTAGTTAAGAACTAGCTCTATTTCTTAGGGAGATCTTTTTCTTTATCTAGTTCTTTTTTACTGGCTTTAGTTTTAAAACTTTAGCTAGATTAAGGTTTTTCTCTGCTTTTCTAGACCAAAAACAGGGGTATTAGTACTACCCCTTTTCCTTTAACTACTATCTATTACTTTTACTAGTTATATACTGTTAGGGGATAGACCCCATTGCCTATTTAAGCTATACTCTTATAATAAATTCTATAATACTGGACTTGGTGCTACAAAGCTTTGTTAGCAGGACTAGTATATTGGCACAGACAAACCTTCTTCTAGATTAACAATAAAGCCTTACAAGAACCCCTTTTCTTAATTTTCTTTTCTTCCTTAATAAATTCTCTATATATATAGAACCTAGTTAGTCTGCCTAACTTAGGATCCTTACATTAGAATTTGTTTACAATTAGTTAGGTAAACAGAGCCTTTAAATCTATAGTTTAATTGGTTAATAATAATTTAATAGCTTAGACAAGCATTGGCCTAGTCCCTACACCTGCATTAGTAGCTGGTGGTTAATAACAATACATTGGAAGCCCTAGATCTTAGATTCTTCTAGGTATACAAAAACAATATATTAAGTAACAAAATAATACAAAACAAAGCCCTTTTTATATATAATAAAGGTACTTAATAGAATACAAAATAGATAGAAATAACAATAGACAAGTAGCTAAACAGGCCTTCCAATGGAATAACAGCATGGCCCTGCTATAGTAAATACCCCAATAGGCAATTAATATAATAACAAGTATACAAGAATACAAAGCATTAATACTAAAATTAATACAGACAATATACCTTTAGGTATAATAACAAAAAGAGGCTTGTAAGGAGTAGATTTAATAAGTTATAGAACAATAGTATATATAAAAGAGGCTACTTTGTAATAAGCTAGAAATTCTTTATTAATAAATAGACTAGACTCCTAAAGCTTTAACTCCTCTTTTAAGCTACAGCAAATAAGTATTGGGCAAGGTATACCCTTATAATAATAAGGACCAAACCCTATACCAAGCATTCTGTACAGTACTAAAGGGTAAATTTAGAGTTAATAGTTACCTAATTAGCAGTAATTATAATTAAGTTACTTATAGCTTTAACTGCCTCCAGGATAAAGCTACCTCAATAATGTAACCCTGGTTTAGTACCTACCAGAACAATATAACAATGTTTACCAAGGACAAGTTTTTTAAATAAATAGATACTATATTTAGAGACCCCAAAGCCACTAACAAGGTATAATAAAAGGTTACTACTATAAAATAATATAATAGAGAGTTTAATATTGTTCTAGCTAAATTTAATAGAGTACTCCTTAAAGCAGGCACCTACAAATAGCCTAACAGTGTTAGGAAGAACTACCTTTATACTGCAGTAAACCTAGATTTAGTAGATTAAATAATTATAGTTAACAAAAAATCTATTTACTAAGAATACTGTAGTTAGCTTTGTAAAACCTAGAACTAACTTATTAGTTACTGCCAATAACTAGGAGTTTGTTATTAGTAGAACAGTAACTATTAGTAAAATAGAAACTATCTTTATAGCTCTATACCTCCTTATATACTTTCACCAGTCCAAATCCTAACACCTGCTCCCCAGGGCAGTAAACCAATGGACTAGCAACCAACATTAAATTAGTCTAACTAGTAAGCTAAATAGGTTAGAACTAATAAAATTAAATACTAAAAATAACTAAGACTCTGTCTTTATTGTATAGACTCTATATATAGAATCTAAAAGTATTTTTTCCTACTGCCTTTTTATTCTACACCTGTGGTGAATTAGACCAATATTGAACAGTGGCTAGAAGACAAACCTAAAAAGGCAAACAAAGAGAAAAAAAAAAGCTTTAGTAGAAAAGTACCTACTAAAGCTATAATAAAAAAAAAGCTTTGGAAGAAGTTTAATAAGTTTAAAAAGAATATAGTTATCTCTCTATTTATAGTAGATTGTTATATAGATTAAAGAGTAAATAGAAAAGCCTGTTTTAATTCTAGTTACAATGCTATAGTAATTATAGACTCTTGTTATATCTAAAAGCATAACCTCTAATACATTAAAGTAAATCCTTGTTCTCTATATATATAGCAAGATTGTATACCAGAAATAATATTAGTAGTTATTAAACTTAATATTAATATTGGAGGCCTCCAAGACACAATATAGGCCTACAAAGTATATAGTATAAAAGACTAAGATATCCTTCTAGGGACTCTATATATAGAACAAAACAGTTAGTAGGTTAACCTAAAAGGGCCTACCTTGGTTTACAGAGAGATAAATATTTAAGTCTAGTCTATCTATAATAGTTTAGTTAACCAAGAGATCTTGGCAGCAGCCTTTAAACTATACTTTAAATACTGGAAGAACAAGGAACAGGGAATCTAAGTCTTTACTACTAGTTTAGTAAATATTAAAAAGGCCTTATATATTAAAAAGTATACTAACCTAAGAGACAAGGTCCCTAAAGTTTACTATAAATACCTAGATATCTTTAATTATTAAGTAGCTAACTAACTATTACTACACTAACCTAGTATTAACTACAAGATTAAACTAAACTATAATATAGAGGGTAAAGACCTAGAACTTCCTTGGGGACTACTTTATTAAATATTTTGTAATAAATTGCTAGTACTTTAAAAAACCTTAATAGATTACCTTAATAAAGGCTTTATCTATATTAGTAACTCCCCAGCAGCAGTGCCTATTCTATTTACTAAGAAGCCTGGCAGTGGATTATATTTCTATATAGACTACTGTACTCTTAATGCCCTTACAAAGAAAGACTATTACCCACTGCCATTAATTAATAAAACACTAGAAAGGATAGGCAAGGTATACTGGTTTACAAAACTAGATATTATCTATATATTTTATAAAGTATAGATTGCCAATAGTAATAAGTAGAAGACAGCCTTTAGAATATAATATAGCCTGTTTAAATAGCTTGTAATACCTTTTGGTTTAGTAAATATCCCTAGTATATTTTAGAAATATATTAACTAGGTGCTACAGAACTATATTAATAAATTTATATCTACCTATATTAACAATATCTTGGTCTTTTCCTTAGAGTTATTAAAGGAACACCAGCAATATATTATAAAGGTCCTTAAATAGTTACAAGCAGCTAGGCTATAAGTTAATATTAATAAATATAAATTTAAAATATAATTAACAAAATACCTTAGCTTTATTATTAAAACTAGCAAGGGAGTATAAATAGACCCTAAAAAGGTAAAAGCAATACTGGAATAGTAAGCCCTAATAATAGTTAAAGGGGTCTATATCTTTGTAGGGTTTATAAACTTCTACCAATAATTTATTAAAGATTTCTTAAAGGTTATTGCCTCCTTAACAGAGCTAACCAAGAAGAAAGTAATATTTAAATAGTCTACTGGCTTAGCAGAGGCCTTTAAGAAGCTTAAGTAAATATTTATTGTAGCCCCAGTACTTATATAGTTTAACCCCAAAAATAAAACTGTTTTGGAAGCTAATTTCTCTAAATATATAGTAGGTAGTACTCTAAACTAATATAATAAAGATAGTATTCTATACCCCTATGCCTTTTTCTTCTAACAAAATATACTAACAGAATATAATTATAAAATCTATAATAAGGAACTATTGACTATCCTTAAGTATATTAAACAATAGAGCTTAGAGTTATAATTAGTCCAGAACTTTAGAGTTATTATAGATTATAAAAACCTTACCTACTTTACAATAAACTATTAGTTAAGTAAAAGACAAGTATAATAATCTAAGGAATTAAGTTACTATAACTTTATAATTTTATACTAACTAGGCAAGGAAGAACCAGTACCCAATGTATTGTTACATTATAAGCAAGATATACTAGAGGGCACTAACAAAAGGTATACTTATTAAAATATAATATTATTAGACCCTAAGTATTTTAAAAACTGGAATAGTATAGACCCCTTAAAGGTAGTTAGAATTGTATACCTTAATACAGTAGACAATAATAATATAGGTATAGAACTTAATAGAAGGAGCTTTACTTTACTAGCCCTAGTAGAACCTAGCAATAATAAATAAATAGAGATTAGTTATCTATAGAATAAAGTAAAGAAAAATAATGGATACCTAGCAGCTATTAAAAAAGTAATTTAGAATAGCCTATACTATTTTCCCCCTAAACTTAGAGTATATATATTAATATTAGAGTACTTCTTAGATAACAATAGCAATGTCTGTTTTTGGGACTATAAATAGATACTAGATTACAAGCCATTATAAATATATATTATACAGAAGCTATATAACTTACCAATAACTAGTTATCCAGGCTATAACAGACTTTATATACTGTTACAATAGAATTATTACTGGCCCAATCTTAGAAATAATATTAGGTAACTAATATAAAACTATAACCTTTGTAACAGTAATACTGTATAGTAGCAATAAAAATATAGCCTTTTAAAACTACTACCTATTTCTAACTATATTTAGAGAGATATCTTAGTTAACTTTATTACAGGCTTACCAGAATTAAATAGATATATAAACCTAATAGTAATTACTAACTAGCTTAGCAAAGGTATTATTATTAAATCTATTAGAAATATTAATATAGAAACTATTGCTTAAATTTTTCTCTTAACCTTCTATAGATACTATAGCCTACCAATAACAATTGTCTCTAACTGTGGCTTAGCCTTTGTAGGGAAATTATAGACTTAAATATACTAACTTTTATATATTAAATACTTACTGTTAACTGTATACTACCCCAAAATAGATAGATTAACAGAATAGATAAATACTAAACTTAAAGTATATCTCTGTATATTTATTAATTACTACTAGACTAATTAGGTATTTTGGACTGCCCCTGCCAAAGTTACTTTAAATAACTATACTTTCTCTATAACCAATGTTAGCCTGTTCTTTCTCTGCCATAGTTATAATATAGAAGTCCTCCAACCAACAGAGACACTGCAATATTAAACCAAAATACATAGCCCTATCTAACAGGGCAAGGAGATTGTAATATAACTACTTAACTATATAGTATAGGCCCAATTAGCTATAGCTATAGCCTAAGAAAAGCAAGAGAAATTTACTAACTATTAGTGCTAAGTAGCTCTGCAGTATACTGTTAATAATAAAGTATAGCTTAATATTTAAAATATACTAACTAAGCATTAAAGTAAAAAGCTTAATGCCCCCTACTAGAAGTTTATAGTTACTAAATAAATTAGATTCTATACTTACTAACTTAATATACTAGGGTATTACAATATATTCTATATATAGCTCCTTAGGCCTACAGTGGATAACCCTTTTTCCAGTTAGATATAGACTAACTACTAGCCAGGTACTGTTATTAGTAGACCCAGTAATAACAATAAATACAAAGTTAATAAAATCTTTAATAAATATTAAGTTAGCTACTACTAAAGATATAAGTACCTTGTTAAATAGACTAGTTAGCAGGATCCAATGTAGAAACCTACCTCTGTACTTAACAAAATAGCAGTACTTAATACCTTTAAGTAACAGTATACAGAAGAAGGGGGGTAATATTAGGGGATAGACCCTATTATCTATTTAAGCTATACTTTTATAATAAATTCTATAATACTAGACTTAGTACTATAAATTCTATAGCACTGGACTTGGTGCTACAAAGCTTTGTTAGCAGGACTAGTATATTGGTACAGACAAACCTTTTTCTAAATTAATAATAAAGCCTTACAAGAACCCCTTTTCTTAATTTTCTTTTCTTCCTTAATAAATTCTCTGTATATATAGAACCTAGTTAGCCTGCCTAACTTAGAATCCTTATATATACCTATCTCTATCTCTATTTATACCTTGGTAGTATAGCCACTGGTACAGTAGCTTTAGATTTAGATATTTCTAGTTAGTTTTTAAAGTTTTCCCTCTAAAGAAGCTTCTGGGATTAGTAATTTTCCTTTAAAATAAATTACTGCTAGAATAGCTTTTAGAGCTTAATTCTAGAAATTACTTTCTCTTTTATATATACTACTTTTTTTTCCTTTTGTAAAGTTTTCTGTATTTTGTTTAAAAAGGTATTTAGTTTACTAGTTCTCTCTAAAAACTAGTAAAGTATAGTAAGCTTATAAGGTAATTTACCTTAGTTTACTACTTCTAAGCAAAAAGTTAGTACTACTGTAGCTAGAATTCTTTCTCTAGCTAGTAATATACTATTTCTAGCAATATACCTACTTTATTAAACATAGGTAGCTTCCAAAGCTTAGGGGAGAGTCCCCAGAGAATTAAAGCAAAGCCAGTAAATTTAAAAGCTAGAATAACCCAACAAAGAAAGAAGCTTAGTTAAGCTATTATAATAATATAAAAAGGAATTAACTTAGTTCTTTAAGATCTAGGCCCTAACTACAATAGAGTTACAAAGCTTTAAGTAGAATTAGGCTAATTTAGCCTAGAGGCTCTAAAAACAATATTAGAGCAATCTCTACCCCTCTAACCTCTAAATTCCACCCCCCAAGGTTATCCAAGCTATGCTAGTATAGCTAAGAATGGAATTCTACTAAAAGAGAAGTAATCTACCCCCCAGTAGCTCCAAGAGCTAAAGGTTAGAAGTCCTGCCCTAGCTAAACTTCTAGCTATTATTCTATATATAATAGCCCTTGCAAAGATTAATAAAACTAATAAAAAATATAGAATTAGACTTTTTTTAGGGGCTAGAAGATTAGCTAGCTCTAAGATTATTTTAGTGGCTAAGAATATAGCTACCAAGGATAGAGCTAAAGTAAACAAGGTATAGCTTAATACCTTTGGCAAGTAAAAGAAAAATAAGGTCTTTACTAGAAAATATATAGTTCTAGTATATAGAGTATACAAAGAAGCCTTTAAATAGAACCAGCAAGAAATTAAAAAAGCTAATATTCTAAAGTATAACTCTAATCTTAAAGAATTTCTTAGAATTTAGTAATTTTACTAAAGAAAAGCTACTCTAAAAAATACTAAAAGGTCTAGCTCTATACTTCTAGATCTCTAAACCCCTAAGCAAGCTAACTACCTAATTAATAATAGACTGGTTATTAAGAATAAGCTTAAAACTATAGAGCTATTTAACTCTATATATCTAGTTTCTAGGTACTACTACTTCCAGGGGTATAGCCACTAAGCTAGGTACTATACTAAAGCTTCTAAATATAGTTTCTGCTCCAAAGGAGACTATAGGTTTAAGTATTGCCCCCTAAAAGGAAATCTCTCTAGGGCTAGGTACTCTAACTGCCAGGGAAAGTATATCTCTAGAGATATACAATGCCCTAAACATAAGGTTAAAATAGAGAGAATAGCTTTAGCCAAAGAGAATAAACCTAAATTCTTTGCTAGTAGACAGAAAAACAAGCTTTTAATTTAATTAGAAGAACTAATACCTTTTAAAGTATTCTAGCTTTAACCTAGTAGTAAAAGAACTAGGTTAGAACCTACTACCTAAGCTACTAAAAAGAGAGAAAGGCCTTTAGGCCTAGAAATTACTTAGAGAACTACTGTAAATTTCTATACAAGGATAGAGGCACTATTCCAAGCTAAATCTTAGAATTAGGCTAAATCTTAGAACCAGGCAGAATTAGCAAGTAAAATAAATACTATAGAAAAAGCTCTAGAAGCAAGCTAGAATTCCTTTAATTTTTAATAAAGGTGGCTTAATATAATACCTACCTAAGAAAGAATATTATACTTAGAATAATAAAGAATCTATAGCTATCTAGCTTTTACTTTATAGCTATCCAGGAACCTTGGAAGGATACTAGACTATTTTAAACTATAGAAAGGTCTAGTACCTAGTAGTTACCTCTATATCTAGATATATTCTATACCAATACCTGCTTCCTGCTAAATATCTCTCTACTTAAGCCTAGAACCTAGTTTATAGACTTTCTATATCTAAATATTGCCTCTATAGCGCAATGGGTGAGTGTTGCAGTTAGAGCTATACTGGGCTAGTATAGTAGCTAGTTTAATTCTAGCTAGAGGTGCCAGCAGAAATTCTTAGAGGGGGATACTGCTAATTACTTATCTAACATTCTATATAGGTAAGCACTATTATATTAGGGTGGCCTACTGTAAAGTACCAGCCAATAGGGGAAGTAGTTCCCCCCCTTAGGTTAAATAGTAAAATAGGTAGATACCTATAACTAATAATAGCTAACTTACCTTAATAATTTATACCTAAGCTAGACTGGTTAGTAATCTAGGAAGGAGGTACCTACAAGTATACCCTAGTATAGCTATATAAATTAGAATAGTACTAGAAGAAAGCTAGTTATAAATATATTACTAAGTATATATTGTTAGAAAGTATACACTAAACACTAGGTATATTTAATATTAAAAATACTTAATAAATAAGGCTTAATATACCTAGATAAGAAGTTTTCAATGGCCCTTAAGTAGACTCAAGGGTGTATTAATCTACTACTACTACTACTATATCTAAATATTATAATTCTTACAATTTTGGAAGAAGAGAAAGAGATTAAAGTTATAAATATATATTTACCACCCCTAGAGATATATAGAACTATAGATAGGCTCTCTTTAATCTATAAGCTTTAAGAACTAGAGCTAAGTACTAGTTCTAATATTCTACTAGAAGACTTTAATCTTTACTATTCTCTTTGGAATACTATAGAATCTACTAAGACCTATAAAATAGCAAAGAATCTATTAGAAATTATAGCTAGTTTAGGCCTGGAGCTACTTACTCCCTCTAAAATACCTATATAGATTAGATATTCTTCTAAAATAACCATTAATTTATCTTTTAGCTCTATAGATATAGCAGACAAGCTTGTTTCTATATCTACCCCTAAGAGTCTTTAATATAGTTCTAACTATATATTTATAGCACTAGATTTTAACCTAGAAACAGTACTAGATTATCTAGGTTATAGCAGGTATAAATAGAAGGATACTAATTAAGAAAAAGTCTAAAACCTAGCTTAAAATCTCTAGTTTCTAAATAGCCTAGATAGCAGGGAAGAGGTAGAGCAGTATACCTTCTATTTATAGCAAAAAATCCTTAGTATTGCTAAAATTACTATTCTAAAGACAAGAGAAAGCTTAAAACCAAGCCAAAAAGCTATTCCCTGGTGGAATTAAAAGATTGCTAGTTTAATTTAGAAAGAGAAAAGCCTTAGAGCAAGGGCTACCTATCTAGATCTAGTTAAATAAGCTACCAAAGCTAAGAAAAAGGCTATTAAAGAGTCTAAAAGGTTTTAATTTAGATAATTTATCTATAAACTTAGGGAAGATAGAGTAGCCTTATAGAAACTAGCAAGGTAAAGAAGGTTAAAAAGCTACTTACCTATAGAACTACCCTTAGTTCCTTCCCTAAAAGCTAATAATAGAGAACTAGCCACTATATACTAGTAGAAATTTTAGAAATTTATAAACTAATTCTTTTCTTAGCTTCTAAAAGTAGATCTTAGGGATATAGAACAAGAGACTAGCTTTTCCCCTGCCCTAGAAGGTTTAGAACCTTCTATAGAGAAGAAAATTAGCTAATTTATAAAGGTAATAGCCTTCTGGAAAGCCCCTAGCCTAAATAGTATTTCTAATAGATTTCTAAAAGCCTTAGAATCTTTTCTTTATAAACCAATATAAATCCTTATAGAGGAATATTAGAATTAGTAATACTATTTAAAGATTTTTAAAATAGCTAAAATAGTAGTTTTAAGAAAGCCTAGAAGGCTAGACTACTCTGTTACTAAGGTATAGAGGCCTATAGTACTTCTAAATACTCTGGAAAAGGTTATAGAAGGGGTTATAGCTAGAAGGCTCTAGAATATAGCTAAGAAATATAGTTTTCTTTCTACTATTTAATTTAGAGCTAGAAAAGAGTATTTAACTACCTATACTTTAGACTTACTATTGGGTATAATTAGAACTATATAGTAGAGAAATTTATTAAAGAGAGAAATAGCCTCTATTTTTTCTTTAAATATAACTAGAGCCTTTAACTATATTATTTTAGAAAGCCCAGTCTATATTCTAAAGAAAAAGAATATTTTAGAGTCTCTAGTAAACTAGATTAAAAGTTTTATATAAAATAGAGCCTCTATTTTTTAGTTTAAAAATAAGCCTTCTAAAATATTTAATATCTATATTAAAACTCTCTAAGGATTTTATATATCTATAATTCTATTTTTCTTCTATAATACTAAATTAGTAGATCTATACAATCTAGAGCACCAGAAGGTATTAAGTATAGACTTTAGTAATAATATAAATATTATAGCCTATAGAAAGTCTACTAAGTAAACTACTAGAGCCTTAAATAGAGTCTATAGAAGGTATATTGCCTGGGCAAAGAGATATAGAGCTAGGTTTACCCCTAAGAAATACTCTCTAATATATTTTTCCAGAAATACTAGAAGGTTTAACCTTAGAAAATTACTAGTTTTAAAGAAAATTAATATAACTATTTAACTATAAAAGAGTCTTAGAATTCTAGGTTTATTTCTAGACTCTAGGTTAAATTAGTTATAGTATTATAAAGTAATAGAGAGAAAATTAGCTACCTAAACCAATATATTAGCTAGGCTAACTAGCTTTACCTAGGGTATTTTATTGGAGAAAGGTAGACTACTATATAAAATAGTAGTTCTACCAGTAATTACCTATGCCTCTATAGCCTAGTATATACCTACCCTAGATAGAAATTCCAAAGGATTGGCTAAAAAGCTAGAAACCTTCTAAAACAATACTTTAAGAATAGTTAGTAGAGGGTTTAGAGCTACTCTAATTTATATATTAGAGACAAGCACTAGCATTGCCCCCCTAAATCTAGTTTTGGATACCTAGGTTACTCTTTATAGAAGAAAAACAGCAGGCTCTAGAATTAAATACTTTATTAAAAAAAAATATCTTAAAATTTAAATAAAGCTTTAAAAACTAAGAAACTACCAATACTAAAACTAGCTTAATAAAAAGATTAGATATCTAAAGAAAACTATAGAGAATTAGTAGAATCTCTAGCTAAGAAATAGATTAAGGCAATAGAATAGATTCTCTAGTAAATTTTAAGCTAGAGAGGCAATACTAGCTCTCTAGAGAAAGAAATAGAGTAGAATTACTAGGGAACTAGACCTTAGAATTAACTACTACTACCTAACTCTAGATTCTAGACCTCTAAACCTTTATAGAGGTCTTTAGAAAGCTTAGTACTCTCTAGCTATATAGCTTAGAACTAGAAAGATTGGCCTAGCTACTTTTCTCTATAAACAAGGGGTTTCTAGCTATAATAGCCCTCTATACTCTTGTAGAAGAGGCTAAGAAACTTTAGTATATATAACTATATACTATAAAAAATATACCCTAGAAAGAAAGGCCTTAAAGGCTTAAATAGGCTCTATAGACTTTAAAAGGCTCTTAGAAAGTACAAAGAAAATTAACTACCTAACTAGGTAATAGCTTTAATAGAGAATTCTACTATAGTTTTACCTAGCAAACTCTCTATTCTATAGAATATAGAAAGGTAGCTCTGCTTTTGTTTTTACTCTTTATTTTATAACTATATTTCTTCTCTATTCTCTATTTTTCTACTTTCTAGCTCTGCCTAGCTACCTAGAAGGCAAAAACAGCAAGTTTATTAAAAATAGTAACAGCTATTTTAGACTAAGCCCCTTCTATTTATAAACTACTAAAGGCTACCTCTATTGTATACTTACTTACTTAAAGAATAGAAGAGACTTAACCAGAGTATTAAACTATTATAGTAGTAAGCTATATTAAATACTACTGCTATAGACTCTTAGAGCTATAGTTAATAACCCTGCTCTACTAGAATAGGTAGTTTACAGTAGCCCTTAATATATCTATATAGATTTAACTAAAAAACCCCACTAGATATAGAATTTAAATTTATATTTTTAGATAGTTAGCTAGGTCCCCTATATAGCTACTAGACTATATAGGCTATTTAGTATATTATATTTACAACAGGGGGGTATAACCTTACTTTTAAAGTATTTATACTGGCTTAGTTATTCTAAGATAACTTAGTATCTATACCAAGCCTTTAGAGCTTATATAACTACTACTATATAACTAACTAGGCTACTGTTAACCTTGCTGGCCTTAATACTTAACCTTACTGCTAGACCTCTTTACTATATATACTATCTATCTTTTTTTTGTTATTATTTCTATTTATTTTATTACTATTTTTCTGTACCTTTATTTCTTTATTTTATTGCTCTATTTGTTTTGTTTTACTTTTAAAGAACTGTTAATTCCTAACTATATAGAAATACTGGGTAGACTTAATATTAAAAAAGTAAGCTTAATAAAGTATATATATATTAGTCTAGTAGTTTTTAATGGCCCTTAAGGCTTAGGGTATATTAATTTATTATTATTATTATTAGAAAAAACTAAAAGATTCTTAGATAAAAATATTTTATAAAGGGTAGTTCTATTCTAGATTATTAATATAATAAATAATATTTTTTAAGATATTTTTTTTTAATTTTTAAAACTACTAGATATAGAACTATTTAATACTTCTAGATTAACTAGGTAGATTTTTTATTTTTTTCTTTTATATATTATTATAACCCTAGCTTTACTATACTTAAGGGTAGGGCCGCGATAAAAATTACCTTTATACAGTGCAGCCTGGTTACTAATAACCTCTCTTGCAATAGAGAGGTATTTGCTAAACAATTCTTATAGTTAGAGGTGTATAGTTAAATAGTACTAGGTAAAGCCAGTGCTTGCAGGCTATATATAATACAGGACTACTAACTAAATAGATATAAAAACTATCTAAATATACTTTTAAGAGTAAAATAACAGTAATTCCTAGTAAAGAATATATTAACTCTACTTAATTCTTTTAAAAGGGGTAGAATAGAATATCTATAGTGCCCTTGGAACCTTTTACTATAAATTCTCTGTATATATATCTTCTTGCCTAGGCTATATATAACCAGAGTCCTTAGGGTTTTAAAATTAATTTAAACTACTATTAATAAAAGTTAGGGAGGTATATATTGTTAAGGAAGAATTTTAAGATATTGTTAAGCAATAGTCTTAAGATATTATTAAGGTAGAAGGAATAGATAGAGGCTTAGAGGTATAGAGGCCAGTAGGGGGTACAGAAAATTAGGTTAGATAGTAGCCAGGCTACAGTCTAAAATACTATATAAATAAAGGCTACTGCAGAGGCAGGCCTATACTAACTATATATACTAAAATATCTCTATTTCTATACCTATTTAAACTACAGAGAAGCCAGAGACCTAAGTATAGAGAAGCCAGAAATCTAACTATAGAGAAGTAGCTAAACCAGGGTTTTAATAACTATTAGTGTAGAATAATTAAGGAAGGAGAACAGGGTATTAGTTAGTAAAATAGTAATACTTAGGCTATACTGCCTGGCTAGGGGTATAGACCTTTTAAATCCTGCAAGGTATAGTTAGCCCTATTAAGAAAAGATTTAATAGGGTAGTATAAAGTAGTTAATACCTGTAGGGTACAGTATATAATAGAGGCAATAGGGCTAGGACAGGCTAGCTAGAATACCTTCTATATAGCTTAAGAGAATAGATATATATACTGGTCTATAAAGAGAATCTAAGGAATTAATACAGGCTTAAAAAGTAAATAGAGTAAAGGATATAGAGAAAAGCTTTTACCTAGAAGTAGACCTTTTAAACTAAGAAATATCTATATAAGCTTTGGCAAAAGTTATAGTACTTTAGGGGAAAGTATAGTAGAGAGTAGCTATCTCTACTTGTATTGTAGTTTAGTTTGCCTAACTATAGTGCAATTTTATTCCTGCTAGCAAAAGAACTAGGTTAGAACCTTCCACCCAGGCTACTAGAAAAAGGAAAAGGCCCTTAGGCCTAGAAATTATTTAGAGAACTGCTGCAAATTTCTATTTAAAAATAGAGATACTATTTTAGACTAAATTCCAAAATTAGGCTAAATTAGCAGGTAAAATAGATACTATAGAGGAAAATCTAGAGGCAAGCTAGAATTCTACTAATTCTTAATAAGGGTAGCTTAATATAACACCCACCTAAGCAAGGATATTATACTTAGAATAATAGAGGATCTATAGCTATTTAACTTCTAATTTATAGCTATTTAGAAACCTTGGAAAGATACTAGACTATTTTAGACTATAGAAAGATCTAGTACCCAGTAGTTACTTCTATATCTAGATAAATTCTATATAAATGCCTGCTTTCTACTAAATATCTCTCTATATAAGCCTGGAACCTGGTTAATAGACTTTCTATGTCCAAATATTGCAATTCTTATAATTTTGGAAGAAGAGAAGGAGATTAAGGTTATAAATATATATTTACCACCCCTAGAAGTATACAATACTATAGATAGGCTCTCTTTAATCTATAAGCTTTAAGAATTAGAGCTAAGTAGCTCTAATATTCTACTGGGAGACTTTAATCTTTACCATTCTCTTTGGAATACAATGGAATCTACTAAAACCTAAAAAATAGCAAAGGATCTATTGGAAATTATAGCTAGTCTAGGCCTAGAGCTACTTACCCCCTCTAAAATACCTATATAGATTAGGCACCCTTCTAGAATAACCATTAATCTTTCTTTTAGCTCTATAGATATAGTAAACAAGCTTATTTCTATATCTACCCCTAAGAATCTTTAATATAGATCTAACTATATACTTATAGCATTGGATTTTAACCTAGAAACAGTGCTAGACTAGCTAAATTAAAGAAGGTACAAATAGAAGAATACTAATTAAAAAGAAGTCCAAAATCTAGCCTAAGATATCTAGTTTCTAAATAGCCTAAATAGCAGGGAAGAGGTAGAGCAGTATACCTTCTATTTATAGCAAAAAATCCTTAGTATTGCTAAAATTACTGTTCTAAAAATAAGAGAAAACTTTAAACCAAGCTAAAAAGCTACTCCCTAGTAGAATTAAAAGATTGCTAGCCTAATTTAGGAGAAGAGAAGTCTTAGAGCAAAGGCTGCCTATCTAGACCTAGTTAAATAAACTACTAAAGCCAAGAAAAAAGCTATTAAAAAGTCTAAAAGGTTCTAATTTAGATAATTTACCTACAGGCTTAGAGAAAATAGAGCAGTTTTATAGAAACTAGCAAGGTAGGAAAGGTTAAGAAGCTACTTACCTATAGAACTATCCCTAGTTTTCTTTCTAAAAGCCAATAATAGAGGTTTAGCTACTATACACTAGTAAAAATCTTAGAAATTTATAACTTAATTCTTTCTCTAGCTTCTAGAGGTAGATTTAGAAGATATAGAGAAGAATATAAGCTTTCTAGCTACTTTAGAAGGTCTAGAACCCCCTATAGAAAAAGAGATTAGCTAATTTATAAAGGCAATAGTCTCTTGGAAAGCCCCTGGCCTGGATAGTATTTCTAATAGATTTTTAAAAGCCCTAGAACCCTCTCTCTATAAACCAATGTAAATTTTTATAGAGGGATACTGAAATTGGTAGTACTATCCAAAGATTTTTAAAACTACTAAAACAGTAGTTTTAAGAAAACCTAGAAGGCTAGACTACTCTATAGCTAAAGTATAGAGGTCTATAGTACTTCTAAATACCCTAGGAAAGGTTATTAAAGGAGTTATAGCTAGAAGGCTCTAGAATATAGCTAAAAAATATAGTCTTCTTTCTACTACCTAATTTAGAGCTAGAAAGGGCTATTTAACTATCTATACTTTAGATCTACTACTAAGTACAATTAGAACTATATAGTAGGGAAATTTATTAAAGAGAGGTATAGCCTCTATTCTTTCTCTAGATATAACTAAAGCCTTTAACTATATTATTCCAGAAAGACTAGTCTATATTCTAAAGAAAAAAAGTATTCTAGAATCTCTAGTAGACTAGATTAGAAGCTTTATATAGAATAAAGCCTTTATTCTCTAGTTTAAAAATAAATCTTTTAAAATATTTAATATTTCTACTGGAACCCCCTAAGAATTTTATATATCTATAATTCTATTTCTTTTCTACAATACTAAATTAGTAGATCTATGCAATCTAGAGCACCAGAAAGTATTAAGTATAGACTTTAGTAATAATATAAATATTATAGCCTATAGAAAGTCTACTAAATAGACTACTAGAGCCTTAAATAGAGTCTATAGAAGGTATATTGCCTAGGTAAAGAAATATAGAGCTAGGTTTACCTCTAAAAAGTACTCTCTAATATATTTTTTAAGAAATACTAAAAGGTTTAACCTTAGAAAACTACTAGTTTTAGAAGAAACTAATATAATTATTTAACTATAAAAGAGTTTTAGAATTCTAGGTCTATTTCTAGATTCTAGATTAAATTAGTTACAGTACTACAAAGCAATAGAGAGAAAATTAGCTACCTAAACTAATATATTGGCTAGGTTAACTGGCTTTACCTAGGGTATTTTATTAGAGAAAGGTAGACTACTGTATAAAACAGTAGTTCTACCAGCAATTACCTATACCTCTATAGCCTGGTATATACCTACCCTGGATAGAAATTCCAAAGGACTAGCTAAAAAGCTAGAAACCTTCTAAAATAATACTCTAAAAATAGTTAGTAAAGGTTTTAAAGCTACTTTAATCTATATATTAGAAATAGGCACTGGAATTACCCCCCTAAACCTAGTTTTAGATATCTAGGTTACTCTATATAGAAGGAAAACAGCAGGTACAAGGATTAAAAACCTTATTAAAGAAAAATACCTTAAAATTTAGGTAAAGCTTTAAAAACTAAGAAACCACCAAGACTAAAACTAGCTTAATAGAAAGATTAGGTATCTAGAAAAGACTATAGAGAATTAGTAAAATTCTTAGTTAGGCAAAGATTTAAACTAGAGCAATAAGTTCTCTAGTAAGGTATAGGCTAGAGAGGCAATACTAGCTCTCTGGAGGAAAAAATAGAGTAGAATTACTAGAGAACTAGACCTTAGAATTAACTACTACTACCTAACTCTAGATTCTAGACCTCTAAATCTATATAGAGGTCTCTAGAAAACTTAATACTCTCTAGCTATATAACTTAGAACTAGAAAGATTGGTTTAGCTACTTTTCTCTTTAAATAAGAAGTTCCTAGCTATAATAGCCCTCTATATTTTTATAGAAGAGGTTAAAAGACTCCAGTATATATTACTATATACTGTAAAAAATATACCCTAGAAAAAAAGGCCTTAAAGGCTTAAATAGACTCTATAGACTTTAAAAGGCTCTTAGAAAGTACAAAGAGAATTAGCTACCTAACTAGGTAATAGCTCTAACAGAGAATTCTGCTATAGTTCTATTTAGTAAATTATTTATTCTATAGAATATAGAAGGTAGCCTGCTTGCTTATATTATATTTACTTTCTTTATTGTACTATTTTCTTTTACTTTTACTTTAATTTATTTTTCTCTATTTCTCTCTCTTTTATTTTATTCTCTATATTTCTACTATACCTCTCTTTTCTTCTCTTTGTATAGCCAAAATAGGCAATAATTTCCTTTTATTATATACTAAAAGCCCTGTACTATCTACTCTCTTTATTGGTTTTATTTTGTTTATTTTATATAACCTTTTGTATCTCTTTTTATTATTTAGCTTTTGTTGCTCTGTTTGTCTTGTTTTAAAGAACTGTCAATTTCTAACTATACAGAAATACTAGGTAGGCTTGATGTTAAAAAAGCAGGCTTAATAAAGTATATATATACTAGTCTAGCAGTTCCCAATGGCCCTTAAGGCTTAGGGTGTATTAATTTATTATTATACTTAAGGGTATACTTTTCTTCCCTTGTCTTTTTATATTCTACAAGCTAGGTATACCTTAATATATAGTATTTAACTAACCTAGAAGCTTTTATATAGAGATAGCCTTTAATAAACTTTAGAAAAATATAGTTTTTCTTTCTTTATACTTTTTTTTTATTCTAGAATAGTATTTTCTTTGTAAGTTTAACTATTTTTTTTTTACTTCTTTAAATATTTTCTTTTTTTTTATATAGTATTTTACTAACCTAAATAAATAGCCTCTATGGTGCAACAGGTAAGTATTGTAGTTGGAGCTATACTGGGCTAGTATAGTAGCTAGTTTAATTCTAGCTGGAGGCACCAGTAGAAATTCTTAGAGGGGAATACTGCTAATTACTTATCTAATATTCTATATAGGTAAGCACTATTATATTAGGGTGGCCTACTATAAGGTACCAGTCAATAGGGGAAGTAGTTCCCTCCCTTAGGTTAAATAGTAAAATAGGTAGACACCTATAACTAATAATAGCTAACTTACCTTAATAATTTATACCTAAGCTAGACTGGTTAGTAATCTAGGAAGGAGGTATCTATAGGTATACCCTAGCATAGCTATATAAATTAAAATAGTACTAGAAGAAAGCTGGTTGTAAATATATTACTAAGTATATATTGTTGGAAAGTATACACTGAACACCGGGTATATTTAATATTGAAAATACTTAATAAATAAGGCTTGATGTACCTAGACAAAAAGTTCCCAATGGTCCTTAAGTAGACTTAAGGGTGTATTAATCTACTATTACTAACCTAAATAAATACTTTATTGGTTTATTTTTTTTCTAACTCTAGATTTTTTCTTTATCTATAAACTTTATCTTTTTTTTCTTTGCTATTATTCTATTTTCTCTATATATCCTTATAGTAAATATCCTTAGGGTTAGAGATTTATTTATTTATTTAAAGTAAAGAAGTAGATTTTTATTAATTTTTTTTTCTTTCCTTGTCTCTTTGCTAGTACAGAAATATAGAAACTTAAGGACCTATATTCTATTTTCTAAAAAAATATAGCTAGTAATATTGCTATTATTATTAATAGAGTACCTTTACTAAGTAGTATCTTACTAAGGTTTTCTAAGTAAAATACCAGTATCTCTACTATTAATAATAATTAAAGAGTAGTATATAACTAGATTTCTAATTTATATAGAAACTTTATTACAAAACTCTATATAATTAACTACTGTACTATTCTAAATAACTATTTAGAGATTAATTTCTATTATAATAAATAATCTAAGGTACTAAGTAATATTTCTTTTAATAATATTAATCTTTGAATCTATATTTAAAATAATATCTATATTAAATTAATCTATTTAAACCTAAACTTTAAGAATATTAGTAGTATAAATTATCTATTTTTTTTAATAATACTTTTTAAAACCAGTAAAGAAGTTTTATTTTATTAAATATAGTTAACTTTAGCTTTTAATAGTTTACCTAGGCTCTCTATATTAGGGGTAGTAAAAAAGACTATTTTATATAACTTTAATAATATTTCTAGAAACTAACTAATTATAATTCCTTAAATCTTTTACTTTAAAATTATCTCTAGAATATTATAAATATTAGTACTATCTTTAATTATTAATACTAGTTTTTTAGATAACTATTTTCTTAGTTAATATTTTTTAGATCTATTTACTATTTTAATAGCCTCTATAGTACAACGGGTGAGTGTTGCAGTTAGAGCCATACTGGGCTAGTATAGTAGCTAGTTTAATTCTAGCTAGAGGTACTAGTAGAAATTCTTAGAGGGGGATACTGCTAATTACTTATCTAACATTCTATATAGGTAAGTACTATTATATTAGGGTGGCCCACTGTAAGGTACTAGCCAATAGGGGAAGTAGTTCCCCCCCTTAGGTTAAATAGTAAAATAGGTAGATATCTATAACTAATAATAGCTAACTTGCCTTGACAATTTGTACCTAAGCTAGACTGGTTAGTAATCTAGGAAGGAGGTACCTATAAGTATACCCTAGCATAGCTATATAAATTAGAATAGCACTAGAAGAAAGCTGGTTGTAAATACATTACTAAGTATATATTGTTAGAAAGTATATACTGAACACTGGGTATATTTATTTAATGTTAAATATACTTAATAAATAAGGCTTGATGTACCTAGACAAGAAGTTCCCAATGGTCCTAAAGTAGACTCAAGGGTGTATTAATCTACTACTACTACTACTATTTTAATATCTTTAATAAAAATATTTTTTAATATTTTTTTCTTTAGTAGTTTCTTAGCTTTTTTATCTTTATTATTACTTATCTTTTTAATAAAGGAATCTATATATAATTCTTTATACTATATCTTTATAGATAGATAAATAGTATTTTTTAGGCTTTTTTTTCTTTCTTTTAGCTTACTAATATATATTATATTTATATAGAACTAGTTATTATTTTCTAAGGTTTTTTATCTTTATTATATTTATTCTCTATACTACTTTTCTTAGAACTAATTTTTTTTACTTTAGAGATAGACTTAAATTCTACTTAAAAGCTCCTTATATTTACCTAATTTTAGGTATTTTAAAAAGAAATAATATAATAAATTAATATACTCTAAGCCTTAAAGGCTATTAAAAGCTACTAGACTAGTATATATATACTTTATTAAGCCTACTTTCTTAATATTAAGCCTACCCAGTATTTCTATATAGTTAGGAATTAATAGTTCTTTAAAGCAAGATAAATAGAGTAACAGAAGCTAAATAATAAATAAAGATATAAAAGGTTATAGAAAATAAATAAAATAAAACTAATAAAGAGAGTAGATAGTACAGAGCTTTTAGTATACAATAGAGAAAAACTATTGCTTATTTTAGCTATATAAAAAGAAAAAGAAGAGAAATAGTATAAATATAGAGAATAAAATAAAAGAGAGAAATAGAAAAGATAAAGTAAAAATAGAGAAAATAGTATAGTAAAGAAAATAAAAGTAATATAAATAAATAGACTATTTTCTATATTCTATAGAATAAAGAGTTTACTAAATAAAACTATAGTAAAATTCTCTATTAAAGCTACTACCTAGTTAGGTAGTTAATTTTCTTTGTACTTTCTAAAAGTCTTTTAAAGTCTATAGAGTCTATTTAAGCCTTTAAGGCCTTTCTTTCTAGGGTATATTTTTTATAGTATATAGTAATATATACTGGAGTTTCTTAGCTTTTTCTATAAAAGTATAGAGGGCTATTATAGCCAGGAACCCTTTATTTATAGAGAAAAGTAGCTAGGCCAATCTTTTTAGTTCTAAGCTATATAGCTAGAGAGTACTAAGCTTTCTAAAGATCTCTATAAAGATTTAGAGGTCTAGAATTTAAAGTTAGGTAGTAGTAGTTAATTCTAAAGTTTAGTTCCCCAGTAATTCTACTCTATTTCTTTCTCCAGAGAGCTAGTATTGCCTCTCTAGCTTAAAATTTACTAGAGAATCTATTTTTTTACCTTAATTTATTTCTTAGCTAGAGATTTTACTAATTTTCTATAGTTTTCTCTAGATACTTAATTTTTTTATTAAGCTAGTTTTAGTATTAATAGTTTTTTAGTTTTTAAAGCTTTATCTAAATTCTAAGGTATTTTTCTTTAATAAGGCTTTTAATTCTAGAGCCTGCTATTTTCCTTCTATATAGAGTAACCTAGGTATCTAAAACTAGATTTAGGGGGGCAATGCTAGTACCTATCTCCAATATATAGATTAAAGTAGCTCTAAAACCTCTACTAACTATTCTTAGAGTATTATTTTAGAAGGTCTCTAGCTTTTTAGCTAATCCTTTAGAATTTCTATCTAGAGTAGGTATATAATAGACTATAGAGGTATAGATAATTGCTGGTAGAACTACTGTTTTATATAGTAGCCTACCTTTCTCCAATAGAATACCCTAGGTAGAGCCAGTTAACCTAGCTAATATATTGGTTTAGGTAGCTAATTTTCTCTCTATTGCTTTATAATACTGTAACTAATTTAACCTAGAATTTAGAAATAGATCCAGAATTCTAAAACTCTTTTATAGTTAAATAGTTATATTAGTTCCCTCTAAAACTAGTAGTTTTCTAAGGTTAAACCTTTTAGTATTTCTAGAAAAATATATTAAAGAGTATTTTTTAGAAGTAAACCTAGCTCTATACCTCTTTGCCTAGGCAATATACCTTCTATAGACTCTATTTAAGGCTCTAGTAGTTTACTTAGTAAACTTTCTATAGACTATAATATTTATATTATTGCTAAAGCCTATACTTAATACTTTCTGGTGTTCTAAATTATATAGATCCACCAATTTAGTATTATAGAAGAGAAATAGAATTATAGATATATAAAATTTTTAGAGGGTTTTAGTATAGATATTAAATATTTTAAAAGATTTATTTTTAAACTAAAGAATAGAGGCTCTATTTTATATAAAACTTTTAATCTAGTTTACTAGAGACTCTAGAATACTCTTTTTCTTTAGAATATAGACTAGTCCTTCTGGAATAATATAGTTAAAGGCTTTAGTTATATCTAAAGAAAGAATAGAGGCTATATCTCTCTTTAATAGACTTCCTTGCTATATAGTTCTAATTAACACACGCCGGAATCCGAACTTAGTTAATTCTTGGAATTTTACATTGAAAATAGATTCAATCGAAAGCCTGTCTCTTACAGAGGCTGCCATCCAAATTTTAGGCCAATTGGCCCTGTATTGGGGGTGCTGTTGATGAAAAGGTGATTTTACCAATCCATTAACAGAAGAGGGATATTTCCCTTCACCACACCACCAATATTAGTCCAAATCACCTGGAAATTGGATACCGAGTATGCCTATATTAGCCGGACAACATATCCAAATTTCAAGACCGCGCGACCAATATTGCCTTCACAATTCGCGAACAAAAAATTTTCACCCCAAACCAGCACTTCCGGTGTTCCCAGACATTCACGCCAAGTACCTTTTCTGCGCCACACACCACAGACACCATACAAACTGCAGGAGTAGTACCCCCCTTTTATTGCTCCAGCAACTAACCTCTCTGCCAATATTTTTACTTTCTTTGCTATACCCAGCAGGCTTTACTACAGTTTGTATTGGCCTTAGTCCTGTTCCCGCGATCACAGGCTTAAACAAGACTGCCTAGTTTAATAGTTCTCTACAAAAACTATTACCTAGTTTGGCTATTTTAGGTCTATAAAATAGAATCTGCCACCTTTTACTAGTTTTAACTCTAAAACTAGTCTAGTTCCACTAGTGGACCTGGTTTAGCCCAGTATTAGTTAAGAACTAGCTCTATTCCTTAGGGAGACCTTTTTCTTTGTTTAGTTCTTTCTTGCTGGCTCTAGTCCTGGAACTTTAGCTAGATTAAGGTTTTTCTCTGCTTTTCTAGACTAAAAACAGAGGTGTTAGCACTGCCCCTTTTCCTTTAACTACTACTTTATATTTACTAGTTATACACCTATTTCTGTCTCTACTAGTGCCTTGGTGGTATAGCCACTGGTATATAGTAGCTTTAGATTTAGATATTTCTAGTTGGTTTTTAAAGTTTTCCCTCCAAAGAAGCTTCTGGGATTGGTAATTCCCCTCCAAAACAAATTACTGCTAGAACAGCTTTTAGAGCTTGATTCTAGAAATCTTTTTCCCCCTTTCTTGTATACACTACCCCCCCTCCTTTTTATAAAGTTTTCTACCTTTTGCTTAAAAAGGTATTTAGTTTACTAGTTCTCTCTAAAAACTAGTAAAGTATAGTAAAGCTTGCAAGGCAATTTACCTTAGTTTACTACTTCTAAGTAAAAAGTTAGTACCACTGCAGCCAAAATCCTTTCCCTAGCTAGTAAACCTAGTATTTCTAGCTAAAATGCCTACTCTATTAAACACAGGCAGCTCTTAAAGCTTAGGGGAGAGTCCCCAGAGAATTGGAGCAAAGCCAGTAAACCCAAAAGCTGGAAATTTGGCTCAAAGAAGAAAGAACCTTAGTTAAGCCATTACAACTATACAAGAAGGAATTAACTTAGTTCTTTAAGATCTAGGCCCCAACTATAATGGGGTTACCAAGCTTCAAGCAGGATTAGGCCAATTTGGCCTGGAGGCTCTAAAGACAATATTAGAGCAACCTCCACCCCCCTAACCTCCAATCCCTACCCCCCAGAGCCTCCCTAGCTATGCTAGTATAGCAAAAACTGGAATCCCTCTAAAGAAGAAGCTTCTAACCCCCCAGCAGCTTAGGGAGCTAAAGATTAGAAGCCCAGCCCTAGCTGAACTTCTAGCTACTATTCCACATACCACAGCCCTTGCAAGGATCAATAAAGCTACCAAGAAGTATGGAATTGGACTTTTCCTAGGAGCTAGAAGACTAGCTAGCTCTAAGATTATTCTAGTGGCTAAGAATGCAGCCACTAAGGATAGAGCTAAAGCAAACAAGGTATAGCTTAATACCTTTGGCAAGCAAGAGGAAAACAAGGTCTATACTAGAAGGTATACAGTTCTAGTGTATAGAGTACACAAAGAAGCCTTTAAACAGGACCAGCAAGAAATTGGAAAAGCCAACATTCTAAAGTATAACCCTAATCTTAAAGGATTTCTTAGGATTCAGCAATTCCACTGGAGAAGAGCTACTCTAAAGAATACCAAGAAGTCTGGCTCTATACTTCTAGACCTCCAAACCCCTGAGCAAGCTAACTACCTCATTAACAATGGGCTAGTTATTAAGAATAAGCTTAAAACTGTAGAGCTATTTAACTCTATATGCCTAGTTTCTAGGTGCTATCACTGCCAGGGGTATGGCCACCAAGCTAGATACTGTACTAAGGCCCCTAAGTGTGGTTTCTGCTCCAAAGGAGACCATAGATTTAAGCATTGCCCCCTAAAGGGGGACCTATCTAGGGCTAGGTGCTCTAATTGCCAAGGAAAGTACACCTCTGGAGATATACAATGCCCTAAACACAAGGTTGAAACAGAGAGAATAGCTTTAGCCAAAGAGAATAAGCCCAAATTCTTTGCTAGCAGGCAGGAAAACAAGCTTCCAATCCAATTAGGGGAACCAACACCCTTTGAAGCCTCCCAGCTCCAACCTAGTAGTAAAAGATCTAGGTTAGAGCCTTCTACCCAAGCCACTAGAAAGAGAGGAAGGCCTTCAGGACTAGAAATTACCCAGAGAACCGCTGCAAATTCCCATTTAAGAATAGAGACACTATTTCAGACTAAATCCCAGAATCAGGCTGAATTAGCAGGTAAAATGGATACTACAGAAGAAAATCTAGAGGCAAGCCAGAATCCTGCTAATTCTCAATAAGGGTAGCTCAATATAACACCCACCTAAGCAAGGATATTATGCTTGGAATAATAGGGGATCTATAGCTATTTAACTTCCAATTTATAGCTATTCAGGAACCTTGGAAGGATACTAGACTATTTCAGACTATAGGAAGGTCTAGTACCCAGTGGTTACCCCTATATCTAGACAAATTCTATACAAATGCCTGCTTCCTACTGAATACCTCTCTATGCAAGCCTGGAACCTGGTCAGTGGACTTTCCATGTCCAAACATTGCAATCCTTACAATCTTGGAAGAAGAGAAGAAGATTAAGGTTATAAATATATATTTACCACCCCCAGGAGCACACAGTATTATAGATAGGCTATCCCCTATCTATAAGCTTCAAGAATTGGAACTAGATACTAGTTCTAATATTCTACTGGGAGACTTTAACCTTCACCATTCTCTTTGGAATGCATTGGAATCCACTGAAACCCATGAAATGGCAAAGGATCTATTGGAAATTACAGCTAGCTTAGGCCTGGAGCTACTTCCCCCTCTAAGATACCTACATGGATTAGACACCCTTCTAAAACAACCATTAATCTCTCCTTAGCTCTATAGAAATAGCAAATAAGCTTATTTCTCTATCTACCCCTAAGAATCTTTAATATGGCTCGACCACATGCTTATAGCACTGGATTTGACCTAGAAACAGAGCTAGATCAACCAAATCAAAGAAGGTACAAATGGAAGGATCCAATCAAGAGAAGTCCAAAACCTAGCCCAAGATCTCTGGTTTCCAAATAGCCTAAATAGCAGGGACAAGGTAGAGCAGTATACCTTCTATTTACAGCAAAAAATCCTTAGTATTGCTGAGATTACTGTTCCAAAAACAAGAGAAAACTCCAAACCAAGCCAAAAAGCTGCTCCCTGGTGGAATCAAGAGATTGCTGGCCTAATTCAGGAAGAGAGAAGTCTTAGAGCAAGGGCTGCCTATCCAGACCTAGTTAAACAAGCTGCCAAAGCCAAGAAAAAAGCTATTAAAGAGTCTAAAAGGTTCCAATTTAGACAATTTACCTACAAGCTTAGAGAAGATAGGGCAGTTTTATGGAAACTAGCAAGGTGGGGAAGGCTAAGAAGCTACTTGCCTATAGAGCTACCCTTAGTTCCCTCTCTAAAGACCAGAAATGGAGAATTGGCTACTATACACTAGCAGAAATCTTAGGAATTTGCAAACCAATTCTTTCCTTAGCTTCCAGAAGCAGATCTTAGAGATATAGAACAAGAGAATAGCTTTCCCCCTGCCCTAGAAGGTTTAGAACCTCCTACAGAGAAGGAAATTGGCCAATTTATAAAGGCAACAGCCTCCTGGAAAGCCCCTGGCCTGGATAGTATTCCTAATGGATTTTTAAAAGCCTTAGGACCTTCCCTCTATAAACCAATGCAAATCCTTATAGAGGGATGTTGGAATTGGCAATACTATCCAAAGATCTTTAAAACTGCCAAAACAGTAGTTTTAAGAAAGCCAGGAAGGCCAGACTACTCTATTGCCAAGGCCTGGAGGCCTGTAGCACTTCTAAATACTCTGGGAAAGGTTATAGAAGGGGTTACAGCTAGGAGACTCCAGAATATAGCTAAGAAATATAGTCTTCTTCCTGCCACCCAATTTAGAGCCAGAAAAGGGCATTTAACTACTTATGCTTTGGATTTACTACTGAGTGCAATTAGAACTATTTGGCAAGGGAACTTATTAGAGAGAGGCATAGCCTCTATTCTTTCTCTGGACATGACTGGAGCCTTTGACTATGTTATTCCAGAAAGGCTGGTCTATATTCTAAAGAAAAAGGGTATTCCAGAGTCTCTAGTAGGCTAGGTTAGAAGCTTTATGCAGGATAGAGCCTCTATTCTTTGGTTTAAGAATAAGCCTTCCAAGATTTTTAATATTTCTGCTGGAACCCCCCAAGGATCTTGTATATCTGCAACTCTATTTCTCTTCTACAATGCTGAATTGGTGGATCTATGCAATCCAGAGCACCAGAAAGTATTGAGTATAGGCTTCAGTGATAATATAAACATTATAGCCTATGGAAAGTCCACTGAACAGACTACTAGAGCCTTAAATAGGGTTCATGGAAGGTGTATTGCCTGGGCAAAGAGATATAGAGCTAGGTTTGCCCCTGAAAAGTACTCTCTAATGCATTTTTCAAGAAATACTAGGAGGTTTAACCTTGGGAAACCACTAGTTTTGGAAGGAACCAATATAACTATTTAACCATAAGAGAGTCTTAGAATTCTTGGTCTATTTCTAGATTCTAGACTAAATTGGTCACAGCATTACAAAGCAATAGAGAGGAAATTGGCTACCCAATCCAATGCACTAGCTAGGTTAACTGGCTCTACCTGGGGTATTCCATTAGAGGAAGGTAGGCTACTATATAAAACAGTGGTTCTACCAGCAATTACCTATGCCTCTATAGCCTGGCATACACCTACCCTAGATGGAAATTCCAAAGGATTGGCTAAGAAGCTAGAAACCTTCCAAAACAATGCTCTAAGGATAGTTAGTGGAGGTTTTAGAGCTACTCCAATCCATGCATTGGAAACAGGCACTGGAATTGCCCCCCTAAACCTAGTTTTGGATGCCTAGGTTGCTCTATATAGAAGGAAAACAGCAGGTACAAGGATTGAAAACCTTATTAAAGAGAAATGCCTTAAAATTCAGACAAAGCTTCAAGAACCAAGAAACCACCAAAGCTGGAGCCAGCTTAATAAAAAGATTAGGCATCCAGAAGAAACTATAGAGAATTGGTGGAATCTCTGGCTAAGGAATGGATTAAGGCAAGAGAATAGATCCTCTAGTAAATCTCAGGCTAGAGAGGCAATAATGGCTTCCTGGAGGAAGAAATGGAGTAAAATTACTAGGGAACTAGACCTTAGAATTAACCACTACCACCTAACTCCAGATTCTAGACCTCTAAACCTTTATAGAGGTCTCCAGAAAGCTCAGTGCTCTCTAGCTATACAGCTTAGAACTAGAAAGATTGGTCTAGCTGCTTTTCTCTATAAACAAGGGGTTCCTGGCTATAATAGCCCTCTATGCTCCTGTGGAAGAGGTCAAGAAACTCCAGTCCATGTTACTATATACTGTAAGAAATATACCCTAGAAAGAGAGGCCTTAAAGGCTCAATCAGGCTCTATTGACTTTAAAAGGCTCTTGGGAAGTGCAAAGGGAATTAACCACCTAACTAGATAGTGGCTCCAACAGAGAATTCTGCCACAGTTCTATTTTAGCAAATTCTTTGTTCTATAGAATATAGAAGGCAGCCTGCTTGTATGTACTACTTTTATTCTCTTTATTGTACTACTTTCTTCTACTGTTACTTTATCTTTTCTATTTCTCTCTCTTTTCTATTTTATTCTATATATTTATACTATACCTCTCTTTTTCTTTTCTTTGTATAGCCAAAATAGGCAATAATTTTCCTTTATTGTATACTAAAAGCCCTGTACTATCTACTCTCTTTATTGGTTTTATTTTTATTTTGTTTGTTTTGTATAACCTTTTGTATTCTTGCTAGTTATTTTGTTTATTGTTGCTTTATTTGTTTTGCTTTGAAAAACTGTCAATTCCTGACTGTACAGGAAAACTGGGTAGGCTTGATGTTGAGAAAGCAGGCTCAATAAAGCATGTATATACTAGTCTAGCAGCTCCCAATGGCCCTTAAGGCTTAGGGCGTATTAATTTATTATTATTATTATAGTTCTAATTATACCTAGTAGTAGATCTAAGGTATAGGTAGTTAAATAGCCCTTTCTACCTCTAAATTAGGTAGTAGAAAGAAGACTATATTTCTTAGCTATATTCTAAAGCCTTCTAGCTATAACCCCTTCTATAACCTTTCCCAGTATATTAAAAAGTACTACAGGCCTCTATACTTTGGCAATACAGTAGTCTAGCCTTCCAGGCTTTTTTAAAACTACTATTTTAGTAGTTTTAAAAATCTTTAGATAGTATTACTAATTTTAATATTTCTCTATAAGAATTTACATTAGTTTATAGAGGGAAGATTCTAAGTCTTTAAAAAATCTATTAGAAATACTATCTAGGCCTAGGGCTTTCTAGAAGGCTATTACCTTTATAAATTAGTTAATCTCTTTCTCTATAGGGGGCTCTAGGTTCTCTAAAGTAGCTAGAAAGCTTATATCCTTCTTTATATCTTCTAAATCTGCCTCTGGAAGCTAGGGAAAGAATTGGTTTGCAAATTTCTAAGATTTCTACTAGTATATAGTAGCTATCTCTCTATTGCTAGTTTTTAAAGATAGAACTAAGGGTAGCTCTATAGATAAGTAGCTTTTTAATCTTTTTTACTTTACTAGTTTCTATAAAACTACTCTATCTTTCCTAAGTTTATAGGTAAATTATCTAAATTAGAACCTTTTAAACTCTTTAATAGCCTTTTTCTTGGCTTTAGTAGCTTATTTAACTAGGTTTAGATAGATAGCCCTTGCTCTAAGACTTTTCTTCTTCTAGATTAGGCTAGTAATTTTCTAATTCCACTAGGGAATAGCTTTTTAGCTTGGTTTAGAGGTTTCTCTTGTTTTTAAAACAGTAATCTTAGCAATACTAAAAATTTTTTACTATAAATAGAAGGTATACTGCTCTACCTTTTCCTTACTATTTAGGCTATTTAGAAACTAAAGATCTTAGGCTTAGTTTTAGACTTTTTCTTAATTAGTATCCTTCTATTTATACCTGCTCTAACTTAGCTAGTCTAGTACTGTTTCTAGGTTAAAATCCAATACTATAAGTATATAGGTAGATCTATACTAAAGAGTCTTAGGGGTAGATATAGAAATAAGCTTGTTTGTTATATCTATAGAGCCAAAAGAGAGATTAATTATTGTTTTGGAAGGATACCTAATCTATATAGGTATTTTAGAGGGGGTAAGTAGCTCTAGGCCTAGACTAACTATAATTTCCAATAGATCCTTTGCTATTTTATAGGTTTTAGTGAATTCCATAGTATTCCAAAGAAAATAGTAAAGATTAAAGTCTCCCAGTAAAATATTAAAGCTAGTATTTAGTTTTAATTCTTAAAGCTTATAGATAGGGGAGAGCCTATCTATAGTTCTATAGAATTCTGGGGGTAGTAAATATATATTTATAACTTTAATCTTCTTTCCTTCTTCTAAAATTGTAAGAATTACAATATTTAGATATAGAAAATCTATTAACTAGGTTCCAGGTTTATATAGAGAGGTATTTAGTAGAAAGTAGGTATTTATATAGAATTTATCTAGATATAGAGATAACTATTAAGTACTAGACCTTTCTATAGTCTAAAATAGTCTAGTATCTTTCCAAGGTTTCTAAATAGCTATAAAGTAAAAGCTAGATAGCTATAGATTCTCTATTATTCTAAGTATAATATTTTTCCTTAGGTAGGTATTATATTAAGCTACCCTTATTAAGAATTAGAGAGATTTTGGCTTGTCTCTAGAGTTTTCTCTATAGTATCTATTTTATCTACTAATTTAGCCTAACTCTAAGATTTAGCTTAAAATAGTATCTCTATTCTTAAATAGAAATTTATAGTAGTTTTCTAAGTAATTTCTAGGCCTAAAGGCCTTTCTCTCTTCTTAGTAGCTTGGGTAGAAGGTTCTAACCTAGTTTCTTTGCTACTAGGTTAGAGCTAGAATACTTTAAAAGGTATTGGTTTTTCTAATTAGATTAAAAGCTTGTTTTTCTATTTACTAGTAAAAAATCTAGGCTTATTTTCTTTAGCTAAAGCTATTCTCTCTGTTTTAACCTTGTATTTAGGGCATTGTATATCTCTAGAAGTATATTTTCCTTGGTAGTTAAAGTACCTAGCTTTAGAAAGATCTTTTTTTAAGGGGCAATATTTAAATCTATAGTCTTCTTTAGAGCAGAAACTATATTTAGAGGCTTTAGTATAGTATCTAGCTTAGTAGCTATACCCCTAGCATTAATAGTACCTAGAAACTAGGTATATAGAGTTAAATAGCTCTACAGTTTTAAGCTTATTCTTAATAACTAGTCTAATATTAATTAGATAGTAGTAGTAGTAGTAGATTAATACACCCTTAAGTCTACTTTAGAACCATTAGAAACTTTTTATCTAGGTACATTAAGCCTTATTTATTAAGTATATTTAATATTAAATATACCCAGTGTTCAGTGTATACTTTCCAACAATATATACTTAGTAATATATTTATAACTAGCTTTTTTCTAGTGCTATTTCAATTTATATAGCTATACTAGGGTATATCTATATATAGGCACCTCCTTCCTAGATTACTAACCAGTCTAGCTTAGGTATAAATTGTTAAGGTAAGTTAGCTATTATTAGTTATAGGTATCCACCTGTTTTACTATTTAATATAAGGGGGGGGAACCACTACCCCCTATTGGCTAGTACCTTACAGTAGGCCACCCTAATATAATAGTACTTATCTATATAGAATGTTAGATAAGTAATTAGTAGTATTCCCCTCTAACAATTTCTGCTAGTGCCTCTAGCTAGAATTAAACTAGCTACTATACTAGCCTAGTATAGCTCTAACTGCAATACTTACCTGTTGTACTATAGAGGCTATTAATTAGGTAGTTAGCTTGCTTAGAGGTTTAGAGATCTAGAAGTATAGAGCTAAATCTTTTAGTATTCTTTAGGGTAGCTTTTCTTTAGTAAAATTACTAAATTCTAAGAAACCCTTTAAAATTAGAGTTATACTTTAGAATATTAACTTTTCTAATTTTTTGCTAGTTCTATTTAAAGGCTTCTTTGTATACTCTATATACTAGAACTATATACCTTGTAGTAAAGACCTTATTTTTCTCTTACTTACTAAAGGTATTAAGCTATACTTTATTTACTTTAGCTCTATCTTTGGTAGCTATATTCTTAGCTACTAGAATAATCTTAGAGCTAGCCAATCTTCTAGCCCCTAAAAAGAGTCTAATTCTATACTTTTTAGTAGTTTTATTAATCTTTACAAGGGCTATTGTATATAGAATAGTAGCTAGAAGTTTAGCTAGAGCAGGTCTTCTAACCTTTAGCTTTTAAAACTACTGGGGAGTAGATTACTTTTCTTTTAGTAAAATTCTATTCTTAGCTATACTAGTATAGCTTAGATAGCTCTAAGGGTTAGAATTTAGAGGCTAGGGGGGTAGAAATTGCTCTAATATTAGTTTTAGAGCTTCTAGGCTAAATTAGCTTAATTCTACTTAAAGCTTTGTAACTCTATTGTAGTTAAGGCCTAGATCTTAAAGAACTAAGTTAATTCCTTCTTGTATAGTTATAATAGCTTAGCTAAGGTTCTTTCTCTTTTAAGCTAAATTTCTAGCTTTTAGATTTACTAACTTTGCTTTAATTCTCTAGAAACTCTTCTATAAGCTTTGGAAGCTATCTATATTTAATAGAGTAGATATTATAGCTAGAAATACTAAGTTTACTAGCTAGAAAAAAAATTCTAGCTACAGTAGTACTAACTTTTTACTTAGAAGTAGTAAACTAAGGTAAATTACCTTACAAGCTTACTATACTTTACTAGTTTTTAGAGAGAACTAGTAAACTAAATACCTTTTTAAGCAAAAGATAGAAAACTTTACAAAAAGAAAAAAAAGTAGTATATATAAAAAAAAAGAAAAAATTTCTAGAATTAAGCTCTAAAAGCTATTCTAGCAGTAATTTATTTTAGAGGGAAATTACCAATTCCAGAAGCTTCTTTAGAGAAAAAACTTTAAAAACTAACTAAAAATATCTAAATCTAAAGCTACTGTACTAGTGGCTATACTACTAAGGCACTAATAGAGATAGAAATAAATATATAACTAGTAAAAGTAAAATAGTAGTTAAAGAAAAAAAAAGTAATACTAATATCTCTATTTTTTAGTCTAGAAAAGTAGAGAAAAACCTTAATTTAGCTAAAGTTCTAGAACTAAAGCTAGTAAAAAAGAACTAAATAAGAAAATAGTCTTTCTAAGAAATAAAGCTAGTTTTTAACTAATACTAGGTTAAACTAGGTTTACTAGTAAAACTAGACTAGTTTTAAAGTTAAAACTAGTAAAAGATAGTATATTTTATTTTATAGATTTAAAATAGCTAAACTAAATAATAGTTTTTATAGAAAACTATTAAACTAGGTAGTTTTATTTAAGTCTATAATTACAGAAACAGAACTAAGGCCAATACAAACTATAGTAAAGCCTACTAAGTATAGCAAGGAAAGTAAAAGAAATTAATAGAGAAAGTAAGTTACTAGAGTAATAAAAAAAAATACTACTTCTATAGTTTATATAGTATTTATAGTATACTGTTACTAACTTAAGGTTCTCTATGTCTCTAAGGACAAGGTTTAGATCCAACAAAACCTCTTTAAAGTCACGGCTAGCAATCTAACTAATAGCTATAGGCTATAGGTATAGGCCAAAGAAAAGAAGATAAAGCAACACCCTCCTTCTAAGTATAAACTAAACTAGGGGTAATACCAGCACAGGCAGTATACAGGGTCTAGTTAAAGAAATAGAGTAATATAACTAATTCTAAGTTCTTTTTCTATAGGTCTATACCTTAGGTGTTTCTCCTTAGAATTATACAATATTTAGTAAAGACTTTAAAGAATAAAGTAGAAAGTAATTTCTATTCTAAATCTAAGTAATAAAGAAAATTAATTATAATTAAAAAAATAAATCTTTTTAATTCTAAGGGTAAATAAGTATTCTTATATATATTTCTAAAAAGTACCCTTCTCTAGGCTTCTACTAAAGTACCCTAAGGGTACTTTTCTTTAAAGTACTGTAGTATTACTTTTATACAAAGTACTATAGAGGTACTTTATTACTAAGTCCTCTATTGGTACTTTTTCTTTTATTATATAACTTAGAGTATCCTTGTTTCTATATTATATAATATAAGTAACTCTTAGCTAATTATATTTCTTTCTTTAACTATACTGTATAACTAAACTTCTAGTCTATAATATTATTTCCTTCTTTCCAGCAAGTTATTCTTAATATTCTATAAGTACTAGGTATTTTCTCTACTAAGCTATAATCTTTTCTTCTCTGTAAGTCTATTCTTTTTTACAATAACTAATATCTAGAAACCCTGTTAAAAGATCCTTTGTAATTACACCAAAGAATATAAGTATTGTACTAATATTATTAATTAATACAGTAGTTTTATAGATATTGCTTGTAATAATTATTTTTTGTCTAGAACTCTTTGTATTATTATATCTAACTATAGCAATGTAAGGGTCCAATTCTATTCTAAGGCTAGAGATAGGGGATTCTATATACAAAGAGGAATACTTAAAGAAGAGAAGAAATAACAGAGAAATATAGTACTTAAGAAAAGAAAATCCCTGTATAGAGGAAAGAATATCTATACTCTGCACTAAACTTAGTGGCATTAAGCCTCCCTTACCAATATTGGTGGCATCAAGCCTCCCTTACCAATATTAGTAGCATTAAGCCTCCCTTACCAATATTGGTGGCATTAAGCCTCCCTTACCAATATTGGTGGTGTTAAGCCTCCTTTACCAATATTGGTGGCATCAAGCCTTCCTTACCAATATTGGTGGCATTAAGTCTCCCTTACCAATATTGGTAGCATTAAGCCTCCTTTACCAATATTGGTGCCAGCAGCTTTGCCAGCTCTGCTAAGAAGCTCCCTAGAGGTTTAACCTCTTACAATACCCCCCTCCTTACAGCAACAGGCCTTATAGATATCCAGGGCAACAGTATCCTTAAATTCCCTGCAGGGCTTCTATATAAGGCAGTACCAACCTGTCCAATAAACTTAGACCTTATTACAGTACTTCCAACAGTTATAGCAGTGGGCTATAATTTTATTAACCTTATATTCCTTATTGTTGCCTTTGCCAATAACTACACTAGGTTAATAATTAGTCTGTTGCTGCAAGGGGAAGGGGTCTATTGCAGCAGAGTATAGGCAGTTAGCAGGGTAAACATTATATATACTGGGCAGTATATCCAGGCAGTATATATATAGCCCAGGAACCTTAAGGACTGTATACTGGCTATTCTTCCAATTAAGCTTCTTGCTAGGCCAATTAGTATAAATATTCTTATAGAAGAGCCAGACCTGGTTACTAACTTTAAAACAGTAGGCAGGCTAGTATATATAGTTAGTATATTTCTCTTGCTCCTGCTGTACAGTAGCTATAGTACTCTGTACCTATTCTACTGCATTAGTAAGTTTCTAAACTACTGCCTGGCCCTTCTAAATTAGGCTCTGTATGTCTCCTGCTTGTTGGACTTCCTGTAAGGGAACCAAATTAAGGTAATAACTGTAGGTAAGGAAGAAAGAACTAACTCTGGTAGAGGTTATATTCTAGTTATTAATAGTAAGTTTAGCTATAGGTAGTAGCCTAGCCTAATTATCCTGTATATAACTTGTATACTTCTAAATATATATTTTAATTACTTAGTTAGCCCTCTTAGTAGCACTATCTGTCTTAGGGTAATATACTGTTAAAAGCAGTTATTTTATCTACAATAGATAGTATATTCTTTTCTATATTTAACTTATAAACTGTACCCTATGGTCTAAGACAATGCTGGAGGGGAATCTATAATACCAGAAAATATATAGTATAAATACATTGGCTATATCTTCTGTCTATATCTATTATATTGGTACTAAGATAACCCCTTTGCTTAAGCAGTCCATTACCACTATTAAGTTTGTATATCTATTTAACTTAGGAAGGTCTATAATAAAGTTAACTAACAGGTCCTTCTATATCTGCAATAGAATAGGCAGTAGCTTAAGTAGCCCTGCCCAATAATCCTTCTATACATTGCCTGCTTGGTACTTCTAATAATTCTAAGTAAATTAGTAGATATCTCTAGTATATTCTGGCCAGAAGTACTCCCTAGCAAGCAAGGCTAATATAATCTTTTATTCCAGGTGGCCACCAATGTAACTATTATATAGTTCCTGTAGAATTCTTGTCCAAAGTAGCTTAGAGTTAGGGACCTATTTATATTTACACCAATACAATCTTTCTTCCTTCCAAGAGTATTCCAAAATATTTATATATAGCTAAAGCCTAACAGGAAAGCAAGGAAGCTCCTTCTTAACAGTATTCCTAATCTCTATATAGCTATTATCTACAGTTTCTACTGTAGCCTATTGTTTATCCAGTGTAACCTCCTTATATATTAACTCCTTAGCTATATAGTTAGTTATTATATTATTAGTATATATATCCTTACTGGTGTTTACTGGTAATACTTTAATAGGTATTATTATTCTATTAGTAATTAGTTACTTGTTACAGAACTTAAGTTATATATTATTATATTTTGTAGATATATCCTAATTACAATAAAACAAGGCATTAGCAACTGCATTCTTGCTGCCTAGTTAGAAGGTTAGTATAAAATTAAACTTACTAAGAAGCTCTAACCAATGTATCTATTACTCTGTTAAGCACTAAGAGGCTATAAAGTATTCTAAGTTCTTATAGTTAGTAATAATATAGAACTTAGCAACAGAACACAGTTCTAAGTTTTACTTCTCTAGGTAGTAAACTATAGTAAGGAGCTCCTTATTATAGATCTTGTAGTTATATTCCACAGGAGAACTCTTTTTGGAGAAAAATATATATAGGCAGAGGAATCCATTATTATTATATTGTATAAGGGCCCTACCTACTATATATCTAGATAAGTTAGTCTTAACTACAGTATCTTGGTTAGGATTAAACTAAGCTAGAAGTAGTCTAGAGATAAATATTTCTTTGAGTTTCTTAAATACTTCTACTGTATTTTATATCTACTTAAACTTAGTGTCCTTCTTTGTAAGTTCTGTAAATAGTGCTGCAATCTACAAGAACCCTTATATAAAATACCAGTAGAAATTTATAAACCCAATAAATCTATAGATACCTTTAACTATCCTTGGTACCTTCTATTCCTAAATAGCCTTAACCTTAGCTAGATCTATTCTAATTCCTTTGCCTGCTTTAATTAAGAACCCCAAGTATTTTGTACTTATTGTCTTAAATTTATACTTATTAATTTTAACCTTAAGGCCTGCTTTGCAGAGTCTCTGGAGTACTCTCTCTATATATTTACAGTACTCTATTAGTAACCCTTCTAAGAATATAAGTATATTGTTAATGTAAGCCAATATAAAGTTATCCAGGAAGTCTTATAGTACCCAATTAATATAATACTGGAAGGTGCTTGGTGCATTGGCTAAGCCAAATAGTATTACTAGCTACTTAAATAAGCTATATTATATACAAAAGGCAGTCTTCTATTTATTACCTTTAGCAATCCAGATCTGGTGGAATGCCTGTACAATATCTAGCTTGGTAAACCAATATACTTACCCAATGTATTGCAAAGTCTTGTTAATTAGAGGTAACAGGTATTAGTCCTTCTTGGTAATCTAGTTTAGTCCCCAGTAGTTAATATAGAATTAGAGGCCACTACCTAGTTTCTTTGCAAAAAGCACTGGGGCAGTAGTAGCTAACCTACTAACCTAGATAAATCCTTTCTTAAGTAACCCAGTTAGTATCTTTTGCAGCACTAGTAGCTTTTCTTAGAATATACTATAGAGAGAGCCCCAAGGGGCCTTAACAGTATTTTCTTTTTTATCCTTGTTAAATAGATTAATCTTTATATTAATGCTTAACCCCCAGTGAATAGAAGTATAATTAGTAGCCTTAATATTAAAGATATCTAAGAACTAGTAGTAATAGAAAAATAAAACTCTTCTTAGATCTATTAGCTTTCTTACATTAAGTTTCCTTAGTACCTTGTTAATATTAGCTATACTGGTAGCAAAAATCTTAGCTTAGTACCCTTGGTTTCTTGTTTTCTATACAATATAATTAAACCCAGTAGTAGAGATTTTAAGCAGGTTATTATATATTTTTTTATAGTTACCTTTACAGACTATAACTCTATAGTCTAAGAACTCTAGCTTTAAGCTATCTCCTTCTAGGTCTATATAGATATAAAAGTATATTAACTATAGCTTCCCTAGGATTATATTATAGTCTACAGCATTGTCTATTATATATCCAAAAATCTCTTGGTAAATTCCTTCTATATTTATTAAGAAGGTAGCTATCTCTGTAATCTATTTCTCTATTAGTCTGTCTATACCTTGTAGCTTACAAGGCTTTATTAAAAAGTACAGAAGGTAACTAGAGTTAGCAAACTTCTTAGATACAGTACAGAAAACTCTATATCTATTGTCTATAAGTATCTTAGCTAAATAATAGTTATCTACTATATTAGAGATAAGGAAAGGTAATATATCTATTTTCTTTTTAAAGTTTTACCAATTCTCTATTATTCTCCTTAATGGCTTTTACCAGTATCTTAAAGCAGGAGCTACTCTTTTCCCTGGTCCTCCAGGGTAGGTTCCTTATTATCCAATAACAGGGAAATATCTACAGCATTAATATAAGTAGGCAGTAGGTACTGGGCAGGAAGGTAGGGGCAGTTAGGCTTAATATAGCCTAATACTCTATAACAGAAACAAAGGTAATTTTTTTTCTAATATTTAATCTCTGCTTTATTTATCTATCTTGTACACTGGTTTAATTTCTGTACTCCAGTAGCACTGTTGTATCTTTGTACTCCAACAGCACTAATATCTATAGGGTCTCCAGCAGGGAGGCTTAGAGGTATAAGTAACAGAGATTAAGGACTATAATTGTTATTCTAGTTATAATAGTTCTGGAAATTATAGTATTAGTTTAATTTCTCTATATTATTAGTAACTTCCTTAACCTACTGCTTGTACTAATTATAGGTTAAGGACTGTAAATTATAGCCAATTATTTTCTTCTGTAGCTTATTACCAAGTACAGATTTTAGATATCCTTTCTTAATATTATTACTAAATATATAGCCACTGGCTTCTATAAGGAGACAATCTACCTTATTAGTAAGTTTAGCAAAGGTTCTATAGCCCTGTTTAATATAATTAAGCTTATTAAAGGCCTTCTGCTAGTAGACAGAGTTAGTAAATATATTATCTAATATAGCAAAAAACTTCTCTAAGGTAAAGTTAGGGGTACTACTTATAACCTTAACCTATAGAAGGATAATAGTAGCTACCTTATCCTTTAAGTAACTAAACTCTATATATACCTATACTACTTTATTTTCTATTGTAGCTCTATCTAAGTTAAGTTTAGACTTTAACTTAAACTAGAACTAAGGGTAGAGAGCCTTATTCTTATTGTTATACAAAAATATCTAAGTATATTTCTAATACTGTCCCCTATTCTTGTATATAGCAAGTACTTATATAATCTGTATAGTCTACTTAGGGATATCTCCCTGGGGATTTAATATAGAAGAAGTATAGTTTGTACCTTCTAGCTACTACTTTGCTAAGGCTATACTACTCTACTGGAGTAGCAGTAGCTACTATAGAAACTGCTGGTACTGCTGCTACTATACATTAGGTATATTGCTATATATAATATAATCTAGTCTATCTATCTTTATCTACAAGATACTTAATTGGGCTATCCCTGGTTAGCCAGATAAAAAATTGCTATATATAAAATTCTATAGTATTTAGTTATTCTGCAGTTCTATAGTTCTGCAGTTCTGTAGTTCTGCAGTTCTGCAGTTCTGTAGTTCTGCAATTTAATAGTTCTGCAGTTTAACAGTCCTTCTAAATAGTTTAAGAAGCATTTCTAATGTAAGGGTTTAATTCTATTCTAAGGCTAGAGATAGGGGATTCTATGTACAAAGAGAAATACTTAAAGAAAAGAAGAAATAACAGAGAAATATAGTACTTAAGAAAAGGAAATCCCTGCACAGAGGAAAGAATATCTATACTCTGCACTAAACTTAGTAGCATTAAGCCTCCCTTACCAATATTGGTGGCATTAAGCCTCCCTTACCAATATTGGTAGCATTAAGCCTCCCTTACCAATATTGGTGGCATTAAGCCTCCCTTACCAATATTGGTGGCGTCAAGCCTCCTTTACCAATATTGGTGGCATTAAGCCTCCCTCACCAATATTGGTGGCATCAAGCCTCCCTTACCAATATTGGTGGCATTAAGCCTCCTTTACCAATATTGGTGCCGGCAGCTTTGCTAGCTCCGCTAAGAAGCTCCCTAGAGGTTTAACCTCTTACAAGCAAAAGTTACTTAAACTGTGTTTGGTATAATTAGGTCTATTATAGTTGCTCTGTTAACCAATATAATTAAGTTAAATAGAAACTAAATAAATTTTGTACTAAATAAATACTCTTTAACTTTAATATAGAGGTTACCTGTTTGTCTATTAATATTTATTAAAAACAAGAAAAGTTAGCTAAGCTCTAAAATTCTTTAACTAAGGAGCTAAAAAAGAATTTTTCTCTTTAGCTATATTTTTAAAAAGTTATTAAATAGGGTAACTTTCTTTTTAAGTTTAATCTCTAGCTTATTAATAATTCTTCCCTGCCTAGTAGTCTAGGTAGCCCTGGTAAAATTTTGCTACTATTCTTTAAGTATTCTTTAAGTACTTAATAGATTTCTAAGTATTTTTTAAGGTAGGGTATTCTTTCTATTTTACTAGATAGTAGGCTATTTTACTAATCTCCCTGTACCCTAGAATTTCTTTAACCTTGTATTTCTGTTACTTATTCTTAATTTCTATATTAATAGTTTTAGCATTCTAGGGTGCTTTTTTAATTAACAAGATATAAAAGACAGAATAGATCTATATTTTTTCTAAAAGTTAGAGTTTATAGTTAACCTTGCTAATTTTCTCTAAAATTTTAAATAGTTCTAATTTTCTATAATTTAATTTATTGTTTAGTTATCTTGTTTTAATATTTTTTTGTAGTAGAAAAACTTTCTCCCCCTTCTTAAAGATTAGTGCCTCCTGGCACTGCCTGTTATAGTAGTACTCTATATATTTTGCAAGGAAGTCTATATTCTCTAATAATTGTCTATAGAGTCTATAAATCTAATTTGCTAAAATAGTAGCTTGTTATATCTATATTTTGTAGTTATACAGTACTCTAATAATTTCTGGGTATTTACTATAGTTAATATAGAATAGTAATTTATTTATAGTTATATTTTTTGCACTGTTATATACAAACTATACCATTGGTAATAACTTAACCTAGTTATTCTGCTGGTAGTTAAGGTAGCACCTTAAGTACTATTTTAATATCTAATTAAGCTATTCTATCTATCTATCTATCTATAGGTAGTAGGCTATTAATATTCTTTATTTAATTCCTAGTTTGGCAAGTAGTATCCTCCAAAACTTTAATATAAAGTATATATCTTAGTTTAATATAATTTCTCTTAGTAAACTATAATTAGCTATTATATTTCTAATAACTCTATAAGCTATTACAGGTATATCTATTTTCTCTTTTATAGGTATAAAGTAAGTATACTTTGTTAACCTATCTATTATAACTATAATTAAGTTATAGACATTGTCTAATCCTAGTTTTCTTAATCTAGGTAATTTAACAATAAAGTCTATTATAACTAATTCCTAAGATTCTTTTGGTGCTTGGAGTAGTTACAGTATACTGTATAGTCTATATTGGCTTGTTTTATTCTGTAGGTATATCTTATACCTTCCAATATAGGTTTATACTGTGTTCTATAGTCTAGGCCAGTAGTATATTTATATAATTTATTTAACTATCTTTTTAATTCTAAAATATTCTATTGTTTTTTTATTGTAATATTCTTAAACCACTCTGTTTTGTAATGGTTTAGGGATATAGATAAGGCTATAGTATTAGAGTAACTAATTACTATTTTCTATATTTTTTTTATTAACTCTAAGGGTATATCTATTCTTTTTAAGTACTTCTTTTATTTTGTTCCAAAGGGTTAGCTCTAGGGCTAGTGCTTTAGTTACCCTAATAGCTTCTTTTGCTAATCTAAGGTTTTTAGAGTTATATTTTAGTAGTGTCTTCCTTTCCCTTTGTTTCTCCATTAGGTCTGGTCTTTAACTTAGGGTATCTATCCATGCATTGTTAGTGCCTTTGCAATACTGTATTCTAAAGTTATATATAGACAATATCTCTAACTATTTTACTTACTGTCTGGTAAGCTTCTTTGTTATTATAAAGTATTGTAGGTTTATATAATCTAATATTACAGTAACTATATATTTTGCTTCTTTAAGGTATACTCTCTATTTTTTTAAAGCTATAACAATAGCTAATAACTTTTTATTATATATATTGTAATTCTGTTTGGTGGGTGTTATTTTTTGTACAAAACAGACAATAAGTTATATTTATCTATATTTATCTAGTTATTACAGTTAAGCCCCAATAGTATAATTTAAAGTATCTATATCTATAAAGCTTATTCTCTCTAGATTATAGTATACTTATATATTACCCTTCTAGAATATATTTTTAATCTAGTTAAAACCTTTTTATTATTCTTTTCCCTACTTAAACTCTTGGTCCTTCTTAAATAGTCTTGTAAGTAGTATTGCTATATCTAAGAATCCAGTAATAAATTATTAATAGTAGTTTACTAGTCTATAGAAAGCCTGTACTTCCCTAACTATTATTTGTATAGACTAATTAAGTACTTTGTTAATTTTCTCTTGTACTATCTAGATTTTCTCTATTAATATAATATATCCTAGAAACTTAATCTTCTTCTAAAAGAAACTATACTTCTCTAGTTTAAGTAGTATATTGTTTATCTAAAGTTTTCTAAGTACTTGTATTACTTTTTTAATATAATTCTCTCTTGTACTTGCAGTGTAGATTAATATATTATCCAAGTATATAACTATAAATTTATCTAAGTAGTCCTGTAATATATAGTTTATTATTGCTTGGAAGCTTACCAGTGCATTGGTAAATCCAAAAGGTATAACTAGGTATTTATAAAAGCTATATCTTGTTTAGAATACTGTCTTCTATTTATTGTCCTTCTTAATCTAGATATAACTATATTTAACCCTTAAATCTAGGGTAGTAAACTACTTTACTTCTCTAAATCTATTCTATATTTCTTTAATTAAAGGTAAGGGGTATTGGTTCTTAATTATAATACTGTTAAGTTATTAATAATTTATATATAGTTATAATTCTCTACTTTTCTTAGGTATAAACAAGATTAGGTATTCTGCTAGTAATATAGATAGTCTAATATATTCCTTCTTTAGGTTCTTATAGATATATTTTTGGAGCACCTCTAACTCCTTTAGTAAAAGCCTATATATAGGGCAATGTATTAGTTTCTTTCCTTTCTAAAGAGGTATTTTATAATTTTATTTATTGTAAAGTAGTAGAGCCTATAAATCTAGTTTCTTTCTAAACATTGCCTTAAATTTCTAATACTCTGTAGATATTTTCTTTATAGTTCCCTAAGGTAAATTCTAATTCTTAACTTTGTCTAAGTTATTGTATATATCTTTATTAGGTAGTTTCTCTATAGCCTAAATACCTTTTTAATTTAGTGCCAAGCTTCTGCCTTCTCTTCTAAGCCTGTGGTAGCTAAGGTCTAAGCTTGCTAAGAGGTTAGGGTATCTATAAGTCTATTGCTGTACTTACCCTTGTTTCCAGCTTATCTCTAGATTATATTTCTATAACTATAGAAATTCTAGAATTATTTTTTGGCTTTCTAGATTTATTATATTTATTTAAATCTCTTTAATATAGTTTTCTATTTATAGTATAAGTCTACCTATACTTTTTATTATATATCTAAGTTCTCTGTTTATTATTCCTAAGTTATATAGGTCTTATATATAGAGTACTATTTTGTTGTCTCTAGTATATTGTTTATTAATAAAGTTTTCCATAGCTCTAGAATCTAGTAAGGCCTGTATACTTAGTTTTTCTAGATATACTGCAAAATCTAGTTATTTCTTTATTCTCTCTATTGTAGTAGCTATTCTATTAAATTATTTAATTCCTTGTTTAATAACTTCTCCACTGGGTTTAGACTCTATTCTAGGGGAGTCTAGTAGTTTTTTAATTTAAGGTCTTTAGAGCTAGAGCTATTGGCTCTGTTTATTTATAGTAGTTATAATGGGTTATCTGCTATACCTTCTAATACTATAACCTAGTATTATACTATAGAAGTATACTATTTAAATACTTCTATTCTATATCTATATCTTTCTTAAAGCCTTTCTGCTTTTTATTTCTATATAGTAGTCTGTATTATTAATGCAAGGGGTCTTGTATATTAAATATTAAAGTATAGTATTAGCTTTTTCTTTCTATAAATAGAATACTAATAATGTTATCTATCCTTAATATAAGTTATAGGTGGTGTTAGAAACTATTCTGCTCTAGTCTTCTCTGCTAGATATTCCTAATATATATTTTAATAGTAATATATCCAACTAATTGTTCTATACTATAGATAACTAAGGTCTAATTAGTAGTTCTGTCTATACTTGTTAGTTATTATAGTTGGTTTGCAATTAATCTACTATATTACTAATTACTATAGATATTTAGGCCAATATCTTGTAACTATCTTGTTATTTATATATCTAGGATACTGGTCTTCCCAGTACACAAGCTATAATCTTGCTATATATATATACCCCACTAAATTTAGGTTAATTTATACATTATAGATATATATAATACTTGTTAATTTATTCTATTTCTTAGTACTCTTAGAACTTTCTAATAAATCTAAGTTCTCTGTCTTGGGGATCTCTACTCCTTTCTTTTTATTGTCTAGAGATATTAATTCTTCTAACTTTGCTTGTATAGATTCTAAGTATTCTATGCAATATATTTTTTTTGCTAACTAAGGAAACTATCTAGCTCCTTTTTTTTTAGATCTATATATAGAATATTTATTGTAGCAGTAGAATATCTAATCTATAAAGTTATATCTAGGTTTCTTTTAATTACCTTTTTTAATTATTTTATAGCCTTTATTGGCCTGCTTAGTGTCCTTATACTTTCTATAGTTATAAACTATATATACTTCTCTTAATCTATATTCTAGGTATTCTTTATAGCCTCTAATATACTTTTCTTTTAGTTTCTAAAGTTGTCTATGCAGACTATACTTATAATACTATATAGAATACTTAGTATATTATAGATATCTAATATCCTGGATTTTGGTATACTTCTGGTTCCAATAGTAATTATATTTAAGTAGTATTATTGTTCCTTAGTTATACTTCTCCTTATATTCTCTTTAGTATAACTTCTAATATTCTTCTAGTGTTTCTTTGGGTGTCTAATGTTCTATAGCCCTAAGAACTTATAGTTAACTAGTTAGTTAGCCATTGTTATATTTACTTTAACCCTTGTTAGTAAAAGTTCTAATCTATTTTCCATTGGCCTTTCTCTTTTGGTACTTATTGGCTTAATGCCCTAGTTTTTTACAGTAGAAATATAGGTTCTTTTCTTGGCAGTATTTTATCTTTTTATCTAGTTATTTTTAGAGTACATTAATCTCTATAGGGTTACTGTGGTTGTATTTTCTTCTACTATACCTAATAGTATTTTTCTATTTCTTTCCCTCTTGTTAAATCTCATTAAATTTAAAAAGTAAATTATTAATCTATATTACCTCTTTAATTATCTTTTCTAGATTATTAGATTTAGTGTTAAGGACCTTAAATCTTACTTATAGTTTAAGTCCCTATTTAAATAGCTTTATATTAATAGATAGATTCTGCTATTAAGTAAGTTTAATAAATTAGGTAAACCTTACTATATACTTAGCTACTAATTTTTTTTACTATAATTCTATAATCTTTTGTTTAATAGTATATTGTCTATCTAGGTCTCTAAATATCTTCTTAAGGGTTATAGTAAATTTATTAAAGGTTTAGTATATCCTTATAGCTAACTCTAATAGTATTCTGCTTAGATTTTCTTTCTTTTTTATCTATTCTTCTATATAGGGCTTAAACTAATCTAAGGCCCTTCTATAAAGGTAGAATTCTATAATTTTAACCTTATATTGCTTGTTAAGAGATCCCTAGGGAAATTCTATAAAGTATATATAGTACTAAGCTAGGAATCCCTAAATCTTGTTTTATTTACTGTAGAACTTATTAAGTTTATTGTTTAAACTTACTATCTTTCCTTGGGTTTTTGCTTATTGCAAAGCTTGTTTAAGTTCTATAATCTTTCTACCTAGCTGCTTGTAGCTGGTAGTGGTGGCTAATATAGTAAATTCTTCTGCTATATTATTAAAGCTTTTTTTTATAGAATATAACTTACTAGAAATATATTCCTTGGAATTACTTTAACTAAACTATTTATTAACCTTAAGTATTAGGGTTTTTCTTTTTCTATTAAACAGTAGGGGTAATTAATATATTACTAACTTAAGGTTCTCTATATCTCTAAGAACAAGGTTTAGATCCAACAAAACCTCTTTAAAGTTATAGCTAGTAATTTAACTAATAGCTATAGACTATAGATATAGGCTAAAGAAAAGAAGATAAAGCAATACCCTTCTTCTAAATATAAACTAGACTAGGGGTAATACCAGTATAGGCAGTGTATAGGGTTTAGTTAAAGAAATAAAGTAATATAACTAATTCTAAGTTTTTTTTCTATAGGTCTATACCTTAGGTGTTTCTCCTTGGAATTATACAATATTTGGTAAAGACTTTAAAGAACAAAGTAGAAAGTAATTTCTATTCTAAATCTAAGTAATAAAAAAAATTAATTATAATTAAAAGAATAAATCTTTTTAATTCTAAGGGTAAATAAGTATCTATATATATATTTCTAAAAAGTACCCTTCTCTAGGCTTTTACTAAAGTACCCTAAGGGTACTTTTCTTTAAAGTACTGTAGTGTTACTTTTATATAAAGTACTATAGGGGTACTTTATTGCTAAGTTCTCTATTGGTACTTTTTCTTTTATTATATAACTTAGAGTATCCTTGTTTCTATATTATATAATATAAGTAACTCTTAGCCAATTGTATTTCTCCCTTTAACTGTGCTGCATGGCTAAACTCCTAGTCTGTAATATATACAGTACAGAAAAGATACTTAGTATAAATAGCTAGAAACACTAGAAATATTAACTTAGAGTAAAAATTTTTTGCTCTTAAATTATAAAGGTAATATTAGTTATATAGTCTTAAAATTTAGATATATTGTTTGGCTAATATAGGTATATACAGTATCTAATTTCCAGAAGATTTAGACTAATATTAGTAGTATAAATAAATAAATAAATAAATAAATTAATACACCCTGAGCCTTAAGGGCCATTGGGAACTGCTAGACTAGTATATACATGCATTATTGAGCCTGCTTTCTCAACATCAAGCCTACCCAGTATTCCTGTGCAGTCAGGAATTGACAGTTCTTCAAAACAAGACAAATAGAGCAACAAAAGCCAAATAACAAAAGGAGATACAAAAGGTTATACAAAACAAACAAAATAAAATAAAACCAGTAAAGAGAGTAGATAGTACAGGGCTTTTAGTATACAATAAAGGAAAACTATTGCCTATTTTGGCTATACAAAGAAAAGAAAAGAAAAGAGAGGTATAGTAGAAATATATAGAATAAAATAGAAAAGAGAGAGATAGAGAAATAGAGAGATAAAGTAAAAGTAAAAGCAAAAGAAAATAGTATAATAAAGAGAATAAAAGTAATACAAGCAAGCAGGCTGCCTTCTATATTCTATAGAACAAAGAATTTGCTAAATAGAACTGTGGCAGAATTCTCTGTTGGAGCCACCACCTAGTTAGGTAGTTAATTCCCTTTGCACTTCCCAAGAGCCTTTTTAAGTCTATAGAGCCTGTTTAAGCCTTTAAGGCCTCCCTTTCTAGGGTATATTTCTTACAGTATATAGTAATATGTACTGGAGTCTCTTGACCTCTTCTATAAGAGCATAGAGGGCTATTATAGCCAGGAACCCCTTGTTTATAGAGAAAAGCAGCTAGACCAATCTTTCTAGTTCTAAGCTATATAGCTAGAGAGTATTGAGCCTTCTGGAGACCCCTATAAAGGTCTAGAGGTCTAGAATCTGGAGTTAGGTGGTAGTGGTTAATTCTAAGGTTTAGTTCCCTAGTAATTCCACTCCATTTCTTTCTCCAGAGAGCTAGTATTGCCTCTCTAGCCTGTGTCTTACTAGAGGACTTATTGCTCTGGTTTAAACCTTTGCCTAACCAAGAATTCCACTAATTCTCTGTAGTCTCTTCTGGATACCTAATCTTTCTATTAAGCTGGTTCCAGTTCTGGTGGTTTCTTGGTTCTTGAAGCTTTGTCTGAATTGTAAGGCATTTCTCTTTAATAAGGTTTTCAATCCTTGAGCCTGCTGTTTTCCTTCTATATAGAGTAACCTGGGCATCTAAAACTAGGTTTAGAGGGGCAATTCCAGTGCCTGTTTCCAATGCATGGATTGGAGTAGCTCTAAAACCTCCACTAACTATCCTTAGAGCATTGTTTTGGAAGGTTTCTAGCTTTTTAGCTAATCCTTTGGAATTTCCATCCAGGGTAGGTGTATGCCAGGCTATAGAGGCATAGGTTATTACTGGTAGAACTACTGTTTTATATAGTAGTCTTCCTTCCTCCAATGGAATACCCCAGGTAGAGCCAGTTAACCTAGCTAGTGCATTGGATTGGGTAGCCAATTTCCTCTCTATTGCTTTGTAATGCTGTGACCAATTTAACCTAGAATCTAGAAATAGACCAAGAATTCTAAGACTCTCTTGTAGTTAAATAGTTATATTGGTTCCCTCTAAAACTAGTAGTTTTCCAAGGTTAAACCTTCTAGTATTTCTTAAAAAATGCATTAGAGAGTACTTTTCAGGGGCAAACCTAGCTCTATATTTCTTTGCCCAGGCAATACACCTTCCATGGACTCTATTTAAGGCTCTTGTAGTCTGCTCAGTGGATTTTCCATAGGCTATAATGTTTATATTATTACTGAAGCCTATACTTAATACTTTCTGGTGCTCTGGATTGCATAGATCCACCAATTTAGCATTGTAGAAGAGAAATAGAATTGCAGACATACAAGATCCTTGGGGGGTTCTAGCAGAAATATTAAATATCTTGGAAGGTTTATTTTTAAACCAGAGAATAGAGACTCTATCCTGCATAAAGCTTTTAACCCAGTCTACTAGAGATTCTGGAATACCCTTTTTCTTTAGGATATAGACTAGCCTTTCTGGAATAACATGGTCAAAGGCTCCAGTTATATCCAGGGAAAGAATAGAGGCTATACCTCTCTCCAATGGGTTTCCCTGCCATACAGTTCTGATTGCACCCAGTAGTAAATCTAAAGCATGGGTAGTTAAATGGCCTTTTCTAGCTCCAAATTGGGTGGCAGGAAGAAGACTATACTTCTTAGCTATATTCTGGAGCCTTCTAGCTGTAACCCCTTCTATAACCTTTTCCAGAGTATTTAGAAGTACTACAGGCCTCCATGCTTTGGCAATAGAGTAGTCTGGTCTTCCAGGCTTTCTTAAAACTACTGTTTTAGCAGTTTTAAAGATCTTTGGATAGTATTGCCAATTCCAACATCCCTCTATAAGGATTTGCATTGGTTTATAGAGGGAAGGTCCTAAGGCTTTTAAAAATCCATTAGGAATACTATCCAGGCCAGGGGCTTTCCAGGAGGCTGTTGTCTTTATAAATTGGCCAATCTCTTTCTCTGTAGGAGGCTCTAGGTCTTCTAGAGTAGCTGGAAAGCTAGTATCCTCCTCTATATCTTCTAAGTCTGCCTCTGGAAGCTGGGGAAAGAATTAAGTTGCAAATTCCTGAGATTTTTGCTGGTATGTAGTGGCTAAACCTCCATTATTGGCTTTTAGGGAGGGAACTAAGGGTAGTTCTATAGGTAAGTGGCTTTTTAACCTTCCCTACCTTGCTAGTTTCTACAAAACTGTTCTATCTTCCCTAAGCCTGTGGGTAAATTGTCTAAATTGGAATCTTTTAGACTCTTTAATAGCTTTTTTTGGCTTTGGCAGCTTGTTTAATTAGGTTTGGATGGGCAGCCCTTGCTCTAAGACTTCTCTCCTCCTGAATTAGACTATCAATCTCTTAATTCCACCAGGGAGTAGCTTTTTGGCTTGGTTTAGAGTTTTCTCTTGTTTTTGGAACAGTAATCTCAGCAATACTAAGGATTTTTTGCTGTAAATAGAAGGCATACTGCTCTACCTCTTCCCTGTTATTTAGGCTATTTGGAAACCAGATATTTTGGGCTAGATTTTGGACTTCTTCTTGATTGGCATCCTTCCATTTGTACCTTCTTTGATTTGGCTGGTCTAGCACTGTTTCTAGGTCAAAATCCAATGCTATAAGCATGTGGTCAGACCCATGTTAAAGATTTCCAGGGGTAGATATAGAAATAAGCTTGTTTGCTATATCTATAGAGCCAAAAGAAAGATCAATGGTTGTCTTAGAAGGGTGCCTAATCCATGTAGGTATTTTAGAGGGGGTGAGTAGCTCTAGGCCTAGACTAGCTGTAATTTCCAATATATCCTTTGCCATTTTGTGGGTTTCAGTGGATTCCATAGCATTCCAAAGAGAATGGTGAAGATTAAAGTCTCCCAGCAGAATATTAGAGCTAGTATTTAGTTCCAATTCTTGAAGCTTATAGATAGAGGATAGCCTATCTATAGTACTGTGTGCTCCTGGGGGTGGTAAATATATATTTATAACCTTAATCTCTTTTTCTTCTTCCAAAATTGTAAGAATTGCAATGTTTGGACATGGAAAGTTTACTAACCAGGTTCCAGGCTTGTATAGAGAGGTATTTAGTAGAAAGCAGGCATTTGTATGGAATTTGTCTGGATATAGGGGTAACCACTGGGTACTAGACCTTCCTATAGTCTGAAATAGTCTAGTATCCTTCCAAGGTTCCTGAATAGCTATAAATTGGAAGTTAAATAGCTGTGGATCCCCTATTATTCCAAGCATAATATCCTTGCTTAGGTGGGTGTTATATTGAGCTACCCTTATTGAGAATTAGCAGGATTCTGGCTTGCCTCTGGATTTTCTTCTGTAGTATCCATTTTACTTGCTAATTTAGGCTGATTCTGAGATTCAGTCTGAAATAGTGTCTCTATTCTTGAATGGGAATTTGCAGCAGTTCTCTGGGTAATTTCTAGGCCTGAAGGCCTTCCCCTCTTCCTAGTAGTTTGGGTAGAAGGTTCTAACCTAGTTCTTTTGCTAGGCTGGAGCTGGGATGCTTTAAAAGGGGTTGGCTCTCCTAATTGAATTGGAACCTTATTCTCCTGCCTACTAGCAAAGAATTTGGGCTTATTTTCTTTAGCCAGGGCTATTCTCTCTGTTTCTACCTTGTGCTTAGGGCATTGCATGTCTCTAGAAGTATGTTTTCCTTGGCAGTTAGAGCACCTAGCCCTAGAGAGATCCCCTTTTAGGGGGCAATGTTCAAATTTATGGTCTCCCTTAGAGCAGAAACTACATTTGGAGGCCTTAGTACAGTATCTAGCTTGGTGGCCATACCCCTGGCATTTATAGTACCTAGAAACTAGGCATGTAGAGTCAAATAGCTCTACAGTTTTAAGCTTATTCTTAATAACTAGCCCATTGTTAATTAGGTGGTTAGCCTGCTCAGGGGTTTGGAGATCTAGGAGCATAGAGCCAGACTTTTTAGTATTCTTTAGAGTGGCTCTTCTCCAGTGAAATTGCTGGATTCTAAGAAACCCTTTAAGATTAGGGTTATACTTTAGAATATTGGCTTTTCTAATTTCTTGTTGGTCCTGTTTAAAGGCTTCTTTGTGTACTCTATGTACTAGAACTATATATCTTCTAGTATAGACCTTGTTTTCTTCTTGCTTGCCAAAGGTATTAAGCTATACCTTATTTACTTTAGCCCTATCCTTAGTAGCTGCATTCTTAGCTACTAGAATAATCTCAGAGCTAGCTAGTCTCCTAGCCCCTAAGAAAAGTTCAATTCCATGCTTTTTAGTGGTTTTATTGATCTTTGCAAGGGCTGTTGCATGTGGAATAGTAGCTAGAAGTTTAGCCAGGGCAGGACTTCTAACTTTTAGCTCTTAAAGCTGCTGGGGGGTAGGCTGCTTTTCCTTTGGTGGAATTCCATTCTTAGCTATACTAGTATAGCTAGGGAGGCTCTGGGGGGCAGGTATTGGTGGTTGGGGTGGTTGGGGGGGTGGAGGTTGCTCTAATATTGTTTTTAGAGCCTCCAGGCTAAATTGGCCTAATTCTGCTTGAAGCTTGGTAACCCCATTATGGTTGGGGCCTAGATCTTGAAGAACTAAGTTAATTCCTTCTTGCATAGTTGTAATAGCTTGACTAAGGTTCTTTCTTTTTTGAGCTAAATTTCTAGCTTTTGGGTTCACTGGCTTTGCTCCAATTCTCTGGGGACTCTCCCCTAAGCTTTAAAAGCTGCCTGTGTTTAATGGAGTAGGTATTTTAGCTAGAAGTACTAGGTTTACTAGCTAGGGAAAGGATTCTGGCTGCAGTAGTACTAACTTTTTGCTTAGAAGTAGTAAACTAAGGTGTATTGCCTTGCAAGCTTACTATACTTTACTAGTTTTTAGAGAGAACTAGTAAACTAAATACCTTTTTAAGCAAAAGGTAGAAAACTTTACAAAAAGGAGGGGAGGTAGTGTATACAAAAGGGGGAAAAAGATTTCTAGAATCAAGCTCTATAAGCTATTCTAGCAGTAATTTATTTTGGAGGGGAATTACCAATCCCAGAAGCTTCTTTGGAGGGAAAACTTCAAAAACCAACTAGAAATATCTAAATCTAAAGCTACTGTACCAGTGGCTATACCACCAAGGCACTAGTAGAGATAGAAATAGGTGTATAACTAGTAAAAGTAAAATAGTAGTTAAAGAAAAAGGGGTAGTGCTAATACCTCTGTTTTTAGTCTAGAAAAGCAGAGAAAAACCTTAATCTAGCTAAAGTTCTAGAACTAAAGCCAGCAAGAAAGGACTAAACAAAGAAAAAGGTCTCCCTAAGGAATAAAGCTAGTTCTTAACTAATACTGGGCTAAACCAGGTCCACTAGTAGAACTAGACTAGTTTTAGTAAGTTAAAACTAGTAAAAGGTAGGGCATTCTATTTTATAGACCCAAAATATCTAAACTGGGTAATAGTTTTTGCAGAGAACTATTAAACTAAGCAGTCTTGTTTAAGCCTGTAATTGCGGGAACAGGACTAAGGCCAATACAAACTATAGTAAAGCCTTTTAGGTATAGTAAGGAAAGTAGAAAAGATTGATAGAGAGGTTGGTAGAAAGGTTGGTTGCTGGAGCAATAAAAGGAGGGTACTGCTCCTGCAGTTTGCATGGTGTTTGTAGTGTGTGGCGCCGAAAAGGTACTTGGCGTAAATGTCTGGGAACACTAGAAATGCTGGTTTAGGGTAAAAATTTTTCGTTCGCGAATTGTGAAGGCAATATTGGTTGCACAGTCTTGAAATTTGGATATATTGTTCGGCTAGTATAGGTGTACGCTGTATCCAATTTCCAGAAGATTTGGACTAATATTGGTGGTGTAGTGGAGGGAAATGTCCCTCTTCTGTTAATGGATTGGTGAAATCACCTTTTCATCAACAGCACCCCCAATACAGGGCTGATTGGCCTAAAATTTGGATGGTAGCCTTTGTAAGAGACAGGCTTTCGATTGAACCTATTTTTGACATAAAATTCCAAGAATTGACTGAGTTTGGATTCCGGCGTGTTTTAAATAACTTAAATACTTAGGTATATCTAATATTAGTAGTATAGTAAAGGAAAATATTCTTTTTCTATTAATAGATTGGTAAAATTACCTTTTTATTAATAGTACCCCCAATATAGAGTTAATTAGCCTAAAATTTAGATAGTAGCCTCTGTAAGAGATAGGCTTTTAAATAAACCTATTTTTAATATAAAATTCCAAGAATTGGCTAAGTTTAGTTTCTAGTATATATTTATTTTTATTAACCTTAGAATATTTTACTTTAGTTTTATAAAATTAGTTAAATTACTAAAAGATTTTTTATTATATAATAATAATAATATAATAATAAATTAATACACCCTGAGCCTTAAGGGCCATTGGGAGCTGCTAGACTAGTATATACATGCTTTATTGAGCCTGCTTTCTCAGCATTAAGCCTACCCAGTATTCCTGTGCAGTTAGAAATTGACAGTTCTTCAAAACAAAACAAATAGAGCAACAATAAACAAAATAACTTGCAAGAACACAAAGGTTATACAAAACAAACAAAATAAAGGAAAAACCAATAAAGAGAGTAGATAGTACAGGGCTTTTAGTATATAATAAAGGAAAACTATTGCCTATTTTGGCTATACAAAGAAAAGAAAAGAGAGGTATAGTAGAAATATATAGAATAATATAGAAGAGGAGAGAGAGAGATAGAGAAATAGAAAGAATAAAGTAAAAGTAGAAGAAGATAGTACAATAAAGAGAATAACAGCAATACAAGCAAGCAGGCTGCCTTCTATATTCTATAGAACAAAGAATTTGCTAAATAGAACTGTGGCAGGATTCTCTGTTGGAGCCACCACCTAGTTAGGTGGTTAATTCCCTTTGCACTTCCCAAGAGCCTTTTAAAGTCAATAGAGCCTGATTGAGCCTTTAAGGCCTCCCTTTCTAGGGTATACTTCTCACAGTATATAGTAACATGGACTGGAGTTTCTTGACCTCTTCCACAAGAGCATAGAGGGCTATTATAGCCAGGAACCCCTTGTTTATAGAGAAAAGCAGCTAGACCAATCTTTCTAGTTCTAAGCTATATAGCTAGAGAGCACTAAGCTTTTTGGAGACCTCTATAAAGGTTTAGAGGTCTAGAATCTAGAGTTAGGTGGTAGTGGTTAATTCTAAGGTCTAGTTCCCTAGTAACTTTACTCTATTTCTTTCTCCAGAAAGCTAGTATTGCCTCTTTAGCCTGAGATTTGCTAGAGGACCTATTCTCTTGCCTTAATCCATTCCTTAGCCAGAGATTCCACCAATTCTCTAGAGTTTCCTCTGGATGCCTAATCTTTTTATTAAGCTGGTTCCAGCATTGGTGGTTCCTTAGTTCTTAAAGCTTTGTCTAAATTCTAAGGCATTTCTCTTTAATAAGGTTTTCAATCCTAGAGCTTGCTGTTTTCCTTCTATATAGAGCAACCTAGGCATCTAAAACTAGGTTTAGGGGGGCAATTCCAGTGCCTGTTTCCAATGCATGGATTGGAGTAGCCCTAAAACCTCCACTAACTATCCTTAGAGTATTATTTTGGAAGGTCTCTAGCTTCTTAGCCAATCCTTTGGAATTTCCATCCAGAGTAGGTGTATGCCAGGCTATAGAGGCATAGGTAATTGCTGGTAGAACCACTGTTTTATATAGTAGTCTACCTTCCTCCAATGGAATACCCCAGGTAGAGCCAGTTAACCTAGCCAATGCATTGGTTTGGGTGGCTAATTTTCTCTCTATTGCTTTGTAATGCTGTGACCAATTTAACCTAGAATCTAGAAATAGACCCAGAATTCTAAGACTCTCTTGTAGTTAAATAGTTATATTGGTTCCCTCCAAAACTAGTGGTTTTCCAAGGTTAAACCTTCTAGTATTTCTTGAAAAATGCATTAGAGAGTACTTCTCAGGGGCAAACCTAGCCCCATGCCTCTTTGCCCAGGCAATACACCTTCTATGGACTCTATTTAGGGCCCTAGTAGTCTGCTCAGTGGACTTTCCATAGGCTATAATGTTTATATTATTACTAAAGCCTATACTTAATACCTTCTAGTGCTCTGGATTGCATAGATCCACCAATTCAGCATTATAGAAGAGAAATAGAATTGCAGACATATAAAACCCCTGAGGAGTTCCAGCATAGATATTAAAGGTTTTAGAAGCCTTATTTTCAAACCAAAGAATAGAGGCTCTATCCTGCATAAAGCTTCTAACCCAACCTATTAGAGACTCCGGAATACCCTTTTTCTTTAGAATATAGACTAGCCTGTCTGGAATAACATAGTTAAAGGCTCCAGTTATATCCAAAGAAAGAATAGAGGCTACACCTCTCTCCAATAGGTTTCCCTGCCATACAGTTCTAATTGCACCCAGTAGTAGGTCCAAAGCATGGGTGGTTGAATGCCCTTTTCTAGCTCCAAATTAGGTAGCAGGAAGAAGACTATATTTCTTAGCTATATTCTGGAGCCTCCTAGCTATAACTCCTTCTATAACCTTTCCCATAGTATTTAGAAGTACTACAGGCCTCCATGCCTTAGCTATAGAGTAGTCTGGCCTCCCAGGTTTTCTTAAAACCACTGTTTTAGCAGTTTTAAAAATCTTTGGATAGTACTGCCAATTCCAGTATCCCTCTATAAGGATTTACATTGGTTTATAGAGGGAAGGTCCTAAGGCTTTTAAAAATCCATTAGAAATACTATCCAGGCCAGGGGCTTTCCAAGAGGCTATTGCCTTTATAAATTAGCCAATCTCTTTTTCTGTAGGGGGCTCTAGGTTCTCTAAAGCAGCTGGAAAGCTTATATCCTCCTCTATATCTTCTAAATCTGCCTCTGGAAGCTGGGGGAAGAATTGGTTTGCAAATTCCTAAGATTTCTGCTGGTATATAGTAGCTATCTCTCCATTGCTAGTCTTTAAAGAGAAAACTAAGGGTAGCTCTATAGGTAAGTAGCTCCTTAGTCTTCCCCACCTTGCTAGTTTCCACAAAACTGCTCTATCTTCTCTAAGCCTGTAGGTAAATTGTCTAAATTGGAATCTTTTAGACTCTTTAATGGCCTTTTTCTTGGCTTTGGCAGCTTGTTTAACTAGGTCTGGGTGGGCAGCCCTTGCCCTAAGGCTTCTCTCTTCCTGAATTAAACTAGCAATCTCTTAATTCCACCAGGGAGTAGCTTTTTGGCTTGGTTTGGAGTTTTCTCTTGTTTTTAGAACAGTAATCTTAGCAATACTAAGGATTTTTTGCTGTAAATAGAAGGTATACTGCTCTACCTCTTCCCTGCTATTTAGGCTGTTTGGAAACCAGATATCCTGGGCTAGATTTTGAACCTCTTCTTGGTTAGCCTCCTTCTATTTATACCTGCTTTGATTTGGTTGGTCTAGCACTGTTTCTAGGTCAAAATCCAATGCTATAAGCATGTGGTCAGATCCATGCTAAAGATTCCCAGGGGTAGATATAGAGATAAGCTTATCTGCTATATCTATAGAGCCAAAGGATAGATCAATAGTTGTTTTAGAAGGATGCCTGATCCATGTAGGCATTTTAGAGGGGGTAAGCAGCTCCAGGCCTAAACTAGCTATAATTTCCAATAGATCTTTTGCCATTTCATGGGTTTCAGTGGATTCCATAGCATTCCAAAGAGAATAGTGAAGATTAAAGTCTCCCAGCAGAATATTAGAGCTTGTATTTAGTTCTAATTCTTGAAGCTTATAGATAGGGGAGAGCCTATCTATAGTTCTATAGAACTCTGGGGGTGGTGAGTATATATTTATAACTTTAATCTCTTTCCCTTCTTCCAAAATTGTAAGAATTGCAATATTTGGACATAGAAAATCTATTGACCAGGTTCCAGGTTTGCATAGAGAGGTATTTAACAAGAAGCAGGCATTTGTATAGAATTTATCTGGATATAGAGGTAGCTACTAAGTACTAGACCTTCCTATAGTTTGAAATAGTCTAGTACTCTTCTAAGGTTCCTGTATAGCTATAAAGTAGAAGCTAGAGAACTGTGGATCTCCTACTATTCCATGTATAATGTCATCTCTTAGGTGAGTGTTATATTGAGCCACCTTTATTGAGAATTAGAGGGATTCTGGCTTGCCTCTGGATTCTTCTCTATGGTATCCATCTTACTTGCTAATTTAGCCTGATTCTGGAATTCAGCCTGAAATAGTGTCTCTATTCTTAAATAGGAATTTGCAGCAGTTCTCTAGGCAATCTCTAGACCTAAAGGCCTTCCTCTCTTTCTAGTAGCCTGGGTGGAAGGATCTAACCTAGTCCTTTTGCTACTAGATTGGAGCTGGGATGCTTCAAAAGGTATTGGTTTCCCTAATTGGATTGGAAGCTTGTTTTCCTGCCTGCTAGCAAAGAATTTAGGCTTATTCTCTTTAGCTAAAGCTATTCTCTCTGTTTTAACCTTATGTTTAGGGCATTGTATATCTCCAGAGGTGTATTTTCCTTGGCAATTAGAGCACCTAGCTCTTGAGAGGTCTTCCTTTAGGGGGCAATGCTTAAATCTATAGTCTCCTTTGGAGCAGAAACTATATTTGGGGGCTTTAGTACAGTACCTAGCTTGGTGGCTATACCCCTGGCAGTAATAGCACCTAGAAACTAGGTATATAGAGTTAAATAGCTCTACAGTTTTAAGCTTATTCTCAATAACTAGCCCATTGTTAATTAGGTAGTTAGCTTGCTTAGGGGTTTGGAGATCTAGAAGTATAGAGCCAGACTTCTTAGTATTCTTTAGAGTAGCTTTTCTTCAGTGGAATTGCTAAATCCTAAGAAACCCTTTAAGATTAAGGTTATACTTTAGAATATTGGCTTTTCCAATTTCTTGCTGGTCCTGTTTAAAGGCCTCTTTGTATACCCCATGCACTAGAACTATATACCTTCTAGTATAGACCTTGTTTTCCTCTTGCTTACCAAAGGCATTAAGCTATACCTTGTTTGCTTTAGCTCTATCCTTGGTAGCTGCATTCTTAGCCACTAGAATAATCTTAGAGCTAGCTAGTCTTCTAGCTCCTAAGAAAAGTCCAATTCTATGCTTTTTGGTAGTTTTATTGATCTTTGCAAGGGCTGTAGTATGTAGAATAGTAGCTAGAAGTTTAGCTAGGGCTGGGCTTCTAATCTTTAGCTCTCTAAGCTACTGGGGGGTTGGAAGCTTCTTCTTTGGAGGGATTCCAGTTTTTGCTATACTAGCATAGCTAGGGAGGCTCTGGGGGGTAGAGATTGGAGGCTAGGGGGGTGAAGGTTGCTCTAATATTGTTTTTAGAGCCTCCAGGCCAAATTGGCCTAGTCCTGCTTGAAGCTTGGTAACCCCATTGTGGTTAGGGCCTAGATCTTAAAGAACTAAGTTAATTTCTTCTTGCATAGTTATAATAGCTTAACTAAGGTTCTTTCTTTTCTAAGCTAAATTTCTAGCTTTTGGGTTTACTGGCTTTGCTCCAATTCTCTGGGGACTCTCCCCTAAGCTTTGGAAGCTGCCTGTATTCAATGGAGTAGGTATTTTAGCTAGAAATACTAGGTTTACTAGCTAGGGAAAGGATTCTGGCTGCAGTGGTACTAACTTTTTGCTTAGAAGTAGTAAACTAAGGTAAATTGCCTTGCAAGCTTACTATACTTTACTAGTTTTTAGAGAGAACTAGTAAACTAAATACCTTTTTAAGCAAAAGGTAGAAAACTTTACAAAAGGGAGAAAGAGTAGTGTATATAAAAGGGGGAAAGATTTCTAGAATTAAGCTCTAAGAGCTATTCTAGCAGTAATTTATTTTGGAGGGGAATTACCAATCCCAGAAGCTTCTTTGGAGGGGAAACTTTAAAAACCAACTAGAAATATCTAAATCTAAAGCTACTATACCAGTGGCTATACCACCAAGGCACTAGTAGAGACAGAAATAGGTGTATAACTAGTAAAAGTAAAATAGTAGTTAAAGGAAAAGGGGTAGTGCTAATACCTCTGTTTTTGGTCTAGAAAAGTAGAGAAAAACCTTAATCTAGCTAAAGTTCTAGAACTAAAGCCAGCAAGAAAGGACTAAATAAAGAAAAAGGTCTCCCTACAGAATAGAGCTAGTCCTTAACTAATACTGGGCTAAACCAGGTCCACTAGTAGAACTAGACTAGTTTTAGAGTTAAAACTAGTAAAAGATAGCAGGTTCTATTTTATAGACCCAGAGTAGCCAAACTGGGTAATAGTTTTTTGCAGAGAACTATTAAACTAGGCAGTCTTATTTAAGCCTGTGATCGCGGGAACAGGTCTAAGGCCAATACAAACTATAGTAAAGCCTTTTGGGTATAGTAAAGAGAAGAGAAGAGAGAAGTTAGTTACTGGAGCAATAAAAGGGGGGTACCACTCCTGCAGTTTATATAGTGTTTGTAGTGTGTAGTGCAGAAAAGGTACTTGGTGTAAGTATCCAGGAACACCAGAAGTACTGGTTTAGGGTAAAAATTTTTTGTTTGTGAATTGTAAAGGCAGTATTGGTTATACAGTCTTGAAATTTGGATATATTGTTTGGCTAATATAGGTATATTTGGTATCCAATTTCCAGGTAATTTGGACTAATATTGGTGGTGTAGTAAAGGGAAATATCCCTCTTCTATTAATGGATTGGTGAAATCACCTTTTTATTAATAGCACCCCCAATACAGGGCCAATTGGCCTGAAATTTAGATGGTAGCCTCTGTAAGAGACAGGCTTTCAATTAAACCTATTTTTGATGTAAAATTCCAAGAATTGACTGAGTTTGGATTCCGGCGTTTTTTTTATTATATATTTTAGTAAATAAATACTTTATATTACTAGACTATTAGTTTATTTATTAATAGATTATATATAAATATTAAAAATACTTTACTCTAAAGATAGTAAGTAATAAACTACTATAGTAAATAAAAAATATATAATTTATACTAAAAAAATCTTTAAGTATTTTAATATAATAATATCTATAAAAATAGTAAAATTATAACTTTAAACCTTAGGCCCTTCTATAGAGGTACTATATAAGCAGCACTACTAGTCCTAAAGGGGCTAGGATCCAAGCAAGGGACTGAGGACACTGAGGCAATATCTCACGCAACCCTTCACACCCACTATCTTGAAGTATGGTGTCAGCAACAAAGAAAAACATGGCGCTGCGACATTTCCTGTATTTGATCACCCCATGGAACCATATGGTGAGGGCAATGCTAGACGCGGTGCAGAAGTCTTTCGGTGGATGTGGCATTAGCGGGGACGAATAATTGATTACACGACGGCCAAGAACTACATCCATAGTGGAACCTTTGAATCTCTAACCAAACAATTACCATCACCGGATTTCAAATTGGATCCCTTATTGCGGTCTGTAGATATGGGGCTTCGGTTGCAATGCGTTTCATGTATGGATCTGAATTTTAACGATCAGAAAACGACGCTTTGCAGGGCTATCTACTTTAATGAGGGTGGATATGACGTTGCAATTTCTGCAGGGGATGAATCTTTGCAACATTTTAAATACGCGGCAACAAAAAATGATTTCGCAATCACCGCATTCAGCCTTCTCAAAAGCCCCCCTCTAGCGAAAACCGACGATTCCGAAACTTCGCCCATTCGCCGGCTCGCCATCCCACTGAGCGATGAAAGCTGGGCACACGTGGATACTATCTATAGAGAGGCCACTCGAGGTGAAAAGTCAATTCGCAAGTATTTCGCACAACTGGGCCGAGACAAAGAGGTTTTCTTCCGGATTTTGGATTTGCCGGAGTCTTGGGTTGCCCTAATTGCCCTCACTCTGAATCCGAAAATGTTCTTGGTCAACGTTATTTCCTACATTGAGATTAAACCCAGAAAAGTACCCGATCGCGGCCCCCAGCCAGCCCCGGATGAGTGTGAAGATGATGAGGATGGGGAGGAAGATAACAAACCTAATCATTCCACGGAGCCTTTCCTTGTCTTTAACTTTGAGCCTGCACCTGGTAAGGTTCCAACTAATGAGATTCCAGATTGGTTGAGACTTTCGGATGATGAGGAAGATGGTGGAGATAATTAAGGTGGCAAGGAAGATTGTACACTTAAATATACACTCAACCCTTAAGTATGAGTGGCATGTACTGGGTAATCAGCGCCTGTAAAGGCACATCCAGTCTGTCTCATTCTGCAAATTGGAGACGGGCATCAGTAACACAGGAGACGTGGTTGGCAGTCGTAATTGGGCCATTCTGGAAGAACCCTGCAATATAACAATTAGCGGAATGTCCAAGCCGGCAACAAAACTCAATTGGAAAATCCGACTATTTTTGCCTTTGATAATATTATCGGCTCAATTTAGGAAAAGCAGACGTGGACAGCGGGTCCCAGCCTAGGCCTAAAGGCTCCCTTCTTGCGTATCTCCCAACCTCCCCAGCGTTTTCTGGATGGATGATCAAAACTGCACAGTTCGTGATCAGTCATTCCCATGTGTCAAGAGATTTGTTGTATCCTTGGTTAACTTTGGGTTGCTGGAAGCTTTTTGAATGCTAGTTTACTGGAGCGCTGCTTGAGCTTGCTCTCTTCTTCTACCTTTTACAATTATTATTTTACATAGTTGACTAGTGCCGGCAGAGCTGAGCTGAGTAGAAAGTAGGGTTGCATTGCTTGCAACTCTTGGTCAAGTATCATACTGGACAAGATGCTCATCACCTCTTGAGGGTATAGCTGACATTCACAACCCAGTGTTCACAGCATGCATTCTCTGGTTGGCTTTTACTTCATTGTTGCTGTACCAATGGATATTTCTTTGCATAGTATCCGCTCCTGCAGATGTCTCTGTTTTTCGTTTCAGTCTTGAATTTTGGCTTCAACCCGTGAATACTGGAGTGATATGCGCAGAACCATCATTCGATGGACAGCCGCAAAGCCGGTTATATTGGCGATTCAAGGAGGATAGTAGGAGCAGCTGAGATTGGTGAGCCTCTGGCAGTGAATCATGTCAATGAGAACGAGAGAGAGAGAGAGAGAGCGAGCGACTGATGGACAGGTCAGGTGACTCGGACATCGCCAGAGCAGCATTTCGAGGATCGAGGTTGTGTGGAAGAAACATCTCATGGGCATCTTTGGCAACTTACGATGTCTGTTACTGTAAGTCCTGGAATTACCCTGTATCCACCCATCGACGGGAATATGAAATGCTGACATACGCCATCGGCAGCTTCACACCACCCACGGCGACCTCAAGCTTGAGATATTTTGTGAGGCGGTGCCAAAGACCGCAGAGGTACGTCGCATGCAGACTTGATTCCACGGTTGAATAGAGTTAGCAATACGCTCATTATGAGAACCCCACTGCTAACCAATCCCTTGGTCGCAGAACTTTCTTGCCCTCTGCGCTTCAGGCGCATACAATAACACGCCATTCCACCGTCTTCTACCGTCCTTTATAATCCAAGGAGGCGATATTTCTCTCGAAACTACACCCTCTTTATCCTCACCAGACTCCAAATCGCCACTACCGTTCTCCATCCCCAAAGGCGGAACATCGATCTACCACCCCGAGCCCCTCGAGCAAGAAATCCACCTCCCAACTCTCCGCCACAACACCCGCGGCATGCTCAGCATGGCCAGCAAGGGCGTAAAATCAACCAATGCGGCGGGTGCCACGCAGACACGCGATCTCAACGGAAGCCAGTTTTTCATTACTTTTTCTCCCGCCCCGCATCTTGATGGGAAGAGTACGGTGTTTGGGGAAGTTCTAGGCATGCAGGATGGCGGAGATGGTGCTGTTACTTTGAATAAATTAGAGAAGGCAAAAGTCAAAAACGACAAGAAGGGTCGGGTTGTGCAGCCTTCGTCTATATCTGCTGATGAACTTGCGGGGGAAGGTTGGGAGAAGATTGGGATTGAAAGCGTGACAATTCATGCCAATCCATTTGCCGCGTGAGAAAGAACTTGGATACCAGGTCCTAGGGATTACGAAAGTGGTCGGTTGTAGTCATATACACGCCGCCAGCCAGGCTGACTTCGTACGAAGACCGCGATTGAACCGGCCAACGGCCAGCCAGGTTGTGCACACATCACCCCGGCAATCCTACAATTAGCCTGGCTGCAGCTACCTTTCCCATCTTTTACCAGCCGTGAAGAACAAACCCTAATTTACGCCAGAGGTCTATATCGGCCGCGCAGTTGCAGCTAGACAAGTTGTATCACCAGATCGGAGTTGGGAATGATAGGGAGACTTGTGCAACCGTTGCCCTTGCAAAGAAGTAGCCTCAGTTCATCGAAAAGAATAATACTCGGTGTCGTGGCAAACGGATTTTTCGCTCCGTCTAGGATATGCACGCTGATTTCAACTTTCACCTTCAGGGTGAGCGGCTAATCGATCAGAGTTCGGCAAGCGCCGGCCTTGCTGCAGAAATTTTTTTGTATTGTTACGTGACTATCGGATGACCAGGTAACATCGCTCATTCATTGTCTTTGGTTATTTCGTGTCAGGTTTGATCAACATAGATATCAGTTATTTCCGAGTCATTTTATACCCCAGGTCTTCTTAGCGGGGTCGGTTATTTTATGACTACGGCCCGAAAGCTACCGAACAGTCAGCTACAGCGTCCGAACTACGAGATGATATGATATATCGCTGCTTTTTATTCATAGATGGAAGTATATACCATAATGTGCGCTTCGTAAATAAGCCCTGTACAAGAAAGTACGATATTGTATTAAAACTGACCAACGAATTTACAACCTCTCCTTTATATGCTCACTTGAAATCTATGACAACCGAGCGGGAGAGGCACTGCATTAGAACTTTAGAATCATGGCCATTATATTCGGAGGTGGTGATTGGATCCTACAACACCATTGCGTATACCCCATAGTCTGTGTTATAACAGGTCAAAGATCTGGGTCAACCCTTGGGCGAAGGCATTATATTTGCTTACATATCTCCCCAGGATAATGTCGAAACGGGGGCCGGGGTAGACAAACACTCCCCTCCCGTCGCAGGGGTGGGTCGACACCTTGGGGACGAGAATGAGCTGCATTTACCTTGGGAGCCACAAGCAGGCCACATTTTAAATGCCAATGGCTCCCGCTTACGAGGGTAGAAGGTCATCATCTACTTTGACAAACGTGGTTCGAAGCACCCTTGGTTGACGTGATCCCCGCCCCTTTACAAGGATGCTCGGCCCCAGCAACGACCGTATTCCCTGTCCTCCCCGAGGCGGCTAATTATTCCCTGCAGAAGCTTAAAGCAACGTCTGTCAACCCCGACCCCCTATGATGGACGAAAGAGGTGCATGAAGTATCACTTGTTGGTGTGCTACGTATTACTTTCCGGAATGATGGGGTCCGTAAGATTGTTCGTTTCTATATACGGCTAAACAGCTGAAAAGCAAGACATCACGGACATGAACACGTTCAACGGGCAGGCAAGGATTAAGTGCCGTGTAAACCACGGGCACGTACAGGCAGGTAGGTTTCCAAAAGATTCTACTTTTCCACATTGAGACAAACAGAACCGAAATTCCTCAACCTCATAGACAGAGCTAATTCAAAAGCCTAGGCAGTGACGCGGTCTGATATCTGCATCAAGCTGTGCATCTCATCAACAGTGTATCTACCCAGACCACACTCGGTCGCAACCCCAAAGTCCTGGATAACATTCTGGGCCTGCGCAACACGCCTCCTAGTCCCCTCCTCATCGTGGGCGTGCACCAGACCAAGATACAACTTGGAATTGCCAATGTTAAGATCCTTCAATGGCGCAAAGTAAGCAGCGTCATCCCTATCCTTGGGCACCGGAACGTGAATCCATTGAACAGGGCGGCTGATATCCTTCACAGCGCTGTTGGCGATGTCAACCAGCACACTCATATCTTCGGGCTGGATGTGGTGCGTATGCTCGAAGTCGCCGTAGCAGATGTGCAGCCCAAGGCTGGCTCCGGCGGGGACCATGTCGCAGAACGGAACGAGACGGTCGATGAAGCCCTGCTTGAGCGGCTTGAAGGGGATTTGGAAAAGCTCTGCTGGGAGACGGCCAGCACGGCCCTTTTCGTATTCCATGGCCGTGGGCAGAACAGCAATGTCCCATTGGATCGCAAGCTTCTCTGCGGGGACAGTGTCGATGATTTGTTGCACGGAATCCTTCATACGCTGCTCATACATTGGACCCAGCTGGTCTTGCAGCTCGTCTCTACAGTAGAACTGGATGCAGTCCTGCGGCATCGGCAATGAGACCTGGAATCGCAGGTCCTGCGGGATCTTTCCATCCTTCTGCATCTGTTCAAATATCTTCCACGAGGCGACAGCCGCATCGCCATATCCGGTTGCTGGGACAGAATCCTTTGTGAAACCGGGATGGTTCTCCGGTAGCGGTGAACCGGCGCAGACAGGGTTGAATCGGCGAGATTCGGCTGGGAATCTGTCGCGCTGCCACCAGATGTATGTGTCACGTTCGCCCGGCTCGCCGTCGGGCAGGGCGTGCAGCTTGCCTTTTCCCACCGTTGGAGGAATAGTGGTGAAGACATCCTCAGGGGTGGAAAGTGGGATGCTGCCGACCAGCAGGACACCGGTAGGAGATTTGCCTGCGTCGCCCATGTTGCAATATGGTACTTTTCCTTTTTCTTTTCTTAGAACTCTTTGGTAGTGTTTCAGCAAGGTTTAGAAGGTCGCCCAGTCTTCGCGCTCCCAACCCCTCCGTCTGGGCGGGGGGCTTTTTATACAGCTGATAGCATCTTGGGCAGTAAGGCGGGGTAATCAATAGTCGGCCCACCACTCCTCCATCTGCCCAGAGTCGTGGGCACCATCTGTGTTCGGCTCAACCTTCTCCGTCCTCGCTGATAACGATCTCCTGGTCCAGGCATCATCGCTCGTGCTGAGGGGACTCCGCTCCGCCATTGGTCAACCTCTCCGCTCATCAACTTTTCCCTTTTAGGATCAACCCGACAAGAAATATCATCATCGCGTCGGGAGCGGGTCTTTCGGAGATCCACTCTCCTGTTTCCCCGCAGACGGTTTCTGCATCGTCTCAAGTCTGACTGTCGTGTTGTGACGGTCGGCAAGCCACACATATTCCAGTATGAAAGTCGTGTGCCAAAAGGATTTTTTCCTTTTTTTCGCTACTATTACCCTCGAGAACTGCTGCTATTTATTAGTATCGTATTTAGACATAAAGAGCGGCGGTGGAGCTCACGGATGAAAACTTGAAAAGGGATACGGATAGTATGAATTGTGAGTGGCGAGCCTTCTTGGCGCATTATGCATATGGAGTGTACACAGTCGAGCAGTTGAATGATGAGACAGCTGTCTTTTTCTTCGGCACAATGATGGTGAAGCAGGGTTTGTTTCTTCCCGGGGAGGTCGTTGGAGAAAGCGGGGAGTGAGACAAGTCTATTTTTTTTATTTTTATTTTTTTATTTATTTATTTAATTTTTTTTTTCTGCGCTGCAGAATTCGGTAAACCGCGAATCCCTCTCCAACTGTGTCTGTTCGGAGGGGAAAGCCCCTGATTGGCGTCGTCGGGGATGTCTTTGGAGAGCCAAGGGCTGAACAGGAAAATATGGAGAACCATGCTGACACATTGAGACATTTCTTGTCTGGGCAGCTTGGAATTGTTTTTCCACCGAATTTGGGGACTCAAAAGTCAGAGCATCAGGCTGTTTGTTTGTGCTCCATACCACCGGGAGATAATCCCTGTCACTTGTGTGTTTTTCCTTCAACTAAAAAGGCCCTGCGAGCCGGAACCTTCTATTTATACGGCGCTTCCAAATTCCTTCTCGGGTGGCTGTCTCCTGAAGACAACTCCAACTGAACTTCCTAAATTTCAGTTTTCTGAGGTCTCACTTCCCGTCTCCGTAGCGGTCCCACTGCAATGAGTCGCTCCAACTTCCGTAACAACCGTTGCAAAACTTCCTCTCCTGATAGTTCCACCACGGCTCACAGACTCCATTATTTTCGGGACGGGGAGCTCGCCTCCTCCCTAGTGCTTTGCTGCCAGAGGACAAACACACAACTTGGAGAAGAGCTTTGCCCTTTTTAACTTGGACCAAGATGAAAAAAAGGGTGCTTATCTTCGGCACCGTTAGCAGATCTGCACCCTGTGCCTTGTCTTCCCTGAAAATGTGTCAGTGGACGTTGAAATAACAGGGATTATTTGAGCTTGGTGAAGAGCCTGGGTCCTGATAGTATGCATATTTGCTTCTTGTCGAAATTTCATCCCTGGACTTCCGCTCCAAGCGGCTGATCAGAGCAAGGATGGACCATTGGGCTCTGTGCACGAATCCAAGAGATTGACAGCTCCGGTTTCTTGTTTCTTTCAGTATCGTCTCCTCTTCCACCTTCTCTTCTGTCATGTCTTGCCCTTCGATATATGAACAGAACCAATTGACATAGAACACACTGGTTCACCATGGCCGAAGACGCGCGTGCCAGAGTCAATATTGTCGGCTGGATCTTAGCCGCTATATGCACCATAACGGTTGCCTTGCGAGTGTATTCGCGGACCTTGATTGTGCAGAAGTTTGGATGGGACGATGGCCTGATGGTGTTTGCCTGGGTTTGTTCATTCCGGCGCTTTTGAAATTATGGATGAAGAAGCGTACCCGCTGTGCTAACACACGCATTCAAATAGGCCTCTGCCATTGCTACCACGGCTATGGTTACGGTATCAACGACATATGGCTTCGCGAAACACCTAAATGACATACACGATCCCGAAGACCAGGCCCAGGCAATCAAATATACATGGATTTCTCCCGCAATCTCACTCATTCCATCATGCTCCGCAAAAATTTCCGTCCTCCTATTCCTGTTGCAAGTTCTTGGTCGAGCCGCGAAACTGTACCACAAGATTATCCTTTACGGGGCGGCATTACTGATGATAGCTGGCAACGTTATGTCCTTCAGTATTCTGCTGGGCTACTGCAACCCCAGAGAGAGAGCTTGGAGACCGTATCTTGATGGAACATGTCTGGATCCGAAAGTACTCACCATTGTAGGCGTAACCGCAAGCGGTGAGTAGTATCTCCGCACCTCAACGGTCCTGCCACTGCTTCCGTGCTAGCATTGCACAGAAGCGGAGCAAGGAAACGAGAAAACTGACTCTTACATAGTATACAACGCATTCATGGACTTCCTTTGCGCTGCTTTTGCTGTTATCATGATTTGGAAACTCAACATGAAAAAATCAACCAAGGTCGGATTGGCAGTTTTGATGAGTGGTGGTCTTTTGTGAGTTTCGCCCTTTTCTCGCTGCTGTTTGTATGCGGTCCTATCTCTTCCCTATCCGGGTACTAACCGTGTATCCGTTGGTAGTGGAGCTGCTGCAACACTCGTGAAGTCTGTGATGATGAAAAACATCAGTAATACCATGGACATGACATGTAGGTTCCACATGCCTCGTTGGAACAGTGCGGGAAAGGTTGCAGAATAGCTGATGAAATTTTATCAGGGGCGTGGATGCCAATCACGGTCTGGTATTTGTGAGTATTTCCCATGCTGTTCCTGGCGAGTTTTGGTAATGAAACGGCGGCTAACCTATTCACCTTTTCTTCCAGGGCCGAGGTACGTCACTTCTAATACGCTGCAGAGACACAGCGGGAGAGCTTTCCATTGAAAACTAGCCACTAACCGTGCCGATAGATGCACGTACTGATCATCGCCGGGTCGATGCCAACACTCCGTCCCCTATATGCAGCCGCGCGCGGCGAGGGATATAGTAGAAAATACACCGATGGCTCTCAGTCAAACCAGTATGGACTGGGTCGATCCACGGGCGGGAAGAGTGGCGGCGTTGGGGTGCACACCGTCGCCCTGCGAGACTTGGACGATAACGAGCGCGTCTCCAACAGCGGGTCGAGCGTTGAGAACATCCTGCCCAAGGAGCCGGATGCTTCTGCAATGGGAAGGGAGATTCGCGTTACCAACCAAGTGCAGGTTAATTACTCGTCCAAGGCTTCGAATATGTCTGATGACGCTCTCGGGGGCCGAGTGGCTCATCGTTGGTAGTCCTTTCATTCCTTCATTGGTTTCGTGTGTGTTATTGTATGGTGGTGTTTCCATTCGCTGGTTATTTAGAGATGTTAAATTTCGTCTGTGGTTTCTTTTCTTGCTTCATTCTCGGCCTGTGAGTTAACATACCAATTTAAAAAAGGGCGTTTTATATCTACATCTACATCAACTCCGGAATTAACATATCAACGCAAGACCACCAAGACCGCGCTTTTCCCCACTTACGCCGAGTATTTGACCTCAGCTGTCCAGTGCCTAAGTATTCCAAAATCGAGGTTTTCGCCTCAGAAGTCAATAATCGCGTTTTAATATCCCACCCTGCAGAGACGTAACTCGGTCCTTTCTGTTATGATGTTGCTGGAGTCCTGATATGAAAACAGCAAGAGCGATGACTGGTGGCTGCTGCATCGCACTTTCCGATTATAAGAAAATACGCGTTGAGGGAGGAGCGATTCTGACGTACCTGCCCTGCCCAGATAGGAAAGGGGGTGCTTCCTGGAATAAGCTCAGTTCCGGTTAAGGAAGCTGCGGCCAGTGCCGTTCTCTCGGGAAGGCGCGTCATGGATTGCCCGGATGAGGCAAGGCTTCTTCCTTGTGTATCTGAATCGAGTATATCCCCGGGGTAAGGCTTATGTACACCTGCAGATGATCACCTGTCGGGTTTAGTCTCTTGAATCATTCTCGCCAGTCATTTGTTTGGTTTGACGAAGGAACGTTGAAGGTTAAAGCAAAAACGCCATTTTGGAGTTTCTTGACGAAGCAGCAAATATACATACATGCATACATAATAAAGCGTAGGCATGGAACAGGGGCCTGTGTGAAAAGTACAAGCTGCAACGTCTATTAATTTGGCGCATATGCACGGATCCACGTCCAGGTATCCAAAGTGGATTTGACGGCAATGTATCAGCTCTCAGAATAGCTGCAATATATATAACGTACGTAGTGCACATACTTTTGTCTAACATCCATCGCCCAAATGACTTTTTCTCGTATCGTAACCGCGTAACGCCATATATGCCACAACACACCACATAAAAGAAAATATCATTAAGTAAAAGTGACAATGAAGAAATTATCTCAAGCTTTCTCCTCTTCAACCTTCTTCTCGGCCTCCTCCGCATCTTCCTCATACCCCTCAGTCTTCATATCCTTCAGACCCAGTTCATCCTCCTCTTCGTCTGTCCGCGTGTAGTCCTCGATCTTCAACCTCGGATCCGGCTCCGGAATATACAGATCCTGCACATAGCTATTCGCCAATGGATCCTCCAACGTAATAGCAAACTTCAACTCTCCCTTAATCGCCGAGTCAAGACGTGAGAAGAACCGGTCCCACGTCTCTTTCTCCTTGGTGGGCATTGAGTCGCCCGGTGCAAGATCCTCGTCTCCTGTGTTGAAGATCTGCCCGTGGAGTTGGTCGCGGACTTGTGTTAGCAGGCCCTCAACAGTTGTGAAGCGTCCGCCCAATGTGCCAGGTTGGACGGATAGATCGAGTTCTCCACAGGACATGGCGCATGTGTCTGATTTCAGGATATCTCGGGATAAGTCGTCAAGGCCGTGTACGTCGAGCGTTACTCGACGGCCCTTTTCAGGTACTGCGCCACCTGTCTTCACTTCGTTCGAGCGGTACCCGCAGTTGTCGCAAACAGTGCTCCAAATGAACACCTCTTTGAAATGAGGGACATTAATCTTCTGCATATTTACTACGCACGACTTAGTGCAGCCGGGACATTCTGCAGGGAGGGTGTAGACTTGTCCATCAACAATGTCGAGATCTTCAGGACCGCCAATAGTACCGGTCTGGACCATATTCTGCAACTTGCTAGGTTTCGGAACTTCACCTTCGCCAAGTCCAAGCGCCTCGTTTTGCTCTCTCGTCCTGGGATAATCCTTTCGTTTGTATTTACCGCCTTCGTCTTGTGGTGAGGGTGCGATCCATGAGTTGCCTGAAGGGTCGTCGAGAGAAACGGTGAACGGGAACGCGTTGCCTTCCAACATGGTTTTAAGCTTCTGTATTATCCCATCGAGAGCTTGGAATAGACCGGGGTCAATAACTTTCCTGGCGGGCTGCTCGCTCTCCAGGTGTTCCAGGATCTTTGACAGTATCCCCTCAATATTTGTAAGCTCTCCATCACTCTTCGGCATCTCGATTCCTAGAGTCTCGAGCGTGAAGATAGCTGTGTCGCTCTTAATAACTTGACGGTCAAAATCGCGCACGTTGTGCAGTTCTAGCGTGTACTTTGCGCCTTGCTCTTGGATCTGGTCTGCTGATTTCACGGAATTGTTCTTGAAGTGACAATGTGGACATTCAAAAGATTCAACAATAATATCACGGAAGTACGCTATTCTGAGGAGGAGTAATCTGGTTTCGCCCTATCCCAGACATTAGCACGACAAAGGAATGAATTGTAAGAGAGGAAAAACTAACCGTCTCGTGGCAGTTCATGCAGAGACTTTCAAGCGTTACAAGTCCTGTGTCTTCATCCTTCTGATAAGACGCCGTTTCCACCTCCTGTTCGTCCAAAGTGCCCTCGGCCTCTTTGTTCTCGAGAGACATGTCCTCCAGTTTCGCGTTGATGCTCTCTGACAATGTCGCGCCACTGGAGCTAGGAGCGCCCATTTTGCTTTATTTTCTAATATGCGTGAAGAAAATGTATCCGCTAGAGCAGTAGCCACCGAACAAAGCTAAAACAGCACTGAAAACCACGGTCTAATCGTCTGGCATCAAATTCAACCAACACCGTTCCCCTCACCAATTTCGCCGACAATTCTTGAAATCGGTAAATTTGTCAGCGGCACTAGTTCACAAACAGCCTAGTAAGCTAATGTACCCCGCGCTAACCGCTTTCGTCACGGCGTCGGATAAACAGATTCTCCGACTCACTGCAAAAAATCCAGCAGATCGAGCGACGACGAGGTTGGCGGCTGCGACTGTGCTTGGGAGCGTTGCTTGTCGAGAAGGGCCAGTAGACCCTGCTGCTTCCTGGACTTTGCCCGCTTCTTGCTGCTGGCGTTGTCTGAGCCGGTTTTGGGCTTTGGTGTAGTCGTATCTCCATGTTCGGAGTGTAGAGGTGCTGCGGAAGCAGATGTAGATGTAATTGCGGTAGATGGCTGTGAACGGATATTGCACTGTGCTGCTAGTTTTGAGGGTCTTTGTACTGGCTGGATAGCTTCACGATGACAGCGTAAACATGTATACACGACCTCTGTACTTGCTGGACTCTGTGATGTAGCAGTAGACTTCGATAGTCGCCTCCCAGCTCTCCTGCCAACAGGCCTCGATCTGGTAGACACACTGCTCGTCCAACCTGGCATCCTGATACTCCCGCATGCGCTGCAGAATTCCCGATGTTGGCTTGCCGATACATTCTTTGATTCCTCCAGCATGATGTGATTGTGGACAGACATCAGATGGGCAGCTGTCGAAGGAGACTGGGTGCTGAGATACTGTGCAGATTTTTTCAGGAACCTCAACTGTTCAGCAGACCCTGACTGAGCCATCTTGTACTTGATATCCAGTTAATATATTTAAAGAGAAAGCATTGATACACAAGCAGCAGTGAGAGAGTGCGCTGGTCAGACACAGTGACGCTGGTTGTTGGGTGCAGGTTGCCATCTGTTTGTCCAGGGAGATTGCAGTCACTGCCAGCCCTTATTCTTCACTCCCTGTCCTCACTCTTCTTCTCTTTCACCACAACCACTCTTCTTCACACTCTTGTTCACTCTCATAGAGTCTCTTGTCTGTGATATTTAATGCTTGGGTGTCCTGTTTTTGACATACTCTTTGCATCACAACAGTTTCCTTCCTTTCTATTCTCAAGTGTTACCTCAACCAGTGTAGTCCGTGCCACTTATAGCTGCACACAAACACACCCAATAGCTTCAAAAAAAGACAGGAAAAGGCGCCTCCAGATGGAGAGCAGTTCTGACTCGCGTCCCAACCTTCGTGTGGCGCTCGAAGGTTGCGTAAGTGTCTTCGTTCCCAATGCATCTGCCTCGTCTAGCAAGTGATACTGATCAATGTCTTTCTCATAGGGCCATGGAACTCTCCACGAGATTTACTCTTCTGTCAAAAATGCTGCTGACACAAAGGGATGGGATGGCGTCGACTTGTTGATCATTGGTGGTGACTTTCAGGTACGCACTTGTCCTTCTATACATATCGTCTTCTTTAGCTTACTCCTTTACTAGGCTGTTCGTAATTCCAACGACATGGCGTGCATGAATGTCCCACAGAGATTCAAACAGATCGGTGATTTCCACGAGTATTACAGTGGAGCTCGCGTCGCTCCTTACTTAACCATTTTCATCGGAGGCAACCATGAGGCATCTAACCATTTGTTTGAACTCTACTACGGAGGCTGGGTGGCCCCAAACATCTATTACATGGGTGCCGCCAACGTTCTGCGTTTTGGAGGTCTTCGTATCGCTGGACTCTCTGGTATCTGGAAAGGGTATGACTACCAGAAACCCCACTTCGAGAGACTCCCTTTCAATTATGATGATGTCAACTCTATCTACCATGTGAGAGAGGTCGATGTCCGCAAGCTGCTTCAGCTTTGCACTCAAGTGGACGTTGGTCTCAGCCACGACTGGCCCCAGGGGATCGAGTGGACTGGAGACTATAACCAGCTATTCCGTCGCAAACGAGACTTCGAACGGGATGCAAAAACTGGCAAACTTGGGAGTGTTGCTGCAAAATATGTGTTGGACCGCCTGAGGCCTCCGTTCTGGTTCTCTGCTCATTTGCACTGCAAATACACTGGTCTGCTGAAGCATGGTGACTATGTTGGTCTTAGTGCGAGGGTCCCTAGACAGGTCCAGCTTGAGAAGCTGGAGAGTTCGGCGTGGTATCAGGCTCAAAAACTTGCTGCGGGACATGGTGCGGCACCTGAGGAGACAACAACTGTCGCACAGGAAGCCGCTGCTGTCGAAACTCGTAACCCCGCGGAAGCTGTTCAGGAAATGGATATGAAGCCTGCACAGAACCCAGCACAGAGTCAAGCCGTGCGGTTGTCTGCTTGGAACAACTTTCACGCCGTTGCAGCCAGAGAGGATGCCGCTGACAATGCCCGCCGAATGCAGGAGGCAGCCGAGTATCAACAGAAACTTGCGGCCGGTACGATTAAAGCTCCCGAGATTAATTTTGAGCAAACTTGGCGCATGGTTGACGCGGACGATGCCTTCAACCGCAAGGTAGCCGGCGTTAAAAGGTCTGGTTTCGAAAACGGAGATGATGCTGCCGAGGTCGGTCAGGAGAAGAAGGATGTTGTGACAGATACAGTGAAGAATGCCGATGAGATCGATTTGGATGCCGATATGTCTGACGCATCTGATAATCAGGATCAGGGCGTGTCAGTTGCTGAGACTGCCGCCGTTCCCGAGGCTGCTCAATTAGAGAATACTGACGCTAAGTCGACTGAGGTGGAGAAAGCTGGGAAGATCGACTTGGATTTCAAGATGTCTGGTGTCTCGGGTAACCAGAAGAACGGAAAGGCTGCCGTGGCGGATATTGGTTCTTCGAACGCAGCTACTTCAGTGGAGTCAAAGGGGCAGTCGGCTAAAGTTAAGAATGCCGATGAGATTGACTTCGATGCCGACATGTCTGACGGATCCGTCAATCAGAAAAAGGAAGAGCTTACCGCAAAGGATATTACTATTTCTGAGGTTGCTGCTCAAGAGATTCCTAAAGTTGAGGCGACCGCCGAAATTCCCCAGGACGTTCGCGACCAGTTGCCTGATAGCTTCAAGAAGCCGGTACCCGAAGAGCCTCCAGTTGACACTCGCATTTTTGATACCGAACTGCCTGCAGCAATAACCAATACAGAAACTAAGTTCCTTGCTTTGGACAAGTGTCTTCCTGGACGCCAATTCATCCAGCTTTTGGAATTCTCCCCACTTTCCAGCGATGAAGCACCCAAGAGCCGTCCGTACAAGCTGGAGTACGACAAACAATGGCTCGCAATTACTCGTGTCTTCGCTGACGAGCTTATCCTCGGAGACGCCGAAGCACGTAATCCTCAACACAAAGGCGACGGCGTCTACAAACCGGCCATCGCAGAAGCAGAACAGTGGGTCGAGGAGAACATCGTCAAAGCAGGCAAAATGACCGTCCCCGAGAACTTCACTCTTACCGCCCCCGTCTATGATCCGTCTGTTCCAATCCACACCAAACAAATGCCGCCCGAGTATACCAACCCGCAGACCGCTGCATTTTGTGAGTTAGTCGGGATCGAAAATAAATTCGCGCTGAGCGAGGAGGAGAAGCAGGCACGCATTACTGCTGGGCCGCGACCTGATAAGCCGAGGTTTGATAGTCGGGGTGGACGTGGTGGATTCCCGAGAGGAGGTCGTGGTGGCTCTGGTGGAAGAGGTGGATGGAATGGAAACCGTGACTCGCGTGGTGGACGTGGTGGTTGGCGTGGAGGTCGGGGCCGGGGTGGCCGCGGTTTTTACTAGCTGGCGAAGTTAGTCGCGACGATTTGGGTATTCATTTGCTGAGCAACCAGCTTTTGGGCTAAGCAGCATTGCTTCTACCCTATGTCTACCTGGCGGAGCTGTAAGACCCCCAAGGATTCGGACACTTTCTCTTTTCCCTTTTTGTCGTACGGAAAATCGGCGATTGAAGCAAGTTACCGCCGTTTACCAGCCTGCTGACGAGAGCGAGTTGGTAGGACTTTTCGTCGAATTCGGTCAGGACGTTTCCACGTTGTCTTAACCAACAAATGATACGCGGATCGCAACCACCTCTCTCCCCTTTTCACGAAATTGCTCCCTTCCTTCTCAGCGGATTAGGGTTGGGATGGGAGTTTTCTTTCCTTTGACATTTCCATACATAAAAAATAGTCGCCGCATGAACGATTGCATGATACGGGGCGTTGCAAATGTTGAAAAAAACAGGTCATCATTTTTTTTATGGTATTTCAAGAAAATTGCATAGATGATATCCAATATAAGTTGCTTATTGTTTCCTAAGAATAACGATTCCCTTTTTTTACTATTTCCTCCCAGATTCCATGAATTATGTTGTTACGGACGTGCGACAAAGGCTGTTTGTCTGTTTATCTTTCGTAGATATACCTCGCGATATTCAGCAAGGTATGGATCACTGATGTTCATAAAGAGATGTGTCAATATTAATTTCTGTCAGGACACTTCGTTTGTATGCCTCAAACCATGATAGTACGTGTAGCCAAGGAAACATCTAAATAGTGAACGATAACATCTATATTTTCATTTTTCGGCGAGCCGATACGAGCCGTCAAATGCCTACCCACACAAATGCCACACCATCCTACACCGATCGATCCCTGTAAAAGCAACTTTTTCTTCTCATGTCTTTCGTAATCTCGTCCGCCAGCCCACCCGATATATTCAACGTTGCGTGGAACCAGGCCAGAGATTCTCAGCAGTGTTCAGTTGGTAGTTCTAAACGTCGCCCATCTATACCTTCAGTTGCACCGTCTCACTGGACGCGATGTAGCCCTGATACTTCTCCAACTTTTTATCGACGACGCCAGCCGGACCTGCGTATTTATCGACTTGCTCTGCGCATCTGCCGATAAATAGCTTGGGATCAAGGAGGCTGTCAACTTCGCCCCAGATAGGTTTCTAAATAAACCACATGTCCAATCAGAAATGAATCCTTTGGCAGAATGAAGAAGCATTTAAGGGAGTAGGTGAGGAAAAACATACGAAAAACTCAGTGTTCTTAATCCGCTCAATCAGATCATTATTCCCACCCTCCATCTTAACATGATATGCCGCCTCACTCGAAAGAACGCGAACCTGCTCATGGGCCTCCTGGCGCGAGATGCCGTGTCCCACAAGCCGAACAAGGATACTTTCGGACGCCATGAATGGTAGTTCTTGCATAAGTTGCGACTTCACCATGCCGGGGAAAACGACGAGACCGGCAGTGACTTGGTCCAGACCCTGGAGGATAGCGTCTGTGAGGAAGAACATTTCGGGGATGTCCATGCGTCGAATTGCGCTATCGTCGAGGGTGCGTTCGAGCCATTGGGAGGAGAAGGTTTCGGAGAAGTTGGAGGAGATGTTGCTTAGTTTACGGCCGAGGGAACAGATACGCTCGGATCTATATGTGTAGATGTGAGCTACTGTGTCCGAATTTCTGGATAGAAAGATAGGGGAGATTTCCCGGGTTGGTACATACGTCATTGGATTGGACTTAAAAGGCATGGCTGATGAGCCAATCTGCTCCTTGCCGTGTGGCTCATCCAGAACTTTGTCGTGGCATAGATGGCGGATATCCTGAGCTATCATCAGTGGACGGAATTAATAGGCCTCAAGGAGTTGCTATATTACTTACAGCAGCAACACGAACAGCCGTTGCCCCAAGCGCCGAAAGAGCATTAGCTACCCTCAAATCCACCTTGCGCGTATAAGTTTGCGTCGAGATGTCATAGCACCCTTGGAAGCCCGCTTTTTGGCAAAGTATCTCATTCAGCTTGTCAACCTTTGCGCTCTCGCCGCCGAAAAGCTCGAGGAAGGATGCTTGGCTCCCGGTTGTACCTTGGGCACCACGGAACTTGAGGTTCTCCCGTACGTACTCGATGTCTTCGAGGTCGAAGACTAGATCTTGCAACCATTGGGCTGCTCGACGGCCGACGGTGATGGGTTGCGCTGCTTGATAATGACTTCGCCCCACGTTAGCGAGATTTCCTAAGAGCTAGGGACACATTCTTCAGGGGTTCGTACGTGAAGCCTAGAGCCGGCATGTCCTTGTACTTGAGGGCAAACTGGGATAGATTGTGGATAACCTTAGCCAGTCTCGGGAGAACCAAATCCAGCGCATTGCGAATCGACAACAGATCGCCATTGTCGGTAACCTGTAAATTGTCAGATTGTAATCGGTAGTGTATATCGCATCGGTATCAAGGACTAAAAAGCCAATGACGTACTGCGACCGGCTCGTTAGCTGAATATCAGTACGTGGGTTGTGTAGGTAGTGATAAAACCCACCATAGCAAGACGTAGCCCCAATATGTATAACACCCGCAGCAGCCGGAGCATCCTGCTCCAAAGCATATATATGCGCCATCACATCATGTCTCCGCCGGCGCTCTTCCTCCGCGGCAACCTTGAAGGACGCATCGTTGGGGACGAGATTCGATCGAATAGCTTCAAGCGCTTCGTTGCTGATCTGAGTGAGCCCGAGCTCCTTCTCAGCCTCCGCGAGCCAGAGCCAGAGTTGTCGCCAGGTGGTGATTCGTTGGCGGGCTGTAAACAGCTGCATCATCGGTTTGCCTTGAGGCAATCAGTCATGGAATTTTTGATGCGGGGGGGAAGATGAGGGCCAATTGGGGGCTTACTGGCATAGCGCGAGGCCAATGCCGTCTGGTATTCATCGTATACAGACATCCTTGCAGACCGATGTGTTTTTTCCCGGGTTATGGAAGTAGATGTTGCAGATATTGTCCCTGATGTCTCCCGCAAAAAAATAACTGCCCCTCCAAGTTTAGCCGCGGCAGGCGAGAACGTTCGATAAGCGCAGATTCTCCACCACGCGGCAATCTTTGAAGCAGCATCAACAGTTATACCTTCTTTTGCTGTGAAAATACGGGGGGAAACTCTAGGATAGTGCTGCTGTGTTCGTAATGTGGCCTTAGGTAGCATTGTTATTTAATTAATGATGTGTTTTTTCCGCACTATATTGGACGTGTTTGTGCTCCCTATGTCAATGAGATTTTTTATTACATGGTTAAGATAGCAGTGGGAATTGCTAGATAGACAGCTTATTGACAGCCCGCAGCGGATTGAAGCGCCCTTCCAATTTGCGCTGCCCTATTCAATCTCCTCTATCCTGGGCTTTCTTCCGTCGGACTCAGATAGATCATTCCTTCTCCCAGTCCCTGAAAGCGGCCTGATGTTCAACCCCGCCAACTGATCACCTAGACCGAATCTCGGTTGTTCAGCATTCTCGTCTCGCCAAACAAATGACGTCTGCACCCATGCCTCCAGGCTCAGGACCAAAACCTGTATATGGCCCCGCACAATTGGATCGCTCTCCCGTGTCTCGACATACTGCACAACGCGAAGGATATCAGGGATGTTGCCGATATTGTTACCTTGCTCTCGAGAGGCCCATTGTAAGTTAGAGTTTTCTATAAAGGAGAACCCGAAGCCAACATCTACTTGGTTCTCCCTCGCCACATCTAATGCTTTGAGAATATCCTGAAGCAGAACAACGGCCGCTCGTCGCAAGATTGTACTCTCCGGCCCAGGGTCAAGCATCAACGTTGACAGCGCCAATTCAACTGAATTCGATGTAATCGAGCGACCAAAACCGCGGATATTTGTTCGTAGAGCAGAAGCTAAAATGGAAATAGCAGAGGCGCGAACACGTAGGTCATCTGGTTCCGCGTCACCTGCGGCACCGACAGCCCACTTCTCAATGATGTTGGCAGAAAAGGCGGTTTTTGCTGGGTCCTCCTTATCTGGGTCCATCTCCTCGTCCAGTTGTTCTATTATAGCGCGAGCTTCAGCGTCTGTGTTGCCTTCGTCTCCTTCATCCATTCTTGGTGCCTTGCTCTTTTCGTCCCTATCTTTCTTCGCCTTGGGCTTCATACCTCGCCTACCAGCAACCGTGGTCATTGTTTCACCTAACACCTTGGCGGTATCACCGACTAAAGCATCTCCAAGCCCTTCAACCGTCCTCAAGAGGGCCTCACCGATTCGTAAACGCTGATCTAGGGTAATCTCTTCCTCTCTGTCCGCATATCGTTCGGCTAGAGTTCTGACAACTGTCCTGGGATGTTTCGAAGCAAGGTTTCCGATAAGCTTGATGGCATTGAGATAAATAAACTCGTCATCCGATGTGGACCCGGCGTTTGTACTTGTGATACAGGAGAGAAGAAGGGTGAGTGTGGACGGCACGTCTAGGACTGGAGAATATTTCGAGATGAGGCCGGAGAGCAGAGAGAGGCCCTCAGCTTGCACAGGCGGCACTGCGGAATTTAAGTTTTCTAGTGCTTGTCGGTGCGTTTGGAGATCTTGAACATGCGACGACGCGATGTCAGGCTTGTCGTCGGAGGACATTGGAGAGGCGAGGGTTATCTCAATAAGCATTGAACCGGTTGTTGCGGGCTGAGAAAGATGTCCGGGCAGGGTAGGCATGAGCGCGTCTAGTTGATGTTTCATGCCTCTCAACATAGGTTTCATCGACTCCGATAGCGCAAAATCAGGTGACGTTAGTATCGAAGAAAGAAGACTCAAAGCCGTGGTGAAAGATGCGGACTCGTCTGGGTCATCCTCATCATTATCAGCTGTACTTCCTTCGGCCCTAGCGATATTCTGCAGTGAGTAGATGGACGGAGGAGCGCTAAGAGTCTCTGTTTTGTTTGCAGGTTTCTTGTTAGATTCGCTTTCGATTATTTGCCCGATCACTTCTAGCACTTTTAGTGGACGGCGAGACAGAACGTCCCTCGAGCTCTCTAACAAGTGCTCGGTGAACTTTGCGTTCACCAGGGCCTGTAGCATAGGTCCAACATCGCCTTGGCTATGTGCTGCTTCTAAACTGGTGCTGTACGCTTTCGGAGACGCTTCAAGAAGCCATGGCTTGCAAACATGAATAAATATATCTCCCGTTAGCTCTTCGCTTTGTGGATCGGAAGCTAGTAGTTTTAGGAAATCGGGGATACGTGTTTCCAAAGTGTCCAGCATTTCAATGGCATTCGAGTTCTGACGAGGCGGCTGCACTCGCTTTCTGATCGATATGCCCCCTAGTTGTCCAGGACCGTAGACCCAATGAGACCCTCCGTCGTATAAAATATTGTCCGCCAGATTCGTGAATCTGGCAAGCCCCGGGGAAACACTGAAAAAACACTGGAGGAGCTTAAACGAATTATCCTGCCACGTACACTTTTGGCTAGCCTTTGCGTGGCAGTGGAGGCCCCAAAGCGGTAATAATACAGGATGCACCAGGCGTTTTAGTAAACCTGGGTTTGGATGTAAAGTGGCCAATGCCCCAAGTCTGTCAACAGCCAAAAATAGATCTGCCTCATCTACCAGTATTTCTCCTCCGAGATTGTTCAAAGGTTCGCGGGGCAGCGTTGAACCATCGATAGCGAAGTGCCTTAACCATGAGCCAGACGCACTCGACGCATTGCCGTTCAGTACATCAAAGCACGGTTTCAAAAATACTTCATACCCTACAGTGCCTGGAGCACCATAAGATCGTTTTCCGAGTATTCCACTCCCAATGACATAGGAAGCTGTTTTCTTCAGGTCAAGATCGTCCCCATCAAGCAAGGCTAGGAGTTTTGGGGCTATGTTCTCGAAGTAGTCGTGAGGGGACATTCCTTGAGGAACCGAAGAAAGAAGTCTCGAAGTTTGCATGATGGCTTGTACGGTAATTGGTGGGCCAGTGGAAGATGTACTCTCTGTGGTTTGCCCTAATGATGGGGCAAACTGCGAAGCGAGGAATACAATGGTCTGGATGACACCATCGTTTCGCAGAGGAATACGAGACAGCTGGCCGGAGATTTTGGCCGTAAACCATTGTGCTGAACTCTTCTGGAGGAACGTTGATAGGACCAGGAGTAGCGATGCTGTTAAGGACCTACTCTATGTTAGAAACCGTGATGATTAAGAGGCATATGCAAGCCATACCCATCTATAGACCGCTGAAACATCGTGGCGTATACCTTCTTGTCATCTTCGGCGAAATGCTGGGAGTTAAACGCAAGTTCTGCTGAGCCAGAGATGATATCTGGCAAGATCCTGCCTAAAACCAACTGTTGGATTCCTAGACGTTCATCTTCAAAAATAGCACGGAGACCGTCCATAATCGCGCGTAAAAGATCTTCATTTTGTGGTTTGCTTCTTGCGACTTCCTGTGGCTGTCGAGCGACGACACCGATTGGAAGAACAGAAATTACCCGTTGCTCAAGGGGAATACCAACACCTTGGGACAGACACGGATAGATACCCTCCAGAGAAAGAAGGTCAAGCATTGCATGGATGGAACGACGACGCTTAGCATCCTCTAGGGCGCTGTCTATCTTTTGGCTCCGTTGCTCAGAACTAACAGCCCCATGTTGCTCTGGCTCATCTTTGCTAGCGAATGCATTATGGATCCGGGTGAGAAGGCCAAGAGTGTGTTGTAATACTTCCAGTCTTCCAGATTCCTCATTTTCAGGCTTTATAGATAGTTGGCGTCCGAGAATTTGAATGATAGAGTCTCCGTGGGATTTTTGTATTTCCTCTTACGGGTCGTTAGCTTCGTCCATGATTAGTAGATGTCAAGATTGCGTGCCTCTTTTCAGAACGGGACTGAGGAACTCATAAGCTGCATCGAACGCATAATTGAGCTGGCTCTTATCGTTCATGTCGATTGTCCTGACTCCTTCTCGCCATGTAGAAGGCTGGATTCTTTCTCTCTCTCTTCCTGTCTTTCTCTTGCTTTTTATCGAGCTTAGCACGTGACGTCGAGCTAGTCACGTGTTCACGCGTCTGATTTGCGCGTTTGATCACATGACATACGATCTCAACATCGCTCTTGCGTCTCTCTTGTTTACCTCTCTTTGTTCCCAGTGGACGGTTCATCTCGAATACGTTCACTTCGTTGTGGCTCAGGTTGGATTCCGCAGTTGACACGAAGTCAATATGCGTGATTCTTTGCGTCTTATCCCTCGTTTGACCTGTATCTGTCTGTTGTTCCTCAGAGCACGGTTCATTTAGACCTCTCAATCTCACACGTACTCTGCCTTCACTACTCTCTCGCGGCGTTTCGGCGCCGTATTGCATGCAGTTCATTCTCCCCACAGTCCTCCAATATTCGTTCAGTGATCTTCGTTCTCTTCGTCCGGATCGCGGCAGCTCCTTGTCTGCCACGCGATGGTCGATAGCCGAGGAAGAGCAGGTATTGGAACTTAACCCTAAGTGATTTCGTCGGGTACCCGGGAGCTCGCCTTCGGGTACAAGTGTTGCGGTTCATAGTTATCGAATGCTTGATTAGTCTATCTCGCTCACACCTGTGGGTTAGGTCGACGAAATGGCGTTTGATGTCCAGAGCCTGTAACAAGGCAGTGAAAGACGATCTACTATGCGCTTTGAAGATCCCTGATGGGGCGCGTGTCAGTTTATCCAAGCTGGACGGTATACTTGGGTCATTGAAGGGATGTCCGGTCTGATGCTGAAATGTTTGATGAATTTATTGGAGATGGTAGGTGGGACGTGTCGGGCACCTTATATTTGAGGATCGCCTTTGGGAGCCGTAAATGCTATGGATTTTAATGTCTTTTTGGATGTTATTTTGGAACCCTCTTGCTCTCTTCCGGATTAGCATTGCGGTCTTGAACGCAGCAAATACTCCCGCTTTGCGGGCAGAAGCCCACAAACCAGCTATTGCGCGTTCGCTTGTACATTGGAGATCCACTTGCCGGAATCGTTCAGTCTTGCAGCCTTGGTTGTGGTGCTCGTTCGTAGCAAGGTCTACAATCATACCGCGGAAACGCAGTAGCTGTCTTGAGTAGTAGTCCGAGTGGAATTGCTCTCGAGAATTTATGGCTTGTTGTGATTCCGGCATGACTGCCTTTGCTCTGGAAGATCAAGATATATCATGGCTGGCCGTCCCGTACACATCTCTAGATCATGGATCCGGACTGAAAAGTCCGTCAGGATCCCTGCCATCCACCCCATATTTCATCCCTTTTCTCAGCTCGCTGGACTTGTGCCACGGTATCAACCACAGGCTCAAACTCTGATTGAGTGTCCCGATCCGCCGCATTAATCACCGCCTTAGCAAGTTTCAACTTTCAATGGAAAGTGTGAGCGCCGACACCCTGTACTTACGAGCCTATGACGTTCGTAATTACTCCTCCGGTTCGCCGGAGAAGGAAGCGGTTTTTTTCGGATGTTCTTTGTTCGCTTCAAAATAGCCCTCCTGTCAGTCCGGTTTTCTTGAACGACGAGGAGAGGAAACAAAAACTAGTCCCTGAGAATACTGCATTACAAACGTGAGAGGCATGCCTTTCCCAGTGCTTCAAAGATTTGCTAGGGGCTTGAAGGTCGAGTACGAGATTGTAGTTTTCTTGGATCATACTTTAAGGACAACAACGATTGTGGAAAATGGGATTGGAGAGATGTGAAGGAGAGGACCGCAATTGGGAACCAGTGTCAGTCATGTGGTCTCTAGCCTCATGCTCGGGGAAGTGATGGGTTCGAGAAGCCTTCTCCTGTTTACATCTCCCTGCCACGCCCGCCACTTTAAAGTCTTCGTCTATGCTGTTGGCCAGTCCATAGGTCCTGCAATTTGGCGGCCGCCCAGAGGGCTTAGTGTATGTTGTGGAGAGCCCTCATACCCTAGTTAAATACCTAGCTCGGCCTCCAATATCTCCAAACTTGCAGTTGTGCCATGGTCTCCCTTCTCTGTTGGGCTTTGTCTGGCTTGCGCTGAGTGGTGGATGTCTCGATGAGGATCGTGCACTAGGGGCGGGACCTCTCTCGATTGAGGATCAAAGCTTCGGCTTGTCTGTTTCTTCTGCACACCTCGCGTAGACGCCATTATTCTCGCTCATAGCCGCAATGCTTCAATGTTAGGTACTCTGGTTGCAAAGGCTCGGGCGGCGATGGTACGCCGGACGGTATTCAATGTCTGATGGGTATGTGGTTCCCTCTTCATGACGGGCGTGTTTGTCGGAGAACAGGATTCTTTGCCCTGGAGGAGACAGCACAAGTGGAGTCTTTTGAGAAGGGTCTTCTGGCCGGGTGATGCCGCCGTTCCTCTTGTAGGGGCGGCGATTCCTTTTTTTATAAGTCAGCCCCGTCCTTTCGTTTCTGCTGATAGGAGCTAACTACCACGTAGATTAGCTGCAATGAGCCCAGCTAGTCCGAGCCAATTACGCGGGGCTAATTACCTCTTCCCGATTGTCCGGCTTCGTCATGAATTCCCTTTTTTTCCTTGTTTTGTTAGTTGATATGATCTTGCAATCTGCTAGTCTCTGTTGGCTATGATAGTTAGGCCCTGACATAGTCGGCGTTGTAACAGTCCCGCGTCTAGATGGGCTGTTTCGTTTGAAAAGTTTCCTATCCAAAGAGGAAGGAAGGGATATTGTTGGCCGTCCTTTCCCTCTCGTGGGTCGCTCTTTGCCTGGTCTTTCTATATCAGTGTTGATCTTTCCGAAATACTCGATTCACCGTGTATTTATTCTCTGCAGTTAAATCTCTTGCTGTAGCTCACTCATCTTATCGAAAAGCATTGTTGCATCCCCAGTACTGCATTGCTTTTTATCGCTAAATTTCGCTTGTCGCGCATACACTCACTAGTTTTTACTGCCACTCTTCGGTTAACGATGCACCTCCGTCAAGTCGTTTGGCCGCTCTGGCTCGGGTTAATTGCAACTGCACTGCCTGGAGACGATGATAAGAATGTTACCGACTCCCAACTTCGACTCCCTGGAGGTGGCGGTTTGCCGTCTGGAATGCAACCTATACCGCTAGTACCGCAGCCGGGCTTCGGGCAGCAGAGCCAGGAGTCGACAACTGGCCGTCGTAAACCTCTCCGCATCGGTCCTCAATGCGGGCCAGGCCATGGGTCGTGCCCGTACGGGTATTGTTGTGGACCAGAAGGTATGGTATACTTGATGCCCATACGTTCTGTTCGCTGACTGGAGGAACACAGGAATCTGCGGCACCTCTCAACGCTTTTGTATGGGACCCGATTGCCAGCTCAATTACAGCTACGGATGTGACGCGTTTCGCACCCCGGCTGGTGAAGATACTTCATATATTCCTCGCCCTTCTCTCGGACAAGTGCCGTACGGCTATACTCCCATTTACCGCTGCGTGGTGCCAAAGACTGTTGCATTGACGTTTGATGATGGCCCGAATGTGTATACTAGTGACCTTCTCGATATTCTTGACTCCTTCAACGCCAAGGCAACTTTCTTTATTAGTGGAATAAACTCGGCCAAAGGACAGATCGATGACCCTACGTACCCCTGGCTCAATATTATACAGCGAATCCACACAAGTGGTCACCAAATTGCTAGCCATACGTGGTCACACCAGGATTTGAATACCATTTCTTCAACCCAACGTCGTGAACAGATGATCAAGAATGAGATGGCTCTTCGAAACATCCTGGGCACTTTCCCAACATACATGCGGCCGCCTTATTCGAGCTGCACAGTGGAAACAGGCTGCGTTAATGACCTAGCTGAGTTGGGCTATCACATTGTGTATTATGATGTTGATACGGACGACTATAATAACGACTCGCCTGACTTGATCCAACGCTCCAAGGATATCTTCGATAATGCTATGGCAGCTCATGAACCGACTGGGCGACCCCTGCTGGTAATCTCTCATGATGTCCACGAACAAACCGTTTACAATCTGACCGCACATATGCTCCGCCGTCTAATTGCTGCAGAGTACCGCCCTGTCACGCTTGGTGAGTGTCTCCAGGACCCACGCTCGAATTGGTTCCGCTGGCTCTCTGGTGCAACCGAACTCGACGAAGACGGCAATGACCTCGCCGATGATCAGGCAGTAGTCCGGCTGGAAGAGAAACCAATTTCTGACGAGGGTATTTGTGGGGAGGAATATACGTGTGTCGGCTCCTTGTTTGGACATTGTTGCAGCAGTGAAGGGTTCTGTGGCCATTCTGCTACGCACTGCGGCGAGGGCTGTCAGCGATCTGCTGGAATTTGTTTCCCGGAGCGAGATGACGATTACTGAACCTCGAGCATTGCAGCCTGACCGATCCTTTCCCAAACATACTGTTGCTGTATGCTATTCTCCACAGGTGCTTATCGCTCAGGGCTTCAAATTGCCATGGTAAAAATGAGGAAAACAATGGAGAGGAAATGAGAGGAAATGAGAGCTTTTCATCGACGGGACGTTGTGTTTTTATTTCTCGTGTTTTCAGCGCACTCGCAATAGACTTTCAGCAGGCCTGGGTTCCTCAGGGAAACCCACTCTTATCCATAGACGTTTGTTGGACATCAGCTGCTGGGGTTCAGTTTTGGTTTCCTTTTATCTCTATAAATTGATTATTAAGAGAATTTCACTCTGTCTTTTGGCTTTTCATAATTAACTGGACCCGTAGGAATTCCCCGTAGTAGGACCTCATTCCGCAAGATTCCCACGTACAGTTTCTGCACATTTTGCCAAAGTCGTGTACTGGTCAAGTGATACTTTCAAATCTTAAATAAAGCCTAGCATGGTGTTGCGAACAACGGGTTATCTATATGGGTTTCGACATGCGCAACTATAAATAGGAGTAATGAACAAGAAAAGGTGCATGTAGAACAAACATGTCTGGATATTAGATTGCTTGGGAAAATATACATGTACTAAAGATTATGCTATATAGATCGCTAAGCCTTGCTGTTGGGGCCGCAATGCAACCGACACGAATAGAAAATGAAGTTCTAGATCACTAATACATATTTGTATTTGTAAAATTGTGTGTGTGTGTGTGTGTGTGGCAATCCACCACTGGAGTTTGGGAAGATAATAAGTTGTATATGAGGGAAAAAGGGGGCATCAAGAGTGAGCGTTAAGTGGGTATAATATATGCCATCAAGATAGGTAGGGAAAACATAAACATTACATACATCAATAGATGTAAATCATAAGCAACGTAAAACTAGCACGAGGGAGAAAAGGACCCCGGTATCATCATTTGCGTATGACTTTTAGCAAAGGCGCGATGCGAGCGCTTCGGCTCAGTCCTACTCTATACGGCACCTTGTTCTTGGTTGATAGAGGGCTGTGCTTATCTGGGCCTTTTTCTGCTGGCGTCGCCTTCTTGGGCGTCTCGTGGGTTTCGATAGGCGGCGGGGTAGTAGGCTTCGTAGGGGACGCGGGCGGGTTACCTAACGGCATCGCCAGTTTCGGTTCTGAGGCAATTTCTTCAGCTTTAGTTTCGGTGTCTTGGAGGGGGTTTTGTTGTCTGGTATCGTGCTCTGTGGTTGGGAGAGCGGCAGTATTGGGGTCCCGTTCTGTTAAGACTTCTGGTTCCGCGTCCTGCGCGTTTGTCTCAACAGTATCTGGAAGGTCTGGAGCTTCAGGTTCCGGTGGTGGTATCTCAGACGTCTTCTTTCTTTTGCGACCACGCTTCTTGGGGGCTGGCGGTGGAGGCTCATCGGAGGCGTTCGGTTGAATGGGGGCACGTTCAACATTGATATCCTCCGTCGGGGCGTCAGTGTCCATCATCTCTTTACGATCCCCTGCCTTCTCCCTGGCTGAGTCGGTCTCGGTACCGGCTTGTTTCAGCTCCTCTGGTACTCCACCCATTTTAACCTTCGAGGGCTTCTCGTCGACCCATATTACATCGTCTTCAATGTCGGAATCGACTACTTTCTTCATCATTACGGACGTGGTCTTTCCACGCTTCAGCTTCTTCTTCGGCCCCCTCTTGGCATGTTTAGGTGGCTCATAGTCTTTTTCCAATTGGGCTTTGCTAGGCGGCACGGGCATTGGGGCATTGCTATCTTGCTCCAGTGCTGGGGGACCAATACCCTGACCACTTGTATCATCACCTACAGGTATTTCAGCGCCGTGGTTGTCAAAATCGTCGGTTGCACCGTCATTCACCACATTGGGTAGAGGATCTGGCTCACGCACGGGAGGGACGACAATCGCAACTTGGTCCTTCGTTCTCTCGTCTCGAGAAGCTCTAGCATTAGTCTCATTTAATCTGATGCTCCGTGACCGGGAAGGGCGTGGTTTGTAGCACTCTCTTGGCAGACCGATATACTCCTCAGAGTCTAATTTAACGTGGTCTTTTGTTTCCTCCTGGGTTGGACCGGCGTTGGTCTCATCTAACCTACTGCTCCGTGACCGCGAGGGACGTGGCTCGTAGTATTCCCTCGGAAGACCGATATGCTCCTCAGAGCCCAACTCATCCCCATCACTCTCGCGCCCAGCATCAACGTCAACATGTGTATCTTTTTTCGGCCGGTCACGCATAGTACTATTTAGCGCCGCGTGAACGGACGCCGGTAAAGCGAGTTCGTCATGACTCGCCTCCGGAGAAGACAGCGGAGTTACTTCCGTCGCCGTCCTTCGGGCCCGTGGGCGCACGGAGGAGAACGGTTCTGTATCATGCGGAGAGGAATGGCTTGCTGTTTGCACTGATTTGGCTCCCGCTATGACACGTTTGGATGGTGAGCTGTTAAGCATAAATAGGTCATCATGCTCCAAGACCGGAACGCCTTCTCCGTGCTCTGCTTCATGAGCAGACCCAGCAGGCAATTCCGACTCAGGATGCACATGGGCGATAGCGATGCTAGCACCTTCAATATGTGCATTACCATCGTCATCGTTGCGCTCAAAATTAAAAACAACGTTTCGAGGTGCTGGCGCCGAGAAATCATCCCGTTCCCCGTCAACTGTAATGCTATGGTTCATAGTTTTCCGCCGCTTGCGCCCTTCTTTACTCGAATTATTCATAGTTTCCGTTACGGTGGAGACATCAATGGTCCTTCCCCGCTTTAAACTAGATTTCCACGGGGACCGCTGGCCAGGAATGGCCGAGATGGAGGGTGTGGGATATGCAGTTTCTTCAGGAACATATTCCGTAGTGGTGTTTGCCTGGGCATCTGTAGGATAAATGAGGGAGCCTGAAGATAATTAGCAAATGCGAATATATTCCATGAGCACTAATAAAGAAAGGGGAATGAAATATTTACATACCTCCGAGAGAGACAGCTGGCCCCTCATCCCCCGCTCCAAGCCAAGCATTTTCCCGCTGTTCCTGAGACAACGATACATGCCCCTTATCTTCCGGCGAGACGAGAAACTCATCAAAATTAATTGACAGGTTTTGATCTAGGCTCGTATTACTCCCGTCTGGATTCGAAGGCTGTGGCTCTTGATGCGGCGGCTGGTTCGCGGTCTTTTCGGGGGATTGGAGCGTTGCAAGGTCGTCTTCGGAGTCGTCGGAGTCTTGGATTACTCTATCGGAAGACATTGCGCATCTCTATACGTGTAAGTTGTTTCTCTGTTGCGATTGAAGCTCTTGAATACCCGATCAATCGTTCGACTGGCGTTGATTGCGACGCGTCGCGGGGTCACGTGGCGATAAGCTGCGGGAGATTTTGGGGAGAGGTTATAGGGGATTGTATGGAGTAGATATTTATCTAAAATCGATGAACATATTGTGGTATGGAACACCATGTAGTGGAAGTATCTTGCCAAATAACATTCATCCCGCCAACGCCATGGACGCATCCCCTTAACACGAACCATTCACTCCCCACCAGGAGGTCGCATAACCCCCCTCCCAAAGAACTCACTAATAAGCCCAAACCGATCCTTACTCCTCTGCAACTCACTCTTAAACAAATCATGCTGGTCCGTCGACTTCGCCTGTCTCTCACGGATAGCCTTAATAGTCGCATTCTGAGGCGCGCAGACTGGACACTCGGCATCTTCGTCCACGGAGTTTAGACAGCGCTGGTGGAACGAGTGTTTGCAGAGGAAGTGTACGGTGGGGAGGTCTAGGTTTCCCCCGCAGGAAGAGCAGCGCCGGGCTTGGAAGACGGTGGGTTTTGTGGAGAGGTCGGATATTTCGGCGCGTTTGGAGGTGGTCTCGGAGGTGTAGCTTGATATTAGGCGGCGGTTCTGATTGTTGTATCTGTATTAGTTACGTGCTGGTAGTGTCAAATACTGGGGATAGAGGTACTGACATTTGAGATCTCCTTCCTCTCCCGCTCGATGTTATCGCTGAGATACTTCTTTATCATTCCCATCGTCACAACAGCATTATTGCTGAGAGTCTGAATCACCTGCAACGGCGCCATCAACCCATCACTATCGATCCGTTTCAGGACCTGGTACAGCTCGTCGCCCGCATCCTCTAGGATTTTAGGGCTTGATGCGAAGTATGCTAGCGCATCGATGTAGAGCTGGGGTTCCTGAGGACCATACTTCCGCAACGCTTTGATGACGCCAGCTGTGTCCTTGGCGGAAGTATAGGAGCGGAAAATATCGGATCGCAGACCTTGTTGCTCCTGAACTAATGTTGTGCCTTCGCGGAAGTTCGAGAGATCGGAAAGGAGTAAGACACTGGATGTTGAGACAGGGATCTATGGTTGTGGTTAGTGTCTGTTATCCTTCTACAATAGGAGGACAGGTATTTACTCACATCTTTGCCTTCAATTAGCCTTTTGGCCTTATTCCTCCACTCATCTTGTTCAGTCGCATCCTTCCTATGCGCAGCAGTATCCAGATACATCTCAAATAATGTCGTATACAAATCAACCTTATCCTCATCCTTAAGATCCTGCTGTTTTATAAGCGCCTCCAGGAACGTGATAAACTCCTCTGGTTGGTCAACGAAGGACGAGAACGCAGTTCTGGGTTTGGGTATCTCATAGTGAAGTGGAGACTCCATATGCACGGCTAATTGTGGTTCGCTGATGGTGGATTTCGTTCCTTGATGTTCGTTGGCTGGTCCGCTCCTGTATGGTAGAGGGATGTATGAGGTGAGGTTCTGGACACCGATCCCTGTATACTGGACTTTCTCCTCCGGTTTCTCCTCTTCATGACGACGTCTGGGTCGGTACTGCCCTGTGTAGTACTGTATGAAGAGCCTCGTGGTCTGCTCTGGACAGTGGCCTAGAAGCACCCGCGAGTATTTCATAAGATTCGAGTATGCCTATTCAGTTAGCGGGTCCATTTATAAAAGCGAGAGCTGAACAAAGATTCGTGGTCAAAGCTCACCGGACCAGGATCGAGACTCCATATAAACTCCAGCGTCTCGTCATACTTCCTCGAATCTTCAATCAAAATATCCACAACCATGTCATTCTCGCCATGCCGTGTGGCTAGATACGCGGCTTGCTCGAAATACCCGCCCTGACGACACATAGCAATGGCCGTTTCGAGATCGAACTTTAATTCTCCGGGAGCTTGAATGAAGGCAGCGAGCTTGTCGGTGTCCTTCAGCTTTGCGTAGCAGTTCAGAAGTAAGGTAGTATGGTCGGCAGTGGCTTTGTCGTGCTTATGGAGCTCTTCCAGGTATTCAATCAGGTTGTGGATTCGTTGGGTATCGAGGAACTAAGACTGTTAGTTTACTACTCAGATAATGTACTGTATATTTAGTCAAAGGCGTACCTTTCTTATTACTTGGGACGGCTCCGTGTTTTCGATCGCCCGGAGATATTGCTGCATGGCAGTGTCATAGTCTCCCTTTTGATACAGATGATCTCCATACTTCCTAAAGATAATGTTCTGCTGGAAAATGTCGACTCTAGCTTTTTGAGCAAGATTAATGGCCAGGATGTAAAGGTTCCGTTGATAGAGAATTTCGAGCTTCTCTTGTAGTGTTTTCTCATGATATCGGTATATCTGCATATGTTAGTTAAATGAGCTAAAGGAGATGAAAGCGGCAAGCGTACATTTCCTTCAACGGTGACTATGAACAAATCACCCCACTCCATGAATATATACTTGACTTTCGAAGCCACGGACTCCGTATGCGCAATGAATTTCAAATCAGGCTCTAAAATGGTAAATGTCGAGGTACTAAAGAAGTCGTCGACCTGGCTGCTCCCGAACCTTCGTATAGAATCCGTCTTTGATACGGTCGATTTCGGAGGGCAGACGAGAGCGACGTAGTCCCGAAATACATCAATCGACGTTTTGGGGTTGTCGAAGGCGAAACTAGGCCCACGGCCCCTTGGCCCGTACGTATATATGGCATCTTCTCGCGCAATGACAATATCCCCAGTATCTTTATCCAGTGTCATGCAGCCAACCCCACAACCAATATCTTCAAGCGTCCGCGCTGGTTGCCCTTGTCCCTTCCCCGAAATTACCAGTGTCAGGATCCTGCCCGTAGTAGCTATGTAGAGAGTAGTCGCAGGTGTATGTTGGACCTCTAGACCGGTGACTGGTTCTTCGGATTCGAAGACTGTTCGTTGCCTTGCGCCTCGGCCGTGGATCAGATCCCCCCTGATGACTGTGGCGGAACCGTTGGCGAAACCGACTGCAATTTGCGAAAGGTCGTCTAGCACAACTAGAGCGGAGACCTATAAAGTCCTTGGTTAATGACACGATATACTTCCATAAATCGAAGAACTGAGGCTCACTGGAAACTGCCTCCGACCATTCTGAACCGTCAAGGTAGAAAGACACTTCGGCCCGCCTGTCTTCTTCTCCTCCTCATCCAGGCTCCACACCTTCAGAACTGGTTCATTTGACAGGTCTTCTGATATGGTAATCAAGCGCGCCGTCTCGTCAACCTGTTTCATATGCGTTATCGAGCCGTTGTCGTGCGCTTTGAAGGACCGCAGCACCCTGAAGGCCTGCGATAGGATGCGCACAACGCCATCGGAGGTGCCGAGAAAGAGACTATCGGAGCCTGTACAGATGCAGCTAACGTCGGACTAATTCCAGGAACATGTCAATACGCCAATTAAGCAGCAGCGATCAGAAGGTGCAAGAGGAACAGTGGCTTTAGACCTACATCGAAGACAGATCTCCCGTCGTTCTCGGGGAAGGCTACCTGCGAGACCTCGAAGAAGTTGAAGGATTTCCACTATTTCCTTTCATTAGAACAATAGCAATAACGCAGAATGAGAGGGCGCAGTGTACACACCGAAGTCAAAGCCATTTGCCAGGGTCAGCGCCATCTAGCGGGAGTGTAGCGTGTGTGAGTGGAAGATGAATGGAGGTTGGAGCTGTTGGCGTCATATGGCAGCAAAGCGACGGTTGGCCCAAGCTTCTCCCGCAACCATGAGTCTATCTATGGTTGAACGCAATTAATACCAACAATATAGCTGCAGGTACCATAGGTTATGTAGAGAAAAGCGTTGTCCAAGATATATTTCTATTCATTCACACCTAGATATGTATTTTCGAGGAGGGTGAGCACTTCTGCAAGTTTAAAGCTAGCCTGGTACTTACAAAACTAAAAACTACAAATACAGGTCTTAAAGAATTTAAGATATTGGGAAATAGTATTATAAAGCCCTACCGGCAGATCTTAATATCCCAAGGATAGAAGTTACATTGTTCCCAACTTTGCGTGGTTGAATGATGGAGATACTTCTTGACTACATAGTTATAGAATGCACTTTAATGTAAGATAGGCCTAAGAAGTACAAACAATATACAGAAGATTTAGTTTCTTTCTCGATAATAAAACCACTGACTGGTTCTCCTTGAGATAACCTCGCCATCAGCGACCCAGAGTCCCCTGCATATTATGGGCGGTGATTATGTTTTCTAATCTTTATGGTCATTAAAAGGTAGAGCTCGGCGACTAACCCACTTTGTAAGTTGTATTCCCCTTTATTATGTTTGTTTTTCCTAACTCCCCTTTAGTTGGTTAATGGCTATCCAAAATAGCCATTATAATCCCCGCTAGGAAAATGGGGAGGAAAGGTTGGCAACTAATGAATCTCATCGATTATCATGCCAGAGCGAAACCACAGCTGTTTCGTTGCATTGTAATTTGGTACCCAGAGATGGCGGACCGCATTAAACTGTGTCTCCAAAAGAAACTTCAAAGAGAGGAATAGAGTATTGGGCACAAACTGTTATGGCCAAGCAATGGGTGCAGCATAGGTTTAGAAACAGTAGATATAAAGGCATTTCTTTTGCATTTATTGGATGTTACAACCACATCTGCATCTAGAAGGTTGCCTGATCCCGAAATCAAGCGAACCCAAAAGAAGGACCCTGGTAAGGTAATGGTAGGATTGCTAGACATGGAAGCTTTATGAAAAGGATACCTGTTCGCTGGTGACGGGAGAGAAAGCAAGACGAGTGGTTAAGGTTACCTGGGCACCCAGGCGAAATCGACGACGTCAAGATCTTCCGGCGAATTCCTTAAATCCCGCTCCTTCCTACATGGACTTCGTCTGATCTCTATCTTATCACAAACTCGCAGTTGGTGTGTTTTTGGGCCTTTATCATTATTGCAGCGATGAGAGAAGTGTCGATACCAACCGTCTCTAGACCGGAACCACCTTTACGGATCGTCGTTCAAACCTGGACAGATTTAGTTCCTGGAAATGACCGGTACGCGAGGGACATGTTTATCTTGAACCGCATCTGCCTGCGCCATTGGTATTGCACTTACAATTCCAAGAAGCCCCGCTGGGCTACATGTAATGCACTCTTCGCCTTCGACAATCAACGCTGCTCCTTTCTAGTTGAATCTGGTCAATTTTTAAATGATGATGTACCTGTACTCTTCTACGAGTGGACAGGAGAGATTCTGTATGTTCTTATTCACTCTGGTATATTATTTCTCAGCTAATACCAGCGGACAGAAAGCCAGCTCCGCAGCTAGCACAGGATCCAAGAATACTGGCAGAGCTGAAAGAAAACTGTCCGTGGATAACTGGACGACCTATGTTTATGCGCCCGGTACGCGAGAGTATAAAATCAAGACTTTACCATCTTGATAATCTTCCTGATAATGAGTTGGAGTATATAAGGGAGCATCCTAAGGACATACAATGGCTTAAGGATAACATGTGGCCTCCAATTTGGCGGAAGTTTGTGGTTGATATTAATTCACGAGTACTTCCAGGTGCTCCAAATGCTCCGAAGATTCAAATGTAGTTGTTCTGTCTGCAAGAAGTAAGTTTATATATCTTTGAACAATAACAGATTGAATTGCATTCAGTGCTACCAGGCAGAAAATATACTATTGTTGCTCTCATCCTTCCAAAATTACAGCTCCAATACTATAGGTCTGTAACTTTGCGGTGGCCGTCGCGTGGGGTTGAGATGGCGTACTCCGTAACAGTGCAGGCGCGCTGTCTATTTTAGTAACTCGGCCGGCAATGAGGGCGTGAGGACTGTTCCGCACGACATCATATAGGGAATCTCATCATTTATTGCTGACATGCGAACCCGTTTCTTCTAAGTTGACCTTTTGTACTTCATAAGTTACGCGTCTCAAGCAAGGATCAGGTTGCGAAACTCCTTGAACGTAACAGCAATGGCACTAATGCTTGGAGGAACAGGCTTTGATCTCAGCAATTGAAGGGAAGTGCTGCAGGAAATATCGGGTTTCTCAGATATCAGCCTGAGTACCGCACAATATTAAATAGGGAAGCTCCCAACCCCCCTCCCCGGCCGGGAGCTCTACGGCGTCACTCACAAATTCCTGTTAACTTTCTGCCCATGGGAGTCTCAGAGCCGGGGTATCTCCAAAATACGGACAGGACTTAAAAATGGAATAATTCAACCACAACGAATCCATCCCCTTTACTAAAAAATATCTACGAACGCGAGCAATACCCTAGTCGTCGTCAACATCCCTGGTGCAAACTGACCGATCAACCGCCAGACCTTAGGTCGCTGGTGATGAGTATCTCCATGCCCATGCCCAAGCCTCTTAAATTCAAGTTTTTTACAATTCGATATACTGCAGATACGAGCTATCCCTTCCCTGGAGAGGTTGCAAAAGCGGAGTTGCGCGAAGAGTTGCAGGAGGAGTTTGGACCCTGGGTGACAAGCAATTTTTCTACATAAAGGTCCTGGAATCTCACCTTGGAGCTGTGGAAGATGCAACCCTTACTCCTCCAGCTATTCTACCACATACGCCCGAATGGTACTGGTCATACTCTGTAGAGCAAGGTGCTTTTCCATGCCTTTTCTGCCAAAGCGCTCCAGGTATAAGAGACTGTCCTCAACACTTAAGAGGACAAATTGATAGCTTATGCTCTTCCAGGATGTGCCGACTACCCATCAACCTTCTTGAGTATATTATAAGCAGATAAATCTCTATTTCACCAGCAGTACCTAATACATCTCTATACTCTCAGACAAAAAATGTCAAAAGGCCGCCAAATAAAAGTAGTCGAACACTTCGTAACAAAAGGGATTCATCAAAAGTATTCATCCATCTTCATAAAACAGCAAAAATCTTAAAACTCATCTCAACTCCGTTGCACCGCGTCAGGTCTTAGAATAGACTGCAACGTGGCACCCGATGGAGACGACGGGCCCGGACCAGCTTTCTCGCTACATCGGCTAAGATCCTGCTCGATATCCCAATGCAGGAAACTCCCCGCGTCCATGATCGCTTGTTGCAAATCGAAGTCGTCCAAGCCTACCACCATGCCGCCTTGGCCGTCTTGTTTTGTTCCTGTCGTTGAGCCCGTGAGGTTGAATGGGAGGACTGTGGAGGAGTATCTTGAGGAAATGTTGTCGTCGTCGTCGTCATGCTGTTGCTGCTGTGGTTCTTGCATTTCTGGGAAGGGGATGGGGATATCCGGGACATTGGTGGGTGGTATATTTTGCTCGCCATGAGTCTGACCTGTCGGTTGATTGTTGTCGTCAGGTGGGGTACGATGGTTACAGTGGTCGAGGGTAGATACTCTATCCACAGTATCTGTGGCCTCGTTCCTATTCTTAAGGCGGATGTTGGGGAAAGTGGGTGGCATTTTTTTGGCTGTGTCGAAGCTGTAAGGAGTGATGGCATTAACCATTGCTTGCGTACTTGTATCAGTAGCATGGACACCGTTCGGTGTCTTGTGAGTTGAAACCGGGCCAGTAATATCAGAAACGCGATTGGGCTGCACCCAACCTCCAGGAACCGTATGAGGGGTTAGTTCATCCTGTCGATTTGTACGGGGGCTTTTGACTGCTTGGGCAGAGCTCCGAATATCCTCCCTAACTGGAGTTGCAATGTCCTCCTGTAGTAACCTCTGCGCATTCGAAACGGCCGCTTGGGTAGATAGTTGGCCCCCATAACCAAGACTTCGTCGTCTATCCTCTGTAAAATGACTCTGTTGAGCGAATGTCGTGGAGTTGAGAGATACCGTAGGATTCGAGAGTTTCGAGTTACCGGGAACAATTTGGGCGGACGTGATTTCTTCTGACCCGCCTTCCGCTGACTGCGGCACATCCGATCCATACGTGCCTAATGTTCCAGGATCATGGATGGAGTTGTAGAGAAAACTTCCTTCAGAGTGTTGAGCGGTCTGTCTCGTAGATACGTTTCGTACAAGGTCATCTTCCCCTTGTTTGCTTTGGGATACGTCGGACGGATGAAGAGTGTGGCTTTCACTACTCTTACCAGTATCATGCGGGACGTCAAAGACTGCATTTTGAGTATGGCTGCCAGATTTGGACCGGCGTTGTCCCCTGGAAGACTGAGACACCTTTTCAGTTCCACCCTTGGCCGGTAACAGGGTATTGGATAGGTTACTGCTGTCACGCCTCAGCAGAGTACATCCAGGCTGAGCAGGTTTTGAAAACTGAGAAAAATCGGACACTGAAACTGCTTTGTCTTTGCTTAGCCGCCTCTTAGATGCATTCTCTGAGGGAAAAGAATGCGTTTCTAGCACCGGCTCAAGTGACCAGTTAAGATTGTCGTTGCTACCTGGCATTGGGCAGTGTCCATTTATTGGAGTGAAACTTGCAGGTTTCATAGTACGGAATATAACCGGTGAAACTGTCCTTCTTTGTTCTGCAGCACTAGACGCCTGTCTCTCCGACCTATCGCACCGAAACGCGGGAGTTGGACTAGGAGATGTCGGTGGGTTGATAACGCGGGAATGTATTTTCCGCTGATCCTTCTTCAGCCAGCTGTCATCCGTAGACCGGTGTGAGGCGACTGATCTCCCGCGCTCTGAAGTGGAGTGCTTTGAAGACGCTCGTGACGGAGCAATAGAAGAGCTCTTTCGTTGACCATTTTGGATGTTGTTTGACTTCGGTGCCTTGTATAAGCTACCAGAGTTAAATGGCTTTGCCGGCTTCTCAAAATGGCTCTCCCTATCCCAAGGAGACCTTATATTGCTTGACGGTACGACTGTCTGGTGGTGATGAAGCCGCCGAGGTGTAGTCTCCGGAATTGCAACAGCTTCCGAGGAACTCCTCCTAGTCTCTGTGGACTTCCCGCCTCCTTCCCCTTGCCGAGACCAGGGGTTAACCCAGCCATTTCCGAAAGGTCCTTTGAGTCCAGCTGATAGGATGAACAATGGCTTGCCCTCCAAATAATCCTGACCAAGCCGTTCTATTCTCCTTCGTTTCGCTGCCCGCCATGTCTCATCCACATTATATTCACTATCAGAAAAATCCTCCAAGCATTCCGCAGCTGCCCGAGAGAACGAGTTGAACGGTGGGCGGATCGGGCGCCGAAAAGCCATGGGTCAACAGCGGAGAAATATCGAGGTATACGGAGGCTGCAGCGAAGCAGCAAAGCCAAAAACCACACAGCTGTAAGGACATTTGCACCGCACTAGTAGCATAAGTAGTCTATACAACGGTATTGCTGTATTTCATCCCCCGAGCAGCGCCAGCCCGCCTCCGTTGAAACTGAAGGCAGAATCGACGATCGTCTCTGTGTGCCCCGACCACTTAACGCGGTCTCTCAGCCAACGCGAGAGGATCACGTGGCGATAAGATAATACTCCGGAGTATCGGATAATCCGAGGAAATGACGCTTGCCGGATCTGGTAACATGTTGTTGTTGTCTTGGCGGTGTCGCAGCTGGAACAAGGAAGGAAGCGAGACATGCTGGACGACATCTCGACGACACTGCGTTGGGTCTATCGTTAGACTCTGCTATTGCTTTCCATCGTATTGTCTAGTTCATTTATATCTTACAAATTATGCTGGTATCCATAGCGGTGGTGATCTAAGCATTTCTCTGCAGTCCGGATCCCACTAAGCTCACCGAGATGGCTCAGCCGTGGCTTGAAGGCCTTGCGGAGGACTGGATATCCCAACCACGGTCGTCTCCCGTGTCTTCTCTTGGCCTCAACTCGAGGAAACTAAGCTATTCGCGTTCAAAGGAGAGCTCGTCATTGAAGACCAGACCTTCCTCTCGACTTGCCAGCGCACAGAGCCAGACCCGCATACCGTCGAAACGCTCGAACCGTGAAAGCCACTCCCTTACCGGAAAGGGATCTTCTAAACGCAATGTTTCCAGCTCCAAATTATCAATTCATAGCTTAGGAGTAGAATCGAGACGAAATGGCCTCGCCAGGCGGTCGTTATCAGCTTCGGGACACGGCTACGAAACGGTCCAACACTCTACAGTCCAGGTGGCGAAGGAGAAATTGGGAATTAGGGACGCTACACCGGAGTGGAGGGAACGGCTTCTGCGTGGTGAACCGCCAATGGGTGAGAAAGGTGACCTTTTTAGCCCGATAGGGTTGGAAAAGGTGTTTCGGGCCCCGCCGAAAGCGGATTCCCTTCCACGGAGCAGGTTCACAACCCAGGAGCCAACGGAGGAATTATGGACTTTCCATCAAAATACATGCGAATTAAAACCCTCTTTCGTCGCTGAAGTCCACGATCAGTCGGAAAGTCGAGTTGAAGACTCAGATAAAGAAAACCATGATCCCAAGGATCGAAACAATGAGATTGGAGCTACTTGCTATTCTACCAGATATTTGGACGCTTTGGATTTGAGTTGCCCAGATTCGTCGTTGCTCGACACTCGGTTTCGGACTGTCAGCGGTCTTGAAGAACTCGGGAATGAAGAGTTGAGCCCTATCTCGCTGCCTAGAAACAAGATATCTGTACGATGCGCCAGTCGCAGTGTCTCGAAGGTTCCTATTCGGCAAAACGGCTTTATGGAACAGACGACGCAATCACAATCTATGTCTCATCCGTCAGTTGAAGCCAATCATGATAACCAGCCCCATCCGCATATCGAAGAACCAGTCACTGCGGAGTCAAATACGATCGAAATGACGAGCCAATCTTTGCCGGAAGATTTGTCTATGGGAACTCAAGATTTTGATTCTAACGGAGGATTTGTGGAATTTCATCGCGGTGGGTATTCCAATGACGGATCTTTTAGGCGACGACGACTCAGCCCGTCTTCAATGCCGTCGCAAATTCTCGACTCGCCTGTTATTGATAATTCGACACCACGAAGTGCCAAATCTTCTGAGACAAAGGATAAGTTTTCTACGAGATCTCGTACTGTATCTCGGTCGTCACTTGCTCTACAGCAGCCCAGGTCACCAGATAGGTCCAGCGCAGAAACGCAGCAGGGAAAAGGTAGCCCCCTGAAACTGTTTGGCAACTACGACACATTTACGAACAATAGGCTCCTTCGACGCATAGGTGAGCTTGAAGAGACTTTCTCAGATGATGAACCCCCCTCACCATCGGAAAGGCTCAAAGAGTCCCGGTCAAAGCGGAACCTTTCTACTATTTCAACTACACGGAACGAGGTTAGCTCAGAACGACCAACAGGCTCAGGTTCTAAATTGCCGTCATCTACAAAGCAAGATGCTGCTGGTCAACAAAGAAGAGGCACAGACGGCCCTAATCGTGTGTCCGCCCCGAAGGCCAGTCCAAGCAAGACGCCGCAGGGAAAGAGTACCAGGAATGCGAGCCAGCTGAAAAGCCCCCTGGCACAAGATTCTCCTGCGACTCCTAGCCGCATACCACGATTGAGAAAGGAGCGACTGAACCCTCCGAAGCCTACCGATACCAAGCGTGGACTCGTTAGTCCTACCAAGGATTCAAGCCCAAAGCGACGGAAAACACTGCAAAACTTTGATAACGATGCTGAGATACTTTGCGCACCTATGCCCGATCCGCCCGACTCTTCCATCTTCAATGCCAGCCCTGAGGCCAAGATCGACGGACCCGTTGATTCGAGGGTATCTGGCAGTTCGCCGTCGCCATGTCCGGACCGACCAAGGACCCCAACGCCGTCCGGTTCCAGGATGCCTCACCAGAGTCAAATCACTCAAGAAACTGACGCAAATGAACACTCTTTTGCTCGCAGCAATAATTCAATAAGCGATCTTTTTGACGAGAACGGGTTTCTACGTGCGGGCGTTTCGTCGGCCATTGAAACAGATAGGAAGGGCTCATTAACTACGCAGGACTTTTTCAACCAAGCCAGCAAAATTATGGATTTAATTCGCACAAAGGGTAGACCAAATAGTAATTTACAGAGTCTCAATGAGACCGAAGTTACGGACCGCGACATTAGCAGCGATTTCAGTGAGGGATCGTCCCAGGAACGCCTTTCCAGACCGCCTAGCCGTGACGGTGTCGATTTACGGAAGCAAAGGGAGCCGCGTCCTCAACATCCCAGGATTGTCAGCCATTTAAAGAAATTTGCGGAAAATGATGAGGTTGACAAGTTCATGAGCGGCTCACTTGCGTCGTTGCGTTTAGGCACGGAGAAACCTGCAGATTCAGCCATTCAGCGTCAGGGTCCTAAGAACCGCCAGCATGACGACACCGTGGAGAGCAGTCCGAGAAATTTTAGGATCCGAGAACCACCTAATCCAGGCAACAACCAAGTTGCAGGAGGGACTCCAACAGGATCTCCTGTTCAATCTCCAAGAAAGAATCTGTCGCAGGGGTCTACTAGTAGTTCGCTCCCTACGGGTTTGTCTCGGGGGTCTTCGAGTGGCTCCGGAGCCAAAGGCGTCATAGCCTCAGACATGGTCGCGCATTTGATTCCACAGCAAATCGGCTCCATGAAATATGACAAGTCTAATTGCACATGGTTCAAGGGGGACTTCCCGAGCTCACCCGTTCGCCATGAGGAGAAGCCCGAGGAGGAAAACCCGAGTGAGGATGATCCGTTTAGGGACATTCCAGACTTGAGTGTAGATGAGTTGAAAGAGTTGATGATGGCGACGAGGTTGACTTCTGCTGGTAGTCCACGGCGGACAGACGTGCCCGACCGAGATGGCGACGGGACAAAAGAACGCATAGGAGGCCAAAGCATTGGAGGTGACTCTAGGCCACATACCCGAGATGGGCGGGAAACAGTGCCTTCCGACACCAGCTCTGTTCAATCAAAATCTACCAGGTTTACGTCAAGCTGCCCGAAGCCCGAAACGAGGGCGACTTCCTGGGGAACGGAGGAACTGACTCGGGCAGAGGGCCAGTCGACCGGACAAGGGAAAGAAAGCGCGGCACATCATGTTGAGGAAGTAATTCGGGAGGTTGGGACACAGGATGACCGCCGATCCTCCGCTGTAACAGGAGTGGCGGAGGATGATAAGCAAGCCAGAGTTGTCACTATCACCTTTTCATCTCCGCTCGTTTCTCACGTTGGATACCAGGATGATTCAAACCATTTCGAAGGTGAATCTATTGCGCCTAGCACTCCTACAGCGAAAAATGCTGAAAACGTCTCAAATGCTCATTCTCCGAAGGTGATTATTGAGAATGACATTGTCGCGCAAGAGTCGCCGGGCCCACAGTCACTAAGACGTCTGCCCTCTAATAATTCTCTCCAGCGCTGGAACTTTGGCGGGCGGCCTGTCTCTCGGATCGACGAACAAAGCGAGAATTCTGTGCACGACTCACTGAGGTCGCCGGCGGATGACCTTTCAGTAGTACCTGTTGAGGACTATGACGAGCTCCCAGCCATGCTACCACAACCATCGGGCGTTGATACCACATACAGTTTCCATCTCAACCCTCTGGCCGATTTTACCGTCAACCAAAATGACGAGTCCATGAAATTGGAAATGAGCTACGTTGCCCAAAGAACCCATCCCACGTCACTCAGGCAAATTCACGGCACGTTTGCATTGGCAACTGAAGAGCTTGTCAAGCATATCACTGATGTGGAACCTTTCGAGGTGTACTGGGATCAACTTCGACGCTTGGATCTTCGAGGGAAATCTCTGATTACAGTGCACAAATTAAATGAGTTTTGTCCGCGACTGGAAGAATTGGATCTTTCGGACAATAGTATCGGTCAGATCGGCGGAGTCCCGTGGAGCGTTCGCTGTCTGAAAATTCAGAGGAACTGCTTGTCAAGTTTAACGGCCTGGAGCCATCTTTCTAATCTGCAATATCTGGACGTGTCTGGGAATGACCTTGAGAATCTGGACGCGTTCTCTGGCCTTATTCACCTGAGGAGCTTACGAGCCAATAATAATAAGATATCTAATATCAACGGCATCTTGGAGCTGAACGGATTGTTGTCGCTGAAAGTGAGGAATAACTTGGTCCAGTCTGTGGACTTCGCGGGGGCTGAGTTGTAAGTTTACTCGTAGCTGATTGAGGTTGCTTGAGCTAATGGTTTGATTCACAGAGATCGCTTGACGGAACTAGACCTACGGGGCAATCAGATTACTAATGTAGAGAATGTTGCAAACCTGGGAGCTCTGGAGAGCCTTGACCTACGGGATAACCGCATTCAGCATCTGGAGCCCGCACGGCTGCTGCAACGACTCTGTGCTCTGAAGCTATCCAATAATTTGCTCGAGACTCTGGACGTTGCTTCGTTTCCTGCTCTCCACACTCTCTATCTGGACCGCAACCATTTGACCACGGTTACCCGGTTGGAACACTGTTCTTCTCTAGACACCCTGTCCCTTCGCGAACAGACTTCGCCCTCTGCCACTTACCCCGCGACGCATTGGCTACCCGCGGTACAACTCGATCTTCAGAGTGCAGCTTCACTCCGGAAGTTATTCTTATCCTGCAACAATCTTTCAAAAGATGTTCTTTCGACGTGCACCGTTCTTCCAAACTTGCAATTTCTAGATCTCGCTTCATGCTCCTTGCAGGAGTTACCATCTGAATTTGGCCGAATGTTCCCGAACTTGGCAGCTCTGAATCTCAATTTCAACGCTCTTTCAGACATTGCGGGGCTCCAGGGGATCACGAGGCTGGGGAGGCTTTCGCTTGTTGGGAACCGGATCTCACGGTTAAGAAAACTCTGTCAAATTCTGCGTAGCGTGGGCGGTAGAAATGGTTCGTTAACGAAAATAGATCTGAGAGGGAACCCTATCAATGTGGGGTTCTACCCGCCGCCTATCTCGGGAAGTGGACGGAGCTGGGCGGATAAGCCAAGAGGTCTGTTGACGCAGGCTAAGAATTCTGCGACCAAGCATAGCGATAACGAGGTCGTCAAGAGCAGGGTAGATATGTCGCTCCCGACCTTTGGTGGATGTGCCGACATTGCGGTTCAAAGTCCTGATACTCTGGACGATAACGAGCAAGAAGCGGAAAATCACGCTGTGGAGATTGATGATCCGTACACGCTTCCTCTCGCAGACCCCGCAGCGGATCAGAAATATCTGATTCGGCTGGACGAGGCTACGAAGTTGAAGAGAAAGGTTGTGGAGTTGATGGTTCAAGCTGCTACGTCTGGCCGGCTTAAGAGTTTGGATGGACTGGATGTTGAAGGAGGCGGAGAGGGAAGGATCAGGAAAGATGAGACCTGGAGACGGTTGGAGGAGCTGGGGATTTTAAGGAAGAAGGATGTGGCGTAGTTTTGGGTGCGAAGGCAATGGGATTTGGTTGTTTGCTTTATCTCTTTTTGGGTTTTGGCGTTGGCTTATCTGGCATTTGACTTTTGTTTACAGGGAGAACTGAGAGGGGACATGGTAAACATGGCGTTCCTCATTCGCATGGTTTTGTCTATCAAAATGCATAAAGGGGTGTTGGCTAACATTGGCGGTGTATGATGGTCAGGAAAAGGGTCATGTCACTGCAATAATGAAATGGATGGCTTTATTTTGCTTTTGCCTTCTCACTGTGCTTTGCTTTTGTCTCCCTTCTTCTTTCCGTGAATGCTTGGATCCTACCGCTGGGACGGAGACTTATGTTCGATATGGGCATCATAAGCACCTTAGTAGACAAGCATAACTTCCCACTCGTCCACGTTCAAACAAAATCTGTTGAAATTAGAGCAGCTGAAGCCCAAGCCGCTTATCTATGTCACGCACGTGACCCCGTGTTTGTTTCGCGATTCTTGTCCCCGATTAACGTCAGTCGAGAATCTGCATATATTGACTGCTTGATATCGGCAGTATCGCAACAACATTCGCTGAACGGAGCATGAGGTTTCGACCAGGGTCTCGGGCTATGTGTCTTGACGGTGCTGCCTTCTTGGTTTTCTAATGAAAAACATTGTCTTTGGGTAACAACTCTGCGGTCCATTGAAAAACACTACAAAGCCATGGACAACAGTTTTCTTTTTGGATAAGATATGCTATGAGGAGCCTGTTCAGTTTGTCGCAGCGCACATTGTGGTGTACTCCGCTTTGAGAATGGCAGAAGTCATTGACCTTCTTTCTTCGCCGACCAAACCGCCCTCCCGACGTCAGTCAGCAGGCGCTGCGCAAGTTTCTCACCAACGTCCGATGAACTCGCATAGCAATGCCCAAAATCTTTCCTTCGACTCCGATGACTCTCTATTTGATTACTGCGATGATGATGAACCGCGAAAGAAGCGCAGATTGACGCCGTCGTCCGAAAGCCCCCCAAACGGAAAGTTAACGTCCTCGCGCGGAGACTCGGCGTATCTCTTCAAACAAGACTTCGATAGGATATCGTTATCACCAGAGGATTGCGGTCGACATAGAGGAGCTACTATTAATGAGATATTAGGCAGGGAAGACTCAGATCCGATACAGTTTACGTCTTCTGCTGTAGATCCGTTAACAGCGCATAACCGGCCGGAACCGCGAAAGAGGACAGACGATATTATAGTTTTGGATGACACGATTTTGAGTGATGATAATGATGATGACCTCTTATTTTCGCAACCAGCTGCCTCACAGTTGCATGTATCTGATCGTACGGCTAGCTTGCTAGCTAGGATTGGGAATAAATCCACGAATGACTCTTCTAGGGGAAGAAACAAATATAAGGAAACAATAAATGGTGGTTTGAAAGGTCCAAAGAGAAACCCCAGAAGACCATCTCTGGATAAGTCTGACGAGGATTCTGATGAAGAGGCAAAGCCAAGGAGAGCCAGTAAAGCATCTGCTACTGCCCAACAAGCCCGAGCCGCAGAAAGGGAGCAAGTAAAATCACAGAAAGCAAAGGAAAGGGAAGCAGAGAAAGAACGGAAACAGAAATTAAAGGAACAGAAAGCCAAGGAGAAGCAGCTGGCCGCTGATATTGCAGAGGTCAACAAGTCCAAGATTGACAAGAAAGTCTCTACACCGGAAATGATAGTTGATGTTTCATCTTCCCTTCAAGGATCTAGCGTTGGAAACCAGGTTACTGAATTTATGCGGCACCTCGGCGTTGAGATGACTTTTAAATCGACCAGAGTTCCCAATATGGTTACATGGAGGCGGAAAGTAACTGCTCGGTATAATGAAGAGGCAGGTCACTGGGAGCCAGCTCCTCTCGTTATTAAACAGGAACAGCACGTCCTCCGCCTCATCACTGGAGAAGAGTTCGTGGACATGGCGCTTCCTACTACTACATCCGGCGGCGAGAATGGCGTCGAGTCTCACGTGAAGAAGATCATGAGCAGTTATCCAGACTGCAAACCAATCTATCTTATCGAGGGTCTAACTGCATGGATGCGAAAGAACAACAACTCTCGCAACCGCGCCTATCGAGTAGCAGTGCTCCGCGAATTCAACAATGGCAACGCTTCCGCCGAGCCGCAGCCAACGCAGTCAAAACGGTCTAAAAAGCCAGCAAACCCCCCTCGTCCTCCTATCGACGACGACACAATCGAAGACGCCCTTCTCCAACTCCAAGTCCAGCATGGCTGTCTAATACATCACACCGCCGCCCCTGCGGAAACAGCAGAATGGATTAAGAATTTCACTGAACATATTTCTACGATCCCTTACCGTCGCGAGCGGATGAATCTGCAAAATGCGGCCTTTTGCATGGATGTGGGACAGGTCAAGACGGGTGAAGATAGGGCAGATACATTTGTTAAGATGCTTCAGGAGGTTCATCGCGTTACGGCACCAGTTGCTTATGGGATTAGTACGGAGTATCCGAGTGTGAGGGAGCTGACGAATGCTATGAAACGGGAGGGCCCATTACATTTGGAAGATGTGAAGGTGAGCGAGCTTATTTTCGCCCTTGGATGTCCCCTTTCTGAATTATACCAGCTCTAACTTATGGAATACATTCCAGAAATGCGCAAATAAAAATGGTGCTTTAACGGATTCTCGAGTTGGACCATCTTTAAGCCGACGGATACATAAGGTCTTCACGGGATATGATCCGACATCGACCGACATTTGATATTTTTGCATAACATCGGAACTTCTGGATTCATGCATTGGTGTATTTTACTTTCTTGACACTGTATTGGAGAATAGGATGGGGTACAGAGTGGTCGGGATACACTTTGGGTTATCCTATCCAAATTCTTGCATGGTTTGACTACGTTTTCAGCATTCTCTTTTAGGGTTGGAGGATTCTGGAGCATCTAGTTGTTAGGATATATTTTCTGGGGATATGAGTATTTGAAATTTTTGGGGTCCTTTGTTGTCGCACCTTCATTGGCTTCCCGGAGAATTTGCAACTGTGTCGCGCTTTGTTCTTGACTGCCCCGTCGGCCCCGCCCGCAAACCTTCGTCAACCCGGAGACCCCTATTGTATTGGCGCTAGATACCTATGATTTATGAAAGATGAAGCATGACACATGCGATGGCGGCGGAGTCAATGATATTTTCTATATCTATCTAGTTGACCAAGCATTCTTAGAATCTTAGTGCATTATAAATCGTAACCCTCTTTGCAGTGCCGAAGCTGGATTTGCCTTTCTACGTGGTAGCGGTGTAAATGGCTAGATGATTGTTTATTGTTTAAAATCAAACTCATGTCAGATATTGCAAAGCTGTGCTATTTTATTGGTGAGTACAAAAGTCCAATCACTCAGGGAGGGGTTAATTAAATCACCTATATTTTAAAAACATATCACGCCTAGCCTATTCAAGCACTACAAGTGCATATTGAAAGTAATATTGACTACCGAGTAGACTAATATACGTATTCCAAAACAAATATGAGATTTCTCAAGATGTGAGTCAAATATGCCTTGCTTTATTCATTCCCAACGCGTTGCGAAGCGCGAGTAAAGTGACATCTCATGAAGACATGTTACACCAGTCAGAGGCTGAGAACAACCGTCGAACCTTTCCTCAAGTCTCCGAGCCGAATGCTGGAAATTCTGGCGCAAGGATACCATCACAGGAGTACCGCACGATGTATGGACTATCAGTAGTCGTCTGACTAGCGATGACTTGCCCGTCCGGAGCGGTGATGCTATACTCGAATCGACCGCCATTCTGCCCTTGGCCGAACACAAACCGGAAGGGGTAGTATAGACCAGCAATTAGATTGATACTGAAAGAAGCACTGCCCTGTAATCGAGACGGAGTGAATTGGTACGCGGCTTTTGCGTTCGCGTTTGCTGCAGTCCAGCCCGCGTAAGCATTGGAACCAATCCAGGCGTAGACGACATCGTCGACGTGCTCAATATCAAATGTATATGTGCCGCTCTGGCAGGCATAGAGATACGCATGGTGATTGAGTGAATAGTAATCACTGCGAAGACTGACTGAGGAACCGTAAATGGGCGCCGGGTCTGTACTGGGCACGTAAAGGCCGATCGATGGAGTGACGCCTATGTATTCTGGGTCGATTTTTTTAATGGATCCGGGCTTGAATCCACTGTATTCGTTGTCATCATTGTGCGCGGAGTTGTTGTAGTACGCCCAGTCAAAACCCAGATTACCGCATGATACGGGTGGCGTCGGACAGCTAGTGGGGCCACTCGTCGTAGTAGTCGTAATTGTCGTTGTAGTAGTCGATGGAGAGATGTCGAGACATTGACACAGGCTACCAATAAGTGAGGGGTACGACGAGCAGCTGTTACAGAGCTGGCTGCCAGTTTCAACTCTCTTCACCTTGCCTCCTAAAACCGCATCCCTACTTCAGTTAGTGTATGATGTAGGCAGTTAGGGTTTTAACTCTAGAACTCCTCAATACCTTGCAGGAGAGGTAGGTGCACATGCCGCCGTGGCTGTCTCCGTGTATGTCGCAGTAACTATCACTGGAGGGATATCCAACACTGCCGAACAGAAGCACTGGGAGCTCGGATCGTCAATGAACCCATTGAGCAGAGTCCCAAGAAGACCACACAGCAACCCATCCCTGGGAGCGATATCTGGAACAGGTTTGGCGTTCCCTTGGGGTAAAACTGCCAATATCAATAAGCCAAAGCTCCTTTTATTCAAATGCATCACGAAAGACCAGCTTGCAACTTGGAGTTAGATAGTACAAGTATGCAATTTTCAACCAAACAAATATCCATAGTAAACGGGGCAGTTGACTGCATTTATGGACATGTCGGTCGTTAAACAGCTGTCCGTCTCGCCCGTTCATCCATCTTGTCACCACTTCTGGAGCGGTGGCGCGCCTAAACTCACAGTCTTGTATATACCTCGTGATAGCAAAAGGCCATCACCGAGTGAAATCACCACTATCACTCTCGTCGGGCTCCCGGCGGTCACCTAGGAGAGTGACGGACGCACGAGCATGCATTTACGAAAAGCAGCTCTCGTGGCTTGAGAAATAGGTTAGCAAATGGCAGGACTGGTGGCGTTCGGGTACGGAGAGTTTTCGCTGCACGGCCATGGGCTCTTATGCGAAATTGTGTATTCCTTCCGGAAGTCTGCACATATCCCGTGCAAACTGGCGGACTGTGGAGAGCTGAACTGGATGGAACTGATAGCTGAATAGGCGACCAGGGTGCTCCTTAGTTCAATCGTAGATAGATGAGGTAAATTAGAAAAAGAAAGGGCAAGACAAAGACATGGTTGTGATTGAGTGCTCCGTAACAGGCACATCGGAACATGCGGAGGGAGAGCCTATCCAATGAGCAACAGGGGGTAACAAGATCTTCTTGATAAATCAAATCGATCCTCCACTTATTCTGGCATCACACAGTAGGGGAGACGTAAGCCTAGCTTGGTTAGCATAAAGATTAGAAAAGAAAAATGAGGGCAAAGCTAAATCTCAGTAGAAAATCTGACGGCGAGTGACCAAAGAGGTGGAGCTGAGCAGTTCATACGGTCTGTTCTATATGCCCCTACAACATAGGAAGCCTGCCGGACGGGGCTTTCCAATCGCCGCTTTTATGCGGGAGCTCAGGTTCGAGATCACTAACTAAACGACAACACAGGTATAGTCTCCATGATCGAAGCGCTCGGACACTACAATGTATAGCTTTTAAAGGGCGAGAATTGCCATGGGTTTTCAGCGGCCCCAGATGAGCCTAAGTGCGGCGTTGGCGGAAGGGGACCTAAGGACAGATTCTAATTTCCCTAGACCTCCTGTTCATCACTATGTTAGGCGGGGCCAGCTCATAGCTGCTTGAGGCACCTCTTTTTGGTAGTGCTTTGACGTACGGTGCACAAAAATCGCTTAATTATCCGGAGTCAATTCCTATGTAGAACAAGCACTATGATATTTCACAATATAATGCAGCAACTGGACTTGGGCCTCGCCGTTTTACGGGATATGTCTGACGAGAACTTAGTATTAGAGGAACGTCCACACTAACAGACAGATATTTTATGCCTCACCAGCTTTCCCGCCTGCTTGGAAGGTAGACAGATCCTCATCACGCCACTTTGTAATAGCAGCGGTCGAAGCAATTGTATCGGGGTGATCAGGACCTAATTCACCGCTGCAAAGTTCAGCACACTCAGACATCAACTGCAAGGCCTCTTTGTCTCTCCCTGATGCTTTCCAGGTATGCGCAAGGTTGTTCATGCCGCTCAGCGTGGAGGGGTGCTTTGGGCCCAAAACTTGCTTGCGGATATCCAGGATTTGCACCTCCAATTCTTCTGCATCTTTCCATTGCTCCTGAGCCGAATATATGGCCGCAAGGTTGGCCATGGCGTTCACTGTGGAAGGGTGCTCCCGTCCCAGAGTCCTCTTGCGGATCTCCACGACGTGTGTCTGGAGCTCTTCAGCCTCTTTGTGTCGTCCCTGGCTCAGGTGCGTAGTTGCCAGATTTGATATACAAGTCAGGGTGGATGGATGTTCCAGCCCAAGTACCTTCTTCGAGATCTCCGTCACTTGCCCCTCTATTTTTTCCACGTCACTCCATCGCCCCTGTTCTCGGTATGTAGATGCCAGATTGTTCATGATAGTAAGGGTATGCGGATCCTCCGGCCCGAGTGACCTCTTACAAATCTTCATGACCTGTATCTGCAGATTCTCTGCCTCCTCCAAGCGGCCTTGATCCAAGTAGGTCGATGCTAGGTTAGACATGCTCGTGAAGGTGTTCGGATGGTCGTCCCCTAGCACACGCTTGCTCGTTTCGATCGTTTGGGCCTGTAGATTTTCCGCTTCCTTCCATTGTCCCAGGCATGAGTACGTGGATGCAAGCTGCGACATGCTTGTCAACGTATCTGGGTGTCCCTGCCCAAGCACCCGTTTTCGAGTATTCATTATATCCAGTTGCAATTTGGCGGATTCGTCCCATCGTCCCTGGTCCGAATATATACATCCAAGACTGGCCATGATGGTTAGCGTGTCCTCATGCTCGTTCCCGAGCTCCTGAAAGCACTGCTTTAATGCCTCGAGATGCTGGGCTTCCATCTCCTCCCATTGGTCCGGAGTTGGGTAGATCGATGTTGGATCGGTCATCCTGGTATTATTAGGTAGAGTGGCGGGATGTTCAATATAGCTTGCTTCGTGTAGGTCGAATTGTTTATATCAGGAGAAGCAACGAAGGAATGACTAGAAGACGTGGTATAATCGCATCCGTGTACTCTAATCCAGTGATTGTGAAGGAACAACAATGAATGATGTTGGCTGCGGGTTTGTTTAACCGTTCTCTCACCCAGTCTGAGCTTTTGAGCACCCAGGGCCACCAGGAGACGGCGTAGGAATGGCCGCACAGCTCTGGCTCAATGTGAATTTTTGGTTTGGCATCATTTCTGAATACGAGAATTGATCGGCCGCTTCGTCTTATCGAGGAAGAAACCCGTGGAAACCCTCGATGCTGAGTTTTCTGAGAAGTCATTGGGCTGAGCAGTGGGGTGTTCGAAGACTGCGATCGACGACATTTATACGAGAAGCCCACTCATCACTCATCAGGGGGTCCGCTCATTGTCTGCGCAGAACTCGAGGCAATCTATAAAAATTGAACTTGATCGGTGCATGTTGGCAGCGGACTGGACCACGGGGTGGCTTTTGTCCCAGACACCAACGGAGCAAGGGGATTCTACTTGCTTGCTTGTGGCCACAGGAAGAGTCATCCTCAATCCGGTCCAAATGCCACAGCCTGTGGTCGTGTGAGATGGCTTTGCTGAAGGAAATAGTGCGTCTGCAAATGGTTATTTGAGCGGCTTTTATCAAGTACTCAAGTGGAAAATTCTGCATACATACCTTTGGGAATGCCACTTTTTTTTTCTCTTCAGCTTCAAGGAGCCCCATCTTTTAATTTTAGAGGCTTTACCCCGAAATCATCCTCTGGAGTCGGGTGAGGGGGCGTATAGTAATATATAATATTCAACTGTAAGCAACGGTGAATTCTACTTGCTAGTATGGGGTGGGCTGAATAAAGTAAATTAGTCCTTGCAATGTATGAAACAGTAGCAGACCATATATATATATACCAATCCAAGTAAAGTGCAAACAGTGATATGATAAATTATCCCAGAAATCCCTGGATAACCAAACGTCTAAGATCCAATTCCCAACAGGGGCTAGACGCTATGTAAAAACGCCGACGTATAGTTAACGATGTAAGCTGTAATGGAAACAGTGCAATTCCAGAAGCTCCTTCAGCTTGGTCAAATCAAACAACCACGCCTCTCTTCCTCCAGCCCCTCCACGCAACCGCCCACAACGCAATCGCAACCCATACACTAACCATACACCCCACTGCCCAAAACCCATAACACCTCCAACCCCGACATGTCCCATCATCCATCTCAACGGCACTCGCTCTCCCGGCCACCTCATAGCACGCAGAGTACACGACGCCCCAGACCGCTGCCCCCGCAGCCGGGACCATAGCTACAACACCCCAATTCGTGCCGAAGTTCTCGACACCCCAGACTACGGAGATAATAATGGGGACGAGCGAGAAGGAGGCGCCGTAACCAAGACCTATTAGGGCGGTCGTGAGGTGGAAGGTTTGTGGGGATTCAAGGGGCAGGGGGGTGGAGAGGAGGAGGAAACCGAGTGAGAGGAGGAAGGCGGACGTTAGAAGGAAAGTGAGGCGTGATATTGAGGGGCGGGATGATCGTGCTGAGGGGTGGGAGAGCTGGGATGAAGAGGGTTGGAAGTGTGGATGTTCTGGTGACGGAGCAAAGAGGTCTGAGAGTGAGCCCGTGAGTAGTCGTGCTATGGTGGACGTTAGGGCTATTGTGGCAACATGTGTTGACGAGAGACCTGCTGGTGGAGGGAGGTTGGGCGGGTATGACGGTGGCGTCAATGTGTTTATGATTGTTCCGACCTGGAAGAAAAGTTAGATCGAGAATAGTTTGAGAATGCAGGAGCAAAGATGTATAGATACTTACATTGTTGATATATGCCTCCCCGGGACCAGTGACGAGGAAGAATCCAGCGGCAAGCCACCACATCGTTTTGTCTTTCAAGAAGAGTCGTGTCTCCCGATTAAGTAGCCATGTTTTCTTCATCCTTTCCTCTTTCTGATGGCTTGCCAACAGAGTGCTCGATGCACCGTCCTCCATTTCATCATCGTCCTCACCATCCATACTCCTGCGCCTAAAAGTCCCATAAGAGGAAGAAGCCATAGCAGCTTCAACCTCCTCTCGACTCCGGAAAAACGAGGACCTCCCATCAAACATCCCACTACGCTCCAGTTCCTCAACGGCCTCATCAATCAATTCCTCCTCATCAACAATTCTCAACGCAAACGTCCCACCCAGCCCAACAGCAATGAGCAAGCCACCCAGGAACAAAAAGTACCGGAAGACGTCCACATCTCCACGCTCTCCTGCCGGTCCGCGCTCGTACAGTAGATGCGTGCCGACCTGGCTCTGCCACATTCCACTCATCCCGAAGGCAGCTATGGGCATAGCAAGCATAATCCCCTTATGCTTCCCCCGTCCATAGTTCTTGGCGCATGTCGTTACGGCAGAAAGGTACATACTACATGTTCCCGCGCCCACACCGACGAATGCAAGGACCATGACCCAGTACGGCCACCCTGATCCGCCTGCGTCAACTGGTGGACCGGAGTTGTACGTGAACGCTGCGAGGATATAGCCCGCTCCAAATAAGATTGCAGAAATGAATGACGTTGGCGAAGGGGAGAACCTATCGCAGATGTAGCCAAAGAATGCAACTGGGAGGTACATAGCCACCTCTGCAGCGACAGCTACAGCGTTAACTCGGAATTGTGTGTAATGCAGGCGGGAGAGGAATAAGGGGCCATAGAGGGAGAAGGCGGTTATGCTTCCAGCACAAGAGCTACATAACTAGGTTAGCTAGACAGCTTCCCGTCATCGCAGTAGAAACCCAAATAGTCGAGAATACACACGCGCTTATAATTCCCCAAGCAAAACTCAACACTCTCACAACCTCCCTTTTCATGCGCCTCCTATCCCGCTCCACAATCCTCTCGACGGCATCGCTGAAAACACTCCCATCGTCACCTGCTCCTGTACCGCCCGAGCGACTACGTGTCCGAGCCCGCTGGCCATGTGCATTTGTGTCGGCGAGCTCATCGTCAGCATCTTCAGCGTCACTATCCGTGTCTCCATCTCGGGATAGGAGGGGTCGGTTGGCGTCAAAGTCCCGCTTGTCGATGCCGCGGTTCTTCCCTTGGGAGGGGGGCTTGGATACGGGCATTATTCGAGGGCCTGAGATATGTTGAGATGGACAGAAGAGAATACGATTCTCACAGGAGATCCTGACAACGGAATAAATCGCCTTTATGCAGGTTCATCCAACGTGATATCCTCAGCTCCACCGATACGGTCGCGATCACGCCGTGTATCCAGGTGACGTGACTCGACAGCAACGAGTTGCACGCTGCGACCTGCTCGACCTGCTTCCGACTCACTTCGTCTCCCTTTTTCTCTCTGTCAATCCCTCACAATATCATCAAAACTGCCAGCCAGCAACACAGCTCCCGTCCACCGAGCGCGAAGCGGAGATAAGAGGGGAGAACGGAGTGGTGATCGTTAAGATAGCGTCATCCTACGACTCGGCGAACTCGATACACTGCCCGGTAGACTATCAATGGACATATGTAGTCAAGATAGATATTCAGCAGAGCAAGATGATAAAAATAAGACGAAGTAGAAATAGGTAGATATGAGAATCCCCAAAGTCGGAGCAGCCAGAGGATCTCGCTTAGCGCGCCTAATTACGCGTTTATCCGTTTTGCTGTAACACGTCATTCTATCCATGGATAAATATACCTAGGTATTCATAGAAAACATTGTATTGACCGATGAGAAGTCTACGATCATCTATTCCTTGCTGTCCTGCTATGGTAGCTGACAACTCGGCAAATACCCTATGAGCAAGCTATGGCGCCTCCAACTTTTTCATCAGCCATCCCAATTTCTATACCCATCAATCCCAAAAACAAGATGCAGACCTCAAAAGACCTGCTTAACCAGAGCGATGGAAGCCCCACAAAGCAGTTATTATTGAATTTTCAAAGAATGGACAGCAGCGATCAGGTGAGGCTGGCTGAACCCTGCCCTGTTCCTCTATCTACGGTTGATATTGATAATGATAGTAATGGTTATTCTTACTTGACTGATCAAGACGTTATAAAGCTCGAAAAAATTGCTCAATTCTTCATCGCTTTCATTATTCATCTTCCTGCTTAAACCTTAGCTTCCGATTATGACATAAATTCGCGTTTGCTTTCCGGTATGGGTAGTCTACGCCTTTAAACCAAATTCCCACAGTCCTTTGCATACGTGTGAGCTCCACTCGAATTTCGTTATCACCTGTCAAATAATCATAAGCGTTGATTGTCATCAAGTCGAGTAAAAAAGCACTCACCTTCATGTCAGGATCGACCCGGGCAAACATCCCTTGCCACTCGGCTTGCGTCCTCTGCTTCACATTGTGCATTGCCATCGTGGTTATATCCCGCCTTCTGTAAACAATCTCGATATGCGGCGGGAGCTCTTTCGGCAATGGCGACACGCCATCTGTCACTAGAATGCGCGTGGATGGTGAAGTTTTCAGCGTAGGAAGCAGCGTCTGGATGAGCTTAACGGCGTTGTCGTCATCCCAGTTCCAGAAAACGTTGCGGATGAGATATACCGAGACGGTGCGTGAGTCATCGTTCGGTGGTGATTCAAATGGAGAGCCAATATGGGTGAAGGCAATCCGAGCTTTGGATTCAAGCCCGACTAAGGCCTCGCCGCGGCATAAAAAATCTTGCGAGTCACAGCGGACCTTAAACAATAGTTCAGGCTTTTCTGCAACAAGTGTAACGGAAGCAAAGCCGTACCTCCCGCCAATTTCGACGACTTTGTGGCCAATATTATGCTCGATTCAGCCTCGAATCAAAGCGTCCGCAGGATCCAGCGCTGTTATTGTCAGCATGCTTACACGGCACTCTCAACTGCCAACTTCTGCGAGCTTACATTTGGACATGCCTTTCATGGCTCGACGAAAACGGTCGCCCTTTTCAGGGTGATGAGTGGAATTGATTCACGACCGAGACTTCAGGGCTTGGGTTGAATTTCAGTATGCACATAAACCTCTTAAGAAAACCAGTCGGTTTGGGGCTTTTCGCGCTGGTATCTCAGACTCTTCGAGACACGGGTTGCGAGTGTTCACCTCGCGGAGGCACTAACAGCAAAGCCCAATGGTTATTCCAATGGCACATCGGCTTTCAAACGGGGGGGGGGGGGGGGGGGGGGACATCTAAATACTTGCGAAGCCTATCACTGGTGCTAATATATACTTCAGATGGGGTGTTGAAATGTACGACTGGCACAATGTTCTTGCAACGAAGCAGCCCAAGTATTCGGACCAATTTATCCTCAGGTATACCAGATTGTTTGGAAAGTTTATCCAGGGAGCAGGATCCTCCGGAAAAAGCTATGTACTGTAGTGTTCGCGATTGAAGGAAGGCATAAGGTGCACCGTGATCCCAATTAGAGGAAACAAATTCATGAAGCAAATCATGAGGCCCTTGTAATAGTGCAGTGACCTTCTCCAGAAGCCCAATCGTCTTTGTCCGAGCAGCAGCAAGCTCTGTCGAGGTCTCTGACCAAAAAGCTGTGAATGTGCTGGTAGTACTTTCGGATGGTTTTCGTAGTGGGGCTGCAGAAGAAAGAAAAGAAAAATACATTTTTCTGGGTTGAGAAACACCTGAAGTTGCAAGGATTACAAAGCTTGTTACATCTTCCTGAATTTCTGTAAATATAGTTTGTTGAAAACTCTTGCCAACCTAGAATTGTCCCACACGGATGCGAAGCAATACGGAAGAATGCATTTTGGGCAGCGGCGCCCGGCTGCCGAGGAGCAAGACTTATAGGATAACACAATTTTAGAGACGCATGTAGGGTCTTTGTTGATTCGGGAGTTTCATGGGGCCACGAACTCAGGGGGTGTAAATTCTGGATTGGGGCTTTGATCTTGTAGAATTTTCACAGCGGCAGCAGCGTGGAAGGCCGCCCCTTTCCCACCCCGGCACACAAGGAAATCAAATCATAAAACACCACGAAATGATATCCTAGAAAGCGATTAAGTCTCCTCAAGACTGTAATACTGATTACAGCTACGTTGGTAATATGAGTTTCGTCACCCTAATCATACGGCAGCTTTCTCCACTGCTTGTCTTCTTGTAAACTCTGAAGGTCACATTCTCGCAGCATCACAATTACTTCGATCACATCTTCAGATGTTTTTTCGCCAACACCCGCGCTGTCAAGCTTCGTGTAAGGAAGCCTCACAAACTCTGGGGGCCAAGAACATCGCCAAAACGCATTTCGTAGACTCTGCGATGCACCCAGCTAGTAATCGCCCAGTCCCGACCGCTCGCGACAGACCAGGAAGGAAAGAGTGGGGACTTGTCGAAGCGAGACACTGGGCTGTAGAGTCCAGCAATGTTGCTGGCCGAGCTCGAGGCCGCAATAGAATCGCATATATGCGCAAGGGACTCCGACGATAGATCTGCCGTAGCGCTGAGACTATCCGCCGAATCCAAGCCAGTGCTTGGCAAAAACGCTGTTGGGGACAGATTCGCAGTGGTGTGAGCAGGCATATAAGTACGTGTAATAAGCACATGAGGAACTTAGCGAAAAAGTAGAATAACTCTCTATCTCAACGTATTCTTAAGGTGAGTAGTTGAAGGCTGAATGGGTACATGCGAATGGATGAGAGATTGCGGTGGCGAGTGAATACACATGATAATTGGGCTGCTGAGACGGGCTGATGATATGTGTAGCAGCTCTTACAACCAACGACCTGTTTAACATATCATCATCACAAACGCATCGAAGAGTCCTGCGCGGGCAATGCGGGACTTCCCAATAATCCTCCAAGATCAGTCGCAAGCATCCAGTCTCCCTTCACCAATGTTTCATCCTCGACATCCAGGTATCTCATCCAAGGCCCCGGCTCCCACCACACCGGAGGCACGAATCTCCAAACGATGGAGTTTCCTCGGCCTCAACAACAACAACAACAACAACAACCACCGCTTCCAGCGTGCTAAAGGCACAGAATGTCACCTGCTCAGCTGACACTCCAATTGCAGAATTTTTTGGACTAGATGAATACGCCATTTTCCTCTTCTGCTCAACATTACCGCTCCCAATGACCATCTATGTCACGCGCTCTTTTGACATCCATTTCCATCAAAAATTCCACTCCACGCTTACCGGCGCTCAACAGTAACAAGAAGGTAACAACTGCCCTCGAATCATAATAAACATAGTGTTCCGAGATTCCCACCTCGTTAGTCCGAATGAGCGGATCAAAAACAAGTCCAAGTTATCCCCAAACCGTACAGGCAGAATTATTATCGCTGGCAGCCACAAAGTCTTCTCCAACAGAACAAAATATTATACAGCTTGGCCAGCTGTCGGCAAGGGTACCTCAATAACGTGGAAAGGTTACTCATCTGCAGGCATCCGGCAGCAGCCACCTCCAAACCCTAATAGAGGTCGCCATATTCGTTGTCCATGCATATATGGTTCCTCAACAGATTTTAGGCTTCGCAGACGATTAGGGGTGCTTTGCGGTGCCAAGGCTCACGCAACCCCCTCCTTTATTGAGCCCGTACCTGTCCTGTCGGCTGCTTCATTCAATGGCAATTAACTGGATATCCCGCTCAGTTCACTCGTGTCTGCTGCTTTGCTGTGGATGTGAGCGGCAGTGAGCCCCGATGAATCCAGACGAGCCGTTCTGCCCTGTCAACCTAACAGGGACAGGCGAGGACAACCAATGTATCAGAAAGCAAACGCACGGAGACAAATACCAACGCGCTCATCCATACCGCTGGCAGGGGCACTTTGGGTCTGAACTTGTACGCTAGATCTACCCAGGCCCGCACTATAAGCGGGTGCGACCGGTGGTAGGATACACCCTAGAGATCTTGTCAGGGTCGAAGTCTCGAATATCAAGAACTAACCAGTATCAGCAATTAGAAGGTCGAAATGAAGATTTCGACCCTTTGCCTGGCGGAAATTGCTCCAATGGGTCTTGACTTCAAACGGGCGCTCGGATCCCGAAATGTGGCGTCCAGGGACAGTACCCAACGCGCAGATGCGAAGTCGTACATAAATGCCGATCAGCTAGGAGTCACTAATAACCATATATGCTTGCCATGACGTCTGGCAGTGAAAGCCGTAATGTATTACTGATTCCATCCATCTACTGAATTGACGGCTGCCCCACGACAATGTCTGCCGAGAGCTCAGTTACAAATCTCTCCGCGGTCTGGCAGCCGCGAATTAACTTGAAAAATCTCTTCTACGGCTCAGGATGCGTTGGACAACATCTGCTTAGCAGTCTGCCTACACCATCTTCGAAGGTGTTCATCGTTACTGGCTCCTCACTCGCAACAGAAACACCGCTCGTGCGCGAACTAGAGTCGCTGCTTGTAGAGCACCATGCCGGTACGATCTCAAACATCAGACAGCATGGCCCTGTAAATGATGTTGAACGAGCTGCGGAAATTGTCCTAAGCCGGGCTGACGTTGATACAATCGTGTCACTCGGTGGAGGTTCACCAATCGACACTGCGAAGGTCATCTCGATACGAAGCAACGAGATTAGGGGAAGTTTCCTGACACATTTAACAATACCAACCACACTGAGCGCCGCCGAGTGCACCGCTGGCGGTGGTTATACCAAGTCTGATGGCGTGAAAGTTGGGTTCCGTTCCCCTGAGATGGGAGTATCGGCCATTTTCTATGACCCGAGGTACGCGCGTTATACACCCAAGAACCTTTGGCTGAGTACTGGGATGCGTGCAATGGATCATGCTGTTGAGTGCATGTATCACCCTTGTTCGACCGAGGTACCGTGGAAAGCCCTATCGCAATGGGCTGTTGGTGAACTGTTCGAGTGTCTTCCCAAGGCAAGGGACTCGCACCCAAATGACGAAAATGTCACTATACGCTTAATGCTCGCTGCTTATGCAAGCTCAGGGTTGAAGGGCGAGAATATCAAGGGAGGCATGGGCCTGTCGCATAGTTTGGGGTATGCGCTGGGAAGTCCATATGGCATTCCTCACGGAATCACGTCCTGTCTGACTCTTGGAAAGGTGGTACGCATGAAGGCTCATGAGTCGTCGGAGAATGCAAAGCAGATTGCCCGTCTATTACCGGCAACGGGGGGCCGTGGGACGGGTGACGACTTACGCGATGCACTCGAGGTCGGGGACCGCATTATCTCCCTAGTCTCGTCATTAAGCCTGGATGTCGGTGATTTATCTACTCGGGGCGTGAGTAAGAACGAGACATCCATCATCGTGCAGAGAGCGCTAGGAGGAATCAAGGAAGGGCCGCTATATGATCAGGTAGAAACTTTGGTACGATCGTTGTTCTAGCGAGACCTCTTATTCTAGGTGCTGTATACCGCTTACCGCAAAGCTCTCACTTCTATCCTTGACGTTCCATTGCATATTCCACAGGTACACCGAAATGGGTGTTTGTTTAAGCAAGCGATATGCAAGCCAGGAACACTTACTTACGCCACAGTCCCTATTTTTTTCACGTTTGCTCTTCCACATAAATCTTATACAATCTCCCGGGAGTATACTCGCCATCAGTCTAAATGCAAGGGGTTTGCTTGAAAGTACTCGTCCAGCGTCGTGAGCTTTCCACGCGCCTGCTCCGCTGACCACTTGACCTTTTCTTTCGTATTCTCTCCGTAGTAACCATAGTCCTGAAAATACTGCAGCATCTCGGCAACGTGATCCCTCATCAGTGGGGGAAGAAACCCTCGCCACGTCTCCTCTGGTAGCTGCTTGTACACCACAGTTTTGCCGGACGCCCTGCTCATGGCCTCCGCCATCTCTTGGAATGTATACAGGTCGGTTGCGCAGCAGAGAACCTTGCCCTCGTACTTTGGGAAGTCAGCGAGGATGGCTGCAACCCACTTTCCAGTATCCCCGGCAGTGTTAATTAACGGCATTGTGGTATCTGGGTCGACGAAGTTGGCAAACGCGTAAGTGCAGCCGCCTACCGGGCGCGGTGCCATCGTAGCCTTGAAGTTGGACATGAACGATCCGGGGGCTATGAAAGCACTTCTTATCGGAAGAGTGCGGATGTATTGTTCTACTTCCTCTTTACCGTCAAAATGCCCTATGTTCTTGAGCCTACCACCCGAGTTTTTTCCGGCATTAGGCAAAGTGGAGTAGATGTAAAAGGGCACACCAACTGCAACAGCAGCGTCCGCCAGGGCCCGGCCATGGTTCACCTCGTGCTCGTAGGCATGACCATCGTACACTGTCACGGTATTGGCGAAGACGACATGAGCTCCTTCAAAAGCTTTCCTGAGTGACATAGCGTCGTCAATGTCGGCTCTGACAACTTCAACACCTTTGCTTGCAAGCTGCTTTGCAGCGGCTTTGCTTGGATCACGAGTCGTTCCGCGGATGGAATACTCTTTGCTCAATTGAGAGTCTCCAAGAATAGCATCAACAACGGAGCCGCCTTGTTGGCCCGTGGCGCCAAACACAACGAGGGTCTTTGACATGGCTGTGATAGACAAATTTCAAAGATCGGGCACAAAAAGCCTTCCTTTGTTCGTTATCGAAGATTAAATATAAAAGCGTCAGGTAGAAATTAACGACCAAAAGCACCACACATGCAATTAGCAATTCAATGCTCCTTTTCTCTTTGTCTGTGTCGTTGAAAGACGCATAATGATAAGTGGCGCTTGTTCTTGACGTATTCCGACTCGGCGACTTCCTCGGCAAGCCGGACGCCGACTGGCGAGCGTTGAATCATGAACGACGCTTCCTGGATATAGTTGCACAATATCATGTTTTTCAAGATAAGTAGATGAGGGACCCAATAGTATAGGATTACTAGGGGATACTATAGCAAAAGGACTAGTAATGCGTGCTGGATACAGAGAGGTATGAAATTCACGAACGGATACTAAAGCCAAACTAACCACTACCGCTCTCTAATACTGGCAACCAGACCATTTCCCTCCCCGTATGGTTTCTCGATAAGGCTAAATAGGCTTGAATTGGACACTTATCTAATATAATACAAGTGAAAAAAAAAAGAAAAAAAATCTATGATTGAAAATGTGCTTGTAAGGGAGTGAATCTATTATGGAAGAAATCACAAATGAACTAACTAATACCTATTGCTTTAGTTACATCAATGAGTAAAAGAATGGCTGTAGTTGGGAGCTATAAGAAAACATACTTGTAAAACAATCGATAACATGGGATTTTCTTCTATAAAACCCACACTCAGAACAGATGACATTGAAATGGACGATCTATGCCATAGACCCATGAAGGAAGTCGGCGAATTCTACCATGTGAGGACCCTGATCCATCATCGAAAAGTGGTTCACATTGCTTAATACCGCGATGTGAAGATTTTTTCTACCGACCAAGAACACCATTGCCGCTGAAGTCGGTTCGGTTATTGAGCAGCCATAACATCTCGCGGGGGTCATCAGGGCGGGTTTTAGGATGGGGGGTATCCGGATACTTGCAAATGCCATCGTGGGCATATAATAAATGCGTTTTTGCGCCTGAAATAGATTCGCTAAGCGGCCGTATGCTATAGTCGTCTAACAAACGAATGAAGGCGTCAAAGTGCGGCCGGAGCCAGCTCGGTGGTGCCTTCGCATTTGTGCCGAGGATGTCAAGGCTTTCAAAAAAAAAAAAAAAAAAAAAAAAAATCATACATGCGCTGAGGTGGGTTCTCAACACCAATTGGATTGGGAGAGTCAATGAGGATCAACCATTCAGTCTTTGAACAGGCTTGGGCGAGTTGCTGTGCAGCCTCGTATGCGCAAATATCTCCTGCCGACCAACCACCAAGATAATAGGGACCCACTGGCTGGCGGCGACGAATCTCAATAACATATTTAGATGTCAGCTCTTCAAGCGTGCATGTCAAATCCTATGGTGTCTTCATCTATGGGCAGTTGAGCCCATATGCAGCTATAAAAGCACCAAGCTTCGGTAAGGAGGCGTACGACGTGGCTAAGCCCGAACCGTCAGGGAAAAGGAATAGGATCTTTTTAGCGGTCTTGGGTTACCCCATAGCAGGATTGATGTAGACTTTGGACCGACATGAGGATCAAAGCTAGATATAGGTGGAACAACAAGACTCGAAGTCTATCAGGAGTGCGTTGTCGTTGACGTGCAGAAGACTGTGAAGCGTGTGCTCGAAGGATGTTGTTTGATCTCCAAAGACAAAGACGTCCACAGATCTATCAGTATCCTTCACTTCGAGGGTATCCATGACCACCATTGTGGCATCCGCCGTTCCGTCCATTGTTAAAATGACCCTTGAGAGTTACGTGGAGAGGCAGAAGAAAACATGTAAAATAGGAGCGGGAGAACGCTCTAGACACGCTCATGCACGGTAAGAAATTTGACTAGTATCCCAAAGTCTGCTGTCATTGCCCAATATGTCTTCATGGGCAGGAACCCACATTGTCTAGGCATTCCTCGGGGGTCGGAGCCCATGGATTTACGGAAATCGACCTCCCAAACTCGGAACGCAGACTCCGATTAGCGATGCAATGTAGAGTCAGGAAGTTATATTTCCCTAGGCTCTGCCATCATGTATTCATAACATAAAACATTTGAACAGCCATCTCGAATCATTAATACATACGAGGGAAATGCAGGCACGTTTTGCTGTCAAACAAGAATATCTAACGGGCTTCGCAGCCATCGACACCAAAGGGCTCTCCTGAGAGGTCACAAGAAATTTGCTCACATTTTAGTTTAGTGTCTTTCAACTGTTCCATCATCTAATACCCATGAGCTGAACGAGTTGAACAATGTGAATTTGTAATTGCTACGATAGATGTTACGGCCCGTTGATTTTGAACCCGTATTGGGGCCACGAACCCCTTGTTAAGGCACTAAGTACGATCATAATGTATGTATGTCAACATAAATTAAGCAGACCATTGTGGCTATATTGGTAGAAGTGAGGACATTAGCGAGAAACTTGAAATATTGTCGTCCAGCTAGGTTTTCTATGCTCACGTCCCATCATGAAGTTGAAGTTGAAGGTCTTTGGTCACGTGCTTTAGGTCACATGATTCTCGAACCCTCGAAACGTCCACAAGCACACATCAGGAAGCATCAAAGAAGTCTTCTTTAAACTAATTTGCTATCTAGAATGTGCGTTTCAATCCGTCCGATGACGAAAACGGTTTTGTTGCCATCGGCGAAATGTGCATGGTCTGGCATAATGACGTTTTGGTAGTACGGGTCGTTCTTTGCTCGAACATAATCCTCTACATCTTTGAAAAAGATCTGGATAAAGCAATCGTAGTCCGCTGTGCGGCCCTCGGGAAACTCGCCGAAGATTTGCCTCATCATTTTTTCCGTATCGATGGTGTTGTGAGTCTATTAATATTCTCTCAGTTAATTAATAGGCGCCGGCTTATTTCTCCCCTGTATCCTAGTGAGGGAAGGCTTGCCATTGTGTAATTTATAACTACTGCCTCTGCAAGGTAAGTCTTCACCAGTCCGGCGTGATGGTCGCTCAGATACTTGTGATAGTCGTCTTCGGTAATACCTTGCGGTAGGCGCAAATAGTCAAGGCATAGACGCGCTGGCTGGACATTGTCACGGATTCGTTGAGCGATCGATAATAGAGAAAGGAATCCGGATAGCTTGGATAGAGCGTAGGTGTCAGTACGAAATAACCCCCTTTCTTTCTCTATTTGAACTTCACTATAGTCTATTTAATTGACCGAAAATTTCTTTCCTTGGTGGCATCTCGAGCTACATGGTTAGCATTTCCATTACCCTCGGACGCCAAGTAGCGACTTGAGATTTACCACTCAGATACCTTGCAGGCAGTACAGCTATGCCATTAGAGCGTTCATACCTCCTGTGAGTTGACTATACTGTAACTAAGTTTTGTCCAACTCTGACAATGGTAAAACTAGATTCGAATATTGAAATCTGTGGCTTATATTTCAGTGGGAAGTTCAATTACCGCCTACTCCACTCTGAGAGGAGAAGAAAAAAAAAAAAAAAAAAAAAAAAAAAAACTCTGAGCGCCCACGCCCTATTGTAAAATTATTGCATTGTATTACCAGTTTCAAAGTCATGGGAAATCCTCCGGTAGTACTATTGTCAATTGCTGGCAACTTCTTGCAACTGGGTATGCTCACCGGTGGCAGGTTTGTCGTGCCCATCCATGGGCTTGAAACCTTGACGGAACACCGGACTTTCCCTCACCTTCTCCCAATCGTGAAGCATGTATCCATTCTCTACCGAGCATTTAACCTCCTCTCGGCCGCGGGGAATCAATTCGGCTTCATAGGACATAATGACGTCCTGCAGAGTGGACTCTTGTGCAGCGACTTTCTGAAGTCCCGTAAGGAGATTGGAGACATCGCAAATGCAGTGATTCAACCCCTGACCTCGGTCTACAAAAGTTTGGGATTAATCAGTACGCAAGCCATCGTAGCAGAAATTTTAGATTCACTTACATGGAGGCATTGGATGCGCGGCGTCTCCGACAAGAGTCATTCTTCCCTGTCGATTCTCCCACGGTTGGCTGATCCAGAAACTAATATCTGCCTTGTGAACCTGGGTCTCATCTGGAATCCAGGTAAATGCGGAGCGCGCCGGTTCGCCAAGATCCTGGGCCTTACTGCGAATCAAGTCTAATCTCTGTTTGTAGGAGAGATTGTCATCGTACTCAGCAAACCAAGCCATTGCAAGGTGAAAGACCCAAGACTCCGGATGATCGACTCCGTCCGGCATGCTCGAAACTGTCATATGGTCTTAGTTTTTCTAAGACCAATGCAAAGAGGAGTGAGAAAATATTGCCTACTGGACTGGAAAGCATGAAATGATCGATCGCTCAATGCCAGGTAGCTGGTGGGGAACTTCTGACGGAGGTAGCGGGCTTTCTCGGCATCATTGTATGTCACCGTCATGTTGGTATGAAAAATAGGAAATCTGCTGACTGCTGCCTTTTCTGCGCTACCCATGGCGAATTCGCGCACTTTAGATCGTGGTCCGTCTGCGCCAACGAGTATTGAACCGGACACGATGGTTCCGTCGGCAAAAAAAGCGACCACACCTTGACCACTTTCATTGACCGCGACCTCGACAAGGTTCTTTCCATACTGGACATCAATACCTTCGCCGCATAGAGCTCTCATTTTGCTTCTGGGGACGCGGAGTCCCTTCTCATACGGCACCCCAGCAAGCAACTTCCCAGTTTCGCCGTGGATAATTGGATAATTTCCCCCCGCATCTATAGGAATGGCCGGATTGCACGAAACCCGTTCCATATGCGCAAAGCGGTCCTCTGGCAAGAGATTCTTAAGACGGTCGAGAGACCAATGAATAGCCATTGTCCATTCATTACTGCGGTAATTGAGTGACACTTCCTTTTCAAAAACCGAGTAACGGATCCCAGCCTAATTTTATTTTCGAATTATGGCTTGTAAGCAAAACACCTCTCTGTAGGGAGTCAAGTCTACCTTTTACCTTTTTTAAGGACTGGGCCAGGATGAGCCCAGTGATACCAGCTCCAATAATGAGGACGTGGAGATCCTCTTGAGGTGATTCAGTACCCATGTCAGTCTGAGTTTGGTATTCTCCTGTCCAAAATCACAAGAATCAAAATTGTGCGAACAAAGAGAAAACTTCTCTATCTCGTGATTTCGGTTTTCTTATCAACAGATAATAGGAATGGAGATGCCATCATTTTCATGTCCTAGTAGATCGGCAACGCTGGGCAAGAACCCTCGGGGCCTTGGAGGCCGAATGTCTTCTTTGCGAAACAACGACGAAAACTTTGTACCACTCGGCTACGCACAGGTTCTCGTGTTACCTTTTGAGTTGATTGGTTTATATGACCTCGCAGCAAGAAATTCCATTTCACTTCTTTTAGCTAAGTGCGTGTTTTTCATGGATCGCGACTTACCGCTGCATATATTTTACCTTGTACTCTTCCCAGGGGTAACAATTGAACTATTTGAATCTCGTCGAGGCGGTAGTATCAGTGTGCTAGTTTGACGCAGCATCTCGATTCACTCATCCAGCGTCTGCATTGATTGCAGCCGAAGGCATCGGAGAATCATTCTTTGAAGCCACCGACATGGAAAGACTAGGCGATATAGTTGTTGGCAAAATAGGGCTTGCGGGAGTTGTGGTTTTCACTGTGGTACCGTGAGCCATTGAGAATTTTATTGTTGGACAATCCCAGCTAATTTCAGTGCACAGCTATCCTTGCGGCTCTTGCTCCATATATTTTTCAATGTGTTTCTGCATCCCTTGCGGAAATATCCTGGACCAATTTTATGGGGCGCAACGCGACTGCCATGGTGTTGGTATCAGTATCGAGGAGTTCTGAGCCGGAAATTGCTTGAGCTGCATATAATATATGGACAAACGATCCGAGTCGCTCCAAATGAGTTGTCTTTCACCTCGGAGTTGGCATGGAAGACAATCTATGGACCACGGTCGAACGAGATGAGCAAAGATCCAGTCTTTTCTCTGCATACCCCCACTGGAGTGCAAAGTAGGTCTTGGTCGCCCATGGTCAGAGATCCACTAATTTGGTTAACTATGTGTTAGATATTCTGACTGCCGATAGAGCGACACACGCTAGGCAGAGGCGCCTGCTTTCCCATGCATTTTCAGAAAAAGCCTTGAGAGAGCAGGAAGATATCATTCAAGGTTATGTCAATAAGCTCATGAGCCAGCTTTCACTAAGAGCGCCCTCCGGGCCTCAAAATATGGTAGACTGGTTCAATTTCACCAGTACGTTATCGCATAAACCCCTCTGGGTAATCAATATTTCTTACCGTGGTTAATAGCATATGACTTGATCCGGGATCTCTCCTTCGGGGAACGGTTCGGATGCCTTGACAACGGCGAATATGACCCCTTTGTTCGTTCGATCAAAGAGATCTCCAAGGAGCTCACCTTTATACAAATGTTTAAGTATTATGGCCTCTTTGGAGTACGCAATTTCTTCATGCCGAAGAAGATTGCTGGAACTCGGGCGCAAAACATGAGAAGAGTGATGGATACTGTAAACCGCAGGGTCGAGCGAGTGACAGACCGAAAGGATTTCCTCCATTACATCCTGGCTGCGATAGAGTCAGAAAAGGGAATGTCTCGACCGGAAATGAACGTTAATGCTTTCTCTCTCAGTATTGCGGGCTCCGAATCCTCAGCAACCTTACTCAGTGGATTCACATTCTATGTCCTGACGCACCGAGATATCTATGACACCCTTGTTGAAGAGATTCGAAGCTCCTTTGAGTCGGAAGACCAAATTCAAATTGCCAATCTCAACAACTTGAAATATCTTAACGCCGTTCTCCAGGAGTCCTTGAGGATTTATCCCCCAGTAGCCATCACGCTACCTCGTGTAGTACCCAAGGGCGGAGAAGTCATCGACGGCGGTTTTGTCCCTTCCGGGACGACAGTCGGTGTTAATCATTTTGCTTGCTATCATGACGCTAGAAATTTCCATCGTCCAAACGACTTTCTCCCAGAGCGTTGGTTAGTTGGTGCCGAAGCTGATAAACACCCATTCGATCAAGATAAGCGAAATTGCTGCCAGCCTTTCTCATTTGGGCCAAGAAATTGCCTTGGGAAGAACCTGGCCTGGGCCGAGATGCGCTTGATTACGGCAAAGCTTCTTTTTCACTTCGATCTGGATCTCGCAGACAGTTCTCAAGTTGACAGCCAGTGGCCCGACCATCAAAAAGTTTTCGGCTTCTGGCATAAACCGCCCCTGCTAGTGAACTTGATCCCGCGAAGCAAAAGCTCCACCAACCACGACACTTAGATTTAAGTTGGGGAAAGATCGGGAGAAGGGCTGAAACTCAAATCAAGCTCCTGGATTTTCTCAATTTCGTAACTTGGTTTTCACATAGCCCCCTTTATTGTAGTAGATAGGAAAAGTCAAAAAAAAAAAAAAAAAAAAAAAAAAAAAAAAAAAAAAAAAAAAAAAAAAAAAAAAAAAAAGTAACAATATCTCCGCATTGATAGCCGTGAATGAAACGTCATTTATGTACTCTATAATTCCGAACAACCATGAAGGCGAGCTTCGATCAACGTGAGCAAAGAATCAAGAACCGTACTCTCTAAGTACCGCAGCCCGGCTTGTGGACGCAAAAATCAGACGACCAATTTGGCTCGTTACTCGTCTTCCGGGTATGCCAATTTTGCAACTTCTTGCCACTCTTGGTTGGATTCGAAGGCCTGTCGAATAGGGTCTAGTAATGCCACCATAACCGATGCAACTGCTGATTTGATTTCCGCAGGCTCCAGTTTTCCCAGAGTACAATCGTGGTAGATATCTTCATATTCGAAATAGGTTTTCGTCTGCCCGTTCGCGAGGACACAACTAAATGAGGGCGATCGGCCCGTAGCTTCTTTTAGGCGAAAAATAGGAAGTACGATCAGTTTAATCATTGCGAGAAACACATTCTTGTCCATGTTTTTGTCGTCATAGAAGGAGTTCAAAACTTTCTCTGTTATCGTGTCCGGGGCATCAAGGAACTGAATCTTTGAAGATGCACCCTTGGACGAAGACATCTTGGCCCCATCTAGTGCTGGCAGCAAAGGATTGATAAGTCGTGCTTTCTCTTCATATCCGAACTGTGGCATATAGCAATTTGAAAAGTCCAGAACTCCGCTCTGCGTGTGACAGTCTCGTGATCAGAGGTGCTCATTTACAGGGGGTTAACATGCATTATAGTCCCATACCTGATCTTCGCCACCCAGCTGGAAGTGAACCCCCAAGTGAGCTTCAATCAATGCTTGCCGAATCGGACACAATAGAGGACTTAGTCTCAGTGTTTCTCGAACTTCGCTCCCGGTCTTCTTTACGGCCCCTTGGGAGACTAAGGCACAGAGTTGATGTTCCTCGTCGATAAAACGATGGTTGTATGTGAACCTCTCCGATTCGGTGACGAAAGTGACTTTCGATATTGGGACTCCTAGAGAGTCAAGAATAGCGGTGATCAAAAATTGATAGTACCTTGTGCGATAGCTAACTCTCTGCATGGGTTCGACGTAATTGATAAGGAATGCGTAAGTATCGGCGAAGACAACAACTGTCTATCTCATCATCAGCTTTCATATAATAACAACGACGCAGGTCATTGTCACTGACATCTACCCCGGCGGTAACAAGCTCAAGGATCTTGATGCATGGTAACAGGTAGCCGATGTGAGCTGCAGATTCGGCTTGTCATTCCAGCGATTCTCTTCACCTATGTCTGAAACGGGACTCACGCTTTCCAGTGGGTGCGGTGCCTGCAATGAAGTCAGTAGACGGGCTTAGAAGCTCGTACAGACGACTCACCCCAAAACCCTTTGATAGGTAAACCTTTATCAAGGCGATGCTTGATGATATCGCAACCTTGAACATCGACACCACGAGTGATCAACTCGAGCGCACTGGGAACCGTCATTTTAAAGGGGTATAATGAAGGTCTCCCAAGAGACAGTCTGTAGCTATGGGCAATGGGGTCACAGCATGAACATGTAAGAGGAATGACTCCCGATTTTCAGAAGATTGTAGTAAATCGACAGTGTATCGGTTGCCAGATCTGCACACATGATTCCAAGATGCATATTCTGAAGACGACAACGGGTTTTTCGCGTGTTCGGCTCATGGTGCTATCGTGCGGCGGAACAGTCCCTGCATGCTTTACCCAGGGACGAGCCCTGAGTTTGTGAAGCTCTTTGCGCTAGTAGCTCCCTATCATTGTATGATTGCATTGAATGAAGCACACCGATTCGATATTTGCTTTAGGATTAAGGTACTCCGTAACATTGGTCGGTGGTGGCGCCCTGGTATGAATCGACCTCTCCTCCATTCTAATTTCGCAGAGTTTTGCCGAACAGTCTGTCCACAAAGTGGGAACCACCTCGTTGCGCTATGTAGCGAACCTATACCCGTTAGGCCTTTCAACACTTCGTTTCAGAATTTCCGAATGTGTCCTATCTTCCCTTCGTTAAACTTCGCCCATCCAGTCTCGTACCAGGGCCAATGGTTGGTGGTCCTTGACAACAATAGGGACGCCACAAGTACATCAGGTATTGTTGTTTGGTGCCAGCAATGACAATCACGACAATATCTCCGCTCAACCACGACCACTTCCTCGCCGTATAATCTCGATCAGCGGAAGAACCAAAGCTGACCTTGCTACCATTGATGTCTGTGCCAATGGTGTCGTTAGTTTCGGCAATTTTGTCTGACACCCAAGGGGCCATTGTTGCACAACAATTGAGCTCAAGCTGAGTCCAATGTAATGTATCCCATTTGGTATTTGTAAAGAATATCTTGGTCCAGGGGTCAGAGCAGGTATATACAATATACTACAGAACCAATAAGAAGATATATAACCAATCTCTATACTTAAGTATCTTTTCTAACTAGAAACAAATGTAGAGGTATATATATTTATATATAGAAATATATATACAAGTAGGTACCTTTGTATAAGCAAGGTACTCTAATTGGTCTATACTAATAGGTGCCAATGTACTCTGGATTCTTGCATTATACTCCCCTTTATTTAATATATCCATTAAATAGAATTAAACTAACCAATTAAAAATATACAATAGATAGTTAAATATCTAATAGAATAAGCTTAAAGTAAATAAAAATAATAAATACTATATTAAATAGCTTTTATTGCCTAATTAGGTAATCTCTATATTAAGGTTAAATACCTTAACTAATCTCTGTAAAATATTCTACTTTGCTACCTTTATAAGTATATCTGTAAGTATTTTATTTATTGGTACAAAGTATATAATAATTACTTCTTTCTCTATATAGTTATAAATAGTATAGTAGTATATATTTATATACTTTAAATAACTATATACTAATAGATTTACTACTAGAGTAAGTATACTATAGTTATTAATACCTAGGTTAATACTAGATTTCTTTTATAATTAAATAGCAGTTAGTATTAAATAACTACTGTAAGTATTAGCCTTATTTACTAAGTATAGAAAGTAATATAGCTAAATTACTTATTTAGCTACTTTTGCTATAGTAATATACTCTGCCTTTATTATAGATATAGTAACAATAGATTACTTATAGCTTTGCTAGCTAATTAGTTTGCCAGCAAGAGCAAAGATATAATTACTTATTAATCTACCTTTAGTTCTATTAGTATAGAAGGCATTGGAATAGCTACTAAGGTAGTAAGGGATACTTTTCTTAGTTCTTAGTCTATAGGTAATTCTATATTTTACTGTATAAGTAAGATAATAAAGAATATAATTAACTATAACCTTATAAATAATATATAGATCTACTATATATTGGCTTAGGTAGTTAACCAGGAACTATATATTATACCTAGTTCTACTAATTAGGTATATAAGCTAGCTAATTATTTCTTAGAGATATTTATAATCTATAGTATTTAAATATACTATATTTTTATTGTTTAAGGGCTTAGTTAAGTTTATTGGTACTTTATTTAAGCAGTATTTATTGTATCTAAACTTTTCTAAAATTAACCTAGTATATAATTCTTAATTAAGTTAGATAGAACTATCCTAGAGCTAGGTAACTTAAATTTCTAGAATCTTTATTACTTAGCCTAAATTCTTTATAGAATAGAATTCTTTAAGCTACTCTTTTATTATATTTATATTTTTCTTAGATTTACTAAATATAAGGATATTATCTATATAAACTACTATAATTATTTCTCTATTATTAATAAATATACTGGGGTCTACTATACTTTATTTAAAACCTTTTAAGGGACACATGCTGGAATCCAAACTTAGTTAATTCTTGGAATTTTATGTCAAAAATAGGTTCAATTGAAAGCCTGTCTCTTACAGAGGCTACTATCTAAATTTTAGGCCAATTGGCCCTGTATTGGGGGTGCTGTTGATAAAAAGGTGATTTTACTAATCCATTAACAGAAGAGGGATATTTCCCTTTACTACACCACCAATATTAGTCTAAATCACCTGGAAATTGGATACCAAATATGCCTATATTAGCCAAACAACATATCCAAATTTTAAGACTGTGCAACCAATACTGCCTTTACAATTCGCGAACAAAAAATTTTTACCCCAAACCAGTACTTCTAGTGTTCCTGGACACTTACACCAAGTACCTTTTCTGTGCTATACACTACAAACACTATATAAACTGCAGGAGTGGTACCCCCCTTTTATTGCTTCAGTAACTAACTTCTCTTTTTTCTTTTCTTTACTATACCCAAAAGGCTTTACTACAGTTTGTATTGGCCTTAGACCTATTCCTGTAATCACAGGCTTAAATAAGACTGCCTAGTTTAATAGTTCTCTGCAAAAACTATTACCCAGTTTAGCTACTCTGGGTCTATAAAATAGAACCTACTATCTTTTACTAGTTTTAACTCTAAAACTAGTCTAGTTTTACTAGTGGACCTAGTTTAGCCCAGTATTAGTTAAGGACTAGCTCTATTCCTTAGGGAGACCTTTTTCTTTGTTTAGTCCTTTCTTGCTAGCTTTAGTTCTAGAACTTTAGCTAGATTAAGGTTTTTCTCTGCTTTTCTAGACCAAAAACAGAGGTGTTAGTACTACCCCTTTTTCTTTAACTACTATTTTACTTTTACTAGTTATACACCTATTTCTGTCTCTACTAGTGCCTTGGTGGTATAGCCACTGGTATAGTAGCTTTAGATTTAGATATTTCTAGTTGGTTTTTGAAGTTTCCCCTCCAAAGAAGCTTCTGGGATTGGTAATTCCCCTCTAAAATAAATTACTGCTAGAATAGCTCTTAGAGCTTAATTCTAGAAATCTTTCCCCCTTTTATATATACTACTCTTTCTTCCTTTTGTAAAGTTTTCTACCTTTTGCTTAAAAAGGTATTTAGTTTACTAGTTCTCTCTAAAAACTAGTAAAGTATAGTAAGCTTGCAAGGCAATTTACCTTAGTTTACTACTTCTAAGTAAAAAGTTAGTACTACTGCAGCCAGAATCCTTCTCCTAGCTAGTAATATATTATTCCTAGCAATATACCTACTCCATTGAACACAGGCAGCTTCCAAAGCTTAGGGGAGAGTCCCCAGAGAATTGGAGCAAAGCCAGTAAATCCAAAAGCTAGAATAGCCCAACAAAGAAAAAAGCTTAGTCAAGCAATTACAACAATGCAAGAAGGAATTAACTTAGTTTTTTAAGATCTAGGCCCTAACTATAATGGGGTTACCAAGCTTTAAGCAGGATTAGGCCAATTTAGCCTGGAAGCTCTAAAGACAATATTAGAGCAACCTCCACCCCCCCAATCTTTAATCTCTACCCCCCAGAGCCTCCCTAGCTATACTAGTATAGCAAAAACTGGAATCCCTCCAAAGGAGAAGCTTCTAACCCCCCAGTAGCTTAGAGAGCTAAAGATTAGAAGCCTAGCCCTAGCTAAACTTCTAGCTACTATTCTACATGCTACAGCCCTTGCAAAGATTAATAAAACTACCAAAAAGCATGGAATTGGACTTTTCTTAGGGGCTAGAAGACTAGCTAGCTCTAAGATTATTCTAGTAGCTAAGAATGCAGCTACTAAGGATAGAGCTAAAGCAAACAAGGTATAGCTTAATACCTTTGGCAAGCAAGAGGAAAACAAGGTTTATACTAGAAGGTATATAGTTCTAGTACATAGAGTATACAAAGAAGCCTTTAAACAGAACTAGCAAGAAATTGGAAAAGCCAATATTCTAAAGTATAACCCTAATCTTAAAGGGTTTCTTAGAATTTAGCAATTCCACTGGAGAAAAGCTACTCTAAAGAATACTAAGAAGTCTAGCTCTATACTTCTAGATCTCCAAACCCCTAAGCAAGCTAACTACCTAATTAACAATGGGCTAGTTATTAAGAATAAGCTTAAAACTGTAGAGCTATTTAACTCTATATACCTAGTTTCTAGGTACTATTACTGCCAGGGGTATAGCCACCAAGCTAGATACTGTACTAAAGCCCCTAAGTATGGTTTCTGCTCCAAAGGAGACTATAGATTTGAGCATTGCCCCTTAAAGGGGGACCTCTCTAGGGCTAGGTGCTCTAATTGCCAAGGAAAGTATACCTCTGGAGACATGCAATGCCCTAAATATAAGGTTAAAACAGAGAGAATAGCTTTAGCCAAAGAGAATAAGCCTAGATTCTTTGCTAGCAGGCAGGAAAATAAGTTTCCAATTTAATTAGGGGAACCAATACCCTTTAAAGCCTCCCAGCTCCAACCTAGTAGCAAAAGATCTAGGTTAGAGCCTTCTACCTAAGCTACTAGAAAGAGAGAAAGGCCATTAGGTCTAGAAATTACCTAGAGAACTGCTGCAAATTTCCATTTAAGAATAGAGATACTATTTCAGACTGAATCCCAGAATTAGGCTAAATTAGTGGGTAAAATGGATACTACAGAAGAAAATCCAGAGGCAAGCCAGAATTCTGCTAATTCTCAATGAGAGTAGCTCAATATAACACCTACCTAAGCAAGGATATTATGCTTAGAATAATAGGGGATCTATAGCTATTTAACTTCCAATTTATAGCTATTTAGGAACCTTGGAAGGATACTAGACTATTTTAGACTATAGGAAGGTCTAGTACCCAATAGTTACCCCTATATCCAGACAAATTCTATATAAATGCCTGCTTTCTACTAAACACCTCTCTATACAAGCCTGGAACCTGGTTAGTAGACTTTCTATGTCCAAACATTGCAATTCTTACAATTTTGGGAGAAGAGAAGGAGATTAAGGTTATAAATATATATTTACTACCCCCAGGAGTATACAATACTATAGATAGGCTCTCTCCAATCTATAAGCTTTAAGAATTGGAGCTAAGTAGCTCTAATATTCTACTGGGAGACTTTAATCTTTACCATTCTCTTTGGAATGCTATGGGATCCACTGAAACCTATAAAATAGCAAAGGATCTATTGGAAATTACAGCTAGCCTAGGCCTAGAGCTACTTACCCCCTCTAAAATGCCTATATAGATTAGGCACCCTTCTAAGATAACTATTGATCTCTCTTTTGGCTCTATAGATATAGCAAACAAGCTTATTTCTATATCTACCCCTGGGAATCTTTAACATAGATCTAACTATATGCTTATAGCATTGGATTTTGACCTAGAAACAGTACTAGACTAGCCAAATCAAAGAAGGTACAAATGGAAGGATGCCAATTAAAAAGAAGTCCAAAATCTAGCCCAAGATCTCTAGTTTCTAAATAGCCTAAATAGCAGGGAAGAGGTGGAGCAGTATACCTTCTATTTACAGCAAAAAATCCTTAGTATTGCTAAGATTACTGTTCCAAAAATAAAAGAAAACTCTAAACCAAGCCAAAAAGCTACTCCCTGGTGGAATTAAGAGATTGCTGGCCTAATTTAGAAGGAGAGAAGTCTTAGAGCAAGGGCTGCCCATCCAGACCTAGTTAAACAAGCTGCCAAAGCCAAGAAAAAAGCTATTAAAGAGTCTAAAAGGCTCTAATTTAGATAATTTACCCACAGGCTTAGGGAAGATAGAGCAGTTTTGTGGAAACTAGCAAGGTGGGGAAGATTAAGAAGCTACTTACCTATAGAACTACCCCTAGTTCCCTCCCTAAAAGCCAATAATGGAGGTTTAGCTACTATACACCAGCAAAAATCTTAGAAATTTGTAACTCAATTCTTTCCCTAGCTTCCAGAGGCAGACTTAGAAGATATAGAGGCAGATACTAGCTTTCCAGCTACTCTAGAAAACCTAGAGCCCCCTACAGAGAAAGAGATTGGCCAATTTATAAAGGTAACAGCCTCCTGGAAAGCCCCTGGCCTGGATAGTATTCCTAATGGATTTTTAAAAGCCTTAGGACCTTCCCTCTATAAACCAATACAAATCCTTATAGAGGGATATTGGAATTGGCAATACTATCCAAAGATCTTTAAAACTGCTAAAACAGTAGTTTTAAGAAAACCTGGAAGGCCAGACTACTCTGTTGCCAAGGCATAGAGGCCTGTAGTACTTCTAAATACTCTGGGAAAGGTTATAGAAGGGGTTATAGCTAGAAGGCTCCAGAATATAGCTAAGAAATATAGTTTTCTTCCTGCTACTTAATTTAGAGCTAGAAAAGGCCATTTAACTACCTATGCTTTAGATTTACTACTGGGTGCAATCAGAACTGTATAGCAGGGAAATCCATTGGAGAGAGGTATAGCCTCTATTTTTTCCCTGGATATAACTGGAGCCTTTAACTATATTATTCCAGAAAGACTAGTCTATATCCTAAAGAAAAAGGGTATTCTAGAATCTCTAGTAGGCTGGGTTAGAAGCTTTATGCAGGATAGAGCCTCTATTCTCTAGTTTAAAAATAAACCTTCCAAGATATTTAATATTACTGCTGGAACCCTCCAAGGATCTTGTATGTCTGCAATTCTATTTCTCTTTTACAATGCTGAATTGGTGGATCTATGCAATCCAGAGCACCAGAAAGTATTAAGTATAGGCTTCAGTAATAATATAAATATTATAGCCTATAGAAAGTCTACTGAGCAGACTACTAGAGCCTTAAATAGGGTCCATAGAAGGTGTATTGCCTGGGCAAAGAGATATAGAGCTAGGTTTGCCCCTAAGAAGTACTCTCTAATGTATTTTTTAAGAAATACTAGGAGGTTTAACCTTGGGAAACCACTAGTTTTGGAAGGAACCAATATAACTATTTAACTATAAGAGAGTCTTAGAATTCTGGGTCTATTTCTAGATTCTAGGTTAAATTAGTTACAGCATTACAAAGCAATAGAGAGGAAGCTAGCCACCTAAACCAATGCACTAGCTAGGTTAACTGGCTCTACCTGGGGTATTCCATTGGAGGAAGGAAGACTACTATATAAAATAGTAGTTCTACTAGCAATAACCTATGCCTCTATAGCCTGGTATACACCTACCCTGGATAGAAATTCCAAAGGATTAGCTAAAAAGCTAGAAACCTTCCAAAACAATGCTCTAAGAATAGTTAGTGGAGGTTTTAGAGCTACTCCAATCTATGCATTGGAAACAGGCACTGGAATTGCCCCCCTAAACCTAGTTTTGGATGCCCAGGTTGCTCTATATAGAAGGAAAACAGCAGGTACAAGGATTAAAAACCTTATTAAAGAGAAATGCCTTAAAATTCAGACAAAGCTTCAGGAACCAAGAAACCACCAAGACTGGAACCAGCTTAATAGAAAGATTAGGCATCTAGAAGAAACTATAGAGAATTGGTGGAATTCTTGGTTAGGCAAAGGTTTAAACCAGAGCAATAGGGCCTCTAGCAAGAGACAGGCTAGAGAGGCAATACTAGCTCTCTGGAGAAAGAAATAGAGTAGAATTACTAGGGAACTAGACCTTAGAATTAACTACTACTACCTAACTCCAGATTCTAGGCCTCTAAACCTGTATAGAGGTCTCCAAAAGGCTTAATGCTCTCTAGCTATATAACTTAGAACTAGAAAGATTGGTTTAGCTGCTTTTCTCTTTAAACAAGGGGTTCCTGGCTATAATAGCCCTCTATGCTCTTGTGGAAGAGGTTAAGAGACTCCAGTATATATTACTATATACTGTAAGAAATATACCCTAGAAAGGGAGGCCTTAAAGGCTTAAACAGGCTCTATTGACTTTAAAAGGCTCTTGGGAAGTACAAAGGGAATTAACCACCTAACTAGGTGGTGGCTCCAACAGAGAATTCTGCTATAGTTCTATTTAGCAAATTCTTTGTTCTATAGAATATAGAAGGTAGCCTGCTTGCTTGTATTGCTTTTATTTATTTTTTATTGTACTATTTTCTTCTACTTTTACTTTACCTTTTCTATTTCTCTATCTCTCTCTTTTCTATTTTATTCTATATATTTCTACTATACCTCTCTTTCCTCTCTATATATAGCTAAAATAGGCAATAGTTTTCCTTTTATTGTATACTAAAAGCCCTGTACTGTCTACTCTCTCTATTGGTTTTATTTATTTTGTTTGTCTTGTATAACCTTTTGTATTTTTGCTAGTTATTTTGTTTATTGTTGCTCTGTTTGTTTTATTTTGAAGAACTGTCAATTCCTAACTGCGCAGGAATACTGGGTAGGCTGGATGTTAAGAAAGCAGGCTCAATAAAGTATATATATACTAGTCTGGCAGCTCCCAATGGCCCTTAAGGCTCAGGGTGTATTAATTTATTATTATTATTATTATTATTATTATTAAAACCTTTTAAGGTAATAAACTTCTTAACTTTCTGTTACTAAAGAAATACTAACTACTTAAGCCTATATAAAGATTATAAAATTTTATATACCTAACCTTCTTTATCTAGTTAAATACTGTTAGGAATTTCTATAAAAATTTTCTTATTAACCTAGAAGCTAATAAATATATTGGTAGTATCTAAAAAGTAAATAGTTAAGCTATAGTAAATAGCTAATATAAAAAGTATCTATAGACTTTTAAGTCTAACTACAGAAGTAAATATATCTTTATAATTATAATCTTTTTACTAAGAAAATCCTTAGGCAATAAGTCTTACCTTAAAGTACTTAATTTTTCTATCTATACTGGTTTTAATATTAAATATCTATCTATAGGTAATAACTGTACTATCTATTAGGTATTTAATATAATACTAGGTTCCAAACTTAAAAAAAGTCTATAATTTAAGCTAGATTACCTTTCTTTATTTTATACTGTATTTTAGATTATTTATTGCTTCTTTGTAGGTCTTTGGCCTATAAATTATCTTGCCATTAACAGTAATTTTATTAGCTTAGTTAATAGAGTCTATTTCTTTAAGCAGAAGCTCTATAGTAGTTACTAGATAAGCTAAGTTATAAATTATAGTTTCTTTATAAATTTTTTATTTTAATTAAAAATAATATCTTTAAAAATTATTTTTAGTATTTTTCTCTCTCTATTTTTAACAGTAAATAGCTCTGGCCTTTAGTCTACCTAAAATAGCCTGTATCTCTTGTAATTTAATTGTAGCTTAAGTTAGTTACCTAAAATAAGTTAATTTATAAATTGGCTCTAGTACTAGTATAGATTAATAAGGTTCTAGTATTAATAGACTAGGGTTCTCTGGAATTTACTCTATAAATCTAGAACTCTAATTGGCTAGTATTAATAACTTAGTATTCTTTTCTAAAGTTTTGTAATTATTACAAACATTAGTACTATATAATGGAGGTAGAATACTATCTTTAATAATTTATAGATAAATAGAATTAGTACCTAGGTCTTTATAGTAAGCTCTATTAATATTAAAGTTATATTCCCTATACTTATAAAAAAGGAACAAGGGTAAATCCTTATAGAACTTAGAATTAATAACTTTATAGATTTACTGTATTTTATATACTATAACTATATATTGGTATAAAGATTTTATATATTCTATAAAGGCTCCTTTAATTACTTAGAGCTCTAGCTTATCTTCTGTTCTAATATAGAACTAGACCTAGTAAAAGAATATATAGAGCTAGTTAATTATTAACTTTGTAAGCTTATACTTTTTCTATAATTTAAAAGGTATCTTGCCTGTTTTCTTAATAAATATAGTCTAATTCCTTAGATAATTGGTAAATTTAACTATATATAGCCAATAATACTTAGAAACATTGGTACTAAACAGAATAGCTTATATAATTTCCAAAATTAAGTAATTAAGCCACTCTACAATGCTATTCTAAGCTACAGTATTAGGTTTAGTAAATTTAATAATAATTTCTTTTAAATTAGCCTAGCCTTAGAGTACAATAAATTTATATATATTATCTATATAAATTACTAGAAAAAGCTTGCTAGTCTACTGTTCTATCTAAGCTAACTATTTTTTAAAAATATTTTAAATTATTTTATATTGCTAATTTTTATAAAGAAATATCCAAGACCTCCAAAAATAACTATTAGTTAATAAAATATAGTATAAAAATTGCCTATTATTTATAGTCCTTTAATAGGGTTTCTATATATCTATATAAATAAGCTAGAGTACATTAGTTAGCCTCTTAAGAAATTTATAACTCTGGTTCTTTATACTTTTTACCTATAGGTATACAATATACCTCTTTAAAATATTTAATTTATCCTTAGAAAGATCTCTAACTACTAGGCACTGCAGTATAAGCTTAAAATACTTACTGCTAGAATATCTAAATCTTTTATAGAGTAATTTAAAAAATTTAGTTTCCTTAGCAAGGTTAGTAGATTCTTAATTTATATAGTATCCCTATATAAATAATAAATCTGGATTCCTTAACTAACCTAAATAGCTAGTCCAGCCAATATTATAACTAATTACTAGTATCTTACTATTATTACAAAAGAAAATATATATCTGCTTTATATATTGGTTCTAAATACTGTTATTCTATAAATCTTGTATTAAAAGTAACATTTGCTTTATATATAGTATATACAAAACATTGTTAATTCTAATACTTGTTTTATTACTTAGGGGGATATACAGAATGCCTCTACCTTTAATTTTAGTTAATTTATAACTGGCAGTGCCTAGTCTACCTTTGTATATTTTATCTAAGGTCTTAAAAAGGTCCTTATTTAGAAAGTATATTGCAGTAGCTCTAGAATTAATAATTAGATTATTATTTTTGCTATTCTCTATCCAATATACCTTATTCTAAATAAGGTCTTTGTTCTTATTACTAACTTTTATATTAAAATTAAATTTAAATTCTCTAGCCTTGTTAGAAATTTTATACTAGTATATATCTATTTTCCTTAATTCCTTAACTACTAAGGCTAATTCTTAGATTGCTATACCTCTTAGATAGTCTCCTTAGTTAACTATATTAGCAATATATACTAAATCCTTAGAATATTAGTTTTTATTATTAGAATTAATATTATTATTTTTATTATTTTTATTGTTAGCCTCTTTTACTTAATTATATAACTTTTTCTTTCTATAATTTCCTTAATCTAGCTTAGAAGACTTTAACTTATTTTAATTACTAGTCCTTTAATTTCTATTCTTTTTCTTTTCTTTATAGTTAAATTAAAGATATTCTAATTTTCTATATCTATAGTAGGTTTTTAAATTAAAATTTATTCTATTAGTACTATTAGATAGAATTTTATTAAAATCTTTTTCTCTATAATTAGAAATATCTTTGCTTTTATTTATTTACTTAGCTTAAATTAATTTTATTAGAATATAATCTTAGTACAGTAAATTACTACCTAGAAGTCTATCTTTTATTAATTTAAATTAGTCTAGTAATTTTATAAAAAATAGAAATACTAGAGTTATCTCTTTAATTTTCTAATTTAACTTTTTTTTCTTTCTAATTTTTTTTAAAGTAGCTATATTTTTCTCCAATTTAATAAAGGATTTCTCTATACCTTTATTAGTATTAAATATATATTTATATATATCTAAATAAGCCTAAATTTTATCTATATAATTTATTGTTTTATATTTTTTCTCTAAGTACTTCTATATATTTAGTATATTTATATATTTTATTGTTACTGTAATATCTTTGTCTTTTATTATATATTTAAAATAGATTATTATTACATTGTTTATCTATTTCTAATTATTGTCTTTTAGAATTTTATTTATCTAAGAATAGTTAGACTTTAGAAGTTTAATTAAGTCTATTTCTATATTTACTTAAAGAAATTTATTTATTTAAGCCTTCTATATTTAAAAATTTAATTTATTAACCTTTGGTATATACTTAGAATAGTTATAATATCTATCTAATTAGCTAACTAAAGAAATTATAAAGGTCTTACCCTAAGTTTCTTTATAAATTTTCTAGTATCTTTTACTTTAAGATATCTTAATTTTAATACTGGCCTTACTACTGGCTACTAAATTTATATTGTTACTTTAGTTCTTAACTCTCTCTTCTAGGGAAGCTTTACTATTGTTTTCTAGAAAAGATTTTGTTAGGTTCTAATTCTGCTATAGATATTTATATTCTTACTATAATATAAACTAACTATTACTATACCTTAGTTTTATTATTTGTTACTATACTAATTAATTTTAAATTTATTACTTTTAAATTTATTATATAGAAGGTTATTTATTATTGTACTTTTTGTTTTCTATTACTAGGTTTTAGATTCCTAGATAATATATAAATTAAGTAAGGAACAATAATGCTGGCTCCAAGGTACTAATACAGTATAATAATTAGTAGCCCAGGCTTATAACCAATATAAAGAATATCTTGGTCCAGGGGTCAGAGCAGGTATATACAATATACTATAGAACCAATAAGAAAATATATAACCAATCTCTATACTTAAGTATCTTTTCTAACTAGGAACAAATGTAGAGGTATATATATTTATTTACAGGAATATATATGCAAGTAGGTACCTTTGCATAAGCAAGGCACTCTAATTGGTCTATGCTAATAGGTGCCGATGCACTCCGGATTCTTGCATCACAGTATTCCAGAATAACCTGGTGTTCGCCTCGTTTCGAAAGACCTCGGCTTGATACTTGACGAGATAGCCGCCAAAGAAAGGCAGCCTAGTGCATATTTCCCAACGTGGGCATTTCCATACTCGTTCATCCAGGATTTCACCTGAAATGGCCGCTATGGTGTCCACCTCCATTCACATCAGATAATCATCGACGGATTCTTCAGATTATTACCCAATTGAAATACATATTTCTACCCTTCATTCAAAAATGACACATACAACCACTGGCGTCACATCGAAAACCATGGTAGTTCAAGGCCAGGTTTTGTCTACAGCAAATCTCTCAACTATCGAGGTTGAGAGCCTAGCTGCAAAGGATCCCCTCGCAGTGTCGACTCTTCTTCATGCAGCGCAAACGACAGGGTTCTTTTACCTTACACCCAAAGAACGAGACTTAGAGTTTCTTTCCCGATGCCTCAAGACTCTGTATTCGGACTGTGAGGAATACTTCTCCCAGACGCACGAACAGAAGATGGACGGCTTCCAAAAGGACGTTGACAGGGGGTAAGTTGATGTGTTCCTTAAAAGGCAGATCACAATTTAACCCTTACCAGATATAAGCATGGACCGGGCCATGAGTCGTTCGAGGTACGTGGCTCTCTTTACTTGAATTATGAACGCATGCTCATAGTTTCTAGATTGCCCGGGACGAAGAGGCTACTGTACAGTTGCCAAAGTCCTTCTCTGACCACTCCGACATGATATGGACCTTCACCAATATGTGTGATCGCATCGTCCGAACTTGTCTACTTGCCCTCTCTGATGGTCTTGGCCTTGAAGGGCCGGCCCGTCTCGAAAACAAGCACCGTCCAGACCGATTGAGTGACACTGGGCTCAAATTCATTTCCGGTCCGACCGGAGCAGACATAGCCAGTCTTCCCAACACTACTCATACGGATGGCGGATCTTTGACACTTTTGTGGTGTGAGAAATGGGCGAGCCAATTTGAGATCCCTGGGACGAATGAATGGAGGTGGATTGAGCCTAAAGATGGACACATCTTAGTCAATATTGCCGATTCTCTGCAGGAAATGACCGGAGGCCAGTTGAAGTCCCCGGTCCACCGAGTAACACAGCCAGCTAACGGTGTGGAGGAGAGGTATTTTGTGTCGTATTATTTGAGGCCTGCTAAGGTTAACTGAGTTCAATATGCCTATTATTTTGTCTCTAAATTTGACATATCAATTTAGGTGCTTGTAACAGAACCCTAGTGGTACACTCAGCTATACATGGCCAGCTAGATTGCGACGGTCTGTTTACTTATAGGCACTTAGTACCAGTGCTGCACTCGTTAATAATATTATCATATATATTGGCGATTCTATTAGAAAACACGCACAGTACCGCCTTTTTTTTGTATTGCTACTTCATGATTTATGGACGTCTAGATTACTCCATGAAATTAGCAAAAAGAAGAAACAAACCCCTCGACAAATTCTATAAATACAGCGACGAGACAGTCATTGCTCGGAGTAACAGCGTTTAACCTGAGCACTGCCAACACCGTAGCCCACACAAAATGCTTTGTACTGAACTTGGTCCTTCGTCAAATCGGCGACGCAGATCTGGAGACAATTTCGTTGCTGCGTGATCATCTGCGCAAGCTTTGCATTGCTCGCTCCCGAAAGTAGTGCAGATACAAGCACAACCTCTTGCAAATCTATAAAAGCATACGTGAGCCCTAGCAAAATAGCAAAATTGGCCACCGGTTTCATAGAGAGGCCCATTATGTTCTTGACGAAGGCGGATGGACGAGAGTTGATGATGTCGCCTAGTTGTGTGGGTCTTTCCAGGCCGCAACTCTCCAGGATTTCTAGGCCCAACTCCACGATGCCTCTGTCAGAACTTATTGACTCTACATCGGTATCTTCGGACACGGTTTCTGGCGGAGGAAATCCAAGCTGCGCACGCAAAAGGCTAACAATCGCACTCCCCGATTCGCTCGCTGTCCTTGCGGGCACAGAAACGAAGTTCGCAAAAAGGCCTGATTGCATGAACCAGATAGGCAAAAATTGGTCGAGGTCGAAGGAATATTTCGAAGCCCGTGTGGGTTTAGGAATTGCTCGCATGTTCACATGGGCCACACAGCTTTTGAGAGGTTCGAATGTGGGTTGGCTAAAGAAGGAATGATCGCAAAAAGCTGCCTCACTACCTGGTGCCTCCTCACAGGATATATAAGGCTGACCGGTAAAGACAAAATAGAAAGGCTTCAAGGCATTGATCCAGCATTCGACAATCTTGACTTCTGCATCCGTGAAAGCGCCAAACATCCGGCCTCCCCACCGCATTTCCCTTATCAGCTTGCTTTTCCCACTATCGCCCTCGTATATCCATGGCTTAGAGGTCCTCAAGCTTTGCAGAAATTGAGACTGCCATCGGGGACAGGAGAAGGACCTTGGATTCAGCCACTCCACAAGAGCTCGTTTCCCAATTCGGGCTCTGCTGCTGCAGTGGATGCCATCAGCAGCCAGAACCTTAGACTGGAATATCGCGCACACCTTAGCTTCAAGATCGGTGGTGGATGATGCTGTTGGTAGATTTCCTCCATCTATAGTGGAAGCTTTGACACCTGACTCGTCACAGAGAGTAAATCCAGCCTGAATACGCTTCCAAGCACTATGCACCGCAGCTTCTCCATCATTGGAAATCTTAGCCATATATTGCTCGATGCATTCAACAGCCATGGTCATGTGCCCGCAAGCCAAATTGTCGATGGAGATGTGAAGATGGAAGTAATAGGGATCCAGGCCGATTTCTTGGAGCTCCTTAGCCGCTATCAAGGTCTCCAGTGTGAGCTCTTCGAAGCAGAGATTGTAACCTAGAATCTCGGGGAAAAACTTCTGTGGGAAAAGCGATATTAGAAGCTGCGTTGTTGCCGCTTTCCAAACCCTTGGGTCGCTGGCGCCGTGCCGTGCATGCAGAAACTCTTCGCTCGTTGGGTCTGGGAATGTCGGGTCAATGCTCCTCAGGAGCTGCTGGTAAAGGAAAACATGGTTCCTCTCCAGAACACCGTCGCCTAACTCTTCCGAGAATATCTCCCATATGCTTTTCATAACCGGCCACAATTCATAGGGCGTTGAAACGCGGAAGACATGTCCAAGCCATGCTCCATCGATCAGTTTTATCGGGGCGATCTTTCGCAACCATTTGACGGCATCGTCGCGATCGAAGAAAAGCTCTCTGGGTCCTCCAAGCTGCCTCCTTATATTGTATTTCTCAAACTTCTTTGTAACCTGACTGTGTCGCTGATGGACTAATCGGAGCAGGTTCTCCTTGGAGTACCGAGCGAGGGAAAGAATCCCATTCTCTGGGCATTGACGTGCCTCGCGCAATGACTGCGAGAGCAGAGAGACCAGAACATTCCTTGCTGATGGAAAAACATCAGGGTGCTTCTCGAGGTTTTGCAGCTTCAGGTACAAAGATTTGTATAGATCACAGTCCCTGGACCTGTGACTCGCTGCTCCCCTGCATTCCCAGGTACAACGATTGAAATTCGGCCGGGTCCTTAACCGTTCGGTGCTTGTGCTTCTGACTCTAGAAATCACAGCTCTGCCATGTCTCCGAATACTAATATAAATCAAGGGAAAAGCTAGAAGAACAACGCCAACGAGACTGAGCATTTTTGAATCCAATAAACCGCCAATTCAACATTCGATTCAACGTAATAGAAAAGACATCTTACATCACTATTTAGAGCATATTTAAGAAAACCCAGCTCGATCCCTCAGCCGTCTCTTCTTCTTTTTAGAAATCTGACACACATGTCTGGGCAAAAGTACACACAAAGAGAATCCATACGCCATGACAATTGCTGTGGAAGTATTGTGTGTCAGCCCGCCTACCTATTGTCCTTTTAGCCGAACCTCATCACAGCCCGAAATCTATAGTAGTATACTAGTGCAGTAGGATTCGTCTGCCGCGGCCCAGAGCTAGGCACTTCATAGTTCTCCTGCTAATTTTGCTTATATCCAAAGGCACATTTGGACAGAAAATTATTTTATTCGAACAAATCTATAGCCCTCGAATTCCTAAAAACTTGAGTGGACTATGACTGCGCGCAAAGCCTCCTGTGTTGACTACAATGGGAACTCACCCGTTCAGCTGGAGGCTCTCCTCGGGGCTCTTTCCCTCCTTCCAGAAAGCTCAACAGGTAATTTAGTCCAATACTTTCAAGATCGCCCTTCTGATGCCTGAATCTAGCTGCCTACCTTGGGATCGAAAGGTCAGTGACGATTGCAGACTATGGATCGTGTGAAGGCCAAAATTCGTAAGTTGTGCCCATGAAACCAGAGGATGATCTTTATATTTACGCTAGAAAGCATTCTATTTATCTGCAAATTGCTTGAGCGGCTTCCGCAGCTTGAGACGGCAACCATTCTGTTTAATGACCAACCGTCTAATGACTTTTCGTCATTGTCGAGAACTATCGCTGAAAATGAAACTCGTCTGTCTATGAATGGGAAATTGCAAACGTTCTCATCGATGATCCCAAGGTCTTTTTCCGAACAAGTAACCGCCGATAGCACCGTCGACATTGGTATCAGTACGTCCAGTCTTCACTGGCTACGGCCAGAAACGAAAGGAATCGGATACCGGTATCTACCACGTGGAAAAGCTGCTCAAGATGCTGCACACCGGGACTTAGTCTTATTTCTCCAGTGTCGGTCACGAGAGGTTCGAAAGGGAGGCTCTCTGCTCCTGAATATCGTGGGTGATGGATCTCATGCTCTTGAACTGGGTCTCGAATGTTTGAGTCTAGCCGTCGATGACCTCCAAGGCAATGGCTATATTTCAAAAGAGATGGCAGCTACATGCCGCGGTCCAGTTTACCTCAGAAGTAAAGCAGAAATCGCAAAAGCCATCGAAGAAGAAGGGAATTGGGCAGTTGTGCAACAATTCAACAAGAGCATCCTGACTGAGAATCAGCTTTCATTCAACACAACTACTGACATCGATGAATTGTCAGAGGAACTGATGGAGAATCGCTGGCTTGAATTTGCTCGCAAGGTGGGGGAAACCATGATTGCATCGGCGGGAAATACAATCCTCACGGCGGTGAGATCACACAACGATCGCTCGAACGAAGCCGAAGAAGCACAACTTTTGAAAATGCTCCAGAAGTATTTTGAAGCCCACTTTCGTCGTATCGCCCCGCGAGATATCCAACTTGGGGGCGAATACTACTTTCTGCATCTAACCCGGCGGTAGGGGCGGGTGCCGATGATTGCCAGTGACAATAGTTTTCGGGGCCGCCAATCACTCGATAATTGCAACTAGATCTGAGATAGCCACAATTGCAATCAATTGATTTCGTATTCGTCTTCCCGAGCAGAGACCAGGGATGACTCGGTCAAACAATTGTGAACCAAGTTCAAATAATCATTGGTGTAAGCTGGTGACAAAGAACGTAGTTTTATACCTCCGAAAACCAATCGTAGAGGATCTCATTCCGACGCGGGCCTGGTAAAGCCAAACCGAAACACATGGCCTGTCGTCGAACAAAGGGCAATATCATTGGCCCGTGGATGATGCCTCCTGGACCGTCCTGGTGGTGGCTGACCGTTGCGACTTTCGGCTCTGCAGCGTTGGGCTATGGGAACAGTGAGGAATAGTGGAGTGTTCCAACAGCTTGGGCCATGTTCTGATCTTGTATTGTTCTCAACGTTCAATGGGGCGGGTCATCTTCGATGACATATTGTTCGGCACCCAGGTCAACAAAGGAATGAGTTACCTGCCGAGGGGCCTAGGTAGGTCGCGCCGCTGATCGCCACATCTATCGAGTGTTTCATTCTGCGATCAGCGATGAATACAGAAAAGATGGCACTCGGCAAAGCCAGATCCAGCACGCCACGGGAATGCATCTTGATTCTTCAGCAATTTTCTCGGGTGCAGAAATCGCGTCCTCGACACGTGGTGGGCACGGTTCTGTTCCCTTCTGCTGGGCCGAAAAGTGCGAGGTTCAGGAGAGTGTTGAAGTCGAACCCAGGATTCAGGATTCAGAATTCAAGTTAATCCATCGTTGCAGCTACGATAAATCTATAGAGAACGCACGATAATATGGGGTCTCCCGTCTATCCATATCAACCAGGGGGGTTGCAGCTCAATCAGTCATACATTGCAGCCGACATGGGCGCAATCGCCCACGACTACTCGAGAATCCCTTTTTCTTGGATGTTGGATTTTTCAAAATCAGCACATGTAATTCTCGGGATTGCCATACTCCTTCTGGCTCACTTGGTGAACAAGAGATCCAGAAAGCTGCAAAATCCATCTAAGTTGCCCATGATTGGGAGAAAATGGTATGAAATAGGATACGGGAAGGCAAAAAGTCGATTCAACACCGATGCTGATGGTATTATTAGATCGAGCCTTCAGAAGGTAAGTTTGCATGGAGCGCTGAATATATATATTATGGCTAACGAGTCGAGTTATAGTACGGAGATGCGTTCTTCCTCTATACGGATTATAGGTTTCGTCTGATCCTATCTCCTAAATATGCCGATGCAATTCGCAATAGCACCCGTTTGAGTTTTACCAAAGCTATACAAGAGGTAAAAGACACACGGATTCTGGTGTACAGACAAATGCTGACAGATATCTGAATAGCAATTCCACGCGGGAATTCCAGGTTTTGAGCCCCTTGCGCAGTCGACCAGTGCTTCGGGAATTATACAAGCCATGACCAAACAGGTCTTCACTCGGTCTCTCGGTGAGTGTTGGTTTTCTCGGACTTTCGATGTTGAATTTATAATAAAAAGATATGCTTACTTGGGCGAATTCATAAAGGTACTTTTATTGAACCACTTTATTCAGAATCTGCGCATGCGATCCAGTCCAATTGGACCGACGAAACAGGTGTGTTTTCCCCCATGACCCCAAATCTCAAATGGGATACTAATACGACATATAGAACCACATGAAGCTATGCTAAAAGACACAATATGGAAAATCGTCGGCCAAGTGATGTCCCGATCATTCATCAACGAGGACATAGCCCGGAACCCAGAATGGGTAAGCCTAAGCACGAACTTGGTGTACGAAACGTTTCTAGCAGCACGAGATCTTAGATACTGGCCAAAATCCATGCGGAAGACAGTTTCGCTTTTCTTGCCTGGATGTCAAAAGGTCCGGGCGCTAATCGAGCGAGCCCGAGAAATATTGGAACCAGTCGTCAAAGCGGAAGCGATGAAGTGTCCTGTCAGCAGTGACAGGGAGCAGTGGGAGAGCCCGATTAACTGGTTGAAAGATGCCGCTGAGGGACACGAGCATGATATAGCGTCCTGGATTCTCGCCCTTTGCGTTGCGGGATACGATACCAGCTCTGAACTACTGTGCCATACTCTGACTGATCTTTCGGAGAACCCTCAACTGGTCCAGGACCTCCGTTCCGAGATTGTCAGTATCGTCGGGAGAGAAGGGGGTTTCAACAAGGCGTCGTTACAGGACCTTGTGCTTATGGATAGTGTCATTAAGGAGAGCCAACGCCTCCGGCCAGTGAGTTACGGTAAGTTTCTTTTAATAACGACCGAACTCTGCTATAGCTTAAAACAGCTAACCCACGTTAAAAAAAAATCTTAGTCAGTATGCAGCGCATGGCCACAGAACAGCTCACCCTACCAGACGGCATAATAATCCCCAAGGGCACAGCGATAATGGTTTCAGGGTGCCACATGATGGACACGACAGTGTGGCCCGACGGCGACCAGTTCGACGGTTATCGATTTTTTAATCTGCGTCAAAGCTCAGAAACAGCAGCACAGGCGGCCCAGAACTTCGTCTCCACGGGGTCAAATCATATGGGTTTCGGGCACGGGAACCAAGCCTGCCCGGGTCGTTTCTTCGCCGCTTATACTATCAAGATCATTCTTTGTCATATACTGCTGAAGTACGATTTTAAGGTTGTTGTTCCTGAGGCGGGTCGATCGCTGAAGCGTGCTCATAATATAGCCTCTCACCCAGAGCTGAAGATAAACCTCAGGCGACGAAGGGAGGAGATGGTGTTGCAGGCGGCACAGAGAAAGACGTGAGATATTCAGTTAGGGCTAGTCGCGCTTGGCCATCGTCGAATAAAAAAAATATCTACTCAACATTTCAACCTTTACTTCAGATTTGTAGACATGTACCGAACATCATCACGCCCCGAACACCAGTCTCTCATCTCCGCCAAAGGGGTCATGGTATTGCAGGTAAAAGTCTCTTGGATTAGGGGAGGTGTTGTTATGGAAGTCGTGTGAGTGTTGCCTGCTGTGCGAGTGCGAAGAAGAGTGTGAGAATGTAGTCTTAACCGAGAGATGTTGATGTTGATGCTGTGGGACGGAAGAGGTTCTCGTTCTCGGGGGAAAGTGGGTGGTCGCCGGGAGGAGAGGGAGCATGTAGTTGTTGTTATCATGATTGTCCATGTCCATGTCCATCTTATGCTATGATACAGTAGTATCAACCGATAAACGACTCGCCAGGCAAGCGTGTCACTCAAAGCCAACGGCAGCGGTCAGGCATAAATCTCGCTAGACGGAGACGAAACGTGGGCGAACGGGAGCGGAGAGTACTCCATTTTATTCTTTTAATATACTGTCATGTACAGCAGGATGATACAGGAGAATCTTTTAATTCTCACCTTTCAATGATCGTCCAATATATTATATTCCTACAATCAGCTTCATGCTTCTGAAATAATAAATGTACTATAGAACCCGCATCTGTACCACCGGTTCCTGTATACTATCCTGATATATCCCTATTTCAAGACATTATTCACGTTGGCATTGTTAATACGCAATCGGTTCATCCTCATTCTAATTGTAAGAGTGCACTTCATGCTGAAGAGCCAATCACAAGCACCAGCCGATTCTCCTGGGAGCCAAAATAAACGTATCTCTTGAGCTAAAATTAAACAACAAGGTACCAGGGATTGTTGATGACAGAGTTTAAAAATATTAAATGCCATTATCAACAGTACTCTCTGTTGTAATGTCTCCCGTTGTAACTTGCAGGTGTTACAGGGAGAAGAAAAGAGTTGGTGGTGTAATTTTACAGTCCAATTACAGCTGGATTATCTTCTTGTTTGGTGACACCACGGTTGTAATACAGTATTGTTACCTTGATATATGACGCGCGGTTGTTGAAGAGTGTATATAGTATTTGTTTTTGCGAATTTCGCAGCAGCAGCTTCCGTGGCGTAATCGGTTAACGCGTCCGACTGTTATCATTTGATATCGGGAGAGTCCAAGTTCGATCCTTGGCGGGAGCGATAACTTTTTTTTTTGGTGTTTTGCTTCTGGATTGTTACCACTATTCAACTTCGTAAGTGAAACGTTTACTTGCGGATATAATTGGCACTGGAGATCAGAGAAATTATCGTGACCTCGCCTTTTCTGAAGTAGGTTTTGTGTGAGTATTGCAAATTTTGCTCCGAGGTCTGATGGTATAACAGGGAAAAATTACTGGAGCAGACAGCCTTGCCGCAAAATCAATTGAGGTAGACTAAAGCAGGAAATTGTTTAGAGCACTACGATAAGATGATATTGATTCGATTCCGCTGAACTGGTTTTATGGATTGTCTCTTTTGAGGATGTAAAGTAATAAATGTTGTCCTGAGTTTATCCCGCCTCCCATCATTGAAGCGAACATGTGATCACAGACAGGAGGAAAAAGTAGATTTCCAAGAAATTTCGGTTTCTGGTGCAAGAATGGGTCTGCCTTCCTTTCTGATTTGAGTATGTTGCTCAAAGGAATAGGCATATTTGATGAGTTTTTCTTCTGAGAATAGCTCACCAATGAAGCTCAATCCAAAACTGTGAAGAGAACCACTCAGCAAAATATCGATACACATTTCATATTTGAAATTCTGACTTACGGTAAGCCCGGACCTCGCTCTATCATATCTCCTCGCGGACACAATTTTACCTCAGCGTCCTTTGGATAAAACCCCAGAGGTACTGTAATGATCGGGTAGCCACCAAGAGCTGGAACAATTGGTGACACACAAGTTGGTAGGATAATAGCGTCTAGGTTATCCTTTTGAAGGGCCCCTCGTACTCCACCTTCATGGGCCAGCCACTCCATATACCCTAACGCTGCCTTGAATTCCTCGCACTCCCTAGTATCAGGGCCATCCCACGCGTCTTCCATAGCCTGCGTACTTCGGGACGGGTATTGTTCTCGAGCGTCAGTTTGAGTCCAATGAATCACGTCTCGGAGGGTTCTGATGTTATTCGGATTGTGCTGCAGCTTTTCCAAATAGCTCGCCAAATCAAGCTTAAAGTCGGTGCCTTTCACAACGGCGATAGACTTGCTGGTCAGCGCTTCGTCGTACCCTTCAAAACGGCAATTGTTCACAATGATTGCCCCTAACTCCTGAAGCAGTTCAATATGTGCCTCGAAAGCTTGTGACACAGTGGGGGTGAGCTCTGCACAAGGGGGATTTCCCTTTAGCGCTTTTCGGGGGACACCAATTCTGGCACCACGCAGTCCGTTGAGGGTGCAAAACTTCGTGTAGTCTGGTACTGTCTTGAAGGGAATGGCGGCCGTTGCAGGATCATTAGGGCACTTCCCAGCGATGGCAGTAAGAATGGCAGCCGCATCCTTGACACACCTCGTGATAGGACCTATAGATCCTAGTCGTCTTGAAAGTATCACCAGGTCTCTTGAGACCAGTCCGACAGTCGCTTTGAGGCCAACCAAATTACTTCTTTCGGCTACACACGTAATGCTGCCTTCTACCTCGGTACCAAGTCCAGCAAACGCAAGACCCAGCGCTGTCCCCGTAGTAGGGCCAGTGCTACTCCCCCAAGGGTCCTGCTGTTCGAAAAAGACGCCCACTGCTTGGCCACCATCTGCGCTCCAGCCGTTACCGGCCATCGGTGGGTTTCTGTTGTTGCCCCATTGGGTAAGGTTCGCGATACCCAGAGTGATAACACCTGCATCCCTCAGTTTCCTGACCACCGCTGCGTCTCGACCAGTCTTTGCACCAAGAAGAGCCGTAGATCCAGAAGTATTGTTCAAATTGTGCGTTGCAAATTGATTCTTCAGGATCATAGGGACCCCATGCAAGGGCCTAAGTATAAGTTAGCCTAACTTGGATACAGACAATCGTCTGGAGGAATGAGATTTCACCCCCTGATATTACCAGCCGAGCGCTCCGCATCAAGAGTCTTTGCCTGATCCAAGGCTGTCGGATCTAGCTCAGTTATCGCTCTTACTGTATGATTGACTTCTTCAATGCGCTTGGTATATGTCTGAACGAGATCGGTTGACGTAAAAAAGCCACCTTCTAGGCCGTGGTGTACATCGTCAAGAGTTATATCCATCAAAGACGGACGTGGCCTGTTGTTGATTTTGGAGGTCATATTCAAGACGCATTGGATTGGATAGAAATTTATTCCGAATTGAGGCCTGCCAGTCGTTCTGGGAATTTGAGACCTTTGAAAGAGCTTCCATTGTCTTCTTGTATTTTCATCAGTCTGATCAGTGAATGGCGGAGCTCTGCCTTAGAAATTAGCCTTCGTGGCGTGATCACACTTGCATTCTTTTAATCCAGGGTCTGTCAAACTGGCGGTGAGGGAGTATAATTTTTGGGAGCAGAAATAACATTTGTACATTGGCCACCGCTAATCCTTATATTTTATTTTCCATACACCTAGCTCGTAATTATACAGAAAAGCTTGTGTAGGTATATAAATTCTTATATTAACTAGGCCCAGGATTTTGTACTAGTACCTCTCCTTCTACTTCTATAACTGCCTTTTAACACTGTTATATCTCCCTAATATATCTATAATAATAAATTAATACACCCCGAGCCTTAAGGGCCGTTGGGAACTGCTAGATTGTTATATACATGCCTTCTGGTGCCTGCTTTCTTAATATTAAGCCTATCTATTATTCCTTTGTAATTAGAAATTAAAAGTTCTTTATTAAACGATAAAATAGCAAATATATAGTAGAACAGAATAAATATATAAACAAACAAAGAAATAAACTAGATAAAAAGAGTAAATAGTATAGAGTTTAGTATAGTATATATAAAATATAAAGACTTAGGCAACCTATAACTCTCTATACTTTCCTTTCAACCCACTCCATCTGCTTAGGCCCCGCCCTCCGTTGGCTCACTAGTTAACTACTGGAAGTCTTGACTAAATGTAAGTCCAGCTAATATTGCTCTTCTAAATCGAGCAGAATACTGTAGCATCTGTAAGTCTCTAACTTGGTTGTTGCCTTGCCTTTCCTATACTAGTAATACATCTTATGCATGGGTAGGTCGGCACATCAGTCGAGCCTCTTCCTAAATCTTTGCTTCTCGAGTCGAATCTCAATTTTCAACCCTAACTCCCAACATTGAACCTGAGGTGTTTTCTCTATCGGGCTGCATAGCCACGTCAAGTTCGGAGATAAATTTAACCTATCGAAAAGTCATGGTCTCTCTCGTGTTAGGTGACAGGACCACATTTTCTGAAGACGACTTCGTTCCAACCGATCAAGTGATGCCAGACTTTGTGGGGGAGTTCTTGCACCCAAAGCATTCAACGAACCAGGCCTGGTACTCGCTTAGTATGCAGGAGCCCCATGAAATGGTGATGTTCTCTAGCTACGACTCAAGCGTACCGGGAAACGGAGGGGGTAAGAATGATAATCCGTAACTTGGAGGGAGTGGTCGGCTTACCTAGAAAGCATGCGTACGTGGTACATTCCGCAATCCCTCTGCTCCATCAAACGCTCCCCGGCGAAAAAGTGTAGAGACGAGGTCATTTGTATTTACCAGATTGTAGTTGAAAGTCTAGGCCTTTCTTTTGAAGCAAAAGGGATCGTTCTTAACGATAGCACGAATCGAATTTCACTCTCATTTACCAAGGCATATCCTCCCCCTTCGTATTGACATATTTACCAGTGTCTTCAGGTCCCAACCTCTCAATTGTATCGATCATAAGCCCAGTTTGGACATCCATGTCGTCGGGGCCCGTGAAGCCGGAAACGGCTGTAGGTATCCAGCCAGGATGGATCGAGTTTACAGTGATTTTGCTGTCATGAGAGTGGAATTCTCTGCCCAGCGAAACAGTAAGCTGATTGACAGCTGTCTTGGACAAACGGTAGCCAAGCGACCTTCCTCGGCGGTTTTCTAGGAACTGTTAGTCAGGTTCGTAAACAGGACCTGCGCCAGACACACCAACGAGGGAGGACATGGACGCCATATTCGAGGAGATGTTAATAATTTTCGCTTGCGTACTCCGTTCTAGCGCGGGATAAAAGTGTTTAATGGTCAAAAACGGACCCTTCATTTTCGTCAGATTGTAGAGTGTCCAGGAAGACCAGGGTTGAGCCATACCACAACATTGACTCGAAACTTGTCCTGCAAATCCTCTGCAGTGTGGTCCCTCCAGTCAAAAGGCTTCGGACCAAGCCCTTCAATTTTTGTCAGCACATGGTCGACATGTCATCTAAGAAATTACATACCGGCAGAGTTCACAAGGATATCCAGAGGTTTATCGCCCCAGGCTTTCGCTGCTGCCTCTATCATTTGCTCATCCTGAATGTCGACCTCAAAGACCTTGGACGCGATCTCATTCAGCTTCCAAGTATTAGTTCAGCTTCGCCCACGTAGGCCAGGTGGATCATATTCTGGAACTCACTGGGCCTAACTGGTCTTCGTCTTTAGCGAAAGAACGAATAGTACCATAGACATCATATCCGCGAGCCTTGAACTTCTTTCCCAGTTCAAGGCCAATACCTTGCTTGGCGCCTATGATTAAAACAGTTTTTGCTGCCATTTTGCTAGAAGTGGAGTCGGGAAAAGATGTCTCGTGGTGGTAGGTAGCCGAAGCGACTTAAGAATGGCCGGAAAGATAAGCAGAGTGAAGGTGGTGACCTAGGGCGATAGCAATTGCGAGAAGCAACAAACTCGAGAAGCCACGAGAACGGATAGTGCCAGAATTGTAGGCTGTCTCTGGCGTGGTCGACTTCTTTAATAATGGCGATAAGTTGGAGCAAAAGTGGGCATACAGGGCGCTTGAAATCTCAAGATTTATTCCTTCAAAAATCTTCTAGACTATATTAATAATGTAAGAAAAGATTGAGGGATTAAAAAGGAAAGAAAAAGAACCAAGGAGGGAGGCTTTTAAGTTAAACTCCAGACCCAGAACCCGCCAAGAATAATAAATAACAATAACATTTACAATATTGCATGGCTTTATATAAGGACTTATATGTATTATTCTGTCTTACAGTAATTTATCGCATTGCTGGGTTTTGGGCGGGTCTTGGGTAACCTCTTGGTCACTTGGTGATTGATACCAGGGCTGCTGCAAGACAATAGTTTAGCCAACCTGTGAGAAACCTTGGCTAACCATAATATTGGCAACCTTAACTGGCTAATATTTACTCTTGTTTGATAAGGTTCCTTCGAAAATGTTTATCTAATTTTAGAATGGTTTTAAGTGTCAGAAATTACTGGATTCAGAGGATTTCCAATTTAGCTATGGTACAGGCAAGCTTACCAATCTTAGTGTTATTAGGTTTATGCTAGTGGAACCTTGCTTAGAAGTCTTGGATTACTGTATTTATATATAGGCTATACTGTATATAGGTTATATAAATTCTCCCAGATTTATACTTTCTTAATATATAATATAATATATAGATTAGTTAAATTCTGGTTAGATTTCTATTTAGAAAACCCCCTAAGAATAATAGCCTACAGTAATACCTTTATAGTATCTCTAACTAGTATTTTAAATAGGTTATAAGCCTGGAAGCTCTATAAAGTACTCTAGGTAACTAATTTAAATAAAATCTGCTTGTTAAGCTTGCCTAGTATCCTTAGTAAACAATAAAACAGACTACAAACCTTAATATTAGAATATCTAAGATTTATAGCAAAAATTCTAACCAGGAATATACTAGGTAACTAGCTAATTAGTATTTAAGCTTAAATTTAAATTTAAATAACTAACTAGCTTCTGGTATACTAAATTTATCTACTAATACTAATAACAGTAAAATAGATACAGAAATAGATTAGATTCTAAACAAAGAGTACTAGGGCTACCACTGTAGTATATTATTGCATTGCATTGCATTGCATTGCATAGTGCAATGCAATGTAACATGCAATAGCAATGTTAGGTAGGTAAAAGGGTGCAATAAAAAATACCTAACATTGTATACAATACAATGCAATACAAGGGCAATAAGCCCTGCTTTCAATGCAATGCAATACAATGTAACAGTAATAAGCCCTCTATAACTAAGTATAATGCAATATTGTATACAATATTGCATTGCAGACATAACAGTATATAGGGAAAAATTAAGTATATTAGTAATAAACTTTGGTAATAATAATAAAGTTTCTCTGTCTAAAGAAGTTACAAAAGCTCTACCTAACCTAGAACTAAGATACAAAGATATTACTGCTACTATTAAAAAATTAATTGGGTACTGTATCTATAATACAGTATTTAACTAATAACAATATTTTTCTTCTTTCTTACTTAATATATATTTAACTTACTTGCAATAGTACTTTATTAGCTAGCCATTAATATAGAATTAAGTATCTTTTAAATTAAGTAACAATTTTTAGTAACAATCTATGCAATTAATAACTTACTGGTCTATTGCATTATAAGCCCTTCTAGTTCTGTAAGGTTAACCCCTTTTGTATACTAGTTATTCTTCTATATTTTACTTAAAGAATACAATATAGTACTTCTCTGCAAGCTCTACCTTCTTTAGTAAAATATACTGCTTACCCTTCTTTACCTTATTCTGTAGTTAATCTACCTATATATCTAGCTTATCTTCTATATATTTCTGCTTTCTATTTTAAGCTACCTGTTAGTACTTATATTCTATAACTATAAGTCTTCTAATAGTCTTACCCTTAAGGCTTCTGTAATTCTAAGTATAAGTATATTAAGCAGAGCTAAATACTTGCTCTACTTCTATACTTCCAAGCTATACTGCTAATATATTGTATACTATGCAGGTAACATTAAAATATATATACTTAATCTTTTTCCAATAAAACAGAATATTGTCTGTACTGGGGCCTCTGTTAGAGCAATAATCTTTAAGGTATTACTTAAACTCTAATTTATTTGTATATAAGCTACCCTTATTGTTATTATTATTAAAGTCTGCAAAATAACTGCAATACCAAGGCTATATTTAGTTAATAAATAATACTAGTATATATTTACTCTTTGTAACTTACTGCTATACTATTTATCTCTGGGTGCCTCTCTTTATAAGCTATATAGAACTAATTATAGTAATCCTTTGTATATTTAACAGTATTAGTTTAAGCTTTATATTTCTATTCTAACAAACCTTTTACTTGTTTTTAAATAGTAGGGTTAAGAACAGAGGCTATACAGTAAAGATTATTCTCTATATTGCTTGTCTACCTATAATACTCTATTAACTTTTTAAAGGCTTTCTTAACTGTATTCTATAAATTAGCACTAAATACTAAGTGGTCCCTTGTAGCCTTATTATATATATTATCTATATAGTTAAACAGACCATTATAGATTTTCTATACCTAATTAATCTAAGAAGTACTTGTTTTTAAGAGAACTATTATTGCCTGCCAAAAAGGATATAGAAGTATAATTAGATAATGTAGGTATCTCTATTCTTTCTCTAACAAAGTAAGCTCTATAATCTTGGCCTTATTATATATAGATATCCAGTAATTAATATATAATTTTAAACAAAGTATATATATAGCTATAAGGTATATTAAACTCCAGTAGGTTTTAATATCTTAGATAACCTTAAGTAGCCTGTATTTTAGTATAGTATTATTGAAAGTACACTGTAAAGTCTTAAAGGTATTGCTTTGGTTAGTTAAGCTATTAATTGCATTGGCAATAATATAAACCTATATTATAAATTAGTTAAAGATAAGATTAGATTGTTACTAGGCCTTGTTACCTTTTAAAGAATTTTAGTAGATATAACTACTTCTCTAACCTTTAGTATATTTCTTTGAGAGTATTAAGGCCAGGTATTCTCCTATACTAAACCAATCTTTAGACCTGCTACTAATGTATTTACTACTAGCTAGACTATATATACTAAATATAGTAGCCTTCCAGTACTTAGATTCCAATAAATTTCTTTCTCCTTTAAGTACTTTAAAATATCCTTGGCCATTGTATTATTATTGCTTGCATTATTAGCTATAATAGTAAGAAAAGAGTTCTTAAGGCCATAGATCTAAAGATATTTTACTATATATATTGCTAGGTTTGTTCCTTTATATCTACCCTTAATATACTTAAAGCCTATAATAGCCTCCTTATAAGTCCAGTCTGCAGTAATGTAGTAGTACTTAATACAGATAAAACCTAGGTTATTTAGACTTATCTAGCAATAGATAGCTAGAGATACTTTTGCATTTAGAGAATAGTCTACTAGAAGGTTTAATTGGCAATATATATAATATATATCTAACTTTGTATATAGGGCAGATTAATATAGAAGTAGGGGCTAGATTTAGGGATTACAGAAATTATAAATAAAATTACAAAACTCTAAATATTTAACTTTATAGAATAGAATTAATATAGCAATAAATATTTAAATAATTTATATATTAATATTACTCTTGGTAAGGGCAGGAGAGTCCCTCTTTAGGTATATATTATTTGTTAGTACCTAGCATAGAATATATAAGTTAGAATTGTTACCAGAAATTATTACTATCTAATACTTACAAATATAGCTAATATCTGTTACTAATATATAGAATTTACCCAGGACTGGCAATACTCTATTTTAAGATAAGTTTGTAATCCTAATTGTAACTGTTGCTTAGCTTATAGATACTTAAGCACTGCCTAGTATATTATATATATAATAACTGGCTTTCCAGTATATATAGTTATAGCCTATATATAATACTTTTAGTAGCTACCAGTCCTTAAGTAGTTATTATTCTACCTTAGGTTCTAAAAGGGCTTAAGCCCTGTCTTTGCTATTATATTAGTCCCAATCCTTATATAACTCTACTAGGAGTAGAAATATTTATATAAATTCTTTACCTACTTTATATAGATAACTTTCTGGCTACTTGTTAGATTATATACAATTAGGGTCTTAAGGTTCTCTGGTAGGGGCTAATAGGGTATAAAGCTAGGTTTAATACTTGTTCTAGATATTATATTTTTAACTAATAGCTAAGAAGACTAAGGTATAGTACTTTTTATTGGAGCCAGAGATAATTAAACTTTAGAATTACTATTAAAAGGTACAGAATAAGGCTATCTTTAGAGTATAGTAGGTACTAATATAAGATTAATTTTAACAGTAAGTTACAGCAAAAGATTGGGCAAGTAAAAAACTATAAATAAAGTAAAGGTAAATAAGGTAAGGAAAAAGAGACTAGAGAAGTTAAAAATAGAAAAAGAATAATAATAAGGGGCTACTAAATATCTATCCAGAAGAAAGCACTGTATCTTGGGACTTCTACTTATAGTTAATATCCTGCAAAGTAGGTATTAAATTCTAACAATAGTAGGCCAGGCTATCCAATATCAAAGCTAATATAAATAATTATATAACTAGTACAAGAAGTTCTATTTTTGTTACAAAATATTATTTTTAGCAAAACAAAATATTAATAGATATATAACTAAAAGTAATAATCCTTGGTAACAAACTTAGTCCAAGCTACTTTATATAAATAAAAGTCCTTTTAATATTTTTGCATTGTACTATTTACTAGGTTTTTTAACAGTTTATTGCTGGATATACAAAATTTAAAATAGACAAAAAAATAAAAAAAAAATATACCTACAGAAAATTAAACCAAGGGCCTTGTTAGCTTAGTATATATATAACCAATAAAATAGATTTATATACAATTTACTTGTAATTATATTGTCTTGGCAATATATTTTGTTATATGCATTAGAAAGTTATAACAAGCAAGAATAAGTAATTTAATTATACAAAACTACTAGTAGTAGTATAGGTATACTTACTACTAAACTATATAGGCTTAGTTAATGGTTTTTTTAATAAATTCTGGTACTATCCTTATTCTAATACATTAAAAAAAAGTTTATCTATTTATATCTCTTCTACTGTCTATTAATAATACAATATTTCCCCTGCAGTCTATCTAAGCATAGGTTTAAAATATCTACAAATATATATCTATTAGAGGTTAATATAACTATAGAATTAAGTTCCAATTCTGTGCAAAGTAACAATTTATAGTAATAATATACAAGGAATACAATAATAAGCCTAGCAAAACCTATACTTATTTTTATTTCTATTATTACTGCTTTTTTAGCTATATTCTATTACCTTAGAAGGTTATAAAGAATATCTTAACTAAATAACTTATTGCTATATTGCAGTTAGTATTAACTATACTACAAGACACTGTAATTTGCAAGGCTTTGCAAAGGGTAACCTATCTTATAATACAATCTCTAAATTTTAGGCAAAGTAACAATTCTTGGTAATAATTTATAAATAATACTCTATAGTATAGAGAGTCCAATAAAATCTCTACTTTTTCTCTTACCTTAGAAGGTAACAAAGAATATCTTAACTAAATAACTTTTGGTTACTTTAAAGTTAATATTAACTATACCAGAAAATACTGTAACTTACAAGGCTTTGTAAAGGATAATAGATCTATTTTATACTATAGGCTATACTTACCTAGGTTTTAATTAGGGTACCTTGCCTGCACTAGCTACCCTAAAGAATCTTTTATTAATTGGTAAAATTTAGGTTAGCTCTGCTCTGTAAATCCAAGTAGTAGAAGTATTGGAGATACAGTAAATTGTATTGTCTACAAATATTAACCTGTAAATATTTATTTAATGTTATATATATATATATATTGCCCTGGATCTTACCCTATAATTGTAACAGGCAAAGGAGTTTTACTTACTTATAAATCTAGGTTACTAATAACTAAGGCAAAGTAATACTATTTACTTAATTTACTTTATATATACTCTGCCTCTAACCTAGTTTTAACAAACAGTGGTACAAGGAATAAAGTAGTAAGGTACTTATAATCTACTTTCTAACTGTCCTTAATTAATTTCTCCATTGTATAGATTACTGGATCTGTACTATTTTGTAAAAAGAAGGAATAGCTAACTTACTGTAGAACTAACTAAATAAGTCTTATATTCTCTACTTTAAGTATTAGTCTATCCCTGTATATTTACCCTATATCTGTACCTAGAGTTTGTACATTGTTAGCAGAGCAATTTGTACTACAAGGTACTACTAGTATAATAATTATAATTATACTTATTGTTAGATATTTATTTATATTTAAATAGTACTACTATTGTTTTCTCTATAACTTCTTAAAGTACCTTTACTGTAGATACTTGCTATTGTATCTTGGAATCTATAAATATCTTATTACTAATTTTATATACAAGGCAAGCAAAGGGTTATTGGGGAATAATAAAATTAGTTATTTACTGCAGGACTTAAATTTCCTTATTAGCTTCTAGTTAGCTATTAGTATAATTAATTAATAGAGGGTTCTAGAGAATAACCCACTGCTTAATATTGCTTATTAGATTAAAATATATATTCTCCCTACTTATTGGGCCTGCAGATAATGCCATTAATACATTAAAATCTACTGTAGTTATTCTTTGTATTCTATTATATATTCTGCCACTTGGCTATATAACTTGGGCATTTAATTAAGATAGTTATTAGAATCTAATACTCTATATTTAAAAACACACACCGGAAACCGAACTCAGTCAATTCTTGGAATTATACATCGAAAATAGGTTCAATCGAAAGCCTGTCTCTTACAGAGGCTACCATCCAAATTTCAGGCCAATTGGCCCTGTATTGGTGGTGCTGTTGATGAAAAGGTGATTTCACCGATCCATTAACAGAAGAGGGACATTTCCCTTTACCACACCACCAATATTAGTCCAAATCTTCTGGAAATTGGATGCTGCGTACACCTATATCGGCTGAACAACATATCCAAATTTTAGAACCGTGCGACCGATATTACCCTTACAATTCGCGAGCGAAAATTTTTCACCCCAGACCAGCATTTCTGGTGTTCCCAGCCATTTATGCCAAGTACCTTTTCTGCGCCACACACCACAAACGCCACACAAACTGCAGGAGTGGTACCCCCCTTTTATTACTCCGGCAACCAACTTCCTCTACTTATTTCTATAACCAACCTTCTACTTTCCTTGCTATACCCAAAAGGCTTTATTACAGTTTGTATTGGCCTTAGTCCTGTTCCCGCGATCACAGGCTTAAACAAGACTGCTTAGTTTAATAGTTCTCTGCAAAAACTATTACCCAGTTTGGATATTTTGGGTCTATAAAATAGAATGCCCTACCTTTTACTAGTTTTAACCTACTAAAACTAGTCTAGTTCTACTAGTGGACCTGGTTTAGCCCAGTATTAGACAAGAGCTAGCTTTATTCCTTAGGGAGACCTTTTTCTTTGTTTAGTCCTTTCTTGCTAGCTTTAGTCCTGGAACTTTAGCTAGATTAAGGTTTTTCTCTGCTTTTCTAGACCAAAAACAGAGGTGTTAGCACTACCCCTTTTCCTTTAACCATTATTTTATATTTACTAGTTGTACACCTATTTCTATCTCTATTAGTGCCTTGGTGGTATAGCCACTGGTACAGTAGCTTTAGATTTAGATATTTCTAGTTGGTTTTTGAAGTTTTCCCTCCAAAGAAGCTTCTGGGATTGGTAATTCCCCTCCAAAATAAATTACTGCTAGAACAGCTCTTAGAGCTTAATTCTAGAAATCTTTCCCCCTTTTGTATATACTACTCCCTTTTCTTTTGTAAAGTTTTCTACCTTTTGCTTAAAAAGGTATTTAGTTTACTAGTTCTCTCTAAAAACTAGTGAAGTGTGGTAAGCTTGCAAGGCAATTCACCTTAGTTTACTACTTCTAAGTAAAAAGTTAGTACCACTGTAGCCAGAATCCTCTCCCTAGCTAGTAATATACTATTTCTAGCACTATGCCTACTCCATTGCACACAGGTAGCTTCCAAAGCTTAGGGGAGAGTCCCCAGAGAATTGGAGCAAAGCCAGTGAATCCAAAAGCTGGAATAGCCCAACAAAGAAAGAAGCTTAGTCAAGCAATTACAACAATGCAAGAAGGAATTGACTTAGTTCTTTAAGATCTAGGCCCCAACCATAATGGGGTTACCAAGCTTCAAGCAGGATTAAGCCAATTTAGCCTGGAAGCTCTAAAAACAATATTAGAGCAACCTCTATCCCCCCAACCACCCCAGCCTTCAATCTCTACCCCTCAGAGCCTTCCTAGCTATGCTAGTATAGCAAAAACTGGAATTCCCCCAAAAGAGAAGCTTCCAACCCCCCAGCAACTTAGGGAGCTAAAGATTAGAAGCCCAGCTCTAGCTGAACTTCTAGCTACTGTTCCACATGCAACAGCCCTTGCAAAGATTAATAAGACCACTAAAAAGCATGGAATTGGACTTTTCTTAGGGGCTAGGAGACTAGCTAGCTCTGAGATTATTCTAGTGGCTGAGAATGCAGCTACTAAGGATAGGGCTAAAGCAAATAAGGTATGGCTTAATACCTTTGGCAAGCAAGAGGAAAACAAGGTCTATACTAGAAGGTATACAGTTTTAGTCCATGGAGTACATAAAGAAGCCTTTAAACAGGATCAACAAGAAATTGGAAAAGCCAATATTCTAAAGTATAACCCTAATCTTGAAGGGTTTCTTAGGATTCAGCAATTCCACTGGAGAAGAGCCACTCTAAAGAATACTAAGAGGTCTGGCTCTATGCTTCTAGATCTCCAAACCCCTGAGCAAGCTAACCACCTAATTAACAATGGGCTGGTTATTGAGAACGAACTTAAAACTGTAGAGCTATTTAACTCTACATGCCTAGTTTCTAGGTGCTATCACTGCCAGGGGTATGGCCACCAAGCTAGATACTGTACTAAAGCCTCCAAATGTGGTTTCTGCTCCAAAGGAGACCATAGATTTGAGCACTGCCCCCTAAAAGGGGACCTCTCTAGAGCTAGGTGCTCTAACTGCCAAGGAAAACATACTTCTGGAGACATGCAATGCCCTAAGCATAAGGTTAAAACAGAGAGAATAGCCTTGGCTAGGGAGAATAAACCTAGATTCTTTGCTAGCAGGCAGGAAAATAAGCTTCCAATCCAATTAGGGGAACCAACACCCTTTGAAGCATCCCAGTCCCAACCTAGCAAAAGAACTAGGTTAGAACCTTCCACCCAGACTACTAGAAAGAGAGGAAGGCCTTCAGGTCTAGAAATTGCCCAGAGAACTGCTGCGAATTCCCATTCAAGAATAGAGACACTATTTCAAGCTGAATCTCAGAGTCAGGCTGAATATCAGAACCAGGCAGAATTAGCAGGTAAAATAGATACTGCAGAGGAAACTCTAGAAGCAAGCCAGAATCCTGCTAATTCTCAATGAGGGTAGCTCAATATAACACCCACCTAAGCAAGGAGATTATGCTTGGAATAATAGGGGATCCACAGCTATTTAGTTTTTACTTTATAGCTATTCAGGAACCCTGGAAGGATACTAGACTATTTCAGACTATAGGAAGGTCTAGTACCCAGTGGTTACCTCTATACCCAGACAAATTCTATACAAATGCCTGCTTTCTACTGAATACCTCTCTATGCAAGCCTGGAACCTGGTCAATAGACTTTCCATGTCCAAATATTGCAGTTCTTACAATCTTGGAAGAAGGGAAGGAGATTAAAGTTATAAATATATACTCACCACCCCCAGAGTCCCATAGAACTATAGATAGGCTCTCTCCAATCTATAAGCTTCAAGAATTAGAGCTAAGTACTAGCTCTAATATTCTACTGGGTGACTTTAATCTTCACCACTCTCTTTGGAATGCTATGGAATCTACTAAAACCCATGAAATGGCCAAGGATCTATTGGAAATTACAGCATGCTTAGGCCTAGAGCTGCTTACCCCCTCTAAAATGCCTACATGGATTAGGTATCCTTCCAAAACAACTATTGACCTATCCTTTGGCTCTATAGATATAGCAGATAAGCTTATCTCTATATCTACCCCTGGAAATCTTCAGCATGGATCTAACCACATGCTAATAGCATTGGAATTTGACCTAGAAACAGTGCTAGACCAGCCAAATCAAAGCAGGTTTAAATGGAAGGAAGCCAATCAAGAAGAAGTTTAAAACCTAGCCCAAGATCTCTGGTTTCCAAATAGCCTAAATAGCAAGGAAGAGGTAGAACAGTATACCTTCTATCTACAGCAAAAAATACTTAGTATTGCTGAGATTACTGTTCCAAAAACAAGAGAAAGCTCCAAACCAAGCCAAAAAGCTGTTCCCTGGTGGAATCAGGAGATTGCTAGCCTAATCCAGGAGGAGAGAAGTCTTAGAGCAAGGGCTGTCCATCCAGACCTAGTTAAACAAGCTACTAAAGCCAAGAAAAAGGCTATTAAAGAGTCTAAAAGGTTCCAATTTAGACAATTTACCTACAGGCTTAGGGAAGATAGAGCAGTTTTGTGGAAACTAGCAAGGTGGGGAAGGTTAAGAAGCCACCTACCTATAGAACTACCCTTAGTTCCCTCTCTAAAAACCAATAATGGAGAACTAGCCACTACACACCAGCAAAAATCTCAGGAATTTGCAAACCAATTCTTTCCTTAGCTTCCAGAAGCAGATCTTAGAGATATAGAGCAAGAGAATAGCTTTCCCCCTACCCTAGAAGGTCTAGAGCCTCCTACAGAGAAGGAAATTAGCTAATTTATAAAGGTAACAGCCTCTTGGAAAGCCCCTGGCCTGGACAGTATTCCTAATGGATTTTTAAAAGCCTTAGGACCTTCCCTCTATAAACCAATGCAAATCCTTATAGAGGAATGTTGGAATTGGCAATACTATCCAAAGATTTTTAAAACTGCTAAAACAGTGGTTTTAAGAAAGCCTGGAAGGCCAGACTACTCTGTAGCTAAGGCATGGAGGCCTGTAGCACTTTTAAATACTCTGGGAAAGGTTATAGAAGGAGTTACAGCTAGAAGGCTCCAGAATATAGCTAAGAAATACAGTCTTCTCCCTGCCACCCAATTTAGAGCTAGAAAGGGCCATTCAACTACTCATGCCTTGGATTTACTACTGGGGGCAATCAGAACTGTATGGCAGGGAAACCCATTGGAGAGAGGTATAGCCTCTATTCTTTCTTTAGACATAACTGGAGCCTTTGACCATGTTATTCCAGAAAGAATAGTCTATATTCTAAAGAAAAAGGGTATTCCAGAGTCTCTAGTAGGCTAGGTTAGAAGCTTTATACAGAATAGAGCCTCTGTTCCTTGGTTTAAAAACAAGGCTTCTAAAACCTTTAATATCTATACTGGAACTCCTCAGGGGTCTTGTATGTCTGCAATTCTATTTCTCTTCTATAATGCTGAATTGGTGGATCTATGCAATCCAGAACACCAGAAAGTATTAAGTATAGGCTTTAGTGATAATATAAACATTATAGCCTATGGAAAATCCACTAAGCAGACTACTAGAGCCTTAAATAGAGTCCATGGAAGGTGTATTGCCTAGGCAAAGAGGCATGGAGCTAGGTTTGCCCCTGAGAAGTACTCTCTAATGCATTTTTCAAGAAATACTAGAAGGTTTAACCTTGGAAAACCACTAGTTTTGGAGGGAACCAATATAACTATTCAACCACAAGAGAGTCTTAGAATTCTTGGTCTATTTCTAGACTCTAGGTTAAATTGGTCACAACACTACAAAGCAATAGAGAGGAAATTAGCCACCCAAACCAATGCATTGGCTAGGCTAACTGGCTCTACCTAGGGTATTCCATTGGAGGAAGGTAGACTACTATATAAAACAGTGGTTCTACCAGCAATTACCTATGCCTCTATAGCCTGGCATACACCTACCCTGGATAGAAAATCCAAAGGAATGGCTAAAAAGCTAGAGACCTTCCAAAACAATGCTCTAAGGATAGTTAGTGGAGGTTTTAGAGCTACTCCAATCCATGCATTGGAAACAGGCACTGGAATTGCCCCCCTAAACCTAGTTTTGGATGCCCAGGTGGCCCTTTATAGAAGGAAAACAGCAGGCTCAAGGATTGAGAACCTTATTAAAGAGAAATGCCTAAAAATTCAGACAAGGCTTTAGGAACCAAGAAACCACTAAAACTGGAACCAGCTTAATAGAAAAATTAGGCATCTAGAAGAGACTACAGAGAATTAGTGGAATTCTTGGTTAGGCAAAGGTTTAAACCAGAGCAATAAGTCCTCTAGTAAGGCACAGGCTAGAGAAGCAATACTAGCTCTCTGGAGGAAGAAATAGAGTAGAATTACTAGGGAACTAGACCTTAGAATTAACCACTACTACTTAACTCTAGATTCTAGACCTCTAAACCTTTATAGAGGTCTTCAGAAAGCTCAGTGCTCTCTAGCTACATAGCTTAGAACTAGAAAGATTGGTCTAGCTGCTTTTCTCTATAAACAAGGAGTTCCTGGCTATAATAGCCCTCTATGCTCTTGTGGAAGAGGTCAAGAGACTCCAGTCCATATTACTATATACTGTAAGAAGTATACTCTTGAAAGGGAAGCCTTAAAGGCTCAAACAGGCTCTATAGACTTTAAAAGGCTCTTGGGAAGTGCAAAGGGAATTAACCATCTAACTAGGTGGTGGCTCCAACAGAGAATTCTGCCACAGTTCTATTTAGCAAATTCTTTGTTCTATAGAATATAGAAGGCAGTCTACTTATATATATTGCTTTTATTTTCTTATTGTACTATTTTCTTCTACTTTTACTTTACCTTTGTCTATCTTTCTATTTCTCTATCTCTCTATTTTCTATTTTATTCTATATATTTTTACTATACCTCTCTTTTCTTTTCTTTGTATAGCCAAAATAGGCAATAGTTTCCTTTATCAAATACTAAAAGCCCTGTACTATTTGCTCTCTTTATTAGTTTTATTTTATTTTGTTTGTCTTGTATAACCTTTTGTACTTTTGCTAGTTATTTTGTTTATTGTTGCTCTATTTGTTTTGTTTTGAAGAACTGTCAATTCCTAACTGCACAGGAATACTGGGTAGGCTTGATGTTGAGAAAGCAGGCTCAATAAAGCATGTATATACTAGTCTAGCAGCTCCCAATGGCCCTTAAGGCTCAGGGTGTAGTAATTTATTATTATACTCTATATTTACTATAATAACTAGGACAATAGGTACTTTCTTTATTATTATAAGGATTTAAAATATCTGTACAAGCAAATAAAAGAGAGAAGATAGTTAAACTACTTAGCAATATCTAGTAGGTCTATAAAGTATCTATTTTCTATTCTATAGTTAGCTTTATACTAAGTTATAGATTGTTACTAAATATTGTTATATATATTATTTCTCTTTGGATTGCAATACCCCAATTCCAATTTTGCCTCTTATACTGTAACCAGACTTAATTAAGCCCCCTGTTATATCTTCTGTTTACTTCTAACTGCCCTAAATTTACTCCTTAACCCTTATTCTTATATTACAATGGATATATCTGCTAAAAAGGTACTGTTAATTGTACCAAAGGCTATCCAGGCTTGTATTTAAGACAAGGAACTTAACAATAGAGAAAAGGTTTTGGCAAGAGCATTGGGTATAGACTGCAAGGCAAAATTTAAGGTACTTTAATAACTAAGAGTATTACTACAGTAGTAAGTTAGTACTAATATAGTATATAAGGTAAAAACTATAGTATACTTAGATATCTTTGTAGGCTAAATTCCAATTCTATTAAGTAGAAGATTTAGGAGGCCAGTACTGTTAAGGCTTTAATAGAGAAGTATTTATAGAATTAGTATTTATATAAATACCTTAAGAATAAATTTACTTGGAAGGATATAGTAGCTACTAATAAATAGCAGTAAGTAAATACTGCTTATCTAAAGAAATTAGTTAATTAGAGACCCAAGAAACAGTGCAGAGAGAATATTATATAACCTAAGGTAAAGAGACAGGTATACTGTAACAGAATCTTATAATAATTGTAAGGTAGAAACTAAGTATAGACTGCAGTCTCTTTAACTAAATTCTTTAAGTATAAGCCTTATATCTTATATAAGAGAGCAGGTAGCCAAGATTATACAATAGTAGAAGCAGGAAGTCTTGCTAAGTAGTTAATAGATATTGGAGGTAGCTAGAGTTAAGCAGTATTGCACCAATATTAAGATAGATAAGTTTATTAAGTATCTTAAAGCCAATAATCTACTATAGAAGGCCACCCCTTTCCCTTATAAAGAGCTTCTATTAAATACTAAGGCTAAGGCTATACTTTCCTTAGATAAAGAGCCTAATAACTCTAACACTAAAGATAATAATTGGATTAACTATAGTATATAGTATTAGCTATTATTACTTTACTTTCTGTATTTCTAATATTTTTGTTACCTCTCTTGTTACTGCTTCTAATAGAGTAACTAAGGCCAAGCAAGAATATAGGCCAAGTAATGGAACAAGGCTTTAAAAATTAGTAGAGAGATACAAAGAGCTATATAGTTTACCTACTAGCAAGAAATAGATAACCCTGTTTGTAGTAAGTAGTTAAATAAAGTATCCAGTAGGTATATTGTATTGGTGTTTATTGTATAAGAAAGTAAATACAGGGCTTAATATAGCTAGAAGTAGTACAGATATATAGCTATACAGGTAAAAAAGAGAAAAGGTATATTACTAGTAAATAGTAAAATATAGATAACCCTGTTTATAGTAAGCAGTTAAATAAGGTATTTAGTAGGTATATTGTATTGGTATTTATTGTATAAGAAAGTAAATGCAGGGCTTAATATAGCTAAAAGCAGTATAGATATATAGCTATACTGGTAAAAGAGAGAAAAGGTACATTACTAGTAAATAGTAAGATATAGATAACCCTGTTTGTAGCAAGCAGTTAAATAAGGTATCCAGTAGGTATATTGTATTGGTATTTATTGTATAAGAAAGTAAATGCAGGGCTTAATATAGCTAGAAGCAGTACAGATATATAGCTATACTAGTAAAAGAGAGAAAAGGTACATTACTAGCAAGTAGTAGATATATAGAAGCTATAGATAGAGCAATAAAAAGAAGGATTGTAGAGAGAGAAAAAGGCAGAGAAAAAGAAGTTAGATAAAAATAAGGTAACTTTATAGTAAAATCTTAGCTCTTACTGTATTATACCAATCCAAAGAAGTATAGGCAGCAGTAAGCCTGGCAAAGATTTATTAGCTACAATAAAGATAGATATTTTTCCTTTGTTTAAAGTATTTAGTATTAGGAATTAGGTATAAAATATATAATATATAGAAATTCTATATACTTAGCTATAGTCTTTGTATATTTAATATTTGTATAAAATTATACCTTAGGTATATATCTATATACCTAAAGTTAACCAGAATTATCTATTCTAAATACATTAAATATATAGAAAGAAGTATCTATACTATTACTGTTTTAGAATATTAAAGCAAATATAATGTAATTAAAATATAGTTAAATAGAATTAGAATTGTTACTAAAAATTGTTACAATATTTAAATCTCTTTGTTAAGGAGTATATATTAATAGCCAATAGTTAATTGCCCTTTCTATTAAATAGAAATCTATTGTTGTTTTAATTGGTTTGTTATTTTGTCTTGTATTCTCTGTTCTCTTTTGGTAGATTTTTATAATTCTATAAGTTAAAGACAATTGTTTTTTCCTTGGTTAAATTAGTATTCTATTTATATTGTAATATTAATAGCTATATTAATTATTGGGCAACATTTCTTTTATATAGTATATATAAAGTATATTGGATTTTAAATTATTATATTAAGCTACAAAACTTAACTATTTACTTACAATGCAATCTTATACACTACTAATATTACAGATTATATATTGGTCAAGGGTAGGAGCACTGTAAAGAGAAATATAGTATATATTAGTAGTAGTAGTAGATTGATACACCCGGAGTCTCTTAGTGAGACCATTGGGAACTTCTAGCCTATGTACATCAAGCCTTATTGATTAAGCCTATACATTATCAAGCATACCCCACTTTCTTGACTGATTTGTCCTTGCAAAGCATGTTTCCAAAGTCTCCACTAGCTAGAATATATTAGGCCTCCTGCTGGCTTCAATGTATATGTAATAGGCTGGATGTCAGGCCCCCTAATAACTTAATGTAACCCTTCTAACTAGTTTCTGCTTAGGTACAATTCAATTTAGTATGCTTGGCTGTTATTACTAATTAACCTTCCCTACTAGGGGTGCCCAGTCCCTATTAGGTTAGGTATTAGTAATAGTTGACATACTTACATAGAAGAAATAGTGGTATGGCTTATTAATCCCCTCTGGACTAATTCACCGCGCCTTCAGCAGGACTCGAACCTGCACCCCTGCCAGCCCAAGCAAGGTGCCCGGACAGTAGACCACTCGACTACCGCCCTGAAGGCATATAGTATATATTGAAAGTATATTTAAATAAATATTTAGACCAATATATTAATAAAAATTGGCTGCTAACTGTTATATATTACAATATAACTCTGTTGGCTAATTCTACTAGTTATAATAATTTCTAGCAATATTTTTGGCCTTTGTCTGTAATTAGTACCATTAAATATTATAATTATAGATATTCCAATTTTGTAGTTATTTGTATACAAAAATATTATTGGAAATATAATAGAAATAATTTTTCTATAAATAAAAGCCTACTACAATATACAATATAGTTTCTATAATATATACTAATTTCTTTATTCTACTAATTTCCTTCTTTTATTTTCCTTATCCCTCTAATCTTCTCTAATATATATATAACTGTTTTATATTTCTGTATTTCTATTATAAAATTTCTCTCTACAATTAGTTTACTTAGCTTACTTTAAGACAGATATAGTAATAATTTCTAGTAACAATTTTGTAATATTACTATAAGTATAATAACTCTATATATAAAAATATAGATACTTTAAAAACCTATTGCAGTATTATCTGCCTATATTATTGAATTGCAGAAGAAAAGCTACTCTTAGAGAACCTAAAAGCTACCTCTAGTATATATATAATTAAATACTATTAGGGAGTTATAGCTCTTGGGGAAAAAATATATAAGCTTAGGTTCTTTATAGAGAGAAGTCTATAGTAGGGTATTATAAAGAAAATTGTAATATTATACAAGGCCTTAGGCTTCTAGCCTAATACTAACTTAAATATTGCTGGATTCCTTAATAATAGACAGGAATTGCTTATTATTTTTTACTGGCAGGGTATAAAATAGAATTCTACTGAAAGATAACAGGGCTCTTAAGTAATAGTACTGCTTTTATTAATATTATCTATAAGATTTTAGAGTAGATACAAAGCAATATTCTTTTATAGTATAAGGCCTTAAATCTACTACTATATATTGCTGCTAAGGAGACCCTTATTATAATATTTGGTTAGTAACAATTTTTTGTAACAATACTTATACAAAATTCTCTCTAGGAAGATTTCTATATTGTTATTAGTAAGTTAATGTAGAACTATCTATAGTAGTTAAATCTACCTATTAGTTAAGGCTATCTAGTACTTCCTAAAAATACTTAAGGCTATTAAGTATATATATATAGGCTATAGCAATGTAGATACTACTAAGTATAAGGCTATACAGGATAGTAAGAAGTATTATAAGGAGAAGGCTACAGAAAAGACTATAGCTATAGTTTAAATAGTATACAGAACAATAGAAAAGAAAATTACTAGAAATACTATAGAGAAATAGCCCTAGAAACTAGAAAAACCTAGTCTATCTAAGGAACCTAAAATACTAGCTAGGGCTTTACTTAAGGAACCCAAGGCACTAGCTATAGCTTTACCAAAGAAATATAAGGTAGTAGCTAGAGCTTTACTTAAGAAATATAAGGTACTAGCAAGGGCTTTATCTAAGGAACCAAAGGTATAAGCTAGGGCTTTACCTAAGTAAAAAGCTAGAAGTTATAATAATATATTTTCTAGTTAATAATGCTAGGTAGCTTAAGGAGTAAACTTAGAGAAGCTTACTCTAATACTTATAAAGTCTGTTACTGGTATATATTTAGTATAGTACTAATAGTATTCTGTTATATTTAGTTTATTAGTAGTTACAGAGGTTAACAATGCAGATAATAATTTAAGAAATATTGGTAACAATTCTAAGTAATAATTCTATTACTAACTAAAAATTTAATTACTAACTAATTATATAACAAAACAATTTTTTTGGATACCCCTTTTATTTATTAATAAAAAAGCCCTTAAATTTAGTTTTATTAAAATCTAAGCTATTTTTCTTTTCTAACTCCAATTTACTAACTTTATTAACCTCTACTATATTCTCTTGTAGTAGTGGAGATAGCTATTAAGGTATAGAATTAATAGCTATATTCTATTAAAATACCTAGAGTATTTCTTGTATCTCCTTATTTCCAATGTTAGTAGCTTAAAAATACTAATAACTATTGCAAACTATTAACTATTCTTGCCAATAAAGCATTAAGGCAATATAGCCTTGCACTAAACTAATTATATTTCCAGGGTTACTTAGTATAGATTCCTGGAAAAACCAATCCTTAGTTAATATTATAATAGTAAGACTAAGTAAAGAACTACTAACCTTAACCTTCTTTAAAGGTAAACTTATATCTAGCTTATTTAAGGTAGTATACTTAGTTAAAGAGGTACCTATAAGTATTTTAGTAGTATTTAGATAATCTTCTACAGTATTCTATTTATCTTAAGTAACTTTTATAGTAATTTAGTACTCCTTATACTTCTATAACAGGCCTTTTTTAAATTATTACTGTATAAGTTTGCTAATTACAGTATTCTCTATAACCTTTCTATTATTGGGCATTGTATCCTTTCTGTTATATATATATTAGTATACTCTCTCCAGTTACTAAATATTGTTATAACTAACTATATAGTTATTTTCTTAAGCTTCTTTTTGCAGTTATAGTATACCTTTCTATCTATATTAGTAGCTTACTTAAGGGCCTAATAATTAGAGTCTAAACTAGTATATCTTTCTTAAGCTTGCTGGAATTTAGGTTATATTAAAAGGGCTTTTTAAGAAGAGACCAGTGTTATTAGTAATACTAATATAGTACTATCTGGTAGAAAGGTAGGGTAAGGTAGCTCTTAGACAGAAGAAGGTTTAAGTAAGGAAATATATATTAGTTAAAATTAATAAGCTTAACAGAAAAGTTTAAAAGATATTTGGAAGAAAAAAATATTAGCTAGTAAACTAAGGTAAAATTATTTTATTTGCTAAATACCCTAGTAACTAGTATTATTATATTAATAGATACTTAGTAATATTTTTCTTTTTCTATTTTCCTTTTTTCTTTTCTTTTTATATACTTCTCTTCTTTAATTTATACTATTAAATTTCTTTACTAATATTTAATTCTGTATAAGAATTTAATTAAACTACTTATCTTAAGACTAACCTAGTAATAAATCCTAGTATTAATTTCTGTAGCTAGGGATAATTACTAACTTACTATACCTCTAGATATATTACTATATACTTTGTATTAAAACACTATTGTCTTAAAGTTATTAAGATAGCCCTAAATACTAAGTCTATACTGCAGAACAAGTTATACAAGGCACTAAAGGGCATAGGGTTAATAACAGAGTATTGGTTAGCTATTAGTAGATAGAATAGAGAAGTAACTACTTAGGTTACAAGATCTATAGAATATACTAAGGAGAATTATAAAAGAGAGTATCCCTGTCTAAGTTACCCTTGTTGCCCTATACCAAAGGAAACTTATAAGTTAATTATTTTCTCTAGAAAAGATAGAAATTGCTAATTAATTTCTAGTTACTAAGTATAAAATTAAATTTTACCAGAAGACAATAGGGCTTTTAATAAACTGTTCTACTTTTATATATATTGTATATAAAATTATATAGAATATAGGTAATAACTTCTGCTGGCAGGCAGAAATATTAGATACTCTATAAGTTACTGCCAAAGAAACTTTAGTAACTATATTTAAAGGTTAGTAATAATTTTTTGTAACAATGCTTATACAAAATACTTTCCAGAAATATTTCTAATCTATTATTAGCTAGTTTGTTAGGAACTGTCTATAGTAGTTATATTTAACTTTAAGTTAAGGATATTTGGTACTTTCTAAAAATACTTAAGGCTATAGACTATATATATATATATAGTATATATAATAAAGCTACCAAGTATAAAACTAAATAAGATATTAAAAAGTATTAAAAGAAATAAGTAAAAGTAGCCCTTACTTATATAGCTTAAAGAATATTGGACCAGAAGTATATAGAAAACAGTACAGAGAGTAACCTAATAGAACAGAAAAGTTTAGGTAGTACTAAGGAAAATAAAGTACTAGCTAGGGCATTATATAAGAAAACTAATATACTGGCAGGGGCCCCTGCAAAGAAACCTAAGGTACTAGCTAGGGCCCCAGTAAAGAAACCTAAGGTACTGGCTAGGGGTTTACCTAAGGACTTTAAGGCTCTAGCTAGGCCTCCCCCTAAGTAGGTAACTGGGGGTATTAATCCTAAGCCTGTATACCTAATTATACCAGGAAGCTCTATAGTTTAAGTAAAAAGAACTTTGGCTAATAGTTTTGTTACTGTTTAAAGGTATATAGATAGTATAGTATTAGTGGTTTAGTAATATATATTTTATACTGGTAGTTTTTAAATAAAATAGTAACAATATTTAGTAATAGAATAATTCTTAAATTTTCTAAATTTTCTCTTTTGGTATCCTTGGCAGGAAATTACTAAGTACTTATATCTTAATAATATATTTCTTATTACTAATATAAATATACAATATTGCATTGCATTACATTACATTGTATACAATATAGTAGCAATGGATAAAAAGCTTATTGCATTGCATTGTATATAATAGCTATACAATGCAATAAGTTTTTTTAATTTTAACTGCAATAGCAATGTATCTGGTACTTACTGGTGCAATGCAATGCAATATACAATAAAAAATACTGAGACCTATATTGCATTGCATTGCATTGCATCGCACCGGTAGCCCTACCCTGGAACAAAAACCTAATTAAGTTTATTTAGAAGTTTAAGGCTATCTTAGACAAGGTTATAGAGAAGAAATACTTAAATTTATATACTAGAACTACCTTATTTCTTTATACTATTCCAGAAGAACTAGGATATAGAATCTTAAATATACTTAATATAGACCTAGAAAACCTAGACAAACTTTATTAAAGTTCTGTTCTGCAGGAAGCAAAGTTAATCCTTAAAACTAAGGAAAGAATAAATAGGTTCTATAGGTTAGTAGAATTAATAAAGAAGGCTAGGCAAGCTACAGTAAAATTTAATAGGCTAAATAAACTACTGGTACACCAAACTATTCCTTTGTTAATATTGTAGAATAAGTATAGGGACCCTGCCAAGAGAACAAAAGAAAAGAAAAAAAGTAGAAGTAAACTAAAAGATATTCTACCAGTTTCTTAAGTAACTACAGTAGACAAAGAGAATTTCTCTAAAGTTAAAAAGAAGCTTAATAAAGTAGTAAAAGAACTAAAAGCATTATTAATATCTCTTAGGGTATTGCAGATACAGAACAATATTTATAACCAAGGATATATCTAGTAAGTTCTATAGATACCTAACCCCTAGTAGCTATCTCTTCCTAACTGTTAAGCTTTTATTAGTGTACTGCAGGAACTGTATAACTACTGTAATAAGACCAGATATAAATAGAGAATATATAACTACTTGTTAGAATATAAAAGGCTTAGATATATTTACTGGAATAGAAGTATAAGATAGCTTAAGTTTAGTTACTGGGGATAAGGAGAAGATTTAATTTCTATAAAGTTCTAAACTGGTGTCCCCAAAAAGAAAGTAGTTATTAAGTAGTACCAGAAAGTAGTAAGTACTCTATTAATAAGTTAAGGTATATCTATACCTCTGCCTGCTGCTTTTTCCTAAAATACCTAAAATTAGGTAAATATAAGGAGCTTTTAAGTAGAATTTAAGCCTATCTCTAAAGCAGAAAAAATTAGTTTAGAGAAAAGCAGTATAGAGAATAAGTATAATAAAGATAAAAGAACTTTAGAAAATAATAACTAGTTCTATATAAATATAATATATATTAGTAAGCTAAAAGAAAGAAAGAAAAGCCTAAAGAATACTGCTTACCTATCTATAAAGATACAATGTAAAGGATTGTATATAGAATTCTTTGTTAAGAAAATAGGCAATAATAAAGATAAAGAGGCTAAGAAACTGCCAAAGAAAGAAATATTAAAGAGTATTCTAGTTAAAGATATTAAGATAGTAGACAAACCTAAAGAATATTAATTAAGAAAACAGTTATCTAAGAAACTAGTATTAATAATTAAAGACAGTACTAATATTTGCAATATCCTAGAGATAATCTTAAAGCAAAAGGTTTAAGGAATTATAATTAGTTAGCTTCTAGAAATATTGTTAAAGTTATACAAAATAGTCTTTTCTACTACTCCTAGTACAGAAGGCCTAGGTAAGCTATTAAAGGCTAGAGTTAACTATATTTAATAAAATAAAACTTCTTTACTGGTTTTAAAAAGCATTGTTAAGGAAGAAAGACAGACAATTTATACTACTAATACTCTTAAGGTTTAGATTTAAATAGGTTAATTTAATGTAGATATTATCTTGGACATAGGTTTAGAGATTAATATTATTAGAAAGGACATTGCTTAGTACCTTAGATTGCCTATTATAACAGAAATTAACCTCTAGATAGTTACTTAGAATAGTACAGTAGTTAACTGTATAGGGTTTTGCAATAAAGTTTCTGTATAAATTAGGAATTTTATTATATACTGCCCTTTAATTATTATTAATAGTAGAGATACCAGTATTCTACTTAGAAGACCCTGGTAAGATATAGCTTAGTAAAGGTACTCTATTAATAATAATAGTAATATTACTGGCTATATTTTCTTAGAAGACAGAATACAAGTCCTTAAGTTTCTGTATTTCTATACTAGCAAAGAGATAAGAAGGGGAGAAAATTTAATAAGAACCTACTCCCCTGCTTTAAATAAGTAGGCAAACCCCTAACCCTAAGGATATTTGCTGCAAGGATATATAGGGAAGGTAGAGTAATAGCAAAGAAAAAAAAGGTAAGGTTTATAGATAAAAAAAAGGTCCAGGGTTAGAAAGAAAATAAGCTAACAGAGTAGTTATCTAGGTTAGCAAAACACTATACAAGGAGAAGAAAGATATTAGAGGGGGGGAGAGAAATAGCCAAACTTATAAAGAAAATACTATCCTAGAATAGAGAGAAAGTATAAGAAAAGGAAGACTGTATACTTCTAAAGTTTATTAAAGGCTACCCCTATATAAAAGCTTCTAGGTTAGTTAAATACTGTATATTAAGATATACCTAGCTTACAGAATATAAGAAAACAAGGGCAGAAAAATATACCCTTAAGTACAGAAAGGCTAGGGTTATAACAATATACAAGAGAAAAGGGCAGAAAATCTACTTAGTTAACCTAGAAGTATTAGATAGTTCTATACCTAGCAGTTTTAAGGATTAGAAAAAAAGATATCTTAAAAAATATTATTTATTATACCAGTAACCTAGAATAGAACTGCCCTTTGCAAAATATTTTTACCCAAGAATTTCTTAGTTTCCTCTATTTACCTATATAATGGAAAAAAAAGAAAGCCAGATAGTTATTAGAGATCTTTTAACTAAGAAAAAAAGAATTATACTAAAGATAGTATTTCTTTTGCAGGACAGTACCCTTGCATAGTTATTTAATAAGGTTAAAAGAATATAGCCTAAAGTTATACCTTCTATACTAAGGATACAGACAATTAAGTACAAGGTATAGTATATACTGGGGTTTTAAGTCCCTAAAGTACTGGAACTAACTGTTATTAAGATCTTCCAAGACAGAATTTATAATAGAATCTTTAAGCAGTATTATAGGCTATACTAAAATCTATAGTTTCTGGTCCCTAAGAAAGACTTAGGCCATTAATTTATTAATATAGTACAGTATATAAACAAGGTTTCTATTAGAAATACTAATATACCTTCCAATACTAATAAGTTTACTAAAGAGTTTAGTAGCCTTACTATCTATTCCTTAATTAATATCTTCTCTGGTTACAACCAGTTAACACTGGACAAGAGAGACTATAATATAATAGCAGTAATAACTCCTTTAGGGCTTCTCTAATAAACTATAGTATTGCAGGGAGCAGTAAATTCTATTACTTAGTTTATATAGGCTATAACAAAAATTCTACAGAGAGTTATACTGTTAGCTTATTAAGTCTTTATAGACAATATTAGAATTAAGGGGCCAAAGATAACTTATAACAATAAAGAGGCCTTTCCTGGAATCTAGTATTTTATCTTTAAGTATATTAAAAACCTTAACAAAACTCTGTATCTTTTAAAAATTACTGGTTATATAATTTTGGCTATTAAGTCCTAATTTCTTGTCCCTAGGGTAAAAGTAGTAGGATAGGTTTGTAGCTTTAAAGAACAATGGCCTACAGAAACCAAAGTTATAAAGATAGTAAACTAAAAGATACTAATAGATATACAAAGTATATAAGGATTTCTAGGTACCTATAGATACTTTAGATTATATATTAAACAGTACTCTTAGTATACTAACCTACTGTTTTAGCTTCTCTAAAAGAATACTAAGTTTCTGTAGACTAATAAAAGAGACAATACTTTTAATAAGCTTAAGGAGATTCTAAGTTTATTCCCTGTAGTTCTTCCTTTAGACTATTCTATTAAGCTACTGGTAATTATTGTAGCAGTTAATACTAGCAAGACAGAATAGGGTACAGTCCTAATACAGATCTAGAGAGAAAGGAGATATTCCATCCAGTTTAAGTTAGGAGTATAGTTAAAGACTAAGTTAGAGTATAATACTGGAAAAAGAAAGTATTATACTATTTTTAAAGTACTAAAGAAGTTTTGGTACTAGCTATATAGTATATACTTTACCTTAGAAATTAATGCTAGGATACTTATTGTACAATTAAATAGAATAGCTATAGATTTGCCTGGAGTACTAATAATATAATAGTTAGTATAGATCTATATATTTAATTTCTATATTAAGTATATCCCTAGTTTAAAATACACTGCTACAGACAGATTATTGCAGAGAGACCTAACTAATAAAGAACTTAAGGAGAAAGCTAGAGAACAGAATATTAATAAGTTTATTTCTGCTTATATAGAAAGTTTAGTTGCTTAAGTTTACAGTAAACAAAGGTACAGAAAAGAAAATAATAACAAAAAGTCTATTAGAGTATTAGATCTATCTTATACTAAGAAATATAAGTAAATTGCTTATTACCTAATAATACTAAAATACTCCAAAGAAATAATATTCTCTAAGTTTTCTTAGTTTTATAAGAAAGCTATTAAGTACTGTATAGAAGGAAAGTATCTGTTTTGGTATATCCAAAAGAATACACCATTGCAGTGTATAATAGATAGAGAAGCTAAACAAAAAAGGATTATTGTTACTTTCTACAATAAATATAGGCATTAAGGATAAAAAGGAACCTACTACTTTATTAAGAAAAGATACTGGTAGAATAGACTGTACTAAGACTGCTAAAAATATACTTCTAAGTACTATAAATATTAAGTACAGTCTTCTAACAGTCCTAAAGAACCTCTATACCTAACTTAGATATTAACAATCTGGACCTAGGTTAGCATTAATATTATATATATACCTTCTAACAAGGGCAAAAATTTCCTAGTGCTTACTTAAGATAACCTTAGTAACTGGCTAGAAGGTAGAGCTCTCTAAAGAGTAAATTTAAGTTTAGTAGTATAGTTTTTATATAAGGATATAATCTATTATTATAGTTACCTGCTCTAGTTTACTGTTAATAGTAGACCTAAGAACAAAAGTATTAGCAAAGAGCTAGCAAAACAATATAAAATTTAGTAAGTAAAAATTTCCCTATATAATTTATAAGTAAACAGAGGCATTAAAGTAAATTATTGGTATATTAAGGACAGTCTCTTAAAGTATACTGGTAGTAAGGAAAAGGGCTAGGTAAAAGTATTGCCCTCTATTCTTTTTATAGCTAGAAATACTACTTTAAATAGCACTGGTATAACTTTCTATTATATAAATTATAGATAAGAAGCTATACTGCCTATAGAACTTAAAATACCAATATAGAAAACCTTAGACTGGAACTCTGTAAGGATAATAGCTAATTTACTAGCTATGCAAGCCCAATAGCTAGAAAGAAAGAATAAGGACTTAACTAAGGCTATATATTACCTTAACAGAATATAAAGGCAAAATAGAGATTATTTTAACAATATATACAATATTTATAGGGAATTACTTAATATAGAAGACCTAGTAGTCCTTAAGAATATAAAACTTATATAGAATATATTTAGTATAAAGAAATTAGCCTTTTAGTAGCTTGGGCTATATAGAATTTATACAGTAAACTAGGACAAAGGATATTTTAAGCTTAAGAAACTAGATAGTACTTAATTATAGGGTACAGTTACCAGTAGTAAGTTAAAGAAGTATAAGTTAAGAGTACCTCCAATAGAGAGAGATACAGGCAGACTGGGTAAGGGTCCTAATTAGAATACCAGTATAGAAAAAGAAAAAAGATAGCTAGACAGAGCTAAGAAAGATATAACAAACTCTAATAAAGAAAAAAAGAAAGACAATATTAAATACAAAGAAAGTAGCAGTAAAGGTAGATAAGGGTTCAATAGCCAGGCCCCTGTTATTAAAGGAGAGTTACTGGCAAATAGAGAAAAGAGTAAAGGAGAAAAAGATAAGGAGAACTCTAATAAAGAAAAAGATAGGTATAATAAAGAAAAGAAAAGTACTAACAAGGAGAAGGAAAGTAGAAAGAAAAGAATTCTAAAAGAAAGAAACTTTGCAGTTATTATACCCTAATAACAGTTAAATACAAAGAAAAGAAGTAGTTTAGAACTACAAAGAAATATTTTCTATTGTTTAAATTTATTTATTCTATCTATACAAGCTTTCTTTTGTTTACTTTTTTAAAATTTTTTATCTTTATTTTAAAACCTAAGAGCCTTTATAAGTACTCTGTATATAAGCTTATTAATATTAAACTTCTCTATTTTATATATATTATAGTTAATTAATTGGATCTTACAAGTAACTTTAGGAGCCTACTATAGTATTTTAGAGGTACAGAGAGTTATAATTTAATATTCTATAAGGCAATAAAGCCTCTATAACTCTTTCTAAAATATTACTAATTTACTATTAGATATATTGTCTAGGTTAGGAGAACTCTTAAGGAAGTAATAATTGTTAAAGTAGGTATTTTTCTCTGTTAGAATAGCAGGAAAGTTAGGGACAAAGGGGGCTTTGGAGATATAGCTAGGGCTAATAGAAAAGCAAGAGAAAACAGAAAGAACTGTAACTATATAGGTAGAAAATATTTATTAGTTATTGGTACAGTAAAAATAACTAGATAGAAACTTACCTAGAGAGTATCTATCCTTAATACTCTTTAAGAGATACAAAGTATATACAGAAGGTATATTATTATTTAAGAATTCTAGAGAAGCAATAATATAGTAAGAGAAAACTCTATCTCTAAGGCAACAGTAATTATATAGCCTAACAATAGGCCTGTAAGTCTGTATAATAGCTACAAGGACATTAGGTTTGTTAAGGAAATTACAAAGATTACTAGGGTATATAGTATTCTAAGATAAATAGCAGAATAAGGGTAACTTCTAGAGGTCTTTAAACTTCTTCCTGCAAAAAGCAATATAAAACAATCTAGAGAGCTAGAGATTTATATAATTGTTCTTAAAGTCTTCTAGAAGCAGGTAGCTAACCTTTTACTGCTTCCCTGGAATACTAATATATTAGTATATATTCTACAAAACTGTAAGAGCCTTAGGGTACCCTTACAGTCTAGAAGGCTTAATAGCTACTTAGTGCAGAAATTCTATAGGTTTAGGTCTCTTTTCTTAAGCTTATTGGCAGAGATATAAGGACAAAACCTATATATAGAAAGTACAGAGAGATTAGAATAAATAAAAGCCTTAATTATAGCTACTTCTATATATTAATAAAATAGATTAGCTTAAGTTTTCCAGTATATTTCTAAGACTTTAATGCAGAGGGTATATTTTCTGTTAGATTTAGTAACTTACCCTTCTTTAAATTACTAACTGGCAAAAGGACTTTGTAACTAAATCTAATATTTAAGGGCATTGTAAAGATAGAGGTCTATATTTTATTGCTTTCTATAGATATAGAAAGATATCTAACAACAGACAAAGTATTTATAGGGCTTAAGGAAAGTATATTTTCTAGGTCTAAGGTATTGTAATAGAACTCTATTTATTGTATTTAGATTAGCTATAATTCTGTAATTTTGTAGCTATTTTTCTTAACTTCTGTACTTCTTTTAATAGATTTTTTATTCTATTTTAAGGGAATTTAGTTTGCAATAGAGTTTTCTTACCTACTAAGTACTTTAATATATTACTGGTTAGAGAGTTTGGTGCAGGTTATTTTATAGCTATCTTAACTTATTAGGATAGTTACTATTAATAGAGGGGATTAAGAATTTAGTTAGGCAGAAAATATAGAAAGTAACAATATACTCTAAGGGGTATCCTAGAGAAAGAGCTTGGGACTTTATAAGGAATAAGCTAGGGAGAAATAGATTTATAGAGAGCTTAGTAAGGAATTAAGATAGGTTAGAATATAATCTAGAGAAGTCTGCAAAGAGTTTTTAACAGAAATAAGCCAAGCAATTAGAGTATTTAGTTAGAAAGCTATAAGAGTTTAGATTAGAAAGATAGACTTAATAAATAATATATCTAAAGAAAGATTAGAGAAAAGGTAAAAGGTTCTAATACAATAATAAAGCTTAAGTTAGTACTAGAATAAAAGTAAAAAGAAATTAACTAGAGCTTACTGCCTAGAATTCTTAAAGATAAGTTACTTAGTAAGCTAATTATAATCTTAGTTAGGTAGAGTAAAGAAGTAATCTAGGACAGAGACAAAAAACTTTTTATTAATTCTACTAACTAAAGACTATTTACTAATAGTTTATAAAGTTAAAAACTCCTAGCTTCTACTAAACTTAAGAGTTTTAAATAACTTTGTTAATATAGGCTATACTTTATTAAGATATTCTATTAGTATAATATTTCTTAATAGCCCTTTTTAACAGTTTAAGAAAAGCATTGGCTTAGAATATTAAACTTATAGTATAGTTTTCTTTACTCTTCTAAGGAAATTGCAGAATAATATAGAGATTTCTAAATAAAGTATCTTTACCCTGCCCATTAATAATAATTGGAGAATTATTTAGTTTTATAGAACCTAAGAAAGAGTTAGCTATATTCTCTAAAGTAGTCTTTAGGTTAAGGAACAAAAGGAGCAAGTAGATAGTATATTTATTAAAAAACTTCTTTAAGTAGCTTTTCTTTATAGAAGATTAAGTAGTCTTTTAATCTAAAGAAATAAGTTAGTTATTATAGCTATAGGTTTTAGTAGATATAGTAAGACCCTTACAATACCTACAATAACTTACCTTTCTATTTTAAATACAGTATAAGTAAGCACTGCCTATTACAATGTTATTACCCTTAAGAAGAAGCAGTATAATACAGAGCAAGAAAATATAGATATACCCCAGATAACTAGAGCAAAAAGAATAGACATTAATTTTCTTGCCCTAGGTAAAGATTAATATAGCTTGTTAGTAAGTATTTATAAGCAGATTTTAAACCTTGCCAAAGTTCTAAGATATTAAATACCTTTTAGGGAGCTTAACAAAGTTTATAAAGAAATTACCAGAGGGGTATATAATAAATAATTTAGTAGTTTAGAAATAACTATAGAAAGACAGAAAAATTTCCTAGTATTTTCTACTAACTATATACTTTTCTTCTGGAAAACAGTTAGAAGGTACTATACTAGGCAAAGCAGCAAGGGCTTTAGAACTTCCTTACTTTTGGAAAATACTAATTTAAAATTACTTTTATAGACTAAATCTTCTAAATTAAATAGGTTTTTGTCTTTATCTTTATTAAAGTTATTATAGGGGCAGTTATTATTGTTAGAGTTATTATTGAAAGATATATAATTAAGTATCTAAGCATTATCTAGAATATTAATTAGCTATATATCTATAAAAAATACTTCTAAGATACTTTCCAGGCACCAGGTACTCTTATAGCTTTAGATATCTAAAAAGAAAACTTACTTAAAGAAACTTTTTTTCTTTATTTAGACTTATTTAAGGTACTTTCCTTGTATAAGGACTTAAGGCAATAAATATAGACTAGCAGAGATAAATAATACTTTAGTATAGCTACTCCAGGGCTTTTATTTTTAGTAGGGTTACTGGTACAAGGATATTTAGAAGTTTCTAGTATATTAGTTAGCCTGCTTGTATTTCCCTACTATTCTGCTTAAGTTTTGTAATACTTCTGTAATTCTGCAGACTGGTCTTTGGTACTGTTTTTCTAGTAATAGTACTTTCTACTTACAGAAACCTTATAATGGACTACTAACTAGAGGTTTTGTTAGAGTCTTAGATAGAAAGGCTATAATTCTACTAATAGTTAGCTATATATTTAAGGGTCTGTTAGTTTGGTAAAGCTAGGAATTTACCTGTTTAAAGAGTAATATAAGGGGATTTAGATAGGTTTACAGAGAGTAGATCTGGGATTGCAAAGAAAAGAAACTTAGAATTTAATAAAATTATAAAGGGCCTTTTTAAGATTACAATAGGACAGAAAGAAACCAGCAAGAAACTATATTAAGATATTTAAGGAGCAGAATTAAAAGATTTAAGCCAGTTAGGTTAAGTACTTAAGAGGTTATAAAAGAAAGAAGAGAAAAACTTAATAATAGAAGGTAAGGTCTTAGCAGGTATATTGCAAACTAATAATAATAATAATATTGTATTGCTAGGCTATAACCTTTCTTTTTACTTTACTTTAATTCTACTATATTCTTTCTTTTCTTTTATTTTACCAGGCTATTTACCTTAGCTATTTCTTTCTTTTACAAAGTTCTATACTGCTCCTTTGGTAATTTGCTACTTCTAGAGCCCTAGGCTTTTGGGCTATCTCTTAGTTTCTTTAGTTTTTTATATCTCTCTACTTTATTTATTATACTTTTGTTTTACTTTTTTCTTTTCTTTAACATTAGGGAATAATGTTTTTTGGGTATAGTTAAGTTATAGTGGGGAGACTGTATCCCTAGAAAAAGGGGTAGGCTTTTCTAATACTAAGAATATATCTTGGTACTATAAAAGCTAGTTAGGTATTATAAGGACAATTTTTGTATAGGGTTTTTTAGTATTATTATTTATTATTCTTTTTTGTAGTATACCTTAAGAAGAGCTATCTTTTTAGAAGAGTAGCTTCTATTTTTGTTATACATTAAAATTTAGTTATTTCTTTTTATAGTTATAACCTTCTTGTTTTCCCTAATTTTGTTGTACCTTTACTTCTTAAGCTTGTTTAACACTAAGCTATTAAATATATTTACAGAAGGATTTTCTCTCTTTATTAATTAACTACTGCTACAGTAAAGCTCTTTCTTTAGTATTAAATACTGGGTATTTCTTTTATAGAATTTTAGTACCTAGAGCTTTTAAATTGCCTTTTTTTATTGTTTTTCTCCCCTATATTAATATTAGCTAGGTAAGTTTCTTTATTTTTATTACTTTTATTAATATTTTCTTTGTTAGATTTCTTAGGGCTGCCGGTGCAATGCAATACAATGCAATGCAATATAGGTCCCAGTATTTTTTATTGTATATTGCATTGCATTGTACCAGTAAATACTAGATACATTGCTGTTACAGTTAAAATTAAAAAAACTTATTGCATTGCATAGCTATTATATATAATGCAATGCAATAAGCTTTTTATCCATTGCTGCTACATTATATACAATGTAATGCAATGCAATACAATATTGTATATTTATATTAGTAATAAGAAATATATTATTAAGATATAAGTACTTAGTAATTTCCTACCAAGGATACTAAAAGAGAAAATTTAGAAAATTTAAGAATTATTCTGTTACTAAATATTGTTACTATTTTATTTAAAAACTACCAGTACAAAATATATATTACTAAACCACTAATACTATACTATCTATATACCTTTAAACAGTAATAAAACTATTAGCCAAAGCCCCTTTTACTTAAACTATAGAGCTTTCTAGTGTAATTAGGTATACAGGCTTAGAATTAATACCTCCAGTTACCTACTTAGGGAAAGGCCTAGCTAGGGCCTTAGGGCCCTTAGGTAAACCCCTAGCTAGTACCTTAGGTTTCTTTGCTAGGGCCCTAGCTAGTACCTTAGGTTTCTTTGTAGGGGCCCCTGCCAGTATATTAGTTTCCTTATATAATACCCTAGCTAGTATTTTATTTTTCTTAGTACTATCTAAACTTTTCTGTTCTATTAGGTTACTCTCTGTACTGTTTTCTGTATACTTCTGGTCCAATATTCTTTAAGCTATATAAGTAAGGGCTACTTCTACTTATTTCTTTTAATACTTCTTAATATTTTATTTAGTTTTATACTTAGTAGCTTTATTATATATACTATATATATATATATATAGCCTATAGCCTTAAGTATTTTTAGGAAGTACTAAATATCCTTAACTTAAAGTTAAATATAACTACTATAGACAGTCCCTAACAAACTAGCTAATAATAGATTAGAAATATTTCTGGAAAGTATTTTATACAAGTATTATTACAAAAAATTATTACTAACCTTTAAATATAGTTACTAGAGTTTCTTTGGCAGTAACTTATAGAGTATCTAATACTTCTGCCTGCCAGCAAAAGTTATTATCTATATTCTGTATAATTTTATATACAATATATATAAAAGTAGAATAGTTTATTAAAAGCCCTGTTATCTTCTAGTAAAATTTAATTTTATACTTAGTAACTAAAAATTAATTAGCAATTTCTGTTTCTTCTAGAGAAAATAATTAACTTATAAGTTTCCTTTAGTATAGGGTAATAAAGGTAACTTAGATAGAAATACTCTTTTTTATAATTCTCCTTAGTATATTCTATAGATCTTATAACCTAAGTAGTTACTTCTCTATTCTATCTACTAATGGCTAACCAATACTCTGTTATTAACCCTATATTCTTTGGTGCCTTGTATAACTTGTTCTGCAGTATAGACTTAGTATTTAGGGCTATCTTAATAACTTTAAGATAACAGTGTTTTAATACAAAGTATATAGTAATATATCTGGAGGTATAGTAAGTTAGTAATTATTTCTAGCTACAGAAATTAATACCAGGATTTATTACTAGGTTAGTTTTAAGATAAGCAGTTTAATTAAATTCTTATACAGAATTAAATATTAGCAAAGAAATCCAATGGTATAAATTAAAGAAAAGAAGTATATAAAAAGAAAAGAAAAAAGAAAAACAGAAAAAGAAAAATATTACTAAGTATCTATTAATATAATAATACTGGTTACTAGGGTATTTAGTAAACAAAATAATCTTGCCTTAGTTTACTAGCTAATATTTTTTTCTCCTAAATATCTTTTAAACTTTTCTATTAAGCTTATTAATTTTAACTAATATATATTCCTTTACTTAAATCTTCTTCTGTCTAAGAGCTACCTTACCCTACCTCTCTGCTAGATAGTACTATATTAGCATTACTAATAACACTGGTCTCTTCTTAAAAAGCCCTTTTAATATAACCTAAATCCCAGCAAGCTTAAAAAAGATATACTAGTTTAGACTTTAATTATTAGGCCCTTAAGCAAGCTACCAATGTAGATAGAAAGGTATACTATAACTGCAAAAAGAAGCTTAAGAAAATAACTATATAGTTAGTTATAACAATATTTAGTAACTAAAGAGAGTATACTAATATATATATAACAGAAAGAATACAATGTCCAATAATAGAAAGATTATAGAGAATACTGTAATTAGCAAACTTATACAGTAATAATTTAAAAAAGGCCTGTTATAGAAGTATAAGAAGTACTAAATTGCTATAAAAGTTACTTAAGATAAATAGAATACTGCAGAAGGTTATCTAAATACTACTAAAATACTTATAGGTATCTCTTTAACTAAGTATACTGCCTTAAATAAGCCAGATATAAGTTTACCTTTAAAGAAAGTTAAAGTTAGTAGTTCTTTACTTAGTCTTGCTATTATAATATTAACTAAGGATTGGTTCTCCCAGGAATCTACACTAAGTAACCCTGGAAATATAATTAGTTTGGTGCAAGGCTATATTGCCTTAATGCTTTGTTAGCAAGAACAGTTAATAGTTTATAATAGTTATTAGTATCTTTAAGCCACTAACATTGAAAATAAAAAGGTACAAGAAATACTCCAGGCATTTTAATAGAATATAACTATTAATTCTATGCCTTAATAGCTATCTCTGCCACTACAAGAGAATATAGTAAAGGTTAATAAAGTTAGTAAATTAGAGTTAGAAAAGAAAAATAGCTTAGATTTTAATAAGACTAAATTTAAGGGCTTTTTTGTTAATAAATAAAAGGGGTATCTAAAAAAATTGTTTTGTTATATAATTAGTTAGTAATTAAATTTTTAGTTAGTAATAGAATTGTTACTTAGAATTATTACCAATATCTCTTAAATTATTATCTGTATTGTTAACCTCTGTAACTACTAATAAACTAAATATAATAGAATACTATTAGTACTGTACTAAATATATACTAGTAATAGACTTTATAAGTATTAGAGTAAGCTTCTCTAAGTTTACTCCTTAAGCTACCTAGTATTATTAACTAGAAAATATATTATTATAACTTCTAGCTTTTTACTTAGGTAAAGCCCTAGCTTATATCTTTAGTTCCTTAGATAAAGCCCTTACTAGTACCTTATATTTCTTAAGTAAAGTCCTAGCTACTGCCTTATATTTCTTTAGTAAAGCTATAGCTAGTACCTTAGGTTCCTTAAGTAAAGCCCTAGCTAGTACCTTAGATTCCTTAGGTAGACTAGATTTTTCTAGTTTCTAGGGCTATCTTTCTACAGTATTTCCAGTAATTTTTTTTTCTATTGTTCTATATACTATTTAAACTATAGCTATAGTCTTTTCTATAGCCTTCTCCTTATAATATTTCTTGCTGTTCTGTATAGCCTTATACTTAGTAGTATCTATATTGCTATAGCCTATATATATATACTTAATAGCCTTAAGTATTTTTAGGAAATACTAGATAGCCTTAACTAATAGATAGATTTAACTACTATAGATAGTTCTATATTAACTTACTAATAATAATATAGAAATCTTCCTAAAGAGAATTTTATATAAGTATTGTTATAAAAAATTGTTACTAACCAAATATTGTAACAAGGGTCTCCTTAGTAGCAATGTATAGCAGTAGATTTAAGGCCTTATACTGCAAGAAAATATTGCTTTATATCTACTCTAAAATTTTATAGATAATATAGATAAAAGTAGTACTATTACTTAAGAGCCCTATTATTTTCTGGTAGAATTCTATTTTATGCCCTGCCAGTAGAAAATAATAAGTAATTCCTGTCTGTTATTAAGGAATCTAGCAATATTTAAGTTAGTATTAGGCTAGAAGCCTAAGGCCTTGTATAATATTATAATTTTCTTTATAATACCCTACTATAGACTTCTCTCTATAAAGAACCTAAGCTTATATATTTTTTCCCCAAGAGCTATAACTTCCTAATAGTATTTAATTATATATATACTAGAGGTAGCTCTTAGATTCTCTAAGAGTAGCTTTTCTTCTGCAATCCAATAATATAGGCAGACAATACTGCAATAGGTTTTTAAAGTATCTATATTTTTATACATAGAGTTATTATACTTATAGCAATATTACAAAATTGTTACTAGAAATTATTACTATATCTATCTTAAAGTAAGCTAAGTAAACTAATTGTAGAGAGAAATCTTATAACAGAAATACAGAAATATAAAACAGTTATATATATATTAGAGAAAATTAGAGGGATAAGGGAAATAAAAAAAGAAAATTAGCAGAATAAAGAGATTAGTATATATTATAGAAACTATATTGTATATTGTAGTAGGCTTTTATTTATAGAAAAATTATTTCTATTATATTTCTAATAATATTTTTGTATACAAATAACTGCAAAATTAGGATATCTATAATTATAATATTTAATAGTACTAATTACAGACAAAGGCCAAAAATATTGCTGGAAATTATTATAACTAGTAGAATTAGCCAACAGAGTTATATTGTAATATACAACAGTTAGCAGCCAATTTTTATTAATATATTGGTCTAAATATTTATTTAAATATACTTCCAATATATACTATATTTCTCTTTACAGTGCTTCTACCCTTAACCAATACATAATCTATAATATTAGTAGTATATAAGATTGCATTGTAAGTAAATAGTTAAGTTTTGTAGCTTAATATAATAATTTAAAATCCAATATACTTTATATATACTATATAAAAGAAATGTTGCCCAATAATTAATATAGCTATTAATATTACAATACAAATAGAATACTAATTTAACCAAGGAAAAAACAATTGTCTTTAACTTATAGAATTATAAAAATCTACCAAAAGAGAACAGAGAATACAAGACAAAATAACAAACTAATTAAAACAATAATAGATCTCTATTTAACAGAAAGAATAATTAACCATTGGCTATTAATATATACTCCTTAATAAAGAGATTTAAATATTGTAACAATTTTTAGTAACAATTCTAATTCTATTTAACTATATTTTAATTATATTATATTTGCTTTAATATCCTAAAACAGTAATAGTATAGATACCTCTTTCTATATATTTAATATATTTAGAATAGATAATTCTGGTTAACTTTAGGTATATAGATATATACCTAAGGTACAATTTTGTATAAATATTGGGTATACAAAGACTATAGCCAAGTATATAGAATTTCTATATATTATATATCTTATACCCAATTCCTAATACTAAATACTTTAAACAAAGGAAAAATATCTATCTTTATTGTAGCCAATAAATCTTTGCCAGGCTTACTGCTATCTATACTTCTTTAGATTAGTATAATATAGTAAAAGCTAAGATTCTGCTACAAAGTTACCTTATTCTTATCTAACTTCTTTTTCTCAGTCTTTCTCTCTCTCTATAATCCTTTTTTTTGTTACTCTATCTATAGCTTCTATATATTTACTACTTACTAGTAATGTACCTTTTCTCTCTTTTACTAGTATAGCTATGTATCTATACTGCTTCTAGCTATATTAAGCCCTGTATTTACTTTCTTGCACAATAAACACCAATACAATATACCTACTAAATACCTTATTTAACTGCTTGCTATAAATAGGGTTATCTATATTTTACTACTTGCTAGTAATATACCTTTTCTCTCTTTTACTAGTATAGCTATATATCTGTATTGCTTCTAGCTATATTAAGCCCTGTATTTACTTTCTTATACAATAAACACCAATACAATATACCTACTAAATACCTTATTTAACTGCTTGCTATAAACAGAGTTATCTATATTTTACTATTTACTAGTAATATACCTTTTCTTTCTTTTACCTATATAGCTATATATCTGTGCTGCTTCTAGCTATATTAAGCCCTGCATTTACTTTCTTATACAATAAATACTAATATAATATACCTACTAGATACCTTATTTAACTACTTACTATAAACAGAGTTATCTATTTTTTGCTAGTAGGTAAACTATATAGCTCTTTGTATCTCTCTACTAATTTTTAAAGCCTTATTCTATTACTTGGCCTATATTCTTGCTTAGCCTTAGTTACCCCATTAGAAGCAGTAACAAAAGGGGTAACAAGAATATTAGAAGTACAGAAAGTAAAGTAATAATAGCTAATACTATATACTATAGTTAATCCAATTATTATCTTTAGTATTAGAGTTATTGGACTCTTTATCCAAGGAAAGTATAGCCTTGGCCTTAGCATTTAATGGAAGCTCTTTATAAGGGGGAGAAATAGCCTTCTGTAGTAGATTATTAGCTTTAAGATACTTAATAAACTTATCTATCTTAATATTGGTGCAATACTGCTTAACTCTAGCTACCTCCAATATCTATTAACTACTTAGCAAGACTTTCTACTTTTACTATTGTATAATCTTGGCTACCTGCTCTCTTATATAAGATATAAGGCTTATACTTAAAGGATTTAGTTAAAGAGACTGCAGTCTATACTTAGTTTCTACCTTATAATTATTATAAAATTCTATTACAGTATACCTGCCTCTTTGCCTTAGGTTATATAATATTCTCTCTATACTGTTTCTTGGGTCTCTAATTAACTAACCTCTTTAGATAAGCAGTATTTACTTACTGCTATTTATTAGTAGCTACTATATTTTTCCAAGCAAATTTATTCTTAAGGTATTTATATAAATATTAATTCTGTAAATACTTCTCTATTAAAGCCTTAATAGTACTGGCCTTCTAAATCTTCTACTTAATAAAATTGGAATTTAGCCTATAAAGATATCTAAGTATACTATAGTTCTTACCTTATATACTATATTGGTACTAACTTACTACTATAGTAATGCTCTTAGTTATTAAAGCACCTTAAATTTTGTCTTATAGTCTGTATTTAATACTCTTGCCAAAACCTTTTTTCTATTGTTAAGTTCCTTGTCTTAAATATAAGCCTGGATAGCCTTTGGTGTAATTAACAGTGCCTTTTTAGCAGATATATCTATTGTAATATAAGAATAAGGATTAAGAAGTAAATTTAGGGCAGTTAGAAGTAAATAGAAAATATAACAGGGGGCTTAATTAAGTCTAGTTACAGTATAAAAGACAAAATTAGAATTAGGGTATTGCAATCCAAAGAGGGACAATATATATAACAATATTTAGTAACAATCTATAACTTAGTATAAAGCTAACTATAGAATAGAAAATAGATACTCTGTAGACCTACTAGATATTGCTAAGTAATTTAACTGTCTTCTCTCTTTTGTTTGCTTGTATAGATATTTTAAATCTTTATAATAATAAAGAAAGTACCTATTGTCCTAGTTATTATAGTAAATATAGAGCATTGGATTCTAATAACTGTCTTAATTAAATACCTAAGTTATATAGCCAAGTGGCAGAATATACAATAGAATACAAAGGATAACTACAGTAGATTTTAATATATTAATAGTATTATCTGCAGGCCTAATAAGTAGGGAGGATATATATTCTAATTTAATAAGCAATATTAAGCAGTGGGTTATTCTCTGGAACCCTCTATTAATTAATTATACTAATAGCTAACTAGAAGCTAATAAGGAGATCTAAGTCCTGCAGTAAATAACTAATTTTATTATTCTCTAATAACCCTTTGCTTGCCTTATATATAAAATTAGTAATAAAATATTTATAGATCCCAAGATACAATAGTAAGTATCTACAGTAGAGGTACTTTAAGAAGTTATAGAGGGAACAATAGTAGTACTATTTAAATATAAGTAAATATCTAATAATAAGTATAATTATAATTGTTATACTAGTAGTACCTTATAGTATAAATTGCTCTGCTAACAATATACAAACTCTAGGTACAGATATAGAGTAAATATATAGGAATAGACTAATACTTAAAGTAAAGAATATAAGACTTATTTAGTTAGTTCTACAGTAAGTTAGCTATTCCTTCTTTTTACAAAATAGTACAGACCCAGTAATCTATACAACAGAGAAATTAATTAAGGATAGTTAGAAGGTAAATTATAAGTACCTTACTACTTTATTCCTTGTACTACTGTTTGTTAAAACTGGGTTAGAGATAGAGTATATATAAAGTAAATTAAGTAAATAGTATTACTTTGCCTTAGTTATTGGTAACCTAGATTTATAAGTAAGTAGAACTCCTTTGCCTGTTACAATTGCAGGGTAAAATCCAGGGCAATATATATATATATATAACATTAAATAAATATTTATAGGTTAATATTTATAGACAATACAATTTACTATATCTCCAATGCTTCTACTACTTAGATTTGCAGAGCAGAGCTAACCTAAATTTTACCAATTAATAAAAGATTCTCTGGGGTAGCTAGTATAGGTAAGGTACCCTAATTAAAACCTAGGTAAGTATAGCCTATAGTATAAGACAGGTCTGTTACCCTTTGTAAAGCCTTGCAAGTTACAGTATCTTCTGGTGTAGTTAATACTAACTTTAAAGTAACTAAGAGTTATTTAGTTAAAATATTCTTTGTTACCTTCTAAGGTAAGAGAAAAGGTAGAGATTTTATTAAGCTCTCTATACTGTAGAGTATTGTTTATAAATTATTACCAAGAATTGTTACTTTGCCCAGGATTTAAAGATTGTATTATAAAATAGGTTACCCTTTGCAAAGCCTTGTAAATTACAGTGTCTTATAGTATAGTTAATACTAACTGCAATATAGTAATAAGTTATTTGGTTAAGATATTCTTTATAACCTTCTAAGGTAATAGAATATAGCTAAAAGAGCAGTAATAATAGAGATAAAAATAAGTATAGGTTTTACTAAGCTTGTTATTGTATTCCTTGTATATTGTTACTATAAATTATTACTTTATACAGAATTGGAACTTGATTCTGTAGTTATATTAACCTCTAATAGATATATATTTGTAGATATTTTAAACCTATACTTAGACAGACTGCAGGGGAAATATTGTATTATTAATAGGCAGCAAAAGAGATATAAATAGATAAACTTTTTTTTAATATATTAGGATAAGGATAGTACCAGAATTTATTGGAAAAACCATTAACTAAGCCTATATAGTTTAGTAGTAAGTATACCTGCACTGCTGCCAGTAGTTTTGTATAATTAAATTACTTATTCTTGCTTATTATAACTTTCTAATATATATAACAAAATACATTGCCAAGACAATATAATTGCAAGTAAATTATATACAAATCTATTTTATTGGTTATATATATACTAAGCTAACAAGGCCCTTAGTTTAATTCTCTATAGGTATATTTTTTTTTATTTTTTTTGTCTGTTTTAAATTTTGCATGTCCAGCAACAAACCATTAAAAAACCTAGCAGGTAGTACAATATAAAAATATTAAAAGGACTCTTATTTATATAAAGTAGCTTAGACTAAGTTTGTTACCAAGGATTATTACTTTTAGTTATATATCTATTAATGTTTTGTTTTACTAAAAATAATATTTTATAATAAAAACAGAACTTCTTATACTAGTTATATAATTATTTATATTGGCTTTAATATTGGATAGCCTGGCCTACTATTATTAGAATTTAATGCCTACTTTGCAGGACATTAACTATAAGTAGAAGTTCCAAGATACAGTACTTTCTTCTAAATAGATATTTAGTAGCCCTTTATTATTATTTTTTTTCTATTCTTAACTTCTCTAGTCTCTTTCTCAAAAAAACACGCCGGAATCCAAACTTAGTTAATTCTTGGAATTTTATGTCGAAAATAGGTTCAATCAAAAGCCTGTCTCTTACAGAGGCTACCATCCAAATTTTAGGCCAATTGGCCCTGTATTGGGGGTGCTGTTGATGAAAAGGTGATTTCACCGATCCATTAACAGAAGAGGGATATTTCCCTTCACCACACCACCAATATTAGTCCAAATCACCTGGAAATTGGATACCGAATACGCCTATATTAGCCAAACAACATATCCAAATTTCAAGACCGTGCAACCAATACTACCTTTACAATTCGCGAACGAAAAATTTTCACCCCAAACCAGCACTTCTGGTGTTCCCGGACACTCACACCAAGTACCTTTTCTGCGCCATACACTACAAATGCCACACAAACTGCAGGAGTGGTACCCCCCTTTTATTGCTCCAGCAACCAACTTCTCTCTTCTCTTCTCTTTACTATACCCAAAAGGCTTTACTACAGTTTGTATTGGCCTTAGACCTGTTCCCGCGATCACAGGCTTAAACAAGACTGCCTAGTTTAATAGTTCTCTGCAAAAACTATTACCCAGTTTGGCTACTCTGGGTCTATAAAATAGAACCTGCTATTTTTTACTAGTTTTAACTCTAAAACTAGTCTAGTTCTACTAGTGGACCTAGTTTAGCCTAGTATTAGTTAAGGACTAGCTCTATTCCTTAGGGAGACCTTTTTCTTTGTTTAGTCCTTTCTTGCTGGCTTTAGTTCTAGAACTTTAGCTAGATTAAGGTTTTTCTCTGCTTTTCTAGACTAAAAACAGAGGTGTTAGCACTGCCCCTTTTCCTTTAACTACTACTTTATATTTACTAGTTATACACCTATTTCTGTCTCTACTAGTGCCTTGGTGGTATAGCCACTGGTACAGTAGCTTTAGATTTAGATATTTCTAGTTGGTTTTTAAAGTTTTCCCTCTAAAGAAGCTTCTGGGATTGGTAATTCCCCTCCAAAATAAATTACTGCTAGAACAGCTTTTAGAGCTTGATTCTAGAAATTATTTTCCCCTTTCTTGTATATACTACCCCCCCTCCTTTTGTAAAGTTTTCTACCTCTTGCTTAAAAAGGTATTTAGTTTACTAGTTCTCTCTAAAAACTAGTGAAGTATAGTGAGCTTGCAAGGCAATTTACCTTAGTTTACTACTTCTAAGTAAAAAGTTAGTACCACTGCAGCCAAAATCCTTTCCCTAGCTAGTAAACCTAGTATTTCTAGCTAAAATACCTACTCCATTGAACACAGGCAGCTTTTAAAGCTTAGGGGAGAGTCCCCAGAGAATTGGAGCAAAGCCAGTGAACCCAAAAGCTAGAAATTTAGCTTAAAGAAGAAAGAACCTTAGTTAAGCCATTATAACTATGCAAGAAGGAATTGACTTAGTTCTTTAAGATCTAGGCCCCAACCATAATGGGGTTACCAAGCTTTAAGCAGGATTAGGCCAATTTGGCCTGGAGGCTCTAAAGACAATATTAGAGTAACCTCCACCCCCCCAACCTCCAATCCCTACCCCCCAGAGCCTCCCTAGCTATGCTAGTATAGCAAAAACTGGAATCCCTTTAAAGGAGAAGCTTCTAACCCCCCAGTAGCTTAGGGAGCTAAAGATTAGAAGCCCAGCCCTAGCTAAACTTCTAGCTACTATTCTATATACTACAACCCTTGCAAAGATTAATAAAGCTACCAAGAAGCATGGAATTGGACTTTTCCTAGGAGCTAGGAGACTAGCTAGCTCTGAGATTATTCTAGTGGCTGAGAATGCAGCCACTAAGGATAGAGCTAAAGCAAACAAGGTATGGCTTAATACCTTTGGCAAGCAAGAGGAAAACAAGGTCTATACTAGAAGGTATACAGTTCTAGTATATGGAGTACGCAAAGAAGCCTTTAAACAGGACCAGCAAGAAATTGGAAAAGCCAATATTCTAAAGTATAACCCTAATCTTAAAGGATTTCTTAGGATTCAGCAATTCCACTGGAGAAGAGCTACTCTAAAGAATACCAAGAAGTCTGGCTCTATACTTCTAGACCTCCAAACCCCTGAGCAAGCTAACTACCTTATTAACAATGGGCTAGTTATTGAGAATAAGCTTAAAACTGTAGAGCTATTTGACTCTACATGCCTAGTTTCTAGGTGCTATCACTGCCAGGGGTATGGCCACCAAGCTAGATACTGTACTAAGGCCCCTAAGTGTAGTTTCTGCTCCAAAGGAGACTATAGATTTAAGCATTGCCCCCTAAAGGGGGACCTATCTAGGGCTAGGTACTCTAATTGCCAAGGAAAGCACACCTCTGGAGATATACAATGCCCTAAACACAAGGTTGAAACAGAGAGAATAGCTTTAGCCAAAGAGAATAAGCCCAAATTCTTTGCTAGCAGGCAGGAAAACAAGCTTCCAATCCAATTAGGGGAACCAACACCCTTTGAAGCCTCCCAGCTCCAACCTAGTAGTAAAAGATCTAGGTTAGAGCCTTCTACCCAAGCCACTAGAAAGAGAGGAAGGCCTTTAGAACTAGAAATTGCCCAGAGAACCACTGCAAATTCCCATTTAAGAATAGAGACACTATTTTAGACTGAATCCCAGAATCAGGCTGAATTAGCAGGTGAAATGGATACTACAGAAGAAAATCCAGAGGCAAGCCAGAATCCTACTAATTCTTAATAAGGGTAGCTCAATATAACACCCACCTAAGCAAGGATATTATGCTTGGAATAATAGGGGATCCACAGCTATTTAACTTCCAATTTATAGCTATTCAGGAACCTTGGAAGGATACTAGACTATTTTAGACTATAGAAAGGTCTAGTACCCAGTGGTTACCCCTATATCTAGACAAATTCTATACAAATGCCTGCTTCCTACTGAACACCTCTCTATGCAAGCCTGGAACCTGGTCAGTGGACTTTCCATGTCCAAACATTGCAATCCTTACAATTTTGGAAGAAAAGAAGAAAATTAAGGTTATAAATATATATTTACCACCCCCAGGAGCATACAATATTATAGATAGGCTATCCCCTATCTATAAGCTTCAAGAATTGAAACTAGATACTAGTTCTAATATTCTACTGGGAGACTTTAACCTTCACCATTCTCTTTGGAATGCATTGGAATCCACTGAAACCCATAAAATGGCAAAGGATCTATTGGAAATTACAGCTAGCTTAGGCCTAGAGCTACTTACCCCCTCTAAAATGCCTACATGGATTAGACACCCTTCTAAAACAACCATTGATCTCTCCTTTAGCTCTATAGAAATAGCAAATAAGCTTATTTCTATATCTACCCCTAAGAATCTTCAATATGGCTCTGACTACATGCTTATAGCACTGGAATTAGACCTAGAAACAGAGCTAGATCAACCAAATCAAAGAAGGTACAAATGGAAGGATGCCAATTAAGAAGAAGTCCAAAACCTAGCCCAAGATCTCTGGTTTCCAAATAGCCTAAATAGCAGGGATGAGGTAGAGCAGTATACCTTCTATTTATAGCAAAAAATCCTTAGTATTGCTAAGATTACTGTTCCAAAAACAAGAGAAAACTCCAAACCAAGCCAAAAAGCTGCTCCCTGGTGGAATCAAGAGATTGCTGGCCTAATTCAGGAAGAGAGAAGTCTTAGAGCAAGGGCTGCCTATCCAGACCTAGTTAAATAAGCTGCCAAAGCCAAGAAAAAAGCTATTAAAGAGTCTAAGAGGTTCCAATTTAGACAATTTACCTACAAGCTTAGAGAAGATAGGGCAGTTTTATGGAAACTAGCAAGGTGGGGAAGGCTAAGAAGCCACTTGCCTATAGAGCTACCCTTAGTTCCCTCTCTAAAGACCAGAAATGGAGAATTGGCTACTACACACCAGTAGAAATCTCAGGAATTTACAAACCAATTCTTTCCTCAGCTTCCAGAAGTAGATCTTAGAGATATAGAACAAGAGAATAGCTTTCCCCCTGCCCTAGAAGGTTTAGAACCTCCTACAGAGAAGGAAATTGGCCAATTTATAAAGGCAACAGCCTCCTGGAAAGCCCCTGGCCTGGATAGTATTTCTAATGGATTTTTAAAAGCCTTAGGACCTTCCCTCTATAAACCAATGCAAATCCTTATAGAGGGATATTGGAATTGGCAATACTATCCAAAGATCTTTAAAACTGCCAAAACAGTAGTGTTAAGAAAGCCAGGAAGGCCAGACTACTCTATTGCCAAGGCCTGGAGGCCTGTAGCACTTCTAAATACTCTCAGAAAGGTTATAGAAGGGGTTACAGCTAGGAGACTCCAGAATATAGCTGAGAAATATAGTCTTCTTCCTGCCACCCAATTTGGAGCTAGAAAAGGGCATTCAACCACTTATGCTTTGGATTTACTACTGAGTGCAATTAGAACTATTTGGCAAGGGAACTTATTAGAGAGAGGTATAGCCTCTATTCTTTCTCTGGACATAACTGGAGCCTTTGACCATGTTATTCCAGAAAGGCTGGTCTATATTCTAAAGAAAAAGGGTATTCCAGAGTCTCTAGTAGGCTGGGTTAGAAGCTTTATGCAGGATAGAGCCTCTATTCTTTGGTTTAAGAATAAGCCTTCTAAGATTTTTAATATTTCTGCTGGAACCCCCCAAGGATCTTGTATGTCTGCAATTCTATTTCTCTTCTACAATGCTGAACTGGTGGATCTATGCAATCCAGAGCACCAGAAAGTATTGAGTATAGGCTTCAGTAATAATATAAACATTATAGCCTATAGAAAGTCCACTGAACAGACTACTAGAGCCTTAAATAGGGTCCATGGAAGGTGTATTGCCTGGGCAAAGAGACATAGAGCTAGGTTTGCCCCTGAAAAGTACTCTCTAATGCATTTTTCAAGAAATACTAGGAGGTTTAACCTTGGGAAACCACTAGTTTTGGAAGAAACCAATATAACTATTTAACCACAAGAGAGTCTTAGAATTCTTGGTCTATTTCTAGATTCTAGACTAAATTAGTCACAGCATTACAAAGCAATAGAGAGGAAATTGGCTACCCAATCCAATGCACTAGCTAGGTTAACTGGCTCTACCTGGGGTATTCCATTAGAGGAAGGTAGGCTACTATATAAAACAGTGGTTCTACCAGCAATTACCTATGCCTCTATAGCCTGGCATACACCTACCCTAGATGGAAATTCCAAAGGATTGGCTAAGAAGCTAGAAACCTTCCAAAACAATGCTCTAAGGATAGTTAGTAGAGGTTTTAGAGCTACTCCAATCCATGCATTGGAAACAGGCACTGGAATTGCCCCCCTAAACCTAGTTTTGGATGCCCAGGTTGCTCTATATAGAAGGAAAACAGCAGGTACAAGGATTGAAAACCTTATTAAAGAGAAATACCTTAAAATTCAGACAAAGCTTCAAGAACCAAGAAACCACCAAAGCTGGAGCCAGCTTAATAAAAAGATTAGGCATCCAGAAGAAACTACAGAGAATTGGTGGAATCTCTGGCTAAGGAATAGATTAAGGCAAGAGAATAGATCCTCTAGTAAATCTTAGGCTAGAGAGGCAATAATGGCTTCCTGGAGGAAGAAATGGAGTAAAATTACTAGGGAACTAGACCTTAGAATTAACCACTACCACCTAACTCTAGATTCTAGACCTCTAAACCTTTATAGAGGTCTCCAGAAAGCTCAGTGCTCTCTAGCTATACAGCTTAGAACTAGAAAGATTGGTCTAGCTGCTTTTCTCTATAAATAAGGGGTTCCTGGCTATAATAGCCCTCTATGTTCTTGTGGAAGAGGTCAAGAAACTCCAGTGCATGTTACTATATACTGTAAGAAATATACCCTAGAAAGGGAGGCCTTAAAGGCTTAAACAGGCTCTATAGACTTTAAAAGGCTCTTGGGAAGTGCAAAGGGAATTAACCACCTAACTAGGTGGTGGCTCCAACAGAGAATCCTGCCACAGTTCTATTTAGCAAATTCTTTGTTCTATAGAATATAGAAGGCAGCCTGCTTGCTTGTATTGCTTTTACTTATATTGCTTTTACTATATTTTCTTTTTCTACTTCTCTATTTCTTCTATTTCTATTTTATTGTTCTCTATATTTATACTACACCTCTCTTTTCTTCTCTTTGTATAGCCAAAATAGGCAATAGTTTTCTTTTATTGTATACTGAAAAGCCCTGTACTATCTACTCTCTTTATTAGTTTTATTCTGTTTGTTTTGTATAACCTTTTGTATCTCTTTTTGTTATTTGGCTTTTGTTGCTCTATTTATCTTAAAGAACTGTCAATTCCTGACTGTACAGGAATACTGGGTAGGCTTAATGTTGAGAAAGCAAGCTCAATAAAGTATATATATACTAGTCTAGCAGTTCCCAATGGCCCTTAAGGCTCGGGGCGTATTAATTTATTATTATTATTATTATTATTATAGTCTCTTTCTCCTTACCTTATTTATCTTTACTTTACTTACAGTTTTTTACTTACCCAATTTTTTGCTATAACTTACTATTAAAATCAATCTTACATTAGTACCTACTATACTCCAAAGATAGCCTTATTCTGTACCTTTTAACAGTAATTCTAAAGTTTAATTATCTCTAGCTCCAATAGAAAGTACTATACCTTAGTTTTCTTAGCTATTAGTTAAAAATATAATACCTAGAATAAGTATTAAATCTAGCTTTATACTCTGTTAGCCCCTGCTAGAGAACCTTAAGACCCTAATTATATACAATCTAATAAGTAGCCAGAAAGTTACCTATATAAAGTAGGTAAAGAATTTATATAAATATTTTTACTTCTAGTAGAGTTATACAAGGATTGGAACTAATATAATAGTAAAGATAGGGCTTAAGCCCTTTTAGAACCTAAGGTAGAACAATAACTACTTAAGGACTGGTAGCTACTGGAAGTATTATATATAGACTATAACTGTATATACTGGAGAGCTAGTTATTATATATACAATATACCAGGCAGTACTTAAGTATCTATAAGCTAAGTAATAGTTACAATTAGAATTATAAACTTATCTTAAAATAGAGTATTACTAGTCCTGGGCAAATTCTATATATTAGCAACAGATATTAGCTATATTTGTAAGTATTAGATAGTAATAATTTCTGGTAACAATTCTAACTTATATATTCTATACCAGGCACTAACAAACAATATATACCTAAAGAGAGACCCTTCTACCCTTACTAAGAGTAATATTAATATATAAATTATTTAAATATTTATTGCTATATTAATTTTATTCTATAAAGTTAAATATCTAGAGTTTTGTAATTTTATTTATAATTTCTATAATTTCTAAATCTAGCCTCTATTTCTATATTAATCTGCCCTATATACAAAGTTAGATATATATTATATATATTGCCAATTAAACCTTCTAGCAGACTGCCCTCTAAATACAAAAGTATCTCTAGCTATCTATTACTAGATAAGTCTAAATAACCTAGGTTTTATCTGTATTAAGTACTACTATATTACTGCAGACTGGACTTATAAGGAGGCCATTATAGGCTTTAAGTATATTAAGGGTAGGTATAAAGAAATAAACCTAGCAATATATATAGTAAAATATCTTTAGATCTATAGCCTTAAGAACTCTTTTCTTACTATTATAGCTAATAATACAAGCAATAATAATACAATGGCTAAGGATATTTTAAAGTACTTAAAGAAAAAAGGAATTTATTGGAATCTAAGTACTAAAAGGCTACTATATTTAGTATATATAGTCTAGCTAGTAGTAAATACATTGGTAGCAGGTCTAAAGATTGGTTTAGTACAGAAGAATACCTGACCTTAATACTCCAAAAGAAATATACTGGAGGTTAGAGAAGTAGTTATATTTGCTAAAATTCTCTAAAAGGTAATAAGGCCTGGTAACAATCTAATTTTATCTTTAACTAATCTATAATATAGATTTGTATTATTGCCAATACAATTAATAGCTTAACTAACTAAAGCAATACCTTTAAGACTTTACAGTATACTTCCAATAATACTACACTAAAATACAGGCTACTTAAGGTTATCCAAGATATTAAAACCTGCTGGAGTTTAATATACCTTATAGCTATATATATACTTTGTTTAAAATTGTATATTAATTACTGGATATCTATATATAATAAGGCTAAGATTACAGAGCTTACTTTGTTAGAGAAAGAATAGAGGCACCTATATTATTTAATTATACTTCTATACCCTTTTTGGCAGGCAATAACAGTTCTCTTAAAAACAAGTACTTCTTAGATTAATTAGGTATAGAAAATCTATAATAGTCTGTTTAACTATATAGATAATATATATAATAAAGCTATAAGGGACTACTTAGTATTTAGTGCTAATTTACAGAATACAGTTAAGAAAGCCTTTAAGAAGTTAATAGAGTATTATAGGTAGATAAGCAATGCAGAGGGTAATCTTTACTGTATAGCCTCTGTTCTTAACCCTACTATTTAAAAATAAGTAAAAGGTTTGTTAGGATAGAAATATAAAGCTTAAACTAATACTGTTAAATATACAAAGGATTACTATAATTAGTTCTATATAGCTTATAAAGAGAGGCACCCAGGGATAAACAGTACAGTAGTAAGTTACAAAGAGTAAATATATACTAGTATTGTTTACTAACTAAATATAGCCTTGGTATTGCAGTTATTTTGCAGACTTTAATAATAATAACAATAAGGGTAGCTTATATATAAATAAATTAGAGTTTAAGCAATACCTTAAAGATTGTTACTCTAACAGAGGCCCTAGCATAGATAATATTCTATCTTATTGGAAAAAGATTAAGTATATATATTCTAATATTACCTGTATAGTATACAATGTATTAGCAGTATAGCTTAGAAGTATAAAAGTAGAGTAAGTATTTAGCTCTGCTTAATATACTTGTACTTAGAATTACAGGAGCCTTAAGGGTAAAACTATTAGGAGACTTATAGTTATAGAATATAAGTACTAATAGGTAGCTTAAAATAGAAAGCAGAAATATATAGAAGATAAGCTAGATATATAGGTAGATTAACTGCAGAATAAGGTAAAGAAGGATAAGCAGTATATCTTACTAAAGAAGGTAAAGCTTGCAGAGAAGTACTATATTATATTCTTTAAGTAAAATATAGAAGAATAACTGGTATACAAAAGGGGTTAACCTTGCAGGACTGGAAGAGCTTACAATACAATAGACCAGTAAGTTATTAATTATATAGATTGTTACTAAAAATTGTTACTTAATTTAAAAGATACTTAATTCTATATTAATGGCTAGCTAATAAAGTACTATTGTAAGTAAGTTAAATATATATTAAGTAAGAAAGAAGGAAGATATTATTGTTAGTTAAATACTATATTATAGGTATAGTACCTAATTAATTTCTTAATAGTAGCAGTAATATCTTTGTATCTTGGTTCTAGGTTAGGTAAAGCTTTTGTAACTTCTCCAGACAGAGAAACTTTATTATTGTTACTAAAGTTTATTACTAATATACTTAATTTTTCCCTATATACTGTTATATCTGCAATGCAATATTGTATACAATATTGTATTATACTTAGTTATAGAGGGCTTATTGCTATTATATTGCATTACATTGCATTGAAAGCAGGGCTTATTGCCCTTGCATTGCATTGCATTGTATACAATGTTAGGTATTTCTTATTGTATCCTTTTACCTACCTAACATTGCTATTGTATGTTACATTGCATTGCACTATGCAATGCAATGCAATGCAATGCAATAATGCACCATAGCAGCAGCCCTAGGTGTTATATTAAGCTACCCTTATTAAGAATTAGTAGGATTCTGGCTTGCCTCTGGATTTTCTTCTGTAGTATCCATTTCACCTGCTAATTTAGCCTGATTCTGGGATTTAGTCTGAAATAGTGTCTCTATTCTTGAATGGAAATTTACAGCAGTTCTCTGGGCAATTTCTAGTCCTAAAGGCCTTTCTCTCTTTCTAGTGGCTTGGGTAGAAGGCTCTAACCTAGATCTTTTACTACTAGGTTGGAGCTGGAAGGCTTTAAAGGGTGTTAGTTTCCCTAATTGGATTGGAAGCTTGTTTTCCTGCCTGCTAGCAAAGAATTTAGGCTTATTCTTTTTGGCTAAAGCTATTCTCTCTGTTTTAACCTTGTATTTAGGGCATTGTATATCTCCAGAGGTGTGCTTTCCTTGGCAATTAGAGTACCTAGCCCTAGATAGGTCCCCCTTTAGGGGGCAATGCTTAAATCTATAGTCTCCTTTGGAGCAGAAACTATACTTAGGGGCCTTAGTACAGTATCTAGCTTGGTGGCTATACCCCTGGCAGTAATAGTACCTAGAAACTAGGTATATAGAGTTAAATAGCTCTACAGTTTTAAGCTTATTCTTAATAACTAGCCCATTGTTAATAAGGTAGTTAGCTTGCTCAGGGGTTTAGAGGTCTAGAAGTATAGAGCCAGACTTCTTGGTATTCTTTAGAGTAGCTTTTCTCCAGTGGAATTGCTAAATTCTAAGAGATCCTTTAAGATTAGAGTTATACTTTAGAATATTGGCTTTTCTAATTTCTTGCTGGTTCTATTTAAAGGCTTCTTTGTATACTCCATGCACTAGAACTGTATACTTTCTAGTATAGACCTTATTTTCCTCTTGCTTGCCAAAGGTATTAAGCTATACCTTGTTTACTTTAGCTCTATCCTTAGTAGCTATATTCTTAGCCACTAGAATAATCTTAGAGCTAGCTAGTCTTCTAGCTCCTAGGAAAAGTCCAATTCCATGCTTCTTAGTAGCTTTATTAATCTTTGCAAGGGCTATAGTATATAGAATAGTAGCTAGAAGTTTAGCTAGGGCTGGGCTTCTAATCTTTAGCTTCCTAAGCTACTGGGGGGTTGGAAGCTTCTCCTTTGGAGGGATTCTAGTTTTTGCTATACTAGCATAGCTAGGGAGGCTCTGGGGGGTAGGGATTGGAGGTTAGGGGGGTGGAGGTTACTCTAATATTGTCTTTAGAGTCTCTAGGCCAAATTAGCCTAATCCTGCTTAAAGCTTGGTAACCCCATTATAGTTAGGGCCTAGATCTTAAAGAACTAAGTTAATTCCTTCTTATATAGTTATAATGGCTTAACTAAGGTTCTTTCTTCTTTAAGCTAAATTTCTAGCTTTTGGGTTTACTGGCTTTGCTCCAATTCTCTAGGGACTCTCCCCTAAGCTTTAAGAGCTGCCTGTGTTTAATGGAGTAGGCATTTTAGCTAGAAATACTAGGTTTACTAGCTAGGGAAAGGATTTTAGCTGCAGTAGTACTAACTTTTTACTTAGAAGTAGTAAACTAAGGTAAATTGCCTTGCAAGCTTACTATACTTTACTAGTTTTTAGAGAGAACTAGTAAACTAAATACCTTTTTAAGCAAAAGGTAGAAAACTTTACAAAAAGGAGGGGGGGTAGTGTATACAAGAAAGAGGGAAAAAGATTTCTAGAATTAAGCTCTAAAAACTATTCTAGCAGTAATTTATTTTGGAGGGGAATTACCAATCCCAGAAGCTTCTTTGGAGGGAAAACTTTAAAAACTAACTAGAAATATCTAAATCTAAAGCTACTGTACCAGTGGCTATACCACCAAGGTACTAGTAGAGACAGAAATAGGTGTATAACTAGTAAATATAAAGTAGTAGTTAAAGGAAAAGGAGCAGTGCTAACACCTCTATTTTTGGTCTAGAAAAGCAGAGAAAAACCTTAATCTAGCTAAAGTTCTAGAACTAGAGCCAGCAAGAAAGAACTAAACAAAGAAAAAGATCTCTCTAAGGAATAGAGCTAGTTTTTAACTAATACTGGGCTAAACCAGGTCCACTAGTAGAACTAGACTAGTTTTAGAGTTAAAACTAGTAAAAGGTAGCAGATTCTATTTTATAGACCTAAAATAGCCAAACTAGGTAATAGTTTTTGTAGAGAACTATTAAACTAGGTAGTCTTGTTTAAGCCTGTAATTGCAGGAACAGAACTAAGGCCAATACAAACTATAGTAAAGCCTGCTGGGTATAGCAAAGAAAGTAAAAATATTGGCAGAGAGGTTAGTTACTGGAGCAATAAAAGGGGGGTACTACTCCTGCAGTTTGTATAGTGTCTGTAGTGTATAGTGCAGAAAAGGTACTTGGCATGAATGTCTGGGAACACTGGAAGTACTGGTTTGGGGTAAAAATTTTTTGTTTGCAAATTGTAAAGGCAGTATTGGTTATACAGTTTTGAAATTTGGATATATTGTTTGGCTATTGTAGGTGTACTCAGTATCTAATTTCCAGGTAATTTAGACTAATATTGGTGGAGTGGTGAAGGGAAATATCCCTCTTCTATTAATAGATTGGTAAAATCACCTTTTTATCAACAGCACCCCCAATACAGGGCCAATTGGCCTAAAATTTGGATAGCAGCCTCTGTAAGAGACAGGCTTTTGATTGAATCTATTTTCAATGTAAAATTCCAAGAATTGACTGAGTTCGGATTCCGGCGTGTAAAACCCCTTTTATATTAACTAAGAGTAGTGTCTCTATAAGATATTAAAATAGTTTTATACTTACTACTAACCTAAGTAAAAAAAACTAAACTGTATTCCAATAAGTCTATAAATAATACTCTAATCTACTAAATCTAACAATAACCTTACTAATAAATCTAATTACTAATTCTAAATTAGCAGTATTATATTCTCTATAGTCTATACCTAACCTAATATTGTATTTAGCACCAGACAGTTAGCTTAGTATATAGTAAATCTAAGCCAATAATATTCTAGATATCTCTCTATACTATTCTACTATATAAAAGGTACAATAGACCTATATATTAAGCTTAGTAAATATAGTACTAACAAAACCTTAATTAGGTACTTAGATACTAACTATATAGATAACTATTTAGATTAGAAGTTAACTATTAGTATACTATTTCTCTTAGATAGAGAACTAATTAGCTAGTTATCTAAGAAACAAAGATTTATAGCAATATTAATTACTAAAGCTAAATATATTATTCTAGCTTCTGCAATAAAGTAAGCTTATTAGTTAGCTTAAATACTTAAAGATTTTAGTTATCCAGAGCTTATTAAACCTTCTAAGTATACAGTTACTACTTATACAGATAATATAGTAGCCAAAGCAATTGTAGAGAAAGAATAGATTACTCTAAAGTTAAAATATATTAATATTGCTTATTATTTTATCTAAAATAAGCTTAAGAATAATAGCATTGCTATTAAAATAGTATCTAGTAGTAATATACTTATTAATAGTTTTACAAAGCTACTTATATACTAATTATTTAAGGATTACTATAACTAAATTAGATTAATATACTAAGTATTAGACAGAGAATAGAAACAGTATAAAAGCTATATACAATATTCTATATATATATATAGATTCTTAAAATTATATAGAGATTATAAGGCCTAGGAAAGATATATATATATCTACAGAATTAGTTAAATACTATATCTATAGAGAAGTATTAGAAATTACTAGATCTAGGGAATTTTTAATTTAGCTATAGTATAGATAAGCTTACTAATCTTAGTATTATTAGATTTATACTAGTAGAACCTTGCTTAGAAGTCTTAGATTACTGTATTTATATATAGGCTATACTGTATATAGGTTATATAAATTCTCCTAGATTTATACTTTCTTAATATATAATATAATATATAGATTAGTTAAATTCTGGTTAGATTTCTATTTAGGAAACCCCCTAAGAACAATAGCCTACAGTAGTACCTTTGTAGTATCTCTAACCAGTATTTTAAACATTAAGTTAAATATTTTTAAACTTTAATCTTTACTAGTATTGAAATGGGGTAGTCATGTGTGCTTAGCTACAGTGTAAGTAAGGCAGGTAAGAGCAACAGTGTATAAACCTAAACACTACAAAAGACTAGATTAAAGAGTAACTAAAGTTAGAATTCTTCTAGTAAAGATAACAAACAAAGTATTAAGAAAAGCAAGCAACCTAAAAAATATATCCTTTTGTTCTTTGCATACCTGCATGTTGAATGTTCTATTACTATCCAGGAGGGATGTTAAATTCCCTCTGGAGAAACATTCCTCCATCTCCAATCTTCCTTCCCTATTACAGTATAAAACAACTTTTTAACAAGTTACTAAATATTGACTTTCTATCAATGTTTAACTTGTTAAAATAAATTTAGTTCTTTACTATTTAATTAATATAGTAGAGAGACTACACCTACAAGAAAAAGGGTCAACTTTTCTAGTACAAAAAAGTTTTCTAGCATTAAAACAAATACTTAGGGGCTTTAGATATATTTTAGTACAGAACTTCATGAATACAGCCAGGCTAACTAAACGAGCCGCAACGGCGCCAAATATATTAACAGCGCAATAAGTGGTATAAAAAAAACTGCAAATCGCTGTCATGGAATAGTAAAACAGTGCCAGGGCAGGAAGAAGCCGGTAAAGAAGCCCGTCTGTAGCAAACACAGAATAATAAAAACCGAACGCGGGAGGTAGGCAAAAGTCCCTTGACAAAGCATACATAATAAACTTGAAGAAAATCACCGAGACAAAAACCGTCATGGCATGGAATAACAATACCAATTAAAAGGAAAACTCGATAAACAGATAACAACGCCTTGAGCGTGAGCATGTCGTTAATATATCCATACCCCATTTCTTTTTGCCCGTACCCCCGCTAAACTCCATACCGAAAGTAAACCCACCGCAACAAAGACCAATAGATATATGTATGCACCATAACGCAGAACCTGCGCGCCATCAAAGCCCATATGCAACATGGAATGAAACAGAACCTCGGTAAGTACTCCTTGCGTCTAATGATAGTAGTAGTCGAAATAAACGTTACCCATATCGGTTAGTATCCTATGTCGGTAGAGATTGCAGGTCGGGACAATTCAGACACTAACTTCCCCAGGGTCACTCTCCATAACACTATCTTCCCAAAAATGATTGGCATTGGTATCTCTCCCCGCGCTTCGCGGTCCCAATGCCATAGCCTCACCTTCTCCTCTCTCAACGTAGTCCTCATCATTGGCCCCCTTCAAGATGCGCTGGAAATACATCCTCAAAGAACGCAAGCCGCGAAGATACCCACGGTCAATATCCTCTGGATGGTAAGGTGGACAGTTGGCGTTAGCAGGAAGCTCATCCTCGCCTGTGATGCAGTTGGCAAAATCAACGATTTTAACCCTCAGTCCGGCATTATCATGACCATCTTCAAACGGCTTCCGTTTCTGATCCTTGTTCCTATCCCTTTCAGCTCCGTCGTCTTTTCTGCTACCTTCAGTTTTCGTGCTTTCTCCATCATACAGAATTAGGAGACTGCTAGCATAGAAGCGGTACCCGGGTAGCTGTCGGATCATATTCTCAAGTATGGCCAATTTTTCAAGTATTATTGGGATCTTCTTCGTGACACTGGTGTTAGATATACCGTCGTACAAGAAGCGCGTCAAAGCATCTTGGAATTCAGGTCCAGCAGATAAGTCACGCCCGAAATACTTGTCCTCAAAGAGATACTCTTCCTTCTTGACGTTCCAGACTTGCATTCCACATAATCTGACGCCTAATTGCTGTGAGGTAGTTGTCGCACACTTGCGTCGCTGGGACTTCTTCTTCTTCTCATCTGCTTCGATCCCATATTGGCGAGTGCCCATTTTTAGATCAAGAACACACGGCTTGTTCATCCCCGCGGTGAGATCCTCTAAGAGCAAGAAGTACTGCACACGCTCGTCGTGCGTGGTCTGTGCCTCCTTTGGATTCATGGGGAGACGATTAGGTTCGGTGGCATGCTCTGTAGGGCTGACGGGAGGAGCGGGTTTATCAGCTGCGAGGAAAGTTCCAGTAGAGGATGATCTCTGCATCGTCGGGAGATGCGGACGCTGACTAGGTGGAGACAATGCACCTGCAGGAGACTGGATAGATGAAGAGGGAGGGTCGGCCTCCATTCGGAAAATTTCATCCTCCCTGTCCCCTCCATAACCATCGTCTTCAAAGTAGAGAAGATCCCCAGGCTTGTTATTGCTCATGCTCCTCTTCCTTTCCAATCCACTACCTGAATGACGACGACGAAGGAGACGAACGGGTGATTTTGTCGGGATATGGCGTGGCTCCATAGTCCGAATCCTGTCTAGGGTGCGAGAATCTCCATTTGTGGCCGACGACAAAGAGGTACATTCTGAATCTTGTGCTGGAATTGCTTTGCCATTTTGAATACCGGAATTGCCGTTGGTGGAATTATCAAGAGATTGATGGCTACGTCTGCGTGACTCTTCGGCCCGCAACTTGGAAAGCGATGCATGTCCACGACCATGACGGCGATGACGATGGATGGGAGGCGGTGCAAAGACTTCGCGCAAAACTTGCTCCTGGAGCTTTGTATTCACGGTGGTCGCACCCCAACTAGCGATATGTCGTTTTGAGTTCGGTACATCCTGCTCAGCGGACCGGGGAGATAGCCTGTTATTTTCATCCTTGACATTGGCCTCCGTGTCGGCGCCGGCGTCGTCCTCATATTCCGGACGGAGAGTCATCATGAGGTCCAACGGGACGATATGACGGTTGTTCTCCAATATCACCTTTGGGATTACTCCGGTAACCTGTGACTGACTGAATATTCTCGGCTGGCCCGTAGGCGGCGAAACCAATTGACGCCGATCGACCGTTTGTTGGCCATTTCCATCCTGGGTGACATTACGTATAGAACCGCTTCCGATGGCAGAAAGCTGGGAAGTGTCGTCCCCCGTGCCCTCTGTTTTAGCTTTCGGCCGCTTTGGACCACGAGAAAAGGTTACGTTGAGGACGCCAATATATCTACATTGCCGGATAAAACGAAGACAAGAAACCCTATTAGCATAACGATCACGTTTATCACCACATTGGTCTCACCGGCGCTGGGCTATCAAAGATGGGGCGGATATATCTTGGCTGAGGTCTCAGCTAGGCAATCCACGAAGGACCGATCGAGAACGGGGAATTACAATATGAAAGCAAAACTGCATGGTGAAATACAGAAGATACGTACCTGGCAAGGAACATCAGCATCTCAGGGTGCCTACGTTCTATCCTCTCGTAGAATTGATTCTCGCGATTATTTAGTTGCTTGCAAACAGCACGTCGTGAGAACCGAAACACGGTGGTATGACCGCCAACTTGATGCCGATATGGTTGCAACTCAACGGCACCCACAGGTTCGGGTACTGGTCGCGAATGCTTGCGTCGTGGCCTATAGTAGCGTCCGTGGGCGGCGGTTGGGGTGGTTCCGGGTTCGTCAGTCAGGCTAGACTCTTCTTCGCGAGCAGAAAGGCCACTCTCGTCTTGTGAGGTAAACTCTGATTCCGAGGCAGACTCAACACCTATTTCAGAAATGGTGGCCAGCGAACGGTCTGTAAGATCGCCGGCGTGTATTTGTGAAGAACGAAGGTCGCCGTGAAGAATGCGACTATCGTCCTTTGAAAGCAGGGAGATGTCGACGTGACTAGAAGATAGATCATCCGCTGCATCTGCTTCCCGGGCATGCAATTCGTCGTCTGCTTCGTTGTCATGGATGGAGAGTGAACGAAGCGCCTCTTCTGCCGCCTCTCCGGGGATCTTAACAGGCTGACCTATATTGTCTCCTTCTGATGTTCTTCGGTGAGGGAAGTACAGGGCTGATGAAATGCGTTCTTTATTTTCGTCGTCTTCTTCAAAGCTTTCAGAGGCTTGTCGCCCTTGTCGTTGAGTAGAGTCGGAATCAGCGGACGAGGAAGCATCTTCTTCATAGGTAGCAGCAACCAGTCTATCAGGAATCGAAGTAGGTAAGCTTCTGGAAAAGCCATGAGAGCTGGAAAGTAGGCCTTGGTGTTCCCTGATTTCCCGCAGCAGTTCCACAGGGATCTGCTTCCACGTCGGACGTCGATCTGGTTGTGGGATGTCAAGAGGAGATGTTGAAGTAACGCTCCCGGTGCGGGAAGATGCTAAACTACTATGAGTAGAGTCGATTCCATTTTCATGGGATGATAACTGTTTATACGCTTGTTCTTCCGGAGAGGCTGATAATAGGCTAGAAGAAAACAGGGGCTGGGAAGTAGGAGGAGCAGACTGAATGCCAGGTCGGTCACTAGAGGCCGGAGATCTTCCGCGTTTAGTAGCCGTAGAAGACCGCCTCGACTCAACATTGCGAGCTTCTCTATCTCTACCTGCATGGTCACCGTGTCGATCGTCTCTCTTCTTACGCTCCGGTGACGTAGCTGTATTCTCCTTGAACAATCCCAGATAGTGACTCGACTTCCGGCTTCGTACATTGGTGGCCAGCTCCGCATTTGCTAGGCTAGCTTCGATTGACTTCTCAACGCGAGGTTGCCGGCCTTTGCTGGAGCTGCGAGTCCCAGTACGGTCTCGCATTGCTTCGTTAATGGCTTGAGAGGATTCATGGTAAGAGTTGGAAGGGGTGTCATCATCGTCATCTTCTTCGTGGATAGTAAAGTGCTGGTCGGGGATAGTCGACGCATCCGCCGGTTTAACGGCAGCCGCGGCGGCCATGCGAGTAGATAGATTGGTTTCTGCTGTATCTGATGTACTAAAGGCCTTCGCTCGAGACATTCCAGCCTGAAACCGATGATTAGATGGATAGTCGGCGGTCGATGGCGGGGGGGTGTCCCGACGGCCAGCGACGGCGAGCATACCGCTCGAGCGAGTCCCGGCGCGGTTCCTCAGGGAAGCAGCGGCCGGCTGGAAAGAAGGAGGAGATGAGCGCTGGTCCTTCCGCACAGCGTCCTTCGAGACGGCAGAAGGAGCGCTGCCATCTTGCGCGCGGGGCAACTGCTGCTGATGCGGCGACACTTGCTCGGCACTCCGTCCGGCCTGGTCTTCTCTGAGGCTGGCCTGGGAAGAGTGTCGACGAGAATGGTGCGGTATACTATGTGGTACTTTACTGGACTCTCTGACAGGCGAGTTTACATCGCTCTCCGCAGGTAGGTAGTGAGTGGCGAATATGCTCTCCCGCTCAGACAATTGCGGGCTATGAGGTCGATAGGCGGTGGTAGAGGGGCGAATCTGCTCAGCAGGCGTAGTACGGGTGCGTTTAAGAGAGAACGAAGAATTGGAGGGAAGAGAGGGCTTTATCCATGGCGTGCGGGGAGGAGACGGAGGCTGTTGGGCCTGGACAGGGGAGGTGGATCGCTGGCTCTTCTTATTATTATTGCTCTCATTGTGGCTAGCGAGCACGGCAGCCGGGGACGAGCCAACGTGGTCGCCGTGCTGCAGGCGTGACGCCGAAACGTGCTGGCGCTGGCTGGGCTGCGCACTCGAATCATGTTGGGCGGATGGAGCAGGTGTCACCAGGGCTCCAGATGGGGAATCAGTAGGAGCGGGAGAGGAGCTGGACATGGGGAGGACATTGGTCAAGCCGGGATCGGGCAATGTTGGGATACAAGGATGCAGGGGACTGGATATGCGGTGAGTGACAGTATCGTGTCGTGTCTGGAGGAATATGTGGTTGATGAGTTAGTATGGGGAGATAAGATGTTGGAGATAGAGAAGAGAAGGTGTGAGTGGTGGTGCGTGGCGGCAGGGCGGTGGGCGTGGTGTTTACGGGTGTGCGTGGCTGGACCGGGATATGACACCATCCGTCCCCTTTTTTGGATCTTGCAGTCAAACTGAACATATCATTTACTTCTGCGCTCGAGACCGCTTTACTGGCTTACGCGCTCTTCTTGGCCCGATTGATAGTCATAGAAGGATTTTAATCCAGGCGGTCGGGCTCGGGACTTTCGGATTATACCTTCCTATACAGGGCACACCAAGGTCCCCAGGGGTTTTCTCTTGATCATCTCATGTCAAACGCATTGCTATGTCAAACGCATCTCCTCAAATACTTCAATAACCTTTGTCCTCTTTAGCCGCCGTGCAAGCGACAGCGGCTTTCTCCCGAAGCCATCTCGCAAATCAGTCCTAGCTCCATGCCGTAGAAGGAAACGCACGACATCTTCCGGCGGATCTGCCTCTGGAAGATTCCGGATATTATATGCTCCCTGGATGGCACAGTGAAGCGCGGTGCCTATCTTCTCCTCTCTGGACCGAGGTACATATATCGGTTTCGTAAAAACCTCGTTAACATCAGCCCCAAGATCCAGCAATTTTTCAATGTTACAAATTCGCCGATAAAAGGCCGCATTCTTAAGAGCGCCGCTCTGCCGAACAGAGGCGCCATGTTTTTTGAATAGATCGATAATTTCCGGGCTCTGCCATTCCGCAGCCAGGCCCAGGATGCTGTCACCGCCTATGAATTTCTGATTGACGTTTGCACCTTTGCGCACGATTAACTCGACTACTTCCGGGCTCTTGCAGATGGCACATTTGAGTATGGTCCAGCCTCGCCCGACGAGCTGATCGGGGCTCATCGAGTATTGAAAGAACACCTTGAAAACAGCAAGCGGATCCGACCCATCTATGGCGGCGAATATAACTCCATCCTCCATTGTGGGCCAACGGCTCTCTTGAGACTCTATTTCTGCATCTGATACATATGCCGAGGGAATGGGAGTAGACGGGGACCACGGGCTGGAAGGATTCTGCCGGACGCATTCAGGCGCTTTGTTGAAGAGGTAGCGCACTATTTCTGCCTGGCCCTTTTTGGCGGCACATTGAAGCAGATGGAAGACTGTGGGATAAGAGCATAAATTGTAGTTTCTCTCCCTTGCCTCTTCGCGGCAGGACTGGAGAGTCTGGATATCGCCCGTTTCGCAGGCTGAGATGAGAGTGGTGACAAAGTCATCACTTGCATCAACTGCTGTCCCGATTCTTATCAGCATCAAGACATTCTATTAAGTCATCTCTAGATCATACCTTTATCGCCCATTGCAGACATAAACAGGATTTATCTCTCCTAAAGCTAGTATTATGCCAAACAGCATATCTAGGTACGTTATGGATGCTCTGTTGTGTATTTATGACGTACACTCTTGGCCCTCATTGGGTACCATGGAAGGATTGTTTCTAGAACATAATTGCATAGTCCTTCTTCATAATGATAGATGTCTATATTGTCTCATTGGTAGAATGTGAGGTATCTTTATTCGATACACCCTATAACGCTTGATGTAACAGCATCAAAGAAAAATGACAAGCATGCCTACTCCAGGAAATAAACAAAACAGGAAGAAGCCGTCAGTAGGAAAGAGACAGCAATGTTGTACTTGAATAAAAAAGAGATAATATCAACAGCCATATCTTTCCATAATAGCTCTGAACGAGGGATCCTGCAGAGTCTGCGATGCGGTCAGGCGTTGTTCTGGGCAGTAAACAAATCCTCTAGATAGGACAGAATGGACAAGTTCTCGCTCGCTTGGGTCAGCATCAGGACGAAAGTAAGCAAGTGTTGCTGCAAGATTGGAATCCGGATCAGGCTTAGTCCCTTGATCATACCACGAATCCAAGGCATCTTCAGGCCAGATGTAATGCCCTTTCCATTGCTCAGGCAGTGGACCCAGCTGGTTAACCAGAGCAGCTATTATCCCACCATTAATTCCAGAGTGGAAAGGTGGAAAGCCAAGGTAAAGTCTTGCAAAAATAACCATATAGCTCCACATATCACAAGCGAAGCTAGGATCTTTTCGATGAAGTCGATCTGGAGAGCAAAATGCCATGGGTGGGCGACCGTCCGTCTTAGGATCACCAAGTCTCATGGCAAGACCAAAGTCCCCAAGATAGAATTCATCTGTGCGCAGGTTCTCGGGGACCTTAATAGGTGATACAAGCTCCCCCTGCTTGGGTAGGTCAACAAAAGGTATAACTCGCTTGAGTGGCCGACCAAGTACTTCGTACTTAGCACTCCGGTGGAGGTTGTGAAGTGCAACCATTCCCCACATGCAGTTCCTCTCATTTAGGTCTGGAGATGTAAACTATCAGAAGAGTAAAACATCATAGAAAGAGAGGGTGGAGAGCTCCGAGAGGAGAGTTCACTCACCACGGTGTACAATCCCGGCACTATGTAGACTCTCCAAGGCCTCTACTAATTGCTTAGCAGCGGACATGCGTTTGGCTATGGGGACGTTTTTCGAAGTAATATAGTCAAGACACGGGCCCTTCAGGGGAAACACAATAACCCTGTGGTTGGTGCCAGGAAGCAGAAAGGTTGTTATATATGTTACAAGACGAGAGGTGTTTGGGACAGTCTGGAGGATAATATCCTGCATGCGGATTTCTCTGTCCCCCTGGCCTGAAACCATAACTTTAAGAGCCACATCTTTCTTTTCCTGGAGATCATGGGCCATCCAGACAGTGGAGAATCCACCAGCATCAAGTTTATGCTCAATTAGGTATCTGCCACCAAGCACTTCTCCGAGGCAAATAGGATAGTAAGCATGAGGTGTCTCCTTAACATCATACCGGTGCCACGGCTCAACAACTTCTTCAAGGTCAGTTTCCTCGTCCCAGTTGCTTACAAAATCGCCAAAATCCGTTGTGTCATCGCATTTTGGGTGCTGAGATGTTGCTTCTGGTGCCATTGTGTCCTGTGTGTCATCCAGGAGATCCATGTTTATCGATGGAAGCGCGCGCGTGAGAGCTCGCGGATTTAGTGTCCGCGAAGGACAAACCGGATAAATAAAGCCGCTCAGTGGAAAATAATACACAAAAGAATGTTCTTCCAGTAAAAGCCAACGAACTTGGATGCGATCCCGCTCCACAGGGCGCTAGCGAACAGTCCCAAGGAGAGACAAGTTGGAACCAAGGAGCTCGACTCGGGCAGTCGCGCGGACAGTGGAGAAAAACGAGAGTTTGTGACAGCTCGGCGTGGAGCTCAACCAAACGCCGGCGCCGCAACCTCCAAGCATCGTGTGTCCTGGCTGTGGCTCAGCAGCAAACGCAAGCTAAAAATATGCCAGGCAAGGTAAAACAAACGTCCCGGGGACGCGGAATGTGAGAGATCTCTGTCGGCTGCGGTTGCTTCCTCACAACAAACAGACGCAATCTGCGAACAAGGGATCCCTCACCGCCTGAATGCGGATGCCGAATTGCTGGCCTTTGTATCCAATCAACCTCGAACGTGCGCTCGTTCGGGTGTTTCTCTGGTGGTTTTGCTGGAATAGCTCTGTGCGTGGGCTTAAGATCGATGTCATGCCCCTAAAACACACGGCCCGAGGAGGACCACAAGAACAAATGGAACACCACATATCCGTTCCAATATTAGGGACACCCGGGACATCATATTTCTTAGTTTTGAGTGTCATATATACAGTGTAGCATAACAGGGCCGGTTGATCCAGCAGTATTCCGTCATGCATTCCAAAGTACCAAGGGTGACTAACACAAAGGGCTGTCACCGGACATTTCAAACATAAAGAACTTTGCAAAGACAACTTTGTCAACACGGACCGATTGACATTGGAGAGCCAGCACAAAGATCCACATATATCTTTGCCAAAACAACAACATGGGCGAAACCATACTCGAAGACTCCTTTATCCAGGAGGTCCGCCGGCTGAGGGCCGCTTACCTGGAGAAACGGGACAGCACCAATCTTTGTCCCCCAATCGGTCGGCCAACTGTTGACTTATCAGTGGACATGATTGATGGTATCACCTACAGCACCTTTTGGTACGAAAATAATGGTGAAGGTGAAGGCGGGGTGGGTTATAGCCAGTGCATTCGTTTGGCTAGCTTACCAAACACTCTTTCTGGCGACATCCTCTGTCTACGCCAGAACCTGCCATCCCCACTGCTAAAGGGAGGCAACTTTGAAATTATCGGTGATGAAGTACGCGCTCTGGAGAATGCTCCTCCACTTCCGCCAGAACTAGAAGACGACTCCGAGGGCCTTTCAGATATTCTAGCATCACTTCCGGTGGTGGAAGTTGATCCTAGAAAACATTCCATCAAGAAGGGAAATTACAAGAGTGAGGTCCAGAATCTGCTCAAGTGTCAGGGTGGATCCTGCCCAGGAGTGGTGAAATCTGATCACATTGTCCAGCTGCTTGGGAAGTCATCCAAGGGTGAGCTGGTGTTCGAGAAATTCAACACCTGGACCCTGCTAGCAGCATCTGTCTATACACTTGCTCAGTACAAGCGCTGGATCCTACAGCTAATCTCCGGGCTGAAATATCTGCATTCGCTTGGGATAATCCATCGCGATCTTCGCCTATCCAACATACTCTTCTCCTTTGATTCTTCTCGCCTGCTCATCTGCGACATCGAGTCTCGCTGGGGAAGGCGGCTGGCACCCGAAGTTTCCCGCGACCCTGATGAGTTAGAATCTGGCTGGACTGAAAAGTCGGACATCTACGACTTGGGCATTCTGATTACGCACATGATTTACGGAAACAACCCTCTGACAAACGAGGTTGAACTGCCTGTTCCGTATCCCTTAGATGCCATTGTGGCCGTTTGTACCCGCTACGTACCTGAGAAACGCCCGAGTCTAGATGAGCTGTACGCCATGGTAGATAGGATCATCGCATGATATTCAGTCTGGAGAATATTGGTGTGGGTGAAGAAGACCGATAGATGGCATAGATGCAGTATATTGCTTGGATGGACCAAAATAAGGGAAGTTGTCAGAAAGGTGGTAATGCATAGATGAATGCAGGCCCGAAGGCTAATATATCGAAGTTCTACATAGCTCGCCTTCTGCAATTAAGCTTGCTGCTGCGCTTCTGCATTCAACAGAAAGTGCGGAGACTGATTGCTCAATTCATTGTAAGCTGCAAGGTAATTATATTATACTTTCTTAATTGAATGATTCTCATCACTCGTAAAGTAACGAGCTGGAGGAGCATCAACGGCATAAGCCTAGGTAACCATCTTTGAATACCTGTGTACCTGTCGGTAACCTCCCATCCACTCAATGGGAGGGGAACGACGATTAGCTCAGAACATCACCGTTTCCAGCGTTCTCACAAATAGTCAATCGAAGCTGCTGGAGGTTTGTTTTAAGGTTGCTCATCACGTGGGATTGCCGCTTACCTAAGTCGATCAAGCCTGTCCCGTGACAAGTACATCAACAACATCAAGAAGACCGAGAGCAGTCGAAGCGGAACTGCACAAACAGCTTTTATATACACCAAGGCAGGTGTTGAAGCACGTATCTTGTGGCTACCCAGGTACTGGTGGGTGTTTTACGGACACCCCTGGTGTCATGTCCGCTGAACAGTCTCGGAGTGATTCGCCCTCGGGCCAATCAGTAGCCTCGAATGGGGTACTGGACGATGACAACTCCGTGCTCGGAGGAGGGTTGACGGTAATCTTGAAGATATGTTAGCAGATGCTGAACTATGCTGATATGCCCCATAGTCCCGACACATCGAGGCATTTGGCCGTAAAGTTACCATGACAGCTGGTCACCTTATGGGCCCCATGAACGATCCGACCTCGGTAGCCCACTATCAAAACGCCATGAGCGATATACACCGTGAACTGCGCCGCCCGGCGACACAACGGAAGGTATTCTCCTTCACCCAGACAACGCCCACTGATCTCGTCCGCTCAAAACTCTCCACCTCGGAGATCCAATACCGCGCCCTCTCCTCTCTTCCCGATGAGTTACTCGCCAACCTCCCCGAGGACACCAGCTCATATTCTCTATTCCAGGGTTTTCAGGCCTCAATTGAGAATGACCATGAACATAGAAAAGCGCACCGGAGGCGGAGCTCGTATGGACAGAAATTATTGAATGAGGCGGGGACGAGTGCGGGCGCGTTGCCGCCGGCTATATCGTTTTTGAAAAAGGAGCGAGATGGATTGAACCACCGGCTGGAAATGATGGGGGTGCGGAAGAATATGTGCAGTGCGGAAATTCATGAGATTGATAATAAGATCGCGAATTTGCATAGTATGCGGAAGATAGTGCTGGATCGGTTGGCGGGGTTAGAGACAGATGAGGCAGATTTGGAGCATGAATGTAGGCTGTCCCAATGTTATGGTGGTTCCATCTTGGATACTAATATAGGTGTGCTAGTGGTACAATTGGATAATAAATTGGAGGATATGGAAGAAAGGCTAGACGAGAAGGAAACGCAACCGAACACACCCCGCACGACTGAGGCTACTGATGCAACGCCGGATTCCGACGCTATGGATGCTTCGTTTATGTCTGAATCTATATACGAAAAGCTCCCGACACCATCTCCGAAGACGTGGAGACATAAAACAACAAGTACGTGGTCGATGATGTTAATCCTATGCTAGATATATACGCTGACATTGACGGGATAACAGGAAAGCGATCGACCCCTGTTCTACACGGCCATTTCGAGCCAGGTTCAATGATTAAAGAATTACAAGCGCACAATGATATAGTAACAGCCTTGGACTTCGATGTCCCGTTCGGGACTATGGTTACTGCTGCTCTGGACGATACCGTACGAGTATGGGATCTCAATCTCAGTCGATGCATGGGTTTCCTAGAAGGACACCATGCTTCAGTCCGTTGTCTCCAGGTGGAAGATAACCTCGTGGCTACTGGTTCAATGGACGCATCTATCCGACTTTGGGACCTCAGTCGAGCCAAATACGCACCAAAGAATAATCGAATCAGCAAGGAATCTGAAGCCGAAGAAGAAGACGACGAGGACGCCCTAGGCTTCGAGGACCCGGAAGCTGCCCCTCCAACACCGCCTCCCTCAAGCATGGAAGATTGCCCCCTTTTCTCACTCGAAGCACACGTCGACGAAGTCACCGCCCTGCACTTCCGCGGCGACACTCTCATATCGGGGTCCGCGGACAAGACCCTCCGACAATGGGATCTGGTTAAAGGGCGATGTGTGCAAACCCTGGACGTGCTCTGGGCTGCCGCGCAAGCGTCCACTCTCAGTTCTACGACGGATACTCAATGGAGACCTACCGGACGGGCGGCTGATGCCAGCGCGGACTTCGTGGGTGCGTTGCAGTGTTTTGATGCGGCGTTGGCGTGCGGGACGGCCGATGGGATGGTACGGTTGTGGGATTTACGGAGTGGGCAGGTTCATCGTAGTCTGGTAGGGCATACGGGCCCGGTTACATGCTTGCAGTTTGATGACGTGCATCTTGTTACTGGCAGTCTTGACCGGAGTATACGGGTGAGTTTCACCCATTATGAACACCGGGGTGCAAACTTTCTTTTCTGGATCATCTTTTTGCTAACTGTCTGCACAGATCTGGGACCTCCGCACAGGCTCGATATTTGACGCCTATGCCTACGACAACCCAATAACGAGCATGATGTTCGACGCGCGCCGGATCGTGGCTGCAGCCGGCGAAGACGTCGTCAAAGTGTACGATAAGACGGACGGGCGGCATTGGAATTGCGGCGCGGGTGTGATGGCTGAAGAGCTAGGGGAGAAGCCGGCGACGGTCGAGAAGGTAAGGATTAAGGATGGGTATCTTACGGAGGGGAGGAAAGATGGGACGATCGGGATTTGGACTTGTTAGATCTAGGTCTACGTCCTTGTTTAGTGGCCGTCTGATGTATTCTAACCACCTAAATGTCGCGCAGGCATAAATGCCCCGTGTATATAGGACCATGTACAAATACATATACTATAATCTTCATCTTTCATCTGTCTCTAGTACTCGTGCCCCTGCTATGTATAGGTAAGCTCCCTATCTAGGCGTTGCGGATAAAGGATAGCGTGCGTCGATTTAAAATAGGATGGACGGCCGGCCATGCGGTATCAGTGCCACATTACACAATGGAACAACGTCGCGGAATCTCCAGTGACGTGTCCTTGATGTATGAGATCAGCGTGAGGGTATATGGTTGGAACTGGGCTGCCCAAGCTAAGTTCGCTTGATAGGATTCAGAGAGGCTGTATGCGAGCTCGGATATCCGAGACAAAGGCTTCACTAGCTAATAATGCCGTGAATGTAAAAGGTTTACCTGGAGAGCTCCACAACAGATTGTAATACACTATAATCTTCCTCTCTTCACTACTTTTCCCCTTATATCTTTATAGACACCGTTCACCGCCTTTAAAAGCGATGGTCACATGACTCTTATCGATAAGCCGTTTTCAGTTTAGCGCCCCCTCGTTGATTTATTTTTTGGTTGTTTCGGTGGAAGCATTGGGACTTGTCCGCCAGATTCTCTATTACTGCAGCTATTTTCTCTTATTTGAGGCCATCATGGTCAAGCGTAAGCAATTGAAGGATGGGGACGTGGAGATGGGGAATACCAAGCGGGCGGGTGAGGGGGACAGCGGGAGTGACGACGTGAGTGCTTCCTATATATATCCTCACTCGAGGCTCATAGGATGCTGCATCCGCTCATTGGAAGCAGTGTATAACCGTATATTTAAATTACTAACATGATACTATACAGGACCTTGACCTCGTAAACGTTGAATTCGAATGGTTCGACCCGCAGCCCGCCGTTGATTTCCAGGGCCTCAAGATCCTCCTGCGCCAATTACTCGATAACGACGCGCAACTGTTTAACCTCTCCGAGCTCACGGATCTGATCCTGTCACAGCCATTGCTGGGTTCAACGGTGAAGGTTGACGGGAATGAGACAGATCCATATGCGTTTTTGACTGTGCTTAATTTGGACACTCATAAAGTAAGGTCTATATATACCTTAGCTGTTTATACTTCACTATTCTAACTACTTCCATGCAGGATAAACCCATAATAAAAGACCTAACAAAATACATCCGCGACAAATCCTCCACCTCACCACCCCTCAAACCCCTCCACGACACAATCTCCCAACCCAGCACGCCCGCAATCGGGCTAATTTTAACCGAGCGGCTCCTGAACATCCCCTCCGAAGTCGTCCCGCCAATGTACACCATGCTCCTCGAAGAGATGCAATGGGCGCTCGAAGAAAACGAACCGTACAACTTCACACACTACCTCATCCTCTCCAAAACATACGAAGAAGTATCCTCAAAGCTGGACGAGGAGGACGACAGGCCGCAGAAGAAGAAAAAGAAAGACGCGAAGGAGAAAGGGGAGATGTTTTATTTCCATCCGGAGGACGAGGTGTTGGCGAGACATGCGCTTTGTTCTGGGAGTTATGAGTATACGTGTTTGAGAGAGGAGGGGCATTCGGATTCGAAGAGGGCGTTTCAGGAGTTGGGGATTAAGCCGAAGGGGCATATGGTTTTTATTGAGAAGGGGAAGTTCGAGGAGGCGGTTAAGGATGTTACAGAGTATTTGAAACCGCCGGTATAAGACCTGATGTAGTTGGTATTGCTGTAGATGTGTCTGGTATCTATGGATTGAATGCATGCTATCAGCTTCGCTGTCGCTTTCCTTCCTTCTATATCTAAATTAAACACTGGGCATAGATCGTCGTAAGGTCGGCTGGTTTCCTCTCTATTTAATTCTCCCACTCGGTCCCTTTCAGTCGCTGCATCAGGTATTCCACCTCCACGATCTTGGTCATAGGGATCACGCTGTCCTGTAACCGAGTCAGCATATACCTAAAAGATACACAATTTAGAAAGTAAAATACCTTATACATAGCAACAACAGCCTCAACATTAATCTTCTCATTCCCCATCTGCGGATTAGACGGATCAGTCCCGTACGTCCTAGCCTTCAGCCTCAACCTCTCCAACACCTTCCTCTCCACGACCTTATTCGTAATAGCCTCATCTATCCCCTCTCTATCGCCCTTCTTAATAAGCTCGACAAACCGCTCCGTCTCAGCGCGGAACTTCGACTCCGCCACGAACTTGCCAAAATGGATCCGTCGTGACAATGCCTGGAGACAGCTCACGTCACACGTAGCACTGGAGCCGTAATTCTCCTGCGCCTCGCCGCGATCCTCGCGGTCGAATTTCTTACACGCCGCGGGCAGGATCTCATTAATATATCGGGACTTTATAACGGCGTTGACGTTGACGTTGTTCGGGTGCAGGATCTGCGGGTAGCTTATGGGCTGCAGAATCGGGGTTTCGAGGGCATCAGGGAAGAAGGGGTATTCGTCGGGAGACTGGTAGCGGCGTATGCGGGACTGGAGCTTCTCTTGTTCGCGGAGCATCCAGTCGAGGAGGGAGAGGGAGGAGTTGGGGATCTTGACGCCGGAGGGTTGGTAGATGGTTGCGTTGAGGGGAAATTGGGCGCGCTCGATTAGGTGGAAAGTTATTGTGTCTTCCAGGCGGCTATTTGGCATATTAGAGTGGTGTTATTGCATTCGTGGTATAGCTTTGTGGGTTATATGTATGCCCAAGTGTGAGTATCTATGAGGGGCAGGGAAACAGCGTAGAGGGGAGATACGATACGCACATCAGTTGAAAGCGGATGTTGTCGAGATCCAGGGCCTTGGAGGCATCAGACAGGTCTATAGCTGTGTCCATGTTGGCTGTAAAAGCGCAGAGATAGTTACTCGGGTGTACAAGAGAAGAGAGGGACAGATGCAGCAGGGTATATGGGCTGAGCGCATCCAAGAGCAATGGGAACAAAAGAACAAAAGAAAGGAATCACAGCTAGGATGCAGTGGAACACCGGCAATTGAATGTTCAGGAATAAAGGACTGGATGTCTCAGACAGTGTTCTCAGCAATTAACTGATATTGAATTGGATGAAGAAGACGAGCGGATAAAGAGTTTGCAGAGAAGGCACCCAGTGTCCTATTGATGCCTATTCTCTGGGGGTGATTAGTGACTGCTAGGCATACCTTGGGCATCTTTAGGCTTCAACATAGCTATTTCTTAGGCACTCCCTCAGTAACTCACCCCTAATCCAACCCTAAGCCACCCCCCAAGACAGTGACTGCCCCCCAGACAAACACCACCACCTCTTTGTCTCTTTGACATCAACTCCTCCTCTTCTTTCTACTACACTCCTCTCTCTCTCCTCTACACACTACACCTACACCTACACCTACACCTTCTCATGCTTTTCGTCTCCTCTCCGCTCAGCTAGACCACTCTAGCACATCCCACTATCTCGCTCGTTTCATCTTTCCTGCACAATCGCAATCATGGTCCGTCGCAGCTCCACGTCTCGGAGATCTGCCTCGCGAGACTCACGAGCCGACCCCTTCCAAAGCCCATCCTTCGCTACCTCTGCCGCTGCTACTCGCAATAACAATGCAGCATCCGCAGATCCAGACTCAGAAGTCTACAATCCCACTCTGCCAGACGTCCGCACTCAACAGTCGTTCGCGTATGGCTCGACAAAGACCCCGCTTCTCCCGCGTCAACTGGAGATGGACCCGTCCATGGGCGTCGCTGAGATGGCGGAGACTCTTGATTCAGGACTACGACATGCTCAGGAACGCGATCTCGATACCATTGAAGAAGAAGAAATGCCAGAGCCCCAGATGCTCACGCGTTCAAAGCGAAGGTCCCTGAGTCGTGGCCTTGGTTCCCGCTCTGTCCGCTCTGTCACGGGCAGTGTTTCCCCTGCTCCTCCTCCTAGACGTCTGCCGCGTGCGAGATCCCGACAAATGACTCCCGACGAACAGCTCCTGGAGTCTCTGCGTGAAGCCTCCGAAGAGTCTGACCCGCCGTCTCCTGCGCCTGGGAACTCGACTGTCGAGGACTCTAGCCTTAGCTGGATTATTGAGCGCAACGTCAATCCGGTTATCCGCAATCCATACAGTACCAACATTACGCGCCTGACAAGCTCTCGTCGTTCTTCTTCTGTTGCCGCTGTGGAACATGCCGTTGAAGAAGAGAAATCGCGTCCCTCTTCCCGCGCCCAGTCTCTCCCTGCCCCATCTCTTCAGGCCCCTGTTGTAAACCCTGCTGTCAACAACTCTACTTCTGAAATTGTCGAGCAGATTCGAGAGGTTGGCGCTTCTGCGAAACAATCTATTTCCACTGCTATCAACACCATAGCTGATACGAGTGCGCAATTGACCTCTACTATTCCTGTTGAGAATCACGAACGCCGCAGAGGTTCCATCAAGTCAGCTCTATTCTACCTTATGACGGTGTTTTTAGCCAGTCTTGCAGCGTTTGGAACATACACTTTCCGTGACCAGATCAAATCTGTTCCCCTGGAGATTCGCAACTCTCTTCAAATTTACGCTGGCAGGTCTGCCTCGCTCCCAATTGATAGCTCCTCAGTCTATACGGAAGCTTTCACTCGTTTCTCTGCGTCAGTCGACAAGCGACTTGCTGATATGGCTAACGATGTTGCGTCCCTGAAGAAAGAGTGGGACAGGAGACTACCACATCTCCAGCAGTTCATGCACCCGACCAACGACGACCCGTTGTTCCCGCCAAAGGTTAACTTCCTATCCCAAGCTACAGGCGCGCGGATCGATCCCACAATCACCAGCCCAACGAAAATTTGGCTCAAGGGATTTTCCTCACGCTTGGCGACTGTTTGGTCCGGCATCCCGGTTGACCGTGGACCACATGTTGCCCTTCAGGACTGGCATGAAACCGGAGATTGCTGGTGCGCAGCACAGACACCCGACGGGATGACTCAAATGGCCGTTCTACTTGGTCGACCCATTGTCCCAGAGGAAGTCATCATCGAACATATCCCCCGCGGCGCAACGCTGGATCCCACCTCCGCACCCCGACACATGGAACTATGGGTCCAGTACATCAACACTTCTCCCCGGCGATCCCGATCAAACTCAAACCCGTCAAAAGCATTCCCCTCCCCCGCCGCATCTTTCGCCTCTCTCCGCGACACCATCATGAACACATTACACATGACATACCCCTCCGAATCTCCGGACGCGTACTCTGACGACCACTACCTGGGCTCGTCTTTCTTCCGTGTGGGGAAATGGGAGTACGATATCAACGCGAAGAACCATATCCAGCGCTTCGATTTAAACGTCGTCATGGATCTTCCCGAGGCCAGGGTCGGCAAGGTCGTCGTGCGTACGACGGGGTCGTGGGGCGCGAAGCATACATGTCAATATCGCGTGAGGCTGCATGGACACCTTTGAATGAATTTTTCTTAAGCACTTCACATCACATCTTCCTGATCATGTTAGTTCAGCTGTCGTTTGAGGCGTTCTTTTTTTTTTGCTGGATTATTCAGAAAGCGATGGCGCGTTTTAGCGAGCGAGATCTAGATCTTGTCTCTCTGCATGGGTATTCTTCTCCGTTTTTACAAGACGGTTCATTTTCGGCGTTTATTTTGTCATGTTGTTTGTTAGCTTGTTCGTTTCCCTTGTGGGAATACCGCCGTCGGCGAACCCGGGTACCTACCTATTCTTAGGTAGGTATACCTGAGGGTCCCGCGGTGTGTATTTGATACCCCTTTTCCTCGCTGTTTTGCCTTTTTTGATTCCCTTTTTTTTTCCGCATTCCAAGCGCTGGAGTTGGCGGTGAAAATGGGGTTTTTTATTTTTTCATTTTTTTTTTTTAATTATTGTCCGGCTGGAAATGAGAAATGGATATCACGGAACGTTTTATGGGATTCTTTGGTTTCGTTTTATTTGCATCTTACGAGCGGTTTTCTGTTTTGTGTACTTGCTTGGGAAGACTCGTTTTTATCTGGTTGCTTTTTTTGACTCGCGGATACCTACGATAGAACGTTCAAATCGTTGTATCCGACTTTTATTACCGCTGGAAATCAACAGTTAAGGCGCCCTGTATGTGAAAACAAGAAGCACACGGGTCATGACATATAATATGCCAGCACAACAGCAAATCCCGCAATCACAGTAGCGTTCACCACCACCAAACCAAATACCACAACAGACATGATATCAAACGGCCTCATCTCCCTCTTAAACATCCCCTCGATCTCCCTCTCGAAATTCTCCCCCATAGCAGTAAGCGAGAACTCCCTCTGAACTCTCTCCTTACCTTTCCGGCCCATGGCAGCTAACTCCGCTGGCTTCATCTCCCATAACACTTTCCTCAGAACGCCCGTCCACGCCTGCACGTCATCTTCCCCTCTTAACCAGCCCGTCTCACCGTCCACGACGGTCTCGACGGGTCCGCCGTTAGAGACCGCGAGAACAGGTAAGCCGGCGTGCATGGCTTCGACGGGGACGATGCCGAAATGTTCCCTGGAAGGGGTGTAAAGGAGTAAAGTGGAAGATGCAAGGAGTGTGGATTTGAAAGCCGAGGGGACAGAGAGGAGGAAGAGGATGTCTATGGAGGCGGGGATGGAGAGGGCTGAGATGGCGGTTGTGCAGGTTGTGCTTGTTAGGTTGAGGGATGAAGAGAGGGAGAGGAGTTCTTTGTGGTAGCTGACGTTTTCGGGGATGCGGTTGTCGTAACCGCCTGTTCCAAATAATGAGTATAAAGAAGTCCGGGCATTATCCTGAAAAGGTTGGATGAATGACTTACCAGCAATAACTAATCTCGTCCCCTTCCTCCCTTCTTCTCCTAGCGCATGATACGCCCGGATAGCTAGGCCGATGTCCTTCTTCCTCTCGAACCGGTTTATACTAAGTAAGACCTTCAAGCCTCCACAGAGCTTATCTCCCGGTACAATTGCCTCCTCTCCGTCCCCAGTTTTACCTTTCTTCTTCTGCTGCTGCTTCTGCTTCTCTGAAGTATCAACGCACGGATACACAACGCTCACATCTCCCAATGACCGGTCCCCAAACACGCTCTTGACGACACCCCTCGTAAACTTAGAATTTGCAACGACTTTATCCGCTGCACCTATCGCCCAGCCCTCGAACCTGTCAAAGGGGACACGGTAGCATGTCTTCAGGAGTCGGAAGAAGGACCCGCCTTCGTCCCGCCGGGCAAGCAATTGGTCAGGGAAATGGCAGTAAAAGAGCATTCGTTGTCTTCTCCGTCGGATATTTTTCCTCCCATTATTTGTAGAAGCTGTAGGCACAGAATCTAGCAGTCGTGGGCCGAGCAGTTTAAGAATTGGGACGCAAGCGGGGACCTGGTCAACAATGAATACATCCTCCTCCATATCATCTTCCCCTTGCTCATATTTTACATCACCCTTCTTTTCCCCCTCCTTTCTCTTTCTATCCCTCAACTCCGCCCCTCTCTCCCTTAACAACTCCCCCGTAAGCAGCACCTGTCTCAAAAGCGCGAAAACAACCACAAATCTCCCCCGTATACTAGCCGGAAATAACCAATCCCCTCTTACCCGTACATCAAGCGTGCCATCCCGAGCTTCCTCAAAGCAATGCGCCTTATCCCGGTATGACGTGTAGATTGTTACGCGGTGACCGCGGGATTGGAGAGAGAGCGCGGCATCGAGGATGAGTCGTTCTGCGCCGCCGATGCCTAGGTCTGGGTGGATGAAGATTATGTTTCGCTTGCGCGGGGCAGGTGGAGGCATGCTTTGTGTGTATGGAGCGCTGCGGAGGGCTGTTGGGTATTGGCTACATGTTGTTTATCTCCCTTGATGCCTTCTATCGATTTGCGGGAAGTCGTTGAAATGCGTCATGTCATGTGATCATATCTACTTCGGCTTGATTCAGGGGTAAAGAGAGAAGTCGAAGCAGAAGATTGTATGGGAAGCTGATGGACTTAGTATACAGAGGGAGAGATTCAAAAGATAGATGGTTGACACTTTATTCCAGCTACGAGAGAAGAGAAGGAAGAATAGAAAACAATCAGCCTAGCTAATGTTTGGTCTACATACTGAAAATAAACATGGCTCGAGTTTGGTATCTGTGCATTTTTGCTTTTCCGCAGAGCAGCGTTATTTATGGAAAGATAAAACGACAGGAAACATAGATAGAGAACGGACGAGAGGAGTCGAAAACATGTCAAATTCCCTAACACTTATCCAGTCTCTCCTTAAAGCAGACAGACATTCAAAACGACGTAGCAGAAGAAAGATACAGCAGGGTATACCAGGTTGTATATTCTGGAAAAAAACAAAAGCGAAAATAGAAGATAAGGAAGCTGTGTACACAGATAATACAGAACGAGGGAAAAAAAGAAAAAAGGTTCTGGGCATAAATGACATCATGAAGAAGAGAAGATTTCAAGAGGATATAAGAGAGCGTGCGTGCGGACGTTAGATCAGTCATCGCAGTATGAAACAAGAATTGTCAAAAAATAAAGTAAAGAGAAGGGGGGAGATATAACAACAGGGATATAAGACGCATAGAAAAACAGCACAGGAAGGAGAGAGCCGCACAAGCAAGGCATAAATAAGACAAGCGGGAAAAAACGACGCTAGAAAAAGCGAGATTCTTTTTTAGAAGCAATTCAGGGTACTCTTCTTCTTCTTCTTATTAATCGCATTCATCTTCTCCTCCAAATGCGCCCTGGCTGCCTCAGCCTGGCGTCTCGCATTTCGCTCCTCCTCCATGGCCTGAATAGAGAGGCGAGTCGAGCTCTTCTCGGCCCGCAACTGCGTCAACTCGTCTTCAAACTGCCACGCCTTCTTCTTCCACGCCTCCATGTCTGCTTTCACTTTGTTAGACTGTGCCTCGAGATCGCCAAGGGCTTCCTCGAGGGTCGCGGTGAGTTGTTTCTCAGCGTGGAGGTGCTTTTCGATAGTGCGGATGCGGGCTTCTTGGTCTTCGACCAGTTGCGCGTTTACAAGTTCTTTGCTCGTGTGTCGTGAGCTGGGAGGGGAAATGCTGCCGGTATTGTTTGCTGTGGCAGCGATGTTGGGGAGTGGTGGAAGAGGGATTGCGGGTGGTGGAGACGGAAGAGATGCGGCTGATGCGCTCTTGCGGAGGTTAGAGGACATTGAGCTGCTGCGGTCAGCTGGGACGCCTCCTTCGTGCTGAACGCTGCTGCGGAGTTGGCTCTGGTGGTCATTGTTAGTATGGAAATGCCATCCTAAGCCTGGTGAAAGGAAACTTACTTCAAGCTGCTCAATACGTGCCCGGTAAGACTCGATCTCTTTCTCCAGAACCCCAATCCTACTATTAGCATCCTCAAGCGCATGCGCCCTCTCTTGCTGAATGACAGAAAGGCGGTTATGATGCTGATCAAACGTATTCGTGATTTGCTCTTCCAGTTCCTCAACCAGACGAACGCTCTTGTCCTTCTCAGCATTGATCTCGTTAATCAGGCCATCTTTCTTCTTCAAGAGTTCGTCCTTCTCTTTCAGGGCATCTTCGTGGGTGGCGACTAGGTGCGCCAACTCGTTCACTTTCTCGTCGTGTTTGGCGGAGCGCGCGTTGAGTTCTGTCACTTGCTTCTCGAGCGCAGTGTGGCTCTGCTCCTTCGTATCAAGCTGCTTCAAAAGGCTCTCATTTGTATCCATGAACTCGGAGTACTTATCCGAGAAATGCTGCTTCTGCGCTAGGACTTCCTCAATCTGCTCATGAAGAGAGTTGACAGTAACAGGTGCGTTGAGAAGCGACGTCACACCGGCAAGCAGTTTCGTCAGTTCATCCTTTGACGACGAAATCTCGGTTCGTAATGCGCTAAGCGCCTCGTCATGTTGGGCGTTTGACTCTGTCAGGCGTGCCTCGTATTCTGCTGATGCGGCTGCCTTAACTGTGGTCTCTAGTTCTTCAAGTTCTTTCTTGTGTTGGTCTTGGAGGGATGAGAGCTCAGACTTGTGCGATTCGACGGAGGCGGTGTGCGTCTCGATATCACGGGTCAAATCAGCAACGCGGGTACGGTACGACTCCAATTCACCGCTATCAGCGTCTTTAGAGGTCTCGTGTTGGGTGAGTCGTTGCTTGACATCAGCCAAGGACGCAACGAGCTCAGAAATAGACGATTCTTGTGTAGTAATGGTGGATCTATGGCCTTCGATATCCCTGTTAAGGCTGTCGACAAGCTCCTGGTGCTTGGCCTTTTCTTCCTCCAATAACTTGGCAGCAGCCGCTTGGTCCTCCATAGAGGTATTACCATCCGCTAAGCTTCGCTCGCTACGCAAGGTCTCAAGGCTCGCAAGTGTAGATTCGAGCTCAGCAAGCGTCTTCTGAAGCTGGGCCTGCGAGGACTCCAATGATTCGTTGGTAGTCTTGTGCTTGCCCTCCCATTCAGACCTCTCCGCAATAGCAGCCTCAAGTTCCGCAACTGTAGCTTGAAGCTTGCTCTCAGAAGACTGCAACGAGTCCACAGCATCTTGGTGCTTCTGCTGCCACTGGCTGCTTTCGTCCTGGAGCTGAACAACCTTCTCCCCATGCGCCTGAACCTCAGCTTCTTTCTGCTCAAGTAACGCCTTTTGACTATCCAACAACTCCTTCAAACCCTGCACTTCAGCGGTCAATTCCGCCTCCCTCGCATCATGCGCCTCCTGCATCTCTCGAATCTGATTTTCATGCTGCAAAATCTGATCCCGCATCTGCGACACGACAGAGATATCCATTGGGCTCGAGCCCTGCAAACTGGATCTCTCCCTCGTCAGCCCGGATATTATAGTTGCTTTCGTCTCCATCTCCTTCTTCACGTTCTTATTTTCCGCCTCAAGGGAATGGATTCGCTCCATGCGAGAGTGTAACTCATGCATAGCCGTGTTCAGATTGAGTTCGAAGTTCTGCAACGTTTCGGGCCTGTCTTCAAATTCTTCCGAGACCAAGTTTCTCAACGAGGCCAAAGAGCGGTGCGCGCGGTCAACGGTGGCCATATTCTGACTCGTCATGCGCCGGATAACCTGCGGCTTATTATGGGTCGGCGATGTCGGACTCGCGCTCTGGTTGCGCTGAATCTGCTGTTTCAGCTCCTCGACCAGGTTCAGGGTATCTTCATGCTCAGACTGCAACTGGGCGTATTTCTGCGTCACAAGACCCATACCCTGCTGGTGCTCCTGGAGTAATTGGCGCATATTCTCCATGTTCCGGTTGGTTTCAACATCCTTAGTGTTACTCGACACATCGGGTTGGTCGATACTCCCCCTTGGGACCGAAACTTCCGGTGAGGTACAGGAATCCTCTTCCAAGCATAACTCCGAGGAGAGCGATCGCGAGGATGACGGATGTCCGCTCCCACTGCCACTGCCGTTGGTGCCCTTGAGCACTTGGACTTTCGCGTCCTCTAAAAAAGACACGGGCCGAGAGTTTGTTACTGGCGAATCGACCGCTGGACCCGGGCGGTGGCGCGCTTCATCAACGGCGTCTTGGAGCTCGGCAAGAGTGCGGAGGGCTTCCTCGTACTTTGCGTTTAGCATGTCGTACTCCCCGACTGTGGTCTCGTGCTGAATACGGAGGTCGAATAGCTCCTGTGTAACATTATCAAGCTTTTCGGCCACAAACCGCGACTGAGCAGGGCTCTGGTCGTCGTACTCCTCCTGCTGCTCATCAGCCAAACTCTCGCTCTTCTGTTTAGCTTCAGCATCCTCCAGCGTCTTGAGGCCGGAATCATCAGCAACGACTGACTCGTCGACAACCTTTTCGCCGTTTACGGGAACCTCAGGGATGTCAGCGAGATCGCCGTCGTCCGAGTCAGGAATGGCCGTTTCGGAAGCCTCGACTAGAACATCCATGGAATGAGAATGGGCTCGGGGACGAGTGGCCCTGCGGTCCCGGGGAGCAGGAGGGGGGACCTTCTTCGGCACGACATCGTCCTTTGCATCCTCGGACTTAGTACCGTTTTGTTGAATGTGGTCAAGTTCGTATAGGAGAGTGTCGAGTTTTCCAAGGCTGCGTTGGCGATCGACAACATGCTCTAGCCTGTCAACTTCGCGCTGCATGAGTTCCATGTCTTGGTCTGCTTCTGCAAGTCGCTCTTCTAGAGTCGAGATGTAGTCTTCGCAGCTAGCCTCGTTCTCCCTGACGCGGGCTATTTCTTTCCGAAGCTCGGCGATGATGGTGGAGTTCTTTTCCTCGCCTGTCGTATGGCCGTCAAGCTTGGATTCGAGATCATGCAGGTAGTTCTCCGTGTTAGCTTCGCGATCCATCATCTTCTGGATTCGAGATTGAAGCTGCGCGTTCACGGTCTCGATGTAAGCGCACTTCGTCTCTCGCTCGAGCAGGTTGCTCTCGGTAGTCGAGAGGCTCGAGCGGGTATTGGACAGCGACGATTCAAGACTCTGGATCGTCTTCTCATATTCCAGGACAACCTGCTCAACCGACTCAGCGAACGAATGCGACCGCTTCAACCTCTCCATCGCATTATCCCCGATCGCATTATGCAACTCCTCCGTGTCCCCATTGAAATCAGTCCCCTTCGTGAGGTCCGAAATAAGCTTCGCATGTCGCTGGCTCAAAGCTGTGTAACTCTCCTGAACATCCAAGAGATGGTTTTGCAACTCGACTTCCCGTTCACTCTGTCGTTCAGGTCGTTCCTGAGGTCCATTGCCGCGCCTCTCGCTTCCCTCAGCATTGCGGATCTGCTGACGTAAAAACGCAACCTCAGCCTTGAGCCTGTCAATGACTGCTTGTTTATCGCTCTCATCAGCGACTTGCTGGATTCGTGGTTTACTCTGGATAGCCCTCGCGCGCTGCGCGTATTGGACTGTATTAAGGGTCTCGCTAAGGTGAAACTCGGCCGGCGTCACACACGCAATCATATAAGTGATCGCATTCCCACCAAGAGAATCCTGCAGGAGTCTGGTGAGTTTTGAGTCGCGGTACGAAACATGAGATCCCGCCTGGCGCGACGAAAGTTGCGAGATGACTTTGCCCAAACTTGCCAATCCAGCGTTGATAGAGATACCCTCTCTAGCGCGCTCGCCTGATGCACCGGTATTCTTCAACCGTTCGCTTCCGGCCAAATCGACAAAGTGCAATTTACTATCCACCGTAACAGTAGCCTCGCTATGCGACAACGGCTCGATAGGCATACTCATTCTCTTCTCCTTGGTCGACATGTTCGCCGTCGGATCCTTCCTCTGCACTAGATTCAAACTGAATACGGCGTGCGATCGAGATGACTTGGCGTTTATGGCAGTGGCGTCTGTTTGTCGAATGGCGGAACCGAAATTCAGCGCGCCCATGAGATCTTCAAAGGAGTTAATGTCAACTTGGCGTAGGCCGGTGAGGATTATGCGGCCTTTCGTGTCTTCGCGGATTGTGACGGCGCTGCGGTCGGTTTCCGGAGTGGTGGCCGGGAGGAGCAAATCGCGGAGATGTTCGTTGTAGATCTGTAGATGTTAGAAGAGCATATATATTAGAGAAAGCAAGGGGTATCGTACCTCAACGTAAGTAGCTTTGAGTTGCCAGCTTTTATCCAAGATTCCCCGACCCCCGAAGCTTCCCTGGACGGAGTACCTCGTGGGCGCACGGATTCCAGTGGACGATGTGCGATTATGCGCAGGATTACCCGTCAACTTCTCGAACAGCATTTGTGCGGCTCTCGGGATAATCCCTAGATACGAGATCAGTAACTGACAGTTGTCTGGCTAGCGATAAAACAAAACCCACCCATCGCGCCGGTATCACTCTGCTCAGCCGGCCCAGACGTGCCCATAGTATATGACTTTCCAGCACCGGACTGTCCATACGCTAAGATAGAGACATTATAGCCTTGCATGAACGAGCTCACGCTGTCCTGGAGGTACTCCCACACGCCCTCCTGGTCTATCGATTCACTGAAGACGCGATCGAATACGAACAGCTTCCGTCCCTGCGGAGCGTCGACGGCGAGGTTTGTTTGGGACGTTACATTGGCGATGGAGCGTTGGAAACGTTGTGGAATCAATTCGAAGCCTGGGTCGGAGGGCTTTAGGGGCGGGCGGACGCGAACAGCTAGTCTTCATATTAGCATTGATTCATCTTGGAGAGCGCAAAAGTCGCGCAAAATGATTAAGAGTCTTAATGACAGTAGGGAATAACTAAGATAACATACCAACTTTGACCGCAGTCTTCGCATCCTCATCCGAAGCGCGACTACCACCGCCCTGTTTGCTGCTCAGGCTCATCCGACTGGTGCTCCTGGGCGGCCTGATCATGGCGCTCATGGGCCGCTGGATCTGACTTGGAGGCGGCGAGCCAGGCGGGGAATTGGCCATGTTGGGATAATCTTCCTCTGCCTCTTCTTCTCCTTCGTCTTTTCTCCTCTCACTCTCCCATCAACTACCCCGGACGGGTTGACGTAAGCCTAGGACTTTGCTCTCTCGGAATGAATGTAGGGATATTCGTCAGAGTCGTAATGGAGGGTGGATCATGGGGTGTGGTCGCTCGTCCGTTGTCGCGTTAAGGAGCAGAAAACGAGAGATAAGAAAGCCACGAGGGAGCGACCGATTTGATTTTCCACGAGGCAGAAGGACGGAAAAAAGAAAAAGGACAGGAGAGAATGGAACGTTCAGTCTGGAGCGTCTCCCCCTATTTCGCGAAGAGACGATCGGCTAGCGCACAGGTTCGGTTCGGTTTTAGTGGAGCGACGAGGTGGACGGGAGGAGAGGCTGTGGCTGGCGTCCGATTGATGGAAAGTCAAACAGTGAGAGGCAGGACTCTTGGGACCGTGGCATGTATGGGTATGAAGTCAGGAAAAGAGAGAAAAGGCGAGGGATACTCTGCTCTGTTGTGGGATGTCGTGAGGATTTCCCGAAAGAGAACAGCAGAGGCGGTGGCCGGTCTTCTAGTATACTACCGCCAGCTGTGCGACTGTCGAGGCACTGGATTCTTGATTCGTTCGGAGATCTAGTTCAGTCCATCGAATGCTCAGAGACCATTAATTAAAATCAGGCCGTGAGAATCCAGAGCACAGCAGGATGCTACAGCATATGCGTCGCAGCTACAGCCAGTCGACTCTCCTCACCCTACAGGGCAGCTTACAATCACTGAGCTTGGGCCGAGCAGACGTATTTCTCCATCTACATCACTAGTATACTCCTAAGCCGAATGCTTGTTCCGCTTGTTCCTGAGCAATCCCCTGTGCCTGAGCCAGTACCACGGATATGTGCTGTCTCAGGAGCTCCTCTGAACCAGAGTCTGATATGGTGGCAACAGTCTCCGCACATGAATTCTGGAGTAATAAGCAAGGGTATTATGATCGATATATATAAGAAGACTCTTGTCTGTGATCTATCAAGACTTCAACACACATCGATTTCAACTCACTAGTAGAAATTATGCTATAGAACAACCCGACAACACAACCTCCTGCGGTGAATATCCTCTGTATTCCTAGATATCTATCTAACCACCGTCAATCAAACAATAAGACTGACACTGGACAGGCCAACAAAGCAGCTGTGCACTGCCTCGTGCCACTCGCAGCTCCTGTCCGCCCCATTCACCGACTCGATACATCACCTTTTGGCATACCAGCCACTTCTCCAGACCGCTGGAGGTGTCACGTCGACACGTCCGCGGCAGACTCGGATATCTAGAACAATCGAATCGACGTCGCAGGTTTGCAGATCGCCCGCGTTTGCCAACATTTTACCTGGCAGATGCGAGATCCGAGGGCTGGATACGTCGCGACGCGTTTGTCGTCCAAGGAAGTACACCCCTAATAATTAAAGGGAGACAAGGACTTTGCTCAGTTGCCTGTTCCGCAAGAGGCGTGCCGCTTTACTCACCCTTCGCGAGGGAGGCATGGGTGAGGCAGGAAATGTAATGCACGGCTAATTTCTAAACTTTCCTGTCTCCCAACCTCCTATACTGAGAACTGGAGAATTGCTGTTATTTATTTATTTACAGAGTGTTGCGGGCAGCGGTAGTAGGACACGGGACCTCAGTGCGTGGTATGGCAGCCAGCTCCTCGTAGGTTGACAACTAAAAGTCGCTTTGCACCCTCCAACACAAAGAGCTAAAAGGTACTGCTGCCACATGAATAGTGTCCTTGGAACACATACTTGAACAAAATAGAGATTGTGACCAATAAGTTCAAACAAGACTCAAATTGAATACAAATAACTTAATGGTGAGCTGTGTAGTCTCCCTATAACTAGTTGAATAGCATACACAATAAATTGTTACAAACTCAGGGATGAAATAAAACCTCTGCACCAGCAAGCCTTGTTAGGCTGGCGTGCAATTGTGGTGTAACAGAACCAATTCCTTTGCAATATAGTGCAGATTACATGACGCTGCACCTGAATGGAAGACATGCCTCACACCATTGAACATCCTCACTTGTTAAATCAACAGAATCAACGTTGCCCTGGTCTTCTTCTGTGACCTGAAAAACCGCGTCCGACACTTCCTCATCAACATCATCTTTGATGAAATTGTAGCATGGCCTAACCCAATGAATGGGTTTTTGCAAATCTTTTAGGAAGTTATCTGACCTCTGCACAACCAGGGGGTCCCCGCCATTTTGTTGAGCCCATTCCAACACGTACGGCAACAAGGTGGGACGATCTGGGCCGCCAGTGGATGGGACGTCCCTGAACCACACAGCAAACCCAAATGTTAATCTAAAAGGAGTATCAAGTCATCAGTTTCTTCAAGGTTTCTAGTTGAGTTGTAGGCTTCATTGCTACACATACCCTTTAAACCCTTCTACATCACGGTAGAAAGTTCTCTTGTCAACATCATACCACCCATCCTCCATTAGTTCCTCTTCAACCTTGTCTACGGCATAGGCCTGAAAATTCTGCCATAGGGCACTTGCTGGCCCAAGTTCTCCACAGAGTTCTTTTTTCCCCATATAGACAAATAGGTCCTTTGGCATTTTCTTCAAGCAAGAGGAATATTACTCAAAATATAAGAACAAGAAAAAGATATGTTTTTAAGTTGACTTGTAAAACATACCTCAAAGAAATTAAGTGAAGACATAGTAAATGCAACCACCTTAGAATTAGTCCATTCAATTCTCATAGATTGACTATCGGCTCGTTCTGAAAGCTCGGCGGGCATTAAAGTACTGCTGGTTTCCCCATTCCAGTCTTCGACAATGGGAGTTGCGAGTGCCCATACAAGCACCCACCCCTATGCTTGTTAGTGCAAAATTCTAATATTCAAGAGAACTGGACAAACGCACGGCAAGGAGGATGCTTTTAATTCCAGCCATTTTCGAAGTAATAGTAAGGCGGGTCTTGTTATACTTAAGAATAATGATGTACTATTTAGTTGAAGGTATAGAAAAGGACAATAATAAGAATAATAAGTATCTACAATAAATGGTGCGTCGCACGGGTTTATATATATAGCAGCATCCTGCTTCAGTTAGAAAGTATTATAGAGGCTCAGACCCCACAGAATGTGTCCATTGGCTCGCTATATTCTACCCTTGAATGAGACAATAATGAAATCGCTCATTTGAGGGGAGAGATTTGCGAGCGAATCTTCCTGGAGGAGTATAACTTGTATCAAGTTACTGTGTAAGTGTATATACCAGTGCCAACTTATGCTAATGCAGTTCTTCTCATGTACTGGTAGCATGCCAGCCTACAGGAAGCGGTCACATTATCTCGTAAGAGGCGAGCTGCTATTCTGCCTTTTACAGCACGGAGTGGTCAGCTCAAATATATTCCGCTTGGAATCCTCTAATATAAGATGATATGCTCTGAAATCCCTCACTGTTATTTCCTCCGTATTTTCGCTCTGGGGAAGAGGAAGACTGCTCGAACTGTGTATCCTGCATACACAGTCCCTTGTTGAAATTGCTTATCTGCTGATCTTGTTGAAGAAGCACCCATTAATGAGCCTTCGCTTGTCCTCTGTTCATCGAGCCAGTTTAGTTGGTTCAATTGGGCCCACCATTGCTGCGAATGGATGACAGACAGTGGACTCTCCACGAGGGAGGCTCTCCCCTCATTCATCTTTTTGTGGAATTACCCAGGTAGAGAGTTCCAGGTTGAGATACGGAGGAAATCAACAAACACATTGTTTGACACTGCAATGTTTACCCCAGCCACTCCACACCATTCCATCCCCTCCCAGCTCTGGGTCCCTGGAATCTTAAAATCGACTCCGCGATCAACCACCTCCACGTGCGACCGCGATTGTTTGTTCTTATTGGGTCTCCAACCGAGGATGGACGGTGCAAGGACCCAAAACCGACTGAGCTGGCGCGCCCCACGAAACTGAACGGTTTCTCAACCTGAAACGGATCGCCCGGGGACTGTTTAACTCTCCTGTCTTGCCCCAGGATTGTGTCAATGAGCTTAACGATGCAAAAAAGGTTCATTTGCAAAAGTGAATGATATATACAGATGTACAGCTTGAACCCATCACCACGCTTCTAACCAAAGAAAAATGAACAACTGTCAGAATTATCGCTGTGAATTATGAAAATGGTGGCTTCGGTAGCGTTTCTGCCAAGGCTACCAATATCATCAGGAGTTAGGGTACTCTGGTACTCCCATCACTCATTAGCACGACAGGAAAAACAATCACATATCGAGTCGCCAGGCTTTGGCAGCTTGCAGATCTGCTGAATGGCTTTACTCTTATCGTCATCCCATAGCATGGTCAGCCACACCTCGCCATTCTGTAAATCAAACGGAACCAGAGCTAATATATCCCGGTCATCAGTCCCGTGATCCGGGTCGTTCGAATATCGTCTTCGATATGTAAAAATTTCCCCCGAGTTGGGATTTAAATTATACTTCGCTACAAGAGCATTATACAGGCCTTTTGCCGCGTTTTCGTACACGAAATCGTTTGTAAGCGCGGTGTAAAGGACTCTCGGAAACATGCTTCCTGGAAGGTCGTAATCGGGGTTATCACCCGGGGCGACAATATTCAAACTGCTGCTCTCTGCATTGATGAAGTCTGCCAAATTGAGCCTGTCGACGATCCCAGAGACAAGCTCAACGCCTTTGGCTATAAACTCGGCGTCCTTTGCCAGTTGCACGTCGCTCGGCGGATACAAAAACCAAGTTTCGTCGTCTCGTCTCTCCCAGACATGAGCCATTATAGTAAAGGCCGGTGTGCTTAGTACAGCAACTGTGCAGCCAGAAAGATCAAATGTCGACATGCTTCGCGCTTCCTGATTCTTGGGTAGCCACCAGATAATCTCGCTACTATCTGTCTCAACTTTTCTCGTGGCTCTGTCTGCAAGTTCTTGTATTATACCCTTGAACAAGTTAGAGGCGTGTCAATCAGAATTTGACTATTGTTGATTTGACATACAAATACGCGCTTTTCCTTTACGCGAGCAGTGTCGGTCAATGACCTTTTGCCTGGCTTCGGGCCCTTGTAGGCAGCGTTGGCCTTGACTGCGAGATCAGATGTCCACGGCAGAACACCGATTTTGGCGCCATCATCGGTCAACTTAATCTCAGGTCGGCTTTCTATCGGGCAGGAGTTGTCTTTTGGCTTGCCAGCCCGCCTATGAATGTTAACGGGGCGTTAGCCATCTCATGACAGAGGTAGATGTTGGAACATACGCAGCAAGTTTGATATCACTATGCAGGCCTAGAGCGTGAGCTTGTGCCAGCAAATGAGCCACCAGGGTAAGAGGCGCGAGGATACGATGATAAAGCATTTTAGGGAAGATTTGTCTGCTCTGTCTGTTCGATGGAATGGGTTATTGCAATAATGGAGCGAATGAACCAACCTGCCCCTGTCGGGCAGGGAGGAAGTTTTATAATACATTGAAAGAAGAAAGTTTATAAAGCTTTATGAAGCAGAAAACGAAAGCTTTGTGTGCATACCTCAAAAAGAAGGCTTACGGTGGTTTCTAATGTCAGAGTGTGCTCAGCTAACTAGTAGCTGCCGGGGTCGTATTCCGTCGCAACAAGAACGACACTTCAGGCTGACGGCAGTTCCACCGTAATACATATTCACGTTCATACACCATGCCCAGGGAATTCCGACGACAAGAGCGTATGTATACGTCCATACCTTGTGAAGAGCTTATTTCGCCACAGACAATTTAGTACTGCTTCCCAGATGATACCGTGCCCTCAGGTCTTGTCCCGTCCTCAGACGCAACTGTCATTATCTCTTCAACCCATCTTTGGTAAATTGCACCTGTGCATAGCCGCCACTCATCTCAACAATTCCCTTAAGCCGTGGTTTCCGGTCATGTCATCCCGACCAGAAGCCCTCTCCTGTGCGGAGCTGAGCAATAAATTCCTGGCTTCGACACTGCAGGTCCACCCGTTGGTTGGTCGTCTCAAGCGTATTTGTGAGACGCAATCTACGACGCTGAACGAAGTCAAAGCTCTCCTCGATGAAATTGGCTCAGATCTGATGGTTTACCCAGCCGCGGCTCGGTGGCTGTTTCAGCAGGCCCTCTGCGGCACCGTATCTCTGAAGCGATACGATATTCTCGACTTGCTGTTGCGCCACGGCTTTCTTCAATATGACATTTCCTGCCTTGCAGTGGATCAAGCGTTCAAGCAGGGAGACACGGCCGCACTCGAGGCCTTCCTCGCGTCGGGATGGGACATCAACGAGGCAGGCCCCGAACTGAGGATGCGGCCGCTTCTCCGTCATGCCGTCAATGATGACCGTATACGAAGGTTTCTTCTAGACCACGGTGCTAGTCCAGACGTCGAGAATGGTCGTCGCTTGACCCCTCTAGAGACTGCTGTGCAGTGGTCTACCGTTGCTGTGATCCAGGAGCTGCTGGAGCACGGTGGTGACCCCAGTAGGGATAGTAGTCTGGTAGCAGCGGCGGAGTGTGGGCGTGTCGAAGTCGCCCAGCTGCTGGTAGCTCATGGTGCGGACGTCAATCAAGTGGAAAAGGAATATCCAGCCCCCCGGAATTTGAGCCCGCGGAGGACTCCGCTGGATGCAGCAACGACCATGCATCACAAGGACATGCTGGATTGGTTGTTGTCACAGGGGGCTTGGAGAAGAATCACGACGGCAGATGCTGGGTCCGGAGCATAAGTGTCGCGAATGGGAAGAAAAGCGTATTATAGGCAAAGACGTATCCAATACTACTTACACTGCGTTATAACAGAGGAGGCAACAGCTGTCAAAAATTCACATAGCTAATCCGCACGCTATGCATAAAACTATATATACACTTTTCTACATACGTGTGTTGTAAATATACACACATGCTCAGTTAGATGGTAGATTTCAATTATAATCTCTGTGGATAAATAATCCTCCCATTAATCTTCTCGAGTGGCTCAATGTAATACATAGATTCCAACTGCCATTCCGTGTTCCTCGCAGTTTTCCTATGACAACTCATATACCGCAAGTATAGTCCTCTCCATCCTTGCCACGGTTAGGATCCGCCGCGTCCACCGCCCGGAAGCTGCCAACTGACTGGTCGAGCTTCACACAGTTCTCTGCCCATTCGTAAACACCCACCACATCGGCATGGCAGCAGCCGGGTCCGCTGTAAAGCACAAGAAGACTTTCGTTATCCGCCGTGCTGTTCCAAGCATTGATCAAGCTTTGCACAGCGCTCTTTGGGGCACTCTGGCAGCCGTTCTCGACGTTGTTATAGCTAGTAGATGTAGAGCTGGAGCACCTGTCGCCCGTGTAGAAAAGTGTTTTGAAGGCGTCAGTCGGGGATATCCAGTTGGAGGCGAGGACAACGACGAGGGCGGACTGAAGAAGATGCATTGTTCTCCTTTTTGTAATTTTTTCTTTGTTTCTTGAAGGCTTGGAGCGAGATAAAGTGTTTCTCTGACGTACTGAAGCTTGGGGAAACGTATCAAATAGGGGTTCGATAAGTTCAGAAGCAATGAACAAAAAGCACCAGGGATATGTGGAGTGTTTATGACAGTTTTTCCACGGCAGATTAGTTTGAAGAGGCGATGAGCAAGTTTAATTTACAGCTTGAAGAATGCCTATCCTACTGGCTGACCCCAAAAAAGTAGATTTCACGATTGTGTTCCATGCTTACGGTTTCTCGCAGTTTTGTATACGAACCTTGTCAACCCCTTTGGGGCTACTATACGACCACCTTATAACAAGTCTGACACATCGCCACATAAAAAATTTTAGTGAGTTTCACAGCTTTCTGAGAATAGAATGACATCTGATCATTCAGACAGGCCTGATTGCTATGTTATGTCAGACGGAATACGCTGAAATACGGATCAAGCAAGCTGAGGATGACTTCATTCTTGCGTACGCAGAGGGATAAGGAGAATTTCAGCCAGGTGATGTTTGATTTAAGAAACTTGATCTAATAGCGTATCTTTAGAGAGATATAGTCATCGGGCGTATTGTACGGATAACTGGATTGTGGCGCAATTATGAATGATTTTACTTGTCTGTAGAGCTCGTTGAGGACCTCGTGAGATGTAGCCATATATCAATGACGATTCCGCTCATGGCATTGACTACACTTCCAAATCAGAAGCAGTTGATTTATTATTATTTTGACTAAGTATCACACAATGAAAGCAACTTACATCTCGTTACTCTGGGTCTATCTCAGTTGGTCCTCGGCAGCCGCCGCCAATCTACCAAGACTGAGTAATGACCACGCTCGGCTCACCGATCGCTCGACACTGGATGTATTATTGAATACAAGGGGTATGCCGAACTGGAAACAAGCCAATGCCGCGGCAGCGGCACATTTTAACCTCGATGCAACGGGCTCGGCGAAGTACGGTAAATGGTCACTCGAAGACTCGTGCTCAAAGTGCCCACCCAAGCAAGTGTACAATTTCAAAACCAAAAAATGCATGGCGTGCCCCAAGGGCCAGTCTCCAAACGTAGCCCAGACGAAATGCGTGGCGGATCAAGGCGGGTGTGTTGGGAATGAAATTCACGACAAACAAGGGAAATGCACCAAGTGCCCGACAAACATGGTTCCCGATCCCACATTCACGAAATGTATCGACAAGCCGGGAAGCAAAAACGAGCCTGAACAAGGCAAGTGCCCAGATGGAAAAATACTTGACCCTTCCATCGGTGGACAAGACGCCAACACAAAATCGCCGAAATGCATCGCTGACGACAACAAGAAATGTCCTCCAGGCCAGATAGCGGTATCCCGAGGCAAGGGATACGAGCCAATCCCCCCTGAGCAGGAGGCAGATTTTCAACCCGAATGTGGTCGTGACACTGATCCCGACTTTCGGTGTGACGACAAGAAGACATTCGATTACAAAGTTAGTAACGGTGATGGCATCCAGCACTCGTGTCGCTCCACCATGATGGCTGAGAAGGAGAAGAGGGACAGCTTCAATACATTTGTGGACAACGCTAGAAATTCGCGAGAGAAAACCAACGACAAGGAGAAGACAAAGAAGCGCAACAGAGCCGGTCATTGCTGGGTCCTGGTAGCTGGAGCTGGCGCTTTCGACGAATTCCAGGACGAAGTTTCGGCGCTGACGCAGGATGATGTCGACGGCATGGTGACCCTGGCTGGAGATGACATGCCCGACAACAGCATTTCTGACGGCATCATACCCGACCATGCCATAATGTACTACGCCAAAGCTGTCTTAGTGATACCCGAGGGTGATACCGCTGGCTTCGGCGGCCTCCTCGGTGCCATTTTCAAGGCTATTGCAAGGGGCTCGACCGAGGCGGCTAAGAAGACCGTGAGATCATTCAAGACGGGAAGCAGCACGGCGACGCGCGCGTCAAACGCCGCTGTCGATGGGGCTAGGAAATCAAGCACTGTTGCCAAGATCCTGAAGAACGAAAATTTCCTGGACTGCCTTGCTTCCACGGCGTCGTTTGTCGCCACCGATATCAACGTGCCCGAGCGCAAGTTTGAATACCGTGGTGCTGTTGACTTTGACATAGACTTCTCGCTGCCTGTTGACAAAAGTATTAAGGCGGCGCCAGAGGGGGTTGAAATTGAAGTCGCGTACAGTACGAGAGAGGATTGGCATGGCTTCGGCGTCACATACGCTACGTACCATGACGAGATCCACCGAGCCCTTCGCCAGAATTACGCAGCGTGTCAACCGGTTGCTTATGACAATCAGATCACGTCGATGAGAGTGTCCGGGGGTTGTTGTGCGGCCTATGACAACGCGGACTGCACGAACCCTCTGTTCCTGATGGAAAACAGGGAGCATGCTGACATTGGTGGAAAAGATAACGATGCTATCAGTGCTCTGTGGTGTGCTGAGACTTGTGACAATGCACCGAAGTAGCTCCAATGCAGCATTCAGGTAGTTCAATATAGACGTGTCCTTTGCTGATGTTATCCTGGAAGTGCTTGCTGAATTGATCCCCATCAAAACGTGCAAAGCATGCATGCATGCATCAAAGGACACTTCTGGGGACCTAATAAATGTAGTTGTATTGAGGGTGACGATGAAGAGAGGAGGATGCTGCAAGGGCCTCAGTTACCTGGATATAGGGGGGGGGGAAACACACGGGACCCAATTTCTTGATCTGCAATGGCAAACGAATGAAAGAACTTGTTGTTGCTCCAAAGAGAGATACAAAGGGCATAATAAAAAAATAGAGAAAACAGTCAGCACCCTCTATTATAGTAACAGATTCTACAGATAACTGCCGCTGATTTCGCGATATGATAGTTAAGGGTATAATAAGGTTGGAGTTACGCGGGTTAGTTGTACCAGTCCATCATGCCGCCGTGATTAGTCATTTTTTAATCCCCCTGACCACTCGGAGCTATTCGCACACAGCACAAAACCATTATCATTGCTCGCTCAAAATTACATTCGTTACGTAGCCTGATTAAGATTGTCCTTTATTATGTTGATAACAAGGGGCTGACATTCCACTTCCATGAGTCAACCGCCAATCTTTCGTTGGCAAGGCCAGCATAATGACAGCCGGTCAGAATGGACATTTCAGTACGCAAATTGGGCAGCTCTGCTCGACGAAGCCCAAATTCTTAATGGCGGGCGCTCATGCGAGTACGACGGAACTTATCATGCTGGGGGGCGCCATATAGTTCGACGTCTCAAATTTGTTGATGAGTGCGGGATGTGGCTTGTACGAATTCCTATTATCCCTGGCCCTTCGATATCCTGCACCGGCGAAACAAAATGGTGGACGGCCGGGCGTCAATTTGCAATGGAAAGCGAGATTGCAACAATGAAATATATTGGGCAGTCTACAAGCATACCTGTACCAACGGTGTTTGGGTATAGGACTTATATTGAAGGAAACCCAGTTAAGCTGCCTTACATGCTGATGGAATGCATTAGAGGTAATATGTTGTTTGACCTTGGGGGCCCTGAAATACTTACTGCGGATCAAAGGAGGAAGATTCGGAAGTCGATTGCTTCAGTACAGGTCTGTGGGACTAACTGCCTGTGATTCTCTTGCGCCTGCTTACTTCCGGCATTCTATATAGTATCAAATGGCGACCGCCTCGATCAGCAAGCTTGGATCTCTTGTCTTGGGTCAGGACGGGACAATTGACATTGGTCCACTTCCAGCGGCATTTGGCTTTGAAGGACCCTTTTCGTCACAGACAGACTACTTTCTATCATGGGCTGCTCATGCTAGATTCGGGAATTTGGACTTCCTCCGCGGTCAGTACGAAGGCAACAATATGCTTCAAAGCTTAAAGCAGAATGTTATTTCATTCCCTTCGCGCCTCAGGTCAGCAGCAAAGAAGTCATTAAACACAGTCGCTTGTGAAAATCGTTATCCAATCGTACATCGTGACTTCCTCCTTCACAATATACTCTTTGACGACGCTTACAATCTTGTTGGAGTGATTGACTGGGAGTTTGCACATTCCGCACCACTTGAAGTGTTTGCTGCCCTAACAAATATATATTCCCAGTTTGATTCTAAGACGCTCCATGCCCTTCCAGATAGCAACAACGAAGGAAAGGAGTATGTTGAGGACATTATGGAAGAGGAGTGTCAACATGGATGCAAGCTGTCTACACTCTTTGGAAGTGTCTTAGGAGACATTGGTATTTGCATGACGCATTTTGAGGAAGGGAGAGCTGTTTGCTTTAACGAGTTACTAGACCGCTATGAAAAGATAGGCTGCTAATTGTCCTCCGACGCAGACTCTCTGATATTCTCTTGTTGACGATAGGTAGAGCGAAACTTATTGGAAGCTGGCCGAGGGCAGGGTCCGGCAAACCAAAGACTCATGAATGAAGAGAGTTGAGAAGAGGATCGTGTCGAAGTATGAGTGTTGAAAAGACAGCACAGCTCGCTGCTTTTATAACTTATATCCTAGAGCAGGTCTCGAGTGAGTAATGTCTTTAGTTTTTACACTGTTCGTGTTTTCATAGTGTATCATACAATATGGATAGCTTACCGCACAGGATGATCCTGCGGAAGGAGGGGGTACAATGCACTGTGGCAAGCCTTGTGCCTTAGCTTTCAGCCATCGTATTTTGTATGAGAGTCACCAGGCACACTGCTGGGCCCGCAAAATACTTTAAGGCAAACTCGGACCTCCTTCGCTCCAAATTTTGGGGAGGATTGCAACCTCGGTCTTTGATAGGGCGGAGGAGAATGACTCATACTGTTGATTGAGGTGCGACCGCGCATGTTGGAATCGAACAACGAGATGTGTGTACGTCAGTCGCACTTTTAGATGAGAATAAATGGTAGGCTAAATTCTGTTGATGCATGCTTTAATGGGCTGTGGAGGGGCCACGGCACGGACCGGTACAAGACGAGGCAGATTAGCGGCTATCACACCCATTCAGCATGGAATACTCTGTGAGACCGACGTTGTTGACAAGTGGATGAATTATTATTATTGGCTTAGTCGACGTTTCATTGCATTTGGAGGCGCTATGCCGCCGTTTCAGCTAGCATACCACACTTTGTGCCACTTCAAAATCAGGCCGTACGCTCTTTGCGGCTTCAACTGTTCAGTCACTTATCTTTTTGAGCCTAGCGAATGTTGGAGGCTGTTGTTGGCATGAGTCACACAAGCCTTGGTTTGTGATCAACCTCTATCTCTTTTGATATTAAGCCTTATTGCAACTCGCCAGCTAAGCCGCTTCCCCTACCAAACTACACGCTGTCCGATCTTTACATATGGTTGCTCTGGCCAGAACTGCGGCAGAAGTAATCCTGTCAAAGTGGTTCCGCCTGTCCTGAAGTGTCATAAGGACAGCTGCCAATCATGCTCGTGGGCTGTGGCAGGTGCGATTGCAGTGGTAACACGCTAATCATTCCAGGCGCATTGAGAAAAGAAGAAAGATAATGTCCCCTATCCTGCAGGTAATATTATACGCACAGACTATCATAAGAATGGCAAGTACTAAACAGGCAACATCGACACACTAACACACGTGAAAAAATAAAAACACAAATAAAACACAGAAAAAAAGGCGTGACCTTTCCTTAAAACATCATTGCTTGCTCCAACGAGTCCATTAAACAAACCGCCTTCCTCGAGACATTTCTGCACTCGTCATTATGTCCACTGTCATTTGCAGCAGCCTTGAAACCATCCCTCCAAAAGTGCCATCGATGCAAACTAAGGCCCGGTTTTCCGTCGTATAAAGGGCCAGTCACAAACCGCGGTGCACCATCCTCATCCACTACCTGATTTGCAGGGCACAAGACCTGATTTAAAAGGTCTTGCCCATCCCAGAGAATCCACTGCGCTGCAGCTAGAATATACTGGTCCATCATGCCCTCCGATGTACCCTCCTTATGAATAATTTCAAAAGCATTTCGCATGGCCCAAATAGGGAAGCTCGGATAGCTCGGATAGATATGCTTCTCGTGCATGCGGGCGAAGAATGCATTGAGGTTCGGCAACGCAGCAGGATTCTCATCATCCGGACCTGTCAAATAACATTAGGTTTGCGCAAAAAAGAATTCAAAAGTAACAACTTACCAGGCCAGGTATCAAGCATGGTTTCCACGAAGCGAGCCGGGGGGGAAAGCATTCCCTAAAAAAGCACGTTAGCTAAATGCAACACGGGGAGTAGAGACATCACAAACATTTGGAAAAGCAGTGCCTTCTGTAAGTTTATGTGACCGACAGGCATGTTCCAGTACACAAGCCAGCTTTATCTGGGAGGGATGGTGGTACGGAATCTGCTCGGCCAATTCCAGACACACCTCACCAAAGCCACACACCTCATTGGATAAAGGAGCGTTAGCTGGGAGGAGATCAAGTATTGCTTCCACAGTGGATTTAACAGTCGTGGTTGATTGAGGCTGTAGAAAATCCCGCAATATAACAAAGACTTTACTGTCTGTGTAGGCCGTAGTTCCAGCGTCTTTATAAGGAGGGCAAGTGTTAGTGGATCCAATTTTGGATTTGACGGAGGAAAGCAGAGTCGTGGCCTTCGATTTCAGTGTGGTGTTAAGATCAGCCTCCGAAAACTCCTCCAATTTCAGATCAAGTGAAGCCATTCTGGAAGGCTGGCGTCGAACTTCTTTGGGGGTGAGCGGAAGAAGGACTTCAGAAGCGCAAAGTGTGCGATGTTCGCATATATTTAAAACAATATACTACACAGGAAAAAAGATAGAGCTGAGAAGAGTTAGGCTATATATCTACATTGGGAGGAACCCAAAGAGTCATGACAGGGCCCAGCGACACTAACGCCCGGTTGATGTTCTATTTTATTCTCAGTGATTCTCACTACTTGAACTGTGGAAAGGCCAGCCGCCAACGAAATAATAACCGCCGGTATTGATTGTTATAATGCTGGTAAACGCCAGTGAGATGCAATCTATCTACCCAAGATAGCACATTCTTTCTGGTTTCTTACAATGTTTCATTGTCTGCCTTCTCAATAGCTTTCTGGCAGACCAAAAAAATAAAAAATAAAAAAATAAAAAAAAAAAAAAAAAAAAGAAAAAGAAAAAGAAAAAGGGAAAAGGAAAAAGGAAAACGGAGGAAAAAAAAAAAAAAAAAAAAAAGCAACGTCCGCAGCGCCCCGTTCAGTTCTGGACTCGATTGCTTTAAGCGCAAGGAGCAGCGCCTCGTTCATCATGCATCCCATGCCTGCCACTGTCGTCTTCCAACAGCGCCGCCGCACGAACACATTTCGTTGACTGATTGCCAGTCGTAATGGTCCGATGGCCACTCTCTAAGGAACGGCGATGCCTCGATCTATTCTTGAAAAGTCAAGCGTCAAGCACTTGGCATTAACGGTCACGATGGCATATATAAGGTAGGATCTTTTGCTCTTTCGGCTTTCGATTTTTGATATCTATCTCTGCACTCGGCTTAACTGGATCTTTACTTTAGCAATTAACTGAAAAACTTCGTTGTTCCTTCGGCGTTTGGCAGCAAGGCTGCATGGACGAGTTTAAGTAGACCACTTGGTCCTTGTTTTGTTGAATTTTTTATATTTTTTTCAACGAAAGAGAGGCCCTGAATCTTCCATCTGCCTTTTTTGATTCTACGACTACTAATCGTGGTGAGTTCAGCTGACCGAATTTTTATAGATTGCTTATTTATCTCGTCACAGTCCACGGCTAAAGAAATTAACATCGAGGATTTTGCCGCCAAACCTTGTCGCTCAAGAGACTTCGTTGCCGACATAAGCTCAATCGGCAGGCATCTTTGATGCCGGTCAACAACTGCGGCGGTTGCGGGACTATAACACTCCCAGGGATCCTCAACCTGCCCTCCAGCACATTGCACTATTTTTGCGACGATTGCAAAGCAAGTGGTGCATGGGTTCAGACCCCGACAGGTGGATGGGCAAAAGTTAGATGTGTTTAGATGTGCGTTACACTTCACGACGCAGACAATGACAGGCCCGCAGCAATTCCCCCATCCACAGCTCTTGCAGGTACACTGGTATTGTCTATCTATAGACTCAAAGATGCAGACAATATAGGTAAGTACTTACTCCCTGCAAGGAGCTTAACAAGCAAGAAAGACACTGGGCTAATTTAAAAATATATAGATAGTGGCTTCTTTATTTTTGGGGATCTCTCTATCAGTTAAGGGAAACTATAGGCTGAAATTTAGCCTTTATAAGATGTTCAAGAACTTTAGGCTAAAAGCCCCCTACAATACTGAAGCTAGCAGCTAATATATAGATAGGGAGGATATTTCCTATATAAAATTGGTTCTTTCAGAACCATTCCAAGGTGAGTTTAAGTCTATAAAGCACTATCTTTAGGCTGTCTGGCCAGGTCTAATTCTGAAAAGTTGCTGCACCTAAAAACTTCCCGGGAATGGCAGAGTAAACCATACTCTCTTGTACATTTGTAGATCAGGGGGTGAAGTTAAGAAGCAGGAACGAACCAAGAAGTTAGGTTGGTTGCGGACCAGCTTGGGAAAATAATCCTTGACGTCAAGTTAAGCAGGCGGGGCATGTCACGTGCGAGTTCTGACATCTTGCTCTGACACGCAGATTATGGTTTTGCGACAGCTACAAACCACATAGCTATTCATGGGCTGGGTTTTCCGGGCCTATTGAAGTTATTTATCTTCTTGCAGTAGACAGAGGTTGCGTGCTGCAACATGCTAACTTGGTGCCAGGTTGGTGGGCAGCTGTGTAGCAGACGAGGGTTTGAGCACTTTAGTTATGCAAGCCTGCTTAACCTATAGCCAATTACTCTTGGGACAAAGTGCTTGTATAACTAAGAAAAGAGTTATAAAATACAGGGCACAAATGGGTAAGTGCTGGTGCTGCGCAGTGGCGGGGGATCTAATAATGCTGACACACCATCCCTACATGCCAAGCCCCACCAACATTAAAACAACCTCATCCCGAAAAACCTCTCCCACCTGCACTCCAACTTTATACCCGGGCCTTGCCCAAATACTAACTCCGACACCCATATTGCCCCATATCATGGGAACATACTATAAATGCAAACAGGGGCTTGTAGAAGGATATCTTCAACAACCCCCCTAATAACAGGCAGCCTGGTCTCCATCCAATACAGAAGAGAAACGGACCACCGGGCACTGAGTGTATAATGGCACCAACCCAGTCACTGGGAGACAGGAAACAGCAGTTCATGACCGCTGTAGGATCTGATGTATCCGGACAAGGCATATATACCCCCACCCGCCTCCATTCAGATACCCCATGCTCTTCTGGCAATGGTGCTGCCGCTATCCAACCCCAGACAGACAAATACACAGCCAAACACGGGTTCTGTCAGATCTGGAACAGCCAGACACAGAACTGGGAGTTGATCACTGCAGTCAGATTTCACTGCCTCCTTCTCAAGCCTCTATAGCGCAAGCCAAGCGGGCGCTTTCAATACCAGTTGCAGAGCTGCAAGTGCAAACGCCAGCATTCATTATTTGATATCGCGTCTGCCCGCGTCCAAAGCACACGCCGGGACTTAATCACCGCAGTGATTTGTCCGTTTTTATTAATTATACACGGGCTGATCCCACCTCCGTCATAACCTCACGGATTCCGGTCCTTTGTGATGTACCGTTTGCATGTCTCTTGCGCATAGAGGTACATTACTCCTTACCAGCTACTATTATCTGCCCCTCCCCAATACCATCTAGGCTTGTTACTGCTGGCTTTCTCTCTCATTCACTGCTTTCTCTCATACCTCGCCGTCCGGCAATTTGTTGTTCCGCTATCGTCACCTCACCTCGCGTCAGTTGTGCCTACAACCTCTCACTCTCTCACTCTCTCTCTTTTACAACCACCATCCTACAGCACGCTTCTGCGTTTTTACTCGCTCCAGGCTGAATTTACACTGAATTCAAAGTAAGTACTATCCTCGACACAGCCTGTTTACTTTTCTACGCTTTTTTCGCGATTTTCGAGCAGTTCTGGCTGTTTTTGGGGCACTGGCAGCGAAATACTGACCCGTCGCGTCCTCTCAGTCTGCCTCAAATCGTCAGTTCCCCCCCAATTCCACCTCACCTGGCCGCAAATCAGTGCTCTTACTGTGGAAGGAGCCTGCTCATTTATACAAGCGCATTATCAGCGAATTCCTCTTCAAATTCCAGCTCTTCGCGTCGAATTCTAACATTTTACACCATAAATAGGTTTTTGTGTTGTTGAACGCCACCGAGGTGATCAAGTCCCGTTCTTCCTGCCGTTGGAGCCCGCCAGTCGTCACTGCAGAGCACGTCGATCTCATCGTCCGTCGGGCCGAGCCGCTACCGGTCTTGGCAGGCACCGAGCTCCATCAACCCGCTCACTGCGGTGACAAACTCCCGTCTGGCTCGTTTTGACAGTGCCCCTGACTCCGACTGCCTCCATCGTCCCCGACTTCTCCACCGCGGTGATCAAGCAGCGTTCTCTCGTTCTGTTTTTGCTTTGTCTGCCTTTTGTCCCGCGATCGGCCCACCGAGGTGATCAACTCCCGCTCATTGGACCCTTCTATCGTTCTCATCCTCACCCGTCATGGCGACACCCTCAGAGAGTGCAGCCGGTGATACTGCCAACCCCGCACCCAAGAAGACCCCAAAGGCCAAACCCGCGAAACCCAAGAAGTCCCCAACGGCCAAACCCGCCACGGGTGGCTCCCAGAAGACTCGCATCGCAGGAACCAAGATTGATTGGGACAAATCAAATCTGGAGGGTAATCAGCCACGGTTAGCTGGTTACCTGGGCTTTAAGGACACGGGTGAGATTCGCTCTAACTGGGAAGATAAACATGTGAAGAAGATATGCACCTTGTTCTACGAAGTCCGAAAGGATGACTACCGGATGGAGGAAACTCCCGGCCAAGTAACCAGAGAGCAAATGCACGACTGTTTTCGCCAGCCCAAATATCATCAGTTCATGATGTCATCTGCACTCACCCCCATGGATAAGACCGACATGACACCAAAGACGTACCCCAAGGCAGTGTGCGCATGGTTTGTGAACAGGCTGCTGCGCGCAAAAAAAGACTGGTTCCCTGACAGCAAGTTTCTACCTCGCGAAGATCCAAGCTCCACCTCCGAGTGGAACGTTAAATCCGAGGACTTCTGCCGGGCATGGGCCTTTCTACGATACTGCGAAAAGACATACAAAGATGGTACCGATCTGAAGCCGCCGCCTAAAGCCCGTGCAGCCATACCGCCCATCTGGCATGATGATAATCAATTCGTCACCACGGTAAAGCAGACAATGGCTCCACATCTCGACCTCGAGCATCTTATCCCCGATGGGCAGGCTGCTGGGCCGACTGAATCTACCGACAAGAACCGTGATGACATCGAAGACGCTATTAGCAACGTCCTCGTCACCAGCGCGGTGATGAATCTCACACCGTCCGACCCAAATAGGAACCCAATGAGTGACGAAGTACGAGACATGCTTATTGAGAAGTTAGAGTCGCGGATTACGATAGCCGAGTCTCAAACCATTGACCCAGAGGATGAAGTGCAGGCCGCGTTGGCGGAGATCATCGCAAATTCCACTCACGACGCCCGCGCAAGGGAATTTGCGGAAGACGACGAAGCTGTGGATGAAGATGGCCAGGACCCTGTTGATGAAGCTGAGGCCAACAAGCAGCCGGTCCTGGAGCTGTCTGCCGAGACGGCACACTACGTCGATGCTTGTGTAGAACTTGGGCTCGACCCGATGAACCCACGTTTGTTTCCCGGCACCCAGCACGAGGTTAAGCTTAAACCATGGCAGGTGACCGGGCTGCATTGGATAATCCAATGCGAGAACAGCGAGAAGGGAGGTGGCATTCTGGCAGACGCGTGTGGGGTCGGCAAGACGATCACGATGCTGTCCGCGATCGCTGTGGGACCAAAGCTGAAGGCGCAGACCGCCCCCTTCCAGCCGAACCTGCTCATCGTCCCCTCATCCTCCCTCATTGACGTGTGGAAGTCCGAGATCGATAGGCACTTTACCGGCATACTAAGGGTCTATATCTATCACGCGAAACAGTCCCAAACCCACGACTCAGCCAAACGGGATGCCACCGTGGATTCTCAGGATTTGTCGGATCTCCTGGCATCGTTCGACGAAACCAAGGAGGAGACTGCATACGTGATAATTCTGACAACGTATAACACCTGGTCGATTCGCTCGAAGACGGTAATCCAAACGGAAGATAACGCGTACAATCGTGAGACAGGTGACGATGAAGATGATGATAACCAACCCGACCGTATGTTCCCGTTTTTTCCTACTCTTCTCCAGCAACGGGAGACGGGACTTGATCACCGCAGTCATAAAGTCCCGTCTCCCGTTCAATTGTCCCACCCCGGTCATCAACTCCCGTCTGTTCCGTTCTCTCTAGACTTTTGGTTGCTAACACCGCCACCCCAAACAGGAAAGATCACTAAACTTGGTTGCCGATGGGGGAATGCCTTCCATCGAGTTATTCTTGACGAGGCTCACTTGGGCAAGGACCGGAAACGACAGACGCACAAGATTATCAACGCCATGAACTACAGTGTCCTCTGGGCTGTCACAGCTACCCCATTGATCAACAGGTCGATCGACCTCCTGGGTCTCCTTAATCTCCTGTTTCAACCCAAGTGGCTCGAGAGCATCCCCCCATTACCAGTCCTCCCCAGCGACGAGAACCCCGAGCCGGGAGCCGACGAGACTTGTGTCCGAATGCCCACCCTCGAGGAGCTACGCAGGATGTGTGCGAACTTCAAGATCGAGAACCAAGAGAATTGTCTCTGGATGGCGTGTCCCGAGCTGATCTTACTGTCGGCTGTCGAGGGTGATATCCCCCCCTCTGACACGGGGATCTTGTTCCGCCCCATCTACGAGATGTTTGTTCTGCGTCGCACCATGAAGACACCCGTGATGATGCCAGCGGATGACCCCAAGCATGGGTTAGTGGTTCGCCCCATTGGCTCGACGCTGCTCGGGTACCAGTTAACGTACATGGCTCTCAAACCTGATAAGGACTTTGAACACGAATACACTCAGGCATACTTCAAGTTGTTGTATGAGATGGTTGCTGTCAAAAAGGAGGACGAGACCCACCGAACCGCCGACGGGGGCATCCCGACCACCCCAGCTGAGGCTCGCTCCCGATTTGACTGGAGCATCATCCGTCGACTATCTCAACTGACTCTCACTCCCAAAATGGAGCGCTTCACCAACGCAACCCAAGGCAAAAATCTTGCGGACGATATTCGTGAAGTCACTGCCACCTTCAAAGATGGTGGAGCCACGTTCTTTCATCGGAAGATGTGTGTTGACAAGTCCTCTCTGGCCCCGCTAGATACTTTCTCTATGGCATATTCCTCCATCTAGAGCTCTTGCAGGTACACTGGTATTATCTATCTATAGACTCAAAGATACAGACAACATGGGTAAGTACTTGCTCCCTGCAAGGAGCTTAGCTGCAAGAAAGGCACTGGGCTAATTTAAAAATATATAGATAGTGGCTTTTTTATTTTTAGGGATCTCTCCATTAAGGCTGAAGAAAACTATAGGTTGAAATTCAGCCTCTATAAGATAATCAAGTACAAGAACTCCAGTCTAATAGCCACTTATAAAACCAAATGTAGCAGCTTATACATGAATAGGGACAATGTTGTTTATATAAAGTTGGTTCTCTCAGAACAATTCCAAGGTGAGTCTAAGTCTATAAAGCACTATCTTTGGGTTTTCTGGTTAGGCCTAATTCTAAGAAGTAACTGCACCTAAAAACTTCCTAGAAATAGCAGAGTTAACTATATTCTTTTGTATATTTACAGATCAGGGGGTTAAGTTGAGAAGCAGGAAAGAACCAAGAACACTACTGTTTGTTGGGCCTTATCCCTGTTATCTAACTATAAGGCATGCTTACCAAGTACAGAAAACAGCCATTGCCACAGAGTAACAAATATCCTGTGGCCATTCCCCCTTGTCCATCACCTTCAGCTCACCCAGATGTTAAACGCCAATGGACTTTGGTAGATCTGAGTGGGCGCTACTTAATATGATAGCGAGGTCCGACCATATTCTACTGCCCCTAATACAACATCGTCGGATGTGTTTTTTCCTTTTGGAACGGGCAGCTTGTAGAGGCAGGGCATCTAATGGAAGCGCTATTGTTTGCCAAAATGGAGTTTAATTGCTGGTTTACATAGAGTATTTTTAAGTAGTAGTCATTATAAGTTCTGTTATATAATATTAATGTGTACTCTATCAAAAGGCTAGCAAGAATGAAGCAGTTGATTACCGCCTCTGGCCCCAATAAGCGGATCTGTTCCTGGTTAACCTCCAATGGAAGCTTTAACAATAAAGTTAATATCAATAGATCTATGAACGTGCTTTTGCAGATGCTTCTTGCTATAATAAGATATAATTAGTAATTGCTTAAATAACTACTCGAAAATACAACCCGTTCTTTAATCATGGAGCAGGTTGCCCTACTGCAAAGCAAAATCGCTGTATCCATAGAACCGTGCCTTATCGTGCGTACTTTTCACAGCTCGCCGCGCCCTCCCTGCCGCCTTGAGTAAGTTCCAGCACAAGCTTTAGATGACCCATGGTTGAGCAGCCAGGAAAGTAGCAGGGAGCCAGTCCCTGTTGCATTCAGGCACAGAAGCAGCGGATGCAGAGGGGAGAAGGAACGGAGAGTGGTGATGCCGACGTCCTCCTACGCAAAACAGACGACGATCAAACAATATATCCGCTTAATGGGCTCCCTATCCCAACACTCGTTTCTCTTAAATACTTTTGAGTGTTTCAGTGCAGCTGCAAACACAATGCAAGTTGAGTACCAGCATAAGGAATACCATCTCGCCTGCAACGTACCTCCTATTGAAGCAAGCGGTTGGCGCCGCCAGGCTCGCGAATCATTTCGCTACAACTTTAACATATATATTCGAGAGCTCCTCTTGTACACCGCTTCCCTTTCCGCTGATTTACGACCAACCGAGCGGGTATTCTCAAAAGAAAGGCAGACCTCAAAGATTATAAACCGGAAGGGTTTTAGATTCAATTATTGATGAATAGATAAAACTGGATACTTTGACATTGTGCTTCGCATGCGTTAGAAGCTTGGGGTAGTTTCATCATTTGCTGTTAGTGGATACACAGGTTTAACAAAAGTGCCCACTATTATCAAGAAACTGTGTCCCGTTCCAAGGTTAAGTCTAGATAAAAAGGTAATGAGGTTCCCAAACCAGGATATTCTTTTCTTTAAATATCTTTGATGCCCTATGATCATCCATATCTGGGAGCACATCGAAGCCCTTCCGTTCATTATTCAAATCACGCCGATGAGGAATCTTCAGCACTTCCGTTAAAGGTGGAACCTTTGCGGCCCATGCAGGTGCCTCTTCCCATTTCCTATCTTCCATCCTTCGGTTTTGGAACTCCTCGACCTGGTCACCAGTCATAATCGCTGGAGCGTCTCGTGGTAGTCCGATGCGAATGTTGTTGTTGAAGGCCGCGACCATCATGTGCGTTATACAAGCGAGGATAGCATAGCGGGCTGGTTCATTATTGTCCTTTGGGTCTGGAATGTCAGACACGGGCCATTCGTGCTGGTTCCAGAAGTATTCAAGTTCATTCCGCATGGCAATTGTGCGGTCGAGGACTACGCTCTCATATAGACGGTATAGAGCGTAAAGCGGACAGTCATCTTCGCCGGGACCTGCGAGATATTTGCGTCGGGTGACCCATTTATTGTAGTGAGAGCGCTTCGCGAGGAGTTCTTGTGGTGGGGGAGGTGGGAAGCGAGGAAAGGAATATTTTGTATCGGGAAATAGGAAAGGAGAGTAATCCCCTGGTAAGCACCGATAGACAAGAGCCCGCAAATGTTGGTAGAGAGATGTCAGGCCAGAAACCGCGCCAGACCACGCCATTATATTCTTCTTCCTCGGAGCATTATTCCTTTTGTCACAAGCATATCACGGCTCAACCTAATGGCGATGTGGGCAAATTCGTAACGTAATCGGTTTCAATTCGAATGCTGAGTGATTGGTAGCTGGCAGACAGAGTGGCTCCGAACCAGTCCACGAAGTTTGATTGTTGACAGGGGCCGAGCCACCGAGCGATTTTGGGTCCGTGCTCGGCTTACAACGGCTAACCCAGATAGGAAACTGGTGACGCGCGCCTGCGGGGGGCACGCAAAGGTCCTGAAACCTGAAATAAAGAATTATATATCTCCTTTTACTAAGGAAATACTCCACACCTTAAGGAAAACCTAAACCTACCCTGGCAGGCGTGTGTACAACCGACGAAGGTTATATAATTCAATCACGTGATTGTAACCCTTCCCCTGTAATGACTAAGCAGGCCACGTTTCGAATCGAACTTTCCCCCCATACAATTTTCCGCCAAAGTTACCCTTTTACTTCGTTTCAGGGCATTAGCTGATCTCCTCTCTTCTCTTTTGTCTTCCTAAACGAAGTACAATACTTATTCATTCAAAATCCTATCTAACTCACTAAGTGTTTCGATTCCCATGTTTCCAGTTCAACGTTAACGGCAACTTGACATACTAGCCTGGGTTCCTCGCCAACTCAACCAGGCTTCCACCAACCCATTAAAACTGGACACCGTCTTGTCCCCATCTCTTTTGAAATTCATAGTTCACCTCACGAACAGCCTTGGCGGAGAAAAGAAGTCTAAAATGTGCTGACCATCCCTGGATCTGACTCACAGCCACACTGTTCTTGCCACGAGCAATAAGATACTGGTGTAAATATCTTGCTGCATCCGCTCCATCGTATTCGCGCTTTTCTGGTTTGCACATACGGTCGATTTTGCCGCACAGCGCATAGTGCCAAGGCGCAGCAAGGACTTTAAGTCCTGTCTCCTGGAAGATAACACAGTTTTGTTCCATAGCTTGCTGCGTTAGTTCTCTCTGGATTTCAGCACCCATAAACAAGCTCGTTGCGTTATTCAGCCAGTTGCCTCCCAGTGGGACTGAGCTGCGAGCGGCTGCATTAAGCGCGGCTGAGCGAAGGAGGTCAGCTGCCGATGCTCGATATGCAAGGTTGGCGCTGAAGAAATCAACATCGTGTGTCGCCTCTCGGGATTGAAGGTGAATGGTGTTGACGGCACCTCCAACCGCGATCAATGTGAGCTCCTTTCCCCTGTGACCTAGAAATTCAGCCACGTAATGAAGTGCTCGCTGTAGATTTCGTCGTGTGAGGTTGTGCTCCTGGTGCTTCACGGGCCTTCCAGACGTGTCTCGCTCTGGGGCGGGTACCAATTGCAGACCTCCTTGAGGTCCCGATATAGTGGGTGCGCCTTGACGACGTTGCGATTTAGGCCGTGCAGCAAGCTCGTGAACCTCGGTGACCTGTTTCGACGAGCCACAACCCATTATTGCAGGGGCAAGGAGCGAGAGAATAGTCTTGGACAAGCGAATCGGTTTTTTTATATTATATTTTGAGAATAAATATCCGGCTTGAGGGGGGGAATTCTACACTCACGGCATAAGTTGAAGGGATATATATGCCACCAAGCTGGCCCCTACGCGCCCGAAAACTTTTTTTTGCTTTTTTTTGGCAACAGCGGCTCTAATTAAATTAGAAACACATAGCGCTATGTGAAGCTGAAAGCTGTTTTGTAACTTGAAGGCGGGTGTGCTAACATCAAACCAACCTGCGAGTGGCTTCTCTCTTTACATTCAACCAGCTTCTAATTGGAGTATTGCTTTGGTGCCAAGATACCGTATGGACAACGATCGACATTGTGGTCTTTTGCATTGGCGCTTAGGTGCAGCAGCCACTTTGAAACTGCAGTCGAGATTCGTTAGACCTGGAAATACCTGTCTCGATATAAATATCCCCTTCCCACAAAAAGGGGACAAGATCTCCCAGTGGCTACTGGATATATTAGGAACTTCCGTATTCAGTTCTTGCTCATACACCTGAAGACTGTTAACTTGGAAACATGGTTACGATTTCAGCTCCCATTGGAGCAGCCCGTCGACTTGAAAAACAGGAACCGTTTTATCGCAAGCTCGTCCGACGACTAGCCAACAGCGCCTATTCCTGGCATCTGTCATCTACTATCCGCGCAGGTGCCAGAAATAGAGCGCAGGGGTCTGTGCCGCCATCGCAGCATGTTCCACAAGAAGGCAGGAGTAACCCTGTCCGGGTAGTTTGCATCTCAGATACTCACAATACCTGTCCGGAGCTTCCTGATGGTGACCTACTTCTCCACGCCGGTGATCTCACACAGCGCGGGTCCTTCGCAGAGCTCCAGGCTCAGTTGGATTGGCTAAATTCCCAACCGCACAAGTACAAAGTGGTTATCGGAGGCAACCACGACCTCCTCCTTGACCCAGAGTTCGTCGACCAACACCCCGAACGGATTGTTGAGCATGAAGGTTGTCGAGCGGAGGACTTGCAGTGGGGATCTGTGTTGTACCTAAACAACAACTCCGTCACGCTTGAGTTCAATACAAACACATTGAGCACTAGCAGGCATGGTAGCAAAAAGAGCACCCTACGCCGTTTAAAGATATACGGCTCCCCTTTGACCCAGCAGTACGGGACATGGGCGTTTCAGTTCCCTCCTATTCGCGATGTTTGGACGGGCGTGATTCCCAACGACGCAGACGTGCTGCTCACACATGGCCCGCCAAAGTTCCACCTCGATGCCCAGGAGCAAGGGAATAAATTTTTGGGCGAGGAGCTGTGCAGGGTGCGGCCGGCGCTTGTTGTGTTTGGGCATATCCACTCAGGGTATGGCCAGGAATGCGTGGTTTTCGACGATGTTAAGAGGGCATTTGATGGCGTTCGGAATCGCGCTGAGGGAGGAGGGAGGGAGCTTTTGGTGCTGGGTTGGCAGGTGCTTTGTGCGTGCTTTTTGCGACTTTTGGCTAGCTTTGGGGTTTCTTCTATTCCGCAAAAAGAGACAAAGCTAATCAATGCTGCTGCTGTGGGGGGCCTTCTTGATCGAGATCATAGGAGCGCTATTGTAGTTGAGGTGTAGGAAGCCAGGCCTATCGCCTGGGTACATGTCCAACAACAAGCAGCTAGCCAGATACAGTGATGTTCTGATCTTTTAGTTATCAATAAAGCAGCTTTACCTAAATCCCAGCGATTCTCGCGAAGATTTCTCTTTGCAAATACGCCACTTCCTCCACGCAGTAGCATGCCTACCCGAGCACCAACTCATGTTTAGCCAATAGATCTTTCAAGGAGACCACACATCATAGGATTCAGGCCCAATTTCACATTAGACGACACCTTGTCTCAGGCAATTAGGCGCTCCGGCCGACTCTCTTTAGTAGTCCTCTATATAAGTATTTTTTTTATCAATCTTATAGTTAATACTTACAACAGGAGAATACATAAGATTACCTCAATAAAGAGATATTTATGCCAGTATTTATACTGGAAATATCCTACTATATATATCTTCAACTGCAATAGAGAAATCAAGTTCTACACTTTTCTCTAAGTATCTGGTTTAAAGGGGATAAAAGACAAGCCTCATCAGTACAAGGAATTTGTCTTGCATCTACTCCTGGTACATCTATGGCTCTGGGGTAGTCTGAGACTTCCAGAAGGGTTTTAAGACTAAGCAATCTAGTCTTTATTCTGTGCTCTTTCTTCGTAACAGTCACTTAAATAAGAAGTAAGAGTTATCTTGAGCCTGAATCAAAAAGAAAAAAAAATACTTTGGGTTAAAAGCGACCCATTCTTACACCGAAATTGAATTCAGCTCACACCGAGCAATACTAGTATATATCAGGACTGTGGACTTCGTGTAGCAGTAACATAAGCTAGGGTACAGGTATCAGCGTTATCTTCCAACTCCTAAACAACAAATGTGGCCGCCCTTGCATAGACCATCTGAGCGAAAACTCTATATGAGTCAGCATTCTTCACGCTTTCAAATACCCGTCATGGCCGCGTCGGTTGGACAAAATATAGCATAGGGCCATATCATACGCATAGTATGTTTGTGGCGGTGTCCCGGTAGTCACCTTTTGGTCATCGATATGCTCAGGGTGACCTGGTTGAAAGAGCCAATGCATCATTTCGTGAAAAAATAGCCCGGCAAGGAACTTCATCTCATGGACGTTCCATGCAACCTTTCCGCGCGTATTTTTCAAATCTCGCAAGTTGGAGCGATGGCTGTACCATACCCGGGAGCACATGAAGAGATTGGAAGTTTTATCTCCCCAGAGGTCGTAAAAAGGTACGTCAGGGCATTGGCGAGCGCTTCGCAAGGACGTTTGCCCTGGTGAATATCAAGCACAAAATTGTAATTGCACCCGACCTTGTTATTAGGATCCTTCCATGCAGCATTGTGAACGACACCAGTTCGCCTTTGGAAGTACTCTTGGAAGCTCATTTCGGGGTTGTATAGAAGGAGGCCATCATCTAAGAATATGTCCGCTGCTCTCGTAGTGCGCTGGAAAAGGTTGGAGTCGCAATGGAAAAAATGGTAATCAACGTCGCCCGTGCCAAACTTCAAGGCGTCTCTCACTACACAGTAGTTCAAAGTTGGGAAGGATAAGCTGCTAAGGTTGCAATTGGGGCCCACCAACCTTCTGCTCTACCTAGCTGCGCTTTATCTTTTTGTTATACTGGTCTCGAAACTCGTAAGGGCTAACCACTCCAAATGCCTTGTTCGCTGCTGCAAGCGGATATGCATCCTGTAGATTTCCAGGTTGTGGGTTTTGGGGATCCCCAACCCATGAGTTTAGACTTCTCCCTCTTCTGTTGTTAATTAAAATGTCCAAAGCATCTATTGCGGTGCCGGCCAGGGTGATCGAATCTGTTATCAAACCGTCGAGCAAGTGGTTCACATCAGTACTGTGTACAGGTTGATGAGACGGTGAATCGTTCGCTGAACCTCACAGCCAGTGCCTGACTAGCCGTGGAGCATTTCACTCGCTCCGCAATTAGTAAGCTCACTGAGGCTCACGTGCTTCGACGTTGTTCTTTTTCTCCGTCGACGTCGCCTATGGGGACTCTCGAAAACACGTTTCTATTTTTATATATCTTCTTCCTGGCGCATTCTGGAAGCGAAAGCCTATAAGCGCCGATACTACATTCACCAGCCCACCGATCGAAGGTGTCTCCGTGCCACGGCATACAGCCATCACTTGCACTTCATGGATCCCTTTTTGCCCAAAGGTATTGATAATACCAAGTCTACGCTATTTGTAAGGGATACTAACATATTTCTACGGCCAGAGGGCTATGGTCAGCTCATTGCTGACAATTTTGGCACCCCCACTGTTATCCAGATTGATGAGCGGCGGGTTATGAAAACAAGCTATAGTTCTCCCAGCGAGATTGAAACTATGAAATTCGTCGCAGAGAACACAACTATACCCGTGCCTAGAGTATTTGATGCTCAGTTTTCCCACGACCCGATGAAACAATCCCACATTGTTATGGAATTCATGCCAGGCCAGCAGCTTGAAAAAGTGTGGTTAAACTTGACTCATGACCAAAAGGTGAAAGTCTGCTCCCAGCTCGGCGGATACGTTTCTCAGCTTCGCAGTTTGAAGGGTACAAGGATCGAAGCCGTAAATGGCTACCCTATCACGGCCGGACAGTATGTGCCACGTACGGGGGGTCCATTTGAGACCGAGAAGGAGTTTGTTGAGTTCCTCTTTGACGGCATGCGTCAACGACGCATGTCGAAAGCACGAGAGTTCTACCTTCGAACCGGTCTAGGAGATGGACATGACATGAAATTTACTCATGGCGACCTATTCCCTCGCAATATTCTTGTGGATGACAATGCCTGTATCACAGCTGTTTTGGACTGGGACAGGGCGGGCTGGCTTCCTGCATACTACGAGCACTGGCGGCTTCTCACAAGCGCTTACTCGGAAGGCGCCCCTGACTTTGGAGACTATCTACACTACATCCTACCTCACGAGTATGTGACTGAAGTGATGGCATTGAGTGAGCTACTCGAAATAACAGAGGGGTTCGCAGTAAACACCCACCGCGGGAAGCCGCTTTCCCGTGATGAATTGGTAGCCTGGCTTGATGGTGGATGGTACCGACAAGGTCAAAGTCTCTAATTCAGAATTTCCAACGTTAACGTATATGATATTGTCCGATTATTAATTTACGTTAAACAAGCTCATTTGAAAACACGTCGGGTGTTACTTTTCTGCATGAGGAGTACTGTGGTATGTGCTGCTTGAAGAGCCCCCTGTGCAGGAGCGGTCTCAGTTACTGTTGTATATCAAGGGGTATGTGCAGTTCGCAAACAGACGATTTACGTTTTGGATCAGCAAGGAATACCTGGTTGATCATCTTTCGCTTGATTGAAGAAGGATATCAACCATGTCGCTAATGGCATCGTCTCTCGCAGCAGCCGTTATGACCCCATTTATTACCAGCCGCAACAGAGCATCACCAACCCAGAGCTGGCAGTTCCACTCTAGAGTAAGATTGTTGACTGGTGTACTCATCAAAATGTCACGCACTGAATCCGCCGTGGTCGTCGTGCCAGGTGAGAGGGCGACGGTTACATTCCCAACGAGGTTCTTGCTGGTCTGATAATTATACCCTTTCCAGCATGCAACTTGGAACCGGAAAGTGTTTTTTTCATGGGGAGCACGAACTATATCCAAGACAGTAGTAAGACCCCTATATCTAATATCTATTGTCTGGCGCTTGGTCTTCTGCCTCTCTATATTGATGATCTCCTGTAGATAATTCCGGCTACTAGGACTGCAACCAGGCCCAAACCCAATATCCCAAGTCTGTATTCTCAAGACATAACATTGGCTATTCGATAATGGCCCTTAGCACCTTATAGGACTGGTTAGCTATTATTGCTAACTGTTAGTTTATTAACTCCTTATTGACAAGAGTATCTTTCTGGGCATGTCTTGGCTGCTATTGGCTAAAGTATTGTTGGGGGAGTTAGACTGGACAGACTGCAGCAGTAAGGGCACAAAGATAGTGGAATATTTGCCTAATATTTTAGCAAGTACCTTATAAGCTACATTGTTTTCCCTATTGTGGTTCTGCAAATAAGCTGTTAAGAGAACAGTGATATGCAGTCTGTCCCATTCGCCATGGCACGATTGCAAATCTGGCAGACGGTACCCAACTACCGGGAGTAGTAGTTCGATATCCAGCGCATATCTTTAGATTGAATGCAACGTCTTAAAAAACGGCAAGAGTTGTTCGACAATTTAGAGCCCAGTAACCGATCTTTCTATCGTGCTGTCGAGAATAGAGTCAAAGCGATGCGAACCGAATACATGGTCCTCATAATAGGACTCGGTTTCGTGTAATACCATGCAATCGCTGAGATGGAGCTGAGGGCTTGATATTCAACTCTCAGACCCACTAATGACGCCCTTGTTTTAAACCATCCCCAGACTCGTTTTCATCTGTGTCCCTCAACGCGTATCCTACATCGTCTCGGAGACCTCGGTGGAATCCTCCTCTCTCCGCCACCAGCTATCATATCGAACCCGGAATCGTCGATTATTCGTGGGTCAATATTTTTAAACAATTCCAGATCATCATCGCTCACATCACTGACATTGCGCTCAGGGTCGTCTGAAAGCACGGCAAACGAGAGGAGATCTCAAGGCTTGGTTATGAATGTCCGCCTCAACCGGGGAAATGTTGACGATCAAATATTTGTGTTGTCGGCGGAACACCCTCGTATTCTTCCTTGGCTACTCTGGCCCGGGCCGATCTGGCAACTGACTTAAAACTGATTTCGCGCGGACTTGTTACGACTCATATTCTTGGGCTCTCGTTCTCGGACGCCGCTTTTATAGTCTTATGCTTCTCTGTGAGCACATCGGTAGCTTCGGCGTATTTCTGTAAAGCATCCCTGACATCAGGGAGACCCATAACCCTTTTTTCACCAGCTGCCGAAAGGGATTCAGGAGTGCCCTTCACTCAATTCAGTGATACCGAACCCAAGTGCGTTATGATTTCCTGCTCGGATCCGCGCATTACGCTTTGCATATCAACGGAGGCTGTCTTGCTTTTATATGCTTTCATATAAGTGGCGCTTCCCGGTGTGTGGCTGGCCTCTTGCCCACGTACGGAAGTTGGCAGAACAGTTTGTCTCGTGTGAATGCGACTCCTCGTCTAAAGGCGTCACTGTAGGCACCAGTTTCAGTTCATCTATTTCAATATAATGAGGCCCTCGTTGATGTCAATTTACCATACCTCCTAAGATCATCGGCAAAGCCACAAAGTCGACTGAGTCGTTTAAGCTGTCGGGGTATGGCGTCAGGTTTCTAACAGTACCTAACCTAGTCTTGTTAAATCAACCATTTGTTATCTTAAAAGAGTAATACATTGGGAATCTACTTGAGTGTTCGACTATCCTCCTGTGCAAACATTTGAGCATGAAAGGGGAGTGAATTTCCTCTAATAGTGTAAGTACATATTAACATGATGTATTTTGTTTGTGGAGTAAAACCGTAAATATCTTTTGTTCAAAACTTCCAAAGCGAAAAAAAAGGAAAAAGGGAAAACAAGAAAGGCGCAATTGAGAAATGTACACTTGTCTATCAAAATCTATTGCAAACAAGTATATACGGAAAATCTAGGGCGAAGCAGGCGGTATAATACACTAAACTCAACACGCACACCATCATATCTATTTCGAGATCTCTACACCGCCGGTGGCACCAAGCACCCTCTTGATATCACCTACAAAAAAGATGTTAGTAACAAGATTTGAAAATAATGGTAACAATCAAAACAGGTGAGCGAAGCGTAACATACCGTAGATAGCGAACTGTCCAGCCGTGAGCGTACCAACCATGAACAAACGAGCGCCAATACCAGAGTAAGAACCACGAAGACCCAACTCCTTAGCGATCTTGATGAGACGGGAGGTGGTGCCCTCGCCAGGGAGACCCTGGGTCTTGTTGATCTTACTCAGCATAGTGTCAGCGGGCTGGGAGACGAGAGCGGCGGCGAAACCGGCAACGAGACCGGAGCCCAAGTTGATGAGGGTCTTGGTGCCGTCGGAGGCGGTCTCTTTGTCGACGGAGCGGTAGATTGCCTCGGCGACTTTTTCGTAGACGACGAATTTGGACATAGTGTAGGGGATCCTATGAGTATGTTAGGACTGTTTCACATAATATATTTAAGAAAAGGAAACGTTCAGACTTACTGCTTGAAGCAAATTGGACCGAAACCAGAGTAGAAAGCGCCAACACCCTCATTCTTGAGGATCTTGCCGAAACCGCTCAGGAGACCGCTAGCAAACTCAGGCTGGGAGACGAGACGGATACGAGTAGCCTCGAGAGGGCAGAGGGCAATATCGGCGAAGAATTCAGCAGCAGCGGACGAGGCGAGGTAGACGGCGGTACGGTTGTTGGAAGCAGTCTCGTAACCGAGCTGGTTGATGCATTGCTGCTTGAAGAACTCGTAACCGCCGAATTTGAAAGCTCCTTGGAGGAAGTAACCAGCGAATGTAGGCTATATGACACAGTTTAGCTGTCTGATCCGATGAATTTTACATGCTTTTTTCTTTTTTTCTTTTTTCAACTTACACCAGCACCAGTCAGAAGAGCGCCAGCACCCTCTTTGGCAATGACCTGACGGAAACCACCGAGCATACCACGGTTGTACGTGGCAGGATCAAGCTGGATACGAGTCTTGACACTGTTTTCACCAAATATCAATTGTTAGCTATCATTTCGTCCGCGCTGGTGTTGGAAAACAGATTGCGCAATTTCCAATGCCAGCAGATCGCGCAGGGCGAGACGAGACTCAACTTACACATCGACAGGAGTGAGGGCACCGTGGGTGAGAGAGCAGCAGACGGCACCAGCGAAGGCGAAACGAGAGTAGAGGGCAAGGCCGCTCATGGGGGGGTTCGCAGGGGCAGCGGGCTTCTGGGCGGCATCCACCTTGGGGGAGCCGATGGCGGCAGCGGTGTTCGTAGAAGACATTATTACAGAAAAGCAGACGCCTGATCTATTTTAAAACCAACAAGAGAAAGAGAGGAGAGAGTGAGTGGTAAAGACAGACCACGAAACGCAGCAATGCGAAGTCAGGACGAGGTTGGGATGGAGACGGATGGAGAAAAAAAGTTGACGAGGTTGAAGAGGTCGGGAGCGAACGGGACACGACACGCAGCTACCAAGGGCCACTTGAAAACTTTTACTGGGCAGCTTGCCACGACATGCACGGCGTTGTTGATCTGAATTCTTCTCGGGTTTATTTGACGGTCGTCTCTACACTCGATACTATTTTTTTCTGATCAAAAACTCCCTCTTTATTCGCGCAATTCGACCTTTTTGACTCCGAATTTTTATCTTACGCCTGCTGAGTAAGGCGGCAAGATGACTAACCGTTTACTAAGCAGGGCTTGCTCGCGAACTCGTCTTGGATTGAAATATTCAGAGTGAATTGATATATATATATATATATATAGATATATATTTCAGCCGGAGGAAGCAAGGTACCCGTGGGAATGTCTTTATGAGGGTGTGCTCTGCTTTCACTGGACGAAGCCTGATCCTGTCTTGGATACGCCCTGAAAGCCGTTGCCTGAAGAAAGAAAGAAGAAAGGATACATCTGGAATACACAGGACCAAATATGGAAAACAAATCTATTCCGGGCTTCTGCTACTCAAGCTTCTCCCCTAGTACTATGGTACCATGGTACTATGCGTACACTCCAGAGCAGTACGGGGACGTCTCGCCAACTCAGTGTGGTTTTCCACTATGTCTGCAAAACACCGCGCCGGTCCGTTTACCGCAGACTTTTTTTTTTTTTTTTTTTTTTTTTTTTTTCGCAGTTTAGTCTGTTAAGCTCAATAATTCTCGACGGGCAACTGCACTGGATAATCTTCCATCCCAGGCCAGAGTTTCTCTGTCCCCCTTTCACTCCAGAACCCGCGTTCGGCATAAAGGGCATAAGTGTCCGCGTTTTGATTGACGCCCGGATTGTTAGCTATTGGTTGGCCGCAACTCCATGCTGACCTTGCACAATTCACAAGGTGATAGACCGCCGGAACGTCCGATTTAGAATTGGTGTTCGCGATCCACCAAATATGTGTGACTTGGTGTAAGACGTTTGCAGCTAATTAAGGCAGTTAGATTTCTTAGTCTGTTTTCTCCCACGTCCCAGAAAAAGGAAAGTGGTGGTTGGAGAGCGGGGGACAGTATACTGCTCAAGCTGTCAAACCACTTACCGTCTGTGCCCGGGTATGTTACATCCTGATACCAATTCTCGACGACCTCCTTATCTCCCGATTTCGCTTGGTCGAACCTTGGCAGCCTCCAAAATCCAGGACAGAAGTTGATAGTACTAGTGCTATCCGAGTAGTGCGATTCTGTCGAAGCAGCAATTGGAACACCAGACCCAATGCAGGAATCTTTTCCATCGTCAGGGTCAAGCCATACATCGGAGCAACGTATCTGCAGCAGCGCGTCACTCGGACGGTTATTTACTCCCTTGTCGGCATTCATCCGGTTGTACAGGTTTCTCAATACATTCCGGATATTTTCCCCGCCTGCTACGGACGTATCAAGTGCAAACAATAGAACATAACTGTCGATTTGCCGCTTAGCTATTAGTGGAAAAGGTTTGAGCTAATGAAGGGGGTTTGGATAACAGACAAACGCACGCAAGAAGACGCCTAACACATACCTCGGATCATGCTCGTTAAGGTAATCCTGCGCAGCTGTATCTAACTTCACTTGCTTGATTTTCGGCCATGTTACCGTATTAAACCGGTGCCACGCCGAGCTCCTCAGCTCGAGAGCACCGGCCCAGGCTCGTTCAACTGCTTCACGCTTCGTCTCGTGAATATTTTGCGGGTTGGGGACGTTGCAGCTCTGGTGCCAGGTGACGCCATTCTGGTTCATGATGTACCGCTGTGCGTGAGCAGTTTGCAGCAGTAGTACTTGTAAAAGGATAAGTAGGAACATCGGGTGAGATTTTCGGACTACCATTGTCCACAAGGAAACTATATGGTCGGGAAGTGAAGTTGAAAATGAGAGGCTGAGTTAAAATTGATTTCGATTGTACAATGCGACCTAGAGAGTGTATATTCGACGGGATCTGTTGATTGTTTGAAGTATATCGAGTTTTAGGGCTAAGATGTATAATTCGAGTTCGTTATTAAACTAAATACATGCCAAAAATAACTTGGATAGAAATCGCGCATTCCTGGTAGAAATCGGCGAAAAGTGCCCCATTCCTCCTAACCCGATTAAAAGGGGGGATGGTATATAAACTGTGTCTATCCTGCTACTCGAAATAACACCTCGTCTATCATCGCATAGTCGCGTGCCTACAATGATGGCCCGGTGGCTCTGGAAAATCCCACGCATGAGGCTTTACCCAAACCTGGCATTTGGGCTTTAATTAACCCCTTGGTAGTGTCCCAAAAACTGCGTGGAAGTTCATGACTCTTACCGAACCTGCCAAGAGTGGTCCACCTATATGTGTGGGCGAGAAGAAGGACCTTGAACAACAAATGCTCAGAAGATTGCCCTTGGTTGAGATTGCCAGCAGCCAGTGTGGATTGTTTGAATTTTGCGAGTGCCCAACTTCTTGCGTGAAAGTGGATCCCTATTGTCTGGTGGACTATGATCAAGTGGACGGAGTATGGATTGTGGGATATGTAAGGTCAGGTGTTCCATCTTGCTTGCTGTGCGATGCAAGAAGCGCGACAGGAGACACGACTGGAAGGCCAATAGGGAATGACTTTGCATGAAGAGATGGGCTATAAATAAATCTGTTGATGCAGAGCAGCGCACCACCATTATCCACGCGCCAACAGGTTGTTACAACGAAATTTTCTCAAGTGGGAAATCTCCGAGGACCTTGGTATTCCAACTACCGAGTTGAGGGTAGCTTATGATTCGTTAACGTGATCAGAGAGGACGATTTCAGCAGATATCAATCTTTCTTCTGCCACCTCTTAGATGATCTAGGAGCCAGAGCTCTTCTCGCTCGTGAAAGATTTTCTTGAGACGCTGTTCAATGGTCGGGAGCTCCGAAATTCCTAATTGTCCTTATGCCTCCAAACCCGAAAATGCGGACTATATGGTATGCAAACCCGAGTTACACACCTCGATCTTGAGCCACCTACTTCACTTACGGGTTCATGTAGGCTTATAGAAAAAAAAATTAGGCAAACACCACCGTGGTCATCCATTGGATTATGTCGGCCAATATCGAATTCGCAAGTGGAAAGCAGTAACAGATTGGTGTTACTTTCGGTTTCAATGGGAAGTTGAAAATGCCTCTTCGGATGGTATATTCACGTGGTTGCGAGAGAGTCCAGACTCAACGTTTTCGCCTCGGACCCGATGTACATTAACGTACATAAGCACCGATCCGCTGGCGCCAAATACTGCTTGTCCCCAGTAGGACGATTCCCGACAGAGCGACTGGTTTATCGCCTGAAGGGCGCAACCACTGGGTGCTCCCGTTGGTAATGAACTGCTGAAAAGGGACGATATGACTGTCGAGGATATCCAAGACAGTGTCATTGACTCGGGGTCACATAAATTCGATGATGTCAATAGGCATCTTCGATATCAAATGATAGCGATAACCTGCTGGAATCCAACATCCCAGTTATTCACCTCAGCAGATTTTCATCAGCCGACCCCTATAATATTATCCCGGTTACTTCCCTATAACTAGCCTATAACATGTTAGTACTATTGGGAACGATGTAGGATCCTGTCGGCCGCCGAATATAGCCAAGAGTATAAAAGATAAGGTGGGAAAGATTATGTGATTGAGGATAATTAAATTCTCATCGTTTGGAAACAGAAGAGTAAGTTAGCAAGAATCAAAATCTTACATCATGTTTTGTGGCCGCTTGCTCGCGGTGTGTTTCGGTTTCCTGACCACTATTCATGCCGCCCTGAACATTCGTCAACTATATCAATTCTCAAATACGACACGCCGTCACATCGAGAATATCGCAATCCGTCCCAATGACCATCTGGTTCTCACCATGATGACTGAACCGGTTATCTATACACTCGATCCACTTGCAAGGGAACCCACAACGGCTACTCTGCACCGCTTCGATAATGCTACTGGAGTGGGAGCTATCACTGAGGTAGCCCCAGATATTTTCGCGGTGGTTGTAGGGAATTACTCCGTGCGGGAGTTTAAAGGTGTTCCGGGATCTTTCTCAGTTTGGCTGGTCAATCTCACGTCGGACAGCCCGGTGGTGAAAAAGATTGCCTCTTTGCCGGAGGCTGAAACACTGAATGGAATAACAACCGCCTCGGCCGAAGTGATCCTCGTGGCTGATGCACAGGTCGGCGCTGTTTATGGCGTCAATATTAACACCGGGAGCTATCAAATCGCAATCCAAGATCCTCAATTCATGCCAAATGGCATCTCCCCATATCCTATCGGTATCAACGGCATCCACAAAGAAGGAGAAGCGTTGTATTTCACCAATACTGACCGGGGTACCTTCGGCAAGCTTTTCATCACATCGCAGGGTACGGCAGCTGGGAATACCTCAATCATTGCCAATGCTCCTACAGGCTATTTCTACGATGATTTCTGCCTGGATTCCGCAGGAATCCCATGGGTCACAGCCCATCATAGCGCCATAATGACGTTCACGGCAGGTTTAGTTGCACAATTCATGGCCGTGAACTCGACCGAGATCGTACAGCCAACTGCATGCGTGTTCGGTAACCCCCGTAATATCAGTACTATGTTTGTCGTTACTGGTGGGAGGGTAACTAACAGTCAAATCATCAACGGGCAAGTCCTCGCCATCACGGGCATCTGAAACCGCCAAGATGTGAGTAGAAGTGGTTATCGAGTGAGAGTCTGCCTGTTAGAAACCTGTATATGGAATGGATTTCAAGGGAGATAGTGTTGTGTCAATTAACTTGAAAGATGTATCGTTTCTTTTGCTTGCCTGTCAACAACAAACGGCAGCAGAGTTTGATGGGCGTCTTCTGATTAGCCTGCAAGAATGAGAATTGTGTCACTGATCATGTCTTCGGAGTCCCTGCTATTTAGGCCTAAGTTCCCGGATAGAACCCCTGGTCACTTCTTGAGATCGAAGCAGCGGGACCCGGTTCCCATTTCCTTCAGTTTTGGAGATCGCATTGCGCTGACATTGGCAACAGCGAATTACTGGTCTCCCTGACTTAAAAGCCAATCCTGGACCATCAATCGTAGTTGTTTTAACTTGCTTGGCTGCCCATACTATAACAAGCAATTATGCTGGCAGCGAAGCAAATACAGTCGGGCAATAATAATCGCCCAGGTACAGAATACTAGGGGGAAAGATATATTCCATAAGATTGAGACCCAGTTTCTTATCTCGATCTGATAAAAGCGGCAATGGATGAAAGAAAAGCAATATGGCGGCAGCTCATCGGCCAATTGGCGCACGAATCCCAAGAATGAAGCTGCCCAATGATCGAGAGGATAAAGTTATGGTGTCGATCATGATCCATGATGGCACATTTCACCGCCATAATCCGAGGACGATCATGTCACCAAATTTTGGAATGCTCGACTTCTAGCATATTTAACATCGCCCGAGTCATGGTTGAGCATATCAGTTGAAGGGGAAGCTCACACAAGTTTTAATCCTCTTGAGCTGGCCTTACGCTGTTTCCGCTCATTGTCAAGATGGCACATGAACACCTCCCCTACATTGGCGCTATCTTACTCCTTTATACATGCTGCCTAGCAGTATACCGCCTATACTTTAGCCCCCTGGCAAAGTTCCCTGGTCCAAAACTAGCAGCCCTCACACAATGGTACGAGGTCTACTTTGACATCCTGAAAGGCGGGCAATTCATGTGGGAACTCGAGCGCATGCATAAAAAGTACGGTCCGATTGTCCGAATAAACCCGTTCGAGATACACATCAAAGACCCCGATTACTATGACACGCTGTACGCGGGTCCCACGAGGAAAAGAGATAAAGACCAGTGGTTTATTTTTATTGGGCTGCCGCTTAGTACGTTTTCCGCTGCTTCGCATAAACTGCACCGTGAGCGGAGGAGCATATTGAGTCCCTTTTTCTCGAAGAAGGCGGTAATGGAGTTTGAGCCAGTGATACAGGAGAAGCTTCAGTCTCTCTGTCAACACTTTTCAAGAGCAATAAGAAGCGGCCAGCCCCTGGAACTCCATGCGGCATTTTTGTGTTTTGCGGCAGATACAGTGTCAACGTACACGTTTGGCGCGTCTCACTGTTTTGGGTACCTCGACCAGCAAACTCTCACGGACGATTGGAAGAAGAAGGTTACAGGGGCCTTTGAAGTAACGTTGCTCGGAAGGCATTTCCCTTTTCTACAAACTGTAGGACATCTCGCTCCATCACCCATTGTAAGGTTGTTGTCTCCATGCTTCGCCCGATTTGTGGGTGGAGAAAAGGTAAGCACATACTCTCCGAGACCTTCAGTTCAGCAAACCCTAATTGAAATGTGAGAAAGCAAATTCAAAGTGCTTTCGGGGAGATGTACAGAGCCAATCAACAGCATGCCACAGTGGATAATAAACGAAAAGCAATTCTGCCCTCTATCTTGTCTACCGACAAGATACCTTCCGAGGAGAAGAGATACGGGCGTCTGCAAGACGAAGCCACGTTTCTCATGATAGCTGGCACCGACGCTCCAGCCCAAGTATTGGCATATACTATGTTTCACCTTCATCGGAATCCAGAGATAGGTCAGGAGCTAAGGAAAGAATTAGTCGCTGCTTTTCCACACTCGGACTATAAAATCAGTTTGGCAGCTTTGGAACAACTCCCATATTTAGTGAGTGGGGTCCGTGTATATTGAAGACATACAATACATGCTGATGACCTCGATAGACTGCAGTTATCAAAGAAGGTCTCCGTATAGCAGCGGTCGTCACAACCAGGCTTCCTCGAATAGCCCCTGACGAAGTTTTACAATACGGTGACTGGCAAATTCCGCCTGGGGTATGTATTTCCACGGTTTGTGCCTTTTTGTTAACAATACTTACTATCGCATATTAGACGAAGATCAGCATGTCCAATCACTTCCTTCTCCGCGACCCGACAATCTTCCCTGACCCTCTGGTCTTCAAACCCGACCGCTGGATGGTCTCAGCAGATGAAGTCCGCAAACTGGAGAGGTACCTTGTGCCATTTTCTAAAGGGCCAACTACCTGCCTCGGACCCAAGTAAGCCAATTTCCTTTCGATCCATATCAGATAAGTCTCTAGGATCTGATACTAAACAAAACTTCCCAGCATGGCGTACTCATGGCTATACCTGGTTCTGGGCACTATAATGCGCAAATTTGAGTTTGTTCTTTTCGAAACGACGGATGAGAATATCCGGATTGTGAGAGATTGCTTCAATGGTCAGACGAAGCCGGGGATAAATGTTATCCAAGTGAAGGTACTGCGGGAACTGTCGTTGGAATATTTGATTCCTCTAAAAAGCCGGACTTTTTTAGTTGATCCATAGAACGACGTCACCTTAATTATTCAGTAATTTTAGTGGAATGTTTGCAATTGAATAATGATGCGCCCACTCGCATTGAATAAAATCAATTTACGCGAGATGTCGACGCGACGTATATTTGGGGCGAAATTATGACATCGCCGTTGCCATGAGCAACCACAGCATCGTCCGAATACGAACAACCAAACGTCAGCGAAAAAGACTCCCAACAAGTTCATTCTCACCTAGTATCAACTACGGAAAAGCAACGACTTTGAAACGATAAAGCAATATATTTTCATCTCAGTCAAATTTACAATATACCCTCAGAGCATCATGCCGCCCGCTCGCCGCCGCTCAGGCAACGCTGCCACATCCCGCAGCACTTCAGGCCAATCCACTCTATCCTTCGGCTCGAAATCACGAGTATCTAAACCGTCGTCTGCACAGCAGCCAGGAAAGAAGAGTAAAGACACAAAGGCGATCGTCGAAATCCCGAGCACTAAGTCTGCCACACAAGCCCCCGTTGCGCATGAGATCGAGGAAGCTACACAACAACCCACCGCTGCTTCGTCTAGGTCAGAGCGTCTTGTACAGGAACAAGCAAGGTTAGAAGTTAGGCAGGCCAAGTCCGAAGAGGATAGACGGGCGGAGGCGCTGGATGAGGATGATATAAAGCAGTACTGGGCTGCGAGGGAAGACGAGAGGATTGCGCCGAGAGGTTCGTATATTTCTGTAGCTGTGAATAACATAGTGGAAATGGTGCTGATGAGTATGCGTGCTGGCTTATCAGTACACCAAGAAGACCTTACAATGTACGAGAAGATTCTACGGCATTTCGATTTATCGAACCAGTACGGGGTATGTACCCCATTTTTATATTTTCCATCAGCTCATATGCACATCGCACCTAATTTCAATACTAACGGCGTCCATAACTAGCCATGCATTGGCATTGCAAGGATAAAGCGCTGGAAACGAGCGCATGGGCTGAATCTTAACCCGCCAATCGAGGTTCTCTCAGTTCTGCTCAGGCAAGAGGCGCAGGGCCAGGCGAATGAAAAGGCCTACATTGATGAATTGATGTCATGACAAGTCTTTCGAAGTCCACAGGGAAACCTAGTCGGGAGAGCGATGGTGTGCCCTTGAATTTGGGGTTTTATCTTTATTTCTATTTTCTTTTCTCAGGAGCTTCACTCCGTTTTTGAATTCTGGAGTCTGGCAATCCGATGTTATCAGGTCATACCCGATGTATACTTACGCTTGTACTTTCGCAATGCCGGATTAATTCAACGACAAGTGTAGAACCTGCCAGGAACATTCCCAGCAGTGTCGCGATAAGCATCATCTCAAATGTCGGATCTCGAAAATGAAGCAGATACTGGGGAAACCCAGTGACAGCAGCACAAGGAAGCATGGTATTACTGTCAAGGCATGGATACTAAACCTGTGCGGTGGAAACTCATCAGATCTCGTCTTCCATATACGGGATGATGTCTTCGTCACTCATAACAACAAAGGAGACGGAGAAAAGCCACCATTACATTACCATGGCTCTCCAGCTGCAACCAAGCCCAGGGCATCTAGAACAACATAACAATTTGTTTGATCAGCATCCACTCTACTAGTACGAATCAGCTTCTTGCCCAAGGCCAGGGGCAGCTGTCAATCTATGAACTGGAGCGCTTGGGGTCCCAATATTTTACACCCAAACATTCTCTGCCACTCCTACTAGGACATTACTATTATCTCCGCAGTCACTATTCTACGGCGCGTTGACGGTTGTTGGTCTCTGTGCGGGCAGTGCTGTCTCGTCACGATGGAGCAACCTTCCATCCGACGGTACGGCAAGGGGCGTTGAGGAGTCCGGTACATCCCACTCGCCACCAGTTCGACGTTCACTTTCGTAAACTCCGAAGCCTCTCTTAATAACATAAACATAAGACGCCATGATGATTACAAATAAACCTAACTCGAAATAGCAAGTGTGCGGCTTTACGTTCGTTCCCTTTGGTATTCGTGGAGTTAAGGCCTGCCTCCATTTAATCATTGTACAGCACATGATTCTTTCCCTTCGTATAAATACCGGAGATTCATGTCCAAGGCAAGAAATCCAATTACCACTATATCTACCTCTTCGTACAAAAGAAGGAAACTGGAATATTTTACCTGAGTTGTTGAACCCACCGCAGACATGCCTGGAGATATGACACCCTGGTTCGCCGCGAAATTCATATACGACCAATTGTTCGGAAATGTCCCGGTCCCAACAGAGTCTTTCGCAGGCAAAACAGTCATCATCACTGGATCCAATGTTGGGCTAGGTAGGCTGCCGTTACACTTCTTTAATAATATAAGTCGATCTAACATGTTTAAGTCCAGGCCTTGAAGCTGCGCGTCATATCGCTCGGCTCGGCGCATCTAAGCTTATCTTAGCCGTGCGATCGGTGGAGAAAGGCCAAATCGCGAAAGAATCCATTGTGCAATCTACAAAGTGCGACCCCAACATCATCGAAGTCTGGCAGCTAGACCTCTCAAGCTACAAGAGCGTCAAGGACTTCGCGGCAAGAGCTTCAAGAGAGCTACCTAGACTTGATGTACTTCTCGAGAACGCCGGCGTTGCGCTCGAGCGCTGGGACTGGGCGGAGGATAACGAGCTGACTATAACAATCAACGTCGTCTCAACTTTTCTCCTTGCTTTCCTTCTCCTGCCAAAATTGAGGGAAACGGCAGAGAAGTTCGAAACTAGGCCAAATCTCACCATCGTAACGAGTGAGACGCACGGTTTCGTCGACTTCGATGAACGAAATGCTCCCGAGGGGATCTTCAATAATTTGAATGATAAGGTGAAGAGCCAACCGAGTATGCCTGAGCGATACCCAAAATCCAAGCTCCTGGAAGTATTTATCGTGCGTGAGATGGCTGTGCGAAGACCCGCGGACACATACCCCGTCACAATCAACATGGTTAACCCGGGCTTCTGCAAAAGCGAGCTTCTCAGGGAAGGCAACTTTGGAGTCAAAGCTATGAACTTCCTGCTTGCCCGCAAGACTGAAGTTGGATCTCGCACATTGGTCCATGGGGCCGGCGCAGGCCCGGAGACGCACGGCGAGTACCTGAATATGTGCCGAGTAGCGCCAACGTCCACATTGGTACGGAGTGCCGATGGTGAGAAAACCCAACGGAGGCTTTGGGATGAGCTGATGGAGAAGCTTGAAAAGATAACTCCTGGGGTATCTGCGAATTTGTGAGAACATAACGCAGGTTTTCTTACTAATGTTTAATGTTGTATGAACGTGCGATGTGTCTCATGTCTTTTTATTTAGCTAGTTCGCTTTCTTTGCGGCCCCCATAGATCTCTTTGGGTATACGTCGACACCCTGGTCGTATGCTCATAACCCGGCGTCTAACTCTGCTTTCTCAACATCGCTGTACCTGACAATCTTCCAATTTTAGCAACCATGCCACAAGTGTCATGTTTATTGCTCAATTGTTGAGCTTGAATTATATACATAATGAATATACTTATTTACAACGACCCTAATATATATGTAGAAAACGTATCTCTCGTTAGCAACAAATGCCTTTCCAAAATCAGAACAATGACACATTTTGGTGTCTAACAGCGGAGCCCTGCTCCGCAACACTAAATATTTACCTGATCATGTCTAAGAGGCAATATAAGCAGCTTGGGAACAACAATAGTCGTTATGAATGACCATAGGTATCTCCTGTGAACCAGCCCAGCACGAACGAATCTAGTACATATCGTCCTGTTTAATCGTGAAGTTCGCATAGCAAGGGGGGTATGAGCCGTCGAAGGACGGCATCTTTGAGTAGTCCATGCCACCAGTGGAATTACACTGGATGGCATTCTCTAACAGCTTTTCAATGTCAAATCCGTAGTTTTCAGTCATTGCTTGCAATCTCGCTTCAGAGATTTCCGTGCCCGCGCCAATAATTGCGACTCCGGTCTCTTTCAATAAAGCGGTGCATTTCTAGAATCAAGACATATTAGTAGCCGCTGCAACCATAGAAAGGGACATTGATACAGCATAGAACAAAACTTACGTCGTCTATCCAGAAGCGTCCTTTTACCTTCAGACACGTGTCTTTGGGCCAGCCGTCGGTCTAAACAGAGAATATATTTAGCATATAACCACCTACTCAGAGAATAGCTGTTCGGTAGAGAAGGCTCTGAAACTCACATTTTGCCAGACATAGTGCTTCTGAGACTTTAAGGCCGCCATAACCATTCCTTGCTCCTGGAACATTGTTAGCAATAGGTATCATAACCGCATGAGAACTAGATAAACTTACGAAGGCTAATCTCATGAAAGCAATCGCTGTGTCGGTAGCTGGAGTCACAATAGTCTCATCGAGAAGTTTCCCGTCTGCAAAGGTATCCTCAATCCATGCCGCCTGATCCCCTTTGAAGTCTTTGAAATATTCAAAGTTTCCGGCAAAGACAGCCTTGACGGCACCTTTCATATCTTCGGCAGTTTGTTGATAAAATTTCCCCAACCACTTCAAGACATCGTCCTTGAAGTCTATAACTTCTTCGGCATGCTCACCACCTTGATTGTTTATCATCATCAAGTTTTCAATACCTAGCATTCCCGTCATGGAAGCGCCCATCTCACCTGAAAGAGCCGTACCTGAGCCCTTCGCTGCATTTTTAGCGGCTAAGGAAGCTGCCGTCTTTGCGACCGCCCCCACCAAAGCTCCCTCAGGCACAACCACTGAGGCGATCGTTGCACCGATGAGAATTATACCAGTCAGTATTTGAGCGAAACCGGTATCCTGTTTTGGAGGCCCAAAAATATCCGTAATTTCCACGAGACCTGATGACATAGACTCCATCATAGATTCGGACAGCTCGTTGTGAAACCTCGCGTAAGACGTGTATAAATTTTTGACGGAGAGATGGATGAAGAACCACTCCGGCTTTTCATATTGCATACAATCGCCGAACATCGACTTGCAGTCACCGTCCTCTGGGAAAGCGTTGCAGTTGATTGTCGAGCCTCCCTGGGTGCCGGTACCCGAATATCCGTTCGTGAAGATGTTAGAAAACCAATGTTCCACTCCGTTTTCGTCGAGAAAATCTGCTAGAAATTGCTTTGTGCCACTCCTTTCCCACGTGTCCTTATTGACGTCGGGGTCGCTGCTGTTTGTTAGGAGGTTGCACTTCGCTTGTTTAGAGCAGTTATCAGGATTGGGACATGCATCGGCGATGGGCGGCGCCATGCCAGGATTTTCCCTCTGATGGGCCCCCTGGCGTTTGTCGATGACGGCAGCGGATGCCGACACAGCGAGAAGAAAAAGGGTCTGGAAGGTTGGGACTCTCATGGTCGGTAATTCATAACACGATGGATTGAGACAAGAAGATAAGGTAGCTGTGAGCAAAAAGGCGTCGCCAAGTCAATGCAGAGGCCAGATAGGGCGGGGGTACAGCTTATAATCCACAGTGATTATCAGAAAGCTTGAGGTCCGTGAGAAGATTTCTGGAGATCAGTCTTGGGGGCATGGGCCTTTTTATTATGGTGGTCATAGTGTCTCCCCAGCCTGGCCCTTCCGCACAGATTTGTGACCCCAGGTGATGATGGGGACGGAGAAAAAAAGAAAAGACACATTGGCCCATCTCTCTCCGCTCTGCTCCACCATACCAAGTGGAAGAGGTGACATTGCTAAGATTGGTGGATGATAATATTTTCCATACGACCATTTCCCGGTCTCACCTTCTTCCCCATCATGTCAAAAATCTCTCATTTAAAACTCTCCAAGCAACCTGTGCTTGCCGCTCACACCGACCACTATACAGCGCCTTCGACAGCTGGTATTCGGGGAAAGGCGGCCGAGATCATGGGCAACATTGTCGTGGAATTGAACAAACCTCGTTTCTGGGGCTCCTAACTTATAATAGGACAAGTACTCTGGAGCCAGCGATTTCGAAATAATAACCACAATAATAATAGTAATAGGCTCGCGTGCGGGATTCCAATGGACTGTGGAGATCCACAGGGTTTCTCTCAACTCGAGTCAGTTGAGCCATAAAACATTTCCAACAGTTTCAATTGGTTTAGAACTGTTTGGCCGTTAACCCATCACCTGGGGATGAAATGTGCATAGTTGAAATGTGTTTAAGCCTAATAACGGCCAAAGTACAGGAGATTCATTGCGTGAAAGGTGAAGAATTGAACTGAGGTTGTGTAATAGCGATCTGCTGGCTGCTGTGGACTGCTGTGATATTTATAGTGTGTGATCCATCACCGACCAACCACAACCGCAGCACGGCAAAATAACCAGCCAGGAGGGTTTATCGGCCATTCAAACGGATGAACCGCATGCTAGAATAATGGACAATCCAGACTCTCAAAGACTGTTATTTGGCTATAGAAGACGTTGGCGGGCTACGTATAACTCGTCTCGTGGTTCACCGCGGCAAATAGGAAAAGCTGACAAAAAGATAATGCACGCACGCTCCACAAACAGAGCTACAGAGTGGATTCTGGTTGCTTTGCATACACAGTATTATTAGCAGTGAGGCCATAATAATGGCTCAATCTGGGGAGGCTTGGATGCGACCTCACATAGGATCACACGCGGAGTTTACAAATAAGCTATTTGCCGCTGAATGTTTTAATTAACTTTGGATGCAGGGTTTCCAAATTACTCATAATGCCTGCTTGTCTAATGGATACAAATACCCACAAGTACCTTACACAGTATAACTGTGAACGCATCAGGCTGTAAAGAAAGAATTTCAGCCTCATCGGTCCGCATCTTGCATGAGATATACCGAGAACCTCCCCACTTGGTATCGACTGATTTATCTTATGGCTGTCAGAGCTGGATGTATCTCGTGGTTGAATCTGCTGCAGTTCTCCAACTTTCCAATGCATCCTTTTTGGCCAAATTTTAGGGAAACGAATTTGGTAAATCCCTTCCCCCGGCAATTCCGAACAAACCGCACCGAAGTAACCCATAGATGCACACCTCACAAGAGTCGTCAGCGCCATTGTATGTTTTTAATCACTTGTTCTTGGAATTATTTTTCGGGTGTCTCTGTGTACAACCATATTTGATCCATGCCCCGCGAGTAAGTATACATGCTAAAGATACCAGTGGATGTTTCGTATATAATGTTGAATACAACCTAGTTGTATTACTGTCCAGCTGCTTTAGCCAAAAACTCCTGAGTAGTGAACGTGGTAACTTGCTGACCCATTTGGACGATTCTTGTCTGTCCATATGTCCCCCACTCTCGCAGATTGCAACCTTACCGTCCGAGATTTGGGGCGTTCAATGGAGTATCGATGGCATATTTAGCGATAACAGCCTTGAAGGCAGGATCTTGGAGGAGTGCCGTAGCAGTGATGCGCTTTTCCGGGTCGGGATCTAATAATCTTCTCAAAATAGAGAGTACATTTTGCCTCTCCTCCGGGTCGTTTGCGCTCTCTTCAGGCCACCGGGCACGAAGTATGTTCTCGAGGGTTCTGTGTTCACGAGGCTTGTAACTTGGGTTGTAACAGTCCTCCTCGATTTTTTGGTCAAAATAGCAAAGACCTTTCCAACGCTCCGGTAAAGGACCAATAAGGTCAGCCACCCACGTGAGGATCCAGCCGGGATAATCTTTAGCAACGGGGATAAATTGGAAGTAAAGTTGTGAAAAAACACACGCATACCCCCACATGTCATACGGAGTAGTGCGTGTCTGGTTATGGACTTCCTCGGGAGGACAAAATGGTGCGGGAGGGTGGCCGCGAACCGGGGTGGGGTCGCCAACTTTCATGGAGAGGCCAAAGTCACAGAGATAGAAGTCATCCGTCAAAAAAGAGTCAGAAAACTCAATAGCCTTCACAATATCTCCTGGAGTCTTGAAATTCATGGGAGATTTAGGATCATTCTCCTCATCGGTCTCTTCCCCGAATTCAATTTCTGCCAGTCCCTTTTCAGCGACCATCTCCCGTTTCCACTCCAGGCTTTCTTCCCAGTGTTTTCTAAAAATTTCTCGCAGAGGCACTGCGATAGGCCTGCCAAATGCCTTGTATTTCGCGACCTTGTCGAGGCTATCGAGGGGAATCACTCCCCACATACAGTTTCTTTCGCTCACGTCTATGCAAAAGATGAGCAAGATTCATACAAAGTAGCAATAATTCTCTTACCGCGATGAACAAAACCAGCGTTGTGGAGTTTCTCCAGACTTTCCAATAGTTGTCTAGCAGCGGACATGCGAGTAGCCATGGACTTTGTCTTTACCGTCAGTATGTCAAGGTGCTGGCCAAGAACAGGCAACACCAAGACCCAGTGATCAAGCCCTTCCCGATGAAGCATGAAGGCGTCTAAACAAGTTGCGAGATGGGCGGTGTCTTGTACACTTTCAAAGATATCTTGCTGAATTCTGTACTCGTGTTCAGCATGACTACCTGAGCCTGTGACTTTGAGTGCAACGTCCTTGTCGCGTAGAAGGTCATGAGCAAGCCAGATAGTTGACATGCCGCCGACGCCTAGTTTATGATCGATACGATATCTTTCGTTGAGCACTTCACCGAGACAGATGGGGCATAGGACCTGAGCCCCTTCGTTGTGGACATATCGCGCCTCGTCCTCCGCATCATCAAAAACTTCGTCTTCATTCCTGACATCTATTGAAGGGCTCCAATCATTCGTCACTTCGGCGTCGGAAGGAGGCGAGAAAGATGTTGCGATTGGCATTGCTGTTTAATTCATGTCGCATAAAATCAACGCTGAAGCAATGGGGATCCCGATGCAATCAACCCAGAGGCTCTGAGACAAGGTGAACCCTACATACATATTTACTGATCAGTTTCCTGGAACGAAGGCCACACATCTGATTGGCTACAGGGCGGAACTTTTCTTTTCTTTTTTTTTTTTTTTTTTTTTTTTTTGCTTGGTGGGGGGGGATAGGATTACGTTGCAACACAGGAGAAGGGAAAATGAATCAGCCTGAGCAAAAAATAAGACACATTTGTCCGTGATGGTGGGAATGAAATGGTCTTCAATCATTGAATATACCCCGGTCTCATATCAGGTCAATGCTTAAGGGTGGAGCGGGAAATGCTTCCTACTATGACCAAGGGTGTAAAAAGGCAAGCAAGGACCTGATTGACAGCCGAACAATAGCAACATCCCCAAATCCAAGCACAAGATTTCCACGGTGAGACCCGAGGGACACCTATATATCCCCGATTCTAGTGGTAGACAACTCCCTATGGTATCGGGGCAATGTCACTAAGACTTAAACGAAGAAAAAGCATCTGGACCTATTGCTGCTGGAGACTCTTCTTCGTCTCATGCAAATAGATAATAAGATGTGCACTCTGGGCTGTCTTTGGCCACTGAAGCTCGTATTATGACCTCTTCACACCATCCCCCGGGAGAAAAAAGAGAACAAGAAAAGCCCCGCCGCGTAAGCTTTACTCAGGCCGGACATTCCTCATCAGCCCTTTGAACGGGTCATGAATGCTTCAACAAGCTCGGGTACATCGCAGTGTCTGTCAAGATATTGATTGACAAATGAAGTTCGGTCAAAGAAGGGCAAAACGTGCTTTGATGATTGATGAGGGATAATACGACTGCTGATTATCATCTGACAGAACATGTGAATTTGACATTTGCATTAATTAAAGGCCTTGCACCCACATTTCATTTGAGCAGGGCGTTTCAAATCGCGAGATGCTCGCATTGGCAGTGTCAAGAGCGATGGTAGTCGTTTTACTTTCGTTCGTGACAGTGGACAGATACTGACAACGTCGATGAAAGATGGCGATTCAGTTGCCAGATGTAGCCTAAATCCTTACGATAAGACAGCACAGCGAGCTGCTGGGTAAGAAAGACTAAGAACTGAAATGGAAGAGTGAACGATCGCGCTCTGAACACTGCTGATATACGGCCATGAAACTTGTTTGCGCATTGGAGCTATAGTTTATCTAAAAAGATCCAGCAGAAAGATTGCATGGAGGCCAATACTTACATGTAGCCTCGGCCGCAGGCTTATCTTGTGCTAGCGATTTGTAACAGCGCTATTAGGCTTACTGACACTTTGTTGGAAGATAGAGACATCAAGTAGAAAGGTAGTTCGATCTGTGGTTCGATACAGGCAAAACAACAGTGAAAATGTTGGTGAGAGATGCTCGTGCTTTTGGCACAAGTTTCAATACATCCGCGCCCATCGCAGAGTGTTTTCATTCCTGAAACCTCTTGTATACGTAGCAGTAGTTATTCATGTGGCCAACGTCAAGTCATCATCTGTCTTCAAAGGCGTGCCGATGGGTATGAAAACTGAATTTTTGGGACTTCCTGGTTGTCATTGATACTTGGTGGAATTGCTGTGAGACATGGCCGAGCCATCATCGATCCATGCTTTCCCAAGTGACGTCGCACAGGCGGAAGTACATATACGGAAAGTGAACACGAGATGACACTGGTAGGGATCTGCCCGAGGACCAAGGCATCGGCATATTTCATTGGCTGCAGTTGTCATAAAAGTATGGGGCATCTCGGACTAAGTGTCTGAGATTGGGCTAGGAGGGAGCGATAAAAACCCGATGGTCGGTTTGTTACAGAGAGAATTTGCTCTGGCAACGTACCCTTGAAGGAGGAGAAGGGGTTGCCCCTGGGCCCTGACCAGGGCCGCGATTGGAGACCATGGGTGAAGAGGTAAGAGGCAACTAATAGTAGCATTTTGAAGAGTTCGAGAGTGATTCTGTTCAGGGGAAATTCTGGAGCAAGACGTGATATTTTAAGCAATAAATTTATCGGAATCTTCCTCTGAGATATGCATCTTTCACCCAATAACCTGCAGCGGCAGTGATTTTCGCTGCCATAACGAGGGATCTTGATTACTGTGTAGGCAGTGGAAGTACCCATACAAAAAGGAACACTGCCGAGAGTTGTTTTCCCTGTTTGCAAAGGAAATCCAGACTGCTGGTGGAGCCATCGTTCAACTCGGCTGATCAAGGCCCAACAAGTTGCTCGGAGAAAAGAGTCAGCAGCGAAATAATGATTTTCCCTATCTCACGTAGTTATTACATTGAAGTTGTTTCAAGGGCATATTAATATGGCCTTGTCTTGATCCTAAGTCACGGAAAATCAACCGCACATGAATCGTTACGCTGCGCTTCGGCAAGCTTTGACCATGACCCAACGTTGCAGTGTAATTTCGGAGGCGGGGGACGATTGGCACTTTAGCAAAAGAGGGTCTTTGTCTCAACTGTTGGTTCCATCCAGCTGGACCAGCCTGCATGAATCGGGGAGAGATCACCATGAGAAACCCAGGCCAAAGTTATGTCTGACCCTTCAATTAAATGTTACTTTTTGCTAAAAAAGCTTTACTTTGCACTGCTGTTGCCTTTCAGGACCCCAGAGAACCTGGTAATATCCCTGCCACAGCAGCAACAATCATCATGCTGTTCGCTGCCAACATGATAGCTTGGTTCGCCCGTCCAATCCGACATTTTCTTCCTTGTTGCAAAATCTGATTGGGGCCCTACCGCACATTTTGCATTTGAACGCGTATACACAGAGTACAACAGTAGAAGCAATAGTAGATGAGCATTTCTGCCGTCTGGTTGCCACACAATGCTTGCCCCTCAAGACCGAGAATCGGTATACTCCGTCCATTGTTGCCCCTCGAGTGATCCTCCGCCATTCTGGAACTCCTCGCCACTCAATAGGCGAAAATAAAGGCAGATAGACAAAGCTGCAGCCGTGCCACGCACCCAATAAAGTAGAAAGTCGCCGGGTTGCTGCTATTATTATTTATTCGCTGCCTAATCGCAGCAAACTCAGGCCCAGAACTATTCCTTGGAAAGACAAGTGATGACGCTGGCACGACGGAGACCCTAGCTGCCAACCAGCATGTGAAGCTCCTTGTCCTCATATGCGTTTCCCCCATGGGCAGCTGGTTGGGATAGCATTGTGGGGAACGGAACGCCGCCGCGAGCTTTTCATGGGCTGGTGGCCGTCCCAATCTTACTTGACAGTGCTTTCCTGGGCCAGAGAGGAAGGGGTTGCACTAAACCAAAATGACTCCTTTTACCCCGGCCATGCCGAGTTGGTGTTTTGCATATAAAGCTGCCATTCCCGGTTTTCTGTGCCCTTTTGTTCCCCCTTTTTCCTCTTCGTTCGACAAAGCAAGACATTCGTTTACTGTCGTTCAAGCCGGGTATATACAGCCTTTTTAATACTCACGCATTCTTCCTGTACAATTACCTATTTTAAGAACACCGCCACAATGCAATTCTCCCACGCTCTCATCGCCCTTGTGGCTGCTGGCCTCGGCAACGCCCAGCTCCCTGATATTCCGACCTGCTCGGTATGCAATATGCCTCAGCAATTATCGCGAGACGAGAGACTTTGATTGCTAACTTGTGTTTGTATGATTAGAGGGACTGCTTCGTCAAGTCCCTCAGCTCTGACGGATGTTCCGAACTACTGGACTTTAAGTGCCACTGCTCCAAGCCAGAGCTTGTCTCTCAGATCACTCCTTGCGTGAAGGAAAAGTGCTCAGTTGCTGACCAGTCCTGTGCGTACCACATCATTACCTCCAAAGTTGTAAGCAGTTTAAACAAATAAACTAACCCTCACTGCAGCCGTCTCCAACGCCGTTGTCTCTGAGTGCTCCGGCGCCGGTGTCCCTATCGAGGTTCCCCCAATTGAGGGCGGCTCAAGCTCTTCTTCAGAGGGCAGCTCTGACTCTTCCTCCGCCAGCGAAGAGCCCACTGGTTCAGGCTCAGGCTCCGCCTCCATCCCGGAGGAAACCCCCTCTGCTACCCCTACTCCTAGCAAGACCCCATCTGGCACCGGATCAGGCCCAAACCCGACTGGTGATGGATCAGTTACCATGACTGCAGGCCCAACTGCCAGCACACCTGCTGAATTCCCAGGAGCTGGTTCCAACATTGGTGCTAACGTCGGTGGTGTTGCTGCTGCTCTCCTCGCTGTCGCTGCCTACCTCTAGACGGCTCGACAACCTGGGGTTTCCTTTCATTTCTCCAAAAAATCTAATAGATGGGAACTGGGCATCAGCTGAGCATCGATTTTAGCACCTAATGGTTTCCAATTGTACGGTTGTGTATTTGTGCGCATGTTTTCGTCCAGTCTCCTGTGTTTGGGTATTGCGGGAGGTGATGGGAGGTGTAATCACAGATAGCTTGTTTCTTTCGGCTTTCCGCTTGGGAGCTATCTAATATATATAGCTCAAAGCGTTAATATAGTGATACCTGCCGATTCTTTTTCCCATATATGCCCTTTTTTGCCCTCTTTGTTGCAGACTGACCATCATAATCTTCGGCGCTTTCATTTTCACGTATCAATTGCTCAGCACTCGACTGCATGTTCCCGGAGTCAAGAAAAGGATATGAGCGTGCTTCTGCATTGGCCCCATTTACCTTGCTTGAACATGTCCACTCATTGACCAATCCGTCTATGGCTTTGACCATGGTCGGTTTCTACTTACCCTTTGCCCGATACTTGTTTGTAATAATGGTGCACGACACCACTCCAGTTTCTTCCTTTCGTGGGCTTTCTGTGTCAATAGCACAGTTGGACGAGGGATATGAAGAAAACTTGCTCCTTTTCGAAGACTAGCCTTCGCTCTGCGCGTAAACCTTTGGCTCGGTTTTCCATATGTGGTGTACCGTTGTTTTGTTTGCGACGTAGGATACCGACTGTGTCGAGCCCATAGTGGGATTAAGTCCACTTCCTTCTGTTGCTCTTCTTGACCGCCTTCCATGGTTGGTCAATTTCCATAATACCTGGATCCTTTCCCATTGTGATAGCCCTTTGACAACTTAATAACGCGTCCTGTGAAATTTTGGGAAGACCCCTATCATAGATGTTGGAGAATTGGTGCGGTCCCGACTGTGACATGACGTCTATGCCTCACGGCCGAGTGCATCGTGTACTATCGCACAGTATGTGTGCGACGTCGATACCCAGCTCATCAATATCGTTTAGTAGACGCTTAGGGTTTGATAGCACTTTCATCCCCCGCCCATATTCTACACCCTTCGCATCCAACTTGCCATGTTTAATATCAAAACTCTCTTATGATCGCTAGAGCGGGTTAATTGGTAGAATATAGGACGCATTTGATCTGACAAGCCATTCTCCCCGACTGCCAGAGTCCCGTACGCTTCTGCGTGTAACTTCCATCTCAGAGCCTTAAAATGACAGGCCATTCGCCTACTTCTGTTTCGATTCTTGCATGTCACCCATTTAATATATCAATGCGAGAACGGCGCATGTTTCCATGTAGTACTGACGGTTAACTGAGTCCGCTGAGTTATCGCCATGCGATTTTCTCGGGCTAGTTTGATTCATGGTAATATTCGTCTCACAAAAGAGCTCGAGAGCTTACCTGTATTAACACTCAGGATTATGCTAAGTGGATTCCATCTGTTTATAACGCCGGTTGAGGCAGAGAAACTCAGTGATTGAGCGATGACCACCTCTTATAAATGTTCAGCTGGAAGGTTGCGTCGTCGTCGGAGAATTTGGTATGGTTTTAATATAGCCGTAGGCCCAGAAGCGAGTCTTTTAAGTGACTTTTATGCGTTTCTTTCAGAGAGAAGGTAAGAAAAGAAAGAGAATTCAAAAATGCTGTCCCTCGGTCGTCAAGGGAAGAGAGAAAGGATGCTGGCTGTCTTATGTATAATTTTCTGCTGGAGAGGGAAAACTCGAATGAGCACGCCATATTTCCCCATCACTAACGCCATGCGTGGGATCGATGATACAATCATCAAAGAATATACGCGCGTACATCTTCAGCGCAATTATAAAAGGTGAGCTGTGGTACGTCTTGTCTGTTTTCCTTCTCCCACAGTCGCTTTACATTGTACCTATGCCTCTCTCCTTCTCCAACCTTCCTGCAAATCCCAAGGCAAACCAAATTGACACTTAATGGAATTTGAAAGTGATGGAGATGGTATATCACTATAATGCACTGTCGCACTCTACTTTATGAGAAACCGACGACGTCCGCAGGTGCTCAGTCAATTGTCACCAATGCCATCATAGGTGCAAATAAACATCCAGCTGGGGTTTGCCCCTATCGAGAACTCACCAAGAATCACGGATGTACATAAACTGACCCAATATCCACTCCTCAGCCCATTTTATAACAAGGGCCCACGTTCTCAGTCGGATTGTGCTTAGGATTAGCTAACCGATGCTTCAAGTCTGCGTGCAGTGAGATGCTCAAAGGCAGCTGATCCCCGCAATGCGTGCCTGCGGGCATATCAGATATCATGCGAATGGGAACAGGTGTGACTAACGAGTAAGGGAGCAAGAGGCTTTTATAAACTTGAAGATATAAGGTGCATAATACGATATTTTGCTAATACATTCATGATATCCCGGTCGTGCTGTTGGAAGCCGCGGAAAGAATAATTTGATATTGGTAGCGAGTGGCTAGCTACTTTTTATTGTGCCGAACAAAACTTCCACAGCATCATTGATTCCATATCTCCTTTCCCTGATCATCACCAGTCAACCCCGCAACTACTTGAACTAGAGCACCCCTGGTGCTAGTTGATAACTAGCCGGATGGACCTCGTTATGGCCTATTGGCGCTATTTAGCAAAGGGACTTGAAAAAGGCGAAGGAAAGAAAGAAAGAAAAATAATCGAACGTACGGTCGTTAGATTTATCTACACCCGTTGCTTCCACAACCGCACTCTGGCTGGCAACATTCTTTACCCGCACCGCAATAAAACGTGTCACCGGGGCAGCGCGTAATTGGCGGGTCTGACCCAGGAACAGTGGTTGGAGCGACGCCGCATGCACGCTTGAAGAGATTCTCGCGGGTTGGCGAAGGCCCGGCGGCAGCGAGGGCGGGAAGGAGAAAGAGGAGAGTTGGGATAATAGAGAACTTCATTTTGGCTTGCTTTTGCAGGAATCTTTTCGATTGTTTGTCTTCAGTCAGGTTTGATGTTGAAGGATTGGAGTTTTGAGCAGAGGACGACTGGACAACTGTCGGTTTATATAGATTATCGGCTCACCTCAACAGATTTCTTTTTCCTGGGATCTGCAAGAGCTGAAAGTGGGAAGCTGAACTTCTGCCCCTTCGAATGCGTTGAAAGAGGGCATCACAACTCCCGAAGCCCATCAACCCCCAGATCCAACGTCAGCATGGTAGCACGGGGAACTAGAGGGTCCAAGGTACGTTGATAAGGACTCATCACTATTGGACTAAAAGCGCGCACCTAGGCTGGATTGGCAGCCTGTGGCTTGCAGGTAAATGCTGCATGCACGCCTTACGGAAATGCCCTGTGATACATGTGTTGGGATGCATCATTTCAACGGATTAGTTAAATGGCGGCGGAGCCCAGAAACACGAATATTCCAGTGTCAAAGGTGAATCGAGACTTCATGAAAATAATCCATGACATTTTCTACTATTCAGAGGCTTTTCCCCATCTTGTAGGTTTAGATACCCTTTTTTTTATTTTTATATTTATTTCTATTTATCTATTTAGTATTTTAAATAGTAGATCTATGTTCCTGGCGAATCAACTCGGGGAGGAGGCATGTAAGCATGCACGTAAGAAAGAAAGCCTGGTTCTGCAATTTTCAGCCTAACAACAACAGGATATTCCACCCGCTTCCAGCGCAGATTCCGCACAGTCCGGGGCTAAGAAGTATTTCTTATCCCCACTTAGTATCCCGAACCGCATTTAGGAAACCCTTCTCCATGTGAGAATAAATCAAGTAAATGAAAAAGATCTAGAGCCTTGTCTGTATGGATATTTTACACTTTTCCAAACCTGACCTGCATGTATAATAATGGAGAAGAAACGGAGAAGAAGCTATGTCGGAGCCGAGCCTATCAAATATATGAAGGAGTAATCCACGAGTTCCCGGATTTTGCAGATCATCTCAGCCGAGCCGAGCGATCCTTAAGCCATTCCTTCCGCCTTACGATCACGGCCTTTCTGCACCACACTTTAGATGGAAATCCCCTCAATCCTTTATTTACATCCCCTCAGCCACGTTGAAATCCTCCCATGTCACGGTGTTGCGGAATGCATTAGGCAAACTATAATCAAATAAATCATGAAATGCCATGTCGAGCTGAAAAAAGGATCCACCTTCCAAAGCATCAATCGGCTGCGCCATAAAGTTGTGGTAGTTGTATGGTATCTGTTCTAAGGGTACGTGTTGGTCCCCGACTTGTGACGGGGCAGGCATGGGAGTGACCATCCCGTTGGGGTTGGCTGCTGATGGATACGCATTGTCAGAAGAATTTTCGGCGATTATAGATCTCTCTCTGCGCTGCACCCTAGACCGTTCGCAACGATTGTCGTGCCCGGAGTTCCCATGTGGTGTCGTTGGCCTTGGGATGCTCCATAAACGCTTTGCCAGTTTTGATACGCTCTTTGTGCTCGTCCACTGTTTACTGAGGAAATCCAGAGCCTCGCAGCACCTTTGTAGATCCTTGTATGCTGTCTCCAAGTCCCGTGTTTCGTCACGCAAGGCACGATATATCACACATGTGGATATGGACATTGAGTATGGTACAAGGGGGAATGCCGGTAAGCCTTCATGGTCTTTCCGTGACACGATGTCGAGAACTTGGTCTGCTGATGCGAGACGTCTGTTATACTGAACACTTCCCGGACCGCTATACCGGCAGGAAAGCATGGCTGCGACGTGGTACCAGATCTCGAGGTATTCTAGTTTCCCTTAGGCCCAGGAATTTCGCGACACTCTGGGAAGTATCACTCACCTCTATGTGATCTGTGGAATCGCTCGAAATCAGTGCCCAAGGTGAGTTCTGATAGTGCAGGAAACCGGAAGCTGTCGTCTTCGGTGCTTGTTGAACTAGCCTTGTAGACTTTCGTTGCCCTCGCCATAAGGTCCCCTAGAGCTAGGGACACCCCCATTACTTGGGATCTATAACATTCTTTTCTTGGACTTATGCGTTTGATCGAAATATCGGTGTCATCAATCATGAAGGGCCCTGTGGCCATGACAGGCTTATTGAGCCGGTCTAAGTTACGAAGAGACCACCACAGATAGTCACACTGTTGCTGATCCGAGTTTCCAAGAATGTTGTAATGCAAATCCAGAGCCCAAGCTTCCGAAATGGCGTGTGATAAGTATCTTGATGATCGAACCGTTCCCAACAGGCCATCGTTGTGAAGGTGCATCAAAGCTAGGATCTGAATTTTGATTAACCTATCTGGCTCTAAATCGGCCTTGATAGAGGCATCAAGTCCTGATAGCAATTTGGATGCAAACTGCAGGGGATGTAATAGCGGTCCATCGTCTGTCAGCCGTAGAAATGGCGCTGCTGGCTTGGCCTTGCAGGTTACGAGACACACGGCCCTCACGAGGTATATCGATGACTGCCCATTGCTGTGGTCACGAAGCAAGGAAGCTCCGTCCAGCAGCGGAAGGAGGTCATTCAGTGAAGTGACGTAGAGAGATAGAAGAGCATTCGTTGTTGTTCTTGGCAACTCGAGGAAAGCTCCTTCATCCCTCAAATAACGTTGATGGCTCTCTGATAATGTTGGCAGCTTGATCCGGCGTCTGTATGTTTTGTACCATAACGACTGACGTTGAGCTCTCTGAGCGGCGACGGCGGCTTGCTCGTCTGGATGACGGGCGAGCGCTTGAGCAGCTCGCGAGTGAGTGGGTGTTGGACACGGTCTAAAATGTTCAGTGGTTGGAGATGCTTCTGTGACACTAGAGAGATCTTCTAGAATAGACTCCGGGTTGTATTCTCCCACACGTCCGGGACTTGGTGTTGATTCTTCTGTCGTATGGTCTAATTGGGGCGTCTGATGAGAATCTTTCTGCATTTGAACTACCCCATTAACCCTCTCGGTATGGTAACATCTTTTTTTGTGGGCGCGGCAACCAGAGCATGGTGTAAGCTGTTAGTTAACTACTGCTTCGTATGATAGACATTGGTAACTCATCTCGGCGAGTCCGCTTCCTGATTGATGTTTCCGTTGACTGCCAGACAAACTCCATCGAGTCCTAGCGCAGGCGTGAAGCGACGACCTGGTGAATGTCGGATGAATCCGTTTACAGCGCGGATGGAGTGTACCAAACAAAATTGGCGAGTTCTTAGGTCTCGAATGCTGTTCGAGACGAGGGGAGTAATGAGGAGGCGCCCTGGTTGCTGGCGCATCCTTTGTTCGGAACTCCAAGAACCCCACACGATTTTTAACCGGTTCGGCCTTGGGGCGGAGTCGAATGCTACCACGTCCTGCCATGAATTGTAGGGAGAAATTCTTGACTCCCCGACTGGGCGGTTGGTTGCACACGGACGGTTGAGTTGTTTGTAACGCATACTGGAATTTATTTTCGTAATAAAGCTAAGCATGCTGTCACAGTTTAAATGCTCAGGCCGCACAGAGATCCAGGAAGAATATCCGGGTTGCAAGAACTTTCGAGTACACAGAGAACAACTATGAATGTACTCCAAGCTTACTCGGACATCTTCAGACAGTGGGCGTACCCTCAGACCAATCGAGACGCCCATGTCCAACGCGACGCGATGCTCAATTCGGGAATTTGCGCGGCTTGTTGACTCTCGCGGTGCTCTGGCATGCACTGATACCTTCGTCATGCTTGCCCATTGATTGTCATAGACTCCTAGTCGACTATCGCAGCCATTCTGAGCGGCTATTGCATAAACTTTGCGGGGAAGTGGCTTGTTTCAGCAGAAGCTGGGGTTGCCGACCAGAATCGGGTTTAGATGCGCTTCTATTTACTCCGCGTACAAAACCTTGTTGCTCTAGAGAAAGATAGACTATATGGCGACCAAGAAACCATACGGCTAGGGTTATTTCGTCAATTCAAAAGTCGCCTATCTCCTCACTTGCTACTCTCAATGGCATTCTTTCTCATAAACCGGATTAAAACGTTACATTTATACTTATCAAACCCGTCACGCCTTTGAAGGCCTGGCACTATTTCGTCGTGTGGCCCCGGCGCAATGGCGACAAAGGTTTCTATTGACGGCTATACTCATGAACATGTTGAAGAAGCCCTCCAGCAAGTAGACTCCGTCGATGGCGCCAAAATCCAGAACTGGGACAAACTCCACGAAAACGCAAAGCTTGCGACCGAAGATGAGCACAGCGCCACGTTCCTGCAAGCTGTTAGACGATATCCCAAGGCTGTGGCTTGGTCTGTGGTGGTTACACTCTCCATCGTCATGGACGGGTATGACTTGGCATTGATGAGCAGCCTGTTTGGTTTCCCCGCCTTCCAGAAGGCGTACGGGGATGAAATCGGGGATACTAGGGAGTATACTCTAAGCGCTCAGTGGCAGATGGCCCTCGGGATGGCTTCCCCAGTGGGAAATGTGGTTGGAGTCGCCTTGAACGGACTCCTTACGGATCGATTTGGGCACAAGCGAGTCCTGCTTGGGGGCTTGGTATCGCTGGCGGCGCTAATCTTTATTCAATTCTTTGCCCCTTCAGTTCAGGTCTTGTTTGTCGGCCAGCTCTTAGCAGGTGTTCCCTGGGGTGCTTTTACCACTTTGGCTCCGGCCTATGCATCTGAGGTGGTGCCTCTTGCGCTGCGCAGTTATCTCGAAACATGGGTAGTTTGTTGCTGGGGCATCGGACAGTTCATTTCCTACGCAGTGTTATTTACTCTCAATACCTGGGAAGGCTCATGGGCATATCGTATCCCATTTGGCATTCAGTGGGTGTGGCCTGTCATCATTATCCCCTTTGCCATTTTTTGCCCCGAGTCTCCATGGTGGCTCGTACGAAAGGGGCGCTACGATCAGGCGGAGAAATCAACCATGAGGCTCATATCCGCCGAATCAAAAGAGATGGCAACGAAGGAGGCAAAGAAGATCGTGGCACTCATGATTGAGACGAATAAGCTGGAGCACGACATCTGTAAGGACACGACATACCTCGCCTGCTTCCAGGGGAGCGACCTCCGCCGTACTGAAATAGCCTGCGCCTCGTGGGGCTCACAGGTCTTTACTGGCTTCGTCATTCAGGCATATGCTGTCTACTTTTTCCAGCAGGCGGGCCTGACCGCTAATAACTCCTTCAAGATGACATTGGGTATGGGCGGACTTCATCTCATGTGCAATCTATTATCAGCAGTCATAACAGGTAACTATGGCCGGCGGAGGCTATATTTGGTCGGATGCGCTGTCATGTCATTGCTGATGCTTATTCTGGGTTTCCTGGCATTGGGTCCTGCAAATTCTACTCTCGGGTTCGCCACGTCTGCTGTCTACCTCGTTTGGTACGGCATATGGTGCCTCACTCTCGGACCACTACCATACATCATCAACGGCGAGGTATCTTCAACTCGGTTGAGATCGAAGACCCTGGCACTTGCGCGCAGTACCTACCTAATCCTCAATATTGTGAACAGTGTGGTGTCCCCCTACATCCTCAATCCGGAGTGGGCCAACTGGCGAGGCAAGGCCGGCTTCCTCACGGGCGGTCTTACGGTTGTATCATTTGTATGGGCGTTTTTCCGTCTTCCGGAGACTGGGATGCGGACATTCGAAGAATTAGACATTCTGTTTGCTGAGAAGGGTTTAGCAGCAAGAAAATTCCGAAAGGCAGTCATTGATAGGGACGGCGATCTTTTTAGAGTGTCAAGGCCGCATCTGAGTAACGATTCATCCGACATCTAGGATTTCCCCGGTGGTGATTGGTGTCTAGTTTCTCATGTAGATAGCGGGTATGCGAGCAAGCAATTGTTGAAGTGATTAATCCTTCCAACGAATTTCGGATAATTAATCTGCAAAGGCACTTGAACGAAGACACAACTGTAAGCCGGCCACTAGCACAAAACATAAGACAGTTATTCAGAACAGCCAAACTGTAGATTAATCGATCTAGGACTGAACAGCTCCCACGGAGTGTGTGGGGATCATCCGAGATCGTAGGGCATATCAATTTCCGAGCAGCCAGCTTGTCGCTTCGAATAACAAACCGCGTGGGGAACATTTGCGGACTCGATGATCTTGAGGCTGTAAGCTCATCGAATGACAGCAAATTAGCCTTCAATGAAGTCTATCAGAATTTGATTGTCCGTGTTCACTTTCCAAGTGATGTTCAAGTTGTCGCGCTTCCGACCCCGATTAGGAAACTTCCGCGCCCTAACAAGAAGCGTGGGCTCCACCGACTGGCGTCCAGTTAACAGCTTCATTAGTGTTGAACTGCTTTGAGGGGAGAAATGGCTAAACCAAGCTTAGGTCGGCTGAAATGTACATTTGCCCGCCTCATGGAAGTCGCGCAGTCCGTGTAATCCTTGAACCAATACGATAATGGATGTTGATGCGTCAGTACTCAAGCCGAGCGAGGGGCCCTAGTGGGGGGCCCAAGACCCTCGTTCTCACAACGGGATGATTCTCAAAGTTGCCGAATGTGTCCCCGTTCATGGGTGAAGCAGGCGACATATATAGCTGGGAGGCCCTCGTGGCGCACAGCAGCTCCGAAGGTCCGTTGGCAATATTATCCTTGAGACGACCAGTAAAGAGGTCCTACAGTCTCTATATACAACATGGGTTCAATGCCTGTCAAACGATACGCCATGGTTGGCATGGGCGTCCGCTCATCGTTCTACTACCAAAGCATTGTCCAAGACCACAGCGATGTCGCCAAACTTGCAGGAATATGTGACCTCAATCAGACACGCATGGATTACCACAACGACCGTATTGTTGAGCTTGGCGGGGAGCGTCAGCCCACTTACAAGGCCAAGGATTTCGACAAGATGATAGCTGAGCAGAAGCCAGATGTAGTCATCGTCCTTACCATCGACCGGTTCCACCACACCTACTGCATCCGTGCTATGGAGCTGGGCTGTGACGCCATCACGGAGAAACCCATGACCATTGATGAGGAGAAATTGCAGCTCATGATTGATGCTGAGAAGAGAACGGGAAAACAGGTTCGCGTCCTGTTCAATTACCGATACGCGCCACATCACACCAAGATCCGTGAGATTATCGAGTCAGGCGTCATTGGAGAGATTGCGACGGTGCATATGGATTGGATTCTTGACTGCGCCCATGGGTCTGATTTTATGCGGCGCTGGCACCGTGAGAAGGCGAACAGCGGGGGTATCCAGATGCACAAATCAATTCACCATTTCGACCTGTTGCATTTCTGGCTTAACACGGAGGCCGATACTGTATTCTGCATGGGTGGCTTGCGTTTCTACGGCAAGGAGAATGCCCAACGACGAGGGATGACCCACATCCCGGACAGGCATCTCAATGACGAGGAGTCCAAGAATGACCCCTTCGGGCTGAGATTTGAGGAGAGCCAGCGATTGACAAAGCTATATCTTGAGGCGGAGCACGAGGATGGCTACATTCGTGACCGCAACTGCTTTGCAGATGGCATCACCATCGAGGACAATCTCTCGTTAATGATCAAGTACACGAACAACACCGTCCTGACGTACAACACGTACGCCTACGCACCTTGGGAGGGCTACCGTTGCGTTTTTAACGGTAGCAAGGGCCGGCTCGAAATCAATGTCGTGGAGGGCGGATATGATGCGTACCAAGAACCAGGTAATGACACTGAGCATCGCGAGGATAAGCAGAAGCCGTACATTCAACCTGGCGTTGAATCGGTCAAAATCGCCGTATACCCCCTCTTTGAGGAGCCATACATGGTGCCGGTCGAAATGGGCGCCGGTGGCCATGGTGGAGGGGATCCAGCTTTGATTCGGGATGTCCTTGTGGGCGGAGTATCTGAAAAGGACGCTTTTCATAGAGCGGCTTATATCCGGGATGGAGGTAATGCGGTGTTAGTGGGCATTGGTGCGAACAAGTCTATGAACTCTGGTTTGCCGGTAAAGGTGCAAGAACTTGTCCGCTGGTAACGTAGCTTCGGACAATTGGGAATTGCGCGCTTAGCATGTGTGCATGGACTTGGATACTGCACATGTTTGCTAGTAAATAGTAACCCAATACTAAGATAATTTTTTATTGCAATTAATGCAATGGGCCAACAAATTATCAAACAGATGTAGAAGAAAAAAAAAAACGTTAACTCCATCTCCCAGTCCCCACTTTAGACAGAATACTGCTTACACGACCCGCAATTCTCTGGATTGATAGTGTATTTTAGATCTAGTTTAAATCCTTCAGCTATCTTTTGTCGTTGTTGGAGCTGTACTGGATATACACTTAGTGTGTCGGCCCTTATTGTGCTGTGGAGAATGTACCATATTATTGCCTGCACCGGTTTTTATATGGAGGTCTGCTAATGGATTACCATGCGATGGTTCTTTATTAACAACAAGCTCCAGTGCCTTCTGGCGGTTTAATCATTCGGCTCATCCTCCCAGAACACCAGACACCTGAGCTCAATGCTCTCCCTCATTTCCCTTTCATCTTTCGAATCAGGATCCTCGAATGAAGAATGTACCGCAACCATTGTTTCTGTACTTTTAGAATCATAAATTTTCATTAAAAGCACATCCTCCACTCCCATATTAGATAAATAGTGCCACCTTTGCTTATCACTGTACTTCGCCATTGCAATCTCCCATCCAACCGTAGTCCTCAATCTTTGATCCCCTTCCTTCGCCCTAGCGTTGGCCGAGTAATCCATCCAGATTGGTAGTAGGTCACCTTCTCGTAGTGTACTGCCATCACAAACAGCAAGAGGGTCTCGTTTGACGGGCTTGAGCGGTCGCCAGACATTGACGATGGCCCATCTTGTCCGGAGCAGACGGGACGCTTCATCATCCGGAAGCTTTTCGTGGAGGTACCTTTTGGCGCCAGTGGAGGTGTGGTCAAGATGCGTAGCTCGGGCAGGACCTGGGGTCCCTGTATATTCGCTATCTAGATCGTTTGAGGAAGCGCGAATTGTGTGTGAAACTATTTTAACGTTGGTGGGAGACGGACGAAGGCTGTTATGTTTCGTTAGGGTCCATAGACAAGGCAAAGTGCTAGGGTTTGGGGAGTGTACCTGTTTTTTAGAAGCTCAGCAGTCTCCGCATAGAAATCCGATTTAATGATAGTAGAGCTTGAAATGGGAATGTGCGCACTCCGATGTGTAGTATATTGGAATCCATTCTTGGATAGATTGTAATCTTGCAAACTATCTCGAACATCATATACTGTTACAGCCCGTTTGTCACTTGCGTAGCCGTAGAAGTCAGCCGTTCCAGTCATAGTTCGGACGGCTAAGTTGGCGGGGATGAAGTTGAGCGTTGTTTTAGCATCTTTGCCCATATTCGGTTGGTCTTTCCCCTTTTTCTTCCCTGTTCTCTTTGGGGGTTAAGGGTTGTCGTGATATATTTGGCAAGTGAAAATATTTCGAAACTTCGAGTCCTCCACGTTGAAGAGTCAATGGGTAAACCAAGTCAGGGAACTAAAACCCAAACTTGTGTGTGCAGATAGTTATTTGTATAGGCCGACAGTCGATGGCTGTCCTTGGTTGAATGAATGCGTTAATGCTGCAACATCGTCATCAGGCAGCCCGTCGCCCGTATGGATACAATGAGTGACGTGGCAACACACACCACCTTTGGTGGTTCAGAGTGACATAATGCCTCCTTTGGTATTCATGAGTTTCATGCAGACGAAAATGAGGACGCCCATGGATAGAGAGGCGCTCGGACCAATTCAGCAGCTGCAGTGCACCGATAAGATGATTGCTCTATTTCGGAGGATGGTCTTTGCCAGGCTGGCCTGCAGATCGAGTTTCGCTTATCTGTCATGAGATCTTTGTTTCCTCTCAATCTCGCAATGGTATTCGCAGCTTCATGGTACTTGGTGTTTAGATGCAGCTGACCTGACCCTGACACGTCGGCCACTAATCGAAGGATTCTCGTTGCACGCTTTGCACTTCCTCGGTTCAACTATCTCGTGATGATGTGATAGGACCATCAGAAGTTTTTTCATGTAATATGATCCTCCTGGCATCGAGTGTGGCGACCCATTCGCCCAGTTCCTAAGCAAAGTGATCGATCGATCTCCCAAAATCTACCTAGCAGTAAACTTTGCAAAATACCTAATCAAGATCTTATAAAAGAGCGGAAATATCTCAAATAAAGTAAGAGGAAACTTGGTTATCCATGTTACTATTCGTTTCCTGTCATAAACTGTTTATTTGCTTACCATTGCGACTCTCTATCACTATCGTCGACCTTGTTGGGCCTGGCGTTACTCGTGCGGCGTGGATATACTAGCATCATGGCAATCAACGGAGACATACTGCCCGTCAAGAAAACAATCCTTGTGGATTTAGGCGGTATTTTTGTCCATCCACCGGAGGACTTTAAGTTGGCAACTGGCGAATCAACTGTTGCTTTCCGACGAGTTCTCTCATCCTCGATTTGGATGGCCTACGAGATGAGACGGATTACGGAAAAAGAATGCTTCTCACAAGTGGCAGACTTGTTTGGCTTTCGAGTGGAGGACTTGGAGAAGCTCGTTTTCCATCTCCGGGAGACTCTCACATACGATGCCCAAATGCTTTCTGTTTTCAAGGCCATGAAGCAAGATCCCGGGGTAGAGATTGCTCTTGTAACGAATATATCTGAGTCAGAGTATACTGCTCTTCGTGGACGTTGGGATGACAACTTCTGGAGTACCTTCGACCATGTCTTTGCTTCCTGGATGCTTGGTGTTCGAAAGCCGAGCCTACGGTTTTACCGTCATGTCCTCCGAGCCACACGCTCTATACCACAGAGGACATTTATAGTTGATGACCGGCCGGAGAATGTGTTGGCAGCCCTATCTCTGGGGCTGCGTGGGACCGTTGGCGCTCACGATGTCTCGCGACTGCTTATGAATTTTCTAGGAGATCCCATCAAACGGGGAATTGAGTTCCTGCAACGAAATGCGGGCAAGCTTTATTCTACTACCGAAGATGGGGATTCTATTGACGAAAATTATGCACAGCTTCTTGTCTTAGAGACGATGAAGGACTGGTAATCCCCCCTCAAGCCTTTTCAACACAGGATACTAATGAGTATTGTTTTACCAGGAGTCTGATCAATATTCAACGTCCCCCCCGACTGTGGAATTTCTTCTCCGGCAAACCTAAATACACTAGCCACACATATCCCGATGATTTAGACACAACAGCTCTTGCTTTGGTGGCAATGGATTACGAACCCGATATCGCTCATATGATCCTAGATGACATGTTGAAGAATATCGATGAGGACGGACTTGTGCAGGCAGGTGTCGTCTCAGTAACATCTTACGTCACCTGGTGCTAATATGATTCTAGATTTACGTTGATAAATCCAGACCCAGAGTAGATGCAGTCATTGCTCTCAATGTCCTGGTTGCACTCCATAAGTATGGCCGCAGCTATGAGCTCCCTGAAACACAGGACTGGATTCATGGTATCCTACTCAACAGAGCGTACATTTATGGGACACGTTACTACCCAAGCCCAGAATGGTTTCTCTACTACACTAGTCGGCTTCTAGCCTACTCACAGGACCTAAGTCTGAAAGAAAAGCTCGAAGCTCCTTTAAGAGAACGCCTTATCGAACGGATCGGGGTTGAAGGAGATGCGTTCTCTTTGAGTACGCGCTTGCTTGCTTGCAATTCCCTAGGAATTAAAAACCATCCGGATCGGGAAAAACTTGCCAGCATGCAGGAGGAAGACGGAGGATGGGAGCCATCTGGAATGTATGTTTTCCCAACAGACAAGAAAAGGGTTGGAAACCGGGGTACCACAACTGCACTTGCTATCACAGCTCTGCAGGGTGCACTTTAAATTTTGGGGATTGATGGGAGCCCAAAACAGCATGCCATTGAAAAGTGTATAGAGGTGGTGCAGTCTGGATGCCATTAGCCTCCATAGACTAATAATATACGAGCTGCTCTTAATACTAAGATAATTTTTCTATTGCAATTAAGGGCAGTGGGCTAACAAATTATCAAGTAGATGTAGAAGAGCATTAACTGTATGTCCCAGCCCACATTTTAGACAGAATATCAATTACTCTATTCTTGAGAAATAGGCTAATATATTTGACTCTGTATCTCTAGCCAAAGTTTTCTACCCGTTCGTCGAGCCTAGCCACATCTTCAATGCTTGGAAGAAGCCAACAAGGACGCCAGTGAGCTTACTCAATAATGCACGTAGACCACCTACATACCAGCTCCATTGGCGGTAATAAACAAGCTACCTTCCACAGTCTGGTAACAGCCGACAGTAGTATCCCAATTTTCCGTCAGGATATACTCTTACAGCATGTGCTAGGCCCTGTGCTTCCTGGCTAGCTAGAGTTTGCGACAACATGTTATCCAGGTTCAGTCTCTGCTCCGTCTGCTTCACATATTCAATATATCGGTCCCTTTCTCTCCAGAGTTCTCTCAAATCGCCATCTATCGGCTGCCCGTCCGGGCCGTAGTTTTCGGGCGGATTCATCTTTGGAGGCACAGATCCCAAAAACAAAGGGAACTCGACTAGCTCCCAGGGCACGGTTGATGCGCCTTCCCAGTCAATCACTCCTAGTACTTTGAAGTCATGATCAACGACAATGTTGCTGTGATAGAGATCGGGATGGTAGAGTGGGAAAGGTCCCTTGTCATGAAACGATATCCGATCAGCTAGTGCCTCAAGGCGAGAGGGGAACTCATTGATAGAAGCAAGCACGGCATCTACAGGCCCGCCATCCATCATGTCTCTTATAGTCTTTTCAGAAAATGGGAATTTCGTTTTCCTGGCCCACGCCTTGAAGAAATCGGAGGCTGTGGCAAACGGTCCGCCTAACCCAGGGATTGGTCCAACGTCAAAGTGACCATCACGACTCCGGACGATTGAACCTATCAAGGGCATACGAATCGATGTCATATGTACCTGTATGAAACCGTTACCAGAGGGAGTTTAATTAAACCCTATGCCGAGCCCAAGCATATCTAACCTGGATTCTAGCAACAGCTTCGTAAAAGCCCTGCCTATGCATTGGGGATATTTGGCCATGATGGACATCCCATCCCCCGCCTACATCCATAGCAGTACTCCCAGGCAAGAACTCCATAAGGACAAAAGCAGCCCCAACAGCATTATAGTCATCAAGCTCAAAACCAAAGACCCGCGGAACAGGGATCTGACCTTTTGTCCGGACAAGTTCCATTGCATCTATCTCGTTCCGTAGACACTGGATAGTAGTCTGTGTAGACGGTTCAAGTTGTATCCGAGCAATCCAGCGAGCGTCTCCTCCACCACCATCATTAATACTCAACAGCCATACCAGATGCCGACCACCCATGGTATTCTCCGGAAGCAGGGTGCACGAGCATCCATCATTCAAGGCGGAGACGTACGCGCAGAGAGATCCCCAGTTCACTCTCTTGATACAAGCGTCGCGCAAGTTCGCTTGTGGAGAGCCAGGAGAGAAAAAGGAATCGCCTTTCCAATTGAGCGTATATTCAACGCTTTCTTGTTTTTCTCCCATGGTAGGAAAGCCACAATAAAAAGCGAAATGCGATATCTTGTAAATTTTGTGACAGAGTGGAGAGGAGTTGTAAAAATGCATGTTTTACCTAGGCAGTCGGCCTTGTAACACTCAGGTAGGTCCTAAGTTCCTCCCAAACTCCAGTATTCCAGCATGCTAGATGTCGCACATACATGGTCTAAGACAAAGAGCCGTTGCCTCCCCTCCAACGAAGCCATAAGTACTGGAAGTCGTAAAACGAAAGGCCTTTTTATTAGCCTGTCTTCCTACCCACCTAACCTTAAACTAACCCTCTAATTGAAAGAAAAAGAAAACAACCAGGATACATTCTATCTAGACAACCAGCCAGTAGTCCATCCTAAGTTTTTGCTTTTGCAAGGAAGCGCGCAAAAGCAAAAGGTAAGGAAAGAACGAACCATCAATGAATAAATAAAATAAACCATGTGCAATACTACAGGGATTAAAATAAAAAGTGTATATAGGTTTAAAAAGAAACAAGAAAAACTCCAGTAGACAAAGGAAAGAACAAAAAACAATCACAACTCATTCCCACGTAATTAAATCTTCAGCTGAAAGTTGAGTCTCCCACACATCTATCTGTCCAAGAGACACAGCGTCCATAGCTCGTCACACCCATCGAAATCTTTTTTCACTCCTCTTCTTCTATCCTTTAATTGCCCCTTAAATACTAACCTCAACTCTCCCCTCGGCCCCTGGAGCCCTCTGCTGCAACGTCGGGAGCAAATACGTGATATCATCCCACGGATGCCTGTAAAGGCCAGTGCGCAGCCTCTTCTGGTCCAAAAAGTGCGCAATCAACCCGATACTCCTGCCCAACACGAACAGCCCATTCAGAACACCCATGCTCAGATAATCCTCCGCCTCCTCGGGGCTGAACGCTCCGCAGTTCCGCATCAAATCGACGAAGCAGACGGCGACGCAACCGTCGACGTTGAGGATCAGGTTGTCCTTCTTGGAGGTTGTGACAGTCTCGACGGCGATGGCGTAGTCGAGCAGTTTGTGAGAGGGGAAGTTCTTGGTTACGAATTCTTTGACGAGTTCGACACGGAGATCGGGGTTGGCGCGGGATTTTACTTTGTGGCCGATACCGGGGACTGAAAAAGCATTATTAGCAATGAACGGTGAATATACTGATAAGAAAACTAAGACTTACTAAGTTTGTTCTCCTTTCTCATGGTATCAACAAAGTCACGTGGGCTTAATCCCTTATCAAAAGCCTTGGTGAACTCCTCAGCAGCACCGTCCAAAGCACCACCGAATCGGGATCCGATGGTGAGCAGACCAGAAACCAAAGCACTGATCAAATCCTTGCCGGCACGGGTGGTGATGATGGTGTTCATGGCACCGGAGACAGCCGGACCGTGGTCAGCAGTCAACATGAGGACCATCTCAAGGAACTTGCTGGCGTAAGCGGGGAGACGGCGACGGAACCACAGCAGAGACATGACACCGCCGATACCGATGTCCTCCTTGAAAACATCAGAGATGGGCATACCGGCGTATAGCAGTTCCTGGCCACGGTCGTCGGAGATGGTAGAGATGAACGCAGCTGGCTTACGGATGAGACCGAGTTCCTGAGCCCAGGAGTAGTCGATTGGGATCTTGGGGGGGACGGGCTCGGTTTGTGGCTTGACGGTGCCTTGTTTGAGGAGGCCCTGGTAGACTTCGGCGAGGACCTGAGGGAGGTCTTCAAAGGTGTCTGGCACGTGGATTCCGGCCTCGCGCATGGACTTGTTCTTGTGCACGGCGGTTTCGAGCTGGGAGTTGGCAGAGGCACCGGCGTGGCCGAATTGGACTTCTGTCTTGAACATACTGGCGCAGGTTCCAATGGCCCACGCAACAACGGGTTTCGTGATGGTTCCGTTCTGGACAGCTTCGATCACGCGGTACTCCTCAACACCACCGACTTCACCCAACAGAAGCAGGATCTTGCACTCTGGGTCGGCCTGGTAGCGGAGCAGATGGTCGATGAAAGTGGTTCCCGGGTACCTGTCACCACCGATGGCGACACCTTCGTACACACCGTCGGTGTTCTGGGAGACGATGTTGTTGAGTTCGTTTGACATACCACCGGACTTGGAGACGTAACCGACGGAACCCTTGCGGTAGAGCTTAGAGGCGACGATGTTGTCCATCATGCCACCGGTGTTACCAATCTTGAACGCACCGGGCTTGATTCCACCGACAGTAGCGGGGCCAATAATGGTGATTCCTTTTTCCTTGGCCGCAACCATGATTTCACGGGCACGCTAGTCTGTTGTCAATATGAGATGCAAGAATGTAGTATAGGATCGTACACACCCTCTCGGGGACACCCTCCGCAATAATGGCAATAGATTTGATCTGGGGGTACTCCATCAGCTCCATAGTCGAGCTGTAGACACTACGGGAGGAAGCAAAGTTGACGACAGTGTCGACGTCAGGGTGCTTGGCCATGGCCTTGCTGGCGTCTTGGTAGACGGGCAGCAGGGTCTCGCTCGTTCCCCAATACCTGATCCTCGTTAGTCTGGTTTTGCACAGTTGGGGTGGAGGATAATATACATCTTGCTGACGAATTGACCGCCAAAGGTGTAGATGATACCAGCAACAGAGGGGGTGCTGCGCTTGCAGATGAAGTCGAAGTCGAGCATGCCCTGGACGGCTCTCGGTTGCATTCCACTGGTTTTATTAATATATTCATCCAGATATATAAGAACGTGTCAGACAACATACTAGACGAAGCATCTGGTCTTGTTGTGGAAGAGAGCGTGGTCGAGGGGACTCAGCGGGCGGGAGGGGGCGGAGAAGCGACGGATGTTGTCGTTGGCGGAGAGGGCGCCATTGCTGGCGTTGCCGTTGGCGAGGGGGGCAACAGACGGCATTGCTTTTGAAGAATGAGCAGAGACAGATGATTAGAATTGATCAATTGATATTTTCAGGTTATTCGGGGTGACTGCAAAACTCACCTGCTGGACCCGAGATTTGTGTCAGGATGACGGGGTCGAGGATACTAAGCGGACAGCAGCAGGACAACGACAGTCAAGGCAGGCTACTAACCCTCAACGGAGAGAGACAGAGAGGAGAAGAGAGGAGATAATTGAGAGAGAGAGAGAGAGAGAGAGAAGAAGAGACAGTAAGAAAGAAAGAGAGAGTAACAGAACAGAGTAAGAAAAAGAAGCAGAACAGCTGGGTTGCCTGTTTAGGAAGGCCACTAGCTGCATATGGCTAGCGTCCCCCAATGCCCCGTAAGTTACCGTATGGCAGGCTGTATTTCGGTGACCGATACAGCCCCTCGCAGCGAGAGAGACGCAGAGAACAAGACTGGACAGACGAGAAGAGCATGTCGATGAGACGGGGTGCTGGAGAAGAGACCACCACCAGGCATATCTCTCAGCCCAGACACAACCCAGCTGCCCCGCGCAGAGAAACGTGCTGCCTGGCCGAGCAGCTGTTCGGGGTCCGGTACCGTCCCCCAACTGTCCCGTAATTACGCAGAGATTTCGCTGCTGACTGGCCGCGCTCAACAACAACTTCTCTCTGTCTGTCGCTCTGGCCATCACCGACTTTTTTTTTTGCTCTCTCAGTCAATTGTCCGTCTCTCCCTCTCTCTGTGGTCTCAATTGACTGTGCCATCTCTGAACCCTCTCTTCTCCCATCAGTATCTTCTAGCCAGAGGCCACCATGTCCGCCAAATCCATCTTCGAGGCCGACGGCAAGGCCATCCTCAACTACCACCTCACCAGAGCTCCCGTCATCAAGCCCTCTCCCCTGCCCGCGCCCTCCACCCACAACCCCCCCTCCAAGCTCGCCTCGCTGTATTTCCCCGAAGATGCCTCTGTCGCCGGCGTCCTCGACCAGGCCGAATCCACCTACCCCTGGCTGCTCGCAAAGGACGCCAAGTTCGTCGCCAAACCGGACCAATTGATCAAGCGCCGCGGCAAGAGTGGTCTGCTCGCGCTGAACAAGACCTGGGCGGAAGCCCGGCAGTGGATTGCCGACCGTGCTGGCAAGGAGCAGCAGGTTGAGACGGTGACCGGTGTGCTGAGACAGTTCCTCGTCGAGCCGTTTGTGCCGCATCCGCAGGAGACGGAATATTATATCAACATCAACTCCGCTAGAGAGGTACGTCAATTCCCTTAGCAACCAACGACACACCTTTTCCTAACAATATCCAGGGCGACTGGATCCTGTTCACCCACGAAGGAGGTGTCGATGTCGGCGACGTCGATGCAAAAGCTGAGAAACTCCTCATCCCCGTCAACCTCAAGAACTACCCCTCAAACGACGAGATCGCCGCCGCTCTCCTCAAGAAGATCCCCGCCGGCATCCACAACGTCCTCGTAGACTTCATCACCCGCCTGTACGCAGTCTACGTCGACAGCCAATTCACATATCTCGAGATCAACCCGCTCGTCGTCATCCCCAACGCAGACCGCACCTCCGCAGAAGTCCACTTCCTCGACCTGGCCGCTAAGCTCGACCAAACGGCCGAATTCGAATGTGGCACGAAATGGGCCATTGCGCGCTCCCCCGCTGCTCTCGGTATCTCCTCCGCCAAGCCTGACGGCGGCAAGGTAACCATCGACGCCGGCCCGCCCATGGAATTCCCCGCCCCCTTCGGTCGCGAGATGTCCAAGGAGGAAAAATTCATCTCAGACATGGATGCCAAGACCGGTGCCTCGCTCAAGCTCACCGTCCTTAATGCCTCAGGCCGCATCTGGACTCTCGTCGCCGGTGGTGGTGCTTCAGTCGTTTACGCCGATGCCATCGCCTCTGCTGGCTTCGTAAGCGAGCTCGCAAACTACGGCGAGTACTCCGGCGCGCCCACAGAAACCCAAACGTACAACTACGCCCGCACGATCCTCGACCTCATGCTGCGTGCCCCGACCCACCCAGACGGCAAAGTGCTCTTCATCGGCGGTGGTATCGCGAACTTCACAAACGTCGCTTCAACTTTCAAGGGTGTCATCCGTGCCCTGCGCGAGGTCGCACCGATCCTCAACGAGCACAAGGTACAGATCTGGGTGCGCCGCGCGGGACCTAATTACCAGGAGGGGCTGAAGAACATCAAGGCTGTGGGCGAGGAGTTGGGGCTGAATATGCACGTTTATGGTCCCGAGATGCATGTCAGTGGCATTGTGCCGTTGGCGCTTAATGGCAAGAAGACGGATGTTAAGGAGTTTGGGGTTGCGTAGATTATCCCTTTTCTTTGTTTTTTCTTTTTCCGTGTTGGTGACGAGTTGAGAGAAAAAGAGAGAAATGGGTATGTGAAAGAAAAAAAAATTATATCCAGAAGACACGTACAGTAGCATTATAAAGTTACGTCGTGCCCGGCCTTGTTTATTAGATAGAGGGTTTGTGATAGGCGCGGACGAAAGGAAGGGTTCGTTTTGCGTGGGGCTCATTTTTCCACCCCCGACCGAAATCGCTCCCCGTTCCGAACCGGTCGGCAGTTCCGTGTTTTGACGTTGACGTTGTTTATTTATTTAGCTTGATAGTTGATAGTTTTCCGCTTGTTACGATATTTTAATTTAAACATTTCCTTTGTTTTTTCATTTTCATTTTTACTACTTTTTAATTCCTCGTTCTGGATGCTCAAAAAAGTACGCTAGAAAGAATTAACTACAAAATTCTTACCACGGCTTTAAAAAGACTCCAAAGACAAGGACAAGGACAAGAAGCCAGCCTGCCACAACTCCATTTCCCACGTAGAATGGACTCAAACAACTCTCATCTCCTGGTCCCTAGTACTGGATAAAACAGTGCACATTCGGGCAAAGTTGACAGGTACCGGTGGCCCGGACCGAGAAACTTCACTTCCTGTCCATGGTAACATTTCTCTCGTTTCCCACGGTTCGAGAACGGCCTCAGCCATCAATGATAATGACGACACCAGGTTAGTTCGCTCTTATGGAAACCAAGCCAGATTCGCAAAAACATTATTTTTTCCCGCTTCTCATTTGTTTGCTGTTTTCACACTCACTGTATCACACAATCCCGCAACCATGGCGAACACGTTAGATTTATCCACCACGCAGATGGATTCTACATCTCTTGCAGAGCCAAGATCAAAATCGAAGTTCCTCCCACCTGAGACACAATCATATATCAGCATACCAGACCTCCGCAAAGCGCACCCGGGTCTCTGGTACAAACTACATGTTTTCATCTACGACTTGCGCAACTTCACCACCATTGACGACAGCAGAAAGCGACTAGACAGCGTCTCAGACCCTTCTTACCTAGGCCAACCTTACTTCACCCCCGAAGAAGTCCATACCCTGAAACATACCATTCTTACAGAAGAGGCTGGCACGGAGCCAGAGACCAAGACCCTACAGGCTAAAATCCAAGCTACACTTGACGAGCGTCTGAACCGCCGTATGAAGAGGCGCGTCGACAGCGGCGATTTTCGCGTCTGTGCTGCGCACGATTTAGCGCCTGTATTTGAGAGATTCTTCGGTGTTAACTCTAAGAAGCTGGGCAAGGATGCGGACTTTGTTTCCCGCGTGGTCTCCTATGGTCTTTCGCTGGATTCAGATGGGTCGGAGTGGGGAGAAGAACGGGGCGGAAATTCCATGACTGGTGTTAATAAGAAGCAGAAGCGAAAGAAGAGATGAAATTTCGCATATAAACAGATAATTTTGCTTTTTGTCACTTGTCATGCCATCCAGGCCTAAAAACAACAATAACAACAGCAACAGCACAAGCACTATTGAAACTGGACACAACTCGACCCGTTAGTACAACTTCTACATCTTCACTTTTTCGATGAAAGCGGCCTCGTCAAACGCCATACGGCAAAATAAATTTCCAGTCGATATAATGTTAAGGCGGCCCGTGCTTGTACGCACATCCCCTGTTGTTCGTTAAACCAAACATCATTGTCGCTAACCAAATCCAAAAGCTTCGAAATATACGGCTCCTCCGCTCCGCGGACTATTTCTATAATCCCATCGGGGAAAGCCGTTCTCACCATCAGCAACCTTACCACCGGCCAATGGTTACCTCTGAGCGCCATCATGAATGGGTGTTCGTCCTGATTGTCGTAGCCCGAAACTTCCAGTCCGTAATTCAGCAGCGCTTTCAGAGTATCCCGCTCTCCGTGTATGGCTAGCCACTGAGGTACGTCATAAGATCGATCACCACCGTGTATCGGGCATTCAACCCCGAGCCACCCCGAACGAGTGCTCCAAAAACGTCAACTTCAGAAAGTTTGAAGGCCGCAAACGCCACCGCAGGTCCGTAGAAACGACCGGCGGTATAGCTATCATCAACCAGCGGCCTGTGACTAAGAATAAGTTCCAGCGTTTCAACGTATCCCGAAACTACGGCCAGGAAAAGCATGGGATACCCGCTGCTGTAACTTCTTGAATGCACGCTGACACTATAATCCAGAAGCATAGAGACGTAAGCGGTGAGACCGTGTTTTATGGCGTTTTCGAGAAGGTACACACGATCGTCCCACTGTTTATGCCCACTGTTTATGCGGCTCGGATGTATCCTCATCCATCCCCTGCATCAGGCAGTCGTCTGCATCGTAGTTGTCAAGAAAGAGTCTCAACGACGGTAGACAGAAATCTTCGCTGGCAAATTCTATCAGGTCGAAGATGTCCCAATTCTTACGGAGCAGGCGCTCCACGAGGATTTCCATTCTTCTATTTTATGCCGTTAGTCAACTCATATACACTTTTCTACCCTGTTGCCAAGCCAGACAGATGCTCGGAAACAAAATAGAAAAAATATGTTAACGTGCTGGAACCAGAAAGCAGGTTTTCACGCATTTATTGAACATGCAAACTTCACATTCATCGAAAGGGCACTGATGCCGAACCACAAGCTCCCTGAATATCATGTCCCGGACATTCAACGGTAGGGAATTCCAACTCATCCTGAAAGCCGGTGACGACACGCACGAAAAACTTGGATAGCTCGAGTTGCGGCTGTAAAAAGAGGATTGGAGGGGATTGTAGCTGATGTTGTATGGGAGTTCGATCTGAATCAAGGGGATATATTTATACATGGAATCAGCAAGGTACCAGAAAGCTTTAAGGTGTTCTCCTTGCATGTTTGGTCAATTTTCTAGAAATGGCTTGGAGTGTTTGTTAGATTTCGTTTGTATTTGGCATGGAAACCTAGCAGACGCCGAAGCCACTAAGGCATTGCCTTCTGGCGCAACGGCAAACAAAACCAATAATGAGGCAAGCCAATCATTGCTGTAGATTCTGATTGCTTCTTCATTAGAATCAAACAATCTGTTCCGCTTTCTTCAGGTTTTTCTTCAAAGTAAGGGATGCTGCGAGCGATCCTTTCCAGGAGTGAGGCGGTCATCATCGGAGCATCACATGATCAGCAGTCAAACATCACCCCAATCTTACGGGCTGTTTCTGCCTATTCGACGACATGTACATTTGTCCTTAGCCATGAATCAAGCTGAGTCGGCTCAAGTACGATTCCTAAGGTCCATTCGTTTGGATCCAAGTCTTGAAGTTAACATCTTTCCGCAGGAGCGAGTCTTGAAGGAAAAGCCCCCGCCAATGGCACGAAAGTCCCTTGACGGCCGGTCCTTCGAAGGAGACCCAAATTTTGGCTACGAGGCATTTCGCCCAGAGCTTTATTTCTTCTATGGTACTCTAATGGATTTGCCAACTCTTGCCCGGGTCCTACATCTTCAACATCGGCCCAGGTTTAGGCCTTGCAAGATCATTGGATACAGCTGCAAGCTCTGGGGTCCATATCCAGCCCTCACTGGCGGGCCACCTGGGGCGATCGTCCATGGCATGGCCTATGAAGTCACGTCTCGCAAGGAGCAGGGACTATTAGAAGATTATGAGACGGGGCAATATAGGAATGGTCACTGTCTCATCGAGCTGGAAGATGGTCAGAAAGTGATGGGCCGAACATTCAAATGGAAAGGCGACAGTTCACTTCTGAGAAAAGGGACGTTTGATCTTAAGGACTGGCAAATGAACAAGCTGGAGATGAACAATCTCTAGACTGGGTATGGATAGCGCTATGAACATATGGTGCTTCTTGGCTTCCTAGTAGGGTTCGTGGCTTTTTGCTGAAGGGGAATGCAGGCCTCTACCCCTATGCTTAGGCAAAAGAAGCCCGCATTTTTGACCCCATCCACCATTTTACTAGAACATGGGGCACAGAGCAGGCAATTTTCTTGACACTGCGTCCTGGGAAAACTATGATGAGGTGCTTTCCCTTGTATCGTCCGCGATGTCAATCCTCACGTGTATGATATACCATGTTTTGTGAGAGGAGGCATTTGGCTCGGGGACATTCAATGATCTGCAGAGGTCCTTTTCACATGGACTGTGGACGAGTACAAGAAGCGTATCAAAGCTACTAGCGCGTCTCTGGAGTATCATTGGAAAGGTGGCACCAAAGAAATATGAGCGTTCTCTATTGCAAGTTGGTTTTGCTACATCTTTCCGTCTCAGTCACCATATATTGAACGTCACTGCGTGTGAATTTTCACTAAAATAAGCTCTTCGAGTCTGCAATGCGCCTCCTTATAATTGCCGATATACTTGTGTCATAATACGAGGAGCTGTCAACTACTTATATGCGCCTACTTCTTTTCTTGAAGCTGATCTCGTTTTGCAGGAACAAGTCCGAGATGAAAAGCCTCGCCTAGGAGCTGGCGATGGCAAATAGGCTGCAGACTTGTCGACTTTCCCAATACTCCACTTAAGTAAATTGTCTTCACTACGGCCACTATTTCATTCATCACTAGGTATGGCTTCCACCTCTGAACCCATCCTTCTAAACCACCACGATTCCACCAACGGCTATATCTCTCAGCAGTTGTTTTATCGTGTCAAAGATGATGCGGCATGGGATAATCAAGAGTTCATGGGTGCAGCAGCCATGCTTGTAGCTATACATCAAATCACACAGTTACTACCTCGGACGGAGCCCTACAGGTTTCTTGATATGTTAGGAGGGAACGCCTTCGGATACATCAAATAACTTGTGCAAGTCTTTTTTTAAATTCTATATTGGACAGAATCCTAATCAAAGAGGATTCCAGGATTTGACAGCTTTTCTGCACCATGTCAGAACTTATACAAAGAGCTGGATTGCTACATTATATTACGCGGAGCTGCATATCTCACTACTATTTTTAAAGCAGGGTATTCAGAAACATATCCTTAACTTATCGCTGACAGGAACCTATGGTTTGAGGGGTCTCCTACATGATCGTCTACCTAGGGAGCATGCCGCTCACCCATATCTCTTGCAATATATGTGTCAAGAAGCAGAATTTGGTTAATTAGCGATGTTCGTCGCGCAACTAGGTATCCCATTTGCTTCAATCCACCCCGGCATGCATGCCTATGACAGGAAGAAGATTGTTGACGAATGGAACATGCATCATCATCCCGTGCGCATTTAATCCAGAAAGAACTTTACAAGGTCCGGGTGTCTAGAGTGGATATTGGTCCGGGTCTTGTGGCTTCTTAATCCTCAAGAGCAATTGCTGCCAAACATCCTATGTATCAGCGAAATATTTCGCAAGCCAGTACTATGTTATGTACAGGACGTCATTGAGAGCGCACGGTTATTTTATTTCATCTATCAACTCACTTACAGCACAGGGTTGCAAGGTCTCAATCTTCATAGCGCCTGTCACCACGCCGTCCCAAGGGAATGTTCAAACAACAGGTCGCAGGTTATCCAAGCTATTAGCCGGTTGTGTCGTTTTGGAAAATTTTGTATTATCGGGTCTTGCATTTCAATGTTTAGCCGAGTGACATCTTCAGAGCGCCTACAGTGAATCTCGTATGTTTGCCCCATCGTCCATTCATATTGCAGAGCGTCGATGCCTATTTCGAAACCACTTAGCGTTTCTGAGGACAGAACATCCCCGGATGTCCCGTTCGGTTGGGCGCTTCCCACAAAATGAAACTGAGCTACGAGCCTCACTCATTTTAACATCCTCTCTCACCAGAACCAGCAGTTGTACGACCTTATTAAGACCAAGCTCAAGGCCCACAGTGTCAAAAGTGATTTGACTCTCCGTCACACAGACCAGCAACTGGCTATAAGCAATGCTCTCAAACACATTAAGAAGGTTCCCTCATGGGTTGCAAACACTGACAACAAGGCCAGGACCTTAGTTCTGCAGGATCTTGCCAAATCATCCTGATTACACAGTGGAAGGCCAAGAAGAAGCAACAGAAGAAGTCCCAACACATTTAACAACAAAAACAACAGCAGCTATCATCCCAGTCATAACCTGTCTATAAACTAGAGTCTAAAGTCGACAATCCCCCACCACAAAGACTAAACAAGCCTCGCCGTGGGCTTAAGCAAGGCAGACAGCCCTCTTCGTCTGGTTCCGATGCCTCAGTGGAGCCTCAGCCAGCTCATAGGAAGAAGAATCGACGTCGTAAGTCTGAATCTGGCCCAAAAATCTGTTCTACCAGGCTCACCAAAATCCCTGAGTTGCCGTCGGACGTAAAAGGTATTTTAGAAGATGTTAAACTGTTTAACTGCACGAACATGGCTTGGATTTGCTCGGGAGATTATTACCTTGCACACAGAGAGTCCTAAGAGCCAGACACTTCCCAGTTTTGAACTTTTGATCTTCTTGACATGCAGTGGATGCTACACCGTCTGAGCGACAAATGGAGCTGCTGAACTGTATGGAGTACGCAGATATTGTGATGACAACAAAACCAACTAAGATTTTCCATTACCACCACTAGAAGGGTTTATTAAGGTGAATGTTGCAGTAACCTTCGCATCGCGTTCTCCGGTGTTATAATGCAATATGGCTAAACAGGGACAATCAGGAGGGGGGGGAAATCTCATAGGACGACTGAGTTTAAATCCAATACAGAGGGTTCCAAAGTCAGGGCAAAGACTTCTCATTGATTGAATCGAATTGGAGCGTTGCAGCGTTGGGGGAATAGTCGATCTTAAGATAAATTAGTTTTTATTTCCGTAGTATATTATTGAATCGCTCCCTCATTCAATTCAAACTGGCTGGATTTTCGTTATCAGCACGTGGTGATAGCAGTAACTTCTGCTTCAAGCTGCCGACGGTGACATACTCTGCTAGGTTGATTGGCTGTTGGTAAACGGCCGTGCTAATAATACAGAAATCGGCGCTTCGATCCCACCATCCTGATTGTAATAGACACTGTCTATCCACAGTCCAATGAGGCTTATCACTTGGTCAAAGGACATGAAAGAAGCAAAGGGGAAAAAAAAAAGTTGAGGCTGGCCCGATTAACGGACAACTGTTGATTTGTTAGTATCAACAATTTTAATTGGAAAGGTTTCTTTTCTTACCTTTATGATCTGGAGTCATACACGCTACCGTTACGGCACAGCCCCTTTAGTAGGGACCATTTTTCTGGCCTTGAATACATCTATAAAGAAAAGGCCTGTCCTGGATAAATATATTAAGTGGAGCAAAGCGAATCTATATTGTATACTTTCAGGGGCGTTCTGCCGCTTTTCACGTTGAACATTTGGGTTAAAATTTGGCTCTCTCATTGGTCGCGGTGTCGGGGCTTGGCGTCCAGTCGCTCACCGCCTTTGCCTGCTGATCCCCCATCAAAAGTTCTACACGATCTTCCCCCGCGGCATGCGTAGCATGCCGTCAAGCTGAGCTTGTTGAGAGTCAACTTACAACCAATAACCTCGACCTTTAAGGATACTGTCCCTATTGAAACCCATACTTAATCTCTATGCCCATGTCTTTTCTTGTCCAATTAATTAAATTATATACCCAGGAACAGCAGTAATACCCTCAACCAACAATGGTCCGCATCAAACACCGCTACCTCCTCATCGACATCCTCTACCCTCCTACCCCGTCCTCCTCTTCCTCCTCCTCCTCGTCCGGACCCATCAAAGATGCAAAAGAGCTACACATGCACTTCCACCGTCCCAGCCCGGATTGGCTCACGCCTAGCGTCCTGGCGCGCATGATTCGAGATAGCGTTGGGGAGGTATTTGGCGATTATGGGATGGGGAAATTGGGAGGGGGGAATGCGGGGGTTGTGCAAGGTTAGTTGTTTTTATCTGTTGACATTTTCTTCTTCTTCTTCTTCTTCTTCTTTTGGAGCGCCTTTTTACTTCTGATTGAACTACCCTGGGAAATGCGGGAATGGGGAAAGACCAATGGGGCGGCAGTAGCTCCAGTAAGACAATTGGCGAAGAGAGAAGCATTTATATATATGCGCTTTGCTATATTTATTGATTGGTTATCTTCCATGATGCTCTATTCCTCTCACATGGTCCAGGGAATCCATACCCAACATCGCATTGCGCATATATCTCTGTCCCATTCCCAAATGCTGTACCTGAAAACCAGCTAACCATTTCATCCCCTCAATAACAGTAAAATACCTCTCCCCAGCAACCTCCACCGCCATAATCCGGTGTCCCCGCTCCTCCTACCGCCTAGTCTGGAGCGCCCTAACCTACCTCTCCACCATCCGCGAACCAAAAAGCAACTATTATGACCCGTCCCCCGCCACATCTGCGCTCGAGCAGCGCGACTGCGTCTTCCGCGTCGTACGTGTGTCGGGGACTATGAAGATGGTGGAATTGGAGGCTGTGAGGAGGGCGAGGAGGGAGGTTGTGAGGCTGAGTAGGGAGGGGGAGGAAGGAGGGATGGATGTTTTGGAGGGGATTTTTGGGGGTGGGAGGGCAAGGGAGGGGGTCGCGGATCCGGAGAGGGGCGGGGGCGAGGAGGATGAAGAGTTGGAGGACGAAAGTGAGGATGAGTGAAGAAGCCTCTGTGCTGATGGTGTTCGAATCGGTTTAAACCGTATGCTGCCACTGTGGAGTCACATTTCGAGGGGATGTGTTTTGGTAAGTATGCTCCTCCTTTCGTCTCCACTTGTGCATGCCTTTTCATTGTTGGCACTTTGGTCTTTGTACCATTGGTCCACGGTGTGCCATCATGCCATCATTTCCGCATCACTTTAATCCCACTATTCTGCGCAATATCCTCAAAGCCCCCTTCGGGATTATCTGCCTTTTCCGTCGCTTTGGCCTCCTCTTCCAAATCCCTCCTCTCCTTCTCGTCCCATTCATCCCTCGCATCAAGCCACCGTTCCTGCACATCTCTAATATCAATAGTGCCCATCCCCTCTCGAACCGCCACCTGCCACACGGTATCATTCGCCCCCTCAGTACCAAAAGCATACCCACTTGCTCGATCAATAACATGCAGCAAGTTCATCATACTCTTCTTATCCTCGACTGCCAACGTCTCGAACCCCACCAGCCCAAAATCCTGCACCAGTTCCACGATTGCTGTATTTAACGCGTCGAATTTCCCGTCTCCGAGGCGGGGGGACTCTTCTTTTAGGTGCGGGATGAGGTAGTTTAGGTCTTGGACTTCTGTGTAGAAGTCTAGATTAAAGGGAAGAGGTGGGTAGTTTGCCAGATTATCGATTTTGGCGAGGACGTTTAAGTGCGGGAGGTCGAGTTGGAGCATGGAACGGAGAGACAGGAGGAGGGCGGAGATGTACATTGAGGGGAGGGTGAGGGAGTACGAGTCGACGAGGTGGATTACCACGAGCTAAGAAGAATCAGAGGGATGTCCATGAAAGAGGATGAAAAGGAAACGGGGAATGCAGACTCTATACCCCAGTTTCTGTATCTGGAAGAAGATGTTTCGGAGGGAGGAGTGGTGCGTGAAGAGCTCGACTTGGCCGGGACAGTCAAATAGGATATAGTCATCTGGATATCGTACTATCTCAGCAACCAAGCATTTATTTATACACAGAAATACAAAATATGTAAAGATACAACGTACCCCCCAACCCCTTCAACCCCTCTCTAACCCATTCAAAATTCCCTTCCACTTCTTCCAGCGCATACAACACCGCTCCATTAGGGCCCAGCCTATCCTCCTCCATAACCTCCTCTAGCGTAACCAGGTCCCGCACATCCAGCGACGGCGTGTAAGACGTTAGATCATTGGCGGGGTCGAGATTGACGATTGAGCATTTGCGGCCTATTGCGGACATGAACTGCAGCATGCCGTCGCAGTAGGTGGATTTGCCGGAGCCTGGGGGCCCGATGACAAGTTGGGCGAAAGGCATGGTAGTATACTATACCTATAGCATAGGAGAGAGAGCATGAGGAAAAAACAGAGTATATAAAAGAGCAGGAGAGAAAGAGGAATGATGTAAGGCGGTGGCGGCGGGCAGAAAGAGCTCTCTTCTGCGGCTCCGAGAGAAGAACTGCTCATATCACTATCCCTTGCTAGGATATACAGTATACTGCTGCGATATGGCTTCCGGTAAGTTTCGACCCTTGTTTTATTTTACTTCCGTCAGAAACTAATCAAAGGACAGCCCAATTCACCCTCTCCTCGCCCCCGACGGACGCCATCTCCGCCGTCAAGTTCTCCCCGCAGCCTGACTCGACCCGTCTAGCTATCTCTTCATGGGACAAGAATGTGTATTTATACGAGCTGCGTGACGAGAACGGCGCGGTGGGAGAGGGTAGGCCACTGCAAAAATTCGAGCATCGCGCGCCGGTGCTAGATGTCTGTTTTGGAGAGAACGAGGATGTGTTGTATACGGCCGGTTTGGACTGGGATGTTAAGAGGTGAGCTTTGTTCCTTTCTTTTATATATATAAGGAATGGAAATATCTAACGAGCAAAAATATAGAATCGACACCCCATCCTCCACCCAAACAACCCTCTCCACCCACGGTGCCGGCGTAAAATCCGTCGTCTACTCAGCGCCCCATAACCTCCTCATCTCCGCCTCCTGGGACTCAACTCTACACATCCACACCCCTTCCCCGCAAGGAACCACCCCTTCAACCCCCTCCACAATCCCTCTTCCCTCAAAACCCTTCTCCATATCCATAACCCCCACAAAGCTTGTAGTCGCCATGTCCTCCCGCGCACTACACATCTACGACCTCCGGGCCCTGGCCATGTTCGCCGCGGAAGCTGAGAACCCGCCGCCGAACAAAGTAGAGCTGGAGCCATGGCAGAGGCGAGAGAGTAGTTTGAAGTTCATGACGAGGACGGTGGCATGCATGCCTAATGATGCCGGGTATGCGTCTTCGAGCATTGAGGGAAGAGTTGCGGTGGAATGGTTCGATCCCTCGCCGGACTCGCAGGCAAGGAAGTATGCGTTTAAATGCCACCGCCAGACGGTCGAGGGCGTGGATGTCGTGTATCCCGTCAACGCGCTGGCATTCCACCCTATCCACGGCACGTTTGCGTCCGGCGGAGGGGATGGGGTTGTGGCGTTGTGGGATGGGGTGGCTAAGAGGCGGATAAGGCAGTATCAGAAGTATCCGGCTAGTGTGGCTGCGTTGGCGTTTAGTGGGGATGGTAAGTATTTGGCCATTGGGGTGAGTCCTGGTTTTGAAGATGGGAAGGAGGATATTGGGGAGGGCACGGTTAAGGTGTTTATCAGGGAGTTGGGAGAGGCGGAGGCTAAGGGAAAGGGAAGTAAATAAATTTCAAATCTTATAATCATTGAAGGTGTTTTTATGTATGATAGAAAAAGATTCATTTTTGCAAGGCGTTGAATCTATTCAATTCAATTCGCTTTCTCATTTCTTTATACAATCGCCATCATGTTGTACTTATATGATCTATGTGGAAAGCATCTAACGGCTCAAGATACAGCTCTCGTCAAATAAACAGAAGGGAAAAGAGTTAGTTACTCCGCCGTCCTCGACGAAACAGACCCATCCGGCATCCCAAAATACGCCGCAACAGGCTTCTGCCCGCCAACCACCCCTTTACTCTTCGCCTGCGGGCCCGTCAACCCCGTAAACAATCCCACCTCCAACACGCCCTGAATAGCCTTGATGGTGTTTGCCAGCTTCTCAACCTCCCATGCCCCATCCTTACCTTCCCCTTCCCCTTCCCCAGATGTCCCGATATCAGACTTGAGAAGGAGTTTGCCCGGGAAAGGAGCGTCGACGATGAAAAAGCCCTGGTCGGTTTTGGCGGGACCGGAGCCTACTGACGACGAGTGACGGAGTTGCGGGGCGGGGCTGCCGAGGGCTTTTAGGCGGGAGATTACAGAGTAGACGGCGAGGGGGGCGACTTCTATGGGGATTGAGGGCCAGGCTGTGAGGAGACGGGATTGGAGTTTTCGGGAGTCTAATGAATACGTTAATATGCGGTCTTTTACATGTACGAAGGAGAAGTAAGGTAGATAGAAAGTCAGAAAGAAAATCAAGAAACACACCAGCAACACAAATAAACTCCTTCGCCTGCATAGCCACCAGTTTCTCCTGGAACAAACACGCCCCTCCTCCCTTGATACAATTCAACTCCTCGTCAACCTCATCCGCCCCATCGAACGCAACATCCAGCACCGTCCCCTCAGGCAACGCATCAAAGACAACACTCTTAAACCCCGCTTTGACGATCAATTGATTGCTCTGGTAACCCGTGGGCACGAAGGAGGTGTTTGACGTGTCCAGGCCGGATTCCTTGATGGCTTCGACAACGTAGACGATTGTGCTGCCGCTGCCTATGCCGACGTAGGAGGGGAGGGGGGAGGTTGGGTAGTGTGCTTGGACGGCGGAGCGGGCGGCGTTGCGTTTTGCGTCTTCGATGGAGGACATTTTGGTATTTTTATTATTTCTCGTGGAGGATGAGAAGGACCTGCAGTAGGGAGCTCTATGCTTGGGAGGAAATACGGGTCTGGAGGAGAGATATCTGGGGAGAGAGGATATGTAGGAGGCGGAGGAGCGTCTTAATATGGGTATGGGTCGGCGGGGTGAAAGTGGGATACGGATATGGAGCTGGAGATGGAGAAGCACCCCGACGCAAGAAAACAAGTTGGCGGAACGGGCTGGTGTAGAATTCATTCAGGGCATGCAAAAGACAGCCGTCACAAGTATCAGGTGAAGCTGGGTTCGTCTTCGATGGCCCGGTGCATGTTTCAAGAGTCCCTCAATATGGATGTCGTCTACTTTGCAGAAATGCGCGGGAAAACAGGTGTTGGAACATTAGACAAGCGTTCCCAGTGTCCAGGGTTGGAGAAACAAACATTAATATCGTGCAGAGGCAACAATTATTGGCAACAGATCAGCCCAAAGTCTAAATACAAGCAGCCAGAAATGCTGATACAGGTGCGCCGCTTTCTTACTTCCCATAACCATCGTATAGCTGACACCCGAACTCGCCAATGTCATCTACTTTGTACCAACCCCCTCGATAGTCTTTATTTTTTGTCCCGTAACAGCCATCTCTCTTTACCAGGTGCCTGGCATCAATGTGTTCAATATCCCTTTTAATATGATCGGCAATTGGCGCCTTCATGGCGTTGTAGCATTCCTCATAATCATACTGATAGGGCGATGTTTTCCCGGAATTGCGGTAAGCAACTAACCACTTGTTAGCTATATCATACATAGGCTTGATTTACCAAAGCTATTTTGGGGGATCATACAAGCAATCATTCCAACATAATATCCCTTCTGTTTGGTCAACTTAATGCTGTACGTGTCGGACACCATATAATCTTTCGAGACGGAGGAAGCTGAATAGTCATAGCCTATTAGACTTGTTAGTTGTTGAAGCACTTTGGATAGTTTAGTTATTAAACAAACTTACAGAAGCTCGAAGCAACATTTAAAAATTCAGTAACAGGAACCCATACTCCATGCCCATCATGGCCCCCATCACCATCTATGTTCTTGCCGCAATTTGTAATAGAATCTCGTGCTTCAATCTTGGACTCTATTTGCGAGGGCGTTTCTGTATCCATGGGGCTCGCAACAACCGAAACCAAAAAGATTGCTGTTGTAAGAAGAAGTATGAAATACATAATTAACAGTGCAATAAAAAGGAACTTTGACTCTGTTTTGGAAAACAAGACAAAGTAGATAATAAGAGATGTTCTTCTTCAGGAAAGCTATGCTGATTATATACTATTTTGTAAATTCATCAGTTTGTAAATCACTGTATCGTATATTGATTTCTCCTCTTCTCTATCTTGAATCTCCTGGGCTTGTGCTCCAAAATATTATAAGGCAATTTTCCTCTGATATACTGAGTATGCCCCAGGATATTGCTGGCGAGTATGGGGAAGAATCATCGGCTTCATTCGCCTTTTCTTCTCCAAAGTGGAGCCATAATATCAAGAAATCTGGACACGAAGACAGTATTTATAATGCTATTGGACAGAGAATAATTTGCTCACACGACCATCAAGGCTATTTTTAGATAGCTATCAAACATTGTGAGTGAGGCTTCTTATGTGGATAAAAGCTTTTACTATGTAGGACGGAGTAAATGCGCAGTAAAGTCCTGTGGAGTTTGAATTAGGCTAGTGGAAGAAAAGGTGGTGCGTGGAATCCTAAATGGAAGAGTGCACTATGTATTGACTAAAATGCGGGAAATTGTTGCGAGTTTCAAAGGCGTTGATCAAAACACAACAGAGGAGACAGCTGAAATCACAATGGTGCAAAATTAAATGATATAACAACTCTTTAACAAAATTAAAGGTTGATGACAAAAAAAAATAAAGCGTGTTTTAGAGTAAGCTCTATAATAATATCTATAATTCTTTAACTACTTTCTACCAGCCAGCACCTTGCAAACTATACATATATACAAGCTCAGCTTGATGGCATGCTACGCATGCCGCGGGGGAAGATAGTGGAGAACTTTTGATGGGGGATCAGCAGGCAAAGGCGGTGAGCGACTGAATGCCAAGCCCGCACACCGTGACCAATGAGAGAGCCGCATTCCCCAAAACCTGTCACCCGGAATCCGGCAGACCTCCCTGAAAGTATACAATATAGATATTGGCGAGGCGAGCAACCCAGCACATCATTTTGACCCAAATAAAGATCTAAAATACCGCTTGTAACCCCATTTTCATAGGAAGACAGAGATTTTAAGATGAGGCATTTTTGGCAACTGCCAACTATTTCGCACTGCTACTGTAATTAATTAATTACCGCATTCTCAACAGGCAAGTTGAAGCGTTTCCACAGAAGGAATCATTGTGGATTTTGTTGAACAAGAGTATAAAATGTTCATTCTTTCTCAATATACGTTTCTTCCTATTTTATACTGGCTACTCAGTTATGTGGAACATAATTGGAAAGTTCCGCGCCCTCCCTCTTCTTTCCATATCAAAGATTCTTACTGTTTACCGACCTTCAAAATGGTGGCGATAAAGAAGGTGCTTCTCCTTGTAAGTCTCCGATTCCATTATCAGGTACATCTGTCTCTCTTATACTAAGAATGCCTCCAGTTTGGAGCACTTGGAAGTGCATTCGCAATACCAGTTCCTCAATCAACACAGGAGCTGCATGCCACAGCAAGTCCTCCACTTAACCCTGTTTACACGAAACGAGATCCGAGTAAAAAGTCATCAATAAGGCTCCAGTACAGTCCTAATGGGAGATTCCTATTTACCATGGGCGTGTCTAAGTGGATTAATGTCTGTTACTGGTGAAAGCTGGTCTAGGATTCCTGCTAATATTGGCTGACAGAAATTGCCATATGACATCTATCGGATATTGCATGATATGGGCCCAAATGGGCCATCACAACTTCTGCTAGAAAACTTGAATAATTACTACTCGAGGAGAAGTAAGTGGCTTGACGATCCTTTTGGAAAATGTCAAAGGGGTGTCTTCCATAGTGTAACAGCTGAAGTTGGGTATGTTAGGATGTCCATTTTAAGATAACAATGTTTTGCTAATATTATCCTTTTATTAGCCGCATGTTGGGATTTGCTCTTGACTTGAAGCCTTATTTTGAAGAACGCCCTAAAGATGCGAATGATCCTCAAAGAGCGGCCTTTGTTGTTTCGGAGATCAAAGACCTTATAGTGAAATGGGCTAGCCAGGCATCCGAAAATGGAGACGAGCCTAATCTCCTGGTGACTAGGGTAGATAATGACTATTTTGCCGATTGGGATGAGTGGTTTAAGAAGGTGACTGTGCCTTTGGGTGGAAGATTACAACGTCGAAGCCGTGATGATACATGCCCGGCCAGAGTTCCAAATTTGCTAAAATATGCAAACTGGGAATTACCCGAATCTGTAAATCTAAATACAGACGTTAGATGGGGTGGAACATGCAGAAAGGCATAACTCTATAGTGAAATATTGTATTGCTGTTTCTAGTCATGGTACCTTGTTCCTCTAAAATATCTCCCAATGTGTTGACTACTCATAGTGTAGTTGTGTTTGAAATAATGGCTCTTGGAACCAGTGTTCCTTAATCATGTTGGTAATGAGGTAGTTGTACTGGTTGCCATTGATTAGGATTCATTGGCCCTTCGTGAACAAGGCGTGTCATTTGCTTTTATTAGTTGAATTCTCTAACATGTTCGACTTATGAATAGAGCATTGGTTGGTGATTTACAACGAGAGAAAAGTTCTCGTCCTTGATTCAAGATTAATTGCATGGTAGGACAGCCGAAGGATCGTGCTGTCGGCTGCAGACAGACTCGGATATCAAGTTGTTGAACGACTTACATTGTGTCTTCTTCCCGCTGTTACAGAATGCCCCTGACATCACAGATACAACACGGCTGCATTCTGCTTGGATGAGATACTTGAGTACCTGCCTGAGCTGGCTTTGGAAAAGAAATCTTTACACAACACAGCACATGCTATCATGGAATCAGGAAGCACCTTCTTTCTACTCACAGTCAAGTCGGAGCGGGAAAACGAGGCCACGCTTTTCCTCGGATCCCTCGACAGTCATATCAATACCAAAGCTCTCGACCAATGTATACAGCGCGCATTCACCAGATTAAGGCGGGCTGGCCATGCCAGTTTTTGTTTACAGGATCGACATCGAGTGCTATTAATAGTTCTATACTAATCTCTTTTTGATACAACGTCTTGTTCCATATTTCGCTTTCATCTAAACAAGAAGTACACCGATACCCGGCTGCGACGAATAATATAGCATAAAAGGGGGTTTTTGCCCAATGTTAGTTACAATCATATAAAAAGGCGTCCAGCGTCTGATAGACTGAATGCTTTTCTCTTCTTTCACAATGCCTGTAAAAAGGCCTGGTTAGAGCAGTCACCTCTCCTCTCTCTCTCTCTTTTTTTTTTTTTTTTTTTTTTTTTTTAACGCCCGAAAAGGCGTCGTTCGAGCGGTCGCAAAGCGCAATACGACACCGCCGCGAACAGGAATCCGAGCTCAAAGCCCACATCTCCCCCGAAGGGAGGGTCTCCAGCATGTCTTGCAATGGGCCCAACCCACCACTTCTGGCTCATCCCAGTCACCATTCCTACAACACCAAAGATGAAGGCAATGATCGCGGCGAGGCTGGGTGGCAGTTTCTCGTGCTGATCGTAGTCTTCCGGGCTGTATCCAGAATACCCGCGCCTGAAAATAAAGTGGTCACTCAACGCGACACCCTTGTATATGGCTAGCCAATACGCAATGAAATTCATGAAGTTCTCCAGCACGACCTCGAAGGTGCTATACCCGGGAATAGCAACGGCTATATACACTGCCGTGGCGATGACTGTCCAGACAAAAAGAGGGATTTGTCGAGTCCATCTACCCAGCACGAGAAGCGTGAGGGATACCGAGTAAATATTGGGGCAATTGTTGGCAACGATCGACAAGGCTAAGATGACCACGCAAAATTTCCCGAACCCACCTACACTGTTGAAGAGGACCGCTCCAAGCAGGCCTCCTATGCCACTAGCCTCATACCCTTTCTGGTACACATTATCACCCCCGTTGATGGTGGTCGCGGTCACAACGGCAGCTCCGAGCGTCTCTGTAAATAGGAGTGTGGGCAAAATGCCCAGCCATGTGGCCAGAAAGACGCGTCGTCGAGGGCGATTGGAGGGTTGATAAACCGTGTAATCCGCAGCAAAGGGCGTGTAGCCGGTACCAAAACCATAGACGGTTGAGCCAAACGATAGCACCTTGCCTATCTCTGGCTTGCCAACGTCCATGGGAGTATTGACAAAATCACCTGAGCGAGCGAATACACCGAGGACAACAAGGAAGACAATGAAAGTTGGGATCCAGCTCCAATATTCATATGCATGCACAACTTTGTAACCAAAGAATGTGATCAGAAGCGTACAGAAAGCGATGATGAGAATCCCTGCGAAACCAGGCACATCGGGATTAACAGCATTTATTAACTGTGCACCAACGATGATATTTGCAGAGGCCCAGCCAAGGTAGGCAAGGACGTTGAATAGCGCAACTGAGAACGATCAGAACAGAGCCTGAGAGGTTTGGATAGGCGAAAAGGGCTCACTTAATTTCACTCCCCACCAACCAAACCAGAATCTGGAGAGAACCATCTGTCTAAGACCAAAGACAGGACCAAAGGTCGAAAAGAAGCAGACCGTGAAAGTAGACAGCAAATTGAAAAAGACAATGACCAGTACGCTGTCCACAAATCCAACATCAAAGAGCGCCTGGCCCAAAACGCCGATGGTAAAGGATGGGACAACCATGTTCGCGGCCAGCCACTACTAGGTTTAGACACAGAGTTCAAAGGTATGGACGGGACCGAAAGAGAGAGTATACCATGCTCCCAATATTCCAATAAGAATTGTCCGTTCTCTCATCCTCCGGGACGCGCTCGATGCCCCGTTGCTCAACCTTCAGCTTCCCAGCCAGGCGCTGAAGTCTAGCATACACCGACTCGCCATATTCAAAAGTTTGGGCCGGTACGGCACCTGCAGAATCATAGAGCAGATTGCCCACGCCGGGTTGTTTTTCGATATCGGTCCCGGTTGTCGGATCCATCGTCACTACTTGTCTCAGGACAAGTACGCAAAAACCCGAAATCCCACAGAAGAGGTCTCATCCGGATGAGAAGACGAGGTAATTTTATACTCCGTCCATGAGCCCTAACGTCCGTGTTCGCTGAGTATGGCGGCGGGCTCCGATTTCTTGAAGCACACGGCCACTTCATAGTTTCCCTCCGGGGGTGGATTTATTTCTAGCCTCGTTGAGCTTTTGCAAACCCATGCCGGTGTGAGATTGGTGTACCAATTTCTCGCAGCCGCAAAGCGAAGACTAGATTTTTTTGACCAGGGAAGTCACAAGGAAGGACAGTATGTACCTGTACCGACTGGTTGACCATGGAATCACGAATAACCAATAAAGAGAACCTCAATGCTAATACCTTCCTCGCTCGGGTTGTTTCTTTTACGGAGCAGACAAGACGAGCTACCACCCCGTAAAGCTATGGGGTCGTCACAAACATTTCCCCCGCAAATCGAGCGGGTGTCCCCAGATTTTGGTTGTCTATGGCATGTCAATTTGAGTGGATTTCTCATAGTGACGGTAGAAAACCAGAACTTGTTATTCACCAAGCTCGTTTGGATAACGGAGCCCACCGAAGGATAGGATAGCGGGCCCACGGACACGGCCAGGTCCGAAAACTGAGACTTACAAATCTGTCAACGAGAATCTGTTTAGCGCACAAGCATTTTGGTAGATTTCCTATAGTATACCCTCATTGAGATTGACTAAAATGTAGCTAAAATGGAGGTGCAAATGATCCCATTGCACTGGCAACGCTGGAAAAAGTGGGAAAGCTTGAGTCGACACAAGTGGGTATCTTGAGGACGATTGATCGAGCCTTCAATGCGATGAGAGTCTTGGACTCGGACTCATGAAGCTGCGGATAAAGATAGTATGTTATCATTGACTGGGAAGACTGGGGTAGGTATTAAATTTCCTGAGATCCATGTTAGACGTTTTCTCACCATACTCACATCGCACCTTGCCCCTCTGTGGAGGAATGCAGGGCTTGCTGCCTTCTGCGCTTTTCATTGGTAGTAACAGAACAAGTTACTCGAGGCTCAAACGCAGTTTACCGTGCAATTCCATTATGAAATCTCGCCTGCTGTTGGAGAGGTGACAGAAAAGACTCCAGGATGCGACGAGCGTGCCAATCTCTCTCTGCCTTGAATAACTTTGCTTATCTTATTGATGCAATTCCACCAACATCCCGTGAAATCCGCATTCTGATCAAGGCAGCCGCCCGAAGCTCCAAGTGCAGTTGCATTGCCTGACAGTGCACACTGTGCGAATCAATTCACTTGGAACAAGCCACAAAGTCGAGTCCGTTTCCTTGGCACATGGAAAAGGTTAGAGGCGTCTCTTGTTTCGTCTTTTCGCATTCAAATAATATCCCACAGTTCAGCCACGAATTTTAGAAACCAGTCAGCTTTCGAGACATGGATGTTGAAGCTCCTGGGCCGTGCTCGCTTGTCAATCGGCAACGGCAAGATTGCTGGGACAAGGATGACTGTTTCATGCGCACCTCAGCAGCGCCTTCTCTCTCTGGCTCACTGGAGACTGTTGCCTGCTTGGCTAAATTGGTGGCGGTTAGAAGGAAGTCGCGGGATCCAATGATCCTTTGAGCCTTCCAGGTCTCAGGACGCTGGAAGCGGGGGTTGTTAGGCAGCTCAAGATAACCTTGCAACTGATGGTTTGGAGCCTAACAGCGAGATTGCACAGATATAAATTCACTGCATCTCTCGTGAAAGAAAAGCTACTCGAACAGCTTACAGCGTTCAACTTGGTAGAAAACCAGCACTTGCCATCCCTATTACCTTGTATTTAGTCCCTTTTCTCTTACTTTGATGAATCAGACATCTTATCTTTTTATTGTTGTTGATCAAGTTCAACGTCCATACGGAGACTATAGGCTATGACAGACTCGGATCAGGCATCTTACCAGCTGTGACTTGGTATGCTATGGCGACTTGCCTACTAGACGTCCTCTCAAGGCCAAATCCGGTAACAGATAGCACGAACTCTGCTCGTGGCCCGAACACTGTCAACTCTAACTGGGGAGCGGTTACGGGCTATAAGAGGTGGGATGAGTTCAATTACGAGACATTACTTTCTTGCTATGGCGATGTCTTACAGCGGCCGCTGGCATGGTTTCCAGAGACGTCCCCTCCATTAAGGACGATAGAAACGGAAATATGGGATGAAAATTCGTTATGCCACTTGCTTACGCGAACAACAATGTCTACGGTTGGAGCTGCCCTTGAGCAAGGCTGGGAAATATGTTATCCAGGAAATCTGGATCCCATTGATATTGGAACAGGCGGTGTTGCAAAGAAAGCTGAAGACGATCCTCGCTTTTATCCAGACTGGGCAGGTGTCCGCGGAAGTGTGAGACAGGACGGACGATACATCAACCTCTGCCCCGGCGAAACCAAATTATCAACCAAATGGGATTCACGCAACACGACTGCTCTTGACTACAAGTACCCTGTTGCACAGATTCAGGCGTATTGTGGACAATTATGCAAGAAAAGATATGGTTATCTTATAACCCAGAAAGAACTCTATGTGGTGCGGGTGTCTAGAGAGGATATTAGTCCGGGTCTTGCGGCTTCTCGATCCCAAAGAGCAAGTGCTGCCGAACGTCCTACGCATCAGCGAAACATTTCGCAAGCCAGTGGTATGTCTATGGACAGGACATCATCGAGAGCGCACGGTTATTCTATTTCATCTATCAGCTCAGGTATGGATATGATGTCGGTGTCAAAGGGCTCTTCCTATTATGATGATGGAACAGGCGTAGAGTATAATCCTATCGAATTTGCGAGCATACCTTGGAGTGCCTCTGGATCGGGAAAGCTTACTATCAAACTTGCATTGTGGTGGATTCATATGCTCGCCTCAGCACCTGGACAGGGTGTACGTGTTGAATCCTGGTACCCGCCATTAGATTCATGGGCAGTTGTTGATGATGGGACCTACCGTCATGTCTCAACCGGCGCCATTCGAAAGAACCCCCCTCGTCACGCTCTTATCTACGGCCCAACACCAGACCCCCATGGTGGTCCATCAGACCCGTCACGGGTTCCGACACAGCAAAATACCAATGAAGGTCCGGTCGCAGAGTCGGCTTCATCACAACCCTTACCGTCTTGCGAAAATATAACAGGGTTAAGATGGTCAGAATCTCAAAGGGGTTGGCACTATACAACCGCCACTTATTCGGGTATCATTTATGAAAGCACATGGATTTGGAGTACTTTGCAGGGATCTTATTATCGCGCCGTTCGGGATGCTTCAGGGAATGCGCAATGGACGGGTAATTATGAGGAACTGCCTTCCCGTCAAGACAAGGGCAAAGGCAAGCAAGCCGACCAAGGAGGAAGAGACAGTGGCAAGGGGTCGCGGAAAGATAAAGACCCGAAGGGAAAAAAGCCACGACGATGAAACGGGAGCAATCAATGCTTCTCGTACTACATTTATTCTAATGCTAGTGCTGTGTGCTCAGTGAAAACTTATGGAGGTTGATGTTTTCTTTTCGATGTACGCTTCGACACGCACACTCCTTTCATACGAGCTTTTCAAGTTTTTTATTCGTTTTATCCTCTATTAGATTATTCTTATATGTTAGTCTTTAGTCTATTTGCTGCCTAAATTGGTAGTATCATGAACGCTCAATTTTACAAAACACCAAGGCCTTTTCTCATGCTAAGATACCAGACACATATTCCATTATTGACGGGTGACTATCCGTTATCTTTCCTAAGTCCTTTTCGGTATCTATCTGGCTAACTCTGGTGTGTGTTGATAATACGTCCGTAGCACCTTGCATTTGCCATTCATACTCCGTTTGGAATTGCTCTAGCCTTGCGTCTGCTCTGCTTCCAACTTTGGAAGCCCTGTGTACACGCCCCGTGATGAAAGCGCTATACCGTATCTGGAGATGACTCAGCGTCTACGCCTTGGGCGAAGTTGCCTAAGCCCTGGGGGTTGTTTCTTCGACAACGTCCTTCCACCAGGAGTCATGGGATTCATGGGATACTAGTCTTCTACCGAGGATGAGTCTCAGCGTGGACAAGGCAAAGGTGGATTCGCCTAGACCGGAGCCAATCTTCTCTGATTCAACTGAGCCAAGCCCCAATGGTAAGCCGAATACAAATCGAAGCCGTGTTCGTGTCTGCTAACATCTCTGCAGCCATGGATGAGCGGATCATCGATCTTTATCTCTCAACAAAGTCGATGGACGATCCTGACGCTGCAAAGGAGAAGAATACGAGGTTACGGCGATTTACCCACCATGACAAAGAGATCCAAAGCGCAAGGCGTATAACAGAGAAACATAGTGAACAGGGTGTTGTTTTCAGGGTTAAGATTGAGGGTCATGAGTATTGCTTGAAATTAGTATGCTAAAGCCTCTGTCTGCTATATATACTCTATTGTCTTTCGCTCATACTGTCACTAGTTCAAGCAATGGCAATTTCAATCATTTTTTGAATTTCGCGAACGAACCCAGATGCTGCACTCACCCTTTGCGTATGAATGCCGAGCATTTGCTCGTCTTATCGATATTGGTGAGAATGGTACCTGGGCGGTGAAATGCCATGGGTGGATGTGCCTTTCAGATGAACAATTCAGCGCTTTAAAACCGGGCAGAAGGCACGAAGTAGCGAGCTGTACACGCTGGGCGATAATCAAGGATTATATTCCCAACCCTTTTCGTGTTTCTGATATCCCAGATATTTGCAGGAAGCTTTCCATTCCAAAACGTGCCTGCATCACACCCGAGGACTATCACCCCGGCAACTATCGAGAATCTTTTTTTGTCGATCTGGGGAGCACTAAAACCTTCCCATGCCCTTTGTGGGGTAAATACGAGTTTCGAAGATTTTATGAGTTTGCTGAAATGGCCGTCAAGAAATGGGAGAAAGTGTAACTTGGACTCGATACTCTCTACTTGTTTCGGGCGTTAGGGTCGATCAATTTTCTGGTACGAATTCTCTATGCAATCTGACCGTGGTGACAGAGGAAATCTTGATTTACAAGGTTAATCTAGAGCAAGAGTATAAAATTGAAGCGGGTATCTGTTCCCTTTTGCCTGTTCTCTGGTGGGTTGAACTGAGTTTAGTTTTTTAACTTTTCAAGGCGTTGGTGGGTCATCACAGGGGAAATGCTCTGTTCGACCTGTTCGAACAATAAAGGATTACATACGATGAACCGCAACATATCTTAAACATTAAAATAAAGTGCTAAATGAAATATCTGCATGGGGAAAGCACCGCAGAACATCTAAAATACTTATACATACCTAGGTGTCCAGTAGATAGATAATCTTATCCGGCGCCTTACATCTGAGATCCTTCTAAATGAGCAACAACAATGCAGGGAAAAATCAATTAAAAGAGAGAAAAGGCACTTTAAGCAAGTTTAACCTTCGCGCCGCATAAAGCCGCTGACCCAGCGTCAGCCGAAACATTATTATTCTCTGTTCTACCTGCTGCCCCCGATGATTCACATCTTCATCCGACATATACGTATCTCCCGCAGCAGGATATCCCCCCACTGCTTTCATCGTTAGAATGCTGCGCCAAATACACTATTAAACTCGCCATGACCACCCTCTTCCGTCCAATCTTCCACCAGCGGACCAAACGCGCCTAAGATCCACAGCGTTGGAGTTATTTCAGTTATGAGGTCGGAGCAACCACTTTTTTTCAGACTCACACCACATAATCACCTATCCTTAGTATCTTCCTTTGCCGACACTTGCAATGCCATCCACCTTGAAAGAGTCCAAGACATTGCAATAAAAGCCAATTTTTCCAGGGACCAAGAAGAGCTTCATTGCAGATGCTAGATTCTGAACATTTTCTGAGCCAAGTATAGTGGACAGTTTTCTGTCAACTTCTTGTTCATCTTCAGCAGCTTGTATTTTCCGGACATACTCCTTTCGTTCCGCCCATAACTTTTGTGTGTCTTCATCAATGGGCAGTCCATCTTCATCGTAGTTCGACGGTAGATCTATCGGGGGAGGAACGGTGGTCAAAAACAAGGGCAACTCCACTACCTCCCACGGTACCGTGCAAGCATTTTCCCAGTCAATAACAGAGAGAATATTATATTCCGCATCCACAATAACATTGCTGTGACGGAAATCGGTATGGTAAAGAGGAAAAGGCCCTGCGTTTGAGCCAAGAATATGTGCCATTGTCCCCATCCGAGTAGGAAATTGCTCAATAGATGCGATGACCTCATCCACCATAGTCTGTGTGTATATACTCAGCATATTTCGAATATTGCTCTCTTTTTCGGGGAATTTGGCATAGCTTGACCAGGCTTTAAAGTAATCTGAAGCGGTTTCGAATGGACCCCCCAAGCCTGGTATTGGATCAACATCAAAGGAGCCATCCTCACGTTGTACAATCATTCCAATTTTTGGAAATCGTATAGAGGCCATTTGCACCTATTGTTTGTTAGCTACTTGAAGCTAACAACAAGTAGCTGAGATCACCTGAATCTTAGCAATAGCGCCGGAAATTTTTGCTTTATAGATGGGAGGAATCTCTCCTTTGTGGATATCCCAGCCACCAAATGCATCCATTCCTGTGCTTCCGGGTATAAACTCCATAATCATCAATGCAGCACCAATGGCATTTGCATCGCTGGACTCGTATCCGAAAACTTGAGGAACTGGAATATCTGTTCTTTCTCGAACCAAGGCAATGGTGTACATCTCGTGAAGCAGACGCTGTGTTGAATATGTGGTGCATTTATGTAGCTGTATGCGCGCAATCCACTTTGTACTGTCATTGAAAACAAGGAGGCGGACTAGGTGCAGGCCACCCATATTATATTGAGGTGGGATATCGCAGGTGATGAGACATGTTGGATCCTTACATTGAGCTCGCTTCAGGTCAATGGCGTACTGTTTGAGAGCATCCCAATTCACTGAGAGAAGACCAGGTCCTTCGGCGATGTTTGCCTTCCAGTTCAAGTACTTCAAGTCTTCCATCATGTTGTCCTGGCTAACTGAATAGGGGCGGAGCTTACTTCCCGGAAGACCCCTTCGCCGGACTATTTTTCCTCCGCCATGACATAATCCACCGATAAGATAAGAAGCTCGACTTCACCTCACCTCCTCCATTCCCCGCGAAGTGAGTGCTTTGCTGCTCCGTGGTGGTTTGTATCGTTCGTTCCGTGAATCGGGTCGCCCTAATGACAGACTCATTTCCTGCCCAGCTCGCTGGCCCTTCGTCCAAAGAGCGGAAGTATGACAGACAGCTCCGTTTATGGGCCGCCAGCGGGCAGCAAGCTTTGGAGGACTCCCGTATCCTTCTAGTTAATTCGGACGGACCTTTGGATAATGAGAACGTTTCGATTTCTGGTGTCGTAGGGGTTGAAACTCTCAAGAATTTGATTCTTCCCGGGATCGGAGGGTTCACAATCGTCGATCCAGCTGTTGTAACCGAGACTGATCTGGGTGTGAATTTCTTTCTGGAGGGAGCAAGCTTAGGGAAATCGAGGGCTGAAGAGACGTGCAAGTTTCTGCGGGAGTTGAACCCAGAAGTAGAGGGCGGGTTTTCTAATCAGGTTTGTGTTACTCCCTAAGGTAGGATGCCTGCTGGAGAAACTAACTGTTCGGCAGCCTATTTTAGAGCTATTGAAAGAAGAAGAATTTCTGCCAGCATATAGACTCATTATTATTACTGCGCCCATGAAGCATTCTACTCTCAAAGTTATTTGCGACGCTGCTAGCTCATTAGCGATTCCCGTTATCTACACACACTCCGTCGGATTCTATTCTTCCTTTTCTCTCCAGCTTCCCTCGCTATTTCCGGTCGTTGAAACACATCCAGATCCAGACTCGATCCAAGACCTGCGATTAACGAACCCTTGGCCGGAGTTAGCCGCAGCAGCCCAAAATTTACCCGATCTCGATACCTTGGACGACCATGAACATGGCCATGTGCCTTATCTGCTACTACTGCTCCACTACTTAGAGAAGTGGAAGGTAGACCATGACGGACAGTATCCAGCCAATTACAAGGAGAAGACGGAATTTAGAGAGATTGTTCGACGGGGGGCGAGGACGAACAACACAGAGGGGGGAGAGGAGAACTTTGACGAGGCTGTTAGCGCCGTTCTAAAGAGCATAAACAAATGGAATTTTAGCAGTGGATTGCGTGAAATATTCGAGATGGAACAATGTGCCAGTCCAAATAAGTCTTCGGCTTCGTTCTGGATCATCGCTTCGGCTATCAGGTCATTTTTCATGTCTCACGGAGTCCTTCCTGTTCCCGGCTCACTGCCAGATATGAAAGCCCAGTCAGCAGATTACATCAAGCTACAGAACATCTACAAAACCAAGGCACGACAAGATGTAGCGGAGGTGGAAGCGAACGTGCGAGCCATCGAGAGCAAACTCGCAGCCTCCGCTCCGTTAATTCCGCCCATCACAACAAAGGAAATCGAAACATTCTGCAAAAACGCGGCCCACATCAAAGTCATCCAAGGTCGTGAAATCCCCTGTCTCCATATCGGCGATGAAAAAACGATAAAAGCGATCCGCCAAAACCTAGAGAATCCCGAATCTCAAATTCCAATATATATCGCGCTGCAACTCCTTGATCTCCTTGTTACGGACTACCACATGACACAGGATTCCTCATCTACGCCGAATTCCACAAGTTACCTCGACAACTCTGACAACTGGTCTAACGCGATGAACAAATTTATATCCTCTCTGCAAACGGACAACAATACCCTCTCCGACGAAGCAGTGGCCCGGGTCTCAGCGGCTGCAGAAGAAGTCAAGCGTGCCGGTGCCGGCGAACTGCACAACATTTCGTCATTGGCAGGTGGGTTGGTAGCGCAGGAGGCGTTGAAGGTACTCACGAAGCAGTACGTACCTCTGGACAACACTTTCGTTTTTGATGGGATAGGGAGCAAAGGAGAGATGTTTAGGTTGTAGATAGCTAAATCTCTTCAAGAACTGGCTTCAAAAATGGGATGGACGGGAAAGGTACATTATCTATTTCTAGATAAGATCTAGCGTTCTCTACAGGGGACGACAAGCAAAATGAGGAACGATATTAGTTTGTTCCTTTCATTGTCCGTCCAGGGCAGGCTCCATAATCTAATTCACGTCCTATCTCCTGTTTCCCCGGTATGGTCCTAGGACAGACAAAGTTCCACTACACGTATGGCAATCATCACTCTGCGTAGTTTCGCCGTTGGTATGTACAATAATACATCTTGTCTAGGGCCTAGGTTTAGTAAGTAAGTGACATCTAATAAGTGCTTATAGAACTAAACTACAACTACTTAGGATTATCCCCTTTGGATACTAAAACACTATAAATCCGGAATAATAACTACAAAGATATTACCAAAGAGAGGAAACTGTAGTAAATATTATACCCGGCATATAGCTCTCTCTCCATTCGCCTTTAGTTTAACCATTCCAGCACTTATAACGGAGCCTAAAAAAAAAAAAAAAAAAAAAAAAAAAAAAAAAAAAAAAAAAAAAAAAAAAGGCTCTCTCCATTTCTATAAGTCTATATACTGCAAAATAGGCCAAAATAAAAACAATGCGCTGCTGGAATTAACTAGAATGAATCTTCCTTCGAATACAATCACAAATTCTAGAGCCATGATGCGCGAAACATATTTCCCTTAGCAACAAGCCATAATCAGTTGAACTGTCAGCTGCGCGTCCCAGGAGAAAAAGGACTAACTAGAGAAAGTGAGGGGCATTAAGGATAAGACCCATAAGACATCCTCCGAGAGTACCAGCGATAGGAACGGTGAGGACCCAGGCGATGAACAGAAGGGCCACACGCTGAAAGTTGACAGCCTTGAAGGAGCCGTTACAGAGACCGACACCGACCGTGGCAGCGGTAATGCACATGGAGGTCGATACAGGGAGCGAGTAATGTGAGAAGACTAGCACCGTGAGAGCGGCGCCCATTTCCATCGAGCAGCCTCGGCTCGGTGAGTGGTAGGTGATCTTGTTACCCATGACTAAGATTGAGAGTTAGCATAGACCTTCAGGAGATATCAAGTTGTGTGCGGCTCACCCTTCATGATGTTGTACCCGTAGAGAATGAACCCGACGCAAATCGTAACGGCGGTGACAGCCAGTTGCCAGACAGGGACAGTGGCTTCGGCGGCCGTGACTTTGCCAGTGCTCCACGAGGAGTACATGGCACACCACGGCCCAACGGCATTCCCAACATCATTAGCGCCGTGAGCGAAGGATGCGGTGCAGGCGGTGATGATCTGGATAAACGAGTATCCGTGCTCGACTTCATTAGGATACTTTTTAGCGTGCGAATATACACGCTCTATACGGGCGGCCTCCGGTGTGCCCGCGACACCGGTTTGTGCGGCGTGGATGTCATAATGCATGCCATAGAGCGCATCGACAACAATCATAGCAGGAAGGCGCTTTAAAAAGATAGCCATGTTGTGAAACTCGTAGATCTCACCTGCGCCCATGGGATTGTCGTGGAGAGTGCGCATGGCCCAGCCAAGGGGACCGCGGGATTGCCTAAGTTTAGCGTGGAATCTCTCCTCACCTTCCGCCATAAGCTTCTGGTAGGAGGTCTGAGGAGACTGAACCTCAGTGACAGCAATGACCTTATTTTCCTCTTTTGCCGACAATTCAGGCGATGACATGGGCTCCTGCTCTTCTTGGATAACGGCATAATTCGGAATCTAGGCCTGTTCAGCGTTGGAAGGGGCAGGGCGGCTGAAAAGCATGGGACCCATGATAGCCATATACCACTTGACGGTAGGATCCTTCTTAATAACGCGCGCATGTAGAAAAGGGACAAAGAAAATGGCGGAGAGTAGACAAACACCTCCTCCCGTCACCAAAGTAACTGAAGCAACATACCATCCAGGCTTCTTGTCAAGGTGAAGGTTAGGTGATCCTTTGTAGACAATAGACAAGGTACAGATGGTAGCCGCTATAAGAAACCAAAAAGGCGACGTCCAGACCGCCCATGGAAGGGGGTTCGCGCGTACATGGACAATAAACTTGATGAGCGAAAAAATAATCGCCCCGAAGCAGCCAGCAATGACAGGAGCCATGCCCAGGCCAGCAAAGATAGCACCAAGACCTCCCCCGTCATGCCAATCCCATCGCACGGCAGAGGCACCAGCAGTGGCTACACCCACACCAGCAACGGCAGAGATGAGGGAGTAGGTGGACGAGACGTGGGTAGAATTCCGTGTACACCACATGACCCAAGACGAGGCGGCTGCGACGGCGCAAGCGAATGCGAGCATCTGGACCCCAGAGTTACCTTCGAAGGCTTCGACTGGAATGATGCCGTCTTTGATGGTCTTGGCGGTTCGTGATTCGACGGTGCATGCGCCGAGGATCTCAAATATCGTAGCCAAGACCATTGCCGTTCTATAAGACACGGATCTCGATGAGACGCTTGTCGCCCATGAGTTCGCAACATCGTCTATAAAATGGATTAGCATTCATGCCGTATGTGAGTGGTCAGGGTAGTAACTGACTGGCACCGTTGTTGAAGGCGTCGAGAAGGGAGAAGATAGTGCCAATGGCAAACACGTAGGTATACTGGTGGACTGCCATTCTCGCGAAGCCCGCCGTAGACGGTTGTCAACCGCCTGCACTGATTGCTTGGTCTCTGGATAGTAGAAGGCCAAGACAAGAAGACGGAACAGGGCCTTGGCCCTCCATCATATACCAACTCAACCTGGCGCACGGTACCAGGCTTCCTGTGTCAAGCAGGGGGAGGCAGAATGCGCAAGCATCTTAGCACTCCCTTGGCACCATGCGTGTGCTTCAACGAACACGCCACATTGGCCAGAAGGGACAATCATGTCATTGAGGCTGGTGCTATTCTTGCGAAGCCCGATGCCTGACAATGGAACCTCGCGGCAAAAACGGCGAAGCTTGAAATCGCTCAAGAGTCTTCCAGAAGCTTGGCAGGAGACAAGACGTCTTGGCGCCAATCCGTCAGCAACGTGGCCGCGGGAGGCGGTCTTGGCTGCAGTCTGGTTTCACGGTGAGCAAAATATCAGAGGAAGGACTATATATAGCCTCCAACATACGGCAAGTCTGCATGGGACATCCATGAGGTATTTGTTGGATTTGCTGTTGGATCCGGAGAGTTAAAGACTCATGAGCCCTGACTTTTCAGAGCACGTGCTAGTATAGCGTTTGTGATTGGTGAAGTGAAGTTTGCTGATTGCTTATGACAGATGTTGCCATTATGAGAGCAAACAGCTGAGCGATGGTCCAATCTGGATCGAGTACTAGAGCACGGTGGTTGGTGGTGTCAAGCAAGAAAGGAGCATCGTTTTTCCCTCACCGCCTGAAACTCTCCGTACATGATGCTTGCCCCTGGCTAGGTGTTAGCAGGAAACCCTGTCCTTTTGATCGCGGGTACTAACTTACATAGCAATCTTTTTTTGGGGAGAGTCTGCTACACACTCCTTCTGCCTCCTTCTTCTCCATCCTCCACGGCGTCCGATTTCGTCTTATCAGTCTTCCCACGCACCCGTCCCAGCAAGCGGCTTCCAACGATTCCAGCCAGCACATTAAGTGTGAGCGAATACTTGCGCTGTCTGTACTGCCTTCAGGTCATGGAGCAAATGATGCTACCGATTGCTTGCTATTTCGGTGGCAGCTCGCAACCCCTAGGAACATGGCTGGCTAGTGTTCGTATTCTGGCCACCCGTACAGGATTTGTCGGCGTTTCGGAATCTAGGTCAACGCATTGCGGACATGATCAAAGTCGTTACCTTCATCAACATCAACCACTTCGATGTCAAGGTGACAATTCTCAAGCCCGCCACGAGGATGCATACCGTCATCATAAATCACTATAACGATGCGTACCTGGAAATGTGTGCTGAACATATGGATGCACCCACCGAGGCTTTGAAATATCCAAGGTTCCAGGCTACATCTGATACCGAGAAAGCAATATTGATAAGACAAGCATTCACTCATGCTTGGCAGTGCCTGTGGGGATGTATTGGCAATTGCGAACCTAGTCAGGCTGCGTGGAAAAATTGATAGACAAAATCGGTGCGGGAACGGCTCTCGGGCATTCTTAATAGTGCCGGCAAGGTATAGCATCTTCCCCAGGAGCTATTTATTCTCGCGCATAGGCTGCAAGATCTCCAGGTGTTGGCATGTTGCGCGCTTATGCTCGTCAGCTAAAATCGAACGGTGCTAACGAATCCCTTTTATTGAGTATGCTTCTGGCAACACGTAATAGACCGTCCCGGGACATTATCGAGATGTTAACTTGCTTGGTTTCCTTAAAACGAAACCGTTGGAAATAATTTGATGCCTTTAGGCTTGAATTGACCGTTTGTTAGTGCTTGTGGTTAAGAAATAACAGATGTCATATGCACCGCAAGATTCTATCGGTTTTGAAACCTATATGATAAATCGGAGAAGACACCGCCAAAGCATATTGCATAGTTGATAAGTTCCGAAGAAATTTCAACCAGGTTAATCAAAAGACGCAGCTCAGGTCGAAGATGGCTGGTTTCCTCTTACGCAAACGAAGCGCTTTTTCGTGATTGGCCGTGGCCACTCCGTATGGGTGCGGCGGGAGTCGCTTGCGGAATGCATATATTCCATCGCCTGATTTGCGGTCTTGCGAGCAATCAGAGCATACATACTCGCCACGGGGTGGCATGGTAGATAAAACTGGACACTTCAATTGAAATCATTTATAGCAGACAGAGCAGTAGATGCCGCATCCAAAGCGCCGCTTCCCACAGCAGGAAATACAAAAATCAAAGCCTTCGACAGCGAAATCTCCAAGTTGAGGAGTGGATGAATAGTACCAATCCGTAACTCCAAAACTTGCCTTGGTGACATCTCTCGGTGTTAGTGTTTTAAGGATCATGCCTAAGATATCGTGAGACAAGTTGAGGCGCAGTGGTGATTTCCAGCAGTAAGAACAGAAAATATAAGCGACGGCGCAGAAGCCAGGCGAACAGAGGAAGGCGGAAGAATCGACAACCAGAGGTAAGGAAGACGAGCAGCGAACCCAAGTTGTGACGAGAATCTGTGGTGCATCGGTACCTATCAGCGTGAACCAATTAGAGTGCCTTGCTTATGCAAAGGTACCCACTCGCACATATATTCCTGCATATAAATACATATACCTCTACATTTGTTCCTAGTTAGCTTAGATACTCAAGAATAGAGATTGGTTATATATATTCTTATTAATTCTGTAGTATATTGTATATACCTGCTCTGACCCCTGGACCAAGATATTCTTTACAGTGGTTATAAGCCTGGGCTACTAATTATTATACTGTATTAGTACCTTGGAGCCAGTATTATTGTCCCTTGCTTAATTTATATATTATCTAGGAATCTAGAACCTAGTAATAGAAGACAAAAAGCACAATAATAAATAACCTATATAATAAATTTAAATATAATAGATTTAAAATTAATTAGTGCAGCAATAGATAACAAAACCAAGGTATAGTAATAGTTAGTTTATATTATAATAAAAATTTAAAGAATACTAGTAGTAGAATTAAAACCTAGTAGAATCTTTTCTAAAAAATAATAGTGGAGCTCCCCTAGGTAAAAAAGTTAAAAACCAAAGTAATAATATAAATTTAGTAGCTAGCAGTAAGGCTAGTGTTAAAATTAAAATATTTTAAAGTAAAAGATATTAAAAAATTTATAAAGAAACTTAGAATAAAATCTTTATAATTTCTTTAGTTAGCTAATTAAATAAATATTATAACTATTTTAAGTATATACTAAAGATAAACCACATACACTGGAATCCAAACCCAGTCAATTCTTGGAATTTTACATTAAAAATAGGTTCAATTAAAAGCCTGTCTCTTACAGAGGCTACTGTCTAAATTTTAGGCCAATCAGCCCTGTATTGGGAATACTATTAATAAAAAGGTAATTTTACTAATCTATTAATAGAAGAGAGATATTTCCCTCTACTACACCACCAATATTAGTTTAAATCTTCTGGAAATTGGATACAGTATACACCTATACTAGCTAAACAATATATCTAAATTTTAAGACTGTGTAACTAATATTGCCTTTATAATTTATAAACAAAAAATTTTTACCCTAAACCAGTATTTCTAGTGTTTCTAGATATTTACACCAAGTACCTTTTCTGCACTATATACTACAAACACTATATAAACTGCAGGAGCAGTACCCCCCTTTTATTGCTTTAGTAACTAACCCTTTTACTAACCTCTCTATTAATCTTTTCTACTTTCCTTACTATACCCAAAAGGCTTTACTATAGTTTGTATTGGCCTTAGTTCTATTTCTACAATTATAGACTTAAATAAGACTGCTTAGTTTAATAGTTCTCTGCAAAAACTATTACCTAGTTTGGCTATTTTAGATCTATAAAATAGAATATACTACCTTTTACTAGTTTTAATTTACTAAAACTAGTCTAGTTCTACTAGTAGACCTAGTTTAGCCCAGTATTAGTTAAGAACTAGCTTTATTTTTTAGGGAGACTTTTTTCTTTGTTTAGTTCTTTCTTACTAGCTTTAGTTCTAGAACTTTAGCTAGATTAAGGTTTTTCTCTGCTTTTCTAGACTAAAAATAGAGGTATTAGTACTGCCCCTTTTTCTTTAACTACTATTTTACTTTTACTAGTTATACACCTATTTCTATCTCTACTAGTGCCTTGGTGGTATAGCCACTGGTACAGTAGCTTTAGATTTAGATATTTCTAGTTGGTTTTTAAAGTTTTCCCTCTAAAGAAGCTTCTGGGATTGGTAATTTCCCTCCAAAATAAATTACTGCTAGAATAGCTTTTAGAGCTTAATTCTAGAAATCTTTTTCCCCCTTTTTGTATATACCACCCCCCCTTCTTTTATAAAGTTTTCTACCTTTTGCTTAAAAAGATATTTAGTTTACTAGTTCTCCCTAAAAACTAGTAAAGTATAGTAAGCTTGCAAGGTAATTTACCTTAGTTTACTACTTCTAAGTAAAAAGTTAGTACTACTGTAGCCAAAATTCTTTTCTAGCTAGCAATATACTATTTCTAGCAATATACCTACTCCATTAAATATAGGTAGCTTCCAAGGCTTAGGGGAGAGTCCCCAGAGAATTGGAGCAAAGCCTGTAAATCCAAAAGCTAGAATAGCCCAACAAAGAAAAAAGCTTAGTTAAGCAATTACAATAATGCAAGAAGGAATTAACTTAGTTCTTTAAGATCTAGGCCCTAACCATAATGGGGTTACCAAGCTTTAAGCAGAATTAGGCCAATTTGGCCTGGAGGCTCTAAAAACAATATTAGAGTAACTTCCACCCCCCTAACCTTTAATCTCTACCCCCCAGAGCCTCCCTAGCTATACTAGTATTGCAAAAACTAGAATCCCTCTAAAGAAAAAGCTTCTAACCCCCTAGCAGCTTAAAGAGCTAAAGATTAGAAGCCTAGCTCTAGCTAAACTTCTAGCTACTATACTATATACAATAGCCCTGGCAAAGATTAATAAAACCACTAAAAAGTATAGAATTGGACTCTTCTTAGGGGCTAGAAGACTAGCTAGCTCTAAGATTATTCTAGTAGCTAAAAATACAGCTACTAAGGATAGAGCTAAAGCAAATAAAGTATAGCTTAATAGCTTTGGCAAACAAAAAAAAAACAAGGTCTATACTAGAAGGTATACTGTTCTAGTGCATAGAGTATACAAAGAAGCCTTTAAACAAGACCAGCAAGAGATTGAAAAGGCCAATATTCTAAAGTATAACCCTAACCTTAAAGGGTTTCTTAGAATTTAGCAATTTTACTGGAGAAAAGCTACTCTAAAAAATACTAAGAGATCTAGCTCTATACTTCTAGACCTTTAAACCCCTAAGTAAGCTAACTACCTAATTAATAATAGGTTAGTTATTAAGAATAAGCTTAAAACTGTAGAGCTATTTAACTCTATATACCTAGTTTCTAGGTACTATTACTGCCAGGGGTATAGCCACCAAGCTAGATACTGTACTAAGGCTCCTAAGTGTAGTTTCTGCTCCAAAGGAGACTATAGATTTAAGCATTGCCCTCTAAAAGGGGACCTCTCTAGAGCTAGGTGCTCTAATTACTAAGGAAAGTACAGCTCTGGAGATATACAATACCCTAAATACAAGGTTAAAATAGAGAGAATAGCTTTAGCCAAGGAAAATAAGCCTAAATTCTTTACTAGCAGGCAGGAAAACAAGCTTCCAATTTAATTAGGGGAACTAATATCCTTTAAAGCATTCCAATTCCAACCTAGTAAAAGAACTAGGTTAGAACCCTCTAGTACCTAAGCTACTAAGAAAAGAGAAAGACCTTTAGGCCTAGAAATTGCCCAGAGAACTGCTGCAAATTTCTATTTAAGAATAGAGACACTGTTTTAGGCTAAATCTTAGAATTAGGCTAAATTGGCAGGTAAAATAAATACTACAGAGGAAAATCCAGAGGCAAGCCAGAATCCTGCTAATTTTTAATAAGGGTAGCTTAATATAACACCCACCTAAGCAAGGATATTATGCTTGGAATAATAGGGGATCCACAGCTATTTAACTTTTAATTTATAGCTATTTAGGAACCTTGGAAAGATACTAGACTATTTTAAACTATAGAAAGATCTAGTACCCAATAGTTACCCCTATATCTAGACAAATTCTATATAAATACCTGCTTTCTACTGAATACCTCTCTATACAAGCCTGGAACCTGGTTAATAGACTTTCTATATCTAAATATTGCAATTCTTACAATTTTGGAAAAGAAAAAGGAGATTAAGGTTATAAATATATACTTACTACCCCTAGAGTTCTATAGAACTATAGATAGGCTCTCCCCTATCTATAAGCTTTAAGAATTGGAGCTAAGTACTAGTTCTAATATTCTACTGGGAGACTTTAATCTTTACCATTCTCTTTGGAATACTATAGAATCTACTAAAACCCATAAAATAGCAAAGGATCTATTAAAAATTATAGCTAGTTTAGGCCTAGAGCTACTTACCCCCTCTAAAATACCTATATAGATTAGATATCCTTCTAAAATAACTATTGATCTATCTTTTGGCTCTATAGATATAGCAGATAAGCTTATCTCTATATCTACCCCTGGAAATCTCCAGCATGGATTAGACTATATACTGATAGCATTGGATTTTAACCTAGAAACAGTGCTAGACTAGCCAAACCAAAGTAGATATAAATAGAAGGAAGCCAATTAAGAAAAAGTTTAAAACCTAGCCCAAGATCTCTAGTTTCCAAATAGCCTAAATAGTAGGGAAGAGATAGAGCAGTATACCTTCTATTTACAGTAAAAAATCCTTAGTATTGCTAAGATTACTGTTCCAAAGACTAGAGAATCCAAACCAAGCCAAAAAGCTACTCCCTGGTGGAATCTAGAGATTGCTAGCCTAATTTAGAAGAAGAGAAGTCTTAGAGTAAGGGCTGCCCACCCAGACCTAGTTAAATAAGCTGCCAAAGCCAAGAAAAAAGCCATTAAAGAGTCTAAAAGATTTTAATTTAGATAATTTACCTATAGGCTTAGAGAAGATAGAGCAGTTTTGTAGAAACTAGCAAGATAGAAAAGACTAAGAAGCTACTTACCTATAGAGCTACCCTTAGTTCCCTCTTTAAAGACTAGCAATGGAGAGATAGCTACTATACACCAGTAGAAATCTTAGAAATTTGCAAACCAATTCTTCCCCTAACTTCTAGAGGTAGATTTAGAAGATATAGAGAAGGATATAAGCTTCCTAGCTACTTTAGAGAACCTAGAGCCCCCTACAGAAAAAGAGATTGGCCAATTTATAAAGGTAATAGCCTTTTGGAAAGCCCCTGGCCTAGATAGTATTTCTAATAGATTTTTAAAAGCCTTAGGACCTTCCCTTTATAAACCAATGCAAATCCTTATAGAGGGATACTGGAATTGGCAGTACTATCTAAAGATTTTTAAAACTGCTAAAACAGTAGTTTTAAGAAAACCTAGGAGGCTAGACTACTCTATAGCTAAGGTATAGAGGCCTATAGTACTTCTAAATACCCTGGGAAAGGTTATAGAAGGAGTTATAGCTAGAAGACTCCAGAATATAGCTAAGAAATATAGTCTTCTTTCTGCTACCTAATTTAGAGCTAGAAAAGGGTATTTAACTACCTATACTTTGGACCTACTACTAGGTACAATTAGAACTGTATAGCAGGGAAATCTATTAGAGAGAGGTATAGCCTCTATTCTTTCTTTAGATATAACTAGAGCCTTTAACTATATTATTCTAGACAGGCTAGTCTATATTCTAAAGAAAAAGGGTATTCCAGAGTCTTTAGTAGGTTAGGTTAGAAGCTTTATACAGGATAGAGCCTCTATTCTTTGGTTTAAAAATAAGGCTTCTAAAACCTTTAATATCTATACTAGAACTTCTTAGGGGTCTTGTATATCTATAATTCTATTTCTCTTCTATAATGCTAAATTAGTAGATCTATACAATCCAGAGCACCAGAAGGTATTAAGTATAGGCTTTAGTAATAATATAAACATTATAGCCTATAGAAAGTCTACTAAGTAGACTACTAGGGCCCTAAATAGAGTCTATAGAAGGTATATTGCCTGGGCAAAGAGGTATAGGGCTAGGTTTGCCCCTAAGAAGTACTCTCTAATATATTTTTTAAGAAATACTAGAAGGTTTAACCTTGGAAAACTACTAGTTTTGGAGGGAACCAATATAACTATTTAACTACAAGAGAGTCTTAGAATTCTGGGTCTATTTCTAGATTCTAGGTTAAATTAGTTACAGCATTACAAAGTAATAGAGAGAAAATTAGCTACCTAAACCAATACATTGGCTAGGTTAACTAGCTCTACCTAGGGTATTCTATTAGAGAAAGGTAGACTACTATATAAAACAGTGGTTCTACCAGCAATTACCTATACCTCTATAGCCTGGCATACACCTACTCTGGATAGAAATTCCAAAGGATTGGCTAAGAAGCTAGAGACCTTCTAAAATAATACTCTAAGGATAGTTAGTAAAGGTTTTAGAGCTACTCCAATCTATATATTGGAAACAGGCACTAGAATTACCCCCCTAAACCTAGTTTTAGATGCCCAGGTTACTCTATATAGAAGGAAAACAGCAAGCTCTAGAATTAAAAACCTTATTAAAGAGAAATACCTTAGAATTTAGATAAAGCTTTAAGAACTAAGGAACTACTAATACTGGAACCAGCTTAATAAAAAGATTAGGCATCCAGAGAAAACTCTAGAGAATTAGTAGAATCTCTAGCTAAGGAATAGATTAAGGCAAGAGAATAGGTCCTCTAGTAAATCTTAGGCTAAAGAGACAATACTAGCTTTCTGGAGAAAGAAATAGAGTAAAGTTACTAGGGAACTAGACCTTAGAATTAACTACTACTACCTAACTCTAGATTCTAGACCTCTAAACCTTTATAGAGGTCTCCAAAAAGCTTAGTACTCTCTAGCTATATAGCTTAGAACTAAAAAGATTGCTCTAGCTACTTTTCTCTATAAATAAGGGGTTCCTGGCTATAATAGTCCTCTATACTCTTATAGAAGAGGTTAAGAAACTCCAGTCTATATTACTATATACTGTAAAAAGTATACCCTAGAAAGGAAGGCCTTAAAAACTTAATTAGGCTCTATTAACTTTAAAAGGCTCTTGGGAAGTACAAAGGGAATTAACTACCTAACTAGGTGGTGGCTCTAACAGAGAATCCTGCTATAGTTCTATTTAGCAAATTCTTTGTTCTATAGAATATAGAAGGCAGCCTACTTACTTATATTGCTGTTATTCTCTTTATTGTACTATTTTCTTCTACTTTTACTTTATTCTTTCTATTTCTCTATCTCTCTCTCTCCTTTTCTATTTTATTCTATATATTTCTACTATACCTCTCTTTTCTTTTCTTTGTATAGCCAAAATAGGCAATAGTTTTCCTTTATTATATACTAAAAGCCCTGTACTATCTACTCTCTTTATTGGTTTTTCCTTTATTTTGTTTGTTTTGTATAACCTTTGTGTTCTTGTAAGTTATTTTGTTTATTGTTGCTCTATTTGTTTTGTTTTAAAGAACTGTCAATTCCTAACTGCACAGGAATACTGGGTAGGCTTGATGCTAAGAAAGCAGGCTCAATAAAGTATATATATACTAGTCTAGCAGCTCCCAATGGCCCTTAAGGCTCAGGGTGTATTAATTTATTATTATTATTATTATATTATATACTAAAGATTAATAAATTAAATTATTATATATAGAAGGCCTAGATAAATAGAATTCTTTAAATAAATATAAAAATAGACTTAATTAAGCTTCTAGAGACTAATTATTTTTAGATAAATAAAATTCTAAAGAATAATAATTAAAAATAGATAAATAATATAATAATAGTAATAAAGGGAAATCCTTCTATAGATATTTTTAATAGCTTAGTGTTAAACAAGCTTAAGAAATAAAGGAACAATAAAATTAAAAACTAGAAGAATTATAACTATAAAAAATAAAGTAATATAGTACTTAATATATAATAAAATAGAAAAACCCTTTCTTAAAAAAATAACTCCTTCTATAGTTATATACAAAAAAAATTATAAATAATAATATTAAAAAACCCTCTATAAAAATTGTTTTTATAATACCTAACTAGCTTTTATAGTGCCAAGATATATTCTTGGTATTAAAAAAACCTACCTCTTTTTCTAGGGATATAGTCTTTCTACTATAACTTAACTATACCTAAAAATATTATCCCCTGACATTAAAGAAAAAGAATAAGTAAAACAAAAGTATAATAAATATAGTAGAGAGATATAGAAAACTAAAGAAACTAAGGAATAGCTAAAAGCCTAGAGCTCTAGAAGTAGTAAATTACTAGAGGAGTAGTATAGAATATTATAAAAAAAGAAAACAGCCAAGGTAAATAGTCTAGTAAAATAAAAGAAAAAAAAATATAGTAGAATTAAAGTAAAGTAAAAAAAAAATTATAGTTTAGTAATATAATATTATTATTATTATTAGTTTATAATATATTTACTAAAACTTTATTTTTTATTATTAAGTTCTTTTCTTTTTTCTTCTATAATTTTTTAAGTACTTAATCTAACTAGTTTAATTCTTTTAATTTTACTTTTTAAATATTTTAATATAGTTTTTTACTGGTTTTTTTCTATTTCTTTAAAATTTTAAAAAGGCTCTTTATAATTTTACTAAATTCTAAGCTTTTTTTCTTTATAACCCTAGATCTACTCTTTATAAATCTATTTAAATTTCTTTATACTACTCTTTAAATAGGTAAATTTCTAGCTTTACTAAACTAATAGACCCTTAAATATATAGCTAACTATTAGTAAAATTATAGCCTCTCTATTTAAGACTTTAATAAAACCTTTTATTAGTAGTTTATTACAGAGTTTTAGTAAGTAGAAAGTACTATTACCAGAAAAATAATACTAAAGACTAGTCTATAGAACTATAAAAGTATTATAAAACTTAAGTAGAATAGTAGAGAAATATAAATAGATTAATTAATATACTAGAAACTTCTAAATATTTTTATATCTATAACTCTACTAAAAATAAAAGCCCTGGAGCTACTATACTTAAGTATTATTTATTTTTACTAGTCTATACTTATTGTGTTAAGTCCTTCTACAAGTATACTACCTTAAATAAATCTAAATAAAGAAAAAGAGTTCCTCTAGGTAAGTTTCTCTTCTAGATATTTAAAGCTATAAAAGTACCTAGTTTCTAGAAAATATTTTAGAAATATTTTTTATAGATATATAGCTAATTAATATTCTAGATAATACTTAAATACTTAATTATATATCTCCCAATAATAACTCTAATAATAATAACTACCACTATAATAATTTTAATGAAGAGAAGGATAAAAATCTATTTAATTCTAGAGCTTTATTCTATAAAAATAATTTTAAATTTATATTTTCTAAAAGTAAAGAAGTTCTAGAGCCTTTATTATTTTATCTAGAGTAGTATCTTTTAATAGTTTTCTAGAGAAAAAGTATATAGTTAGTAGAAAATATTATAAAGTTCTTTTTTTTTTCTATAGTTACTTCTATACCACTAGATTTTTTATTATTTATCTATCTAGGGATTTCTTTTTAAGCTTTATTAAACTTTCTAAGAAGCACCTAATATTCTAGAACCTTAGAAAAGTTTAGAATTTAGTTATAAATATTTACTATTAAACTATTTTAATTTTTATCTAAAGTAAAAAAGTTAATATTTACTTCTTTTACTTTAGTTATTCTAGATATATTTATATCTTTTTACTTTATATTATACTGCTTTCTCTTAAAGATAATACCACTGTAATAGATAGTGCCTACTTATATTGTATTTAGAATAGAAAAGTAAGTTGTTATAGATATTATAAAGGTTTTACTATATCTACTAAAATCTATAGCTATAATAACTAACTTTTTTCTCTAGACTAAAAGACTACTTAATCTTCTATAAAGAAAAGCTATTTAAAGAAGTTCCCTAATAAATATACTATTTATTTACTTTTTTTATTTTTTAACTTAAAGACTACTCTAGAGAATATAATTAACTTTTTTTTAGACTCTATAAAACTAAACAATCCCCTAATTATTATTAATAGACAGGGTAAAGATACTTTATTTAGAAATCTCTATATTATTCTATAATTTTCTTAGAAGAGCAAAGAAGACTATACTATAAGTTTAATATTCTAAGCTAATGCTCTTCTTAAGCTATTAAAAAGGGCTATTAAGGAATATTATACTAATAGAATATTTTAATAAAGTATAGTCTATATTAATAAAGTTGTTTAAAATTTTTAAGTTTAGTAGAAGCTAGAAGTTTTTAACTTTATAAACTATTAGTAGATAGTCTTTAGTTTATAAAATTAATAAAAAGTTTTTTATCTCTGTTCTAGATTATTTCTCTACTCTGCCTAACCAAGATTATAATTGGTTTGCTAAGTAACTTATCTTTAAAAATTCTAGGTAGTAAGCTCTAGTTAATTTCTTTTTACTTTTATTCTATTAAGCTATACTTTATTTGCTTTAGCTCTATCTTTAGTAGCTATATTTTCAGCCACTAGAATAATCTTAGAGCTAGCTAGTCTTCTAGCCCCTAAAAAGAGTCCAATGCTATACTTTTTAGTGGTTTTATTAATCTTTGCCAGGGCTATTGCATGTAGTATAGTAGCTAGAAGTTTAGCTAGAGCTAGGCTTCTAATCTTTAGCTCTCTAAGCTGCTGGGGGGTTGGAAGCTTCTCCTTTAGAGGGATTCCAGTTTTTGCTATACTAGTATAGCTAGGGAAGCTCTGGGGGGTAGAGATTAAAGGTTAGGGGGGTGGAGATTACTCTAATATTGTTTTTAGAGCCTCCAGGCCAAATTGGCCTAATTCTGCTTAAAGCTTGGTAACCCTATTATAGTTAGGGCCTAAATCTTAAAGAACTAAGTTAATTTCTTCTTGTATAGTTATAATAGCTTAACTAAGGTTCTTTCTTTTTTAAGTTAAATTTCTAGCTTTTGGGTTTACTGGCTTTGCTTTAATTCTCTGGGGACTCTCCCCTAAGCTTTAAAAGCTGCCTGTATTTAATAAAGTAGGTATTTTAGCTAGAAATACTAGATTTACTAGCTAGGGAAAGGATTCTGGCTGCAGTGGTACTAACTTTTTACTTAGAAGTAGTAAACTAAGGTAAATTGCCTTGCAAGCTTACTATACTTTACTAGTTTTTAGAGAGAACTAGTAAACTAAATACCTTTTTAAGAAAAATACAGAAAACTTTACAAAGGGGGAAGAGTAGTATATATAAAAGGGGGAAAAGATTTCTAGAATCAAGCTTTAAAAGCTATTCTAGTAGTAATTTATTTTGGAGGGGAATTACCAATCCCAGAAGCTTCTTTAGAGGGAAAACTTTAAAAACTAACTAGAAATATCTAAATCTAAAGCTACTGTACCAGTGGCTATACCACCAAGGCACTAGTAGAGATAGAAATAGATATATAACTAGTAAATATAAAGTAGTAGTTAAAGAAAAAGGGGTAGTGCTAATATCTCTATTTTTAGTCTAGAAAAGTAGAGAAAAACCTTAATCTAGCTAAAGTTCTAGAACTAAAGCCAGTAAAAAAGGACTAAACAAAGAAAAAGGTCTCCCTAAAAAATAGAGCTAGTTTTTAGCTAATACTAGGCTAAACTAGGTCCACTAGCAGAACTAGACTAGTTTTAGTAAGTTAAAACTAGTAAAAGGTAGTGCATTCTATTTTATAGACCTAAAACAGCTAAACTGGGTAATAGTTTTTGTAGAGAACTATTAAACTAAGCAGTCTTGTTTAAGCCTATAATTGCAGGAACAGAACTAAGGCCAATACAAACTATAGTAAAGCCCTTTGGGTATAGTAAGGAGAGTAGAAAAGATTGGTAGAAAGGTTAGTTGCTAGAGCAATAAAAGAGGGGTACTACTCCTACAGTTTGTATAGTATTTATAGTGTATGGTGCAGAAAAGGTACTTGGCGCGAGTGGCTGGGAACACTAGAATTGCTGGTTTGGAATAAAAATTTTTTGCTCATGGTTTATAAAGGCAATATTGGTTGCACAGTTCTAAAATTTGGATATATTGGTTGGCTAATATAGGTGTACACAGTATCCAATTTCTAGAAGATTTAGACTAATATTGGTAGTATAGTAAAGGGAAATATCCCTCTTCTATTAATAGATTGGTAAAATCACCTTTTTATTAACAGCACCACCAATATAGGGCTAATTAGCCTAAAATTTAGATAGTAGCCTCTGTAAGAGACAGGCTTTCAATTGAACCTATTTTTAATGTAAAATTCCAAGAATTAACTAAGTTTGGATTCCGGTGTATTAGATATTAAGCTTTACTAATAAGGGTATAGAGAAATCCTTTATTAAATTAAAAAAAAATATAGCTACTTTAAAAAAAATTAAAAAAAAATTAAATTAAAAAATTAAAGAAATAACCCTGGTATTTTTATTTTTAATAAAACTATTAGTTTAATTTAAATTAATAAAAGATAGACTTCTTAGTGGTGGCTTATTATACCAAGATTATATTCTAACAAAATTAATTTAAGCTAAGTAAATAAATAAAAATAAAGATATTTTTAATTATAGAGAAAATAATTTTAATAAAATTCTATTTAACAGTGCTAATAGAGTAAATTTTAATTTAAAAATCTACTATAATTATAGAAAATTAAAATATCTTTAATTTAACTATAAAGAAAAGAAAAAGAATAAAAATTAAAGAACTAGTAACTAAAATAAATTAAAGATTTCTAAGCTAAATTAAAAAAACTATAGAAAGAAAAAGTTATATAATTAAGTAAAAAAAACTAATAATAAAAATAATAAAAGTAATAATATTAATTTTAATAATAAAAACTAATATTTAGAGGATTTAGTATATATTGCTAATATAGTTAATTAAAGAGACTATCCAAGGGGTATAGTAATTTAAAAATTAGCCTTAGTGGTTAAAAAATTAAAAAAAATAAATATATACTAGTGTAAAACTTTTAAAAAGGCTAGAGAATTTAAATTTAATTTTAATATAAAAGTTAGCAATAAAAACAGAGATTTTATTTAGAATAAAGTATATTGGGTAGAGAATAATAAAAATAATAATCTAATTATTAATTCTAGAGCCACTATAATATACTCTCTAAATAAGAACCTTTTCAAAACCCTGGATAAAATATATAAAGGTAGATTAGGCACTACTAGTTATAAATTAACTAAAATTAAAGGTAAAGGTATTCTATATATCCCTCTAAGTAGTAAAACAAGTATTAGAATTAACAATATCTTATATATATTATATATAAAGTAAATATTGCTCTTAATATAGAATTTATAGAATAATAAAATTTAAAATTAGTATATAAAGTAGATATATACCTTTTTTTATAATAATAGCAAGAAATTAGTAATTAGTTATAATATTGGCTAGACTAGCTATTTAGATTAGTTAAGGAATCTAGATTTATTATTTATATAGAGATACTATATAAATTAAAAATTTACTAACTTTACTAAAAAAACTAAATTTTTTAAATTACTCTATAAAAAATTTAGATATTCTAGCAGTAAGTATTTTAAGTTTATACTACAGTACCTAGTAGTTAAAGACCTCCCTAAGGATAAATTAAATATTTTAAAGAGATATATTATATATCTATAGATAAAAAGTATAAAGAACTAAAGTTATAAATTTTTTAAAAGACTAACTAATATACTCTAGCTTATTTATATAGATATATAGAGACTCTATTAAAAAACTATAAATAATAGATAATTTTTATACTATACTTTATTAACTAATAGTTATTTTTAAAGGTCTTGGATATTTCTTTATAAAAATTAGTAATATAAAATAATTTAAAATATTTTTAAAAAATAGCTAGCTTAAATAAAATAGTAAACTAGTAGGCTTCTTTTAGTAATTTATATAGATAATATATATAAATTTATTGTACTTTAAGGCTGGGCTAATTTAAAAGAAATTATTATTAAATTTACTAAACCCAATACTGTAGCTTAGAATAGTATTATAGAGTGGCTTAATTACTTAATTTTGGAAATTATATAAACTATTCTATTTAGTGCCAATATTTCTAAGTATTATTGGCTGTATATAGTTAAATTCACTAATTATCTAAGAAATTAAACTATATTTATTAGGAAAATAGATAAAATATCTTTTAAATTATAGAAGAAGTATAAATTTATAAAGTTAATAATTAACTAGCTCTATATACCCTTTTGCTAAATCTAGTTCTATATATAAATAGATAATAAGCTTAAACCCTAAGTAGTTAAGGGAGTCTTTATAGAATATACAAAATCTTTATATTAATATATAGTTATAGTATATAGAATATAGTAAATCTATAAAGTTACTAATTTTAAGTTCTATAAGGATTTACCCTTGTTTCTTTTTTATAAGTATAGAGAATATAACTTTAATATTAATAAAACTTACTACAAAAATCTAGGTACTAATTCTATTTATCTATAAATTATTAAAGACAGTATTCTAACCCCTTCTATATAGTACTAATGTTTGTAATAATTATAAAGCTCCAAAAGAGGATGCTAAGTTATTTATACTAGCTAATTAAAAATCTAGATTTATAGAGTAAACTCTAAAGAACTTTAATCTATTAATACTAGAATTTTATTAATCTACACTAGTACTAGAGCTAATTTATAGATTAACTTATTTTAGGCAACTAACTTAAGCTATAATTAAATTACAAGAGATATAGGCTATTTTAGGCAGGCTAAAGGCTAAAGCTATTTACTATTAAAAATAGAGAAAGAAAAATACTAAAAATAATTTTTAAAGATATTATTTTTAATTAAAACAAGGGATTTATAAAGAAACTATAATTTATAACTTAGTTTATTTAGTAACTACTATAGAGCTTCTACTTAGAGAAATAGACTCTATTAACTAAGCTAATAAAATTACTATTAATAGTAAGATAATTTATAGACCAAAGATCTATAAAAAAGTAATAAATAATTTAAAATATAGTATAAAATAAAGAGAGATAATTTAGCTTAAATTATAGACTTTTTTTAAGTTTAAAACCTAGTATTATATTAAACACCTAATAGATAGTATAGTTATTACCTATAGATAGATATTTAATGTTAAAACCAGTATAGATAAAAGAATTAAATACTTTAAAGTAAAATTTATTACTTAAGGATTTTTTTAATAAAAAAATTATAATTATAAAAATATATTTACTACTATAGTTAAACTTAAAAGTCTATAGATATTTTTTATATTGGCTATTTACTATAGCTTAACTATTTATCTTTTAAATACCACCAATATATTTATTAGCTTCTAGATTAATAAGTAAATTTTTATAGAAATTTCTAACAGTATTTAACTAGATAAAAAAAATTAAATATATAAAATTTTATAATTTTTATATAGACTTAAGTAGTTAGTATTTCTTTAGCAATAAAAAGTTAAAAATTTTATTACCTTAAAAAATTTTAAATAAAGTATACATCGACAGAATTATGTATAGATTTTTCTTGGTGGGTGTAGATTGAGGTGATTTATGTTGGATTGAGGTGATTTAATCCAGACTATATCTTTATAAAGTCTGCTTAGATATTAATTAAATCTTTGCAAGTATTTCTATATAAGGTACTAATAATTTAATTATAATTTTAGTGCCTTAACTATAGATATAATATCTTAGGTTAGGATTTAACTGCCCTAACTATAGTTGCAATAGCTTAGGTTAGAATTTAACTACTCTAACTATAGTTACAATAGCTTAGGTTAGAATTTAACTACCCTAACTATAGTTACAATAGCTTAGGTTAGAATTTAACTACCCTAACTATAGTTATAATAGCTTAGATTAGAATATAACTACTTTATTCTATAATAACTATATTAGGTTGCTTAAATTAAGTTAAGTAAACAGAGCTAGCACTACTAACTAATTATTTTTATTTTTAATATTTATTTAGTATTACTGCTTTCTTATACTATACTATTTCTATGGTGTATATTAGTCTACTATAACTATATATAACTATATCTATTTATTCTCTCTTTTCTTCTCTTCTCTATAACTACTTTTCTACTTAATTACAATGGCCTTCTTGTGGAAAGCCACTAGTTTTATATATAACTATCTTTATTTTTTTAGAAGCCTGTTGGATAACTACTAACCAATAATTTATTCTATAGATATAACTGCTACCTAGCTATTGCTGCCTGGATAGTTTGCTAATCTCTAAAGGAAGAGAGCTGTTTAAAGACCAAGGGCTGTAGTAATATAGATCTATATTTCTCTAAGTAGTAGGTTAGTAGAGTGTTGTATACTGGAAGAGATTGTAAGATAGAATACTAATTATTAGTGTGTAGAATGGCAAGCAAGGTAATGCAAAGAATATTGTAATAGAGAACCCTAGTATATATATTAAAGCTAGTAAAATGTTGTAATGGGGAACCCTAGTATATACATTAAAGCCAGTAAGTTAAAATAAATCTACTAGAGTCCTAGGGTAATATTTAGACAGTAATTCTAATTAAATTGGTTTAATATTTAGAGAATAGAGTCTACTTTTAATATATATAATATTTTAAAATATAGCAATATTTTTTCTAGTGCCAGTATTATTCCTGTTATATATTAGACTAGACCAAGCAATAATATAAAGAAGAACCACACTATAAACTTCCCTTTGCTTAACTTAAGTTATATCTAAAGTAAGGTAGTAAATAAAGCTTACTACTGCCTAAGCTTATTATTTTAACTTTTAATATAAACCTTCTTTCTCTCTATAACCTTTTAGTCTTTAATAACCTAACAATAAATTAGGCCTTATAACTATAACCCTTTATTTTTTGTTATTCTAACCTTAAATATAGTAACTAGCAAGTAAGTATAAGCTCTATTTTAAATTTTAAATTAAAATCTTGTATTTTGGGCTAACTTTTAAAGTAGGAAGTTAAACTTTGTCTACTATAACTATAGTATAAGTAGAGGTATATCTTTTCTATATTATTAATTATATAAACCTCTTGTTAACTTAAGTTTAAGTAAGCTAATAATATAATACTAGATATTGTACCTAGCTCCCCTGTTTTCTGGGGTCTTGGTAAAATTAAAGAAAAAGTTTGGAGATAGTCTATATATAACTATAGGTTATCTAGGGTTTCCAACAACAGCTACCTACCAGGAGTGGATTTACAGTAATAAAATTAACTAGATTGTAGGCCCCTTTATTAATGCTGCTTATAAAGACTTCTATTACACTACACCAGATATAAATAAACTAAAGGTTATACAAGTAAAGGTATTTATAATATAGTATAATAATAAAATAATCTATAAATATATTTAAACTTTTAATATATTTAATAATATTCTATATATAATAAAGAATACTACCTTGCTGTTTTATTTCTTTACTGTAACTACTTTTATTAACACTAATAAGTGCTTTAACAAGGACAATATAAAGGACTGGTATTGGGTATTATATATATTAAAGCAAGCAATCAAGGTAAGTAGTACAGTATATATAGATAAAGGTAAATTAAAAGAAACTATTAAAAATATAGATAAAATTAAATATTTTAACTCTAAGGGACTGGCTTTCTTAACTTAAGTTAAGGAAGGCAAGCCCTATAAATTTAAACTATATAACCTTATAGATATAGAGCCAATTATTAAAGACAAGGAAAATAATACTAATATTACTAATTTAATAATAGTTAAAAACCTTTTTACTAATTATATAAAGAACTTAGACTTTATCTAACTCTTTACTTTTATTACTAAGAGTTAGGCTGTGCTTATTACTGTAATTATAGCTAATAGTAAAGATATTAGCTTTGCTACTAATACTCTATGCCATTATATTATTGACAGCCAGGACAATAAACTAGAGGCTAGGGCTGGACTCCAGTATACTATTATTATAGAAAGTATAGAGGCAATTATAGAGTAGAGATTAAATAGACTTAGCACCAAGCTTACTATTTTATTAAATACTGCTAGAGTAACTGGTGTATTGTATATAGAGAGTTGCAAGGCATTAAACCTTAACCCTGTAAACCTAACCTATAGTAATCTAATATTGTTACTATGGCAGTCTATTGTGGGTAAATAGTTATTGGATTAGAAAGTAAGCTTAATTAAAGGTAGTATTTTAGAAGACAAGCCTGGGATAGGTAAAACTATTACTATATATAACCTTATTATAAATACAGTGCAAAAAGAGTAGAAAATATACCTACCAATAATAATTTTCTGCCTATCCAGGATTATTAATACCTAGATAGATAAAATATATAATAATTACCCTAACCTCTAGCTTCTTGTCTACTATAGAGGTAATGGTCCTGGAAGCTTAAGTAATCTATATTATAGAAAGTATATTTACTTAACCTTCTAAATATTTTTTTAACTATAGAGCCTAGACCTAACAAAACCTAAAAGTACTTATATAGTAGTTTTAACTACTTACACCACCTTTGTATATTAACTTACTCCCAAAGTAGCCAAGAAAAAAATTAGCAAAAACAATAATAAAGAGCCACTATTACTTAACTTAAGTTAAGAGAAGCCCCTGCAAGATCCTAGTTTATAGAATCTTAATATTAATAATAACAAAGGTAATAAGCTTATTAGTATTAATAAGTTTATAGATAAAGAGAATAATACTAAGCTAAACCTTAAATAGCCAATAGATATTAAAATTAGCTATATTATTTTTAACAAGGCCTATACTATTAAAAATCCCTGCTCTAGAAATAATTAAATAATTAAGGTGCTTCCATTTAAAAAGCTATAGTATATAACTATAATACCCCTTTATAACTAATTCTAAGATATTCTTGGCTTTCTTAAACTTCTATATACTACTAATATAGAGGGCTCTAGGCCTAACTATACAGAAATTAACAACCTTGTTAAGGTATATATATAGGCTAAGTTAGAAGGGTACAAGGACCTATATATATTAAACTCTAAGCTATTTAAATATTTATATATTAATAGAGAGCTCCCTTCTAAAGCTATAGTTAAAGTAATTCCAAAAATCCTAGGTTAAATTATACTAAGAAGGATAATAGGCCAGAAGATTATAATAGAAGTAATAGATAAAGAAGTTAATAGTATTAAAGATATTAAAGGGTATTAGCTAGAAACTAACTTAATTATAGTTAGAGTAACTATACCACTATATATTATTAAAACTATTAATATCTATATAACCCCTATATAACTTGCTTAGTATTAGTAAATATATATAGCTTTAGCGCCCTTACTTTAATTAAAGAATAAGAAAGCCAAGGAGGGATCCTTAACTTAAGTTAAAAATAGTAAAAATAAAGAGGCTAATATAGATAATAAGTCTAAGCTTAGTAGTAGATATAATATAAAGATTTAGTATTACCTTTACTATACTACCTTCTCTATTGGTCTAGAGCACCTCTTTTATATAACTTAAATTAAGAATAAAGGGAACCTGGCCTTCTATATTATAAAATAGAGGCTAAAGCCTAAGGGTGGGTTAGTATATATTCTATTAAAAATAATCTAAGATATATCTATTCTATATCTTTCTAAGAATTATAAATAGATTACTGGCTTTATAGCTAATTTTACTTCTAAGTATACTACTCTTGCTAAGATTATACAGTAGGTCTATCTTAAAGATAAAAAGAGACTGCTAATCTTTACTAACCTATTAATACTACAATATATAATTAAAGCCTTTGTCTAGATTTACAGCCTGTGGGTAAAATTATTGTGCACCAGTATAACTATATAGAAATAGTTAAATATTGCCCAGAAGTTTAATAATTCTAAAGTATAGATTAATATATTTATTATTATATATAGAACTTATTCTCTTGGTTTAAATCTATATAAACAGTATATAAATATTGTAATAATAGAGCCACCTATTAATAGTAGCACTGGCCTTTAAGCTATTGGCAGGGATTATTGTATTGCTTAGCAGAAAATTTAAAGAATATAGATTCTCTCTAGGTCTTAGATAATTAATAGATTTATTAAAAGTAATCTTACTAAAAAAATAATTAATTAAATTATTAGGCAGGGCTATAAAAACTTCCTTAACTTAAGTTAAAAGAATAAAGGCACCACTATTAAACTAAAGAATACTAAGTCTAATAATATTCTAGCTAAAGACCCCCTTTATAGTAGAGCAGAGAAATTTATCTAGCTAATATTTAATTAGACCTAATTATATCTTTAGTAAAATAATATCTTTAATATTAAATTAAATAATAATAATTAAAAGAAGATCTTGCACTGTAGGAAGGTCTTTCCTACCCTTCTATTTATTATTAAGTTAAAGAAAGTCCTCTCCTTGCAATCCCCTGCCAAGGTATTGCTTAAAAATTCTAAGAAGTATATATTACTAGTCTCTATAACCCCTAGCTAAAATAAACCTCTAGTTTATAGGTCTAGAAGTTATAGTTATAGTTAAAAGGGAAGTATTTATAGTTATACTAGTAGTATTAGCTTAACTACCTTTAATAATAAAGTATTTTCTAGTAGATAATACTAAAATTCCTTTTAGAAGTATGCACCCCCTTCTTGCCTAAGCAACAAAACCAAAACTCTAAGTAAAAAAAAAGTTAAAATTAATAAATTAAATAAAATATTAGAAGGGGGCAAGGAATTCTTTAATAGTTTTAAGAAGGCTGGAAAAAAGCCTAATTAAAATAAACTAGATAGCTAGGTAATAAAGAACTAGCTACTTAACTTAAGTTAAAATATCTAGATCTTCTATATACTACAGCCAACAATAGAATTATCTATATAATTAACTATATTGGTTACTGTCTTTTTTATAGCTATTAGTGGTAACACTGTTAGATCTTCCCTTAAATATTTTACTATAGTGGTTACTATTGCATTGTTGTTTGCTTTGGGAGAGAGAAAAATAAATATTATTATAGTTCTATTTTACTTTTTAACTATAGTTATAGTGGATGCATTATAGAAAAATCTAAAAATTAAAAGGTACTATAGTAAAGGGTGCTTAGTATATTTAATTTTCTAGTTTTAGCTATTGTAACTATTTATATCTATAGAGAAAAATTAAATTTCTATATTTATAGAATAATAGTTTTATATAATAGAAAGGTATAATTTTGTTATCTATAAGCTTAATTTAAGTTAAGAATATATATTCTATACTATCTACCAGTAATAAAAAAGTAACCCTTATTCTCTAATATTCTTTAGATAAACTATTAACCAAGATAGAATAGTCTAGTAGGTAAGTAGTTGGCCCCCTTTATATTAACCTATAATAATAAGTTAGTAGTTTAACTTCTACTATAGCTATATATTTTTTTACTAAATTTTTTTCTTTTCTAGGTGCTAGTGTATATATATAATTATTAAGGTTTAGAAATATTATATAACTTTGTTATATTATTTATAACTATACTCTGTACAAAGTCCATCCTTTATATAGGTGTCCTTAATTTAATAATAGTAAATCTACTTTTACTATACTGCAACAGAGTTAAAAGTTCCAATAAAAATATATAAAATATAGAAAAGGCTTTACTAGATTAGTATAGAAGGCTAACTACTATTACTAGTCTACTAGTAATTAGCTATAAATTAGTTCCCTAAACAATATAAATATACCTATGGCTATTAAAACTCCTTAGTTAAATTAGAATAATAGCTTACTATTAAACCTTATAGTTAGTATACTTGAGGCTTTTACAGAGATATATAAAGATAGATGCAGTATAGTTAGAGAATAAAGTATAGTTAGAGAACCTAGATACTTTATCTCTAATTAAAATATACCACCCAACAATATAGATATTTATAATCTAGCTACAGTATATAATCTATTTTATTAACCTTGTTATTTCTATTTGTATTTCTATATATAATTAATATTAATTTAAGTTGCAATATCTAGATAACTTAACTATAACTATATATTGCACTTCCTTCCAAGCACCAAGCCAGGTCTATAGTATCTACTGTATATACTATTAACTATAAATATAAAACTTGGAAATTAGCTGGAATACCTTTAGTATTACCTAGACTTTAAAAGAAAACTTCTTCTAGTAATTCTATAAGCCAGTACTTTTTATTTATAAACAAAATTAAGTATAGACTTGCAACCTTATTTATAGAGTATAAAGTTAGGCAAGGGTTTATAAATATATTTTTATTCTCTCTATACCTTTAGTCTATTAGAGATAGATTAAAGTATAAAAATATAAGATAGATATTTACTATTCTTAATAAAGATTTAGCCAACCCTTTTACTGCAGCTATAATTAAAATTAATAATTGTCTACCCAATAATACACCTCTTGGTGGAACCCTTTGCTTTTAAAACATTAAGGTTACTATTTATTACTTACTTAGATATATTTCTTTTAAGGATTATTTAGTATATACACTGGTGAAGAGATTTTCGCAGCAGAATCAATATATCTATACTAAAATATATATATATAAGTGGTGGTGGATAATGCAGTAATAACTTCTAGAGGGTGCAATACTTGTTCTATTATTACTGGCAACCAACAAGACTTAACTCTCTATACACTATAGGGACTAGAATATCTAGCCAGTTTATATAACTATTGGCAACCTACCTTATACTATTTATTAATCTTAGGTTCTAAATAGCTTATACCTTATAGATCTCCTTTCTATTTATAAAAATATAGACTAAAAGGTTAAGGCCTCTCTATATTATAAAAGTATAGTCTATATCTTTAATTATAAGTACACCTATATCCCTACTAGTAGTAATAGCAACTGCAAGCTTAACTTAAGTTAAGCTTGTAGTTGCTATTACTATTAATTTCTATAGTTTAATAGTAAATAGGTGTTAAGTAGCTTTTAATAGAAGGAATATTTATTAAATATATAGATAAATAAACACAACATTGTTTTCTAATTTTAGCTAGAATAATAGCTAATCTTAAAGAGTAATTTATAATTACTAGTGTTAAGAGTAGTAAAGAGGGAAAATCCTCCCGTGAATATATTTAATAGCTTAGTGTCAAACAAGCTTAAGAAGTAGAGGCGCAATAAAATTAGGGAAAACAAAAAGGTTACAACTATAAAAAAAAATAACTAAATACTTAATATATAATAAAAATAAAAACTACTCTCCCAAAAAAATAACTCTTGCTAAGGTATATTATAAAAAGAATAATAAATAATAATACTAAAAAACCCTCTATAAAAATTATCCTTACAACACCTAACTAGCTTTTATAGTACTAAGATATATTCTTGGTATTAGAAAAACCTATCCCTTTTTCTAGAAATATAGTCTCTCTACTATAACTTAACTATACCCAAAAACATTGTCCCCTGATATTAAAAAAAAAAAAAACAAGTAAAACAAAAGTATAATAAATATAATAGAGAGATATAGAAAACTAAAGAAACTAAGGAATAGCTAAAAGCCTAGAGCTCTAGAAGTAGTAAATTACTAGAGAAGTAGTATAGAATATTATAAAAAAAGGGAACAGCCAAGGTAAACAGCCTAGTAAAATAAAAGAAAAGAGAGAATATAGTAGAATTAAAGTAAAGTAAAAAGAAAGATTATAGCCTAGTAATATAATATTATTATTATTGTTAGTTTATAATATACTTACTAAGACTTTATTTTTTATTATTAAGTTCTTTTCTTCTTTCTTCTATAACCTTTTAAGTACTTAACCTAACTAGCTTAATTCTTTTAATTCTACTCCTTAAATATTCTATTATAGTCTCTTGCTGGTTTTTTTCTATCCCTTTAAAATCTTAAAAAGGCCCTTTATAATTTTACTAAATTCTAAGCTTTTTTTCTTTATAACTCTAGATTTACTTTTTATAAATCTACTTAAATCCCTTTACACTGCTCTTTAAATAGGTGAATTTCTAGCTTTGCCAAATTAATAGACCCTTAAATATATAGGTAACCATTAGTAGAATTATAGCCTCTTTATTTAAGACTCTAATAAACCTTTTGTTAGTAGTCTATTACAGGGTTCTAGTAAATAGAAAGCACTATTACTAGAAAAATAGTACTAAAGACTAGTCTATAGAACTATAGAAGTATTATAAAACTTAAGTAGAATAGTAGAGAAATATAAATAGATTAATTAATATACTAGAAACTTCTAAATATTTTTATATCTATAACCCCACTAAAAATAAAAGCCCTGGAACCACTATACTTAAGTATTATTTATCCCTGCTAGTCTATATTTATTATATTAAGTCCTTCTATAAGTATACTACCTTAAATAAGTCTAAATAAAGAGAAAGAGTTCCTCTAGGTAAGTTTTCCTTCTAGATATCTAAAGCTTTAAAAGTACCTAGTCCCTAGGAAATATTCTAGAAATATTTTTTATAGATATATAGCTAATTAATATTCTAGGCAATACTTAGATACTTAACTATTGTAGTGGGGAGACTACATCCCTAGAAAAAGGGGTAGGTTTTCCTAATGCTAAGAAAATATCTTGGCACTACAAAAGCTAGTTGGGTGTTATAAGGATAATTTTTATAAAGGGTTTTTTGGCATTATTATTTATTATTCTTTTTGTAATACACCTTAGAAAGAGTTATCTTTTTGGGAGAGTAGATTTTGTTTTTATTATATATTAAGATTTAGTTATTTCTTTTTATAGTTGTAACCTTTTTATTTTCTCTAATTTTATTGTGTCTCTACTTCTTGAGCTTGTTTAACACCAAGCTATTAAATATTTTTATAGGAGGATTTCCCCTCTTTATCTAGCAACTATAATGCAATAAAAATTTTTGTTGCAGAAGAGAGAATTACAACAAAAAAGGGGGACTTAAGCTAAGTCTAATACTCTAAAGAAAGCTTTAACTAGAAAGAAAAAAGATCTTTACTATAGCTAAGATATATAAGTTAAGTAAGATTAAAAACTTTAAGAAAAATAAGTAAAAGTACCCCTTCTATAGTAAAAATTATAATAGTTAAGCTGGCCTTCTAAATTATTAGCTCTATAGAGATAAGGCAAATCTGTAAGGGTCCAATTCTATTCTATAACTAGAAGTAGGGGATCCTATGTACAGAGAGGAACACTTAAAGAAGAGAAGGAATAATAGAGAAATATAGTACTTAAAAAAAGGAAATTTCTATATAGAGAAAAGAATATCTATACCCTGCACCAAACTTAGTGGCACCAAGCCTCCCTTACCAATATTGGTGGCACCAAGCCTTCCTTACCAATATTGGTGGGTTATATACTCCTTACCAAACTTGGTTATATACTCCTTGCCAAACTTGCCTCCCTTACCAATATTGGTGGCATTAAGCCTCCCTTACCAATATTAGTGCTGGTAGCTTCTATACTCCTTACCAAACTTAGTTATATACTCCTTGCCAAACTTGCCTCCCTTACCAATAATAGTAGCATTAAGCCTCCCTTACCAATATTGGTAGTATTAAGCCTCCCTCACCAATATTGGTGCTGGTAGCTTTGCTAGCTCTACTAAGAAGCTCTATAGAGGTTTAACCTCTTACAATACCCCCCTCCTTACAGCAATAGATCTTATAGATATCCAGGGTAACAGTATCCTTAAATTCCCTGCAGGGCTTCTATGTAAGGCAGTGCTAACCTGTCTAACAGACTTAGACCTCTTTGCAGTGCTTCTAATAGTTATAGCAGTGGGCTATAATTTTATTAACCTTATATTCCTTATTGTTATCTTTGCCAATAACTGCACTGGGTTAATAATTGGTTTATTGCTGCAAGGGGAAGGGGTCTGTTGCAGCAGGGCATAGGTAGTTAGCAGAATAGACATTATAGATACTGGGCAGTGTATCTAGGCAGTATATATATAGCCCAGGAACCTTAAGAACTATATACTGGCTATTCTTTTAATTAAGCTTCTTGCTAGGCCAATTAGTATAAATATTTTTATAGAAAAGCCAGACCCAGTTACTAACTTTAAAGCAGTAGGTAGGCTAGTATATATAATTGGTATACTTCTCTTGCTTCTACTATACAGTAGCCATAGCACTCTGCACCTATTCTACTGCATTAGTAAGTTTCCAAACTACTGCCTGGCCCTTCTAAATTAGGCTCTATATATCTCCTGCTTGTTGGACTTCCTGTAAGGGGACCAAATAAAGGTAATAACTATAGGTAAGAAAGAAAGGACTAACTCCAGTAGAGGTTATATCCTAGTTATTAATAGTAAGTTTAGCTATAGGTAGTAGCCTGGCCCAATTATTCTATATATAACTTATATACTTCTAAATATATATTTTAATTACTTGGTTAGCCCTCTTAGTAGTGCTATCTATCTTAGGGTAGTATACTGTTAAGAGCAGTTATTTTATCTGTAATAGATAGTATATTCTTTTCTATATTTAACTTATAAACTATGTCCTGCAGTCCAAGACAATGCTAGAGGGGAATCTATAATACCAGAAGATATATAGTATAAATACATTGGCTATATCTTCTGTCTATATCTATTGTATTAGTACTAGAATAACCCCTTTGCTTAAGCAGTTAGTTACTACTATTAAGTTTATATATCTATTTAACTTAGAAAGGTCTATAATAAAGTTAACTAACAGGTTCTTCTATATCTATAATAGAATAGATAGTGGCTTAAGTAGCCCTGCCTAACAATTTTTCTATATATTGCCTGCTTAGTACTTTTAATAATTCTAAGTAAACCAGTAGATATTTCTAGTATATTCTGGCCAGAAGTATTCCCTAGCAAGCAAGGCTAATATAACCTTTTACCCTGGGTGGCCACCAATATAACTATTATATAGTTCCTGCAGAATTCTTGTCTAAAGTAGCTTAGAGTTAGGGACCTATTTATATCTATACCAATATACTCTCTTTTCCTTTTAAGTATATTCCAAAATATTTATATATAGCTAAAGCTTAACAGGGAAGTACAGAAGCTCCTTCTTAACAGTATCCCTAATCTTTATATAGCTATTATCTGCAGCCTCTACTGTGGCCCATTGCTTATTCAGTGTAACCTTGTATATTAGCTCCTTGGCTATATAGTTAGTTATTGCATTATTGGCATGTATATTCTTGTTATAAACAGTGAATACAAGCAGAGCTTATTCTATTTATGCCTAGCTAACAAGAAACAGAGGTTAAGAAAAGAAAGAAAAAAGGTTAGGTTAGGCCCAATGGCTTGTTTATATATCTCTACACTGGAACCCAGAAGAACCCCCTCTGACAGATATTGGCAAGAGCAGCCCTTTGTTGCAAATATTGGTGCCAATATTGGTAAGGGCAGCCTAATCTGTATAGAACCCGGAAGAACCCCCTCTAACAGATATTGGCAAGAGCAGCCCTCTGCTACAAATATTTGTAAAGGTAGCCTGATCTATAATACTACCCCCCCCCCTTATAAAGATTGGACCCTTAATTGTACAAGTGGCTTGTTATTATCCAGCTACTTATCAGTATCCTTATTATTTGCAGTGCAATTAAGCCAATATTGTAAGTTTGCTGGTAAACCGGGCTCTATAGGTTACTTAGAATAGAAGTTACAGAGCTTTGCAGTGGTGTTACAGAAATTTAAAGCAAAATACTAGGTTAGATTACTGTTATATCCTAGCTAACTTACCCAGTATTGTAGCTTGGAGTAGTGTTTACAGATAGCAAGGATCTTATTAACTTTGTACTCTAATTTACCATTAATCTTAACTGGAGGCTTAGGCTCTGGGATCTGGCCAGGTAGTGGATTATCCACGGTAAGCTAGAGCTTGTTAGGTAAGAATACTGGGTAAACCTTTACTAAATTAGGGACCTTAACTAGATAGAAGTTACTAATTTTATTAATAATTGGCCAGGGACTGCCTATCTAGTTATCTAGCTTTTTACTAGGTCTGCCTGTATTCCAACAGTTTATCCAAATATAAACCAGGTTATCCTTCTAAAAATTAATCTTATAGCAGTATTTATTAGCCTGCTTCTTCTAATTCTCCTGTATAGACCTTATATTTCTTTTGGTATAGTTCTATATCTCTTGCATCTGCTTGGTATATTGTTTGGCATCCTAGCAGTTTACTAACTCCCTTGGCAATATCTCCCTGTCCAAGTAATCCTGCCAGTTAAACAACATTTGCAGTTAAAAACCTTGTTTAATTTTAAAAGGTAATAGACCTGTTATCTTATACAGTAATAAAGCTACAGCATAGTCTATAATTGGCAGCCATTCTAACCAGTTATCCTGGTAATAGTTAATGTATAGCTACAAATGTAGTGCCAGGTACTAATTTACAATTTTAGTCTGTCTATCTATCTATATATAGTTAGCAGTAGAGAGTTTTAGCTTAATGCCCAGAATCTTTATTAGCTTGTTCCAAAATTCCAATATAAACTGTAGGCTATAATCCAAGACTATTGTATCTGGTAGACTATGCTCGGGCAATATAGTATTTTTAAAAAGATAAGCTATATCTTGCCCTATTGTATACTTGGTGTACAGTATAGATTGGACTTACTTGCTTAACCAATTAACTACTATATACACTGTGTTGTATCTATGCCTATTGGGTAGAAACATTATAAAATCTATTAAGATATATTGCTATAGTTAGTCAGGCACCAGTAGTAGTTATAGTAACCCAGGTAGCAAGTCTCTTGGTAAGTAGGTACACCAGTAAGTTTAATAATTCTATATATATTAATTTATCTTAGTACCTATGCCAGGCCAGTAATATTGTTGTATTACAATCCACTGCATTTTGCTCTAACCAGGGTAGGTAGCTATTGGTTGCTTGTAGATCTTGTTAAGCAATTTAGTATACAGATATTCTCTCTCCCCCCCTTTAGGGATATACAGTTTTCCTTTCCAGAGCAGGAGGCCCTGCAACATAGACCAATCCTTAGAATTTTGGTTAATTGCTTAGTTATATAGGGTCTGGAGTAATGGGTTATTGCAGTTAGCTATAAGTATCCAATTAACCAATATTAATTTAGGATCCAGGTTTTCTATCTTAATTAGGTTAAGTTTAGCCTAAACCCTTGGGCTTACTTAATCTTCTCTAAGGATTGTCTGTATACAATACTTATTGTAGCCTAGCTGCTGTTCCTTAATTAAGTCCTCCTGTTAAGATAATACATTGGCAATGCTATTTAGTTTTCCAGTGCAATACTAAATTTAAAATAGAAATTAAGAGAGATATTCTGCCTAGCCTACTTATTAGAAATTTAGTTATTGCTTTGTTATAAAGTACTCCAGTGCTTTGTAGTTAGAATAAATCTAGATAGGTAATGTACTCTGCAGTTCCTCTAACTTACAATGCTATTTCTTTATACAGGCTACAATTACTAGCAACTCTTTGTTGTAAATAGTATAGTTTAATTTAGCAGGCAGAATTGTCCTTAAATAAAAGGTAACTGGATACCAGAAACTATTATTATATAGCTAGCTAAGAACTCCCCCTACAATGCTGTCCAATAAATTAGTCTCTAGATAAGTCTCCAGGCAATTGTTGTAATATTGCAAGATAGCTGTGCTAAGGAGGGCTTCTTTCAGGCATTGGAATATAGCCTAATATTTCTTGCTAAAGATAAAAGGTATATCCTTCTGCATTAGCTATATAAGTAGTCTAGCAATCTTACTGTAATCCTTAATAAAATACCAATAGTAATTGCAGAATCCCAGGAATAACTATACTCCTCTTACTAATATTGGTACAGACCAATTATATACAACAGAAACCTTATCTGGATTGGCCTTAATGCTATTTGTAGAGACAATAAAACTAAGATACTTAGTCTGTTTAATATAGAACTCTAATTTCTATAAGTTAGCCTGTAACCCTGCCTCCTTTAGACATTGCAGCACTGTTTTTATATAGAGTATGTATTTACTTTTATTCTTAGAATATATTAGAATATTGTTAAGGTATACAGTAAGGAACCTATCCAGGCAGTCTATAAAGAGACTGTTTATATATTGCTAAAACACAGCAGGACTATTTGTTAGCCCAAAAGAAACAATACAATATTTAAATAATCTATATCTTGTCCAGAATAATGTTAGATCCTTAGATTCTGGGTAGATCCTAATCTTGTAAAAAGCTTGTTAGATATTAATCTTAGAGAAGATTTTTGCAGAGCTAATTCTCTGCAGAAGCTTATTAATTAGTGGCAATGGATATTGGTCTTTCTATGTAATTGTATTAAGCTAACAATAGTCTATACAGAATTAAAGCTTTCTATTTACTTTCCAGGCAAACAGAATTGGCGCGGTGTAAGGAGTATAACTTAGTACAATAAATCCTTTATCTAGATTGTTAACAATGTAGTGCTTTATTTCCTCCAGTTCCTCTGTACTGTACTTGTACAGTGGATAGAAATGTAAGTTGTTTGGTCCTGTAAGCTTAATCTTTATATTAGCTTCTTCCTTAATTGGTGTAAGTTTGTTAGAATCCTTCTTTAAGAAGACATTGCAATAATCCTTATAGTATACAGGAAGAATATAGTCTACTGCCTCCTGTATCTTCTGCTCCTTACATTCTTGCTCCTTTGTAAGGGTCCAGTCCTATTCTATAACTAGAAGTAGGGGATCCTATGTACAGAGAGAAATACTTAAAGAAGAGAAAGAATAATAGAGAAATATAGTACTTAAGAAAAGGGGATTTCTATACAGAGGAAAGAATATCTATGTCCTGCACTAAACTTAGTGGCACCAAGCCTCCCTCACCAATATTGGTGGGTTACCAAGCCTCCCTTACCAATATTGGTGGGTTACATGCTCCTTACCAAATTTAGTGGCATTAAGCCTCCCTTACCAATATTGGTGGCATTAAGCCTTCCTTATTAATATTGGTGGCATCAGGCCTCCCTCACCAATATTGGTGCAATATTGGTGGGTCACATACTCCTTACCAAATTTAGTGGCATTAAGCCTCCCTTACCAATATTGGTGGTATTAAGCCTTCCTTACCAATATTGGTGGCATTAAGCCTCCCTTACCAATATTGGTGCTGGCAGCTTCGCCAGCTCTGCTAAGAAGCTCTATAGAGGTTTAACCTCTTACAATACCCCCCCTCCTTATAGCAATGGGCCTTATAGATATCCAGGGCAATAGTGTCTTTAAATTCCTTGCAGGGCTTCTATGTAAGGTGGTGCTAACCTGTCCAATGGACTTAGACCTCTTTGTGGTGCTTCTAATAGTTATAGTAGTGGGCTATAATTTTATTAACCTTATATTCCTTATTGTTGCCTTTGCCAATAACTGTACTAGGTTAATAATTGGTTTGTTACTGCAAGGGGAAGGGGTCCATTGCAGCAGGGTGTAGGCAATTAGTAGAATAGATATTATAGATACTGGGCAGTGTATCTAGGCAGTATATATATAGCCCAGGAACCTTAAGGACTGTATACTGGCTATTCTTCCAATTAAGCTTCTTGCTAGGCCAATCAGTATAAATATTTTTGTGGGAGAGCCAGACCCAGTTACTAACTTTAAAACAATAGGTAGGCTAGTATATATAGTTAGTATATTTCTCTTGCTCCTGCTATATAGTAGCTATAGCACTCTGTACCTATTCCACTGCATTGGTAAGTTTCCAAACCACTGCCTGGCCCTTCTAAATTGGGCTCTGCATGTCTCCTGCTTGTTAGACTTCCTGTAAGGGGACCAAATCAAGGTAATAACTGTAGGTAAGGAAGAAAGGACTAACTCTGGTAGAGGTTATATCCTGGTTATTAATAGCAAGTTTAGCTATAGGTAGTAGCCTGGCCTAATTATTCTGTACATAACTTATATACTTCTAAATATATATTTTAATTACTTAGTTGGCCCTCTTAGTAGTACTATCTGTCTTAGGGTAGTGTACTGTTAAAAGCAGTTATTTTGTCTATAATAGGTGGTATATCCTTTTCTATATCTAACTTACAAACTGTGTCCCGCAGTCCAAGACAATGCTGGAGGGGAATCTATAATGCTGGAAGATATATAGTATAAATATATTGGCTATATCTTCTGTCTATATCTGTTGCATTAGTACCAAGACAACCCCTTTGCTTAAGCAGTTAGTTACTACCATTAAGTTTGTATATCTATTTAACTTAGGGAGGTCTGTAATAAAGTTAACTAATAGATCTTTCTATATCTGCAATGGAATAGGCAGTGGCTTAAGTAGCCCTGCCCAATAATCCTTCTATACATTGCCTGCCTAGTACTTTTAACAATTCTAAGTAAACTGGTGGATATCTCTAGTATATTCTGGCCAGAAGTATTTTCTAGCAAGCAAGGCTAATATAATCTCTTGCCCTGGGTGGCTACCAATATAACTATTGTATAGTTCCTGTAGAATTCTTATCCAAAGTAGCTTAGAGTTAGGGACCTATTTATATCTATACCAATACACCCTCTCCCCCTTCTAAGTATATTCCAAAATATTTATATATAGCTAGAGCTTAACAGGGAAGTACAGAAGCTCCTTTTTAACAGTATCCTTAATCTTTGTATAGCTATTATCTGTAGCCTCTGCTGTAGCCCATTGCTTATTTAGTATAACCTTGTATATTAGCTCCTTAGCTATATAGTTAGTTATTGTATTATTAGTATATATATCCTTGCTGGTGTTTACTGGTAATACTTTAACAGGTATTATTATTCTATCAGTAATTAGTTGCTTATTACAAAACTTAAGTTATACATTATTATATTTTATAGGTATATTCTGGTTACAGTAAGACAAGGCATTAGTAACTGCATTCTTATTGCCTGGCCAGAAGGTTAATGTAAAATTAAACTTACTAAGGAGCTCTAACCAATGTATCTATTACTCTGTTAAGTACCAAGAGGTTATAAAGTATTCCAAGTTCTTGTGGTTAGTAATAATGTAGAACTTAGTAATAGAATACAATTCTAAATTCTACTTCTTTAGGCAGTAAACTACAGTAAGGAGCTCCTTATTATAGATTTTATAGTTGTATTCTGCAGGAGAACTTTTCTTGGAGAAGAATATACATAGGTAGAGGAATCTATTATTACTATATTGTATAAGGGCCCTGCCTACTATATATCTAGATAAGTTAGTCTTAACTACAGTATCCTGGTTAGAATTAAACTAAGCTAGGAGAGATCTAGTAATAAATATTCTTTTTAATTTCTTAAATGCCCCTGCTGTATTTTATATCTACTTAAATTTGGTGTTCTTCTTTGTAAGTTCTATAAGTAGTGCTACAATCTGCAAGAATCCTTGTATAAAATACTGGTAGAAATTTGCAAACCCAATAAATCTATAGATACCTTTAACTGTTCTTGGTGCCTTCTACTCCTAAATAGCCTTAACCTTGGCTGGATCTATCTAAATTCCCTTGCCTGCCTTAATTAAGAATTCTAAGTATTTAGTAGTTATTGTCTTAAATTTACATTTATTAATTTTAACTTTAAGGCCTGTCTTGCAGAGTCTTTAAAGTACCCTCTTTATATATTTACAGTATTCTGTTAATAACCCCTCCAAAAATATAAGTATATTATTAATGTAGGCTAATACAAAATTGTCCAAGAAGTCTTATAATGCCCAGTTAATGTAGTATTGGAAGGTGCTTGGTGCATTGGCCAGTCCAAATAGTGTAACTAACTACTTAAATAAACTGTACTGTATATAAAAGGCAGTCTTCCATTTATTACCCTTAGCAATCTGGATCTGGTGGAATGCCTGTACAATATCTAACTTAGTAAACCAATGTACTTGCCCAATGTATTACAAGGTTTTATTAATTAGAGGTAATAGGTATTGGTCCTTCTTAATAATCTAGTTTAGTCCCCAGTAGTTAATATAGAATTAGAGGCCACTACCTGGTTTCTTTGCAAAAAGTACTGGAGCAGCAGTAGCTAATCTACTAACCTAGATAAATTCTTTCTTAAGTAACCTGGTTAGTATCTTTTGCAGCACTAATAGCTTTTCTTGGGATATACTGTAGAGGGGGCCCTAAGGGGCCTTAACAGTATTTTCTTTTTTATCCTTATTAAATAGGTTAATCTTTATGTCAATGCCTAACCCTTAGTAGATAGGGGTACAATCAGCAGCCTTAATATTAAAGATATCTAAGAACTAGTAGTAATAAAAGGGTAAGACCTTCCTTAGATCTATTAGCTTCCTTACATTAAGTTTCCTTAGTGCCTTGTTAATATTAGCTATGCTAGCAGCAAAAATCTTAGCTTGGTGCCCTTGGTTCCTTGTTCTCTGTATAATATAATTAAACCCAGTAGCAGAGATCTTAAGCAGGTTATTATACACCTTCTTATAATTACCTTTATAGACTATAACTCTATAGTCCAAGAATTCTAGCTTTAAGCTATCTCCTTCTGGGTCTATATAGATACAAGAGTATATTAACTATAGCTTCCCTAGAATTATATTATAGCCTGTGGCACTATCTACTATATACCCAAAAATCTCCTGATAAATTCCTTCTATATTTATTGAGAAGGCAGCTATCTCTATAATCTATTTTCCTGTTGGTCTATCTATGCCTTATAGCTTACAAGGCTTTATTGGAAAGTATAGAAGGCAACTAGAGTTAGTAAACTTTTTAGATATAGTACAGAAAACTCTATATCTATTATCTATAAGTATCTTAGCTAGATAACAGTTGTCTACTATATTAGAGACAAGGAAAGGTAATATATCTATCTTCTTTTTAAAGTTCTGCTAATTCTCTATTATTCTCCTTAATAGCTCCTGCCAGTATCTTAAAGCAGGAGCTACTCTTTTCCCTGGTTCTCTGGAGCAGGTTTCTTATTATCTAACAATAGGGGAATATCTACAGCATTAATATAAGTAGGCAGCAGGCACCAGGCAGGGAGGTAGGGGCAGTTAGGCTTAATATAGCCTAATACTCTATAACAGAAACAAAGGTGGTTCTTCTTCTAATATTTAATCTCTGCCTTATCTACCTATCTTATATACTAGTTTGGCTTCTGCACTCCAGCAGCACTGTTGTACCTTTATACTCCAACAGCACTAATATCCATAGGGTCTCTGGCAGGGAGGCTTAGAGGTATAAGTAGTAGAAATTAAGGACTAGGATTATTATTCTGGTTATAATGGTTCCAGAAATTATAGCATTAGTTTAATTTCTCTATATTGTTGGTAACTTCCTTAATCTGCTGCTTGTACTGGTTATAGGTTAAGGACTGTAAATTATAGCCAATTATCTTTTTCTGTAGCTTATTACTAAGTATAGATTTTAGATATCCTTTCTTAACATTGTTACTGAATGCATAACCACTAGCTTCTATAAGGGGGCAATCTACTTTGTTAGCAAGTTTGGCAAAGGTTCCACAGCCCTGTTTAATGTAATTAAGCTTATCCAGGGCCTTCTACTAGTAGGCAGAGTTAGCAAATACATTATCTAATACAGCAAAAAACTTCTCCAAGGTAAAGTTAGGGGTACTACTTATAACCTTAATCTATAGAAGAATAACAGTAGCTACCTTATCCTTTAAGTAACTAAACCCTGTATATACCTATGCTGCTTTATCTTCCATTGTAGCTCTGTCCAAGTTAAGTTTAGACTTTAACTTAAACCAGAACTAAGGATAGAGAGCCTTATCCTTGTTATTATACAAAAATATCTAAGTATATTTCTGGTGCTGTCCCCTATTTTTATACATAGCAAATACTTGTATAATCTGTATAGCCTACTTAGGGATATCTCCCTAGGGGTTTAGTGTAGGAGGGGTATAGTTTATACCTCCTGGCTACTGCTCTACTAAGGCTATACTGCTCTGCTGGGGCAGTGGTGGCTACTGTAGAAACTACTGGTACTACTGCTACTGTGTATTAGGTACATTGCTATATATAATATAATCTGGTCTGTCTATCTTTGTCTGCAAGATACTTAATTGGGCTATCCCTGGTTGGCCAGATAGAAAATTGCTGTATATAAAATTCTATAGTGTTTGGTTACTCTGCAGTTCTGTAGTTCTGTAGTGCTGTGGTTCTGCAGTTCTGTAGTTCTATAGTTCTGTAGTTCTGCAGTTCTGCAGTTCTGCAATTCTGTAGTTCTGTAATTCAATGGTTCTACAGTTTAACAGTTCTTCTAAATGGTTTAAGAAGCATTCCTAATGTAAGGGTCCAGTTCTATTCTATAACTAGAAGTAGGGGATTCTATATACAGAGAGAAATGCTTAAAGAAAAGAAAGAATAATAGAGAAATATAGTACTTAAGAAAAGGGAATTTCTATATAGAGAAAAGAATATCTATATCCTGCACTAAACTTAGTGGCACCAAGCCTCCCTTACCAATATTGGTAAGTTACCAAGCCTCCCTTACCAATATTGGTGGGTTACATACTCTTTACTAAATTTAGTGGCATTAAGCCTCCCTTACCAATATTGGTGGCATTAAGCCTTCCTTACCAATATTGGTGGCATCAGGCCTTCCTTACCAATATTGGTGCAATATTGGTGGGTTACATGCTCCTTACCAAATTTAGTGGCATTAAGCCTCCCTTACCAATATTGGTGGCATCAAGCCTTCCTCACCAATATTGGTGGCATCAAGCCTCCCTTACCAATATTGGTGCCAGCAGCTTTGCTAGCTCTGCTAAGAAGCTCTATAGAGGTTCAACCTCTTATATCCTTGTCCTGCTGCTTATAGCCTTGTTTCAGATCAATCATTTAATTTAATTTATAGAGGCTTAGGGTAAAGGCTACAGTATCTTCTTAACAGAGATTTATTTTTATGCTAACTGCACCAATTAATGCAATGTTAAACCTTGGTTGCTGCAGTGTAGTATTTGCTTTTTCGTGCACGGGGCACCCATTAACCCTGGTTAGGTTAGCACCAGGTCCTGCCAGGCCAGGCTTAAGGGACCAATCCCGGTAGTATAGCCTTGGCTACTAATTAGTTAGTGTCAATGTCTTTCTTTCCAGAGCCTACTATATTTTTGCTGCTTCTATTAAATAATTACCAATAAGGGTCCTACTTACCCTCTACAAGCTATTAATTGCTTTCTGTTTCTAAATTCTCTTGTCCTCCTGTTCTAGAAGGTAATTGCGCCTGTCAGTATTCTCTTGGTCCTTGGTCCTGGCCGCGGGCTTAGTAAAATTACAGCAAAGGATTATAATCTTGTACCCTAACCCTAATGGTGGTAACTACTTTCCTTCCTTGCTAGTATTTAACTCCTTTTTACTATTAATGTACTTGTCTGGCTAGATTATTCTCTAATTCCTTATATCTAGCTAGATGTCCTGTTTTGCCAGCCATTTCCTTCCAATAATTATATTATACTGTCCTAGGTCAAGGATAATAAATAGCTAATCTTAGATATATTACTTTACTACCTTAAGGTCCAAGCCAATAATGTATGTTGCTTGTGTTTGGCCTCTTCCATTATACCCAGTTACTCTGCATGGTGTCTTTAGCCTCTCAGTATATATACCAAATGTCTTGGTAGCTTGTATAGCAAGCTTGGTATCAATAATTAAATATATATTTGCTCCAGTATCAGTAAGGGAGAAGTTTGTCTATATACAGTATCTATTCTTTGCTATTTTATATAATGTACAAAAACTCTTGCCACCTATTAACTAACTAAGGTTAATTTCCAATAAATTAAAATTAACCTACCTATACCCTAAGGAGGAGACTTCCCTTAGGGCTCCTTGTTTTCTAACTCCTTGTACTCTAGTTTGGCAAGCTTATTGTTATTTCTCTTGTTGGGGCAGTACTTTGCTATATATCCAGGCTAACTATATTTATAGTAATTCCCTTAAATAGTATACTCCCTGCTGTAGTCTTTCTTGTTATTACTACCATTGTAATTACCAGTAGGTTTGTTGTCCTTTAAGGTAGCTTCCTTACTGTTATAGCCACAGTTACAATTATAGTTATAACTGCAGGCCTCAGCAGTATTAATTGCCTTAAGGTTATAAGCAATCTCCTTGCACTTATTTACAAAATCCTTATAGTCCTTACAGATATAGGCAGAGATAGCTTTTTTACAGAACTGCTGGTATAAGTAGTAATTTAGCTTGTACTTGTAATTGCTGGCGGAAACATTAGCATTGCAAACCAAATATTGGAACTTTGTAAGGAAAACTTTAAAATTATCTTCCTTATTAAACTAGAGTTTAGCAAAGTTATCTTTGGCTTTTTCTTTGTAGTTTAGATTACAATAGAAGTTCTGTAGGACCTTTAGAAGCTTGTTAGATATACAGACAAACAATTTATCTTTAATATCTAGATAGAAATAGATATACTTAGCAGTATTCTTTTTAAGTTAACCCTGGATATAAATCTTTTAGAGCTTATTAGTATTATAGTAATTAGTGTTTGCATGGAGTTTCCCCTTTATAAAAGAGAACCAGTTCTTAAAGTTATTCTTCTTAGAGTCTAAGAACAAGGGAGGGTCTGGAATCTTCTTAGACTTCTTGTAATATCCCCCTTTAGAGACTGAGGGAGCAGAGCTTGCCTTATATAAATACTCCTTAAGAGATATATTCTTTTCTTAAGCTTTGGCCCAGCCCTTGCAGTAATCTTCTGCCTTAGTCTCCTTTGCAGTAAGTTACTTCTTAACCTTATTAAGGTTATTAAGCCAGTGGTCTATATTCTCTCTTAAGAGGTTAAACAATGCCTCTATATTATTTGCAGCCTGTTTAATAAAATTATCCTTGTTAATAATATAGACCCTATCCCTGTTGCTGGTAGGAACCTTAAAGAAGGACATACATTGCTTACCCCCCTGGGCATTGGTAACCTTTACTATAATAAGAAGTTATTTTGGATAATGCTTGCAGTCTATTAATTAAGTACAGAGCTTGTTAACAGATTTTAATGCATTATAAAGGTAAGAATTAAGGAAAATACACCTACTTTTAGATCTGGACAGAAAAGACAGTATCTAGTTATTCCCCAGTCCTTTTTTAATGCATAGATAATGGGATAAACCTCTGTTTATATTATAAACAGTAAATATAAGTAGAGCTTATCCTATTTATGCCTAGCTAACAAGAAACAGAGGTTAAGAAGAGAAAGAAAAAAGGTTAGATTAGGCCCAATAGCTTATTTATATATCTCTACACTGGAACCCAGAAGAACCCCCTCTAACAGATATTGGCAAGAGCAGCCCTTTGTTGCAAATATTGGTGCCAATATTGGTAAGGGCAGCCTGATCTGTACAGAACCCAGAAGAACCCCCTCTGACAGATATTGGTAAGAGCAGCCCTCTGCTGCAAATATTTATAAAGGCAGCCTGATCCGTAACATTCTTGCCAGTATTTACCAGTAATACTTTAATAGGCATTATTATTCTATTAGTAATTAGTTACTTGTTATAAAACTTAAGTTATATATTATTATATTTTACAGGTATATCCTAATTATAATAAAACAAGGCATTAGCAACTGTATTCTTGTTGCCTGGCCAGAAAGTCAATATAAAATTAAACTTACTAAGGAGCTCTAACCAATATATCTATTGCTCTATTAAGTACTAAAAGGTTATAAAGTATTCTAAGTTCTTGTAGTTAGTAATAATATAGAACTTAGTAACAGAATACAATTCTAAATTCTACTTCTCCAGGCAGTAAACTACAGTAAGGAGCTCTTTATTATAGATTTTATAGTTATATTCTGCAGGAGAACTCTTCTTGGAGAAGAATATATATAGATAGAGAAATCTATTATTACTATATTATATAAGGGCCCTGCCCACTATATATCTAGACAAGTCAGTCTTAACTACAGTATTCCAGTTAGAATTAAACTAAGCTAGAAGAGATCTAGTAATAAATATTCTTTTTAATTTCTTAAATGCCCCTGCTGTATTTTATATCTACTTAAATTTGGTGTCCTTCTTTGTAAGTTCTGTAAGTAGTGCTACAATCTATAAGAATCCTTATATAAAACACTAGTAGAAATTTATAAACCTAATAAATCTATAGATACCTTTAACTGTCCTTGGTGCCTTCTACTCCTAAATAGCCTTAACCTTGGCTAGATCTATCTAAATTCCCTTGCCTACCTTAATTAGGAATCCCAAGTATTTAGTAGTTATTGTCTTAAATTTATATTTATTAATTTTAACTTTAAGGCCTGCCTTACAGAGTCTTTAAAGTACCCTCTTTATATATTTATAGTATTCCATTAATAACCCCTCCGAAAATATAAGTATATTATTAATGTAGGCTAATGCAAAATTGTCCAAGAAGTTCTATAATACCCAGTTAATATAGTATTGGAAGGTACTTAGTGCATTGGCCAGTCCAAATAGTATAACTAACTACTTAAATAAACTATACTGTATATAAAAGGCAGTCTTCTATTTATTACCCTTAGCAATCTAGATCTAATAGAATGCCTGTACAATATCTAACTTAGTAAACCAATATACTTACCCAATACATTGCAAGGTTTTATTAATTAAAGGTAACAGGTATTGGTTCTTCTTGGTAATTCAGTTTAGTCCCTAGTAGTTAATATAGAATTAGAGGCCACCACCTAGTTTCTTTGCAAAAAGTACTGGGGTAGTAGCAGCTAACCTACTAACCTAAATAAATTCTTTCTTAAGTAACCTAGTTAGTATCTTTTATAGCACTAATAGCTCTTCTTAGAATATACTATAGAGAGGGCCCTAAGGGGCCTTAATAGTATTTCCTTTTTTATCCTTATTAAACAGATTAATCTTTATATTAATATCTAACCCTTAGTGGATAGGGGTACAATTAGCAGCCTTAATATTAAAGATATCCAAGAACTAGTAGTAATAAAAGGGTAAAACCTTCCTTAGATCTATTAGCTTCTTTATATTAAGTTTCCTTAGTGCCTTATTAATATTAGCTATACTGGCAGTAAAAATCTTAGCTTGGTACCCTTGGTTCCTTATTCTCTGTATAATATAATTAAACTTAGTAGCAGAGATCTTAAGCAGGTTATTATATATCTTTTTGTAATTACCTTTGTAGACTATAACTCTATGGTCTAAGAATTCTAGCTTTAAGCTATCTCCTTCTAGGTCTATATAGATACAAGAGTATATTAACTATAGCTTCCCTAGAATTATATTGTAGCCTGCAGTACTGTCTACTATATATCCAAAAATTTTCTAATAAATTCCTTCTATATTTATTAAGAAGGTAGCTATCTCTATAATCTATTTTTCTATTAGTCTATCTATACCTTATAGCTTACAAGGCTTTATTAAAAAGTATAGAAGATAACTAGAGTTAGTAAACTTCTTAGATACAGTACAGAAAACTCTATATCTATTGTCTATAAGTATCTTAGCTAAATAATAGTTATTTACTATATTAGAGATAAGGAAAGGTAGTATATCTATCTTTTTTTTAAAGTTCTGCTAATTCTCTATTATTCTCCTTAATAGCTTTTACCAGTATCTTAAAGTAGAAGCTACTTTTTTCCCTGGTCCTCCAGAGCAGGTTCTTTGTTGTCCAGTAATGGAGAAATATCTATAGCATTAATGTAAGTAGGCAGTAGGCACCGGGCAGGGAGGTAGAGGCAGTTAGGCTTAATATAGCCTAATACTCTATAATAGAAACAAAGGTAGCTTTTCCTCCAATATTTAATCTCTGCCTTATCTACCTATCTTGTATACTGGTTTAATTTCTGTGCTCCAGTAGCACCATTGCACCTTTGTACTCTAATAGTACTAATGTCTATAGGGTCTCTGGCAGGGAGGCTTAGGGGTATAAGTAACAGGGATTAAGAACTATAGTTATTATTCTAGTTATAATAGTTCTAGAAATTACAGCATTGGTTTAATTTCTCTATATTATTGGTAACTTCCTTAATCTGCTGCTTATACTGGTTATAGGTAAAGAACTATAAATTATAGCCAATTATCTTCTTCTGTAGCTTATTACTAAGTATAGATTTTAGGTATCCTTTCTTAATATTGTTACTAAATATATAACTGCTGGCTTCTATAAGGAGGTAATTTACCTTATTAGTAAGTTTAGTAAAAGTTCCATAGCCCTACTTAATATAATTAAGCTTATTAAGGGCCTTCTGCTAACAAGCAGAGTTAGTAAATATATTATCTAATACAGTAAAAAACTTCTCTAAGGTAAAGTTAGGGATACTACTTATAACCTTAATCTATAGAAAAATAACAGTAGCTACCTTATTCTTTAAGTAACTAAACTCTATATATACCTATACTGCTTTGTCTTCCATTGTAGCTCTATCTAAGTTAAGTTTGGACTTTAACTTAAACTAGAACTAAGGATAGAGGGCCTTATCCTTATTATTATATAAAAATATCTAAGTATATTTCTAATACTGTTCTCTATTCTTATGTATAGCAAGTACTTGTATAATCTATATAGCCCACTTAGGGATATCTTCCTGGGGGTTTGGTATAGAAAAAGTATAGTTTGTACCTTCTAGCTACTACTCTACTAAGGCTATACTGCTTTGCTAAGGCAGCAGTAGCTACTGTAGAAACTACTAGTACTGCTGCTACTGTATATTAGGTACATTGCTATATATAATATAGTCTAGTCTGTCTATCTTTGTCTGCAAGATACTTAATTAGGCTATCCCTGGTTAGCCAGATAAAAAATTGCTGTATATAAAATTCTGTAGTATTTAGCTACTCTGTAGTTCTATAGTTCTGTAGTTCTATGGTTCTGCAGTTCTGCAGTTCTGCAATTCAATGGTTCTGCAGTTTAATAGTTCTTCTAAATGGTTTAAGAAGCATTCCTAATATAAGGGTCCAATTCTATTCTATAACTAAAAGTAGGGGATTCTATGTACAGAGAGAAATGCTTAAAGGAGAGAAGGAATAATAGAGAAATATAGTACTTAAAAAAAGGGGATTCCTATATAGAGAAAAGAATATCTATACCCTGCACTAAACTTAGTGGCACCAAGCCTTCCTTACCAATATTGGTGGCACCAAGCCTTCCTTACCAATATTGGTGGGTTATATACTTCTTACCAAACTTAGTTATATACTCCTTACCAAACTTGCCTCCCTTACCAATATTGGTGGCATTAAGCCTTCCTTACTAATATTGGTGCCAGTAGCTTCTATACTCCTTACCAAACTTAGTTACATGCTCCTTGCCAAACTTGCCTCCCTTACCAATATTGGTGGCATTAAGCCTCCCTCACCAATATTGGTGGTGTTAAGCCTCCCTCACCAATATTGGTGCTGGCAGCTTCGCCAGCTCCACTAAAAAGCTCTATAGAGGTTCAACCTCTTACAAAATCCACCCACTATAGAAAATATAGTTTTAGTGTAAGTTAAAACTAACCTAAAGAGAACAGAAAAGAAAAACCCCTTTCTCTACCTAGTAGTGCAAGAAGTAATATATATATATATTATTAGGTTTATATTTTTTAAGGTATAGAGGTACAAGGATTTTATTATTTTATTGTAGAGTATTATTATATAATTTCTTTTACAAGAGGTTTAGAGTTAATATTACTAAAGAAAAATTTTATAGAACACTATATTATTAAGTTTAAGTTTTACTATAACCAGGGAAAACCTAGTTAGAAAGAAAACCCCTACTATAGAAAGTAAAAATAGTAGAGGAGAATCTACTCCTTTATCTACAATATAGTTTACTGGATACTAGAGACTAATAGTACCAATACTCTATTCTAGAATAAGTAGTACTCCTTACTTTAGAGGAGAAAATATAATAGTATTTCTTTATATATAGAAAGGGCTCTGCAAGGACTATTTTATTTAGAAGAAGGATAGCTTTAAACACCTACTAGAATACTATACTCTATTAATTAGTAATATAGTTTATAGATTTTTAGGCTTTAAAATTTAAAACTAGAGCCAGTTCTATAATACCCTTAGAAAAAAATACAAGGCCTATAATATTAAGTAGAAGATTTACACTAGGCAGCACCTAAAGGTAATCTATAGAGTATAGAGACCCTGGGATAAAAACCTAGTTAAGTTTATTTAGAAGTTTAAGGCTGTCTTAGACAAGATTATAGAGAAAGAATACTTAGATTTATATACTAGAACCACCTTATTTCTCTATACTATTCTAGAAGAACTAGAATATAGAATCTTAAATATACTTAATATAGATCTAGAAGACCTAGATAAACTCCAGTAAAGTTCTATTCTATAGAAAGTAAAGTTAATTCTTAAGACTAGAGAAAGAATAAACAGGTTCTATAGATTAGTAGAATTAATAAAGAAGGCCAGGCAAGCTATAGTAGAATTTAATAGACTAAATAAACCACCAGTACACTAAACTATTCCTTTATTAATATTGTAGAACAAGTACAGAGACCCTGCCAAGAGAACAAGAGAAAAGAGAAAGAGTAGAAGTAAACTAAAAGGTATTCTACTAGTTTTTTAAGTAACTATAGTAAACAAGGAGAATTCCTCTAAAGTTAAAAAAAAGCTTAATAAAGTAGTAAAAGAACTAGAAGTATTATTAATACCTTTTAGGGTATTATAGATACAAAACAATGTTTATAACCAAGGATATATTTAGTAAGTTCTATAGATACCTAACCCCTAGTAGCTATCTCTTTCCAACTGTTAAGCTTTTGTTGGTATGCTGCAGGAACTATATAACTACTGTAACAAAACTAAATATAAGTAAAGAATATATAACTACTTATTAAAGTATAAAAGGCTTGGATATATCCACTGGAATAGAAGTATAAGATAACTTAAGTTTAGTTATTAGGGATAAGGAGGGGATCCAATCCCTATAAAGTTTTAAATAAATATCCCCAAAAAGAAAGTAGTTATTAAATAGTACTAAAGAGTAGTAAGTATACTATTAATAAGTTAAGGTACACCAGTGCCCCTGCCTGCTACTTCTTTCTAAAACACCTAAAATTAGATAAATATAAGGAGCTTTTAAGTGGGATTTAAGTCTATCTCTAAAGTAGAAGAAATTAGTTCCAAGGAGAGCAGTATAGAGAACAAGTATAATAAAGATAAAGAACCTTAGAAGATAACAACTAGTTCTATATAAATATAATATATATTAGTAAGCCAAAAGAAAAAAAAAGCCTAAAGAATACTACTTATCTATCTATAAAGATATAGTATAAAGAATTATATATAGAACCCTTTATTAAAAAGATAGGCAATAATAAAGATAAGGAAGCCAAGGAACCACTAAAGAAAGAAATATTAAAGAGTGTTTCTATTAAAGATATTATAATAGTGAATAGACCTAAAGAACATTAACCAAGAAAATAGTTACCCAAGAAACTAGCATTAATAATTAAAGATAGTATCAATGTTTATAATATTCTAGAGATAATTTTAAAGCAAGAGGTTTAAGGAATTATAATTAGTTAGCTTCTAGAAATATTATTAAAGTTATACAAGATGGTCTTTTCCACCACCCCTAGTGTAGAAGGCCTGGGTAAACCATTAAAGACTAGGGTTAACTATATTTAATAAAACAAGACTTCTTTGCTGGTTTTAAAAAGTATTGTTAAGAAAGAAAGATAGATAATTTACACCACCAATACTCTTAAGGTTTAGGTTTAAATAGATTAATTTAATATAGATATTATCTTGGATACAGGTTTAGAGATTAATATTATTAGAAGAAATATTACTTAGCACCTTAAATTATCTATTATAATAGAAATTAACCTCTAGATAGTTACTTAGAATAGTGTAGTGGTTAACTATATAGAGTTTTGCAACAAAGTTTCTATATAAATTAGGGATCTAGTTATATACTGCCCCCTAATTATTGTTAACAGTGGGGATACCAGTATTCTACTTAGAAGACCCTGGCAGGACACTGCTTAGTGGAGGTACTCTATTAATAACAATAGTAATATTACTAGCTATATCTTCTTAGAAGATAGAACACAGGTCCTTAAGTTTCTATATTTCTATACTAGTAGAGAGACAAGGAGAGGAGGAAATTTAATAAAGATCTACTTCCCTGCTTTAAATAAGTAGGTAAACCTCCAACCCCAAGGGTGTTTACTGCAAGAATATATAGGGAAGATAGAATAATAGCAAAAAAAAAGAAGGTAAGGTTTATAGATAAAAAAAAGGTCCAGGGTTAGAAAAAAGACAAGCCAATAGAGTATTTATCTAGGTTGGTAAAATACTATACAAGGAGAAAGAAGATATTAAAAGGGGTAAGAAAAATAGCTAAACTTATAATAATAATAATATAATAATAATAATAAATTAGTACACCCTAAGCCTTAAGGGCCATTGGGAACTGCTAGACTAGTATATACATGCTTTATTGAGCCTGCTTTCTCAACATCAAGCCTACCCAGTATTCCTGTGCAGTTAGGAATTGACAGTTCTTCAAAACAAAACAAATAGAGCAACAAGAGCCAAATAACATAAAGAGATACAAAAGGTTATACAAAACAAACAAAATAAAACCAATAAAGAGAGTAGATAGTACAGGGCTTTTCAGTATACAATAAAAGAAAACTATTGCCTATTTTGGCTATACAAAGAGAAGAAAAGAGAGATATAGTACAAATATAGATAATAATAAAATAGAAAAGAAAGAGATAGAGAAATAGAAAAGGGTAATATAAAAGTAGCAGAAATAGTACAATAAAGAAAATAGAATAAAGAAAATAAAATAAAAGCAATATAAGCAAGTAGACTGCCTTCTATATTCTATAGAACAAAGAATTTGCTAAATAGAACTGTGGCAGGATTCTCTGTTGGAGCCACCACCTAGTTAGGTGGTTAATTCCCTTTGCACTTCCCAAGAGCCTTTTAAAATCTATAGAGCCTGTTTGAGCTATTAAGGCTTCCCTTTCAAGAGCATACTTCTCACAGTATATAGTAATATGGACTGGAGTCTCTTAACCTCTTCCACAAGAGCATAGAGGGCTATTATAGCCAGGAACCCCTTATTTATAGAGAAAAGCAGCTAGACCAATCTTTCTAGTTCTAAGCTATATAGCTAGAGAGCACTGAGCTTTCTGAAGACCTCTATAGAGGTTTAGAGGTCTAGAATCTGGAGTTAAGTAGTAGTGGTTAATTCTAAGGTCCAGTTCCCTAGTAATTCCACTCTATTTCTTTCTCCAGAGAGCTAGTATTGCCTCCCTAGCCTGTGCCTTACTAGAGAACTTATTGCTCTGGTTTAAACCTTTGCCTAACCAAGAATTCCACCAATTCTCTGTAGTCTCTTCTGGATGCCTAATCTTTCTATTAAGCTGGTTCCAGTTTTGGTGGTTTCTTGGTTCTTGAAGCTTTGTCTGAATTTTAAGGTATTTCTCTTTAATAAGGTTCTTAATCCTTGAGCCTGCTGTTTTCCTTCTATAAAGGGCCACCTGGGCATCCAAAACTAGGTTTAGGGGGGCAATTCCAGTGCCTGTTTCCAATGCATGGATTAAAGTAGCTCTAAAACCTCCACTAACTATCCTTAGAGCATTGTTTTGGAAGGTCTCTAGCTTTTTAGCTATTCCTTTGGATTTTCCGTCCAGGGTAGGTGTATGCCAGGCTATAGAGGCATAGGTAATTGCTGGTAGAACCACTGTTTTATATAGTAGTCTACCTTCCTCCAATGGAATACCCCAGGTAGAGCCAGTTAACCTAGCCAATGCATTGGTTTGGGTGGCTAATTTCTTCTCTATTGCTTTGTAGTGTTGTGACCAATTTAGCCTAGAGTCCAGAAATAGACCAAGAATTCTAAGACTCTCTTGTAGTTGAATAGTTATATTGGATCCCTCCAAAACTAGTGGTTTTCCAAGGTTAAACCTTCTAGTATTTCTTGAAAAATGCATTAGAGAGTACTTCTCAGGGGCAAACCTAGCTCTATATCTCTTTGCCCAGGCAATACACCTTCCATGGACCCTATTTAAGGCTCTAGTGGTCTGTTCAGTAGACTTTCCATAGGCTATAATGTTTATATCATTACTGAAGCCTATGCTTAATACTTTCTGGTGCTCTGGATTGCATAGATTCACCAATTTAGCATTGTAGAAGAGAAATAGAATTGCAGATATACAAGATCCTTGGGGGGTTCCAGCAGAAATATTAAATATCTTGGAAGGTTTATTTTTAAACCAGAGAATAGAGGCTCTATCCTGTATAAAGCTTCTAACCCAGCCTACTAAAGATTCTGGAATACCCTTTTTCTTTAGTATATAGACCAGCCTTTCTGGAATAACATGGTCAAAGGCTCCAGTCATATCCAGGGAAAGAATAGAGGCTATACCTCTCTCCAATGGGTCTCCCTGCCATACAGTTCTAATTGCACCCAGTAGTAGGTCCAAAGCATGGGTGGTTGAATGGCCCTTTCTAGCTCCAAATTGGGTGGCAGGAAGAAGACTATATTTCTTAGCTATATTCTGGAGCCTTCTAGCTGTAACTCCTTCTATAACCTTTCCCAGGGTATTTAGAAGTACTACAGGCCTCCATGCTTTGGCTATAGAGTAGTCTGGCCTTCCAGGTTTTCTTAAAACTACTGTTTTAGCAGTTTTAAAGATCTTTGGATAGTATTGCCAATTCCAACATCCCTCTATAAGGATTTGCATTGGTTTATAGAGGGGAGGTCCCAAGGCTTTTAAAAATCCATTAGGAATACTATCCAGGCCAGGGGCTTTCCAGGAGGCTGTTGCCTTTATAAATTGGCCAATCTCTTTCTCTGTAGGGGGCTCTAGGTCTTCTAGAGTAGCTGGAAAGCTAGTATCCTCCTCTATATCTTCTAAGTCTGCTTCTGGAAGCTGGGGAAAGAATTGAGTTGCAAATTCCTGAGATTTTTGCTGGTGTATAGTGGCTAAACCTCCATTATTGGCTTTTAGGGAGGGAACTAAGGGTAGTTCTATAGATAAGTGGCTTTTTAACCTTCCCCACCTTGCTAGTTTCCACAAAACTGCTCTATTTTCCCTAAGCCTGTGGGTAAATTGTCTAAATTGGAACCTTTTAGACTCTTTAATAGCTTTTTTCTTGGCTTTGGTAGCTTGTTTAACTAGGTCTGGATGGGCAGCCCTTGCTCTAAGACTTCTCTCCTCCTGAATTAGGCCAGCAATCTCTTGATTCCACCAGGGAGCAGCTTTTTGGCTTGGTTTGGAGTTTTCTCTTGTTTTTGGAACAGTAATCTTAGCAATACTAAGGATTTTTTGCTATAAATAGAAGGCATACTGCTCTACCTCTTCCCTGCTATTTAGGCTATTTGGAAACCAGAGATCTTGGGCTAGATTTTGGACTTCTTCTTGATTGGCATCCTTCTATTTGTACCTTCTTTGATTTGGCTGGTCTAGCACTGTTTCTAGGTTAAAATCCAATACTATAAGCATGTGGTCAGATCCATGTTGAAGATTCCCAGGGGTAGATATAGAAATAAGCTTGTTTGCTATATCTATAGAGCCAAAAGAGAGATCAATGGTTGTCTTAGAAGGGTGCCTAATCCATGTAGGCATTTTAGAGGGGGTAAGTAGCTCTAGGCCTAGACTAGCTGTAATTTCCAATAGATCTTTTGCCATTTTATGGGTTTCAGTAGATTCCATAGCATTCCAAAGAGAATAGTGAAGATTAAAGTCCCCCAGCAGAATATTAGAGCTAGTACTTAGTTCCAATTCTTGAAGCTTATAGATAGGGGATAGCCTATCTATAGTACTATATGCTCCTGGGGGTGGTAAATATATATTTATAACCTTAATCTCCTTTTCTTCTTCCAAAATTGTAAGAATTGCAATGTTTGGACATGGAAAGTCTACTGACCAGGTTCCAGGCTTGCATAGAGAGGTATTCAGTAGGAAGCAGGTATTTGTATAGAATTTGTCTGGATATAAGGGTAACCACTGGGTACTAGACCTTTCTATAGTCTGAAATAGTCTAGTATCCTTCCAGGGTTCCTGAATAGCTATAAAGTAGAAACTAAATAGCTGTGGATCCCCTATTATTCCAAGCATAATGTCCTTGCTTAGGTGGGTGTTATATTGAGCTACCCTTATTGAGAATTAGCAGGATTTTGGCTTGTCTCTGGAGTTTCTTCTGTAGTATCCATTTCACCTGCTAATTCTGCCTGGTTCTGAGATTTAGCCTGATTCTGAGATTCAGCCTGAAAAAGTGCCTCTATTCTTGAATGGGAATTTGCAGCAGTTCTCTAAGCAATTTCTAGGCCTAAAGGCCTTCCTCTCTTTTTAGTAGCTTGGGTAGGAGGTTCTAGCCTAGTTCTTTTGCTAGGTTGGAACTGGGAGGCTTTAAAGGGTGTTGGTTCCCCTAATTGGATTGGAAGCTTATTTTCCTGCCTGCTAGCAAAGAATTTAGGCTTATTCTCCTTGGCTAAAGCTATTCTCTCTGTTTCAACCTTGTGCTTAGGGCATTGCATGTCTCCAGAAGTATGTTTTCCTTGGCAGTTAGAGCACTTAGCTCTAGAGAGGTCTCCCTTTAGGGGGCAATGTTCAAACCTATGGTCTCCCTTGGAGCAGAAACCACATTTGGAGGCCTTAGTACAGTATCTAGCTTGGTGGCTATATCCCTGGCATTGATAGCACCTAGAAACCAGGCATGTAGAGTTAAATAGCTCTACAGTTTTAAGCTTATTCTTAATAACTAGCCCATTGTTAATTAGGTAGTTAGCTTGCTCAGGGGTTTGGAGATCTAGAAGCATAGAGCCAGATCTCTTAGTATTCTTTAGAGTGGCTCTTCTCCAGTGAAATTGCTAAATTCTAAGAAACCCTTCAAGATTAGGGTTATACTTTAGAATATTGGCTTTTCTAATTTCTTGCTGGTCCTGTTTAAAGGCTTCTTTGCGTACTCCATGCACTAGAACTGTATACCTTCTAGTATAGACCTTGTTTTCCTCCTGCTTGCCAAAGGTATTAAGCTATACCTTGTTTGCTTCAGCTCTATCCTTGGTAGCTGCATTCTTAGCCACTAGAATAATCTTAGAGCTAGCTAGTCTTCTAGCTCCTAAGAAAAGTCCAATTCCATGCTTTTTGGTAGTTTTATTGATCTTTGCAAGGGCTGTGGCATGTAGAATAGTAGCTAGAAGTTCAGCTAGGGCTAGGCTTCTAATCTTTAGCTCTCTAAGCTACTGGGGGGTTGGAAGCTTTTCCTTTGGAGGGATTCCAGTTTTTGCTATACTAGCATAGCTAGGGAGGCTCTGGGGGGTAGAGATTGGAGGTTGGGGGGGTGGAGGTTGCTCTAATATTGTCTTTAGAGCCTCCAGGCCAAATTGGCCTAATCCTGCTTGAAGCTTGGTAACCCCATTATGGTTGGGGCCTAGGTCTTGAAGAACTAAGTTAATTCCTTCTTGCATTATTGTAATAGCTTGACTAAGGTTCTTTCTTTTTTGAGCTAAAGTTCCAGCTTTTGGGTTCACTGGCTTTGCTCCAATTCTCTGGGGACTCTTCCCTAAGCTTTGGAAGCTGCCTGTGTTCAATGGAGTAGGCATTGTAGCTAGAAATACTATATTTACTAGCTGGGGAAAGGATTCTGTCTGCAGTAGTACTAACTTTTTACTTAGAAGTAGTAAACTAAGGTGTATTGCCTTGTAAGCTTACTACACTTCACTAGTTTTTAGAGAGAACTAGTAAACTAAATGCTTTTTTAAGAAAAAAGCAGAAAACTTTACAAAGGGGAAGGAATAGTATATACAAAAGGGGAAAAGATTCCTAGAATCAAGCTCTAAGAGCTATTCTAGCAGTAATTTATTCTGGAGGGGAATTACCAATCCCAGAAGCTTCTTTAGAGGGGAAACTTCAAAAACCAACTAGAAATATCTAAATCTAAAGCTACTGTACCAGTGGCTATACCACCGAGGCACTAGTAGAGACAGAAATAGGTGTATAACTAGTAAAAGTAAAGTAGTAGTTAAAGGAAAAGGGGTAGTGCTAACACCTCTGTTTTTGGTCTAGAAAAGCAGAGAAAAACCTTAATCTAGCTAAAGTTCTAGGACTAAAGCCAGCAAAAAAGGACTAAACAAAGAAAAAGGTCTCCCTAAGGAATAAAGCTAGTTCTTAACTAATACTGGGCTAAACCAGGTCTACTAGTAGAACTAGACTAGTTTTAGTAAGTTAAAACTAGTAAAAGGTGGGGCATTCTATTTTATAGACCCAAAATATCCAAACTGGGTAATAGTTTTTGCAGAGAACTATTAAACTAAGCAGTCTTGTTTAAGCCTGTGATCGCGGGAACAGGACTAAGGCCAATACAAACTGTAGTAAAGCCTTTTGGGTATAGTAAGGAAAGTAGAAAAGATTGATAGAGAGGTTAGTAGAAAGGTTGGTTGCTGGAGCAATAAAAGGGGGGTACCGCTCCTGCAGTTTGCATGGTGTTTGTAGTGTATGGCGCCGAAAAGGTACTTGGCGTGAATGTCTGGGAACACCAGAAATGCTGGTTTAGGGTGAAAATTTTTCGTTCGCGAATTGTGAAGGCAATATCGGTCGCACAGTCTTGAAATTTGGATATATTGTTTGGCTAGTATAGGTGTATGCTGTATCCAATTTCCAGAAGATTTGGACTAATATTGGTGGTGTGGTGGAGGGAAATGTCCCTCTTCTGTTGATGGATCAGTGAAATCACCTTTTCATCAACAGCACCCCCAATACAGGGCCAATTGGCCTAAAATTTGGATGGTAGCCTTTGTAAGAGACAGGCTTTCGATTGAACCTATTTTTGACGTAAAATTCCAAGAATTAACTGAGTTCGGATTCCGGCGTGTTAGCTAAACTTATAAAAAAGATACTATTCTAGAATAGAGAAAAAGTATAAAGAAAGAAAGACTATATTCTTCTAAAGTTTATTAAAGGCTATCCCTATATAAAAGCTTCTAGGTTGGTTAAATACTATATATTAAGATATACCTAGCTTATAGAATACAAGAAGATAAGGGCAGAAAAGTACACCCTTAAGTATAGTAAAACTAGAGTTATAATAATATACAAGGGAAAAGGGTAGAAGATCCACCTAGTTAACCTAGAAGTATTAGATAGTTCTATACCCAGTGGTTTTAAGGATTAGAAGAAGAGATATCTTAAGAAATATTATTTATTGTATTAGTAACCTAGAATAGAACTACCCTTTATAAAATATTTTTGCCTAAAGATCTTTTAGTTTCCCCTATTTACTTATATAATAGAAGAGAAAGAGAGCTAGATAATTATTAGAGATTTTTTAACTATAGAGAAAAAAGTTATATTAAAAATAGTATTTCTTTTACAGAACAGTGCCCTTGTATAGTTATTTAACAAGGTTAAAAGAATACAGCCTAAAGTTATACCTTCTATAAGGATATAAATAATTAAGTACAAGGTATAGTATATAGCAGGGTTTTAAGTCCCTAAAGTACTAAAGCCAACTATTACTAAAATCTTCCAAGATAGAATTTATAATAGAATCTTTAAGCAGTGTTATAGACTATACCAAAATCTATAGTTTCTAGTCCCTAAGAAAGACTTGGGCCATTAATTTATTAATATAGTACAGTATATAAATAAAGTTACTATTAGGAATACTAATATACCTTCCAATACTAATAAATTTACTAAAGAGTTTAGTGGCCTTACTATCTATTCCTTAATTAATATCTTCTCTGGCTACAACTAGTTAACACTAAACAAGAGAGACTATAATATAATAGTAGTAATAACTTCTTTAGGGCTTCTCCAACAAACTATAGTATTGTAGGGAGCAGTAAATTCCATTGCTTAGTTTATATAGGCTATAATAAAAATTCTATAGAGGGTTACACTATTAGCTTGTTAAGTCTTTATAGATAATATTAAAGTTAAAGGGCCAAAGATAACTTACAATAATAAAGAGGCCTTTCCTGGAATCCAGTGTTTTATCTTTAAGTATATTAAAAACCTTAACAAAACTCTATATTTTTTAAAAATTACTAGTTATATAATTTTGGCTGTTAAGTTCTAATTTCTTGTTCCTAGGGTAAAAGTAGTAGAATGGGTTTATAGCTTTAAAGGGCAATGGCCCACAGAAACTAAAGTTACAAAAATAGTAAACTAGAAGACACTAATAGATATATAAAGTATACAAGGATTTCTAGACACTTGTAGATACTTTAGATTATATATTAAACAGTACTTTTAGTACACCAACCCACTATTTTAGCTTCTCTAAAAGAATACCAAGTTTCTATAGACTAATAAAAGAGACAATACTTTTAATAAGCTTAAAAAGATTCTAAGTTTATTCCCTATAGTTCTTTCTTTAGACTATTCTATTAAGCCACTAGTAATTATTATAGTGGTTAATACCAGCAAGACAGGATAGGGTGCAGTTCTAATATAGATCTAGAGAGAAAGGAGACACCCTATCTAGTTTAAGTTAGAAGTATAGTTAAAAACTAAGTTAGAGTATAACACTAGAAAAAGAAAGTATTATACTATTTTTAAAGCACTAAAGAAGTTTTAGTACTGGCTGTACAGTATATACTTTACCTTAGAAATTAATGCCAGGATACTTATTATATAATTAAACAGAACAGCCATGGATTTACCTAGAGCACTGGTAACACAATAGTTAGCATGGATCTATATATTTAATTTCTATATTAAGTATATCCCCGGTTTAAAATACACTGCTGTAGATAGATTATTATAAAGAGACTCTACTAACAAAGAGCTTAAGAAAAAAGCTAGAGAATAAAATATTAATAAATTTATTTCTATTTATATAGAGAGTTTAGTTACTTGAGTTTACAGTAGATAAAGGCACAGGGAAGACAATAATAATAAAGAGCCTATTAGAGTATTAAATCTATTATATACTAAAAAATATAAGTAAATTACTTATTACCTAATAACTTTAAAATACCCTAAAGAAATAATATTCTCTAAGTTTTTTTAGTTTTATAAAAAAGCTATTAAGTACTATATAGAAGGAGAGTATTTATTTTAGTATATCTAGAAAAATATACTGTTGTAGTGTATAATAGATAGAGAGGCTAAACAAAAAAAAATTATTATTGCTCTCTATAATAAATATAGGTATTAAGGATAAAAAGGAACCTACTACTTTATTAAAAAAAGATACTAGTGGAAAGAACTATACCAAAACTACTGGAAATATACTTCTAAGTACTATAAATATTAAGTATAGTCTTTTAATAGTTCTAAAGAACCCTTGTACCCAACTTAGATATTAATAATCTAGACCTAGATTAGTATTAATATTATATATATATTTTCTAACAAGGGTAAAAATTTTCTAGTACTTGCTTAAAATAACCTTAGTAACTAGCTAGAAGGTAGAGCTCTCTAAAGAGTAAATTCTAGTTTAGTAGTATAGTTTTTATATAAAAATATAATCTATTATTATAGCTGCCTACTCTAGTTTACCATTAATAGTAGACCTAAAAATAAAAGCATTAGCAAAGAGCTAGCAAGGTAATACAAAATTTAATAGATAAAAATTTCCCTATATAATTTATAAGTAAATAGAGGTATTAAGGTAAATTATTAGTATATTAAGGATAGTCTTTTAAAGTACACCAGTAGCAAGAAAAAGGGCTAGGTAAAAGTATTGCCCTCTATTCTTTTTATAGCTAGAAATACTACTTTAAACAGCACCAGTATAACTCCCTATTGTATAAATTATAGACAAGAAGCCACACTGCCTATAGAACTTAAAATACCAATATAGAAAACATTAAACTAGGACTCTATAAGGATAATAGCTAATTTACTAGCTATATAAGCTTAACAGCTAGAAAGAAGAGATAAGGACTTAACTAAGGCTATATATTACCTTAATAGAATATAAAGGCAAAATAGAGACTATTTTAATAATATATATAATATTTATAGAGAATTACTTAATATAGAAGACCTGGTGGTCCTTAAGAATACAAAACTTATATAAAATATATCTAGTATAAAGAAATTAGCCTTCCAGTAGCTTGGGCTATATAGAATTTATACAGCAAACCAGGATAAAGGGTATTTTAAGCTTAAGGAACTAAATAGTACTTAATTACAGGGTTTAGTTACAGGTGGTAAGTTAAAGAAGTATAGGTTAAAGACTCCTCCAGTAGAGGGAGAAGTAGGTAGACTAGATAAGGGTTCTAATTAGAACACCAGTATAGAAAAAGAAGAAAGACAGCTAGATAGAGCTAAAAAAGACATAACAAGCTCTAATAAAGAAAAAGAGAGGGACAAGGTTAAATATAAAGAAAGCAGCAGTAAAGGTAGACAAGGGGCCAATAGCCAGGCCCCTGTTATTAAAGAAGAGTTACTAGTAGTTAGAGAAAAGAGTAAAGGAGAAAAGAATAAAAAAAACTCTAACAAAGAAGAGAATAAATATAATAAAGAAAAAAAAAGTATTAATAAAGAGATAGAAAAAAATAGAAAGAGAAAAATTCTAAAAGAAAGAAACTTTATAGTTATTATACCCTAATAATATTTAAATACAAAGAAAAAAAGTAGTTTGGAACTATAAAGAAATATTTTCTATTATTTAAATTTATTTATTCTATCTATATAAGTTTTCTTTTATCTATTTTTTTAAAATTTTTTATCTTTATTTTAAAACCTAAAAGCCTTTGTAAGTACTCTATATTTAAGTTTATTAATATTAAGTTCCTCTATTTTATATATATTGTAGTTAATTAATTGAATCTTGCAAGCAACTTTAGAAGCCTACTATAGTATTTTAGAGGTATAAAGAGTTATAATTTAATATTCTGCAAGGTAATAAAGCCTCTGTAACTCTTTCTAAAATATTACTAATTTACTATTAGATATATTGTCTAGATTAGAAAAACTCTTAAAAAAGTAATAATTATTAATATAGACTTCTTTCTCTATTAGAATAGTAGAAAAGTTAGGGACAAAGAAGGCTTTGGAGATATAGCTAGGGTTAATAGAAAAGTAAAAGGAAATAGAAGGAACTATAACTATATAGATAGAAAATATCTATTAGTTATTGGTGTAGTAGAAATAACTAAATAGAAACTTACCTAGAGAGCACCTATCCTTAATACCCTTTAAAAGATACAAAGTATATATAGAGGGTATATTGTTATTTAAAAGTTCTAGAGAAGCAATAACATAGCAAGAGAAAACTCTATCTCCAAGACAACAGTAATTATATAGCTTAATAACAGGCCTATAAGTCTGTATAATAGCTACAAGGACATTGAATTTATTAAGGAGGTTACAAAGATTACTAGGGTATATAGTATTCTAGAATAAAGGGTGGAGCAAGGGTAACTTCTAAAGGTCTTTAAACTTCTTTCTATAGAGAACAATATAAAACAATCTAGAAAGCTAGAGATTTATATAATTATTTTTAAAGTCTTTTAGAAGCAGGCAACTGGCTCTTTACTACTTTCCTGGAATACTAATATATTAGTATATATTCTATAAAACTATAAGAGCCTTAGGGCACCCTTATAGTCTAGAAGGCTTAATAGCTACTTAGTATAGAAATTCTATAGATTAGGGTCTCTTTTTTTAAGCTTGTTGGTGGAGATATAAGAACAAAACCTATATATAGAGAGTATAGAGAGATTTAAATAAATAAAAGCCTTAATTATAGCTACTTCTATATATTAATAAAATAGATTAGCTTAAGTTTTCCAGTGTATTTTTAAGTCTCTAATATAGAGGGTGTATTTTCTATTAAACCTAGTAACTTACCCTTCTTTAAATTACTAGCTAGCAAAAGAACTTTGTAACTAAATCTAATATTTAAGGGCATTATAAGTACAGGGGTCTATGTTTTATTGTTTTCTATAGATACAGGGAGATATCTAACAATAGATAAAGTATTTAAAGGGCTTAAGAAAGGTATATTTTCTAGATCTAAGGTATTATAATAGAACTCTATACATTATATTTAGATTAACTATAATTCTATAATTTTATAGCTATTTTTCTTAACTTCTATACTTTTTTTAATAGATTTCTTGTTTTATTTTAAGAGAATTTAGTTTATAATAAAGTTTTCTTACCTACTAAGTACTTTAGTATATTACTAGTTAAAGAGTTTAGTGTAGGTTACTTTATAGCTATCTTAACTTATTAAAATAGTTACTATTAATAGAGGGGATTAAGAATTTAGTTAGATAGAAGATATAGAGAGTAACAATATATTCTAAGGGGTATTCTAGAGAAAGAATTTAGAACTTTATAAAGAGTAAACTAGAAAAAAATAGATTTACTAAGGGCTTAGTAAAAAATTAAAATAGATTAAAATATAATCTAGAGAAGTCTATAAAAAGTTCTTAATAGAAATAAACTAAGTAATTAAAGTATTAAGTTAGAAAGCTATAAAAGTTTAGATTAGAAAGATAGACTTAATAAATAATATATCTAGAAAAAGGTTAGAAAAAAGGTAAAAGATTCTAATATAACAATAAAGCTTAAGTTAGTACTAGAATAAAAGTAAAAAGAAATTAACTAGAGCTTACTATCTAGAATTTTTAAAGATAAATTACTTAGCAAACCAATTATAATCTTAGTTAGACAGAGTAGAGAAGTAATCTAGAATAGAGATAAAAAACTTTTTATTAATTCTATAAACTAAAGACTATCTACTAATAGTTTATAAAGTTAAAAACTTCCAGCTTCTACTAAACTTAAAAATTTTAAATAACTTTATTAATATAGACTATACTTTATTAAAATATTCTATTAGTATAATATTTCTTAATAGCCCTTTTTAATAGCTTAAGAAGAGTATTAGCTTAGAATATTAAACTTATAGTATAGTCTTCTTTACTCTTCTAAGGAAATTATAGAATAATATAGAGATTTCTAAATAAAGTATCTTTACTCTATCTATTAATAATAATTAAAGAATTATTTAGTTTTATAGAGTCTAAGAAAAAGTTAGCTATATCCTCTAGAGTAGTCTTTAGATTAAAAAACAAAAGAAGTAAGTAAACAGTATATTTATTAAAGAACTTCTTTAAATAGTTTTTCTTTATAGAAGATTAAGTAGTCTTTTAATCTAAAGAAATAAGTTAGTTATTGTAGCTATAGATTTTAGTAAATATAGTAAAACCCTTACAATATCTACAATAACTTGCCTTTCTATTCCAAATACAATACAAGCAGGCACCACCTATTACAATGTTATTATCTTTAAGAGAAAGCAGCATAACACAAAGTATAAAGATATAAGTATATCTAGAATAACTAAAGTAAAAGAAGTAGATATTAACTTCCTTGCTATAGATAAAGATTAATATAGCTTATTAGTAAGTATTTATAAGTAGATCTTAAACTTTCCTAAAGTTCTAGAATACTGGGTGCTTCTTAGAAAGTTCTATAAAGCTTGTAAAGAAATCCCTAGAGGGGTATACAATAAAGAATCTAGTAGTTTAGAAGTAACTACAAGAAAAAGGAAGAACTTTATAATATTTTCCACTAACTATATACTCTTCTTCTAGAAAACTATTAGAAGGTACTATACTAGGTAAAATAACAAAGGCTCTAGAACTTCCTTACTTTTAGAAAAAGTAAATTTAAAATTACTTTTATAGAATAAGTCTCTAGAATTAAATAGGTTTTTATCCCTATCTTTATTAAAATTATTATAGTAGTGGTTATTGTTGTTAGAGTTATTATTAAAAGATATATAATTAAGTATCTAAGTATTATCTAGAATATTAATTAGCTATATATCTACAAAAAATACTTCTAGAATACTTTCTAGGCACTAAATACTTTTATAGCTTTAGATATCTGGAAGAGAAACTTACTTAAAGAAACTCTTTCTCTTTATTTAGACTTATTTAAGGTACTTTCCTTGTATAAGGACTTAAGGCAATAAGTATAAACTAGTAAAAATAAATAATACTTTAGTACAGTGGCTCCAGGGCTTTTATTTTTAGCAGGGTTACTGGTACAAGAATATTTAGAAGTTTTTAGTATATTAGTTAGTCTATTTATATTTCTCTACTATTCTACTTATATTTTATAATACTTCTATAATTCTATAGACTAGTCTTTAGTACTATTTTCCTGGTAATAGTGCTTTCTACTTATAGAAACCTTGTAATACACCACTAACAAAAGGTTTTATTAAAGTCTTAAATAGAGAGGCTATAATTCTACTAATAGTTAGCTATATATTTAAGGGTCTATTAGTTTGGCAAAGCTGGGAATTTACCTATTTAAAGAGCAATATAAGGGGATTTAAGTAGATTTATAAAGAGTAAATCTAGGGTTATAAAGAAGAGAAACTTAAAATTTAATAAAATTATAAAGGGCTTTTTTAGAACTTTAAAAAAATAGAAAGAAACTAGCAAGAGACTATATTAGAATATTTAAGAAGTAGAATTAAAAGAGTTAAGCTAGTTAGGTTAAGTACTTACAAGGTTATAGAAGAAAGAAAGAAAGAACTTAATAATAGAAGGTAAGGTTTTAGTAAGTATATTATAAACTAACAACAATAATAATATTATATTGCTAGACTATAACCTTTCTTTTTACTTTACTTTAATTTTACTATATTTTCTTTTTTTTTTATTTTACTAGGCTATTTACCTTAACTATTTCTTTCTTTTACAAAGTTCTATACTACTTCTCTAGTAATTTACTACTTCTAGAACTCTAGGCTTTTAGCTATTCCTTAGTTTCTTTGGTTTTCTATATCTCCCTACTATATTTATTATACTTTTATTTTACTTATTTTTTTTCTTTAACATTAGGGGGATAATATTTTTGGGTATAGTTAAGTTATAGTAGGGAGACTATATCTCTAGAAAAAGGGGTAGGTTTTTCTAATACCAAGAAAATATCTTGGCACTACAAAAGCTAGTTAGGTATTATAAAGATAATTTTTATAGAGGGTTTTTTAGTATTATTATTTATTATTCTTTTTATAATACACCTTAGAAAGAGTTATCTTTTTGGAAGAGTAGATTTTATTTTTATTATATATTAAAATTTAGTTATTTCTTTTTATAGTTGTAACCTTTTTATTTTCCCTAATTTTATTGTATCTCTACTTCTTAAGCTTGTTTAACACTAAGCTATTAAATATTTTCACGGGAGAATTTCCCCTCTTTACTATATATCTCCCAATAATAACTCTAACAATAATAACCACCACTATAATAATTTTAATAAAGAGGCCACTAAGGAGAATAAAAACCTATTTAATTCTAGAGACTTATTCTATAAAAGTAATTTTAAATTTATATTTTCTAAAAGTAAGGGAGTTCTAGAGCCCTTATTATTTTATCTAGAGTGGTACCTTCTAATAGTTTTTTAGGGGAAGAGTATATAGTTAGTAGAAAATATTATAAAGTTCTTTCTTCTTTCTATAGTTACTTCTATATTATTAGATTCTTTATTATTTATCTATCTAGGGATTTTTTTAAGCTTTATTAAACTTTCTAAAAAGTACCCAATATTCTAAAACCTTAGAAAAGTTTAGAATCTAGTTATAAATACTTACTATTAAGCTATTTTAATCTTTACCCAAGGCAAGGAAGTTAATATCTACTTCTTTTACTTTAGTTATTCTAGATATATTTATATTTTTTTACTTTGTATTGTGCTGCTTTCTTTTAAAGATAATACTACTATAATAGATAGTACCTACTTATATTATATTTAGAATAGAAAAGTAAGTTATTGTAGATATTATAAGGGTTTTACTATATCTACTAAAATCTATAGCTATAATAACTAACTTTTTTCTCTAGACTAAAAAACTACTTAATTTTCTATAAAGAAAAGCTATTTAAAGAAGTTCCCTAATAAATATACTATTTACTTACTTTTTTTATTCCCTAACTTAAAGACTACTCTAGAGAATATAATTAACTTTTTCTTAGACTCTATAAAACTAAATAATTCCCTAATTATTATTAATAGGTAGGGTAAAGATACTTTATTTAGAAATCTCTATATTATTCTATAATTTCCTTAGAAGAGCAAAGAAGACTATACTATAAATTTAATATTCTAAGTTAATACTTTTTTTAAACTATTAAAAAGGGCTATTAAAAAATATTATACTAAAAAAATATTTTAATAAAGTATAGTCTATATTAATAAAGTTATTTAAAACTTTTAAGTTTAGTAGAAGCTAGAAGCTTTTAACTTTATAAACTATTAGTAGATAGTCTTTAGTTTATAGAATTAATAAAAAGTTTTTTGTCTCTATTCTAGATTACTTCTCTACTCTACCTAACCAAGATTATAATTAGCTTACTAAGTAACTTATCTTTAAAAATTCTAAATAGTAAGCTTTAGTTAATTTCTTTTTACTTTTATTCTAGTACTAACTTAAGCTTTATTATTATATTAGAACTATTTACCTCTTCTTTAACCTTTCTTTAGATATATTATTTATTAAGTCTATTTTTTTAATCTAAACTTTTATAGCTTTCTAACTTAATACTTTAATTACTTAATTTATTTTTATTAAAAACTCTTTATAGACTTCTCTAGATTATATTTTAATCTATTTTAATTTTTTACTAAGCCCTTAGTAAATCTATTCTTTTCTAGCTTATTTTTTATAAAGTTCTAAATTTTTTCTCTAGAATACCCCTTAGAGTATATTATTACTCTCTATATCTTCTACCTAACTAAATTCTTAATCCCCTCTATTAATAGTAACTATTCTAATAAGTTAAGATAGCTATAAAATAACCTATACTAAACTCTCTAATTAGTAATACACTAAAGTACTTAGTAGATAAAAAAACTCCATTACAAACTAAATTCTTTTAAAATAGAATAAAAAATCTATTAAAAAAAGTATAGAAGTTAAGGAAAATAGCCTTAAAATTACTAAATTATAGCTAATTTAAATACAATATATAGAGTTCTATTATAATACTTTAGATTTAGAAAATATACCTTTTTTAAGCCCTTTAAATACTTTATCTATTGTTAGATATTTTTCTAGATCTATTAAAGGCAATAAAACTTAGACTTCTATATTTACAATACCCTTAAATATTAGATTTAGTTATAAAGTCCTTTTACTGGTTAGTAGTTTAAAGAAAGGTAAGTTACTAAACTTAATAGAAAATATACCCTCTATATTAAAGTTTTAGAAATATACTAGAAAACTTAAGCTAATCTATTTTATTAATATATAGAAGTAGTTAATATTAAGGCTTTTATTTATTTAAATCTCTCTATACTCTCTATATATAGGTACTATTCTTATATCTCCTCTAATAAGCTTAAGAAAGAAGGCCTAAAACTATAGAATTTCTATACTAAGTAGCTATTAAGTCTTCTAGACTATAAAAGTACTCTAAGGCTTTTATAGTTTTATAGAATATATACTAATATATTAGTATTCTAGAAAAGCAGTAAAAAGCTAGTTATCTATTTATAGAAGACTTTAAAAATAACTATACTAATCTCTAGCTTTCTAGATTATTTTATATTATTCTTTATAGAAAGAAGTTTAAAGACCTTTAGAAGCTACCTTTACTTTACTATTTATTCTAGAATACTATATACTCTAGAAATCTCTATAACCTTTTTAATAAATTTAATGTCCTTGTAGCTATTATATAGACTTATAGGTCTATTGTTAGGCTATATAATTACTGTTATTTTAGGGATAGAGTTTTCTCTTGCTGTATTGTTACTTCTCTAGAACTTTTAAATAACAATATACCCTCTATATATACTTTGTATCTTTTAAAGGGTATTAAGGATAGGTACTCTCTAGATAAATTTCTATCTAGTTATTTTTACTATACTAATAACTAATAGATATTTTCTATCTATATAGTTATAGTCCCTTCTATTTTCTCTTACTTTTCTATTAGCCCTAGCTATATCTTTAAAGCCTCCTTTGTCCCTAACTTTCCCACTATTCTAATAGAGAAAAATATCTACTTTAATAATTATTACTTCCTTAAGAGTCCTTCTAACCTAGACAATATATTTAATAGTAAATTAGTAATATTTTAGAAGGAATTACAGAGGCTTTATTACCTTATAGAATATTAAATTATAACTCTATATACCTCTAAAATACTATAGTAGGCTTCTAATATTGCTTATAAGATCTAATTAATTAACTATAATATATATAGAATAGAGGAATTTAATATTAATAAACTTAAATATAGAGTACTTGCAAAGGCTTTTAGGTTTTAAAATAAAGCTAAAAAATTTTAAAAAAAATAGACAAAAAAAAGCTTATATAGATAGAATAAATAAATTTAAATAATAGAAAATATTTCTTTATAGTTCTAAACTACTTCTTTTCTTTATATTTAAATATTATTAAAGTATAATAACTATAAAGTTTCTTTCTTTTAGAATTTTTTTCTTTTTACTTTTTTCTATTTTTTTGTTAATACTTTTCTTTTCTTTATTATATTTATTCTTTTTTTTATTAGAGTTTTTTTTATCTTTTTTTTCTTTGCTTTTTTCTTTATTTACTAGTAACTCTTCTTTAATAACAGGGGCCTGGTAGTTGGCCCCTTATCTATCTTTGCTGCTACTTTCTTTATATTTAACCTTATTCCCCTTTCTTTCTTTATTAAAGTTTATTGTATTTTTCTTAGCTCTATCTAGCTATCTCCCTTTTTTTTCTATACTGGTGTTTTAATTAAAACCTTTACCTAGTCTATCTACTCCTCCCTCTACTAGAGAAGTCTTTAACCTATACTTCTTTAACTTACTATCTATAACTATACCCTATAATTAAGTACTATCTAGTTCCTTAAGCTTAAAATACCCTTTATTCTAGTTTACTGTATAAATTCTATATAGCCTAAGCCACTGGAAGGCTAATTTCTTTACACTAAATATATTCTATATAAGTTTTATATCCTTAAGAATTACTAGGTCTTCTATATTAAGTAGTTCCCTATAAATATTATATATATTATTAAAATAGTCTCTATTTTGCCTTTATATTCTATTAAAATAATATATAGCCTTGGTTAAGTCTTTATTTTTTTTTCTAGCTATTAGGCTTATATAGCTAGTAAATTAGCCATTGTTTTTATAGAGTCCTAGTCTAAGGTTTTCTATATTAATATTTTAAGTTCTATAGGTAGTGTGGCTTCTTATCTATAATTTATACAATAGAGAGTTATACCAGTGCTGTTTAAAGTAGTATTTCTAGCTATAAAAAAATAGAGGGCAATACTTTTATCTAGCCCTTTTCCTTACTACTAGTGTACTTTAAGAGACTATTTTTAATATACTAATAATTTACTTTAATACCTCTGTTTACTTATAAATTATATAGGGAAATTTTTATCTACTAAATTTTATATTATTTTACTAGCTCTTTACTAATGCTTTTATTCTTAGGTCTACTATTAATAGTAAACTAAAGTAGATAGCTATAACAATAGATTATATTCTTGTATAAAAATTATACTATTAAACTAGAATCTACTCTTTAGAGAGCTTTACCTTCTAGCTAGTTACTAAGGTTATTTTAAGCAAGCACCAGGAAATTTTTGCCCTTATTAAAAGATATATATATAATATTAATACTAATCTAGGTCTAGATTATTAATATCTAAGTTAGGTACAAAGGTTCTTTAGAACTATTAAAAAAATATACTTAATATTTATAGTACTTAGAAGTATATTTTTAGTAGTTTTAGTATAGTTCTTTCCACTAGTATTTTTTTTAATAAAGTAGTAGGTTCCTTTTTATCCTTAATATCTATATTTATTATAGAGAGCAATAATAATTTTTTTTATTTAGCCTCTCTATCTATTATACACTATAACAGTATATTCTTCTAGGTATACTAAAATAAATACTCTTCTTCTATATAGTACTTAATAGCTTTTTTATAAAACTAAGAAAACTTAGAGAATATTATTTCTTTAGAGTATTTTAGAGTTATTAAGTAATAAGTAATTTACTTATATTTCTTAGTATATAATAGATTTAATACTCTAACAGGCTTTTTATTATTATTGTCTTCTATGTACCTTTGTCTACTGTAAACTTAAGCAATTAAACTTTCTATATAAATAGAAATAAATTTATTAATATTTTATTCTCTAGCTTTTTTTTTAAGCTCTTTATTAGTTGGGTCTCTCTATAATAATCTATCTATAGCAGTGTGTTTTAAACCAGGGACATACTTAATATAGAAATTAAATATATAGATCTATACCAGCCATTATATTACTAGTGCTCTAGGTAAATCTATAGCTATTCTATTTAATTATACAACAAGTATCCTGGTGTTATTTTTCTAAGGTAAAGTATACACTATACAGCCAGTGCTAAAACTTCTTTAGTGCTTTAAAAATAGTATAATACTGTTTTTTTCTAGTATTATACTCTAACTTAGTTTTTAACTATACTTCTAACTTAAACTAGGCAGGGTATCTTTTTTTTCTCTAGATCTATATTAGAACTATACCCTATTCTATTTTACTAGTGTTAACTACTATAATAATTACTAGTGGCTTAATAGAATAGTCTAAAGAAAGAACTATAGAGAATAAACTTAGAATTTTTTTAAGCTTATTAAAAGTATTGTCTCTTTTATTAGTCTATAGAAACTTAGTATTCTTTTAGAGAAGCTAAAATAGTAGGTTAGTATACTAAAAGTACTATATACACCGGAATCCAAACCCAGTTAATTCTTGGAATTTTACATTAAAAATAGGTTTAATTGAAAGCCTGTCTCTTACAGAGGCTACTATCTAAATTTCAGGCCAATTAGCCCTGTTTTGGGGGTGCTATTAATAAAAAGGTGATTTTACTAATCTATTAACAGAAGAGGGATATTTCCCTCCACTACACCACCAATATTAGTCCAAATCCTCTGGAAATTGAATACAGTGTACACCTATACTAGCCAAACAATATATCTAAATTTCAAGACTATGCAACCAATATTGCCTTTATAATTCACAAACAAAAAATTTTTACCTTAAACCAGTACTTCTAGTGTTCCTAGATATTTACACCAAGTACCTTTTCTGCACTATACACTATAAATGCTATGTAAACTGCAGGAGTAGTACCCCCCTTTTATTGCTCCAGTAACTAACCTTTCTATTAATCTCTCTATTAATCTTTTCTACTTTCCTTACTATACCCAAAAGGCTTTACTATAGTTTGTATTGGCCTTAGTTCTATTCCTGCAATTACAGGCTTAAACAAGACTGCTTAGTTTAATAGTTCTCTGCAAAAACTATTACCTAGTTTAGCTATTTTAGGTCTATAAAATAGAATGCACCACCTTTTACTAGTTTTAACTTACTAAAACTAGTCTAGTTCTACTAGTAGACCTGGTTTAGTCCAGTATTAGTTAAAAACTAGCTTTATTTTTTAGGGAGACCTTTTTCTTTGTTTAGTTCTTTTTTACTGGCTTTAGTTCTAGAACTTTAGCTAGATTAAGGTTTTTCTCTACTTTTCTAGACTAAAAATAGAGGTATTAGCACTACCCCTTTTTCTTTAACTACTATTTTACTTTTGCTAGTTATACACCTATTTCTATCTCTACTAGTGCCTTGGTGGTATAGCCACTGGTACAGTAGCTTTAGATTTAGATATTTCTAGTTAGTTTTTAAAGTTTCCCCTCCAAAGAAGCTTCTGGGATTGGTAATTCCCCTCTAAAATAAATTACTGCTAGAATAGCTTTTAGAGCTTAATTCTAGAAATATTTTTCCCCCTTTTTATATATACTACCTACCCTTTCTTTTATAAAGTTTTCTACCTTTTGCTTAAAAAGGTATTTAGTTTACTAGTTCTCTCTAAAAACTAGTAAAGTATAGTAAGCTTGCAAGGCAATTTACCTTAGTTTACTACTTCTAAGCAAAAAGTTAGTACCACTGCAGCCAGAATCCTTTCCCTAGCTAGTAAACCTAGTATTTCTAGCTAAAATACCTACTCCATTAAATATAGGCAGCTTCTAAAGCTTAGGGGAGAGTCCCCAAAGAATTAGAGCAAAGCCAGTAAACCTAAAAGCTAGAAATTTAGCTTAGAAAAGAAAGAACCTTAGTTAAGCTATTATAACTATACAAGAAGGAATTAACTTAGTTCTTTAAGATCTAGGCCCCAACCACAATAGGGTTACCAAGCTTCAAGCAGAATTAGGCCAATTTAGCCTGGAGGCTCTAAAAATAATATTAGAGTAACCTCCACCCCCCTAGCCTCCAATCTCTACCCCCCAGAGCCTCCCTAGCTATACTAGTATAGCAAAAACTGGAATCCCTCCAAAGGAGAAGCTTCCAACCCCCCAGTAGCTTAGAGAGCTAAAGATTAGAAGCCTAGTCCTAGCTAAACTTCTAGCTACTATTCTATATACTATAGCCCTTGCAAAGATTAATAAAACTACCAAAAAGTACAGAATTAGACTATTCTTAGAAGCTAGAAGACTAGCTAGCTCTAAGATTATTCTAGTAGCTAAGAATACAGCTACTAAGGATAGAGCTAAAGTAAACAAGGTATAGCTTAATGCCTTTGGCAAGCAAGAGAAAAACAAGGTCTATACTAGAAGGTATATAGTTCTAGTGTATAGGGTATACAAAGAGGCCTTTAAACAGAACCAGCAAGAAATTAGAAAAACCAATATTCTAAAGTATAACTCTAATCTTAAAGGGTTTCTTAGAATTTAGTAATTCCACTGGAGAAGAACTACTCTAAAGAATACTAAGAAGTCTAGCTCTATACTTCTAGATCTCTAAACCCCTAAGTAAGCTAACTACCTAATTAACAATAGGCTAGTTATTAAGAATAAGCTTAAAACTGTAGAGCTATTTAACTCTATATACCTAGTTTCTAGGTACTATTACTGCCAGGGGTATAGCCACCAAGCTAGGTACTGTACTAAAGCCCCTAAATATAGTTTCTGCTCCAAAGGAGACTATAGATTTAAGCATTGCCCCCTAAAGGGGGACCTCTTAAGAGCTAGGTACTCTAATTACCAAGGAAAATACACCTCTGGAGATATACAATGCCCTAAATATAAGGTTAAAACAGAGAGAATAGCTTTAGCCAAAGAGAATAAGCCTAAATTCTTTGCTAGCAGGCAGGAAAACAAGCTTCCAATCCAATTAGGGAAACCAACACCTTTTAAAGTATCCTAGCTCCAATCTAGTAGCAAAAGGACTAGGTTAGAACCTTCCACCCAGGCTACTAGAAAGAGAGAAAGGCCTTTAGGTCTAGAGATTGCCTAGAGAACTGCTGCAAATTCCCATTTAAGAATAGAGACACTATTTTAGGCTAAATCCCAGAATTAGGCTAAATTAGCAAGTAAAATAGATACTATAGAGAAGAATCCAGAGGCAAGCCAGAATCCCTTTAATTCTTAATAAAGGTGGCTTAATATAACACTTACCTAAGAGATAACATTATATATAGAATAGTAGAAGATCTACAGTTCTCTAGCTTCTACTTTATAGCTATACAGGAACCTTGGAAGAGTACTAGACTATTTTAAACTATAGAAAGGTCTAGTACTTAGTAGCTACCTCTATATCTAGATAAATTCTATACAAATGCCTGCTTCTTGTTAAATACCTCTCTATATAAACCTAGAACCTAGTTAATAGATTTTCTATATCCAAATATTGCAATTCTTACAATTTTGGAAGAAGGAAAAGAGATTAAAGTTATAAATATATACTTACCACCCCCAGAGTTCTATAGAACTATAGATAGGCTCTTCCCTATCTATAAGCTTTAAGAATTAGAACTAAATACAAGCTCTAATATTCTGCTGGGAGACTTTAATCTTTACTATTCTCTTTGGAATGCTATGGAATCCACTGAAACCCATAAAATAGCAAAAGATCTATTGAAAATTATAGCTAGTTTAGGCCTAGAGCTACTTACCCCCTCTAAAATACCTACATAGATCAGGTATTCTTCTAAAACAACTATTAATCTATCCTTTGGCTCTATAGATATAGCAGATAAGCTTATCTCTATATCTACCCCTGGGAATCTTTAGCATGGATCTAACCACATACTTATAGCATTGGATTTTGACCTAGAAATAGTGCTAGACCAGCCAAATCAAAGCAGGTATAAATAGAAGGAGGCCAATCAAGAAGAGATTTAAAATCTAGCCCAGGATATCTAGTTTCTAAATAGCCTAAATAGTAGGGAAGAGGTAGAGCAGTATACCTTCTATTTACAGCAAAAAATCCTTAGTATTGCTAAGATTACTGTTCCAAAAACAAGAGAAAACTCTAAACCAAGCTAAAAAGCTACTCCCTGGTGGAATCAAGAGATTACTAGTTTAATTTAGGAAGAGAGAAGCCTTAGGGCAAGGGCTGTCTACCTAGACCTAGTTAAACAAGCTACCAAAGCCAAGAAAAAGGCTATTAAAGAGTCTAAAAGATTTTAATTTAGATAATTTACCTACAGGCTTAGAGAAGATAGAGTAGCTTTATAGAAACTAGTAAGGTAGAAAAGGCTAAAAAGCTATCTACCTATAGAGCTATCCTTAGTTTTCTCTTTATAGACCAATAATGGAGGTCTAGCTACTATACACCAGCAGAAATCTTAAGAATTTGCAAACTAATTCTTTCCCTAGCTCCTAGAGGTAGATTTAGAAGATATAGAGGAGAATACAAGCTTTCCAGCTGCTTTAGAAGACCTAGAGCCCCCTATAGAGAAAGAGATTGGCTAATTTATAAAGGCAATAGCCTCCTGGAAAGCTCCAGGCCTGGATAGTATTTCTAATAGATTTTTAAAAGCCCTAGGACCTTCCCTCTATAAACCAATGCAAATCCTTATAGAGGAATATTAGAATTAGCAATACTATCCAAAGATTTTTAAGACTGCTAAAACAGTGGTTTTAAGAAAGCCTGGAAGGCCAGACTACTCTATTACCAAAGTATAGAGACCTGTAGTACTTCTAAATACTCTGGGAAAGGTTATAGAAGGGGTTACAGCTAGAAGACTTTAGAATATAGCTAAGAAATATAGCCTTCTTTCTGCCACCCAATTTAGAGCTAGAAAGGGCTATTTAACCACCCATGCTTTAGATTTACTACTAGGTGCAATTAGAACTATATAGCAGGGAAACCTACTAGAGAGGGGTATAGCCTCTATTCTTTCTTTGGATATAACTGGAGCCTTTAACTATATTATTCCAGAAAGGCTAGTCTATATTCTAAAGAAAAAAGGTATTCCAGAGTCTCTAGTAGGCTAGGTTAGAAGCTTTATACAGAATAGAGCCTCTATTCTTTGGTTTAAAAACAAGGCTTCCAAAACCTTTAATATCTATACTGGAACTCCTTAGGGGTCTTGTATATCTACAATTCTATTTCTCTTCTATAATACTAAATTGGTAAATCTATGCAATCCAGAGCACCAGAAAGTATTAAGTATAGGCTTTAGTAATAATATAAATATTATAGCCTATAGAAAGTCTACTAAACAGACTACTAGAGCCTTAAGTAGGGTCTATAGAAGGTATATTGCCTGGGCAAAGAGATATAGAGCTAGGTTTGCCCCTAAAAAGTACTCTCTAATGTATTTTTTAAGAAATACTAGGAGGTTTAATCTTAGAAAACTACTAGTTTTGGAAGGAACCAATATAACTATTTAACTACAAAAGAGTCTTAGAATTCTGGGTCTATTTCTAGATTCTAGGTTAAATTGGTTACAGCATTATAAAGCAATAGAGAGAAAACTAGCCACCCAAACCAATGCATTAGCTAGGTTAACTGGCTCTACCTGGGGTATTCCATTGGAGGAAGGTAGACTACTATATAAAACAGTAGTTCTACCAGCAATTACCTATACCTCTATAGCCTGGTATACACCTACCCTAGATAGAAATTCCAAAGGATTAGCTAAAAAGCTAGAAACCTTCCAAAACAATACTCTAAGGATAGTTAGTAGAGGTTTTAGAGCTACTCCAATCTATATATTGGAAACAGGCACTGGAATTGCCCCCCTAAACCTAGTTTTGGATACCTAGGTTACTCTATATAGAAGGAAAACAGCAGGTACAAGGATTAAAAACCTTATTAAAGAGAAATACCTTAAAATTTAGACAAAGCTTCAAGAACCAAGAAACCACCAAGACTGGAACTAGCTTAATAGAAAGATTAGATATCTAGAAGAAACTATAGAGAATTAGTAGAATTCTTGGTTAGGTAAAGGTTTAAACCAGAGCAATAAGTCCTCTAGTAAGGCACAGGCTAGAGAGGCAATACTAGCTCTCTGGAGAAAGAAATAGAGTAGAATTACTAGGGAACTAGACCTTAGAATTAACTACTACTACCTAACTCTAGATTCTAGACCTCTAAATCTATATAGAGGTCTCCAGAAGGCTTAATGCTCTCTAGCTATATAACTTAGAACTAGAAAGATTGGTTTAGCTACTTTTCTCTTTAAACAAGGAGTTCCTGGCTATAATAGCCCTCTATACTTTTGTAGAAGAGGTTAAAAGACTCCAGTATATATTACTATATACTATAAGAAATATACCCTAGAAAGGAAGGCCTTAAAGGCTTAAACAGGCTCTATAGACTTTAAAAGGCTCTTGGAAAGTGCAAAGGAAATTAACTACCTAACTAGGTAGTGGCTCCATTAGAGAATCCTGCTATAGTTCTATTTAGTAAATTCTTTGTTCTATAGAATATAGAAGGCAGCCTGCTTGCTTGTATTACTTTTACTCTATTTTCTTTTTCTATTTCTCTATTTCTTTTATTTCTATTTTATTATTCTCTATATTTGTACTATACCTCTCTTTTCTTCTCTTTGTATAGCTAAAATAGGCAATAGTTTTCTTTTATTATATACTAAGAAGCCCTGTACTATCTACTCTCTTTATTGGTTTTGTTTTGTTTATTTTGTATAACTTTTTGTATCTCTTTTTGTTATTTGGCTTTTGTTGCTCTATTTGTCTTAAAGAACTGTTAATTCCTAACTGCACAGGAATACTGGGTAGGCTTAATGTTAAGAAGGCAGGCTCAATAAAGCATGTATATACTAGTCTAGCAGTTCCCAATAGCCCTTAAGGCTCAGGGTATATTAATTTATTATTATTATACTCTACTAGACTTTTGGTTTTTGGCATAATACTAATTATATAATAGCAAAACCCTAAAATACCTAGAGTATACAATATTCTAAATTAATATATTTAAATAGATATTTATAGATTATTAACTATAAATAAAAAAAGGGGGAAAGTTTTATTTTTATTTTAACTTTCTAAAGTTCTATACTCTAATATATATAGTTCTATTTATTTAAAGATTTAGAACCCTGGATAGTTTTAATACAGAAAGCTATAGTAAAGCAAAATACAAGGACCTTAAGGTAGAATATATCTATACTAATTAAAAGAAGGACTATAAGGACTAGTTACTTTAGTAATATTAATAAAAAGAGTAAGTTAAGAAGGGAAGAACTATTAATTTTTTTAAAAAAATAATTTTATACTAAGCTAAGTTAATAGTCTTTATTATAACTTCCTTCTAGGTAAAAAACCTTACTAAAGAGCTATATAAATAGTATATACCTCTATCTAAAATCTTTAGTAAACTTTTATATAATTAGACTACTGCTGGTACTATTGCAAAAGTTATTATAATAGATTAAGAGAAGGAATTTCTATTAGCTTTAAATAAGTTTTTTCTGGATTAAAGGTCTTGCTAGCCAAGCTTTATAGAGAAGTTAGTTATAGATATAGATAATATTAGAGATTATCCAGTAGAAGTATATAGTTTACTTAGAATATAGAAGAAGGATAGTATAAGTAAAAATAAAGAGACTTATAGATATAAAATATTATAGTATTTCTATTTTAACTAAAAAGATTTATCCATTAATTCTTTTAAGTAGTGTTGGAATTATATTTAGGTAAACCCTTCTAAACAAGGCCCTTATAGCTTGGTGTTTAATAGAGCTATGGTTGGTTAACTACTTATAATTATAATAATTATAGACCTATATATTATAGAGGTATAAAAGCCTTCTAAAGAAGAATAGATAAGCTTAGTGCCTTTATAATATACTGGGGTATTTATTAAACTGTTATACCTGTGTTAACAGTAGCTATATAATATCTATAGTATATTTAAGGTGGAGACCTACCCTTTAAGGACTTATCTTAGTAGATAAAACAGAACAAAGTAGTTCTTTACAATAGACAGTATATTACAAGGGGTGTATTTAGTTCTTACTATATATCTAAATATTTATTAGTATTAGTAGAGCAAATAATTCTTTGTTAATAACTATATTAACTGGGACCAGTACAATAGACTCTACTATAAGGACTTTCTAGAAAGAGAACAGCACTAAGTAGAAATATAGTCTATAAAACTAAAGAAGAAGGTTTAGAAGTTATCTCTAGATATATTAATAAAACTAAGTAAGGAGGATAATTTTAAAGAATTAGAAGAGGTAGATTATATTATAGATAAATTAAAAGAAAATAGATCTACTTTAGAATTAAACTAGACAAAAAATCTTGCTGGAAAATTAGATAAATTAAATATAGTATCTATAAGCTTAACTTAAGTTAAGACTACTAGTACAATATATAATTAATTTTGTTTATATCTATTGCTTATAATATAATTCAATATTTATACTATTTTTAAAATATTTAATATTTGCTAATTAGACCCAAGTCTTCTTTACTAATATCTACTTCCAAGAAGCCCAAGTAGTACTTTGGAGGTAAACTAGTAGCTTACTTAACTTAAGTTAAGGGACTACTAGTATATCTATATTAGATATATATATAACTTTATACTTATTTAGTAACTTTCTTTTTAGTATATTATTATAACAATATATTTATTTTTCTTTTATTCTTCTCCTCTCTATTATACTGTTTTATACTTCCTCTATTAACTATAATAGCTTTTATTTATATATATATACTTTTGTTAATACTCTTGTTGGAAATATACCATCAACAGTTGCTGGACAAAAAAGGAGAAGTAAATATCTAGAACTACTATATATACAATAGTTAGTTTAACAATAGGTGGTAGATAATAAAGAAAAGGTAATATTTCTATTAAAATTTAAATTATATTATTTAATATATAGTTCTTATACTAGATCTAGCTTATATATAAAAGCAGAACTAATTATTTAATATAAATACCAGGAACCCCTAGTTCTATTTCCTCTGTAGTCTATAAGGTATCAGGGCAGAGGGTTAAACAATACTTAAGAAATTACCCTACTAAACTCTAAGACTACTACTGCTATATCTAGCATTATAATTAACCCTGCTATAATATTTAATAATTCCAACAACCCTGCTGTAAGCTCCAAGATTACCTCTAACTTAGTTATACCCTTCTAATCTACTTTAAATATAACTTCTACTAGTAATAATAATAGACATCCTCTATTTCTACTTCCAAAATATTATAAAGTAAAGTTAACTACTCTAGATATAGCTATAGTAAAGAAGACTATAAAGGTTTTCTTTATTTCTTAGTATATAACAGGCCTTAACTACAAGGGGAAGCTAAATAGTAACCTTACTCTATTTTTAGAGTAGAGGGTACAAGAGGCCAAGAAATATTTAGTACTAGTATAGGTATAGGCAAGAGACAACTACTTAATAGATTAAGAAAATATAGATAGTAACTCTAAAGATAATATTTTACTATTAATAAAGTTACCTATAGGAGAAGGAAGAGAGGTATAGTTAAGGTAGTAATAGATATATAATATCTAAAAACTATTACTAATATAATATAATATAGATTCTTAATAGTTTAAGTTATTTTTAGGGTTAGTTAGTTTTTAAAATTTATTAAATTATAATAATATAGTTTAACTTTTACTTAGCAAAAAAAAAATATATTACTACTACTAAGTATTAACTAGAGGGCTTTTGCTTTCTCTACAAAAATATAGAAGTAAGTAGTATAGTTAATACCCTAATAATATTTAATCTATACCAATAATAATATAGTGTTTTATATTCTAGAAGCTTAAGTAACCTTTCTAGTTAAGAATTACCTTAATAGTACTGGTGTAGTTATTCTATTATTCTGCTGGAAGCACTACAGGCTATAGTCTCTATCCAGTAATACAATATCTATATAAGTAGATAATATTTTCTCTGCTTGCAGTAATTACTGTTATAATTTAACAGGCAATTAAGGATTTTATATAATTAGAACTAGATAGTCTAGTTATAAAGGCAAAGTTTAAGCTATAGACTATAATATATAAGTTTATCTAAAATAAATAGTTATTCTATAGAATAATACTAATTAAAAGTCTTTTCTTAACCTGCTTAACTTAAGTTAAGTATATTAAGACTAAATACTATATTTAGAATACTATAACTAGGTTATTAGAAATAGAGCAGTAATACCTAGAAATATATAAAAACTACTTTCTAAAGTACTAGTTATAGAAGTACTTAAAGTAGCTGGGTTTAAGTAATTAATACTTAATAGGCTAGCAGCTGTTGCAGGAATAAATAATAAAAATATAGAAACACTGGATAACTTCTTAGGTAAAGAATAGAATAAAGCTAATATAGAATCCAATAAATAGAACTAGAAGATAGTAGAAAAAGGGGTAGCCTATAGATAAAAGGGTACAATAGGCCAAGAGAAAGAACAGCAGCAGGTAGACAGTATAGAGAAGGCTATAACTAGACAAGGGCTGGAAGCTAAATAGGGGTAAGGAGAATAACAATATATATTATTAGTAAATAGTACACTGTAGGTTGTTAAAGTACTATATAGATATTAAAAGAAGTACAGGCAATGCAAGGTATAGTAATATTATAGATAATAGTTATGTTATAATAAGTTTAGATACTACAAGGAACTTAAGTATTAAAATAGTGTAGTAGTAGTAGTAGATTAATACACCCGGAGTCTCTTAGTAAGACCATTGGGAACTTCTTGCCTATGTACATTAAGCCTTATTTATTAAGCCTATATATTATTAAGTATACCCTACTTTCTTAACTGATTTTTCCTTGCAAAGTATGTTTCCAAAGTCTCTACTAGCTAGAATATATTAGGCCTCCTGCTGGCTTTAATGTATGTATATAATAGGCTAGATATTAGGCTCCCTAATAACTTAATATAACCCTTCTAACTAGTTTCTGCTTAGGTACAATTTAGCTAGTATACTTGGCTGTTATTACTAATAAACCTTCCTTCTAGAGGTGCCCAGTCTCTATTAGGTTAGGAATATTAGTAATAGTTAATATACTTATATAGAAGAAATAGTGGTATAGCTTATTAATCCCCTCTGAACTAATTCACTGTGCCTTTAGCAGGACTCAAACCTGCACCCCTGCCAGCCCAAGCAAGGTGCCCGGACAGTAGACCACTAGACTACCGCCCTGAAGGCAAAATAGTGTATAATATTCCTAGAATTAAATATAATACAAGATATATAGACACTGCAAGCAATAGATACAGTATATAAAAAAAATAGATTACTTTATATAGTATAATAGACTAGAACTATAGAACCAATAAAGAAAGTTACAATAATCTAACTAAGTTAATAACTTTAGAGAGTACAAGGAGACTAGGTACTGTAGGGATATAGATAATCTAAATAACTAAAATTAACTAAATTACAAAAACTATATAAATTACACTAAATACTCTAATTATATAAAGTAGTAAAGTCTCCTATATTAATTTAATTAATCTATACAGCCCAAACAATAGAATAAAAAAGTAAGTAGATTTAATTATACTTAATTTAGAGTATTTTAATTTTTAACTTAAAGCACTCCAATAACTTAGATTCTGCTTAAAACCTACAATGATTCTGCCGATGTAGTAAACCCTAGTATATTTATTAATAATAGAGAAATAATTATAGTAGTTTATATAGATAATATTTTTATATTTAGTAAATCCAAGAAGAATATAAATATAATAAAAAAATAGCTTAAAGAATTCTACTCTATAAAGAATTTAGGCTATATAATAAAAATTTTAGAAATTTAAATTACCTAGCTCTAGAATAGTTCTATTTAATTTAATTAAAAATTATATACTAGATTAATTCTAGAAAAGTTTAGATACAATAAATACTATCTAAATAAAGTATTAATAAACTTAACTAAGCCCTTAAATAATAAAGATATAGTATATTTAAATACTATAGATTATAAATATCTCTAAAAAATAATTAGTTAGTTTATATATTTAATTAATAAAACTAAATATAATATATAGTTTCTAGTTAACTACCTAAGCTAATATATAGTAGATCTATATATTATTTATAAGGTTGTAGCTAATTATATTCTTTGTTATCTTGCTTATATAGTAAAATATAGAATTATCTATAGACTAAAAACTAAGGAAAGCACCCTTTACTATTTTAGTAGCTATTTTAATACCTTCTATACTAATAGAACTAAAGGTAGATTAATAAATAGTTATATCTTTACTCTTGCTGGTGGGCTAATTAGCTAGCAAAGCTGTAAGCAACCTATTATTACTATATCTATAATAAAGGTAGAGTATATTACTATAGTAGTAGAGGTAGCTAAGTAAGTAATTTAGCTATATTACTTTCTTTATTTAGTAAACAAGGCTAATGCCTACAGTGGTTATTTAATACTAACCACTATCTAATTACAAAAGAAATTAGGTGTTAACCTAGATATTAATAACTATAGTATACTTACTCTAGCAGTAAATTTATTGGTATATAGTTACTTAAAGTATATAAATATACACTACTACACTATTTATAACTATATAGGGGAAGGAGTAATTACTATATACTTTATATTAATAAATAAAATACTTATAGATATATTTATAAAGGCAGTAAAGCAGGATATCTTGTAGAGATTAGTTAAGGTATTTAACCTTAATATAGAGATTATTTAATTAAATAATAAAAGTTATTTAATATAGTATTTATTATTTTTATTTACTTTAAGCTTATATTTATTAGGTATTTAACCACCTATTGCTTATTTTTTAATTAGTCAGTTTAATTCTATCCAATGGATATATTAAATAAAGGGGAGTGTAACAAGAATCTATAGTGCATTAGTATCTATTAGTATAAACTAATTAGAGTACCTTGCTTATATAAAGGTACCCACTTGTATATATATTCCTATATATAAATATATATACCTCTACATTTATTCCTAGTTAGCTTAGATACTCAAGAATAGAGATTGGTTATATATATTTTTATTAGTTCCATAGTATATTATATATACCTGCTCTGACCCCTGGACCAAGATATTCTTTACACAAGTCAACTTCGACAAGCGTAACATACTGCAAGGATGTAATAATGACATGGACTATCAGCCTCACAACATCACGTTCGAGGGCTTTTGGCGTCAGCAATAACCTTGGCGATGGCTTTCTCTGTCTCACCGGTATTGTGAAGGAGGATTGGGAATCCGTGGAACTAGAACACACGCTCTGCGGGTGCTTTTAAACGAGGAATAGACGTAATCTCTTGTTAATGTATATCTGTATCCATCTCGGACTTCCCTCTATCCAATGAGGCTACCAATCAGAGACCACGCATCAACCCAGCCAAGAATCTCCGTACGATCCAACACATAACTGATCAATTCTGCCGGGTGCATGGCAATACCAAAACCCTTATTGCTGCGGTCAACTATAGACCGCCTCACAAGCTACCGGTAGAGTATCTTCACTGGGGTCCTTTGACCACCGGAGTCGAGGGAGGAGGTCTGGCCCTTCCTAGAGGCCGAAGTCCAACGCCGGGTAGCTGACCGAAGCGACTCAGGTTTAATATTACACATAAACAAACATATAAGACCTTAGCACCTAGAGCCCCTATCGTCTTCAAATCTTTTTTTTTTTTTTTTTATTTATTGTTCTCCCAACCGGGGGATCGCGATCTCTAGTGATTATGAATCTACTTTGGAAGTTTTCAAGGCATAGCTCACTTCGTCTTGTCCATCATCTTTTGCTAGACGCTCCAAGAGACCCGAAAGGTCTAAATACCTTCACAAGGAAAAGATCCAGTGTCCACTCTCCATCAGAGAAAGATTTTGAACATTTTTATCGCTACACGTCAGGACGTTGGCTTTGGGATGAAAATAAGCAGCTACAGGAACGGTATCGGAAATTTAATGTCCACAAGTTGCAAGCTATTTCCACCCAGGTATTGGGCTCCTCAAAATGCATCTCCATGACAAAAATTGGGGAAGGCAACTACAATAAAGTGTTCCGTCTCCAGATGGATGATGGTGCGGTCGCCATCGCCCGAATACCCCATCCAAATGCTGGTCCGTCACGATACACAAGTGCCTCGGAAGTCGCTACCATGGAGCTTGTATGTGGGGATTTTATATGAAAGTAGCTTTGTGGTGGAGCTTGTTTGTATTAACGTTTTTTAAAGGCACGATCAGTTCTTCAAATCCCCGTCCCCAAAGTTCTGGCCTGGGCCACGTCATCTGATAATCCCGTTGGCTCGGAATATATCATCATGGAAGAGGCCAAAGGCAAGCAACTGACGCAGCTGTGGGAGCAGATGGATTTGGAAGAGAAGAAAAGAATTATAGAGGACATTGTCACTATTGAGCAGAAGCTTCTCTCTATATCATTCAATTTGTAAGGCATTCCACGACATCCTTATAAAGTGATGACTGACACTTTGTATAAAGATTGGGCTCTCTGTACTTCGCATGCGACAGTTTTCCCGGCTGCGAAGCAGCAGAGGTTTTTGGCGATGCCCCTGCGACTGTTAAGGAAGATATCAAGAGACGATTTGTAATTGGTCCGACCGCAATTAGGGAATTCTGGGAGAAGGAGAGATCACTTCTAACAATAGATCGCGGGCCGTGTATGCACCCCAAAAGCTTCTTTATATTCTACTTTTTAGTTGCAACTAACCCGGAAACACATTAACCAGGGAAATCTGCTAAGGAGTATGTTGAAGCTATTGCACTCCGAGAAATGGCATACATAAGCAAAGTTTCCCCATCTGGTGCCCCAGTTTCGGGCTACGTGAAATTGTCTCAAGCACAGTTGTCACCGCAGGAGCACACCCAGCTATTACAGAAGTATATTGCTTCCATATCCAGCCTCTTGCCCAATGATCCGGACCTACTCCGTCCAGTGCTATGGCATCCTGACCTCCACGACGGCAACATTTTCATTCATGAAGGGAAGATCTCAAGCATTATAGATTGGCAGTCCGTTTGGACTGGACCCCTAATGCTACAAGCTCGGACTCCTCGGCTGATCGACTACAATGTGGATATAATGTTGAAGCTCCCAGAAAACTTCAAGGAACTCGGTAACGATGAAAAGGAACGGGTTAGAGATCAAGTTTCAAAGTCTATTCAATTGTATATCTACGAGCACGAAACGGGAAGACGCAACCCGCTACTAAATAAAGCCCGAAGGCAAGCGTTTGGCAAAACTTTGACTCAACTTATAGATTTTGCCGGAAATACTTGGGACGACGACATTCTTCCATTCAGAGATTGCCTTATTAATCTCGAGAGGTATGTTGTCGTCTAATTTAGTGTCTGCGGGCCCAGAGCCAATTCTGTGTGCATCGTATATTGCAGGTATACTAACAACTTTCCCATAGGGATTGGTCTAAGCTAGGTACAAAGGACCCGTGTCCCTTTCATTTCACAGAAGACGAGATTCGGCAGCACCACAAGGATGGAGAAGGATTCAACGAGACGCAGGATTTTTGGGACTCAGTGGAAGGAATTGTGGATAGGAGTGGCTGGACTGCCCCCGAGAATTTTGATACAGCAGTGGACTACTTTTCCAAGTTACGGGAGGAAGGTCTGCGCACGTTAACTGGAGAGGAACTTCAGGACTTTGAATTGCAAACTCGTTGGGTGCTTCACACAGCGTCGCAAAACAAACAGACCTGATTTGAGGTGGAGAGAAGGCTATCGAAGGGCAAGTCGCAAGCCATCTTTATTCGCGATAGGAATGCGCAGGAACAAACAGGAAAGAAGTCGTCTCGGGGCCTAAAAGAGTGACTGTAAGAATGAGAGACTACGCAAACAGGGATGTAAAACACCAGCATTAACAAAGAGGAAAAATCTAAATACCAAGGGTGTATCTCTAGGCACTGGGGTGATAAGCAACATCAAACAAGAGTTGGTGCACTCAATTAAGACCACCCCGTAAGGCAGGCGGACCCGTGACACAGACAGAGATGTATAAGCGGATGCAATTCGACGTGCCATATAAGTATACGAACTATTTACTACGCCTAGATCCCTAACACTCCCCCATAGCAGTTCCCCCAACGCACGGCTTTCCTGTACACATGAAGCCCTTATAATTCTTGACATTCCCGCAAAGATACTCATCCACCGCTGTCCTGTTCTCGTGCTTCAAGTCAATATCGAATAGGCCAATGTTAGTACACGGGGCCACAGCGCTGCACTGCAAGCTCGCCACACTATCGGTCTGACTAGTGCCTTCAAGGCCATGGATTGCGATGTCTCTAATCTGAAATTGAGAGTTTGTATAGTTGCCCTTGTTAGGCGCGCCGCTAAAGCGTGTACATTGCGAAATGGCAAGTGCGGAATTGCGAAGGTCTTTCGTTCTTATATTCTTGAAGATCATGTCTGAGGCGACTGCAGGGCAACGGTTAATATTGATCGTACGGGAGGTTTACGTTGTTAGACAATTGCATTTGGTACTTACAGCCTAACCCGCCGCCACCACCGTTGGGAGGGTAGCCATTCTGGTCGTCGGTCAAAGTTTTAAAGTAGACCTATATATTATTTTAGTTAGCGACAGGTTCCTCGTGGCAGAAACTTGCATACTAACAGCATGCGCTGTTTCTTCACAGTAGATGTTCTCGACATGGAACCGCTCAATGGTCTCAAACTGATCCTTGTATTGGCCAATGCTTCCAAGTGCGATGCCTTTACCATTGTAGAATTTACAGTTGGTAACGCTGACGTCGGTACTGTTGGCCTTCAGCGATATACTGTCGTCGCCGTTATACACCGTCCAGTTATTGAACTTTATATGCGAGGATCGTATAGTGTCGGCACCGTCGGTGTGGGCTGAAAGAAGCCTTTAAGTCTAAAACAGTTGAGCTTTTCGAAAGGAAAGATAGATAGCATATTACGTACAGCTATCGACTACGTTCCAGTGTTGTTCACGAGGATGTCGTGCAACTCAACATGGTGAGAATAGATAATAGACATAGTCCTGTTGGGCACCGCAAACATAAATCTCTCATGATACCTCTAGGGAGGAAAATATACCGACAGCACTTACCACATCTGGCTTCTCAGAAAGGTAAGGCCGCGGACTATAGAGTTGGTCAAACCGTTGAGAGTGATTGTGTGCGGTCTTCCGGAATAATTTGACGTATTCTCCTGGTGGGATATCCATTCGTACCAATAATCGCCGTTACCATCCAAGGTACCTCTCCCGTGTCCATCGAATATGATTGTGTCTCCGCTAAGAATGAAAGCTGTAGACAGGTTCTGGTAGCCAACTTCAAGCGAATTATTGAGCCAGTACATAATATCAGTGCTCCACTAGACAAAAATTAGCACACTTTTTGTTCAAAGTCAAAAAGACATCATAGCGTACAAGGACTTCTCCCTGTAGGTCAACCTCCACGTCTTGAAGCCCTGTTATATTAATAAGAGAATTCACATAGTAGGTAATCGGTTTGAAGACGACTTTGCAATTATTGCCACAGTTTTCAAATGCTCTGACAATAGCAGGAGCATCATCTGTTGTACTGGTTCCGCTGGCCTCGACGGTGCAAGTGCTCCTATGCCTACGTACCAAAGTGCTAGGTAAGCAAGCAATTATAGCCAACAACGCTATAGGTCCTCCCAAACGCATTATGAAAGCTAAATGCCGAATATTTTTGACAGATGTAATTGTCAATTGACGCGTATATGTAACTGAAAGTCATCCTCACGCTCATCGTACAGTAGGTAGTGAATATATAGGGCTGCGCCCCCGCGAAGGCGTTGGCTTCTCGAGAACGCAAGAAGATCATCTACACGTAATTCAAGAGCTCGGGGGTTATGTTTGTCTTCGCACGAATAAGATAGAATTTGAGAGCCGAGTATAACTTTCTTGCAAAAGAGTTTTATGTAACTGCTTCCCCAATGCACCAAAGTGGAGAGATGATGCGAAGAAGCTGGGATCGCGAGTAAATAGCTCGGATCACAGTTGCCGTCGATCGCCGAATTGCCGATAAACACGTTGGAGAGATAATTCCCTTAAAGGAACTGGGATCAAGGCGCTACTAAACACATGATGTACGGAAACGATTTGTAACTTCGAAGTTCCCAATCAGCACTGTTTCCGGTGAGAAGCATAGAAGAGTACACTTTATAGTTCTTCACAAGCCTCGGCCGGCGGCTTCATGGAAATGGAAAGAGAAACAAAAGGAAGTATCGGACACTATTCGTAAGTCCTCGTTTGGTCAATAGACGACGAAATATCAGATGCTGGTTCCGGCTCAACACAACCATAGACTTGATTTAAATACCCATTATGCGTATTCGTCGAAAGAGACCTTCCGCTAAACATGATCGCTATAAAGAATCAGAGGACGATCTATTGAAGTAACTGGACACATTTCGTCATAGAGGAGCGGAAAGGATCCTTAAGCGTATGTTCCACGGATTCAGGAGTATGTCCCGAATTATCGACTGCTTGTTTGTCACCGCCTTTTTCCACAAGAAAACCTAATGTCCGAGAATCATTTAACGCAGCATAGTGGAGTGGAGTTTGACCGTCGTTATCTCGGACATTGATATCAGCGCCACAGCTGACGAGCAGTTCGGCGACATCTGACTTTTGGAGGCAAGCTGCTATATGTAACGGTGTCCGGCCAAGCGTGTCCGTTGCATGAACATCGAGACCTTCTCGAAGCAAGTAACGTGCCACGAAGTAGAAATATCTGGCAGCTAGGTGTAGAGCACTTTGGCCTAGATCAGTGACGGCGTTGATGTCGCAACCACCAGCGACAAGAGCCATAAGCGTCTCGAGATGACCGCCAGCAGCAGCTTTATGGAACGGAGTCTGTCCTGTAGCACCCTTCGTTTCCTTGCTAATGCCACTGGCAAGGAGAGCACGCACTGCCCTCGTCTTTCCCCAGGCTGCTGCCACATGCAAAGGTGTCTGACCAGAAAAGTCCACAGCGTCGGTGTTTGCTCCACAGTCAAGCAGTCTGGAGACTGTTTCGGGGTGCGTCCACATGACTGCATGGAACAAAGCTGTCCAGCCTCCTGGGTAACTGAAAATATTAGATCCACCATTTATGACTGTTCCAGGGCCGCTTTTTGATTCCATATCAGCACCACGCTCCGCTAGGACGGATACGACTCCTGTATGTTTACCAAGGACTGCGTAGTGTAGAGGTGTCAAATTAGACTCGGCTCTTGCTTCGATGTCCGCCCCATGGTCTAGTAAAAGTTCGACAAGGGGAGCGTACCCCTTCTTGGCAGCATAGTGGAGCGGCGTGAGGCCGTTCTCGTCACACGCTTCTTTATCAGCCCCTTTTGATAAGAGCAAGCTTGCCGTTTTATAACGCCCATATTCTGTAGCCCAATGTAATGTCGTTTTCTTGGCGAGTGTAATGTGCGGGTTATGTTCCATCAGAACCTTTACGACGTCGTAATGCCCACCAATTGCAGCCATGTCTAGAGGACCGGTATAATTCATGGCTAGCGCGGTTGCGTCTCCCCCCTTTTCGAGCAACAGCTTCACAGTGCTTACGTGACCGTACTTCGCTGCTATATGAAGCGCTGTTAGTCCAGTAATATCGGATTTTGAGATGTTATCGCCACTCGCGAGGAGTAGCTCAATAATCTCATCCTCTCCACGCTTCGCCGCGCAGTGCAGTGTTGACTCCTGTGCGTTGTTCTGAGGCTTGGCACCCTTGGAGATGAGTAGTGTGACAGTGGCAATATCACCGCTCTCCACTGCCAATGAAAGGAGAGGCTTTCGCCAATATTCCTGGTCTGGCAACCTTTTATATCGCTTTATTAAATACTTGAGCGTCGAACATTGTCCATGGAGTGCTGCACGCTCCATCGCATTCTTTATGTCTCGCTGCTCGAATGCCTTGGGCCGCCATCCTTTGCGGTATGAAGGGTCCTTTTTGGGGTATGAAGAGTCAAGTATTGCAGCTACAAGACCATCATAACCCACAGAAGCAGCAGCCTCAAGAGATGATATACTCATAGGTGATTGTCTTATGTTTGAGGAATCGCAGACCGCGTTCTTATATTCTTTAAAAGGTAAACGAGGCAGCGAGTTGAGGAACAAAAGTAAACGTCTGCTACCAGTCAACTTCAAAGAGAAACGATCTAAGACCGAAAGATATTCTAATATCTGAAGCAGCAATTCAGCTGGAAGCTTCTCTAAATTCTGAAAGACAGTTAGATAGAAGTATGGAAGTAAACAGAGTTGGACGTCTTGTTTTTATTTTGCTTACACTGAGCGTCCTGCTCTCTTCCACTGGCGGTGATCCAGGATTTTCCGAGGTCAACTGCGATCCAAGCTATCTGTTAGCTTGAGGAATGCACTGTCGGTTGAAGTTGCGCTTACAGCCTGCTTCCATTGTGCCCATTTGAATAGCTGAAGTTGTCTGGAGTCTTGTATTGACCGCCGTATCGCTTTCATGGTGGCACATTCGAGATCGCTCTGGAGGCAGCAAGCAACATCGATCAATGGCAGGTTTCAGTTGCTGGAGAGGTGCAATTGTTGGGTTGTGGTGGAGTGGCCAGTGCGCACCGCATCTGGGGGCTGGGTACGTTGGAATCCTCGCGCATCACTGCCCGAGGCCAGCACCTTTCATGTACACAGCCACATGAAGTGTTCAACGAATTTTCAAAAATGGGCGATGCAGACATTGCTGCCTATATGCCATAGTAATTTTAACTATATTCTTCTTTCCTAATATGCGACAATGATAGAAAATGTCGGTGGAGGCAGAGGTTTCCTATGTGTGCAAGAATTGCTCTGAATTGCGAGCATCTGTTGACGTTTGAAGTCTCAGCGACGGAGCCATGGTTCACCGTATATCATCGGTATATACGCCTTAACATTCTTACTACCTTGACCTTTACACTTTCTTTTTATTTATTGCCAAATTACCCTCTGCGGCGGCCATTCTATTACCCTTGTTCTGCTTGAGCTCGCTCACTACTTCAATAACGGCTACAGAGGAAGAATAGAATTTATTCTCATTTTCACGTCAAATGATATGTCAAGTGTTACCATGCTGAATGATCAGCTCTTTCAATTCTTCATCGTCCCTGTACTTAGCTAGAGCCTTCTCTCTCCAAGCTTTCCATTCCAACTCTCCGTCAACATCCAACGCCTTCCGCAGACCCTGGAAAAGGCCCAAAAACCCATCCCAATCAGCAAGGTCATATCCGTTACAGAATTCAAACCGGTGAACAATCCGTCCCTCCTTCACGATTCCCGCAAGGTCTGGATGCCCTTTATCTTGTAGTAACTGAGCGAAAACCAGTTCATCCTCGCCTAGTTGGTTTTTTCCATCATAGAAATCGGCAACAGGAAGGAGCATTATCGGAGAGTTGAAGGTTGCGGATTTTACATCGGTATGGGCCCATTCCCAATCCACGATTGCCGTGATGTTATAATCGTCATCGACAAGAATGTTGTCTCCTCTATCATCTGCATGCCTTAAGTAGAATGGTCCGTCGTCATAGCTGGGACAGAAAATTTTGTTCGCAACAGAGTCCAAAAGAAATCGATGGATCAAGTAGGCATCAATTGCTCGCGGAGTAAAACACTCTTCTCTCATGATCAGATCTAGTGTCAATTGAACGGTCGCGAGAAGATATTCCCTGAAGTGAATGGCCCCAGCGGTGCCATGTAAGAGTTGTGGTAATCTGTTAATGATACCCGTGCGAAGGGCCCAACATTCTCGGTTCCTGGTCTGCCCAATGAGCCCATCGAATCAAGGGGAAATCTTCGCAATTCGATATGTATATCTGCTAGCTGGCTCATAATTTTCTTCCTCTGTTCCGCAGGGAGAAGAGACCAGCAAAGCGAATGGCCAGCCATCTTCTCCATAAGGTTTTCGCCGTCAAGATTATAATCAAAAACCTTGGGAACTGGAAGTTTTGTCTTGCTCAAAAATTGCAGCGTGGCAACCTCGCTGCGCATAATGTGAGCTCGTAGGTCTGGTGGCGGCGATGTGGCATTGTATCTTCGAATGCGTGCGAGCGAGCTGATCCCGTCCTCAAACTGAACTTCGATGTGGTAATTCATGCCGCCCATCACTGAGGAACGGATCGAGTGATCATACTCAAGTGGCTGGGCCAAATAACAAAGGATACCCCCACGCAAGGAACTGGCCTGGTATAGAAGTGCCGGCACGTTGATTCTGTTGAAAAGTGATGTAATTTCCTTCCGCTCAGCTTCCCGAGCAGCGGGGAAGTATAATTTCTCGTCCTGTTCAGTCCTGTATTAATTGACACTGCTCCGACAATGTTCCGGTAATAGAATTCTGTGCTCACCTCCCATTTGGGGCATTTATGATACTCTGAGCGAAGATGTTTCGCGCAGAGATGACGGTCGCAGAGAACACATTCTCCATATGTGCGTACGGAAGGCTTGCCACAGGACCCAAAATCACAGGTCCACATCACCGCTGCGCACATTGTGGCAGCGGTCAGTTGCTAAAGGTATATATAATAAGTCTTAGCAAGGAAAGGCAAAGCTATCGGGGTTGATAGTAGCATCTTTGCATTACACGGTCAATTTCGATATTGCAGGATGTTTCGTTGAGCCAGGTAGGCCTGCCTGCCATTGCCCTACTCCTCGTGCTGATACGCCAACCTCGATGAGTTTGCAAGTGTGAGGTTTGGCCTGCACGATTTTTCGATAGAATTCTCGCTTAAAGTCAAATGTCATTGTTTCTGGTAGGAGCTATCAATATTGAGAATAAGTACTGGCCGGGAACATCCCTCCTTATTGAGTTGTTATATAGTAAAGTACTGATAATACAAAGTAAGTTTCTTATCTTTTTAGTTTATTGGCATTTCGTGGCGGAAACCGCATGGCGTGGAGACATTCGTTAATCATTAGGGCCGTCCTGCCAACTTGCATGAGAAAGTCAGGTTCCTGTACTCCAACGAAGAATTGCTTGATTGCTCCCAGGGCGTTTCTATTTTTTTCTATTTTCAATGAACTGTTTGGCTCGCAACCAATAATGTTGACCAACAGTCTAGCTCCATTGCATTGGCATCCATGCGGTCGATGCCCACTTGGCCTGGATGCGACCTTTGGGAAGTGGAAAGTCCAACAAGACATGATGAGCTTCGCAGGATATCTTCCTGGCAGCTAGAGCAGAGCAGGTATACTTCTGGAGAATTGAATGTTGTTGCTGGTGCCACGTCCCCAGCCCGTCAGTGCTGCCTGGAGCCACACTGCCCTGGATCTCATTCTGCCACCACATATACAGCACACCCCCCCAATCTCCAACGTCAACGGTGCGCTTCTGAACCGTCCGCCGTCGTCTCAGCACAATACAAACAACGTAGCGACTCTTTGTAAGCTGTTTCATGGTCCATTTGCGTTTGAAGCTGCTAACCTATCTAGTAACACTTCTTGAGGATGTCATTTCAAATCCCAGATGGTACATGGTGGTCTGACGATCGCCGGTATTACCTTGTAGGTGAGCAATGGGTGGCTTCCGAAGCACCTGCCAACGGATCAGCCCAGCAGCTCGATCCGTCGTCACCAACTTCGCACCAAGCGTCGCATTCCTTCGCGCCCGCCGATGTGGCTTCTGCCTTTGCTTCGATGCCAAAAAGTTCCGCAAACAGCAACTGCAACCGGTATTTGGGATGACTCGACGGGCAACGGGACAACCAGCGGTACCGGCAATAACTCTTGATCCCCATATCAGGGAGTTAGCTTCGAAAGATCCGTTTATTCGAAACTTTGTGCAAGCAATGGACAACGTAGCGCAGGGCAAGCCCCAACAAGGTTAAGCTTACGGCATGGGGTGACTGGAGGCAGCATAGAGTACGGCCAGGGTTTTTCATGTGAGAGATTTCAAGGGGAGCAATATGACATGTGCATCAGGTTCTGTGTCTACGTTGGTTTTAAACAGAGCTGTTCTCGTCACCATTCATCTCCCTTCTAGCTTTGACGGTTACGTGGAAGTGGCACTGGGGCTCGACGTTTTTCCACGCTATCGTCGGCAAAAAAGTTCTTCTCTAACTGACAATCGATTTCGCAACAATGTGGATGCGGATAGCTCTCGGAGTATAGAAGCGCACATAATCTATGGAAGACGAGGGATAGAGATATTGAGGGAGAGTGAGTACCGAAATGGGGAGGAGCCAAGGAAGGAGCACTAATATATTTGTCACTTTTCTCTTGTCTCAGTCCTCTTCGGGCTTGGACCATTACTACGCAAAATGCCTTGCTCTACATATATTGGAGGGATTTCGTACATAGCTAGTTACACAATACACCGAGGAAAGGACGTCCACACACTCTCAACTATTATATCTGGTTTATTCACTCTTGAACACATGGTGAGCAATCTCTTGGGAACCGGAAAACAGCCCGCGTTGACATTTTTGGCCAGTGGTATCCTTCGTTTTCTCCATCGTCCTGAACCATCTCAACAATCGCAACTGTTACCGCCATCACAAGTACAACCGTCATCGCATGGGTAGAGGAAGCTTGCCTATGACACTGTTAGACCACGAATTGGCTAACAAGCAATACAATTACTTGGGAACCGAAGAACTTACGCCGCCTTGGCTGCCGGAGCAGATGATGTTCCTAGCCTGCAAGGCCGCCTTGACGGCTTCGGGGTTGGCAACTGGGTTGGCAACTGGGTTGGCAGCGACGAAGGTAGCCGTCGCGGCAAGGAGCATGGAGATGTAGGTGGTCTTCATTTCTCTGAATCGTTGACTTTGGGGCCTTTGCGGTAGGCGATATCGAGTTATCTGTGTCGTTGTTCTATACTTGGTTGTTCTTGTTTTGAAGACGACACGCGGCACAGGTCGACATATTTATATTCTTTGAAGATGGCCCTACTCAAAGAGATTTATCCGAATTGATCCTGATCTGGTGCTGAAAATGCATATCAGGCTTTTGATATTGTATCCTAGATAGGTGTTTTGGCTTTTTTCAGCACGTACTGACGGTTTTGACGGCCCTTGAATCTAGGAACTAAAGGCAGAGCATGATCCGTTGTCTCTGAACATGCTACCGGGTTGGGATACTCTGCAAGTTTAAACCAGGGTGTATGTAGATGCAAAACCTAGGAAGGCCTCGAATAACTGAACCAACTAGCCAACCTAAGAATTTACGTTCCTTGTTTTAGCCAGCTCAACCTGCTTATGAAAAGATCTGAAAACCGTAAATGAAGCGCGGGAGCGGAGTAACAAATCATTTGCATAAGGCATCATGGAATAGAGTACTCTGATATTCAGCCAAGTACTTAGAAATGCTTAATTAAAGCCAAGAGTCACTGAGAGAGAAGGCGCCCTGTAATGTGAGATGGAATTTACGCTGGTTTGATATCCGGTTCCCATATCCTCTGCGCCAATCACACAACTCGTAAAGAAAACCAGGGTATTGAACCCCGCGAAGACAAAAGAGGGCTGTCCTATAGCAGTACCGAGTCTTAATAAATTCCTACCTTCGCCCGCTTAAATATTAGATTTCTGTGAACCTTTTTAGCCGTTGGACCAAAAGGTGAACACCTTGTGAACACCTTAGTGGTGAATTGCGGCTGACAATTTCCCAGTTGTAACTCGGTAGCTTTACCAACTCCACAGTTGACAGGTATCTCCTTTCGGCCACGTCATCTTTCATCTCTGGACCGAGACGCATACGCGCTTCATCGGCTTAAGTTATTGATAAGTTTTGGACTGGTCACGGGGCCTCGGGTACCAGGGTCGACGACAGAGAATATGACTCGGCTTGAGAGGTTTCAAAGCCCTAGTATCCGAAGCTGGTATGGATACAGGCTTAACAAGGGTCTAGTTGCAGCATGACATGCCGAGCTCGTGTTCCTAGACATTAGGGCCCAGAGAAATGAGGCCTAAGAAGGTAACAGAAGCTTAAGGATCTTGTCCCTGGGCATATATAAATCTGGGGAACCAGGGGCAGGTATCTTTCCCTGCAATACTTCGAGGCCACCAACTACCCGAAAAACTATGGCAAAGAGAGTGTACGGGCTATCGGGCCAAACGCGTGGAATATCGGCCTTGGGCCGATTTTATATTTACTGTAATATAGTGCCCATTGCTCGCACCGGAATGCATAATTACTTCGTCAATCTCTATCCTGATGCCGCTGATTTTCGGCTCTGTCAGTTTACCTGGTGACGAGCGAATCAAATTGCAAAACTCGGAGACGGGTTGAACTAACATTATCTATAATTACTCGGGTTGAAAAAAGGCTCAGTATTTATACTGCCTTCATTTCCCTCGCTACTTTGGTTTATACCGTGTTAATCTAGTCCTTTAGCTCCATCATAAGCAGCACAGTCTGGCGTCTGCCTCTCCTGCACCCATTTATCAATCATGTATCTAATTCATTCGTCTCTATTCCTGCTTATCGCTGCGTTTTGGGCCACTGGCTCGAGCGCTGCAGGCAAAAGAGGAATAACGTACAGCAGCGCCACATGGCGAAATCTACTCGCTGGTAACCCGCAGGTCACCTGGGGCTACAACTGGGAAATGGAAGCAAACGGTCTTGATTCCAGCTTGGAGTATGTTCCGGTGCTATGGGGAGCCCCAAGCGAACCCGATCCGAACTGGACCGCCGCGGCGGAGGCAGCAGAGAACGTTTTCGGTTACAACGAACCAGACCTAAACGGACAGGCGATTGTTATTCCGTCAATTGCTGCCGCTTCATGGGAAACGTAGGTACAGCCTCTTTACGGAAAGCCTAGAATTGGATCACTGGCTGTTACAAATGCAGGCGATGGCGTCCTCAGTATATGGGACTAGGATGCTTGGATGCATTTTCCGGCATCTGCGACGGTTTTCAATTCGATTTCATCCCGGTGCACTGGTATGCGAACGAATCGGCTGCCAATTTTGAGGCATATATTAGTCTCGTCCACGACAAATATCAGGAGCCAACCTGGGTCACCGAGTTCACGTTGCAGGATAGCGAGGCCAACCAGATTGCCTTCTTGAAGGAAGTCATGCCGTGGATGGACTCCCAGGACTCGGTGGAGCGGTATTCGTATTTTGGTGCTTTTGAGACTTATCTTCTTGATGGTTCGGGAACAGCACTCAACAATATCGGGAAAACCTTTGCGAGCTACACAGGTTGAACTATAAATGATACGATCTGTATGTATTGGTGCCGAAAGGGACCAGTCCACGTTTATAACAACGTATTTGAAAGAAAGTAAGAAGGGCTATATAGGGGAAAGAAAACAACAAAGTGCCGACGGAGTGGACAAATACATATTAAGCAAAACAAGAGGTTTCATAATATATAAGGAGCTGATTTAGATGGGACACTCAGAGTAAAAGGAGACCAACTTGGCTTGATGCTGTACATCCTCGATGAATTCAGTTGTGGAAGCTAAGAAGGTTTCTATCCCATTATTTAAAGGGATAGATATGGCTTTTGTTTCATAATTGTATCTTTGTAAGTAGCTTGACGTGGACTTTAAAATAGAGCCTAGGCACCTTTAACAATGCAGTGGATTTTTGTATCCTCTGGGAGAAGAGGAGCTTGGTGTTTTCTATGCCGGGAATGAACCGCCGGAAGCAAATATTTTGGGGGGAAGCCACGCGTCTGGTTTTGGTGTTAATTATTGGAGGTTCCTGAGAGAACTGCTCAATATGCAACGGTTGAACAGCTTGATGGGTTTTGGTTGATTTCCCGTGATTCATACAAGCTCAGCCCGATCACAGAATATTATGTACGGCTGTAAATTTTAGATGTTTTGCATATATCTAGGTACGTAGACGTAGAGATTTACCTGCGCCCTCTGTACGGAGTATACGTTGCCTTACATGGCCAATCCCCGCCAAGTAGGAGAATATCGTTCAACGTGGTCACAATTTAGCTCAGCGTGATCAGGCCTCTCGTGTTTTTTTCTGTGGTGGGCCTGACCACCCTCGCTTAGAAATACGCTCGACCTCTAAAAAAGGTAAGGAATTTTGACCTTGGAAAAATTAGTTACATATACTGTGTACTAATTTTAATCTCTTAATAACCAACTAGTTCTCGTAATTCAAGGATATTGAGGCTATAGATTAAGTCTTGTATACCCAATACTGTAATTAATCTTCTAAATATATCTGAGGAGATGTTTGGCTTGGCTATACTGCTTGTAGTCAACCACCTCAACCTATTCTAACGGAATGGTTTTAACTTGTTTGTTTATTTTCAAGTCAGTTATTTTCGGGTCAGCATCTTTGGAAATCCCTATTTCCCCAGAGACCATCTTCTCCTCTCCATACCAGACGTCGTAGGTATAGCCAGCTGCTGTCTCCTCGTACGACCAGCGTGTCAGGAAACGATAGTTATATTCATCTCTACTTCGCAGCGAGGGTATATAGTAGGCTATATCTGGCGCCTTAGAACGGAGCACTCGCTCAATTACTTTCTTGATTTGCTGGAAAACCGTCATGATCCATACTCGGTACGCGGGCCCATCGCCCCGGGAGGGAGGAGCTTTCAACGCAAACCCCACCAGTCTTGCATGGTTGTCACGCCACAACATCATTGTGGAATATAGGTTTTTTTCCATGGGATTTGTGCCAGGCGGGGGAAAATTGAGACCTGCTCCCAGATACTTTATGAGGAACACCCTGAAATCTTGTGTGCTCATCAACCCATGTCCGTCCCTGGCCTGAAGGAAGCCCTTCTCACGAAGATAATCAATTTTCACCACCAAATTCCACTGACCTCCAGTGGTCAACACCCCTATCACCAAGATATCGTCCTCCCTTGCTTTCTTGCGACCCTGAATACCTCTAAGATGTCGTTCCGTTGTTTTACTGAAAGGATATACTTCCAGGTGTGCCTCATCAAATTCGTCTGGGTTGAGCACTTGCGCCTCCTGCCATAAATCATACACGTTCCCTTCATCTGCTTCGCCCTCTTTGGGCTCTTCGCACTGTTCCGCGCTTGGATCTTCATTCCCATCGACGTCCATTGGCTTCCAACCCATGTCTTCCATTAATCGATCTAACGCCCGGCATACACAACAATCTGCAGGCCCATCTATCTGTCCCAGAAATCTGTCTGCAAAAGGACATATATGCTGATCCTCATCATTTCCTTCAGCCCTGCCCGTGTCAGGCGGAAGCTGGACAAAGGACGGGTAGTATCCAATTACCTTCCCCTCTGCTGTTGTTTTCTTTTCGAGCACTTCTTCCTTATAGGGGGTATCCATACTGTGCTTCCCATGATATATAGCATAACGGGGACGCGTTGGATTTGGATCCCACTCTAATGCAAAGCGTAACTCCGCGGATCTAACTTCTTCATATTGCACATGTTCCCACACTATTCGCCCATCCATATTTATTTCATTCTCACCCAACCGCGGTGGGGCATCGACAGACAACATTTCATCAATAATGTCCTTGCGGATAGTGTCTGTGTGCCTACTTTGACCATCTCGAGACCATCTACACTAAAAAAATAGAGTGGATTAGGCCTGCGTCGGATGCCACCAGCGTTGACCCATTGGCTCACTAATTGGTGCACTACACCAAACAAGCGATGTTGCTCATCCACCATGAACAGAGGATATTTTATATGCTCGTATGGGAGAACAACGAGCGACATTGGCACCTGGAACAGCATGGCACCTCTTGTAGTAACAACAATCACTACATGAGCCTCATTCTGGTTCCAGAAGGTAATGGTCCATGGTTCCTCACCAAACGTGCGCCCCATAGCAGTGATACCTTCATCCATACTCAAAGGGAACAGTCTCATATTTTTCGCTCCCGAGCCCCGGAACATTTGCATTAGTTTATTGTCTTCGGGAGCTTGTCGCGGCTCGAGGGTCTCGGATCCATTATTGAGGTGGGAAGCTGGCGACGAGTCAACAAGAGTAAAATAGTAGAGGTAGTAGAGTACGGTCAGGGTCCATGTCGTCAAATGCATCTTGCCGCACGTGGGAGGACAGATGTGGTAGACATGCGAAAGGGCAAACACAATGAAGGGGAAATACCCTCTTTTATATTATTATTCTCTGTTTCTGTTTCAATGGTATGCGCCATGGGACCACCAAAAATAGCACCTCCCTGAAAAAAAAGACGCAGTATTTAATCTTAGCTGAATTTGCTCAATACTTCATTAATCTTTTCAAAAAATGCGGTGCCTGTTTGTAGTTAGCATGCACATAACCATACAGTATACAGCGACTCCTAATTCTATTTCATCCTCCTTTCCCTTTCCCCTACTTCTTTGGCTTCTCTTCTTGCGGGCAACCCAACGGGAGTGCCAACAGCTTGAACTAAATGCCAAGGGAGCAGCAGTGGGTCTAGTTGCGTTATTTTTTTAGATTAATCCATACTGTGTCAATTGCACACTTGCTTTCCACAGTGGCCTTTCCAATCCAGTTTTTTGTTTCAGGAATACTGTGGACTGTGTAGCTCATAATTTAGCCATGTTTCCTCTGCAGGCAGCACTGTCTGCAGGTTATTGAAGCCAAAAATAGACCCGCTAGTCGTTGAACCTGGCTTCCCAACATTTCCGTATTTGTGGGAGTCCCAGGTTCGTTTATTGTTAGCACCTTGGAATTCATGGAGTCAGTGTACCCGACTGCAAGGATGCAACATATATATGCGTGTTATCAAGACGCCGGTTTGCGGATGTTGTGATGTTGTGAACAGTGAACACACAAGGAAGCCCGAAACCTGCGCGGGGAAAACACCTCTTCTGCGGACAAAGTAGAACGCAACTCAAGGAAAGTGCGCCAGCAGCCATTGCAAAAAGAGAGTCCAGGGAAACGGGCTCGACGGAGGACACAGGAAATACACAGTACAAGAATTCGGAGCTATGGATCAACAGATTTGCATCGTCGCTTCATTGCCCTGTGGGTTTGGTTTCTAATCGTCAGGCGGTGCAGCGGAATTTAGTTTCCACCATGGAGCTTCTATGGAGGAGGGATTGAAAGGTTTGCCATGCTGGCTTCAATACTCAGTCGCTGGAAGTTTGATCGCCGTGGCAGGTGTCTTCGCAACATGCCTTGAGGCCTCCAGCTACACCTGTTTTTAGATGTTTCCCCAAAATTTTGTGATGTTGCTTTGTTCGCCGTTTCTCCTGGCCATTGCTGGAGCGCTTTTCGCTGTCGCGTCAGCCGACGACGTACCCGCGTGTCAGCAAGTTTCTCAGGTTATCGAGGAAGCTACTAAGAAAGATGGTTAAAGCCGACGTCTCTGGTCTCAATGAAGAAACTGCTGACCAAGTCCATCTAGCATCCGCCGACCCCGTCATATCCGGAGAGCTGGTCTACGACTGCCTGCAGTCCATGCCATTCGATGCCCAGAGGGCCACGAAATTTATCGACGAAATGAAAAAATACATGGAATGGCAATCCACGGTCGATGTCTTGAAAAGTAAGAATGTTCTCTGCGAAAGGGAAGACTATGGTTAACGTCTTACCACATCTCAGATCCTCCGTCAGGTTATGCGTCTGATCCTGTGGACCTCCTTAGTGGATTGGATACAATTCAGGCCAAAGCGACGAATGCGGAGTATAAGAGCCAGTTTGAATTCGACAACGCCATCGAAGCTCTTTTTTTTGGCGTCTGCTCATGACCGCCATCTTCGTATTACCCCCTGCCTCATGCCGTTTTTGGTTTCAAGGTCGATTTACCTTTGGTCTCGGTTTCGACGGACGGACTGGAACTCCCAGCAATTTATTCGCTGAGTATGTGAGCCCAGAACCAGAAATCGAACTGACACTGACATAACGGTACCAGAGGGCATTGAGCTTCTTGCGCAGGGTTCCAAGAACGTCTCGCCCGTAGCCTCGATCAACGGCCAGGAGATCGTTTCATATCTTAATAAATATGCGTTGACACAACATGAGCAAGACCAAGATGCACGGTATGTTAGCAAGCGCAAGCATTTTACATTATGCTGACATACACCTGCAAAGCTACAACCAGCTTTTCCGTTCAACGTATTTATACGAGGGCATTAGCAACAATTTTGCCCAAGTCAGCACTTTGGAGTACAATAATGGCATTTGGCCCGGCGCAAAGAAATTCAATATCAGCTTCGGCAACGGAACGTCTATTAAAGCCCAAACCACAGCTAGTCTGAATTTTGGCTTCTCCCGGTTCAACTATAAAGATGGCAAATCTTTCTTCAATGCTGCATGCATCCCACATACACCAGAAGAAGCCAAATCCAACGCGGCCGCTTCGTCCCCTTCCAATAACAGAAAACGCGCCGTATCCGATTCCATAAGTCCACTACCTAGTACGTATCCAAAATCGGTTGCAAGAACCGATGATCTTTCGATTTCTGGTTACTATCTAGATCGGCCGGGGTTCCAAGACATTGCCGTCCTTTTTGTCCCTACTTTCGGACCAAGCGACAACAAAGCTTTCGCCGACCAAGCCACAAAACTGGTCAAGGACGTCAAGGCGGCAGGGAAAAAGAAACTCATCATTGACTTATCTTTTAATCCGGGCGGGACCATTGATTGTGGTTTAGATTTATTTAGACTTTTCTTTCCGGACAGGGAGACGTATACGGCCACTCGGTATCGAGCTCATGAAGCATTTGATCTAGTAGGGAAGGCACTTTCTCAAGTCCCCCCAAGCGATGAGGAGACGTATGCAAATGCGAATAGCCTTACTCTTACCTCGATGGTCACCCCAAATCAAACGTTCAATTTTCACTCCTGGTCCGAACTTACGGCGCCCACGATGAACTCGGCAGCAAGGTCTCAACCCTGATGGCTATCCACAACTTCACTATAGAGTCGACCAGAACCGACTCCATCCGTGGTTATGGACCAATCAATCAGGATCCGACCGACCCTCTATTTGCTCCTGAAAATATTCTCTTGGTTTGTAGTGCCCGCTGCCAACAAACATCAGTAGCTTATATACTGACCTTGGATATTAGGTAACCAATGGCGCCTGCGCCTCAACTTACACTATATTCGCCGAGTTGATGAAAAACCAAGCGGGAGTTAAAAGCCTGGCATTTGGTGGTCGGCCGCAAACCGGTCCCATGCAAGCCCTAGGAGGCATCAAGGGTCAAAAGGCAGCTACAGTTGCTGTACAAGACGGCCAAGGACATAGTCGACAAAGCAGCAAAGGACGGTAAGCCAGTTTTTAACGAAGAGGAAACAAAACGCTTGAAGAAAATAACGCCCAACGCCCGATGAGAACGCTCCCTTAAGCTAGCCTGACTGCCGTCTCTTCCTGACTGCTGAAAACATTGCGCGCCCGGCTTCTGCTTGGGAAGCGGCTGCTCGGGCGTTCTGGGGCAACGGTCGCTGCGTGGAAGGTTCGTCAAAAAGAGCTCAGTCAAGAGATTCGGCGGCCCATAGGCATCGACGCACTCATTTATAGACTTTCGGGAAATATGTGTTCTTTGGATCATACAGATATTCTTTACCTTCTGATATCATATCGTGGACGCTGAGGGTTCCGTCTATGAACCCTCTACCCCAATGACCGAGGTCCCTATTACGAAACCCAGTCTTAAGATTTTCCGCTGGAGTAGAGTTGAATTTTTTTTACTTTTGAAGTCCAAATATATGGCGGCACAACTTTTGTACATTATTTTCCCACCATCATGGGCCAATTGCCTAACAGCAGGTAGAAAAAAATAAAATAAAATAAAATAAAATAAAATAAAAAAATAAAAGAAAAAGAAAAAGAAAAAGAAAACTACAGTTTTTTAATCGAAGTCGGTGACTTTTTGATAAAGTTATTGTGGAGTGAGGGAAACGAATATCCTATAGATTTTAATCTGATATCAAGCGGACTTCCCCCGTCGTGCAAGGAAATAAACACCTTAACTCGAGATCCGACGTTTTTCAAGTCCGACTACCCCCAACGCTCGAGCTTCCTTGATGGATTATAGGAATATTTTTTGCTCAAAACTTGAGTTGTTATTCTGCCAATTTGGCTATAGCTCTCTAAGAAAGAATTAAAACGTTGAAAACCCACTATTAAGACAACTATTATATCATGAATTCAGGTGTCCATTAAAACCCCATTTTATATCTCAGTCGATACCAACGAAGAACCTGCCTCATTATAACGCCATAACCATCGCCAGAAGTACTGCAAGGGACCCGCCGTAGACTGACACAATTGCGGACGTTCCCCTTATACCCAGTGATTGGTCGTCATCCCCTGAGGTCGGAGCTGCTCCTCCGTCCTCCGTTTCTGTTGCGGAGGTTGGTGTTGCTACAGTCCCAGTGAGAGTAATACTGGATTTCGTACCGGAACTGCTTGAGGTACTACCAGTCGTCTGGGTATCTTTATTTCCGCTTGTAGGGGTCTCGGTCCTTTCCCCTTGGGACGTGAATTCGAACTCAAACGTGGTCGTCGGTGCGATAACCTCGGATGGATTTATGGTGTATGTGTGTCCTTCAGTCGTTATTACCGTCGTAAGCCCTTGGGTCTCATCACCACCGTCGTCGGGGTTACCGTGGTTGTTGTCGCTGTCGCTGTCGTTGTCGTTGTCGGTATCATTATCGTGATCGTCGTCATTGTTATCGGGCTCCCCAGTAGCTGGAACAGTAAGGGGAATTGTTTGCGATCCAAATATAATGGTCGACGAGTTTACAACCGTAATTGGGATGTCGTCAATAGTTGCTGTAGCCACTCCTCCTGGAGCATTAGGTTTGTTGGGACGGTCATTCTGGTCATTTTCGTCCGGGTTGTTTGGTGAAGGTTCTGAAGTAGGTTCCGATCCAGGTTCTGAAGTAGGGCCCAGGGTCGGCTCGGGTATATGCTCGGGTGAAGAGTCCAACGAAGAATCCGGTTTAGTGTCTGAAGGTGGCGACTGTCCTTCAGGTACTGTCGTTGGCTCCGTTACGCGCTCAGCATCCGAAGCACTTATGCCGTCAACAATACTGGCAATGAGAGACGCGATGCCATGACCACTGGTATCACTAGTGGGTTCAGGAGCGGGCCCAAGCAGTGGTATTGGTTGCTCTGTGGTGGTACCAAACGTTGGTGGTGCAGGAGTTGGCGGCGGGGCGTATACCTCAGTCTTTTTGGTGACTAGAATCATAGTAGGTTTCTCTGCATTACCTCCTGGTGGAACAGGGCAATGTGGGCATGGTGTGTATTTGGTGAGGCATGGTGGGAGCGCGGTCGTATATGATGGGAGACGTGGTTCTTGAGCTCCCATTTCAGCAGTGATAGTAACGGTTACGGTGGTCGTCGAGTATGTAAACTCGGGAGGATCGTCCATGTAGGTCATTTCACCAGAGCAAGACGAGGATTCTTGGAGCGAATGTGTTTTTGTAGAAGAGACTGATGTCGTTATGTTCGGTGCGGCGGAAGTTGATAGAGACGGTGCTGTTTGTTGCCAAGGTTTGTTAGTTACTTATGATCTGGAGGTTGACAATGAGGAACTTATACATAAAGTGGTGTTGCTTATGGTGCCGAAATTTCTTCGGTCCCTCGAGGGGACAATCTGAGAGACTTTTCCTTTGCGACCAAGGCTCATAATTAGTTATATATCAAACGGTAATGCGTCTAGGAAGACTTACCGTTGCCACGGGTAGTCGCCGCAGCAGTTGAGCCCGCCGACACCAATACCACGCCATTCAGAAACGTAGAAATCTTCATTTTGACAGCGAGGTGGGCTGAAAAGCAGTATCTCCTATCTGGGAGCGTGGGACTCAAGGCGAAGAAGCCGGGAATAGAAAGACGGGAGAAGGAACTTCAAGGGCCGAATGGAACGGAGGGGAAATGATAAACTTAGAAATTAAACGACACTGTCTGATCACAACACAGATAGCGAGGGACTGAGGTGGCCGCGCACACTATGGAAACCTCAGCAGGGAAACAAGAATGTCATTTCCACAAGGACTTGATTATAGGGGAATGTGGAAAGCGGAGAGGCCGTCAGCACGACTCAATATAACAGCCCTAACGTCCTTGGCGCGGGAAGGGATGCCGCTGAAGAAATCTGACTGGCATATATCAGAGATTCAAATGCAGATCGGATTCGACCGATGACGCAGTCAACAGCAAGAGGAAAGGAGCTGAAATATTATTGCCCCTGAGAGAGAGCTCGTGTATATGTATGTAGCCGTACCTGAAACAGGCGCAGCAGATGTTTAACATCGTCTGGCTTGGGAATCAGAAGTGGTCGCACGGCTTCTCTTCTCTGAGCTTATGCAGAAGATTGCACTAGCACACGCTAAATGCGAGGTAATTCGGGATGTCCCTCATCCTTGGAACAAATGGTGTGTTTTGCCGATCGCCATTGCGGCCAAAGTCAAGAGGTGGGAGCCCATGTATGGATAAATCCGGATCTCAAAATGGTAGAAGTGTTCACCGAATTGCGCAGTGAGAAATGCTTTGGTTCCCAGAAGAGACCAGCGAGCAAGCGCACGAATTCCGTAGCAGGAATGCGGGAGACCTTGGCTTTTCCAATTATAGTTATTCGCTGCGACTGGACTCGCAAGGGACAAACCTGGCCCTCGCTGGAGATCCTGTGAACTTTTCTCCTATTGGCGACGAAGAATGGAAGATCTGGCGTCAGCCCGAGAAAAGTCACGTCTGCGGCTGACGATATTCTACACAGTATTTCTGTGCGACATAACACAAGTCCACGTTGTGGATTCTGCAGAATTTCTATGATGCCGGAGGGGGTATTTTTGGTAACTTGGGGACCCGATCCAGCCTTTTTGAACACCGTACCTAACTTGCTTCTGTAGACCAACGTCAACATTACCTATTATTGTCAAACAGTCTTCCGAGAGATGCATATTTGAGTTGTACATGGCGAACAGGGTCTCAGACATGTCTCTCACGCTCCTTGACCCACAGGCCAGGGACCAATTTTGGAAAGATTTGGTGCGATCCAAGCCAATTTCAGCCTTGTGGTCTCTCCTACTGGTGGATTCGGTGCCCCAAAGCTGACAGCTCGCTTCGGTGGTCAGCACTAGCCAGCTGGGAACCTGTTGAGGGACCAGTTCGGCGATCAGCGGGGGGAATTGCTGCGAATAACCGTCCTAACTTCTTCTGGGATTTGAACACAAGCAATGTTGTCGCACGGCAAAAATTCCTCGCTTCTGGCACGCTATGGCCTTTTTACACGTGAAGGATCTGTCGGCAGTTTTTAGCAAGCATCGGTGTTGAGGATAACGTCCGTTTCGCAGACACGACGCCCATGATTCCTTAACTCGGCAAACGCAGGATTCCACCCTACTTAAACAATTTTTATGCGTCTTACTGTGTACATGCCTCGGCGGCTTATTCGTCAAATGGTACACCTTTAGGGGTTATGCGTCGCAGCGTGACAGCTAGCTGCCGCAGGGACGATGCGGTTGCGAGGTTCGGCCTCTCTCCCGCTTTTGCATCATGTTAGGTGCAAATACATGCTTCCAAAGCGACTCATATTCCTCTTCGTGCTGCTTCTCTTTCTAAGCTCTGGCAGCTCGGCAGATCCTCAACCTTTATCTGTATCTGCTGGTCCAGACTGGTAAGTTGTTCATCGTCGTTAAAGCAACTTGTATCTGCTGATCACATTGTAGGTTTGGATACGACGGCAGTTGGAGCGCGTAAGTTTGACTCAACATCTACCCTCTCCTCGCATTCAGTTACTGAACCTTATCCTTCCTATAGTGTTAACATTCGAGTCGGAAGGCCTTCTCAATGGCTTCAAGTCTTCCCGAACACAGTTAACTCCGAGACGTGGGTGGTCGCGCAGGCCGGTTGTGATGACAGTATGTGATGGTCCACCTCGCTCCGGACCTACGGGTAGAAATCCACAAACAGCTAATCTACATCTACAGCTTTGACCTGCCGTACCGAACGTGGTGGCCTCTTCTACCCAGACAAATCAAGTACATGGAATGAAGTAGGGACATACGACCTCGGAGACAATATTGAACTCGGGGAGGAAGGCGTCGGGGTGTATGGCTTCGATACTATTGCTTTGGACGACGGGATCTCAGTGCCCGGTCAGATTATTGGCGTTGTCAACTATATAGATATTTGGCTCGGGTCTTTAGGTCTAGGGATTACAGCCGCCAATTTCGAAGGCGGGAATAAACCAGCTTTCCTAAGCAGTTTGGTACAAAATGCAAGCCTTATCCCGAGTCATAGTTATGGGTATACAGCAGGCGCAATATATCGTGAGTAGTATTTTTTACACAAGTTGATCTGGCTTTTTGCTAACTTCCAAACAGAGCAAAAAGGCGTTCAGGCATCACTTACTCTCGGGGGCGTTGACAAGAACCGGTTTACTGAAAACGATGTCTCCTTCTCGCTTCCTACCGATGACAAGCCTGTCGTGGCTATTAACTCCATAACAGCTACCGCGAACCCTAATGGGTCTGGTCCTCCCTGGACCGACTTGAGCACTTCCCTTAAGCCTGACAACAACGGCCTATTCACAATCGATTCTTCAACCCCATTCTTATGGTTCCCGGAGACAGTGTGTGACACGTTTGCACAAGCGCTGGGACTTACATACAACGATACCCTACAACTCTATACGTACACGAACTCAACCAACCTTGAGACTCTTCGTTCTTGGGGTTTGACATTTACGTTTGCCATTGCTGATCTGCCCGGATCGTCAAAGTTGGTAAATATAAACTTACCATTCGCTGCTTTTGACCTATCACTCACGTACCCGTTCCCGAACGTGACGAGGGGAACTAATGTGAGCTACTTCCCTTTGCGAAAAACATCCAGCACGGACTATACCATTGGGAGGGCGTTTCTCCAGGAGGCTTATTTAGCGGTTGATTATGAACGACGCAATTTCTCTATCTCTCAGGCGGAGTTTGGACCCGATTCTGCCGCTGCAACCGACCTTATACCCATAACCCGACCCCCTGACAGTAAATTGCCCGGGCCAATTGTAGACAGCTCATCCCTTTCATCTGGCGCGAAAGCCGGAATAGGCGTGGGTGTAGCGTTACTCGTTATCATACTCATTGCAGCTGCGATCTTTTTCTGGCGTCGGAAGAGGAAGTCGCAGTATCCCGAGCTTTCGAATCACAACGACTCGCAACGGGCCCAATTGGAGAAAAACATTTTCTGGCGACTTTTCAACAAATCAGTAGTCCACGATGATGAGGCTATTGAGTTGTCGGGGGACAAACATCACCCCGTCGAAGCGCCGGCTGACCCAGAAGTCACATACTTTGAGCTCCCCGGCGAAACACCCAAAGAACTCCCAGATTCCTCGGCCGGCAGCGGGGGCCCGTTTAAGGTTAGGCTCGGCGGAGGAGATCAGCCCACAGCTCCCGCCGCCGTCGCAGCAGCGAGGAATTCACAAAGCGGTCCCTCGGAACTAGCGGTCCCAGAACCAGACCCGCAAAAGACCCTCGAAAGCGACCTTCCGTCTTACTCACAAATCCAGCGTGGGGAGTCTATTTCCGAGCCCCCTACAGTAAGTCCCGAATCCACCTTACAGACCGGTCAGCGTTCGGCAAGCGAAGGTGGGATGCCATCACCAATTACCGGAACCGCCTCATCGACACATTCGCCGCCTTCGTCGACTAATCCTTCATATTCGCATCACCAACCGCTGTCCCATATCAACAGGGTGTCAGCAGGCAGTCGGATGGGGTCCCGCAGTAGTCGATTTGTTGAGGAAGGTCTCCGCGATTCGGCAGATACACGGGCCTCTCATGGACATGGTTCATCATCGCCACAGGTGGCTAGGAGGTTTAGCTGGGAGGAGTGAATGTTTTATACATTTTTTAAAATGTCAGAGACAAGAGCTCTTACTTTGCTACAAATTCTGTAATTGGCATCAGCCTTGATACCACTTTGCTACTTCTGTTCCTTATAGTATCAATGACGTTTTTGTCGTGATCTACACATGTAAATATCTATATTGATCTCATAACGTTCCGCGCTGCACTTCTTAGATGTTCTTGACTAATTTCGCGATATGAACAATAGTCTTGGGTAAGCAAAATGTCAACAATATCTATCTATCTTTGGAAGCAGTAAAGGAGACCCCCTTACAGATTGCCCACTATATTAATTGGCCGTTACCAAAACTTCTACCGAAGGGACCCCAAGTAGCTGATTGCCAGAAATAACCAAAACCAATTGAGTGTTACACTTTTTAAATGTATGGCAGGCAGAAGCGCGCGAATTTCAACCCTTAGAAGCGTTTGTTATAGAACGATCGATCGACGAGGGTGATGCCATGGGCTACGCCATATCGTAGTAAATAATGTACGAATAGATCGTTAAAAAATTTATCAATGGTACGAACCGTACGGGGCGCGAATGGCGATATTAGCTCCATTTGGGTATTGCCTAAATAGGTAAAGCCTAATACATACTTGTTCACATGGGATAGTTGATGGAAGCACATATTTAATCCCATATGCAGGCAAGGGCTATTCCTCATGTACGGGCACCAGGATCCGAAGCAAGGCTCTGCCAACACGCTGTCAACCGAAGGGGCAAAGATGCGACCTGAAGACTGAATTCTAGGCTCAGGGAGCAGGAGGGCTTCATTGAGGCCAGACACATGGGCGCAATTACGACGCACCTCTGCTGCATTTCCAGATACGGCTCTTTATGAAGTCTGCAGGCGACGCCAGGGTCAAAAATCATTGTTCAGGATATTTTTCCGGGCGAGGCCGGCAAAGAATACCAAAGTTCCAGATCGGGGACGTTTGGTCGCCACGGCCGCCAGACGCCCACATAAGGCCTGCGATGTACTCATTCGATCCCGGAACATAACACCGTTCTTGAACACGATCCCCTAACACCTTAGTTGGCAGGGAATTTTGTATGCAAAACCAGCTTGCGCGCCCACGGTTTGTGCACAGCTATATATAAGAGAGCCATTAGCGACATCCAATAAGAGAAAGTGATTGCGGAAGGCACAAAACGTACCGACAATATAGGACCAAAAGGACTCCAAGCCACCGTAGTGACCCGAATCTCTGTGATACGTTCGCCCCCGGGGCCATTGATGGCGAAAGGCATGGCTATCTCCTTTCTGTAACCAAAGGATACCACGGTCGCGAGCGCCGAGTTATTTTCAGGGCGATATACGAAGTCGATCCCGAGGAGATTGTGGGGAATGCCGCCCAAATATCCGACAACTTCAACAAGGGTGCTCTGGTCCTTGAAAATATGATGCTGTACTGGGTTGTACCTGATTCCCCAAGGCTCATGCCTCGAAATTAGGATTTCACGATAAAAGTGTTGTTTTATGTCTAATCTGGTATCCGGCGGAGGGGAGCCCCCTAGCCACAAAAGTTTGTCGCGGTCGCCTTGAAGGTGGGTCGCTGGCTCATCGACCCCCAGAGCAACAAACTTGGTGGCCTAAGTAGAATACAGTCAGCTATATTGAAACCTTAGGTACCGATAATGCCGTAACGTACATCGAAATGGCCAATTAACCGTTTCCCTAAAGGCAAAGCTCCGTGGGATAGTCGTTCAAGAACCTCGGCGTCGAAACTGTTTCCGATTTTACAATCAGAATCAGTGAGTATATATACGCCGCGGACGCCTGTGTGATCCATATAGCAACCCATTTGCCAAGGGCGGCCATGTCGAGACTTATCAACGATGAACGATTCACATTGGGTGTTATCCCAGTATCCAAGTTCGTTAGTAGCGTCATTTATCCGGAGTCCACACACGTATTGCCGGTCACCTATTAGTACCGTTGATACATGAAGGGCAGTTATTTTGGTTGGGGGAGGTAAGTCTATAAGCAATTGATCCATGGTAAAGCCATCTGTTTCCAAAAGTACCGGCTTAACAGGTGTCTGTGTTTTGCCTTTAACCTTTTGACCAGCGTAGGTCTTCGCTAAGCACAATAAACGACTAGCCACCGTGAGAATCCGACGACGATTGCGAAGCTTTGACACGTTGTTTGGCAGAGACGGCGATGACAATATATCCTTTATTTTCCAGAAGACAGTGTACCAGTGCATATTCGGAAGTGACCATAAATTCATAATTTCAATAACATGACCAAGTTCCATCTCGTACCTGAACCTGGATCTCCAGAAGCCTTGGGGGAAATAGTCTGGAACAGCGGGCGACGCGATCCAAAAGTTGAGGAGGTCCGGGGTCGAGAGATACTCCGTAATCATATACAAGACTTCGGTGGGGAGAAGACCGAAAAATTGACCATATGATTTAGAGTTTCGATGACTGCGAAGAGTGCCAAAAATAGGATGTATTGGCATGAGCGAAAGCTGCCCGGATCGGGCCTGCTCGACGAAAGAGGAGAGGGCATTGATGTCAAAAGGATCGAAAGTCGCATCGTATAACACAGACTTGTCATCGTTGTCTGTATACACGGGACCATAATTTGGAAAGAAATAATGCTCAACTTCAGAACTTGTCCTCCATAGGCCTCCGTAATCTCCAGCCCATGCCTCACCAGTGCCATCTAGCGTTGAATGATGTAACCGGTAAAAAAATTTCGAATAAGACGCGTCCATAATGTCTATGCCGTACCAAAAACGCCCAACGGTGTCAAGAAGTTGCCAGCACGAGTCATGGATAGGATAGCCTCCATTTGACAATCGTGGCGCGTCCCGGTCACTGCAGCAGGAGCGAACGGCAAAAGCAACTTCCTGGCGGTCATATTCGGCTTCATCATCATAACGTTTTGAAGGATCCAGTGGGGCACGGCCACCGGGGAAATTCGATGGCTCGGAATTGAGGCCAACGCCAGACAGGAAGGGGTAGGTGTGATGAACTGGACGAGCTGGTGAGTAAAGCTAGAAAGCTCGCATATGGACTCTATCACTTACAGGCACGCAATTCGGCGAGCCATTCTGGAGCTGCATGTGAGTGGATGCTACGCTTTTTTTCAAGGTGGTTGAACAGGCGGACGGCGTCCTCCTGGCCCACTATGAAAAACCCGCAAATGGGACAGTTGAAAGGCAATGCTAAGCCTGACCCAAGAGTGCGTAATGGCAGAGGCATAAGGAGGGCATACTTGTCGAGAACTTGATATTGAAGGAGTGATTTTGCTTCTTGCCTGCTTACAGCGAAAGAGCTATATTTGGCGTAGCCTGCGGACTTAGAGACGGCGCTATTTCAGTAAACGGGTCCAAATGGCTTTTTGTCGCTTTCCACTGCTAGGAGTCCCGCTACAATATATCTCGAGTGCTCAATGCTGAGCTGGTCATTTTGGATCGATTCTTGGCATTTTCAGTAATTTCCGGTTCTTTTCATCTTGTTATAGGCTATGCTCTGAGAAGCACTGCGCGGACCAGTCCATAAGGCAGACCATACATGTCGGCTCTTTCAAATCTCAAACGCAGCCTGTCGTCGCTGTCCTGCGAGACCCGAGAAGGAGTGACGTTGCGATAAGCTGGGCTCGGAGCAGCGGAATCTTTTGTCCGCCTCTCCGCAAACCAGCTCCATCTGGATCTGTTCTGTATCTGGATCTGGTTCTCAACTGTAGGGAACTTCCCAGCTCTGGCGGCAGCAGCTTCTTTCACCCTGTGCGGCCGTGTCTCGCTTCTTGTGCCGGATGGGACTGCGTAAATGAGAACTAACGTATCTCGCCGCGAATCGCGGGACTGAGCTCCCGAGCTCGACCTTTCTGTTATGGTTTCGCCGGAACATGTTGGTATTGACTCAATGGCCACAACAGCTGCTGCTTCTGTGACGCAGCTCGCAGAGGGCATGTCTGCGTCGACAATACTTCCTTCGTCCTCTGTGATTCCGGTAAATTCATCTTTGTCCAATGTCTCCAAGTTCTCGTTCCTTCCATCGACCCCGCAAGACCTTATCCTTTTCCCCCTCCGCGTCGTCTACCGTACCGAGGTTTTTCTCTTCGTGACGGTTCCTAGAAACATAGTGCAGCTATTAGGACTGGAAGGCATTATTGCGAGCGTTGTGGATAGCGTGTCTGGCAACACGAGAGGTGCAGATGCTGTCCAAAGCAATATAACCGCAGCAGCAGCAGCCATGACCGCAACTGGGGCTGAAACTGCTGGGGCGACAGGAGAAGCGGACAATGCTTCGACTTCCAGTGTTGGAGACCTGTTTCTGAGCATGCGGAAGTTTGGTGGGTTCTTCAGCTATATGACTAGCAAGTGGTCCTTGACCTGCTTCGCCGTGGTATGTGTCTTTTTTGCAGTCTTACATACGTATTTACTCACAACTTTTAGGCTCTTGTTCTGAATAGGGTCACTATCTATGCTTCGACACGCCGTCATATATCTCTAAAATGGGACCGAAGATTGGCCTTGAGGATAATTCCGATAGCGTTGTTTCTTTGGCAGATAGTTACGTTGCTGCGCGGTATCCGTTGTCAGGTCTCTCCCGAATATTCAATGTTACGGTATGGGAAACCAGGGAGGCATTCCAATCTCGACTATTCAAGTGAAGGCGGCTACCTCTACTCTCTGAGTTCGTTCTTACTGTCTTGGGAGAACGAGCAAGCCTCTTGCAGCGCGGTGAAAATGGGTCGGCCTATAAAAGGGCCAGATATCTCGTACGGATCGTTTTCTTTACTGTGGCCCGTGTTCCTGCTACTATGCTTTGGCCACTTTATTGAAACGCTGTCCTGCGCCCTTCAAGGAAGACCCGCCGTCACCGAGGCTGGTATGTCTATATTCGAACATTCGCTGGCTTTTGCGGAGGCCGAAACCATGATAAGCCAGTCAATCGGACTTGGGCTTTTTGGCATTACAAAGTCTAGTTCAGATGGAACAGCTACCCCTGGTGCCCCTCCAGCTCAGCTTTTTTCGAGAACACAGATACTGGAGAGGCTAAATATTACCCCAGAGCTTCTTGTGATCTGTCTGATATCCTGTTGCAACAGTTTCACTTCAAATATTCTAGATGTGGCCGGCCTCCAAAACCGATACCGTCTCTTAAATACAGCGTTCTGGGGGCTGTGTTACATGAGCTCCATGGTATTTGGCTTCATTGACAGCTCACCCCTGTGGGCAGGCACCGGAGTTTTCAAGTTCCCCACTGTATGCATTGTTGGTTTTATACCACATCTCCTCATATTAATTGGCATTCTTGCATGTGCTGCCATATATGGCCTAGCTTTACTTATTACTGCGTTCTCTTTACCACCGGATATTCCGCCTCCAACGTCTATACGCGAGAGGTTCGCTTTAGCCCATGAAAATATGCAGGGCTCTTCACATCTTCGCAATGTCCGGATTAATTGGCATGAAGATTTTTACACTACGTTGGTGAGGATTGGATACACGGCTTTGACAGCTGCTAGCGAAGCCGTATTTTTAAACGAAGGAAAGACGGTGGTGGCCAGAAGGATGACATGGTTAGAAGAAGATAGACTGGCGGAGATCGAGGCCTTGCGAGGCCACACGGCCTCTCGCTCACGACGTTATGAGTCGGAGCCTCCAGACTCATCGTTTCGTGCCGACGAAAGTTTCAATTTCGAGTTACCTGAACGAGGGGTCGAATGGGAAAGCGGCTACAACCGCGAGCAAAAATTTGACCGACCCCCGAAGAACTCGCGCTCTTTGGAGAACCAGTCTGGAGTTGGCGGAGTTGGAGCTTTCCGAGGTGCGACAAGGTGTTATCATACATTTACGTTCTTTCGAGGAATATTCACCCTTTTACTTGGATGGTTGGCCTACGGCCTCATTAAACTTCTTGAGAGAGTCGGAATATCGACACCTCAATGGTTGGCAAAACTTGGGGGAATAAGGCGACATTCCGGTGATCCAACAGGAATGCAACAGTCTTCTCTTGACTTCTGGATCCTCAGTGATCAAGGAGAGTTAGAATTGCCTGAAGATAATGAATTTGATGTCGAGAAGGAAATGAGGAAGAGAGAATTGGCGAACAGAACTAACTGGTCGGAGGCCGAAGAAAGTTATTTTGACAGGAAGCTCTACAATTGGTGGAAGGTTGGGGGCTCCTGGGGTGATCAAGATGAAAGCGGTGACTACCGGCCACCCCAAGAAGACTGGGATGACACTACAAGTGTACTGTCGATATCGACCAATAACGATGATTCAGAATGGGAAGGCTACGAGTCTGAGGGCCGCCGCACGCCTACCCAAGAGGAACCTTACACAATGCATCATTCTCGGCGCCACCGATACGATTCGCCTGAGCCAGCTGCCCCTTCCCAAGAGGCGCTTCTAGACAGTGCATCTTTGGCGAGGTTGCTCGATCCGAAAGACAAAGAGAGCAAACACGAAGCTCGGATACTTGCATCACATCTGGCTGCAGGCCACGGCAAGGGGATTATGACTCGTAGCCGATTCCAAAAACAAATGGAAAGAGAAAGGGCTCGCGTGCTGACATCGAACCGATACCACAGTACTCACGTTACATCCACGATGGAACCAAGCGAAAAGAAACGCCCCACCCCGGAGGAAGAATCAGAGATCCTGGAAAACCTCATCCTATCTCGTCGTCTTGGATCGTCCCATTCAGCTGCGGGAGATTATGACCATCGCCGCTCTCGCGGGACCGTGCAGGAGCCCGAACAGCTGTCTTGGGCCACAGGCGCTTCCGGCCTAGGTCCAAATGGACCGCAGTGTGTCATATGTCAGGCCGCACCACGGTCTATTATTACGTGGCCGTGCCGTTGTCTCTGCATCTGTGAGGATTGTAGGGTCAGTCTTGCAATGAACAATTTTGGGAGCTGCGTCACTTGCAGACGGGAAGTTGGTGGCTTTGTTAGGTTATGGGTTCCTTGAGCCGGTGAAGCTGTCTCTACCCGATGGCTTGTTGCATGCCGTCGTGGGATGGCACACCGCCCGTCGGTTCCCGGAGTTACTGTGTATTGACAGAGCTTTGTACATATGTATGTTTATGATTTGTTATCTTCTCCCGTTTAATTATGCCCGTGATGCAAGCCTCATCTGTACTGATATTTATGTCCGTTTCGTTCATTGGCTACTGAGCCTGCAAGTTTCTGCAGATATTTCATGCAACATTCCTACGTATGTTCAACAATGGCATCCGTTTTACTTTTTGATCTGCATGTAGCAGATACATGCATGTATAGCACAAACAAGATATCCAGCAAGAGATATTCAACCATGCCCAAGAAGTTTCATCTGTTATGAATCCCTTCTCTGTCGATTCGATCGTCTTAAAAGGTCACTGCTCTCCCTTCACTTATCTTGTGAAGTGCATGGTCTACTATATCCAGCCTATGTGGATATTTGTCCATTGTCATCTCTTACCATATACATATACCTCAAAGTTGATATTAAAAACTCTTTTTTACCCTAAATTTCGTCCAACTGTTCCTAAATGACACCCGCTCTTTATCCCTTAAGGGTCACTACCGGTGGCGGGGTCTTAAGAGTCTGGCATTCATTACTCTAGATGTTCTACGTTGTGGCCAGATTCATAGAAGACTGAAGCTCCATCGCCTGGTAGGGCTATCATGCGGTTTCGCAGATTGGGTTATTCGGTGCGTTTTCCTTGCTTGTGCGGAGCGCGCGGCATGTCTATACTAATACACCGGCTACTAGGACGTTCGACATCCGACATCTGGCAAATCACGAACGCGCCACGTGGTTACCAATTTTGCCAAAGCAAGGAACCACTCGATCTATTTCATGACATTTCTAGCGTTTGATGGTGACCCGAGAGCCAGGAGCCCCGTTATCTTGCGAACTGTTTCCCCTCGGTTGTTTTGAGCTACCACGCAGGTTACATCTCAAAATAAAAAGAGGAGGTATCGACGAAGATACCTTCAGCTTTGGGTTTGATCTTCTTGTTGTCCACTACCGGACTCAAATAAACACCCTCACTTCATATCAACTTAGACTTCCCATCGCAAGCATTATAAAGCCGTCGAGCTCCATCAGTCAATCAGGACGCAGCACGTTGAGACACTCTGGAAATGTCATCTTTGCAAGACTTGAGCCAGCGCACGTCTTGCGGCGATTGGGAGGTCCGAGGATAGTCAGAAAACCGACCTGTGCCGTTGTCATCCGACACAGAACAGAGAAAAGCTTTCTGATGCAGTGTGCAGCTCGCGTATGTCCAGCAGCGCGGATCAATGCGTCCAGTCGATGTATCTACATTTCGTCTACTGCGGATACAAAGCCGCGAGCACACTGCCTATCGAGTTTATCGGTCACTAAGAAACCCAAAACGGGCGGAACGATCTTTCCCCGAATGACTTCTCCAGGGTGTCTACTGTGGTCAAGAATATGTGTCTTGAGAACCTTGACGACATAGGCACACTTGCCGATAATGCTGGAACTGCCGTGCAAGATCAACGGCGCACAACTGCTTGAGGAGGCAATCAAAGCAGGGGACCTCTTATACGGTAGCATACCCACTGCTTGATGAGCATGCGAAAAGTGGAAGAGACGAAATTGCCATCAAACATCGGCCAAATACAATACCTCCTTTTGCATGTGGTTTCCGGTTACGACAATAAACCCCAGCCTTGCTGTAGGGAATTACAATAGATGATAAGCATCTGAACATAATCGAATACCACATTATTCGATTACGACTATTTGCCCTTGGGTGTTTCGAACTTGTACGCTGGTTACAACTCCAAGTCACCGAAGAGATGCCGGAACTAATGTTAATTTCAGCTTGTTGATCTCTTCGTTATACGCCGTCGATTATCCCTAGCTCAACTATCTTTTACCAACAAATCTTCTGTCGCGAAACATAGATCTTCTCTATTCACGGTGTACGTTCACCACCTGGTATGCTTCGCGATCTAATATCCATTGTCTCGGATCCCATCGGAATGAAAACGCGGCTCCGGGTTACAACCTTCCAGGAAAAACGTCACGCGATGTACAATACTTAATGGCGAACAGCTAGATCCTGTGTTCTGCTATACATCAGTCGGCTCTTGCGAATGGTTTCAATCTACTCGATCCAGATATCTTTCTTTGGGTTGACATACTGTGGTCCGTCTTCTGTTGCTCGGCCCGTGCTTTGCTCCTGGGCTCCTGGGCTCCTGTACCCCTGCGCTGGCTTCTCGCCTTACCTATTCGAGGTCGACCTAATAGACGTACAAAGGCAGAAGTTGCATTTCGTCGTGCTCCATTGCATGTTCTGTCATAGCAATTTATGGAAGATATGCCGGAGGAAAAGCAAGCCAGGCAAAAAGCTTGTGACTGACTAGCAGTCTATCGTCAAAACTTTGGCCAAGAGATTTCCCAAGCAAGATACAGTCTCCTATCAAGCTAACACCCCGAGATCCATCGAAAAGATCACAATATACCGACCCCCAGACACCTACCCTGGCTAACCAAATCACAACACTTTTGGGAAAATTTGAAAAACCTTGAATTTGGCGACACAGATAAGCCTTCTCCTGTAACGCCTCCAAGCCAAACTTTTTTCAAGTTTCCGTTCACCCGCCTCTGCCGAAAACAACGACGGATTCCCTACGGCAGATGATGAACAGACCGTCAACGTGTCGCTTATATTGCTTAACATATGCGTCTTCTTAGACAGGCCTCTGTTGAGTACGGCACGATAAGCTCGTCGATTTCAAAGCTACGACTGGGCATACTATATACTGGTCATCGTATTCGACGAAGCGGCGACATTTCTTGAGCAAGATAGGTTTTGACCTGTCCCGCCTCTGTGCATTTCAATCAAATTACTGGTCGTTTAACACCCCACGTCATATAACTCGTGGTATGGAGACACAACAAACTCACAGCCTTCAGCATATTGCGATGGGGAGGAGATTTTTATGCTCGGCGGACGGAGACGGAGGATCATTTTTCCGGGAGGGAATTCAACATCCCTCCTGAACAACGACGAAGAGTTCAACATGCGAAGAATTGAAGGTTTTATGCGGCTTGCTTTACTTTACACATTGTTCATTATCTTTGATAGAAGAATTCCAACTTAAGTCACTCATTATTCTGTTCTTTTGTGGTGTTTAGGTTTATACGCCGCTGTTCTCACCTGCCTCGCTCACACCTTAGCTGAGCGCACACGATTACCCCATTTCAATATTGGCATTGGTATCCTGCGAGGCTACGTTTGATGCGGTGCTGGTATCTATGTGAAGCCCAGACTACTGTTAGACGTCTCGTGAAATCTAAGGTTAGATACACATGCAAGAGGCGGCGCAAGCCCAATTGCAGCGTATTAGCGCTTGAATGCTTGGTGGAGATGTTCAACCCAAGAACGGGAGATAAAATTCTTCTGGCTTGACTTGCTTTCATTTTATCGAACCAGAAAATAGCGGACTCATGAATTTCAGAAAAACCTCCCGACTTACATTGGCCACCTCTACCTATCTCAAAGCAAACCTGGATCACCAAACATCTTGAACCGGGAACTTGGGATATTGACGAATCCTGTATGTCCTTTTGGTACGACACAAGCCCTTATTAGAAAAGTGCCATGGAATGCATTTGTGGACAAAAGCCGCGCTTCAGAAAAAGATTGGAGACGGTATTTCGTTTCCCTGGGGGGTTAAATGGCAGTGGGCATGATTTACAGTCAATTGGGCTTTGCAGTTGGGTAGAGCAAATGCGGAGTCCGACCCTTTAACACGCACGGCAACGCTATTTATATCACGATATCCCATTTAATGCGACCCATTACTATGTTGCTTATCTAGACCATACTCATTACACGTTTCAGCAAAAAACTTTGTCCATAACGAGTTCCTACTCTCCTCGAATGCGCCGTGTGAGCAAAATACCTGCAGATTACAGTACCTGCGCCGCTACAAAAGTGGGTTATATCTCTCTTCCAACATGTTTAGTTGTGCTTTTCTTTCTTCGCTTTCTTACACACCCTCGAGGCACTGGGCTAACATTATGTGTTACAAAAGCAGACATTTTAGCCGACCTTCCAATTTCTGTCACAGACGTAGCTGTGTACAGCCAAGGAGAGTATAACACCGCGGCGATTCTTGGAATCTCTTTCGTTGAATTAGATAATATGCCAATAATATGTTTCCGGCCTTGCCGCATGGTGAACATGGTGAGAAGGATTTGAAGATTGAGACCCCGGGTGTGTTTGCGTGTCAAAACGCACAGGCTATATTGAAGGTTGAAAAATAATGTGGAAAGCACGAGGAGGCTCTCTTTAGTATGAGGGTCTGGTATACAGCATGGTTCCGGCATCCGAATGCCCATTAAGAGAATTAAAATACGCCTAACGATAATGGAATACATCGAAGCATCACGCGCTGGGGTGAACTGGAGACAAAATCTTCATACACGTCAAGCGAAATCTACCGGGGAGCGAGAAGACAGTTTTGCGGCCTGGAATTCAGATGGGGAGCATCTGTTGAAACTTTTGGAGCTGTTGGTATGTCTGGAACGATCCCGTCGCCGTTACGATGGAGCCTTCGGTCAAGAAATGGAATGAAATATTCCAAGTGCTGCGAAATCATGCTTAGGTCACTGGGAAGTGGTCGATATCATTTAAGCATGTATAAAAACCACGCCATCGAATTCAAAAGTTTGTAACGGAAATTATAGAAGAATTGCGTACGCAATTAAACGGCCGTAACGATAGAGTTCGTGTTCCCAAACCTGAGGGTATTACCATGATAGCCCTGTGCTTCTTTCATGTGCTATTAAACACTAAAACATCAGTATCGTAAAGCAAACAGCGCTTGGAGATCTGTCAAAAAGAATGGGGTTAGGCCCTGTTGCAATCTTTGTCAATCTAGAAAACTAGCGGTAGCGCTGTTCGCTCTAGACAACAATTCCACCATCCGAAGGAGAAAAAAAACAAGCCCTCAAACGGCGTAAAGCACGCACTCTCCTCTACTTCAATCCCCTTTTCTTCTTTCTCCCCAAAAACACTCAATCAAAGCTAGGCGTCAAAGCAATAAGACTAAATTTCGAATTATTAACCTTCTCAGCCTGAGCCAGAAACCTCCTAACACCCAGAGTAAGCGCCTTCTCGCTCAGCATATCGTCATCGGGACCAATAGGGCCCAAACTCGTAGGCCCGTTCCGCCCACCACACAACTCATACAGATTCCCATCTACGCCTTTAGTATAGCAAATGAAGTGGCCCTCCTCCAGTATTTCGGCAGGCGGCGCTTTGGTATCACCTTGTTTTGCTGCGTGCATGTGAGCGTTCTCGAGGAACTCGGAATCATAGATCAATTTGGCGCGCTGGGTCGATTTGAGAGGGATAGCTTCTTGAAGAATGTGTTCAAGACCGGAATCAGGCGTAATAAACTGCCTCGCCTCGCCGTTGCAGACAGCGTGGAGCAAACCGAACAGCCCGCACGCGTTCCCGATCGTCTGTTTAACCCAGAAAACAGGTTCGTCTTCACCAGAGCCGCCGTAGATAGGGATCTTAGCAAATTCGTCTCCCATGAGCTCGTTGTACGCCGCCTGTGGACAGATAAAAAGGAGGGCATACGCCGGACGCGGAATAAAGTCGAGCAGAGAAGGGTCATCCAGGCTGAAGACCTCTGTGAAGCTGAGTTTAGATGAGACGCCTAGGCGGTGCATTAGGTCCGTCATCACGGATGCGTTGTTTTCTATTGGATTATAGTTGTTATTAAGAGATATTTTCCTTGGGAAGTATATCAGACAAGGTCACGAACCCAGTGGAATAAACATCTTTTTATTGCCAGGCTCGCTGGACTTGGAAGTATTGTCAGCCATGACTGTTTCCGTGATGAGAAGAGACTTCCTAAAAGTCAAGGTCAATAAGGTGGTTGTATCGATGCAGTCGAAAAAGGGTCTGTCAAGTTCTTGTATATGTAGAAGAGGAGCTGTAATCAGGCAGCAGAGACCAACGTCATGCAGCCTTGAAGGCGCGTGTTGGGTGCCAAGATGCGAGGTAACTGAAGAAACACAACAAACTGATTAAGAGAAACGCAGATAGATCTCGAATAAAACCTATCGCTTCCAGGCCAAAACCATAGCTATTTATTTTCCAATCGGTGGTTAGAGAGATATAGCATAAGACCACTTGGAGTCCAGTCAGCCAAGGAACGCGCAGTTATCTCGAAGCGCCAAGAGTATTCTGGTTTCATGAATGTCTATACTGGTAGCTGTCCGATGCGATGTATGCTGATTCTGTTCCCCAAGTATTATCCAAAACCTGAGCGTGCGATGGATCTGGATGATTCCGCGCAAGACAAACAGAGCAAACACCAGCCTCGACATCGTCAAATCAACTCGTCATCGTCGCACCTGATAGCCCTCTTCTGCCAGAACATATTTCAACCAGGAACCCGGATGCCGTAGTGGTCGAGACAGTCGGGTCCTGGTTCGAGTCCCGGGCCTCGGTACTGCCCGGGAGGGACGTAGCGCTCGACCATGTAGGCCATGGCGAGCGTGAACCCTTTTTGTCTTTCTATATATATTATTTTATTTATTTTGATAATATTTTTTTTAATCTATATATATTAATTAATCCCCTGTAAACAGCGTACCGCTTGCTCGTCAAGAATCAAAAGCACACAGGCGTTGTTTGTTGACTGCGCCTTCTTTTTCCAACATGCCCCAGCACGAGAGATGCACTATATAACCCTCGAATATAGAAGTATTTTCCAACAGGAGCCCGTATGGCGCAGTGGTCGAAACTGCCAGCCAACTTGACTGCCCGTACGTGCTCCGGTTCGAGACCCGAGATTGTCATTAGGCAAGCGGGAAGGACGTAGCCCTCTCACCATGGCATGCCATGGGAGAGTGTGAACCTTTTTGTTGCTTTGATTTTATTTTATTTTATTTTTATTCTGTAATATTAAGACAAGTTTTATTTTTCGTTTTCTTTAGGGGGATCGATCGATCGTCTGGTGTGAGTAGCAAGCATGGCTACTTATTGACTCTGACGTCGGTTGCCGGTATAACTCTACACTGGCTGTTCTTCGATCCCTTTTGTCCAGCTCATTCACAAGCAACAAATTTCCTACTTATAATCCTCTATTTGGGATCTTTATTTCATTCAGGGCCCGCATGGTCCAACGGTGCCGGTCACGGCCACGCCAGGGTCCTGGTGAGTCCCGTCCTCATTACTATACAATTGCCGGGATATAGCGCGTTCAAGCGTGAACCTTTTTGCTGCTGTTATCTACATTATTTATCATTATCATCTATCTATATATAAATTTTCCCGTTGTTTTCTCGTTTCCATCGCGTGCTGCTCTGCTCCTGGCATTCTAGCCGTGCAGTGATGGCTATTTCTTACGGTATATAATCTGTGTTTCGTCTACCGTCCAGTACCAGTTGATACCCGATGAAGAGCGCACACTTAATGCACCTTTCACGCACTTACCGGGTTTTCGAGCCTGGCACTGCCCGCTCGCAACAAGGACGTAGCTCTCCCTTGGCACGGTAGAGAGTAAACCTTTTTGCAGTTCTTATTTCCATGATTTATTCCAATATCTCTTAAATTTTTACCCTTTTTAATCTTCTATCTCTATGCCCAATTCTACTTTAAAAGCTGCTACTGTGTTCGTTCTTCTTGGTCTACGCTGCTGCCTGTTCTTAATCATCACAGCGTCACCTTTCCCAACTTTCCCCAGCCGGCATTTCTTAGACTATAAACCTCTTTTTGCTCTTTTTCTTTCTTTTTTCTAATCCAAATCCTGCAAAATCGACGGATTTCCCATGTCCATTTCTTCCCAGTCTCATCTCCCTCGCAGCGTCGTTCATTTAGTCATGTGGGTCGCTTCCCCGGATCATCCCGCCGGCCCGAAGCGCGCGCCAAGCAAACAGAGCAAACAGCCGCATCAACATCAACATGCCCCCTTTCCCCTTCCGGATATGCCTCCCTTCACTACTCAGTTCCTTAACTGGTGACCCCAGGTGGTCTAGTGGGTTGAGTCCTTCACTTCAAGCCCATCCAACGGGTATCCCGGTCGAGTTTGCGCTTTCTCGTTCAAAAGCATATTTATATAAAGGACGCAGCTCTCACCTCGTGCCTGACTAGCCCATGGGAGGCGTGAACCTTTTTTGTCTTTGTTTTTATTTGTTTTATCTATTCAATCAGGTTTATCTAGTTTGCTGGTGCTTTTTTTTCTCTTTTTCCCAGTCGCGTTATGTTGTCGTGGTGGTTGACTCGTTGTGTATCCTCGCAGTCGAGTTGATGTCGCGACGGACTCTTGACTCCCCATCCCACCCATGGTTTCTTATATATAACCTGCTGTAAATAGTACATTTTACTGGCAAATCGATAGGACGTGCTTTGTATCCAGCACTTTAGTGCCGATGTCGTGGCCTTGTCCCTACTCCCTTTCCTTTGGTGGTTAAATTTCAACAATGAGAGCATAGAACAAACGGAAAGACTGCAAACGTACTCAACTCGCAGTATGATAATAATATTATATATAACTGGGGTATATTATACTAAATCTGTCCGGCAGGCAGCATATGGAAATGTAATAGCGAGGAAACAAGCGAAGATGACGCGTAGCGATATTGGAGATACCACCAACCACCAACCAAAAGATCCAAACAAATCAATGCCACGCCGAAACTCTTAATATGCTGCTACTGTCGTCCTTCCATGTGCCCATCTGGGATATTAGAATTATACGACGCACTGCACTAAAGACCCCCGAACTTGTCCACTCCATTCGTAGTATGCCACAGCATGTCTCTGCTAGCGGCCGAGGTTGATAGGAGGGTGGAACGGATACTGCGAGGACATAGAGCGCTGCTGTGTCTGGTTTCCTGCTTGCCTCACAGACGTGCCCATGACGGGGAATCGCGTGCGATGTTGGGGCGTAGCTGGTGGGATGTTCGCTACAGTATGTTAGAAGGAGGTTGACCGATATCCGCGAATGTAGAAGACTTATTTGCACTTACAGGCACGAATAGATCTTGGAATAGCACTGGGAGGTGGCATGGCCATGGGATCAAACGAATTAGCGGTGTGGTTGTGACTGTGATTATTGATGCTTGCGCCTCCACTTGCGCTGCCGCTTCCACTCCTCTGGTGTCTATGAAGCTGCTCGACGCCGTTCGTATCGATTGGGTACTGATTATATGGGACATTTCGCGGTGACGTGCCGGTACCAATCGTAGCAGAGGTAAACGGACGGTGCAAGTCAGGCTCTCCCGCAAAATTGGCTTTCGAGTGTGCGAAGGACTGCAACGTGTGGCTGACAGAGTCTGAAGCGGCAGTCTGGATCTGCGATCGCATTGCTCTAGATTTCAGGAGGTTGTATAGGTTCGTTACTTGAGCGTGTTTCCGGCTTTTCTCGCGGTATATCTCGACTAGCTCTTGGTTCTTCTTCTGGAGTTGGTCCTGGGTCGCTTGCAGGTCTGGCAAGCGTCAATTATCTAGACAGCAAGAACTTGAAGATGTAAATGTAGCTAACCTGAAATTCTATTTTGCAGCGTTGATATCTCAGAATTCGCATCGTGGATTATTTTATCCATCTGCTTGCTCAAAGCCCCGTACTTATCCGTCAAGCTCTTCCCGAGATACTCCTGGTAAAAGCTGTCCCTTGTTAGAAACCAGCAGCGTCAATGGTTTTAGCTGTAGCATACACTTCCTGGGTCGTCTGATACGTCCAAAACGCCAACGCCCGTCCCGCACATTCCATAATCGTATTTGGATCGAGCCCACTTAGGACACTCGTCTTGTAATCCTCCGTCGGGTTCAGAACTGTCGAGACTGCATCATCTGGGTTCAGGAGGCTGGCCTCGCAGGCAGGGCAGTGCCTGTCTACTCCCGTGGGTCGCGAGAGGCCGAGTCGATCAGCGCATTGAAGGCAGAAGATATGGCTGTGTTGCGCAGTTAGACGGGATATTCGATGAGAAGTAGGAGACCAGAGCATACGAGCATGTTGTCACTACGGCCCTCTCACTCAACGTTGCGCGACACTTTAAGGAATTGCACCTCAGACAATAATCCAGGGCCTGAGTCATGATATCAAATTAGAGTGAGAAAGCACCTCAATTATTCTCTTCAAGACTGAAGACGGACAGTTTGACGTACAGTCTGGGTATCAGTGAGAAGGCCGAGAAGACGTCGAAGTAAGCACCTTGCCCGAGTTGGCAGCCACCCGTCGCTGTCTCTTCTTGCTTCAGCGTAACTTTGGCAGTGAGCCATCAATTCTATGATACATCCTCGACAAATCTAAGCCATTTCTAATTCCACATAAAGAGGTCGACTCACTCCGAAGCGCCAACAGATGCAAAACTAGAAAAAGAACGCATTGCCCTGGTTATCCCGTCGAACGCCTGTCATCTTCTCCTCGAACTCCTTGCCAGGTTCATATTCATGCCAGAGACTAGCTGGGAATATATGCTTGTTCCTCTCATACCATCTCCGATCCACCACTTTGGTAAATGTCGGTTCCATATCGGCACCCTCCAGCGGTGGTTGAGCGTCTGCGTCATTGCTTAATACAGTTGGAGGAGCCGTGTTCGTGTAGTCGAATAATAGTCCACCTGATCCTGAGAAGTTCTGTACTCGGTTGGCGATGAAGTAGTAGAATTCGTAGTGCTATAATCGCCCGGTTAGCTGACCACCCCACGGAAGGCATATTGAGATAGGACGACATACATGCGGAATTATGACTTCACCGCGCACACACATCAAATCATCTACTCCAACCCTCGCCCACTCTCTACGATTATCCTTCTTTCCCTTTCCGCCGCCCTTAGTGCCTCCAACACCCAACTCTGCCCCAACTTTCCTACACCGGTCGAGGAACAACCATATCGGATCCCCTTTCTTCACCTTAACCTTCCCACCGGGTATATTCGTCCCGTCATAGAATACAAAAGGGATCAATATCTCCGTCGCCTTAACAGTCTCCTGTAAAGCCAGAAATTCGCGCCGTAGCTCGTCCCGCGTTTGAGCCTCGGCTTCCAGCGCGGACTTCGTCATTACCTTTGGCGGAGGTAAAGAGACGTGAGGGTTTGGTGCGAGTCGGCGGGATGGGGGTTTCGGACTTTGTTCAACTGGTGTCTTCGAAGGTGCTTTGGACTCGCTGACATTTCCAGACGCCAGACCTGAATCCTCCGCTCCGCCTTTCTCTTCTTCATCATCGCCAAAAGAGAGCTTGCTTTTCGCGAGGGGATTTAGTTTCCTCTTCTTTTTCTTTTGCGGATGCTGAGCGGTCTCATTCTGCGGTGTCGCGGCACTGTACTTGGTCCGTTAGCTTTGCGCTCCTCTTGTCGCATATAGTCCGCAATGTCAACCTACCCGTCACTAACATCGCTCACCGGCGTCGCGCTTCCCGACTTTCCTGGAGCAAACCTCCCAAGAGACTTATCATGTGCCTCCCGCTCCTTATGCTCCAGGATCTCTGCCCGTCGTTTCCGGAAATCTGAAAGATGCACCAACCCCACGGTTTGGGACTTTAGCATGTCCTCAGCTGATGGGGTGTGGTTCGTAAATGAACGGGGAGTCGAGGTACGACTCTGGGGGTCCGAAGAGGGCGCCATCTTGGGTTAGAAACTGTGAGTAGTGTATGCGCAAAGGTAGGCTCTCATCAGGTCTTTTCTTGCTTGTTCTCCAGCGCAATCCTGAGAAGCACTAGTCACGTGATATGGGATTTGGCGGCGATCGAGTTAGCTGCAAAGCTGCCTGTGTTTTCTACTCGTTTTATTAATTTCTCAGGGTAATATTGATACCATTTCCTACTCGCTTATATAAATACACAAGCCAGCTAGCAGAGGTGAATGCTGTGGGCAGTCCTTGCTGGCTCTCTGTATTTCTCCCTGCTCATATGGAAACTTAGCCGAAGAGCTCTTGCTTCGTCGCGATTCTGAGGACAATTGATTGATTGTTTCGGTATCAACAACCAGCGCACCATTGCCCCGGGGCTGTTTCCTTCTTATGACCAGCTATGTCGAATATAGAGGAAGATGACGATGATCTCTATGATCCCACCGACTCGGTCCCAGCTGCGGAGGCTCCTAAAGATGCGAGCAGAGCTCCTGATGGGACGGTGAAGATGGAGGACGCGGACGAGGAAGAGGAAGAAGTTGAGGAGGAAGAGGACGAGGTTGGTCATTGGATACGATATGGGTTATTTGTTTTCTTTCAGAATGCTAATTGGGTCATAGGATGAGATTAATATCATCACCGAAGCTCCCGAAGGCGCATTTGAAGCTCCCACGTAAGAAGTGAACTTGCCGGATATCACGACCTAACTAACAAAGGATAGACCTGCATCTCGCCATGCTACATTACAGCGCGAAGCACCGCGCGCACCTTCAGTTGAAGTAACCCCCGCCATAAAATCCGCAACGCCATCCATACACCCCAAGGTGGAAACCCGCTCCCTCACCCCCTCCGCAGCGGCAAAACCCGCAGTGCCTCAAAAACCTGGCTCCTCATATCCCGCCCACCATACCTCCACGATTGACGTAAACGAAAACCCCATCCACCCAACAACAGGCAAACCAATCCTCTCGACAGACCTAGATGCTGATTTCCCCACCGCAGACGATAAGCCCTGGCGAAGACCCGGCTCCGATATCTCTGATTACTTCAATTACGGCTTTGATGAGTTTACATGGGCCGGGTATTGTCTGAAGCAACAAGGGCTCCGTCAGGACGTAGTGGATCAGAAGAAACAGATGGAAGAGATGCAAGCATTCCTTGGAATGCCAGGGATGCCGGGTATGCCAGGTTCCGCACCGCCAGCCGCCGTCCCCGGTCCAGGGCCAGCGACGCCAAACATGGGCGGAGGAACAGGGACGCCAGGGCCGCAACCTGGCGGAGGCCCCGGTGGACCCAATGCCATGTCGGGCATGGGCGGTGGCATGCCCGAGATGTCTCAGGAGATGATGCAAGGCATGCTAGCGAATATGATGGCGCAGGGTCTGGATCCATCTTCCATGGACCCTATGGCGTTCATGCAGCATGCCCAGGCAATGATGGGGGGAGGCCAAACTGGTGGCGGTCCCGGTCCGCAGGGCGGTCAGCCTGGGTTTGGTGGTCAACCGGGACAACCGTTCGGGGTGCAGGGTTCAAATCAGCCTCAGATGGGTTTTGGGGGTTACGAACAGCGAGGGGGATTTGGAGGGAGAGGAAGAGGGAGGAGGTGGTAAAATTGTACTTCTATGTGTTTTGTATCTCTCGTCACCGAGCATGGAATTAGGGTATAACGGCGTTCTATCTACGGTTCCAATTTGCGGTATAGAGGTGTGTGTAGCTACTTAGCTGTATAACCTGTTGAGTTGTCGAATAAAATCCCCTTCCTTCAAGCGAATAGCTTGTTATGTATGTTCCAGGCTGTTTCTATTGCTGCTTTCAAGGAAGGCTATTTTGCAACTTCTAGAGATCAGTAATGCTTTTCCCAATTTTTTATTGTCTTTCCAGTGCATTTCAAAAAATCTACATCCGAAGCAAAACAAGACGCGGCCAAGAAACCATGGACTGTTAGCACTGGTACACCTTTGCGTATTCCTGGAAGTGGATACACAAGTGCAAATGGTTTTACTGATAATCTGCAGCATCTATTTGCTCCAACTCATTTCGGCTTGGGCAAGCATCCGCCTGAGATGCCATTTTTCTGCTGGACACCAGATGGCAATGTCAGGCAGAGGGAACAAGTTCTACCCTCGCAAGATAAGGATACATAATCTAGCCCCTGTGCAGGCCAAACTTCAGCCACGTATAACAAATGAAAGAGGAGCTTTTCTAGGGTTTGCACACTGGAAGCCTACAGACATGGATACAAGCTTTGGTACTCATTCAGTGTATAGACACTCACGCTGGGGGCTGTCAGCAAGCCTACAATATTACCCCGCAAGCGTTGCTGAAGCTATATAACCCAGATAGTGATGAGGGACACAATTCTCATACCCTTGCCATCTTGATTGCCAAACTACATCTGCTACTGAGCACTACTCCATATGATACCACACGACGGACAGGTTCACCATCCGCTGGGTGGCGGATCATACTATTTCAAGGAGAATCTCATCAAGTATCTGAACGATCAGTGCTCTCAGTCCACGGTCGCTCTCCATATTGGCTCTCAGCCGAACTGCAGCCCGCACATTGGCAATATTACCACCTTTGCAGTAGGCTTCGCCCTCGCTGCTGGCCTGAAGGACAGATTCCGGCGTGAAGTCAGGATTAAATTCATATTTGTCGATAGCGCGCCCTCCCCAGGGCATGACGAGATCGTTATTAATGGAGTCAGATATCAGAAGAGTCTCAAACATACGGGTGATTTTGAAGTCAACCGAATGCTTTTCGTGAAAGTCCTGGACAGGCTTTCTGAACTTTCCGGAGTATTATATGATATTGACACGCAAGATTTTTGGCGTCTAAATGCTGCGTTTCCCTCCGTACTCAGGGGAATACTGGCTCGGCACGAAATCCTTGGGCCGCTCATGTCGCCAGAAATAGGCAAGCTGGCTATTCGAGCGTCATGTCCGTATGACGGGTGCGAGTTAGCAGATAAACATGGCGTAACCAATCGATACTGCGATGACGGTCGGATTATATTTGTCTGCCCCATTCATGGCGAGCATCACGTCGATCCAACATCGATCCCAGATATAAGACGGCTCGAGTTTAACACGCCCTTACGGAATCTGATACGGATTCTGATTTGCAGTCAAGATCCAACAACGTCATGGATCATGTGTACTGGATCCGACTACGCTGGTTTCTACCAGGAACAGTTTACATGGCGGCTCCTAGACTGTCCTAAAAATTGTCCGATAATCTTCTACACCCCTTTAATTCTTGATTGGTCCGGAGCTAAGCTCTCAAAGAGCATGTATGTTAAGCAAGGTGCGTACCAATACTTATGCGATTCTGGCCGCGGATATTTCCTCGATGGGGACATGTTTATAGGGACTGAAGGTGCTATTGATGCACTGTTCGAGGAAGTACAAGATTGGGTGGAAAAGCCATATAAGCTCTTCAGGAACTACACCATTTATTATCTTGATATGCAACTGATATCTCGGGGGATGCAAATATGTGAAGCGAGTATCTAGCATAGCACGTTGACAGATTAATTCGTTCTGCTCCTTTATACATGTTCACAACATGGTGTCGTAAGAAAAGCCCTTAAAATCAACACTCGCTGGTAACCCAGCTAGCCCTTCTGGCCTGAATAGCTGAAGAAGTCGGTGATCTCCCCTCGTCTGGTCGAGCCAAGCCCAACTTCGGGTTCTCCTAAACCAGAATCCTTCTTCGTTTCCGATTTCTGGTCTTCCGGTGCTTTGGAGAAGAAATGATCCTGCCTGTTTACCGGATAGCTCTCCAAAAACGCCAGCGGAACCCAACAATACTTTTGAGGCGCGCCCTTTAAAAAACCCTTTGAGGTAGCTAATTTCAGGCTGAGAGTCTCCTTTAGCTTCCACAGCCCCAGAATCTCGTAGGCATATTTGGAGACCTTTTTGCCCGCGTTGAAGTCCGCATTGCCGATGCCGCCGTCCTCTTGGACTTCGCCGGCTATTTTAGCAGGAGAGATGCGCGCGACATACTCAATACTCGAGATAGGCGCAGTTGTGTAAAACCAGATGCGGCGGACACTAGATGGTAGACGGTACCGGCGGAACTCGTGGTTCTTCGCACCGGCAGCAATGTTGGTAATATGTTCGGGTTTGATGCTCATGAAGATGTCTTTGTTTCCCGTCTTGATGACCCGACTGCTACGCGCGGATGTCTTTGCTTGTTCCATCGGAATAGAAAGTGGCGAGGGAGATTTTCGAACTCTGTTCAGCCACCTTTCTTTCCCTGATGGTATGGCATTTCACACTGGTGTACGCTGATATGGAGATGTTGCTACTAGTCCTAACGGTAGGCACGCCCTGTTTGGGCTGTCTCCTCTCTGCTCTTTTCCCCTCGTCGCGTCAGCAGGCCACAAACATCTCCCTCTCCGTCTGAAAGCTAACCAACATAGAAGATACAGAAAAAACAGAGTAAATAAATAAACATCCCTTTGCTGGATGAAGTCAGCTGCCTGGCGCTAGTCCGTTTCCAGCGCCTCGGGCTTGGCATTCGTTCTGGAAATTTCTCGCCGGAAAAACAGAGAAGGGAGAATCACCTTCACCGTCCTCTTTCTCTCACCCAGCACACTCTTCTACAAAGACATATCATTCTAGCTTGCTGTGTTTTCGTCGTTACTAGCGTGTTCTCTCTTACACCCTTCCTGCGTTCACAATGGTAACTACACTTCCAAGTCTCCATCTTCCTATCCCTATCCCGGCTAACAACAATACAAAAACAGGCCCTCCGCAGCATCAAGAGCCTCGCTCCCCTCCTCGACCGTGTCCTGGTCCAGCGTATAAAGGCTGAGACGAAGACTGCATCCGGCATCTTCCTCCCCGAGAGCTCCGTCAAGGAATTGAACGAGGCCAAGGTTCTTGCTGTTGGACCCGGCCTCCTGGATAAGAAGGGAAACCGTGTTGCTATGAGTGTCGGCGTTGGTGATAAGGTTTTGATTCCTCAGGTGAGTCCTCCTGGCTGGACGTGGGAGTCCAAAGAGCTGGTTAGAAAAGTGCAATGGAGACGGAGGCTTTTCAAACTGGGGTATGATAGGAGACTGCTAGGATGGGATTGCTAACTCGAGTCTTGGTATAGTATGGTGGAAGCCCCGTGAAAGTCGGCGAGGAGGAATATTCTCTCTTCCGTGACCATGAGTATGTCTCTATCTACCTTTGATCCTGATGCTGCACGCGCGTCCGAAGAATCATATCTAACAAGTCAACGAAACAGGCTTCTCGCGAAGATCAAGGAGTAAACCCGATTTAGATGTCGTTTGTCCCGAGCAAGAGATGTCATCACAAACTCGTTCCTGTATGAATTGAGCGTGTTTCCCTTCCACATTTTGTACCATATGTAATACTACAACAATCTACGGCCATCAAAGAGCGGAACTCCGTCAATTGAAAATCAAAAAAGAAAAATATTTTGGGGAGGCTGGGAAAGTGCATATGAGGCGTTGTTCAACGAAATGTCCGAGTTCCGTGTTGGATTCTTTCGGGATATCATTTGTCTATGTCTTTGCGTCTGTCCCGTTGCACTCTTCCCCCGTCAACTATTGCCGACGTCGGTGAATTTGAACTCCGCCATGGCTATCAGGGCGGAGGTATTCGAAAGTTCCAAATCATCCAATCTCCTCTCACATTTGTTTGTTAGCTGTTCGTTCCTTTGTCGATGTTGAATTCAATGTATTTCTTCATATTGGGGTACGGCGTCGGTACAGAACATACTCTGTAGATCTGACGCTTATCATTTACTTAGATCGTGTGGTCGACGGTCGATCAAGCTCTTTCTCTTTATTTTGGTTCCACGGGCCAAAGGATGCTGTCATTCAGCGTTCATCAGTCCCTTTGCCCTCAGTCAGTAGCCGGTCGGGTTCCTGTTTACACCCAGGAGATGCTGGAGATACCGAGGGGTCGCGCGACTTGTCCTCCCCATCTCGTGGATCTGTCGTGTGTAGTTCTACACCGGGATCGCTCTGCAACTATTGCCAGCAATAGCAGGCTATATTACTACCCAGCTGCGCTTCCTTGCTGTGCGCTTTTGGCTTCAATTCTTGTCAGCTTATGCGTATGGGCTATCCACGGCGCTTTTACTTGGTACTGGATTTTGGTTTTAGCCTTGGACTAAGCATTATTACGCCGCAGGGACTCCCGGGTGCGACATGCAAGGTACATCAGTTTTTAGCTGCTTGAGCTTATGGGTTGCAGGACTGTTCGATCGTCGCGCATTAGACGCGTTCCCTACGTCTCATTGTTTACCTGCGTCTATTGGTGTCCAATCACATCCACTATTGCATTGTTACAATGCCGGAGTTCTTTATCCTTCAGATACCCAGCCAACAGTAATGCAGCAAACAAACACAAAGCTGCGTATATGTCTTCCACAAAGGACCCTTCAGCATGGGTGAACGTCATGGTTCTTTGCTTGCAATATTCGGTACAGAGTTGCTATCGAAGTTTGGGGGGGGGGGGGGCGCTGTACGAGTCTCCCGTTTGGTAGCATGATGAACGGCGTACAGAGAACCGCGAAGAAAATCAGAAATCGATTGTTTAACAAAAAAGGAAAAAATGATGCGCATTGTGAGCCATAATCAAGAACTATTAATATGTTCTTTCCTCGCCTCATCTTCTCCCTCCTTTTCTCGTTCTTGTCCGGCGGCCGGTGTCTGAAGTCTGTGTCTTCAGCTATTCTCCGTTTTTCTTACCTCATTTCTTCTCTTTTTGTGTGAGTTGGTATCCGTTGACGGAGTTATTTTACGAACTTCATGTTTTGATCTGCTTCGTGTGTTCTGATATAGCACGCGTGAGAATGGCTCGTCGGGCCAAGTTGTCGGCCATATTGGCCCTTGCCGCACTTGGAACAGCCCAAGCGAACACAGCGCTCACTACTCTTTATGTTGATAGCACCAGCCAGGGCGATGGTGTGTGTATTCGTGGAGGCAGCACATACCCCATTCGACTTTCTAATACCAAAGATATTGCTTGCGGTAAGTTGCATGCTATCATCTCGGAAACGATCATCTCTAAATGATAACTAGGCATCAACGGCGAAGTTGCAACATCCCAAGTGTGCCCTGTGAAAGCCTCGTCGAGCTTGAGCTTCGGTTTCAGCCAGCAACCTGGTTTGAGAGGCCCATGTGCTGTTTACATGAAGAAAGTAAACTCAGCCAAAGATAGCAATAATGCTGCTGGCCACGGCTGGTTCAAGATCTGGGAGTTCACCTTCGACAAATTTTCCCGCCAGTGGTGCACTGACAAGCTTTTTGACAACGATGGTGTTTTGACTGTGGAGATCCCGAATGACATTGAGGCTGGGTACTACCTGATTCGAACAGAGCTGGTGTCTCTCGATGTAGCCCACATTGAGTCGTCGGATCCCCAAGTCTACGTCGACTGTGCTCAGGTCTTCGTTGACTCCGCTGGCACAGCTCGTCCTTCGGCGGTTAGCATCAACGACGGCTTCTACAACCTCGATGTACCGGGCCTCAAACGACTTGTGCAAGGAGGAGAAGACAACTTGGGAAGCCAGCTCCCACTTCTCGGACCACCAGTTTATAAATGCCACGCCGAAGAAACACCTCCCTCCTCCGCCAAAATCCGCCCCTGGTATCGGCGTTCTCGTCGAAACGAAATGGAGGGAAACGACGGAAACTCCCCTGTTGACAAACGCCAAGTCATTAATACCGGCGACAGCGCAAGGGTGAAGAAATCAGATCAAACCGACGAGAGCGGCCGCCTATATCAACGATGGTTCAAAAGAACACCGACCATGCGAACCTTGCTAACTACCGATGCCCCCCAGGCTGCTGTGGATGATTCGTCGAAATTTTCGGCTGGCACTTCAGTTAGACGCGCTGAAGCCCAGCCTCAGTACCCACCGCCTGAATATTGGCTAAAGTCACGCTCCCCCCAAGGTCCAGTTGGCACATCGACCCCTTCTAAACGTGAAGAGGCCCAACCCCAGTATCCACCACCTGAGTATTGGCTAAGGTCACGCTCTCCCCAAGGTCCAGTTGGCACATCGACCCCTTCTAAACGTGAAGAGGCCCAACCCCAGTATCCACCACCTGAGTATTGGCTTAAGTCACGCTCTGCTAGAAGCCCAGCCGGCACAGCGACTCCTTCTAAGCGAAGTCAAGAACAGTCCAACAGGGAAAATGTCGGATATTCTTGGGATCCTCTGGACGGGTTTGGACCAACACGAAGACGCAGTGCGCTTGGGACGTCTACACCTTCCAGGCCAGGTGAAGTGGTGCGGTCCCTATCAACTGGGACACCTACCAGGCGAAACCGACTGACTACATCAGTTGCCCAGGCACTTGCTGCGCGGGTGCCCGGGAAGCGTGCTGATATGTCTCCCGAAGCAAATATGGGCGCTAGCGGCAAGGCCGCAGTCAACCTCGATCGACGCGGTGAGCAGGTTAATGGTGAGGTGATTGAAGCTGGGGCCAATGTCGATGCCGTCAAGATCGGTCTCAGTGTCCTGCGACGCGATGAACAGGGTGCCGCAAGCGCTGAACAGACCGAAGGGGCCGCCGACGGTGAAGAGGAGATCATCGGCCCCAGCTGTATCGGCTTTGCCTGCTATCCGAAACGAGCCGAGGATGCATCCTCGGACGAAAATGAGACAGACAAATATGCCCCGCCAGCCAAAATCTTTGACAGAGATCTCGAACAGGTGCAGAATCAGGACAAATATGCCCCGCCAGCCAAGATTTTAGACAGAGATCTCGAAAAAGCTCAGAATCATCGATGCAAGCCCGGCTCCCCCGGCTGTTGGATTGCAGCAATTCCCCCAAGGTCCATCCCCGACAACAAAGTTATTGCTCGTGAAAACTCTGAAGCACAAGGAATGGAGGACACGCCCCGCACTGTGGCAGTGAAAGCGGAAGTTGCTCCGCGGGCCGTTGTGCAAGCTGTGGCAGACCCTCCTGGTAAATGTGAGCCGGGCTCGCCGGTTCCTGCTCGGGTTTGCAACTAGAAGAGAGACCAAGGACGGAAAAGCTTGGGCTCGCGATTGCAGTACCGTTTCCTGAAGTGTGATTAGAGCCTTGCTGACTCAGGGCCTATCCAACACTATAATAACGAGTATATGGAAACATTCATCATCTCAGGGTACGCTGACATTCCCGTATACTGTGCACCGTCCCTGTCCTCTGGGCGGTCGATCATTGAGGTCCTCGATGTCCGCAACCATGAAAAAGTATGACGGGGGAAAAGCTCTGAGACTTGGATTGGTTTACAGTTACTTGTGGATGAGACATGGTCTATGTTATGTATTTTCTTTTGGTTTACCTATAGTTTAATGATGAAAAGCCCAAATATACTATTTGGAACGCACAAACAATAACTTATCTGTCGTGTTGAGAAAATCTCCGCAGTATAATTTAGCTATCTTTGAACAAAATCTCAGGACCACACAGACTAATAACCTACATTAGGGTAGATGCCCATAATTCCGAAAAAAATCACCACTTGATCTCCAGCGACATTTCCACTCTTGATAAGACGCGTTCTCCCAACAAGGGGCCGAAGATACGTCTCCGTTCGTCTGGATCCATAGCAACAAAACGGCTCATCGAGTCTTGCGGGCGATAAAGTTGTGCTTCCGGCACACTCATTTTTTGACAGTTTAAAACGGTATCCGTATCAGAAGGTACACTTGATCGCTCCTCGCACAGTCCACCTCTGCTAGTGCTAACTGCGAGCGCTGCGAACGGGTTCAAACCTAGGTGACGAAGGAATAGCTCCCAGGCCGTAGGGTTTTCAAATGAAATTCCGCAGTGTTCCGATCGTTCAGTACTGTCCATGTCTAAGTCGTCAGACCCTCCTGGAGGAAATCCCTCAACAACCTTAGACCACGGCATTTGAACGTAGTGCTTGTGAGCTAAGCTCAGAATCCAGCTAGTTAGAAGCTCAGGAGAAAACGCCACTAGCAGGACGTGTATAGCTGTATTGTTCTGGAGAGACGCGCAGAACGACGTCAATGAAGCAATTGAGCTCATGGTTTTTTGGTCAACCGACGCCATGGTACCATTTGTCGGTTGTTTGTTCGACGTATTTCGTGTGAAGTGAGAAACAAGGATATATATTTGCTCATAACGGGCACATATGCTGAATATGCGTTCACGAAGCGGCGAGTTTATTCTCTTGTCAGACTGATGGCGAGGTGCTTGACCGGGAAGATATTGCTGTGTAGTAGCTTGACTAGTCGTCAGGAGGATCCCAGTTGTGGGCGAGATGATGATGTCTGCTTCAGGTTCGCGGTTTGTACCCAAACGATCACCAGCGCTCCTTAGTGCATTGGAGACCGCGTTGTAATCACGAAATATCAAGGTCGCTGCAGGCTTCACGGACTCAAGATTGCGTACAAGCTGTCTATGTGTTTGGAGGACGTCAGCCGATAGAACGAGTGTTAAGCTGTACGTGGCGGTTGGAACCACTGGTGTAGGTAGAGGTTCAATACAAGTGGCATCTGATTGCACGAGAGGCTTTTCCGAAGCCTGTCCGTCTGGTTCTGTTGCCTTGTTGCTCCGATCCGGTGGTTGGTCTGATGAATTTTCAGTATTGGGAGCGTCATTACCGCCAAAGTAGGGACATGTATCAAGCTTCTGGCGTTTCACTTGTTGACCGCGGATTTGCATAAAATTATCTAAAAAAGTGGACGTAGAGAACTGCTGCGGTGCAGTAATTGTGTTCGAATTTCGAGCCGCCCCCGAAGCTTTCCTTCCTCTCTTAGCTATCTGTAAATTGGGATCCTTTTCCATAAGGACACGCAAGGTCTTCGAGCCACGCCGCTTTTTTCTTTTGGGAGCTCTGACGTCTTCGTTAATATGTGATTGCTCCTGGAAAGTTACGGGCATCGCTATGTCTTCTATTCCGCTCCGTTGTCCAATGTCTTCGTCCGAGCTATCGACTAAAGCAGTAGTAGGGGGTCTTGTCCCTTCGCGAAGCGTCTCACTGCGAGTAGGTAAATCTAGCTCCTCTTCTGCAAACATCAGTGGAACTGTATCCCCATTTATTGGACTTTCAACTGTTTTGATGTCGGCTAAGCCTTCATCGAAAGGATTCCAGCGCATGTCTTTGTCATTCCCAGCATTATTGCAAAGCTCACGGTTCGGTTGATCAGATAACTGAAGAACCTCTGCAATGCTCGAACGAGGTGATAAAATGTCTGTTTTCCAAGGAGCATTGTGACAAGCTGGTTCCAACTCTGGAGCAACACACCAAACGGGTTCGTCAACGCCACGTAAACGTTCAGTATTTGCTTCAGTTCCTAGTTTCAACATCGCCGCGCGGGCAATTTCCACAAGACTTTCCTCGAGCATTTCATGTAGTCCAGCGGGTTGCTTTTCGGTCGACTCCTTCTCATACAATGCAGAAAAATCAACGCCTTTTACGATCTCCGATGCTGACAGCGGACTTTCCTGGACTCCTTTTTTGGAAGATACTGGTGGCGTTATTGGCCCTTCGATTTTCAAATATTCCACTTCCTTGGTCCTGATCCTTGTCTCAGGAGATATGTCCGCCTCCAAGCCTTTGGTTTCTCGTGGTCCTAGCAGAAAGCCATCCGAGTCTCCTTCTTTGAGTTTAATGGCAAAGCTTTCATTCATGGGGATAAAGACATCTCCGTGCAACATTCTTTTCACTTCCTCGTGCTCAGCAACCATCGGTGTTGCGGGTTGTGATATTAGATTCAACTGCATGGACGGCGAAGACGGCACAAAAGGCACTGGTGACGGGTCCATGGGCAATAAAGGCGGGGTTAAATGGTCCAGCTCAATGACCTGCTAATAACATCAGTAATGGCATTGTATGCATGTGCAGAAACTGCCCTTAAAACTGACTTTTGCACGGCTAGACATCCACAGCATTCGAATATCGTCAACTTCTCCTGCAGAGCATTCCCACATTTTTCCAATCTGCTGCAGATACACAAGTACTTCCCGTGTACAGTCAAGTTTCTCTCTTTCCATTTTGAGCTGTAATTGTTTCCGAAGTCGAAAAATGTAGTCTGACGTATGGTCCTTTTCGCAATCAGGTTCCAATGGCAGGTCGAGTTCCATACCATCCATGGCAATGCTCTGTCGGAAAGACAGCATATCAATCTCATGGTCGGTCGACAAGGACGGGGTCCCCAAATTTGTGCATGCCACATGATAGCGATCACAGTCTGACAAGGCCGTATCTAATTGATCTTGTAGCGGGACTTGCGGGTTAAGAATTGATGATAAGAAGGCAGCACCGCTTTTACTGATGTTTAACTTTTCCCGTGTAGAAAAAGCGGACAGCCGGACATCCTGTAGATCGATGTTGAATGTATCAGTTGGGTCCTGGATTGACTGGTCCAAGTCTCCATCCGCAACTGGGAGCACGTCGCCGATGTCAAAGGGTCTAGTTGCAATCCCGTGGAACCGCGCATACTCGAGGAGTGATGGATCAGTCAACGGCGACATGTCCACCATGCGAGATTTGAATATATTTTGCCAATAGCAACATATCTCGTGCCTTCATGATAGTCTTTTCCGGTGTTAGACCATAGACTCCTACGTATCGCTTTCGAACGACGTCGAAATAAGATACGCACGTGAGACTAGACCCCCTTGCTCAATGAGAAACCTTGACAGCAGCCATGATATTGAGATCAATGTAATGTTTTGGGTTCTTGGCCCCCGGGTATTTGGAAAATTGAAATCTGATAAAGTCCGAATTACTGGAATGTCGGAGACGAAGGCAAAACAAAGAAGTTTCCAGTAAAGAGCAGACAAGTCGAACGGCAGCGCATGAATAGCTTCCCTACGGACCCAAAATTTTTGAGTCTTTCTCAGAGCATGGTATACAGACGCCTTAGCCTGCTTGGACTAGTTCCCGCCTACAGAAAGGGAACGGGTATAAATAAAGAGTGCTTGGATTGGATACCCTTTTTCGAACCAAGGTAACTGAAAATGCGCCATAGCGCCAAGTACATTAGACATAACATGTCTATCCCCCAAGTTTTCTCCCTTAACCCAAGAAGATTCTGTAGCGAAAAACATACATCTCGGAAACAGTGTTTATACAAGAACGAAGTACTAACAAAGAACGCTCAAAGCTAATATCAGAACGCAAATCACCATCCATTCGTTGCGCCGGGTGGGCCCAAAGTCAACTCCTGCACCTCCTCCCTGACCTCTCCCAATCTACCAGCGACACCAAGGATAGCAGTCTCAACATCACCCAGCGTAGCCGCGAGTTCACTGACCCTAGATGTGCGCGGGTAAGACGAGTCACTTTCCCTCGAGCGCGATGAGAGATCGTTGAGCTGCCGTGAAAGTGAAGCCTCAACACCCCGCAAATGATCCTCAATCTCTTTTAGATTTGCTCTGTATTTCTGCGTCACAGAGTTCATATCGTCTGCGCGTTGCGAGAAGTAATCCACCAAGTTTGTCGGACCGCCTTCTTCGAGACTCGGGTCTGTCTCTGTGTCCTCGGGCAGGGCCAGGTACCTGCGGCTAGTTGTCATTGCTGATCGTACGGACTGTCTGGGCATATTCTGAGACTGCTGGGGAGAACCGTAGAGTCTATCACCCGGCGCGAGTTGATATTGCAACGGCAGAAAGAGTACGTCGAGTGCCCGGAACGCGACCCTTGCATCCGCCGCGTCGCGGTTCACTGTGCTGCGAAGGTGATCGATGTTGCTCGCGTCATTCTCAAGGGACTCCTGTAACGTATCCAACTTCCCTTGGACGAACTCAACATCATTTGGAATAAGTGCAGATTGTGATTTGATCAGAGGTAACACATCGGCCACCTCATTGCACATGCGCATTTGGTTCAGTATGAAGGTGTCTACGCCTTCGATTTCCTTTTTTAAACCTTCGTTGCAACTATCGAATTTTGTTGTGGGGACAAGGTTTGATAGGTCGATTTGCACACCGGGGACCGTTGCTTGCTGGCTTTGCTGGGAGGCGGCCCCTTGGTTGCCGAAAAGAGAGAGCGTCGGCCCTTGCTGTTGTTGCTGTTGTTGCTGCTGCTGTGGTTGCGCTGTAGAACCGCCGCTGTGGATTGAGTTAGCTATAAGTTCCTGAGACGATAGGTGACAAGACGACGGCCACGTACAATAATCCTCCACCTATCGACGGAGTTTGGGCAGGTTTTTGTTGCGTGGCGCCAAATAGGCTGCCCGTTTGCGTGGGCTGTGAGGTGGTTGTGCCAGTTTGGCCGAATAGCGAGCTTCCACTACCTCCACCCTGTTGCTGAGTATTCGTTCCTGATCCCAGCCCACCGCCAAATAGACTGCCAGTTGGCTTTGCCTGTTGTGTATTCCCTCCTCCAAGACTACCGAAGAGGCCTCCTCCGGATTGTTGCTGTTGCTGGGGCTGACTCGTCGCGGTAGAGAATAGTCCTCCTGACTGCGGTTGTGTCGTCGTAGTCGTCGAACCCAATCCACCAAAAAGGTTGCTACCGGAAGGAGTCGTGGCCGACTGGGCGGGTTTATTTCCACTGTCATGTAGAACATGATAGTAAGCATCAAGTCTTCTCATTTCTTCAATATCCGCATTTTCTTCAGCCTGTTTCCGGCGACGCTCCGCACGATCGTAAACCCACGACATTGCAATTGATTCAAGCACATAAAAATCGGGACTATCACAACAGATTCAAGACGAGCGAAACGCGGTAATACTAGCAACAAACGGACGACCAACAAAACATGCTAACAGCGGAAAGAAATTACTAGGCTGAAACATAATAATCCCACTTACAACAAAGAGTTAGCTGAGGTTGTATTCACGGTCAACCCGCCGCCGCCTGAGGGCGCGGAGGAGCCTAGCGAGAACATGGCAGTGAATGCGCAACAATGGAGCGGAGAGTAGACACGCAGCTCTATTGAAATGAAGTTACAGAGCGCGGCGGATGGGAGGCGCAGAAGGGCAAGGCAACGCGGCGGCAGAGCGGTGTTGGTCGCGTTGGAACAAAAAATGAAGCTGGTTCGATGTTGGCAGGGAGAGCTGTTGTGGTGGTTGGGATCCGCAGTCTCGCAGGGAAGCTTTGCCGAGGAGAGCAAAATAGAGCGGAGGATGGGACAACTTTTATAAACCATATCTAAACAGCATTTTATTTAATTTATTTCATAAAGGGGGGCTCATCAGCATATTTTGTATCTCGTTATCGCAAAAAATGCCATAGTGCTGGTCTGCAGCAGAATCTAGAATGAACATCCTCGCTTCGCAGAATGATGCCATAAAGTAACCCAGGGGAAGATTTTCAAAAATCGGCATTCCAGTTAAGATACAGAATAAGAAATAGACTCACGCTTGATGATTATCCTGGAGTCTTCTGATAATGGAGAACCCCGAGCCTTCATTGACGCTCAAATGCGTGGCTTCAACGCCTCAATATACCAGCTCAGGCCAACAACCCGCAACTGACGCGGACAAGTCAAGTAGCAATCAGGCTATCCCTTCGAACTTCTTTAAAAGCGCAGACTGGTATGTTCTCTTCCCTCGTTGTATTAAAGACAAGGTGCTAACCACTGCCCTCGCAGGTCGCCAGATGGCACATCCATAATCACAAACTCCGCTGATAATACAATACGAGCTTTTGTTGTGTACGCAAAGCCCTCCTGTCTCTAAAAGACAATGCTAACGAGGTCAATAACAGTCCTCCCGATCTCCTGGATGACAGGGAAACTCCCCATGAGCTAGCTCCCTACCATGCTCTTCCATCCACAGAGCCAGTCTACGCAACAGCTATATACCCCTACTACGATCTCCAGGATCCGTCAACCACTGTGCTTCTCTCCTCAGTTCGAGACCACCCCATACGGCTAAGCTCAGCCCTGTATCCAGGAACGCCAGCATCATATAGCCTTATATCTCCAACAACAGAAGAATTCATAACTCCGCATTCCCTTCTATATCCATCGAATCTAGGCGGAACACACTTCCTCACGGGCTCAGACAGCCTAATATGTCTTTTCGATGTCTCACGTCCGGGGAAAGATGGGCCCATCTCTCGCCAACCGACTGTCCCGAGCAAACGGAAGAAGATCGTTGGTGGAGGCATCGGTATGAAGGGAATTATCTCAGCAATGGCTATCAGTCCTACAGGGGACGGAGTATTAGCTGCCGGGACATTTACGAGGAACATTGGTCTCTACGCATCTAATGGGAGCGGCGATACCATCGCGACTTTTACGGTTGCCGGCACCGAAGCCGATCGACATATTGGTGGCAGGGGGGTCACACAGGTCCTGTGGAGTTCATGCGGGAGATATCTGTTCATTGTCGAAAGACAGAGCAGTGGAGTACTGATATATGATATTCGCGTCACTGGTCAATTACTCGGTTGGTTACAGGGTCGAAACGCGATGACAAATCAGCGGTTGAAAGCAGATCTACTACCTGGAAGAGATAGCTCAAGAGATGAACTCTGGGCTGGCGGGACTGATGGTGTGGTGCGTGTATGGGAGAACCCAACAGGTGCTGTGGGCGGAAAGGACCCTACATGTGACAGAAGAGTTCATAATGGTGAGCTTCCATATTTTTCCTTGTCTGTCAAATATCTTGCGTATCTGACATATAATCAATGCCTTTAGACCCTGTGACCAGCGCAATCATGCATCCAACTGGGAGTGTTTTAGCAACGTGCTCTGGGCAGAAATACTATCCTTCGTTTCATGAAGACGACGACTCTGAGTTGAGCGATACAGGGGCTGGACAAGAAACGAACGATGATCCTGTCGACAATACTCTAAAAATATGGGCTTTATGAGTTATTGCCAAAGAAGGTACTCGTGTTCATACCCGGGGCGTTCAGTTATCAGGAGCAACGGTGTAGCCAACAATGCCTGCCCCTGATTGCCATCGTAAACGGCGTGCATGTACTCTAGCAAGACCAAAAAGAACATACAGGCTTTATTTCTAGGTATTGTAATGTTTAATGAAATACGCTTTCCAGGAAAATGCGCATCGAATCGAGTTCCTCCTCTCCTAAACGACCTTCAATCGTCAGTCGCAGCCAGCCAACTCTCCTCGTCCTCGCCCTCGTTGTATCCTCCCTTCTCACTAAAAGCACGAGTTAGCCTAAATTCCAACTTCCCAGAAACACCAGCGAGTCCTACTCACCCATTCCTGCCCCACCATATACTATCCGGATTCGGAATCAGCTGCCTGGCATTCTCAAATCCAGCGACCGAGGCGATGAAGAAAGGAGGCGTCCTCCTCCGCCAGGGCAGATAGTCCGCGGCGCACTCGCTGGTTGATTTCCTGCAGAAGTCGGAATGGGGATTCGATGATATGTTCCGCTCGGTGGTGATGGGGGCGGCGGAAGCGAGCCATGGCGCGAGAAGTGTTAGGACGGAGATTAAAAAGGCGGCAGGGAGCATGCTATATCGGAGGGAACTGGTGGAGGCTTTGGAATATTAGTTGGTTTTGGATAATTGCGTTTTGAGTCCACCGATACTCTTGACGGCTTTTCGTACCTGCTCTTTTAGTACTTGGATGATCTATGTTTGCCTTGCCCTTGTATATATATCGTCCTCTTGATACTACAATGCACGAGGGGTAGCTTATTGCAGCTTCTTATATTAATCCGCGCAATCATCACAGTCAACATATCGATCGATACGTAGAAATAATTGCTGGTTTGACCCTGTTAATGGCAAGCAGCATCCACTCGGTTGCCTGAAAAACGTCTTGCACAGGAAGGCGTCTCCAGGGCAGTGAGCACAAAGGTCGATATACTACTTTTCGAATATACTTGTTGCTCGCATTAGAACTGTTCTCCATGCTTTAACCGTATTATTGCGAGCAGATCGACAGATTAGGTCAGTCTGCTCTTCAACGAAAGATTGCTCGGGGACACCGGCTGCCGGGCCCCCCAAAATGGGGAATCTATTAAGGATTGCTTGTTACTGCGTTGCTTTTTTCAAACCTTAGTAGTATAATTTGTAGCAAACTAAGTAATTGAAGCTTTTCAGGTCAACCACGAGAAGCACCTCTCTGTGATGCAGCTCGCAAGGGCCTCGATTCCACGCAACGCTCCAGGCTTCGGGCACAATAATTCGGGTTACAAGTAAAGAACTCGATCCCTAACCCTAAGAAAACAAGAAACGTTCTCGTAAAGTCGATATCCTGACTCCTCTCTAACGTATTTTGTTGATGTTTTGGCTGCTGTGGGTGTTTACTGGAGCCATCCCTGCAGCCAAACTCCACCAAAACCGCTACCCAATCATCGCAGTGCTGGATCAACCTCATCTCTTTACTTGATTCCCAACGTCGCTCTTCATCCTGCTGGAAGATGCCCAGGAAATGGATTAATCTACGAGTAAATCGGTATTTGAATGCGCGCTTGCTCGGCTCCCGGCTTGCTGCGATGTCCACTTCTTTCTATACCCCAGAAATGCTTTCACATCCCAGCTCTTTCTCCCTAACAGCATCTTGCACAAGCAAGAGTTAATGCTGCATATTCCCCCAGAGATATTGCATCCAATGCTGCGTGAAGTTATAGATAAAGTCCGTGAAGTTGTGATAGTGATGCCTGAGAACCATAGATATATAAACTTGCTGCTGGACCTTCTTGACTTGCTTGTATAACCATCGTTTTGTTGTCTTCGATGCAGTTTTCTTTGCGGATTAGATAGCAAAGATCTCGTTGCAGCTTATTTGACCTCGCCGCAGTGGAACTGCAAGCACAAAGCATGTTGCCTTCTGAAAATGCCAGCCTGCCAGGGCTTTTTCCATGGCTGGCCCGGCTATCCATCAGCGAGGGGACTGTCCCCTCATATTTCTCAAGCCAGCGCTTCTTGAACCATAAACCCCGCGTCTCTGATGCTACCATGCAGGCCAAGCCTTCTGCGGGGTTTGTCGAGATATCTCTAGGAGCTCCGCATGTCAGAATAATCGTCAGGGGTGGCTGGGAACCTTGAAATCCCTCTCCAATTGGCCTACATAGTATAGCTTCCCCTCTCGAAGCTCGATACCCGCCTCCCAGAATAAATCCTACAGCAGATCTGCGGGGCTAATGCCTGTTGTCGCTGCCCATAGAACTTTGAGGCTAAGCCTGGTCGACTGCCGATTGGCGTTTCTGAATTTAACTTCGCTCAGGCGGGTTCTCCCGCTCGATTTCGATAAGGCTCGGGCCGTTTCGACGTTAGCGCTTGTTGAGAAGGCCAAAGCGCGTCTATCAGAATCCAACTTCAACATAGCTCGCCATAGATACTCGCTAGCAGTACATTCTGTTTCAAAGTGGTTGATTGATCTGTCTTTTGAGTGCTCTGGCTCAACCGGTCTTGTCATAACAATTACTATTGTCTACTATCTAAGGGGTCACACTTCCTCACTTTTTGTTTCAGGCACTTAGGCAGCAACAACAATGGCTTCTACAATACCAGAGTGTCCAAAATCAACAGGCCTGGCCAACAACATGCGCATATTGATTGCTCAATGTCTGAAGGGGGCTGGTGTCCACCTCTTGACACTCTGGGGTGTCTGTCATCATCCAGACCCACTGGGTGAATCTCTACAAAACTGTTGAGAATACGTGAATTACATCAAGTACGTGAATTTCCTGTTAACCCGTGAATATGAGTGCAGCCTGCCAGCCTCCCTATATTAAGGTGTTCTTGACCTTCTACCTCTTGTTCTCTCTTCATCCTCTTTACTATCTTCTTCTTTACCAATCTCTTCACACTCAATCTCTTTGACTACTCTTTGCTTCACGGCTTTGCACCTTTACCTATTGCTCCATCATCTTGTTTGCACCTTGGCGACAGACCCAAGCCACAGCTTGCTCTCTCCAATACACGGAGAATCAGCTCTCGCGTACTCGACGGCGTGGTCGAAGCACCTGACAAGCTTCCTTCGTCCTTCTCTGCCCCGTTCGCACAAGCTCTTCTCTTTTCCAAACCCCTTTTCCCATTTCCCGACTCCCTTAACCACCGTTCGTACACGTCTCCTCCTTTGCCATTTTGTTTCCCTTGCACTTGATATTTGTACGTCAAAAGACGTGCTTTGCTCTCCTGTTCCGCGTGCTTCGTTCAGGAGAAGTTTCTACGATTCTCTACGGATTTTCAAGCTTTGACATCTCGTCAAGCAATTCGATCTTCGACGCGTCTTACGACGTTCAACAAGGGCTTTCCAGCTTTTGGCACTGTAAAACGGTAAGTTTGCAATTGTGCATACCAATCCATCCTTTTCGCGAAAAAACGCGTCTTTTCCCGTATCTGCTATAGTACGGCATTGCAATTTTTGACATCGTCGTTTCCAGGAAGTTTTGCGGTGTGATTTACAGATTTCGTGTCTACGACAGCTTCTCTTTCTCGGCTATAATCTGTAGAGATTCTAAGCTTGAAAAAATGGCTGCTCCCAACAACAACGATTTCATGCGTCTCGAAGAGGGTTCTCCTGAGTTCCACGCTTCTGTTAACGCGAGCCTCCAGGCATACCTGGACGGTACTGCGTAAGTATCCCTCGCGCCAGCATCTCGGTCTATCTATGTGCTAATCATTTCCTAGTGATGATCCGGACTGCGACATGCAGCGTGATCGACTTCTTGCCCTTGAGGCCAACATGAACGGAGAGAATACTCAAGAAACTGAAGAACAGGCGCAGTCTACTGGTGAACAGGCTCAGCAGGGTCACCAAGATGAACTCCCTGATTACTACGGTAAGTAATCCATGTTCCGTTCTCTTTTCTTCACACTCCGCAGAAAGGGTTCAGGATTTTGCACACGCCTGTTCTTTTTTGGTTACCTGTACGAGAATCTCCAGTACTAACAAAACGTTGCAGAAGATGAACAGCAGCTTCTTGCTAGTCTTGAACAGGCAGCTCAGAACGATATCAATGAGGCTTCGTATCTCATGGATGCTTTCGAAGCTGATGGCGGCTTCAAGACCTCTGGGATGAATCGTTCTGACAGCGTGCCTGCTTTTGAGAACAACGACTCTATGGACACGATCGCTCCGGAGATGTTGGCTCAGTTCTATGGACAGAACCCCATTCCCGAAAACGAAATTGAGGAACATGTCCGCCCTGCTACTTTCGAGCATGTCAACCTTGACTTTTTCGAGTTCCCAGCTCGTGGCGAGCAGAACGCTCATATGCCTTATAACGCCCAGCAACGTGGTATGGACCAAAACATGACCAATTCCACGTCTTCCGCATACCCCAGCGAGGTTGTCCCCTCCATTGAAACCAACATGTCCGCCGACAATGCGAATCATGTTGCAAACAATTCTCGTTCTTCTGAAATCCCTATGACGGATCCGACTCCTGAAGACAGCGACAAGGGTGACCAAATCTTCTGCCTGCGCTTCGCTACTGCCCGAGCTGCAAACGAGTATATGACACCAAAAATAAACCTGCCTCTCGATCCCACCATTCCGACAACCGATGAGGAGAAGCAGGCGATTGTTTTCCGCTTGATCACCGCACTCAGGAGCATTGAGCGTGCTGAGGACAACTATGGCATGCTTCGACCATTCATTGAAGCTAGACATGATCCAATTCTCGTTGAATGCCTCTCGTGGAATCTTCTGGTTGGTTTCTACGTTTATTTTTCTTACTAGGGACGTACTAAAGTGTCTCATAGGAAATGTGCATTACTCGCCACACTACTGGGCCCCTCTTGTCCGCGTACAAGATCAAGACCAAGAATACCGGGCAAATCTCCACGTTCCACGAGCGTATGGAGAATGTGATCGATTGTCTCTACGTAAGATGCTTCTCCTGTGCAGTCGTCAAAAGGTTGTTACTTACCCTTCATTTCCTCAGACTCACAAGACAATCTGCAAGCATTTGCTTGATCCCATGTACTTGTTGTCGTTTGTCGACGACCCGATTGGCTCTAGAATGGTGAGTTTCATTTTCGGTTACTTGCCATTTTACGATCTTCTGATATTCCTTTAGCGAGTCAATTCCAACAAGAACCTCAACAAACGCAAGGGCGATCTGATGAATAGAGGCAAAGAATCCATGGGCCACTCTCGTGAAAACTCCAAGGAGACCAATAACGTCGCAAAAAAGGAAGAGGAGCAAGCCGAAGCTGGTGGCACGCAGGATTTGGCAACTCCTTTCGATACGCCTTCCCGTCGACGTAGATCTACCGCTGCGGCAACCCCTTTCGTGCCTAGCACTCCTCGGCGTCCAAGTGGCGACTTCTCTAGCCCTTTTGCTTACCCGATGCATCAGCACCAGACTGGAGTGAGCCCCGCTATGTCGGCCCAACTCGATAGCTCTCCTTTCACTCTGCCAGGGCAAGCTCAGACCAACATTCGTGGTTTCGATACCCCAACCTCGACTCCCGCCATGAGAATGAACCGTCCGGGTAATGGGGTATCATCTCGTCACCCTCCAAGGCCTCCGGTTTTCCGTCGCTCGAACCTCGCCCGTAGTGCTTCGGCCAACGCAATTCATGGTATGTCTGCGCCGGCTGCAAGGCTCACCGCCGATCAACAGCAGCTGTATGAGTATATCAATGCAGGTTCAACTCTTCCTGGTCAAGACCCTCGTCCTCTTCCTGGTATCCTTGGTGCTCCAACTTTCGCTAGAGCTGGTGGCCCACCTGCATGGCGTCTTGCATCAGCGTTGTCCGCTCCTCAGGAGGCGCATGAGGACCAGAACGCGAACGAGGCTAACAACAATCCAGCTCCCCTTCATGGACGCAAGCGTTCCCAGGACGAATCTGACGAGTCGGAGTACATGCCTTCGCCTCAGAAGAAGCGTTAGATCGGTTCTTTTTACTCTAACGACGTGACGATTTTCTTTTTCGATACTCGCTAGAAGCTGCCTCAAGGCTAAAGACCGTTCTTTCTTTTTTTCTTCACGACATTTACGAATTTCCTTTGCTTATCGACAAGATACGAAAAATGTTCAACACGAGATTTTGATCGATAGAGCTCATTATCATAAACTCAGAGATACCCAGATCTTTTCGCCAAAATTCCATTTACTTGGGGTTTCTTTTTTGTTCCGTTCGCAAAGGAACCAGGCCAGCGAACTTTCTGGAACACATCTCCTTAATTCATTTCAATAATCGCCAGGGACGAAGAGAAGGCTCAATACCATTCAGGATTTCTCCGGAATACGCTGGTTCTCAGCCGCCTGGATGGACTTAGGTTTACTGGATGTCGCTGGTAGTTTTCTTTGCTTTTTCTCCATGGTTCCTTTCATTCCCGTCGTTCGCTTTTCGTGACTTTCTGATTTGACTTTTCTGCTTTTTTACTATTCCGTGGACGGTCTTACCACTGCTTTCCTTGGGTGACCGTGGAAAACGACTCGCAGTCCGACATCAACTTCGCTGCTGAGCTTTTCCCGCTTATTTTACCTCGGAGATTTGCCCTTCTCGCATGTCGTTTTTACGATCCATTGAAAATTTGCTTTCTCTAATGATTGTCTTCTTGTCCGTTTCTCGTTGCCCACCAGATTGATACTTTATCAGGGCTTGCTTTTCTCTTTTTTCAATCCAACACACTGCACAATATCTCTTATGCACACCGACCGATCGCGGCTCTACACACTCTTTTGGTCTACCCCTTGCTTTTCTCTTGTTCCGCGCAAGTTAAGTTCGCTCAGTTCCGTTCTGCGTTGTCATGCGTTACGTTCAGCAGTTAGGACGCCCAGCCATTGGAATCCGGTTTCCATAAAGAACTTGAACCTTTGGGTCTTGGGATAGGGGGGTGAAAAGTCCACTGTTACTGCGTTTATATCGATAGCCAGAAAATACTAGAAAAGGGGTAACCCACCAAAAACTTGTCCATTTCTCCAGTAAAGAGCAGATCCTAGAAAAGCGTCTCATTCATTAATGTAACCTTCTAGATAATGCTATATCAACTGTACATCTATGCCAGCGGAACGCTATCTAGCTGAACGCAGAACAACGAAAACGATCTATTGCAGCGGAATCTCAATCCCATATCGCTCATACGGGAACTTCTCCAAGGTCGTCAACAACTCACCGCCGCCGTCGCCTAGCTCTCCCGTCCTCCCAGACCCTTTAGCCCGCCATGGCTCCTCAACCCCATTCAGGATGATCTTCTCGTTCTCAATCTCTTTATGCTCACCAGTCAAGCCTGCAAGGACATCCTCCTCCCTTCCCCGATATTCATTCCTTAACCCTTCATACGGAACCCATATAACGCGCATCCCCGCCCTGCGTCCGGCTTCAACGCCAGGTACAGAGTCTTCGAAGACTAGACACTCTTCTGGCTTTACCTCCGGCTCCCCCGTTCCACTCTCACGTATCTGTTTGTTAATCGTCTCCAGCGCGAGGAGGTAGATATCCGGTAACGGCTTTCCGCGTCCAGCACCAATGCGCTTATCATCACCCAATACAATCTGCGAAGCCGGGAACAGGGAAAATAGATCGCCCAGATGCGAGGTTTTGAGATGGTAGTTGTTCGTGTGGGAGGATGTTGCGAGGGCGATGTGGCATGTCCTGGATGTACCAGCTGTGCGAGATAGGTTTGACAGGAGCTCTAGAACGCCGGGCAGGGGTTTCGTGTTTGGAAACAGCTGTTTTTGCAGTGCGGCTTGCTTTGCTTGGAATTCGGGCATGGAGATGGGGAGTTGGGCCCAGTCGTGGAAGATCTTAGCGGCCTGGATATATCCGTTCCTGTCAGCACGATGTGTCTCCTCTCCTAATTGCACCCTCTCAAATACGCCAAAATAATATAAAATAGATATCTATGAGTCAGAGGGTTGGGATTACCTCCGGAGCAGGACGGCCTTGCAACTGCGCTTTGATGGACCATGGCATGGTAGGTTTGCCATATTCATTTAGGATAGTATTTATGACAACAGAGTAGAGATCCTCAGAGTCGATCAAGAGGCCATCCATGTCAAAAAGGCATGCCCGTATCCGGGGGAGGCTGCATAATGTTTCTTGTTAGCAGGCTTCCTCTGCTTTTAAATGGGGGAGCATACTCTGATTTTGGGACTGTCATGATCTGGGACGGTCTATAGATAAACGAAATCAAATCTATAATCACTGGAATATCTAGAAGCGAAGGAATTGGAGTCGTTTGAATAAAGCAAAAGAATGCGACGGAGTCTCATCGCGGGGAACTGATCGGGATCGCGATAAGAAGATGGGAAGGTTTGCCGAATATCAACATCCTGCAAACAACTGCGACAAGCAACCGACAATACTCTTGGATAATACGAATAATCTTTGCAGGAATGTCTGACGCAGATAAACCAAATAATACAGATGCTGCCTCAGACAGCGAAGACGAGCAAGTCTTCCACGACGCCCGCTTTCCGCCCGACGAAGAAGCTGTGAGCTCACCGTTCATCAAATTATTCCCATCTATCTCACCAGGACGCATACTAAAAACTCAGTAGGACCTCCTCGCACAATCCAATACGCAGAAATCACACGCAAACTCCCTATTCACCAGCTCCAACTTCTCCGAAGCCCTAACGACGTACGACCGCGCCCTGTCCTTCTTGCCCAACTATCTCGACTACGATATCGCTGTGCTTAGAAGTAACATTGCAGCATGCCACTTGCGGCTAGAAGATTGGAAAGCTGCTGTCGAGGCAGCGAGTGCTAGTATTAAATGTCTTGACCAAGCTCTTGCAGAGGTTGAGAAGGGGTCAAATAATGGCGAGAATGACACCAAAAATGCAGACAAAAATGCCCCCAATAACGATACAAGTGGCGTAGTAGAACTATCGGGCGAAGACGATCAAGCAGATTCTCAGGAGCTCGCGAAACTCGCTGCACTAGACTCGCGGAGAGATGATATAAAGCGGATACGCGGCAAGGCACTTATGCGGCGGGCGCGGGGGAAGATGGAACTAGACGGATGGGCGAATTTGCAGGGTGCTGAAGAAGATTATAGAGCTCTGCTTGCACTGGATACGCTTCCTCCAGCTGATGAACGGGCCGTGAAAGCGAAATTAAGAGAGTTGCCCAACAGGATTAATGTAGCAAGGGATAAGGAAGTCGGTGAGATGATGGGGAAGTTGAAGGATGTAAGTATTCATTTTATCTCTCGATGTCCGCGTCATCTTGTTTTCCCATGTCCTTGGCCTGGGATATGTCGGGCTAATATACCATGGCACAGCTTGGGAACGGTATTTTGAAACCATTTGGTCTCTCGACGGATAATTTCAAGTTCGACAAGGATGAGAAGACGGGCGGATATAACATGTCATTTCAGCAATGACTACGCGGTTCTCGATATCATGGAGTCGGACTACCATATCATGTTGCTGTGTAATAAATATGTCTGGATCTAAGATGGCAATGTCTCTGTTATCTTTTCATGGGATTCAACTCTAGACCTTCTATGGAAGCCAATTAATCTACTCCGCCGTCGGAAATTAGGCTAGTCTATCTGATCTTGAACCGTTTTCGACGACCTAATGCGTATATACGTGCTGTCATGGGCTCCTTATCCATTCGTAGCCACTCGGGCGAATGCACACTCTCCCGGGTACTATTACGTCTCCTATAACAGAAAGGCGGAACAGACATCGATGCTATGCAATTGCAGTCCCATAAACCATAAAGAACATATTTCTCCTTTCTAACCTTGAAGACATGGAATAGGCAATATAATGAGTGGGGTATCTATATCACAAATCCATTATCCAAACGCAAGCCGTACGTCGATTAGCATCCGCTAAGCCCATCAAAAGCCAAGCAGTGTCTCATCCTCATCATCAAGATCACCCTTACTTCTGTTTCCAAGCACCATGTTTACGGTACACATCATGCTGGAAAGTCCCCTTCAGCGCATCGACCGTACCATTATCGAGCGGAAGCGTAGCCTGAACTGCACCAACACCACACAACCCATTCTTCCGGTCAATAAACCACGAAAGCGTCCGTCCACCGCCCCAGCTCAGCGTGCGCTCACCGTACCACCCATTTACATCGTCAAGTGTGATCACACCGCCCAAACCATGGCTGATGTTCGTCTGCTCGAGCTCAATGCCGACGCGGAAGAACATGCCCATGGGGCTCCGGAGGGCGGCTTGATGTGACACAGTCGCTTCCGGTGCAAGGCTGGGCTGGATCATTCTATCCACGGTGCTGGGTCGAAGGATTTTACCATTGTTGGCTGTGATGGACTGGAGGATCTTGACATAGCTAGGCCCGGACATGAACAACCCATGTCCGCCAAAGTCGCCGCGGGTGCGCGCGTTCATATCCCCACCGCCTCCGAGAACGGCGCGACCGAGCGCATCAGGGTCCTGTGGGTTAAGGTCCACGAGACGCGGACGTAGATCCTCCCGTGTGACGGGGTAGAATTGTGCGTCGTTGATGCCCAGTGGATCGAAGATGCGCTTTTGCATGTGCTCGGTTAAGGTGAGTCCTGTAACACGCTCTACAATTCGACCAGCCCAGTCGAGTCCCGGGCCATACATCCAGCCTGCTCCAGGTTGGAACGACAGAGGATAACAGAACAGTTCCTCGACCGATAGGTCCTTGTCAGACTCCGGTGGGCCAAACTTAGCACGCCATTTGGCGACGAGCGGGTTGATGAAGTGGTAGGTAACCCCAGAACTGTGCGAGAGCAACATCTCGAGCGTAATAGGTCGGGCCTGAGGTTCCAGGACAGGGGTCTCCCCATCCTCAGAGAAACCAGTGATGACCTGTTTCGTAGCAAGCTCAGGTGCAACTGTCGATAGATCGCCATCGAGGGTCAATAGGCCATCTTCAACGCACTGTAGAGCTGCGATAGTAGCGACCAACTTTGTGGCAGAGGCCAGAAATAGGACGTCGTCAAGCTGCTGCGGGCGTTTCTCGCCTGATAGCAGTATTCGCTCGCCGAGAGCTTTATTGTAGACAAAATTACCTTGGGCATCGGTAGCACAGATAATGGCGCCGTTGATCTTGCCGGCATCAATGGCCGCCTGGAAGGCAGTCTCCATGTCGTCGGCCATACCGCACTTGGTCCAGAACAACGGACTTACTTTCAAGTGACAAAAATGACGGAAGGTTGTGCAGCACCAAACGTTAGATATATGTGAAGACCGGATCACATCCAGCAGTCCTCGCTGTGGTTTATATGTGCCTTTTTCACTGGGCTAGGCAGCGACAAGTTCACGAATCATCGTACAGTGGCAGTCAGGAAATTGTCTAGTGGATTTAAGAGTGACAAAATCCGAACAAACGCGACCGAAATAGCAACAAATAGGAAACTCCACCTTCTATATATAGCTCATACAAGGACTTGAGATCTTGAGTGAGAATCCATACGGAAAGAGAACTGCTGAATATACTGACGCTGAGGTACTGTATTTCACGAATATCAATAAGCCTCTAGAGTCTTTGCTTAGCACCCCTCAAAACCCCCAGTATATATATATTTAAAGTTTTTAAGAAAGTTCGACAGCAGGGGAAAATTAAATTAGATTTTCTTGCAAAAGACCACCGGCGGTCAACTACTTAGGGAACTAAGTACTTAACAAGCTCTCTAGTTAATTAGAGGCCTTCTACAGCTTTAAAATTAAGAAGCAAGTTTAATTATATTCTAATACTAGGTTTACTAATATTAAGAAGATTAAGAAAGCTCTAGATAATGCTAGCATCTTAGAGCTTTAAATTTAACAGTACCACCCTAAATTAAAGACCAAAAAAGCTGAAGCAGCTGCTTTACAAGCTAGTCTACAAATATATATAATAGAATGGCAATTGTACAAGATGTTGTTGAAATATAAGGATTCTTAATAGGGTGGTCAATTTTTAGAAGGGTGGCGAGAACCCTGGGGGGGGGGGGGGGGGGGTAGCGCCACCTTATTGGCTGTTAACTATGTTTTGGTTTGAGTGGATTTATCTACTCAAAATGCAGCAAGATCTTGAAGAATACTTAAAAATGGAACCAAATGCTTCTGAAGAGCTACATCTTCTCACCGAGTATCTGCATCGTGCTTACATCTCCCCCTGTAATCTACCAGATGCTTTGCTCATGGCTCCAGGGAAGGGTCGATCGGAAGTGGCCGAGTAAGTGTCTTTACAGGATAATGGCCCATTGACCAGACACTCAGTGATATTAGAGATCGTTGGAGACATTCGGTTTTACAAAATGTAAGGCAATGTTGGGTTTGACGAGCACTTCTTCCGAAGCAGGCAAATGTGCAGATATAACCTGCTCCATTTTCTTTTCTTCCATGCTGGTCCATTTCGTGTACGTATCCCTATGGATTTCAATATCTAAGATGTGGATCTAAGTTGTGGGAATTTCACTGGTTTAAGGTGACCAATGATTAAGATTCCCCATTAAATTGGATGGCAACAAGCTTGTCAGTATGCTCTTTTGGGGCATTTATTATGTAGTAGTAACGTCGCCTGGCAATAGAGCCTGATCATGGACCTCAGCCTTGCCTCTGTACGGTGTAAGAGAGTATATTATAAACCACTCTTGTTTCCCTCTCTCCGTTGAAACTTGAAATTCTACAGATAGCAGTCAAAGCGAGAATATCTATTTTTGATCAACTTCTATCTCCACCAGCTGTTTGACTCTTTTCTCTTAACGAACCACAACAATCAAAGACTGTATTTACGCGAAATGGCTCCCACCAACGAGTCAGCCCTTTCCAAGGATATCCAAGCTGAACTCAAGGCTAAAAGACAGCGACGCGCACAGCTTAAAAAAGAAGAGAAGGTGGTGCTGGGTTACATAAAAATGCTTAAGGAATGTAAAGCTGAATTGGAACAGTTGAATTCAAGTGCCCAAGAGGCACAGAATGCCCGCTTGGGAGAGGCCGCCCAATCAAGCGTCGAACAACAAATCCGGGCCCAGGAAGCGAGATTGAAGCAAATACAAGAAAAATTGGCGGATATTGAAGATACAATCAATGTGCTGAGCAAATCCTGGTAAGTTTGCTTCTTAGTTGAGCCTGCAACTCAATTTCCTTGCTTCCTGCTGATAATATACCCTAGATATATTGCCCCAATACCAATCAGTGGCCACCACAAGGATGGTCTTTCATTCAAAGCTCTCCATTCACTTTGTTTGCGGATTAGCTCGTGAATTTTTGCCTTCCTTTCATCCCGTTCTTTCTGTCTCCGGGCTTTCTCGCCTTCTTCACCCTCCTCAGCCGACCACTTCAAATTCAAAGCTTCTATTTCCGGTGGCACTGGTACAGTCAAGGTTAAACGCGGTTCCACCCCAAGTTCTTCTCTCTCCTTCTCAAAGCATGCTAGTTCGACTACTTTTTGCTTCACAATGTCAAGTTTGGGTTGTTAAATTTTTAATCCAAAGAACGCCTCCACACTCTTACCACTATCTTGACCAACATAAGTAGAATGTAAAATGCCATGGTAGACATTTCCAAAGGAGTGTGGCTTCAAAAGTCCGTGTGCAATCGATCTATTGGCCTCATCATATACCAGCATGCTCCAAATTTTTGACAGGGTGAGCTCGGATTGTGAAAGTTGCTCTGGATTATAGCAATCATATAAACGTTTGTATAAGGAGCTAGAAAGGCCACAGCTGCAGCTGTATATCTTGAAGATAAGTCGGCCATAGTGATTTCCAGTACTTCCTGATTTGTGAGCCAGTAAGGGGGAACCGCGAATAACTGGATTGGTAGGGTATGGCTCCACTCCCAATTCAGAATTAATGTAATATTGAAGTTATCATCAATAACAATGTTATAAGGGCGAAGATCTCCATGCATTAAGATAAAAGGACTATAGTTATACTCTGGTTTAACCCATTCCATTACAATGCCCTGGCCTAACTAAATACTATACCGATAGTATTGAGCATCTTCCTCGCCCATTATTGAATCCCGGCCCCGATAGTAGTTGTTGTAGATAATCCTGAAGATCAGGAAAATGTAATCAATCGCAGAGGTAAATATTTGCTGGGGAGGCAGAAAATAAGAACCGAAATCAAGACCTGCAAGTTCTTGCTCATTGATGTCAACCGACATAGTATGGTTGTGAGCAAATACCCAGTTCTTATTATTCTTATCAAGAGTCAGCGCTCCAATATGGTTAAATTGCTGGTGGTAAAGCTGAATGTAAACATCGGCAAGTTGGCTATAGAAATGCTCCCTTGTACTTTTCTTAAGCTTCTGAATCCTAGTTCCAGCCAATGTCTTGCCCTCAACATAGTCCATCAGTATGAACGGCAGGCCGAGGATGTTATCCTTGTCTATAGAGTAGCCATGTAGACAAGGAATTGGAATGGTGGTCTTCTCCGCAATATACCTATTTGCTGTTAGGCTTGTATACCACTGCTAGACACTTGAATTAAAGTCACTTACTTCATTGTCGCAATCTCGCTGCGCATCTTTTCTTCTGGAAATGCCAGTCAAGGAAGAAGAGGGATCCTAACCATCCATTTCTCGCCATCCATACTGTCTGGATCCTGATTGAATATCACAGGAAAACAGAAATTGAAGCTACCCTTCTTCCATCCCAAGAAAATCCAGCAGGGTCTTTGGTTTGGGTGGAAAGATAAAGCCAGCTTGCAGACCTTTTCAGGGTCAATTGATGCTATGAGCTCCTGCGCAGCACAATCAACTCTGTGCTTCGTGATTTGATCCATGTTCGCAGCGCCGAAGAAGGTTGAATGCTTCCAAAGATGATGGGGTTAAGAGGGTCGCGTCCGTTAGAGAAATAAGAGGAGAGAGGTGTCAACCTGCGTCTTCCCAGCCTCGTTTGTTCTTCTTAGCCGCAGCGCAGGGGTTGAGATTGCCGACCGATTTCACGTGATGCTCCAGAGTTGGCTTGGCTTCTTTCTGTTTACGTTTTACTCGTTTGGGATTAATTGTTTGCCGCCTTTAGCTTGCTGGATGTGAGCGTTGGAGGAAGATACACATTTCTCTGACAGCTTGCATCGCTCTGTGCAGTAGGAGCTCAATATTGGGACCTACATACAGCAGATACTAGTCGTAATGAGACCTTTCGCTGCTTTGGCGGTCGCTTCACGACACCATTTTCGCTATCTGTGGGTAGATACACACAAAGATATACTCACAGTTCCATCGGAGGATCGTATGATGAGTGCTGTTTGTACAGTGGTAATTAGACGGTATGGCTGAAAATGGTGTATCAAATAACAACACGCACTATAAATTGAGACCATTATGGAAGCCATAATGGCATCTAGCTAACAGCAACATCAGAGAGCTTTGCAACAATTCAAAAAAGTATCCTCCTTGCCGCACTAATACCGCTGATATCCCATTTCTGCGGCGCTGTTGCATCCATCCATGACTGCCAATCACCTGTCCGACAGGCGGGTCTCATGATCTGTGCATATTCCCAATAGTCGGGATACCACCCCGAATATTCCCAATCGAGAAGCCCGGTAATTTGGTGGTTTTCATCCACCATGATATTTCGCGGGGCGATATCGCCGTGCGTAAATACGGAGCAGCTGGAATGCGGAAGCATATCAAGCAGCTGATCCTTATAACGGGTGCCACCGAAGTGGATGTAGCGCTCATAGATCCGAAATCGTAACTGGGAGTCTGTTTCAAGTGGTCTTGCTGGTTTTTGAAGATCTTCAAGTAAAGGGTCCAATGATGGCGAACCATCGGCGGCACATTGGAAGAGATGTTTCAGCGCCGGTTTCAATGGGATCTGTCGTATCTTGGCAATCAATTCCCAAATCTGATAACATACAGATCGTTTTGTTTCATCGTCCAGGTTTTCCCAATGCTCTTTAAGCGGGGATCCTGGGATGATCGTCATTCCTATGTTACCATAGTCACCGCCGAATTGAGCGTAGATAACCTCAGGCACAGGAACGGAAGATTGTCCGGAGGCTATCCTCATTCCCTCCGCTTCAGAAGGTCGTATGAAGTAGCCAGACTTGGAAACGTAGGAACAGTCATGCATAAGAAGGACTCTTCCCATTTGTTTGGCCAGCACAGTGAGCGCTTCGCCATCAGGTGGAAGTTCCTCAGGGGTCGCACGGGGGGATTTGAACAAGGTTCCATGCTTATTGATGTAGCTTTCGCCTTCTCGTAGGTTCCTTAATCCAAAAGGGATGCCTTGAGTAGCAGCAGTCATTTGGGTGCCAGATTTGGAATCTCGAAGTTTTATCCGCAAGTTGCTCGATGATTGTCATTGCACAACGCGATACCACATGACCCAGCAAATTTACTAGACCCATTATTTCGACGCCGGAGAACATCGACATCCCAATATTTTTGGCCGGTTATCTTACGGTGATATACACGCTCTTAACCACGGGTTACCTGCAGGGAAAAGAATTGACCAATTCAAAGACGCGGAATACAACAAATTCAGGGTTGAGTATGACCGATTTGTTGGTATATTTGAAAATGTGGAGATGGAGCTGGCCATAAAGTAATGGTGGAGGATGAAGAAACCTGGCACTTGAGAAGGCTAATCCCGAGAACCACAGCCAGCCGATGAACATAATAACCCTGAATTCCCCTCCCAACGAGTACGTGATCGGTTGAACTAGTGTGTATTATCCCTCCCCTACCCCACGCCCTAAAAAACGGCTGGTTCCGCGATGCTGTGACTGGCGAGACATCATCGGATCGTAGCTTGGGAAGCCTTTTATTGTCAGTGTGATCGAATTCTACGGCACACCGACAATGAAATCTTCCCCGTTGACATAATTGACAGAGGATTCTTATTAGCCGGGCAAATCAAGCAAGAAACCGCGACACCAGAACTTGCACGTCTAAGATTGCAAAAGCAGCGTGGAGAAGACCCTCTTATCAACAGCCCATGCCTTCTGCCCTTCAGGCTGCTCAGATAGGATCCTTGACACAACATGAGGGGAAATTTGCGACCCTTGTTCGTCAAGCCATCCTTTTGGGAATAGCAGTAGGTAGAAATTCTCCGGCTCCGTGTAGCTGGGTCCAGCGGCCGGGGGTTGATGTAAACATTCCCCGGTGTGAGAAACAATCGAGATCAAACAAGGTTCAGCAGTTGGCAAGGACGACGCCGAGGACTTAACCCACGCGGCAATAGAGTCTGCAAGGGGGTGTGCCTGCGAAAGGACCCAGGTGGATGGCTTATTTGTTGAAGCTTCTTCTAGGAAGGGCAAAATAGATGCAAGGGATGGGAAAGAAAATTCTAAATTATAAATTACAAATTAGTAAACCAACATCTGTCAGTATCTATATGTAATACTGACCCTCTGGTATCCGAAAGACTCTCATGGCTATTAATTCTGGTTCATGAACTTCAGGAGATGCAAGTAGATTCTCGTTTTCAAGGCCAAATTTCGTTGAAAAATACTCAAAAAGAGCATTCTTCTGTATCCTGTAGAACCATCAGTATGGAGAAGCCATATCTCACTGTCAAATTCTTCCACAGCGACTGATCTTTGCAATACGGGAAACTTACCGTGCAAGTACGAGATTCCGAACCCAATTCCTCTCCATCTGTACAAGCTGCTGCATGCTTCGAAAGGTAGGTTTTCGATGCGCAGGTCTGCTGTAGATGACATTGGCTGAGACCATATATGGTCTCTGTGGCGTGAACGTGTACGCCAGGGAAAAGTCAAAAACCACTGTGTCATGAAAATCTTCCTCTGACAGTCGAAAATGGTCCTCCTTGATATCGCCATGGGTAATGCCGATCGAGTGGAGGACCGTTAGCCGCTTCAAGCGGTCGATGAAGAGAGATTCACACCACCTCCTTTCGAAAGGAGAAAGGATTCGCTTGGCAGGGTGCTTTTGTGCTTCTCTCCTGGAAGCAGGAAGAGACTGACACCACTTCTTTTCGAATGAAAGTCTTCTCTTCATATCATCCTCGTGCTTCCCACTTTCAAAGGCATCGAGGTCGTCTCTCAATAGCTGCAAGTCCGCCTTGAGGTGCGCAGGGACTGAATTCGAAAACAGACACCTTGATCGAAGGGATGATTGCAAATATTCTAGAACAAGGGCCTTTTCCGTTCCCTCAATATCTATAGACCCGTAATATTTAGGAAAAACCGCCTTTTCTGCCTCTGAACATAGTTGACTAATTCTCTCGTATGCTCGCTGTTCCAAAATAAATGGATCCATATCCTCCCTCACCTGCTGCCAGGTATAACCAGGAACAGGAAGACGCTTAAACTGCGCTCGCGCTTCTTCCTCCGTGGTAGACTTGAACTAATATATGTTTAGTCGTCCGTCTTGCGGAGAATTGTTCCAGGTATACCTACGATTTTCACAACTAACTGACGGCCGCGGGAGACAACAAGCTGCACAGCTATCGGATGATCACGGTGTGCGTACCTCAAAGTCTTGAGAAATTTGAGGCCATCGCAGCTAAACAGTTTGAATTTGTTCGGCTCCGTTGTTGAAGGAATTTCCTTCAATTCAGGAACGGCGGTAAATCCGTCGAAAAAGAGCTCAGACCAGGACAAGTCGGGAGTCGTCAAACCTGGGTGCCACATTGCGGATGATTCCTCTGCAATGAAGTACAGACGGTCTATTTCAGCAAAAAGCAACTGTCAAGAGGAGAACTAAGTGCTCTTTATGTTTGGTAGTCCATAAAGAGGGAAAGCTGGTGAAGACGCCGCAGGATGCAAATGGGCAGTTAACAAATGGTGGGCACCACTTCGAGCAGATAGCAAAGTGATTTTTGTCCTTCGCCTTGTTGTATGTTAAGTCATCGAATTCGATTTTACATATACGCTGACTTATCTCGTCTAACATTCTGAAAGTTAAAACTCATGAAATAATGCAGGGATACAAGGGTATCAAGCTCGAAATCTTTACTGTTGGGAAAACGAGAAATGGATTGACGTTCTCATTAATTCCTGGATACAGGCAGCCCATTATAACGCTCGCGCTGTATTTATTCGATGTGGCGACAGCATCGCGACAGTTGCGGTTCCACATCCACAGTGGCATTTGCAGGAGTCTTAAACTTAAGGATACAACCCTTGGGATTAAGATGGCTGCCTAATACATAACCAATATAAACAAGGCTCGCAAACATATGCCTGTAGTTAATATTAAGATACACAGTAGCCTAATGTACATGTGCCAACAGAGTAGTTTGCCCCTCTGTCGCGGAGGAGTTTGTTTCAGGGCAAGCATATTTATAGATATATTGTAGGGAGCTTGGTCAAGAAGTTTAACTAAAATAGCAGACCCCAAAAGGGTGACCTATACTCTGTATTCTTGTATTGATATAAATATACACGGCAAGGCCAAACGGAAGATGATAGAAAGAAAACCGCCGTTAAATGCACTAGCACATCAAATAGCACGGTTGCTTACCCCGATATACCTCCTTTTCGAGGCGCGCCTTTCATCTATTATACGTCAAATACAGATCCCCCGCGTTGATTCAAAATCTCCGAGCTCGATTGGCATGTATCAAAGACCTTGACAACTTCACAAAATGTACAATACTAATAATACTCTAGTTATATACACAAGGCATAATCGATCTATCTAACCAACCAACCAACAGAACCAGCCCCGAGAAAAACCGGGCCCACGAATCAAGCATAGCTGAAAAAAACATGGCGTACGACAGATAAGGATGAGGTCATGGGATTACAGCCCTCCCCATGTCAACAAGGGGCATTTAGGCCGGTCAAATCACCAGGTGACAGCTGTGGTGCGGACAATAATAACCACTATACACCACATGCAAACCATGCTCCGACCATTGGGCTCCCGCTAAGGCACCTTAACAAGGCCGCCACCACCTCTGCGAATATCCTCTCTTCACAGAGAGCAACAATGAAAACACTCATTCTAGTCCACCGCCAGGCGTCGCTTATTCCGAAAAGCCCTGGGAGAGAAGCAGGCGCGTATCGAATCAAAAGTGAAGTTCGTAGACACCCGCGGATTCTTGATCAGGCATGCCATAGCTTAGACCGCAACCGTAACTCTATCCACGCAATCAACATCAGTTATCCTATATTATTATCCGGCATTCTTTCAAAAAAAAATAAAAAAATAAAAAAATAAAAAAAAACCTTACCTCCTGCCAGCCCATACGTAACAGCGAGTCAGCCAGATCTTCTCTAACGCATTTAAAGCACGCCACGATTTCGAGGTATAAATATATCTATGTCATTGCATCATTCCCTCGATCCAATACGCAATACCAATACCTTCCTAAGACGCCGGGGCCATTTGCATCTGCATATTTTTCTCAAAAGCATCGGCCAGCACGTTAAGGACTACAGCCCTTCGGTTACCGCCTAAGCAACAAAGAAGTCAGAAGTCAGCAAAGCTATATAAGAAGAGAAAAAAGAGAAAAGAAAAGGAACTAACCTGCTTTGCTCTCTTTGTCACTGTGTAAAAAGAAAGACCATACCCTCGCCGCTCGTGCCGCCAAGCTCGAGAATCCTGGATTTGCACCTTGAGATTCGACTCCTTGAAGAAACTCATGTAACCGGTCTAGAACATGCTGTTCATGGAAAAGAAGCTGTGTACATCGTGCATGTATCTCGATAGCGTGGATGAGCTTGGTGAAAAGAAGGGCTAGATGGGGCGCAAAGGAAAGTTAGTAAGATTTCGTAAAATGCCAGGGGAGCTGTTCGAGGATAGAAATGGCAAAACGAAACTCACCGCAGTCAAATATTGAGATCGAATGTTCAACGCCTGATGATACGAGATAACTGCCGCCTTCCTCCTTCGAGCCACGTCTTTCGTAAAGCGGGATCATAAGCTTTGATAACATTTCCCCTGCAACCTTAATCAAATCTTCGGTTCGGGAAAATGGCGCACTAGCGTAATGCATGCATGATGAATGGATGACTTCATTATTCGTATCTAGCAACACGGCACGATCGAAAGGGTCGTTATCAAGAAATGTCCGTGTGAGCGCACTGCGGAGTATTGCGATGCTGGCTGATGTGGAAATTGCACTGCTAGACGACTGGCTACTTCCCTCCGCATGCGAATAGTTAGAAGTTATCAGCTTGTAGCAGTCCATCAATATCTGCCTTCCTCGACCAACGAGATGGGTATCAGCTTGACGTCCCGCGCTAGGCCGATGGTGGTGTTGTATAGGTAAACACGTAGAGCTCTGTATGGTAGTCCAGACGCTGATGTTCGCAGCGTGTATCAGAATAGTCTTGGCTGTATCAGAAAATTCGGAGATTCCTCCGCCATTTCCACTCGCACCATCTATACCGGAGTCGTTTCCAGAACATATCCGCGTGAGCGCCTCTCGAATCGTTATTCCTGAAGGGGGATGTAGAGCCCTAAGGGCGCGCCAGTCCACGTCTGTATGACCTTGCCATACAGAGTCATGGCACGGTAATTCCAGCTCAAGATCTTGCGATAGCGATATAAACGGCGGGATATCGAAAGACGCGGTGAGTAGACTAGACAAAACAACCATCCCGCATAACAACCGCTTCGAGGATTCGAATCCAATCCATTCTTCCCAGGACATGTTTTCGTGCGCAGGCCTTTGAGAGGAAAGTAATAATCTCCGAGTAGAGAACTCTCTGCGTAGGATGCCTATGTCATCCACTACCGAAGCGGCCAAAGATGGATCACCTGCAAATAAGCCCGCGAAGCCCAGAAGAAGTATGCATTGAACACCAGCGGTCGAGCGACGTGAGCTTGATAAGTCAAGACATCGCCGGCCTAGTTCCCGCAAACGTGTTCCTTCTTCCTTATTCCCGGAATAAATCGCGCCAATCGAGCACATGGCAAGAATTACCGATCCGGGAGCGGAGCCGATATGAAATGACGGGGCATGGATGATTGAAAGGTGACTGTGGTTGGAATGAGCAAAGAACGCATCTAGATATTTCTGTAGGCAGTCTATATCGGGGGTATGAGCTTTGTCGCTGTTCTTTTGTATTTGCAGACGGTTGTCTATGTCGTCGAGTAGGCGTCGGTATGATACATCATCAAATGTTACCACTCGACCAGTATCCGTACCAGGTTGACTACGACCGCTTCTGGCATCCAGGTTACGGCCGTGCCAAAATGAGAAAAGCTCCAGATAGTTAATAGCCGATGCAGGCGACTGCGCAGGAAGCCTGTTCCCAGTAGCTACACCCGTATCATCGGACAATTTCGGATCGATCGGTATACTGGGCAACTCATTCGACGAACCGCCTGAACCAGCAGGAAACTGATACGCATAAGGAGTCTCATACTGCTGATGTTGCTGTTGATGCGCAAACTGATACATCCCTGGCTGGAGGCTTTGTGCCGAGTACTCCGCTTCCATATGCTGCTGCTGGTGGGCAGACATATCCACCTGCTCATACGAGCCGGGGGTAAGAGGGTACGCGGACTCATTTTTGATGTTTGTTGTTACGGGGTAAGCAATGGACGTCCTTCGATCCTGATCGCTTCCCTGGGGCGAAGGGAGGAACCCGGCGGGTGAGGCCATTAACAAGTCCGGACTACTCTGCATATCGCAATCCTGGGAAAGACGGGAGGTAGACGGGTACGATACATGACTGCTGCTGTTCCAATCGTTGCCGGTGGGCGTGGGTAATGGTGGTGGTGGTGCAGAAGATAGCCCTTTGCCGCTCCGCTTTTCGCGTTGTGCTCGATTCCATTCCTCGGGATGGAGGGTTTTCTCATGGCGGACGACTAGGTCTCTGTCGTGGAAATTGGTCGATTGATGAGCCTGGTCTCCTAAAGTGCTTGTCTAAAAATATAAAGAGCTTACTTTCTGCCATACGATCTCTCACAAAAGCTGCAATTGTAGGGTTTCACATTGGCGTCTGTCAATCGCAAGGCACATGTTAATACCAGTGTTTTCTCCCGTTGTATATCGACATACAGGGTTCCGGTGGTTAAAAGTATATCAGACAGTACATACGAGCTCTCTCATGGCGCAGACAATGCTCCGTCCTCTTGAAGGTCCTGTGGCAGATGGAGCAAGCCCTCGAGCTCTTCAGCTGCGGGTCCATCGCATATCCCGTGGGTCGTGGGTGTGATCAGCTGTTAACAGGCCGCGCAACAGACACATACAGCAGCAACTCGTCAAGACCCGTGCACGCAACGACTAATTAGAGAGCAATTGAGAGCAGACCAGCAATACACCGCGCACTCGAGACCGTCAGCCCATCCTCGGTCGTTGCGCGAGAGTGACGCAACAGCCGCCGGGTCACGTTGTGCTGAGGTAAGCTGCGGGGTCTGGGTCCGGGGTAGCCGGGCTTGCCGAGCGCAGTGGAGCAGCCATAGCCGCTGGGCTTAAGCGCGGCATACCTTGGTATCAGTGCTGGGAAGAGGGAGATGGAGGATGTTATGGATAGGAGAGGTTTATGAATGTTGTTGATGCGGTTGTTGAGGTATTGCTGGCAAAAGGCTGGCTTAGCGCACGTGTAAGGGTGGAGTTGAGTCACTGGCAGTCAGGTCTCCTTTTTTTTTTCTTGTCGCACAGAACATTGCCGGCCCGTTTGTCGAATATATTTTTCTGACTATACGCTCAGCTCCATGGTTTACAAAGCCCTTGTGCAAGGCCAGGGGACATCCAGCCTCGTCAGGTCCCATCCAGGGAATTTTGTCTATATATAGTCATCGGAATCGGAGAGTGTGCTGATGAAGTAATAATCAGAAGCTGAGGAACCTGTTTCAAGATACGACCTCACCACAACACAGCAGGGCCTGAATAAGCGGCAGGCGGCGGGCGATTCCGATTTGAGGGCGTGGGAGTCAGCTGTCCTCGGTCGAGATGCACACCCGCACGAGGCAGGCCTGGGGGCTGGCGATTGGGCGTGTGTCGACGGATCAGCCACGCCGCAGATTCTAAGTTCGATTCTGGAAGATTACTGTATTCAAAGATGGCTTTATTTTTATTTATTTTTTTTTTTTTTTTTTCTTCTTAATGAGTTGTGAACGTGAATAATAAGTGTAGGACGCAAGAGACACAAAGACATTGTGAAGAATGCCATGCAAGATAATGTACGCTGTACTGATCCGCCGGATGTGCTACCTGTCGAGCCCCCAAGTACCACAGGACTCCCCGTCGAATATTTCAGGCCATTTCACCTCTCATTATAAATATCTGTATTCATTATTCTTTATTCCAGCCTTCTCCAGTCTCGTCAATCCATTATTCAACCGAAACCAGCAGAGTTTGGCTGACTGATCCACATCGGTGCTTGGGTGGCCGACCCCCCGACGTGCAGGTACACCCTGCGCAGCCCGCAGCCAAAGTGCGCAGGCGACGGTGCAACAGGTACTTCGCGCGCTGCTGGGACGGTCTCGGAGCGTGCAGTGGGAGCTTTCCTCCCGGCCCAGAGAGGATAATTAATACTTTGCTTGGTGACGACACGGAAGACTGTCTTCCCGAATGCAGCCTTATATAAGTGATATATAAGATATCGGGCAGAACCTTGGAATGCGTGACTGACACCGCGTGGCTTTGCTTTTCTTTTCTTCGATATCCTCTGTGTCCTCTCTCCACTGCACTGCTGAGAGCTGCTTGTCTGCCTGCTACAAGCACTGCTTCTCCTTCATTTCTATCTATCTCCATATCTATCTCGCTGCTGGGACACTCTAAGAAATACACCACCAGCACACACACATCCAGAAACATCCAAGCATGTCCCAACAAGGCCCTCCGGGCGTAGGGGTTCGTCTACTAATCTCCCCATCTATGAAGAAAGAAAAAAAAAACAATACCCTAACTCCCCCCCTCTAGGCCCCCCAACCCCCCATCCCAGGTCCTCCCTATGCTCCCCAAGTAGCCCTCATAGGCGGCACTCCCACCGTCTCCGTCGACGTCCCCATCTGCGCAGTCTTCATCGCCATCTTCCTCTCGGGCGCAGCATGCCACATGACACTATACCGCAAAAACAGCTCCCGGGGACACAAATTCATCCCCGCGTTCGCGACCTTCGCGTTCTGCATGACGAGGGTGTTGGCAAACGTGCTACGCATAGCCTGGGCGGCCAAACATGACAATACCAGCTTAGCCATCACAGCCCAGATTTTCATGGCCCTGGGTGTTCTGATTCTCTTCGTGCTTAACCTCATCTACGCACAGCGTCTGCTCCGTGCCGCGCGTCCGGCTATCGGCTGGTCCAAGACCGCTACATGGTTCGTCAAGGGCCTTTACGGCGTTATAATCATAACCCTGGTCATGGTGATTACCACCACGGTACAAAGCTACTACACCCTGGACCCGTACACGCGCAAGGTAGACCGCAACTTCCAGTACTGGTCAGGCACATTCCTCCTGTTCTTCTCAATCCTCCCTCTCTTCGTCGTGCTATACCTCGCCGTAACCCCTCAACGCCAACCAGTCGAGAAATTCGGCAGCGGGAGTTACAACGCCAAACTCGCAATCGTAGGCATTGCCTCGGCCGTCCTCACTCTCGGCGCCGGTTTCCGCAACGGAACTGCGTTCATGCCACCACGACCCATATCGAATCCAGCGTGGTATCACCATCGTGCATGTTTCTATGTCTTCTACTTCACCCTTGAGATCTGCGTTGTGTTTCTGTACTTCTTCGCGCGAGTGGATCAGCGTTTTTACATTCCGGATGGCAGCTCCAAGGTGCGGAATTACACGGACAAAGCCGTCTCTAGCCCGCCTACGACGAGTGGGGATGTCGAGGCTCCGTCGGATCGCCAGGAGAACGGGAACGAGAAGGAAAAGCAGAAGAATGGGCTTGAGAGGGAGGTGGCTGAGTCTTCGAACTCGTCTTCTAATTGAGACATTATAGTTGCATGGCGCTGGGGTTTCCTTTGTTGACTGAATAGAAAACATTAGTGGTGTAAGGGGCAAAGTCTTTTTTTTAAAACTTGCATTATGTGATATCCCTGATTCCATCCTAGCTTGTTTCTTTTCTGTGACATTCTATGATAATTTTTGTTTTCTTTATTAGTTTATGTAATGGGTATTATATTATATATATTTAATTTCGTTGTGAGGGAGGGAAGGACAAGGGGTATAAACGCTTCACAGGTATTTACTTTTTTCTAAAAAAAACAATAAAATTAAGTTTGACTGTTTCCGAAAAGGATCTTTCAATTGCCTGACACGCTAAAGAAATAGATGTCTCCAACGCAAGCGAGTGCTTTACGTCTTATCAAGAGGTACACTGTTTGCGTTCCGTTACCACCACGCCCAAACCCCGTAGTTGGCTCTGGTTGTCCGCTTACAAGGAAACGTAAAAGTCCATCAATTGACCATAGCTAATTAACAATGTGTGTGTGTGGAAAGAAACATAATAAAAACAAAACAAAGGAAAAAAAAAAAAGAAAAAAAAAAAAGAGGGAAAGATTACTCATGACATAAAACCTAGTAATAATCATGTCGTCAGGTGGTTCGAAAATACTAAATCTATATTTACAGCGAGGATGAAACAAGGCTACTCTGCCGCGATTGGTATGGAACTGAGGACGTCACACACACACATAAATGTCAGCTTTAAGATATTATTGGTAACAAAGAATCGTAAAAGGATGACTGGAAAAAATTTGACACTTACTCGAAAACACTTCGGCGCCTTCGAACAAGGAGCAAGGAGAATGAATCAGGATACGCATCCCGTATCGATTCTTGTTACATATTCACCGCCCGGACCATCAATTTCAAAGGTAATTTTCTTCTGAGCTTCCGCAACATCGCTACCAGTTTATTACATACAGATCAAATTTCTTCTCAATAGAACGGACCCCAAGCGCCAACGGTATGTATCTTAGAGCCACGAAGAGCCATTTCATATTTGATTTCGATCCCCACGGCTCATTCGTGGTCCACTATCCAGACCGATATTGACACGATGTTTCGCAAAAGTGCACCCTGCGGCCCGCCGAAATGGACAAAGCGTAGTGGGACAAATGGCAACTTCTCGAGGACTTCAATCATTTCGCCGAAATGCTTTTCATTGAGGAAGAGGTCGTCTGGTGGGACTCGAGAATACCATGGCGTTATGTCTCGGAAGTCGCGGGGGGAGGGTGTGGCATAAGTGCGAATATGAGGCGTTCCTAAGGAAAACATATTGTAAGCCTATATATACATCAATTGTTAACAGCAGAGAAACGGGTTCTTAAAAGCTCGAGGGTTTTCTTTCCGTCAAAATGTCCTCGGAGGTGCTCGATTGAAGACTGCTGCTCGAAATTGAGTCGTCCGAGGGGAAGCCCTTCATGTACACCAACCCAAGTAGTAACTTCTCCCGATTGAAATTCAAAGGTGTCCTGAAATCGCGATGTCAGAATGCCTGCGACAATGATGAGGCTGCCGTAGTCCTTGATGCCAGCTTGAGGTTAAGGACATCCTTGGATGGAAGAAGGATAAGTATCATATCAAGAACCTCCCGAGACAGCAAACAGAAGGGATCAAATACATCGTTGCTATCTTGCAATTCATGCTGAGCACTAGCCATGGAACTTGTGTTATTCCAATTCCCTGAATTTTTCTGTTCCTGGGCCAGGAGCGCCGAGATCCCCAGGATGTATATCGGATCGCACTGGTGTACATTCTGTGAATTCCAAATTGTAATAGCCCTTCAAAGACCCAAGAATGCCATTACCGGCTACAGTCCGTGCTGGAGATCTTTCGTAAATACCTCAAAAGCCATGTCCCCAATAAATTTAATGATAATGAAACGCTGGAGTTGACATTGAAAACAGTTTCAGGGTGTCGACAATCGCATCGACAGGCTGGGGGAGGCAATCTCTTGCAGTAGACCGCAACAAGCCTTATAAAAAATAAATCCCCAGCGTCCATTTCCATTTTGGGCGAAGGCTAACTTTCGTGCAAATCCAAAAAATGGCTCCGAGCCGAAGCTCACTTTCACAGTCTCCTGCGATGTGTACTCTACGTCGTTATACCGTTCAGTGGTGACGAAGGACAGACATTGAAAGCGGACTCTACATCACGATTCGAGAATCTCCCACACCAACGGACGGAAGGTAGGAAGTGAACCATTCATAACCATTCATTATATACCACGTGTGACGAGAATCCGTGGTGCATCGGTACATATCAACGTGAGCCAATTCAGAGTGCCTCGCTTATGCAAAGGTACCCACTTGCACAGACATTCCTGGATATTGCTGGAATGAAATAATAAGAATAACCAAGCTAGCTCAATGGTTAAGGATTTTTTATCCAACAGATATAAAAACACGTTCCTCTACATTCCTTCCTAGTTAGTTCAGATACTCAAGTATTGGAGATTGGTTATTTGCCGAGCGTAAGCGAAGGCTATAAGGAGGTATCGAGAATCAAAACCCGCCAAGTCCACCTCTTATTGGCTCGCAATACCCTTTATCCGAACCTGCGTCAGGTGACTTAAAAAATCAGCTTGCCTGCCTGTATGCTTGGTAGGTAAGGATTTGAATAAGGAATCGGCTTACCGGCGTACGAGCTATATAGGTGAGGATTCGAATAAGGAATCGGCTCACCGGCCTACGAGCTATATAAGGATTTGAATGAGGAATCGGCTTGCCGGCATACGAGCTATATAGGTGAGGATTCGAATGAGGAATCGGCTTGCCGGCATATAAGCTATTTAGGTGAGAATTCGAATGAGGAATCGGCTCACCGGCCTACGAGCTATATAAGGATTTGAATGAGGAATCGGCTCACCGGCCTACAAGCTATATTGTATTTAAATAGGGCCGTAAGGCCCCTACCCCTCGGCCGAATGGCCGCAGGGGGTTGTAAAATCAAAAAACGCTCGGCAATAACTAAGCACACTAAACAGCTCGTGTGCTTACATGTATTTTACATATTCTCATTGGTTCCGTAGTATATCGTGTATGCCTGCTCTGACCCCTGGACCAAGATATTCTTTCCACCACGAAACTCAGTCATGGCGTTCGGCACTGATAGGTACTCCAGAGAGGAATCTGCAATCGAGTCTCTACCTGCCACCAGACGTAATAGTTTGCGGTAACGGCCTTCCCACCGTTGAAGGCAAAGAGCCACACCACGCCAACCTTTGTTACCCAAACCTCCCTATAAGGCGGTTATGTAGAATAAAGTAGAGGTGTAGTGCAGCTCATAGTAGCAGGATGAATTGGCTGAAGAATGAAGCTACAATAATGGAGGGTTATGAGTCTCGAAACCGATTAGTGCAGTGCATTCATAGACATCTTAGACTAAACACAACGAAAGACAGTACAATAGAAAGAAATAAAATTCTCCTATGGAATATTTAGTATGCTTTATCTATGTATTTGAAAATAAAATGAAAATAATAATAGTTTATGTATATAAACAATAAGTATATTTCTATAGCTTTTTAATATGTATCTACTCCCAATAGGAAAACTTAGTTCGACCTTGACCTGTGTACCTTGGATTCCTCCCGTAAATGTCGCAAAGTGATGTAGTCATATCCCAGTTCAGCAATGGAGTAGGCCGTATCACCACAACGATTTTCAATAGTAGGGTCGGCTCCTGCCTCCAGTAGAAGGCGGGGGAGATTGTTCCACATACTAGGTCTCGGGAACAGACAAGGAATGACGGCTTGCTGGAGTGGCGTTAGTCCCTCGTCATCTTGTGCATTGACATCTACTAGGCCGGTCTCGAGAAGGGCCTGGGAAATCGCAACATAGTCCTTTTGGCAGGCTATTAACAGGGGAGTCCGGCATGCATGGTCTCGGTGGTCAGGGTGGACGCCTTGTTCTAAGAGCGCCTGGACAGCTAACAAATCATCCTTATTGACAGCATTGTATAGTGCGGCTATTCCCCAGTGTTCGTCAGTTGGATGTAACCCGTATTTATCCCGAAACACAGTGAGGAGATTCGTCTGCCCCGAAGAAGCGGCGGCTAGCAAAACCCGATCATCTGTGGCAGATAGCGTCTCGCGCGGGTATTTTGTCAAGAGCAACGAGATCATGTCGTCGCCGGCATTTGCATTGCCTGCGGCAGCAGCTACCAGCTCTGGCGTAATGTATATCTGGTCCGCATGCTCATCCAGTAGCCAACTCAAAGTTTGTGTGCCTCTTCTGCTCAGAGCAGCGCCTAACCAGACACCCTTTGCAATTTGGAAACCAGCAGTTATCATCGTATTATCCCTCCCGTCATCCATCCATTGGACAACAGCCTGTGCAAACAGGTCGGCTAAATCTTCCTTTGACGAATAACGGGCAGCGATTGCCAAAGTTTCGTCAGTGATCGGAATTTTATTATCCAGATCAGTCACTAAAGCGAAGCTATTCCATCGGATAGCTGCCTGAAGTACCTTCTGCGTAAAGTGCACTTCGTCTTTACAGCGATCCCAAAGGAGTCTGATAATATCCCCTCTATTACTCTGATTACTTGCCGCAGCGATGAGGAGGTCTTCGGTGATCTGAAGGCCCTTTGGCTGGTAGTTTAGCAGAACAGAGAAAACCTCCCTTCCTCTATCATGTAATGCTGCTGTGCAGAATATATCGTTGTCGATAGGGATCTGATGTGTCGATCGTCTGAGGATATATCTTAGACACTGACTGTCCAACATGCATGCAGCCCTAACGACATTAGGCGTAATGTAAAGTGCCCCGCTATAATGATGAAGGATATAGTCAATCGTATTCGTGGATCCCTGCCTGTCAATAGCGGCCACCAAAACACATTCTGCGTAGTGGTCGCACAAAATCGACTCTTTTTGAAGGAAGTCTAACAGTGTTGTCTGGTAACAAAAGCGTGCTGCAGCCATGATAAAGTATTTGGAGACATGCGATCGGGCACTCGGAAATGATGAGAAGAGAGAGGCCATACCTGCAGAAGTAAATCTTCGCGCGGCAGCAATCAAAACATCCGGGGTTAGTTTACCTCCCATTTCCAACAAATCTAAGAGCGTGTCACAGTATCCGTCGTATGCTATAGCCACAAGCAATGATTCTGTTATTGGGATCGACCCACCCCTCAACAATGTCCGCCTCATTTCGAAACCATGAGTGTGGTTCTGCAGTGTAGCCATAAATAGTTCTACCTTGCATATTGCCTCGCCACCATTGCTTAATAACAACGTCAAAGATCGAGGCTCGCCAGACGAGGCCGCAGATACCAGCATTTGTTTAGTAACACGAAACTGTGGCGCGGACCTATTACACAAGACAGTCAAGATTTCAAATCCACATTCCGGGTTACCAGCAGCAGCTTGGATCACATCTTCTGTGATAGCGACACCGTGGCGCGCCAAGAAGTTACGAACGATTGCTGCGCCCTCACCCCGTCTCATCACGTCTAGCATACCCTTTTGGGACCTCGGAGTCAGACTGTGCCAAGTGTTGCTGAAAAACAAAGGAACCATTCTCCAGACCTCATTCCAATTTTTAAAGGCGGCTTCGAGTATTTTTGCAGTCAGCGGCACCCGAACTGGACTCTGATCAAATAGTAAGCGTAGTAGTTCCACTCCTAGATTCGCATTTGCGTATGCTGCGCATGCAGCAACAATAATGTTCTCAGTCACTGATACTGAATCCTTGGAGCTTTTGATCAAGTTTTCGATGAGACCATAGGTCTGGTAAAGGCCCTTACAGGCAGTGATGATCATGGACACTGATACCATGATATTGTCTCCATAGTACTTCATCAACATCTCAACCATTGTGCGAGCGTGTTTCCATGATTTAATCGCATTTTCGATAAGATCTGGAGTAATATAAGTGGAATCAACACCCTGTTTCAGTAGAAACTCCAATGCCTCCGCATTATCGGCCAGGATTGCTGATCTGAGAACAGATGTCGATAATTGGGACTGGAAGTGTACAGGATCGTAAGATTGTATCAACCTTAGTAATTGTACGGCCGTTCGTTCAGTGACGTCACTTGATATAATGTCACAAAGGATTACTGTAGACACCTTCAGGGGTGGTTCCATGCGGGGTAATAGGACCTTCATAACATTCTCAGCATCGCGGGAATTCCTCATTGCATATGGTATGAAGTCTTCAGTAAGTTGTAGTTGTTCGCTCTGCTGATTTAACAGTCTCTCCACAGTCTTACTCGTGCCCTCTTGAAGAGCGAATGTAAGGATATCTCGGTCAATCAACTGGCCAGACTTTGACAAGAGCTGATCAAGACTGCGTTCGGCGTCGTAGCGAATCACCAGCCCCATTAATGTAGTACCACAGTTTGCTTCAACACAGCCATTTGGTATCTCATTGGGGCCCCATCTCACTCTCTCATAAAGGTCAAAGCAACAGGCCGTGGATGCAGACGAACTTGTCTCACGAAGACAGCATCTGAGTTGCTCACCTAAACGAGGGTGTATTTCACTGATATATGTGGAATATTTGGGTAACAACGAATGCCATAGACAGAATGGAGAGCTCCAGTCAGTCTCGTGGGCCATAAAATATGAGAGAAAATCGTTGAGGTCTCCATGGAGACGCATGGACCCGGCGCATTGGCAATGAACGGCCCAGTAACAAGCCCCATACTCGTAAATATTGAACAATATGTCTTGCTGATATGTCGAATGATCCCATCGAGAAAGAAACGCCCAGGTTTTCTCAGTATCCGGCCCGCTAATAAGGCTCAGTAGACAAGCCTCGGCCGCTAAGCCATGCGACGACTCAGCATCGAGCGTGGGTTGTTTTTCCAAAAATTCCCGCACTGATAGGTGGGCGAATCTGAATGTCTTTACCGTATCGTCGAATATAACAAGGTTGCGGCATAAGTCCAGAACTTGCTCCAAGCATATGCGAGTAGTGGTTGATCCTAACGGGATGGATACGAGACTGAGGAATTCCTCCATAGTCAGTCTTCGCTGGGCATAAAGTAACCACCTGAACGCCCTCAAAGCATACTGCTTGTCGGCTTCAGCGGGATACCGTTGAATACTATCCATTATCTCCTGGTAAAGCTCATCAAGCTTAGGGGGGTTTTTCCCTAGCCTTTCGCGGATTGCTTGGTCAGTTTTGAGCTGGCACAATGCTTGCAGCTGAAGACTGGCCCAGCGGAACCTGGATTAGATTAGCGAGCGGCGGGTAGACATAGTAAGACCTTGATAATCTTACATTCCGTTTGCATCATTGGCAACCTTCTCTACTACGGCCTTTCTCATATCCGTCTTGTTGGCGGAGGATCTAAATAGCGACCCTCGGGCTATGAGCCTATCTGTCTCGGCCTGGACAAAGAGTTCTATGTCTGCCGAATTCTTTTCGGATGATAATTCCATGTTAGGGTATCCCCCCAACCGATAGACAATATCACCATCATTGCGGCTAGACACGAATATCTTGACCAAACAAGCTGAGTTTTGTAATATGGAGGTGAAAAAGTCTAAGAGGTCACCCCTTGTCTCTGGGTCACACTCATCAAGCGCGTCAATGATGATGGTGGCCATCGGATACAGTGAGAGTAATTTCAAGGTTAATGATAGGCTCCCAGCCAGGTTCAGGCGCCCCCCTGCGAAGCCTTTCTTTTTTTGCTCCCGATACTTTGCAATCACAGGCGGTAAAAGTGGACCATTTGGACTGGCAGAAGAAAGCTGTCGAGCAACACTAGCAACAATACCACTAGGACTGGAGCGGCCTGGTTCAGCAGGATTTCGCGAACAATAAAAATAGACGGGAGGTGGGCACTGCCCACTCTGTGAGCTCTCCAGGACATCTTCTACGACGGCGGATCTACAATTATTAGTACCCGTTCGGCAAACAGACAGTATTAGACTGAATGAGAGCATTAGAGAATCGAACGTCACTTACACCAGTTTACTCTTTCCCGAACCAGGAATCCCATGCAGCCATAGAATAGAAGACGCGCTTTCGTCCCTCCACTTTTTAAATACGGGGTCGGCAAGCAGCCACTTTCCAGTGCCGGAGAGAAAGTCCGAGCGAGCCTGGTTATGGTGCTCCTCATAGGGTTCACTTGATACCCACTGCAGGATATCGTTTCGCTCGGATTCTACATAAATTAGCCTTAGAATTTGGGCCCATTGCGAAAGGATAGTTCCATACCATCGAGATCGTCCTTGATATGCTGCATTGCCTGGTCGACTCGTTTCACTGGGCTGTCAAGATCACTGAGTATCGCCTTCAACTCCGTATGGCGATCAAGTGCTCCTACACGGTGTTAGCTCCATGGCGAAGCGGTTTTCAAGAGTCTCTCACCTTGCAATTCAACTATCACTGCGCATCGATCAACGGCCACTTGGCTGTTTAGGATTCGCTCGAATTGCTCGTCAAAATTGGGGTTCATCAAGAGTACATTCTTGGCTGATCGTTCTGTAGCAAACGGTCAGATACATACGTATAGGGGGTCGGAGTCGCCTACTTACTTGAGATGTGTTGTGTGAAGTACGTTTTTGCCTTTGCCAGATACAATAGCACGCTACTATAAAGTCCTGTTAACGCCCTTTTGAGTTCTGACGCAGCAAGTGAAGCTGACTGCAAGAACAACTGCTCAAATATAGCGTAGCGCGGGATGATTTCCGCCAGCGACGTTGCGTGTTCCAGAATCAATTCAGTAGCATTCAGGTCGCTGACAATAACCTAAGCAACGAGTATCAGAGAACAAAGGCCATCATTTAGTAATGAGTTTCAACAGTAAAAATAAACTTCGGCTACGGCGCCACGAATCGGTTAAATATTGGGGGCATACCTCTAACAAAAACCTAATACCCGCCCAGGGCAATGCTGCGACAGCAGGATCATACTGCACAGCGACATCGCCAACTTCCTTAAAGCGTTCAATGCACCTAACGACCTTTGCAAAGAGATGGCGCACAAAGACCTTTTCCCCGCTCTTCCTGGTGAATGACAACTGCTGCGTCTCACGTCGCTGTATCTCTTTGTTAATAAGATCTAGGAGGCCTGAAAGGATTTCAAGCCGGCCTCGGTGGTGGAAACCGAGACTCGCTCGGTCTTCTTCGCTAAGGGAAGCTGCGGCTTGTCCCCAAAGATCGGCACTGCGATAAAATACCCGTCAGCCAAAAAGTATCCTCTCTCTATTGGTTGAGGGAAACAAACCAAGTCGGTCTGGAACTATTGCTTGCGCTCATTGCGATAACTCTTTTGGCAGTGACTCTATCTGTATAGAAACGACAAAAAATGTCCAAGGATTGAAGCCAGGTCGGGGAGCGTGAGGTTTGTAGAGATAGTTATATTGCGCCCCAGCCTTGCGTATGTGCCCGCACTTAAGTACAGTACACAAGGCTGAGGCGCTTCGCTCAATCCTGTCGCTTCATGATTGGCCTACAGGGTAGCACTGCCAACTCATTTGATGCATCAGTAAATAGCCACCAATGGATACCCAACGCGTTATTGATTCTGTCCAGGAAGAGATATAGTTTCGGACGAAAGTGAGGCGCATGGCCTCAAGGACGGGCTGAGCGGACGGGAACCCTGTCTTCAGATTTCCATGCCCCATGGTTTATGTACTGCATATTTCAGTGGAAGGAAACTGTAGCCAATGAACTGATCCCACCTCAACTCGACCAGCAGGCAAGATGTTGTGAACCTTTTTACGGCTGACAGCAAGACATTCCGCTCTGCGGTATCACGTGGACTGGCGGAACAAGTCATATGAAAGGGATCTGGGGAGCTTTTTAAAAAGGAATTGAAGAAACGAAACAGCAAACGATTCCCAGAGGCAAGCAGTCTCTACAAATTCCCTTGCATTCATATATATCTAGCCCCAGCAGAGACGCGGCACCCCCATAACGCGACCTGGGGCGATAGATACCACAAACCCAGTCGCCTAATCACAGAGACAGCAGGCACCGTATAGAAAAAAAAGAGAGAAGGAAAACCAAAAATGAAAACGAGAGAAGAAGAAAAGGAGAAAAAATGCGTTGTATTATTTAGCCGTTTATTTTTAAACATTTAAAACACATCACATCAGGCCACGAGGACCGCAAACCGTCTATGGCAGAAACAGCACGACAGACAGGAAGAAAGAAGGGGAAGAAAAAAAAGGGAACTAGAGGAAGTAATCCGGTGTGCGGCGGGAGACCATTGGTTCGCCGGCGCGTGGGCAGGGGTCGAATTGGAGGCTGTGAGTAGAGAACGGTTAGTACATTGCGGAACAACGTGGATTGGGAAAGGATATGGAGGAAAGACGTACAATGTGTACTTGAGATGCTCGTCGATTTCCATAATGGCAGCTTGGTTTCCGCAGCGGTAGCAGTAGTTAGGTGCTATACGGGTAACAGTTAGTTAGTCGTGCAACTTCTTAAGTCTCGAAACCAGAGGCCAAGGCCCACCTGAGAATATCGTGACTACGTTCCTATCCTGGCTCCAATTATACCCTTCCATAACAAGCTGATGCGCCCTCGCAACCAACGTCAAACCATTATTATGATTAAACGCCTCCGAAATATCCTGTCCGAACGTGTACCCCGCCCCTCTCGGGGAAATTCCCCATCCACACCGATCATCGGGATCACTCCAGAGCAAATCACACATCGGACCCTCATGCGGCACCTCCTGAATCCGATCCAAGCTGCGGATATTATCCAACGTGTCAATCGACGGAGACAATCCACCGTGGAGACAGAAGATCTGGTTATCGATGAGGGCGGTAAGCGGGAGGAAGTCGAATAAGTCAGTGAAGTATTTCCAGACATTTGCGTTGCCGTATTTGCGCAGACATTCGTCGTAGAAGCCGTAGACTTGGGTGATTTGGCGGGATTCGTGGTTGCCGCGGAGAATGGTTATGCGTTGTGGGTAGCGGATTTTGAGGGCGACGAGGAGGGTTACGGTCTCGACGGAGTAGTAGCCGCGGTCGACGTAGTCGCCTAGAAGAGTTAGATTATAGAGAAACGGGAGAAGACATAAAAGGAGATCGTACCCATGAAGAGATAGTTGGTATCTGGGTTAGGTCCTCCGATGCGAAATAACTCCATCAGATCGTGAAACTGGCCGTGTATATCACCACAGACCGTGACAGGGCATTTCTAAACAGAACAGAGTCAGCCATGGCCATGCTCCTAATACATCCCTAATCAATTTCACCACTTACTACTGGCTGTACATTCGACTCGTCCTGCAACACTTCTCTCGCCTATTCCAACCAATATAAATCAGCATATCAGCTTCCCACAACAGCGAGCGAGCGATGCACGACGCGAAAAACACATCGCCCGCGGTATTAAAGTAAACGCACCCGATCACACAGCCTCTGTACATCGTTCTCCGCCAACTGCTTGCAACTCATGAGGTTCTCAATCCAACCATCCAGCGTCGGTATCGAATCGGGGTCACTCGTGGGCGACAGGCGATGAGGCTCCGGCGACCGACCCGAATCAATCTCCATTTTGTTATCCATCGAAAGAGAAAACTAAAGCAGGAAAGAGAAAGGGAAAGAGGGGTGTGTATGCGTGTGTGCGAGCGTGAAGGTGTCGGAGATAGGTACTGTGAAGCGGTGGGTGAGGGCAAAGCTTAGCCTAGGAGGGGAATGGGAGAGTGAAGCGAATGGCGGATCCAGGGAGGATTCGAGGGCGGGACAGGTAGCGACGGGTATCAAAACGACGTTCAGGGGGTCCAGTATCTCCAGAGAGGGCAGCGCGGGAATAGATACTGTCGACTGCGGAGGGGAGGTGTTTGGGTGTTCAGCGTGTATCTGCGTATCTGCACCGGGAGGAGGACAGAGACGAAGAGAGCACGCCACACACCAGCCACACTCTGGGGTTCTTTATCTAGATCGATTATTGACGGTGGTGTTGATTGATTATTATCCCCAGCCCATGTCATTGTCATTTTATTATACATATCATACAGTACACATTTCGTAGCATCATGGCAATCGTAAAATTAATTCAAAATACAAAAATACCTGCCGGTGATCAAATTATATCTCCCCCGAACCCGCCCATCCCCCCTCCAAAACCCCCTCCCCCTCGTCCACCAGGGAAACTAGGCCCCGTCCCCCGTCCCATAGGCGGCTGTCCCGGTCCATACGGGTCATATCTCGCACCCGGAGGTACCTGAGGGTTGAATTGTCCTTCTCCACCCTCTCCACGACCACCAAACATCGGATCGTCAAACGTAGGATGCATCCCGCCGCCACCCATGGGAGGACCCAAATGACCTCTCAGCGGATCGTGCGGTCCCAGACCTGGAGGGTATAAATCGCGTTCGCCGATATTTACCGGCCGGTTGCCTCCGCCCGGATGGAAGCCCCGTGGTGGTCGGTTGATCTCGTATTCGTCCTCGAAGCCGGGTGGTTGGATGTCTCCGGCGGGGAAAGGTACAGGGCGTCGAGGAGGTGCTGCTAGGGGGTCATCGAACGGATAAGGACGAGCGGGTTCTGGGCGGGGATCTTCTCGTAGCGGATCTCGAGCAGGCCTTTCTGGTTCTCGGGCTGGTTGTCTCCGTTCTTCACGGGTAGATGTATCTTCATACCCCTCTTTCTGCAGCCCTGGCGCCAGCTTCTGGATCACGTTCACCTTCACCAACGAGATGAGATCGTTCAATCTTGCCCAAGAAATAAAAACATTACTCAATGCAGCTTGCTTATCGCCTGTTTGGGCGAGGGGAAGGGCTGATTCGGAAATGTAGTCTCGAAGTGGGATGTCGAAGGAAGTGGTTTTATCGTCCCCTAGCGCCAGGGCAAGAATGACTGCCTTTCCGCCTAGACGGCTGATTTTGAGTAGATACTCCATAGAAGACTGTGCGTGGGCGTATTTGAAGGCGTAGGAGGTGTTGGCGTTCCATTCTGCGGGGAGGACTTTGGATGGCCCTGATGCTGCAAGTTATTAGGACTCGTTCATATTCATACACATACTCTGCAGGACGAGAATAACTCACCGATCGTATGATCCTCCTCCAAGCCAACCAGCCTGAAATCAACAGCCGCCATCGAGGCATGGCAGACCAGCGCAATCGCCTCGTAGCCATTCTTCAGGTTGCCCGTGTCGCCCAGCGCAGTTGCGGCGAGCGAGAGCACGTTGGTGGGAGACAATGCTTGCTCTGTGTGCTGATTAGACGTCATGATGGACAGTAGAGTAGATATCACCGGGGCTAGATAGATAATGACTGCAGTATTATGCTGAGCCGAACAGTGTCTGGTGCCTCTTCTCTTGTATCTTGTCTGGAATGACGCAGTGCTGGCTGCCTGATGATATAATCTTCGTGCCTGAGGCTCTTCTCCCTTTTTATTTATTTTCTTTCCAACAGCTGGATAATACCTGTTCGTTGCAGGCTTGAGACCAATTGTCTGTATCTAGACCCGGCTCAAAGATGGGTCGTTCCAAATTGCGGCCCCGATGCTTCTGATGGCTTCAATCGAATACTTGCCCGTCTTCTATCTCTAATGGCGCCAGTACCTGCATCTGTATCCTCGTCGGCGCCACTATCATTGCTACTCTCGCTTCCTACAGCTGCCTTGTCCATCCATGAACTTGCTCGTTTGAATTGCCGCGAGCGACTTCTCGTTCCTCCTATTCAGTGGACGGGGCGTCATGTCGAGCTCCTCCAGTGCTCCTTTGAGGAGCCTTGTACAGCACCTCACTTACTCGAATCCGATTTTTCTTCTACGGGGTATAAGCTTGCAAAAAGGCTTTTTCGAGGCTGCTCCACCAGTTGGCGAGAGAGGACAATAGAGCTGATTCTTGCTGACCACGAGTGCCCTCTCAGAAAAGCCCGGTCAGTTCCCAGATTTGTCCAACCCGTTCTTACTCGTTTAGCTCTCCTAATTATAAGCCGTTATAGACCTAGTTTAGGATTTCACTTCAACCGAAATCTTGTTAGCACTTTGCCCTGCCTTACCTTCAATCTGCGGAGCGACAAAGCAGTCGTTTCATATATTGACCGTACCCACATTGAGAACTTGCGCTTCGACTATGCGTGGTCGCGTGAACCTCCGCGATCAAGCGAAGCCGTCAGGAGTCTCTGCAAGCTCAAATTTAGGCATCTCAAGCCTCCTGAACCCCATCATGACCCATACATAGTGGCCATGTTAATAGCAACAGCAAACAAACAACGAAATGCTCTACGTCGAGATGACCCCATGCTTCACATTGATTCATGTTCTACCTACCTGGTATAATCGCTATCTCAACATGTATCCGTTCATCATGCTAACACAAACTACCTTAGTCCCAAGTATTACTGACTGATGTTAATGATCAAGAAAACATCCACCTCTTCACCGCTCATATCCCGTCGTCCCTTCTCGATAAGCTTGATTTCCCTGCACTTCGGCCCCCGCTCTCAGCGCCACCTGCTGTGTCAATTAAGCATACAACCATTTCTTATAGACCGTATAGAACTTTCCGCATGCGCCTTTTGCTACTGCTTTTGCCTATGCTTAAAGATAGTGAACCTAGTGAGGGAATCTATGAACAGCCTTGAAGGACTCCTTATGTGTTCAAGTGGGTCCTATGACAGCCGACGGCGGGAGAGCGGGGACCATGAAGATGCGCGGGTATGCGTTTCTGTGTGTATTATCTCTATCAGTGTGATCATTTGCCCGAGATATAAAACGATAAGTATTGGCGTGTTATAGTGAGGAACCTATCATACAGGTCCAATGGTCCACACTCCAGCGGCTGACAGCACTTGGCTTTTTGAGCCTCTCGAAACTCACTGCCTTCTTAGAAACAGCCGCCCTTTGAAACTACTAGGGCTCTTGGTGCCATGATCAAGGAGGTTATTGCAACAAGAAAAGAATAATAATGCAAAAAGACCCTGAAGTCGTTGCTGTACAAAGTGAAGCAAATAAAGCAATTCAGACCAAAAGATTGGCTATGGTGGTTTGATTAGTGCGCGACAGTGCAGACTAACATTCGTCCGATAGACGTCTACTTTGGAACACATCGTCCCGTACAGGTACTTGTCTTGATCCAACAAGTCTACCTTGATGTTTTTGGACGAGTCAGAGCTAGACCATGGGATCAAATAACAAGATAAATAAGAGTGTACACCGTAATACAAGCTCCATCAACTGCCATGAGGCAGATGGAATTGACGGAAAAGCGCTCGCGCAGTGACCACCTAGAGAAGTGAGTCCATTGATTACACGACAGCCAGAACCATGCCAACTCAACTAGGAGTGTTTAACAACTCTTTCCTTTCCCTATTCTGGACTCTGACTTGGTTGCTGCACGTTGCCTAATTTCTCGTGGGATTTGCCATAGTGTACAGCAGTAACTCCTGCATGCAACCGGAATCGTGGTATGCCGTGTTCAGCTGTCTAACGCGGCAGTGCTAAATGATGCTTTTCTTCGGGAGGCTCCAACCTTCGCTGATCCGTGGTTCTGCACAACGATGACGAGCTGATGCTCCGGATCTGTTTCTTGACACTGATTTACTCTCTTCTTTCACTGACGAAACTAGCTGCTCTATTTCTTCAGTGAGATACTCCATTGTGAGTTTCGTGTTTTTGGTCTTTGGAGGCATTTGTCCGCCTCCAGAGGAGTTCCGTAACCGTGCATATTCGGGACATGATAGATAGACCTTTGACTTTCAAGCAGGAAACTTTCCTGGAAATAATTTCTTGCACTTATACCTCACGGCTGTGTAATGACGCCCATGTTTGCCCACTTCTTATTCTTTTCAATGTGGCTATGGTTACCAACCACTATAGCTAGGGATGGCCTCCTCCCGTGGATGAGACCGCACATAGAATTACTTTTTGTTTTCTTATCTGGTACCTCCATTTTTCTACTTATAACCGCTGCAGTCAATGATGCGCTCTTTTCTCTTTACATCGTGTTCTCTGGGCAGAGGCAGAGCGGGGTCCCCGGTCGTTTCTACAAAAGCCATCTATCTCACTTTCTCCTATTCTCCGCTCTCCTCCAACTACTCCTCCTTTCCTCGACACCGTATATCTCCTATCCTAATCTAGGGATCCTTTTACTTCTATTATACCCCCTATACTTATATCCTTTCCTATCTCGTCTCTCCCCGAATCATCTCCATCACCGCTAAAATGGCCTCAAAAGCCCTTGGGACCACAGACGTCAACCGCGTCGAAGCTCCCATGACCGTTCGCGCATATCTGATCTGCGCGTTCGGCACTTTCGGAGGCATCCTCTATGGATTCGACTCCGGCTACATCAACGGCGTACTAGGCATGACCTATTTCAAAGAGCACTTCGGGCACCCCGTCCCTCTCGATGAGGATGAGTCCGGCTTCAACATCGAGACCTGGCAGAAGTCTCTTATCGTGTCGATCTTGTCACTTGGCACCTTCTTGGGTGCCTTGGTTGCTGGCTCTATTGCCGAGTGGATTGGACGACGTCCTACCATTATCTGCTCGTGCGTTTTGTACGCTATCGGTGTAATTATCCAGACCATCTCTGTGAACGTAAACACACTAGTCGGTGGCCGTCTCGTCGCTGGTCTAGGTGTTGGCGGTGTCTCTGCAGTCGTGATTCTCTACGTTTCCGAAATTGCACCCAAACGCTTCCGTGGCGCCATGGTCTCTGCCTACCAGTGGGCCATCACTATCGGCCTTCTGCTCGCATCTTGTGTCAATAAGGGAACCGAGCTGCGGACAGATACCGGCTCATACCGTATCCCCATCGCACTGCAATTCATCTGGGCTATCATCCTCGGAGGCGGACTCTTCTTCCTCCCCGAATCCCCCCGCTACTACGTCAAGGAGGAGAAACCAGAAAGGGCAGCGGCAGCTCTATCGCGTGTTCGCGGACAACCCGTGAACTCGGATTATATCCAGGTTGAACTTGCTGAAGTCCAGGCTAACTACGACTACGAGAAGTCCATCGCAAGCAACAGCTGGCTTGATTGCTTCAGGGGCGGATGGAGCTCGAGCGGTAATTTCCGTCGTGTTTTCATCGGCGTCATGTTGCAAATGTTTCAGCAGCTTACTGGTGTAAATTTTATCTTCTGTAAGTTGTCGTTTATGCCTGTTGAAGTGTCTTGGCGCTTCGATAAGTGGTGAATGCTAACAAAATCTCTTCCGGAAACAGACTATGGTATTATTTTTTCCTGCCCAATACAATGCCCGGTTTGCACACTGACAGTATATGCAGGAACAACCTTCTTTCAACAAATTGGCATGGAGGACCCCTTCCTCATCTCCCTCATCACAAACATTGTCAACGTAGTCACTACCCCCGCTGCCTTCTGGATGATGGAGCGCTTTGGCCGGCGCCCTCTCATGATCTGGGGTGCAGTCGTCATGCTTGTTTGTGAGTTCATAGTTGCTGCCGTTGGGACTGCGCTTCCGAACTCAGATGCGGCTGGCGTATGCCTGATCGTGTTTGTGTGCTTCTATATCGCCGCATTTGCGACGACATGGGGTCCTGCTGCGTGGGTCTATATTGGAGAGACTTTCCCATTGCCCATTCGTGCCAAGGGCGTTGCAATGTCGACGGCTTCCAATTGGATGTGGAACTGCGTAAGCCTGCTTTCCTCTATCCTTTTATTTCTCTACTATTTTACATTAAGAATAAAAACGAGGCCGAAAATAATACTGACACACACGTCTTACCAAAATCTTCAGATCCTCGGCGTAATAACCCCATACCTCGTCGACAAAGGCAAAGCAAACCTCGGTGCCAAAGTCTTCTTTATCTGGGGTTCAACCTGCACCCTCTGCTTCCTCTTCGCCTACTTCTTCATCTCCGAGACCAAAGGTCTTTCTCTTGAACAAGTTGACCGCATGCTCGAAGAGACTGTCCCGCGTACTAGCGCCAAGTTCAAACCAACTACCACCTTCGCCAGCACGATGGGTATGACGAAGGAGGCTAATGTGGTGCTCGAGACGAAGAAGGAGGCCGAGTTTGAGACTGTGCCGGTTTAAAGTTTAGTTAGTTATTCCCACTGGTTGGAGAATAATCTCAGCCGCGGATAGCCTTGAGAAACAGACTTTGTTCCATTTCTTCCCCTTCCCTGGCGTTCTCGCCTTTTCGTTCTGTAATGTTTGTTGTTGAAGGGGGAGCCTTTTTTCTGTCTAATTTAGTTATATATATCACTTATGTGTGTCCTAATTGTTTTTGTCTTCGTTCTACCAGTTGGCCGTGGAGCCTATTCGCGTTTAATGGGAGGAGAGTGTCAAATACCGGCAATATCAAGTCAAAGTTAAAACGGCGCAATGTTAGACGCGGAGAGGATTTTCTATGTTAGCCTATCTTGCTCCCTCTTGCAGTCTGCATTATCTTTGCAGAAATTATCAGCTAAATATATGTCCTTTACGTGGTCACATGTCGCCGCCTAAGAGGATTCTATGCGACTATCGCTAAAACTTGGTCCATGGATGGTATATTCAGTGATGGGATCTCTAGGTGGGAGAACCTGATGGTACCTAGACCAACCTAGGAGATGACGCTCCCACAAGAATCACTAACGCGGGGACCTAGGCCTCTAAGAGTTGGAATCTGAAAAGAAGTTCCTGATCGGGCGCTCTCTATTTACAGTATGGCACTATAATACAAAATTATACTGAATATATCTCAGTACAAACAACTTGTCCTCCCTTAACACCGTGAGCAAGCAATGGTCCGCGTCAATATCTTCGTAGCTAAAAAAAGAAAGCAAGATCGACTGTATCAATTGCCAAATTGCTTCTTCAGCCCTGTTGGCCATATTACTCCAATGTATAGTATATACCCAGGCCATATAATGCACTTACCATTGCGTGTGTAATGGGAGCTCTGTCAAGAAACACTGCAGTAAACGATCACAAACGTCCAAAACAATTAAAGGTCCCCATAAACAGACTGCCAAATATAACAATCTCCTGGTCACTTATCACCGTCCATCTCCCTCTGCGCCCTCTCAACAAGCCTAACACAGCGATCCCGTACATCCTCTCCCTCCCGCCAACTGCTCAGCACCACGCCCTGGCGATCGAGGATATCGCGAGCCCGTGCCCAGCGCCGCTTCCAGGTTTCTTCGCGCTTATTTAGGACTGTTGGTTGAGAGGCGAAAGAGTTTGTGTAGCTGGAGGAGGTGGAAGCTGGAGTGGGAGATTGGTGTCGTGGTTGCGGGGTGTGTGTTCGGGGTGTCGAGGAAGGTGTGGAGGGTGTAGTAGCTGCGGCCTTGAGAGATGAAGGTTTTGTGGGGCGGGAAGACGGAGGCGTGTCTGGTGCGGACCTGGAGGATTGTATGGTGCTTCTTCGGGGTGGAGGAGGAGCGGGAGGACGTTTCTGTCCAGATGGCGACGGAGGTTCGTTTGAGAGGGGATTAAATTGAGAGGCGCTTTCGAGGTATGATTTAGCGGAGGGGAGTTGGTTGTATATATTGTTAACTTTGTTCCGTACGGTGGTCGCGTAGCTGTAACTGTCTGGATTCGAATTGGGGGCGGTTTGGCTACGGACTGGCTGCTGAGTCGTGGGCTCAATCTTTGACGTGGATAACTGGCTTGGCTTTTCTGGTAATGGAGGCGCAGGTTTTCGGCGGATAGCAGGCTTTATTTCTTCGTTGCTACTATCGATAGGCTCTGTAGACATAGCCTGTAGGGCGGCAGGTTTTAAAGGCTTGGAGGGCGGTCGTTGACGTGCATTAGAGTGGTCACCTAACGACGGTGTTGCGGTTTTGGAAGGCCCGCTTGACTCGTCCACCTCCAAGTCTATTAGATCTCCGATGGTGTCTTCGGTATCATCGTTAATCGACTCTTTCTGCCTCCGAGGGGGTAGCGTTGGACGATTCTGAACCGCATCAGAGTTATCTGCAGGACCAGTGTCAGATGCTCTGGTTGGGGTTCTTTCTAGATGCGCAACAGACTTGTCGAAGAAACCACCTTGAGCCGGCGTCGTGACATCACGAATGAATATACCTAGTATTCTACCAGGGTTGGCGAGCACTAAATCAGTATATATTTCCAGGTCGGCTTCACCGCTGTCGCCAACAAGTATGAAGCGGCGATCCGGAAAGTCAAGCAGGATTCGCTCAAGGGTAGGCCGCTTCTTTTCTGTTGTCGGTTCCAGTACCCCTTGCAGCATGCCAGAGTACTGCTTCAGATGGAACGAGCCAGGAGGAAGCCCAGCCAACGAGAAAAAGCTTTTCAATAATGGGTACAATTGCCACGGAGAATTCGACACGTAGTGCATCCTCACCCCCATGCTTGCCATTTTGGAATACCACTCTTTAACCCCGAGAACCTTGAGGTCCCCGAGGCTGCGAACGAACACGTTCCGGAAGATTTCTTTGGTTCCGCTCGCTATTGCTGAGTGCTTGATAGTATCGTCAATATCGCTGATCATACTGATTCCCCTGGGCTCAATAATTTTCACCTCCTCTGTTGCAGACAGGTTCTCCGATGCTAGAACCCTGATTTGCGTAGGAACAAAGTCAAGTGCAGCTCGGATGGAAAAGTGGCCACCATCGTTGGTAGAAACAGTCCGCGATTGGCTCATTTTGTCATTGAAGAAAAATACAGTGATTGGAACGCTGGTTAGTGGATTTGTGAGAAAAGGACGGAGCCTATCCATGAGTTGAGCATTCGCTGCGGCGATCTCATCTTGGCTTAACGATGACTCCTGTCCGACATCACCGCCGTCTTTGAAACTAGATAGCCCATCTTGTTGGTCCCGTTGCGGCGGCGTCCGCAGTTCAGGGTCCCCGCCCCATCGGCCTTTCTCAACGATATTTTCTGCCTGCTTCTCAACTAGATCCTGCTCTTCACGTGCTGAATGCGTCTCGAGTCTCGTTTGTAAATGCGGAGGCCGATCAGAATCCCTAGAATCTCCACCACCTGCAGCAGGCGCCGGTATGCCACTCATCCGCCTAGCTAATGCAATCAAAATGCGGTTTTTGCGATTCATTGGTCCGCTATGAGGGGTATACAGCCATCCTCTGACATCCACATCTACAACCGCACAGTCTTGCTCATATTTATCCCACTCGCGTTTCCAGTATTCTCTATTCCCGATATACTGTGGATCATCAGGGTCAACGTCTCGGTCCCAGTTAACTTGCCGATAGTCCACCTTGGGCTGTCTCCGAACGTGTCTTCTCCCGTAACTTGGAAATATCACCATTTCCTCCTCCCCGGATCTTGCAGCCTCAATGTCCGGAAAGCCTCCCGGCGTATCTCGCATATTGTCATCATAGTATTGATTCTTCTGTGCCCATTGCGCCGCGTACGCCTGCCGTAACTCATTCGCCGCCTTCAAATATCCATATACCTTCCTCCTACGTGCTCCGCGCTCTCGACCTGGTTCCGGTTCGCCGCCCCACCCATTTTCATCCATAGTATCAGTCCTTGCATACGACTCTGTAAGATCAGTCCGTGCCGTCATCTTAGCGATATCTCCATGTTTTGACCGCCTAGCACGTATATATGGAGGTCTCAAAGTATGCCTCCTCAGGCCGATTGTAGTCCCAGTTCCAAGCCCCGAAGGTTTTGCAATAGGCTTCTTTCCTTTAATGCTACCAGGAAAGAATAGAAACGACCAAAATCCTACTCTCTTCCGCCTTGCGGCTCGGTTATGCTGTACCCTCTTCTGTCTCTCGGCAAGGGCACGATAGATCCGTAGATGAGCGCGGTGTTTCCAGAAAGGAAGGGTTTCGTGGCGGAAGTCAAGGAACCTAGCTCTAGCTCGCTGACGAGTGTTTGGGATAAGGTACCGAAGGAGAGAGAGGGTTGCACGGAGCTTCGTTCGAGCTTTGAGCGAGCTCGCTCTAAAGCGGCTACGGAGAGGTGGGGGAGCCACCGCGCGGAATTCGTTGCAATATGGTTGGCGTTAGCCCTCTAGTAGATTCATAAGGTATTAATTGTGATATACATCAGCGCAAAGCGAAGCATCTGAAGTTCGTCCCGTATCCAGGTGGTTGTTATCCACAGTCGGCACAATGTCGTTAAGGCTGTATCCACGCACTTACAGTCAAATGCCACGGCACTTCCTTTGTATTTCAACTTCGGTCGGGAGTCTTCCAGTTGATCTTGATTTCATCGGGTCAAAAGACACTTGACAGTGTACTTTGGACTTACTTGCAACTTGTTTGCTCCATTTCTTTATGATTTAAGTGTTCACTTTCTCTAGGTCGCTTTTTTGGTTGCGCGGGAAGAAGCCATATTCTAACCATGCGTCCCTGGATGGAACCAACTACTGAAATAATCATCTCAGCTTTTCGTAGAGTGATAGCTCTATAGTTCAAAACAGGGCTGTTTTGCTTAAGTCTGCTGATTGGGTTTGATTCCGCACTCATTGCAGAATATTCCCTAAACTCTCCAATTGGCTTGTCTTTCTCTTCAAAGCGCAAGGACTGTTTGGAAATCTACACCAGCGTTTTGAGCCTTTATTTTGACACTGTCCCGTATTCTGCAAACCGTCTACTTCAGGCGATCGGTCTTGCGGGCTAAATACCGGGGCCTTGCTTCGATAGTATGCGTCCAGAGCAGCGCTGTGTGGGGTTTATCTACCTTCATCCGCCGGGATATTAGCAGCGGGGACTCTTCAAACTGGGGGTTTATTTTTACAGGGGTCATAATCTCAGTGCTCAGGCCATCCTGGAGAAAGGTGTTCATGAAACGTCGATCTTCCCCAAAAAGGATGCATATGTTTCATTGATAGAGACTCAGAAAGGGGTATTCTCAATATCGATGCGCACCCGACACCCCCGAGATATCATTTCCCCGACTTTCTTCCAGTTTGCCGTGTACGTCACCATACGGAAGAAGCGCTCGAAACAATGATAGCTTTCACTTTTTGCGGGGGTTTTACGGCGCATGGCTAGGGAAATAATTGAAGCGGGGCGAATATATAAAGAGGAACAGTGTATCGCAATGACACTGTAGGCCCTTTGCATTGCGAGCTCAGTTTGATATCTCTACCTCTCCAAGATATATTAAAAAGATGCAGGCCTACATTTCCACTTCTTTTCTGTTGATGGCCGTTGCCCTCGGAGGGAATGTGTTGCCAGGAATACCTTGGTATGACACTGCCGGTAATTCACTTCAAGCGCACGGAGCTGGGATGACCAAAGTCGGTGACACGTATTATTTGATTGGGGAAAATAAAACTCAGCGTGAAGGAAACTCTGGTGGAAATTACTTTAACAGCGTTGCTGTACGCATTCATCCATTGTCTTCCAATTTTATGCTCTTGATCTCAAATATATCAAGCTAACAAGCGGGAAAAAAAAGTGCTATAGATCCACCGACCTACTAGCATGGGAATTCGTCAATAACATCCTCAGCTATGACCCGTCAATCCCTGATCTTGCCGATGAGCGTATCGTTGAACGCCCCAAAGTCGTCTTCAACCAAAACACAAACCAATATGTCATGTGGATGCACATCGACAGTTCTGACTACGGCGATGCAAGAGCTGGCGTTGCTACGTCGGATAGTGTCTGTGGTGACTACTCGTACATCGGAAGCGAGCGACCCAAGGACAATTTGTCTCGGGACATGACTCTTTTCGTCGACGAGGATGGGGCCGGGTACTTGATATCGGAAGACAGAGATGAAGGAACACATTTTTACCGGCTCTCTGATGACTACCTCACTGTAGAAGAGGTAGTGTATACTCTTTCGTTCGATTTCATGGATGCTTTGGAAGCACCTGCTGTGGTAAGAGTTGACGGGCTATATTACTTCTTTGGCAGTCGATTGACTGGATGGAGCCCCGTAAGTCCCTTCTTTTGCAACTTGACCTTTCTCCCAAAGTCCATTATCGTTAACAGAATATCTCAGAATGACAACGAGTATACCACAGCAACAAGCCTAACCGGCCCTTGGGCGGAATCCGCCAAATTCGCTCCTGACGGTTCTAGCACGTGTACATCCCAAGCCACGTACGTTCTACAAGGTCCCAATGGAAAATTCATGTACATGGGCGATCGGTGGGAGTCAGACACCTTGTGGGATTCAAGGTATATATGGCTCCCATTGGATATAAATAGTGACGACCGCACCGCTAGCACACAGTGTATTGATAGTTGGGATACGTCGGATATTGGGGTTGAGTCGTGACTTGTAACGACTCGGTAACAAGGTGGTGAAGGGTTGACTAGGAGCGGTTGTCGCGGAGCTGGTGCATTGCAGATCTTTGCCAATACATAGCTTCTTATCTAACTGGCAGAGTAAATAGAAGAAATGTGGTCAAGTTCAAGGACTCGATTGCTAGCTCTCGGGATAAGTGACTATTCTGATTCCAAAATGGGTAAGGCATAGTCGCCACCAAAGACGAAATCAAGGTCCCAACGGTGATATTCACAGGACCTTTTCCCTCCAACTAGACGTACAGAACTAGCACACTTCACTCTAACCGTCTGCCCTCGCCCAAGATCCTGTCAAGCAACATGCTGACCTCGCCAATTAATTCCACGCTACGCTCAACGCTAGGTGACGGAGAACCTTGACACGGAATCCGCATCCAGCATTGCAAAAGCGACTCCAAGTGAGGCCCAAGAAGAACTGTCTTGGAAGATATACACTCTCGAAGGGCCCGAGTCTGTGACGCAGCGAGAATTATGAGCATCGCTGATGCCATCCTATGAAAGCCATTTTTAGAAAGATGGTTATAGTGGTGACTGGAATCCAAGGCTAAAGGAAGACGGAAACGCGGTAGCGTGGTAGAGGTTCACTTACGAGAGGGAACAGATCCAAGTATCAACCATAATCGTATGAGCAAAACTCCGCAAATTGATAGCATGCAAGCAGCACGCATCCAAGCAGCATTTTACACCCCCAATCATATCATTCGGCAACTCCTCAATCCTCGCACTATTCGAAAGTGCCCAGGTCAAGTAGGGCCTGTATATAACGCTCTTGCACGTTAAATATCTCTGACGTAAAAACCCGCCTTGGGGTGTTTTGGCTGGCTCAGGATCTACCGAAAATTGAAAATCTGGCGGGAGTAATTCGCGCCATTGCTCTAGTTGGTGATTGAGTTCAGATACCACGGAGGGGAATTGTGCTTCGTCGAAGCCAGCACCTGTGTCCTTTGCGTAGAGAAGGTTGTGCACCCTGTTTAGAAGACGGCGGATAGATATACATGCGAGGAAGTAGATTGACGATTGTTCTTCTTTTATTTGAGACTGGTGTGTGTGATAGTCGCTTGGTAAAGAGACTGAAGACTCAATGTCTGCTATTCCGGATTGCGGGAGAGCCGAGAGCTCTGCAAGGTAGTCACTACGCAGTTAGATTAGTAGGACTCATAAGAAATTACTCAAGATTGAGGGGGCGGGTTCACCTTTCCAAAATGTAGCACGACCAGAATATCCGCCGTAAGCACTCACTCGCTTCTGGTAGCGAATCAGGCTGTTGAAAGAATGAAAGCAAACGGCACTTTGTTGCTGTAGCACTGATGAACGACCATGCCTGAAGTGGCCGCTGCTGAAATGCAAAATACAGCCTAGCTCGATCAACTTATGAGTTGCCATAGTTGTAAATTGCTCCTCTTTTCACCTATATTTACTCACCCAGCGAAGAACAAACATTGAACAGCATCAATTGTACATTCCATCTGACCTATATGAATCTTCTTGAGAGCACTGTCAAAATACAACTCGCTAAGCAATTTCTGTTGGTTTCGACGTTCGTTCTCGTCTCGACCAGGCGTTTCGTATTCAACAATTGAAGAGACCAAATCGCTGGCAGATCCTAAAGCCATCAGTAGTAAAGCAAGGCACGAACTAACGCTCTCGTCGAGGCACCCGGATAGAATTCTCTGCTGCAGTTCTCCTATTTTGGTCTGAGCCATAGTTGGATACCAGTAATTAACATTATCACTGAAGCATTGGATAGTGTATTCCACGTCTGACCGGCTTGCGTAAGGCAGCATTGCGGATGTCCTTTGGGGCAACGAGGGGCGCCCATTTTCCAGGTGAAAGACAGAGAAAGTCCGTTCCGTTCGCAACCTCGGAAATGCGTCAAAATGTGGCCATGCAAGGATCGTCTCCATTGTAGATGCATGGAAAGGCGACAAGATAGCGTTCGTGATAGTATGGGCTAGGTCAGCATGGCGGTGCGCAGAATCAGTCGTAGCCGGAGAGATGATTGCCAGCGGCGAGGAAGCCATATCCACCGATTGCTGGGACGCTGCAACCACACCATCAACGATGGACTAGGGGCCAATATTTCTTCAGTCGGCTTTTATCCCACGTAGATGTTTTTATAGCCGGCTAGAGACATGGAACTGAGTCCTTACCAGTCGGGATGATATTTCCCGGAGAAGAGTTTCGGAGCGTATCGCGACATCAAGAATCATGTCACTCTTGGATTTGCTGGCTCCATTGTTAATCTCTTGCTATCCGATTGCCGTAACAGAACAGCAGTGAATCATACGGAAGAGTGTCGGTTCCATAAGCACAGTCCTCCCTAGCCGTGACGCAGCTCTGGCAAGGGTTTCTTCCGTCACAGCTGGAACTTTTACATCAATGACTGCCATTTCAAACTCGTTTGAGAGACTGACCGCACTTTGCGCTGCCGGCAGTTGTCGCACTGGTAGCGGAGTGTTAGTCTTGCGTGTTCCTTGTGATTGTCCGGAAGGGGTATTAATTACAGCGAGCGACGTTCTCTTGCGCTTCCGCGCTTCTAGGTTTGGAGAGTGTGGCATGATCTCAATCGACTTGTGCGACAGCCAGCTTCATGATTTTATGCTCGAAGCACGCAAGCGTAGCAACTGAGGAGATAGTTCCGTAGCGTGTGGGGAGAAAGGAACAGACAGGCTAGTCTAGTGTCTCTGGGGTGGAAGCGATGAGGCCCTTGCTTGTCGGTTATCCCTGAAGCATGAGACATGTCTGTTGAAGTCAGTGCTTTTGTGGATGAACATGCGTGTTTTTCTTGAAGCTATTTCACACTTTGGGTTCTGTTAATAACCATGTAACTCGCAGAATGCTTTTGTCCATTACAGCTGCTACTTCTCGCCTCCAGCAACTCCGCTCATGCCAGACATACTTTCACTGAGAACTTTCACTTACGTCGAACATGCAATATATCTGACTCTTTGAGCATTCAAAAGCACCGAGAACGGCTTTCTCTAGGCGAGAACCAGAGACAATCAAATTCCAAAACAACCAACTTACCAACAATTTGGACCAGACCAGGGGCACAGTAGATGTCAGGGATGAAATTCAATTCGAACCTACCTTTAATGTAATTCTTTTCCCATCTGTTAAATCTCTCTAGTACCATAGATCCGAACTCGCAAGCAAGATGATCCTGGCATCTCCTAGCGAGTTGCGAAAATGATAGAGACGATTCGCCTTGTTACCATTGATTAGATGAGGGAGCAAATCCGAAGGACGAGTTCGAACACGCTATGTTCCACCGGCATTGTACACTGTACAGCACAGAGCATCCATCGGGTTTGACCTTGCACTATTCAACGCTGATCCTCCCAATCAACAAGGGCAAGAAACACAACATTGTGTGTTTTTCAAAGACGAGATTGGGAAATGTATCAATGCAGACATGTGCGAAGAGGCTCTGTAGGAATTACTCAAGTTTGGACGGGCGAGTATCGACGCGATCTTCGAAGCTTACCGTCAAGGCGATGGCTGCACCAGCATGGGACTGTGTATGGTTTGCAACCACTTGAGCTCAGCTTTCCCTCGTTTGCTCCACATTACCAATTCTCTCTTAACACCGCCTCCTAAAGCGTCGAACTTCACATCAGGAATAAAATCTTTTATCTCGGCAATGGTTAATTGTTGGAAATAATGACTAGACATTGAATACCTCCAGGGCTATTTGAAGACGGAAGGACGCCAAATTAAGAAACGAACAGGCGATATTTCCACGCCGAATAATAGGGGCCTTAACGGCGATCTCGCCAAAGCCATGAGGACACGACCTGACTGGACTGGAAATGTTGCAGGATCTTTTTTGGGAAAAACCCTGCGACAATGTAAAGGCCCAAAGATGCCGCGAGATAAGATCAAGGCTGATTTCTTGGGAGGACTAACAGCCCCTGCAGCGCAAGATGGCGCCGAAAAGCGTTAGGTGGAGTGAGCGCCGAGACAGCCATGTACGTCACTGTCAGGGCAATGGTGGAGAGCCAATTTTTTTTAGGATTGCTATATATAGAGACGTGTGTCTTCCTTTCTTACTTCGTAGACATGCACCATCAGCAAATTCATTCATCTCCAGCGGAAACATCATAACCATTGCCAAACATGGACCCATCTTCGCAAGTCTCCTCTCATCAAGATAACCAATTACCACACAACTCGACCGATGCCCCGTCACTCCAAGTTGATTTTTCATGGAGGAAATGGAAGGCCCTGATTACGGAGCCTGGCAAGGAATCCCAACCAGTTTACATCGTCGACCTGCAAAATATCAAGACGCCGCACCTTACTTTTAAACACGCCAGCAGCGACGAGGTTTTCGGAACAGGCAGTGTTCATATGGTCTCTATTAATGCGAAATACGAATTACACGGCCGGAAGGGGCAGTTAAAAGCTCTCAAACGATTCAAAACGGAATATACGCACCTCTCTAACGCGTACTCCGATAATGAGAAGCCAATGGCCATGAGATGGACCAGCTCATTTGGCTTCAAGAAGTGGGACTTTATATGCTTGGACGACCAGGAAAACGCTGTCGCAAAGTTCTCCGCCAACATATGGGCAGTTAAAAAAGTTGGAAATATCCATTTTTTAGGACCGAAAGCTATGTCACCGGAGGCGAGGGAGGATATTGTGGTCACTGGCATAACGCTGTGGTATTGTATGTACCTCCGGACCAACAACATCTTCAACCTTTTTGGCTCTGTCTTTGGCAGCCCTGGTCCGATCAAGGAGGGTACGGAGGGTAATGTCAAACACACGGATGCGGTGGAAAATAGCCATGACACAGCGAGCTTGCCAAAGGCAGGAACGAACGGGGGATTGAATTAGCGAGCGACATGTTTACGGGGCTTATGTTGTTATGTTTGATACCACTTTTTGAGACCTTATTTAGACTGTTGTGTTCTGTGAATCATAGCTTATTTTCTTCTATCAATCAGTTCTATCTTGGGATTATCATGGGCGTCTACTCATACTCGAAGGCCTCTCTTTGGATCGATGAATGGAGGTTTCAATCTCCGTCTTACTTGCCGTCGCATTTCCTTGGCTGCAAAACCTTGGCTGCATTACAGCGGAGCTTTTATCGGGAGGACTCGTACGGAATCGCTTCTTCTATATCTAAAGAAGTGCATAAACCAGTTTACAGCCACTATTGACCTCCGTTCCAGTGGGTCTAGGAGGTGAATAGCTAATGGCGGAGTCCAAACCCCAAGTTTTAGGAGTCGGAAGCCCCAATTACCTCGCAAATAAAGAAAAACAGTGCTAGCCCGGTCCCCAGATTACTTCCAATTCAAAGCTACGCCCTTGCACCCAACGTCAGGCCGGACGGTCACCCTGACCCATCCGTTAAACAAGAAAGTGCATCCAGCACCGTATTTTGGCTACGAGAAGTCGGTCTGTAGCCACCGCAGAAGAACTGGAATCAGTAATAAAAGCTTTACTGACGCCCAGGCGTCCGCAGATAGGAATTTTTCTTGTGTGGTAGAGCACATAGCCTACATATTTCCTCATTCCAGTCCCCTAATTAACCCCATCCATCTTAACCCAGGTTTTTATTAGGAAAGCGCAACAAACTGCGCCGGGGTCACTACTGGGGGATTTTCCTGGACATTTAAGGTATGTCTTACTCAGTCATCATGAGAAAATTCTTGTTGGCATTATATAGGTCGCGCAATGCTCGATCTACGATTTTTTAAATGCCTTACGAATGAAGAGCACTGTTGCATGAAAGCTCTTGAAATTTCGCGGTGCTGTCCAGAAGTGACAACCTCTCGAAAGCTATCAGGTAGACCTAGCAGTTAAGCTGCGCCTAAACTGCAACCTCCTTTCCATGAATGCCTTCCACCTTCAGAGTATTCAAAATAGTGGTCTCGTCCCTTCTTACCAAGCTACGTTTGACGGGGTTGGGAGCGTCGAAGACCTGTATCGTGATGAGTAAGTCGTGATAGTCTTCCAATTTTTGGGGGAGAAAGGACTAACCTCGGCGAGCTCTTCAAGTGTTCGTTCCTTTGTTTCGGGGAACCAAAACCACATAATCACCACCTCGATCAAGTCCCAGAACACGAACACCAGATAAAAATAGTACTCTATATGTTTGAACGCAGGGCCAGAGGAGTACTGGATAATAATGCTGCTGACAGAGGACATGAAATTGCCCACGGCAGTACCCTTGGCTCTTGTGGTCGTCGTCAAAGTCTCGGCAATGTACATGCTCTGGAGAGGTGTCCATCCGAAGGAAAACACAAAGCCGAAGATATATATGAAGGCGATCATTGTATTGGCGCTGTTCGAGTTGCCTTCACCGTCAGTCGCGAGCTTCGACGTTCCAGTCATTATAGCGAAGCAGCACGAGCAAAAAATCAGAGAGTATATCAGCAGAGGGCGCCGGCCAATCTTGTCCAGCAAGCCTGCCCCAGCTATGGCTCCTACAAAGCAGATAGCCGGGTATATGCCATTCAGCATCAGTTGGGTGCTTTCGGAGGTTATACCAGCATGCTCGACCATCACAGGAAGGTAATAGGAGGTGATGCTATTCCCCGAAAGTTGGCCGAAGCACGCCATTCCGATCACACATATGAGTCGACGTCTTGCGGAGTGAGTGTTGTAAAGCTCTCGATAATCCCACCACTTCTTATCAGATGCATCGGTCCTGATCTGCATTTGCATTTCTTCCATTTGAAGGGCCACCAGGGGGTGCGTCGGGTCACCTTCTCCGTGGTACCTTGTGATTACCTTCATAGCTTGCTCCGTCCTGTCTTGTGCAATCAGCCAACGCGGAGATTCTGGGAGAAACCAGACTGCCAAGGCCACAATGACTGAAGAAACTAATTGGCACCAAATTGGAATTCGAAAGCCAACGGTAGATTCTACGGTGGCGCATCCATAAATAACCCAGCTAGCCACGATTGAGCCGATATACCTACGTTTCCAGATGAGACACCGCTTAGCACAGAATTTTGGGAACATAGTGGGCCAGATCACGTACCATGTGCAGTTGTACAGCCCTGTCAGTGTTCCGCGCCAGACAGGATGGGCCATTTCACTCACGTAGCATGGCGCACTGACACAACAAAAGCTGACGCCGAATCCGAGGACGAATCTACCGCCGAGGAATATGCCGCGGTTTACGGAGGGTGCTTGAATGCAGGTACCTATGATGATAATGACGGACCCGGTGAACATGCCCATCCGCCTGCCCAGGTAATCGTTCAGCGGACCCGTGAAGAAAACAGCAGCAAGTGAACCGATGTTGTATATCGCGAACACAATGCCAGTTGTAGAACCCTCGGACTCCCTACGATAACACTGTTCGTTAGAGCACTTAAAGCATCGAAGGTATGGTAAGGCGACGTGGAAAAAAAAGACGAACATGTTGAAAAACCTCTGATAAGTTGTCATGGCATTCAAGCCACCCATCAGCGAGCCATCGTAACCGTTCAGGCAACCACAGAGGTAGGCAATAGAAAGGCACCCATAGAGCCGAAACATATTGGGCGTCCATGGGTTGTATTTGCCAGCCGTAACATCTGACGCCAATTGCACAGCATCCATGACGCCGCCTTCATGGTGGATATGCTCCTCGTGATGCCCATAGTGGCCAGTCTTCTCAGGCTCTGATGTGCTCGCCATGACCCTACAGCGGCTGGCAGTATAAGGAACCACTGTAAAACAAGCTGATTTTTTTGACCGAGTGGTTAATCATCCTGGTTCGGCCACTCTGGGGAAGTGGAGCACATTTATATGGCCGTACGAGAGAAACATCTCCCTCCAAGCCGAGCTTGTTCTAGACGGCGGAAAATTTGTAGCGAGAGCATGGCGTGCACCGGGTCTGGGGTAAATGGGAAGCGAACAAGGGGAAGCTGCCGCGTAACAGTGCGTGACAACGCTGACATGATGAACAGCGAGCTTCGGCTGAACCCCCGAACCAATGAGGCATTACAGAAAATACATTTTCTTGCTGCTATCCGACACCCCCGCGGCCGATATCCCCGGGCAGATAGAGAGCTCGAGTTAAGCAGTCCTGCTAACCAGGCTTGGTTTGGCTGGCGAGTTTATCCCAACCATAACCCCACACTTCGTCTCGCACTGACAGCTTCCCCTCCATGGTACCGAACTGCTGTGTGCCAATTGCTATCATACACGACTGACTCGCGGATAGTCTGTGAGACGCTAACCTCCCGCCGGGTTATTTAAACAACAGAACAAGTGCGCCACAATGACGACCTCTAAACAGTTTTTCCTACACTTACTCTGCTGGACAATTGCAATTTATCCGAGACCGCCTGATCGTTGACACCTGCTCGTGTCAACGTAGCCAATCCGCACTAGCAAGGCATTCAATTTCTACCCTCCATTATCTACGACAATGTCTTCCGCTATGGAAGCTGATGTGAAGACGTCTGTCAATGATTACGAAAACGAAAAGATCATTGCTCGTAACCGCCTCAAACCGCGTGCATATTTTCTCCCAAAAGAGACCCTCTGTTTGAATGGCAGATGGGATTTCAACTACGCACTGACCCCGTTGCATGCACCGGATCCTATCCTAGAGTCACGAAGCAAGGGTGAAAGTTCAATTGAAATCGTCGACACGACGAGTTCCTGCAAACCGACTCAACAGGGCGAAGGCAGCTTGACCAGCCCATGGACATCCATTACTGTTCCGGGCCATTGGGAACTACAAGGATTTGGAAAGCCTCAATACACAAACGTTATATATCCATTTCCAGTCTGCCCTCCCTTTGTACCATCAGAGAACCCCACAGGCACCTACCGCCGCACGTTTCGTGTTCCCACTCAATGGGACACTTCGTCCGACCTACGTCTGAGATTTGATGGCGTAGACAGCGCTTACCACCTGTGGGTCAATGGAGTTCAGGTTGGATATGCACAGGGAAGCAGGAACCCTGCAGAGTTCGACGTGACGAATTTGGTGACTCGTGATGCCGACAATGAACTGTTCGTGCGGGTCTATAAATGGTCGGACGGATCATATATCGAGGACCAGGATCAATGGTGGCTATCTGGTATGTGCATCAAATTCGCCCCTTGGCCGAAATTTCAGAGCTAACGAGTGCTTTAAGGCATTTTTCGGGACGTTCATCTCTTAGGATTCCCTTCTATTGCAAGAATAGAAGACTTCTTTGTGAATACCGAACTTGACAGTACCTATACTGATGCAGCGTTGCGTCTGTCTCTCCGCTTGCAATGCCGAACGGCTTGTGTCGTAGACGTTGCTCTATATGATGGACAATCTCTCGTCCAAACCGGCCAAGTCCATGTGGAGAGCAATGTGGAAAATGCTTCAGTGGAGTTGTCAGTAAAAGGCCCGAAGAAATGGACGGCTGAGACGCCGTATCTGTATAATCTCAGTATCTCCCTTTCCACGACTGAGGACAGCGCTGCGGTTATTCAAACCATCAAGCAGAGAGTTGGCTTCCGCACCGTGGAGATAAAGAATGGAAATATCACTGTCAACGGCAAAGCCATTCTTCTTCGTGGTTTCAACCGACATGACCATCACCCAATTTTTGGCCGCGCCGTACCTCTCCCCTACATCAGAAAGGACCTGCTACTCATGAAGCAGTATAACGTCAATGCACTTCGCTGTTCACACTATCCATCTGATCCTCGCATTTACGAACTCTGTGATGAACTTGGGCTCTGGGTAATGGATGAAGCAGATCTCGAGTGTCATGGATTTTATGACGCAGTTGCCCGTCCGCTTGATATCCCAGAGTCTATGGATTATGAACAGCGAAAGAAGTTGGCTTTTGGCCGATCTGGAGAATTCACATCCAACAACGAAGACTGGAGAGATGCATATGTTGATCGAATGGAACAACTCATTCAGCGGGACAAAAACCATCCTAGCGTTATCATGTGGTCTCTTGGAAACGAAGCATTCTACGGCAAAAACCAGAAGGCTATGTACGAATATGCTAAGGCTGTGGATCCTGGGCGTCCTGTCCATTATGAAGGTGATGCGGAGGCTCTTTCCGCGGATATGTTCTCCTACATGTACCCGTCAGTTGACCGGCTAGGTAGACTTGCCACTGCAGAAGGAGACAACTTTGAAAGGCCAATCGTACTATGCGAGTACGGGCATGCTATGGGCAATGCACCTGGCGGTATGGAAGAGTACATGGAAGTTTTCAGACAGCATCGAAGACTGCAGGGTGGCTTTATCTGGGAATGGGCAAACCATGGTCTTTGGGTTGAGTCCAACCTTACCCGGGCAACTAAAGGGAAGGGATATTACGCTTATGGAGGTGACTTTGGCGAGTACCCTCATGACGGCGACTTCGTGATGGATGGGGCATGTTACAGCAATCATACAGCAGGGCCTGGACTTGTGGAAATAGGCAAGGCTTACTCACCCGTCAGGGCATTGGTAAGTGGCACAGACCTTGTGGTTACAAACGAGTACGATTTTGTCGATTTGGGCCATCTTATGGCGACGTACAAAATAGAGGCCATTTTCGAAGGGTAAGCCTGCGCGGCAAGTTCCACCGACAAAACACTGACATTAGCAAAATAGGTCATCACGATTAGTGTCCACTGGTACTCTGGATATTCCCGTTACTGCACCGGGCGGTACAGTGCTCGTGGAACTTCCAACGGTCGATCATTCAAACGACGCAGCTGAAATATGGATTACAGTGAGCTTTCGGTCCAAAGACACAACGCTATGGGACGATGTCGGCAAAGAAGTGGCATGGATTCAGCACCGTCTTTGGGAGAATCCCAACCCCTACAAGTCGATTATTCCTAGTCCTAGATACGATTTGGAAGTCCAAAGCACCAAATCAGTCCACATTGTTCGCAGCCCTGCCTTCTCGATCGCCATATCTCGGGCTACTGGATCCTTGACAAACTGGGAAGCAAACGGTTTCTCCTTCCTTGCGCCAATCTCAGACATGGAAGCTGGCATCTCTCTCGGCTTCTGGCGTCCACCAACTAACAACGACATACCATGGGATACGCGAGAATGGAAGCGTTACGGCTTGGACAAAATGACCTCTCAGCTCCGTAACATAGAGTTCCAGAAGCTCCCCGATGGGGACGTGCAGCTCGTAACCACTACTTGGATATCACCTCCTATTCTTGCCTGGGGCTACCTCGCGAGAACCACTTATCTCATATCTCGCGATGGCAGGCTCTCTATATCCGTTAATCTCAAGCCCCAAGGTCCAGCCCCCGAGACACTACCTCGCGTCGGTTTGGACGTCAAATTAAATCGGCATTTTCAAATCGCAGCATGGTTCGGACGAGGCCCCGGAGAGTCGTACGTCGACAAGAAACAATCACAACAGATAGGCTTGTATAACGCTTCAGTGGCCGAACTTCATACCCCTTACGAAGTACCTCAGGAGAATGGGAATAGAGTCGAGACTCGCTGGGTGCGAATGACCGACGGTAGAGGAACGGGTGTCAGAGCTGTCAGGGCTAAGGTAGACGAAGAAGATACCTCGCTGTTCCAATGGGCAGCTAGCCAGTATAGTGCGGAGCAAATTGAACAAGCAAAGCATCCGCGAGATCTCGTGCCGGATGGACGCATGATTCGGCTGCGGCTCGACGCTGACCATGCGGGAGTTGGCACGGGTGCTTGTGGGCCAAGGACGCTGGAGAAATACCGTGTTCAGTGCAAGGAGAGGAGATTTGCATTTACATTGGAGCCTTGCAACCAGTAAGGTTGAATATTAAGGGGTTACTCTGGTAGATCTGGGGCTGCTAACGTGAATTTTAGACGTAGGTAGTTCAAAGCTGATTCACATATCTGAATGTGATTTGGTTTGCACCCGTCTTGCAGTTCAATCACCGTCTCACTGTAACGTCTCACGGATAGAGTATCCTAAAATAGAATATACGATGTGGTAGTAGAAACAGGAAGTCTGATATCCTCCGTACGTACAAGGGAAAATTAGCGCTTTAATCAAAAATAGAATCAGACGGGAGCTCCTCCAGCCGATCCCCCTGATTTTCGAATCCCGATATAAAGCGCATTTTTAAGGGCTGCAAGGAGCTGAGCTTCCCCACAGAACCTTCTTCGAAATCGTGGGCCGTTTGGAACGAGTCTTCTCGACCTTGCAATGATGGGAACAAATAACGGGAACAACGGCTTGGATTGATATCCGCTTTGCATATGGGGTCTTGCCGTGAACTTGCTTGATCCTTAGCTCTCCACAGACTAAAAAAGAACAACGGCAATTCTTCGGACGATGTCAAAACTTCAATACCAATGACATTTGCTTCCGTTACTTGCCATCATCACATTCTTGATGCCCTTCACTGTAACCTGTGAAGAAGGTAATATTCATACACACCCAAGGTTGTGAAGATATTTCGCCAATCAATTACTACAACGTACTCTGTATGGCCTCTTGTAAACGTTCATTGGTGCGTATTATTGGCCCCCGAATCATGAAGGGTGGTCCCATAAGCCTATACCTGATTAACCACTGCATTTAGCGAAAGGGATCACTACATAATCACGACGATCACGACAAATTATCAATTCCTTTTGAGAATCTGATTGGTGAACGCAGAACACACAAGGTGAATTATCGTCATGCCACATATTTTCGCATCAAGCGGTTAACGTCTCATTGGGAGGTTGGACACGAGTCGACTGAAGGACTTGCTAACAAGATATCAACACAAATATGTCGAAAAAACGTGGCTTGACTTGTTTCCATTTTGTGGCAGCAGCTGACTGCGAGCAGGTATCGCTGAAGGGACGGCAATAAAAGGGCATATGTACGAATGACATGATGAAAGATCTTAAGACCTTTCCCGTCTTAGTTTTAGAACGGCCAAGTTACACACGACATATGCGCATGAATTCCTTTTTGGATAAGGTGTATGTATCCTTAGCCAGGGTTGTCTGAAGCTTTATTTCGGCTCAGCCTCTAGATGACGAGACGTCATGATATTGTATGACACACTACAATCTTACAATCTTTTCCTCACTGCCATCTTGAATCATCATTCTTCAAATCCAGATCAAGCGCTGAAAGTGGTGAAAGAAGAAACCATTCAACTAATAAGTCCACATCATTATCAAAGCCTCACTTCCCCAACATGAGGAAAGTGGCCCTTGCGCCGAATTTTAGACCCAGAGCGACAAAGCCTCATTGAGAAGATTAAATCTGCGCTGGCTGGGGATAGCGAGGGCATTAAAATATCCGCCCTGGCCTATGGGCGGCACTTTGGCTCAGCGATGTCGCTCGCCCAGGAGTTTGCCGAAGTGCATAGAGAATAGCTTTGGAGTGTACTGACGAGTTTCATGAGGAGTACGCGAAGGGATGTGCTACTGTTCAAAAAATCAGTGGCCTGGTTGCACAGGAGTTTATCTGCGGTCGCGAAAAGGACCTACGAGAGGCCGATGCCCAACAAGCGGCCCTTCGGGCTTTGGTTCTTATCGAGGACACCATTAGCCAATTCCGCCGCAAGCCAATATCTTGCAATAATAGAGATCAAGCAGTGGAGAAACCGAAGATTCATTGCGCCTGGATTCTTTCCGACATATAGGAAAGAGCTCCTTGAACCGCTTCAGAAACTCAAAAGGAAGAATCACAAGAAGGGCCAGCTGTCAGCCGAAGACAAACGCCAACGAGCACTGTATGCAGTTCGATATCGTAATCTTGAGGAGTGGAAGACCGCTATCCACGGAAAACAGACGGAACTTGGTGGAAATCTACTTACATTAGCTCCTTCTGCTCACGGCTATTGGAGGAGAGCCCTAATTGCACTTAAACCGCGTGATGTTGCCGACGACGGGAAAGAAATGGAAGACCAATTCCTCTGACTTACCCAGTACGAAGACTTTCGTTTGATACCCCTTACCACTCCTCCGGAGCTACTGGGAGACCTCCAAAGTTCAGCTGACGACGTGGAACTGTTTGAATGTGTCGGCGAAAAGATTCGCGCAGGGTATATCTTCGTTTTAGGTACGGATGTCCTCGTGGGAAACCCCCTTCCTAGCCGCGTCCTTCTAGAGATGCAATGGTGTCTGCATAGGCTCACAGCGCTCAGCAGAGCTGTGGACGATTTCGACTGTTTTCAAGCGAGTGACGACGAGGTCGACGCGGTCTTTTCGCGCTCAGAACAATCCGAAGATTCCGATGAGACAATCTAAACAAAGCGCTTTAGAACGCCACTATGGAAATTGGAAATCTGCATTTCGATTGTTAACTTTAATGACAATATGTTGCTTTGTATTCGCAGAGGGTAATTCTTCCTTCTCAATTCGCGAAAGAGTAAGAAAATCCACCCCAGTTTCGCAATATGCATCTAATTAGTATGTAGAAACGCAATTATTTGGGTTGCACAAGGCCCGAAGGCGGACTGGCAAAGAAGGAAGAGATGGTGAGTCTTCTAATCATCCTTGTTGATGGGACAGCAATTTGTGCAAGAACTGGTTTTACATCACTTTTGCATCACGAGCATACAAAGCAGCAATAACATGAACTCTTATATACTCTCAAGCATCATTAAATATTTATCACACATCACACTACAAGAATCTTCGATATATACTGTGAGTGAAAGCATATTGAATGCGGCGGTCTGGAAATACTCCATCGTATACGAAATCCTGTGGAGAAACTCGCTTGATGGAAGCTTGAAAGATGGGGTGTTGGAGCGAAGGTTGCGGAGCACCCGCATTGAACACCCTGCACAGGACTGTGTATTTGCCGGTGCTTGGATGTATCTTTTATTAGCACACTGCCAGTGGTCGTTTTTATTACATCAATGGAGATAGAGTACGAAGGTTTGCTGCTCAACAAGCCTCTGGCAAAGGGAGTTAGCAAGAGCCAGCAAAACCCAGGATAAGTCAATTGAAACGGATCTTCAAAAACCTCCAACCACCGAAGTGAAAGACACATCGCGACGAAATTTCAGATATACTTCCCGAAATATTCTTTGAACAGATAAGACGATAAAGAAACACTCCCAGTGGATCCCGTCCTCCCCGAGACCATGGCCCATGGGTCAAATGGCAATGGAGAGCATGAGCAAGCCACGTTTAGCGCGGGAAAAAGAAAGCTCAGTTGGGCGCTCTGCAGACAGCGATGCAGAAGTACCAGTTACTTACGCGAGCTGGATTTGCGCAGAGGGACACACGCGTAAAGGAGAGCAGCGTAACTAGCGTGAACAAGTGCTGCCCCCAGCCAGAATTAGCAGGAAGTTTATGACAATCAACTGAGTTGGATGCACATCACCCGGCAAGATGAACTGACTCGAGACCCAGACACGCTGTTGAGCGCTTTTCTCCCACGGAATGGCCTCATGCAAGGAGATGTGGGTTAATTATTAAAATGGAGGAACGTCTCCGTCCCGTCGCCGGGAGACAGACAGGATATCCATGGCGCTGGAGGAGAAGGGAAGACGGGACCAGAAAAGAGCGGGGAAGCTAAGTACCTCTGCTAGTAAAATATAGGAAAGGATACCGACGCTCCCTGCCTTTCGTTACGGTTCGGCTGTTCCTGGGCGCAAACTGTGGGAATTTCGCAGTACTAGCTGCGTATTGATCGAGACTTTCTTACAGAGGTACATTTCTCCTCTTCTCGCTGCTATCGTTGCTCTTCTTCTCTTTCTTGCTTTTCAGTTTCTTCTTTCACCTCACTTCTTCTCTCGTCTTTTCATCCTCACCTCTGGCGTCGCTGGTGCTGAAGTTGTGCCCGTGAACGCCGAATAAGGTCCTAGTTTGTATTTTCAGCTCCCTTTTACTGGCCTGGACGCCCGTTTTGCCTCTCGAACCTTGACCGGTCGTTATTCGTTCGTACCAATCAATCCCCCTCTGACCCTGGGATCTCGAACAGCTTGCCTTGTGCCATAAAGAAAAAAAGGAAAAAGAAAAAAAACTCATCTGCCGTACCACAATCTTCTGCGTTCGCTGGTCCCATCGCTTATTCTCTCCTGCGAATCCTCCAGCCACGAAAGCCTGTTGTATTGGTTTGGGTATTAAGCTGCATTTCGCCGGTCGCTATCATTCGCTCCCGACTGAAGGGATATTGGCTTGCATTGGTACGACTTGCTGCCCCATCCGAGATTACAGTATTACCACGCTGGCCCTGGAATGTCCTCGATATAATATAATTACGTCCCCGCCCTCTCACAAACAATCATGTCGGAACGTACTTCTGCGAAACCTACCGGAGAAAAGGACGACGGTCCCTCCAAGTTCATAAAACGTATGAGAACGGTCCTTAAAAGCGGCTCGCGTTCAAACAGAGGATCTGTTTCGAGCATTGGTGAGGTTGTCGGTGAGCCGAGCAAGTCGAAAACTCAGGGTACTACTTCGTCGTCTACGTATGCATATGTCACTTTTCTTGTCGCAAGCTTGCCTGTACGTTTATTTATACAGATATGCTGACTTTAATGTAGCCCCAAACCCGCTACTCCCGCACGCGCTCAGAAGAAAGAATCTACCACCATGGAGTCGGTCCCAGTCCATCAATGGAGCATCCAGCAACAAGAGAAAGCCCGAGCTCTATTCGCAAAGTACGGATTGACCCTCGAACCAGGTGAATGGATGTCCCAGCCCGCCGGTGACAGAAACATCCAGAGAATTGAGAAACCCATCCGCATGCGGGTTCGTCGCAACTGCCACCGCTGCCTCACCACTTTTGGCGCCGAGAAGGTCTGCCCTGGCTGCCAGCATCTCCGCTGTAAGAAATGCTTCCGTTATCCACCTGCTAAGCCCAAGGAGGGCGATGAGAAGGAGAAGGGCAAGGCCCGTGTTGGTGGTGCACCTACTGCAAAGGAAGCCGCGAAGCCGAAGAGGATCATTTTGACCATTCCATCTCGCACTGGTGGGCAGGATCTGGTCCACAAGCCGATCAGACAGCGCATTCGTCGGACCTGCCATCGTTGCCAGACCTTGTTCATAGGCGATGCGACAGAATGTCAAGGATGTCGCCATATCCGCTGCAAGAAGTGTCCTCGCGATCCGTGAGTTTGGATCTCATCTTCCTTGTGATAAGGTGCTAATACATATCTCAGGCCCAAACTACATAAATACCCCGACGGCTATCCAGGTGATGCCGAACCGCCTTTCGAGCCGCAAGAACGTATATGGCGGAAACCCAGGCGCCGCATTCGCTGGACCTGTCACTCCTGCAACAAGTTGTTCTCGACAGGCGACAAGACATGCTCGAACTGTCAACATGAGAGGTGCAAAGATTGCATCCGGGACCCGTTAGTATTTCCAATATATCACACTCTTTTCATTATGCTAACATGCCTTTGTACAGACCGAAGAAAATCAAGCCCGAACCGGATCCAGATTTGTTACGCCGCGTGGAAGAGAAATTAGCGAGATTGAACGTTTCTTGAGTTGCTGCGATTCGTTACGACACTGCGAATCTGATATTTCCGTTTGCCTGATTGTTTATCGCCACGTTTCAGTTCCACTACCCATATATTTGTCACTTCACCAACAACGATGATATACGATGATTTTTAACGGTCCCCGAATTCCTTCGTCTCGTCTCGCTATATATCCGACCCGCAAAAGCGTTCCAGTCTCTCCTTTCCAGCGGCTTCCAGCTTCTTGAGCATCGCATTTCCCTCTCGCTTTTTGGTGGTATAGATTCATCTTTTGCGTTACTTTTATTTATGTAGCACATTTACCTCCCCCGAATCTATCACTTTTTGGCCCCAGAGAATCACGAAATATATCACATATATTGCCTGCCCCGTATCTTTCGCTGTTTATGTGCAAAGTGTCTGGAGCCACCTGCCCTGACGTTATCCCATACCTCTTCTTGTCTGGAACACTCCACTTGTCTCTCAACAACATCGAGACATCGGAGAATATCAAACTCTACTTGAAACCCTCTAACCGTTAAACTCAATGATCCATTCAAACCTTCGACCAAATCTTCGGGTTCTTTCAAGGGTAATTCATAGCGGTACGCTGTAATTTCATCTTTCACTTTCACGGCGTGGCCACAGTACATCAGCTGCCTGCCAGGAGTCAAACCTACTATACGTTGAGAATCAAATTCAAATCAGTCCGGGCTTCTCATGATGGACGTGGCAAAGCAAGGCATGGGATGGCGTGCCGCACGGACCGCCCGCGATCAACGAGAAGCCAAGTCAGTCAACTCTTAGCAGGTTGGCTCTCTCATTGGCGCTCAACCCTCCAAAGATGGGGCAGAAGTTAGGGTTTGGTCGGGGTGAAATGGTCCCCGATGGCTGGTTACAGGTCCCCGATACATGCAAGGATGGAGTGGGTGCATGCATTGGTGGGTGGAATATTGCGTGAGTGTACCATCAAAGTTGGCGAAGATGTGTGTTCTTTCGGAACAAGTAGAATTCCCTCGTAGTAACACATAGGAAATTTTTTTACATTTTGAATTTTTATTTTATTACGGTTTTGTTGGGCTTGGATTGAATTAGGGTTCGGGGCCCTGGTTTGGTGTCCATGGTTCATTCGCAATTCTAAGTTTGACAGTCGAGTCTCGTGGCATACCCAGGTGGTTCTATAAGTAGATCGGAGGTTTTTACTGATATTTTGTCCACGGAAAATACTCTGCGTGAGCCGTGATTAATGAGCGTATCTATGAGAGAGAGAGCGAGAGAGGATCGCAATGTTAAGACGTTGAGGAATTTATTTGCTTTGCAAGAGACCCCGCCCAGGTACTTGTTCCGCTTGCCTTTGTCTCTCACTTCAGAGGCAGGCCTTCAGAAATATCTCATTAGCATTTACATATGAACCCTTTTTTTCCCTCTTTTATCGCTTTTCGTGAGTTAAACTTTGATCTTCGAGGGCGCGCGTGGGCTGATGACAGGCTCTGGGCTGTTTGTTTTGCTCTCCAACCAAACAGACGGAGCAGATACTTTGACTAGAAAACGCTGGGGGAAGAAGGACATGCAAGGCGGTCCCATCTTACAAAGTTTTCCTCCTGCAAGGCTCGGGCCTCTCTGGTTACGCAATTCGCGCATATTCATGCCTCCTCGCTCCAGAAACCACCTTCACCTCTCATGCCTTCCTGCAGGACACTGTTCTCTCCTCAAGAAAAGATCAAGTTTAAGCCCTGTATTATTAAGTGAGTATGGGGAACGGGTGTATACTCCGCAGTTCCAAGCGCCAACGCAAAGGTGAGGAACTATAAATACGCAGATATTGCATGATTTCAATACCACCCGATTCCCCGGTCCAGGGGTCAGGGAAAGGCTTGATTCCAGTGCGGGAATTTCTGTGTCATGCAGGGTGAAAAATAGTGAAAGCTCTGACTGTGTATACTGGGGATCTTTTTGGTGTCAGGAAAGTGTATGCAACTTCCGGTGGAGATTTGTGTATCATTCTGGATCGGTACAACCGAGTTACTTAACACTGGTGAGGTGGCCATGTATTATTACACGGCAGTTTATGCGGCATATCCGGGCGGTTAATGGTTGTTGATTTGGCCGGCGAATTTCCATGGCTGCATGAGCAGTACGTGATGATATTTATTTCCGGAGCAAGTAATAAGTGAGATGTCCACAGAGTAAGTGTTTGCTGATACCAGACATGAGAATCGATTTTAAAGCCTTCACAAATCCATCCGATTTTTCTTCTCTCGGATTTTCCGAGTTTGGTACTATCAATAGCAGTAGCTATTTTTGATTATTTTTTATTAGCTGCCGAGAAAGTTAAGCCAGCCGTCAATCGCAGAGCGCAAGACGGCACGGAGTGGGCTTTTAGTCTCATGAACACTTGAACTGAAAGAGTGATTTTCTTCCCTTGCTATTTCGATAGTGTACTGTGTATATCGAAAAATAAACCGGTTCAACCGTTCATACTAGCGGCCGCTCCGATTACCACTGTTATTTTCCGAGACAGATTTGACAACATCCATGCCCGTCCTCCATCGTTCTCGTCCTCGGTACATATTTCCTAAACATACTATGGAGGACATTGCTGTGAAAACTGTGGGGTGTGTAGAAAGCATGGAAATCCGACTGCACCCGGCCGCTGGACATGGAGCCCTCTTACGCGTCTACTATCAATTCTTGTCGCCTTTGGTTAGGAAGAGTTTCCATTCTTGATATTATTTGTATACTGTGTATACAGTACAGAGCACTTGCTCCCGCGAACTCCTCACCCCCGCCCGCCTTAGCTCCGGGCTTGAAATCCTGAAGTGTCTCGTGCGAAATCCGGATGCATGCGACGTAGTGAGAAATTACGTTTTCTCTCACGAAATGCAAAGGTACGTCGTGAAAGACAGCAAAGATGACAGGGGTTTACATGCATGACATCGTGAAGCACGACCTCAAATTAAATGCATGCGGAATACACTCTTACTTGTACGGAAGACCTGAAGCCGTTTGTATTACAGCAATAATACACATACGGAGGAGTTGCACCCGCTCCTCCTGACACGTATCCAGGCAAATTCAAAATCCTACTAGGCCCGCATAAGTGCGCTTGAAGTTTGGGCTGGTGGCGACGGTTCCGCAGCCCTGGGACATTTGTGGCTGATCTGTTTGAGCGTTTATAACGTGATGCCACCATGCTTCTTTCACGTCCAGGCCTGAGAAGATGGAGAAGTGGTGTTGTAAAAACACTGCAACAACTTCTTGAAACACAGGCTGTTGGAACTCCGATTCAGCACACGCCGCACTGGTGTCCGTCTGCCAAGAGAGAAGAGAAAATGTAAACGATATCCAATCCTTATTTCTAGGTTTAGGTAATTCGTACTTAATTGCGTTTCTTCAACAGTCGAGCTTCTAACGGCACCTAGGCTGGCGTTTACTTGTGATGCTGGGCCTTGGGCTTTCACAAGGCGGATGAGCAGGGCAGAACTTATACCTGCGACATTGTTACGCGTAAAGAGGGCTTGGAGTCCTTGTGAGTTAGAGTTATGCACACAGGTCTATGATGGCATGCGGAGTCTGACAATCCCCAGAGCTCTGACTTATTGGCATGAACCTTGGTTTTAAAAATCTGCAGTTTGATCGAGACAGCTTGGCCAAGTGAACGCCCATGAAAACTGATACTACGGACTTCTGGTCTGCTGCCCCGCCACATAGCCCGCCAGGCTTCGCTCCTACAAGTTTTATCACAGAAGATCCGGAGAATAAATAGGAAGAGACAAGCAAACACCGACACAGCACGATTCGGTAGTCTATCTTGTTTGCATGAAAGTGAAATGATGTCACAGAAATATATTACCAAGAAGAAAAAAAGAAAAGAAAAAGGGGGGATTGTATCCGCATATGAGTCCGTATCCAGCTGCTTGGTGCGAAGGTGCGATTTTAAAATGCGAGCTTGGAAGCCAAACGTTTGCCTACTGTGGGGTTCATATGCCCAGTTGCACAAAAAGAAGGCTTTTTCGGACTTGCGGGGTGTCAGAAGGCCATCGTCACATGAGGAATGCCGCGGGTGCACAGTAACAAGATTCGGAAGCCTAAAACAGCGGTGGAAAACATGCAGGATGCATGCGTCTTGTCAAATTTTCCGGCTGAAACACAAACCTGATTGGACGGAACCTCCTTCCCTTCGACAGTCCCGACATTATGGAACCAATGGGAAAGTGATTCCCGTGTTGGTTCTTCTGCATGGCAAAAACGACTCCCTGTGTAGCCGGAGAATTGTCGCCCATGCAAGTGCCGGGTACAATGTGTGTCGACCAGCGATGAGGCTTTGACAATAACCAGACTACCATGCGCGTACAGTATTCTGTCAATACTCAAGGCCAATGATATTCCATTGCGATTGTGATGGACTTGTAACTTCGGTTTGTAGTCCCACGTTTAGTCAGGCAGTGCCCATCAGAATGGTAATACGTCTATTCTGTTTGACATTACTTCGGTGTGCAACTCGCAAATTGGCAAGATCAATTGAATCTCCAAAGTGATTTCCTGTCGCGACACAGCGCGTAACCGCCTAGGCGGTCGAAAGCTTAAGTATGTTTATGGAACTGTTCGGGAGAGAGGTTTCCAAAGATCACAGCGAGACAAAGCAATACGCCTAACGCGTAAGTTCAATTTGTAGCATATGCAACAAGATTTCGCGAACGGAGAGGTCACTGCTTCCTGGCCAGCAGATTGCAAAAAATTTGGAGCATCAGAGGTGGTGGATCAACGAAGTTTGCTTAGTCACTCGTTTTATTTCGACGCAATCTCGTGGATGGAATAACTTCTCGACTTGCTACGATTCCATGCTCTGCAAATGTTCTGGGATATGGGTTGTTGAGCTTGAGGGCTGTTAAAGTATCTGCATCGTTTTCTTACACACCTGGCGCAAGGGAAGCGGCTGTTATTTCAACTCCCGGAAGAGAAGACGGCGAAGTCAACCAACCACAAAAAACAGACATTTAAACAAGGCGAATAACTTTTTATTATTGAGAAGGGCAAAAAGGACTTCGAAAAGGGAAATCAATACTTTGTACTCCACAGCCACAGTCTTATCGCGTGGCCACTATCAGCGGTTTGCGGCTGAACTGAGATCCCAGAAAGTTCGTGTTTCTGCATCGTTCTGGAACTTCACCCAAAAGATCTTGTTGGGAGATGCGTTACATACAATAACAAAAATTTGTTACTGGGTCGGTCCACAGTCAATGATCTCGCGATCCCTCCTTCACGCTTGATGACCCCAGGGGCTTCACGGACTACCATAATTATGTCTGGTTACAAATTGTGCAGGTGCCTCGGTCAGAGGCTATGGGCAATTTATCTCGACAGTGTCAAGGAACACAGTGACTGTGACATCATTGTGGATGTTTTATCGTCATAATATATCATGCTATGGAAAGAACAATCTCCCGCCTATCACGCCATTCGGACAATGGGAGTGGGTGGCTGTGCCATCGTGCTGTTCGTATATGGGGTTGTCAACTAGGCGATCACTTTGGTGAAGCTGCTTGTCGTGCGCCATGAGGAATGTTTTGAAGATGATTCTTCTCCATCTGTCTACACGGCGATCTGAACTTTACGCAAATGGAGAGCAGGCCTGAATCTGTTGATATGAGGGTTGAGCAAGCTGATGGTGGCACGTACGTGGCCATGCCCCCACGGAAGGCATGTATAGCTTGTCGCACACGAAAAGTAAAATGCGACAGAGCAAAGCCTTGTTCAACTTGCATTAGAACTTTCTCTGTATGCAAATATCCGTCGCCGTTTCGAAGCTCTCATCAGGCTAGTGTGAAAGTCTCTAACGAGCCAGATCCTGATCTGCTCCAGAGGATCTCAAATCTGGAAGGTGCCGTGAAGGAACTGGGCGGATTTGGGGTTTCTAAGCCGAATGACCAATTGCCCATCACCAGAGAATATGGGAAAAGTGATTCAAACGGTGCTGCGGCTTTCTGTTCCCACTGCGGTCAGCCTCCGGCTAGCAAAACTGGGAGAAGGGACCACTGTGCTGGACATGGGAGCGACAGTGATGGTAATTCGGCCATTACCGCTTCAGCAGATGGAGATGAGAATATATCCGCCGCCAGCGACAGAGGAAGTACAAACGTGCGGACCTGGTCAAACTCACAACAGGTATGAACAAGCTCGACTATTTCAACCACAACGTGAATACCGATTTACCATAAACTGCGCAGGTTACATTTTCGCAACGCATCGGAGCTGATAGCGGCCAGCAAGTGCAATCTACTGGAAACACCATACGGAGCCCCGTAGGGTTCCCATTTGGCATGGCAATCGATCTTCAGTGCTTCCATCCGCCCCTAAATCAGGTCTCGATTTACTGGCAACATTATTTAGAAAACGTTGATCCGATAATAGAAATACTACATCGAAGAACAGTTGAGAAAACCGTGGCCAATATGCAGGAAGAACGAAAAAAATTGGAGAAACCTACAGAGGCGCTTCTGTTTGCTATATACTTTGCTGTCACCGTGAGCATGAATTCTGAAACTTTTGAAACAACCTTCAAGACAGACAGGGCGACAGCAATGGCAATATATAGACAGGCAGTTCAGCAGGCTCTAATGAACGCAGACTTTATGAGTTCGCATGATTTTGTCACCCTCCAAGCTCTTGTTGTCTTTCTTATGTGTCTGCGCCAGGGGGACGATACGAAGCTTGCTTGGAGCTTGGTTGGAACGGCAACACGTATTGCTCAATCTTTGAGCTTACATCGAGACGGTTCCAAACTAGGATTTTCTCCGTTTATGACGGAGATGAGAAGAAGACTATGGTGGCAAATATGTCTCCTTGGTGAACTCGCCCTAGACGACACTGGTTCAGATATAGCGGTGCAAGAACCAGGATTTGATGTTGAGCTTCCTCTAAATATAAACGACTCCGACCTTGACCCCGAAATGGAGGCCCTGCCAGCGCCTCGGAATGAATGCACACAGATGACCTTTAGCCTTGTTTGCTTCGAATTTACTCGCATGGGTGGGCTTCTGAGGGCAGTTGTCAGAGGTAATTCTCTTAGCAGTAAAGAGGCTCGGAACGAAATACTAGTCGCACAAGACGAGATAATCAAACAGTGCCACGATTGTCTGGAACGCAGATATCTCCAACGGTGCCGTGATTTAAGTCCCATCTTTTGGCTTACCGAAAACCTGGCTAGAATGGTAATTGCCAAATGTTGGCTCATGTTGCATGACCCGCTGAATAGGCCCATAGGTGATCTCTCCCTTTCAGCCGAGATGAGAGACCGCATGTACCTCTCCAGTATCCAAATTGTTGAGAAGTCCAGAGAGCTGGCGACTGATTCCCGCTCCGCTAGATGGCGATGGCTGGTTGGGACTTACTTTCAATGGCTCCCATTAGGGTTTATCATGGCTGAGCTTTGCGTTCGAACGTCCTGCAGTTCTGTTCCGCGTGCATGGCGGGCAGTGGATGATGCCTTGCAGAACTGGACGGGAGCTATCACGAACTCCTGCAACGGAGACATGCTGAGAAGGTTATACGCCAAAGCTAAGACGACCCAGGAAACTTGGATATTAGACTCCGGTTATAGCCAAAGAACTCAAGAAGAAGGAAGTTTTACGCATAGCCTTGGCGGTGTAATGCAAGGAAACGTCGCATTGCAACCGCAACTTGATACGTTGCCGTCAGCGAATCCGTCTGTAACGTTAGTCTCGACGCCGCCATCCATCGATTTTCCACACTTCAGTCAGCTTTCCGAGGTTCCACCCTGGAATTTAGATACTTCGGCAGTTTTGAACGGCCCACAGTTTACCGATGCCTCGCATCAATGGAAGAGTTTAGATGACCTGCTCATGGAGTTCGACGATTCACATCTCCCTACGAATGGCAACTGGACAAGTACGATGCCGGGTCAATGGTGGTCCCAATAATCTAACGGGATTTTCGTGGCTGCCCAATCGCTCCATATCCTGCGTGTTTATATATACGCAATTAGTATTCAGATTCGATTGTCTTCTTACTTGTCTAGCCACTAGTCACACATTCTTCTGCTTGTTTTGCGCATCTTTATATACTTCGCAAACTATACACATGTTAGCCACGCACGCGTGGTTTGCATTGCACGATGGACATTTGTAAGGCCTTTTTACTTGAGAGCATTTCACAACTCGCTTATGCTGCTGTGTTTTGGGTATATGGAACAAACAGCCAATATGGGTACTCAGAGTTATCATACAATATATGCCGGAGGCGCGTTAGTGCACTCCAAACACTAGAGGGTCTCTTCTAATTATCCTTGTCATCAAAATCATCTATCGTCAGCAATTTTCCATCCAACAGTTTTCCAATATGCGTCTTATCAATCTCCTGTCCATCCTTTCTAATTTGAGTCATGAGGACCTTCAAGAACTTGAGCGGGCTTTTTGTAAAGGCTGTTTTGCCGGGTGCCACTATGAACCCGTCCGCAGCCACGGTCAGACCCTCTGGTGCAGCGTGGTGTGCGATTCCAAGGAACTTGCATATCTCACGATATTCGTCGAAGGAGGAGATATAGAGCTGGCCGGCGAAGAGATTTAACTGGATTCTGACCGTGGTCGGAATGTCAGAAACAACAGAATGCGCCCGAGATATGGTGTACAGATCGAGATTGTCCAGGGCTGAGAAAACTCGGTTCTGGCGCGGTGCGTATAAGTGTAGCGCGACCTCCTTAGACTTCAGGATATTAGAGTAGAGCTCGTTGGCTTCATAAGGGCTTATGACCACCACGTGCTTTCCGGTTTTTCTTTTCAGCCGGGCGAAAGACTGGGAGGTACCTATGAGGACCCATTGAACGGGGCGCTGGTAATCGTCCATGGTTGATGAAAGCTTGGACAACCGAACGGTTCTGGCAAAATCACTGGTTACAAGGAGGCCGGAGGGAAGTTCAGCCACCGTCGAGTGCTCAGCGAACTCGGAGACCTTCAGGTACTTCGCCGCCGATGTATTATCCAGGCTCTGAAACGCAGGCATGAATGCCTTGGATTCTCTTTTTAGTACTCCGGTACTCACAAAGTGACGCAAGTCTGGGTGGATGGAATGGTCCTTGGGCGTGGCTGAAAGCGGCCGTTGGACTTGTCGCTCCTGCTTGACTTCCGGCGCCAGCTGTCGTTCTTGTTCTTCCTGGAGTTGTGTGGAATGGAAGTCTATGTTCTCGAAATCGCGACACCTCTGCATGATAAGACGGATGTTGTCGTTGCCACCGTTATCAGCTGTGATGAAAGGCGGTGTGTCATTTTCGGGACGGGGTCGATATCTCTGCTCAAGAGATCGTGATTCCTGCTCGAGGAAATCCTTTGCCAGGGTTTCTGTCATCTGAGTTTCACCATTACGGCGGGCATTGTTCCACAGATTGTTTTGGCGCTCAAAACGTTCTCCTTGAACCGCCCACAACGGTATATTGCGTTGCATATCGGTCCACGTCTCTGCGACCGCCCAGCGGAGTACGTCCGATACATCAATTTCATGACCGACAGGTTTCCCAATAATAGGAAGGATCTTTGATCTGATCTCCTGCGGGACACAGAATATAACGGACTGCCCTTTGCCCAATTTCCTCATTCTCATACATGCTGTACAAGTGATCAGTAACCGGTTTTAGACAGATGCTACATTCAGTGATCTTACCTTGCACCAGTTTGTCCTTGGTTATGCCAGCTCCAAGTGTTACAGCAGCCCTATAGTTTTGGGGGAGTTTCAAGTCAATACCTCTTGTGTGGGCCTCATCTAGAAAGACGAGGCATGCGTCCAACTGCTTTGCAAATGGTGAGATCTGCAATGGTTCAACAAGCCCAGAGCGGTCAACAACACAGATATCGTCGCTGTCATTGACATAAACGACGGCTTGGATCCGTCCCTCGCCAGGATCAATCATGCCCAGCCAGGCTTTAGCCACTTCCAGGTTGGTCAGCTCTAGAATCTGAGCGCCCACGTCAAGGACAACCTGTGTGGGCGGATCCAAACTAACAATCAGGTCGAGCAGGGCTTCCGCGTCTGATTTTACCAGTGATTTCCGCACTGGAATATGGACAATTAAGTTCTCGGGCCGTAGAAGATATTCAAGCACCAGAGCATTAGTGTGGTTCTGCTCAGGGAGGTCCAGTTGCGTTACACTTAAAGGAAGGGTGACGCGAGAATCGTTCGTTCCACTAAAACCAGCAGTCGGGTGCCTTTTAATCTCGCCAATATCCCACCCTGACGCGGATAGCTTGCTTGAGAACTCTTTCATCTCCTTCGGAAACACAACGTGAGCGAGGAAATAGTCAATAGCTCCCTTGGAGAACCTTAGACACGGGAAAAGATGCTTGATACAGTGATGTCGGTTTTGGAGATTTATACCACCCAACTGGCGGTATGTGTGAGATAGGTCTGGTGCGTCATCTATCCATGCTTGGTACTCTGTGTCGGCCTGGTCGGACTTAATCAAATGGTGAAAGGCTGCGACTAGGTCATCATCACTGAGGCCAGCATAATAGTAGCTCAGACACGTCAATACAACAACAACGTCGGGATGGCTGAATTCGGAGCGTGGCGCTGGGTTGTCCTTGGCACGGTACGGGACAGAAAGCCTTGTCGGTGGTTTTCTGGAGTTATCAGGGCCATAGTTGACCCTCCATCTTTTCTGGCTGAGGCAGGATGCTAGAACGCCGCAAGCAAGGAGGCCTCTTAAAAGGAGAAGTGGGTCCTTGGTGTGGGCTGTCCAAAAACTGGTCGCACTGTCACCTTCAACCGCAGCAATTTCCTCAACTGATAACTCAAGATCGGAAAAGTAGGAGACCATGGCCCTTCTCGTCACCTCTGGTTGCCTGGAAATGGGTAAGGAGTCGATACCGTTGTTGCATATGTGGTCAGCGATTAGCCTGAAAAGTTCCAGTGTTCCGTCTTTGTCGAGTAGTCGTGTTCGAGGGAAGCTCCCCGGTCGTTGTTCCTGAATTTCAATTGACTGAGGGAATTTGGCTTTAACGGCCGGGGCATACCTGCGGACTAAACTAAGTAGCTGTTGGGTGAGTGTCCATCTTTGCGGGCTGAGCTCTAAAGCACGTTGAGAGCCCATGGTATAGATCAACTCAAATTTGACACTGAAGTTCTCATCACTTTCATCAACCACATCGCGCGAGGACATCCGGAAAAGCTTAAGGGTTTTCAGTAGGCAGCGACCGACTGCTTCTCTACCAGTGACAAAGCATTCAAGGGACATGAGCTTTAATGACAGTATGTGTTCAGGCTGGACCAGCAAAACACCACCTTCTTGCATGCATTCCAAGCACATAAGCTCAATCTCTGATGCTTCTCTTTCACTTATTCTTAGTGAGCGCGATACCGGAAGCTGGTATACCTGACGTCCCAAGAGCCCACCAAGTTTAGAAACTAGCATTTGAAACATTTGGCGAGATTGTGGCTTTGCTACAAGCACACGGACCAGCGACGACCTATCCGCAAGTGCGGCGGCTACAATAGGAACAATAACAGATGATTTTCCCTCGCCCATGTTGAGCTGCATCACAGCGTTTTGCCCTGGCCGAATGTTCCTCATCTGCTTCGCAATCTGCTCCTGGACGTCCCTGATCAGGATGTCATTCTCAATTTCCAGCAATAGCGACTCCGGAAATTCGTACGGATCCCAATTAGAGTGCCCTGGATTTTGGAGCTCTCGTACCAGTTCTTCTTGATGATCGACGAGGCTAACCAGTCGCTTCGCTCGTTGAAGGGCCGTGATAGAAAGTCCATAGGCAACAAAACAAGCTTTCCACGCCACGGACAGTCGACTCCACCTCTTCCGCGTCAGTTGCTGGAGGAAGAGTTCTGGTGAGAACCTTGGGGCCATGCCGGCGCTTGTTATTATCTTCAACGTGGCGTAGCGACCCTGGCTTTCTTGGTCCGCTGTATCAGAAAGGGTCATTCTCGCAAATATAGCATCATGTATTTTCCTGGAGTGTGTTTCACAGCGCAGAAGATAATCGCGAGTGATATTTTCCAGATCATCTCTATGCAAGGTAATCTTATTCACATGTCTTATATCCTGCAGTGACGTGCTACTGTCCCGGAGTTGTTCAACGTACCGCCTTTCATAATCGGAGTTTGCTTGTAGCTCCAATGCCTTGACCAGTGGTAGAAGACGTGATGCGGCCTCCACAAACGAGGAACTAGCATACAACAGGTCCCCTAAGAGTGGCAACTTTGTTGCTAGCACTGGTGGTGGGCCAAGCGTCTGATCGAGTATGTCGTCAAGGGAAATAAATCCGCATTTTCGCAGGGGAGGCTGAACTGGCGTGGAGAACGGCGACGACGGCACGACCGCTACTTGTACAGGTTTAGCAGAAAACGCAGTTGTGACACTCGTCAGATACTCTCGTAATTGCTTATTATCGTACCATCTCGAGAAGTTTCTGCGTACGATATCCATGGCTTCCTGCAACTCGTAGTAATCCTCGAATTTGAGACTTGCCTGACCATTGGGGATTGAGGGTGTTGACGTTGGCCACTGGCTGCACAAGCCTGCGATAAAGTCTTTGAGCACCTGTGCCCTATTTTTCTCCTGCATCTTTTCTATGCGCGACATAAATGCGCGGTACGCCTCCCCAGGTTTGGGGGGTTGTGATGACTCTGGGGTGGGATAGCGAATGACGGACCGCATCTGGGACTTGAGAATATTTGCATTCAGCTCATTTCCTTCGGTCGGCTGAAATGAGGGCCTGGATGGTGGCCTGGACGTAGCCAAGGTCGGTATAGCATAAAAGGCGGCAAATATCTCCAGAACAGCCATGGGAATTGTATCAGAGAAAGCCATTGCCGAGAGCCATATCATCACCTGGTGTTTATTTGGTTTAGTAGTTCTAGAGCGGAGTAACTCGTGAATGCCACACCAATGAGACGAGACAAAGTCGACTGGGTTCAACAGCAAGGTTGCATCATATTTGATGTTCCCCATCGGGACCACCGTGCCAGGGCCATAAACGCGATCGGGCTGACAGAGAAACTTCCAGATTTGTGACAGTAGGTTCTGATCGGGTACTGTTCGAGCTGAATGTAAAGTCGCCTCCTGGATGGTTTTGCATAATCTAAACACACGAGAGAATGCTTCTGTTTGGTGATTTCGACCACGTTCTGTATATCGACCATCGTAAGCTGATGTGTGGTCTTCGGCTCCGAATCCAGTCGTACGGAATGATGACGATCTAATCCGATTTCTGTGCAAGAGATTCGAGTCGGAACTCGGTAAAGCGGGTGAATTACACTCTGAGTGTGGGTAGAACATCTTCATCCGGATGTGCTGGTCGATTATTGCCTGGACCTGCTCCCGAAAATCATCATGTTGCACCAAGCAGCCCAGTTGCCGCCATTCAACACTCTGCATCACGCGTTCATTAGCCGGATAATACTTCCTCACGGGAGTCAGCCTTGCAAGATCAACCAGAATCGAAATGTTTTCAGGTGTTAATTGGCTGAAGGACCGCATTGATGCTGAACGAAGGATAGACAGAGATTGTTCAGTGCCCGTCTTCTTGGTCAATACATCGGGAATAAAGAACGACGTGACAGCGTGCAAGTAGCTAAGCATAAGCTTGCTCTGCAAACTTCCGTCGTCAACCAAGCGACCAAGTTGATTATCCACAGAATAAACATGGAGTTTAGTGGAAGCCTGCCAGCTGATGTTCACAGCAACATGTCCTCTGTCCTTCTCCCATGTTATAGCACCATCGGGGATGAGAACCTTTCGGCTGTGGTCGTTCTCATGAAGAAGGATAAGTTTATTGCGCAAGCCAACCAGAGTGCCCAATGTCTGATCCGCATCAATCATCATCCCCGGATATTGACGAGATCGAATTGATGAATGCTCCAACTGGAGACTGAAGCTCAACCTGAGGCGGGGAATGTCTATTTCTAAGGTGGACGATGAGGTGTGGAGCTGGCAATGCACCCTTGATGGTCTTTCAATGGGTTTTAAGATACTGGAGAGCGATCTAGCCGTCTGGCTCTTGATGTTGATCAAAGAGATTTCTCCTCTCACAAGGCACCAACCAATTTCTCCAGGGCGTTTTTGGTGCAAGCGCCAGTGAGAGGTTGATGACAGCCAGGGCTCGTTCACCGGGCAAAACTCCACGTACCCGCCATAAACATCATACCAATGCGCGTAATCCTCAACGAAGGCATCCGGGAAAGCCCCAGTGAGGAACCTGACCGGCACCAGCTCTCGAACCCGGTTTTCTTCGCCAAATGCCCGAACACAAAAGTCGAAGTCCTTCGAGCCAGGGATCGTTTCCTTCCCGAAATGTATTGTTTGGCCCATATGCTTACGCTGGCCAGAGAACTGCATTCCCGGGAGTTCACTGGGCATTACATCAACAGGGGACTTCCCAAACAGAATTTTGTATGTTTTGTGGCGCTCATACTCCAAGGGTAGACGAGCCAAGGGTCGAGCGTTGATGAGTAGTTCGCCTGTCAACAGATTGAAATGCACCCACAGGCTGCGATCAACAGTTACTAGCCAATGATTACTGCGTCCATTAGCAACAGACCAAGGTGACTCTGAGCGGTAAGCGGCACAAGCCTCCTTAATGGCGCAATCCATCACCGCTTTCTTTTTATGGACTACGTTGACTGTCATGATCCGGTAGCAACGGTAACAGGCGATCTGCCAACGGTTGTATAGAATCTGAATCAAGCAACCGGGCGTCAAGTCTAGAAGGTCTTTTCTGTCGTGGATCATTATACAACATTGAATCCAAACTGAGGCGCTCAGGTCATGATCTAGAATATGCTCCAAAACGGGACTTTCGGCATCAAATGTGCTGGCACAGATCAGAGCTAGATGAGTGCTTCGTGCAATCAAATCATTTCGATACGCATCCGTGTCCGAGTTGCTGGCTTGGTCTCTGACAAGGGTGGCCCACTTGAAGCTGGTAGTACGAAGAGTTGAGAGCTGCGCTAGACATAGCTCTCGGATCCGTGTTGAGGTTGAAAGGGACATAACTCTCTGTGTGAGGAAGATCAATGCGCTCAGCTCCTGCGCGGACTCCCAGTTCTCTTCGATCCTACGTGCGGCGTTGTTGATTTCGCCCAGTAGTACAGTTGCAAAGACATCATCGTCTATGATAGCGTGCCCCACCCGCAGAATTGAGTCCTTAGTTGAGGGCCCAGCTTGGTGGATAATTTGCATGACGAAGATGCAAGTTTCGACCTTCTTGAATACGACGGATGGCATGGCCAGCTGCCGCAAGATATTTTGCCATTGAATCTCCACACCAAATGGCATTGAACAAAGAGCCTTATACTCCTCTAGTGACATGTCTTGGGGGCAAACGTCCTGCGACGCAATGACAGTGTTAGGAGAAGGGCCATTTCTGCTTTTTGCCGGTCGGGATAGGAACTTTTGCAGGATTGAGCTTGACTGAGGCACTTTATAAGTGCAAGAGGATGCGGTTTCATCCATGGCCTTGAATTGAGCCACAAAGCAGTCGGTCTTCTGATCAAAGTCGAAGTAGTGAAAATTCAACCCATTCCCTAGACAAACATCCCTCTCGGTCACATCAATAATCTTCTTGTTCCGCCTGTGTGTGTTCCCGTGAGGCTTGTCCTGCGAGAGGAGCCCAACTCTCTGGGAGTTGTTGGTGGATGTGAAGAAAGGCGAGAGGCCACTGTATGTGTGCGGTTGGTATCTGGCTCTTGGTTTATCTTTGGAAAGATAGGTGAGCTGCAAGACGTCGAGTAAGAAAAATACTGTAGTGTCACGCCAGAACGCAAAAGAGCAAGGTATATTCAGCTCAAATACAGTAGCTTTTGCCTGTAAAGGATTCGCAGGTAAGGGCCATTCATGAATATTTATATTGATCGAGTCTGCCTCAGACTTGTACGCACAGCGCTGACAGGTAGGGCTGTGGCGCGATTCAGTAAGATTAAATCGTGGGTCAGGAGTAACTTCCTGATATGTGCATTCCATTTGGTCAGCGAGAGCGTATAGTTCCTTGTACCTTTGGTGTTTTTGGACCAGCTCTAGTTGCTTCTGAGTCCTCTCTGACTTGGCACTGTCTTCGATTTGGGCAAGTAAATTCTGATGCTCGGTGGACTGATCGAAAAACCTGACGGGAAAGCAGAACCGAGAACCGAAATCTTGAAAGACGAAAGATCCAGGAAAGCGAAGACGCTGGCGACGTCGATTCATATAGTCCTCTGCACGAGCCAGCCTCTCCATCTGCGATCGGTAGGGCAATACAAGTGATTCAAACATGTCGATCGGGATGCAGGCATCGTAAGCAGCTAGTAGTGGGTGAATCTCAATTGCCGATTTGTCGCAAGCAATCCACAACTCTAGAATAGTAAGCAGCATAACTGATACAGTTTCAGGATTGCAAAAGTATAGTGGGCATGCAACGCGATGGTAATGATTAATTAAATTGCCCAACTGCTGGCAAGTGTCATTACTGCGAAGGTGTACCCGAAGCCAGCTATCAAGGTTGATCTGGACCCATTCTTCAAAGGCCGTAAGGTTCAGGACCTTGTAGTCGGGATCACTGGTGCTCAAAAAAGATGGAAGCTTTGCTTCTTCAAATACCAAGAGTCCACTGCGTGGTTGAAAATCCGCCGAGCTTGAGCAGTGTGGTCGTTTATCGATAGCTTCAAGCCACTTATCAAGGTCGGGCAGAGAACAGTAAACATCCTTGTCAAACTCCAATTTTGTCAGGCTGTCTTTATCATGTCGGCGACCACTCTGAGCTATGATATTGTGCCAGTTTTTCAGAATGGTATTGTTCGCGTCATGGAGGGCACTTCGAACGAGCGGAAACCATGTAGGAAGGTGTGACAGGTCAAGTTTATGAAGCCGGCGGGCAATTTTGGCATTCATGAGATAAATTTGTTCGTCGGACATGGTCTTCTCCCAGCGGCAGAAATTTAAAACGAAACTCATGTAGTACACCATGTAGTGCTTGTAAATGTCGTCAGATATACCATCCCGATGACAGAGCCTTTGAAGAATCACCTGAAGGGCCACACGCACAAGGAGCCACAGAGGGGATCTACGCCAGGGAAATCGCCCGTTGAGCAACAACACTTCTTCACGAGTATTTTTATGGATTTGCAGACCGTCGGAAACAGTCGCGCAGGGACGCAAAAAGGCTGCCAAAAATTCTGTCACCATCTTCGGATTGGTCGTATCCCTGTCTTCATCGTGTTCCTGACCAGATTTTTTTACCTTCGGCTTGGTTCCGGCGACAGATTGATGGCTCATTGTAGCAAGCGTTTGTGCAATGGTGTCTTGGAAACCCGGTGCATTGAATGTGGCTAGGTCCAGAACAAAAGATGGCCCAGGAAACTGACGCTGCAATCGGCCCACTGTCAAATAGACAGCTTCATTTTGAGGAGACAGCTCGAACATCTCAACATGTATTGCCTTCTCGTTCCTAGTCATCAGGATAGCCGCGTTCTGACACTGAACGTGAATGGGCAATATACCACCTAGAACTAGTTATTCAGCCGAAACTTATGGCATGGAGCTCGAAATTTACCCTCAGTATTCAGTTTTTGCAAGGCTTCCTTGATATTACCTTCGCTCACATCACCCTGAGATCCGCGAATTTCACTCAGACGAGTGATCATTGTGATAACTGGTTCTAACACCTGGCGATGCTGGCTGGGCACGAGGGCACTGAAAACTTTTAACGTATCGATAACAGTGTCAAGAAGTATGCGTTCGCAGTTGGAGTTGTAATCATCCCTCTGAGGGAGCTTGGGAGGGAGGAAAACATGGTGAAACAAATATGAGGTCGTCTCTAGAAATGGATCTGAAGCTCCCGGCGAAGCAGACATGTTGCAACAGTGATCGTTGGACTAGCAATGTCTAGGTGGGCATCCCCTAAGTAAAGAAAAAAAGAAACGACGATGCTTAGGACTGGCGGTGCATTGATGAGGAGTGGAAGTTGAAGAGAATTCACAAAAACGGGGAAGTGTTGAGGTTGAGGACAAATGCTGCTGGTGGTTGTTGTAATGGAGGCCAACGTTTGCAGCAGCGCGGCTCAATCATTCACTACAGCACTTAGGCAACCCTCACATCCAATCAAGCCTAGCGTTTCCAGATTTCCATCATCTGGCTGGGTGAATCTGAGGACACTTTGATAGAAAGCATCCTGCCACGCGAAGTCTTGCAAGTGGCATTGCAGCTGAGGTAGTAAAGTCGGGTAATACTGCTAAACAGCAGGCAACGCAGTCAATTTTGTTTGGCACTTGTGCCGCATACTCCGTACGCACAGACTGGAAAGATAGGCACTAGGTAGCCTTGCTGAAGTCAAAAGACATGTACAGTGCTACCCAGCGTTTTCGCTTCAAACATTGGGGCCGGACATGTCCTGCGCTCTCGTTCGCTTGCTGGAGACAGCGCATTGAGTCTGCGCAAAGGTCAGGGTGTACACTTGCAGCATACAATTGGTTCGTTATTATAGCTATTCTTGCTGAAAACCGGCCCATTTTGATAGATAGCAGGTTCGAAGCGCGTAACCAATCTTGTCTCTTGGGCGCGGTGCGCTAGATCCGCCCGACATTTGTGGCAAAATACAGAGATTATAGTTTCTAAAATAATCGTGGATCCGCATGGCATCGTATAACACCACATTTGATGTTGCGAGAATCGGTTTGACGCGATGAGACCTGGGCGATGGAAGGGAGGACGTTGAAGCGGGAGACGGGAATTACGTCCCGTGCTTTTTCCTCCACGACATTCGTGCACTGGCGCACCACATTCAAATGCCATGACTTTTGTTGACATATTAAGCACCATACACATTGCATAGCTTCGGTACATATGCTGCCATGGGAGACGCGGAAGGCAATTATATTGAAATTGATTCCTCGCCTCCTCTCTGCATCCTGTGTGCCATCGCCGACGGATATTTTGCGAAAGCCCTTCCCATCGCGACTACGTGTGATTGGACTCTTCCCTGTTTCCTGAACACGACAGGTACACACAAAACTGCGGACATTCTGTATTTTTTGTGCTGATCAGCTCCATATGTGAGAGCAAGGATCGTTGAGAAGGCGGCCTCTTGAGCTTTTGGGTCAAACTCATATTTTCATCAGCTAAAACTGCGATTTTGGCCGGAGGCAAATGTGGTTGCATTTCATACTTGACGCGGACGTCATCATCCAGAGGCTCTACGTACCGACCTTATTCAATTGTTGATGAGACACTACAGATGCCTACTGGAACAGACATGGTATGTTGATCCTCATGCATAGAATTATCATCCAGCAAATTATCAAAAATAGGCAGAGCTGATTGTAGCGTCCTTTTTCAGGTCACTCTTTGCGGCCTTGAAACTTTCCATTTGAAAGAAGATGGCACAATTAAAAAGTATGACATGCGAAATGGTTCGCCACCGCAGGCCTACGAGGCGCTCTCGCAGTCGTACTTGGAATATGATAAGATACAGCTTTGCGACGATATGTCAACTCGGAAGGACGAGTCCACCAGCGAAGCTTTCTATAGTTGGCGTCAAAAACAACCAAAATCTAAGGGGCGTTTTCCTGAGAAACTCTTCATCGTTATATGCCCCTGGTATTTCGATATTTTATCATGGAAAGGAAACGCAAATAAACGACAAATAAACGACGATCAGCTAGCAAAGATGGCAGCTCCTCAAGTTGGTGAATGGATTTACCAGCGGATATGCTGCAAGGTTTGCTGGATAGTCAGATTTATCTGGCAGTGAGTGTTTCTACCTGCTTGTTTCTCCCTGTCGCCGTTTGCCGGCTGCTGATACAAACGCGCAAATCAGATGGCGAACCGGCCAGATTTTGGCACTGAACGAACTCCGAGTTATGACGCACGCATCGTTTAATGGTGTTAAGCAATTGCTTGCTCACGGGCATGCGAACCCTTACGAAAACACACGTAAGAAGCAATTCTTTTCCCCCGCCCATATCTCCGGCTCCGAGTCTTTTCTGGGAAGCTCAAAATTTGTCACGGATACAAGGCTCCTGGTAACAACATTGCTAATTCATCCTACAGCTTCCCTAAGTTTTGGTGCTATTGGTATGGGGTTCCTATCTAACCATGATGACATATATGCTAAATTGTTATCCTAGGTTCCTATTTGCAAACGGGGTATTCGGGCAGCCGCAGACGTCAGACATACACGATTGACGAAACAGGGCATATAGTTCCTGTTATTGTGCGTTAGTTGGGTCCTCCGTGGATAGTTGTTAGAATAGCTAAAGGAGGTTGGCATTGATCGGCATGGCCAAGCCAAACGTTTTCTGAGACATGTTAAGTTAGGAGATTAATTACAGTATTGGGTGTATAAGAGTTAATCTCTAGCCTAGATATACTCTAATTGGTGGAACTGGTTAGTTATTAACAGAAAGAGACTAGTATATAATTAATTTCCAGAGGCAAAAACTCTTTGCCTTTTCCTTAGCTAGAGAGATATATAACTATGCGCAATCCTCCATTCATGATCCAACAATAGTATGTATGAGACTAAATAGCGTGGCATCAGATATACTTGCTTGGCCATGGGTCTAAGTTTCCGCGGGCCGAGCCTAAGTTTAAGTTTTAAGCTTTATCTCACATAGGCCGTGTTTTCATTCGCTCGAAGGTTTACTGCAATGAGATTATTGGATTCACGAAAAGATAGAATGGAAATGCCGAGGCCAAACAAGGCAGAGTAACCCACTTACACGCTCGATAGCCTGATATTGAGTCGTTAAAACCTTTGAGTAGTTAAAACTTTCCTTTGGACGATCACTGTAATTGAGCCCTAGTTCAAGCATTTGGGTTTGATGGGCCTCACATGGTATTTCTGTCGACGATGAGGCCCTGGCTACTAGGTTCATTCTCAGAAGAGGAAGAATTTATACATTTGTAACAAACGTACATGATAAACAAACTGTATATTATATACATAAGTTGCTTCTTTTAAAAAAACAAAGCTGCGAGTCAGAATAGGTGGAAACGAAGTCATCTTTTGCTCTTCAAAGGCGTCCAGCAACACGAGCGTGGTAAAAACCGACCCTTGCATTTGTTGCGGCCTTTGACTATGATCAACAAATCAAATATTTGTTTCGGGAAGCAATTAGCCCTTAGACCAGAAGCAGACGGTTGTTCTTTCACAGTCTCTTGACAGGCTACGTTCTCGAATGCCACAGATCTGGCATTAGCTCAATACCTGAGCATAAAACCCGACTGGAAATAGGTTTGCCACATTCTCTTTTCTCAAATATGGAACCTTTTGTCTCTATACTCTTCGACTGTAGGAGCTAACGCCTTTTTCCTCTCCGGATCAGGGATGACCACTCTGACGGCTTCTTCCAGGGGCATTCGGACAGCCATCCAATTTCCCTGAGGGTAGACTTCATTGCTCGAGGCAGGGTTGAGGCCATGGATAGATATAGAATCAACGTTGCAGAGAACAAGTACCGCTTTCTCCGCATCATGTAAAACGATGAAAATACGTCGAAGTGAATCCGGGAACCGTGAAGCATTTGCTTCCGAATTTACATTCAGCGCGTGGATAACGCTTCGGGTAACTCACATAATGAAGTCGGAAAACGAAATTCAACTGATATTGATCATTTCCGGAATTCTAAAAAAAGAGAACCGACCTGTAGGGTGTCCAAAGACAAGTATGTTGGACGTAGTTGCTGAACAAGAACGCCTAGCTTCGCGAGGAAGCCATAACACTTGCTTTCGATTTACAGCTATCCATGCACCCTGTAGAGATATCTGTGAGTCCATATTAGGTGAATTGGGTGTAGGGTTCCCAGAGCTGAACTGAATCTTGAAAGACCCTGAGTTAGCGGTGAGGTAGGAGGTATCTTGCAAAAATTCGAATCTCCCTGACAAGACTATCAATGCTCAAGGTCGTATCACTTGGTCTTTATAGATGAATCAGGTTGTGACAAACGGGCTGGCTTCAGGAGCACTATGCGAAGTTCATGTTCAGCAACTTTCCAAGAACGTTGGTCTTATCATCGGAAATGCCCGTTATGGGGAGCTCGTTACAAAGCTAGCTTATATTGGCGAAGAGGCTAAGAATTTAAAGGAGTTAAAATTCCTTGTTTAAGAGGATCGGACATCTTCTTGGTTTTGCAATCGCGCAAATCAATCTTGCGTAGCAAAGAAAAACGCGCTTCATTGTCAACAAGGTTCCTAAACAACGATAAAACGTTAAAGAAACCTTCATGATTTTGATTAATTTGCTCATTGCCATGCCAGCCAAGGACGTTGCGCAGGATAATGTCACCGTTAGCCAGAACCTTTTCCTTCAGGTCCGACATTAACTCCTCGATAGATTTTACCGCGGTGAACCAATAGGAATGAGGTTGACAAGGTAGCAGCCAGCGCCATCTTTCCTCTCGTGCAATCAACGAATCATTGGCAGATGGTTTTGTTCTTCCTCGGCGGCATAGCACGGTTCAACAGCTCTTTGAGCAGCATCCTGTGCTTTACGTACTCTTCGTGGTCCTGACGCCGGCGGAAAAGAGATCGCGTTCAATGGTTGTATCTTTGAAATTGATTCTGTATCTTATCAGTTGACTGCTTCAGTCAGCAAGCGCGAGTACTGCCTACCTAACACAGCGACGTTCTATCGTTCCGGACGAGTTCAGCAACTGACACGTAGCCTGTCCGCAGTCTGCGCTAATGCGTGAGTGGCAGCGGTCCACTTTGTTAGCAGACCTTTGAGCTCATGTGTTGGCTCGGTTGTAAAGCTGCTCTTGGTAACTTGTTCGGCGCGTTTTGCAATGTCTGTTAGCAGGACATCTTCACTCTGGAGATTGTCTTTTGTTTGACACTAGTTATTATATTTGCAGCAACAGTGTCCAGGCAGTCCTAATCCTCAACTGACAAATCCTCACAATCAACATCTGGCAACATTTGCAAGTAGTTGGCGGCAAATGTATCCATCTTGTTGGTGGGATCCCTGGCGGCACCTATCCCTCCTGGGGTTTAAAAGGTTGGGCGTTCATAGCTCTTTGTTATATTGGGTTTCTCCAGTGGCATTGAAAATGCCCTCTCTCTCTCTCTGTTTCCACGTGAACTGACAATGGCATTTGCCCTGTTGAAGACTTCTGGCGTAATGTTTGTCAGGCTAAAGAAAGTTAGGTCTTGGGGGTGTCAAGCCAGGTTGCTATCATGAAATCTGCTTGGGAACAGGAGCATAATTTGTGTCGAGAACCAAGCAAAGCACAGTCGCTGGTATGTTTCCTCTGAGTAGCGGCTCTCGCATGTCGGCAGAGCAACATCTAGAAGCGTCTTCGAGTAGTGGGGGTCACGGAAAATCTTGACAACATCAATCCGATGGATTGTCTCCTGGTTGGGTCGGCTTCTTAACGATGGAGAACTCATCGGGGTGATCTTGAACAACTCGCTCAACCACCCGGCCTTATATTTCAACTTTATTTTCCGTGACTGCGATATCCATTGACGCAGGAGCCTCTATATAAAGCGACCTGAACCGTTCCATCTTTGAGTCTGCCTGGGCACCCACAAGAAACTCATCGCAACAATCGTCATCCTCGACCAGCATAGGAATCATCGCTTGTACTTGTTTAGTATCTTCACTTAATGGATCGCAGTTAACGGTGAAGGAGTTCCCCAGGTGATTGTGAGTCACCTGGTGAAAGGAAAGGAACCAAATTATCGCGAAGTAACATTCAATTTGTGGACCAACGGACAGGAACATGTCTGGGCTCAGGTCATTGATTGGTAAAACAGCCACAACTGCTCCCGAGGACAGAGCCAAGTTCAGTATCGCTCGAGAACCTCGCGCGTATGCGTGGTACTCTCCCTCTGTCCACAAAGGTTTAGAGATATTGTGTAGTAAAAAAGTAGAAACTATATACAATGAGCAGCACTGTATATTTATATTTGAAGAGTAAAAAACTATATCATCTGCTGAAGCTGGGTTTTACCAATGGAGGCCAAGAAAAATTAAAGGTGTTTGTTGTAAGAAGCGCAAAGGGCACATGCTAACAAGGCAAATTAGATGACAACCCTATTCACTCCGTACAGTTAATTGTCTCTATGCAATTTGGCTACTACCAATCTTGTTGGAACTTCACACAAGACCAGGCAGGGTTAAGAATCGCCTGAGACGAGTCATCAGAAGTGTCTCCTTGTCAATATTCGCCTTGCCAACAAGCCCGATCCAAGAAACTATGGACAGCATCTGCCCTATTACAAAGATTGGCTGGCTTGTGTCATTTTCGCAACTTTGCATGGGACTTCGGCATTCTCGCACTTTTCGGAGCGAGCAATCCCCAGTATTGGTTTGAGATCCGAGATGTTGCGAGAACCCCCGCGGCTCCGAGCCAACCAGATGGCATAAATATAAGTCAAATCGAATGGAACCAATGATAGGCAAAGGAACAAGCCACATCGTTTACGAGCATTCTTGGCTGTAGTCAGGGGCAATTCTCGCGTATCGTCGTTGACGTATGCCATTCTGGTTTTGTTCCATTACGGGAGGGATAAACGATCTCTCTTGAGGGTTTGTTATAGTTGAATATGCTTGTTAATAACGCCTGGACCTATCGATTGATGGCTTTAGTTTTAGGTAAACGATGCGGGCACATTTGGGAACCAGCATGAGGCAGTGTTAGTCTCAACCCGTCGCATATAAAGCGTAGCACAGCAGTCACCCAAAATCTAGGCCGCGGAACAATTAACAGGAAACTGATCCTGCGGCATTCCCGGACTTATTTAATACCAGACTGCCTCCCCTTCTCTCCCCTATCCTGTCGAACCTTCGGAGCACAAACTAGCCAAATATCATTACCTGTTGCCTAACATGAAGCTGAACCGATATCTTTTCTGCAATTTTGCATTCATCGCCTCTATCGCAGCAAAAAGCATCGACGTAAAAGTCGGCGAACGGGGTCTCGTTTTCGAACCGAACACCATAACCGCCGCCAAAGGGGATGATATCGTTTTCCACTATTTCCCTGGCCACCACGACGTTGCCCAAGGCCCATTCGACAAACCGTGCCAGCCTCTTGATGGCGGATTCTACTCTGGCTTCATAAATGTCAAAGGGAATGAGCCCAATGTCACTTTTACCGTCAAGATCAATAGTACGGACCCAGTGTGGATATACTGCACTTCGCCGGGTCATTGTCAGGGTGGCATGGCTGCTGTGATCAACCCACCGTAAGTGTGCTGCTTCGCATCTCCCTCATCTTGCTATGTTCACATTTCTAACCAATATCATCTGCTCGGTAAAGGCAAAGCGGAAATACCCTCGATGCCTATCTCAAAGCTGCAGCAAATGCGGACAGTGTTACCCCGAAGGCTGTCACCGGCGGTGTTCGTTCTGAAGCTTCAAACTCAACTCAGAACCCTTCAGGGACGGTCTCAGGCACTGCGTCACCGACAGCCTCTGCTACTGAGGCTGCACAATCGACAAATGCTGCGAACATTCTGGTCATGAAGGATGCAGTACTTGTGGGTCTTGCTTCAGTGTTTGCCGGGTGGTTCATGTAAAAAGCAAGGATCCTAAGGGGATCATCTGTGCTGTTCTATGATGATTGGAGTTGTCCACCTAGATGATCAGAGAGTCAACTAACAGCGAGTTTCAATAAGATCAATATCTGGACGCTGAGCCCAGTGGCTAAACGAGTAGATCGTTACATTAGTTACTTAGAAAAAGGAATGTCACCAAATTCATAAACAAATGTACAAACGATCAAGCAGACAGGAGCTTAGGTCGATTTAACATTTATCCTCTGGCTCTGAATTTCTGTTCCCATATTCTTCTCATAGTCAATATTCTTATGCAGCGCCACTCGATTTCCCAATGCTCGACGAATAATCCAATCCTTACTCTTGACGTCTGCTTCAGTCATTCCTTCAGGAAGAGGTGGAATGACTTCACTCCCCGGCAAACGTTTTAAAAGGACATCATCCTCTGGGCGAGAGAAGTAAACAAGGCTATACCTGGTGCAGTCCGATTGGAGGCCCGGAGGCGAGACAACGCGATGAATATTTGACCTCAGAAGCCCATTTGTGAACTTCACCATTGCATCGCCGAGGTTAATAATGGCGCGTCCCGGTAGGGGTCGGACATAGCACCACTTCGCATCTTTACCAGGGGGTAAGATCTGAAGGCCACCAAGGCGGTTGAAGAGAACAGTGATGCTGCCGAAATCTGTATGCTGTCCGAGGGCAACTTGTGTCACGTCCATTTCCTGTGGAGGCGTCTTGACAAATCGAACTTGGTCGCCGCTGATGGCGTGCAAGCGGTGCATGTTTTCCAACGTCGATTTTGGTAGTTGCAAATAATCATTGAGTAGACTTAGAACCAAGGTAACGACAGAATGCGCGTTGATCATGAAACCTTTCAAGAGCTCGTGAGAATCCCTGAGGAGTTCAGGGGTGGGCCAAGGTTCGGAAACCCCGAGTATGTGGTCTTTTGATACCTATCGAGTGTACATTATGAGTCAATACCACCCAAATGCCAAAATATATATATTATAACTGGCGATTTCCAAGACTTACATTGTAGAGTTCATGCTTGTCAACGTTCCCTTGTTTGTCAATCAACCCAGCGCCTAATGCCTTATACCCAAAATAAGAATTCTTCCTGCTGAAGTCATACTTCTGCTTCTCCTCCAGATCAAGATCAAAAAGCCGCTCGCCAATCCCAAACAGCTGATCGGCTTGCTTAAGGATTGAATCCCCCGTTTCTGTGTGTCGAAAGTCAAGGTAAAAGAAGCCTACATCCTGACAGGCACTGGCAAAACGCCTTAATTCTGCGGAATCGCGGTCGAGTAGCTTCTGATAAGACAGTTCTAGCAATGGTGCTGTAGGCACATCATCAGGGAAAGGGGGTATTCCGTCAAAGTTCTCTGTCGACATAGTTACAGTAGCTGGGAGGTCAGGTAGGAAATGTCTGCAGTTCAGGCAATATCGAACGAGGTCAAGTCATAGCTACCGAGAATGCCCATCACATTCATCAAGTGGGGATCTCCTCAGGTATGTATACGATCCTCTCGCTGGCTCGCGGGGAGTTGGAGAAACCGAGAGCCGAGATGTACCTGCTGCGTTGGAGAGCAGTGTATTTGATGGCCCGTTTACTTGAGGCAAAATGGGCCCGGAGTCTGTAATCTTGTAGGGCGATCTTGTAGAACTTACATTCGATCTCTTCCCTGTTCTAATTGTGATAACCGTGAAGTTTCAAGACAGATTATATCCTACCAGCAATGTCGGTTGTGGAAGAGGCCGAGTGTGGGGAGAGAGGCTGGGTCATCTCTTCTTTCTGATCTTCATCACTGCAATTTTTACCAGCTTCACGCCACCATTTACGGAGCTCGTATGCTTCCGTACTGCTCATGAGTCGATCGTACTGGTTCTCCTCCAGCGTTCATTGATACTAAATTACCACCTCCTACTATGGCGGCGCCAAAACCCCAGAGCCACATTGCGCACGAGCTCCTCTCCCGCGCCCACTCACCCGACACTGCAGACCAACTGTTCACAGAGAAAGTAAAACAGAAACCGCTGTTCTTGCGTCCTACGTCTCCCTCGGCCGCAGACAACCGTGAGCGCAGACGTCTCCACAGGCTGCGCAAGAAGGAGTATTTCCTCCGGAAGCAGAAGCCTAAACCCCTCTCGGCGTGCGAGAAAAGAAGCAGCGGGATTTACGATTTACCCAAGAAAGAAATCAAGTATGAAGTTTTCAAAGGACTACACAAAATGTGGATAGACTACATGCAAGAGATTTTGGACATGAAGAGGGGCCCATCACAGCACAACATCACTGCTTTGAGCCACGGCGCGAAACTGTCCAGCGCAGATTTTCACGGCGCGGAACTACAAATCGTTAGAAGTCGTTGCGTTAGTCGTGTTGGGTTAAAGGGGATAGTCGTGAGAGATTCAAAATTCACTTTTGTATTGGTCACCGAGAAGGATAAAGTGTTAAGTGAGTCAACGTATCCCGTTTCTTTGTTTATTATCATTATGGCTAAATGGTTTAACAGCAGTGCCCAAGGAACACACTGTGTTCCGCTTCGAGATTCCGTTCCCACTCGCAAACGAGAACGAGCAAGATCCGGCCAAGGAGACAAAAAACATGGTATTTGAACTGCACGGCAGCCAATTCGAAAATCGGCCTGTGGACAGAGCGAACAAGAGGATCAAATGGAAGAACCTAGACTATCTGTGACCGCTTCATGCCCTAAATTCACACACGTTCGGAAGCAAATTATCATGCAGAATTGGACGAGACGGTCTTTGATATACACCTTGACAGAGCATCCACGGCCCGTTGGGTTAATGGTGCCTTGACTTCGCTTCCATCAACTAACCCACGGCCGTGCGTAGCATCGGGAGAGCATAAAGGCCCGAGTGCCGAATATTTATGTCTCGATAGTTGACGCCAATATGCCTGCCAGACCATTGGCTGCTATAGTGTGAAGGACTCGCGTGCCCCAGAGTTAGCATGGCTGTCAAGGTTACTTCGCAACGCATCTCAGCGGTTCTAAGGATCCTGACTTGGTATACTGTTCCACATTGTATACATGAATGCGGTCGATTACAATAAACGCATGGCCTATGTATGCGCATGTCTGGGTGCTCATGGAGTATCGCGCACACCCACAGGTGCCTCGCTTCTGGACCAAGATGCTTACAGAGACCAAGTTTGAGCTTGTCTGTTTGCTTCTCAATCACACTTTGGCACCGAGAATTTTCCAACGAGACCTCCAGCCGCAGGGTTTTACTAATTTGCAGACCGTATTTTGCCGTATAAAGCGGATCCACCTTGAATCGAAGATTTCCAGATTTATCCACGCATGAATGTTTGAGCCTGTCGACTGGTATTCCGTACTTCGGACCCCGCTCTTGTGCCCTTGTAACAAGCTGGAGTTGGTCATAATGGAACGCGTAGTGTTCGCAAAAGTGCAAGGGCCGAGATTGAATCCTACATCGCGTCAACGTTGCATCAGACGATGCACCCAGTGGTTCCCCAGAGTACGTCTCATGCATTTTCTGGCAAATATTGCACACCATGTATCCCGGCAGATCACGCTCGAGTAGTATTATGAAGGCATAGTACGCTTCTGTCCTTTTTTTGAGATCATTCCACGTCTGCGTTCCTAATTGCCAGGCAATGAACTTGCAAGAATGAACGAGGCTGCTGGTCGAGATAAGATCGAGATGCGATGCGATCATATGGAGTATCTCAGTGGGCAGTCGCGCGAGACCCGACGTTTGTTGTTTTACATCTTTGTTCACGAAATCATATTCGTTGGGCTTCCTTATAAATGCCTCCAGCGCTAGCTTCTGTACCCTGGCAAATATGGGACGAACACCTGTTATATCCATGTAGGGATGTTGACGGACGATGTTTGGTCGGTTACCGAGTTGGTATGCCGCCATCTTGCTCTAATGCGACGGAGGCGGTTCAGAGGGAGGAAGTCTTGATAGTATGCTTGGCGCGCTGCGAAATTTGAGAAGCAGGAGAAGACCAGGACAAGTGATGTCGGATTCAGCTCATATAACTGCAATAAGCGCCAGCCTTCGTTTCAGACATATTTTCTCCTGATTTTGCATGACGGTGTAGTGCGAACGGTGACTCGGGGCAGGCTTGCTACCCCGCTTGCGAGGCTGTTCGACATGACGTCGGGTGTTCTAAAAGAGCGGGCAATTTTAAATAAAATAGTTGCCAGGAAGGTTAGTGCTGTCCATTGGGGATGTTTATATGGGTGCACCTTATCCGGCCCGTGGTTTTGTGTGACGGTGGGAGCGGTACCGCCGCCTCCAGGAGGGCCGAGGGAAAAATAACTGAACGGCAAATATCAAGGGGGTTTGAGATACCGCAGTGGCGGCGTATCCTGTATGATGAGCTGCGCAGGTTTACGTATATAGCACAGTAGTAGTAACGTTGAACAGAAGATATATATCTACTTTGAAGTAAATCTTGCTTTGGTATCCCATCCGCGAATTTCAAGATGATAAACATAGTTCGACCGCTGGTTGCCGAAAACCCAACTTATCCGTAACTACTCGGCAGGTACCCAGCCCACATTTGGCAGGCACGAACGAAGTCGACGAGACCTCAATAGCTCCTTCCTTTATTGTGTCGCCCCTTCCTCTTACTCCCAGGGTTCCTGCCTGGGCTGCCCTCTGCGCCTTCCCCGTAAACCCATCGTGCCTTCCTCTCTTCTTGTTGCTACAGTAACCCTGAGTGACTGCCCATTGACCGCCAATGACCAGGCAGTGACTCTGGCACTGCACCCTCTCGAGCTAGGGCTACTTTTCTGTATCACTGATGTCAACCGATCTATAGATTGACGAAAAGCCCACAAGAGGACCTGTACGCTCTCACATTCCGGAGGAGCGCGAAAGTAAATGCCCAGGGGGCAGCAAGGATGTTAAGCCCGGTTTGAAAGTCGAAGTGATCTTCCCGCTCATACCAAGATTTGATACAAGGCGTGCATCATGAAAACCATTCACATCCCAGCCCATTCGAAAGAGAAAGTTCTCACAGGGCCTTTCACATCCGAACTATCATCTCCGTCCTTAGTCTCAGCCCCACCAATGAGAAAACCCTTCTTGACACCTGTCCCGAGACGGCCACCAACGACCAAATCCATGAGGTCCATTTCCTCGTCCCATTCAGCTGACACGACAACGAAATGGGAATGGAAGCGGAGAGAATCACCGGGATAAGCCATGTACTGGCACCCGAAACGGAGTCCGGGAGACAAGAAATAGCCCTTGGAGTGGAGATGAGCGAATAGAGGATACGATGACGGCACTGGCGGAAGATACGACGGAGATGGTACACGAGGTTTACGGATTAGATTATCAGAGGTTGCTGGCGTAATACTGTAAGGATTCTCCACCGCCAAAGACGCCCTGGACGAGCTAGACCCGGATTCAGTAGAGCGCGGAGAGGAGAAGAGAAACTCTGTATCCTCATCATCGCCATCACCTATCGAAGGTTGGCTCCTAGTCGAGTCGGAATTTTTTTTCTTCCTTTCCCCTTTTTTTTTCAACGCCTTCTCTCTCAATTGCTCTTTCCGGCTGGCTTGCGCAGCAGACGCCCGACTCCCTTCCTGTCTTAGAGCCTGTAAATACCGACGACGGTCCTGCTCCATCAAATTCTTCATCCCATCTGTGTGAACTTGAGCATCGTCAACGACATACGCCACGTCTTTTTCCACCAGGAGCCTAGCCTCTTCGGGCATCAGTTCAAGTGGAAGACCCAGGAACACATTCTGTTGTGGGGCCTGCGGTAGTGTTCCGACCAAGACACCGCATATATTGTATTCCCGCCGAAGGTAAGATACTGCGTCAACCGAGAAGAGAAAATACCGTCCCGATATCAAGGAAATGGGAATTGGCAGGTCGGGAATCACGGCCATGGTGGGACGACTCCTCGGGCCAATATTCAACCCTATTGGTCCAGGTCAGTCACAGAAGAATGAATGTGATAGAAGCAAGCGACATATGCAGAAGATTGAATGCGCGAAAAATCATATATAAGATTACAGTTCTCAATCACAGGCCCATATAAAGATGGGATATCAGGGGATTGACAGATTGTATACGTAATTTGCTTAATCATGTAAAACGCAAGCACGAGATCATTGGAGAGATGGAGTACCTACCCTCACTATATTTCTTCAAGGCAGCAAATCTCGCGCATTTTTAGGATGCTCCTATAGAAAAGAAGCAAAAAAGAGAATCCGATTTTGGGAAATGCCTGATGACTAATCGATAGCTTGGATCATGTGACTATATCTTCTGAGTATCGCTGCACTTCCCCTATTCCTGCTGTTTCTTCTCCTCTAGTGTCGACAAATCGGAGGATATGAGGAGTACTGAATTGGTTATCTATTCTAGTAATATACATGTCGCTAAATGGCAGTTCTCTGGGTCATCGCACTGCTGTTCCTAGGTCCTCCCTTTGTCCTAGTAGGTACGAAGACCTCCCCACATCATAGATACTGTGTACCAAGTCATTGCGCCTGCTGACCCCCCGGGTTAGGAGTTCTGATACTCTCTGCATATGTCGGCAATGGATCTAGGTTTCCTAGGGGCGGTTTTTCCTTCACTCCTCGGAGCGGAGTTTATGATCGTAACTATCTACGAACAATGACAGGAAGCGGTTCCTCAATGTCGGAGCAGATCGAATTGCAGGATACGTTCAGTGACGAGCCTAGCCATGGACGGCGTGTTTCCGAGTGAGGTCCTCGAGGAAGTGTATTCGAAGCCCACATGCTCAAAATTCGAGGTCCGCTTTACTGGGTCGTCCAGAAGTATCTCCCTGCTGGGCCTCGTTATCACCTTCCAAGGGAGGGAGACTAAACGGCTTAATAGCGAACTTTCTCCTACTGAGCGTGAACGCCCAGTCCTCCCCGATATTGTTATCTGCGCCACCTCCCCGCTCGTGCAGAACCGGTAACTTGTGAATCTTAAGCATGCCTTGGGGTGGATCCTCCTGTGCCGTAGACGCACCTGAAGTCGTTGACGGACTTGCGTCTGCTATGTGCGGGAAGGGCGCGAGCTCGAATACTCCGTCGTGAAGTAATTCGATCCACCGCGTAAGGCCCGAGTATCGCGGGTAGAGGGAAAGGGGGAGCGTCGTCATTGCGGTTATACGGTTGGAGTAAGTTGAAAGAAGGGCGCGGATGGAATGGAGGAATTGGAGGAGGTGCTCTGGTTGGCTTGAATTTGGCGGATATAGAGCAGGAGAGAGCAGAGAGGGAATCACCAGTCTGTGGACTGTGTTTGGGGTGGATGTTGCGATGGCGGCGGATAGTCGTTGCAGTGCAGATGTATATGGTGAATTATCGGCGGATGAGAGCGCGAGTGGGATAAAATTGATAGAGGATACGGCAGGATGTGCAAGGCGTTTCGTTAGATCGAATGTATGGCAGAACATGTGCGGGGTGGTAGTTGAGCCTGGCGTTGACGGAGCTGTACCTTTGTCTAATGTCGGAGCTGGCACTGTCCACCTGTTAGATTCAGTCGTAAAAATATACGCAAAAGAATTGCATTTCTACCTCTGGACCCGGCAACCCCAGCCCCAAAATCCCCTAACCGCTCATACCTCCAAGCAATCTTCATCTTCTCATCCTTTCCGCGGCTAGGCTTTTCCTCCCCAGCTTCTGCGCCCTCCACAACGCCCGGCAGTGCCCTCCCCCACTGCTCACCAACCCCGATAACATGCACCTGCTGCTCTTGAACCACTCCCTCCGCAGCATAGTACCGTAGCAATGCCCCCGCAAAATCCGTCGTCCCGCTCTCCTCAATTAAGAGTGAGTTTCCCAGTACTAACCCAGCGTGTCCGGCCAGGAGATTATCCAGTGTCGGTGTCCCGGTGGACGTGGTTTGGCGTCCATCTACTGGTGAGGGGCGGAGGCCAAGAATAGGTTGCGGGCGCGGTTGTGCTGCTGCGGCGGGTGCATTGGCGGGGTTCCCGCGAGCTGAGCCTGATGAGAGCCCGACATTCCGCTTTCGGAATGACATTGCTGTTGTATAAATGAAACCGAGAGAGCTTCAAAAACCTCAGACCGTTTCCACAACTTCTGCGACTCCTCTAATTTGGCATACATCTGACTAAGCCTTAGTCCTCGGCCCACCAGAGTGCATCTCAGTTTTTAAGATAACTACGTATGATGAGACGATTCGGGCCTGTACTTTTGTCCAAAAAAAGCTCTACTGAAAATGTTGATGAATTTGCCAACGGCTGATGGCGTCCTTGACCCCAAGTTGAGGTGGGCCCGCAATATATATATCGAGCTGGTCAACAGGGCTGGACGGCAAGGGCCCTTCGAAAGCAGCTAACCATTTCCTAAAAAGTTAACAGCCAAGCTGCAGAAGAGCATTGTCAAGCCATTTTGAGGGCGGAATATACATATATATTCACCGTAAATCCTGGGCCGTATTCGTGGTTTGAGTCTAGTTTGGAAACCACTTCGGCTGGCACTGTGGACTAGGCAACCAAGAATAACCTGGATGTGACACTGATGACCTGCGCTTTATTAATTTGCCTGGAGATGATGAAGGCAAATTACGTACAGGCAGACCATGCTGAAGCGGGACTGCGCATATTGTGTCAACGCAGGGACCAAGGCAGCGGAGCCATCAAATTTTAACGCGGAGCGATCTGATTTCTTTACAGGCATGGATTTGGAAGTTTTGTTCTTTGGTCACGAACTGCTTCCATACAGGGTGCAGTTTGGCGATGGGATGGAAGAGGAAAATATCAAATTTGCAAACTTCTCCGAAAGCCAGAGCGAGCTTGACCAGGCTTCTGTCGTTGACATTTAACCTCATACGCCAAATAGGCATGGACCAAAACAACGTCGAGGTCACGAGCCAAGAGTACTCGCGCACATAGACCATCTTGAAGCAAGAAATCAAGGTGTGGGCGGTAGCATCTGAACAGTTAAATAAACGACTAGCAAGGAGGAAAGAAGGTGGTGCTATAGACAAGAGAAGATATCCCAACTAGCTGATGTTACGCAAAAAAACGAGATGTTCTCCATGGAGACATACGCCGCCGTCGGACAGCCCTTAAATGCAGACATCCGGTAATCCGGCGGAGGGCTCTGGCGGCCCTGTTGAATTATCCCAGACAGGAAGGGATGTGGACTCCTGCTCGAGATTACACCATCGCGAATTATGTTATAAACTGGGAAGAGGCATCGCTTACACATTTGCCGCTGGAGCAGCGAGTGCCAGACGACCAGCAGCGCATTTACCAAACGCTGATCATTGATTGAGTGTCCGGCAACCCATGCCAAATACGTTTGTTTACGAAGTCAGAGCAGCCGGAGGATGACTGGGATATCAATCGGAGTCCACATATGCTAATAATGACCCTTAGTAGTGGGATTCCGTTCTGCTAACGATTTTACATGATTGTTCTATATTCTTTCGCCAGGATTTATGGTTAAACATTGCTCTCTATATGCAAAGTCTATTCAGAGGTACTGAGATAATATATATACAGACGAAAACATCAACGCCTGAAGGCTAAACATAGGCTCAAAAATATCCACTCTTGCAAGTCATCCATTTGCTTCTCTTTCGTCATACACGTAAACTCATGCGCAAAGTGATAGTGTTTTTAAATTAAAAGGGTACCGCACAAATCCCTTTAAATACTCCACACCGAGGCCACCAATCTAATCTATCAACCCTCAGTTCCTTCCACCGTCAAGGCGGAAATTAGCATGGCAGCCATATACAATGTAATCATCGTTCTCCATAATGGGATTACCAGCATCGTTGCAACCACCAGGACCGCCACCAGCAGGCCTGGGGTAAATACCCTCTCCATACGCCATCAGAAAGCTAACATCAAATTTTCCGTCAAATTTAAGGCTACGGGCCACTTTGAGTTCCTGCAGGATCACCTGCAAGCCATCGTGAAGATGGCTATCACCCATCGGCTTTTCCTTGGTGGAGCAGCTTTCCTTAAATGCGTCTTTACAGTCCTGATTGTCGTCGTCGCATGGGTACTCGTAGCTAGGAAAGGTGCTCCAGAGGTAGCAGTGCTTGTCCGCCAGGAAAGGGGTCATCTGATAATTTCTGGTTTTTTTGTCTATGCTGACAAGGATGCCGAATGAACCCGAGGGTTGCTCGTCGCCATTCGCTTCGTGGGGGAAGTTGCTGGTTTTATTGTCGCAGAGATGTCCGTCGTCGATGCCGTCTGGTACTTTATAATGAATCTGGCCCGACAGATCCTTCATTTCGGTGCCCGGTGCCAATCTGCAGTCGGCAACGGCCGAAACGCTCCACAGAGCGGCGCTAAGCAGCGCGAGGTTTTTCAACTGGCCGAGCATGTTGAGGTTCTGTTGGAGGCAAATAGAGCTAGCACGGAGAGCCAACCGTTGTCAAAAGACTTTGTGACGCGCATTAGCCAAAAGTTCAAGCTGGAGAATACCTGATGAATACACTTACTCTTTGGGATAGAAAGTAGGTTGGTGATAGACAAGCTGGTCAAATGTGCTGCTTGGAACCTAGAGCCGAGGACCAGTTCATAGTATTTATACCTTTTGAACTGACCCCTAAGTTTCCTTGATCTTCCACGCGGTGTAATTCCTCTGAGGATTGAGATAAAAAGCTCAAACAAATGCCTCATTCAGCAATGATTCCATGGGGGCTATGTCAGCTCCCCCAGAGGAATTCCTTCCCTAGTTGTGGAGAAAGCGGAGGTTGAAATGTACTATGTCCAGAGTAGGATTCCGGTTCAGGTGATATGCGCTTCATCCCCATATCTAGTATAGTATTCGGACTTCTATTCTGGGCGGCATGTACTTTGTAAATTTCGCTTTTGTCGGTGTTCCTGCTCGCTTACTGGCGCTGGCGGATCCCTGGAAAGAGGGCGCCTTATTATGGAGTCGATGATCGGAACATATGTGAATATCCTAGGCTGAGATCGAGCGAGTCCACACAAAAAGCGATGCACACCCGCTGATCAACGGGGTTAAGTAGAGCATCATGCAGTGTAATAACGTGTCGAAAAAGGTCAGAGGGGCCTTTCAATGAAGCAATCATTATTATTTCCTGCAGGGCTAATATGGTAATAATGTCCAGTTTCCGGCCACTTGGATCCCTGTACCGGTTGTTGCACGTTGAACCTGCCAGTCTTCTCTCAGGCGTACGTTATGAGCATTATCCCAGTATAACAATGCAATCAGACGGATTTCGGAATAATTCCACAGCCATTACCCAGCTCAGAGAATCGCAACAAGAGACAAAGACGCCTCAAATGATGGAGAAGGTTTGATAAACAATTCAAAGTGGCGAGCTTCTTCTGTAATTCTTGAGCAAAATCATCAGGGATCGACGGAAAAAACCTTCAAAAAGTACAGTGGGTCATTACCATTTGAACTGGAGAAAATGATGGGGTCGCGTTATGTTCACCTGAGCCGAATCCCGACTGCATTGAGATGGTGAAAAGTCGCGCATTGGTAACATATGCGGCCCCTAACATATCGAGCTCAAAAAGTTCCAGGAATGCAAGCGTTTTACGCCCAGACAATTTGAAAGAACTGCGCGTCCGAACTTGGCCAACACCGGATTGCTGATTATGGCCAGGCCCGCTCGCATTGTTAGCAAAGCCGAGAATCAACTCTGGCGGTAGACTATACGTACGCATGGCGAAATCTGCATTGGGAATAAATCGTGGCATGTACATGAACGTATATGAAGTTGACGGGTTAAAGGAAGCAGAACATCCAACGAATACATATATTGATGATAAGCCCGATTCTTCTTGGGTTGACTGAGGGAATATCAGGAAATTAACTTGAACGGATAGGGTGGAATGACGCTTTGAATTTCTTCTCCTAGGTTACTACCTATTGCGAAAATTTTTATAACCAGCTGCGCGGCGAATACAATTTCTTAGGGTCGAAGTTAGGTCTTCTCTAACCACGATCTAGAGATAGATATCCTTCTGGTCGTAGCTAAACATATAGCGAATGACTCACGATAGTTGGTACATCCCAGTGCAGGCGTTTCAGTTGCTCTGCCGCAGACATGTGGCTATCTGTCCGACGCACCAAGCCTGGCTGTCTTTTCCGGTTTGCGTGGTGTTGAAGAAAAACAACTTTGCCGTAATTCGTAATTCGACGTGTTGGTTGTGAGACTCTGGCGTAAAGCGGCGTTACATTTCGCCGAAAAGGAAAGTTGCGCTTCAAAGTTCGATGTTGATCGAAAATACAGACAGCATCATCCAAAGCTCACAGCACACCGCCGAAAGAGCCAGTTTTACTCTTCACTGTCCGGCTACCATTCTCACAGCGAATATTACTGGAAGCCGCAACGGGGGCATCGCATACCTCCGTCTGACACCCAAATCCTCTCTTATTAACGACCCAAAACCACTGCCGCAACGATGTCCGACCCCGTCCTCTTCGAAGACACTTTCACGATAACCTCCGTAAACGCACAAAAATACGACCGCGTATCGCGAATTAGCTGCACGTCTACCGACCAGCTGTCCACCTTCACTCTCGACGTGAACACTGAGCTGTACCCCTGCTCCACTGGGGAGTCGTTATCGCTTGCTCTCGCCTCGACGCTTGCGCTGGACGGAAAGGATGAGAGTGCGGGCGGTAAGGGTGCCTGGAGGGATGTAGGAATGGGAGAGCAGACGCTTGCGAATGATTATGATTATGTGTGCCATGGGAAGGTGTATCGGTTTGAGGAGGGGTCTACGCCGGGGAATATGTGAGTTCTTTTCTTTCTCGCTCCCGTGTCTGTTTTTTATGGACCATACGGGTTGTTTTTACTTTTCTTGAACTGACATGGACTGTTTTGAAGGTCGGTATTTGTGTCGTTCGGTGGGCTCCTACTCTATCTCGATGGCCCTTATAAGAAACTCAGTCCCCTGCGGATCGACTATGTCTACCTCCTCATGAAGAAATGAGCCTCTTGTTTCTCTCAAAAAATTTTCGACTGTAAAATTTGGGAAAGTTGAATTAGACGGCGGGTGCTCTGGCTGCGGGGCTGAAGGTCGGGCTTTCTCGCAATTCTCTACTTGGGGGAAAGGGACTGGACTGAACCCCTCAAGGGCATGCATTTAGCGTTGGCGTTCGTATTTCAGGTTATGGAACACTCAATTGAGTATATAAAAAGACGAATTAAAAAGAATTTACACACGCTCCTTGGTATAAATTCAAACAACATAAATGACGCATTGATTGTTTCAGATGGTTGGAAACTCCATCCTCCGATGAATCCTCGCTGAAATCTCAAGATAGTCCCGCTCATTCTCCGGCGTAATAATACCATGCCTAATAAAGAAATCAATAAGCACAACCGCACAATTAGGCTTAAACTCCCCTCGCGCAAGCGCATCCTTCACCTCCTCTACGCTCCACAGGCGAAAATCTTCGACTTCTGTATCGCACGGTTGCGGCGTCTCAGAAGCGCTCAGCTCGAGGTCATATACGTATTCACACTCTGGCTGAAGCAGACCTGTTCCACCACCTGCCTGCGCATCATTGACATATATATACGTGACGCACCCGCAGGTCTTTGCTCTCCGCACAACCTCCTCCGCTAACGAGGCTTCCTCCATAGCTTCGCGAACCAGGCACTCGAACGGTTGCTCGCCCGTGCTTATCCCGCCCGCAACTGTATTGTCCAATAGCCCCGGCCACGTCTGCTTCGTGCGTGCGCGCCTCGGAACCCAGATTCGAATACCTTGGTCAGTATCCCTAACATAAGCCGTCATGTGCACGCCGTACGTCATGAGGCCGAAAAGTGACGTTGCGCAGCGTTCCATGTTGGCCAGGAGTTCCTTGTTAGGCCCATATATCGGGTAGAGTTCATTGCGCCAGCCACGGAGGACTTGGAAGGTATCTACTTCACGGGCGGCGGATAAAGTCTGGTCGATGAGGGCGCTTCGTGCTTCGAGTGTTGTGCCAGGTGGGGCGAGAAGGGTTACTGTGCGAGTATCATTGTCGACGGACCAGTCCTTTGTCCAGGGAAATTTTGTCACGACGTCGTTAGGTATGCAACCTAGAACAACGTCGTAGCCGGATATTTTGAAGTTGTAGTATTTTGATCTCTCTTGTTTGTAAAGTGCCTGATTGTCCTCGGCATAGGGGAATCTTCAATATAAAATAAAAAAATCTCACCGTTAGTATACTGTACTAGATTCACCGAATTTCAAAGCGGAACCTACCTATCGCATTCTCTGACCAGATCAACGTAGGACTTGCTCATCGTGGGAAACTGCAAATAGAAAGATTGAAAGAACGGCAGCAGTGTTCTCAGTGAAGAGCAACCTTCAAATCAAGGAATCTGAGAATAAACGATTGTATGCCGCAGCTTCCCGCGAATCCCTCGTGTAATTGTAATATCTACAAACCAAACTGTAGCAGATCAATATCCATCAATGAGGGGATGAATTAAGGTTAGACGCGCCGCGGTTAACAGTCGCGCTTATCGATAGGATCAGCTGATCATAGTCACGTGGTCGTACCTGCGATGCGGGAAACTTGGAATGAGAAACAACAGACGTAGTTTTCGTGCGTTAAGATCAGTCGTACTGTATATGTATATGGAACTCTGAGCTTTGCGCTGACAATATTCGTTGTCAGTTGATAGGTGGCCGTTAAAGCTATTCGGCTGTGGTCTAACTTCCCTCGACGTTTCTGCGGCAGTCTTTGAGCTTCCATCGCGCTTTCTGCTCTCCCTGCTCTTACTCGGCTTTTACATCTCGTTTCGCCTCCATGTCTTTTGTTATGTCACAGACACGGATGCCTTTATGACAATAATTGATTCTGGCTCTATAATGCAGTGCTGATACCGCCGGCTCCGAAGTGTTGTACGGTTTTGTTTGTTTACTTGAGCTCTATTTGCGAACCACATCGCATACAAAGGAGCGGACGAACACCAGCGTACCTGGGTAACAAAAATGGCGCAGTCACCCATGTTCGGCGTGATAATAGCCGGTCGCCCCTGCGAACTCGCTCAGAGTGTTCTCCCGAGCGAACCAGGTGTATTGTCAAGAGACCACGCCGTCAACTTCAACGCCTCCCCGCGGTTCTCGCATATCGTCGTTTTCCTTGTCCCTGGCCAAGTTTTACCCGACGGGTTTGTAGGGGCAGTGTATCTGCAATACGTGAACCCGAACAAAGCCCGCGACCCCGCTGCTCCACTCGTCCCTGGTTCGCGCTCGCCCGATTTCAGGTTTTTGGGCGCGATAGCGAATGAAAAGCCATCTGCCATTTTCAAGGTCGATCATATACCGTTCCACCGGCAACCGGAGGAGCCGGCGCAAGGCGAGGTTGAGATGACGGATATAGCTGAGCCGACGCAGGTGCCGGCATCGACGATTGGAGGCGGTGCTCAGGCCCCGACAGCAGTTATCGATACTCTAATGACAGTAGGCATCTCGATAGAACGGGCTGGTCTCGTGGCGCCTAGGTTAGCTGTGTTGACGACGCCAAGCCCTTCGATTTCGGAGATGATAAGACGGACTGGACAGGGGCATTCACCCCCGAGATATGATCAACCGCAACAACAAGCACAGGCAGCACAGCAGCCTGTATCTACGAAAGTGCTCGCGCAGCGTATTATCGGCAATGCGTTCAATTTCTTGGCTAGCTTTGCGGCGTCGGATCCTAACAGGCAAGGGGAAGAGGTTGTCCCGTTAAAGAGCTTTAGGGATTGGTGGACTAAGTTTGAGAGGAGGGTTGAGAATGACCCTGGATTCTTGGAGAGGGATGAAGAGGCGAAATAAGTGTATCTTTATATAATAAGCACGGATCGTTGCAGAATTGCAGCCAAAAGGCTTGGGGTTCCTGTGGTTTTATTCTTATCACTGTATGATAAACAGATACGAATCGTGTGAGAAGCAGTTATGCATGGGGTGTTATGGGACGGTCAATTTCAAGAGTCGATGTGACATTATACAAGGCTGAAAAATTGTTTGGCGTCTCTTTTACGGGAGCTGAACTTGAGAGGGGTATCATTATAAGAGTCCATTGGAATAGAATATGCTCCCGAAATCTATATAATTGGCCCCGCAAAACGTAAGGCATAGTTTAGAGCCGAAGGACAGATGTCACCGTGCCCTGTTCAGTAAAGGGCCTATCAAGCAAGTATGAACGCATCTTTCTAGCACTGTTTCTGGGAAATGCTTTTCAGTCATGTAACAGAAACCTCAAAAAGGCCTTCCCAACCGCAACGCCATCATGCTCTCTCCCGACATTCTCCATGCCGTTCTCATACACGCCTTCAGGGAATATACCCATCTTATGCCGCGTATTTAGAATCTCCGAGACGATCTCTCCGGTAAATTCGGGGTGTCCTTGGACTGATATGAATTTGCGGGGTAAGTACATTCCCTGCACATCGCAGCGGGGTGAGGAGCCGAGACAGACGACGCTGGGCGGTAGGTAATGGACGATGTCATAGTGCATTTGTTGGAGCCGCTGTTGCAGTAATATTAGCATGACTTGATAAATTGATCGGGCAAACAAAAATAAAAGGAAGAACGAATTTACGTACCAACTTATCAAGCCCAAATATCGCTTTCCCTTGCTCGCTCAAATCCACATCGTACACGGCGACTTCCCAACCCTTCTCATTGGGTCCCACTTTCACGCCTAGTGCACGTCCGATAATCTGATGCCCGAAACAGACGCCGATGATGCGGACTCTGTCTTGTGCCAGGACTTTTGCTGTGAATTCGACCAGTCTGTTTATCCAAGGGATGTCGTCGAAGGAGTTGTGTCCTAAAAGTGCACGCAATTAGTTTACAAATCAACCATAAAAAAATCGAGCTATCAGATAGAATAAATGCTCACTCGACCCAGTAATCAATATAGCATCTATGTCCTCCAGATTCGGATACTTGTCCCCCACGACGATATCATATTTCGATATCTCAAGACCAGACTCTGGATCTAGTATGTCCGGCTGATTCAAAGCTTTCGCGCTGGTCCTCAGAAGCGAGGTAAAGACCGCGCCGTAGCCTCCACCGTACCTTGCCCTGGTGTTATCCAGGGGGATGTCGGCTTCCAAGATAGCGATACGGAGAGGGGCGCGCATTGGGGACGAGGGCAGGTTCTAGAATTAGGTACAAAAAAGTTTGACGAAGTAAAGAGAATAGAGAGTATTATGTCGTTTACCAAAGCGGTAACCTACGTGGAAAAGGAAGTCGAAAAGGTTCTTCTATGCTGTTTGCATATGGCAGAAGTCGTTGCTTATCGCCCTTCGTTATCGGCGAGGTCCCCTGCACGGGCCACTCGGAGATCGTTGGCTGCTTCGGCTCGGCATCGATTGCCTGGGCATTGACTAATAGCCGGCATTCGACATCAACGAAGACGGGGGTTTGATTGAAATTGGCATTTCATACCGTGTCCGCTGTGCAGCAAGGCTGTGTGTCTGGGCTGGTTTGCCGATGATATATGCACTCTCGGCAATATTTTCCAGGTCTCAGCAGCTGGGCTCCTGGTAATCATATACCCCGACAGCGCCTATCTTTTCTGGCCGCACAAATCAACCACTCCTCTGGTGAGGGTGTAACCTTGTCGATTACCTACCGTATGCCTCAGACTGGGCTCAATGCTTTAAAGCCCATTCTGCAACTCTATTTATTGGGTCCTCTTGGATCAACTAGATCAACTACCTTGCTTCGAAGCCCAGATGAAAGCTCAAACTAGAAATTCACAAACCGATTTGAGCTCAAAAACACTTTTGGCAAATAACAGAATAAGACGGCGGGTTGATGGCAAAGGTAACATCGAAACCTTTACTATTACTAGAAAGTCATCGTTGCAGTCTACAACCAGGTGGCTTTATTGGGGTGTAAGTGCCCAGATGCCTGCTTACCATTTGGCATCGCGTGCACAGCACCTGCAGCAAGTGGCGCCTCAAAGCAATCATGAATCATGATATAAGGACAAGGACGTACTCAAGGTACTCCTCAACTTACTGCTGGGCAGTCGATTCAAGTCGCTGAAGTAGGACGTAAACATATATACCCAGAAAATAACCCCAGGGCTCGGCAGATAGGTAAAGGAGATACGCATTGGTTGTGTATTGCTTTATTTAAACAGCTATTTCGAGACTTGTTCAAAACTACCAATATCAACGTCCTTTCCACTCACGTCCATTTATTCCAGCTAAAGGGATTGAGCTGGTCTAATATGAGGCGCAGAGGTTCCTTTTCGTTTCCTGCCAGCGGCATCAAGCTTCCGGGCTAGCCAACGCCTGTCACCCAGATATATTTGAATAGCGGTTTATCGATTCTTGTTTTTGGGCTGGTACGGTAACACTGGCTGCATTGGCTTCTTATCAAGTTCTGTGTAGGTGCTACAGATGGGAATATCTACCGATCGGTTTTAACCTGTTTATATGCTATGAAATATTTTGAATTTGAATATTTGGCCATTGAATACAAATCTATCGTCAATATTGAGCAAGTAATCATTATTGTGCTATTATCATCCGTAGTGGTACGACCAAGAAGCGGGTGGTACCTCACACGCCTGGTGAGTTTGGTGAGGGCTGAAGTACCAGGTACGAACTATTTCGAGCATCATCCAAAACATGGCTACCATCAGTGTCTCGAGCTGGTTGAACGTCTTACTATAACACAGAACACACCAGCCCCGGAGACATTCGTGTTCTATTACTGACCTTCTTATCCCGCATAGATGTGATCTATCTCATCTCCCGGTAATCCGTAATCCGCCGCATCTCTCGTATCTCCGTCAAAACCCCCCTCTATCTCCCACTTCGAAACGCCGCAAGTTCCATCCTGTACATACGCCGTGACGGTTCCTTGCTCGTCGGGGAATATGCTTGCTGATACCGTTTGCTCGAGTGTTCCGTTTCCATCTCCCTAAGTGAGAAATTTGGGTGGCCCATCATACACGCTCTCCTTTCGACGCGCTCCGATTAATTCGACTGTGGCTGGCGGATGAAAACCTCTGGAGGCTCTGGGTACAAGTAGAACATTAGGGACTGAGGAGGCTTGATTGAGAGCTATATCCTGGCTTCCCTCGCACGTGTGATTCCGGGGACGCCGTGCGTAGGACAGGGTCTCAGTTGGCCCCTATCCGCGTCCACACGCTCTTGCGGCATTGGGAATCACGCAGGCCATTGCTTGCAGACAGCTCTGTGTATGGCCCTTGTATTGTTTGCGAGAGGAGCTTATTTGCCTCCACAGCCGATCCGATGCTGACTGTTTCTACTCATAGCTCCTTTCTGCCGCATTGAAACTGCTCACATGCAGCTCGTCTTGTCCTCCGAATACGTATTACAGGGCGAATTGCTAACGCCATAATACAACGACCAGCTTGGAACCATATCCGATAGTAATCTGTGTATATCTCACCAACGGGGCGCTTACCTTTCAAATTATTGATATATTTCGGCTTTCGCAATTGGGGTTTATAATTGACTGGGTATCATACATGCGTTTGTGAGAGGCACTTCGAGCGCCAAGTTGCGCTTCGATTACAATTAGCGGGGACACTTTTCAGTTGTCTGTCAAAATCAATGGCATCATCGGATGGACATTTGCTCCCTCAGACTGAGTTCGACGTCCAGCTGGATTTAGCAGCAACAGCACCACCTTCGGAGTATCCGCCAAATAACAATACTATTCAGCTCTCTGCGCAGGCGGCGGCCAGTTTCCATTCACATACACAGACAAACGGTCCACATGGGACACATGGAGGGAATGCAATATCCGCTACCGCTGCCTCGGTAGCAAAGGTGATCACACGTCCCGCCCGGAATGATCTCCCGAAGCCAAGGAGAGTACGCACAGGCTGCTTGACTTGTAGAGAGCGGCATCTGAAATGCGACGAGGCTCTTCCTCGATGTCAGAACTGTCAAAAGTCGGATAGGTTATGCAAGCGAGGCGTTCGACTTAATTTCATAGACACCCAGGTGGCAGCTCCTCCATACGCTGCGCCGTTTTCGCATGATTGGCAAGTCAATTTTCACGATGAGTCTCGTGAGATAGCTTCGGAATACCGGGGTGGGTTCGAACGATACCCGGAAATAAAGAAAGATATTATAGAGAAGAAAAGCGCCCCCGCATATAGCTTCCCCGACCTGCTCGCAGCACCTACGTTAGCTCACCCGAACCTACCATCAACGACTCTGCTGCCATCATTTTCTGAGTCCCAGGCAGGATTGGCCGGGTCACTTTACCATGATAACTCGCAATTGCCTCCCCAGAGTTCAACATTCTCTAATAACTCGTTACCACAGGCTTCATCTGTACAACCGAAAGGCTCTATGCTGTCCTCTAATAATGTGCGGCCATATCTAGACACTACCGAGGAGGTTTTTTTTATGCAGGTCTTTGTCGAGGAAGTCGGTCTATGGATGGATTCCATGGACTCCAAGAAACATGTAAGTATAAACCCTATTATCTCACACTATGTAATGACTCTTATATTTCTAGTTCACTCGTGTTATGCCATTTCATGCCCTCTCCCATCCGATGCTTCTGTCCGCCTGTTTGGCATGTGGTGCACGGCATTTATTTCTAGTCAACCCAGCCCATGGCGAGGAAAAGGCGCTAGGGTACTACAATTCCTCCACTCGGGACCTTCTCGCCTGTCTACAAGACCCGAACAGAGATACAGTCCTGTGCGCAACTACAGCTGTAGTCCTTAATGTCTACGAGTTAATGTCCGAAAAGGCTACGCAAAGGATGAACCATATTGCCGGCGCCCGCGCGTTGATCAAGGAGTGTCATTGGGATGCAAAGACGACTGGTATCGGGAGTGCTTGTTTTTGGCTCAATGTCGCGATAGAGCTGTTAAGTTGCCTGCGCTTCAATTGGAGGTTAGCTTGGGATCCGGATACGTGGGGTATCGATATGGACATGGGTCAGTCAAAAGGAGGCATTGCCGGGGACGAGGAATTATGGACGCACCGGATGGTATATATTTGTGCAAAGATTGCCAACTTTAGAGCTACGGTGGCTCAGTTCCAGAGTCCGGATCGCGTTGCGCACGATTTCCAGGTAACTCAGAGATGCAAGGAGTGGAACACTTATAAGGACTGGTGTGATGAGTGGGATCGATGCGCGCCGCGGTCAATGCAACCAATGGGGTATCTGCAACAATGGCAGACACACTCCAAGTCAGCATTTCCAGAAGTTTGGTCAGTATACGAGAAACTTATTTTGCTTGCGCTTGTATGCTCCGGCTTTGATATCAGTGTTAACGTTAGTTCAGGCTTCTCAAACGGTCCGCCATCGTAGCCCGGCTGTTTTACCACACCTCATATTGCCTGCTCTCAAAGATCCATCCCACAGAGTCCGAACTGAGCGAAGACATGATCGCGATGCAACAGACCCATGCTCATGATGTCTGCGGTATTGTGGCCCATGGCAAGGACAGGTAAGCTTCTCTCTCTAAATCACTTGCTGCCGTCGCTTCAATAGGGATCTATGTCTCACTTTCCCAATGCATCTGTGGTATTGACATCGCTTTCCCTCTTTTAATGACAACTGTACCCCTATTTCAGTTGCTAATGGCTGCACTCTTATAGGGGCGTTGCGAGTGTTTCCCTTCGCTGCCTAGCTATTGCCGCAGAATGCCTTGTGAACAGACCGGCTCAAGAAGAAGTTCTGCGTATCCTCGATAAGATTATCAGTGAGACAGGCTGGCAAGCTGGCTTCCTACGAGGCGAGTTGACTGAAGCCTGGGGTTGGAACCACACATCACCACAACAGCAGCAGCAGTTATCTTCCACCGCCCCCGTTGCTGACGATATAGGCACTTCGTCAACGTTGAGCTCGACCACACTGGCTGTTGCTGCACCAAAACCACGGATGCCTGCAGGGATAGTCAATCCCATGATGGCGACGGCTGACTTTTCCTTTGAAAAACACCCTTATCAAAATGACTACGTTGCACCACAAGACAACCCTAATCATTATCATTACCCCTAGTCCTAGTAGGGACTGCACGGGAACAAGGATATTCTGAACGCGACCTGTTGCGATTTTAACGTCGCCAAATACCAGCTGACTGCTGTTGTCCTTGTCTCAGCACTCTGCTTATGCTCGTCCTTTGCTAGCAGACTGGTAGCTTATACATATTGTCATCTATACCCTCTGTCTCTTGTAACTAATATCTATTATTTTCAACCCTTGTTTTGCATTAAAGAGGCGTGATTTATGAAAGGGGTTTGGCACCAAGTTTCTTTCTTTATTTTCTTCTCTGTATGCTATGTTATATTCAACGTACATATATTTCGTTCCCGTTTTGCAGAATATTGGATATATAGGGACACGGTATTGCATAAAATTTAGTTATATGTACCTTTGTTCGACCTGACCACATGTTGCTTGCATCTCGCTTCCTTAGTACGTTGCTCTCATAACATAGAAGGTCATGTGCCATAACTGGGGTAAGCTGGAAAGATGATCCCTCTCATTGGAAGAACTTCATACCTTACAAAAAATGCTGGCAAAGAAACATGTCAGTGGCTCAAATGTCACAGTACAGACCCTTGGCTGAAGATACATTTTCTTGATTATCTCGAGCCTCTCCTTGTAGCCGACCATTGACCGAGCTTGATTGACGGCTCTCTTAATCTATCTTTAAGGTGCAAAACTTCATTATCAGTTCAGTTTACAAGTCCTCATGCATATCTAAAATTTCCCTTATTTGATTAACGCAGCGCAGCACCTGAATCGATCTCATGCAAATACTGTTCTGTTGAAAGAGTGCACCATGTGACCCCGACCACTAAGGAGGACCTTGATTCTGCTACTGGATTGTTGGAGAGCGTGGGGATAAGCGCGGTGTCTATGTTACAGCATCGGGTGTTGTGGTCAAATTCGGCCGTCATGTACGCGCTCAACAGGAAGCAACAACAATGAATTTCATCGCCGCGGCTTGTCCCCAGATTCCTGTGCCCAAAGTCCTCAATGCATGGGAAGAGGGAGAGGGAGAAGATGCCGTGGGCTATCTGGTCATGTCCCAAATGCCTGGCGCGATGCTGAGTGAGCGCTGGCCGGCTATGGGTGAGCCCCAGCGTGAGCGCGTGCTCAAAGATCTGGCGGGAATTTTGCGGCAACTGCAGGAGATACATACACCAGCAACAGCTTTGATTGGCGGTATTGATGGTGGACCTGCAGTCGATGTTCGCGCACGCCACGCTGAATTCGGCGGACCATTTGGAACCGAGACCGAGTTCAATAAATGGCTTATCTCTCTAATTCACCCGGAATCGATGCAGTATCGTGGTCCATTCTACATTGATACAATCCAAAATTGCCTGAGAAAATATAACCACCAACTAAGATTTACACATGGTGACCTCGGGGCCCACAACATCCTTGTCAGTGAAGATGGTATGGTTACAGCAATTATCGATTGGGAGTTCGCGGGGTGGTATCCAGAATACTGGGAGTATATCAAAATGATCCAATTTTCGCGCGATCCCGCCTTCAGGTGTTTTGCGAGAGGCTGTTGGAAAGATGAGGCGGGAAACCAGGTGTTTTTTGATGAGGAGTTTGTTATTGATCAGATGCTGGACAGCCAGGTCAGGCATGGGGAGCGTGTTATCAAACGGCCTCGTTAATTGAAGACGGACGTGTATGTCCTTGACTATCCACCTGGAGCAAGAAGATTTCACTTCGTCCGATTCTTCAGATATACAAGCCAATGCAATTCTCTGTCTAACAAAACCTCGGATCTTGAGGACTAAAGTTAACTCGCAAGTTATGCCATCCACACGACCAGCGTGGTTCAATACATTTTAAAGAATACCGCAGCAGAACTTGATCAGCCACGCTGTCCAGAATCCCTCAACCCTTCCCTCAGGCGGTAAAATTTTCTTCGCAATCTTGGGACGTGGCTGGCCAGCATCTTACATGCTTAGAATAACTTTTTTAAGTTAAGAGATAAGTCTATAGAGAAATATAAGTAAATCTCCATCACTGAGTTTATTTATTCACTTGATTTACTTATTTTGGGCTGGAAAGGGGAAATGGAAAACCCCCCCCCCCCCCAACACACACACACACACACACACACACACACACACACACACATACAAACATGGGATATGTATGAATCTGGTGTCTAAATAAAAAATAATTGGAAAATCCCAAGATCTGTAAATTGTTTTTGCTGTGTCATGTTTTTCTATTGTTTTAAGGGAGACAAGCGAAACCCAATTAAAGTTTGGTTCAAGGTTGCAAGACTGCGAACCTTTGCAATTCAGCTGGAAACGGAAAAAATTGACCTCAGGTTACCTGCAACGTAGATGCTTTGGTTGTTCTGCTCGGGTGAAGGGTTATCGAGCGCATGATAGATGAGACTCACATCTAATTCACAGCAATAACTTGAACGAAAGGATGGCACGGTCTTGGTGACAGAAAGCTGGCCAGCTCGAAATAACGGCGGAATAGTACAAGGGAAAGAGAGGACGTTGGATGATTTGGATTTGAGAAAGTTGACTCTGTCGGCTGCTGCCATGTCTCCATCCGCCCGCGATGACTCCGAATTCCTCCATTCCTCTCGCGGCCCCCACTCATCGCAAAACTTCACCTGGCGCGCTCTGATCGTTGGCCTGCTCGTCGGGATCCTCATCAACCTCTGCAACACGTACTATGGCCTGCAGACCGGCGCCGGCGCACAACTTCCCACGGTGTCCGCCCTATTAGGGTACTTGGTGGTCAATAGTCTTGCAAAATTCAACTTCGCCCCGCTGTCCAAGGCTGAGAATGTCTTGATTGTGAGCGCGGCCACAGGTACGGGCTGCATGCCCAGTACGGCGGGGTTCACCGAGGTCATTCCCGCTCTAGAATATGTTCTTGGACCGAAGGATGGAGGGCCAGTGAAAATGGGATGGATGAACATAGTGACCTGGTCCTTGGGGTTGAGTTTCTTCGGCATCCTCTTCGCGGCTCTGCTGAAAGACCGTTTGATTTTTCCGAAGGTCTGGCCTTGGCCTGGCGCGACGGCTTCAGCAAATGTGATAAATGCTCTACATGACAAAGGGAAAGAGGACATCAAAATTGCAGTTGCCGGGGATTCGTGGCCGCAGCGCGAGACCGGGTTATTGCATGGCGCCGTCGACGACGGGGAGGGTGGGAATGTCACAGAACCAACCAAGCTTCCGAAGTCCCTAAACCTCATTTTGATTTCTGCAGCGTGGTCGGCGCTTTTTGTTCGTCGCTTTCCCCATTCGAATCTTCTCCATAGATTTCTACTAACAGTTGTTGTAGACGGTGTTCATGTACTTTATACCTATAACTAAGGATTTACCACTCTTTGGCCGCCAGGTTGCGAGAAAGTGGCTCTGGACATTTAGTCTATCACCCGGCTTCTTTGGCTCTGGGATAATTATGGGCCCGGAAATTGTGCTTCACATGCTGACTGGGGCAATCGTTGGCTGGGGAATCCTGTCGCCCTATGCCAAAGGTAAAGGTTGGGCACCTGGGGACGTTGGTGACTGGGAGACGGGCAGTCGTGGCTGGCTGATCTGGATTAGTTTGGCCTGCCTAATGGCGGATACGCTGGTCAAAATGATCTGGATTTACTTCAAGGTAATTCGGGAGAAATATGGAAACTCGCTGTCCTGGGGCTGGGAGAACACTCGACTCGCCCTAGCCGGGCGACTTGGATATACGCCAGTGCGGAATAATAACGACGACGAGTTATTTGATGATCATGACAGCCTGGTTGATGAAACGGAACATCCTACCATGACGGGAACGCTCGACGGACGGGAGTCTCCTTCATATGGTGGGTATCTTTTGGCGGCTGTCTTTGTTGTTTCGATCCCTATGTGCATTTTCACAACTCAGTCAGTGTTTGGTAATAAAATTCCCTGGTACTACACGTTCCTCTCGATTCTTCTGGCATTGCCAGTGGCGATGACTGGCATTCGAGGCCTGGCAGAGTCGGACTTCAACGCGGGCAGCGGTTTAGGTATCCCCACTTTTGCTCCTAATAATTTCAAGACTATTATCCTCGATCTCATGGCTAATTATATCCTAACTACAGCCGTGCAATTAGTCGTTGCTGCTCTAACCCCGCGGACCAACCCAGATAGTATCGTAATCAACATCTTGTCTGGTGCAGTCGCCAACGGCGGCGCCAACCAATCTGGCGACCTTGCCTTTGATTTGAAGATCGGTCAGCTGGTTGGCGCGCCACCGGACGTGCAGACCTATGGGCAGATTGTCGGTTCTATCTTTGGAGCAATTGTCTCCTGCTTCACGTACCGACTCTTTACATCCCAATTCCCTGTGCCAGGAAAGTTCATCCAGATCCCCAACGCCTTTTTGCAGGTGAGTATGGCGAAGATGATATTGAGTAAAGGATTACCACCGGGCGGGGGTGCGTTTGCGCTAGGTTTTGGCATATTCTTCATTGTTGCGACGGTTGTAAAGATGAGATTTCAGCACAGGTGGTGGCAGGCTTTTATCCCGAGTGGGGTGTCCTTTGCAATCGGTAACCAAACTGACCTTTAGTCAATTGTTGACTGCATTGCATGCTGACATGTTCAGGGATATTTACTACTCCTGTTTTCACTCTATCGAGGGTGCTTGGGGGCCTTTTTATGTGGGCGTACCTGCGTCGGGCGGCGTCTGAACGGTTGATGCTGGCGGTCGTGGCTAGCGGTATGTTGCTGGGCGAGTCTCTGGGGAGCCTCGGAGAGCTATTCCTTTCTACTATGAAGGTCCCTCCACTTAACTTCTGAGAACACTCGATCCCGGGTGCACGAATGATGTATGTCAGTTATGGGTGAACGTGATATGTACCTTTATATATGTACGCACGAATTTCCCGGCATTTTTTATTTCCACATCCACAAGATGAATACAAGCCACTTAACACCTGACTCTACGAGAAGGTATAAATCCATTTTCCCCAGCTCCTGATGAGAAATGTCGCTTAGTGCCAACTCAGTGGGTCTGAATATGAATCCAACATGGACAAAAATTCGGAGTCGATCTTGTACTTTGAACCGAGCGTCTCAATCCACGCCGGTGTCAGCGACCTGCGGACGAAAATAACTTGGTCCGTGCCCGGGTCTAACTTCGGAGACAGCCAAAAACTCCGGCTTGTGGTCGAAGTCCTGCCGCTTGATGCTCCCATTCGCGAGCGTGTGCACGACGACATACGTGAAAGGGTCTTCTTGTTGATTTGGGCTGGCGCTCTTCTCCACTTCTCCCGAGCCCACCGGGGTACATCATGCCAGGAAGAAGGTCTAAGGTAGTCTGCTAGAAACTGATACTGCACCCTGGAGAAGAGTTCGTTCTGTTGCATTTTTGCGGAGTCCTACTGTAGTTGTTCTACTCAGGCTCATGATAAACTCATTCACGACATGATTGTAAGTGTGGAACAAAGGAAGGAGTTACAGTGAAGGAAAGGCACAAAGAAGTGGACTGCGAGAGACTGGCTTTGATAAAGCCCTGACCAATTAGCCAGGCTAGGCCTCTCCACAGCCTTTCCCTAGAGACAATCATGGATACGTGTCGCACCGGCAAAGCAGGCTCAATGCATGCATCCTCATGGCTTAGGTTGATGTACGTAGAGCAAGGCTGTAGACTATTGGAGGGGATAGGGCAGGAACGTGTTTGCATATAAGTTATCACACACCTAGCCGCTCACTTACTATCACCCCCAAGCTTCTGGCCATCCTTCAAGTCAATTCATTTCAGTTGAGGGCGTAACATCAGCTCTCGACTTCAGACGAAGACGGCACACAGTATCCTCGTTATATGTCACACACCCCCAAGCCCGCCAACATGGGCTTCTATGCTCATCCGAGATGTATCCAGCAGCTAACGCTTCACCTAGGCGCCAACCAAAGCATCGGCCTAAACCTACTTAAGGCGTTTGCCCAGCGTGGCTGGACAGTGTTCGGCACCGTCGAGCAGAGAGTCAGTCAGACACCTCGTTCCACGATGCAAGCGCCCTTCAACTAACTTCATTATTCAATCGATAATGCTAGATAAGCTAACAAATGTGATAGCTCGAGGCAACAGGCTCAACAATCTTCGACCTCGACTATTTTTGATTGGCTTTGCAGGTAAGTATAGTAGGTACACTCCTATGTACCACTTCACTGTCCCAATTAGTAAAAGCACTGGAGTTAACTAGACCAGACAAGTGGCCTCCCGACGCCCCCAGCTTTATGGGAAGAGACGATGGCCGAGCACATGATTACCGAGTTCCGGGTGATGAACGTCGTGAGTTCTGCTTGATTGTGTACAGGAAGACAAGGTGACTATGCAATGGCAGTCTGACATTTTCTAACCCAGGGTGCCCATTTCTAGAGACCAAACACTTCCTCCCTACGCGGCTAAAAACCCTGCTGGGAAGGTCATTAACATTACCTCCTTCTGGGTGTCTCTTCAGGGTGAGTTCCTGTTACTAGTGCACAGCCGGTACGAAATCAAGACATCGCAACCGTACGCTAAAACTTTTTCTTTCTGCAGAAAATAATTCTGGGGAGTACATCAGCTACTGTACAACCAAAGCAGTTCTTAACATGGAGACTGTGACTATCGCGCATGAGCTTAAGGCAAGAAATCTCAACATAACCGTATTCGCGCTGAATCCGGGGAATGTTCCGACGAAGCTAAGTTGGTGGGAGGGGACTACTGATATGGAGGCGTTGATTAAAGGGATGGTGAGTATCATTGAAGAGGCAGAAGTTGATCTTTGAGGCAGTTATTTTCGGTGGAATGGGAAAATGATTCACTTTTTGAACTTGTCCACTATTCTAATGTAATGCTGGCTATGTCTCACTATTTAAGTCGAGAAATGTCAAGGCAGACAGAACCAAAGCCTCGATGCCTGTCCGCAGAGTAGGCTCAATCACCGGCGCATACGTGGCACTGTGCGTCGGAGGCAAATCCCACAGCTTACCCTCGCTGTTCGCCTTCTCCCAAGCTTCCGGATCCGTTGCCCCAATGTTCCAGTACACATATGGAATTGGCTCCTTCCCAGGCGGCAGCGCGAGAAGCACAAAATCGTCCGCAACAATGTCCGGTGTCATCTCCTGCACGACCTCCGCCGCTCGACTCCCATAGTACTCCTGCAACGTCCTCGTAAACCTCGCCGTCGCGACCTCATCGTTGTCTATAGCCGGACTGCTGACTGCAGTTTCAAGCCGCGGCGCCTTCATCGCCCCAGAAGCCTCACACTCCTTTCGGATAATCCTCTCCACAGCATCCTTGGCGGCTTTCTGCGCAGTCTCCGAAAAACTACGCACATCAAGAGTGAAATCTGCAAAGTCCGGGATAATGCTCGCGTCTGTCCCTGCACGAATAACCCCACAGCCAACAACAACAGGGTCCTTAGGGTCCATCTCACGCCCCACAACCGTCTGCAGCCGCGTGAGAATATTAGCTGCCAGCACGATCGGATCAATGGCGAGCTGCGGGGTAGCCCCGTGCGCGCCACGCCCGTAAACCCGCACAGCCAGCGAGTCCAAGAACCCCAGCACTCGGCCGGGCTTGATGGCAACTGTGCCGCTCTTGGTGGGCACACAGTGCTGCGCCAAGCACACGCTCGGGAGGGGAATCTTGTCAAAGAGGCCGTCCTCGATCATGGCCTTTGCCCCAAGCAGGCGCTCCTCGTTCGGCTGGAAGAGAATGATCAGCGTGCCGGACCACAGGGCGCGCGCGCTGTGCAGGAGCGCTGCCACGCCGAGTAGACACGTCATGTGCATATCGTGTGCGCAGGCGTGCATTACACCCTTTTTAATCCCGTCAGCGTCAACCTGCTCAGCTTTGCTTGCATAGGGAAGTCCCGTGGCCTCACTAATTGGGAGAGCGTCGAGCTCCGAGCGAAGGAGGACTGTAGCTCCGGGTCCGTTGGGGAGGAGGCCGACGACGCCGTGGCCGCCGATGTGCCGCTGGACGGAGAAGCCTAGAGTTTCGAGGCGTGCGGCGACGACGGAGGCGGTGCGTTGCTCCTGGCATGGCAGCTCCGGGTGCTGGTGGAGGTCTTTGTAGATTGCAGCGTGCTCGTCCGGGTCGGGGAAAAAACACTCGATGATCTTGCGGCGGGTGTCGGACGCCTGCATCGTGTTTTGGGAGGGGGCAGATGGACAATTAGTATTAGTATAGTTGAACGGAGACCAGAGAATGAAAAGATGGCCAGGCTAGTGGTAGTGTATCCTGAAGATAGACTTGATACCAGGATTTGCAACGAGGGCAGCCTAACGCTCAAACAGTGTTGTTGGGTGACTTCACTTCCCCACGCCTGGTGAATTGGGCTGTCTGTTGCTCCAGCTACTGCCCATTATCGCCTGCAGTTTGCTGGCCGAAATCACACCAGGGTGCACAGTGTACTGAGGGCTCCTTAAGCTTTCTTTGGGGGTCGAACAAAGGATACCATTCTCAACGGCTCGGCCCCAATTTTAACCCACAAACTGACAAGCGATTGAAATTTTGCGACACATCAAGGTTCGAACTTGACATGCATCGGGCGCCACTGAAGCCAAAATCCTTGAAGTCCGCGAAAGGCTGAGGTTTGGTCGGGTACAGGCAAGCTCATAATGCTCTCCCACACTCCCCATGTTGTCGGCTCTGTATTTAACCAGGATGCCACCACGTGCTGTGCATTCGCTCTAGCTCAAGAAGATTTGGCCCTGGAAAGCACACTGGCGGCAAAGCACATAAGCACTGTGTACCTCGACCCGCTGAAGTTTGCGCACGCGGCCAGCAGCAGCAAGGGCGCATCACCAATCAACGATAGCTTCGTTGACGGGACCAAAGTGTATCGCCTTGATAGCTTTGAGAGAATCTTTACGGACTTGAAGACGCGGGTTAAACAACGCAGGCATGTAGAGGTCTGTATCTCCCGTTCGTCCGATGAGTGAAGTGGAGTGGTGTGATATCTTGCGGACCGTTATGTATGATGTGTGGCGAGATGTCACCACAGTATGAAAAGGTGTGGTGTGCTTGTTGTGCTGACTGCTGTTGTGTATAGGAGGAACAGGTCTGTCTACTCCGATTGTGATTATGGCCGCCCACTGGACATCTCGGCCGGGCCGATGGCAAGCTCATAAGGACACTAATAATATAGTGCTTGGCTTCTTGTGTCTATTTCATTTCTAGTTTGGATCGAGTTGCTGTACATATAATGGCTTGGTTTAGTTGTATCTTGACCTGTGGGCATGTTATCTATGCTAAGCTAGTTTCGGTGTGTAAACATGCTTTTGCATGGGCAACCCCACGACACTGACAAAGAAGAAATGACCGACTCGCTGTGCTTCTTGGATGAAAGTTCTTCTCGGAAGAAGACGAATGGGGTCAATGCACAAGTATACAATACGTTGAATTCTGTTTGGAAAGGCTCAAAAGATATCCCTTGCAGTATCTCACTGGCTGCACTATGTCAAACAAACAGAAATCAGAATCCCGCCATCAGCTAGCTAGAAGAGAAAAAGTCCAAGCACCTAATAAACAACAAGAACCCTCAGCTCAACACTCTCACAAGGTTCCTTGTCTGGATATCGTGGATCGCAAAACAGCGCATGGGGAACTGAAAGGCAAGGCAAGAAAATCTAGAAATAAAAAATGGGAGTAAACTCACCTTCGCCCCCGTTTCCTAATCTGCAGAGCGAAAGATCAACACCTCCTCTAGCATCTGCTCACTGAAACAGATTATACTGGACACTGTGGGACTCCAGGATCCCCTCGACGTGTACCTCGTCTACCTGCACGAGGTCGGTCTGGTCTAGCGTGGAGTAATCGTAGACAGCGAGGGGCCAATATTGGAGGGGTCCGTGGAGGGGCTTCCAGACACTCGCGGGTATAAAAGTTATTATTGTGTAAGCTATGCGGCGATTGCAATTTGGCGGAAAGATAGAGGGGGAGAAACAGGGAGGACGGAGTTGTCTACTTGATTATCTAGAAGTTTCTGGACCTGATAAGGTCTGAGTTGGACTTTGCGAGCTACGTTATAAGCTTGTGGAACCGATTTGCATATGAGGAGTCTAGCATCTTGGTGATTGCAGTATCTGAATCACGGTTAGCAGCGAAACAACAACTGTTGCTGCTTGACACGCACCTGCAGCGTCCTGAATTTCCCTCAGCGATCAGCGGTATTTAGGGTCGGTTGGAAAATAGTCAATGCCTGCCATTGTCCTGGCCTTGTGCAGCCCTAGCTTGCTTGCCTGATATTTAACAACAACAGGGTTGGTCGCTTCAGTAGATAGCAGTGTATAGGCAGATGCAAGTAATGCTGCAATGGGTGCGAGGAGCACAGTAGAATGTAAGGCTATATTGTCCTTTCGCTATGCAGCTAAGTCTGTATGCTTGTTAGCCACTCTCGTGAGATTGGGGTAGCGGTGGGATGCATCGATCTTTGGCTTCTTTGATGGCGGGGGCATGCTGGGGCAAGGCAATGTAGGCGATTCAGGAGCGGCGTGGCAGCGTGGGGTCTTGAAGCAGGCTGCCAGCGTGTGGATCGTTGGTGTGAACATTATTGAGTTTGTAGCGCTGCAATGGAGGACGCTGGCCATCTGCTGCATGAAGCTGCACGTTAATGAGACCGTGCAGTACATTGCGTTCTTTAGTGACCAAAGATTCTATTTATATAAAACTTAAAAACTTTCTTTTTTGGAAACCATTTTCAAAGCAACTAATAATTTTCTTATATATTACTCTATTATTATTAGTATTAACTGTGGTGTGCAGAATTCACTAAGGAAGTTTTCTAAAAGGGACTTGAGCCTCCTATACTGTCCAGCGTCAGACCTGGATTCCTTGATGAATTCCTCGCGTATATTCTCCACAACAATCTCACCAGCCTCATTGGCCTCCAAGTACTAAGCTGCGGAGATGGCTCGATGGAGGAGCTTATCCTAGTTAAAAGAACTTTCATGTTCTGTGAAAAACACATTACAGGTCGAAACTTCTGATGGCATGCGAAAATCAACACGAGTAATCATAGGGTTTTCAATGCAGGAAAGCCTATTCCTAAGTTAGAGAATGTCGAAGACTTGAAAGCCGCTCTTGTTATGGCTGGTTCCCTTGAGTGCTATGTTTTCTATCCAGTTGCCTAGTCATTTTCACATTCTCTTTTCTCTCAAGTTCGTCTAATTATACCAAGTCCGTGAACCTCAAGTCCGTGAACCTCGTAGCTGGGTTAATCAAAAGCCCGTCTAAATCACGCATGCCATATGCTCCACTTTCATCATCATCAGAAATCGGTACTGGCTCCGGCTGATTCGGAAGACGACTTGTGAAGCCAAGCCACAACAGTACTCCAGCAATCCTTGCGGCTTTGATGGTTTTGATCGTTTCATTGTCCACTCCGGTTTCTTGACTGAACGTGCTCCAGAATATCTCATCCAGAACACGATAATCATCATACCTGGACCAGCCATTTTTCAAGTGGATCTTACTTATCAAACGATCATGAGCGTAGAGATTTATGCCGAATGGAGCAATCTCAGCTTCGGCCCAATCAATCACGCCGAGCAGATTGCAAGTCTTTTCGTCCACCAGCATGTTGAACGAACCAAAATCATTGTGTAATAACACCATAGGAAGTGAAAAGATGGCCGGCAACGAGTCAAGAGACTTCTTGATCAATGGATGGAATCTAGTTGGGAGAGAAACAAGTAACAAATTCAGATCTCGTTTGTACTGATGGCTTAGGCTCTTGCGGTACGTTTGATCAACATCCTGAGGAGCTTTCCAAGATAGAGCAAAGAATCTACATAATCAGCAATTTTGTATATATCAACTAAAATTAATCACATACTTTGCGTTGTCGGCCACAAGGTTTTGGCGCCAGCGAGAAAACTCGAGCGAGTTTTCAGGTACATCACCGTTATGGGCCAGGATGAAGTCTAGATGAGAGATGCCTGGCATTCGGTCCATCACATATATGTAAAGTGGTTCTTTACTCTCATGATCTTCCCCGATCTGGCCCTTGAAGGAGATCTGAGGTGTCAAGGTACCGTAAATGGCCTTGGCGAGGTTCATAATGTCCATATTCAGCGCTAGCGATTTGAGACGATACTGCACGACGAATGCGGCGTTAGGACCAGCATAGACGGTGTAGCTACACACGCCTTGCACGTCGACTGGAGTGACACCGCCACCAAGATGCTCACTCGCATAGTTGTCACAGGCTGAGCGAGTCGTCGTAGTCTTCTCGAAGAACGCGCCAATTTCTTGTTCAACCTCGTAATTCATATCGCTGGTAGCCGTGGCTTTGCGTTCGAAACGTTTGAAAATAGAGCAGATCCAGTAGTGGAAGAGCTGTTAGCGGAAGGAAACTAGCTTGAGAGCAACCTTCGGAAAAAGCGTGGTCCCGTAGCTCGGGATTATCATGGCGCGGCTCGCGGAAACTTCAAGGTTTTGAAGTATCGCTCAGATCGCGTGAAGGTGTCCGAGCGATTCACATTCCTCGATTAATTTATTTAGGATTTTCTATGATGCTCGCTCCACGATATAACATTTTCAGTGATGGGGTTCTGAGTCTGGGTATCACGGCAGAGAATTAATGGATCCTTGTCTCTTTGGACGTGCGGCTGTCACCGTAAACACCACGTCTCACATAAGGCCGGTGAAAGACCAATGCTGTGTGGATTGAAAGTCGATGATACTCAAATTCACTCCCGCAAGGACCAACCTAGCTTGGGCTTCTTGAGCCTAGAGCGGCGCGGGTTCATTAATCCAAAATTGATATTGCAAACGGCCCTGCTCATTTCTCGGTTGTGACCTATCTCTTGGCTATAATGGTAATGTAAGTGCATGGCGCGTTAATATTGGTTGCAGGGCCCTCTGACTATTCTTTGTTTTGCACCGTGCAACGTGGGCTAGTTTGCAAGCTTTTAGACACGTTTAACCTCATCTTGTTGGGTTCATTTGCGGCGTGTTTTTGCATCCCCTTCCCAGGTCAATCTTCTACGACCATGGTCAATTTCATCCGCCGATGGGTGCGTGATCGCCGTCACCAACGCGTGAAGCAACTGCCAGATCCACCCATGCCCACTCTTCAAGGCCAACAATCGCGCCGGCCGCTTACTGCAACGCCATGCTCGCCCTCGGCCGTGGCAGGCAGTGCGTTTTTTCAGTGTCTGCCTTTCGAGATTCGTCGGCACATCCTAATCGACGCCTTTGGGGAATTTCCAATGCGTTTTGATCTGCGCTTACTATATCCTCCTTTAAAGATGAAACATTTGGCAAAGAATGATGAACGGCCCGGACATGCGAATCTTGCTCCCGATTCAGAACGTGACATCACAAAGCCTCGTCAGTGGCAGTGGTGCAGCAGTGTGTGCCACGAGAATACACCCAAGGCACAGCCTAACGGCCCTAATTACTTTCTGTATGAGCTCAACAAATACGCCTGGGACGGGTATTTCTTACGTTGTGATGATTGGCCAGGGGAAGTACCTACCAAATGTCTAATTGGTGCTATGGGTTGGTTGTTGGCCTGTCGACAGGCATATATTGAGGGTGTTGAAGTGCTGTACGGAACAAACCGAATATTTATCGACGACGCACATGTATTTTCTCGGCTCCCAGACCTTCTGTTGCCTTCACGCCGTGCTATGATTAGATCTATTCAGCTCGACTGGGACGTCCTTCCTTGCATACCTAGCCCCCGCCCCATATACAAAGGATCACCCCCGATTGGCGCTAACAGGGAACGTTTCATCTCCTTGCTGACGGCCCTTCCAGCAATACTACCCAATCTTCAGTTTCTGTACCTTTCTTTAAATGGAACGGATGGAAAGCAATACGGTCCTGATGCCAAAACGATAGTATTTTCGGAGTACGATGAGTACATTCTGAACGCGACCGAGGAAGTACTAGGGATGGTTGATGAGATGCTCGTCAAGCTTTGCCGCCTCCGTCATTGCCAAATCTATATACCATCTAGCTATTTGCGCGCGCGCAAGTTCAAGGAGAAAGGAATAGGCTTCGAACCCATCCATAGAATCAAGCACGAGCCATTGTGGCGGGATATCGTAAGTCAAGTCATGTCGGGCCAAGGCGGGGACGATGAATGTATGCTCAAGGGCTACTGGATATTGCCGGGGCACCATGATTGGTACCACCCAGATGACTACTTTCCAGAGGTAGTGCCTTGCTTCTTTTAGGGGTCTTATATTATTCTCGTGTATTTGGAAGTTGGATAACTTGGAATCTAATCCTATAAACTCAAAAAGGTTCGGTTGCTAGACTTGGCCATCTGTCGCAACACAGACATAGAAATCGGGCACAAGGTTATCGCATGCATCCGTGCCAACGGCTGGATTCCATGCGAGGAATTGGGTCTGTGTGATGCTGTTGAACGTCGTGATTGACGAACATGTGTCATCGCTAATTGGAGAATGCCACCAGTCAGTAAATGAAGCAAATTGTTGAGCAAACAGTTCTGCGTGGAACCTACACTCCAACGAGCCACAGCTTACTGCAATTAGCGGTCATGTTGCTCTGTGTCGGCGTCCCAGGCCATTCCTTCGTTGAGTCGGGTTCGGTGCGAGTACTGGGCGTCCCGGGAATGCCGACGCAATACCATTTTCCATTATGAAGGCCGGAGCAGTCTGATCGGACGCTCGGGTTCCAGGCAAGAAATTCCGCCAATGAGAACGTACCAAACAAGGCGACGATGTCCTTACAGGACCCGCCGATGTGCTGGTACCAACTCGTGCAATCTGCGGTCGATTCAAATGGCAAGCTGGTGGGTGCTGCCGTGACAGCGGGCGGCATAGCTGTGATACCGTCGGGGCCAACTACACAGTAGAAGTATCCCACCAACAGACCGTCACAGTTGTTTTTCAAGGCCGGATTAAATGTGAAAAAATCCTCCTTTGTCAAATAATTGCCGTCGACAATATCTCTGCATGTATCTCCCTAGAAAACGACACCAGTGGGATTTGTTAGCTTGGAAGACTGAATGGACGTTCATATTTTAATCGGAGCGAAAGAAGATGATTCTATACCGATTCCGCTTGATAAAACGCTTTGCAACCTTCAACGATTCCAGTTTGCGTGGGCGACGCCGTGAAACTGTCATTAATGGGAGGGAAGGTCGTTGGCGTATATTCCCCCGTTAACGTTGGCACGTCTGCCGGGACATCTGTAGTCGTCCAACCGAATGAAAATGGAACGCTCTTTGCGCGCACCATGATGCATACCCACCATCCGATGTAGAGCCCAGAGCAATCAGCTCCCAGCGTTGGATTCCACTCCAGGCTTTTTCCGACGTCAACCGGCTGCGAAAAGCTTGGTTATGGACTATTTGTTTATCACTTACAGTTGTTGCTTCGTTATCCAAGAGCTTCTTCCTGCGATGTTATCGCATGTATCCGCTTGACCCACAAGATGCCAATCCGTGCAGTCCGTCGGTTGGCCTGGCTGCGTCTTTCGTGGCGGAAACGCCGTCTCAATAGACGTCGTAATATTCCGGTCGGTTATAGGGTAGCGGATTGAGTATGGCTTGGAGCTCGACGCCGTGGTTTCGGGGTCTTGGGATCTCACACACAGCAGGAAGGTGAAAAAAAGAGCGACTGAAAGCGCCGGGGCGCGGAGGGCGGGACCCAGTGCCATTATGGGCACTTATACGACGCAATTGAAAGTTGAACCTGGAGGCCAACGAAGAGTGGATTGGGCTTTTAAGCGGCGCAAAGTGACAAAATTTGCTGCTTGGGACCATTATGTGGACCCCGATCCTTACGATGGGCGTCCCTTAAATTGTTGGTTTTTGTTTGGTTTCCAAGATACTAAATTTCGGCTCGCAACGCGCAAACGGAATTGGAGACGTTTGTGTCAAAGTAGCATGCAGCTCGGTAGCGGCCGCCTGCATGGAGCTCTCGGCGGTACGCGCTGTTATTATTGACATGCGTCAAACATGGCTGGGCAAATTTCATGTTTCAATTCAACATTTTACAACAATACTACAGAGGATGCAGCTCGCCATTCTGTATGCTTCGCGAAGTTTGCGAAAGGACTGACTGCAGTCCCAATTTAGCCCTTGGCCATAAAATTACAGCCGATGGGCTTGTGAGCCCACTTGTTGTTGCTCTTTTTACTTGATCTCAACTTGGGTCCATAGGACTCTTTTGGCTTCATTCGAGTTTCTGGATAGTCATGATGTCCCTATCGAGTAGCTCGTTCAGGCGAATCGTTACTCTATGCCTTCCACTGCTTCCCGCTCTTTTCTCCAGGTCGGTGTTCGCTCTCCGACAGTTTCAGCTTGGATATCAGTCGGAGCAGCTGAGAACATTTGCCATTTCGAATGGACTCCTGGCAGCTGGGGACGACGATTACACATGTTCCACCTCCAGACCATGCCGCCTAGGATGCTGCGGTTCCGTGTGAGTGAAAAACCCCCAGCCCTTTAATAAAGCATTAATAAAAGTAATGGTTCTCGAGTTAATATATATCTTACCAAAACAGAGATGAGACCACAGGCGAAGGGGTCTGCGGCCTTGGGCCTAACTTTTGCGGTGATGGCTGTATTTCAAATTGCAGCGAAAGGTCTGAGTGCGACCCTGGTTGGGGAATTGAGTGGTCGCTCGAGTCAACTTGTCCCCTTAATGTATGCTGCAGTGAGTTCGGCTACTGTGGGACGACCCCTGAATTCTGCGGCGGCAAAACCGTGCCGTTGCCGCAATGCGGATCTGGCAAGAGTGCGGATCAGAAGTTGATCGGGTACTACGAGGGGTGAATTGGCAGAGGCCGTGTGGCAGTATGTCGTCATTTTCGATCTCCTCTATTCTGGTGGCGCTTGATTTTTGACCGAGTCCACAGCCATGGAGCCCGAGGACATTCCTCTAGGCCGATACACGCACATCAACTTTGCCTTTGCCCTCGTTAACCCTGACACGTTTCGCATTGACCCCATGGACGAAGAGACGGCGTCACGGTACAAGAGGGTCACGGCGTTGAAGGAGCGCCAGATTGGGCTTGAAGTGTGGATCGCCATTGGCGGATGGGCAATGAATGACCCCGGTCCTTATAGAACGGCCTTTTCTGATATGGCCAGGTCAGAGGCAAATCAAAACGCCTTCTTCGAGTCTCTTATTTCTTTCATGCAGAGAAACAATTTTGACGGCGTCGACATCGATTGGGAGTATCCTGTTGCGGACGACCGTGGTGGCATCCCGGAGGATTTTGATAATCTTGTGACTATGCTGGCACGTTTGAGGCAGCGACTTAATGAGACCGGAAAAAAGTACGGTCTGACCATCACACTAGTGAGTTCAACACGCAACCTTGTGACATAGGTGTGTCTCTGTGCTGATATTTCAGCCCGCCTCATACTGGTATCTTCGCGGCTTTAACATCATTGATATCGAACCCCATATAGACTGGTTCAATATTATGACTTATGATATTCGTAAGGCTTTCCTTCCACACTAGCTGCAATTTTCTCTTTCTTTAATAGGCGATACTCTTACGCCGCTAACAACGATGTTTAACAGATGGGGTCTGGGACAGGAATGTTTCATCCATTGGACCCAACGCCTTCGCACATACAAATTTAACCGAAATACAAAATGGTTTGGAACTCCTGTGGCGCAATAACATTAACCCTGGCCGAGTTGTCATGGGCTTGGGATTCTACGGGCGCAGTTTCACTATGAAGGACCCTAACTGCATGAACCCTGGATGCGAGTTCAGCCAAAGGTGGCGAATGCACGGGTACGCCTGGCGTCCTTTCTGCGCATGAGATAGCAAAGATTATTGCAAATGGTGCAACCGTCAAAACAGATGAGACTGCTGCAATTAATATTGTTACGTGGGACGAGAACCAGTGGGTGAGCTGGGATGATGCGCACACCTTGAAAATGAAGTTGGACTATGCAAATGCACATTGCTTGGGCGGGTGAGTCTTGATTTGCTTTTTTGTTTCCACGATAAGCACCCCATTATAACTCGAGCGACATTGTAACTGATTAATGGCATTGATAGCACAATGGTATGGGCGATTGACCTCGACGACGGTACTCTGTTGGATGCCCTGGGATCGGGCATGTCCACCCCCGAAGAACTAGTTGTTATGGAGCGGCCGAATATGATATATGATTTCGGGACACCGTGGATTTGATGGCTACTGATGCGTATCTACCTGTGTCAGTATATAACTATAGTTATTTTCCCTTTTCCGTTTTCTTTACTTGCATGTAGTATACGTTGGAAGAATAAACCAGTAAGCTAAAAGAGCAGCTGCTCAATCAGCTAGTTCTCTATCTATCTTTAGTATGTATACCTCGTCAGAAAGTAGTCTGTACGTACTAAAAAGCTAGAAGAATATATAGAGAGCTGGCTACATTGAGTGGAATAGTAACGACGTTGAATGACCCCCCCCCCCCCCCCCCCAACCGGTATACTTCACTGGAACAAAGTTGGCAAGGTCTTTTTCGTCGCCGTCCTTCTGGCTATCCATATGAGCACTTCTTTACCCGATCTCTGGGGCATCCGCTGGATAATTTTGGCGATCCTGTCATTTATTGTTAAATCATTAATTGAGTCCAACGCAATGCCTTATATTAAACGACACCGGCTAATGGCAGTGACACTATTTGAAGGAGATTTTATCTTAACGGAGCGGATTGATTGAATCTACAAAATGGGCCAACCCAAGCAGTAATTCCTCAACCAAGCATCATATACACAGAAGGTCTTCTTTAAAGCCCCAAATCCTCTATCGAGAACATCCGCCATTGTTTAATTTGAAGACACTTTTAAATTTCCCATTCATCTTCTGAAGGAGGCTCGGCGGTTTGGGCCTGTCTCTCCCGTACATTGTGTACAAGCCATCAACATCCAACGAGCTCGGCTTGTAAACGGGTTTGATATGTGACTTACCAGGTTTAAGCATGACTGTAGCTTTGCCGGAACCGGTACTCACGCCGCCGCAGTTGCTGGGGTCTATGGGTCGAGGGTTAATGTAGCACTTTTAAAAAAAAGATCCCGATCAAAACATACAGATCATGATGGATTTCCAGTCCGGTACCTTTCTTTCGACGGGATCCTTGCCGAGTTCAATAGGGAGCCAGTTCATAGCGCCCGTGAACTTTACTAGAGTTGCCGTACCCTGGTCCTTGCACATCTTTTCTATGACATTTGCTTTGTCGATAATCTTTGGATCATTATTCACCCTACGTACGGCGTCTTGGTAGTCGCTGAGCTGGTTGCAGTACCAATTCGTGCTCAAGCTATCGTCGCCGCTCCACCATCTAGGGTTTTGGTGCTCATGGTGCATTCCCCAGGCGTGCTGCATACAGTTAGCTGCCTGATGCATCTTAGTCTACAATATCTGGCAAAACACAATGTACTTACCCCCATTTCGTGCGCGAAGTTAGCCACGATGTTCCCCATACCCATATTAACCGAGTCAGATAGCAACATTTTCGAGCCTTTGTCTTCGAAAGAAGCATCACGCAGCGCAGCCTTCTGTCTTCCAAGACTCGTAGCCATCTCCTCAACCCCCTCTCCGGCATATATTGCCAGAAGAAAATTTGTACGCTCATCAGGATTTTGGCAAAGCGCATCGTCAGTATCTAGTAGTTCAAATTTGAACCATCCGTCGTTATCATCGAGCCCTGCGGTGCGCCAGCGCTCGCGTGCCCCTTGGAGATGACCGCGGAGAATTTGCTCAGTTGTCTTCGTCACGCCTTCGTGTGTGTGTTTTTTGTTTTGAAAGCAAGCCTTGATATTGCCGTTGGACCAGGGCTCGTAGAAACGTTCGTCAATGTTGATGTACCAGCGTTTCGAAAAACTGTGGTTTAAGGGACCTGCGAAAACGCCACCGTTGTTGCCATAGTCTCGATTTATCCTGGACTCCCATGCGCGGTTGCCCGCGAGCACTCCGGAGCTCGCAAGCACCCAGACAAAAACTACCAGCACCAGCGAAGTGCGCAGAGCAGCCATCTTTCGCTGTTCTCACAAATAATAATCTTCCCTCGATATAAATAGCAGCCACATAAAAAAATAAAAATAAAAATAAAAAAAGAGGAGAGAAGAGATGAGTTGCAAGCCGAATAACCAGGGGACCCAAAGCTGCCATACTCTTCCCGTTTGTAGGACGCCATCGTTGCTTTTTTTTTTTTTTTTTTTTTTTTCCCGAAAGCCACGAAAGCGTTTGATCTGAGATGATTAGGCCAGAATTGAGCGTGTAGCGAAAATACCGGCACTACACAGGAGAAAGAACAAACCTCGTTCCGAGGACGCGTGGACAGGTAAGGAGGGCCATTAAGCAAACAGAGCCCAAAAATAGGCAAACGGCACGAAGTAAGGGTAAATGTTGTCTATTGAAGGCCACTTCACAGAGGATTGAGCGGAAAGTTGCGTTCCAAGCCCAGGGTATGTGCGTGTGGATGCGCAAACTGTTGGCGGCCAGGATGGGATTCGGAGGGGGCGGGACGGAGATAGGAGCAGACGGACCTCGATTAGGCGCACATTAGTAGTGCATCAATGGGCGTAAATGGGTGTGGCTCTGTAATAACGGAAAAAAGATCCGAGGCTTAACGGGCGCATGCATGAAATGTTAGCTATGTTATAACCCGGAGATCCCCTGGACATGCGTAATAAATTTTCAGATCGTCTCAGTAACAACAAATGTCAGCATGGTGGAAATGAAAGAATGCCGGGAACTAGCATCCCCCTTTCTGCTCCGTCTTTACCGGCTGAGTACAGTTCAGATTTACTTTTTAGTCTTGTGCGGCCTTCGTCGGGCGATATCCTCCCTGTATCCAACAGCCCTAGAATTACCTTACCTTTTTGCCCTGTTCGTGAATCAGCGGCAACGACAGCGAGGACAACAAAACAACAATGTTGTCAGCCATATCAGCAAGAAGGGCTCTCATTTTTTTCAGCATACTTGCAAACTTGACCCTCTCTCATGTTATCCGACATTCACATAATGCTAGCGTTGCCCCTAACAAGCTCCAAAAGCGCAAGGATGGCGAAAAGGACCCAACAATTTTCACGTGGGTAAAAAGCTTCGCTGCCATTGGGGATAGCTACACTGCCGGAATTGGTTCTGGGGCGCCGCTGGGTCAGCTTTGGTACAATACAGACGACTGGTCCTGTTCGCGCTATGATCAGTCATACCCAATGATCATAAGCCATTACTTGAGCACCAATATCAAGAATCTTCAGTTCCTTGCTTGTAGCGGCGACAGGAGCACGCAAATTTACGAGCAGGCGAACCAGTTAGAAGGTAATATCGACCTTCTTACGCTGACTGCCGGAGGGAATGACTTGTGTCTTGCAGGCATCATCAAGGACTGCATCCTCCTATCGTTTCACGGAGAAGCAACATGCGACGCCGTCCTTAGAAAAGCAGAAGGCAATCTAGAGCTCATCATGCGCAACAACATTAAGCAAATTCTTCTCGCACTGAAAGACAAAATGGCGAAAGACGGCGTCGTTATTTTCAACAGCTACGCCAGGTTCTTCAACATAGAGAACGAGGATTGCTCGACGAAGCAGGACTGGAGCTTCCTTGCGTGGGTCGCTGCCATCTGGTTCGACCTACAAGCACCATTGCCGTTGACAATTGACCGCCGGGAACGCTTCAATAAGTTAACGATAGGACTCAACGATCTCATCCGCGACGTGATAGAGGATGTTCAAGACGAGGTTGACTATACTATTGGATTCTCGGACTGGGACTTGTGGGGAATCAAGGGCGTTGCTGGTCAGATGTGCGACCCAAAGTCATCTGGCGCCTACCCAGACCCGGACCAGCCTGACTTGCTGTTCTTCAAGCCAGATACTCGTAAAACAATATGGAAGACATGGCCCATGGCAAAGCGTGAACTCGAAATCGCCGAAGGTCCTGAGGCAGACCAGGCTTTGGGTCTGGATGATGCCCAACTGGCCGCTCTTCGTGCCAGTCTTCTGCCCCGCCAGTCCCCAGACCTGGATGAAAACGGTGTGGACCGCGCGGTTTATAAATCGTCGCTCTGGAACTCGCCTAGCCCCAGGGCCATGGCATTAAAGAAACTGGATCCGCGCGCCCCCAGCCCGCCATCGTGCCCAGGAGATGACAGCCAGCTACCAGGGCTTGGAGACTTTACACCGGACTTCTTCGGTCGAATTTTTCATCCCAATGAACTGGGACACAATGCCATTGCCTCCTTTGCCATCGAGACGGCAATGACTTTGCGGGCCAGGATTCTGGAGGTTGAACCAGAAGTCTGTGAAGTTACAGAGGAGTTCAAGTGCTGGTATAAGGAGGGCCGAAAGGGGTACGTAACCGCTGACAGGCTCGATAAGAACTACAAAAAGTTCTGTGACGATGTGAAAGCCCCTGGGGACGGCGCGGTGGGCTGGAAGTTTGCCAAAACATACCATAAGGGCACGCCCGACGAACACGAACTGGTCTTTGAGATGGGTGATTTGGGGGTGGAATTCAGTAAGAATGAATGCCTTGAGTCATTCAAGCGCGTTATCCACGGTTGCGATGGGGATATCCCTGAGAACAAAATGAACTGGAAGTTTGGCGGAACATGGAAGCGTGATCAATATAGGTATACAGTCAATGTTAAGCGGACCAACCGCCCTTGGCCGCTGAAGAAACCACACGGCTTTTGTGAGGGAAAGTATTTTCATTCTCACAGCGCTTATGTGCTTGCTGGTAAGCCTCGTTCCCTATCTCTCTATTCATCTTTATCGCTTGTTCCACCTTTTCTCTCAGATCAGCTCACAAACCATCCACAGGCGCTGGCTGGGCGAGCTGGGATAAAGGACAAGAAACCCTCCTGCCAGCCATAATAGGATGTGTAGGCCTCGGAGTTACAGCGTGGACGTTCAATTATCTTGACAAACCAGACCAAGAGGGTTACGAATGGTATCTGGGGTTTAACACGCCAGTATTTGTCAACAACAAATGTTTCAAAAACAACAAGGTGGCATTTGCGGCCGGCGGGTTCACTGACGGCTGCCGAGGAGGCGGTTGGGCATAGATAGAGACCTGCTGCACAGATAGATGTGAACATCCTTTTCCACCAATTTTATCTGGATTGAGAACAAGCACATTTGATTCGTCAATTGATCGTATACGTATAAAACAATCAATAAAAGGATGCTGCTTAGAGCTGTTATTCACTTAGCAGGGCCTCAAAGACAAAGGAGGACCTACCATACACTCCGTAGCTCTCTCGATCTTAGCACCTCCAAGCCACTTTCTCGGTATCTAAGTCTGAATCGCTCTCTCCACAATTTCTACCCCCTATGGTATTTATTAAAGAAACCATAGGACAAGATCTCATTATCGCACAGCATCACGGTGTTTCCTTCAAAGTTATTATCATGACAGAGTAACCGGCCCCATGTGCCCTCACTGCAGCACTTTTACAAGGGTCATACATACTATATAGGGCCGGTTATGCCTCTAATAACCCTAGAGTCCCCATTTTGACATAAACAGCGCCCGCTCGAGGCTCGATTGCCTTCGCGGGTACCCAGAAGTCTCGAAACAACCCCAAAACTGTAACGTGCGAAGTTAATTTCACGTCTCTCCATTGGGCTCTTTCTCCCTGTGGCCTTTTACCCAGCTCGTGTGGCGTTACAGGCAGCTATCAAAATAGCCTAGGTTCTCCATGTGAATATGCCTATCTCCCCACTTGTTGGTTATGTGATTTCCGGCCGAGTTGTCCAATGTGCCTATTTGAAAGATCGGCAGGCCAGCTTAGGCAAAAGGGAGATGGCACGTATGGATCATAAAGGCCCCCACGAAGATGGGATGAGATTGTGGTTTTGCCTGACGAGACGGCCGTATTGGCTGATGTTGAGGGTCTAGGTGCCATCACTCATCTATGGTTTGTGCAGACGTGCCACAAGATTCTCGGGTCTGGTTACTCAATCAGGGGTTGCAGTGCTGGATATTCATACGCTGCTCGGTGTCAACTATGAAGTCAGCGACCCAGGTTACTATCATAAAGTGTTGACCAAGATGTACTGGGATGCTTCAGCCAACCCGAATGCCCTCGTCCCCATTGGTGATCGTTTCTGCCTGGGCCACTCCATGGCGGCCAATTTCCTGTCGCCCCATCTCACGGGCTCAGTCAATCCTACTGAAAAAAAAGAAATTCAATGGCGTAGTGGCTTTTAACTGTTACCTCACCATACGTTCAACAAGCAGGCACTCGTCAAAATTGAGAACGAAAATAATGAGGCGTACTGTCAGTATTTTCACATCGACCATGAGTTATACTCAGAATCGTAATCCGCCGACACATTGCACTTCCATGCACACTGGCGACGTGAGAACATAATTCGGCTGCGCACCTGGTCGGATCAGTACAGACAGCCTAAGACACAGTTCCCAACCCCGATTGTCATGACAACTATGTGGCCATAGAGACCGACGGGGCGCTATACAGATTCGAGGCCTCTTTATACAGGTCTAACAACATTAAAAATAAGAACATGCAACACGATACTCAATTAAACAAACATAACGTAAACAATAGAGATAGGTACGATCTCAGGCAGATTTTTTTGCTAGGACCTCGACCATGAAGATAAAAGGCGTAAGAAAAGCGAGAAAGAGATCAACTTTGGCGTTGCGAGTCAGCAGGACACGTGATCTCAAGATCATGCCACAGCTTTCTGTGAACTATTTTGCTGCATAGTTACTTGGTCAATAATCTTTAAGTTGAAAGCTGCTATAAATCTTGGTCTTTTTGTTAAGTGGCTTTAACAGTTTTCTTTTGTGGGGTTGACACCCAATTCCTGAAAATTGAAGTCCAACTAGTCGTCCCTTAAAGGAATATGGCTTTTATACACATCTAATTGATTGCTATCACCGCTATGGAGAGAGGAGATAACACAGCTCAACCCGAGCAGCGGGGAAAACATCCGCCAGCTACACCTGTGTACGTCCTCCGTGGGCACGCAGCACCTATACATGCCTTAAAGTTCTGCGGAGCCAACTCGAGGCTTATTTCTGGGGATGCAGAGGGGTGGGTGGTCCTGTGGGATACAGCTACAAAGCGCCAAGTCGTCGCTTGGAGAGCCCATGATGGTGCCATACTTGCACTTGGGGGAGAGGATTATGAAGTAGGAAGTGAAGGCGATAGGCAAAAGCTCGAAAGACGAATATTTACGTATGTGTGTTTTCATTATATAGATGTGCTTGTCTTTCTATCTAGTAATACCTGGGGGTCGTTTACTAAATCTTGTTTTTACATGGATAGCCATGGCAGGGACCACAAACTGTGCGTCTGGCGGTTGAATCAGTCGGATGAAGCACCTCTCAGCAAGGGGCTTCCTGTTGACGAAGCGACAAGTTCCCAACAACGGAATGAACCTTGGCTTCTTCATGCACTCAATGTGAATGCGCTAAACTTTTGTGGATTTTCCATGTGTGATTTGTCTGTGGGCATGCAGACCAAGCCACAGAGTCAGGTTGGACGCTCTTCAGATAGTCCTGATGAGTCGATGGGATGGGGCACGGGCTCTATTGGGAGTATGAGAGCGCAACCAGAGATAATGTTGGCTGTTCCCAATGCTTTAAACACAGGAGGCATTGATGTATTTCATCTCCCTTCTGAAACTCGTGTATCCACGATCTCTCCAGTCCCATCAGTGAACACAGGGATGGTCATGGCACTGGAACTCTTCCGCACCGCAGATGGCAGTTTGTGCATAGCATCTGGCTACGAAGAAGGTTCCGTCATGGTCCACATATATCGTGGGTCAGTGATGACCCAAGACGTTGATACACGAAGAGTATCTCTATCAGGGACATGGGAGAAAGTCTATAACAACCGGGCACATTTGCAACCCGTCCTTTCTCTCTCAGTTTCACGAAGCAAAGAACATTTCTTCACGTCTTCGGCGGACGCGATCATTGCTAAGCATCCGATTGTAGTACCCAGCCTTACATCAAAGCAGGATCTGGTGCCCCTTAAGACCTCAAACACAAAACACGCGGGCCAACAGGGCTTACGTATTAGGTCTGACGGGAAAATCTTCGCTACGGCCGGATGGGATAATAGGGTGCGGGTCTATTCGTGCAAGACAATGAAAGAGCTAGCGGTCCTAAAGTGGCATAAGGAAGGCTGCTATGCGGTTGCATTGGCTGACATTGATATGACCACTCAGGAAGATACAAGGACTACGAAGGTGGCCGAACCTACCCAAACTCAAGAACCATCGAAAGAGGGAGTTCAACATCCAGGGAGCACCTCGCTGATACAGAAAGAAGGCAGCGGATCGCTTGCTGAGATTAAAGATCGACGAAGCCGTAAGGCAAAATCTACGCACTGGCTCGCAGCCGGATCAAAGGATGGCAAGATATCGTTGTGGGATATATATTGAACAAAACGAAATGGCGGTAGAATGAACACCGCAAACTGCCTAGACACCTTGAAACAATGATGTCACACAGGATCACGCGATATTAAACTCATTCGCGCCCGCCATATGCTCCTTCATCTTCGCTCTCATCCTACGAGCCGCATCCGCAGCGTCAACACCATGCCCTGCATCATCTTCACCACCAGCTTTTCGTTTCCCACCTGCCGCAGTCTTCCTATCGGCCTTGTACCCTTTCTTCGTCTCCTCCTTCCCTGGCCTAAGACCCGGAACATTAATTTTCGCCGGACGATCTCGCAACGCAAAGCTCTTCGCCAAATGGCCTAAATGCAAATCCTTGATATTGAACATATGCCGTTCGGCAGCCACATGCGTCGCATACGCGCGGATATGAGATTGGTACGCCCGACGAGCCATCTCTAATGTGACCGGGTTCTCGAGTGCCCAACGCTCGACGTCCAGCTGCCAGTCTGTCGCTTTATCCTCCCAGCCTTTACTAGCCGCTTCGCTGTTGCCTCCGAATCCGCGCTTGAGGACTTCGTTCGCATCTGTTCGAGTCACCGCTTTGCCACCGCCGTCCCTGTAGCCGGCTTTCAAAATCTCAATATAACCTTCTTCGTTGCCTGGGAGAAGGAAGATGACGGCTCGACCGTCACGGCCTAAACGGGCCGTTCGCCCGATGCGGTGTAAATGGTCATCCGAGCTGAAAGCTGGATCGTATTCGACTACGAAATCCACATTTGGTAAGTCCAACCCACGAGCGGCGACGTCTGTACAGATGAGCACGGAAGCGTCCTGTTGGCGGGCAAATGCGGAGAGTGTGGATGTTCGGACATGTTGGGCGAGAGAACCGTGGAGTTTATGTATCATAACATTATTAGAGGGATTTGAAAAAGCAGAAGCCCTCGCTATCGTGCCGTGGGAGTTGATATCGGGTTGCTCTGCTTTGTCTTTTTGCTCGTTGTTGCCACCTGAAGTCTGGCGAGTGAAGGTCTCGAAGTGGAAGTCGACAGAATCTGCACAGGAGACGAATACTATCGCTTTCATCACGGATCCTTTTCGGGCAAATGTGCGCTTCAGTAGAGCCGTCAATGTAACCAATCGAAGCTTCGCAGCAGCGACAATGTAAGATTGTTTTAGTTGTGCCGGTGCAGAGAATTGCGAGTCCTTAGCAACCTCAGCTTTGTCTGTTTCGTCGTCGTTATCTGGGTCGGCCTTGATATGAACAGCGTCTCTCAAACTAATCTCGCCCAGCCTCTGCACATTCATCTTCAACGTAGCCGAGCAGAGTATTGTCATCCTCTTCGCCGGCAGCCCATTGATCTTCGCAGGTTTCAATCTCTCATCCAACTTCTTCACAATCCCAATAATCTCCTCTTCAAAACCTAGATCCATCAACCTATCCCCTTCATCAAGGACCAGCCACCGCACATTACTCACGTCCAGAACCTGCGTGTTATTCAAATGATCCGCTAAACGACCCGGCGTAGCAACCAGTATATTCAAACCCTTCCTTAATCTTGCTTTCTCGGACTTCTTCTTCTCACCACCAATAACAGTACCAGCGACGATCCAATGTGCACAGCGCAATAAACCCTCCAACACAACAGAGATCTGCTTGCACAGCTCTCTCGTAGGCGCCAATACGATACCAAAAAGACCGGAATCTCTATGTATAGCGTTCCCATTGGCATTACTTTGCGAATTCGCATCTTGATGCGACAAGTCCATCAACCTCTGAACAAGAGGGAGTAAATAGGCCAACGTTTTTCCTGACCCAGTCTCCGCTTGTATGAAAGCATCACATTCCTCCTTCAATAACTGCGACATGGAACTTTTCTGGATAGCCGTCGGATTCTTGAGTTCGAGCTTCGTTAACAGGTGTGCTGCAAGTGTTGCCGATAAGCCGAGAGATGTGAAAGTATCGATACCGTCGATGAGTGGTGCGTTGGATGGTTTCGAGGGCTCAGCATCTTTCTGGGCTTCGTCTTCTTCGGTAGTAGTTCGCGCAGTAGGGTTAAATGAGAAAAGCGACGATATTATCTCTCGTGGTTGACCCTGCGTCTTCTTGTTTTGCTCCGATGTCCCCGCCTCGCCCGCATTTTTTTGCACGGCACTCGTAGCGGGCTTGAAGTCGCCGTCAACCTTCTGTCTCTTCGCAGGCCTAGCACCAGATACATGCACCCTGTTTGGGTTCCTCGGAGGTGCCTTTGTACCTTCTCCCACTCCTGGAGTACCTTTATTCTTCTCTCGATACCGGGCAACTTTCTTTGCTGATAAACGGTCCTTCCAGGATCCTCCTTTGAACTTCGGCTGCGCGCTAATAACCCCGTCCCCTAGATTGAAATTCAAAAGCATGCCATCGTCCGCCATGATGTCTAGCTGCGAACGTGGTTGCGTGCGTCGTCAAGCCCGTTTACCGCAGGTTGGGTTGACAGAAAATGTTCGCCGAGAAGTTTTTGGTTGGGCGGTCTACGCTGGCATATGATTGGGCGAGAAAATTGGCCCACGCTAGGCTAGCCCTAGACCAGAGCCCTACTGCCTGTTACGGTAAATACTCTGGATGCTCGATACTTGACATTGAAGGTGTGTTCCTTTCTAAAACATGATAACTAGTATACTGTAGTCTTGTTGTAATCCTAAGTCCAAGAGTAGTAGATCGTAGGTACCTCCCGGAGATAAAAGCAAGGCTCTGCACTAGTTAATCAAGGGGTCCAAGTCAAACGTCCGGTTGGTCTCCAAGCTAATGGACTGGTTCAAGGATAAGATTGTCAATCAGCCTCACAGGGATGACACCGCCGCCCTCGCCGCAATCTTCATTTGGCTGTGGCGCCTCAATTGGCAGCATCTTGACGGCACCGCTAAGAATGGCCCCCTTTGTCGCATCTACAGTGTCCACCTCTTCAAGAGACTCGGGGTCAGCCAGAGAGATGTAGTCGACCTCAAATCTAGCACGCTCAGATGGCCTCAGAGCTTCCTGTTCGCGAGAGATCGACTGCGCCAACTCGTGTGCAGCTCCCAAAATTTCATCCCTTGAGCGTTTGCCAGAACCATATGCATCTTCTGCTGCCTTTAATGCTTTCGACAGCACGAGGCCAACGTTACGCCTTCGTGCACCAAGATAGACGTTCCGAGAACTCATTGCCAATCCGTCCTTCTCGCGCACGGTAGGGCCGATCCTCACCTCTGTACCACAATGGAGGTCCTTTACCATGCGCTTGATAACAACGGTTTGCTGGACATCCTTCTGGCCAAAATAGACACGCTCTGGAGTCACGATATTGAACAACTTCATGCACACTGTAGCGACACCACGAAAGAAGACTGGGCGAGAAGCGCCTTCAAGGAGATGTGAAAGCGGTGTAATGGTCACGAAAGATCCATTGCCGTCCGGTTCCGATGATGGTGGAAGCGATGGATACATGACATTGCTCGTTGGGGCAAAAATCGCAGTTATGCGGCCTTGCTGGGAACGGGATTGGGTCGCAGCAAACTCTTCATCGAGGGCCTCAAGTTTCTGAACATCTGAATCCCAAGTCCGTGGATAGCTGGATAAATCCTCGTTTACACCGAATTGGGTCGGATTGACGTAGATGCTAACGAAAACATCTGTGTTCTCGGCAGCTGCCTGGCGAATCAACGCTAAATGGCCTTCGTGAAGAGCTCCCATAGTCGGAACAAGGCCAATTGTTCTGTTGGACAGGAGGAGCTCTTTTCTGTATTTGCGGAGAGGCGAAACATCGCGAAATACCTTGAACGAGGTTGGCATCATGGGCTTCTGTGTGCCGTTGGAGAACCTAGTCGACAAAGCTACAGGTCATGGTCAGCGTACCTGAAAGAAAGCCGCCTGCGCACGTAGTACACACTTGAGAAGCCCCTGAACCAGCGGGGCAAGCCAATTGAAAGCCAATTCATAGTCAACTTGTCTCAGCTTGTTTAATGAGCGCTGAGATGTATCTGGTGCAGGCAGAGCTGTGCTATACCAAAGCTTCGAACGAGGGGAGAAAGGAGCGGCATGCAAGCGAGAGCGGAGGGAGAAAGGGGAGAAGCAGGTCAACGCTACATCGCGAGGCATTTACGAGGGGCCATGGGGTAGATATCCGTGCGACCTGCGCGACAACAAGAGGTTGCGCAGAGAGGTGCGGTGGTACGCCTGGAGAGCCCGTTGTGTCGCGATCCGAATAAACTCACTGCGGCTCCACGCTCTATTGATTTGCTCGGTGGGGCTGACCTAAGCTTGGGCCACGTGACAAGCCGAGGTCCATGGCGCACGTTGGGGAAAGATGGAGACTCGGACTCGGATACTAATAGGAGGAGGAGGGAGCTCTGTCAGTGCTGGGCTATGGTCGCTTTCTTTGCGCATTGCGGCCGTTGTGTAGACTATGGCCAACGCTTCCCCACCGACGCTTCTTTGACAGTTCTGCACCTGGATTGCTGTTGGGACCCTGCATGAACCAACTGGAGGTTAACAACCATGTCGACAAAGAGCGCTGCAGAAACGGCCAACCAGGCTCCAGACCTGGAAATCACAGGGGATCAGGTCACTATCCACCCTACTGGTTTTACTGGGGGCCCGGAAGCTGCTGGTGGCATTACGGAACGCAAGCTCGTCCGCAATATGGCCCGGTTCAGAGAGAACCCGTTCGAATTCTTGCGCGAGGTTAGTCTGTTCGTTTCGGGCACGGGATGGCGCGCCTACGACGATATTATTGGCCAACCTGTGTTCTACTCTGGGTTTACGGAGAAGATGAAGGCTGGCATCGCCAATCACCCTATGCTGAATGAGAAGATAAAGCAGCTTGCGGAGCAGCGATCAAGGATTGAAGAGGAGCAAGGCCTGTTGACCTTGGTTGAGGGGGATGGAGATCGCAGGATACGAAGGAGAAATGAAATCGAAACGAACCTTCGGGAGGTGGTCGACACGATGATGGATAACATGATATGCAAGATGGAGAGCAAAAAGTTCATCAGAGGCGCATACTATCTGACGACACAGCTTCTTACCAGAGCGTATCACCAAGGTCAGATTTTGCAACCTTTATGTTGGTTTGGTCTAACTCCGCCTTAGGGATCCATGTTTCCAGTGAAGAGGTTCTCCGCCTGCGGTCAGTTGCAGAGGTGGCTGCCAAGAAGAAACAGTCGATCATCTTCTTGCCTTGCCACCGGTCCCACGTGGATTATGTCTCGCTGCAGATCATTTGTTATCGTCTTGGGATCGGTTTGCCTATCGTTGTCGCTGGCGATAACTTAAATATTCCTCTATTAGGGTCCTTTCTGCAACATGCAGGTACGATTTCTTCCCAGTTTAACGACCTGTTGGTCACTAATCATGGCTAGGTGCTATGTGGATCCGCCGAAGTTTTGGGGATGACCCTCTGTATCATACTCTGGTACAATCTTATATTGATACTCTATTAAAAAACGGTTTTAACTTTGAATGTTTCGTGGAGGGTGGCCGATCAAGGACAGGGAAACTTCTTCCTCCCAAATTTGGAATTCTTAGCTTCGTTTTGGATAGCATTTTATCTGGTCGAGTGGAGGATGCAATTATCTGCCCGGTCAGCACGCAATATGACAAGGTCATTGAAACTGAGCATGTCCCCAATTCAGCATGACGGTGCCATTAATAAGTGCTAATTATCTCGCAGGTCGTATATAAGCGAACTACTTGGCCAACCGAAACCTAAGGAGAATTTGATGGACTTCCTCTCCTCGTCCTCAATATTATCACTTAAGCTTGGCCGTGTTGACGTCAGGTTCCACGAACCATGGAGCTTGAGAGAATTCGTCACTCAGCAATCAGCTAGGATACGGGGAATATCCGGGGATGGAAACATACAACTTAACTTGGACGCATCTGAGAGGGGGCGACTTCTCAGGACGTTCGGATATCGCGTTTTGTCTGATATCAATAACGTCTCAGTTGTAATGCCAACTGCTCTAGTCGGAACTGTCCTGCTTACTCTCAGGGGCCGGGGTGTCGGAAAGGCAGAGCTCGTGCGGCGTGTAGACTGGCTTTGCGAACGCGTTCTAGGGAAAGGTGGGAGAGTCGCACACTTTTACAGGGCACCTACGGCTCACGTAGTAGAACGCGCTCTCGAGGACTTAGGGCCGAAGCTCGTGGGTGAAGTTGGTGGACTAGCTGAGCAAACCTTTTACGCGGTGGATAGATTTCAGCTTTCTTTTTATCGGAACATGACTATTCATCTCTTTATCGCTGAGGCGCTTGTGTCAGTTGCGATGTATAGCCGTGTGAAACAGGGCGGTGGCCCTCTGAATCAGCAGACGACTTATGATGAGCTTATCACTCAAGTCTCCTTCCTCTCACAGGTAGGGGTTTCTCTTTCGTGACCATTCTAATATGGGTAGGCTAACAATTCAAAGTTATTCCGAAGCGAGTTCATCTTCCCGCCCGAAGGTCTAGCCCAGAACCTTGAGAAAACCCTCCGTGGCTTAGAGCACGACAATGTGATCAAGACCACGAGATCCCCAGATGGCGTACCGACAGTCATCGAACTAAGCGATCGGGAACGCCAGTGTGGTCGGGAAAACTTTGATTTCTACTGTTTTCTAATCTGGCCATTTATAGAAGCCGGATGGCTGGGGACTGTCTCATTGATAGGGTTGACACCACCTCTTAATAGCCCAAAGGATGTGTGGATTGATATGAAGAAGGCTCAGGACAGTGCGCAGTTGGTTAGTACCTCAATGTACTCATCGTTCAAAACTCAAAATTTGGGTAAGACTGACTTGACATTTAATAGCTGGGCAAAACGTTATACCATCAAGGCGACCTCTCATACTTCGAGGCTGTTAACAAAGAATCATTGAAAAACGCGTATCAACGCTTCCAGGAAGAAGGGATGATTATTGTCGCACGAAGCAAGAATGCTACAGCTATGAGGATATCGCCCAGTTGGATGCCCGAAAGGGACCCCGAGACGGGTAAATTGCTTCCTTGCGGAAGGCTATGGGACTTTTTAGATCTGATTGCGCAGTCGAGAAGGGAAGGGTGAGTTTTTGAATCCAATATCTTTATACCGTGCGTCAGTACAGTATCCATCCAGTAGCTAAAATACACATAACTCGCAGGAAAAATCGTCGTGACGGAGCGACAGTCTCGTCTCGAGTTCTTACAATGACCGATGCGGTTGGCCGCGAGGTGTTCAATAGCGCTGCTACTACGGATCCCACGGGGCGGGCGAGCAATGTAGATATGTCTACGCCGCATCCTAGGCGGACTAGCATGGGTACTAGGTCGCTATTATAGGATTTTTATGCAGCGAATGGAACGGGGGTTGGCTTGCGCTTCCAGAGCCACTTGCCTATAACTGTGCCAATGGGACGTCAGATTCAGTCCTGATATCGGTTCGTCAAAGAGCTATGGTTTGGAAGGAGAGCACCTTGCGGTCTGTAAATATATATATATATATATATGTATGTACGCATGTAAAGAAATCCATCACGATCAGTACTTCATAATTCTTATAGTTCCTCCTAATCCTTCAATATTGCAGCATAGACTAAAACAGCGAAAAGGACATGTTGCCGTTGCGGATGTCCAGCTGCTGGGGACACAGTGTAGGGCAAAATGGTATCGTGCGTGAATAATGCGGCCGAACGCAAGCATGCTTTCTCAAAGTTCCTCCGGCTTACATGCCTATAACCAGTGTAATAAAAAGGCCCCTTTTCAACAAACTTCATGGTATAACACGAGTTGCGTCATCTAGAGCATAGCTGAGGACGAAGCTATAGCTTATGCCAGCTTTTGAAAAATCAGCTAATCGGGTAAATGACCACGGTAAAAAAACACGAAATTATGAACAAAAGGATTGGAGCTCCGCTCACACACAACCCACCTCTCTAAAAATTCCAGTTGATATTGTATCGAATATGGTTGCAAACGGGACAAATCATTTTGGACCCTGTCTCGATATTCGTATACTCCATCATATTTTGACAGAACACTGGTGGTTCGCCGGCATTGACCTGCTCGACCATGGACTCGCACATTGCGATGGCTGTGAAATAGTGTTTCCGCTCGCTATTATTCTCGGTGTCTGGACGGCCATCATCGGACCCTGGCTCCATCCCGTTGCAATTTTCATACGGGGTCTGTATTATGGCGCACATTTTGTATAGTCGATGAGACGTTTGTTTGACCAAAGCTAATATGTCACTTGTTTTGCGAAGTAAGCTTAACTTAGGGGAATGTCGAAACCGTACAGCGGCTGCCCTGGTTTTATTTATATGGCTCGTGTCGACAATAGGAGCGCCGATAATATTGTGGCTGGTTGGGCACCCTTGCATTATGGACATGGCCAGCCTTCCATCACCGAACAAATCGGCGTCTGAGCCAACATTGTGACATTCTATGCCACGGAATGTGCTTGTTCGGCCTCACTAGAGTTTGCCCTGCATTTATGTATATTCCTGTTCGCGTTGGCTGGAAGTTGGCCCCGCGCCCGTCGTATGCCCGTCCAGTCCAGTCCCCCGTGCCAGAAAGTGCAGGTTTCGTCACATTGGTCAAATTGTGGCATGCATCTAATGGTGCTGTCAGGCCGTCCAGTTTCTACGATAGCAGCCTTGCAGGTCTCACAGCCTTGCGGCAACCGGAAGGCTGGGCTGGGTTAAATCCCGCTTCCTCCCAGTTATTCCATCTCTCTTGCAGCAGTAGAATATTTTTTTGGCGATTTTTTGCTCCCACAGACTTGGACTGACTGCTCAACCCTTTCCTGCGTTTCACTTCTTCTAAAGAGCCAAAAAGAACTCCCAAGCGCTCATCATAATGCCGACTGACGAAATTCTCCAACGTATTCCGCCATTATTGTTAAACTGCGCGCAGGCTACCAGACTACTTTCCCAAGTCGACAGTTGGAAAATATCTAGCACGGAGGCGGCCTATTGTTTGGATCTTCTTGCCGACATAGAGGACAGTCTCATATCTATATTCCGCCGCATTCCACGGCATAATGGCATACTCGAGGGCGTGGAAAAGATCTGTTCTACGTTGTTCGATGGCTGTGGGTATGCTATCGATCTATTTCATAAAAAATTGCTGCTACATAGCGGAGATACGAGGGCAGCACTCCATACTATCATTCAAGGACCCGGAGTGCTTCGCCTTCTCGAGAAGTACAGTACACACCTCCACAGCCTTGCTAACAACTTGAAGCAGTAAGTACTATCGTGATGTACTATATCAGTTGAAGACATCCTAAAGTCTTGGTACATAGTCCCGTTCCTGCCACTGTTCGCGATTATCTACCTACATCAGGAATTGAGCAGGCGTGGTTGGAGGCGAGACTGCAGTTGAACGACTTTTTGGAATCAAATCCCTCCTTAAACGAGCATCAAACTCAAGCGAACGGACTATCTGAATCTGGGTCCAGACCTCCAGATCAATCTCATTCAAACTGTGAAGGTTACCGAAAAGGACTCAAGGAAGGTCGTGAGGCTGAGCGTCAGAAAATATGCGATACACTGAAAGCGGTCGGGTTTCCAGAATCAGGCAAGCTGGAAGATCGACTTACTTTTACTTGGCTCCTACAGGCAATTACGAAGAAATCAATGGAAGGTGTAAAGCTTCTGATAGACCTCGGAGCGGAGCTCAATCCACCGCCGTCCGTTGAAGGGGTATCAAAAAAGTTCAAATGCTTGCCCCTTCGTTTAGCCGCCAAGAACGGTTATGATGCGATCGTCAAGGTACTGTTGGAAAGGGGAGCGGACGTTAATGGTCGAAGTGAGTTCGATAATACCGCGCTTCTGTCCGCTGCTGCTGCTGGACATACGTCGACGATAGAAATTCTCTTGAACCACGGCGCGGATAAAGAAAGCAAACTGACTTCCAGCTCCGAGAAAGGTTTCACGCCATTGATGAGAGCGGTCTACTATGGTCGGAAAGGCGCAATTCGCGTCCTAAAAGAGAAAGGAGCCAAGATTGATGTCAGAAATGCAGCGAAAGAGCCCCTGTTGCATGTGGCTATCCGAAATGCTGGCTTAACCATCATTAAAGAAGTTATCGGTATGGGTGTCCAGATTGGTATGACTGATAAAGCGGGCGACTCTGCATTGCATCTTGCTGTTGAAAGGGATATGAAGGATGTGGCCGCATCCCTCATTGACAAATCGGACAGCATAGTTGCAATCAGAAACAAGAAAAACGAGACACCACTGCATGTGGCGATAAGCCACAAGCGGCTTAAGATCATCGAGGTCTTACTTCGGGCAAATGCACCGCTTGATTCTGAAGACAGCCACAAAAGGACGCCTCTTCACTGTGCTGTTATCGTCAAGAATCCAAAGATCGTGGAGTTATTGCTTGCGAAAAACCCATCTCTTATATCGAAATCGCAAGACGAAGACGGCAAATCTCCGCTCCATCATGCGATTGAAATGAAAGTCCCAGCAATTGTGAAGCTACTGTTAAAGTCATCCCCTCTTTATTTGAAAGATAAAGATGGTAAAACCCCGCTACATTATTCTGTTGAATATGACCTTCCCGAGGTTGTGAAGCTACTACTTGCGGAAAAGGCACCTCTAACTTCAAGGGACAAACTCAAGCGAACCCCGCTTCACAACGCAGTAAAGTTACAGAAGCTGAAGATTGTATCATTGTTGTTAAATGATCAGGCACCGCTTGAATCAACAGATGAAGAGAAGAAGACCGCCCTTCATTACGCCGTTGGCGTTCGGAACCGAGAAATTTTACAGCGCTTGATATCCGCCCATGTCTCCAGTAAAGTAAAAGCTGATCACGAGGATATAGCCGGCAAGACCGCTCTTCAGTATATAATTGAAATGCCCAATTCAGAGGAGAAAGAATCGATATCTTTACTCCGGGCTTTCTTTCAACTGCGCAAAAAAGAGCATCCTTTCACAGCTGTGGCTGGTTTCCCCGCCCTCGCGAAGGCATCCCAGGACGGCAAACTCAATCACATCAAGGAAATGTGCCAGCATGATCCAAGGCTGATCAACGAAGTGCCCGAAAGAACCAATCTCGAGCCTGCTTTACACGAGGCCATCAAGCATGGGAGGTCGGACATAGTCAGCTTATTTTGTTCATACCCGGAAACGGATATGAACCTCGTTTCCAACCGATCCGGAAATCGGCCGTTGCATCAAGCCATAATTAGTGAACACCAGACACTAATTCCTCAGTTGATCCGTTCAGGAGCAGATCCGGCGCTTCGTCACGCCAAAACAGGTCTTCCCCCTTTACACTTGGCAGCTAGGAGACAGGACTTAAAGGCCACGGAACTGCTTCTGGATAACGGAGCGGATCCAGGCAAACTTGTCAAAGGAACACCGTGCAAATGGTGCCTAGAAAACACAGACCGGTATCAAACCCAAAATGCTCGGTGTGTGTTGCAGGAAATTCCCGAACAGGAAAGGAAGCCAGATGTCTACAAAGACATCAATCGGCTCCTGAGCAGAGCGCTGACGCAAAGGCCGTACAGTAGATCCAGGGGGCTATAGAAGATCAAGGTCCTGTTTCCCTGTCTTCATTGTATAGAATATACAAGCGGAACCCATATAGATTTTACCTTTACAGCCAGTATGTATATAATATCGCTGACACCACTTTACTTGTTTTAATACTAAATATATAGTCTTAAGTTGGTATTTACTAATAATAAATTTATGTTTTACTTTATAATATATATCTTCTAGATTTAAAGTCTATTATATACCTTTTTTTTTTTTTTTTTTTTTTTTCAGGCTGTACTATATATAGATGGGCAGGTTGGGGGTAAAACGGGAACCTAAGATGGATGTAACGGGTCAGGGCCTCGGGCTGTCCGGACTGGCTTCGCCTCTACATAGTGGGCCCTGCCAATCCTGTGTGGTGTGTGCTCTTTTTGGCCCCAAAGCACCGTATACTGTGTACGCTGTCGGCCCGTTACTAAACGTGCTTCCTTGCCTTATTGGCGTCGACCGAGTCCTCTGAACACCAAAATACTCTCTCTATATGATCTGACAGCTGCCCCTACGGAATAAAATCGATAGGAGAAACACTAGTCACCCTACGACATGGAGAGGTACAAGCTATCAAGATGTGTACCTGGAGCACGAAGGACTGCAAGAGTGTATCGTTTCATACACACCGGACTTATCGGACTAATAATAAAATAAATGCTCCACAAAAGCTGAGGTTTTCAGCTGTGATTCTGCTCCAGCTTCGATCATTTTTATTATGCCGCCTCCACCTGAGTTGGGCAGTCTCTTGTTTCAGATATGTTTGGCTTTTAACAAGAGGGCAAAATCACCATTGAAATGCTGGCCCTTTCCCTTGTTTACTTGCTGCTCACTGCAAGCGTGAATGGTCAAGATGCGCAAGCACCTATTCCATTTGAGACCGTGGCCACATCTGGAAATGCCACCGGCTGCCAACAGGCTGTACGTGAATAAAATCTACTTTTACTACGAATGGAGAATTTTCTCATGTTTTTAAAAATTACAGTGCTCGCAACTCCAAGCTACTTTCGACGTTGCGGAATTTACCAAACAGTATTTTGTCATTCAGCAACAAGAAATAAAACCGACATGCGTGATACAGCCGGAATCTGCGGCGCATATATCGCGAATCGTGCAAGTTGTGAAAGAGCAAAGTTGCCAATTCGCCGTCAGAAGTGGCGGGCATGGAAACCATGTTGGAGTATCGAGTGTCCAGGATGGACTGGTGATCGATTTGAGCAGATTAAATAGCGTGACGGTCTCAGAAGACGAGTCGATTGCTATGATTGGCGCCGGAAGTCGCTGGATTGATGTGTATCCGGTGCTGGAAGAGAAGGGTCTTTTAGTCGTTGGTGGCCGCGTGGCAACCGTGGGCGTCGGAGGATTTACGTTAGGAGGTTGTCTTCCTACCTTGTTCTTTACTCAAGTGAAAAGAAACTAATGTTACTCGCAGGCGGCATCTCGTTCTTGTCGCGTCGCTATGGGTGGGCCGTCGACAACGTCCGCAATTATCAAGTTGTACTTGCCAACGGGACAATAGCAAATGTAAATAGGAATACCTTCCCTGACCTTTTTTTCGCCCTCCGCGGCGGCGGCAACAATTTCGGGATCGTGGTCCGGTTTGATTTTGAAACACATCGGCAAGGGCCCATGTTGGGTGGATCTACGGTGTTCGCCTTGGAAGACCTTGAACCAAGAAGAGCTGCTCTGGGATTGAGAGACCAGTGGCAGTGGACAATGTCTTCTTTCCTGGGTCAGGCCAGCAAATATCTTTTCAAGGTGATAAATGGCCTTGGTTTCGGAACCCATTCAAGAGATATCATTAGGGAATTTGTGGCACTTGCAGATGAAAGTCAGACGGATGCAGGAGCCCATGCCTATATGTTCTTTTCGTGGATGCCGACTTACCATAGCTACTTTTTGGGTCTGACGAGAATGTATAGCGCCCCTGGCGCAGCCCCTGATCCGAATCCTGCTGTATTTCAGAACATAGGCTCGCTGAAGAAGATACATTCAACCGTGAGAGTGAGCAATATGTCCGATTTTGCTCGAGAAATGGATACGCAATGCAAACAACTCGAGGCCAGACGGTAAGTTTACCTTAACCCAAGCCTGGATTTTAAAGAGAGTTACAAAAGTAGGGACAGGACGCAGTTAACTATGATGATGACAACAGAAATATATGGAGGACCGTGACGGTGAAGGTCAATCAGGATCTTATCTCTGACATCCTGGATGTGATCCTTTCTCATATCCAACCGTACAAATCTATCCCAGGCGCTCTAATTTCGTTCAACCTGCAACTGCTCACGAAACACGAGATTGAGTTATTCGCTAAGGATGGAGGGAACGCGCTTGGTGTTCACCCAGACGAGGGCCCATTGTTATGTATGCGCTACCGCTCGCTCCCGAGGCTGCCCTAGGCCAAGTTTAATATGATGATTACTGACAAAAATGGAAAATAGTATTTAGTCTTACGTTCGGCTATGACGATGCCAGCGATGATGAGAAATTTAACGCCCTAGCGGACAGTATCATGCGCGAAGCCATTTCTCTTGCAAAAGAGCGAGGACTCTACCATCCTTTCCTTTATCAGAACTATGCTGGTGCTGGACAGGACGTATATGCTGGTTACGGGGCACAAAACCGTGCGAAATTGTCGGATATTCAAAAAAAATATGATCCAGAGGGTGTCTTTTGGAAGTTGCAGCCTGGATATTACAAGGTGTGAACATGGGATGAAAACGACTGAACGTATTTTCGCAACTTCAACACAAATCCATAGTCTCTTTGCGTTATAAATTCTTGCAACTACGATTAATCAATATTAATCAAATCAGCCTTTTTCTTGAATTTCAAGGTTTAGCTGTACGATGTGCGTAATAAAAATATTTAACTAAACCGCATCATTTACAAATACAAGGCGGCTCCATGCAGTGTCGTTGTCCCAGTCCGCCCATAGGAGCTCTAATGGCGCCTGTGTCTGTCATAGCCTATAGGCTGGGTGTGGACGTTAAACATGATTAAATAATAATAAAAATAATAATAATAATAAAGGCTATCCGGCTAGCAGCAGCCACGGGCATTTTGCTGTCATTGTATGGCTGATCAACTCGTCAAGAACTTCTCGTGTCAGACAGGTCAGTAAATCTAGGGCCATTAGGAATTTGGACCTTGTTTCGCCTGATAATTTCGTTGCCCATTCCATATGCTTCTTTGTAGATAGATAAGTAGAGCCCACTAATATGCTAGCCGTAGCTACGTCGATTGGGAAGGTTAAAAAGTTGCAAAGCTCTTGAAAATAAAATGGACACTAGGGCCACCCACATCTCTGGGTATCTCTGAGCAAATTGCAAGAGGCAATTGCCGCTGTAGAGTAGTTGTAGACATGAAACACGACCTCCTACCGGGTGACGCACGCCGAAAAAGCAATCTCGTCGATAAAAGGCTGTTTTCAGAGCCATACACCTCGAGGAAGAGTCGGCGCATGGCGTTGACACTGCAAGGGCCGCTGCGTTTATAAGTAAGCTCCTATTGGGGCTAAATGGATTGCATCTATCATGATACCATGACCCTGCGACCACAGTATTGCCAGGGCTCGGTTTCAAAAATCTAGCTGGCCCAAATTTGTTCTGCCTACTCAAGTATTGTCCATATAGTATCTCAAGGAGAGCATCGATGCCATTTGTAAACAAGCCTCTGTGGATTAAGCACTTCAGTCGCAGCTTAGAAAAGAGAGACGATACTAAACGGCCGAACAATATTTTCTGTAGATGTGCCTTCAATTTTCAGGCATTTCGGTCCTTCATAATCATGCCACTCTATCAGAATATGACACCTCGCACCTCCTCCCCTTCTTTCGCGTATCTGGATATTGAGGCATTCGGTGTTGTGCATATACGCAGGATGCTTTCTCCGGATCATTTGTAATATCTCTAGACCATTAGACAGGAATTTCGATAATAGCGGCAAACTCCTAAGACATTTTTCACCAAAATAATGTGTGTCTCCGCCTTCAGGATTAGGGCACAGAAGATGGACGTCCAACGTAGCACTCCCAAAGCGTCAAAAGTTGAAGCGGGCCATGAGAGCGCTGAGCATTCCTTTCTTAGATGCGATGGTGTATGGTTGTGTAAGGCCTTGGAAGGAGTCTGCAAACTGAAGATCTGCCTTAATATATTCGTGAAAAACGTGAGCAAATCCTATGGCTTCAAGGGGGAATTCTCAGCTCCCATCCCTCGTGGCGTCTGGAGTCCTCAGTACGCGGCGGCACGATGGAAGGGCTGGGGTAAGAAGTTGGGGAGAAAAGGCATATAAGAGTGATAAATATGCTTCTGGACAGTCCTTAGATCGGTCTTATTGAGCTGGTTACTCAATTAAGGCAGGACATGTTACCGTTTTGTAAGGCCTTGTGCGATGCGAAAGATGATGTTGATTGCTCGGAGCCGCGGGCTTGAGAGAACTACCTGGTCATGAGAGTGTCCCGGCTGTGTACGAGTGCGCTCGAGCACCTAATGGGCTCGGAATCGGATTGTATTTCGGATCAAATGCTCAACACTGTACTCGTATTGGAATCTCGGCCTGAGCTTCCTAATAAATTGAGCACATCAGGCAAAAGCCAGCAAGTTCATTGTCGAACAATTAGACAAACCTGTCACGCCGTCACCTGACTCCATCCATTACCCCAGTGTCAGCCGTAACTCACACTAAGGTGTTCACCTTTTGGTTCAACGGCTAAAAAGATTCACACCTAGGTACTAACCCGGAGTGTACGGCACGCGACAAGGATCAATTCCCCCGTAGCTATCGCAGATCACCTTATGCACCCAAGAATCTGCATTGGTATACACCTTCTTCAGCTCCTGTAGCTTTATCAGGAACTTCGCACGGTCTAAATCACTGTCAGCGCCCTGATACATCCCACAACAGATCCCAATACTCGTAACAAGGTTCTCTAACACGGGCAGCACCTTCTTGCAATGGTCTTGTCTTCTCATGCCGCACTTTTTGCACGCCTCCGCGCTCTTGGACGTCCAGGTGCACATCAGACCATCAAACGGCTGTCACACGTATACACGCACATCGAACACGCACCTTGACGCGGCTTCTCTCTTTCCACATTCTCTGACATGGTGAAAGGCGACACACAGACGACAGGAGTGTATATGTGACCGCGAAAGTAGACACGTTTTCGTTGCTATCCAACAGTCGGCAACAAGTGTGACAGGTTGAACTTGAGTGTGTGACTAGTGCGGAGAACTAGTTGTTGTCGGCGCTGTTTGACCGTTGTTCATCACAGAAGCTGTCATTCATATATCCTTCTTCTGTTTGAAGAAGCGGTTATTCGCATTATCTCGCTTGAATTGAATCCAGTTCAGGATGGGCTTCAAGTTGATTAAGAGTCAAGGCCGGCAAATAACGCTGTGTCTCAGGACGAAGGCAGACTTGAAGAATTGAGTTGCCTGCAATACTGGACAGGTCGAATAGGGAAATTTTAGAAGAGATGAGTACTCTGTACCAAGGAGTGTGTTTATTTGTAGGGTGTCGCTTAACAGTTGGCTCAGAATGCCTGTAACAGTTATTAGTCGGCCAATAATCAATCAAGCCTTGGCATATAGGTAAATGGAGTTGTAATTTTCTGGGATAGACGAAGACTAGCTAAATGTCGATTTTAAAGTGAAAAAGGCAGATAAAATACCTTCACCCGATGAAGTCACTCTGGGTAAAGAGTGAATAGGGAAGCTAGCACCGGTAAGTGTCTCTCAATGTCTTTCACATACCTGTTCACAGACAAAGCACAGACAAAACTGGATTCTCGCTTTTGAGAATAAGACCTTCGATGCATCCTAATGATATGTAGGGTAGTTTAAACAGTCACTTTGCAACAGGCCTTTCGAGGTGGATGGCTAGCAAAGCAGGATGTGGAGCGTTGAAGATGTAGGATAATTCTTTTATTATATGCGACTTAAGAAAAAGATGCCAATAGGCTAGTAGAGGCAGTCTCAAACTGTCTTCTAGGACCAGGTATTTGAATCTGCGGCTTATAGGAATTGGGAAGTCGACAGGAGGCTTCGCCGAGCACGGGCTCCATGGGTCCCCCACCAACACCCAGGTCACCATCCTGATTCCTGACGTACCAGTGTAGCCGCGGGTATATAAATCCCTTCAAAGATTTAGGCCCAATTTTTGACGTTGAGTACCACTGGACCACCGAAACCGACTGTCATCAGCCTATATGTCAGCCGTAATTCACCACTATAAGGTGTTCACCTTTTGGTTCAACGGCTAAAAAGGTTCACACTATACCCGCTTTCTATCCCCTATAAGCTGTTAGGGGACATCGAGGTGTTGATGCAACTTGGAAGAAATAACAATAATGGCGCCAATCGTCCCCTCACACGAGAACGGAACTACGCGTACCGGTCTTCCAAAGCAGGGTTGCACGACACCGGCTAATTATTGATTTTTGATCCAGCCCCGCAGATGCGATTGGCTATATTGCCAGGCATCGGCATTATGCGCCTTGTAATCAAGGACTGCAGCTCCAGAGAGCTCCCTCTCTTCTTTCGTTTTACGAGATACTCGAAGCCGACGTTTGTTTATCAGCACTTCCATTAGGCTTTACGCAGCGAATATGAAGGCCTCTTCTTTACTATTGGCATTGTTGCCACTTTCTTACGCAGCAGTCGCAGAACCAAGTGTGAAGGCTGGCAAGTCGCAGGTAACGTACAAAGGCCTGCTTAGAAATGGCGTTGAGGCGTTTCTGGGAATACCGTACGGACAAGACACAAGCGGGCAGAACAGATTCAAGCCTCCGAAATCCATTAAACCGAAGCCAGGCTCTATAATTGATGCACGGTCATTTGGACCATCGTGCCCTCAGCCTCCTAGCTTGAAAGATAGCTTTCCTTTGATTCTCTCCGAAGCTGGTGATAATATTTCAGAGAATTGCTTGAATCTAAATATCGTAAGGCCAAAGGGGACTGTGTCCGGCGATAAACTGCCAGTCATGGTCTTCATCCATGGAGGTTAGTAATAGTTGCTATTGTTCTTGGTGTTTCATTTAACTAAATGGGACCGCAGGTAGCTTTTGGATCGGTTCTAATGCGGAGCTATCTTGTGAGCCTGATGGATTGATTCTGGAGTCTATTGATAATGGTCTGCCTGTTATGCACGTAGCCATGAATTACCGACTGGGCTGTGAGTATTTCAAGTTTGTGCGCCATTTTTCTTCGTCGAAGATGCAGGCAACGCTGACAGTTTGCATAATATAGTCTTTGGCTTTGCGCTCTCTGACTCTCTCCGAAAGGAGGGTTCTACAAATGCTGGGCTAAGGGATCAGAGACTTGCAATCGAGTGGGTTCGGGACCATATCGAAGACTTTGGCGGTGATCCGTCAAGAATCACGATATTCGGTCAATCGTCTGGAGGTACTATGCACGCTCCAATTCCCTGCCAAGATCAAATGAAATTGACACTTCTTCTCTAGGCCTTGCTGTCGGTATTCAGACCCTAGCATATGGCGGCGAGAAACCGTTACCATTCCAGCAAGGAATCTGTGAGAGTCAAGCTCTCGAGCCAGGTATTACCGGTGACTTCACCATCAACGAGATGCAACTGCTTGTGAACAAGATTGGCTGCGATTCCAGCGACCTGCACTCGCCTGAGACGATTGAGTGTCTGCGCAAATCTGAGCTAGATCCCTTGTTAAACGCTTCAGTAGCAGTCCACGTCTCAGATATATCGAATAACATCGGCGACTCATGGCTTCCTGTCGTGGACGGTGATTTTCTTCCAGCACCACCATCGCAACTCGTCGAGGAGGGCCGTTTCGGGAAAGTCACGACGATGATCGGATGGACAGAAAATGATGTCGCGTTTTACACGCCGCAGGATATTTCAACGGAACAGGATACATTCGATTTTGTTGCTAGTTATCTGCCAGACATGAAAAAGGATTCGATAACCGATCTTCTTGAGCTATACCCAAGCTCCGACTTCACAGATCATCCAGCAGGCGTGTCTACTGAGTTCTGGCGCTCGGCACGGATATTTAGGGACATCCTGATGACATGCATGCCGATCTGGTACGGAGAGAATCTAGCCAGCAAGGGAAACGATGTCTACCTGTACGATTTCAACCAGACAATGTATGACCCGATCTTTGAGAAAATGGGCCAACCCACCATGGGTCCCATTCACACGTCAGAGTTTGCATACGTCTTTGGAAACCTTTCGCATTACGATATCCCAGGATACCCGTTCCACCCAAGTGATACAGACTACAGACTCCAGAAACAGGCTTCTAGGTCCTGGTCAACATTTGCGAGCCTCGGACGCCCATCTGCAGAGCATAAAGAGACGCTGCAAGGCTGGAGAAAGGCGTTCCCAGGTAACGATCAGACAAATGTGTTCATAGTTGGAGGAGAGTCTGAGGGCCTGTCTGCATTTGACGGGCCTAAATCCTCTCATGCTTGGGCCGCGGAGAAACTTAGAGGCCGGTGTGGGTTTTTAAATTCGAAGAAGATCAGGGATCAGATGAAGTTTTGAGGGTGGGTTAGTCAGTATTAAACGCAATGTTTGATGGACATATCTCAACTTCCATTTCCTCTGTACGAACATAAACTGTACAGAGTCGATATTGAAGACTTGAAAGGGCTAGACGCAGTTCTCCTTTTAGACGCTACCGTCATTTGCGATGTTTATTAGAGGTCTGATATATTTCACATCCCTTGAAACCAGGGAGTGCGACACTCACTCACTGCTCAGCATTTTGAACCTCCACAACGAGCAAAAATATGAGCAGGTATCTTTGTTCCGAAATGGCATCCGTTTTATAAATGGTTTGTATTAGATTTTCCCTATATGGAACTGTTATTATGTCTCATAAGCACACTCACTCCCCAACATGTCAGAGGACCCCGGGCTGTCTGTTCTTGTACTATCGAATACCAATGTGATTACTCGTCAAAACTCGTCCTAATAGATATGTTGATGTTTGTGCCATATCCATCCACAGTAGCACAGATTGAAAGAGGGGTGAGATGTGTACGAAGCTTGCTGCAACCCCTATCGTGGGCTACTCCAATGGTCGACGGCACATTGTCACTCTCCGCTATGCCCTATGTTACCCGTTTAAAGCAACCTTCCGTTGGAGATATAGCCCCTCAAAAGACGTCTCAGGCTCGGTGAGGGAGCTTGCTTCAGCCTGCAAGTTCGTACTCCACCTGTCAATGTTGCCCCGCATGGAGAACTTCTTCCACAGGAGACAGGGATCAGAACACCGACATGAAAACACCCCCACGCTACTAACAAATGAGTATGCAGATTGACACAGGCAAGGATACATGAGACAAAAACTGTTTAGGATTTCGATCAGCGGATTTCGTTCGACGAAATTTTATTTGCAACATAGCAGATTAAAAAGACAAAGTCAGTTCAACTGCAGCAACAGTGTCTGTCTTATTTTTAGCCCAAATACGCCGTCAAGGGGACTGCATGAATCCGCGTACACCACATATTTCTGCATTTACTCTGTACAAAGTAGTTCTGTGGTCCTTCATCGTATATTTTATCTTCCCCTCTGCTGCTTCTCGACAAAAAGATGTCTCAGGCTGACGTCATCCACTAAAACGCTCGATTATGTCATCCCGCCATTTTAGCATTACCACGTGATATGAGTGCCCTCTCTCTGCACTCTGATTGGCTGCGAGACCACTGACGCGTAACTGCAGCAGCAATCCGGGACTAGCGTCGCAATGGCGTCGAATTTGTTGCTATCTGGCTCTTATCAAGGAATTCCCTCCTCGTTGGCCAACTCTTTCTTGTCCTGTCGAATAGCTTCTCTTAACCAACGCTCGTTAAGTGCCCCGCTCAGGGTCTTTTGTATATCTGCCTTCTTTGTATCGCAGCCTTTCCTGGGACGGATTCAGAGCTTGAAATACTCGACGCAACCCCGTATAGCCAACCTCGCACGCCGCTTGCTCTGCGAGATACTGCGTTGTTGTGGGGTTGTGCAATGCTCTGAAGGAGTCCGGGGATATACTCACAGATGGGGATATGTATGTCCTTCCATATTACTCGTTTATGGCAGTCATGGTCGATTTACTGACAAAGCTTTGATCCCAGGGAGATATGCCGTCATCTTGGATGCTGGTTCATCCGTAAGTCGCGGAGCTTATACCCCGCATTTCCGTTATTACAGTCGAGTAACCAAGGATTCTACGGGTTTAGGGGACTCGGGCACATGTGTACAGATGGCCAGATAGCGTCTCTGCGCGCACCATAGCCAGTAGTCCGAAGGAGTGGAAGTCTTTGCCTGTCCTGAAAACGAAGGATGGTTGGAGCAAGAAGACCAAGCCAGGTGGGCACAGGTATTCCGTATATTGTTAAGGGAGGGCATTCGTGCTGATGAAGATCTAGGAGTATCGACCTTCTCCGAAAATCCCGACAAGGTAGGGCCTGACCATCTTAGGCCACTTCTTGATCATGCTCTCAGTGTGGTCCCCGGAGATGCTGTGAAGGAGACTCCCATATTTCTCCTCGCCACGGCCGGGATGCGTTTACTCCAACCCCTTGAGCAGAATGCGATACTCGACAACGTATGCTCGTACATACGGGAAACTACAGATTTCCTACTTCCTGACTGTGCTCAACATGTACAAGTGATTGATGGCAAGACAGAGGGCCTGTACGGCTGGGTCGCTACGAATTATCTCCTTGGAGGCTTCGACGACCCGAAATCGCATGACCATGGAAAAGGTCATCACACGTATGGCTTCCTCGATATGGGAGGGGCGTCCGCTCAAATAGCGTTTGCGCCAAACTCGACAGAGGCAGAGAAACATGCAAACGATTTGACTCTGCTACGGCTGAGAACCCTGGATGGCAAGCCTTCAGAACATAGAGTGTTTGTGACGTCGTGGCTCGGATTTGGTGTTCGCGAGGCAAGACATCGCTATACTGAGGGTCTCTTGAAAGAGACGGAGCACGCCGATGTCACGGAAATATTGGACCCATGTCTTCCATCAGGATTACGAACGCACGTCGATGGAACCATAGTCACAGAGCCACCCTCAGCTGTACCCGAACCATATCTCACTGGAACCGGAAAATTCGACGAGTGCCTACACAAGACTTTCCCACTATTAGACAAAGACGCCCCCTGCGAAGATGAACCATGTCTTCTCCACGGCATGCACACTCCCGCAATAGACTTCGATGTCAACCACTTTATCGGGATTAGCGAATACTGGCACACCACGCACGAGATTTTTGAAATGGGCCATAAAGACAAAGCCTACGATTTCAACACATACCAACTCCGCGTGAAGCAGTTTTGTTCCCTGGATTGGGTGGACATCGTGAAAGGTGTAGAGGAACATAAATGGAAAAAGATTAACCAGGAGACTGCCTATGAGATTTGCTTTAAAGCTTCTTGGCTTATAAACGTTCTACATGATGGAATTGGGATACCCCGCGTCGGTATAGAGGATACAAACGACAAAGCGCAAAATGGAACGAAAGCAGTGATAGAGCACGGAAAGGAAAAAGGTTATCTAGACGCCTTTCAGGCCGTGAACAAAATCGCCTCTACGGAAGTGAGCTGGACGCTGGGCAAAGCCGTTATATACTCCGCATCTCTAGTCCCACCGGAATCGGGTAGTCTACCCGTCGGGTTCGGGAGCAACGTCGCCGGCGTCCCTGACGACTTCCAATACCCCGGTCCACAACTCTTACCAACAACACAACCCGAAAACAATAGCGATAGCTTATTATCCGGAAGCCACTGGCACGACACCCTTTTTGATGGCGACACACCCCGTCGAATCCCCGGCGTCGCACTTTTTATACTAATAATCTTCATCGTGTTATTTTTCTTATGCGGGCGCGATCGCAGGAAACGGATATACCGCAGACTCGGAATATGTCGACGTCATCGTGGCGGAGGGCACTATAGCAGAAGACGAGGAGGTCTAGGTTTCTTCGGCACAAAGCTACCCATCCCGTTCATCCGCCGCAAAGCGCCACCCTACGAACGCGTCCTGGAAGAAGGGAACCCAGACTTCGAGCTCGGAAGCGTCGACTCCTCAGATGACGACAACGGTCACCACTCCCCTCACTCTAGCGGCTCGGATTCCGGTGGGGCGCACGCATTTAAGTACAGTCTTGGGTTGAATGGCTCATCCCTAAGTATGCAGAGTAATAATCTAGACCGGAGTGGGCTTGTCGTACGCACAGAGAGCAGGGAGCATCTCTCCACGATCCTTGGGCCAACTGTTAATGGGAGGCGATCGAGGGCGACGAGTCCAGTGAGGAAGAGCCCGCTTGTAGCGCCTGTGGTTGATGACTGAATGTACTATTTACCTTTTTCTTCTCTTCGCTTCTTCTACCAGGTTTCTTTTAACCTTTACACTTTTTAACTCTTCGTCGTATTTTCATTGTTTCGCTTTGGAGGAGCCAGGCGTTGAAAAAACAGGGAGCTCCATTTTACTTTGAGAGTTATATACTGTCTGATTGTGTTTGGCGTTTTTTCTCATCTCCCTTTCTTGTTTGATGGAGGAGTTTTGTTTGGGCTCATCTACGAGTGGAGTCAAGAGTTCAACGGGGTCGGGCGTCTATAATATTATACCCGGCATAGGTACTTTAAGAGGATCACACAGCTTTCGATCTTCTATATATATTACTTTACTTCTAATCAAATGCCTGCCATATAAATCAAAAAGCTTGCTTTCCTGGCATCTAAATTCAAACGCGATCCTCCACAATATCGGCACGTGACCCTTGATAAGATCTGACCTCCAGCTCCAACATCACCACTTTTCGCAAGCAGAAACATCCCACACGGACTCACTTCTCGCAACGCTCCTCCATCCTCTTACCTTTCTTCCCAACCATTCGCACGGCTTCTCCACACTCTACTTTCCTTATCTTATTCTATACATAACACGCACTCCCGCCCAGAAAAGAAACCATGCGACTCACCCCGGAACTCATCCAAAACTCCCTCTCATACCTTAACCCACTTAAAGAGCGAGAGCTAGATCTAAGAGGTATGTCTATCTCGAAAAGAACAGATACTACATCTTGAGTAAAAAGAAAAACAAATGAAAGAAAGAGCTTTGAATTTATAGCAAATCCTTCTTGGGTGGGGAATATTATAGGGCATAAAATTCCGACTATTGAGAATCTGGGTGTTGCGCAAGTATGTATTCCTTTTCTTTTAATCATCTCTTCTCTCGGGTTGCATTGCAAAGGAAAAGGAAGGGCGCACTTCCGTTGCTGCTCAAGCAATTGAAAATCCAGCTCTCTTTCCTCATTTCGTCCTTCGAGTTCTATGCAGGTCTAACTCTCTCTTCTTTACAGGACCAAGACGCAATCGACTTCACAGACAACGACATCTCCTCAATCTCTAACTTCCCCTTCTCCCCGCGCCTACGAACCCTCCTTCTCGCGCGGAACCGCGTCTCACATATCCAACCCTCGATTGCAAACTCGATACCCAATCTATCGACGTTAGTACTCACGGCGAATAATGTAGGCGAGTTAGCGGATTTGGAGCCGTTGAGGCAGCTGGGGAGGTTGACGCATGTTTCGCTACTGGAGAACCCTGTTACGAGGAAGGAGGTGAGACTTCACTCTTTTTTTTTTTAATGTTTTTACCTTCGTATCGGGAGACTGTCTGGTGTGGCTCGTTTGGGTCCTAGACGAGCGAGAAATTTCACATCCAGTTGTCTTTACTCTATTCCTGGCCCGTCCACTAACAAGTCAACGCAGCACTATCGACTCTGGGTAATCTGGCTGCTCCCCACAGTTCGATTCCTCGACTACCAAAAAGTCAAAGACGCCGAACGAGAACAAGCAACCCAACTCTTCGGAACCTGGGCATCGCCTTCCGAAACCGCGTCCAAGATCCTAGGCAAGAAGTCTCGCACCTTTGACGTCGCTGCTGCCGGCGGTGGACGGACAACAACAGCCGCTGCGCCTGGGGCAGGCGAGAAGGGCATAAGGGTAAAGTTGACGGATAAGGAGAGGAAGAAGGTGGAGAAGATGATTAAGGAGGCGAAGAGTTTGCAGGAGATTACGAGGTTGGAGAAGGAGCTTAATGAGGGAAGGATACCGGCTGGGGCGATGGTGGATGACAGTGACGATGATGTTGAGATGCAGGGATGATGTACCAGTCGTTTTTTCCTTTTTTTCTTCTTTTGACGCTGGTTGTCTGTCTTTCTGTGTGTTTGGGTCTGGGCGCAGTTCGCTTCAGGTTATAAAAAGATCGATTTGATACCTTATCTGGAGTTGTTTTTCGATAGGAGAGGTTCTCAAACGTTCAAGGGACATTCGATAATAGATCAGTTACGATGTTTGAAACGGCTTTTACTTGTGTGGGATTATAGGCACAATTTTATTTTCGGGCACCCTGGTTCCCAGCCACTCCGATGCTCGCAAAACTGTGTCCGTAATTTGTATATGCGGCGGTGAAAAAGTCGTCCACACTGATCTCGGTGAACCACCGACTGCCAAAATAAGCTTGTTGCGCCAAGACGTATCCGTATTTCTTCAAGTTCATCGAGAAAACCTCGACGTCGAGCTGTAGGCGGAGTGTCTCCTCAAAACAAATTTGATATATGGCTCTAAGATCCTCTTAAAGAAATTCGTGCATCTTGCATTCAGTACGAAATACGCCTCATCTCACGTGTTGTTATAGCGAGGCATGGTATCTAAGCCATCTAGTAAGTAGGCTGCGACCAAGACGCCAAAATACAAGCAGATACCCTAGAAAATTTGTGGTATTCGGAGTGTCTCCCAGGCTTCTTTTAGTTCGATGTTGAGATGATGTTGTTGATTAATAATCGTCCATGTTGCGGATCCCTTCTTCTCGCCCGACCTTCGAGAATCATGTAATTATCGACAAAACTACCATCCTAGCATCATGCTTGGTTGCTAGCTCTGACATGTGGAATCTAACAGCAACGCGCCTTTTTAGTGCTGCCGTACTGTAAGATTGCAGACTACTAAATAAACAGGCGACATTGAGAGCGAGAGTTGAAGTTGACTGATAGAATTGAAAGGTAAGATTTGGTTATGAAACCAAAATGATGGTGTGAAAAGATACAGGTCTAAAGTAGGCTCAGGCTCTAAGGCTGATCCTCGCGAAATGAAAGTTTAATACTGACAAGCAGAACAAAAAGTGATTGAGCGCAAGAGCGTAAGACAACGAAAAGCGAGAAAATAACCAAGGGGGACGTCAAGTTGGAGGCCCCAGCGATGTTTTCCTTCGGTATTTGCCGCTCTTCTTAACAAGAGAACCCACAGTCGCCGTCCCTGTGGCCGGAATCGTATGCCCCGAAATCGCAATGATGCTCTTGATCGTTGCTTCCCCAGGCCTGGTCATCGTACGTCATCCAAACCGCATCGGAGTCAACTTGACCCTGTTTGACTGAAATCCCAAATGTATACGGCAATGGGCTTCCAAATTGTCTGGTCTGGCCGTCCATGATGCCCATTAACTCATAATCGGCGATGAGCTCCTGATCAGCGTCAAACAGATTGATATCGAAGCGATAGATTCTATTGTCGAGGCCCGGCCCCTCATTCTTCTGCCACTGCCTGATATGCACACCACACCAGCCGCCATGGTAGCCGTCGCAATTTTGGTTAGAGACATCTTTCGCGTTAGTGCACTCCATTGGCTCTTTGTGTGGGACTGGCACTTCAGCATCACCGATATAATTATGCGAAAAATAATTATACAAGCAGCATTTGTTGGTCCAGATGCCGCCACAACGAAACACGATGTTAATCGCTAAGCCATGGGTGGACTCTGGTGGTTCACCATCTATAAGAGTCGCATGCAGACCGGCGGAAATGTCATTTATGGTGTGGACGGAAACGGCTTTCGAAGTCAATTGGAAGCCGGTGCTGGAGAATTGTACTGTTTGGCACTAGTATATGTCAGTCCAAACTTCTTCTCCCTGAAACTCTGAAGCGGTCTATCTAGCACAGACCTTTAGATCCCAAACAATATAGTGTTGAAATCCCGCCGACGGGTTGTCTTCACCAAGGTTGTGATATGTCTTCCAGTGAACAGTGGTAAGGAGAGTCTCGGCATAACCCGCTCGCTTTTCGAGAGCCCGTAGGGCTAAAGCTGCCGGGTCCCCTTTTTCTGCTTCCTCTCTACCCCTCGCTTGCAGCTCGTCCTTGAGAATGGCATCAAGCCTCTCGAGGTCCCGACGTGACTTCGTGGCGTCAGCAAAGGAGAGCTTGGTCGTGAAGAAGCAATCCGAGTGGTCCGAATGACAGTCAATTGAGACGACGTTCGAGTGCTTGCCGAAAGCAGCTTTGGGATCGCGTCGAATATAAGATCCTCGTGGAGACTCCAGCCAACGATCGTACAGCTTGTAGTTAGGGTGAGCTTCATGGTGGGACAGGTTGCCTCCAATAATGTCGTTGACGGGGATGGATATGACCGATGGCTCCGTTGGAGCTGCCCATGCTGAGCTCAGGGGCAAGAGAATTGCCAGAAAAGGGACCAACATGTTGGTAAACAGCGCCCCAGAATAGTTACAAACAGTACTTTCTAATAGAGTTGCTGGCTTAGATCGTGAAATCACATTTGTTTATCAGGGGGAACAGTGGTTTTATACACCACCAGCTCGAACTTCCACTCGGACTTAAGCTCACTCAACGGAAGCTCAGCCGGTGCCTCTTGAGAACGGTTCATTATCAGTTTTGGTACCAAGATGGCAGGAAAGGGATGAACACGAGGAATCTCACGACCCTGGCCACACGATTCATCGGGGGCCCCGTTTTGATTAGGCCGTAAGATATAAGACGGACGCGGACAATAAATGCACTAACCATGTGGCGAGCTGAATTGCCGGCGAAAGTTAACATAGAGCCTGGCAAAGGCTTACATTATTAGAGCTTCTGGATGCGGCTCCTCATTTCAATGCTTACTTTTACCTCCGAAGATTAATTATACACTAGTAACCAGCTCCATTAATTAAAGTATATCTAGGCTGCAGATAATCTCTTGTACTCGCAATTCTATAATTAATCTCCTAAGCTCCTGAGGCTAATCTAAAGGTGATGACCGATCTGTCGCGGAATCTCAGACCATGTGACTTCCCAGCAACGTCATACAGCAGTGGAAAGAGAGCTTGATCTCTACGAAATTATTGCAGATTCTGCCAGATCTACCCAGATAGGCATCTGTATAAATAGATAGAAGATACCCTTGCATAGGCCCCCTCGGCTTCAAGGCTCTGTCCAATTACGTCTATTTCAGATTGATCCTGCGCTACATCAGCGGGTCCTTTTTTTCTACGTCGATATCACCAACTTCATAATCCCACTATCTGATTTACTAAAAAAAAAATATTCATGCCTTTGAAAAGCGCCCCCAGCCGCGCGCCATGGCGGCAACTGTTTCAATCTCACATATCAACCATGCCAGCCCTAGAATTCGCTTTGTCCACCGTCTTTGATCATGGACGCGGGACGGTGCTTCCGCGCGTGCGAACATGCATATTTCGCGGCTTCTGGGGAGAGCTTGAACTGCGTGACTCTGCTAGAGAAACACTGCTTGGGCAACAAGGGAGGAGTGATAGAGCTGAGGATGAGAGAGGGATCAACCCATCGGTGTACGAAAGTGATATGTTGGCTTTTACCTCTGATGTAAGGATGGAGAAAGTTCGCCAGATTACGTCTTGCGGCAGCAAGGATACTGTCGGTGGCCCAGTTGAGGCGTTATTCTGGGCTAAGGAAGTCATGAAACAGTGGAGAATTAGAGGGAATTCATTCGTTATTGGTGGTTGTTCCTCTGAGCCAGGGGAGTTAGATTCGAGAAAAAGAATTGAGCGATGTATGCGGCGGCGAGATCAACCGCAAGAAGAGCGTTCGTCCAACGACGTTCAAAAGGCTTGGAGCTGGGAGAGGGCGGTTACTGCGCAGTTTGCCAATATGAGCCCAATAATGAGAGGTAGGCTCTTTTCATTCTATTGTCTTCTTCTCTTTGATCGCCGTATTCTATATTTGTCGTATAATCCATTATCTACCGTACACGTTTGTTTGCCCCGTGTCGGCCCGTCCCTGCATGGTGCATGGTGCATGGGCCTTAGCTTAGACAGCCCTATAAGGCACGTTATCTGGTAATTCATAGTCAACACAAAGGCATTATTCTTAGTCCTGAGTTTCTGCCCCTCTTTTCTTTTGACTATGGCCTGTTTCCTCTGCTTTTTTTGCCACATGCGCCCGCACCTACTATCGTTTCCATTGTTCCCGTGTTGTTAACGACGTACGTAGGTTCTTTCAAGAATCCTCCGCCAGGCACCCCCATATCCGCACCCGTTTCCAATCCTTCAATGAAGCTTGGCCAAAAGGTAGAAGACCTCTACGATCCTTTGGCAAGGGAGAATTTCCGCGTTGTTGTGATTATCCCGGAAGAGGTAGAGATGGTGGATTTGAGCAATCCTGAGGAGGGGAAGAGAATACGCTGGACACTAACTGAGGACAACGGAGAGGGATCGTGGAGCTCTGTAGACTTGTGGCCTTGAATGGATTGCGTTCTTTCCCGTTAGGACGTGCTTGTAACCATTGTCTGGCCCATAATGAGCGTGGATATCTCAAAGACTTCATGGGAGATGGCCCCTGAATGAAAAATGAAAGAGTAGACAATTGCCTTGTGCTGACAGGCGTATATTCAATTGATACGGTCAAAATAGACGTAGGCCAAAGCCGTTGACAGGGAGCTAGCCAAGGCAGTTGCCTTCATCAATGTGTGCAATTCGATTATAACAAGCCCCAAGCCTGCTTCACTGTTTATGCAACACGCAGACACTCGAATCCCACAAAAATATTTCCCCTGTATCTGTTACACCCCTCCTACAACATCTTCTTTCCCCTTCTCCTTCCTAACCCACAACGCACTGAACAAACTCGCGATCATTCTCTTGTTTGACTTTGTTGTTTTCAATTATCTTAGCCCTCTTTCTGTGCGTTACCGTTACTTTTCCAAGCGGGTGTTCTTTGATCTGCCAGAGACAACAGAAACTCTGTCGCGACTATCCCACAGCAGAGCATACAGCAAACACAGTAAGTGATCCTTTGCCTATCTATTAGGCATGAGAAATCAATGCCATAGATAGTGTTTCCTGCATGGCAAACCATGCCTTTCTTTTTGATGCATTCTTTTGATGTGTCCATGCGTCTGTGCATTCTAGCTGACGGGATTTGCTGGACCAAAACAGACGTCCAGTTGTAGAGACTTTTCTTCGACTGGCGTTTATTTAGTCCGCCTTGCTCTCCGTCACAGACATCCGGTACCCTATCTCACGATCAGACACGATACCAGAAGTCTGAAGCTCTTCTTTTCTCTCTCTTGTTTCTTGTTTTCAAGGTAAATTCAGAACCCAGACCTATCCTTCCTCCGTTGAGAAAGAACGACAAAGTCCAACAACAACCATGTGGGATTCAGACAGCAGCGATTCGGAACCAGACACCAACGTAGTCGTCGGCCGTTGTTCGTATTGTGGAACGTTCTGTAGGACCGACCAGATCATCGAAGCATCTGGATTGTGCTTGAAGTGTGACGCGAACATGGCCCCAGAAAACAAGAATCGCCGTACGCAAGCTGAAGCTGCTCTTGCTAGAATGGCCGCTGTGGAAGTTGAGGATGACTCCAGCTCTGAGGAAATTAGCTCCATACGCTCAGAAGATGTGGATGAAGAGCAGGGAACAGTGACAAAAGGTTCTGCTGTCGGTGCCGAGAGGACTGAGACTTCCAATCTTTGTCCTAGATGCTGGAAGAATCCTGCAACAACCGTCCTTTACAACACCCCTATCTGTGAAGACTGCTACCAGGTGGCTCAGCAAAAGAGGGTAAGTCTTCAATGAAAATATCACTTTAGCAATCATGCAGTGAGACCTGATTGACTAATATATGACAACAGGAGACAGCAAAAGGGACAAAGGTAAAGCCAGACAGTGAGCCAGACAGGCTTGCGACACGCACACAAACACACCATTTTCAAAAGGTACAAAAAGCAACTGACAGCCTCTCTTTAGAAACGCTATCAACCACCAACTCCTGCCCTTGCACCTGGCAAAAAGCTCACCAGGGTCTGCGACGACTGCCGGAGGAAGAGAAAGAGGTGTCAACACCGCCGCGTGGTTGACGAGAACGACCGTAAGTGACAGAAGCTTTCTTCAGTTTTAGAGAACTTTCTCACTGACGACTGACGCGTTATAAAGCCGAGGCCGACAAACGCCGCAAGAGAGTTAAGAGGGAGCACCCACTAGCCGAAATGGCTGAGGATCAGGAGGAGCGTCAGGAAGAACGCCAGGATGAGGGTGAGAGCCCATCCTCGGCTATCGAAGTTGACGATGCCGGTATGTACATATCCTACTTGCTTCAGTATCAGTGGTGATCTTACCTGGACGCGACTGCTGACATGGAGACAAGAAGAAAGCGGCTCCCCTGCATCAAGCAGCGAGGCAAGCCCACCGAAGAAAGCCCGTCTGTGCCCAGAAACAGAGGGCTGGGCCTACACGAACCTGAAGACGGCAATCAGGGATTCGGTCCGCAAGGTCAACCGTCGGGAGCTGGAGCGCCTCTTCGCCGTTGCTGAGCTGAAGCAGGCAGAGTACGAGGAGGCACTGGACGCCGTGAAGAAACATATGGAGGGCTGGGTCACCCAAATTGATAACTGTATGACGCACTGCCATATATGCCCCTAAGTCCTGAGAGAAACATGCTAACTGAGTTGGATATAGTGCGAGACCGGGAAATGAGCGAAGACGAGTAACGGCGCGGGGAGGTACATGCCAGCTACGGCAAGGCACGAAGAGTTTTTACAATGTATGATTAGACAGTTGAGATTGGGAAAACGGGATACGCAAACTTGAAAAAAAGAAAAAAGGCGAAAAGAAGGAGAGTTTCTTATGTTCAGTGGGATCAATTTTCCTTTATGCCATGATAGAAGCAGACGATACGTGGATAGCATGCGATGTAGGAGATCTCCAATCTGCCACGATGGCTCGCCTCGAGATGTGAGGATTTTAGAGAGACTGATACAAGCACAGCATCAATTTTCTCCGTACAGGATATTCTGCCTCGCCTTGCTTTATAATGTTCTGGTTATGTTGAGTTGAGGCGTCATTGGACTCGGCCCCATGATTATCCGGGCCTCTTTATAAATTAAAAAAAAATTAAAAAAAAAAAAAAAAAGATATAAAAAAATTCTCCCCGACAGGGAGTCGAACCCTGGTCTCCCGCGCTTATACAGATAGTGACACTTTAATAATGTTAGTAATACATCTCGAAGAATCCATTAAAGAGTAAGGAAGACATACAGCGGAAATCATAAACCGTTAGACCATCGAGGAGGCGTTGGAAAATGTTTTCACTTTCTTTCCTTAAGTATAGATGAGGTCGAGCTGTTTAATAATATCAAGTGATCAACTACAGATCTCATAGAACCCCTTCGTTCCTCCGATCAGCAAAAGAGCGCGGTCGTGGGATTTTAGGACATCGGCTTTAACGTACCACCTGCGCTACAGGGACGGCCAATTTCTTATTTTCTATAATGCCATCCCTGTTTAACGAAGCAATCCCAGGCCCTCATGGCTGGCATCTCCAGAACACCAGTCTTCTTACGCTACGGTAGATCACGGAGAAGCTGGGCTAACAGTAACAGGAAATCGAACTCAAAACGTCTATCTATTTGAGAAAAAAAAAGAAAGAAGAAGAGTAAACCAACGTACCCGTGTATTATAAGAATACTGTGAACTCATCCCACCCATGAACCCGGCTGCGCTTGTTTTAAACCCTGATCTATGCAGGCTGTCCTTACATCAATTCTCTACTTCTGATCGCTTTCTTTTCCTTGAGTCTTCTCCAGGCTTTGTTACCCTCGAGCGTCCAACCCCCTTTCCCTTGTTCTTCTTTGCTTTGGACTTTCTGGGAGACGCGCGACGCTTCTTAGAAGACTGCGAAGAAGATGAAGATACACCCGATGGCTCTTGACCCGGCTGTGGCTGTCCAGCAGAAGCACTCGCGTTCTCTACGGATAGCGAAAACAGTCCACGTGATAGGTCTTGATCGACTGGTGGTCGTTTCTGTTCAGCGGAAGGATTCTCATTCTCTAGAGGCAACGAAGATAGTACAGCCGATGGCCCTTTGATGATTAGCGGCTGTTCAGCGGCAGTGGCCTCCGCCTTCACTAGAGGCGGTGTAACTGGCCCAGTCGGCGGCTTTGGATGGATGGGTCGGGGCGACACCGGTGATTTGGATACAAATCTATAGTACGGGACGTCGGTGTTCTCTTGCGCCGGAAGGGCCATATCAAACGGCCCTGGAGCCGTTGGTATTTTGGGCCTGGGCGGTGGTGGTATTTGTGGTCTTACGCGCCGCATATATTGCTGCAAGTGTATCATTTTGCGGTAGAACTCGGCGAGATATATCAACGTTTGTGATGGCTCCAAGGCGAGAACGGCGGAATCAAACATATCAAAGGCGGAACCAGACTTCAGCGGCTCTGCGCCAACGTCAGCTACCACATTGTCGAGCCAACTGATGGTCGTTTTCATCATAAATTCGGTCAATTGAGTCGCATGTTGTGCACTATCGAAATCTGGTGCTGTACTCAAGACTTGCTGTTCCAGCCGGGCCATTACATACGCGGCCTCGTTGTACTTTTCAACACTAAGCGGCTCATGGAGGGTTTCCTGTACTCCAGGTTCCCCATCAGGTCCATGAGCTAAATGAAGGGGGTAGTGGGCATTTGTCGGGCTATTGATGGCAGAAAGAAGGCTTACCGCTGGCAGAAGGGACACTTCGTTTGGGATTTGCCCTCCTTGACTGGATGAACCGATATTGCCCTCCTCCATGTTGATAACTAGTGGCTATGTTGTGTATCCCTTTCGGGGGTATGGGGCGGAGATACTTGTCATAGTCAGCTTGAAATGCTCAGTGTTATGATGTCGATATTTTACTTACAGAGCTATATGATGTGATGCAAGTAAGGATGAGTTGTTGCAATTCGATTTATTAAGAATGTACCCAAATAGTGTATTCCAGCAGTAGACAAAACAGTTCCCAAGATCTCCCTGAACAAATTGAGAAGGAGCATAACGAGCATAAGGTAGCCATCATCCCGTCGTTATGGAAGGAACGAGCAGGAGCGACTTTCTCAAACCTCGTTGCTCCTGCGTTTTTAGCAAACTAATTCTTAGAAATATGCTGAGAAGACATTGATTTCGATGCATCTTTCTCGTCCTTAACCATATCCAGAAAGATGTCCCTGATACATTTGGCCAACTTCATCGTCCTAAGCCGATTCTTCAGCCCGCATTCCTTATATGTTTTGTTAGTCAGAAGTAACTCCTCGGTCCCCAAACAAAGAAACTGCCAGTCAATCGTCAGATTACAGTCGATATCCTCCGATTTTATAAGATCACCAAGCTCAAAAATCAACCATTTGCTGCAGCGTCTCTGCCAGTATATAGGAGGCAAGACCCACTGAAAAGCATCGAGAAGATTCCGCGTATCTTTAATGCCTGCTAGGCCGTAGTTTTTGTCTTTGTAGATGGTATCGACGATTAACATGACAAGCTCAAGAGGATACCCAAAGGGATCTTCACGGCGCTGGCGCCGCAGAGACTCAATGTAGCCGTAGAAATAACTTTGGCGAGCTTGTTCGATCAAATCATGTACTTCAACTATATGAACTGGGTCGGGCAATGTTGAGACCGCCTCCGCATCCCATAAAATCCGGGCCATTACGGTCCTTTCGTTTACGGTCCCTGGAGCGCTGCCATAAGCTATTGGAGCAAAGTTTGCCCAAAAAGCATAGCTCGAATATCCGAAATCTTGCAAGAACTGGTCCGATAGCTTTTGGTCTCCGGTCCAGAGACGTTCACTAGCAAGGGTGAATAGCTTGAGGTTCTTCTGTACAAGTTTGCGTCCAATGACTCGGCCAGCGAGCTCCCAGCAATGGGAGTGGGTAACATATTGAAACATACGAGGCGCGCTGGCAACACCCGAGTCGCCAGTGCGAACTCCTTCTTTTTCCTGAAAATTGGAGGGGGCGGGACTATTATCATATATTGTACGATCATCCTGCGCGATCCCCAAAATGCGACCACCGGAGTTACCCGTGTCAGGGACTACACTCATTCTTGGTTAGTGCTGACCCCCAAAAAGGCGTAAGATGTGGCATAGCAGCGATATAAGACTGACCTGTGTGATAGGAAGCCGGAATGATTCCGTGTCTTTGTTCAAGATACAGCTGGGTAGGGGTATACTCCCATGGATCGCGTTGGTCAACGTAGCAGATAGCCCTTTTGCACACTATGCAGAGACTCCAACGTTCGCCGCCGGGCCCGAGTTCATGGCCTGATCTCCCCAAGTACGCTGCCCACATTGGGTTCATGACCGGTTGGTTAGTCGATATCTCCCGTTTGGATATATAGCCAGTGATAGATATAGTTAGATCTGTAATTTTCAGAAGTGCAAAAGCGCAGCAGTGCAGAAGTGAAAAGACAGAGAGATGACATTCTGGTTGACCATAGAATGGTGATATCATCCTCAAAGCATATTCATGGCTGCCTGGGTATAGAGTTCATCTTTCCAAAGTCTGAGTAGACTTGATAGTAGCAGTTGAAAAAATAGCATAGTTCATTGCATTTTGACCTCAGTCCCTCTGAATAGCACTTATTTGAGCCCGCCTGTTGTCAGTAATATCTCAGGCATTCAACATTTGCAGTAATACTATAAGAAGCAATGAAGATGAGAGTAAGAACATGGAGCAAAGGCACATAGCATCATTCTTAAATAAGAAAGAAAGAAACAAACTCAACCAGAATCTCACTCGTCATAGATTTTCGAGATGATGAGCGTTCGAGAATCGATGGAGACATGATTGCTCACATATTTCTGATCGCCACGCGGCTCCACAAACCGTGTGCCGTCCGAAGCCATCGCGTGTCTCTCGTCTCCATCGAATCCTCCATCATGCCGTAAATAATACATTAGCCGTCATGTATTGGAGTATTTGGAGAAAGCGATTCATTATCAGACGAGGGCGAGACGGGTTGGCATGCAGGCAAGGGGCACGATGGCACACATGATGCGAGACATTTTCCCCAAATTCCCCAATCGCGTCAAATAGAAAAGCACAGCAGCAGAACTCGTCATGCTTGCATGCAAGGAGTGGTTTTCATGCAGGCTTCTTCCTAGTCGTCTGTTGAAGAATGGAGGAGCTTACAACTGGCCTCTTCACCGCTTGATGTGATACAAAGTAATAATAGTAATATAGTAATATAGTAATCATAATAATATACACGATTAATAGCTACACAGAAAGCAAAGCACAGGTCACAACGCGCACGAGTGGCACAACCGTCCATGTGGGAAAAGATCGAAGCTTGCCAGTGTCAACCTCAAACAATGAGAAGAGTCAAAGAGAACAGCGAGATACATCGAGGGTACGCGGGATACAGCTCCATACAAGCCCCAAACAGACAATACACGGGCCTAAACCAGAACAACCACTAGCAGCAGCATTCAGCAGCAAATAGGCCGCCGCGGAAATTGGGCCATTCGCTCCGCTGCAGCCCCAGCCGGCATTTGCGACGCAGAATTGCTTTGTTGCGGCGGGCCATGTACCAGCTACCGGCCCACGACCTGGTGTCATTCGCTGCCACAGAGGCCTGCAATGCGTTACAAGTGTCTACATGGGTTACAGGCTGGCATCCTGGACTCTCGCCTTGCCTGGCTGCGATGGTCCCCCTCCCTTCCCCCAAACATCGCCCGTTTCTCTCAATAATAATTAATATCTTTCCTCGACACTGCGTCTTGCTTTTGTGTCCTCTCCTCTCGCGATCATATTACACATTCGACACCCGTATATACCCATCCTCTCGACTACGAATCTATCGCATGAGTGCGACACCCCCTTTTCACCTTGTGTTCGCCTCATCATCAAAACACGCTCTTTTCCGACGAGTAACGACCCGAAAATATACAACTCCATGATTTGATGAGACACGACACACACCAGCCCTCGAGGAGGAAGTAACTGGTTTATTCGAACCTCCTTGATTGACACTATCTAATATTATCCTGGGCCATGGGCAACCGATCGGTGGATGCGCTGCAGTGCTTCTCCTTCCTCGCAGACAACGTCCCGTCATGGATCACGGCTCTCGAAGGCCTGGTCTCGCACACCGCTGCGAAACATGCCGAGTTCGCTGCTGAGTACGCTCGACTCGACACTGCGACAACCTCAAGACCCAAGCGACGGAAGAATAGCTCCATACACTCGATCAGGCCCGACGAATCAGCCGCATCTATACGTGACATCCAGCCCTCGACGAAACCGGAGGAGAATGAAGAAGAGAGCTACTTGGATCCATTGACGTTGTTGCGGGTATCGAAGAGATACCCCAGAGAAGCTGGTGCCCACCGGAGAAAGGACGATGTCGACACTGGAAATGCGAATGACCCCAATCAACCCCCTCGACAACAACGGCCGCAGGTTGTTGTCCACTACGACTCACATACGCAGAATGTACTGGAGCAATTGGTACGGGACATTGGCGGAGCGAGGAATAACATTCGCAAAGGACGAATGAGCCACATGATCAAAACCGGGTTCGGATTCAGGGCGATGGCAGAGGATAAGCCGCGCTTTCGAGATGTCAAGTCGCAGTTCAACACGTCAACTAAGGCTGGCTACCAAATGCCGCCCACATTTTCGCCCAGCAGGAAAGACTCTTCGCCCTTCGAGTCAGCAGACAAACAACTCGAACTCGCTCAATCCTTCTGCGAAACGGCAGCCCACCAATTCCTCCGGAACGGCGACTGTGCATCCGAACTCCAGAAGACAAAAGAACGCTTCTCAAACGTTATCGATCTAGCAAAGGAAGAAGTCGAGCACCTGAAAGCCGCTCGAGAACAAGAGGAAGCGAACAAAAAGCAGCAGCAACAAGAGCGACAACAACAACAACAACAAAAAGAGGACGAAGAGGAGGTTGGATTAATACCGTCAAAGTACAAGAAGGAAGAAGTCGTTAAACCTATTTTACCCGACCCGGATCTTGAAGTCGAGCCAAAACAGCCTGTCGATAAAATCAAAGATGTCGACAAGAATCCAGCCGGTATGTTGACGGCTATCGAAGTTGACGATGCCTCGTCCTCGTCCTCTATATCCATCGACATCACCGCCTTCCGATCAACGAGGTTTAGATCATAACGTCTCTTCGCTATCCGGGAAATCGTCCCATCTTGGATGTTCTTCACGTCCTGCGTCGTTTATATTTCGGCCCTTCTTTTATATATATTCTCGGTTCTTTTGCAGCAAAAAGATACCTCTTCAGTTCGGCCACTATCTAGCCTTTTCGAGCAAGCAACGTTTTTTCCCTACATTTAGCGACTCTTGATCTTTTCGGATTCCCACGTGGGGAAAAAAAGTGCATCTACTTCGCCCTTGCAATTCGTGGTATATACGTTCCTTAACAAATCATCGCACCTCATCGCTGTCAACCTCTCCCTTTTATGGCTCGTTATCCGTTCCTTCTCATCTCTATTCCTGGCATTTGTTCAAGTCATGATAGCGTCTCATTGGGTAGCATGGAGTTTATATATATATATTTTTTTTTTTCTTTCTATTTTCTTTCGGCGCAGGAGCATTTTGACGTTCGAATCTATTTAATCTTGGCTATTTCTTTTCCATTTTCTTACATATTTTTCTCTTTTTTGCCTTGATGATCTATCTATTCTTTTTTTGGGTACATAGTATATATACACACCCGATATAAATAACTATTTCTGGTCAAACATCACAAGTCTCCTAAATTTTTGCAATTTGATAGTTATCTACGGGAATATTGTGCCGGTCAAAGCCCACAAAAAGCAGCAAAGCATAAATCTACAAACTTTCCAAAACACACCACGCGAGTGGCAAATTTCATTGCCACCCCCAGATTTAGAATTGCCGAAACGTGTACCATCTATGGAGACTCAAGAGACCTCGCAGGGAACCACGCATCAATTCAAGAGACAGTGGAAAGTCGAGAAATCAATAATCGGTCAGTATACTTTGCTTGTGCATGGCTTGCCTTGGCCTTGTCCCCGCGTTTGCCAGCCCTACTTTTCCCGCGCCTGCATATATGCGTTGGCATTCAGACCAATTTCTCTCGAGTATGCAACTAATAACTCAGTATTTATGAAGTTGGTTGATTGCACTATTTGTAACAATCTTAATTAACCTGCAGGGATCTACCTGGTAAGCTGAATACAGCTGGTCGTAAGAATAGTGGACTTGAGTTATGAAAGTACCCACGTTGAAAAGCGAGGGTTGGAGAACTCCACGGAGGTTGTCGATAGCACGTGGACTCTTTATATATATATTTCTTCTGCGTGGTGTCTACTATATGAAATCTTGCTTTCTTGGGGGGGGGAATCATGTGTAATGATGGATAATAGTAGAGGCAAATATTGAAAATTGTACTGTAATTTTATACCATGGTAGGGGAGCGGGGATCATATAGTTCTTTGTTTATGGCTGTCGGCTTTTGTGTTTTTCTGGATTGTTCCGCTTCCACGTGGTTATTTCAAGGCCCCGGCTTTGTCACCCTGAGAGATGTTTTGAATTACAAACTGCATTGACTTGGTATCTTCAAAAAAGTAAAGAAGATGGATGAAGATAGAAGACGATTAAAAGAATATTTTCAATGTAGGTATTTCTACTGCTGCTTTCTTCATGCTGTACCACAAGGGTAATTCTAGGTTTAGATGACAAGCTCACATATCTGCATCGAAAATGCTTGATCTTCAGAAAAAAAAACCAGCGACTCTTTACAACCAAGTTATTAGGGCTGTTTTCAAGCTTCCACCGTACGTCACAGGCAAGAAAAGAAATGTCCAGAGAATAGATTAAACACGGAGAGCCGTTGCAGTACTGCAACTTATTTGCTTCCATCCGCTATCTCTAGCCTTTGATAGTAAAAAACTATTCAATTAAAACAAGCCGTGCCTCTTAACTTTCTATTCATATCTACAGCGTCGGCTTATCAATCAATCCGACTGTCACCGAAGAATTGTCCTCATCCTCCTCCAGCGGTCCACCATTAGCGAAGAACAGCTTCTCCTTGTCTTCAAAGGGAACAATCCGCAGCGAGCGCGTATACCCAGCAGTCTCTCCCGTATCACGCATCTGCCATGAGTCTACGCCCGCATGGCCATCATTCATGAAGACTTCACTATGCGAACCCGAGCTGACGATCAGTATTCCCGGCCCATGCCTCTCTCCAGGCTGCGTCGCCCAAACTACGTAAGGACTGCCGGTAGGAACAGTCCGTGGCGAGTCGCTGGTGACGAGGGGTAGACCCTCCACGTCGTTGAATTTGAGCGGGTTGGAGGACATCTTGTAGAACACGGGGAACTGATATTCCTCCGGAATCTGGCCGTCGACGGGACCGCCGCCGTACTCGTAGACGTAGAAATAGGTATCCAGCGGCGGGATGTAGGCCACTACCGGCATCCCAGGACGATCTGTATATGTCGGATATGCAACGTCGTCGATGAGATCGCTCCAGTTTACCAGGTCAGAAGTGGTCCTATGGACAAGTTTCTGTCCATGGTTGGGATCTCGCTGATCTGAGAAGTAACACACCAGCTGCCCATCATACAGCATTAGAAACGGTTCCCAGATTGCCGGCAGTCCATTGTTGGGGAGCGCATCGGCGCCCGTATCGATCGTGCTGACGAATTTCCACGTTCGACCACTGTCCGTACTAGCGTACAAATCCATAGATATCAAACTCAGATCCGTGGGGATTGCGCTGCCAGCTAATAGAACTGTTCCAGCTGAATACTCGCCAAGATCTTTATCCAAAAGATACAGGAACGGCTGATACCGCAAGCCCCAGTCGTGTACCTGGTCATGGACACGCCCGTGCTCAGTCCAACTGAGTCCGCCATCCGCAGAGCGATAGACGGGAAAGTAGACTGACGGCGGTTCGGGCGAGTAGTTCTCCCATGTCACTAGTAGCGAGCCATCGGGGACCTGAAGTGAGCGTGCGTACAGAGTGCGCTGATGCGTGTAGTTGGCTGGCGGGGTGAAGACAACATTGTTGTTGTAGTTGTTGGGCGCCTTTTTGGGGCTGGATGCACGATGCCACGATGGTGGTGATGGAGCAGCATTGGCAAGTGTGCCGAAGATAGCAAGGCTTGAGAAGAGCAGTGGTTTCACCCACGATGCCCGCATTGTTGCTCGCGAGAGGAGGGTCTCTACCCTCTGTGTTCTCAGTCAGAGATTGTGCTGAGAAGTTGTACTAGAATAACAAGGGATTACTCCCAAGTTTTCTGATTTGATTAAAACGCTCTGGAAACGTTGCAGCGGCCTTGCAAAATCCATCTCCGTTTAAAAAGGGAAACATCTTCAACTATGAGTAAGGATGAAACTGTTAGAAACAGCTATCAGTCCCCGGATTGCTGTCTCTCTCCGCAAACGTCGGTGCTCCCACCGCACGGATGTTTATCAAAAATTTTGACGAGCTGTGAGCCGCAATTTTCGCTCCAATCATGGTGTTGCGCACGGTAGCTGGGGTACTGGGGTCGGGGATATTGCCGTTGGCATGAGGGGACAGCATCTCAGGAACCACCGGAGAACCAGTAGGCATCTAATTCATTGCTTTTGCTGGTCAGACCGGACGCGCGTTCCTGGCGCTTGCAATCTGCTAATATCCGTAATACGATCATAAACCGTCGTTGGCCTTTGTAGTCTGGGTTTTGCGAGACTTTGGCCATGGCTTGTCGTTCGTAACTGTGGGGAATGGAAACTGGAAAGTACCTTCTATATACCTAATAACTAAGGATTCCCACATAAATTAAAAGTTGCATAGTTTTTTTTCAAAAATTCTCCTTGAAGACTAGAGGGTAGAGAGTGGCAAATATACAAGTCCTTGGTAAAGCCGTATTAATATAATCTTTCTATCATAGAAGATGTAGTAGTGGTGGCTGATGATGAACAGAGGCAAGGACCCAGGACGGTGGGGAAGAGGTGAGGATAAAGCAGCAAGCCTCCTATTCTAAACCAGATCAGGAACATCCGAATCCCACAGAAACCACCTTCGGCACATCATGGCTGTCTCCTTGCTCCTAGTAAGTCCATCTACTCAGCCAGCATTATCGAGTCCTGGTATTTTGTTATTTCAGGGCCATTTCGCCTCTTATCTTAGATTTGATGCATCGTGGGACTCTGAGATGGGTTAATATCAGCCATCCAACTCGCAAGTTTGGCCATATGCCTGTATGAATTCCCAAAGCTCTGTTGCATTCCGGAAACACTGCGACGTGCTGCCTTTAACCTTATACTGACAGTCCCAGGCGACATTGCCATTATTAGCCCGTCTCGGGTATTGTTTTGATCGCAACTAACTCTATACTTTGGTTTCCAAGGCTTTTTCCTCTTACATCCTACGACGAATACGTCATTCTATCCAACGAGGCCCGACCCCGAAACCACCAGACTGATATACCTCTACAATATATCCATGTAGCAATTGGGCACGCTGCTAAGCAAGGACTTTACACAAATCTCGCACCAGGCGCAGCAAGAAACTAGCTTCTGCTATTGTAACGCCCCTGAGACATGTGAACAATATGTCCAAGGAAAAAAGCCATCGAAGGTTCAAAAAAAAGTGCCGGCTTCTTTGTGTGAAGAAACTCTGTTATTTCTCCCCTCGACGAATCACAGCACTTTACGCCTTTCTTTGTTCAAACAGTGTTTGAGGATTTCTTGATCGGGATAGTTAGTCCAAACTTTCCATCCAGGAATTGCATCATGACACCCGAACTTTGAAGGGAAAAAGAACATCCGGGCAGTTGTCTTCCGGTACTTATGGATCTACCCGCGCAGCTTGAGGAAGCAAGAACCGTGTGCGGTTCGTATACAAATGCCGTTTGTTCAAATATCTTCTTTCACCACTCCTTCGGGTTACCCCACAAAACTCTAAGATAGCCTTTATTTTAGCTATCGGCATTTTGTTGTGTATTGTTATCTTCTTTGTTAGTCTGAATGGCTCCCCTCCGATACCCCGTCGCACTCTCGAATCATGCGTTTTCGAGATGAGAATCTTCCTGTTTTCCACAAGATTCATTTCCACCGATGTTATGTTATTCTCTGGTCCTCTACCTCCATGTCCCGGATCCGCGATTCCAACAGCCGTGCTGTGCCTGAGTAGTTCTCCGGCACTTTGAGTGTACCCCATCCGTGGCTTGTTCCTCTCTCAAGGGTGTATTGTGTATTTCAGGTTATGTATTACCATCTGTACAGTGCACGTACCCAGAAGTACCTCTCGCACACGGCGTAAAACATATCTTGGGTTGCGTGCTTCATTTCTCTGCAATGGATTCAACTATCATCTTCCTGCTAATAGGATCCATACTCCGTTATTTCTGATATTAGTGCAATTTCTATAGATACCCAGAGGTCAAGCTTGCGATGGAACAGATCCGCTGCAATCTCGTCTCCTTATACAGAAACAATTTAGGCATAGCTGGGATACAGAGATTGATCTCTCTTATATGTTGGGCATTCTGATTCATATAGAGTCCAGGAGCCAGAGAGACTTCTATAACCGCAAAAAGAAATGAATTCAATGTTTCTGGAACACTTAGACTTTACAATGGTCTAGTTTACTGCCTGTTTGTTCCATAGGGGTGCAAGATGTTGGACTACCTGTGATGAAGATAGGATAGGATCACTCCAGGGATAACAGTGTTATTTCTGTTATTTCTGTCCAGCTGTTTAGCAAACCAGACAAGATCGCTGGAGAACAGAGATGAGATTGACTGGGATCATGTGTCTGAAGCTCCTTAGGGAGAAACAACGTCTCCCAGTAGGGGATCCGAACCATCAAGATATACCTGTGTCTTCAAAGCACCTAGTTCTTCCTATCAATGTACAATAGGCCTGCAGTGTGTATTGTCACTGCTCAACTCCTCAATTTCAAGGTTGCCAGCCACTATTCTTGTCTTGAGACCTTGTGCATTGCCTACGACACAACTGTCTTGTCACAGAAGAAGACAGCACCAATTTTTATTTCACAGCTGTCCTTCAATCTCTCTAGTTTATGTTCCTTCACTGCTTTTAAAACTTGCTGGGAGACAAAACTCAAAGAGTCCACTGTCTTCTCTAGAGTGAAGGCCCAGGACAAGCTGTGTCGTAAAGCCCTCATGGTCTCGCCGTTGAAATAAGAGAACAAGTCTCTGCTATTGTCCCCAGAATGGATGATAATTGGAACTTCCTGCATCATCATCTTAGCCCGGAGCAGTCGTCAGCTATCAGAAACAGGCCTGCAACGCCGCTCGACTTCGAGGTAAGCTGCTTGCGCGCACACAAATGATGTGGGCTATGAGGAAAACTTGCAGACTAACCAAACCTTTAAATGTAGAGACATGCCGCGAGATCCACAAGGTTACCGTCAGACTCGACGGCAGAACCGATCGACTATGAGATGGCGCTAGATATCGAGGAACAGGTACATAGCGGCACTGTTTGGCGGTTACCAATCTATCCCATTGACATCCCTTCGCAGGCCTCTATTTCGATTAGGACGAAGAGACAGACAAAAGGACCCGAGACAAATGGAGCTGCTGGCCAAGATGAGGTACGTTTGCGTACCTAATGGGCACGAAGACACAGACATCACTCCAGATATGAGCTAACGAAGATTGGGATATAGAACGAACACTGCAACGAGAAAGACAACGCCGACAATTCCAGCGAGACGGCCGAAGATCGTCCAGACTTCAAGGCCCCTTTCGAGCTGCTGCCAACAGGAATGAAATCCGTAAATGATAGAGATAACGACTTCGACGATGCCGACAATGCAGTTGACGAAGAAGAGAGTATCCACAAGGAATCAGACGGTGCGGCAGCAGGAAGCACTCCACAATCTGACGAGACGGCAGAGACACCAGAGGAATACTCACCAGACAACAAAACTTCGGTTCTCTCAAATATATACATCGCTCCTCCCTTTCAGGGAAGGAACAATGATGCCCGTCGTCCCTTCCTTGGCCCCTTTGCATGGACCGTTCCTTCCCGCGGTGGGAGGCAGGAATCTCGCCCTTTCCTAATTTACCAAGATCCAGAGGGCTACGAACCTGCTGAAACGAGTATGAACCCATACTGGCATATGACTGTTAGTGACGACAAAGAGAACGCACCGCCTGGTTCCAGAATGGCTGATTCGCCTGTTGAAGACAATATAGTCGCAGATGCGGAGAACATCGTTCACCTTGCGGTAGGGAGAAATGGCATAGGTGAAATAGCTAGCTCCAATAACTCACGGGCGGATTTCTTCCATAGCGCTAGACACGGACATGTCGCTAGGAACAGTATTGACAACGTTCTTCAAGTCGACGAGTTGCAACAGGATATGGAGCTTAGTGTTTCACTGGGGAGTACGCCTACAGCTAGTCCAGCCCGTTCGCAGCATCGGCATTCGAGCTCTATTCATCTGGCTAGTTCCCCGGGAAGACATGTTATTGAGAACATGGAGGTTCTCAATGGGCGGGCTTGGGGCGGTGGACTGTTCCGGCGGAGGGCTGGTTCGTCGTCTACACGTTTATGAGTTGCGGTGTCTTATTTGGGATATGGGTGAGCGTCACGAAGGCGGAACTTGTATTACCATGTTTTACATGCGCGGAAGATATTACGAGGATATGCTTGTGTTTGATAGTCCTGTTATTTTCGAGGAACGGGGTGGTGAGATGGCCAAGTATCATAGGCTTGTGCCAAGGGCGCTTATTAACCAAGTACAGGAATATCAAAGCCTGGTCCACAACTTGAAAAGAATTCCTCGTTTCATTGATCTTTGTGCTTTTTACAGATAAATGGGCCCTCAATAAGTGTGGAAGTAAGGCTGGATCCGCCTTTCTGCACACCCAACATGATCGGGCGACCACCCAACCAAAATCCAAATCCAAATCATCGATCAAGCCACCACAGCATCAACCTTAAATCTACAGCCATTAGGGTATATTTTGCTCCCGCATTTACCACAATGCTTTCGAAGATCCTGATAATCCCACCACATCTTATTCCCGGACGATCGACACGGGAACCCCAAAGGAGCCTCGTTTCCCTGGACGAAAACTCCGCAGCCAGTAACCATTCGGGATGCGTTCGAGGCGCCAGACTTGTTGGAACTATATCCGATAATTCAGAAAATTGAAAACCGTCAGTCATTTGCTCACTTGGTCAAAAGGAGGAGAGGGGGAAGCAACAGTAGACATACCCAGAAACATACTGGATCTTGTTAGTCCGCTCCAGACCAGAATTTATCGCGTCGTCACAGTTTGCTACTGGCAGGGTAGTGCCGCAGACATTTTGCCCGTCACAGTCATATGTGATACCATGGTCGTCGTCAAAATCTCTTTGGGCCAGGGAGTCCAAGCTTGTGTCGGGGAAGGGAAGGCGGCGACTATGGTCGACCAAGCCGCGACAGTGAGAGCGGCGAAAGTGAAATGCATTTCTTTGAAGAAGAGGGATTATTTATCTTTATCTGTATGGATTGAGCACGTTGGATTGGAATAATTCTAGCTCCGGGAGTAAAGGGAGAGACGTGGGTGAGTACTCTTTATGATATGGCAATTTAGAATGGCGATTGGGATTCATCCCATATCCTCTAGACGGCGGCATTTTTCTTTTCGCGCGAATTTGCGTCTTGAGCAAAGCACTGTAGTAGCGTATCATATACGGAACGGACTGCTTCGATATCGGCCATGCATCCAACCATATATAGCGACTGTGAAGGGCTCAGGTAGTAGTTTTGACTCCTTTTCTCATCCACACGGCTGAAAGTGGGTATCCAACTTCAACAAGTGCTGTTGCTGCACCCTTGGTTTTGGCTGACTATCACCGAAATGAAAAAGGCGTTTCTAAGAATAACACTCCATGACTTGTAGGCTGCGCTGTTTAAATCATTTTCACCATATAGGCAACCCACGGAGAGTTTCTATCTATAGGAGTAGGCCATAATAAACCGAAGAGCAATATCTTCCTGCCAACGTTGCTGGGTGCTATTATTGGCCAGTGCAATGTAGCCTGTGAGATGATCATCGTCGTCTGTGGAGTGGAAAGCTTGACATGAAATATTCGGAGGGGACACCTATGTAGATCTCTGCTAGTCCACCATTGCCCACCAACTGACAGTTACCAGCCCACGAAATGGATACGAAGGCGTATCTCAAACGGATCATGAAAGGAGCCAAAACACACAACACTTATGAAAGGATGCTACAATGACCCTTTCGACACGAAATCTCCATGGGACTAAATCCCTCACTCGCTCGAAACTAGGGGCAAATAGTCGTCACTACTTTATACAAATTCTATTCAGGTTGTCCGGCACTCCTCAAAGATCATAACGAGTGGGAAGCAATATTAGTAATTAAATTTTATACAAGTAGTATAGTATCAAGTCGGCGGGTATAAGGCACCGAGAGTTCGCCTAGCGTGCGCTCCCAGAAGTGAGCTTGGAGACGAGGGAACGACGACAAGAGACATCAAAAGTAGGGACGCAGAACGGAACACAAGAGCACGTCTACACAAATCCACATCCAACATCCCAAGAAAATGCACACGTCACATTAATCATCACTCGAAGACATTTTATCAAGGGTATCTCATGTATCTTCCGAGCAATTATCCATCAGCCACATGTTCAACAGAAAGCCTCCTCCATAATTAAAGAAAACCAAAAAGAAAGGCGACAGGACATCGACACCATCTAATAGAATATCTTCTCCTCATAAATCGGCGGCCGTTCATTCTCCAATCCCCATGTAATCTTTCCCTTATCATCAATCGCAGCATCCTCATCCGTAATAGGGATGACCTTGGACGTGTGCTGAACCTCTTGCCGACTCACTCCTGCCGCATCCCTTGGGATCCAAAGCAAAGGCGGCTGAGACTTGATAGACGGGTGCAAGTACGCAGAATCCTCGACATCAGGCTCATACGATATATCCGCGAAGTCATGTGGAACAAGTTTGCGAAGCGTAGCGTAGTCGGCGTATACATGGGGCCGGAAAAATTGGAGGATGATGTTCTTTGGTTTCGGGACAGAGAGAGTTGGGGGCAGACGGCCCTTTTCTTCGTCATCTACAGATTTGCCGTTTGCTGCGGAACCACCGTTGCGAGAAGGGCCCTGTTCAAGACTGTCCCCTTTTTGCTCGTCAAGCGCCGTGTCGACGCCGGCGTGGGGGCCAGCAGCCGCGTCTTTGGCTAGGAGTTCTTCCTCTTCTGCCTCGAGGTTCTTGGGGAGGTAGTTTAGGAGCGGCTTCATGGCGGAGAGCATGGAGACGTGGTATAGGATAATAAAGACGAGGAAAATGATCATGAGAATCAAGGGTCCGAGGGCTGCTGTGTCTTCGGCGGTGCCAATGGCGAAGAGACCGATCATGCAGACCATGAGCAGATAGCAGCCGACGGTGGTGTGCTGCAAAGCCTTGGGGTAGAGCATGCCCTTGGTGTCGATGTTGGCGTTGGTGACGTATAACATGTTATACCTGTACGCGAAGTAGAAAATATATAATCCGACGGTCGCAAAGCCGAGGACCAATGGAGCGATTGCGGCGTAAGTGATGGCTTTTACTCGGTTAGCAGGTGGTACTTAAAAGCACCAACGAAAGTATCTAAACTCACCAATGACAATAAGATTACTTAGGATCGGCATGACAGTTCCCCAGCCCATGCCGGACAAAGTCGCCCAACGGTTGTACATCTTCCTCGGGGTGTTATCCAAAAACTTGCCAAGAAGCTTCGAAACAACCAAGCCTGCGATCTGAAGAAGCGCTCCGGAGCTGAATGTAAGAGCCTGGAAGATGAAATAGGCGATATAGAAATTAGACACTTTGGGAATGTTGGTTGCTAGCAGATTTGCCGCGCTTGTAGGGTCATCGATAATCTTGGTCACGACGCTAGAAGCTGATGATGCGAGAGTTGTAACAAGGAAGACCTGAACGACCTGGAAGGCGAAGTAGAAATCCTGTGTTCGCAGTTCTACGGCAGCTGTAGTTGGAACACCACCGATCTTTGCCATCACTGGAAGAAATAACATATTAGTATCAACAAACCTTGCATGAAGAAGTTGTGACGAGATACTCACATCGAAGGATAATTGGAAGCAAGGCCATAAGAACAGCAAGAAGAATTGCCGGAAGGTATGCCGTAATGAGACCCAAGATGACCTCCGGGCAATCCTTGATAAAGGCAAGGAAAGGGACCTTGTCCGTCAAGAAATTGATGTTCGAAATTGCACCCACGACTGCAATTGGGATGGCCCAGAAGATAACCAAGGCGACGACAAAGGCAATGCTTGCGGCTTTACGAACAATGAGTTCCCACCACTTGATCCGCAAGTTACTCCAGATAATGTCACCGGGGTTGAGACCAATGTAACGAGGTGCCATATGGAGGGCCTGGTTGTGTGCCACTGTAAAAATGATATAGTTAGAATAGATCACCGTTTTTGTAGATAGCTGGACAAACATACGCATTTGAAAAGCAGCCTGAGAGTCAGTCTGGGTGTAGAACTCCACGAAAACAGATGATACAAGCTTAGCATCACTAGAACGGTGCTTAGCCTGGAGGACCTCGATCTCAGCGTTCAAACGCTCAACTTCCGTTCTAGCCCAATTGATCGTGTCCACTTTCTTGCCAATGATCGGTTTCAACCTGTGAGTTGGGCGATCTGAAGGCTTAAGCCATCGAGCAGCCAAGGAGCCAGATTCAGCTCCCTCTTCGTCCGTTGGGATTGAGGGTGTGATCTCTTCGTCAGACTGGTTTGCTCCCCCCGCCTTCACACGAGCAGCATTGGCCAGTTTAATAAGCTTGGTCTCGGCGCCTTCAAGTTTGAAAGCAGCCTTGTCTCTTTCTCCGACCAGCTCCTCCAATTTCTTGGTATCCGTTGCGAGCCAGACATTCTTCACCTTGTCATTCCCATACATCCGTCTGATCTTGGCCTCGCTGAGATATTCTCTGGGAACGGAGGTGAATAGGACGGTTTTGGAGGATATCCGCGAAGCGTAGAGTGGGGATAGAAAATAAGCCTGGCGCAGGTTGATGAAGTAGATATTTTCGCGGGTGATCATGTAGAAAACGAAGCCTAAGAAGCGCATATAATCAGCATTGGTGCCCAGATAAACTCGCAACTGGACACATACCAATGAAAATCCACGCAATGAAAGTGTGCGCATAGTATCTGTTCAAATTGCCCGTCACATTTCCAAAGGTGAGAAGATCAAGCTGCTTCTTTCCAGCACCACCGGTAGCATTAACCGGAAACAGAACGGGCCAAGTAATCAAGCAGCCGACGAAGCAAATGGCCGTGGAAATCTTCAGATATCGGAGCAGCAAATACGCATCGAGCGAATGGTGCTGGAGGACATATGTATCTGGCACCTTGGCCATTGACCACAACCAGCCAAAGAGACCGGATCCTTGCTCTGGAGTGCGCTCTTGCTCACGCAGAGCACCGATGTAGGTACGGGGCGCATACTGTCTGCGCTCGCTCATACGGAGGATAAGGAAAGCCACAACCATGATACCTGAAATGACCGCGGTTGGGACCAGGGTTGAGAGCAGGCCAGAGATGGAATTGGAGTCTGATGATTCCGGGTTATCTTCCTCGAACTGTGTTGAAATTGTCAGATATGAGCTTCGTGATCCCGGTTACCCAAGACGTCGAACATACCTCGCGCTTCGCGAGCGCTATAATCGACTCCATGGCTGCGACCTAATTCCTCAGGCTGCCCTGAGAAAGAAATCGAGCAGCTTTACGTCTATCAAAGGGCCCCTTCGATATGCTATCTGGGCTACGGCAAAAGGAGGGTGTGATAGGGGCAAAGACAGTAAAGAAACAAAAGGACAGAGAGAGGGTCCGCAGACAGGTTTAAAAAGAGAACCCAAGAAAAGAAGAGAAGCGGAAAAGAGCGACAGTGTCACCAAACAAAAGAGAAGAAATCAGAAATAGCGGGGAAAGGAAAGGATATTCGTTTTTCTGCTGTGTTGCCCGTTCCACGCAGAACCAGAAACCAGCGATCCGTGCTGTCTGGTGTGGCGCGTCCCAAGCAGAGCAGAAGAAAAAGACCAGGATCTTCAGCTATTGAGCTTGGATCGAGCTTCATATGATCCTGCTCGGCGCTAGTTTGACACTATGGCGATTTTTTACACGAAATGAGGGAGCCCAGAACACGCCAGGCTGGGATTTCATCATGAAGTCGTCTCAAGATCCTGTTCTGAGCCTGCGATGTTTCTGGTCGCTCTGGAGATTCCCGTACCATTCTTCAGCAAATACCTGTGCTGTGATACCTTTGCTGCATGCTTCTTCTACCTTTGATATATTCCAAACTTTCATTAACTCCTACAGCCAGATTTGAATTGAAAGTCGACAATGATTGACCAGGATATGATCTGCCAATAGCCACATAAGCTCGACAAGGGCCATCTCTCCTTCAGAGCCCACCGAGGAGACCTGGGAAATTATGACACAATGCCAGATCCAAGCTCTGTGCAACTGTCAGGCCATCGCACTCCACCGCAGCCAACCAGATCTCAATTCGGCTCAGGGGTCGTGACGTGGTTCGACTGATGGAGATGATGTATCCTTATGATTGGCTCTTCTGGGTCTCCAAATCTGGTGGCGCTGCTGAAATGAACCCGCGATTTGAAAGATCTTTCACCTTTTTCAGACGAGGATTTCTTCACTCCTGCAATCAATGCTGTCTTGTTTGCCGCAGTGGAAGCATCAGCCACACTTGCAAGTTGGAACAGTGATAATTGAGCACGAGGAGGTCTCCCGTTGATGCGGCAAAAGCTGAACCTTCCCAACGGTCAATTCCGTCGAAGCGAGCTGGCCGAACCAGCCTGAAATCACGTAAAAACTAACTTCCAGATCTGCGTGTCTATTGATCGGTCCCAAAAGATAAAATTAAAAAACCTGGAAAAAAACACAACAGATTTTACATCCCCACTCCACGCGCCACTGTTCGGAGATATCCTGACCCAGCAATCTGGGATTATTTCGGTTCTCGTTTGAAATGTGATCTTCAGTTAACCACGACTGTCTTAGTTTGTATGCTTCCATAACATCATAGATTTTTGCTATAAATTCCATAAGGAGGACAAACTTTCGAGGAGAAACAGTGGCGAAAGACTACTGCAGCTTCGAAGGGGCAAAACGTTCTGCGCTGTTTTATTAGGGGCTCGGCATCCTGTACGTGGCTCGCATTTCCGTCCAATTCCTGCCACTGGCGATGAGATTGCATGGAGGACCGTCACATGTGCATTGTTGCTGCAAACGTGTATGCAAGAAAGAGCTGCGGGCGTCAAGCGGGCACAGACCGTACCGCCACAACGTCTTCTCAACAACAATGGCATGGTCTTTCGTTAACCAGCGGTGGCAAATATACTGTGTATGCACTCCATACGGATTGAATGGGGTTGTCACTTGAATCTGCCTTGTTAGCACGTAACCTTCTTCATATTTAGTGGCCTTCGCGCTGATTTTCGTGGCCTTTTTGTTTATGGTGCTGCTTTTACTACCACGACATGTATTTTTCTATGCCCTTCGAGTTACCAGTCCCTAAGTTCAGCCTGACATATCGAAATGGGTAAAAATGGATGGAAGCAGTCTCAATGATATTAACCAAGAAAAATACTGATGGGAAGAATCTCTTTTCAATATTTCACTGGAGAACTATTGAATGTCGGAATAATAAGTATGGGGAATATATAAAACCATAATAACTATCAAGCAAACAAATATAGCTACCTAATGTAAGCAGGATAACCTACACAGTAGGCAAGCAGGCTTTTCATGGCTTGAATGCCATCTAATCCTAGATTTTGCTAGGGACGCAGGAGGAGCCGTGTGTCTCTCGCAAAAGCTCTGATTCTAGGATTTCGCCATTCATATAACAGTCCGCCTTTGGAACATCAAACACGCCATGCGAATCCGTAAATGCTTCTCTATACTTGAAATAAGCCTCGTGAGCAATATCAAATGGACCGTAATGTAAATCAATAACCACATTATTGGCCTATCGGTAATCCACTCTAAAATTGTACCATGTGTTGGGGTCTGGTGGGAGAGGGCCAAATCCGTCAACCTCGACACAAGGCAACAGGTCAGGGTTGGTCTCATAATAAATACACATCAACGGGGTACACTGCGCGCATCTGCAATAGCAATGATATCCTGCTCCATAAAGTTGACTTGAAACTGCTTCTCCATTGTCCATCTCCTCTTATATGAGGAGATTTACGAAGTAAACACCATCTCACGCTTCTACATTTTACGCCAGAATCTTAAGGACCCATGAAGCACCACAATAATCTCTTACTATGACGGGCGTCCTGGCATTCTGCATTGCGGAGGAGGCTAAGCCCGCAAGTCAAACCATATACGAAGCCAAGTTTTGTGGCTAAATGGAGAGAAACAGTTCATGCAAAAAGTCCTAGACACCAAAAGTGAAGATGTTAGGATGTTTTACCTTGTGGAATCAACCATCTGCCCGGGTAGTCCTGAAGGATTTAAAAGCGAACTGCAAGCAAACGAGTCCTTTAAATCTGATTTTATTAATGCTTTTGTGCAGAATTGCAAGAGGCGGGGTGCGTGTTGCCTCATGATGACCTCATGAATACACCTTTCTCTCGCTTGCTTTCAATCTCCTCCATCCAGCAAATGAAAGAAAAGTATATTTTGAAGCATCTTTATGAAGCCACCAAAATTATGGAACCATACCACATAACTCGAGTCGAGTCTCGTTATGGCTGCCAGATGCTCGGTACGCACTCCGCACTGGCAACCTTCAATGCGTGTTTGTTTCCCAAATTCAACGCCTTTCAATGCTGGCCTGGCGCTACTGGGCGTCTATAAAGGAGGCAGCTCTTGATAAGGATATACCCAAGTTTCCATCATTTATTAAAGTATGGCGAGCATTTTATTATCTCCAAAATATCCATTATCTCCAAGCAAGCCTTGGAAGTTTCCTGGTGCTGGTCGTCCTCTTTTGTCACCCAGCCTCCATCACAGAGCATGAAGGCGCCAACTTCATAAGATACCCTGTCATCCACTAAAGATTGTTGAAAAAATGAATTCTATCGGAGAAGAATTGGCAGATATCATGGTAGTGGTCTCAAAGGATATTGCCCAAATATCCATTATGCTGACCCAGCAAAGCCTCATACCCCTTCGACAAGCCAGGCAACAAACTATCCCAGGCCAAGCAAGGAGCAAGCAACCACCACACAAACGCTGGACAACACGTTACAGAGTCTCCTAAATTGACTCCTCTTGATGTCCAGAGGGAGAGGAGATCGAATTAACAAAAAGAATAGAGTATAGATTCAAAAGGCAAAAAGGTTCATGCTCCACGCTTTTGGCAGGAGCACTACGTCCTTATTACCCGCCTTATGGCCGGCTCGAACCGGGACCTGCTGTGGCCCTGTTCGTGCAGGGCAGCTTAGCTGCTAGGCCACAGCGGTCCCGGTTATGGAATTGTATAGGGAAATAGGGGACTATATGGCTATCTTTTAAGCAGGGCGTGTAGTGAATGGCACGGGAAGCTGGAAGGTGAAGCTTGATGATGATCATGGCTACATTTTTACGTTTACCTTAGTTGCAAGGGTACTATCCAGCAATTAAGTGCTCTTTGGATACCGTTAGATCCAGCTGTTTTCTAACCGGTTTGGCATAATGCGCAACTCCTTGTAACCAGGCGTTAGGCTTTTGGTCAACATGCAGAACAAGGAAAATATATACGCCAATCCTCACGATGAACTTTCCGGGTATTAAATTAGGATGCTGGTCACTTGCTTCTTCTGTCAGCCCTTTTGTCTAGATATTATTTCTATTCAGCTAGTCTTGCAAGGTGTTAGGTGTCAATAATATTTCCAGAAATCTCCCACACAGCTTGCTTGAAACTTGATAATAGATACAGTAAGCTTTTAACATGAGAATAAAGCAATCAGACCTACACAGCACTGTTGTCTTCTACTTTATCTGAAAGTATTTCATTAAATATTTACACGCTGAATAAATCGTCCAAAAACTAAAAGGCGTGCAAACCCAAAAATAGATGCAATGCTAAGACAGACACAAAATTTTTTTTTTTCATATATGACCTGGAAGTAATATCCTATATGCACATTTTTTTGTCCAAGCTTATCGCCTTGTAACAAATTGCCTCCCTTGCTCAGAAGAAACATACTGGAAAAGTAACTCTTCGAACTTTGCAATCGTTATAGCAAAATCTGGCGGTTTGAGCATCAGGAAACTTAACAACAGCTCATCAAACTGTCCATTCAGTAATGGGGGTAGTTTCTTCACGATGTTAAGCAGACTGCCGACTCCCCACGCCCGCCAGGGATTCTTCAATTCGTCTGGGTACGGTTCTTGCAAAAGGGTAAACAAAAACGACTCGAAGGCTGGGTCACGGTCGAAACCACGATCGTAGATCATGGCCATGAGACTGTCCAGGTACAGCCTGCAATGTCCAGCTGATCTACGTAGGTCCCATAATGTGGTATTGATGTATATCATTGCTGCTGTGCGGCAGACGCCGGCCAACGATCCGTATTTCACCACCCATACACGTTCCGCTTCTGACACGTGGGTGGGATGCGGGCCGCTAGACAGGAGTAGATGAAGCGGCGTTGTGTAATGACACACGTCCCTCCGCCGGGGTACTTGGGACAGAAAATGCGGTTGGCTCTGGCTGAAAGCTAACGCTTCCGCATCGCGGAGGAAAGATACAAGCTGTGAAGCCTGTTTGGTATCCAAGTGAGGGTCCTGTATAGACATAGTGTATTGAACCCAGTGCAAAAAGCTTTCGCATATGGCAGACTGTCCCGCCCGAGGTCTCATCATGTGCATTGCAGTGTCTATATTCTGACTCGCCTTTTCCTTGTTGCCGTATCTGTCCTCTTGTAACGACAATGCAGTAAGGGAAAAAATGGCTTTATCGTCTCCCGCATTTCCTGTTAATAGTCGGTGTACATAATCATCCACCATTTGCTGGGCGCTAGACGTATATCGGACGGCCTGAGTTGTTTCCCGCAAATCACACACGTGGGCTCGATACCGCGCTGTATAGGTAAGGATCATGACATGAAACGTCATGGGATGAAGCATTGCATATCTGAATACGTCGACCTTCATATGCGGATTCTGTCCCGACCAGTATGATAGTTTCGATGTCCAACAATCTATCAAATCCTGTACCTCGTCGGAGGGTGTTATGGGAAGGGTATCGAACGGGTCGGGTTTGGAGGCACTGATCGTATTTTGAGGCCATTGCGAAGGCGTGATAGGAGTAGGTGTTAGGGGCGAGCTAGCGTTAGAAGCAGACTGTATGGGCGGATTATCCGGAGAGTTCTAGAAATTCTATGAGCATCGACGTCTTTGTGAAGGTACTTATACCCCGCACAGGGTAGAGCCATCGGTCGAGATATGAAGAAGACTCACATACTGTGCCTTGGGGGGAAACCCAGACAGCGCGGAACCTTCCCCGGAGCTTTTGCCGGGGGATGCGCGATTTTGCTTCCTCCATGGAAAAACGCCAGTAATCGTACCACTGCTCGACGAAGCTTGGCCTGCTGGTGCATTCCCCTTCCCCCGTTTCTTTTCCTGAATATGATGTTTCATAACATGGGAACGCTTTTGTTTGCTAGACGATGCATTGTTCACAAATAAGAACGACTGGCCTGATGTGGCGTTGTCCATCGTTTGGCTTTCTGCACCCAGTGACGGAGAGGGCGGCTGAAGGTTTGCGACGGCGAAGGAGGCAGACGAAGGGGCCGCAGATGCCGGAAGAGAAGCATTAAAATTCGAGAAAGGATTTCCGTACCCCTCCCCTGGTGGTTTCATGGGGTGGGCAGACATCGCGGGCGCGCAACGAACGTCAGCATCGGATCAAAGATTCATGCTTGCACAAGCATCTGCGGCCATCGCAATACGGGAGGGAGAGGGAGAGAGAGCTCGATAACATGGGGGGGGAGGGATGTCCTAAACGGGAAGTTTGTGTACGCCCTGGATGCGCGGAAAGAGCGGACAGCACGGGAAGGGAAGGAGCGGAGGGGAGGCGTCGAAACAGGAAGCTGCGATCACGGAACTCGGAAGGCAGGCTTAGTCACTAGCTTCCCCGCAATGTCAACTATTTACCGCATTGGGAAGGAATAAAGCTCCCCGGAAAAACCCCGGCCCACATGACCTCTGGCCAATCACAGCATGCAGAAACCACTTAACGCGCGACGCGTCGGTGAATCGTTGTCCCGCTGCGCGTTCCCCGACGCGTTTTGATTCTTGCGCCGAGGGAGGAAGGAAGCAGACGACCTTTTGCTTCAAACCTCCCGCTTTACACACTCTGTCGCTGCATCCTCTGTGCTAGATATAGATCTGCTCTCCCCTAGACATCGGGGCATTGAGCTCGCAGTTGGTCTGTCAGAATGTCTAGCTTATTCGATGCCGTGATCCAGTCTGAACTGGGCTCGCAACCCGATTCAAGAGACAGAAATGGCCCGCCAACGGACCCGCCCTCCAGTCGTCCTCACCTGCCTTCAGAGAGCAATGCTGGCCACATGAGCGAAGGCGAAGGTGCCGCAGATGATCAAGTTACAAGGACACCACGGCATCTGTTATATCCCAGAGCTATCCCACCTCGGCCGGATCCAGCTGGTGAAACAGTGCGGCGGTCGTTCCAAGAATTTCTCGAAACCTATATCGAGGATCCCTCATCGTCTGGTATTCCGCCTTCGTCGGAGATGCTCAGCGATAAATACTACATTGCGCAAATTCACGGATTGGCTCGCTACGAACTTTCTACGCTCTACGTCGATTTCACACATTTGACGAACCAGCTCTTGGCTGATGCCATTGTGCGGGATTACTATCGATTTCAGCCTTACCTAACGCGCGCTCTTCATACTCTTATTGCGAAATATGAGCCGGCTTATTTCAAGGCGCATAGGCAGCCAAACAGCGTGTCTTCGCAAGCCAGCACATCTGCCGCTGCCGTGGATAGCGCTGAGTCGGATACTGTGGACCTCGCGAAGCGGACAAGATACCAGCAAACCGACAAAGTTTTCTCGCTTGCTTTTTACAATCTCCGTTTAGTCTCAAGGCTGCGTCAACTACGGACGGCACAGATAGGGAAACTATTGTCCATCTCGGGTACAGTCACCCGGACCTCTGAAGTTCGACCTGAGTTAGCTTTGGGAACATTCTTGTGCCAGAATTGCAACACCCCGGTTGAAGACGTGGAGCAGACTTTCAAATATACGGAGCCTAACCAATGCCCCAACCCTACTTGCGGAAACCGCGTGGGCTGGAGATTGGATATCCGTCAAAGTACGTTTGTGGATTGGCAGAAGGTAAAACTGCAAGAGTCGTCGCACGAAATACCCACAGGTAGTATGCCACGTACGATGGATATCATCCTTAGAGGCGAGATGGTAGATCGGGCGAAGGCAGGAGAACGCTGTATATTCACCGGCACTCTAATTGTTGTTCCCGATGTTAGCCAGCTTGGTCTTCCAGGTGTCCGGCCGGAAGCAAGCAGGCGTGACGGAGATTTCAGAGGAGGCGAAGCTGGCGGTGCTGGAGTCACAGGCCTCAAGTCTCTTGGTGTACGGGATCTTACGTACCGCCTGGCATTCCTGGCTTGCATGGTGACGCCAGATCTCTCAACTCCTGGCCAGCCAGCGAACCAGCAACTCAACGCTGAAGCTCAAAATATCATCGCTGCTTTGAACCAATCCGAGCAATTAGATCAATCCGACCAACGGGAGCAAGATTGGCTTTTACAAACTCTCACGCCACACGAGATGGATGATTTGAAAGCCCTTGTCCACTCCCCTAACATATACGATCAACTCGTCGACTCAATCGCACCTATGATTTACGGTCACCGCTCAATTAAGAAGGGACTTCTATTACAAATGCTCGGGGGAGTTAGCAAGACAACCAAGCAAGAGAGTATGCAGCTTCGTGGAGATATCAATATATGTATTGTGGGAGATCCATCTACCAGCAAGAGTCAGTTTTTGAAGTAAGTTAGACTTCTTGCATTTCATTTGTTCAAGGATCCTATGCTAACGCTATGACTAGATATATTTGCTCTGTAAACCCTCGCGCAGTGTATACCAGTGGGAAAGCTTCTTCAGCTGCTGGTTTAACCGCTTCAGTGGTCAAGGATCCAGAAACTGGTGAATTTACTATCGAAGCCGGTGCGCTCATGCTTGCCGTAAGTCTTGTTACTCTGCTTGATAAAGTTTAATAACCTTTTGACTAACAAAACTTGCCATAGAACGGCGGCGGTATCTGTGCCATCGACGAATTTGACAAAATGGACATAAGCGACCAAGTAGCCATCCACGAAGCCATGGAGCAGCAAACAATTTCCATTGCAAAAGCAGGAATTCACACCACCCTCAACGCGCGCGCAAGTATCCTCGCCGCCGCAAACCCAGTCGGGGGTCGGTACAACCCCAAAGCCACACTCCGATCTAACATCAACATGAGCGGGCCCATCATGAGCAGATTCGATCTTTTCTTCGTCATTAGAGACGTACCAAACGAATCTGTCGACAGGCATTTATCGGACCATATCGTAAATGTCCATATGAACCGTGACGAGGCTGTGGAGCCGAAATTGACGACTGAGCAACTCCAGCGGTTTATACGGTTTGCGCGGACGTTTAGGCCCGTATTTACGGATGAGGCGAAGACGCTTCTTGTGGAGAAGTATAAGGAGCTTCGTGCGAATGATGCACAGGGAGGTATTGGGCGCAGCAGCTATAGGATCACCGTTCGACAATTGGAGAGCTTGATCCGATTGTCAGAGGCACGCGCGAAGGCCAAATGCGCGGAGGAAGTAATGCCGGAGTATGTGGAGGAGGCGTATGATCTGCTCAGACAGAGTATTGTTACAGTTGAGAAGGACGATGTTGAAGTCGACGATGAGGAAGGACAGGCATCTAACGATGCTGAGATGGACGGTGTGGCGCCGAGGGATAGAGATGGTGATAGCCCAATGCGCACAGAAGAGGATGGAGGTGCCGACGGGGACGCGCAGCAGGCTCAGGCCCAGAAGACGAAGATTACGTACGACAAGTACATGCGGATCCTCAATATCCTTGTCCGGAGGGTAAATGATGAGGAGTCGAGGTCTGGCAAGGGTGTTGAGCAGGAGGAGCTTATAGTATGGTATCTCGAGCAGATTGAGTCAGAACTCAATAACGAGGAGGATATGGAACGAGAGCGTGTACTGGCTATGAAAATTCTTAAGAGAATGGTCAAGGTTTGTGACGTCCCTTGATCTTCCCTGTGTTTGGGGCACAATTATTCCTTTAGGGCATGGCTAACGAGTACTTCCACAATAGGATAATCTCCTCATGATCATCCGCGGCGACGGCCTTGACCCGCAGGAAGACGGAGTTGACGAGTCACAGGACAAAACAGTCTACGTCTTGCACCCCAATTGCGCCATCGAGGAGATGTAAAAGAACAAATTTAATGTGTATGTGGAAGTTTCATGTCAGGGGATGACGGTCCTATAGATGGTGTTATTTGCAACGACGGGTATGGATGGGATTTACGCGGAAATAAGCAGGGCGTATGCGGCCAGGGATGTCTTTATCTATTTGATTATTGCCTCCTTGATTGATGTATCTGGTATCACGTTGAACGAGATCGGGTCTTTCATTTGTGACGGGAGTAAGAATATCATTGCGTTCGGCCTTCGCAATTCGCCGGTAGACAGCCGACTACCATTTAACCAGTTTCCAAATGTTCCATCACCCCCACCCTCATAATTTCCCCAAAAATAATAGCATATCGCCCGGCATCCATCCGCATTCACTTCATCCATCCCAACAACCATCACCCGCTAAAGATACAACGCGAAAATCACCATGGAAAGCAAAAGCTCAAAAAAGAGACCCCATCCCTTAGTTTTCCTGAGTCGTCTCATCCTCCTCTTCGTCATCCGATAAAAACCTGAAACCATTTTCCGCCTCGTCGTCCTTCTCCACCCCAAAGATCTTCAGTAATTCTTCAATTGTATCCCTAGTCAAACAAATTAGCACCAAATAATTTGAACGGACAGAATTAGCCATGTTATTACCTAGCCGAAAGAACCTCTGGACCCATTGCCTTCTCGATATCTTCGCATTTTTCACCTTGGATACGCAACAGACGATCATCAATGCTGTTTTTGACCACAATTCTCATGACTTGGACACCTCTCTGTTGACCGATCCTAAACAGTCTGCAGAACGCCTTTTGAGGGGCCGTGTTAGTGTACCTGGAACTGTAGAAATGCTTGAGTAGTGACATGCTCACTTGCTGCTCGACCGCGGTATTCCACCAAAGATCAACCAGGATGCATTTATTCGCCATCGTCAAGTTAAGCCCAGTACCACCAACCCTAAGCGAAGAGATCAAGACCCGTACGTCAGGTTCATCTCGGAAACGTGCTACGTCCAGTTCTCGGGAGGATATGGACATTTTCCCAGTGATCTTGAGACACCAATTGTTAGTCCGTTTTCCGATAAGTTGCGTCCTAGGGACGGAAAATCTCGTATCATACCATCGCGCAACCCCACCCTTCCGTTTCGCACATCCGAGCAAATAGGCGCGTCATACCAAGAAACTGGGTGAAAAGTATAACCTTGGTCTCGCCAGATTCCTTGAACCATCTCTTAAGACAGGAAACTACCGCCCTCAATTTCGCACCAGGCGCGTCATATCCAACTTGATCGATCCAGTCCATCTCGTCCTCTTCGTCTTCGCCGTTCATATCTCCAATATCTTGTAGCAGACTACTAGCACCTGACCGCTTCTTTCCTGTTCCACTGTTCGTTGAAGCTGGGTTGGAGGCAGAGTACATGCTAAGCGAATCAAGCAAATGGCATCCCATTGCTTCAGTTATCGGAGACCCACATTCACAAGTGAGCGGGACTCCTTCGTCTGTTACAATCGCAGGGTAACATCCAGGGCAATATATGTGCATGCATGATGTTAAATAAACATTCATAGGTTGACGTTTGCAGACGATGCAATTTGCTGCATCTCCAATGCTCCCACCACTTGGATTTGCAGAGCGGAGCTTGACCCAAAATTTACCAATCAATGAGAGATCTTCCGGGGCAGCCGGCGCAGGCGCGGTGCCCTGTTCAAGACCTGGACGATTGCAGCCTGTAGCACGAGACGGGTCTGTAACCCTTTGTAAAGCCTTGCAAATCGCAGCGTCCTCTGGAGTGGTTGATACTGACTTCAAAGCTGCCAAGACTCGTTCGGTTAGGATGTCCTTCATAACCTTTTGAGGTAATAGAAGATGGCTTGTAAACATGCGAAGTCTGAGGAGCTTTACCCAGTGGTTTTTGTATTCGCGTGTCTGAGGTGCGTCGCTTTCGTACGTAGCTTTCACACAAATAAGCTAAAGCGATCGTTGAGAGAAAGGGAACAAGACTACTAACCCAGCACGTGCATCGTAAAGATCTTGATTATCTCCCTGTAGAGAAGCCTCTCCGAGTGGCTAAAACGGACCTCGATTGAACTTTCATCAATGTCTGGGAGCTTTAGCAGGGGTAACCCAAAGAGAGTTTCTGCGTGCGTTCGCCGTAACATTGTGAATCGTAACACGTTCTTCAAACGAGATCTCTTAGAGTCACCGCTCTATATTTCATAGTTTAGTACAACGCAAAATGGACATTAAACGTGGTTATCCATACCTGGAAATAAGTTTGAATGAATTCTTCATATGTTCCTGTGTGAGGGATCTTTAAGAAGTCAAAGAATGGATAGAATTCTTCGGTCCAACTAGAGATAATCGTGAGAATGTCATTCACTGACAAAGGAAAGGTCTGAAGTTCAAAAGCTTACTTCTGGACTGGAGTCCCGCTCATCACCCAACGAAATTTGCCCATCAGCATTCGTACTGCAATGCTTGTCTTGGACTTGTAGTTCTTGATTTCGTGCGCCTCTACATGTCTCACCGCATAAGCACCAGAATATATATTGAAACTTTGCAGGGAGCTTACCGTCTAAGATAATACGTCGCCATTTGACTTGATGTAGAGGCCCGCAGCACTTGTGGAAATTTTCAGTGAACCAAGCCTCCTTGTCACTCTCTGCGACAATCGATTCGGCTGCTTGTAAGTCCGTCATCGACGATCGGACTTCGCTGTAAGTCGTAACTCTAGTCCGAGTTAGTATTTTTCACCATATCACCGCCATACGCAGCTTTTAGACATACATAACGCCGCCCAGGTTTTGCATGAAATCCGCTGTGTTATCGAAGTTGAGTCTAGAGCCCGCATGATGCCTGGCAACATAACCCAACTTTCCAGGCTGACAGTGCTTAGCTATCTCTTCCACCCTAAAATATAGGTTAGAATGCCATAGAAAGAAAATAACCACATAAAGCACATACCAGTTAGTGACCAAGTGTGTTGGCGCGACAATAAGAGTGGTCTTCGCAGGATCGTCGGGGTTGGGCCGTCCATCAAGTATTGTCGCTTTGGGATTCGTTAGCATACTCCTTGACGCGCTCTCCTAGACAAAAATGACCTGCCTATGGCTTGTATTGTTTTGCCGAAACCCATTTCATCACAAATGAAACCTCCGTATGGAGCTCTCTCCGATTTTTCACGTCGGCGCTGTATAAATGAGCAAGTTACTTGCATCTCAAAAATGGAGCGCTTACCATGAAAGCTACACCAAGAAGCTAGTAAAAGTCAGTTTCAGATACTAAAGAAGGAGCAGCCACTTTGCAAACCTGATGATGGTATAGGCTAGTTTTCATATCCGGAAAAAGCCAACCATTGTTTCCATCTGCTCTAGGTGGTCTCAAGAACTGCTTCGTCGCCTCCAATATCGTGGCCCTGTCGGTTCGGATAGCGTTCTTGTCTGCATTGGGAATTTGGTCAATCAGTTCCTTCAGGGCCTTTGCTTTATTTTTGGATGTAAAAGAAGGAATGCTTGGTTTCGACGCATTGGCCTGCGCTTGTGGGATGATATTTGAGTTGACAAGACTGTCTAGGTTGACCATCTTTGTTTTCTGCTTCTGTTTGGAAGCTTTTCTATCCGCAGCAAGCTTCGTCGAGGGCTTTTTCGCATTCTTGCGCGTTTTGCTCTGTTCATGAAATCAGCTATCTAGTGACTAAGTGGATAGGGATTGTGCGAAACCCACCTTCTTTTTAGACGAACTTTGCAGAGCTTTGTAACCAGACAACGCAGTTCGCTTTTTCTCACGAGCAGAAACCGCAGTCTTCCTTCGCTTCTTGGGAATGAGCTGGGTGCTGGGCTGATTGTCTGAGTGATCCTCTGGCATACTCCCTTGTTGGATCCCTGGATTATTTACTGGCTGTGTTCCTTGGTTGTCATTAGGCGTATCGCGTGGAAGGCCATCAGGTTCGGAAGGTTGAATTTCGCCTTCATTGTCAGAGCAGAACAGTTCGTTTCTGCGCACAACCATTCGATTCTGTAATTGTGCTCTTGCCTCTGCTATTCTAGCACTTATAGCGCTTTGTGTCTGAACTCCATCACCCATGGTCACCGGTAAAGACATACTGTCAGGAGAAGATGGAAGGTGGTCGGATGGCAAAATAGAAGAGACTTCTGGTTCTAAAGTAATTCTCAATGGTAGTGTTGATCGTATGGTTGGAGAACTGTGCCAGGGTAAGCTTCGTGGGTAACGTAGCAGCGGATATTGAGTTTATGCAAGGGCAAAAGGGCGCAGCAGGTGAAAAGTAACGTAATTAGAAAAAAGCTAAGCAAACGTAAACAACCGAGGAGGGCAGGTGGCCGTTGGTAATGTAAAGAGATACAAGGACGGGAGAAAGTCAAGATGGGCTCCGAAAGTGTAAGTAAAGTGACTCGAGAATGCAATACTGATGACAGGTAGTGAGTTTACACAAAGAAGGAAGTGATGGGGTAGATTTATAGTAGCGTAATAGAAGATGGGCTGAGCCCGAGGGCAACCGACAAGGCAAGTAAGAAGAGGGGATGTAAGAGTGGGAACAGTGAGAGGTGACTTATTGACGAGGTGCCGTGGAGAAAATACAGGGTGCGATGAGTGGGAACTAAAATGAAAGAGGAAAAGAGGTACGGAAAGCTGCGGCCTTACGTTGAACTGGGGAGGCAAGCTCACCTTGAAGGTAGTTGGAGATAGAAACAAACCGCAAACCGCAGGCGAGATGGGAGCACAGTTGAGATTGCGGTAGCTGCATGTGTAGGATGAGCGACGAGGGCGGTTCACAATAGGCGATGGGAAATCGAAGGGGTATTGTAGCCTTGATGAGTACTGTATGCGGAACAAGTGAGATCACACAGAGGTTGCTGATCCGTACTTTGAGACGCAAGAAAATGTGACATAAAATAAGAGAATCAGAATGATAACACAGATTAGAATAAGTGTACTTCGGAGCAGACCTGGATGCATGTAAGGTTTGAATTGAGAGAAACGGTGTTTGATCAAGTCCTATTAGATAACGCTTGTATAGAAGACCCATATGAAACTGGGCGTATCACAAAACCTGCAAGGAAAAAATTCTGTAAAGGCTGCCGCGATCTATGCGTAGATCGAGCGCAGATGCTTTAGAGCAGTTTCAAAACGCATGTAAGGTCCGTCCGTAATGACCGAGAATAGATGCTAATGTCCAAGGCCACTTGATACCCTTGTAGAGAAAATTCCAGCAGAGCCAGAAGTGGCAATAAAGCCGCAGCAAGCGAGGGTAAATCGACCTCAAATACTCTGCGAAGGGGGAGAGGCGTCTGCTCGTATGGTTCTTGTATGCTGTTGGTTGCTCTTTGTAGTGGTTTGCATGATGTGTGACAAACGTAATGAGCCCAAAATCGGCCCGCCAAGATTCAGAAGATTCAAAAGGTATCAATTATTCCAATAAACAGTGAAATAAGTGTAAGAGCGACCCAAATCCCGATGCCCCTGGGTCAGCTTATTCCGGCATAGTTGTGTAGGGGTTAGCATTGCGGCCTTGCTGGATGGAAAGCCAGGCCTACACCAGCGTGCAGTACCTAGCTCAGCTGGTAGCGCCATAATAGTCTAGTAACCGCTAGACTTTGGTACGCAAATGGAAGAATATCTGTCTGTCTTGGAGAAGTTGAAGTGGGAGACGTGGGATGTCGTTGAGATATAGTTATCGGCACGTGACCGCCCTGCCGCCGGCTGGATGGCTCTCACCGCCTTTTGCTCCCGAAAGCGGCTCTGCTCGACCGCCCTCGTCGTGCTGCTCTCGACTCCATCCCCAGATTGTCCCGCTTCGTGCTGAATGCTGAGGACAATTCTGTCGGTTTGCCTTCGCCTTTGTTCCGGAGCTCGTTGAGAGGCTTGAGAACCGGTTGAAAAAAAGTTCGATCTTGTTCACAACCGCTTTGCGACTGCGTCGCGCATTTGATGTCATATATCTCCCGCCGGACCCAGCTCTGACGGGGTTGATCAATCTTCGTCTCTACGCTCCAGTCCCGTCTTGAATGATGCATTTTTACGAGTGTGCAGACTATGGACCGCATCACTTGATTTTCACCGTCAATTATCGGCCCGTCGCATTCCTACACTAGCACCAGTTTGCGCGCATTTCCAGAGCTACGAAAGATGCTAGGGAGGCTTCTTAATACCGCCGCTTCTTCCCTTAATCCGGCCTCCTATACTTCCCGCAATGCGACCCAGCTCGAATCTGTCACCGAAGAAGAGCATACATCCGGATTGCTGTTCCCTGATGCAACGCTGCTTCGCCGATCCAACACCCATGCCTACCCTCTACAAACCAGCGTTGTTTCGCCCAGCGCATCCTCTGCCAACAGCTTCGATGACAGAGGCGGGTTGGAACTTGATCCCGCGAAGGATTTCAGAGTTATCATAGCACAGAATGCACTTGGAGACCGCGATGAACCATGTGTGCTTCTCGATACTCAAAATCTAAAGTCAGAAAGCCCTCTCGGGCTCGGGGTGGATATCAGGGGCGCTGCGCCGGCACAGCAGGGCCATACTAGACATGCGAGCATGTCGAAAGGCTCAAGAAGAGCTAATGCATATGAGCCTCCTTTATCTGTCCCAGATGCGAATGCATTTCCAACATCGCTCAGCTCTCGCAGGCCAGATCCTGGTGCTGGTGCTCTTTTCCGTGCTCGATATCGAAGCTCGACCTTTTCTCCTTCTGCTGGTGAGAGTGATTATCACCATAACCGTGCGCCAGTGGATTCGAATGAGCTTGGCTTGCTCAATTGCATTTTCGGCAGCAGCGCATTTAATTATAGGGGTTCATCAACCAAGATGCATATACTTCCCGTTGAAGGAGAGCCTGCGCATGAGATTGACACCTCGGGTGCACGTGGTGCCCGTCGCCGTGCTCCGCTCTCGCGCGCACATACAAGCGGCGCTCTTGCTAGTCCGCCAACCTTGTCGTCGCACGAAAGAGCTAACAGCGCAAACGACTTCCGTTTTTCTGTGTCCACGAAAGTTACGGTGTTGGTAACCAGAATGTTCAGTGTCAATCTTCCTGATAGCCCGAATCAGGGAAGTGGGACACTAGAGCAATCCGTATCTCCTGATACTGCGCCGATGTTCGGCTCTAGAGCGTCGCCTTTCGACACTGCCAAGCGCAAGAAAATAAAAGAAAAGAAAACGCCAATGTACGCTGTTGCTATTACCGTCAACCTTCCTTTTACTACGCGCACTGGCACTCGTCCTTCGTCCCAGTGGAGTACGAATGCACAAGACCAGTCTAAACACCCAGCGTGTATATCAGCTTCACTCGACTCGGATCACAGATGGGGCGGTGTTTTTGCGGAACAGAACCCGGTTTCCCTTTCCACGACGGCAAACCTAGATGAAAGAATCGATATGCTAGTTGACCAGTGGGACGTTATTACTCGCACCTTATCTCATCTTGAAAAGCTTGCGACCAAGGAGATCCTTGGCTTGTTGAAAAGGGTCGATTCGTTTTCCACGCAACAGCCAAAACCAGCCAAAGCGCCTAACATGCAGCGGACAAACCAAACCATTGTGCAACTATCTGCAAATTGTTTATCAGCAAATCCAATGCTAAGAGCAGAAACATCGCGCATGATCTACAGAATCTCATCCGCACTGCGAATTCCTCGCGTTATAACTGGACAAAGCCGATGGGGTGTGTGGAGAGAAGAGGCCCGGTGGATCGCTAGATATCTAAGCAACAAGGAGCACAACTTCTTCTTTCTAGTACTTATTACGGCATTTCTAGGGAATCATACAGAATGGTTGAGCTCTCTTGGTCCGGATTGGTACAAGCGTCGTCACCAGTTGCAACAGAGAGCGCAGCAGGACGCGGAACCAATGATTCCAAGCCGGACAGTCATAATATCACCAGATAAGATGACAGCCAGGAGGTTGATATTCGTTCTTTCCGCTTTTCTTCCTACCCAACAACGATGCGATACTGCGCCATCATCGCACCGGCCAGGCACTTCGACGTCCTTTCGCACAATTTCGCGAAGCCCACCAAACCCTCCAATTTCAAGGCAAGAGTCGCTGCGAAGAACGATTAACCGACGAGCAAGGGCTCGCCAACTAACTGGCGACGAAGTGGATAGCCATAAACGGTCCGCGAGCGTTTCGTCGACGGAGGCTGTTACCCCACCTCTAGACGAGTCAGATTTCCCCAAAACCACTGATATGCCGAAAGACAGGAGGGACTCCGACGTCCGGTCGATTAGGACGGCTAGCCTGCCTATTCCTTCGAACGAAGTGGTTACAAGAAAAAGTGCCGCTGCCACCACTGCCACAGCTGCGCCTGGTACTACTACTCCTGTGCCTCATTTCACTCAAGGCGGCAAAGGAAGTATTGGCAGAAGGACCAAATTACCACCAGATCTTAACGGCAGCGCCGCATCAGCTAATCTGTTGCAAAACCTCAGAAGAAGTGAAAGCTCGAATCTCACCTCCCAGGGGATAGAACATGCACCTGTCAGCAAGTGGAATATTTTATCTGGCTTTTGGAGTCCTCGGGAAGGCGTACAACTGAGCAACGGGGAGAACAAAACACGTCCGCGCGCACAAGATTTTAATAACAAAGGCGGTGCGAGCAGCAATCCTGATTTCCTCCGCAAGCTGAGCGTCGGCGCAGCGGAAACGGCCATTGAAGATCCTAACGACGCACAATCGAGCGACAACATTTCTATTCCGGCAGGTGCCACGACCGCGGAACCCACTGGCTCCTTTGATGCCAAAGCCAACAATGATGAGCAGGAACCGACTTCCCCAGTCAAACTCGCCGTTGGATTGGATGACGGCGTTATCGATGTCGAAGTTCCGTTGCCAGGATTTGTATCTCTATCGTCTTCTGGGGAATCCACATTGGCATCGCCGAGAAAGACCCGCACGTCAGTGACTAGCCTCGACGGTGTTAATTCGTTCCATAGTGGCAGCACTGGACTCCATTTTGGCCAAAGGGACTACGACGGTGTCAACATCAATGTTGCGGGTTGGTTGAAACGCTTCCACGAAGATTTTCTCCTCCAGGCCGTCCATCCGTATAATGCTCTAGAGACCGACATTAAACGATCAATGGCAGCCGAACCCTCTCCAGCTCATATCGCATCAACGCCGTTTTCTGACTTCGAGGCCACAAGTGCAGAGAAGTGGGTCGACGTCTGCACTACCCTAATCGCGGACACCAGAACGTACACTCTAAAACGCTTGCGCCTCCGACGCAAAGTTTCCGCGCAGTATTCTCGAACAACTGCCCCATCTCCCACAGCTTCCGTCCCCACTTCACCTCAAGACTTCACCGGGACATCAGCTCCATCGCAGTTCTCAAGCTTCTTCGCAAACGCAAACAGAGCATTCCCTTCACCGTCCAGCGTCGAAGCGCCCGACGTCGAAGAAACCATCATCGAAGAACCCGTCATGGACCTGGACGGCACCTTAGTCGACGCCGTTGAACGGGTCTTAGCTCAGAGCGGACAATCGTCTCTAGCCCACTCTCGCGCAGCTTCTCCTAATCGGAGCCGAAAGGGTAAGCGGGGAACGAGTCAGGAAGTAGGTGATAAACAGGCCTCTTCCACACATGCTGAGCATATCACCTCACCGGAGATTCCGCGAGGTGAGTGCAGGAAGCTGGTGCTAGGTGCATTAGAAGAAGTTGTTCGCAGTGTCACAGCGGAACGCCATCAAGAGGAGGCCCGGACTGGCTTGGGAGTCAGCGACGCGACAGCGCCTGGTCGTGGACGCAGCAGTATGACAGTGGCGGATAATACATTGCGAGAAGGGATAAGGAAGTGGCTTCTTGATGTGGAAGAAGCTTGTTAGGTTCTTTACATCAGTTAGGCAGCAACCGCCCAGATATCTGATCACAGCGCTCCGAGCCCGATTCCACGATCTATTACCTACATTTACGTTTACGACTTTAATTACGCGCTATGTTACATTCCTTCTTCTCTATCTGCTTATACCTCTGTCTGTGGTGTGGTTATCTCCCCTTTCCCCGTCCATGCAGGGTTATTCAGGGCTTTGTAGAGGTTGCTTTTCCTCTCTCGGTGGCTTTTGTCGCAATTCTTCATTCATAATTGATACCCCGTTCTACATACCAAGATTTTTATTCTCCCATTTAATCCGGCTTCTGCAACGACTCAATTGTCTACCGAGTTCATGAGAGCCACTTACCTTATCAAAGCCTCCCTACCTCTACTTCACACTATACCCTATGGTATTTGATATTGACTATCCCACGTCCCTACCACTCCTCTTAATTCTATTCCATACGCTCTCAACTAGCCTTGATATCGCGCGAATTTTCTTTGCCCGCCCGCGTTACTTAATCTATTTGCTCAAGCTACCAATTTTCGGGATATCTATTTCGGCATATATACGCACATATATACGTTCCGCATACGTTTGCATCGGCTTAATGCCAGTTTTGCTATGCTTGCTTTATATTTCGGGGACTTACTTGTCTGCTGCGCGAAGGCTGTTTTATTGATCTGTGCTTCCATATATAGGCGAGCTGAGGGGATCTTTCACCAGAGTGACGAGAACTAGAGGTTTGCTTTTAGCCTGGTGTTAGTGAGGCAAAGTGTGATTAATGTGATATTCGATGCATTGAATGCTTCCTCAAATTTCCACATTCCAGGCGTGTAGACATCAGATAAAGGTTCGATGAGTTTTACACGCGAAACTCTTTTAAATTCCTATAATGATACATTTTCCAATCACTAGATAAGAGGTTTCACGATGATGAGAAAGGCCTTTTAGGTATAATTAGGCACAGTGACAGCCATCCAGTTTGGGCTGCATATAACTCCAACAATATATATTTCCATCCATTGTTTCATAGAGAACGAACCAAAGAAGAGACCCTATGAATTTGGTAGCTCCTTCCCTCCCTTCTCAGCGGATACTCGCACGACGGTGATGTTCAAACTGCCTGATCGCCCGACGACGTCCCGAAGTCCATTGTCATTCAACCGTAAAACGACCCTCACAACCTTGGAGATGGCGAATGCCTTATAGCTTCCAAATTCGGCGTCCTCTGATGACCCGGGCCGGGCCCCGCTGTCGTCGCAGCATGAACAACCTCATCGATTGACGTAGACGGCCGCTGCGGCGAATCGACACCACTCGAAGTCTGCGAGGCATGCCGAACCAGACTCGTTGGTAGCTCCAGATTCGGTATAGAAGAATCCATGGTGACGGGCATGGCGGGGCTCATCCTCGTTGAAGGCACTGCGGGTTTAACTTGCGAAGCTTCAAAAAAGAAACGCTCAAGACGCTCGGGATCGTTGCAGAGTTCTCCGATGGAGGTTTTTAGTTCGTTGGTGAGGCGGTAGGAGCTTATTACTTCGGGTTGAGGGGGTTGTTGGCCGCTGATACTGTCGGTGTCTAGTGTTGGTTTGACGGCGGGAGATAGATGAGGAGAAGCTAGGGGGTCATAAGTCGCTGCGCGCGGACGGTAAATGTCGCCTCTCTCGTATCTCCCGGTGTCCTTTGCCACGACACCCCGTGCGCTGAAGAGTCTGTTCGTCAAAAAGAGGAAGTAGCCGTCATCCGTGATCTGAGCAAGGACCGCCCCCGTGCGATGCACATATTGTGAGAAATTGTAATCCGGTTTGCCCCAGGAGTACGACACGTCGACGTCAGCGGGGAAGTCGCTGCGAGCTTCTAAGTCTAGCACAAAGTCGTACTTCTTCAGAATCGCTTTGTGATAGAAATGTTTATCCCTGCCACCATGGGATCCGAATGAAGTAGCTGTATACATGGATGGCGGTGGGCCTTCAGGAGGATCAATGCACATTTTCACAGGGTACGGTCGCCTAAAAACTTGTGTTTCGACGATAGACGATGCTTCAGATATCGGCAGCTCCACCAACTTTAAACCAAACTTCTCCGCAGTGGCAGTCCACGAAACGATTGCATCTTCGATCAGTTTTGGTGTGGTATTCAGCCAACTTAGCTCGATGTGGAAACAATTGTCTGGGTTGTGTAAGCGGTCGTAATGAAGATCGACAACCTCCGGGCGGTTTGAACGCTTGCGAGGGTCGACATCAAATTTCATCGATTTCGAGAGGTAAACCGAGACCTTTGTTCTGTTGCTTTTCATTGGTGTTGGAGTATCGACCTTACTACTAGCACTGTCGTCTGCTTTTGAATCTGAACTGTAATGACGACCAGAAGGTGAACCTTTTCCTCCTTCACCAATCGGAGTAATCGGAATACCTTTCTCAGCTTTTAAAGACGAAAACCACGTATTCCTAGATTCCGGTCGAGCTACCCGATATTCATCAGAGATCTGATAGAAGTAATTCCCATCTCTGAAATTATGCCTCCGTTGAACGTGATGAAAAAGGTTATGGTTCATGAGCTCATTCCCAAACTCCACAGCTTCTTCTCGAGTGTCGATGTCTCTAAAGTTCTGCAACATCCACGTCGTAAACTCAAGCCCCACAAAGCAATTATAATGAAGTCTCCAATGCCATCGTCTATCCATCAATTTGACACCCTTCTCCCCTTGTATAGCTTGCGCAAGCGATGAAAGGCTGATGTTTGATTTTTCCAAGAGCTCAGAATCTGGTAATAACTGCACAGGGTTCTCCAAACCCGGGTCATTTAGTAACAATCTGTCAAGTTCTGCAGCAACAACCTCAGAAGGGTTGCTCGTCTGGTACATAATATTAAGCGGGTTGTGATCTTGCTTCTTTTGTGTTGAAGACTGGAAACGTTTATCCTCCGGTGGAACATACTTATATCGTTGCCACATATGCGTGAGCTGGTTGATTCCTAGTAGATGAATTTCCTCCTCGTTATCCTCCATATACGATTGCCTTGGCCTCCTTGCATTGGCTGGCAAATGCACAGGTATCAGAACATACCGTGTGCGCCAGTACTGAAGTTGTTTCGTGCGATCAGTCAAATGGTCCCTATGACCCGCTAGAAACGCGTCGGCATAATTCCAATTGTATTCTTCTCGAGGAAGTTGCAAACTAATGGTGTTTTTGCAGTACTGTGCGCTTAGGATCGTTTTGACAGCGGGCGAATAGCTAATTGAAAACCCAGATGGGTCAGGATGAGACACGCTTGATGTTTTGCGTGTGAATTTCGTAATCTCCACTCCTCCCCCTGTGACACATACAAGCCTGTGTATAGTGTTCCCAATCGACATAAAAGTTGTCTCTCCGTCTTTCGAAAGCGCGCTAGTATTAAAGATATCATGTGTAGTAGGCAAATTCTGACCACACGCATTCTCAACACCATGACCCACAACAAGTTGAAACCCTTGAGACAAACGTAAGGATATCATCTCGCGTAAGAGCGCTTCTCTTGTTTTCGGTGCTTCGGAACCATCGGAGTCATCATTTCGATAAACTCTGTATGGAGTCTGGAAGTACTCAGTTGCGAGTTCGTCCTTCGATGGAAACTCTTCCGTTGTCAGGGGGAGAATAGCGGGTGATTTCAGGCTGTTCCACTTCACAGACGACTTGCTAGGCATCCGAGGGTAAACATGCTGCCAACGGCCAAACCAGCTTGAGCGTGACGGTCCTCGCTTTGGAGGGTGGAATGGGTTAACAGAAATGATCCAAGGCTGAAGAGCTTTCGTGGGGTTTTGTGTGATGGCACGTTCGTGATTACTGGCTTCATGTGCCAGGTCAAATTTGGGGCCCATCCTCTGCATTGGAAAGACACCATGGCCTCTAGGGCTTTGTTGCCGGTCAAACGACGTCCCAGTGACAGTAGTCGAGTATGAGTTTGCTGTCGTTGAGGGTTCCACATCGACATCCTCATTCATCTTCTTCTGCGCAACCCTAATCGAAATAGGTCTAGAAGGTGTAAGTTCTTCATCCGCCGGGGTAGCAGAATCTGAAGGCCTGGTCTTCGGACTTGCTGGACCAGATACGGTTTCCGGAATAGACACACTAGGAGCACTTAGGCTAGAGGTTTCAGATGTTGACTCGGTTAGTGCAGTCCGACTTGACGATGCCGTTTGCGCACTAGCATGCTCCGCATTTACTTCTGTGCTCGCTACAGCTCTTGGGGGTTCTGGCCCAAGACCTCTCAGCGCAAAGCTTATTGACCTTGAAATGCGTGGCGTGGACTTGAGACCTTGTTTCATGCTTGATTTCTTTGCTGGGGTCTGTTTTGCGGAGTGTAATGTTTCTATATTGCGCCGGGGCTCGCCTGCCGACTTTGGGTGAAGATGACTGCTGTGTCGGGAACTGATATCTGGGTAGCCGTCAGGCTCAGCGCGGGAGCCCGGAACAGTGAGAGCAGACTTTAGCTCCGGTCTTGCTATTTCAGATTGCATCCTACCATTCTTCGGATGCTTCTTCGGTCCACGTTTCTTAGCTTTTGGCCTAAATATCGTGTTGTCATATGTATCCATCCACTCCAGAGTTTTCGATAGCTGCTTAGCAGGCCCTAACACGATACCCTTTTTTGGATCTTTCGACGAAAACGTAAGCGAGCCTGGTCGATTACTATCACCAAAATGAGGCTTGAACAGCGAATCATTTGGTGATAAATGGCGTCCTGAGGACGAGGCTACGTCGCTTATGCTGTGGCTATCGAGCATCGGAGACGCATCTTTGCCGAGGCGGATGTCCCTGGAAGACATGTAAGGCACAGATATATTCGACTGTTCACTCTCCATGACGCCCATCATTTGTATTTCATACATCCTAACACTCGGAACAAAGACTTGGGATTGCTTGGCAATCGTCGAAGGGACGGGCGTTTTCGAAACGTCATTCACAGCTGTGCGACTATTCCTATAAATCTTCGGGTCCCAGAATGAGATATCTACCCAGTGAGGGATCCCGTAACCCCATTCCTCGTTGTCGATCGCCGGCTTATGCGATTTGAGCAAGGTTTGTTGAGCTGACTCGACAGGAGCGGTTACGGATCTACGCCGGACGGGTCTGCTTGAAAAGGCATCCGGAGCAGGATGTACCTCAGGTGAAGAAGGACGAAGCAATGTATCCTTGATAATAGCGTTTACTGGTGATGACCTCTCACGACCCGGAATTCGGTACTTAAACAAGGGCGTGGGATGTAAGGGCATAGGGCTCAAACATATTAGGTCTATCCCAATAGCGCGGCTAGTAAGGACGTCTGATGTTAAAGCTAGGTCATTATAACCCACTTCAAATACGCCAGTCCCTGGGGTTATTACGACGATCGATGTACCTGTCCGGACGAGGTCGCGTCCAATATGCTCGAAGCTCAAATATGACGAAGCCACATTGATGGCCTCCAGAATATTGCCATGCAATGCCGTACTCGGCCGTCCAGCAATAATTGCAGGACGACTCGGGTCTCTGTCCATAATATCTTCCGCTTTCGTGGGGTTCTCTGGATAGTGGGCCTGTGGGATGGAAACATCTCGCAGGAAAATGCGAAACTCCTTTTTCAGTTCGTTCAGAATAGCCGTCCAATTCCCACTTGGCATGTCATTAACAACAACCCTATAGAAATCTTGACTACCTGGTTGAGAATTGTCACGATCCAGGCTTTCGGTGCTGAGAAGGGCAGGGGCAGCGCTCGTTGAAATATCGTACTGGACCCTTGTGAATAGCACAATTGTAACCAGATGTTTTGCATCAATCTTGGCCCAGCGTTTGAACAGCTCAGGAAGAAAACCGTTGATGACTCTGCTAAACAAGATGTCACCGGTTCCTTCAGAGTCGAAATCCCACATCTCTCTTGACATTTGAATGAACAAGACATATCGAGCAGATTCGCTGCGAAAGACTGGGATCGTGTTGGGGGCGAAATAACCGGAGAGCACCTTGCTGCCATTCACATAGATAGACTTGATAGTAGCCTTGATGCTGCCCAAGAACATAATCTTCTGGCCCTTATAGACCGGCTTTCCCACTAGTTCACACATCGCCAGTCTCCACATGTCAGCGCGAACTAGGTACTGATCACGAAATACAAGTTCAACATGTGAAGCTGAACATTGAGACCGCTCTTTCAGTGAGATCTGAACCTGGGTACGGTTCTTGAAGCCGAATGTATTGGCAACGTTACTTGCAACTGAAATTTGCAGGTTTGGATGCCGAGACTTGATTTCTGCTGATAATGGTTTGACCAAAAACAGGTACCGCCCCTTAGAAGGAACGGTACGTTTCGTTTCACTGCCATGGCGGGAAATCCTGGGAGCGTCCGTATCAGAGCTCTCCCTTCCCGGTCGGCCACTTTGATCTGGCTTTGGTTGCGGAAGCAAGGGATCAGGCACTGACCCCCGCGGTACACTGACTTCAATTAGGTCTCCTGCCTTGATTCCTAGATCACCAAAAGCCTCGACGTTGAACAGCACTTCCTCCCTGGAAAAGCTTTCATCGTGAACCCAAAGGGAACATGATCGCCGACCAGAATGAGAAGGGTACTTTTGCGATTCACCAGCACTCAGGTTGCCATGCTGATTATCATGGATTGAGCGTGTTGTGGAGTGAGATGAGATGGTGTCGATGCTGGCTGAGCTCACTTGCCTCAGATGAGACCCTCTCGTAGGACCGCGCGGCGGCATAGTTTGTCAACCGGTCCATGTACGGACCAGCCCCAAATTTCATCTAGCATCAAGTAGCAAAAGAGATCTCCTCAACTTTTTATAGATGTCATTGTAGCCGAATGCCTTGATGAAGTACTCATGCAGCCAATTCGTGAACCTCGCAGGAGGTTTGGCTGCCAGCTCAAGCTGCAAGGGTACTTGGCACGTGATACTTTGGGTTGGATCATGTGACCTTGGTGCACCCAAGTGTTAGTCAGCAACGCAGTATATTGAGTCATTCATGCAGTTACGAAAAAGTTGGCCATACGCGACGTTGTCTCTAATTGAGTGCTTTTTAAGATTAGGCTCTTGACATCTATATCATCTCTATCCTTCACAGAGTGTTGCTTCGAGGGCCACCGCTTTGATATGCCTCTATCGTATCACACCGCTCAGGTTATCACTTCCAATTTCCATAGCTGACCGACACTTGGGACAAAGGATGTCTCCACCAGAAATTCCATCACGCGATGTGGTTCAAGCCGTCTGCAAGTCGATGGAGTGTGAAACTAATGGCCTCGCGTATAACGACCGGGTATGGATCAAGTACGGCGTGACGGTGCGGTTGGCAGAAGCGGCCATTCAGCGATACGTCTATGATTATGCCGACCCTAGCATTGTCCGCATTCCGCAGGTTTTTGACGCGTTCTCAATACCACGAGAATATGGCTCATTTATGACATACATCGTCATGGAAAATGTGAAGGATGATGATTATGTCAATTATATCAAGCGGCACCCTGAAACGGCAGAGCAAACGCTCGATGCCATTGCGAAGGCCGTTCGCCACATTTGGGACATTCCTCTGCCACTCGACGCTTCACCAGGACCCTTCGAGCGAGATTTCGCTCTTGACAGATTCTTCTCGGCTATCGGGGCAGACGAACCTTTCAACAACCTTAAAGAGTTGGAAGACTGGGTAAACAGCCAGTTGGAGCAGGGCGGTTATCCTCATAGAATAACACTGGAAGGAGAACCACTTTTTATATGCCATTGCGACCTTACGCAGTTTAACATTAAGGTTGGTGATCGAATTACCATCCTCGACTGGGGTTTCGCTGGTATCTGGCCTCGTGCTTTTGAGGAGTTTGGCCTTGTTCACCAATTCAATCTTCTAGGTCAAAACTTCGCGAAAGCTTTACACAGGCAACTCTTCGGAGTAAAGTTCTCGAAATCCATGCTACCATTATCACTGGCTTCAAGATTCCACCAGTTCGGCTGTTAGTGAGACTCATAGCATTTATTTGCATGTATCAAGCAACTGATGTTATATCTGTGGGATTTCACTACATGCTCATGCAAATCATATCCCTCTAACGAAGTTTCAATAGGATGATAGCTTGCAAGCTTGAGAGTCTTCAGCCTGAGAAGAACCCCTGTCATGTGATCTAGCTTAGTCAGCCAGCCAGGCCAAGATTCGCTGCCATGTGTTGCATTCAGGAACCGGCACTGCTGAATAGAAATGCGGAAGATCGAGTTAGTTAAACGACAAAAATTCTAAATGTAGTTCACTGTACGGAGTACGCGATGTTTCCAATCGTGTTCCCTGGGCTGTAGCATAACCCTCCAGGCAGCGAATCGCACAGTAACTTGAACAGGCAGCGTTTGCTGTGCCACAGCCGTATACCAATGACAGCTGAACACTCCACTCAGTCGCAGCCGTCGCAAACCAAACCGAAAGAGGAAGATTCGATGCTGTGGCTGGGTATGCCATATCTGAGTGGAGAGTAAATGCGCAAATCACGTTCTTCTCCCCCTCAAACGACCAAAAACAAGGAGCATATCAGTGGGTTCGCGCAACTTGTCACTCCCAAGACTTGTCAAGCAAAAATGCCCAGCCAGCTTGGAAAATGCTTAAGCGCCAGGGGTCCACACTCGCCAACCTCCGCGGAGGAAATGCGCAACGAGAGAATCTTGTATCTTTCTCCTGCGAGACACATCACCGCCACAAATTGCCAGCTTAGTGGGATCTCACCTGGTGTGTGCCGTCAGCGTCACCCAGCGTCTTCTACTATGTAGAACTAAAGGTCATCCGTAATCTATTAGGTCTCTGTCAGAGCGTATCTGTTGATGTTCGCGGTCCATGCCAGCTAAAAAGCATATCAGCAGGAAAGAAAAAAAAAAAAAAAAACAAAGAAGCCTCTCTTGCACACAAGCAATACTCGCAGAAATATGTTCTTTCAAACAAAAACAGTCAGGTCGCAACATGCGCCCAAAGAAGTCGTCGTTAGCCGTCAAGCAACAATCATTATTTGATTACCCGCTGTTTCAAGGGCAATCCCTTCCCGGCCTAAAAACGATCGGGGCCAATGATCGCTGCCACACCACCCGCATTTTAAACAAACTCCCCCCGTCATCTTCTCCTTTTCTCTCTCTTCTTCTTCTTCTCCTGCACCTGTCCGCTCCTTCACCCTGTGGCTGAGCATTTCTGCGACCAGCATGCGGCCATAATTAACTAACTTTAATCGTCACCGTCACTCGTTCCAAATCTTGCCTCAGCAATCCGTTTCTCTGGAAACTCTAATCCACGTTCCTTAAACCCTGCTTCTCGCCTTACAAACTGCCCAACATTCCCACAAATCCCGGCGCGAACCAAGCCACATCTCTTCCCTGCGACGTGTGGCAGTGGCCTATTTGCTGCAATATTTGCGCTTTTCAGGTTTCCAGCATCAGCTGTTGTTTATATTGCCCACTGCTTTCATTAAACTCTCTGTTCCTTTTTCGTTTCAGTTGTGTTTCCCTTTGACGCCCGATTCGCAACCCTACCTACTTTTTTGACGCCCACATACCTGATCGCGCCGCCGTCGCTACATCTTAACCGCTCTTCATCTTCAGGATTCAAAATGCGTAAGTATTGAGCAAGAAAGGGATCTCCCTTCATTTTATTCTCATTTCTAAAATCCCTACTTTCTCGCGATCCATTTTCAGACATCACCGGCTAAACAATGGTTCTAGACAAATACCGCAGCCAAGCAAAACATCTTGCCTGGTACGACGACGATGGCGAACAGCCAAGTCGCAACCCATTCAAAAAGTTCAATGCGCGTCGCCAACATCAACACTCCAAAGAGTCGCGCGCAGAAGATGGCCTCTTGCACGTGCGCTCTGAAGGAGATGCGATGACCGGCATTGAACTTGAACGAAGGAATGAGATGGGTAGCAGCGGTGGGATCCCTGCGCCCGAGCATGCGAATACCATGCCTCCTTCTGCTGGCTCGGGTGCTCTGAGGGATGATAGAGAGGAGGTAGTTACTCAAGGCGCGCAGTCGACGACGAGCGCGGCGCCGTTGAGGCCGTCTAAGGAGGGTGATAGTAACTCTATCAACAACGCCGTTCCCCATATGAAGAGGAGATTCTTTGGGAATGGTGGACAGGAGACAAATGGCACAGCACAGCCTGCTCAAGACCCAGAGGATTCAGGAAAACATAAGCCAAAGTTCACGCCCATGAGCCAGGTAAAAGCAACGTTGTTTAATTCTTGGGTGAATATACTGCTCTTGGCTGCGCCTGCTGGAAGTAAGTTTATGTTACACCATGTCTCTTTTGTGATAAGTTGTCATTTGTATACCGTGCTAATGGGTGATCAGTTGCTATCTACTACGTGGGAGGAGTCAACCCAGTCGCTGTATTCGTCGTGAACTTCATAGCGATTATCCCCTTAGCCGGTATGCTAAGTTACGCCACGGAGGAAGTCGCCTTCAGAACTGGTGAAACGCTCGGAGGTCTACTAAACGCTACCTTTGGTAACGCCGTTGAACTGATTGTATCGCTTCTTGCGCTGTTCAAGAACGAAATCATCATTGTTCAAACATCGCTGATCGGAAGCATTCTTTCCAATCTTCTGCTCGTTTTGGGAATGTCCTTCTTCGTTGGTGGCATTAACCGGATTGAACAGAATTTTAATTTGACCGTTGCGCAGACCGCTTCTAGTTTGCTTGCTCTCGCTGTTGGGAGTTTGATCATCCCAACTGCGTTCCATGCTTGGTCAAATGGTGAGGCTTATTCCTGCTTTACCGTTTTACGTGGGAGGTACACATACATAGACTAACACAACCGTGATAATAGCCGGTGAAGCTGGTATAGCTCCCCTATCTCGAGGTATGTAAATCACCCCGACAGTGCCCCAACCGTTTCTCTTATAGTACGCGAGCTAACCAAAACTGCAGGCACCAGCGTAATTCTTCTCGCTGTCTACGGCGCATACCTCTTCTTCCAACTAAAATCACACGCGGAAATGTACAACAGGCCAAGTGAGAAGACAGAAAAGCGACGCGTTAAGGTCGAAAGCGGAGATGCCACCAAGGGCATTGCCCAGATTGGCGCAGGCATATCTGCCAGCATGGGCGGTCAAAATGCTCAGAAAAATCCTGTCGTTACTCCTGATGACGAGGAGGAACCTCAGCTCAGCATTTACGTTGCGATGCTCACGCTGGCTGCTTCAACTGCTTTGGTAGCTGTTTGCGCTGAGGCCATGGTACGTTGTAATAACAATCTTGCACACTCCAACCTCGGACTTTCACTCTTGATGAAGCTTCCCCCGAACTAAATTATGTTCGTTCTCTTAGGTTGGCTCAATCGACGCGATCACCCTTACCGGACACATCTCAGAAACCTTCGTCGGATTGATTTTACTCCCGATTGTCGGAAACGCAGCTGAGCACGCCACGGCTGTTACGGTAGCTGCTAAGGATAAGATGGACCTGTCTATTGGCGTTGCCGTTGGATCTAGCATGCAAATTGCCCTTTTGGTTCTGCCTTTGATCGTTGTTATTGGGTGGATAGCTGGTAAGGAAGACATGGTACGATCCCTTCGAATTACGTGCTTCTTCACTCTCAGCTAAGTCCTAATCACCATTTACACAGACTTTGTATTTCGACGGTTTCCAAATCGCAATTCTATTTGTTGCGGTCTTGCTCGTAAGTCTCCACTCAATGGCCTTGTCCTCGGTGGTCAATCCTCAGCTAACGCTTATATTTCTTCCTCTCGCAGGTAAATTATCTCATTCAAGACGGCAAGTCACATTGGCTCGAAGGAGTTCTTTTAATGACATTATATTTAATTATTGCTGTTGCCGCCTGGTAAGTACCCCCAATTTGTTTCTCATCCATCCAAAACTCAAGTTCATTATTCTGACTCGGTATAAATAGGTTTTATCCCGCCAAAACCAACCCCGAAGCCGAAGCTTGACGTAATTTTCTATCTCTTCGTTGGGACCATTACCTCCATTCGCTTCTTTCTCCCTGATGTATTATTTCGAGCTTACTTCCCTTCTTTCCTTTTTCTCCGGCATTTTTTTATTTAATCACTATGCTAGCTGTTAGATCAATGCTCACGCCTAAGTAATACAAATAACATGTCATAATGGAGAGTAATGAAGTCTCAGTATCCCGGCCCAAGAAGCGCAAAGTCAAGTCAGTGCTGTGTACGAGCATTCTTAGAATAAATTTGCCACGCTACCGCCAACACTTGGATAGAAGTTTAAGATGGAAACGATGCGGGGTTAGCGAGTTCCTTGCCCAGACCCTTAAGGAAAAGCCAGATTAGTTCCTGAAATCATTAAAAAACCAAAAATGCACTTTCAATACGTACTTCAAGCCATTCAACTCCGCCCGGATCAGGACCCGATTTAGGATCATACTCTTCGCCGTCTCTAAAAATCACCCAGCGCAAATCCTCACGTGGCAGCTTCCCTTGCTTATAATATGTTATAACTGCGCTGATATTTTTGTACTGTAGCTCGTACTCCGGCTGTTGCAGACACCACTCCAATTCCGCAATTCTCGCTCGGGCATCGATTTTGATGGTTGGCATTGCGGGTTGTACCACATTCGGATCGAAGGGGTCCTTGAATAGGATGTGAGCTTTGCCAGGGTATTTCGGCAGCACGCCTGATGGCTGCGGAAGATATTGGCATCGCTTGTATCCCGGTGGGGTTTGGGCCTCTTGTGACATGTCGTCTCTGGCTCCGCTCTCTCCAGCCTGTGGAACCGCAACATTCTTCGAGACTTTATCTTCGTTAGACATCGTAGTGAATTAGATTGACAGCTGCTGACTTTAGTACCAGAGCTGTCAATGATAGATCGCGGTACTGCATACAAGTATGCTTAGAATAAACAGCCTCGCTACCATTAAGGTCAGGATTGAGATGAAATTTAGCTGAATTAGCGATCCCGCCCGACGAGGGTGGTAGCTCTCTGGCTCGTGTATAACCTGGAGGGGTTTGGGGCTCTTTCGCCGTGTTTTCCTTGTTTCCGTCCTCAACGGTCTGAGAAACAGCAACGTTTCGAGAAGATTTATCTTCGTGGAACGTCATAGCGACTCGAATCAATATTGCTTTAAAGTCGCGGTTTCCATGATAGTTATATGGGTGAAGAGACACCTGTTTCGGGTTTATAGCTGCTGTCTTGACGATATTGCCTATCTAATTGGATAAGTAGTATGATAACGAAACAAATCGCTACTGATCGCCGAGCAGAGACTTGTAACCATTATGGTGAATGGCAAGTGAACGTCACCATAGGTCACGTGTATGGTTAATAATGATAAGTATTACTCAGCGATTCTGGTCACGTGTATTTTTCTCCAGACGAACTTCCATTTCCAATGTCAGGGACAAGAGCTATCACACACTACTAACGGCTCTCAAACACATCTTGAAGGAAATGAATGTACTTTATTTTATGACTTTTGAGTCTATGTGATTACAATTAGGGCATCTGTTCGATCGAATCTTGAAGTCCATCATTTCCACTCCCATCTCGACTCTGCATTAGGTTACGTTTGCACGGAAAGATGACATCCATTTTATCAGATAGCTATAATACCAGGTTCAATGTCTCGAAACCTCCGCTACCATACGTTGTTGGTAAACATATTTTCATCCGCTCTCATATACCACCACAACACTCAGGCCCTGACTGGAGAAATTGCATGCTGCGACGCCCAGGCGCGGTATGAAAGACGATATATAGGTCCTATTCGACGATGCATTTTACATCCTCCAGCCCCTGGACAACTCATGTCTGATAAGGCAGAGTTGAACATAGTTGACTTGCTCCGGGTCGGCGACCCTCAGAGCAAGCAAATCCTCACAGTCCGCATTCAATTGCGTTCAGAGGAATGCACACTTCCTCCCAATACCGGCCTTGTTACAAAGATCTATGATCCACTCCGTTTTGATTATGAACAGGATGGTACTGACCCATTTCTGTTTGTTGAAGAGGAGTATTCCCGTGAAGCAGCGGTCTATAATGCTCTCTCTGATCTTCAGGGAACACTGATCCCAAAGTACTACGGGTCGTTCTCTTTCAGTATACCGTTTCCTGCTGGTTCGGACATTGATGGATTCCGTGAGGTCCAATTGATTCCAATTGAGCTTATTGGTGGGACTCCAATGGATAATCTGGACCCCGGCGACTTCAACCAGTCTCAACGGCAGCTAATTCTAAAACTGGTTGTCGACATCGAGTCACTCCTCTATGAACGTCATATAATAAACAAAGATTCACATCCGCGCAATTTTATTATTCGAGAAGGGGGATTGTCTGTATGGAAGATAAAACCGTCCAAGACCGCGCCCAGTATCGTGCTAATCGACTTTGGAAGATGCGGTATCGGCCGTGCTCTTACCCCTGAGCGGGAACAAGCGCGGCTTCCAGGTGACTGGATTTCTCCTTTACTACGCTGGGTCCCGGAACCTCGTGGGAAACTCAATGACTGGTTTGACTGGGATTGGAAAACATAGCTTGAAACCACCTACAAGCACACAAAGGGTTCAATAACTGAAAATATGCGGCGTCAATGGGGCAATGCACTCGGGTAGGTGGTGTGGGTCGACACTTAGACTTTTGCAAGCGAGTAAAATGTCTTTTTGAAGCTGGACTTTTTTGGTCTGCATCAGCCTCCAGCAGCTGCTGTTCGGTCAAGCAGCTTTTCTTTCTTTCCTATCGCCTTGTTGCTGTGTCAGCTCCAAGGTGCCGATGGTCACCTCAGACTGCAATTGAATATGCCTTATTCGCTATCATTGGATTTGGAATCCTATAACCATTTTGTCTTATTCAAAAAGCAGTCATAAAAGGCGGCATGGAATTTTGCTCCTACACTTTGGATCCGTATGTAGCGGTCTAAAGGCATATAGAGAGGTATTGCGCGGCAAAACAAGGTCGACTAATCCATCTTCTAGCTTATCTTAGCTGGTGAATTTGAAGGGCACACAGGTGAGGAATTCGGTGAGGAATCGCTCTACGAGCCTAGGACCACAGCGATTGGGTTTCTTGAGGATATAAGTGCGCGAGGAATACGCCCGCGATCTTACTTTATTACGAACCGAGCCTATGGGTTTTACTCTAAGAGGGGTTGATGCAAAGTGGACTCAGAATTGTGCTAGCTCTTGAACAGTATTTGTTTCAATATAGCTACTACAATGCAAATTATGCGCAGCTCATAGCGGCCGACCACAACCCAATTTTCCAGACACTTTGGGTCCGTTAAGAAGCCAGAAATTTAGCCTGCAGATGGGATAGGTGTATAGTTCTTCTATGGTTCCGTGGTAGGATGATATCCTGTTTCATCTTAACGAAGAATGCCATCGTTCCTCCAAACAAAGCGTGAAACATTCCACTCTCCAACACTTCTCGCATAAATGAACAGTCAATATATTCAACCGTGTGATCAGCAAAACGATTGCTGATCATCATTTAAAACAGAGACTTGTTGAGTGTCTTCGAAAAAGCTGCTAAAATCTCACGAGAAACATGGTATATGCAGTAAAAATAGCTACGATGGCAAAAAATAGCAAGCACCGCCTCATGGCGCTCACACCGCTACAGATGTTAGAGACTCAACGTAGTTTGAAGTCCATACAGAGTACAAATTCTCATATGAGTTTTGCACTGAATTGGAAACCGTTTTGCAGATCTCGGCATTGATCAAAGCTGGCAGAAGAACAACATTCCTTTTGCCGGCTTCATTTTACACCCGCGATGAAGCCGATAATGAGCCGAACTGCTCTGTACGCGATACAGATGGACTTGATAATGGGTTTTCGCCCCTAAAAACGAGGATGATGGCTTCGTGATGGCGGGCTAGTCTCTCTGTTGTTCAGTCAGCTGCTTCCACGATGCAAGCGAGCATACCAGTCGATGCCCCTGAAGCTGACAGTGTTCGCCATTCATCATCATGAGTGTGCTGCGAGGTCACGGCACCTGTTCACACGCCTCGGTTCTGGAGTTGCGGGTTACGAGGAGCGTGGCAACAAGCAGATGGCTTTTTGACGCTAGTAGTCTCCGTTTAATCCTGTGAACTCGTGCCCCTCTGTCTGCTTGTTTTTTGAACTATCAGCAAGGACACTGCACACAAGTACCACAAACGCGAAGGTGCCTCTGGAAGCATAATTGGGGGCCAAAAAAAAAGGTGCCCCAGGAGCAACATGCCAAGCGAATATGCTGCTGCTTTGAAATTTCCATGACGTCGTTGTAAATAATATATTTGATATTGATGGGAGAACGTGTCTGGGCCTCGCCCACGAGGCACGGACCGTACGCTTGGCGGGTTCGAAGAAACCTATCCACAGAGTATCCCTGCTCGTTATGTGCGGCGCTCTTTCGGCTCTGTCGGGCTTGACTAAAAGAACCCGAAAGCGTGGTAAATGTGTACATTCAATTTTTCTGGTGGCTTGAACTCCCTGAAAGTGAAAAAGCATCAGACTCCGCGGAATTATGGGATTGCAATGGTGGTCAAAAGTTCTCTCCATCTGTTACGCCATGCATGGGGAATCTGCTGTTGGCCCCCAATGCTGACGGCTTCCTCAAGGATTTGACCTTGTCAGATTACGAGTCGGTAAATTCGCCGCCTAATATAGAACCGATATTGGCATCCATCGACGGCTTATCACGGAGAAGGATGATACCGCTTCTTATCTATCCTCTGCAGCGTTTAAGTGGTGACATCGAGCTCGGGCTCTTGACCGACAAAGACCAAGACCATGCCTCTGCAGCTAAAATTTTCTTTCCATGCACCGCCCGACTGGGGTTTGACTCTCAAACCAAACGGCATTATTCCAGGAAGTTAAGAACATGGGTCAGAGAAAGGAACTTTATCCGCATCTTACTCTATGAGAAAATTTCCCGAAACACGATATATTAAATATAATTGCGCCGTGTATATGTCCGTGCGCCGTTCACTCGTCGAATTTTTGGACAAACACATCCGCTTAACAATCTGGGCGATAATAGCCATCGTCTATTGATAACGGAGAACTTGTGGCCTGTAATCAATAATGCTGCATACGAACATCCAATGTCCCCTGCGCCGATCGATCTGGGCTTCTTTCCCTCCATGCTTATCCGCCCAAATCACAACATTAGCAGGGCCTGAAAATTACTTATGTATGCAAGCGCAGGGAGAGTCCAGGAACAACAATGCGGCTTATCCAAGCTTGCTTGCTACTTTCAAGGTTTAGAACGCCCGGTGGATCCCAAGACCCTTGAACTAAGAAATACTCAAACCTTGCATCAAGAATTGTGTACTGCCCGCATCCAACAATTCTAGGGAACCACCCACTCTCCATAGGAAAATTTTCATTGAGTCTCAAAGGTACCTCTCGTTTGCCGTTTGTTATTGCATCCAGTTTCCCCTTCCCCTCCATGGGACCCGGAAACAACGGCATGCAACACAACGGAAATTCCGGCTAAGAACGTAGGTCTTACATACCCTGTGTTGGCCCGGGACCTGCATTGCTTGGCAGAAATGGAGCTGTATTCATGAGGAGAAAAGCTAGGTTGGAGAATTGACGCCCTTCAAGATGTTTTTATCGGCTGTGCGTGCTATCTCTGAGACGTGAAGGCAACGACCGTCGGAGAGATCAAAACGCACAAACCGTATGGTGGATTGGTTTTTGGTTGGAAGCAAATGATATGAGTTGCCCGGGTCAGACAGACCTTACAAACAATATCGAAGCGAATTTGGTCCCTCCGAAAGCTGCCGTTGATGCGAGTGACGATACCACTTTGTTTCCCGCCCGGACGAAGGCCGAGGGACCCAGGTAGTGACATGCTCTGGGGGTCTCGACCAGTTGCTACACAGCTGCCCGTCAAGGGTACAGCAAAGTAGCGTCCCTACTATACCTGAAGAGTCAAGGGATAGCCAACTTGCCGCCTTTATCATGAGCTAGTCTGCGAACTTTCTTGCTTCATTTCAGTATCCAGTTGATTCAAAACTCAACCACATCGGCAGGAAAGGGATCATGCTTTCCGCTTTATCTCGTGGGCACTAGAGGCTTGTCATGAGCTGTCCAAAACGTGGCTATGACTAAAATTAGACTAATGCCAAAACGATGAGCGTGCGATCTCACAGTAACATCGCGCTACTGCTAGTAGGAAACAAAATATTGCTTTCAAAATGTCGCCTGGGTAGACGCCGTGCCCCCAGCCACCTTTGTTTCCCTCGTAGTTTTTCGCATGGTCACAAGGGATAATACAAATCGCGGAGAATCGTTCCGACTTCCCTTGAGCTTAAAATGCTTTGCTCAGGCCTCTCAGTATGAATGCGAAATAAACAGTGAAAAAGAAAGGGCGGTAAGCTCATCCTACATTGAAGGGTAAGTAAGATATTAATTAGGCTCCCAGCAGATTGGTTCATTTAATATACGAAATGAACGAGAATTGGTTTTAAAAAGGCATGCAGATCAAGACCAAAGACCAGGTTATATATATTAATATTTTACACCTCATAAGGTGTAGCACTTATATTGGAATGTCTTAGAAGTTTAATCTGTAGATCTATTAAACAAAGTCATGCTTTGGTAACAACCGTCTGTGTGGCCTTGTTATTCCAACCGAGCTGCAGGGCAAAATAGACAAAAGTTATGGAAGCGCGTTATCATGTAAATGAAAGTAGATTGAGACGTTGGCGTAGTACAAATACAAAGGCATACCTAGACAATACCGAGACACAGACAAAGGTATGCGGATGGCCCTAAAGAAGAAAGGAAGACGCCCTGATCTCACGCTCGACCACACTTAAGATACACAGACCAACAATCCCACGGATCAGCCTTGCTCTACTATAGTCTGGAGAAGAGATTGACTGACTCGCATTGACCCCCCGAGAGAGCTCCAGATGTACGTAGGCAAATTCCACGTAATGCAAAAACCGGCCGAACTCGGTTAACGGCGAGCTGATGTCGGTGCAAACCCTCCGTGCCACCGCGGTGCGGGAGATACTTGATCTGAAACAGATGGGGCCGGCATTAGTATGACGGGAAGCATGAGAACGCCAATTTCGGCACCTGTCATTACTTTGCAAGAGGCTGATCTATAAATAGAGGTATAGGTGGCCGATTTATATGCACTCCAATCTCAACCCACGATAATGTGTCAGAATAATATATGGAAAACACCACGCCATGGATGGCATCATAATATACGACCACGCCACCTGGCTGGTACGACGAAAGCGGAAGATATATTGATTTCCATCTCACCATAGACAGAAGAGCAGCCTGGGTGCCATTCTTAGTTATCGCACTTCCAATCAAAGAATGCCAAAACGAAAGGAGTGGACATGAAGACGTCACAGTCGAGTAGAGTACTTTTCCAGGGGGGCGACGCAAAAGTCTATATGTCTCCGATACCTAAGATCGGGTGTATTTTTGGAACGCCTGGAGTGCAAGAGTACTGCCAGCCAGCATACGCATGAGCTATGTGATATCACGAAAGCCAACCGATTCAGAAGTGACGAATCTGTTTGATCGCCCTTTGTGGTCGTGCGTGTTCTGCAGGAGACCTTGACAATATGTCGGGCCACGTACGAATGTTTACAGCAGCGTGTTGGACGAAGAAGCCTTGTGTTCGGACAATGACGTGGGTGGGATACGAAAGTGAGCACACCCAAATGGAGCTAGCATTGCCCATGATCGCAGGTGATTCCGCGATTCCAAGATGCGGAGAGGTTCACCACAAAAGAAGCCGCCTCCTATTATCTATAAATACCAAAGACTATGAAAAGATTTGGATAGTGGGGGTTTTGAAAACGCAATCATGAATGATCGCCATAGCCGGAGAGCTCTAATTTAACCGAACTCGACAGATGCAGCACGGAATTTTCAAAGGCCTTGATGTTGTTGGAGGACATAAGATAACAGAATTGAATAAAAAATCCAACTATAGTATAGCACTGCTAGTAGGTAGAAGAACTAAGATTTATTGAAAGTTGTCTGGTCGATTCCAGGTTGCATCTCGTACTAACTTGTCATTAACTGACCAACATGCCCGGGTTTTCAGAGCTGCTTGGAGCGGCAACAATTCCGGAGTCAGCACCGTAAAGATGCTTGCCAGTAGAGAGATGTTGGGAATCTCTGAGAAAACCTGGTTGGAGAGAACTGATCAAAGAGCACGTGACCCTTACAGCTATCTGGATCAGGGAGCCTCTCGATAAATTCCTACCCTTTCCAAATCGTAATTGAAGCCCATATTATGGCGGCAACGGTAAGAGCAGCCTTGATGGTGTAATGGTCAACATGGGCCACTAGTACCTTCTCCAAAAGGAGAGTTCTATGGTATGGCTCGCTTCCAGTTCGATTCTGGATCGAGGCATTGGCTTTCTTTTTGGCTTCGAGTAATTTTCGCGGATTTTTTTCGATCCAGCCCCCACATTTGTACCGCAGCATTCCTTCTATTTCTAAGCCCTTTCCTCGCCCCGAATCCGCCTCTCTGCGCGGGATGTTTTGGGGCTAGTCTAGGGGTCTACAACCCTAGGTCCCCTCCTCGTGGCCACACTTGGGGGCATTATCTACTGGAAGTAGGCTGTCCACCCTTCTTATCCTTCCCCCGCCGGCAGCATAAATATATAGCAGTAAATGTAAGTATAAAAAACACTTAGGGAATTAGTATATAGTTAATAGGTAAAGAACATTTTAACATTGGCTAGCAATCTAAACAACTTCTATACCTTATTTTACCCTGCATAGTTATTATGTATATCCAGGGCCAGCTGCATTGAAAACTCATTTTGCTCGGCCTTCTTATACCTATCCACTTGCGTTGGAACCTTCGGAAACAAAAAAAAGATAAGAGCTATAACTCGCCAGAAGACATAATATAACGAGATCAAGGAAGAATCTAACTCTGTCGTGGCACAGCTAGTAGTTGGAAGAACTGAGGGTCACGACGTACTGCGATTGAACCGCTGTTTCGTGTATGTTTACGCGTAGGCCGCCCGTTACCGGAACCAAGGTGAAGGAACATGCGAACACCCAGCTCGGTGTATGCAACAACCAAAGAAAGAAACAAAGGGATAAACCCGTGGACGGGAATATTGTAACAACGGGTCAACAAAAGCGTACACTGCGGAAAAGAGAAGTCGTTGAAGCCAAAAGTGGCGCAAGTAAACTTCCAATCGGTTTCGAATATTCCCGCATTTCTCTGCCCGCTGACAACCGGCATCGGTTTGCGGAATGTTACAACTCCTGCAGCTTATCGCACAACCCTGACTGTTTGCGACTGAACAGTGGACAGAAAAGTTCCGGAGGTGCAGGGAGGCGTCATAGTGCTGACGAGGCCAAAACAAACTCGGCAAGGAAATCTGTTCGGTGCTCGCAGTATTTAGAACCAAGCCGTTAGGCGGGCAAAGTCCGTTCCGGTTCGAAATCATAGAAGCGTAGCAACGGAGGCCCGCCCGAATCACTGACGGACAGCGCAAGGTTAGAAAGGATACCTTAAAAATGCATATAACACTTTTGTGATATTGACATTGGCAAACATGGGTTTGCAGATGGTCCGTCTTGGAAACAGAGGAGCCAAGAATAGATAGTGCTTGTCTAGTTGGAGACAGCTCGCAATTAGGGAAACCAGAGTTGATCCGCATTTTTGCCCCGAGGGTTACTCCCCACAACGTTTCCAGTTACTCCGTCGGCGATGCCGCTCCTATGCTTCTCAAAAGGTAGGACACGGAGCGAAAGGAACGGAAACGATAACACAGAGATTGGAAGGGAGCAGCGCGGCCCGGGGGGGATGATCCCGATGTGTATATCCCGTGCGGAAATGCTGAATCTATACAAAGTATGTTATTTATTATTGTGTTACGAGGTTCGGCCAGAGACAACGCTTTCCTACTTATTATAATCTAAGACATAACAACCCCCTAGGGGTAGTGTCGGATCTACTCTCGCGAAAACTACTTGAGCAGAAAAACTCGAGGACCCGAGAAAAAAAAAAAAAAAAAAAAAAAAAAAAAAAAAAAAAAAAAAAAAAAAAAAAAAAAAAAAAAGGAAAAAAGGAAACGCACCTCTTGGGCGACAAATTAGAATAAGTTGAAAATTATTTTCCAAGAATAAAATATCGACAATGGTCGGAAATGGCCTGAATATGGCTCTGGGAAGCAAAAAGGAAAAAAAAAAAAAAAAAACCCTATGGGTGTAGGTGGTGATCGAGACGCTAAAGCGTCGATTCCTGAAAAATAGCATTTGCAACCGGAGATACAATAGCAAATAGTCCAAACGCTGAAATATACCACATTATGCATGGACCCGCAAATATCATGGGATCTCGCAGCTCAACGGCCCGAATAGAAAAGGATTGGCGGGGGACAATATATACAAAACAACATTCTAGTTCAACGTCGTAATCTTAGATCCGCCATTGGGCAACTTCGCCCTCAGCAACGCACCGGGCTTCTGTCTCAAGTCCTTCCCGTTGTTCCACATGGGCTGGTATGGCAGCTGGTTGATAATGACATACATGTAGCCGTCTTCTCCGACAGAGAGACCGTCGGGCCAGATGATGCGCGGGTCACGCAGGTACGGGACCGTCATCATTTTCTTCGGGTCATAGGCGTACACGGCATTGTGCTCTGGCATAGCTTGGTAGATCAGGCCGTTGGAGTCACCTTCGAAGCCGTTGCCGTTTCCGCCGCGCTGGCCTAGGTTCTTGACGGCTGCATTGGCGGCTAGGATGCTGGTTTCTGAGGTGTGGTCGAGGAGGTATTTTGTCTCGATGGAGAACAGGTAGTCCGAGGTCATGGGGGAGAAGTAGAGAATATCTCCAGTCGGGTCGAGCTGGATTCCGTCCAGTCCATGGGGGAGAGTCGTGATTGGTGCCCCGTTTACTCCGTGGTTGTAGTATGGGATTCCCTGGTAGCTAGGAACGAAACTGTAGACTCCTAATCCGGCGTAGTGGTGTTCAAGATGGCGCCAGGATTCACCCGTGCCAAGGTCAAGGATGACGAGACCGTTGCGTCCTTCAGGGGACTCGTCACTGAAGTACCCGACACCCTTTCCAGATTCGGTGAGCTTGGGATTGAAGTCGATACGGATGTCATTGAGAGAGGAGTCTGGGTAGTTGACATTGGACGGGAAGGTGTAAGTTTTCAGTACAGTGTCGGTTTCCAGGTCGATTGCCACAAGCTTCGTTCCGCCTAGTCATTCTTATTAGCTAGCTGACTCTACGGAGATGATTTACTAAAGCAAGTCCCACCTGGCAGGGCATAGGCTGGGGTGGCGCCAACGTTTGGTCGGCCAGTGTCGAGCACCCAGAGCGTCTCAGGGCGCTTGTCATCCTTGGGAGTGATATGTAGCGCCTGTACACTGATGAATCCTGTTGAGTTTGTAGAGCCGAACAAGGTCTCATGGTACTCCTGCGAGAGCTTGTCGGAGTCAACCGCGTACTGCGGGAGATACGCCTTCTCCGTCTCCTCGTCCACTACCTCACCCAGAGTGAAGGAGACATTGCCCGGGTAGTAAGAGACGAACACACGGCCTTTGCTCGAAACAGCGAATCCGACCGGCCAGTCCTCGTGGAAGTAATGGACCTCCTCAATAGGCGGGCCGTAAGATCCAGTATCGACACGGAGCTTGGTTTTGGAAGAATCTTGGAAAGTTACATGGTTGGCTTCTGCAGACAGCGCAACCGACGAAAAAGCAAAGAGCGACAAAACGAGCGACTTGGTCTGCATCTTGAAAGAGGTGTCAAATCAAGATCCAAACCTTGGTGAGATGTTTTCTCCAGAAGCCAAGAGAAAGAAGCCCTGATGCTCGCTGCTACGAGGTTCTTATACTCAAGATCTTCGATTGTCTAATCCCTTTTTCGATATCTGTTACCAGAGCAAATCTCCATAAAATCTGACATCGCGCCATCGAAGGTTCAACTTCCTGGGGCAATGGGGTCTTCGCTTCACGATCAACACAGTCAAAGCTCCACCTTCAAGCTTTAGATTTGAGATTCGCCACTTTTAAACGCATCGAACAGCACAGAGCTTCTTATTACGATCTTCATATTCCGAGGACTGGAACATGAGCCGATATCTCGAACTACGGAGGATATGCCGTTTTGACCGCTCTCTTGGTTGAAGTGAGTTGTGATTTTTACAATAGTTTTGGAGTTATTGGACGTGCTATGCAACCCTAACGAAGCTGTTTCGACAGCTGTGGTGTTGAAGCTCTCGCGCATCGCCAATTACAAAAAGGAATACCAAGTATCATTATTAATATCAACGGGTAGTTGATGTTTTGGGGCTTTCGCGGTGTGTGCACTCCACAGGCTATCTGGACGGAGTTGTCGCAGCCGGTTAAATTGGTTAAGAGTGAGGCTCTCCGTAAATAAAATGAAAACTGGGCACTCCGCCCTAGAAGAAAGGCAGAGAACAGGGTCCAAATATGTGGCCAGGATATCATTTTTCTTAAGCTTGAACTTCCAGAGCTTTGATATACACAGTACCAGACTGCTCCGGTTAACTGAGGCCCAATCAATCACTCATCACAGTAACACCGTATTTCCGTTCCACGGAAGACGGGATGGCCTTACTAAAGTTACCGATACTGCATAATCAGCAAGAATCTGCAATTCAAGGTCTCATTCAAGGTCTCTGCCGTCCACTCGTAACACTTAAATTAGACTCGGTGGGTGGTTGGCGCAGCCTCGGAAAACAGACGGTACGGGAGCTACATGGGAGTTTACAAGGGATGAACGGCGGATTGAGCAAGCGAGGTCAAAAATTGCAAGCGACCGTTCGACCAAGACGGCAAAACTTGTCCCTTTCCTTGTGTTACCGGCGCTGAGTGATGCTGCCGATCGGGAACATTATGCGCCGATGACTCAGGGGAACGCATGTTGGAGGAGGCAACCCAAACTAATCAAGTCGCATGAAAATAGAGAGGAGAAATCATCATTTTATTTAACTCGACGGGAATTTTACCGTTGGAGAAGATGCTTTCTGAGCAGAATACTCACCATCACGATTGCATCCGAACCAGAAGAAGAACGAGAATCAGGCGAACGAAGTAACACGGGTCCGGCTTGGCGACGGAGGACGACGGGATACAAAGGAAGCCTCAATAGAACTGCAAGGGAAAAAACTTTTCTCCTCTCAGGGACACGTGTCGGATGCTGCTGGAAGATGACGCGAGGGCGCCATGAGTGTGGCATGCTCCGTCGCATCCGTGGATGCCAGACGGACGAAGAACGCAGGAAAAGACCTCACCACGAGAGCTTGCCTGGATAGCTTCTGGGTTAGTTGTCGAGTTGGCTGGGGCGCCGGGCTGGGCTGATGCGTTGCTGCTTGGGATCGGAGGGAACGGGAAATTACATGGCGTCCACGGCAGCTGCCGAAGGCACCAGGGATGGCGAGACTGGGAAACACAGCAGAGCTGTCCCCGAGGAATCGCCACAGAGGGGACACGGTTCTTCCACGCAGAGACGCTGACTGGCTTGGGCGACGGGTGATTTCTCGGTGAAGTGAAGTGAAGTGTCAGGTCACCGTGCACCGTGATCAGCGAGGGTTGAAGATGATCTCGCGAGAGTGCAGTTTATTCTTCTGTAAAATCTTGCTGATATCCCTCGGTCGAAGAGTCAGCACTCGTAGTTAGAGCCCCAGGCAGGAATATATATATATTATACGACCTCCCCCCTGAGATTAATCCCAGCGCAACTGTCGATAATTATAGATGAGCCGCAGCTCGGCTGGATTGGTTGCGATCTGCTCTGCTTTCGGCTTACGGCTCAGTCCTTCCGCCAGCATTGTTGCGTTGTCACCGGCCCGCGATCAGCCTGTCGTTCGCGTTGTTTCGTGGGCGTCTGTTGGCAGGGATTGCATTGGCTGCGGCGTAGTTTTTTTGTCTTACGGAGGGAGTAGTGAGAAGCTAAAGGGAAAAGCCACAGCAGAGAAAAGGTTCCTGTTCGCGTCTGCCAGTCAGTAGTTACCAATTAGTATGGTCTTGACTTTGCCCCCTTGTCTGGTTGTAAAAATAGACAGTCCATGTCGAGATCTCTCTCCCTTGCTCTCGCATCATCCTTCCCTTCCCGGACAATATATTATTACTATAATAATAACAACAATCAGCATCAGTCATAATAATCTCTCCTCCCGTCGCCCCACTCCTCTCCATCTTCCCGATCCCAGAGTGCGACTCGAGAAAGGAACCGAGACGGGCCCCAGTCGTTTATTCGAGCAGACTTGTGCTGCTTGGGTCGCTGCTGGCCGTGGTTTTGACACCCATCCCCCGGATCTCCTCGTGCTTCTAGTTTGAACTTTGGGCGCCCCCCGGCTGTTCTGCGGTTAACTCCTGCTTGTGGTTCTTTTTTTACCTTCCCTCGCCTTAACCCGTCTGCTAAGGGTACAATCCCCCCCCGTCTGACCATCTACCGAAAGCCTGCCCTCTTTTATCTCGGCCCTTGACCCTCCCCTGCGCGTTGCTGGGATCCCTCTCTCCTCTTTATTGCTGCCTCTTTCTATCTTGCTGCTGCCTCTCCATAACCTTGTCACCCAGCTGCAGCCTGCTGCATCCTGCTACGTGGTTCCGTTTCGGTAGCCGACTCTGATCTACAAGACCATATTGTACAGATCTACGTACCCTTTTCACCACCTTTTCCCGCCTTTTATTATCAACCATGCGCCCGGCTCGGTAGAACTTTTGTCTTGTTCCTGTCACTGCTGCCCTCTTCTCCGCTGTCTTTTTATAACATCCGAGAGAGGCTCAGCTTCTTCAACGCCTTGAGGCGCACCCCAGTTCGCCGTGTCGAGTAACTTCAAAGCTCGGTTGTGTGTTTCGCTTCTACTTCGCCTTGTTCTTTTTGTGTTCTGGTACTGGGTGCTTGCCTTTTGCGACAAAGTACTTCAATAGATCGCGACAACCCGGTAACCATATATTTTCCGCTTCTCACTTTTGACAATTTTCTTTTGAGAGTACATTTTCTCCACGCATATATCCGATCGATTTTAACCTTTGCTTCGCGTCGGCTGCTGTGGGACTTCCTTTTCTTTGTTACGCCTCCGACCGAAGGTCCTGCAATCCCTCGGGCAAAAAGATAGAAATATCCCGCACCTGCAGGCAAGAAATTTTTTAGGCGCAACGCTCCTACCCGGATAAGGCTTCTCTATCTATCTATCGTGGAGGTGATATAGGTCTCACCAAAAGACCTTCGCGATTTCAGAAAAATTTCGTTGTTCTTTATATCTGTTCGGTAGTGTCAAGTACCACTATTCACCGTGGAGAAGAAAAAGGACCAGCCCGCATTAAAAATGCGTTCGAGCATTGCTTGCTCGCGCTGCCGGCGGAGCAAGATAAAATGCGTAAATTCAGGTATCGACACCACCTGTCGCGCTTGTGAATCTTCCGGCAGAGAATGCGTTTACCCAACTCCAGCCATTGGAGCTGGTGGTGGCATCAAACGCGACCTGGCATCGACTGGCGATGGAGACGATCGGAATGGAGATTGGGATGGCCCGAAGCGTCAGCGATCGAGGAAGTCAATGATGACTGTCCACTCGGCGAGTAAAGATGTGACGAGGCCGTCCGGTCCGGTGCTGGATTCGGCGATATTGACGCCAAAAGTTTGGGAGAGCTTGTTTGAGTTATTTCAGGTGCATTTTTCCACGATATTGCCATTTTTGCATCCGACTACTTTTCTTGCTCAGATACGCCAATTAAACGCCAGTACCGCGCCGTCAGATGGCCAGTTAACGGGGGATCATTCTAGTCCTGTTCCTAGGACAGAGGCATCACCTTTGATATTACTGGGCGTGTTGGTGTTGACAGCCAGATTCCACCCGCAGCTTGTACAGTACCATTCGCCTCAATCACCTGCCACGCCCTCAAACCCGTTGTTTGCCTCAGAGTTCTATGCAACCGCACTGCGGGCTCGCCTAGCTGGTGTAGATGGCGCAGATCTTGCCTCGACAGATATTTCTCGAGTACAAGCCCTACTTATGCTTTCCCTGCACGAATGGGGAATGTGTCGGGGCAAAAGCGCTTGGATATACGTTGGTATGGCTGTTAGGCTGTCGCAGGCGATGGGAATGTCTTTTGAGCCAGAGAACGAGCGACCTTCCCAAAGGAACCCCTCCCCAGGCGCCTTCAAGGCGGATCCTGAGCTACGCGGTCGAAGGGACGAAAATTCCGACGAGGTGATCGAGCAAGAGACGAAGCGGCGGACTTTTTGGAGTTGCTTCATGTTGGACCGTTGTTTAAGCGGCGGCAAGTATCGGCCTCGTATGATCAAGGTAAATGACATGGGTATACAACTTCCTAGCGATAACGCATTTGCCTTTGGCGAACGAGTGCGAACTTCACGTCTTAGTGATGGCCAGAGCCGTCGTTCGCCAAAGTTCGATAATCGTCCCATACAAATCCCAAGTGTGCGACAAAGCATGGTTTATGCAGACGATGCGAAGCTACGTTCCAACGGGCCGAGTGACTTGAAGCAGTGGTCCACTGCAAGCCATCGAAGCGATGGCGTGGACAACGGCATCGATCGATGGGAAGTGGGTGCAGAGGAGTGCGTCTTGAGTAGACTCATTCGTATTATCCGTATCTGGGGCAGTATTGCGAAATGGTCTTGTGGTGGTGGTAGAAAGTTTGTCTCTCCGTTTGCTTCATACACATATATGTTCACTCGTTAACTCGCTTTCTAAAAATACAGGGCCGACCAATATCCTCCATGGCATCCCGAGTCCCAATTCAGTCACCTCCGAGATCTGTTGAACGAATTCCAAGAAGGCCTCTCACGCAACCTCCAATATTCCCAGCGAAATACGGACACACATATCATGTACAAGAACACCTTAGCACCTTACTCGCTTATGCACATCATCTACTTCCTCTCCGTCATCGTCCTACACAGAGCCTACCTTCCATTCCTGCCCATACAATATACAGAACCCCAGGGACCTTCAGACGAGCTATCTTTCCCTCTCGAAAAGTATAACGTACCAAATGGGTACTGGCGAGATAGCGCGAGAGAGCTTTTCAAATCTGCACGGCATATGATTGAACTTACGAAGGCATGCCAAGATCGAGGCGTTCTGATAGAAACGCCCCTAGTCGGATTTGCCGTGTACAATGCGACGCTGGTAGGTATATACGCCGCCCATTTCAACCATATGGATCAGGAGGGCTATATGTGCTCGAAACCGAACTCTACGGACGTCGTACCGGGCCTGGGTGGTCAAGGCCAAGTTGAAGTCCGCAGAGGGATCGAGATCCTCGGAGATATGAGACCGAGATTGAAGATGGCTGTTGGATGGTTCCGGACTATTCATCGTCTACATAGCTATTTCACCAGAGCGACGAAGGGCCTCAGACGAGGCTCACGAAAGCTGGACATGGGTGTTGAAAACGGTTTCAGACCGGCTAATGGCGTGTTTGGTCCCTATGACGCTTCGTTCCCTGTTGAAAAAGATGAATTTCGACTCTTGGATAAAATTCTGGCAGACTTCGGGAGCGCGGAGGATCACGTTTCTTCTGAAATTAACGGCAACGCTACAGAGGAGGAGCCCACCAATGGTGTCCCCGTCAGCGTTTCCGATAGAGGCCCTGCAAGCGACACAGCTAGCAATCCAGTCAAAAGCGAGGGTGGAGAAGGGTTAGATTCTCATCCAGATCGGAGAGAATCATGGGTACCCGTCAATAGTCCCGGTAACCCACCCGGTGCACCGTCGTCCAATCCAGATGCAGATCGATCTGATCTGTCCACCGTCTCACGGACAACGCATCCCCCCGAAACCGAACGTTGGCCCCTTCCACCACCCCCAACATATCCTCTACCACCGATCTCATCTCACCCAACCCTCTCCTCAGCCGCATCCACAACCTCGCCAAATCAACCTCCCGCCCTAACATCCCCGAACTCCTACGCCTCTTCAACACCTCCAGCCAGCACCGCCTCACAATACCTCCAAGCCCCGTCCTCAAACCGTCTCCAACCCCTGCAGCCCTGGATAACATCCCGCCAGCCCCCACCACCTCCATACTCGCAATCTCTACCTCCCATTGCCACAGCAGCACATCATGGCTTCCCTATGCCTCCGCTCTCAAGCTCAACGTTCCACTTGACGCCTCCCCGGCCGGACCCGTCGATTAGATCGCTGCCAAGCACGACGTCCATATACAGCCTGGATGGGGATGATGTGCTTGCGTTCGTCGAGGGAGGAAGCTATGAATCGTGGGCTACTTCGCAAAGCGGGTGGCTAAGCACCGTCTGGGCGGAACACAGGCAATGAGTTAATTCTCATCCATTATTCTGTTCTGCAGTGCGTGCGTTGTATCAGTCGCTACTAATCGCCCTCCCTGTCCGTTCTTGGTCATGGTTTCCAGTCGCTTTCTCACGTATCCGCTTTTCTCTCTCCTTTCAGGGGTTGTACTTCGCTCAAAGGGGTCCCGGTATCCTACTACTGCTCTCTTTGCTCTTCTATTTTTAGATTTCCGGTATGGGCGCTCTGCTCTATTGTTTGACTAAAACATGTATGAAATTTGTTGTATGTCTAATATGTACGTGCGCTTCTCGTCCAAAGATGAAGGCGGTGAATTTTTTACGCCCTTTCCTTCTTGCTATATTCATGTATTACTATGATGACCCTTTTCTATTACTTCTTTATTGATACATTTTTTCCTTTTTATATTGTTTATGATTTTAAGTCTTTTTTCTTCACCCCGGTTGACTGTATATGTGATATGCGTATGTCTGTGTATGTTCCACTTAACTCCTCTTGCTACTGTCTGTTGATAGAGTCAGTATGCCATTCTTTTCTGATACCATTAAAAATCTATAACCTTCCGTTTTTTTCACTTTAATACTATCTAATTTTTGTCTCGGAGTCTACTTATTAGGTACTCGCTTTTGACCCCGACGAATATGTCCGAAGACTGAGTAAAAAAAGTAACGAGCGAGATACATGCCAACAATAGAAGCAGAAAAGTGATAAAGGGCCAAATCCAAGCTTCCGAGCTGTCGTTACCTCCAAGGAGCAGAACATCTCTTTTTGTTATGATATCTACATGTCATGCAATGGACAATTTGTATTACATATGGATATAAATCTTTCTTATTCCTAGTTGTCTTATGCTGCAATTCTTGGACGGCAGCTTTAATGAGCCTGTTTTCTAGTCTCTGCTTGTCATTTAAGTACGTATCTTGAGCTCCTCTTGTCAAGCTACGCGCTGGACGACCTGTTTTCTTCTTGTTGCGCGTCACCGTTCTTTTAAATTATTGCAACATAACAACGGCGCGTTACTATTTCCCTTGATCATTCCCTCGTCTTTTTAGTTTACCCCTTCGTTATTTTTCTCCTTTCACCAGATCAATGGCTCTTACCAGACAAGCTGCACGATCCTCCAAAAACAAGAAGAACGCAAAAGAAGGCATTGGCCTGTCCGCCCTATATTTCTCATTCTTTGAGAGGTTAATTACACGTCATCCAGCTCCCTTAGAATGCTGCAATGGGAAGTCTAAGTCGAAACCCAAAGGTGAGAAGAGTGCTGCTTTTTTTCATCACCAGGACTTCTTGGAAAGCGAACCATGTTTTACTCATTTATACATTCTTCCATTCTAGCTATAGCTACAAACAAAAAGGCCCAACCTATTCAACAACCCCTGAAAACGTCTGAAAAATCGACCCGCAAAACGAGACGACTGGTTGTGTCAGATAGGCAGCTTCAGCTCGTGCAAGACGCGTTAAGGAGTCTGCCGACGGGACTTCAGGTGGACTCACGCACTGGACTGAAACGTATGACTTTGCTTCTCTCCCTTGTTTTCCAAAATTCCCCTTGAACTGGTCTGGCTGATGACAAAATAAAACTTCCACAGTGGCAAAGGTGATTGCAATTCACGCTGGACGCGGTACCATTCAAAGAGAGGATGCAGAGCTTATGCGGACAATGCTCGCGATAGTTTTATAAGAGCGTGCCATCTCGCGTCACGGAGGATTTTTTGCAGTCACTATCATGTAAGGGATACCAACGATTCGACCATGTTACGAGTAATGGAATAAACTGGATTTGGGACGGCAGGGAATTCAATTGATGCCATGCTACTTTGTTATGCTTCCGTTTTGTTAGAAAAGGACAACATTAGCCAAGAAGAAGCGACTTTTTCTGCTATATTAGATGTATTCTTGTAGCCAATATATCAGCTACATCAGCCATTGTCCTCCCACTGTCACAAGACAAATCTGTACCTAGGTATACTACAGAGATGTCAACCATTGTGGTTGTCTCCCGCAACCATGTGATCGGACTCGGCCCAGCTCGGCTCGGCTCATTCATTCGGAACACAGTGGGGATCACTGTTCTGTTGCCTCTCGGGGCAGAGGATATCTATCAAAAAGCCTTCCAAACTCTCAGCCCACCATAACCAACCATGACATGACACGACAGTTTTTCTCGGGCCCCCACCGCTTGAGGAAGTGATTATTTCCCCGCGTTTCCCTTTTTGCCCAGTGTCGAGTCGGCCGACTGTTGGCCGAGGTACCGAGTTTCCGTGCCGTGCGTATGTTTAATGGCCCAGGTCCGTGTTTTCAAAGCTGTGAGATGGTGCTCCGCTCGTACTTTGCGTGTTCTTATCGGGTGCCCCGCTTGTTAAAGACATGGTAGTCGTCAGGGGGTTCGGATTCCATTGACAGGGTACCGTTTTCCTAGTTTAATCTAATCTCCCCTTGCCGTTGTGACTGAATCTCGCCTGTTGTCGCCGCGATCTCGCATGAAAAGGAGTGGGCATGAGTGTATATTCTGTTTGAATTCAGTAATTCCGGTTGAGCCAACTTTTTTTCGGACACAGGTCTACTGTCCAGAGCCGGTAGTTTTATCCAATTCTCAGGAACAAATCTAGTCTTTCATATTTCTAATTAATGAGTCGACATTTCATTTCATCCTAGGTGATCCGGGCACTGCTACATTCTTAAAAATGAGCCGCATGGAGACTGTAAAAGCGTCACCTTCGCAAGGTTCCGCTATCAGAAAAGAGACTGAATAATGCGGGAATAATAAAAACAAGCAGAGAAAGCTTCCATAAGACTTGTGTATTGTATTGCAATATCTGGGTATGGGTATAGAACTACATCTTCTAGAGTAGATAGAAAGGAAAACTGAGAAATGAGATAAAAGAAAGCTTCCGCAAGCAGAGTCGAAAAAAAAAAAAAAAAAAAAAAAAGGGGGAGCAGCGGCTCTGGAGGAAGTAAATAGAAGAGTACATACGACACTTGGCTTTTAAACTTCAATAGTATGTCAGGAAAAATGGTGCCAGGAATATGATAAAAATCGTACAAATTCAACCCGTACATAGTATGTAAACGACCTCCATTCTGTTGCTGTTGGTCCACGATAGGAGGCAAAGGGTTGGACAGGGTATCGAAAGAAGTAATAAAAAAAGGGGAGACCTCAAAGGCCATAGAAGCGAAGATGTAAAGCGGTCAAGTGGGAGAACGTAGAACGTACCCTCGAGACATCATCTTATGGACGGATGGGGGACGACTGGGAATTCAACGGCGAATAAAAGAAATCGGTGAAGCTGGAACAATGATCTATTGGGCAGCGCGAGGAGACATGGGGTACGCTAGGCGAGGGACGAAGCTATGCATAACGCTCATACGCAGTCCAAGAGCATCGGAGGTGAGGTGGATGGAACCGTATACGGTTGGTAGAAAGGAGGGACAATCGGGAGGAAAAGAGAAAAATCCCGACCCTGTGAACGCCGGAAAAAATAACATAACAATAACAAAGGATGAAAGTGAAACTCAAATACGCGCCATCGTCAGGGCATGAGAGAGAATTTTGGGCGAAAAAGGAAACGGATAATGTCGAGCCTAGCTGGATTAGATAGGAGGATCGCCATGTTCGCTATGTACGTCTCCTTCTATCGTTTTCCTCCAGTGCTCTGGGAGACAAACGCAGACGAGCTATATCAGAAAAGGGTTAGCGAATGTCAACCTAGACTAACAGCAGGAGAGGTAAAAGTTCAAGTGTAACTTACTGGGAATGCCTTGATTTCACCTGCAGGCGGGGGAGATGAACCCCTCCGGTCCGATCCATTGGAAACACCACTGTCACGCTGAGTCCGATGTTTCCCGTCGTAATCTTCAGCTCTCTCACTGATTCTAACACCAGTCGCCCAGCCATCGTCCCAGATACCCACGACCTTCAACATGTCACCCCTCTCTAATTCGAACTCATCACCAGCGCGGGGTTGATATGCCCATAGAGTAGACACTTTGTCGTTAGGGTGGATATCGTCTTGGGAGTAGTAATCTCTGAAATATGGGAGCTGCTCGGACTGGCCACTGCCAACGCCTTCAGGAGATGAGAATTGGCCGCCACTACCTGATTTGGGAGATGTTGTGTCATCACCAGCTAGCGCAGATCCGCTAGAAAGCGAACCATTACGCTTGCCGGTAAGGGGAGGGCCACGTCGTGGTGGAGCAGCAGGGCTTTCACCATAGGCTTCGGAGTCGGAGGAATCATGGAACTTTCCAGCACTACCAATAGAGGAGAGACCGCGAGTGGCAGAGTCATCTTGCTCACCACCCCGCAAGGCTTGCATTCTCGCGACACGTCCACCCGGTATTGCTTCATATCGCGCATGCTGGTCCAACATCCCTGGGCCATTCTGCATCGTGGACATCGCGCTCCGTCGGGGAGATGGCTGGTTGAATATATGTGGCTGCTGGTTGTTGCGTCTGCGGCGCAGGCACATGAAGCCCAGAAGAGCAAGGGCAGCCAACAAGGCAGCTCCCACAACCGATCCAACTACAGCACCTGCAATCTGACCACCTGAAAGACCTCCACCCGCAGCCTGCGAAGTCGCGGCTGGGGTTGGCGATGAAGTCGACGTGGGGAAAAGAGGAGGCATAGACGATATCGTAGGAAGTGTAACATCATTGCAACGACTCTCGACATCCGCGTTCCGGCAGCAAGAGTCTGTTGAGTTCGGAGAGCTGGTTCCGCAGAATGCACACAGCCCTGGTAGATTCGTTCCATAACCACATTCGTCCAACTCGTTGTCATCGCCAGAGATGCAGCCGCCGGTTAATGAGTCGGATGGAGTAGAGCAGATGATAAAATCCGACCGAACTTTATCCATAAAAGAGTCACTGGGTGTGCCACATAGATCTTGATTGACAGCGATCTCTTCTTCGCTCGTAGCGTAATTAGCCTGTGCAAAGTCAGCACATGTCATCTCCAAAAAAGCGCCAGAAAGAGGGGACGAACGCAAGTGTCAGCGCATAGAGGTCGCGAGACATCGCTGGATAATTGGCATTTCTCTTTCGAGCTTTGTACAAGTCCATTACATATTACACTGGTGGTATAACGCGCATATAAGTACGTTGTGTTGCTGAGATTAACGGCGGAGCATCCGAGCTGGTCCACGTATCTAATGACACAGAAAGAAAAGATATCAGCATGCGAGAAAAGACCAGTTGTTCATAGGAGGAGACAACATACTTTGATTTTACGTAGTCACTCTTGACATATTCGCTGAGCCGCTGGTCGAAATCGTTGACGTTAGAAACAAAGGCAAGAAAGGGACTGTAGTTGCTGTCAGTGATGCATTCCTAGAAATCTGTCCCCAAACACATACAAGTCGTCCAAGTCGGTAGAGATAGAAGCGCCAGAGAAAGCAGGGCATTCGGTCGACCCCTTCAGGGAAACGCAATTGCCAGCCATGTTCGCAGCGAAAAACCTCCGATCAAAATCTTAACACTCCTCCTATTCTTCAGCAGAAACAACCGCCCAGATTATGATTAGATTAAACGACAGTTGGTCGAAAGACGGTCGCAACGCTCGATATCTCGTTGGATATTTGCGCAACTTCAAGCCTCCATCTTTGTCGCCGATTATCGCCCTTCTCTGTCTTTTTCTCTTTTCTTAGCTGGCCTCTTCAACAATTAAGCCACCCTGAACAGCAGTCCCCCCGAAACGAAGCGAATTGAAGCAGCGAAGAAAAGGTTTAAGGAGAGTGACGCGATGTAACGCACACAAGACGAAAAGGGAGAGGCCACAAAGGCGTCTAAGAAGGAACTAAACGAGCGAAAGGGTAAGCGAAACGAACGAACAAAGGACAACGTCCCGGTAGAGAAGAGCAAAGCGTCGTCGTCAGGGCCGAAGAAGAGTCGCCGACCGAGAGGAGCAGCAGGAGAGCAGAAGAGGAGAGGAGAGAGAGGTCCGTGGTGGTTGGGCTGGAAGCGGTTAGTGTTGTGGCTGGCTGTTTTGGGTTAGTGTGGCCGGCAGGATTGACGTGACAGGTATTCTATTCTGCTATCCTACTATCCCTCTCTACAGACAGTTATTTATAATTTATACTAAAATAAAATATAAACCATTTCTATTTGTCTATTCATCCTGCTAATCTCATATCTCGATTTCTTTGAAAAAGTGATACAGCATCTGGCGAGACAATTGTCGCTGTTGTTGTGCAGCATACCCCTGAATGGCTCCACGGGTAGGAAATGAGATGGCTCCCATCCTCCCCACTGCGTCCACTGCAGATGAGCTTCCACCACTCAGAGACCGGCCTGTGGCGACACTTGTTGCTTTTTTTTCCGAGCTGTCGGTTTAGTCTGCTCGCGATGAGGAAAGCTTCGACGCGCGACTCTTGGCCAGCCGCGATTTTCGTCAGAAGAGCTGCTGATATCCCGTACTGGTATGTATCGACAAATTTCAGATCCGATCGACATCGAATCTGAGTGGGCGCGACAAAAATAACTCTTCAGGGAGTGCATTCTCCTTATCACCTTCACGAGTATCTTACCTGTCAAGGCTCGAGAGGTCATTCTATTCACAAGATTGAAGCATGCACTGCTTTGGAACATTGAATGGAAGCCACAATGTTCTTCTTCAGCAGTCATTGATGCCCCTTGCCTTCTCCTATCGAGATTCGTCTACCAAGTACATGAGCCCTTATTACAGATTAGCTGTGGTTTCTAATAGATATATTTTGGTGATATGCTCTAACCTCAAATATGTCATCTCAAGTTGAGTTCAAACTTGTCAAGACTAAATACTGTCTTGTCTAAATCTCATATTCCGAAAGGCAATGCGTCTGGGGATAAACTACTAAGAGAGTCTTGACATCTGAGAAATCGGCACGTACATCCAAACATCATCGGCCTGCATAGACCGCGTTAACATCAGCGATATGCCAGCTATAAAACAAGTTTTAGGTCGAATACCTATCACGGATGCGTCCAAGTTATTTTCCTCACCAAACAATGATGAACCATACTACGGGTGTGTTCACTAAACTCGACTTTGGAGCCCCATCCATAGACAAACTGGGCAACTACGGAGTATACCTCTCCTAGTGCACTGGTGTTGACGCCCGGAATTCGTCTTCTTACTACGAAAAACTCACAATACCCTACACGAAACTTCAGAATTCATTGTTCAGCTTCAGACTTTGATAGAACTATGGCCGTCAGAAGAGTTAGAAAACAGGTCCAAAATTCACTGGATGTTCCCATTCAATTATTGATGAATACCCGGACTTTTAAACATCACAGGCCCATGCAACCACAAGGAGTGATCCGCCATAAACTCAAGGTCGCTATATTTCTTTGAAATCATCCCTGTAGAATATTGGCAGAGTCCTATGGAGCTGGCGAATTATCACAGGCCATCTATGTTATTTTCTTCCCCGGGGGTGTCTCCCTGAATCACTAGGGGCACCAGTGTATTCCTAGCAAAAGGGGGCAACGGTGTATAATTTGTGGCTCTAGCTATAGATTATACATCATGGTGGGTTTAGTTGGTTCCTGCACTCAACAGTGCATGTATATATACTGACAATTGGCCATTTTCCTGCCTATATACAGGATTGCAGGATGACGTGGTGCGTGCACTCTCTGCCCTCCCGAGAAATATCGATCTTAAGAAGAGCGATCCGATGAGGGGAGGTACCCAGGGCTCTTTCGCCAAGTTCGGGGTTTGCACCAGCAGTGCTGCATTCTTGACCATAAATATGAAGTAGCCGGTGTGAAGGTCCCGGTCGACTGGGAACAACTATTAGGCACGAGACTAGGATCCTGTTTGAGTAACTTAGTACTCGATCCGCCTGCGCTGCCGCCCCTGCCGGGATCACTCAACTCCGAGTAAGCGGACGCGTACTGGTACCAGCCTCCCTTGCCGGAGGCGTTTTGCTATGGTCCCTAAATCGCCGGGGCACCAGTGCATCCCCAGCAAAAGGGGGACAACAATGTGGCTCTGGCCATAGATTATATATTGTGGTAAGTTTAATTGGTTCCCATACCCAACTGTGTACGTGCATACACTGACCATTGGCCAGTGGTGGTACCGTGAGGAGAGATGAGGATCCTGAAATACATTGGGGGCCTAGTTTTTTTTTTTTTTTTTTTTTTTTTTTTTTTTTTTTTTTTTTTTTCATTCTTCTTCAGACAGTCCCTGCTAATGTGATTGTTGAGGAGCTCTTCACAAAAAAAATCCTTGAAAGAAAGCATCAGCTCCTGCTGGTGGTTGCGGCAAGCGCGGGGATTGTGCCGCAGAGACCGTCTATGATCGTGAAAATAATTACCACAAGCTTGTGCGGCAACAGCGATGCTTTGGTGTTTGGTTTCGGTCTGGGACCCTATTTTCTAATGCAGCTCTTGGTCTTCAACTCTACCTAGCGAGAATGGAGACTGGGAAGTCGTGGGCTGCCACTACGCATCCCCGGACCCTGCGCCTTCGCTGATTCATCCATGCGATTATTTATGGCAGATTATAGGCTAGTTCAATTCTTTCTTCGACCTCATCCCAGTCACCCGTCTCTGGCGCTCTATCTTCCTTTACCACATATCTCTACGCATTCTGCTCTTACCTCTCACGCGACGTCTAGTGAGTGGCCTTAGGGATGGCAGTTACAATGACGACTCGGGGCCCCAGACGATGAAGCCGTGGTAACACTCGAAGAAGCCCACATCATTTCCTTCTCGTATGGTTCTTTCAAAGAAGCCAATGGAAGATTGGTTAACTAGCCCAATCCAAAAATACCATGCTAACATATTTCTATAGGGTTGATAGTCGGACGTGGAATACCTTGTACAGATGTTTTCCGCGCATTAGGAGCATTGAAATGGGCAGTTAGGGTTATATGCAAGACATTTCAAATGCACTCTCCCTGGAAGCCACATTACAACGAGAGTTTGCGGATTTCAAGCCTGCGTTTCAAGTTGAGATGGGAAGAAGTTTGCTAGCGACGGGATCGTTAATTTAAACCCTAAAAAAACATAATCCCGATCTTTCTCATCCAAGGTGTGGACTGTTTAGCATGCATCATGCTACTGTGGAGATCTTCAATGCACTAGCCTAGCAGAGTGAATCGAAACAGGGTGAGAGACCGACAGGATTGGGTATTTGAGCGCGGATGGGTCCGCTGACGTTCGAGGGCTTGTTCGGTTTGCTTTTACTGCAGCCTGAGTCGTTGGTGTTATCCAAGTTCCTACTGAACATATCAATAATCGATATCTAGTTATGTGCTCGAGCACATTCCTCAGCCATCCCGTTGAACACGGGATCCGGGCGATTTCAAACATCATAGCAATGGGCGCCTCAATCGAAACCGATGGACAGTATCTACAAACCCTTATGCTTGTCCCAGCAATGGGAGTCGACACGGTCCTACAAGAATACGACCAAATCTACCTTGGGAAGACCGTCCTTAGGCTTTACCACCCATCGCGTACACCTGGAAAAGAGACTTCGCGTAGAGGTAATTCTGGAGAACAATGAATTGACAGTATACCAGTCCAAGCTGGATGGACACTAGCAATGTGATCAGGTGCAGCGATGACGGTGATATCATTAGATATTGATGCTTTACTTGGTCATGACAGCACCTCCCTTGATATCCGGTATTTCCATCAAGTGCCGTATAATGTTTTTGAAGTGTGGCTGGTAGAAGGCACCACGAATGATGGCAGTTATTGGCTTGTGAAACGTCTGTGCAACTTATAAATAAAAGACATGACGCATAAAATATCTCAGCGAAACGGATGTAACGGAGCTTATTATGGCCGATATCTCCTCTTCAGGATTAGGCTCACAAACAGACAGGAAGCGCTGTAAGAAAAGACTAGAATTTAAGGTCGTAGGATCTGACTGCCCTTACTTTAATGTGGCGGACGGACCCTTGTCAGTTATATAGGAGATGGTACTAAAGATATCAATACTAATTAGTTTCCACCGGCGATGAATGGCAACTTATAGAATCCTGTTCATACATAGGTTCCGACGGTATTTAGAGGGGACAAATTAAGAGCAGATCACAGGTTTTTAATACCGGAGTTAACATTTACAAAAACAGTTACTATATGCCAGCGAAGTTGTTACACAGACAAGAGACCATAATAAATAAGATCGGCCAACAGCTGTTTCTCTAGAGCAGAAATATCCGCCTTAAAAAAGACCCAGCTTCATCTCTTCAACTTCGATCGATCATGGATAAACAACCCATTACCCTTCCCGGCCTCACGCCTCGAGAAGCAGTGTTGGATGCGTACTACCGTATAGCATGGGCGCTTGATTATAATGACTGGGAGCTGTTTAAATCAGCATGGAGCACCAAAAGCGAGCCCTCATTCCACATCGAGAACGACGAACTGCACCACCACGGTCTCGAAGAAATCAAAACTCAATTGTTTGACTTCGTTTGCGAATTAGACACGCAGCACGTTGCCGCCAACGCACGGGTTCATCTGGAACCAGGCGCGAAGACGGCCAGGATGTGGGTTATGGCTCTGAATCAACATTTTCGCAAGGGACAGGAGGCCAAAGCTGGAGCCCCGAGGCTTTGGGGTGGGAACAAGTATATGTTTGACATGGTGGAAGAAGATGGCGTGTGGAAAGTCAAAGATTGGTGGGTGAGGCTGGGTTGGAACGAGGGTGACTTGACTATTGTTGGGAGGTAGACTAGAGGGCTCCTTATTCCACCTTTGAAACAGTTCTCATCTCCTCATTCTTCGTCTCTCAAAAGCGTTTGTATTCAATATAAACTTACTTCTAATTCTTTTCTTTCTCAAACATCACCCGCCGGTCACGTGAACATAGTATGACTAAGGCCCCCGCTGTCAACGTCACTTCCTGCTGCGGATGCTCAGGCTTCGTTATTACTTCGAACAACCATTTGGTCTGCATTAATGCGAAAGAAAGGCTTTTACGGCCCCTGCTCGAGTCTCTATTGCTTATACCATACCGAATTTTAGATAGATTACACTAATACTCGGAGAACCATGTGTGGCCCTGATATCTTTCTCGCAGTTCTCGCCGTCCTCTTCCCTCCTGTTGCTGGTATGCCGCTCATCTCATCGCTATTCTTATTCTTGAAAGAAGTAAAAAATGTCCAGATGCTAACTGCCACACAGTTTGGATAAAAGTCGGCATCTGCTCCGCAGACTCACTTATAAACATTGCCCTCTGCTGCCTGGGCTACGTTCCCGGCCTCCTACACGCATGGTACATAATCCTCAAATACCCAGAGAACGATGATGACTACGAGCCGCTCTCCGGATCCAACCGGCAACGAGATCCAGAAGGAGGGCGAGTAACGTATTACTACGTCGCGCACCAAGGAGCGCCCCCGCAGCAGCAGCGGTCATATGGAACGAATGAGGCGCCGCAGCAGAGTCCCCCGCCTGTCAACAATGCTACGAGACCCGTGCAGACTGGCGGTGCGGACGCTGGAGATGAACAGGGAAGCAGCAGTCATCCTCCACCAACTTATGCTGATGCTGTGAAGGGCGACCATAAGATCCAGACGTAGGACTAAGGCGTCTTGCTACTCTGTGATCTGTGCATTGGCCGTGAAGTCTTTTGGGTAGAGTTTGGCCCATGTCTGCCCGCAGGTTTTACGGCCTGGCGTACATGAGCTTTTGTTTCATACTCCTCCTGCGTGATGCTGAGCGGTTTGAATCTCTTTTCCTGCTGATTTTGCAATGATTGACGGCGTTTTACCAGCGATGGTTGTATGAATGGATGGGATGCTTTTTGTTTCCTTTTGCTGTGTCTTATGTGTGTTTCATGTATCACATTTGCTCCGTTCTGTATACATATCTAAGTAATAAGACGATTCCATCTTATCTAACAAAGGTTCGCCGTTTTTATGTAGCTGATGCCATAGAGACTATAGACCGCCAGCCCTCTGAGTGATTGTATCAGCAAATCTTTCCCCTTACTTTTTCTCCGACATGGAATAAAATGGTCGCTAGATAAAGCGCAGAAACGAATGTCGACAAAGGGAGATATAGGTAACAAAATAAACATATTGCACAAAATTAATAAAGCCAACTTCCTAGCTAATAAGCTTCCAACAAAACTCCAATTCATATATGTACGGCTGCTCGTTGCGTCGCGGAGATAAGCCGTCGAGCCCTATCGCATGTGGATGCAGGGTACGTCAAAGCTAACTGGAACCTTTTGTTTTCCACACTTCACCACCTCCTCCTCCCCCCCATAGCTCCCCATGAAGCCCTTGCGACAGCATTTTGTCTGTTCGCGATGCAGTCGGCATCATTAGTGCTGAGACAATCTCTACGGCAAGGCTTATATCTGTCAAACCGGCCTCTGTCTACATCTACACATGCGTCGGCCGTCCTAGCCCGATCGCCCGTTACTCCTATACGGACGCGTAAAACTCCGGTATGCGGCACAATATGCGCCAGATGTCAATTCCGCGCGCAGGTGAGGTGGTATGCTTCTCAAGGCGGAGGGCCGCCTGTCTCCGACGGCCCTGGGAAGGACAATGCATCCCGCAGAGGGGATACAGGTGCGGAGGACTCGGAGACGATTTCGAAATCTGATACACAGCAACAAAATGATAATGGTGTATTGAATGGAGGGAAAAGAGACTTGCCATCAGAAGCCGAAAGCCGCCGGTCGAATATGTCGAAGCAGTTTTCTAGTATGATGGATAATTTACAATCCAACGTCTTCATTGCGGGTCAACGGCTGAATGATTTAACGGGATACTCGTCGATTGAGAAGTTGAAGCAGGAAATCATTGCTCTTGGTACGTAAACCGAAGCCATTGAGGCTGGCATAACTTCATTTAACATTTCAATTGCTATCCTTGCGGCGTTGTATATTAATCTATACACTTAAACAGAGGAACGAGTCCGCCAATCCCGCGCCCGCGTCCGCGAAACCAAAGACGCCTACACATCCGCCATAAACCGGCGCTCAACCTCCCAGCGCGAAGTCAACGAACTCCTCCAGCGGAAACACGCTTGGTCTCCCGCCGACCTCGAACGCTTCACATCGCTCTACCGCTCAGATCACGCGAACGAGCGCGCCGAATCAGACGCTCAGGAAGCGCTCCTCCGAGCCGAGCAGGATGCGGAGGAAGTAGCAGTGCGACTGAATCGGAGTATCCTGGCGCGGTACCATGAGGAGCAGATATGGTCTGATAAGATACGGCGGATGAGTACGTGGTGGACTTGGGGGTTGATGGGGGTCAATGTGTTGCTGTTCTTGGTGTTTCAGATCGCTGTGGAGCCGTGGAGGAGGTCGAGGCTGGTGAGGGGGTTTGAGGAGAAGGTTATGGAGGCGTTGCAGAAGGAGAATGGGAAAACGGTGCTCGAAGGAGAGAAGGACACTACTGTGCATCCGCATGCTCACCGGCATAGAGATGTAATACCGGAAACTGTCCGCCAGGAAGGAGACACAGACCCTTTATCTCCTTTATCAGTCGTCGAGCCCGTGTCCCCTGCTGTTACTGCAGAGCTTTCCGCAGGAGAGCCCATATCCGACACTTCAGTCGAATCTACTACTATAACCGAGCCGCAAGACCAACAACAACAACAACCAAGCTCCTCCCTTCTTCCTCCGGACGCTTCATTATCCCCTGAATCCTGGAGACAGACAATCCATGATATGTTCTCTGATCGACGACTAACACTTTCCCAACGTGACTTGACGACGGTTGCGCTGGAGAGTGCTGCTGCAGGCGCGGCAGTTATGGGAATGCTGATTGCTGTGTTCAGGCCACGGTGAGAGTACATGCCATCTATGGCTTGATGGATTTCACCGCTAGATCCACTGTTTCTTGTACTTACATCTACATTTTTGGACAACTAGTCTATTTTTTAAGTTCGGCATGGGAGAGGGGATATATATTAAACAAAAAACCCGCAGAGGAAAAGGTGTCGAGACCGGAAGCGGGTACTGGATAGATATTGTACATTTTACAGATACTATGTACTATATTGTCTGGAGAATATATGGAAAATTTTAGTTTGTAGACCAATCTAGGGCATTAGTTAGAACGAGGGTCTAATTATTAAGCTGCGTATTTCTTGTTGCTAGCTGGGGAGGTGGACACGATGTTGCAGAGGAATCTACTTTCCCTTCCCTCGATTATAACGGTATCATTCAATCATAACAACTTTTCATCCATTAACGGCTCGAGATAGCAGTGTACGCCCATATGAACCCATTGAAGTGTAATCCACTTTCCCGCTATCAAGTAGCAGCTTCACAATCGTCTCTTTGCCTTCCGCAACAGCCCAGTATAGCGGTGTCCACCCATTTTCATCCTTTAGATTCACCTTCACTTTTTCACTATCAAGTAGCAACTTCACGACACTTACCAGACCTCGTTTAACAGCCGAGAATAGTGGTGGTTGCCCAGAACTATCCCCTACATTCGCATCCACTTCCTCCATGTCAAGTAACAACTTCACAATCCCTTCAGCGTTCCGTTTGACAGCAAAATTCAACGGTGTATCCCCATTTTTATCCTTTAGATTCACATCCACTTTCTCCATCTCAAGTAACAACTTCACAATCCCTTCAGCGTTCCAATTAACAGCCAAATTCAACGGTGTATCCCCGTAAGAACCCCTTTGATTCACATCCACTTTCCCAGTCTCAAGTAACAACTTCACAATCCCTTCAGCGTTCCATTTAACAGCCAAATTCAACGGTGTATCCCTGTAAGAACCCCTTTGATTTACATCCACTTTCCCAGTCTTGAGTAACAACTTCACAATCCCTTCAATGTTCTGTCTAACAGCCAAATTCAACAGTGTATCCCTGTAAGAAGTCCTTTGATTTGCATCCGCTTTCACAGTCTCAAATAACAGCCGAACAGCTGCCTCCTGGTAAGAGCAGACAGCATTAAACAATGGTGTGCAGCCTGAGACAGTATTTGGCAAGTCAACTTTTATTTGCTTACAGCCCAGCAATAGCTCCAACACAGCAACTTTAGAATTTATAACGGCCCAGGATAAGGGCGTTTCACCGGATTTAGACATCGAATTCACATCCACCTTTCCGGTGTTAAGTAAGAGCCTCACCACCTCCGCATGGCCGTTAGAGGCAGCCGTCGCCAAAGGTGTCACACCATCCTGCGACCTATCATCCACATCAAAGCCATCAATCCCAATGAAAAACTTCATTATTTCCACGTGGCCCTTGCCAGCCGCAATATATAGCGATAAAGTTTGGTCAACCATTTCCACCTTACCGGTTGCAATCAACCTCTTCACAATACCCACATATCCCTTCGCTGCAGCGCATTGTAGCGCACTGCAAGACTCCCTGTCTTTCGCGTTCAGGTCCACTTTTTCGCTCTCAAGCAGCAGTTCCACCATATCCTCACGCCCAAACAGTGCAGCTACGATCAAGGGAGTTGCACCTTCATGGTATTTATCGTCTGTCGGATTGGGATCAACTTTATATTCGAGGGCTTTGCGAGCCGTGTGAAAATTTCCGCTTTCAACGGCCCTGAGCAGTGCAGGTCTCTTGGAGTGTTCAGCGTTGTACCTATAAAGATACCGATTTGACGCAGGGTATACTTGTCTGTTTATTCTCGCCAGGGAGTTAACATCTTTTTGTGACGGTAGAAATTCCAATAAGTACAGAATTAAGTCCATTGGTAGTTGATGGAACGACATCTTTTCTTGTCCTTAGGGATGACGAGAGGGTGTTAGAGGGAAAATGATGGATGGCGGTCAACCGATAACAATTATTGCTTGAGCAAACCTCTGGGAAGATCTGTGATTTATATAGGCACCTGGGTAGGCACGGACGCCTGTTGAACGGCGGGATCCGCGGGCAAATACCAGCGGATGGGACTAGCAACTTCCGGAACCCGTAAGTTGAAGAAGTTGTGATTTCCCTTTGTATTTTGTTGCAAATAGGCCGGGCCACAAAGAAGAATTATTCTCAGATCCTAGGTGGATTAGGTTGCCACTGCTTTTGATATTGAAACACCCTCTAGTAACCGGAGAGATTGCAGGCCATCACTAAAAAGAAGTTTCTTTTCAGCGGTTACAGCCTTTATTAGCTGCTTCTAAGCTTATTTCCATGACGTGTGGAATTGAGACACGCCGGTTTGGCGGGGACGTTTCCTGAGACGGAAGTGTCGTTGTCTTGGGTTCACAGAGAGTGAGAGGTTGGGAAGTTACCCTGTCTCCTCCAGTCTATGGCGAACATGTAGATCCCAGACCACCCCTGCAAAAATATATGGCAATGACCTGTAAATTTTTTGAAGTTATTGGATTTGGCTCAAAACAAACAGAAAGAAACCATTTACATGTACATGTATCACAAAATACAGTCCTCCCTATTCTGCTCCCCTTCACACATCTTGCATCCACTACCATCTTCCACCCTTCCTGTCTATAAGCGGAAAGAAAAATCGAGAAGAGACGGAATGGAGAAGTCCGCTCTCCTGCGCTTGCTCCTCAGGCTCTATATGGCGTTTTAAATAACCGTCACCAGCTTACACAAGCCACCCACACGCAACCACACCTCTAGAAGAAAAAGGAGTTGAATTAGAGGCAGTCTATTCCAGCAAATGTCGCACTTTAACCGATAACAAGCGTCTCCTCAGTCGGGAAGTCGTACGTAGGAACTTCAAGGTTAAGTGGCGCAGGACCCTTCCTGATACGTCCGGAGATATCATAGTGGGAGCCGTGGCACGGACAGAACCAACCGCCGAAATCACCTGCTTCGCCGATGGGGACACATCCAAGGTGAGTGCAGACGCCTACCACAGTTAGCACCTTTTCTACCATAACATAGTATCCAGTCGCCGACGAGAAATAGGCCGTTTCGAGCTGGATAGGAAAGGCATACCAAGCATGACCAACCACTCAGGGTTCTTTACACGAGCGGAATCAGGCTGGGGATCCCGTAGTGCTTCCCATTTTTCGCTCTCTGCTTCCTCGATCTCGCTGGCGGTACGGTGACGGATGAAGACGGGCTTGCCTCGCCATTTGATGATGACATTCTTCCCCTCGGGGATAGCTGAGAGAGCGATCTCAACCTTGGCTTGAGCCAGAACATCGGCGGAGGCGGACATGTTGACGAGAAAATCTGCATGTTGCAACTGTAGTTAGCCTGCTATTCAGCGTCCTTCATTTTGCCTTTTCCATTGTCCATCGTATTCTTTCCGACACATGGCAACTCTCCGACCAAAGTCGACATTCCATCCAATCGACCACAGAAAAGCCCATCAATCATCTAATCGATACAGCAACAAAAATGTAATAACGCACCCTGCACAGTAGCCTTCGCCCCAACAGCCGAAACCAGTCCCATGCTTCCGGCCATAAAATACGAGAACGTCTTCGCGCTGTTCTCTCCTCCCTTATTCGCATACTTCTTGAAGCTCGGGATCTTCAACGACGAGGCACTCTCCGAGGAACGGCCGAACGGACTCTCGAAGGATGAGCTGGAGGAGGCCTCGGAGGCCCGGCCGCGGCGTTGTTGGCATGAGACGGAGGTGACGGCGGCGGTGCGTGCGGAGGGCAGAGACTGCCGGGTGCAGGCCCGTAGGAGAGTGGACGAGGCGGACGAGGCGAGGGGAGGCATTGTGACGAGAGTGGCAGAGAGTGGAAGGCCAATTGGGCTAGTGTGCAGCGAGAGAAGGGCGCAGGGTTGGGGAAGAGAGGAAGACGAGGTGAAGTTGCAAAATCGCGAGGGTCGGAAACACACGGGCGCTGATTGGCTGCTCGGTCCACACAGCAGAGCAGCTGCAATAAACAGGAAGAATAGTAAGATATCTAAGGGTTAATTTATTTATTTCTAATGGCCTGTTGATTATTGTGGTTTTACAGTCAAGTAATTACTGTCGGTCTCAAGAATTTTGCTGTACTCTGGGTGCAGTTCTTGGTATATATATGCGCAAAACAGCAGCAACCCACCCATCAATCAAAAGAATACCTAACAATGCTCAAATTGATCGTGCCGTCGTCGTGACTCTTCAGGATTTCTGAAAGTAAAGCAGTGATACCCGTCAAAAGCATTAAAGCACCAGGTCTCGTCAAACATCCGCCATATGCACATCCCCGTCTCCTCGAGGAGGTACATTATCCTCCTGTACAATCGCACTCTGACTCCCCGACGCATGGACTACAGTAGGCCCTCGAGGAGAAGATTGCGCAAGGCTTCCTGCATCCCCATTTATAAGCAACATAGGATCCTCCTTTCTCTCCCGTGGCGGCCCTGTCTCCAACACACTCTCCACGCCATGTCCCTCAATTAATGACCGTTGACCCTTTGATGTGCCCGCAGCTGCTTCCTCAGCATTCTCCTTTGCGCGCTTCTCTTTGAACTTTTTGTATGTCGTGGTTTTGGGAATAACGTCGGCGAGGAATTCGAGATTGTCGATTCGTGATACTGCGGTGGCTGTTTGGTGTTAGTCTAGTCTCTAATTCTTGTATAGATCGTAATACTAGATAGACCCTCTGTCTCTACGGTAAACCTACCTAAATCTTTATATTGTATTGTCCTCCTTGGTTTCCGCTCTGACTTGACCACATTATGGCTCTGCTCCGCGAGATATGTGATAAACATTTCCTATCAAGATTCAAAACCGTCAGACAGCAGCTTCTGAAAAGAGGCGCATATCACGAAGAAACCATACCGTAGCCACCGCGATCACAAATGCAGCATTATTCGAACATTGTGCTATATCGTCATCCAGCCGGATAATCTTCTTGATTCTCGCGACTGCAGCGCGTCAGTATGATCACTCAACCAAGCGCATGGGAAGACGCAAATATCGTACGGGGTAAAGAAGAGTGCCCGCTTATCTCCTCCGGCAGCGGAATGGTAGTTGTATTGTGAGACATGGGTTGCGCACTCCGCGTTGACTGTGACGCGAAGTATATAGATCGGATGAAACAATTAAGTGAGAATGCGACGGGGAGAATGCAGCTCGCAAATTCGGTTGAACTGAGATCTCGGAAATTTAAAAGATATGAGCAAAAGCTGTCATCCGTTTAAAAGGTTTAGAAATGTTGTCAAGAAGCAAATCCTCGTGTTGGGAGAGACGCAGATGACGTGAGGCTCTGATCGCCCAGAAGGCGCTGGTCTGGTCCATCTCTGCGCAACGTCTGCTTGACTTGTTAGATGTACTCCGCAGAGCTCTACGCACGTCACTTCGGACAGCTGTCTGGCAGCTTATTTTTGGTCCGATTTTACTCACAGGGACCTTGTGATCAATTACATCAAAATTAGTCTGCCGGAAACGTTTCCGGAGCCGGAGCCCTGCGCTGAAGACACATACCACCGCCGGACCTATCGACTTCCACCTCGTCTTACCAGCACACCCTACGATTGAGAATGGTAACCTGAACTCTAGCACCACAGGTGTGATGAGCGTCCCCCGGTTCTCCATTTCCGGCCGCGCCCAGCCACCTCACCGCCTCTCCATCAGGTCCCAAGCAGAGCACTCCCGCACCTTCTCAACCGTCTCCCAAACACCCACAACCCCCGGCATCGGCACTGCCAGCCAAGATGTCTCACGCACCCGGAACCCAGCCATAACAGAAGAGATCGCCCAGATAAAACGGTACGAGGACTTCACGACCATTGACTGGGTGCAGGATGCCGTGCAGGAGCAGGCGCGGAGACGGGCTAGGCGGAAAGATTTCTGGGATCTGGAAGGGGTGTTGGGATGGAGGCGGAAGGTGAGGGAGTCATATGATGCTGGACAGGCGTGGCTTGTTGTTACGATTGTCGGGGCGGCGATTGGGTTGAATGCGGCCTTTTTGAATATTGTGACGGAGTGGTTGTCGGATGTTAAGCTGGGGTATTGCACCACGGCGTTTTATTTGAATGAGCAGTTTTGCTGCTGGGGCGCTGAGAATGGTATGTACTCTTTTTTGAAAACTAGTTCGCTGCTTGTGGAAAGATGATATTTGCTAATCACTCTTCAGGTTGCGACGAATGGAAGAAATGGAGCCCGCTGGGACTGCTGAATTATATTGCCTATTTCATCTTTGCGGTATGTAGGCACTCCGTCTAAGAACATATCTGAGTTGATACTGAGAATGATGTCCAGGTCTTGTTTGCCTTCTTCTCGGCTGCGCTGGTCAATAATTTCGCACCTTATGCCGCAGGAAGCGGTATATCCGAGATCAAAGTCATCATTGCCGGCTTCGTCATGAAAGGCTTCCTTGGCGCCAGGACATTGCTTATCAAGTCAATTGGTTTGCCATTGTCAATTGGGTCGGGATTATCCATTGGCAAGGAAGGCCCCAGTGTGCATTTTGCCGTCTGTACGGGGAACGTTATATCGAAGTGGTTCAGCAAGTATAGGCACAATGCGGCGAAGACGAGAGAGATATTAACAGCCACGGCTGCTGCTGGCGTTGCGGTGGCTTTTGGCAGTCCCATTGGAGGGGTTTTGTTCTCGTTGGAGGTATGCTGCCTCCCTGATTTGTTCACACTACGTCTTTACTAAATCCCTATGCAGGAAATGGCGTCGCATTTTCCGTTAAAAACACTATGGCGGAGCTACTTTTGCGCATTAGTTGCAACTGGTGTTCTTGCGGTATGAAGCCACTTGTTCCTTATCCTTTAATTTCAACGCCTAACGTCAATATAGGCTATGAACCCATTTCGAACAGGGCAATTAGTTATGTTCCAAGTAAAATACGATAGAACATGGCATCTGTTCGAACTCATCTTTTTTGTCATGATTGGTATCTTCGGAGGTTTATACGGTGCTTTTGTCATCAAATGGAACTTGCGAGCGCAGGCGTTCAGAAAGAAGTATCTCTCACGGCACCCCATACTTGAGTCCGTGATCCTGGCTGGTGTGACGGCTTTGATATGTTACCCCAATATTTTTTTGCGTATTAATATGACGGAGATGATGGAGATACTTTTTATGGAGTGTGAGGGGGCACATGATTATAACGGCATTTGCCAGTACGTATATGCCCTCCTTCTGAAAAGTTGAACCCATCTAACAGGCCCTATAGAGCCAAGAATCGATGGTCCATGGTGATTTCGTTATTACTAGCTACAGTACTACGAACACTTTTGTGCATCATTTCTTACGGATGCAAAGTACCTGCCGGAATATTCGTTCCATCTATGGCCATTGGAGCATCATTCGGCAGGATGGTCGGGATCCTCGTCCAAGCTTTGCACGAGTCGTTCCCAGACTCCAAATTTTTCTCGTCTTGCGAGCCAGACGTTCCATGCATCACACCTGGGACATATGCTTTCCTTGGTGCAGGTGCAGCTCTCAGTGGAATTATGCATTTGACTGTATCTGTAACTGTGATTATGTTCGAGCTCACCGGTGCTCTGACATATATTCTTCCTACAATGGTAAGTTTAGTCTTATGTTATTTGTCATATTGTACCGGCAACTAACTTAGCATTAACCTATAGATTGTCGTCGGGGTGACAAAGGCCATCAGCGACCGACTCGGAAAAGGCGGCATAGCAGACCGGATGATCTGGTTCAACGGATTCCCCTACCTCGATAACAAAGGAGAACACATCTTCAACGTCCCCGTTTCGCATGCCATGACGAATCAACCCGCCGTCCTCCCCGCTACAGATTTCCCTGTCTCCCAAGCGCAGAAACTCCTCTCGGATAATAAATTCCAAGGTTTCCCTATTGTGGAAGATCTAACCAGCAAAACCGTTGTCGGCTTCATAGGGCGCACGGAACTCCAATATGCCATCAACCGCGCCAAACGTGATGGACTTATCTCGCCCACCGCTAAGTGTCGATTCACATACCACCGCAATGCACTGAGTTCAGTATCCGATGCCTCCATCCAGCCATACAGACCCAGAGCAGTGTCCTTTGCCAGTCAAGCTGAGGACAGCCAACACGCAAGCCCTCAAACATTTGATGACTTCGCTTCATCCTCCAATATCCGCTCCGTCGATTTCAGCCCCTACGTTGATCCCGCCCCATTAACAGTGCACCCACGCCTCCCTCTGGAAACCGTAATGGAGATATTCAAGAAAATGGGCCCGAGAGTGATTCTAGTTGAGCATCGTGGTCGTCTTTCTGGTCTCGTGACGGTGAAAGATTGCTTGAAGTACCAATTTAAAGTTGAGGTGCAGGAACTTGCTGCTGGGGAGGGGGCGAATGGTGGTAATGGTGGTAGGAATGGGAATGGTGGGCTTGGGGATGGCGTGTTAGAGCAGAAGGCTTGGGAGTTCATACAGTGGGGGGTTCGGAAAGCGGCGTTTTGGAGGAAGGATAGGTATCCAAGCAGTAGGTCTCCGAGGTGGGATAGGGGGAATAGCGAGGGAATGTCGCCGGAGTGGGATAGGAATAGGGATGGTGAGAGGGGGCAGGAGGGACGGTTGTCAGATATTGTGGACGGGACTGAAGACGTTGACGGATTAATGGAGTTGGAGGAGCGGGGAGATGAGAATAGATGATCGTATTTCGAGTCTATATATAGATTTACATCTCAAGCTTTCTTAATGAAACGAGAGTATACATACGCTTTCTAACCCAACATATGAGCGGACATTCAAAAAGACAATTCAAGCATGAGATACGGTATATTACCAGAAATCATATCAGCTCCTGTCTCCTCCCGGCACGACCACCCTCCTCTCCCCTCTCTTCCTCCTCTTCTTCCTCATCACTCCCCAATAATATATCTTCTTCCTCCCCTTGTCCATACTCTCTACCAGTGGCACTCCCGGCGCCCTTCTTCCCATCCCCCTCCTCCCTCATCCCAACAATAATACAACCCCCCGCCATAGCCGTAGCACCCACCCACCAAAGCCCAGCAACCTTCTCCCCAAAAACAACCATACCAAGCATCGCCGTAGCCAAGAAATTCGCCGTCGTGTTCGTGATCGAGACCTGTGTTGTTGACGGAGAGGCTGTCAGGGCGCGCGTGAAGAGGGCCCACATTGTGATGTTTGAGAGGAGGTTTAGGCCGAAGAAGAGCTGTAATGCAGGTTTTGTTAAGGTGTTAGTCTGGCGTACGCGTTTAATAGACGGGAAATATGACGTACGGCGCGAATGAGGTATTCCACAGCTTTATCCCATGATTCCGGCATAGAGAGGGAATGTGATATCCCTCGCGCTATATTACCCGTGAGCTCTGTTGTCGTCCTATTACAAGAATTCCAGTGTTGTGTCAATTAAACTCTTCTTTTCCCCAGCTCTCTCTTTATATATGTATATTCCAGCTCCACGGGGTAAAAACATACAGCTTCGCAAAGACCCCATTCAACGCCGCGAAAAGCCCGCTCGCAAGCGCCAAAATTATCCATTTGGAGAGTTTCCGCTGTCCGAAAGAAGAAGCTGTTGTAGATGTGCTCATCTCTAACTTCGACTTCTTGGGAGTTGCTAGATTGTTTCGGGCCCGTCAATATGAATCAACAATGCGATCAGCCAGTCAGGCTCTCCTTGGAAACAGCAGCAATACATACAGCGCGTTGGTTGGGATCCCTTCGAGGGCTGAGACTGGCGAATCCGTTTCCGCGGCATTGGATGTGAGGAACTTGCTAGTATGCGGAAGAAAGACGGGATGTTCGTTGATGATACGTGAGGCGCTGGTGTGGAGAATGGAGACATACAGAGTCCAGGGTAATTGGATCTGGATAACTGTACTCCGTTCCTACGCAGTGCATCATTTAATCTACCTCCGCACTGCGGAATTTTAAATAAGACGAAATGATAGAATCTTGTGCTATACTAATATTCTTCATATCATAAAATTAAAAAAGAAGGTCGTACCCGGGAGAACCGAGATCAGCAGAAATTGAATTAGTCAAAAAAGAGTCTGCTGTGCTGCCATTACCATACAACCAATTTGTTTTTGGGTCTATTTCTTTTCACGCAAAAGAAAAGGAGATAGGTGGGACCTGCATGGACATACATACGCTGTGGACTGTAGGCCGCATCTTCAACTATGGCATTCTCCCTTCCTTACTATAGGGATGCTGGTCAATTACCAGGACCTCTCCCTGACCAGAACGAGATTAAACTTGCAACACGAACCCTCCCCAAGAGGTCAGATTATGGTGGGCGTCTGGTCGTAATCAGAGACAAATTTGTTGTGAAATATGGTCCACTTGTGACTGAAAATGAGGGTTATGCTCTTCTTTTTGTCGAAGAACGGCTCAACGTCCCAGCGCCACGACTTTACGCCATGTACCGTGATCGGGACACCCTTTACATTGTCATGGAATACATCCCTGGCATTTCTTTAGCGATGGCGTGGCCTTCGCTCACTGAGGCAAACAAACATTCGATTGTTGCACAATTGCGATGCATTTTCGATCAAATGAGAGAGCTGCAATCGCCCGGATTTTATGGCAGTGTCAATCGAGGACCTGTTCCCCATAGGTATTTCTTTTCCCGTGAAAATGACACTGCTGTTACCGGCCCGTTTCAGACGGAAGAAGAATTCGGAAAGGCCATAGCACTTCGCTCAAAAACTATGTGGAGCGAATCAAATAGTCACAGCTTTCTTTCTGACTATCTTGCTCGCCACCTCCCATTAGCGCTTCGCAATCATCCGCCTACATTTACCCACGGAGATCTCTACAGAGAGAATGTTATCGTCAGAAAGGTTGTTGATTCTGTCACAAACGAAGAAGAGTATGAAGTGGCTGCTCTTGTGGATTGGGAAACCGCTGGATGGTATCCTTCGTACTGGGAATACGCTCATATATTCCCCCTATTGCAGTGGATTGACGACTGGCCGGCATATCTTGAGAAGATTCTCGATCCCTTGCCGCTGGAGGGCGCGATGATGCGGGTTGTCTTTAGTGATCTGGAGTTCTAGTATGAGGTAATACCATGTTGACGCTGGTGCCTTCTACATTGGCATTCGGATCTGGTGTCCATGGGCTTGATTCGGTGTTCTCATCCCCATGATATATGTTGCTATTAAAATTCCTGTGGTTTTCTTCAAAGTCACTTTGTTACTGGAGCAGGTCGCCGAGCAGGAGAGCTAGCCCTCATCGATCCCATGTTCGCTCTACTAGCCACTCGTCAGCTCAGTAGGAAGGATAATTTTTTTGTCGATCGTCTCGTCCGGGTGCCATTCGACGCAAAGGCTCTTTATGTCGGTGGGAGGTGATCCTCACGGGCGAATCTCAGTAAAGTAGGCGATGATGTATGCGGATTATGGGGAGTACCAACCTCATATCTGAGAGAATATCTCTTTGTGATTATCTTATTATCCCCTGCTTTCTCGCGTAAGGTCGAACCGATGGGTCTATATTGTCATCGACTTTTTCTAGCATTGTCTCCCTTCAGATTCCCATTGTTGAAAGGATTGATAGTTTCTCAATTTCCTCCATCAAATCTCTCATCAATCTTTCTGCAATATTCTCCGTAGAGGTGCGGAACGAGTGACCGTCTTTTGTGCAAGCCTCCAATCAAACATGATACCATTCACCAATATTTCCATCCAAATCAGTTCGCTTTTTTGGCCACTTTTCCACCAACGTTTGCATAAATGCTTCCATCACACCTTATTATGGAATTTTACAGCCTCTAGGATAATCAGCTATACTTTATTATTAAGGGTACGAGTTTAGGAGCTCAGAATGTTACTCAATAACAACGCTGTTAATAGAGCTCCTTATAGGAAAACAGAAGATACCTAAGGGTATAAAGAGCCCACTTAGGGAGGAGATAAGAGAATTTTAAGAGGTTTGTTGTATATATATATATATTTTGGCATGCCCGCCTTGTTCTTTTTCTAGGTGGTCGTTTTTATTTTCGAAATTGGGAGAGGGGAGGCTCTTTCCAGGCGTCCTCGAAGCGACAACCTTTTTAAATGGAGGCATTCAGACTTTGTCTCATCACTAGGAAAAATAAAGCATTTCCCAAGTGCTTTTGCTTGTTGCACATAGTCACCTTTTGATAGGTCTCTCAACAGCAAGGCTACAGCATTTACTTAGATGAAAGTGTCTGAAAAAGAAGAGGAAAGCTCGATGAAAAAGGGGACTCCGGAGTTTTGATAGAAAAATAGACAAACCGATCTCACATCTAATAGAATAACAAACAATGTTCCTTTCTGTCGTGCGAGCTACCAAAAGATCCATTTCCCAGGGGACGTTTCCTCAAACAGCTTCCCCAGCGTAAACCCCATTACGGTACGCTGGACGCAAGAATTAGGGCATATTAATACATGGTATAACAAACATATTATCATCCCGGCTGTAAGAGATACAAACCACTCATGCAAGGCTGGGTGTTCCTTCATTTAGAAGTCCCTCATAAACAGATTCATCATCATCTGCCTTCCAATCATTATCCGTCCAGTCGTCCTCGCTCGTCGAGTCCTCGTCGTCACTTGTCTGGTCATCATCGCTAAGAGATTGTGAAGAGGTGTCCGTTGATGAGGTGTCATCTGATGTATCGATATATCTCTTCCGGGCTAGATCCTGACTCGCACCACAACTCGCACAAAGGGCGCTCTGGGAAGGCTTCACTTCATTTTCTTCTCGCCTCTGTTTAGGCTGTGGTTGTCTCATCGCGCAACGAGGGCAAAGGGGAGCACCTGCCATCCATAGGAGGAATGAAGCAAGTAAAGTTATAACGAGAGGATAAATAATCCATTCGGTGACCCAGATAGCCAGTGCATTGCAAGGACCATCACTGGGTTCGTTTGTTAAGGCTTCAGGCAATCTTTTCAGCGGAAACCAATTCGTTAGAGCAAGCATGGGCGTAAGTGTTGGGCGTGAGAAGGCACAGCCCAATACCCTAGGTACGTAGGAGCAAGTAAAATATGTTCAAGCAGATAAGTGTCGAGAGAAAAGTAGACTGTATATATAGATGGTGCGTTTCAAGGCGCCGAATAATTTTTTTAGTGGACTGAGATGCTGATAACCCACAGAAAGCTATAAGCTTCCGGACGGGAAGTCTACCAGAGAAAATGGCAATAGTTGAAATAATGACATCGTAGACTTGTGGCCCGCTGGTTTGCTGGAAACTCTCGCAGACTTGGCGCGTTTAGCCACCTTGGAAATGATTCATACTTTCATTAAAGTGAAAGCTTGGGTGAACAATAATGAAACTCAAGTTCAGGCTTCTCAAGCGGTGATTATTGCTCACCTCGTTCTCAACATTGGTATAAACCGTTCGGTAAATTTGTCAATGGACACTGCCAAATCAGGAGGTGAGTGAACAGATTGCTGACATTAACATTAGGTCACTTATCTGTAGATATACATATACAAAAATAAATGTAATCACTCTATGGAATCCTGGCTCCGAACGGTGGAGTGATCTAGCGGAGTGAGTGCTCGAAATGCACGCCATAGGCGAGTACAGCCCGAGGTAACCAGTTACGGAGACAGCCTCTGAACCCGCCATTTAAATGACTTTTCATTCTCCTCGCTGTTATTTCCCTCATTCTCCTCGTGCACCCTCACATATCTAAACCGGTCATGTAGACGGCTTTTCCTCCCCTGCCAGAACTCGACAGACTCCGGAACGACCCTAATTCCACCCCAGAACGGCGGCAAGGGGATATCTTCAGTAGAAGCAAAGCGATCCGTTATCTCCCTGACGCGATTCTCAAGTACTGAGCGCCCATCGTCGGCCTGGCTGGGATCGTCTTTAGTATCACTGGGACGAGTGTTGGCACCTGGACTGGGCCTGCCGTCTGGTTCAATTGACCATAGTACTTTGCTCTGCTGGCTAGCCCAGGCACCAATTTGACTGCCTCGTTCTCTCGTCCACCAGTACGTCTCGCTCTCTTCCCTCGACAATGATTCAACCAGACCTTCAACCCGCACCTGTCGTTCAACAGTCGGCCAATGGAAGGTCAATGCTGCCCATCTGTTGCCTTGCTGGTAACCGCTAGGATCGTCGCCTTGTAGACCCCCCAAATTTGTAGCACTCGTTTCGTCGACTCCGCCAAAACCAGTCCCTGTCGTTTCCGAACCGAATACTTGTCCTCCCTTTCCCGCCTTACTTCCCCAATTGCTATACACAACCCATCCTCTCTCATCTAGCTCTTTGAGATATACCACACGCGCGCTGACTCTGCCAGATGGCATGCTCGCCGTAGCTAAAGTACATGTCTCCGGTGCAGAGGATGCGGGGAGCCGGGAATCACGGAACCAGGTGTGAAACTGATGTAAGGGGTTTGAGGTGTTGATATGTGAGATTGACAATGGGGGGTTCGTGACAAATTGGTGTGCTCGAGAGGGATGCGCCACGACTGCTTCGTTTGCAGAGGGTGTAGAAGCTCCGGATCCGGGAGCGTCGTCGGCGGACTGAACATGTGTAGGAATGGAAGAGATGTGAGAGTTAGTTTCTAGAGAGGTACTCGGGGCCTCTGCTGATGCCGGAGGAGCTGCGATGTCTCCTGGAGCAACTTCATAATACGTTTATGTCAGTCAATGGTCCTTGATGGTAAATATTGACTGTTTTGATCATGGAGCCCGGAGAACCCCGCATTGGCGTTAAACGTACATATTAATCGTTTAGGGTGCCGATGGTACTGCGCAGCAAAAGAGGCACCGGTACCAGCTCCTGATCCATCGTCCATTCTGTCCAGAGTCATGATTCTCACAGGGCTAAGGGGGGAATTGGGCGGATTGCGGGGGCGGGTTTGAACAGTAGGTCGAATGCGGAGGGCGCAGAACGAGCGCATCAACACATTGCAAAGAGAGGACGTACTACACTACGCAGGTGTCCATGATAGAGTCTAAATCAGAAAGAATAAATGAGAAAACGGTATGTATGGCTTGTTGTAAGGTATGGATTGCAGCAGAGTAGCGGAGGGGAAGTTGATGTCGGATAACGTGATGCTCCGATATAAAATGCCTAATCCCCGTCCTCAGTTGCTACCAGAAGACTTTAACACACGATAACATAGCTATAAAATCTCATCTCAATCTGAAGCATACTTTAGGCCTTTTTTATACATACAAGGACCTGCCACAATACTCTTTTGCTTTTATCCAATATCACCAAGTCACCCACCCGTCCGAGTTGAACGCCATTTCTAACACCTTGTCCCAGTCGCCGTTGTTAGAGAGATAATTCCTCAGGCGCACGCTAATCTGTTCTATCGCAGCCTCAGTTCCTTCACACTGCCCCGCCGGTTGAGACGTATGGTAGTCGAGTTGAAGTCGCACAGTACGGTATCGGCCCTCAATGACCTTAATGTCGAGCAAGATTGTCATCCGGTTTTGGTGATTCCGAATTGCCTCCCAGACAGGTTTCCATCTGCATTTTTTCTCCCCGAGGGACACGTTTTTCAGAGACACGTAATTCAAGTTGGCTGCGTTGCTAAGTATCGACGCCAGAGCGCTTGGTTCCGCTTTTATGTCCGTTACATCCAGGTGCTCTAACTTGGGCAAAGTGAGGGTCTCTCCGTATTGAGGCCAGGGTACTTCTCTTTCGTGGAATTCAAGTTCCAGTTTTTTCAATGTGCTGGCACATTTCACAAGTGCGAGCGCCACATTGTCTGCGACGTCGTGCATGTGTCGGAGGGGAAACCCGAAATCAATTATGAGTTCTTCCAGGCCGCTGAGGGTGGGCATGATGAGTCCAGGCCGGTTGGACTTTTCACAGGTACCGTGAAACATGTTCCTGACACTGAGCTTACGGGCGCTTTTGACTCCTGCATTGCTTAAACTTCTGCGGACAACAGCAGCAAGTCTTTCTCCAATTGGTTTCGGAAAGATCCAACGGTAATATTCACAATAATGAATGTTCACCTCAGTGTGGCAGGAATACTGGCATGCGTTAAGGCCAATACGGAAGTCGTCAACGTGAGGAAGTTTGCCCAATGCACTGGACCATGCGGATTCAAGGCGACTATCGTGGAGCAATTTCTGGGTGGATATAGTGAAATCATTACGGTTCTCCCACTTCCGATTAATATTCACTAACGAGTTAAAATGGTCTCTCCAACCCAATTTGTCAAACTTGAAAATAATGCATTTCACGAAGTGTTTTATGTGAGAGAAGTCGCTGTGCTCGATTCTTTCGACATTGTCCAGAGACACTACGAATCGCAGGGTGTGAAACATGAGTTTTTGAATGAAATCGAGGTAGGCAAATTTACGGCTAGTGAGTCGAAGGTCTTGTAGTTCAATAAAAGGAAATCTGCTGAAGAATTAGTTGGAGGAATGGGAGGGAAAAAAAAAGGAAAAAAAAGTTGCAAGTGAGAAAATTCCACTCACGGCCAGGGCATATGTACTTGTTTAGCAATCTCTGTTAGCAGTTCCTCCGGGAGACGGTGAAAAGCCGGCCCAGGAGGGGCGTTTAGATTCATTTTGGAGATTGGTGGTTCAACAGCATATATATAATGAGGGCTGTGGATAAAACTCACGGTACAAATCAAAAACAAAAGGACTGAACACCGGAAGAGACCTCCTGGTGGGCTTCAAACAATTTATATGGACAACTTTTTGGTGGCTAAACAACCAACATTGCGTAGTCAAAGACGTCACGGTCACTTTTATAGCTGTAATTTCACGGAGGGTTACCAGGCTAAGGCAATATATCTCTAAAGCACAAAGACAGAACGGACCCAGGAACGGGGAAAACGCTTAAGCTAAGGCTGGAGGCTCGCGGCCCGTACCGTGGGCGCAGTGAACTCTGGGTTCTTATTCAGGCATGAGGAGGCTCAGAAGCAACCACCACAAACAAGTTGTCCCGTCGAAAAGCGTTGAAGTTAAATGTTGGCTGGCTTCTATGGCCAGCATTTCAAATGCGTCGCTAAATCATTTTCACACTATCATACAAAGACATTGGCATATGATGCGCCGTGCATTGGCGATCGGCCACTTTGATTTCCCGGATCCTCCCCGAATTGGACACCCCTAATCATCAAGCCACGCATCAGACTCCTCGCTTGGCTCGTTGTGCTCTAAAGTGACCAGATTCCACACAAGCTTTACCCCTTCCACCCGCTCCTGGTTTGCCTTGTCTATTAAAAACCTTCTTGCCTTCTTGACATAATCCAGACCAGTGGCGCCTTTCGTCGCTTCAAAGAATGGGCCACTTTTTTGGGCCATGAAGGTTGCAAGGACACCTGCAACGATAGGAGCAGCTGGGAGAAGGGAGTCAGTCAGCATCTTCACAACCGAAGTAGAGTAGCGAGAGAATTGCTCAGCCGTACCAAACGAGGTCCCCGATTCGATGATTTCTTCGTCAACGCCCTGGCAAGAAACGTCTGTGCCACAAGCATACAAAGCAACTTGATCTCCCACCTGGCTATCCTCATCGATTTCGCCCTCGTAGTTGGCGTTGCCGACCACGATCAGGGGAAATTCATCAGATGCCCAAATAACCGGTACGAGATTGACGGTTGGACTTTCATGAGCGTGGTTACCAGCAGCGGCTATCATTGGTACGCCCATATCGAATAAATCAGCAATATATTTGTATGATTCCTTCACATCTGTCCGATCCTTTATCTCCGAATATGGCTTTACAACGGTTTTTGATAGAATCACTATATCATGTGGGAGCGATGCATCTCTTTTCGAGCGCTCCTGGGTAAGATTCTTCTTTATTTCTAAGAGACTCTCCGTGATTGATGACCATTTATCATCTCCGCGCAGAACGGGAGCCAGTGTGGATTTTTTGGCGGCTCCGAAATTTGTGCCCATCGCTTTTGATGCCACACATACACTATGATCATTCGGCGGTTCTGCGTTTTCAGCCAACCAATGATAGCGGGGCGTTCTCAGAGGCTTTTGAACAACTCGATCGGGGGGAAATTCCTAAATTATCAAAGGTTAGCGAGTTACACGGTACGTCTAAGGGGTCTCATCGGACCTCGTCAAGGCCTGGAGGAATGCCCTGTGCACATAATCTAGTCAGTAAGCTGATGCATACTCAGGTGGCGGTAACGTACATCCTCTATATGGAAGATCCGGACCCCTTCCCCAGCGAGGGCGTCGTAAACATAATCTTTGAAAGCACACATGTCTTCTTGTTCGGGCGGGACACTGATCATCGATAGTTCCATCGGGGCGCCAGTCTGGCGGTCAAAACCCCCTTTATCGTCACGTCGAAACTGACTGTTCGCAGGGAATACCGAACCTATAACTGGGGCTTGGTCGACGTGTGTAATGTTTCTAGGACTCTTTGAGGCAAGAGTCTGATCTGCAAAGCCAACATCGGGATCCTTCCTCAACTTTTCCAATTGTTCGTCGGTCAGGTCGACAACCCACCACTTGACCTTGTTGGTCTCATCGGGGGAGAAGTATATTCTCGAAAACCCGGTCATCCCTTTCAAGTCGCTCTCAAGGCGTTGAACCACTGCCGGGTCATCGTTATTTTTTGGTGAAATTAGGCATTCGTTCGTTGCCGTGGTCCGCTCGGCGAGCCGGGGATTACTGCTGGATTCCATTCCATAAGGAGCAGAAGGCGAAGAAGGGATCAAAAAAGAGACACAAGAAGTCCACAGACAGACGATCGAGACCAGGAATTCCAACCGCATTTTGTGAGTAACCGGCCCCTTAGCTCCTGCCGGCCATGAGTATGGGAAGGCCGCCCATCTCATTTATTATTTTGAACATGGTCAAGCAACTAAGGAGCCCAAAAAACCCACCCCCCGGGTAACAATCTGTAACCTAACTAGGTGTACATCGGCTCTTTATTCGCCGAGCCATACATTTAGATCCCGGTCTCTAAATAAGGAAGGATTTTCATGATTTTTCGTCACTTAAATAATACACCTAGTTCTGTATGATAAATCCTGTGGATCCCTAAAATTGCGAAGGATCTTCTATTCTTATATCTATACGCCATTCCTTGCCTGCGTTGGTATTCGTTGCCTATAAATGGATACTTATGCAACTTAAATGCCGGTGCGGCACTCTCTTATCTAAATCCTTACATAGCTTGTACACTGGTGAGCTGATTCCTTGTTTGAATCTTGAACAGGCAAGCAAGTGTATGCGTATAGAAGTAAGAATATTCCAGCGGCAGGAATATTCTGGTTCCTCATTATTGGATTACTCGCCAGCTCGGCCCCATGTTATAAAATAAACTAGTAGTTCCGGCAATTCTCCACTTAATTGCTTTGCAAATTCATTGCCTGCTTTTAGCTCCTAGACTTACAGGTTTATCATAGCAGCTACTTATATAAAGAGATTGAAAGGAATCAGGTGAGAAATCCCTTTCACTGAAAGCTCTATGACGTACACTTGGGTTGGGGTAAATGTAGGCTAATTATCAGAGCATGGGTTGGTAAAATTTCGCGAAGGTTGGCCTCTAGAAGTTGCTTAAAGTTGCTGTGCTCGCTCCGCAAATGATAATAAAATGCGCTGCGCTCCTCCTGGCTTCCTCAGTCCCACACCCTGTATGGATCCACGAGAAATTTTGTAAGCTGTTTTACGAAGTATAATTGCGAACTACTCTGTTATTCTATTAATATTGACCGGCATGAATGCATCCATACGATTCTACGTACTGTGTAATCAAACTCCGCGTATCCATATTCTACACAGTATCGTCAGGGTGGAATTCAGTGCCCTCACAAAAAGACGCGCTCTTGCTTGCCATTGGCTTCTCTGCCACCGACTGGCGTTGGTATTCCACGCCGCTCCAGACGTTCTAGAGTGATTTTCAAGCAGCGTGAAATCGCTCCGATATAAACGCCCGTAGCGTGAATCTGTGGATCTCCGGTTGGGAAATCCCGGTGGCAGGAGCGTCCGGGTATAGAAGAGTCCCTATGATATACTGTGTATTCGCTACTACGATCGTGTACTTCCCATTTGCATATATAGTCTACTCCCAACTTGATTGGACTCACTACCAAACACCACTCGCCATGCTCCTCCTCCTCCATCCTCATCTTCGCCATCGTATTCAAGCCATGGCAGCTGCGAACAACGAATACCCGCCCAGCCGTGACTCCAACTCGGACTCATCTACACCTTTGGAGCCGAGTACTTGGGCAGTATAGTGGTGTTTCCACCACAAAAAAAAAAAAAAAAAACCACTTCAATCAGATGGAAATACCCATATTATTCTTATCCTGTTCACCACCTTGGTGGTCACAGTATATACACACACCCATTTGGGTAAAAAGTCACCTTCGTTTCTTTCCTTTCCCTCATACAAGCAAAGGAGGTAATAGGTATCTAAAACAATCATCATCTTTTTTCCATCCGACAAATCCAGAAGAGAGGAGATGTGTCTATGCTTATCCGCCGAAACACCAGCCGGTCATAAGCTAACAAAAGAAATAAACCCAAACCAAACTCCATATCCCAGCTCAATTCAGCTTTTAAACAAATAATAAAAAAGTCGCTGAAATCGGGATATCACACAAGCAATAAATGGCAAAAAAGGACACCTCCCACCCCCGGGCTTTCTATTGTACATGAGGTGCCCCCCCGCGCCCCCGCAAACCTCGCTGGATGAACGCCATAATCGAAGACATGAGAAAAATATTAACAAACGAAGAGGTAAAAATGTTTTCGGTTTATATCTCCGGACCGGACCGGTGTCGAATACTGGGTCCAGCCCGTAATATATGCCCTTTTTTATTGTTTTGGCCGTGGTCAAACAAATGAAAGAAAGAAAAAAAGTAAATGGGTATTAAATCGGGTCGTAGATGACGGTAAAAGGGTGGTAAGTATCGAAAAGTAAAACCAAAAGGTACGAAGGCGTGTATCACGGAAGGGGCAGTAGGTCGGTTGAATCAGGCGCTAGCCACGGGAGAACCTCCTCCAATAAGTTCCAACACCTTGCCCGACACAGCAGCGGGATACCCCCTCCCCAACATCTCTTTCACAACGCCCGCTGCCCCCTGCCGGTCCTCAGCAGTCAAAAACGCCCTCGTCATAGCTTCATATGTGCTCGGCTCGCGCTTCTCGACACCGATGCCATCATACACAGATCTCGAGTTCGCGACGTTGCCCTCAGCAGCCCAGCCATGGATAAGCGTGTTCGCGATATACGGCGTCATCTCCACGTTGCGAGCTGCCATGTCCTTGAGCAAGTCGTTCGTGGACGAGACTTGGTGGTTAGCTACCATGGCTTCAAAGAGAGCCTGATAGAGACATGGTTGCGGGCGGATGTTGGGGTTCGAGAGGACAGAGTCGAAGATCTTCCGGGCGCCGGGCATGTCGTGCATGACGCAGCCCTTGGCGTGGATGAGGGAGGCGTAGTGGACGGCTTCAGGGTGCTGGCCGGATGAGCGGATCGATTCAAGGACTTTCTCAGCTGCATCCATGTTAATTGGTTCCAGAGAGGCGTGGGCGTCAATGAGGAGTTTGTAAGTGTGCATTGTCGGCGTGATATTGCGTGCCTTCATGCGCTCGTAGTAAGCGAGAACCTTGGACCGATCACGCTTCGTGTTAAGGAAGTACTGAATTATAGAGTTATATGGCGCTGGACGGGGCTTGTAATTAGGCATAGACTCCATCTCATCAAACATCTCCTCGGCAAAGCGCTCGTCACTAACCCTGCATAGAGCGTTGACAATGGTGCCGTACGTGACGCTTGTGGGACGGACGCCGTTCGCGCGCATCTCGGCGAAGTACAGGAGACAGTCATCGATCCTGCGCGCCTTGCCCAACTTTCCGATAAGGGCATTGTATAGGAAAGAAGTAGGCTCGACGCCCTCTGATACAGCGCGGTGGAAGATCTTGACGGCCTCGGTCGCTTCATCGAAAGTCTTGGTTGACTCTTTCAGTGTCGTGATATATAGACCGAATGTATTTGCGGACGGAGCGGCACCCATGTTCAGCAACTCTTGGTGGTACTTAGCCGCGAGGCCACGGTCACCCGAAGTAAGACAGGCAGCCACCATGGCATCGAGGATAGAGGTCCAGCCATATTTCACAACACTGTATTGAGGAAGCAGAGGAACGTCGTGTCTCGCCATACCTAAGATCTCATGCACCAGGTTCATCCGACCACATTTAGCAGCGGTGGTGATAAGCTTGGCATAGGTGATGTATCGTGGATGTCTGCCGATGCGACGCATGTTTTTGAACTTGATCATGGCCTCATTCAGATGGTTCTCTGCGCGTCCATGCGTGTTCTCGAGTTCGTCCGCAATGATAGACGAGCCGCGGAAGTCCGTCGAATGGGCGTATGGATCAAACGAGTCCTCGGAGCGGGACGGCTTTACGGAAGGAGACCGATTTGGCGCAGGAGTATAACGAGGAGCCAAGAACGGTGATTTGGCTGGTGTTGACACATAGTTCTGCCATCTCTGCACCAAATCCGGGCGGACATCACGTAACTTGGAAATACCCTGCTCAAGCAGTCGACTCGTGAAAGTCTCGACGGGCAACCCAGACGTAAACGCAATATCGAGCATGTGCGAAAAGCGAACGGGATGGGCAGCATCAAACAAGCTCGAGTTATCGTTAACCACCATACTAGCCTGCACCTGTAGAGCCAGGGTGAGGTCCTGAACACTCAGTTGCGAAATACCCATAGGGCCTAAGCTAGCAATTGCATGTTCGGCGACGGGAGACACCAAACCACCATTCTCCACCATAGCCCAAACCAGCGTCATGGCAGCATGGGGTGGAATCACAGCAGACGACTGCATGAGGACATGACCAAGCAGGTCAATGCTCTCATCGATCTCCTCGCGTAGATGGGCTTCTGCACTCTTGTTACCGTTGGCAACGGACTGGCGGATCTTGCTGAACATATTACGGGCTTCCATAACGCCTTCTTCAAGACGACCGCTCTTGAGGAGGGCCACGCTGTACATGGCGGTCGGATGGATGAAGTCCGCGGTAGCATGATTCGATGAGCTGAGCACGCCCCAGAAAGGCTTGGCGGAGACTAAGTCACCTTGTCGGATGTGGAGGGCGAGCATGGCGATTGCTGGGGTGATGGACGAGGATGCCTCGGGGGGTAGGAGGTCGTAGGCTTCGGCTGCAACGGAAAGAATCCCAGCATCGGCCGCAGCTATGCAGATCTTCCCAACAGCAGAGGTAGATGAGTCTCCGAGAAGATGCGTTTGAGCAGCCTCTAGAGCCTCCGCGAACTTGCCTGCATCAATTGCGTGTTGCACCAAACCCTCCTTTGCAATAGTCTCCTTCATCGCCATGAGTCTCTTCTCAGCCTCCTCGACCTCATCAAACGATGCCTTAATCTTATCAAAGAACCGGAGCCCGCCAGCTTCTTTTCCGCAAGAGAGGTACGCCTTGATAACCGCAGCGTAAACTTCAGCATCCTTTCGCTCCACAATTCCGAAGATACCACTGTCGTCCGCAATAGCCAGTTCCTTGTATTCGTTATAGCACTCAACGGCGCTCTTCAAGTCACCAGACGCAGCAAACGCGTTGATCATAGGGGGGAACATGGCGGCATGGGGCGTAACCTTATGAGTTTCCATGTGCGCGAAGATCTGAATCATCTTCTCGACTTCTCCCTGTCTAGCGCACGCAGTTACAAGATCACGGTACACACCAAGAGGGAACTGGATATCCCCATGGCGGGACATGGCCGTGCTAAATAGTTTGAGCGCAATAGCAAGAGAATGATCCTCAACTAAGAGTTCATGCTCCGCCTCGCTGGACCGGAAGATGAATTTGCCTGGCTCGTCCATGCCACCGAATCGAACCCGTTGCTGTTCCAGAACTTGGATAGACTTGATCGTTTCGAGCGCACGGGATGTCAATAATTGGACGAGGGTTGTGTAGGTTTGTTTGTCAGGCATTACACCACGTCGTAGCATATCAGAGTAGATATCAAGAGCCTTCGGAACGGCATGGTGAGCATCAACGTGAAGGACGAGGGCCGCTTCAAGCAAGGCATTGTAAGCACCGACAGTCGGAACCAGGCCTTCCTTGAGTAGACCTTCAAAAGCAGCAGGAACCTTTGCATACTGTCCCGTAGTTGCGAGATTGACTACGCGGTCTGATTCAAGACGAGCAGTTTCGGGCACCTTTGAATCTTCCACGGCGATTTCAGACTCCTGGACGACTGAAGAAGCAGAAGTAGCTTCAGACGACGTGAATTCCTGTGTCTCGGCGGTCTGTGGAGAGTGCACGGTAGACGCTGAAGGAGCTGTTTCCACATCTTCCTCCGCATCCTGCATCTGCTCCATCTCTTTCGAGACAGCCTCATCTACCTTGGCGCTCACATCGGCATTTACCGGCACATTTTTTAGATCCTTGGCATTTTGTGAATCGCCGAAGGAATTCGACTGTGACTGTGAAGGAGCTTCGCCATGGTGGCTCTCTGTTCTTTTGGACTCATCCTTCGCCTCTTTCGAGGATGGCTCCCAGCCAATCCTCTTCTTGAACTGAAACTGCCTCCAATCCCCATCGTCCCCATTCTGCTGGGCATGTTGCCAAGCAGCAAAATACGCCGCTAACCCAGAGTCACTGCCGGAGTACGCATTGGAGGTAGCATGACCAGCTTTGGGGCCCGCACTCGACGACCCAGACGAATTCTGAAACGCATTTTGTAACTGTGCAGTCCGGGTGTATTTTCCATGCAGGGAAGTTATCTGGTTGAGGGGTGTCGAGGAGGCGTACGACTGCGAAGCCGCAACCACCGACTGGGCATAGCCATGGGCGAAGGTTTTGGTGAAAGTCTGACGCGCGAGATGGGTGAATGGTTTGAAAACCATTTATCTGACTGGGAGCCTCTTCAAACCGAAGAGGATATGCTGTGATGGATATGTGTTAGTTTTTCGAGGTTTTTTCTTTTCTTTCTTTCTTTCTTTTTTTGGCAGATTTGCACGTGAAAGGGATGCGAGAATGGAGAGACGTGTAACGCACATCTAATTCGGGATGAAGAAGAACTTGCAGGTTCATCTGACGACAAGCAGCCGTCAATGAACGCGCAGACACAAAAGGGAGTATTTTGAACGAGGGAAAAGGGGAGTAAAAAAGGCGAGTGTCGTCAGAATCGTGGTCTCACGACTCCGGAAGTCAATTAAAATCGAGTACGTAGATTAAGGAAAGGGGGATTAAAGAGTGTCTGTGTGTATGTCTAGTCCTCCTGGTCCTCTCTGGGGTGTAGAGAGGAGATCCGGAGCATTCAATACAATTGAGAAGTGGTGTGTGTAGTGAAGAAGTCGAGAATGACGGATGCCTGGACACTCGAGCAGCAGCGGATGAGGCAGCTCTCTTTTTAGTATGGCGTCCCGATCTGTGTATTGTGACGGTTCTCGCTGCAGTGTGCGTATATAATACGGTATCCCCGTCCCGCAGCTGGTTTCGCAGGCAAAGCACAGCTTCTGATTGGCCAATGGCTGCGTTCTGTCGGGTTTCTTCGTAACGTGTTTACCCATGCCGCGTGACAGCAGGACGTATTACCATATTATTACTGACCCACGTCTCGGTACGGCAGCATAACACTCTCTGCTGCTGTTATTTATATTTCCGTCGATTCTCTACAGCCAACAGCAGCAGGTGTGTGTGCATGCGCTGCGAATACCCTTCTCAAAGAAGCGGACAATAGCAGACGAAAAACAGGCGTCCCAGCAGCCCAATTTACTGTGCGTAAAATATTAGTTCTGCAGCACGCGCAGGCACCTCGCCGATGAAAATTTCACAGCTTGACCAAGTAACTTTCGCCCGGGCACAGCAGCGGATTTAACGGGCTGCTCGGATGGCTGTCCCGAGCCCCTTTTCTGCCTGCTGTGCCCGTTCTGACTCATCCCGCTCCCGGTTCTTTTTCTTCGCTGCGGGCGCTAGCTGCATGCGACCTAGTGTGCCTGTAATATATCTTATGTCACCCGTATCTGCAGCTGTATTACTGCTGTATTCTTGTATCGGAGCCATGGTTGACCCGTGGCATTCTCTGTCCTTCTCTCCTCGGACCAGGGGAGACGGAGCTGTCCTTCGACCCCGAGAAGACATTGCATCATGCTCGTTATGTGAAGGACGAGCAGGGGCCAGCTGTCCTCTTCGGGTCCGTCCTTGGGCTTGTTCTGGAGGAGCCATGCTCATTTCAAGCTTTTCTGGAAGCAACGTGGAAGCCCGGGTTTGCCTGTTCGGGATCCCGGCTCACTTTAATCGGTGGGTGGCCTGACACGGGCTGGTTAAACTCGGACAGCATGGCAGTGCTTTGTATAACTTTTTCCCATTGGTCCTCGTTGCAGATATCTCAAGATATTCTTGGCTAGGACTGGGCGTTGTGATACCAGAGAAACTGCTGAAATCGAAGGCTCAGGGGTATCCGATCTGGCTGAAATTAAATTCAAAAGCTTCTGCAATGACACTGAGCGGGACAGAATTGATGACCAATTTCCGTGAAATGGTCTCCGGCGTGCGTTGGTAGTCAGAGGACGAACCCGAGTTACAGTTCCCTCGAATAGGGTCTAGCACCAAGAAAACTGCATATTAGCTGCATTGGGTCTAATGTTACGACTATATGGTCTGCGAGACATGATTTAGTTTCAATCATGAACAAGAGTGGTCTTATATTGACTCTTAGGAGAAGAAACATGCTCCATGTCTATCCATCTATTCCATGTTGATTTCACCAGAAGCCACAATATTTGAAGAGAGAAAGAAAGCATATCCTAATGGAAACAGAGAATACCTCTCCATCCTTGTTCAATTATTTTTTTCCATAATCACCACCCCGACACTTATCTTGGCTCACTCCGATGCAACTGAATAGGCCACTTAACCCTAACCCCCAATTCCCTCGCCATATCAAGCACCAAGTTCGGATTCCTCGCAAACTCCCTAGCCACCAATACCGTATCCGCCATGCCACCCGAGACAACATCTTCCGCCGTCTTGGCATCCCATATCATCCCCACACTTGCAGTCAACAGCCCCGGAACCTCTTCTTTAATCATCTTCGCAAACGGCGCTTGATACGCCGGTCCCAGAGGTGGGAGTTTCTGAATCGGTGTCGTGCCAGATGTGCTTACGTCGATGAGATCCACGCCCAGCGGCTGCAGGAGTCTGCACAGCTGGACAGAATCCTCGGGTGTCCAGGATGGCCTATCCGGCACCCAGTCCGTCGCGCTGATGCGGTAGAAGAGCAGCGTGGATTCCGGGATCGCGGCGCGCACAGCTCTAACTACCTCTAATGGGAGACATACGCGGTTCTCAAATTTCCCTCCGTACTCGTCTGTCCGCTCGTTTGCTAGAGGCGAGCAGAACTCATGGAGCAGATATCCATGCGCACCATGAAGCTCTATGACATCGAAACCAGCCTCAACAGCCAGTTTCGCCGAGTTGGCGAAATCGCGCACTATCTTCTCGATCTGGGATTTACTCATGGCGTGCGGCACGGTGTATCCTGGATACGGTACTGCCGAAGGCCCAATAATGTCTTGCGGGAACCCATTCTCGTCTTCTCGGGAAGAACGACTACCTAGCCACGGGGCCACGGTGCTCGCTTTACGACCAGCGTGATGCAGTTGGATCCCTGCTTTCTGTCCCTGCGAGTGGATGAAGTCGGCCACGCGCTTGAAAGATGGAAGCTGCGCAGTCGTCCATAGGCCAGCGTCTTCCTTCGTGTTGCGGCCTTCCGGGGATACAGCCGTGGCTTCGACGATAGTTAGAGCGGCGCCGCGGCTGGCGTACGAGCCCAGCTGGACGAGGTGCCAGTCTGTCAGTTCGCCGGTTTGGGGGCTGGAGTATTGGCACATGGGAGATACCCAGATTCTGTTCTGGAATGTTGTCGAGCGAATTGTGATTGGTTCGAAAATCTTAGGGGAGAGATTTTGGGTGTTGTTGTTCGATTGAGTTAGTAAAGTCCCTGCTGGGGGTGTTTGAGCTGGAGTGAAGAACCCATGGTTTCCCGGCATGGGTTCGTTGATTGCCCGTGGTTCTTCAACGGATCCCATGTTGAATGTATTCTTCGGAGAAGTTGCAATGGTAGTAATACTGCTTTTCTTTAGGGAAACGAAAGGTTGGAAAAATCAGCCGCTTATATATTATGCCTCACTTTACATTTTGGCAATACATGCCACCAAATCACCTATCACGTTAACGACAAATTTCTAATCATACTGCGGAATCAGAACCATTCTCGTCGCCTATACTTATTTAAATATGATGCTTTCTACTAGCAAAAGTAACATGTGCGGAAAGTTGGATCGAAAAAGGACAACGCCAATGTCGATGGCTTATAAATCGAACGTGCTTGATAATCAGTCGCATTATAGCGCTGTTTTTGTGGTCCTCAACCCCGCCGATAAGCTGAACTGAGGGCGTATCTTCAGTTAAACAGTGCGGCACTATTCGTCTCTTTTATTCACCGGGCTTTGCAAATGAATGGGGGTCTGTTGCCATTGGTTGTCGCGTATTGGAAGAGGTTGCTATCTTGTCAGCTAGGTCCTTCTAAGCCAAGCAGATATTGTGAGTGACTGGTGTGCTTCGTCACCACGTTTTGCTTGAAACTCTTGAAACGGGTTGTCAAAGGCGTTGGATCCGTCAGCAATGCTGCTAGGCTTGTCCACCCACGAGTCCATGGCAAGGACGTTTGAGGAGCCCCCTTCCATGGGCCGGTGTCAACCTTGCTCTCAAGCGACTCAATTCCAAGACCTGGCGCCATCTAGCTCATTGAGGTTGAAATTTATAGAAAGAATTAAGGACCTGAGTAACTAAATCGCTACGTGATTTTGTCAGATATCATGGACAGTTTGTGCTTGGCAATCAGGTGAAGAAATCACCCTGTTTTGAGAGCGACTAGGACGCGAAAAGCTATACCATAATAACCACCAGAACCAACAGCAAGGTTGCTACAATATTCGACAACAGCGAGGCTTTTTGACAGCTTTGCGAGGCAGGAGAGCCAACAAAATAGCCTGACAAGGCCTACTATTAGCGTGCAATACCTCGCTTACGCATTTACTTGGGTGAACGTACCTGGTCAAATATCTTATCTACATTGTCCCAGGTACGAGCAGAGCATTCAACATAAGTATACCCCAGGGCGTTGGCCATTTCGACACCTTTCTTGTACCGTACTATTTGCGTCCTCTTCGATCTAGAATCATTTGTTGCAGCGGGATCATTGCGAAGGTCACTCTTCGTGCCGACAATGAGACACGGCGCTCCGGGACACACATGCTTAACCTCCCGAACCCATCTTTCTTGGACATCTTCGAAAGCGTACGTTGAATCGATGGAGAAGCATATCAGAAATATATCGGCCTGCGCATACCAGAATGGATTCAGCCTGGTGTAGCCTTGTTCTCCGGTAGTGTCCCATAAATGCAGTGTATGCTCTTCACCCGAAGCCCTGTGATGCGTCAGTATGCTCATAAACTTGTACTGAATTGTCGGTGTAAACGATGCATAATATAACCTACATTACATTTACCGTACTGTTGGAATAGAATTAAGAATAACCAAGCTAGCTCAATGGTTAAGGATTTTTTTATCCAACACGTACTATTGTCAAGAATGACGGGGACATTCTCCACGGGGAAAACTCTCGTTGTGTAGGACATAAGGAGAGATGTCTTGCCGACTCCATGATCGCCATGACACATCTAATTGTGATTAGAGAACACGTTATATTATGACCAGCGCGGAGGATCATATATTTCGGCCAAGAACGGCGTACTTGATTCCGTTCCTCACACTCATCATTGATATGGTAATATAGTCCAGTACTCACCAAAGAAAAAGTTTGCTTTGCATTATTTGGACGGAAAGAGGACGAGACATCAAAATCAATTAATTACTCACTACCATGGGCTATACGAGAGGCTTGGGCCCCACCAGGATGAAAATAGTAGGAGGACAGTTTCAAGCAGCGGATACGGGGACGACCTCTTAAATTAGCTTACCACATTTGCTCACATTGAAAATGCAACATCTTGAGCTTATAAATACAATATGGGGAAGTAGGAGTAGAATGCTGTCATGTACAAATCATATCCGATAGCCAATCATCGTTCCATCCAATGCTGACCGGAAACCCTCAGCCCTTCCTAAGACATGCCAAAAAGATTGCCGTGCTGAGTGAGAAGAGATGGCTCACTTGCTCTCCACCTTTCCCAAAGACGGAAGGTCGTGTAACGCATTGCAAGCAGCTGGCCACGCAGGGTCCTCAGGGTAAAGTGCACTGCGGATATAAGCCAAAGTCATACGTTGGGTTACAGCCAACCTTTCCGGACTCTCATCATTTACAGCTTCGGCGGTGTCATAGCCAGACACGCCGCCCAAACCATGTTTTCCACCAACCAGGGAGAGCAACGACTTCGGCCCTTTGCTGGTATGAAATGGCTCAGTATACCATGAAACGCCGCGAGACGTAAAATGGGACGGGTCATCACTGTCTCCCATAACAATGAGGGCTGGGGTTACCATTTCCTCGTAGCTATGATGCCTGAAAAAGGGGCAAAGTTTAAGTCCCCATTCGGTCATACCCTCACCACCGTGACCATTGCCAGCAGCGGCGAGGAGCACACCAGCCTTGACACGCGAATCACGTAGATCAACCAGAGAACCATCAATTGGGTCAACAAGACGTGCACCTAGAAGAAGACTTGCCGTATGCCCACCCATAGAATGCCCAGCCACGGCGATCCGGCTTCGATCTAGCCGACCGCTGATTGCCGGGAAGGCTGCTTCGATTTCATCGATTCGATCGAGGATGAGTTTCATGTCCATTACGCGGGAGCGCCAGAATAGAGGAGCATCGGGACCAGCCTCTGGGCCGAGACTGAGCGATTTGGAGCTCAGATGGGTCGGCTGGATAACGACGAAGCCATGCGCAGCCCAGAAATTGACCACTGGACCATAGCCATTCAAGGATGACAGGCTGTTCGATTGTCCTTGGCCATGAGACAAGAGAATAATGGGCAGGCTGGTCCCGGTAATCGGGGCGGAGACTTTAAGGTGCAAATCGATAATGCGATCGGGGGCTGGCAATATGATAGGGCTCATGGAGATGACCGCGGTTGGTGTACTGACCGGAATCTTTTCAGCACTGCCAATCAAGGCATGGTCTTTCATATTTGGAAGACGAGCTGATTTGTGCTCGCTGGTGGCCATGTTGGAAAGATTATCTGCGACTGAGTACTGGATTCTAGAGCCTGACTTGGGATGATCCTACTCAAGGTAGAAGGCTCAAGGCATAGGTATTTATAGTCTTGAGATCCATTCATTTCGGCCATTGCATGTAGATGGTCTCGTAAGCGGACTTAGGGTACACCTGCTTGTAAGACCTCGAAGGCGGAATTTAGAGACTCGTCCGCGGGGATAAAAGCGGACTTGGAAGTTGGCCAGGCCGCAGAGTGAAATCGGACGGAGCCACTGCTCTCAAGCTGACAATGCGTGGATAGAGATATTTTGTACGCTTTCAAATTTTTGCAGTGCCCTGAAGCAAATGGGATGAGTGAAAAAATGTTGCACTTATTTAATGTCATGGACTGAGCCGGAGGAGCAGGCGGGTAGTAGGGCTGGCCGGTCTACTAGTAGTGGTTGACGCCCGTACGCATGGCTCACAAGGAGGAACTGGGGGCTTGTGAGCCCCCAACTTAACCCCCAAAACATCATGCGCAAATAGGCGGTCCAAGGTGAGAAAAGTGCTTAATGGTAGTAAAAAGGTTAGGGTACTCATGTAGTACGGCCTCCTAGGGGCGCAATCCCTGGGGCTTAGCCCAGGTGCGACCGGCTGAACCGAGTCTGTCATAGATTATAGGCTGGGTATGGACGTTAAACTTGATTGAATTATAATAATAATGTCATGGGCTGGTTAGAGTATAGCTGTTTCAAACAAAGGCATTATGAGGTAGACACCTCCTACGAGCCTTGGAGCCTGGCTGAGAGATTTAAATTTTAGGAATAAGATGAAGCCCTACAAGCCGATTTGAATTTGTGGAATTCGGTAGTGAATTTCTATAAGCGTGTTAAAATCCCTCTCTCCGCAACTAGTAAGTATACTAAACTAAATTAAAGTCACTTGTGTGCCTTGAGGTATTTTAGTGAATGAGTTCTCAAATTTGTTAAGGACCTGCATTGGCGACTACAGCTACAATTCCCGGTCACAGCATTTCAGTCGTCAAGCAGTGTTCACAGGCGGTAGGCACTGAATGCTGGACTTCCCGTGAAATGGAAATGCTCGAATGAACTCCAAAGCGGATCCAAACAGGCCTGTTACCGTCAGTTTGCGAGTCCAGTCAACTTGTTTTTAGTTATATCGCCTGCAATACTGCAATCGACCGTTTGTTCCCCGACACCCCGGCCCAGAGTCCGAGACTCTTCTTCGGAAACTTCAACGGGACCAATGAAGCTGGATTGCGTCTTGGTACTCCTCTTCCTCAGTCACTGTCGACGCATCGGATTCAACGTCTAAAGCTATAGGCGGGTCGGGAGCCGTTGGGGACTGGGACAGTGAGCGATGTTGAGACTGAGTTGTTAAATGTCTTGCATTGGCCAACCTAATGCATTCATCCCTCTTTTCCTTTGCCCAGTCTCGAGCATTCCGGTATGCAGTTGCCCCTTGTCGAAAGCTTTCCACGTTTCCAGTCATGCTCCAAGAATCGAGCTGGGTCATAATGTATTCAGGTTGGCAGTCTAGACTGGGATTGGTGAGATGGACTGTATATAACTTGAGTGTACCGCCGTGATATGTCATTGTAATGGTATAGGCATTGTTATCATAGGTAGATCCTTGCTGATATGATTGAAGAGACTGTACGCCTCGGGCGCCCATTGCACCATTATAACAAGCTTGTCGTGTAGCTGTCGCCAGTGACCTATCTGGGCCTTTTGTTTCCAAGAAAATATTCGGTAGCATTGGAAGATCATCCTGTGATGGAATGACCTGATCATTAAGCTTTTTGCGGATCTCGCGGTTGAGCTGCTCGGGTCGGGCACCGTAGAAGCGATCTGGTTTGGCATGAGCCAGTGTACCGTCAGTTAAGGGGGCAAGGTTTGCAAATGCATATCCTCCCCCAGTGCATTTAGTGTCGTCAGTACCCCCTTCAATAATGGTTACCAGTTGTTCCTTTAATGCATGTGTGTCTGCTCGTTTGAACTTCCGGAACTCTCCAGCTGAGAAATTTGATGGTGAAAGCGATGGTCGTCGTCGAGCCAATCTTTCCTTGATCTCCTCCCAGTTATTTGGCATCTCCGGTCCTCGGCCGTCGGGGTATTCATATCCATCAGGTAATATACCATGGTCGATCAAGTTCTGCTGGAAGTTGCAACTATACACCGTGGTGGTGGTATTCGTCTTTGTCGTGCCCTTCGTATCTTTGGTTCTTGAGAAAGGAGGAGATTTTGTACGTCGCTTTCGACTTCGAGAACGAGAATTACAAGTATTGGAGCTCATCGATCGTCGTAGGGCGTGTTCGGGTTCAGGGTACTAGACGAGACCACCGACATAAATAAAGGAGTAGGAGTGGGGTTATGGATAGACGCTTACATTTCTAAGATCAGACAGATCAGGCCCTCCCAGTCTTGAAAGTTTCTTTATATGTTTTAACTGAGTGGGTGAACATCCACTGATGAAATTAGGAGCATATTGGAAATGCTCCTGGAGTTTCCTTTGCTTAGCACAGGATTGTCGGGTGGTAGGTCTATGGTTCTGGGACAGTATAAGACTGCTCCTTCGGTTTAGCTGTTTTAACGCATTCCGGGTGAGCCAAATTTTTGACAAATTATCCCAGTATGTTGTTCCAAAGTTGTTAGCCTTTTGTCTTTTTGATTGATATTGTGATGGATATTCAGAATATCGATGTTTGCGAGAGAAGCTGGTCACTAAACCAGGCATATGGTGCTGATCACAAGTTTTTTGCTCCATCATCATATGTATTGAGGACTGAAGAAAGAAAGGGTCTATAATCGAGTGCGTAAATGATATTAACTTTGGTGTGTAGCTGGGGATGTTTGTAAAACCAAGGGTGTATATTCTTTGTTGAACATTACCAAGCCAGCAATCTTTTTGGTTGCATGGAGCTAGCCTATCACAACCATTTTAATGCCGTGAAGCACATACGACGCATTATTATTGAAGACCGCGCAAACGCTGGCCCTCTATAATGTGCCAATGTACAGTTCAACATGTGTGATGATCAAGTCCAGTAGCCGTCGGTGAGGATTATGGGCTCAAATCCATCTGCTGGTGGTAAGTCCCTTCACATCCCCGAATCATCTTTGTTTGCGAAAAAAAGAAAAAAAAATTTTCGACGTCTAGTTACCAATGGCCCAATTTGACAACCATCCATCAGAATATATGGATATTACTCCAGTCATGACTAGCTCTTGCAGCAGCGGGAGCCTTATCCCATGTGGTTCAGTCTGCCTGCAGCACACTGGCCTGTCCGACTACTATGCAATACAGCTCAATGCGTCAACTGGAATCTGGAAATCATAGGTTGCCTCAGGGGTATATATCGGGAAGATCGTGTCACGTATATTAAGTTGTGAAAGCACTCGCTAATCCCTTTTAGCCCGATGGGTCTGTTTTCAATTTTGTACTGCAGCGAGGTATTCTTGTGCGCTTGAACAATATCTGCAACCAGTTGGGTGACGTGAGTCTTTAGCAGAACGAGGAAGCTTCGAAATAGACATAAAAACAACAATAATTGACATTGCTATACTTTCCATTTTGCTCTTCTATTCTCCAGAAGGGGGAGCTCGATTGCCATGCCTCTCGGCAAGTGAGCTCAGAGGTGGTGTTTTGTTCAATGGTAAGAAACTTGTGGTTTTCGATTCGAGGAGTAGAAAACCAATTAAAAGGTAAAAATATTGAGAAGAAGACTTGTCTGGGTGTGCTTCGTACTGGAATTTGAAAACAATGCAGACGTTGGAGCATTTACAATGGTGAAGTTGGACGATGTGGCAAGGAATCCTTCAGCCAATGGTCATATGATCAGGGTTTGAGCGATCGTGCCTCCAGCTATACTGCCTGAAGCTATTGCGGCAAGCTGTATTTATGTTTATTGGTCAATACTACTTCTTCGAACATGCCTACCATATCGGCCCAGTAGATGAGTTGATACTGGGGATATCGGGTTAGTTTGTGACCCGTTCTTGGATACGTCCACCCACTATGCCCCCTCGTCGCTCTCATCAAAAGTCCCACACTGGTTGTATAACTTGCAAGCGACGTCACGTCAAATGTGATGAAACAGGACCGCCTTGCAAGCGCTGTGAGACACGGGGTGCAGTCTGCGAATATGCAAGCGTCACCCCGCGGCTGCAATCCTCGCCGACTCATGATACGGCGAGCCCAGGCCGAACAGCAGAAGAAGCACCAATTGTTGCTCACACAGCTAGCCCGTCCTTTCCTGCTAATCAGCGTCGCCTGGAACTTCAGCTCATGCATCGATGGGCCACCAGTACCTATAAAAGCTGCTGTACCCCAGGTACTGGCGACGACGCATTCTGGCAGCTCACAGTGCCCGCTTTAGCACTTCAGCATGATTTTATTTTGAATGGACTACTGGCCCTTTCGGCATTCGAAAGCGCCAATTTACTCAAGAATAGTGACCAGAAATCTCGTGACAACGACAAGTACATAAATGCAGCAATGGAGTACCAAGTCCACGCGTCGGCCGATTTCCGTGCTCAAATTGCTTCTCACCCGTGCGAAAACCAGACAGCTGTATTCTGTTTCTCGCTGATGCTGATGGTTCTTATGTTCGCATCGGCTCAGTTTGGACGGAAACCTTCATGTTATAAGGACGAGAGCCTAGTGGAGACAGCAATCGCTCATTTTGAGCTACTACGAGGTGCTGTTCAGGTTGCAGAGAGTGACGAGGAATCAATCAGGCAGAATGAATATGTGCAGAAGTTGAAGCGCTTTGAAGACCTGCCCTTCGCTGCTCTTGATCCGTCCATTGCAGACCTCTTGACCAAGCTTGGTGAATTGAATGATAGAAGGATTGTCGACACGGCTCATGAAACACAAGAGCGGCGAATCCAGCAGATTGCTCACTGGGAAGCTTGCAAGAAGGCTTTGGCGTTGTTAAAAGAGTGTTTTCAGAGATGTGTCGGTCCTGTGTACCGGGGATATGCGCTCGGCTGGCTCAATATGGCGGGGGAAGAATTTATCCAGGCTCTTAAGGCGGAAGATCATATTTCGCTGCTGATATTGATGAGTTGGGGTGTTCTAGCTGAACAACTCGGGCACGATGCATGGTGGATCCAGGGGTTTGGCAATTCGTTGGTGGATGAAATCTCAAAAAAAGAAGACCTCGGTAACATCACATCGATGAAGGATATAGTCCTACGAATCCAAGAGCTGGTTCAGACAAGGGGCCATCACGAAAAACAATAGAAAGAATAGCGCCGGGCAATTTCGATATTGTGAAGCAGATTGTTGTTTAAGAGAATCACTGAAACTATGATACATGCATGGGTGATAAGGTTGAGGTCGGTCCTGTAAATTGCAGGCACCTCAAATTGATCATTTGTTAGGTTTGTCCTCCTTTTCTCTTCCACTTCTGATCAAGTCGATTACTGCCGCCTCGAGGTGATGACCAGTCGTGTAATGATCCTCTTCAAGCTCGTGGAAGACAGGTTGCCGGAGCCGCTCAGCCATATAGCGCACCATCCCAATCGGCGCATTGGTGTCCTTCGTGCCATGCCAAATCTGAATTCCTGGATAAGGCACATCCTGAAACCGAAACCCCCAGTCTTGATATAACAAACGTGCCTCCTGTACAGCGCCGGCAGATCCTTGCGCAAAAGCCTCGAAAGAAGCGCCGAGCATGCGCTTTCTTGCTTCTTCTGTTGACAAACCGTTCTCTGTTGCATCATCCTGCTCATTATCCTTTTCTCTCCTCATTCCTTCGATCCAATTATCTAGCCGCCTTGTTACTGGGCGCGACTCCGCGACCCATTGAAACGTTGTCAGAAGTGGATTCAATATCATTTCAAGAGTCCCCGGGAAATAGGTCGCTGCGCGGGATAGAAGCTTCCTGCCCACAGTCACATCCTCTGTGCCCCCTACCCACGGAGGCGCTCCTGCCATGACTCCCACCGCAGAGAGCATATTTGGGGATAGCATGTGAGCGCATGCAATTGCATACGGACCACCCCCGGAACAGCCCAGGATGGCGAAATGTCGTAGACCCAAATGGGACACGAGAGCTTGTACGTCAGCTGGCCAGTCCAGGATCTTACGGTTGGGTTGGAAGGTGGAGAGACCGAATCCAGGCCGATCAGGGGCAATGACGCGGAAACCGTGGGTTTGGGGCCATTTACCAAACCCCCAGCCTTCTAGGCGTGAAGATGGATAGCCGTGGAAGTAGAGTAGCGGATAGTCGGTGGGGTTGCCGTATTCTGCGTATCCAAGTGTGCGGCCACTGCTCAACGTTAACTTCTGGTTGAAGCGCGCTGACTGTAACAGTGCTGTAGATGGGTGTTCACTTCCGCTATTCGACGATGAGTGCAGCCGTAGCCTCTGTATAGCTTGGGTCCTCATGGCGTGGGTGGGAGAGAGCAGAAAAAAAGGGAGTGTGAAAGAAGAGACTTGGGTGTTTTGAAATCTGCGGAATTTCCTGGCATACAGTCAAGTTCTGGGAGTGATCAAATATTTATATGCCATTCTACTAAAGACCTGACGTATGTCGAAGAAGATATTTGGGATTCCCGCTCGTGTTCGTAAAATACGAGCACGATCACGAGCGGGAATCAAAGTCAGCGCTCGGCTTTCCGCACTGAAGCAACATGGAGCGAACCTTAAAGCCCCAAATAGAACAAGCATTGATATTGGAGCCATTGTATACTTGGCTCGCATTTTGTCTTCCATCAGTAGAAATAGGAAGCTGAATTGCCATGCCCTGGAGTAAGTAAGCAACCTTGGAAGATGATTGCACCCTTGCCTGAATTGCTATCTAAAATAAACATAAAGAGTAAATGTGGACATAGTAGCATATGTTGAAACAGCTAATAGAAAGTAGATGCCCAAGATACAGTCCAATCCAATCCTTCTGTTTGCGATGTTGAAGATTGAAGAAAGCACTTCGGGGAAAGCCACATGGTCAGGTCAGCCACAGGCCGATTGCGACGCCCACTCTATCAGCATCAATATCCCGCCGACCCCTCGGTGAGAAGCATTACACGCCCATTATGCTCCAGGTCATCTTGCTTGCCATAATACATCTATGCATATGGGGCACAGATCCTTGATATTCCATATACTTCCGCGTTTCTTGTCAATTGCTGTTTTACGGGCCTTTGCTGGAGTGCCCCTCCGTGCCCCTCATTGAACGCCCTAAGGAGAACTACGTCCATTGAGACACGACTTTCGGACAGAGACATACCATCCTATGGAAATACTCCTCCACGAGTGTCTACATTTTTGAATTTTCCGAGCAGAGAAGACCTGTGTTTCCTGTGACCAGATCCTCCGGACCTACTACTATCTACCCCGCCATTCCAGCAATACGACGCGCGCGGACTGCGCCGGAAGCCAACGTTTGGAATATAATATATATATAAATACTGCGACACAGTATGGGAGCAGAGGGCCCTGCGCGAATGCATACAGCAACGGCTGTTTCCGCACCGGGCAAGGTTCTTTTAACGGGAGGGTATCTGGTTCTAGATCGGAACTTTAGAGGGGCGGTATATGCGCTGGATGCCAGAATTCATGTTGTTGTCAGACAATTACATAAAGGTATAGTGATTGAAGGCTTTGTGGGCCGGGAAGCTCAGTCAACCGCTTTACAAGGGTATCGGCTAATTTGAGGCCTTTTCCATAGGAGCAGCCCCTGAAAATGGGACGAGCGGAGGAGCTGCTGGAACAGATCCGGATAACGGGGAAAATACAGAAAAGACCCCCGATGATAGCAACGATGATGTTATTACCGTGATGTCTCCTCAGTTTGTGGGCGCAGAGTGGACATATAAAGTCGTAGCGGAGCCTGATGGAGGGGGTGTGAGGGTGGTTCAGCAGGGCGACGAGTGAGTCCTCCCCGTCTTCGTTTTCTGCCGTGCGCATTAGCAGTTTTTGAATAGACAATGAGGGGGAAAGTTCTAATATCCGCTTGTTCCAGTCGCCCAAATAAATTCGTCGAAACATCATTGAACTACGCATTAACCTACATAAGCTACGTGGCGGCGTCAACGCATTTTGGCTCCTTGTCTATCACCATTCTGGCAGATAATGATTACTACTCCGAAACCGAAACAGCGCAAACCCGGCCAGGTACACCGTTTAAAGACTTCGGGGTTGCACTTCACGATGCACATAAGACTGGCTTGGGATCCTCTGCTGCGCTCGTCACTGCCTTGATATCCTCATTAGTGATCCATCGGACAGTGCGGCCAGAAGGGTTACCGAATATGAGGGCTAAACTGCATAACCTCGCTCAGGCGGCGCATTGTGCAGCTCAAGGGAAAGTTGGGTCAGGGTTCGATGTTGCTGCTGCAGTATACGGGACTTGTCTGTACAGGAGGTTCTCTCCATCCGTTCTAGAGGGATTAGGCGATGTCGGCTCCCCGAAATTTGAAGATCGCTTGTTCGCGGTAGTTGAGGACCTTAACAAGACAACGCCGTGGGATGCGCTGTGCATTGATTTTGGCACGAAGTTACCCCGGGGAATGCAGATGGTATTATGTGATGTGGACTGCGGCTCCGAAACGCCGGGGATGGTGAAGAAGGTGCTTCAATGGCGAGAAGACAACCGCGAGAGCGTTGACCAACTGTGGATGGATCTCCAGCGCAACAACGAAAAGCTACGATTAGAATTACGGAGACTTTCGCATACACGCGATGAGGCTCTGGATTTCGAGGAGGTCCGTCAACTCATTTTCCAATCGCGGAATTTGATCCGGATCATGACGAAACAATCAGGAGTGCCTATTGAGCCAAGCGTGCAGACGGAGTTACTGGACAGAGTCAGCGAACTGGAGGGTGTGATTGGGGGTGTCGTGCCTGGTGCGGGTGGATATGATGCTATTGCATTATTGATCTATGATGACCTGGAAGTGATACGAGCCTTGACTACTTTCTTCAATACGTATACGAGCAACGTGCAAGATGACTTTGGAGGAAAGATCGGGAGGGTGAAATTGCTTGGGGTGCGGCATGGCTCGGAAGGGGTCCGCAACGAGTCGGGGTCGCAGTATACGGGTTGGCTTTAAGTTGAAGTCTGCAGTGTTTGCTTCGCGATCTGGCGTCTTGAATATTTCTCACCGTTTACAAGGAAGTGCTATTAAGCATTGGTGTTTGTCACGGTGCAAGGAATGGTATTTATAGACATAATGGGACGGCTTTCCTTGGGTTTCTCAGCCATAATCTCGATGATATCGGTCTACCGGCAGCAGTGAGTACGCCCCCTGCATGCACGTACGCGACCAGTAGATACAGCACCGCCTCATGGCACGTAACCGTAGGTGCAAAATCCCATACTGCATCTTTGGTAACCCATCATCCATGCAATTGAACATCTGAAAGCAGTCCCACGCGCGAGCCGGGGAGGAGAGGATCGAGCGGCAGGGATAGCAAAACAAGAGACTCATCTGATCACGCCAGCGGCGATCTCTTTGGCTCCGGTCGCTGCTCTACTGTCGGTTCTGCTGCAGTTCTAGCGGTAGTGGTCTTCACAACGGCGAAGATACATGCACAATTTTCCTAGTTCTGGTGATTCCTCTGGGGTACTCACTGGCTAGTGCAAATCCTCTCCAGTATTGTCCATGTACTTAACTGTCCCGTCATATCCTTGACTCGCCCTGTAGATGTATCCGTGTTGCCCGCAGCCCTATATGGTATCGACATCGAGCAGGAAATAATAATAATAAACATCTGCACAATTAATCCATCGTCTTGACAAACTCCATCTCTGCATAATTCCCATTGTCCAAGCAAACCGCACGGGCGCTGGGAGCCACCGCGCAGACGGGGCTACCCCAGCTCGTTCTGGCCAGCGAAACGACCGGGAACCTGCGACCTCACATCATCTTCTCGCTCCCCCAGCTGCCCTGTCTCGAGATCTATTCCTCCTCCCACCACGCTCTCTCGCTTCGTGCTCCGTCGCTTATTGTCGATCGTTAGAATCTGTATTATTTCATCCGCATCTTATTGTCGTCGTTTCTTTGCCCGCTTATCGTTACTGCGTCCACTCCAGTCTAGTTCGTTTCGCCTCGTGTGCCATCGTTTTTTTTGCCATTAGACGATAGGAAAGAGAGGGAAAGGCAATAAAGGGCGTCTTGATTGATGGCTTCAGACAACAGCCCCGAGCGGGACCTCGGGACTCCTGTCGAGAAGAAGGCCGAAGGCGATGCTCCTGTTTCGTCGGAAGGGATAGTTCAGCCGTCTGCACAAGAAGAACCCCTGTCGCAGCCAGTGGAAAGCAAACCGTCTGAGCCGTCGCATGACACGCCTGCTGAATCAGAACAGTCGACTACACCGGCGTCGACAAATACTTCTCCAACAGTTGCTGTGGAGTCTACGAATAATTCTCCCCCTACACAACCAGAACCGCCAACGTCTGCCCCCGCGGAGGAACCAGTTTCGTCTCCTCCCGCTGAACAACAAACACAAAACCAAGAACAGGAACAATCAACACAACCATCATCAGAGCCACAACCCTCTGAACCATCAGATACCGCGCTAGAACGGAAATCAACGCCGCCAAAGGAGGAATCGCCAATGGAAGAAGCGCCATCAAAAGAAGAGACACCTGCAAATCCGCCAAAGGAAGAGTCGCCAAAAAAGGAAGAACAGGCGCCACAGAAAGAAGAAACATCCACGGACCCGTCAACTGCTCCGGAACCCAAAGAAGCAGAGGATATCGGCATCTCACTCATAATCACCCTTCTCTTGACGACGGGCGCTAGACATCCGTTCAGAGTCAGTAGCAAGTACCTGAGGAAGAACGCAGTTAATGTCCCGGACTACGACCCTTATGCGATGAGTGTGTATACGTTGAAAGAGCTGATATGGAGAGAGTGGAGGTCAGGTATGTGGGACTGTTTTTGTTCAATGGATTTGAAAAACATCTCAATTCTACTGTTTGATATTTTGGCTGATTCAGAATGCCTTCGGATTCAATTTAGAATGGGAACCTCGCCCGTCGTCACCAAGTTCCATTCGCCTGATATCCTTCGGCAAATTACTAGAAGACAAGTCCCCTCTCTCAGGTACGTTCCGTTCACATGTTAAATAAATCATGAAGCACTTTTTCCCGCTCACTAAACTCCCCTCTAGACTCAAAGTTCAGCCGCGATTCCCCCAATGTCATCCACATGACCGTAAAACCGCAGGAAGTGGTGGAGGAAGAGGAGGCGGCTAAGGGTGGCGTGGGTCGTGAGCGGGAAAACGAGAGGGAGCGAAGTAGCCCCGGGTGTCGATGCGTTATTCTATAGCAAAAGGGGGAGCGGGGACGGTCGTTCTTGTGTACGTTCGTCTGTGTTGGCTGTGTTGCGAGTTATTGGACTTGGGACCTTGTGTGTCCTTTTTTTGATTTGATATCCCTCTCCGCTGTTTGATGGCTGCTCATCACAGTGTTTACTTCTCTCCCCCGCTACGAAGTCGATATTTCGCCCCTCACATTTTCTATGTCCAGTGTCTCTGTCATTTTTCCCTATCATTTGGGGCTTTTAGTCGGGTTTCTTTCTTTTTTTGCCCCTTGTGTTCGTTTGGATTGTCTGCATACGTCCTTTTCTTATATTCTCCCCCCATCACGTTTCCCTTGTGTATGCATTTTCACCTATTACCCAACACGTTTCTCTGTTCTTGTTTCCTTTTGGTTCATCTCCCACTTTATTCCAAGGTTTTTTTTCCCCTCCCCTCTATGTCAGGGTTTCGCAGTCACTTCTACTTCAGTTTGTTAATACTTATACATACCTGGTTTATGGAAATGGGTTTGATGCATGAAATGGATTCTTTTCTTTCCTCGACATTTATGGAGAAGAGAGGACTATTGTTATCGTCATTAGGTGGGCGTAGGGATATGCTGCATGATCAGCTGGGAAATATTGCAGGCTCATGTTCTTAAGTCAAGAAGCAAGATATCTCCATCGAATGGTTAAATAATTTCTCTTTCACGTCTTTCTTTCTAATGACCCGAATAGTACAAAGGAGCCCAAATAAAATATCCGCACGCCTAAACGAAAAGAATTCCCGTCAAACAACAGTGTATTCAATTCATCCTCAACCGCTGCTCCATCTCATCGTGGAAAGTTGCTGGCTCGCGTATTTCGTCGGCTATGACAGTTAAAACATTAGCAACCCCCCTGATCCCAAAAAGACAAACGAATAAAGAAAGCACAAAACAAACCATTGAAAACATCCTCCCACCCGACCTCGGTATCCCGTCCCCCAATCGCAAGTATATCCTCATGTACGTTGCCTCCCTGCAACCCACCTAGCACAGCAGGCCTCCACTGTCCCTCCCTAACAATCTTCAACTCCATGCCCCGTCTCACTGGCTCCGCGATACCGTGCACCCGTCGCAGGTTCTCCATCTTCAGCGCATCCTGCGTCTGGCGCCAGGCGTGAAGGCGGGCTTCGAGGGGGTGTGTGGATGAGGTGGAGTTGGTGGTTGAGGAAGAGATTGGCGGGGCGGGAGTTAGAGAGGAGCGGAGGAGGTCGGGGACGCCGGGGGCGGAGGGGGCGCCGTGGGATGGGTAGGGGGGCGATGGGTTGCGGGTTGTGGTGTTGGAGGTTTGGGAGGGGTGGGATGCTGGGGGGGCTATGCGGAGGGACTGTTTGGGGTTTTCGTTAGTCTTGATTCTTCCTGTTGTTACGGATTGGGAGGGTAGAATGAAGGGAGCTGATGAATGCAATGGAGGCTCACCATGATGGATGATTACGGTGTCGGAGCTAGGAGTGAAAGAGAATATGGCAGAGTTCAACAATGTCTCCAGCACCAGCAGATCAGTGTAGAGATGCCTGTTATGGATCAGAGAATGGTGGTGCAGTAGTTGAGATGTAGAGATAGAAGTAACAGAGACAGGCAGCCAACCACGTCAAGCTGCTCCGTCTGCCGCAGAGACCAACTGCGCATGTGTCACGTGGCATCACTTCGCTGCTTTCTTCTTTGGGGATCTCTCTCTCTCTCTCTCTCTCTTGAACAGCTTCAATTGCTCTCTCTTTACACCAACACCGCCAAAATGCCTCCCACACCCTCCTCCCTCACAATCCGCCTCCTGCGCTCCCTCATTCAGCGCCCCTCCATCTCCCCCCTCCCACACCCCGTCCGCAAATCCGCACTCACACCCTCATTCCCCGTCTCTTCGCCCTTCACACATCTCCGTCCCCAATTTCGCCTCTTCTCCAGCACCCGCCCATCCCACGCAACATTCAACCAAGTCCGGCGCGGCTGCCGAAAAGAGCAGCGCGCGCGTAAACCCACCTCGCCCGCCCTGGTCGGCCGACCCGAGATGAAAGGCGTATGTCTGAAGACGGGGATAGTGAAGCCGAAGAAGCCGAATTCGGGCCAGAGGAAGACGGCTAGGATTAGGTTGAGTAGCGGGAGGCTTGTGACGGCTTATATTCAGGGAGAGGGTTAGTTATAATTCATTGCCTTGTTGACTGCGGATTTCAATCGGCCGTTTTTTGCTGACGTTGGTTCTTCTATTGATTGATAGGCCATAATATCCAACAACACAGCGTCGTCCTTGTGCGCGGTGGTAGATCGCAGGATTGCCCCGGTGTGCGGTACCATGTTGTGAGAGGTGCTTTGGATCTGGTATGTTTCCATTTAAACCTACATTGGGCAAGCAGTACAGAGGAAAGTCCGAAGACACACTAACAAAATTGTACTCGACGACAGAACGGAGTCGCGAACCGAATAACCAGCCGCTCCAAATACGGGACGAAGAAACCAAAGGCGGCGTCATAGAAAGGAAGGCATCCCAAGTCTTTCGTTTTTTTCTTCGGTCCTTTCGCATGTTCCATATATTTCTTATGTTTTTCTCTAAAGTGTACTATACAATATCATGTGGACTATGGGAGATTAGATATTCCCACGGATGGAATAGAGATATATCATTGATATTCTGTTTTTGTAAGATTCTCTTCGTAAAAGGCGTATTTCATATTTCCACATTGAACACCTAACAATCAATGAATGAAAAAACCTGGGCTGGCTGAAATATATGGAAAACATGATAAAAGAAATTCCGAAAAAAAAAAAAAAAAAAACCACATAAACGCCTTTAGCTATTCGGATATAGTAGAAACACATCGAGATGATAAACGGCCCGCTTATGATAGAGACAAAACAGAGATATGGCCCGAAAAATAAAAACTCCCAAAACGTGCGAAAGTGCGCTTTTTAATACACAGACAAGTAAGCTTCTGATCGTAGCCGATCAAAACCTAGAGGGGGAGAAAGAGCTATTCGTGAGCTCGTTAAGAATTAGGATGATGATGTGGTGTGAGAGGTAGATAAGATTCGCGGGAGCGGGTTCGAATGGTATCGAGTCGCTCGGTTTTCATGTTCGGATGTTCGATTTCGACGTCGTCGATCGTAAGGAGATTCGACCAGATCGCTTTTAAACCGGGGATGGCAATACATAACCGTAAATGTGTAGCATCAGACACGTCTCGCCTGGTCGTCTCATTCTACCTTAGTAAAAACAAGCGAGCAAGCGAGCGAGCTGTCACACACGCGCGCGCGGTAGGGACAGACCAAGGTCGGGGGAGTAAAGATAATAAAGGGCGGGAAAAAAAGAATATCTAATATCTCCGTTTTCTGGCTTTTGGAACTGTAACGCACAGAACAAGACCGACCGTAACGGACAAGATCCCACCGATAATTTCCAAAAGAACGGTTAGTCATTTGGTAGGCGACACGTAGCCCTCGGGTTTTTCGAGATTGTTGGTCTCGAAGTAGCGATCGGTGCCTAAAATTCATTCAAAGGTTGTCCGCGTCAGTGCTTGCGTCACGCAAAACAGCTTCCTTTTCTTTTTTCCTGCCATTTTACTAGAGGAAAAGATACTAGTATAGAGATGGAACCTACATGAATAACCCTTCCAGTCAAAATTATCCTTCGGGTTACAATGACACTTGAGATCTAGTCTCTGCTGCGCTCCGCCGGGGCAGTGGACGAAGGGGACGTGGCGGTACCCTATGTCGTTGAAGAATTGGAGCTCGTCTTTGCGCAGCAAGATAGCCGCAGCGATAGAGTGGACTGGCGCATCACCCCATCTCTCGTAGTAGAATCCGCCATCCCGGTCGAGGGAGTTGAAGTAATCCATGTATGCGGGTGAGCGGAGCCAGTTTAGGTCCCCAATTTCGAAGTTTGACCACTGGACATGAAGTTAGAAATAATGCACAGTCCTCAGTAAGGAGAAGAACTCACAAAGTGGCAGAGGTTATATGTCTTCCCACCATCCTCGCTGATAAAGTCCAGATTATTATCCTCCGCAATATGCTCGGGATGCTCCTTCATGAATTTCTTCGCACTATCCCAGATCGTCTTCACAGTCTCCTTGTACTCGTACAAACTAATCACAAAGCTGTACTTCTTCTTGTGGTCCCGCATGAACCTGAACGGATCGAAGCCGATGTCACAGAAATACTCGACGCTGGGCTCGACGCGCCAGTAATAATCGTAGTTCAGCATGAGTTCGTGCTGGAAGAAGAACCCGGATTCATAGCGGCACATGTGTCGGTAACTTATCGAGTCTCCGTAGATAATCTTGCGCTCCTTCATATCGTCGCGGACCTTAGCTGCTTTCGCCTGGTCTATAAAATCGGGAAATGACCAGTGAGCTTTGGGGATCCTCCCATAGTGCGTTGTCCCAGATACCAGGGCAGTAGTAAGCTTTTTGAAATCCTCACTAAAGGCCTTGTCGTTCAAAAACACCCAGTCGTAGTTGTGATTCCTGTTGAATCGATCTTCCACCTGCCGTATGGATTTCACGATATCCCAGAGATCAGCATTCCTCGCTAATGTCACGAACGTTGCGTTCGCTTTCGGGCTAGGAGCCAGCGAGTCCTCTGCATAAGGATTGGCGGGCGATGTTGCGGGGCCTGGGGCTGGAATCTGAGCTGGTGTGTGATGTTCAGGTGCATATTGAGGTTTCTGGTCCTGTTGTTGTTGCTCTTCGGGCTTGTGGGGTTGTATTTTAGAGAAAACATCTGACGTATTGAGAGGTGACGAAGACGAGGCGATGAAATGTAATATAGCGAGGCCCTGCGAAAGTTGGGAGAGTCTAAATTAGCCAAACGGTCTTCTTTTCGGCTCCAAGCCAGGCCCAGCAGAGGAACTCACCAGAACTGCAAACAGGATGTACCGCACGACCCTCCCCGACACCCAATTCATGGTGACGACAATTCGACCGATACAGGTTCTCACAGAGAAACGGCTACTGTCACAGCACAGCCTCGAACTTAGAAGCTCATGGCAATATCAATGTTCGTGAATTGAAACGAGTTGTATGGTAGTAGTTTAGCGTCGGCGGCAGGAAAGGATCTCCGAAGTATCGGGAGCTCGAAGCGGAGAAGAAGCACAGAGTCGAAAGAGGGCAGGGCGTAAACGAGCGTCAAGAAGAGTCAAGAGACAAGCGAGAGGATCGGGAGGATATGAGTGTGAGCAATGATTGAGGAGGACAAGGACTGGCGGCAGGCTACTCGTTATTAAGGGTCAGGATCCGGACGAGGTCGTATTGAAGACCGGCAGGCCAATCAGCGGCGGCGGCAGCGGAAGGATGTCTCAGCAGCGCGGTTCGACGATGCTCTGGTCTTTGATCATTGAGTCGCCGAGTGTCGCTGACGACGAGAGCAGACAGTCCGATGGAGACGGAGCATCCACTCCGTATGTCAACTCAATTGAAATGATCCTTTATGTCATGTTGTGTTTCTCTTTATTCAGCTATCCTCCCATTCTGGTTATGATCTATTTAAATATCTGTCCTTTCTGCGCCATGTTACGAGTGATGTATGACAGACAATGGGCTCGGTGCATGCTGCGTAACAATGCTGTTTCTTGCGAGACCGGCCTTCTAGCAGCGTCAAAGAAAGCATCCCCTGCCGAGTTGACCGTCCAGACACGTCGCCCGTTGTGGGGTCGATTTAAGACTGTTTATTGCTACGGGCTCTTATTTCGACTTAGCTGATTCATAAATACGCAAAACAGACCTTAACGTATATACTAACAAAAGGGCTATTGATATAATATTATTTTATTCTACTGGATGCCTCTCAGAAAAGCGAAATGTACCAAGCTTTGAGGAATGTGCACCAGAGCATCCATGCTTTGGATATCCAGTGCGGTCATCCATCCCATCATGCCGTTTCAAAATCCACGTTACTTGATTCTGAGCTACACGTATGCAGTATGCAGCTGATACTGGTTATCTGCCAGGGCATGTTGGACTATGTGAAATGCGCCGGAAGGCATTGTGTGACTGAATATGTGGTAATCCCTAATAGCTACATACTTGATTTGCGAGAAGGAAAAGTGAAAGAGTTTCGAGTCCATAGTTTTTTCTTCATGCACTTCAGTGTTGTTATTTCTTTGCCGTTGCGCCAAAAAGACAATGAATAATCCTATATGGCTTGGGTAAACCCAGTCAATAAAAATTATACGTTAAGTTAGATTTGTAAACCTGCACTTTTTTAGTCCGACTGCAATACTGTGTAGAGTTGTTGAATGCTGTCTGTGTTGCCTAGGATAAACATATCAACCATACAATACAACTAGTCTTGTCCCTTAGAATGGAACTTCCCCGCAACATCAACAACAGCAAGACAGAAAGATAAAAATTGCCAGAACAGCCTTGCTAAAGTTCGTTTTTCTGCCTTCGTACTTTTTCGTCTAAGCATTTCTCGCCTGGTGGGCACTCATCGCCCCGTGGGCAATAATCCGGCCAAAGGCAACCATCAAAGCCAGTCATCATGCCAAATCTTGCAGCTCGGGCCCCGTACCTAGCAGGGGCAAAAACATAGTCATCCAAGGAGGTCCGCAGGTAATCCTCCTTTTTCACTTTTTCATTGTTACTGAAAACCTCTTCGACGAGGGTTTGAAAATCAGGCTCCGTAGCCGAGTCACCAAGAACAACGAGGCGCTCAGGAGTGTGCTCCGGCAAATTAGCATATTTGGTTATAAGCTCCTTCACCAATTTCCAGTATGCATCAGGTTCTTCGCTCCTGAGGGCACTTTCAGAGCCAAGTTCCGGGAAGTCAGCTATACGATAAAGATCCGGAGAGAAAAAGCCATCTCTGTCACGCGGTAACAGCACAAGTCCTAAACTGTGCTGGTTATAGTCGATAGAAAGAACATTCATGATGCGCTGACCTTTATGCATCTGACACTCAATATCTGGGACTGGGTTGGGATCAGTATCGTACGGGTAGAGGTCGGCGCAATTGGTGATACCGTAGTACTCATCCATCGCAGCAGGGGTGACTAAGGAGTAATGGCCACCAAAAGTATTTAGTCCAGCCCTGTTGGCCCCAAACTGAAAACGCGTATAATATATTTCTCTATCATTTCCCAAGAAGTTTGGTAATGTAAGGTAGACGGTCTTGAACTGTAGTGCCTCTAGGGGTTCCACAGATGCCTTGAGAGATTCCATCATAAATATAAGTGGCTGTATGCTCGAGACATCTCGATTCACGTAGAATAGTTGTTGAAATTGGCTCCTTATAGGAAAAGTCAGCTTTTCAAAAAGAGTTCGTGCGCCGCGATTTGGCATGTATGGCGGCACATTCCAAGGTCGCATCGGCGCATCGTGCACAATCTCTGGCCTGAGGTAAAGAAGTCAGCTCAGAAAAATTGCGAACATAGGGTGGCCTCCCCAGGCAATTGAAGATCAAGAAACAACAGCAAAGTAAAACTGTTTAGCTTACAAAGCTGACTTGGCGCCAGATCTCACATTCCTGGCATCTTTTGCCATCTCTTGCATAGCAGAAATGTAGGCAGGCGAGCCGGGTATCTTCGCCACATCAAGGAGTGTCCCATTGGAAAATTTAACGGAAGCAGTGCTGTCAAAACCGGAACTCTTCAGTAATGAACGTCTTGAAGTATGATACGGAGTCCCTACGCATATCCCAAGCTGAAGTGAAATCCGACGCCTGGTCACGAACCTCGTTAACAAAAATTTGGCAAAGACGCACGCCTGAGAGAATGGTTACAAACCTGGAGCATTCTGGAGCTCGACTGGCCTACACTTACATACCTCCGTTGCTAGCGCTGAAGGAAAGAAGCCAGCAAAAATGACGACAATAACGGACACAACGCTCAACAAGAAAAGCATAGTTACGAATCCTGAGGTAAAAATAATCACAAAATCTACCTGGCCATATACACCCACGGTCTGTGGGCCCGAGAGAAGTGGTGGCTCATGTCAGTGATAACTGTTCAAGAAAAAGGATCCCTGTATTGCGCCCACAGGTGGATGGCCTCCACGTGACTACGCACGCCCTTCCGCCCCCACACCTGCGGGCCGCCAGTTGAGTATTTTTAGCAGCGAGCCTAAAAACATCAATGACTGATACATACAAGCATCAATATCAGGCCGTACGCCCTTCTCCTCCATTGCTACCATATTTCTTTGCTAATATGGTCAATAAGCAACACTTGCCCACCGCAGCCATGATCCTGCCGCATTATTTTTAGTAAAGCCGCTCCTCAATCCTGATGCAAAACAACAGGGTGAGATTGCGTGCAGTTTCTCTTCGTTACTTACTTTGCTATTAAAGCCAACAAGGCTGGCATGGTTTATATTTCTGCGCCGCAAGGCTATCCAATGGAGGATAACCCTTTACAGTTATCTGGGGCAGTTGCTTCATGCCACCTACACGGATGCTATATTTGGCATTGTTTACATCTGTAACGGGCAAATGGAATCAACTCCTTCTACTCCAAAAGAAGTGGCAGCCCTCGTAACATTGTGCAATTATTTTTGGGGTTCCGAAAATAGGCCATCCATAGATCGCAGCTGGTCTCAGGCTGGTCTATGCCAAAGATGATATTTTTCATATAAATACTCCCCTGTTTCCGGATAGGACATTCTATGGCACGCTCTTTGGCTATACATTGTCAACATTGGTGGCTGATGATCAAACGTTTCTCTTAACTTTTACCATTTTCCAAACGTTATACTCTTACTGAACTCGGGAATTATGATATTTGCATATCTCTTGTTATTGTTTGTTGGATCTTCCTGGACTTTACCTTCCGAGAATCGTATTCAATCCCTCGGTGAACGAGGGTATCCTACCCGCAGGGAGGTTGGCGTTAACCCGCTCGAGGCTCTCGGTGAGCCAATTAGAAATAACAAATACTTTTCGATTGCCAGACAATGCTACAACAGCAAACCGCTTCATCACGGATATAATAATCGAGCCGAATTCTTTGAGCAAGCGTACAATGATGCTCAAAAAATTGCAAAGGCTGCGCAGAAATGGCCACAGTACGGGTCCGATGCGTCTGATCTATATTTCGGCAAAGGCACGGCAGAGTCAGGCTATGCTAAGGAGATTCAGGGCATGTCTGCTTCTTTAATTTGTCTAATGCGCCTTTGTTTTGCGTATAACTAACCAAGTATTTGGTTCTTATAGCAAATATTGCCGCGGCGGCAGACTGGCCACGGCCTCAGTTCGGGTTCGACGACTACATTGTAAGGAATCCCTTCCTCAGTAATTATCTGCAAAGCGCTAACTGTAATCTTCCCAGATTCTAGAATGTATGTTTATTTCTCCCATTAGCTTTCGTCATGGCTCACTTTTTAGGCGAGGATTACAGCAACTCGTGTCATGGAAGGATAGGAAAGGACGCACGGTAACAAACGCACCGGAGCCGCGCTGGAGCTTGGGATGCTAAATTAGGTTTTAGGTCTATAGCCTGCTATGTTAACACCACCGTCAACTGGTTTTGGACGATATCCCACATTACTTGCTGCGATCCATTCTTCTCCCTCGAAACTATTGACCAACAGTATAACCAGTACAAAAATGACGAATACCTCGATCTTCGCTACATGCAAACCAGTGGATCTTACTTTCTCCACGAAATGATGTACACAAAAGAGGTCACTCAGCACAGACGACACAGTAAGTACTATACGCTCCTTTTCTACATTGTTTAAGTAGTTGACTAAACATCTAAAGTCAAAGATCAGCTTTTCACTAAAGGGACGGGGCGACGCATCTACGGCCCGAGAGATGTTGCGAAAGCCGCAAGAACCGAAGATAAGAAAATAACAACGTCAAATGCAGATAGCTACGCTTTATTTGCCCAAGGTGCGTACTCCTCTGTTTACTATTATGGCAACAAAGCGTATTTTCCAATTCAAACTTTAATATGCTGACGGATTGCATCTCTCTAGCCCTATATTGGAAGGATGCTTTTCAGGGCAGATTACCTCAGCCAGAGACGACCAATGACGCTCCTGAGAATTACGTTGAACTTATATCCGACAGTGACCTGAACTATGTTGACCCGGAACGCCTTCCCCTGGAGCCTGCCTGTGCTGGAGAGCCAAGTGATAAGCCGTCTTTTCAATTGTCTCTTGCCGAACAGGAAATAGAAACCTATTGTTCAGTGGCGACCGACGACACTGCTCCATGGGTTATCGACTCGACAGATCACAACTACGGCGCTGCAGGCTATGCTATCCCAGGAGGTGGAATTATGTGGCTATCGATCGCGTTCTACCCTAAGTGCACCAATAGGGTGAGCTACGCTGTTAAAAAGGCGGATTGCAAGGAATATTTCCTTACAACCGTGAATGGATGTAATACGGATACAGTCGATAAGAAGTTCGGGGGCGAAGTCGTGGCTGACTGCGCGGTATGGAACATCACAACAACCTTCAGCGAAAGCAACGTCCCCCCCAGGGGCTTCCCGCCCATCAATCTAGTATAAGAGATTCAAACAGGACATACGCTTGCAATTCCCATGCAGCCATTAGCAGAGATCTCCTACCTTAGCAGTACAACAGTTGAACATGAATAGCAAGGTCTCTCAGTGCTCTGGTCCTACTAGAAAGTTGTCAAACAAAGCAGTTGGTTGTGACTGAGTAATAGGTACGCACAACTAGGTGAGGATGATCAAGAGATCTACTTAGCTATAGAATTTTTCCTGTTTATATTAGCTGACAGAGTAAAATCATAATCCATAACAAGATAATAGTTTTGGCACAGTCCAGTTATTTACAAAGGTATAACAGAAGGCAACTATAATAAGCCCAAATATAACTAAAGACCATAGAATTGAGAAGATAATAAATCTATTTAAGGCCAACGGAAATGCCTTATTCCTGTACAGGATACCCAACCTGTATAGCAGTTGAAACGATAGTGATATATATAATTGCCAAGGCTAACCAGGTAAGGTTATACCAGAAAAAGTCACTGTACTGCTGCTATTAATCCATATAGCCTTGCAGGGGAGTTTAAGTAAGGAAGTATATCGTAATAAGATAGCTTAGACAAAGCTCCCTATAGATAAAGTACAGGTCAATACTGGGGTAGATATATTCTGTATCAAGTTCTGCAACAAAAGTTCTCCAATTAGGCTATATAATCTCCTTAGGAATTAGATACCTCTCCTTTGCAACAAAGAAGTCAGACTTGTAGATAATAAGGACAGTATATAAAAAGAGAAAACTGACTGCATACTTCCAAAGCTCCTCAGTATATAGTGGGATAACCCCTGAGGCAGCCAGATCTGTTCCTTGGACAGGTCCTTGATCCCTAGGACAGTAACAAGATTATGCACACCAAATATAGTAAAACCAGATATATGGCTCGAGCAAAAACCGCAGTATGGGCTTGATAAACATTTGCCCAGCCAGCCACAGGAGATGTATATCTATTCTCTCAGTGATAACAAGACCCCGCGCCAGCAGTATTTGATGATGGAGCAGGTATGGTGGCATAGGCTGGCCCACAATCCACAGCCAGTTAATAATCTTGTTAAGGTATCGCAGGTCCAGCTCTTTTGCGATATATATGCCAATGTCACGGTTCACAGGAACAAGATCGTCAAGCTCTGTGCAATAGGATGCGGGCAGCAGAGATAAGAGCTCATCATCTGGAAGGGGCGACTTGTCAGGGCAGTCGTGGATAGTAAACGGTGCCGCGGAACAAGCTGGGCATGACAGAGAGCAAGGAGCAGAAGCTGAATTCTGTTGCGGTTTCAAGCTGTGTCGGTTTGGTCGCACTTTCATCACATCGCCATGGTCGACTTTTCATGGTCTCAAGGCCAGAGTTTGCTCCTGTCTATTGAGTTTGATGTCTCCCCTCCCACGACGACAGAATGGCTGGCCTGACTTGCATGACACGCCCACCAATTACTGTACACAGGATTATACTATTTCTCCCAGTGAGCTTTCAATAAGGTGTAAAAAGCACGAAGGTCACCAAAACCAGACAGATGTTTCACATAAAGAGCTAAATATGAATTGGCGAGCCAGCATTTACAGGGCCCGTCAGTGCAAAGGAAGTGTTAATTGAAGCCCTTCAAAAGGATTGTGGTGTGCATTAACCGTGCCTTGTTTAAAAATGAGGGCATCCCACACAGCTCTGAAAGAGACTGAGAATGCTCTTGTAGTAGAAATGAATGTTTCTTGGAGAGAAGCACAGACCAGGCGCAGTCTTGGCACTGCGCTCAACGTCCAAAGCGAGTCGAACTCACACACTACTGCGAGCTCCCCAGACAGCCTGCCACTCCACGACCTTTTCTGTTCGAGCTCTACTCTGACGCAGAGCTCTCACAGCAGCCATGTCGTTCTTTGGCTTTGATACGACCCTGCCGCGCGACCGCCCGCCAGCACAGCAGACGCGGGGTATTTTTGAGAACCCCGATCCGTTCGCTGAGGTAGCTAGCGCCACGACGCAGGGTCTACACCAGGACGACGACGATGTGTAATTGTTCCTGATCCATCTAATGTATTCGATGCATATAGCTGACATGTGTTTCTGAAGCCTCGATTTCGAAGACACCTACGATGGGCTGGGTGACCAGCTGGACGAAGACCAGGATGCTTTCAACGAGGACACCTTTGGCGGCGGAGATGACGATGCGGGTCGTCCTGTGGGCAAGGATTTTGACTTCTACGGGAAGACCGCTCAGGTCTCGGGCGTGATCGATGAAGAGCATGTGCTTTACAACCTGAAGCATCGCCCTAACGAGCCACCGACGCAACCCGAAACTGCTGCTCCTGCTCCTGTTGCGCCCAAGAGGACCGGATATGAACTGTATCAGGACCCTGGGTATATTCCGGAGATGCAGGCTAAGTCTAGCATCTGGAGTGAGGCTCCAAGGGCGAAGGGTGGTGCTGTTGCTGCCGCTGCCGCTGCTACTGCCCCTCAGGCTCAAAAAACTGCTGCTCCGGCAAAGAAGATGATGAGTCTAGAGGAAGTTGAAGCTCAAATGCGTGCTCAGTCTCAGCCGCCTCCGGCGCCTAGTGCCCAACCCCCCGCTCCTGCTCCCTCGATGCCTCCAGTCCAGATGGGTCCCCCGATGCCGCCTCATCCTCAAGAAAGACCTATGCCACCGCCCCCAGACAATATCCCGCCATATTCGATGAATGATTTCCCACCGCTAGGCCAACAATATCCTCCTCAGATGGGTGGGCCTCGGCCTTCATTTCCTCCTCAGCCAATGGAACAGCAGCAGCGTTTCCAAACCAGGGAGCAGTTCCCTCCTCGCTCCGCAGTTCCTCCCCAGGCGATCCATCAGCAAGGTAGAATGCCAAACATGCCCCCTCAGAGACCCATGGGTGTATCCAGCCAACCACAGTACGCTGGTCCGCAGCGTAGGATGAGGCAAAATGGACCATCTCCGCAGGCGATGCCTGACTTGTCCAACCTCTCAGAAGAGCAGAGAAAGGCGTATCTGATGGAGGATGCCAAACGGGCTAAGCGTAACCATAAGATCCACGTACTGTCTCGAGGAAACGGCCTGATGACACCGCAAGACAAGAACTTTATCACGCGGATACAGTTACAGCAATTGGTGACTGCGGCTGGAGGTGGGGCAGAAGGCGGCGCGGAAACCATGCTATCAGAGGACTTCTACTATCAGGTTTACAGCCAAATTCGCGGTGCACCTAGACAACACCCCCACCAGCCGCTTGGCCATTTCGCACAGACCTACCTATTTCAGACCGGAGGAAGGTCAGCTGGGGGAATGGGCAGAAGACATTTCCACAACGCTGATAACCACATGCAGAGAATGCAACAGCAGGTTCACAGGGCTGTCGAGGCGGCGAAGTTGAAGCCGAAGAATAAGCAACTGATTATCGAGGGAAGCTTGGGTAAAATTTCTTTCAGCAATGCGAAAACACCCAAACCGCTACTTAATATTAAGCGACCTGAAAGCTCAGATGGAACGAAGCCGTCAAATGCGAAGAAGGCGAACCATGCTTCGCTCAGCGCCAGCGACCGAAAGTCGGTGTTGTACAACATTGAAAAGGTCTACGCATCCTTAATGAAAATTGAGGATCTTGAGCAAAACGCGCCACCAGCGCCTCGAGAAGGCGATGTGGAAGCTATCGAAAAGCATCTCGAGTGGAGGCGTAAACTTCAATCCCTGAAACAAAAGCTTTGGGAAGAAACACGGATTCTCGAGCCGATTACCCCGACCGTTACGCACCCGTTCATTGCGTTCCTATCTTATCCCAAGGGCAAGAAGGCTATTCCCCGTATTTTCAACCACATAGACCAGGAGCAGCGGATTACAATCTTGACCATGATCGTGGTGCACTTGGATACACTGGACGTCGTGCAGCGCGCCCAATTGCAGCCCGGCGAATCCCAACCGCCCGTCTCAGTCCGTGAAGAAATCGATCTGTTCTCGCACACTGTCATGCCAAGCTTACTAGGCTACGTGAACGAAGCACCAATCGACATCATTACAGGCCTAATGGGTCTCGTCATCGAGAAGACTCATGTCCAAAGCGTCGCCAAGACGCGCGTTGGTCTAGGCATTTTGACCATGTTCCTCAGCCGCGCGGAACTAGTTAAAGAATCTGGGGCGGTTAATGACCATGAATGGAAGAGTTGGACGGAGCTGTATAATTATCTGTTCGATCTGCTTGAGCCGATCTTGGCGGGAATTTTCCCTGGCCCGATTAATAGTGGGGATGACATGTATGTGTGGCAGTTCTTGGCTGCTGTGGGGATTGGCGCGAGTCCAGAGCAGCAGCAGCGACTTGTTATTGCTGTCAAGTAAGTTTTTGATGCCTGGTTTATGAGGTTGTACGTGAGGATTAAAGTGCTAATGTATCGTCTTTTAGGGACCGAGTCATGGAGACAGTTGCTCAGAGCAAAACCCTCCCTGCAGACATGGCTGCTCACCGTCTAGGGAATGTCAACTTGTTCATGCGTGCCATCGGGCTTGATGTTGAGTTACTAGGGTAAATCGACAGCTATTTACTCAAGGGGGCCGAGTGGGCCTTGTGACATCACATCCGCTATGGAAATCGAGCGGCCGAGGAGAGTTAGGCTTTTTACTTGCCATATTATTGATTTTATTTCCCTTATGGGCGGACTGAACTCGATCATGTACTTTGAGCGAGCTAGGATAGATGGAATATACCAACAAAAAAAAAAAGCGGCGTGGAATGGACATTACCGAAAAAATCATCGTGCATTGTGGATATTTTCATTCCACTGATCTATGGGCGGGCGGTTACCGTTGTTCCTATTGCGCTGATTGATGTATCAGTATGTAGCGTTCAAGTTTCGTCTTCTAAAAATATTTCTCTTCCTGTGAATATCTACGATGGACCTCGCATGCCATATAACATCACCACATAATACTACTACAAACTGACAGTGTTCGTTTCACCCATTCCGCGTTGTACTTTCTATACCCCTATTGTATGATGTATTCATGCCTCCTGTCGGTTATTTCTTTTACTCTACCCTTTCCCCAGAAGCTCAAGCAACCTAGACCCGCACTGTTCGTTAAGACAAGAACAGTCCAATATGGGCTCCTGGGAAGGTGACTTCGACGCAATACTACCTAAACATGGCATCGATCCGTCCTGTGTAGCCTGCGCGTGCTCCTGTTGTCTTCGAAAAAAACGGTGGAAGCCGTACCAATTACCACACGCTTGATCGAGAAAAGCCAGATCCGAAAAGCCGGGCTATTTGGGGCAGTATTTATCGAGTTAGTAAGTGGCACTCTCTACACCCAATAAAAGCAAATACTTTGTACAAGGTCCTTAGAAAGAGTGAAAAATAGGTTTTCGAGCCACTAAAGATTCTTCATATCGACTTGCCGGAATTGGGCGATTGACGATCTTGGGACGCCCTGGGACAGAGACGAGGGTGCTTCAGAGATGCGCTGCAGGATATGCGTTTGTTGGCTTCCATGCCTCCTAACCCCCCATTGTTGCGGCCAATTTCTTAAAAGACGACGAATAGAAACTCTATCCACATGGTTTCCCAGTTCGCAGACATTGCTGGGATTTGATTCTGCGTACAATCGGCCACAAGGCTGAGACATGTACTTTACTGTCAGTGGAAGGAACTTCCGTTCGAGATTGACATGTATAGGGAAAGTGAGTATGAAACTGAACCCCCGGTGGAAGAGGATGTGTCTTGGTTAGGACCCAGAGACCTGGAAAAGTTTTTATGTAAGTGTTACGACGAACGATATAAATCCGACGGAGGGATTAATCTATGGGATTATAATCGCATGATAAGTGATTTTTTTCACACGAGATATTGTTTGTTTGAAAGATCCTATAAAAATACCGAAGCTCCAGGACCTCATTAAAAGATCCATCTATGACGGAGTTCGGGAGGAAACAAAGAGGAAGACAAGAAAATGGCATCTCAATTGCAATTTCGACATCGATAATTTGGCATCTAACTTTGTACCTCATGATATTCGATTTTGCGTACTTAATTATTTGAATTTTTGGGATCTTGAGAATGCATGCTATAACCGCTTGCTTGCATCGAAGTACTCATATCGGTGTTTGGTATGATCGACAGCGACAATGAGATAAATGGTGAAATTCTCTTGAAACAGCACAAACTATGATAAGATGAACGCGAAATTGAAATATAGAGAAGTCATATCCATAAGCATTAGAAAACGTTAGACATGCTCTCCGAAACGTTACCACAGTGACCCAGAGTTACCTCTAGTCCGAAATATCTCCATCTCAAAATTGGTCTTTTGGCACAACCTCAACTTCAGCCATGACCCCCAAATGATCCGTCACCCACGGCTTCTCGAAGCCCAGATCCACAATCTGCCTGCATTCCTTTTTTCCCTCTGTCAACACCCCCTCCCCGAATTTCTCGAATCTTATTAGCTTGACATAGCCACAGAAATAAACCTTGTCCAACCGTGAACAGCCATACCGCTTACGGAGGTTTGTCGCCGCCTGCTGACCCCAGGTATAAGCCTCTTCGGTATTCTCTTTACCGCCTAACTCAAGAAATGCATCCTTCAGGTTGTTATTGCCATCTACATGCAACATGCGATCAAATGGCTGAATGGCATTAAAGTCCCCTGCCACCAGTGCAGCATGCACGCCTTGATCGTGCATATAACGAGCCACGAGCTGCATCTGAGGTGGTCGGAAGGGAGGATCAAAAGCCATAGACTCGAGGTGTGTGTTGCAGAAGCGGATCCTCATACCATCGAGCCCTTGCAAAACATCTACAAAGAACGCATCGCGATCCATGCGAGTCTTGGAATAGTGGACGCGAAAAACCGCCGTGATGGGTATACGAGAATCAATGAGAGTAGTGGTACCGTAGTGTTCAGTTTCCCAATTAGAGTGGTCTAAGTCGGTGATATGAAAACGCTCTCGAACCCAGGGCGTAGCAGCAATTGTAGCCATGTCGGAAGGTGTACATTCCTGAAGAAAGATCACTGGAGCAGTGGTTGGCGGGAGTGCTTGGGGACTGGTCAAGCGCTCAAGGTAGGCCAAGGCTGGTTTCATACGAGCCTCGGCAAAAGGCAGCATAAAGTCAATGTTCCAGCTGTACAGAGCGAAGTTGGTAACCCCGGAACCGTCCTTAGTATTTTTGTCTGTAGATGGGGACTTCGGCACCCAGGAAGAAGTAGTCGTGTCAAAAGCGTAATAAGGCTGCGGATGGGGCTCATCTGGCTTCCAAGATACCACTGATTTTCTTAACGCTGTGGTGGACTGAATAGTTTTATTGATGAGAGCTTCCATGATTGGCGAATGCTGGATGGATGTTGGGTTCAACAGAGATGGTTGCCTAGAGGTAGAACAAAATGTATAGACGGTTGAACGGTGAACAGTCCCAAGATCAGACAGATGTCTTGTATTTAGCTCATTCACCACCCTTTATCAATTCACGGAGTGGTACTGTGTATGTCTTCTTGTCTTCCCAGCTGGCCCGCCCTCAGAATGGCTCCCAGAGAAGGGTGGAGTTGAGGCTCGTTCCGCTGTCTCGATCATGTGATCTTAGGCCGGTTGTGCTATTAATAATTCGAACGTCTTATGCGGGATCATCCTTCATTTAAATTGGAGGATGCTGTGGGCCGATTCTAACTCACGGCACAGACTTTGGTAGGTATGTTGATCAATCATGTTCACAACGTTTGTTACCGCTTCACCACAAAGTTCCGCGGTTACTCCCCCGCAGTCAATGCGCGAGCGTCCCAAGCGCCACCAGGTCTCCAGGGCTTGCGAATGGTGTCGTGTACATCGTATCAAGTGCGACACAAATTACCCATGTGCAAACTGTAAAACTAGAGGTGGAAAGTGTAGTCGGAGAGGGGTGGGCGAAGTACGGTCGCTCCCTCATGCTGTCAGGTCTGATCTCTTTAACCTCGACGGGCCCGAAAGAGCACAGACCGACCAGCTAGCTAACATTTTGAACAGGGAGATCGAACGTCTGAGGCTGCAGGTCAAAGAACTGGAGGAGGAGCTTAGAGGCCACCAGCCCTCATTTGAGGATGGCCTTGCCTCTCTTTCTATCCTTTCAGCTCCATCGGCAGAGCCAACCGGGACCCAACTCGACCCGTTGAAAGACCATGGAGGCCGTAGGAAGTACTGGGAAGGCATCCATATGCGCACTGCTCATTCACATCAGACCCAGTGGTATGGTCCATCATCCTCATTTTATTTCATCGGTCGGATGAGCTCGTACCTGGACTTGATGTTTCAGCAACCTCATGCAGATCAGCAGATGCAGCCTAAATCTGCAAGTAGGTCTTTCGCCAGTCCTACTACTCCAGGGAAGGACAACTTCGAAGCACTCATGTCTACGAATGGCTCGGTCGATGGAGATCACTTAACTGGTATGCAGGAAGATTATTTTCTTAGCCTATTCTGGCAGTCCGTCCACTGTACAACGCCAATCATCGACGAGGCGGAATTTAAAGAACATTATAAGTCGCTATGGGACTCCCCGGGTAGATCACGAAAGCCGTCAGCTCTTGTGGATATTGTTCTCGCGTTGAGCATGCAGTACGGCGTTGCTGCTATTCCGCGGAACGAAATTGATGTCGAGCTAAAGACTGGTGTTGATAACAATGACGCCACCATCGCTGGTCGGTGGTACTATAGTCGATGCCAGACTCTACTTGCAGCCGAAATGGAAAGTCCATCGATCACGACGCTGCAATGCCACGTATTCTCGGTTATTTATCTTTGCTGCGGATCTTTTCAGAATATGGCCCATAGTACTCTGGCTCTAGCAACTCGAACGGCTCAGATACTGGGTCTCCATTTAGAACCTCCTGAGGACATGCCACGGGCTCAAAGGGAGCTTCGCAAGCGTCTATGGTGGACATTGTATATAATAGAAAGCAAGACTTGCATGAAGCTTGGACGACCATGGTCAGCGGAGTTGTCTCGAGTTACTTGCAGCCTACCCGCCGACGACCATGAACTAGCCCTGGTTTCAGGCTCCAGTTTTGCCTCCTTTGGTGAGAATATCACCTGGCTCTCCTACGGATCACAAGTTGGAGAACTCGTCCTGTCAGCCCGCGCTATATATCTCTCGTTTTACGAGAAATGTGCGGATTTAATCAGTTCGCGCAATGCAAAAAGTCTGTACAATGATTTCGAGTCTTTGGAGATGTCTGCCAAATACCTCACATCGTGTATGGAGTGTATGCGCACTTGGTTACGGGGAGTCCCTGAGGCATTAAAAACGAAACGAAAGGGCCCAGAGGAACCAATGTCGACGGATATATCAGCTTTGGAAGTAGAGTTATTTGCCCCACTCTGGTTACGAAGGCAGCGAGTGCTGTTGGAGCTTCTCTACCATAATCTTTCCATGAACCTTTACCGACCTTTCATATGTTTTAATTCAACAGCTGACTCTTCTACGCCACTTTCCGAAGGACACGCAATATCGTGCCTCAACCACGCCATGACCATAACCCAAATCATGCACCAAATGGTTGTTGAAACTGACTTATTGGCTGGCTTTCAAGAAGCATATCAATGGCAGTGGAATGCAGCATTATCTTTGATTGGGTTCGTGCTTGGATATCCTAGAAGCCCTTTTATACCCGTGGCGCGCGATGCCATCAGCACCGCTATCAACGTTTTTGAAAGTTTTGGCCGTAGGTTCGCGGTTGCTGCGAGTGCAGCAAACGTAACGCGTGATTTATCCATCAAGGCCGATTACCTCGTTCAGCGTTTTTTAGCCAGTCGATCTGCGCAAGTCGAAACGAATGACAGTCGAGACGGTAATGATAACGGCGACAACTTACAGCCGTCTCTTAGCTTGAATCATAAAGAGTACCCTACCGGCAACTTTAATATCTTAGACCAGGAGAACATGGGGCCCCCACAGAACTTCGAAAGTCTTTTGACAGACCCTATGGGCATGGCTTTTGCGATCGATTCGTCCGATTCATTTAATACGTTCGAACCGTTTAACATGGATCGTATCGATCTTACCAATATGTGGACGTTCTCCCAAGACTAGCGTATCTCAAGTCAAATTTATGGCCCAAGCAGTTTGAGTTCCTGGTGCGTTAGGGCTATGGATTATATGTAAATCTTTTATTTGCATATTATGTGGTTATTTCTACTCAGTTTCTGTGATCCCACACACTCCCCAACGGCCTTTTCAAAACTCACAGACTCCTCACCACCCCAAGTCTACCTCCTTCTGCAACTCCGCCATGCTAAAGAATTATTCAAGCCGCTATCAGATTTTCTGGAAATATATGACTGATATTGTCAACCAATTTCTCCCCGAACGTTGGGGTTTTACTTTCAAGCGTCTAGTCCATCGTAATAACCGCCCTGAATCGTACGGAGCCTTTCAACATTGCATCTGGATGAGATGTCAGAAACAGAAAGCGCCCAGAGAATCTCGTGTGGGACTCACTAAACGCATCATTGGCTTTGTCCAGCGGAAATTTCTCCACCATGCAGTTAACATCCTGTAACTCTGTGAATTCGATGGTCTCCTTGGAGTCTATCGCGTGGCCGGAAGGCCAGGAGTGGACGGATCGTCCACGTAGTGTCTGTTTAAATGTCAGTTGGATGTGTTCTCGAGTATTGCAGACCAATGGAGCCTACCAGCAAGCTGGGGTTGAAAGTTATTTCGCCGGGAACTACTGCGATGTCAGAACAAAGCCCAATCTATACGTCTGAGAAGCGGCAAAAGAAAACTTACCTGAAAGGAGCAAAAGTTTTCCTAGGCGGTCCAAGCCCATGATCAACGGGGTGACGATGTCAGGATTTGGCGCAGTGGCAACAATCAACGCTGCACCGCCCAGCTTCTGCAGTGCCTCGGCGGTATCTACCTTGCTAGAATCGATGTATTCATGGGCGCCCAATTCCCGTGCAAACTTCTCTTTCTTCGAGTCACGAGATAGCGCAACCACGCGATACCCAGCCTTGTTGGCGTACTGGATCGCGAGGTGCCCAAGTCCTCCAAGGCCTTGAATTGCAACAGTTGCGCCCGGTTGAATGCCCATTCGTTTCATTGAGTTGAATACAGTCACACCAGCACACAGGATGGGTGCGTACTTTGCGGCATCAAGGTGTTTAGCGATCGGCACAGCGGCCTCGCTGCGGAGGAGACAGTATTCCGCGTCTGCCAAAGCTTGTTTAGTTTCCATAGAAGGTATTGGAACCGCGATTATCAAAGGAGGGAAAACACGTACATCCGCCATCCCTGGTCACTCCGTTAATAGCGGCATTGTCGCACATTTGGAAGAGGCCCCTTTGGCATGCTCTGCAACTTTCTATAAAAACAGCAAATCAGATCAGCGGCTAAATCCTTTGCATGTTAGCTTTAGTTCTGTAGCCTACCGTCGTGACCTCCATGCCAACCACCACCGACCCTGTCCCCAATCTTCCACTGGGTCACACCTTCACCCACAGCAGCAACAGTCCCAATGATTTCATGACCAGGGACAAGTGGGCTTGATTAGGAAAGCATAGTGAGCAATGTTCTCAGTCATCGGATTTTGGGTTACAGTAACCAGGGCTCACTCACAAACCGCTGCCGAACGCGTTGTGCTGCGCAAATGTGTCCGAGTGGCAGACACCGCATGCTTCCACTTTTACCAACACCTGACCCTTCGCTGGTTGCGCCAATTCTACATCTTCAAGTGTGAGAGGCTCTCCCTGTTTTTTGAACGCGGCTCTTTTATATGTCTTGGGGAGACTCATATTTGCGGTTCGGATTGGTATTTTGCTGTGTAGCAATTGGCCTATGGTGGAATTGAGAAGACGGCTAGCTAACAATCTATCTGGAGCGGGAAGGGAGGGGTAGAGCAAGATTTATGTATTTCCGTAAAGCTTTCGGCAAACGCACTAAAACGATATCTAATCAGGATGATTGACGAAACCCCCCTCAATCTACGGAGTACTTTGTACGGAGGAGGTCAATCATGTGGAGTTGATAGCAATGAAATGGTGGTTGTTTACTCTGTACCGTACATCCGCCACATGTAGTGGATAAAGATGATCTTCTGTGCGGAGTAATGACGTTTACGATCCCAAGGCTGGCTGATGCTTGCACAATCTCAAAACGCTAAACTCATCCGCACACGCAGGAAGTACACAGCTTTAATTGTTGCCATTGGCCAGTAGCTATAGCCAGTCTATTAACCATGAGCTCAAAATCAGGATCTGCCCACAATGCAGCCTCCTTGGCTTGATAACCGCATCGGAGATAGGGTTTAGGCACTGAAGGAACCCCTCTAAATTAGTCTGACCCGCCTATCACAACAAGGTGGCTTATTTGAAACAAAAGGCAATTGAAATGTCATTATGACCAAGTGAAAACAAGAGCATATTGGGGAGGCCAAATAGGTAGTTCGGCTTCAAATTGGTTTATTGTCCCATTCAGAATGCGAACACGAGTACCCTTGAATAATCTTGGACTCTCTGTCAGACGTAATTCTGGTTTTCTGGGAACCAATGATGGAGTATAAGGTCCCACAGTCCAGTTACGGCTCCTTCAGCGTCGCAGTTGATGAAGTCAAATTCGACATAAACTTGTTGGTCAATTTGCTGTCTTTTGCTGTCAAAGCTAGTTTGAACATGCTTGAATCAAGGAAGCAGGCATCGGGCGGAGCTTAATCATATGCCCTAAAGTGAAAGGATGGGCATAGCTGGACTTCCCCAGTTTCATGAGCAACAGTCGGGCACAGGGAGAACTGCCCGACGAATCATGGAATTGTTTAGGGTCTCATAAATTGCCTTCTTAGCGCCTGAAGCTTTCAAGGTGGTGTTACCTTCCAGAAGGAAGTCGCTGCGGGCGAATTTAATCTTGTCAAATTAGAAAAACCTAGGGACCAGGGGAGGAACCTCCGCGAGGACAAATGGGGATTGTCTACTGGCAGGAAGGAGCCCCTGAACTTGGAGGGGAAAGAAAACCCCCAAGTTGGCGTGATCCTCGCGAAAGCAGGGGCAGGATTGGCCTGCATGGCCAGCTCGTAGGAAGGCTATCGCGAAGGTTAGAATCACTCTAGGAAAAGACCCCACCTACAGGTGGCGTTGGAGTACGCGAGGGCCAAGAGACCTCCGAGTCCTCATAGCCCTCCACGTCTTGAACATCAATCCCCTTCCCCTCCCAGAACATCAAACGACGATGCATAACCTGCGCCTCCCAGAACAGAACATAGAGCTCCTCCGTCGACAAACTGTCCATTCAGAGAGGACACTGGCTACTCGCGAGTTAGCGCAACCCTCCCCGCGAACACTGCATGAACATACCAGGAACACGAGCCTCAGTAAGGCTATAGTTGATGGCTAGAACTGCAGTGTTAGCTTGCGAACCCTGCAACCCAGGATGCCCTGAAGGACCTACCAGGAAGAGCCGCGATGCGAGTGGAGCGTCTACCCGAGATGGCGCGGGGTACTTTGGTAGTCCGATCAAAGGCTAGAATATAGTTGAACACAGGAATAGGTTCTAGCATCTTTGAGAGTCATAAGTTGAGCGGCGACATCAAGCAAACTATCATCATTGTAGGTTACTTGAAAATAACATGTGTGTCACTCGAGAATTTGATCAACTGCGTTTATTTGGTGAACGGTATGAGTAATTACCTCATTTTCGATGAAATTTTTAACACTGGTTGTGAAGAATTTGTACACAACCGTGACGTGGCTTCCATCGACAAGAATAACTCCGACAACCCCAGCCTCGCCCTGGAAACCAGGAGTCCATTACTTACATCGGCCTCAACGAAAAGTTTCATTGTATATCCTGAGCTGCACCATGCACATGTCCCAGGTAATGAAGGGGTTCGAGGTAAGGAAAGAAGTAGGATGGTATGGTAAAAAGGAAGCAGATACTGCGAGGAATAGAGAAATAAAGGGATGAAAAGGAAAGCGGGAAGATAGGGCAAAAGAGGGGCTGGAATCATGAATCAATCAGACCTCACATTAACTGAGGTGAGTTAATGATTGCGTTCTCGAGCACAGCATGGCATGGGGCGCTGGAGGCGTTCTTATAAATTTCTTCTCTTGAAGGCAGAACTAGGACAATCCAGTCCCAAGTGCCACGCCGAAGTCGTGAGACAAAACGGTTGAGAGCGTACCCTGTCTTATAAATGGTGTTACCGCGCAAGATGAGCAGGGCACTTGGATTGCGCCAAATGTTTGGCGGTTCGATGTCCACAATGAGCCCAGAATTCAGATGACAAAATTCTGCTCTCCTATTTTCACAGAGGACGACAAATGAGAACCCTCGAAGCCTACGAGGAAATAATGACACCTAGGATGTCTAGGCGAATTGCTCAATGAAGTCCAGGGTCCCATTGGATTGTCCTGATACACCACGAAATAGAATGATTACTGTTTCAATCGATAAAAAACCTAGGAGAAAATTTATGTTAGGACAAAGCCGTGGAAGGACGAGAACTGACGTCTTATGATTGATTGTTGTTTGATGCGACCCACGGGAACGGGGGGATTGTAAGTTGTGGGGAGGTCCCGCGTCGTGGCTATTAGATCGCGGATCATAGTGCGGATTGCCTCGGCATCCACCTCGTAGCCTCGAAAGTTCAGTTTCGTATCAGATATCCAGTGAACCATGGGACAGTTGTAGAAATCCCGAGCCACCTCCTTCCCAAATGCACGAAGGGAGAACAGTTCGGTGAATGATGACGATCACGCTATCGCCATGGATAAGCACATTGCGGGTATTGGACATGGTATTTTGCAAATTGAGTGACAGCAGCTCAGTGCGGCGCGTCGGCATCCCACCCGTAAAAATAAGCAGCAAGGCGAAGTTAAGCAGGGGTTGTTTAACCTTTTGACAATATTGACGAGCCTCTGGAGTATACTAGGATGGCCTGTCCAAATATAAAATAAGCCACATTGATTCTGCTTCTGCCCTAGTTAAGCCACGGAATCTGGCCCATCAGTTCAAAGTGAGCATGACTGGCGTTGTCAATTCTTTAGGAGAGATGTGGTCGGCGCATAACGCCAAACAAGGAAGTTGGGAAGTCATAGCTCCGACAATTATCAACATCTCAAGCGCAAAGTGCTTTGGGCCCGCTTGTCGCGGGACAGTTCTTGTCTTGAACTTATTACCTGCTGCAAGCGCAACAAGCATCCCCGAGTCTTATGACGGATGTATTTTCGCCAGCATATTCCATGTGCGTAAACAGATGGAACATACGAGTTTCCACTCAGAGGATAATATCTTGGTTATTCATCATATTCATCGGGAGCTCCTGCGAGTTCAATTGGAATTGCGGTTGCCGTGATTGCAGCAGAATGGTAAAGAGATCAAACCACTTCATGAGTCGATGCTCGGCCTCTGAAGCTGGTTGAGTATCTGGGAGATCGAGAGGCGCACGGGCGTGAACAAAGTCAGCTATTGAATAACTGATGATCAATGAATGTCGTATGTCTTCCTCCCTGTTTTTGCTGAAGCACAGAATGATACCACGTGCGTTTATACCAAAGTGTTGACAGACCAGGTTGTTCGCCAAATTGTTATTTATGGATACAATCAGGCGAGTAGTCTGTAGGATTATTTCAAACACTTCTTTGAGAGTGTAGCTTGGGTTTGATTTAACGTCCTTTTCCTATGTCTGGGGGTTAGAGGTCTCCATCAGATAAAGTAATTGACTGAGTTCTGCAACCACGTTTACAGGTTCTCCTTATCGCACGTGTTCCTTAACAAGGTGTCGATGTCTGTTCCTTCCTGTATAACCCCGTGGAGCGGGTTGTCTTCTCCATCGGTAACGGCGGCAAAGTTGACATCTGCGTCTGCTTGCTGGGCATGCCAATCGACCATTGCATTTGGAAAAGTTTGCGGCTAGGAAGCGAATTCTTCACGGGGTATATGCTAAGAACAAAGATGTTCCTTAGGCGATCTTTTTCACTGCCGCAGTCTGTCTTAGTCAAATGGATCTTCGTCATTGATGAGCTGGAGCGGATGGCACCACCAGTAATCCTCTAAGCTGCTTTATTCACAAGCACGGCTATATAGGTTGTTGGAGCCGAGAGAACAGCATATTGCACCTTTCGAGAAGGTGCCATCGTCAAATTGATATCCGTGCAATTCCTGTGGTGAAATTGCGACACAGCAGATTAACGGTGTAATTAATGAAAAATTATGTCGGTATATGCTGCACCACGACTGCCGTTCTGTCTCGTAACCGCAGGAGCTTTTTTAACCTTCGACCAGTGCACTTTGCTTTGGAGAGCATTTTGCAGTAAGATCAATGAGAAGCCAAACTCGTAAGTTTTTAGACAATTTTGGAGCCCTCTTGTAGTATGGGTTCTGTAGCCAATATAAACATAAGGGACGCTTCCCATCTTTCTTAGCTGGCTTGAATGGAGAGGTGACAAGATGTATAATAGTCAGTGTCGTGAGGAAAGAAAGAGAGAAAGAGGAGGAGCAGGACAGAAAGGTGGGTGAGGCATGGCCTTCACCAGAACCGCTTCACCGTAACTGAAAGTGCATAGCTTGGTCCATACCATTAACTACTGGCAATTCCAGTTGGTGGAAGATTCGTTAGATAGCTGCAACGTCCTGGCAGTATTTTCAGGGGCAGAGATAACATGATGACAGCCCGAAGCCTCATAGCGAGTATCAATTCCTAGGGTATAGATATAGGTAACAGTAAATCCTTCACCAGTAAATGTATGCAGACCCGCGAGCATTAGCCAAGCAGATCGTACAGAAAAGGGCCGTGCAGCAGCAGAGCGAGGGAGGTGATGCCAGTCGATGCGGTGAGCGATGAGACGATGAGGGGCGGGCGGATCATCTCGTCCGACTTACGCGTTCAGCATTCTTCTTGTTTCTGCTTCACATGTACCACGCTGTCAGTTAGCACTGGAGATAAGTAGAACGCTGACTATTTCGACCTCTGCGGCTCCAATTGAGACCCAGTACTTCGTCAAGCAGTGAGTTACACTTCTCCGGCACTTCTCTGGTTTTTCTATACTTATCAGTGCCCCGCAGTCAAGGTCCCTGACCGCCACCGACGACATCTTCCTTTCCACTTTGTTGAACAGACACACTCGAATTGCATAACAAAGACCCTTTAATTCTGTGAAGATGGCTGTTGGCAGCGTTCTCGTCACCGGGTAAGTTCCAATGGCTCAATGGGCGCGCAATTCAGCGGACGGCGCATCGAGTAAAGCCCCTCCGTACAGGGGAAAAGGGCAACCCCGCTGACGGACTCCTTTTCTTATCCACGATACAGTGGCACAGGATACATTGGCTCCTTCACTGCCCTGGCCCTGCTGGAGGCCGGGTACAAGGTCGTCATTGCGGATAACCTGTACAATTCCTCCGACGAGGTCCTGAACCGCATCGAGTTGATCTGCGGCAAGCGCCCGCATTTCGCAAAGATTGATATCACTGATGAGTCCTCGCTGGACAAGGTGTTCGAGGAGCACACGGATATCGACAGTGTGATTCACTTTGCTGCTCTCAAGGTGGGTTCAATAACAATTGGAACCCATTTTTTACTTTGCGCAGTCCTGTATTAACATTTTGACAGGCGGTCGGCGAATCTGGCGAGAAACCACTCGACTACTACCACACCAATGTCTACGGCTCAATCAACCTACTCCGCTCCATGCAGAAGCACAACGTCTACAACATCGTCTTCTCCAGCTCCGCCACCGTCTACGGCGACGCAACCCGCTTCCCCAACATGATCCCAATCCCCGAGGAGTGCCCCCTCGGCCCCACGAACCCGTACGGCAACACCAAGTTCGCTGTCGAAACTGCGATTACGGATTTTATCAACTCCCAGCGCTCCAACTTGACCAAAGCTGGTAAGCCCGAAGAGGCTGAGAAGTGGAATGGTGCGCTCTTGAGGTACTTCAACCCCGCTGGTGCGCACCCCAGTGGTATCATGGGCGAAGACCCTCAGGGTGTTCCCTACAACTTGCTCCCCTTGCTCGCGCAGGTTGCTACCGGAAAGAGAGAGAAGCTTCTTGTCTTCGGAGATGGTGAGTCAATTGTCCCCTGAAAAATTGCTTGCTATATCCGCACGAGGAATACACAACATACTAAAAGATATATCCCAGACTACGCCTCCCACGACGGCACCGCGATCCGCGACTACATCCACATCCTCGACCTCTCCGCCGGCCACCTTCAAGCCCTCAACTATCTGCGCGCCAACCACCCCGGCGTCCGCGCCTGGAACCTCGGCACCGGCAAGGGCAGCACAGTTTTCCACATGATAAAAGCCTTCAGCGCAGCCGTGGGCCGCGACCTGCCGTACGAAATCGCTCCCCGTCGCGCAGGTGACGTGCTAGACCTGACCAGCAACCCTACACGTGCGAATACGGAGTTGGGATGGAAGGCTCAGCGCACGCTCGAGGATGCGTGTGCGGATCTCTGGCGCTGGACGGAGAATAACCCGCAGGGCTATAGAATGGATCCCCCTGCTGAGTTGTTGGATAAGTTGAAGGCTAGTAGGGCATAAATGTAAAATGGGAGGAACGGAGCAGCCGCTCTGAATAGACAGCCGGGCTAGTTTTGCGTTTATGTCTGGTTTCGAAAGATCCAAGGAAAGAGAAAAGTGATAGTTAATTAAGCATAGATGAGGCATTACTTAGCGCAGTCTTTCAGATCTTAACTTCCTCGTACACTTTACTTGTTACCTATGTATCTCTCATAAGTTCTCGAGTGAAGAAGAAACTTCGAGGCTAAAGAGGACAAAAGTCATGACTATAAAAGCGTGGAAATGAAGCGTATTTCATGTTTATATTAACATTGTCTATACATTTGTGATCATTAGACTCATATCTATAATTACATCCAAATCTACGCCTTCGCCTTTCTACTCCTCCGTGATCCCGGAGTTCGCTCTTTATTACCCCCTCTCCCCTCGGTCGTCGCATCTTCTCCCTCCTCTTCCTGTTTCTTCTTCTCCGCCTCCATACTCTCCCTCTCTTTCCTCTCCACCGCCCTCCTAACAGCCCCCTCCTTCTCCCTCCTCTCAATAACTTTATCACTAAACTCCCACAACGCCTTCTCAACCCCCTCATCCCCAATCTCCCTCCTTAATACCTCCCTCTCCAAACACTCCTTCAACATCTTCCGCGCACTAACGCCAAATTTCTCCCGCAGTCCGAGATCCACGCCCCCGCTGGCGCCCATGCTGAAACCCGTCTCCATAGCGGCCATCAGGAAGCTCTGCGCACCTTGTTGTGGGGACTTGAGGACCAGCCACCAGATCGGCCAGGTGACGAGGTATAAAAGCAGGCCCCAGAGGGAACCGCGTGTGATCCAGCGGCGGGTTCCCGGGGTGCGGCACAAGCCTGGGTCGACGAGGAGGACACGCGCGTTAGGAGGTGTTTTGTCGGGACGGTTGTAGGCGGAGAGGTGCGATTGGAAGGATTTGGCAAAGATCATTAGGGCGAGTTTAGACGTTGCGTACATGCTAGATTGTGACGAAGTTCCGGGGTTTAGATTTAATCTGCTGCTTTTCAGCTTGGAGGGTGTCTGTGGAATTATCCGATCATCTAGCGTTTTGAAATCCAACTCCGCGCCGATATAACTTGAGCACGTAGCGAGAATAACTCTCACATCCCGATCAGCTGGCTGCGCACGCAATGCGGGGCTGAGTATACTCAGCAAATGGAAGTTGGACAGGTAATTAATCTGCCATTCTTCGTCCAAACCATCGACCGTAATCCCTTTCTTCTCACCCCTCGGGCTCATCGTACTCGCACATAGAATAACCATATCCAACCTCCGGGGAGGAGCATTATCAATCCATTTTGTAGCGAAGGTGCGTATGGAGTGGAGAGACGAGAGATCAACTTGTTCCGCATATACGAGCTGATTACCCGTGCTTCGCCGTACGTCTTCTATGTACTCGACTATAAACGGGTCGGCGGGCGGATGCTGGGTTAGGAGAATGATTTGGGCGCCGCGAGAAGCGAGGTCGTGGACAACTGCAGCACCTACGCCTGATGTACCACCCTACAAGGTACTGTTAGCATATAATCCTAGCAAATTGAAGGGAAAGAGAGAGAGAGCATACCGTCACCATGACCACCTTAGAGTGCAGCAGGCGATCCGCCTTGTTCCTGGCTCCGCCGAAGAAGAGCTTCAGCAGCGTTATGAGGAGTATCCATGGTACTGTCTTGAGAATTGGCCATGCCCAAGGGATGGCTGATATCCCGTCGATAAGAGTCCGTTCGAAGATGTAGAGCATGGCTGTCTGGTTGTCATGTTCGTTGTGGTGTGAGTCTGGAAGTTGATGTTGCCTCTTCCGCCGAGCAAGCTAGTCGTCGATCTCCCGCCTCTTGTTCCTTGTCTCTGCGCTTTTCTCAACACCATTCATTCTATACGTACTTTCGTTGGCATCAAGCGGGTCATCTTACTTCGAGTGTTGGTTTCAAATATCGACCTACTCTCTTGGTGTGAGCCCAATACTGCTGGTCTGAGACAATACACAGCATGCCTTACCGCGGCACGAAGGGGTTCCAGTTATTTTTAACCCCTAGATATTCTCACGCAAGCATAAAAACATGAGACTGTCCAATATCAGCCAAGAGAAAATGCCGGGTTCGCTGGATTGGCAAGAGTTCTCAAAACACATCGCCGATCAACGTTGCCTCCGTCTACACTCTAAGAGCGACCAGTCAAGGCGATAAGGCCAAAATGTGCGACTTGTCGAGAAGCACAACTATTCAATTACGGCCTGGTCATTAGTGTGGAATGCCTCTCGCTTGCGCCGCATTTTTGATAGCTCCTTGCGAAGTTCGTATGCTTTGGCTCTTTCAGCGAGAGGTTTGAGCTGATTCCGTTTCAACGGCATATTATGGTGATAACCTATCATATCACCCCAAAAATTGCATTCTCTCATGATCCTTTCTATAAAAGAACATGGCTGCAAGCAGTCTTCGAGCTGATGTAGATTTGGATCTATGCTGAAGTCAAACATCATGTCGACTACCTTTTTAGTTTGGCTCTTTTTTGAATGCAGCACATCCATCTCCAAAGCCGAAAAACCGTACAGTGAACATTTCGCATGCCTTCAGAGCTCGGGGGCCGCCTGCCTGAAAATCACATATCAGCCTTCCGGACCCCTGCCAATACCGAGCGCTCTAGCCTTGAAGCCCTAGAATTAGGATTATTCAAGCGGTGGAAGCTTCTTAATGTTGCCTATTCCGGTGAGCCAATTGGGAACTATATCTACGATCCCGGAGACCGATGCCTGCTGTCAACACATGGAGGGACCTGAAATGGACTCGTTCAGGAGACTTTTACGCGAGCAACAAGACATGCACGACCGCATTGTTTGCTGAACTTGAATAGTAATATTCAGATCAGAGCAATAGCCCCCCAAGGCAGAGCCTAGCAAACAAAAGCGTATGTTTTTGGTCAGGGCTCCTTGCTGAGAACTGCTCTGGGTAGTGTAGTTGGCACCTTCTGATCGGGTGTTTTACGATTTAGATTAAGCATTACCCTATGGCGACTTGATTGAACGATAACCCACGCGCTGAACAAAAATTTTGACCGAGAGGGCTGGTAACGCCAGCTACCCGGTCTGCTAGATTCGTTGAGTATCTACTGGAGGATATCGGAGCAAACGAAAACTTGACGGCCTAAAGCGCGACACGCTATAGCACCTTGCAAACTCGCATTTGAAACAGCGTCGCTGCCTTAACCCTCGATATCACGATGGCAATGGGTTACATACATCATCTGCCGGGTCTCTAAAGCTTATTTTTCCTGAGTGAGTATCGCCGAGGTTGATGATAGTTGCCTCTGGAATTGAGCTGATAAGCGCCCCTCTTTCGAAGATACAACAGGATTGAAGATACTTACGGTTCGGATCATAGACGGGCCATCCAAGGCTCAGGAGACCATTATCCGGGTCCTTGGCAAATCTAGTCCACGCCTCTCTCACATAATCACCGAACACATTTTCTTCAAGGGTGTCAGGGTCCGTGACCAATTCACTCGTGCCGAAGACTATGGATAACTCGGCACCGTGATATGCGCCTCGAATTCCGATTTCCTGATTCAATTTTTAGTGGTTAATCTTGGTGCATCTGATTCCCAGGTGGTTACACCATCAGCTTACCACGTTTTGCCAAGTCGCAGAATATAGATAGCGCCAACTGTTCACTCCTTGCGCAACCCTGGCCGCTGCTGAATCTCCTGCGAAACATGAAACCACGGTATCTGTCGGGGGATCATCCGACCTGCAATCAGTGGCGTTGGAAGCAACACAATTGCGTAATACAAAAATCCCCAGGAGATTGTTTGTGTCACCAATAAGGATGGGCTGTATGAGGTCCAAAAAAAGAGCCTGAGTTAGAAACATCGAAACAGAGAGGAGAATAGAGCTTAGCATCAAAAGAAAAAGAATGGACTGCACCTTTTTAGCAAATTGACCGTTCTTCCTACGAACATCATAATCGCCAAATATGAGCTTGTTGTCCACGGTCGCCACAAAACTACCAAAAGGTGAACCCGTACTTGGCAGGGGAGGGGTGACCACAGGAATGATCTCCTGGAAACTCTTCGATCGCATACACTCGAGGGAATCAAGGCCCGCATTCTCCCCGGGACACTTGAGCTTTGCTGTTGCATTATTCCATCCAGCTGTATTGTTAGGTGCCACCCCAGTTACGTCTGATGCAAGGCCAGACTCAGGAATAAAAGCCCGTGCAATGGGGTCTTCTATAAATGCAAAGCTATACAGATCCACACAAGCACCTCCAGAACTTTGCCCGAAGAGAGTAATTCTCGAGGGATCACCATGAAACGCCTCGATATTATCACGGACCCATTCCAAAGCTAAGCGTTGGTCTAAGATACCAGGATTGCGTTCGGGAGTAACTGACACTCCCGGGAACCCGAAGATACTGACACGAAAGCTAAAGGTATGTAGTTAGTTGGTTTCCCCATCAGATAGTCAGAATAATACTTGCTTGATGCTGACGATGATCACATCATTTTCATCCGCAAGCCTAGCCCCGTTATAGAGAGGGTTTCGGGTACTACCCATTGTAAAACCTACGCGTCGGTTAGCCCAATCCTTAGAACCAGAAGATGCTATACTCACCTCCCCCGTATACCCAGACCATGACAGCCTTTTTCGCTTCACCAGTTTGGGGCTTAGTCCATATATTCAACGAGAGACAATCTTCATCAAAAGTGTCTCCTACTTGACCAAGAATGTCCCCGAGAAACGTTGTTGCGTACGGCGGTAAGTTCGCCAGCGCGGGACCCGTGAGCGGCTCCGCAGTCCCTGGACAGGAACTTCGCGAAGATAATTAGTTGCAGTGAAACTAGATTTGACGCCTGGACTGCTCACGGTGACTATCGTCTGTCAGTCCAACTGTCGGAGTTTTAAAATGATGCGAGGGCGGAACACACAAATTTCTTTGCAACTATAGTGTCACTCCCTTCAAACCGCTCAGGCGCAGCGAAACGAACAGGAGGTTTAGCATATGGAATACCAAGGTACTCTGAAACTTCGGGTTTCCATTTTGATGCATGACCGACGATGGTGCCACTGGTTGTTTGCACTTTTTGTCCAACCTTCCAGCGAGCCGGCGACGATGAAGCCCCAGCCAAAAGGGCTACAAATGGGACCCATCGAAGAAGCTTCATCTTGGAGCTTTGAATGTATTGAAATTGCAATATAGAAAGAATAACGGGTCAGTCTGGGGCAGAGCCCAACTTTATATTTGTGAATAAAATAGGGTATGACAACTGTGTTGATGCCGTAATAATGGGACTAAGTCATTAACTGACATTCTGGTTATTGAAAAAAGCATTCAGATATTCAGTAGTGTTCCCGATAATACTGGGTAGCATCCGGGGAGGGTATATGGAACGTCCCGTCAGCTGTTACACGAGGTTCAGCCCCTTGGCCGCGATCGAGAAGCTTCATAAGTTCCAGAACATTGATCCTATATCTGGGACCCTGATGAATCAATAAATCGTTTTGGGTACTCTTTTGTTAATCGTCGTTGCTATAGAGAAAGCGTCCACCAAGTCCTCCAAACATGAGCTTGTGTCTTATCTCTAATAGAAATGTCCATATATTCCCAGAGAGCAAGCGATTGATTTGAAAACCAGTTGAAGAGGCGCAGACTTAAGTATCAGGGCGGCAGAGGCCCATGGATCAAATAGCTATCCGATCCATAAGGTCGGGGTGCAACGAGGAGTTCCAGATCTCTAATTGCTTAAAGAAGGAGCATCCATATACTATGCTCACCGTAAACTTGTACGGCTATTGGCTGCTTCTCTCGGGATGTTCTGCCAACAGCTGTTCTTCAAATTCACATATTGGGACCAGAAAAACCAGTATATTTCATTGGGTCTAATAGTGCAAGCCGCCGGAATATTACAGGCAAGCTACCTGCCATAAAATACCCTTCAAGATCCCACGGTGAGATTTCCTGGAATTTGTCAGCGATTGCACTGTACACGTCGACTCATTTTAGTAGTAGTATAATCCTGACGAAAATGGGGCAAGAGAACGGGTTGGTCTATTGTCAGGTGGACGACGACATCGAAGCATATTTGGACAATCCGATGAACACGATATGCGTAATGATATGTCATCTTCTACCGATTGGATGGAAGGCATGAAGTTCTCCGTATGATAGCCAATGGCTAGAAAGGAGGGTGGATGATGGGTGTTGAAAAGCATCTTGTACGTGGCTTCCAAGACATCCGAGCTGTAAACTAGCTGGTCACATGAATTTGAATCCGGCCGGAGCCAAGTTTCATGAAACCAAGATTCAGTACTGTGAGTAAAGAAGAAAAGCTGAATGGGCGCCACATACGGAGTACAACTAGATTGTACATGTACTGTATCTTGAAACCGCTTATCTCGGAGCACAGTTCCGAGGCGCTTCAGCAGCTAATCCAAGCATGACATGTTCGTTCTCTGTCTGCTCCAATAAGAGGTTTCGGTTTTTCGGTATCAACGAAGGACAACAGTATGGTTGACGACATGTTGCAGAAATTCATCTATATGGCGATGGACCACATACTTTCCAAAGGATCTGTTCACCATGTTGTGACGTAGACATTTGATTCAGGCATTGTGTTATTTCTCCCCCAAGCCTTGGTGTTAATAATACAATTACACAAACAATTCTCTATATCCCTCGCTGAAAGTTAAGGTCAGCCTGAAAATGCCCCAGCGTGGTGAGAGAATCGATCCGCACCTTCAATACTAATAATCCTCCATGTCGTCCAATTCCTCATTGCAATATTTGTCTGCAAGATGATTTTCGGAGCGCGGGATCCATCGATATTCGACGTCCCCCAGTTCCTTGACCCTGTCATCTAGATCAGAGGCTTTCTGAATCAAGTCTCGATTTGCTACCTCGTCTCCGCGAGCATTTGTCCATCCGTTATGACACCATTTGTAAATCCACTGGGTCATACAACCAACTGCGTACTTAGAATCCGAATAGATCGTGAGGTCGAGGTATGGTTCTGAGTCAAGTTCATCATATCTTTCCAAGGCCATTCGCAGACCAAGGATAATCGCCCTGATCTCAGCCCGCTGGTTGGTGTGTTCCTCGTAGCGGCCAAGCCGCTTTTTCTTGAACCAATGCCGTCCTACGTGGGATTGTAGAACGGCAGCTGCGGCGCCAATCGCGTTGTTGTAGCCATTTCTTCGGCATCCTCCATCAACATATATCTTCATTCGATAGCCCATTGCGGCTCAACAGAGGAGGCAAGAAATTGATTGTTGGGTAGTATAGAGAGTGATTGGGGGTTATGTATCTTATATTATCTCGGCATGTTTTGGAGATAAATCTAGCAAGAAGCATGCGAACCTAATTCACACTCTCTCGCTACTTCTTCCGCTTTCCCTCTCGCCCAGTAGGATAAGCAGGGTGATGGAACTGGTCGAAGACAACCTCCAGGATGGAACAAGATCCTCTGAACCCACCAGAAAAATAAGCATTGCAATAGCTGGATATGATGGGGTTGGATCTACATACCAAGATGCCTGGTAATCTTCAACCCAGCGTTGTTGCACCATTGAGCGGAAGAAGTAAGAAGCTTGAACGAGAGCGACAAGCAGAGAAGCTTCCCATGTATAATAGGCCACGTGATATCCCGGCGGAACCTTGCTTTCTACTTCCAGCCATCGCCAGTAGCGTGGCTCCGTAATGTGCCTCCTTTGAACTGCGAAATGTCCTACAACGAGGAAGAGGATTACTTTCTGCCGCTCGAAGACCAGCGTGTTTTCGGTGCAGGCATAAAGCGGCAGCGTGTGAAATTCATTCCATCCAGTGACTCTCCCTCTCTGACCTCCGTCGCAAAGGATAGCAAAGATGCGACGCAAAGGTCTATATCCGCGCCGCCTGGTACGCGGTCGGTAGGGGATAGATATCTTTCGATAGTTATGTCTTCAGTTTCAGCTTTTCCGGATAAGGGCATAAATAATGATATGGGAGTCCCCGCCACGGCGCCGACATCACCACCTCCAACATCAACGACAGGTACAAAAAAGTCTGGTGATGCTGAGCAGATCTGCGATATTTGCAATCTCCCCATTTCCGATAAGACCGCACATCCCCATGAGTCAACGCTTGCTCACCAAGCCAGCCTGCCACACTCCCACCCGCCTTCCGCCATAGACCGCAGCCGCACAGGGTACAAATTCCTCACCTCTCACGGCTGGGACCCGGACTCGCGTCTCGGGTTAGGCGCAACAGGCTCCGGGATTCGTGAACCCGTGAAGACCCGGATAAAGAATGATACGTTGGGCATAGGTGTTAAGCCGCCTAGGGAAGGGGAGAAGGTGGTGAAGAAAAGGGAAGAAAGGTTGAATGCAAAGCAGGTTAGGAAGAGAGAAGAGGAGGGGAGGAAGAAGGGGGAGAGGTTAAGGGAAATGTTTTATCGGAGTGAGGATGTGGAGAGGTACTTGGGCGGTGGGTGAGTGATCTGTCTGGCTTCTATTCACTGTGTACTGGAGTTTCGGTCGGCTTATGATACCCCTATGGTCCACTTGTGAAAAGCATTCTATTTACTTTGCATAGGATTTATACATTGTACACTATGCTCGTTTATTTTGTCGCATCGTATGTACATTGCCTCGCATCCACCGGGGAAAAGAATATATTAGAAATTAGAACCGCGCATCTCCGGAATGAAAAAAAGAGATGTCCACCCAGAAAGAGCAAATGCGCCACGCCAAATTTCCATGCTATAGTGAAACGGAAAAAGCGAACGGAGGTATCAGGAAATGTTCGAATGATGCACTAACAGAAATATCAAAACTCCAGAACATATGATGGATCAGAGTGGAAGCTTGTCCCCAAGTGAAAAAAGAACATAGTGACGGTGAAATATGCGACATGTGCATGAAAATGTGAAGCTTTGTTGTTTGAGTCTACTTGAAGAATCTCTTCTTTTTCTTTTCATCCTTCTCTTTCTTCAACTTGCCACCCGCGGGGAGACTCATATGCGGTTGTTGTGGATGTGGTTGAGAGTGAGACTGCGGATGTGGCTGATAATGGGGATGGGGATGAGGATGGGGATGAGGATGGGGATGAGGATGGGGATGAGGATGAGCCTGGGGTTGACGCGGAACAGGAGACGTGCCATTGGGCGGCGCTACTTTGCCGTCACGTTTCGAACTTCCCAGCGTCATCGACGCCATTGTCTTCGTAGGCGGTGTTGGGGCCTTCTGCTGCTGCGGTGGTGATTGTTCCCTCTCAAACAAGTGAGCCGGGGCTTTTGGCTGAGGCCTTTCGGACGGAAGATCGAGTCTCCGCTTGTCGACACTCAGATCTCCAACTTGCCGCACGAATAGGCCCGGGCTGAGCATATGAGATGTCGCGAGATATATGTCCTTAGATGTATTTTGAGATATTTCGTAGCACGCTCGGGCTTCGGAATACGTAGCTCCACCCGCCATGAATACGATGATCCTTTGGCGCGGTTCGCCGGCTGTCGGGCGTGTTCGAGCCCATGTTGGTTTTGCGCTGCGAAGCGATGCTTGTGAAACGTTATCCTGACCCATCGTGCCGTCTGGGTCCAGGTGTGGGCGAGTGTATGGGAAAATTCCTGTATCCAGCGTTCCGCGAATAGATTCTTCCAACATCAATTTCATATTTGGTTCAAAGCGTGACAAACTAGTTTCTTCTTCTATCGTCTGGGGAGGCTTTCGTGGTGGAAACAAGGGCTGAACCGGTGCCTTATTAGGATCTCCCAGCGCCTTTGCTACCTTTGCCCCTAAAAGGTCGAGGTTATGGATGGCTTGACCATCCTGAGGAGGAAGTTGAGCATGGGCAAGGAGTTTTCGAACGTCTCCCGCAAGGAGCCCGTTGCGGTAGAGGATATACTGCATGATGAGTCTTAACCGATCGGATGGGCTGACGTTATCGTCATCCAGAAGTCGAACCAATTGCTCTGCTAGATTTTTGGGTTTCTTATAATCTTCGTCCAACCCCGTTGCGAGTGACTGTTTAGGGAATTAGCCATGGCTGTACATCAGTGGTTGCGGAGAGGCGGCGAATTACCTGCTCAACAGACGCCACGTCCACTAGCTTGCGATCCTGGAATATCTTCATGCACTCCTGCGCCATGTTAAGATGCAAAGTATAAGCATTTTTGCCTTCTTGGAACTCCGATAACCCAGCAAGCATATCTTTGATGGTATTTACGCTGGCTGTTGCATCCCTATACGACCAACGTTAGCAAGTGGAATACGTGAGCGCAACCTCGTTGACGAGATCCCTCATCCAAAGGGGACTCACGTATCAGCAAATTGAGGATTATCTGCTCTGAATTTATTGAAATCATCGACCAATTTCCCCAGTAAATCCTTCATATGGAGATGTCTGTTCTCGGCCCAAATACGATCCTGTTCCGTAATTTCCATCTCCTTAATCTCTTGATTTGCCTGACCTTCGTTGGTTGTTGTTTTATAAGTGACTTTATCCCCCTCTCGGATTGCAAGTAGATCATGCGCCATCGCCTGATATGTGAACTCGTGGACTAAAGGGGAGAAAAGATCCATAGATCGGTCTACCACATATAGTATTCCGCGCGGCCGGTTTGATGGTGGAGGATAATCTTCCCGATACTGAGCATAGCTGTCGAGCGCATCCTGTACGAAACGTGCTAAATGGGAGCAGAGGACAGCCGCCTCGTGAGTGGGTTCCTTAGGACGATGGTAGCGGATCAAAGGGTATTCGCCAAGTGAGACACAGACAGAGACGATCTAAGCACCACAAGTTAGAAATTAATAAGCTTCATACCGCCCAGGAAATGCGAACCTTTTGCGCGAGATCCTCCAAATGCCGACGAACCAGATTGTTGCAGCTAGGGTGGAACAGGGTCGGGAAGCTCCATGGGTCCCGGAATATTGCAACCTGCGATTCCCTCGGAAAAAAATTGATGTTCATGACATGGGACCCAGCAATCTGTTCCCGACCCGCGGTTGATCTCTCTATTCTGCTCCGGGACTGGGAGTCGAGATCTAGGATCAAGAAATCAGTCAAGTTGAAGCCTCACTAGCAAGTCCTAAGACAAACCAGATATCCACACTAAAAATGTCCTTCTGTAACGATGTTGCTCAAGGTCCGCCAAAACACAATCCACTATGTGAGGCTGAGGAGAGAGTATATAGACCGCATCGGTATCCTTGTTCATTGGCCGCCGGTGTTCAATCTGCTCAATATCTGGCACGCGGTTAGCTCCGCCCGCACTCAGAGATCCCCATGCAACCCACTGGTAACGTTCTCGTTGAGAATGTCATCCTCGCTGAGTGCATTATCGATCAACCTCCTGCTGCCTTCGTCCACCACAAGGACTTTCCACTAGAGGAGGGGTTTAGCTATATATCCCGCAACAGGGGCACAGAATGCTCACATCTCTTCCGCCCGTATACCGCACCGTATCGAGAATGACTAGAGGTGTAACACATCAGTAACGGTACATTATCCAAGGCATCACGGAATATGCGGACGCCTACCATTGCGTTGGACATCTATCAAGGAGACGCCCATTCTGTCTGGTAGCCGCGGGCAAGCATGGACAATCAGGAGCGGCAATTTCTGGAGTCAAACCTATACGCCAGAACCCCTACAGAGGAGCAGCGCCGAAGCAACAAGAGAGCAGCAGTCAAAGAAGCAGTAAATGTCTCAAGGAGGTGCTATGAGGAAGGAGACTGCATTATGTCAGCCACTCCCCGCGAAACAGCGGATCATCTTATCTCCGGCCAACTTTTTCGATGTTGAATCCTGCAGTGATATTCAAAGACAAAAGAGGTGGAAAGGTCGTTGTATCTATGTCTTAATACAACTTTTGGCTGTTGAGCAATAGATATCAACTGTCTGGTTTTGGCTGCCGGCAGATGTCCAGCCAGACTCCCTGCCCTGCCTTCTCCAAACTCCGCAATCCGCAACTCGGGGATGCAACTATGGCGAGCTTCCCGAGGCCAATGCCTGCTCTGTGCCTTCAGGCCAGTGGCTGGAGCAATGGGACGGAGCTTTGTCACAACCGCAACACTCGATAGGTCGGCGACCAAGGCGAAGAAGAAGGCGGCTCAGGCCAAATCCAAGAAGGCCCAGCCCTCTGCTTCTGATCGGTCCTTAGAACCGTCGTACATACAAGTATGTCATTTAAAATATCACATTATACCCATGTCTGTACTGACATTTTTTTTTTTCTTTTTTGAAGGCGGGCCAACGACCAATGACGAAAACGGAGCTCGAGCGGAAAGAAAGACGTTCCGTCGTTGGAAGTGACCGGTTCGTGTCCGTGATAGAGACATCACTGCTCAACCTGAAACGCCAGCTTGACATTTCCGATGCCGGAATACAGATGTGGAACGATTTCGAAGATTTTGTCCTGGACGCCTGTGATGAACAGCGGTCTTCCGCTCTTAAGCCTGAAAATGCGGCAGCCGTAGCTCTCAAAAGAAGACTCCAGCAGGTATACTTACAGTCTGGCCCACGGGAGTTGCTTAAGGCTTTGCAGTCTGAACATCGGACGTTCATCTTTGACCGGACCTACACCTCAAATTTAGATGAGCACAAAAAGGTGGCCGATTTTCGGTACCCTACGGAATGGTACCCGGTGGCTCGCACTCTTCAACGTAAGATACACCTTCATGTTGGCCCCACTAATTCCGGGAAAACGTACCGCGCGTTGCAAAGATTGGAGGCGGCGAAGACTGGTTTTTACGCTGGTCCGTTACGGTTGCTCGCCCACGAAGTGTACGGCCGCCTTATGGGAAAGGGGATATCCTGCGGGCTTATCACTGGCGATGAAGTCAAAGTCCACGAAGGCGAAATGCCATCTATATTTAGTAATACAGTAGAAATGGTTCCTATCGGCCAAGAAGTCGAAGTTGGCGTTATCGACGAGATCCAGATGATCGGTGATCCGCAGAGAGGATGGGCATGGACGCGAGCCGTGCTTGGCTCAAGGGCCCATGAACTTCATCTCTGTGGTGAGGAACGAGTTGTACCGTTAATCCAGGAGCTTGCTGCTTCGATGGGTGACAAGCTTGAAATCCACCGTTATCAACGGTTGAATCCTCTTCGAGCGATGACTAAGAGCTTGAAGGGGGATCTCAAAAAGCTTCAGAAAGGGGACTGTGTAGTTGCGTTCTCACGAATAGCAATACACGCGTTAAAGCAAGAAATTGAAAGGGTTACCGGAAGAAGATGTGCTATCGTCTATGGAAGTTTGCCCGCGGAGATTCGAACGCAACAGACGGAGCTGTTTAATGATCCAAATAACGACTATGACTTTCTGGTTGCGAGCGATGCTATTGGTATGGGCTTGAATTTGTAAGTATATTGTCATGTGCAATTTATTTTTTTTTATTTTATTTTATTTTATTTTTTGGTTCGGATTTATTGCTGACCCTTTTCGCAGGAGTTGCAAACGAGTCATTTTTGAAACTGTGGTTAGAAGAACGCCGACTGGCCTAAAGCCCCTTTCAATCCCTCAGATCAAGCAAATAGGTGGACGAGCAGGCCGATACCGCAGTGCAGCACAATCGTCAGGGAGCGATGATACCAACCCAAATCAGCGTGCTGGCCCCATAAATACTCCCGATCCCTCAGACAACGTTGGGCTCGTCACATCACTCGAAGATATTGATCTCCCTTTCATCCAAGAAGCGTTGAAAAGTGAAGCGGCTCCCATTCCTGCAGCTGGTATACAACCACCAGACCACGTTATAAGACGATTCTCCGAACACTTCCCGCCCGAAACGCCATTTTCGTATGTCTTGCATCGTTTGCAAAATATTACTACAACTAGTCCAAATTATTTCCTTTGCGAGATGAACGATCAGTGTGTAGCAGCTGAAGTTATTGATAGTATTAAGGGACTGTCGGTGGCCGATAAAATAATTTTCGCAGCATCGCCCTCTTCGATCCGGGATCCGGCGTCCGCTACTATTGTTAAAGCTTTTGCACGATGTGTGGCCGAGAATAATGGAGGACGACTTCTCAATATTCCCGAATTACCACTGGAAATTTTGAACAAACCTGTCTCCGACAACAAGGAATACCTCCGCTCTCTTGAAACCCTCCACCGTGCTCTCGTCCTGTATTTGTGGCTGAGTTACCGATGCGGCGGTGTATTCACAGATAGAATGATAGCCACACACGCCAAAGAATTAGTGGAACGGAACATGGACCGCGCCCTAACAGAGTTCTCTGCGAACAGGAAACTCAGGAGGGCGTCTTCGTTCCGTAGGCAAGTGGAGCTTCTCAGACAGATAGAAGAACGGGAGAAGCAGTACGATAGGCAGCAGGATGGCCAGGATCCCGCTTCCACCTGGGCTGTTGATAGGCGTGATTGGGAAGAAGTGGCGGATGCGGTCTTGGAGAAGGCAGCTGATAAGCCAAAAGCATCAGCGTCTACAAATTGAACTGCCCGTGATGACTGTGACCAGTGTCTTTTCACCGAGGCTCTTTGACTGCATGAGGAGCTGGTCCAGACAATTAAGATCTCGGGGGTTATATTGAGAAACAGCTGCAGCTCTGCTTGTTGCATCCGCTTCTCCTCCATCCAACAGATCTCCGAAGTTATTCAATTGTTTCTGCTGGGAGTCCATTGGATTTGCGCGGAGGTACCATTCCAATGCCTGGCTCACAATGTCTCCTTGTTAGAAAACGAGCTTCAATATGTATTATATGTATTATATATAGACAATGTACACTACAGTATTAGATATTTCTGGACTCTAATCCAAAACTCCTGGCTAATCACCCATCCCAGGCATTTTTTAGTTTTTGATAGCAGTGGCGACTGAAGACATCCCCGGAATAACCATCCTCCGGCGCTGCATTTCGTGCTTCACCAAAGTTACGCTGGCTGAAGAATACATGAGCTCTCCTCCGTCTCTCCCGCCTCGCAAAGCGTCTATATTATAACCCGCTCAGGTCGCCCAGCATGGACGATCTCGAATCTCTGGAGCTCTTTTCTCTGGTCTCCAGAGTAACTACGGAGCTCCAAAACCATCTCGGAATCAACGACAAGACGCTCGCCGAATTCGTAATAGATCAGCATCTAAAATGCGATTCACTGGAGGAATTCAAAGCAGCGCTGGACGCGATGGGCGCGGATTTTCCGCAGAGCTTGATGGAGAGTATAGATCGGCTGGTGTTGACCATGCATCCCAAGTACAAATCTAAACAGAGCGCGGACGGGGAGAAGGATGGGGAAAAGGGAGATATGGAGGAGTTGGATGATATTGCGCGAAAAGCAAGAGTATTTAAGGGTCTAGCCGTACCAGATAAAGAGCCGACGTGGGACGACGACGAGGAAGCGGGCCGGGGTAAGCCCTCAGAAGCTGATGCGGCGGACGGAGCGATGGATGATACATTTGCGATGTTGGAAGGTTTAGCCGGAAAAGCTAGAGGGGAGAAGAATGGAACTACGAGCCGGAAAAGAAGCAGGAGTCCAGATGGTGAGAATTATGACCGTGGACGGTCGCGGAGGGAGAAATATCGGTCCAGGTCAAGGTCGCGCGGCCATAGGAGGTCCAGGAGGGACGATGTTGATGAATTCGGGAGATCATCGGATAAGTATAATGGCTACAAGGATAGTAGAAAGCGCCGGCACCGCGATGATTACGATGACGATGCAGATTACTTTCGATGCCCACCCACGCCCGAGTTGGACGATCAACCCATACTGTACAAGGTCTACGACGGCAGAGTTACCGGGGTAAAGGATTTTGGTGCTTTTGTGAATTTACAGGGTGTGAAAGGCAAGGTTGATGGGCTGGTTCATGTCTCTGCTATGCAAGAAGGGGCGCGAGTAAATCACCCGTCCGATCTCGTTTCGCGAGGCCAGTTTGTCAAGGTCAAAGTGGCTTCCATACAAGGATCGCGGATTGGCTTGTCAATGAAGGAGGTAGATCAGGTAACTGGCCAGGACCTCGTTCCGCAACGGAGAATTGCCTCTGGTGCGAATATGGAACGGTTGAATGGGGTGGATGCGGACGATCGCTACGGTAATTTAAGCTCGAATGTCCCTGTCATTGAAAGTGACTCAAATGGCAGAGCTCCGAGGAATCGCAAGCGGTTGAATTCGCCAGAAATATGGGAAATAAAACAACTCATTGCTTCAGGTGTTGCGTCTGCAGCAGACTATCCCGACATCGACGAGGAGTACCAGTCAACGCTTAAGGGTGAAGGTGGTTTTGAAGAAGAGGAAGACGTGGATATCGAGGTCCGTGATGAGGAGCCTCCGTTCTTGTCAGGTCAAACAAAGCAGTCTCTCGAACTATCGCCGATTCGCGTCGTCAAAGCTCCTGACGGCTCACTTAACCGAGCTGCCATGGCGGGTACCAACCTAGCGAAGGAGAGAAGAGAGCTGCGTCAACAGGAACAACAGGACAAAGCTGCAGAACAGGCCGCTCAAGTGGATCTGAGCGCGCAATGGCAAGATCCGATGACAGCGCCAGATCAAAGGAAATTTGCTTCAGAGCTGCGGAGCACGCAGGTTGCCAAACCAACTGACACGATGCCGGAGTGGAAACGAGCAACCCAGAGTAAAGACCAGTCATTTGGGAAGAGGACAAACATGACGATTAAGCAACAGCGCGAAAGTCTTCCGGTCTTCAAGTTCCGCAAACAGTTGTTGGATGCTGTCCGTGAGAACCAACTCTTGGTCGTTGTCGGTGACACAGGCTCGGGGAAAACAACCCAGTTGACCCAGTACTTAGCCGAGGGCGGATTTGCTAACGATGGCATAATCGGATGCACGCAACCCCGACGTGTGGCAGCTGTTTCCGTTGCAAAACGTGTTTCTGAGGAGGTTGGATGCCAGTTAGGGGCAGAGGTCGGATATACCATTCGATTCGAAGATACTACCAGCCCGGAAACAAAAATCAAATATATGACGGATGGTATTCTTCAAAGAGAGATCTTACTGGACCCGAACCTAAGGAAATACTCTGTGATTATGCTTGATGAGGCTCACGAGCGAACCATCGCTACCGACGTGCTTTTCGGTCTGCTCAAAAAGACTTTAAAGAGAAGACCTGACCTCAAGTTGATTGTTACGTCCGCGACCCTCGATGCTGATAAGTTTTCGGAGTATTTCAACGGCTGTCCGATCTTCACGATACCAGGTCGGACGTATCCTGTGGAGATCATGTATTCGCGCGAACCGGAAAGCGATTATCTGGATGCGGCCTTGGTTACCGTCATGCAAATTCATCTTACAGAGCCATCAGGAGACATACTACTCTTCTTAACTGGCCAGGAAGAAATTGACACGAGTTGCGAGATTCTATACGAGCGAATGAAAGCACTTGGACCCAGTGTTCCTGAGCTAATCATATTGCCTGTCTATTCAGCTTTACCGAGTGAGATGCAAAGCAGGATCTTTGAACCAGCCCCTCAGGGAAGCAGGAAGGTTGTTATAGCCACGAACATAGCGGAAACTTCTATCACTATTGACCAGATTTATTATGTCATTGACCCTGGTTTCGTCAAGCAGAACGCGTACGACCCCAAGCTTGGAATGGATTCTTTGGTCGTAACGCCTATATCGCAAGCACAGGCAAAGCAAAGAGCTGGGCGTGCTGGGAGAACAGGACCTGGTAAATGCTTCCGTTTGTACACTGAAGCAGCGTATCAGTCCGAAATGCTGCCAACATCTATACCTGATATCCAGCGCCAGAATCTGTCGCATACAATTCTCATGCTCAAGGCTATGGGTATCAACGATCTTCTGCATTTCGACTTCATGGACCCACCCCCCACCAACACTATGCTTACTGCGCTCGAGGAACTATACGCCCTTTCTGCGCTTGATGACGAAGGTCTTCTAACCCGGCTTGGACGGAAAATGGCAGATTTCCCTATGGAACCGGGCCTCGCCAAAGTCCTAATTGCATCTGTAGAAATTGGTTGTTCAGATGAAATGCTAAGTATAGTTGCCATGCTCTCCGTGCAGAATGTCTTTTACCGCCCCAAAGAAAAGCAACAGCAAGCGGACCAGAAGAAGGCCAAATTCCATGATCCAAGCGGGGACCACCTCACACTTCTAAACGTGTACAACGGCTGGAAAAACTCTCGCTTCAGCAACCCCTGGTGTTTCGAGAATTTCATCCAGGCACGCCAGATTCGCCGAGCGCAGGATGTGCGTCAGCAACTCGTCATGATCATGGAGCGATACCACCACCGAATCATATCCTGCGGACGAGATACGACCAAAGTCCGACAAGCGCTTTGTTCAGGCTTTTTCAGGAATTCGGCCCGTAAGGATCCGCAGGAGGGTTATAAGACGTTAATCGAGGGGACACCTGTGTATATGCATCCTAGCTCGGCCTTGTTCGGAAAACCGGCTGAGCATGTCCTGTTCCACGATTTGGTGCTCACGACAAAGGAGTATATGCGTTGTACTACTGCGATAGAACCAAAGGTACGCTTTTCTTAACTATCCTAATCATGCTCGTCGGTTATAATTAAGGGTTTTCATGTACTGATCTTACATTTATAGTGGCTTGTCGAAGCAGCGCCGACATTCTTTAAAGTCGCTCCCACCGACAGACTATCTAAGCGGAAGAAGGCGGAGCGCATTCAACCTCTTCACAACCGTTTCGCGGGCGAGGACGACTGGCGGTTATCTGCTCAAAGACGACAGGGCAGGGGTGGGGGCGGTGGTACATGGGGTTGAAGTTTCTTTTCATCCCCATGCTTCTCTGTTTCTTTCTCTGTTTTCTTGCTTCATTGTTCATGATCTACCGTTCGGCGTTTCCGGGGCGTGTCTAAATGAGTATAGATATATCTGCCTACATGTACCATAGCAAAAAGGGCTTACTGCGGTTATGGAATTTCCACGTACTTCTAACATTGATTCCATCGATTAATTAAATTAGTAGTAGCCGAGCACATTCTTGGCTATTCTGTGCCCAGAATTAGTTATAGTCCTTGAACCTACCATAATCAGAGTTTCAGAGGTCTCACCAGCAACTTCATTATAACCAACTATTACAAAAAGCAAATATTTTTAGCCTCTGAAAGTGATTATATTACCATATCTACCTAATTCGCACGCTTAGCCTGCTACCTCAGCGGAGAACTATGCTAGACTGCCTTCCAAGCGAGCAAAGAAAAAGAGAAAAGCGGCCTAACAAAATCTTATAATAAAAAGGAAAAGGAGATCAGGTAGCATCAAGAAAGAGAATAACAAGTCAAAGATTCCCATCCAAATGAAACAACCCTTGAACTGAAAAGACGAAGAACTGTAGAAAGGAAAACAAACTGATCAAAAGAGCTAAGGAGAACGCATATAGACATAAAAATGGCACACGAAAGACGAAATGAACCAAGCGAAGCGACGAAATATAGAAAAAGAGGAGACGACCCGTACGAAAAATGGTAAAACGCCTCCCTTACTTCCCGCGACCCAAAAGACCCAGGCCAAACAACGTACGCGTAGAAATGGGAAAAAGAAAACGGCAGAATAGGCAGAGTAAAACAAAGTAGAAGTATAATAGCGGCGGTTAGCTAGGTAGATTGGGATTCGATATAATCTTCACTTTCATGAGGGCTAGTTGTAGATAAAACTGCTGGCTGGTGTATAATCTCATCGGCACAACAAAGTAATGCTCCTATTTATCCTTCCACCTTGCAACGATCTCTCGGGTCCGTCCCAGTCAAATCTCCTTTTTCGCACCTCCCTCCCTTTAGCTTTTGAACAAATTCGTACTTCTCTTCGTCATCGACCAGCAGCGGGATATCAAGGCTCTCATAAACGTCCAACCCACAAATAACAAATGGGTTAACGGTATAGCCCGGGGCCCATCATCTCACCACCATTCCTACCACCCATGCCCTCATGGCCAGGAGGCGGGCCACCCCTTCCAGCGATGAGATCCAAGATATTTCTCGGGCCCTGCTGCGGAGCGCCACCGAAGTGATTGCCCTGCTGCATATTCATCATCGACTCCGGGTTATGAGGCATCTGCTGGGGTCCGGAAGGAGGGGGTGCGTTCATGTTCATGTATCCTGGTGGTGGCATCATGCCTGGAGGGGGACCGAAAGTAGACGGACCACCACCGCCCATGCCGTTTCGCTGCTGTGGAAACGCCTGGCGGTCATTTGGCGGTGGCATGCCGCCGTGCACGGGCATGGGGCCACCGGATGGGAAATTGGGGTTCATACCGCGATTGGGTGTCGGGAGACCTGGGGGGAGCATGACGTGGTTTGGCGCACCTTGCTGTTGAATTTGCTGGTTTGACCATCCAGGGTTGGCAACCTGCTCCAAGCCAGGTGGACGCTGGAGGCCTACAGGTGGCTGTCCGTGAGGTTGAGGACGCATGTTCGGGTTGTTGAGTGGGTAGTTACCCTGTTGCGGCGCGCCAGGGAAGCCAGCATCCTCGAAGTAGCCTATTGGCGGCCCGTTCGTGCCCCTACGTCGCAATTGTTCTCTGGGATCGTTGGGTTCATGTCTAGGCATGGCAGCAATAGCCGGATCGTCGAAGAACATGGGTGATTTCTGCTTCTGTGCATTCTGTACCCTGTTCTGCATGTCGGCCATACTCAGCAAGCTCTGGCTACTCTGGAGATTGCCCTGAGGTTGTGGGGAAATTTTGGTCTGTTGCATCAATCGTAGCAGAAAATCAGTGTCACGGGTTGCAGCAGGCGACTCTCTTTGAGGTTTTTGAGAAAGAAGACTTTCCAGTCCCGGTGGTGCTCTTTCTTGTTGAGGTGATCTGGTTGGAAACGGCGCAGTATATTCATGACGGTTGAAAGAAGGTTCCCGCGACGGAGAAGCCATGGAAGCCTGTGCCTTCGCAAAGTCTGCCTGAGTAGCCTGAGGTTGCGGTGGATGTTGCTGCGACAAGTCCTCAGCCTTAGGAGTGGCGTTTCTAGACTTGTTCCCTCCCAGCATCTGTAGAATGCGCTGAAAGCCTTCCTGGTCTGCATCTGCCGATGCGGGACGAGGTTGCGGTGGGATAGTTGGTTCTGGTAGGGGAGGAGCCTGCTGCTGCGGTTCTGGTTCGCGATTCGGGACAGGTTCTGATGGAGAACTGAAAATGCTGGCAAATCTGGAAGCTTTCGCAGGCCTAGGTGGCGGCGCATCTTTCTTCGCATTAGCGTCTCCTTCGGGCGCCGTCTTCTTGCTTTCGCCCCAGAGGCCGAAAAATTTGTCCAAGCCAGCATCCACCTGTAGAGATGGGTCCATGCTGCTGAATAGCTCCCCATCAATTCTCTTCGTCTCGGTAGGCTTACTTTCGGGTTTCGCTTCTTCGGGAACAGATTCTTTCTTCTCCTCTTGAGACTGCTGTTGTTGGGCGGCGCCAGCTTTCATTCTCTCCTTCCATCGCTGAAAATCTTCCTGGGTGTGAACCTCCTTGGTGCCATCCCGGTCTGACGAATCGAGCCACTCAGGCTCCGTATCATGCTTATTTCTATTCCAGTCTCTGTCCGCACCACCACGGCGCCATTCCCGGTTTTTCAGCGGGGGCCTATGCTCTTCACCGTCTCCGCCTTCGTTCGCATCACCATCGCGAAACCAGGGAGAATCGTGTTTGCCTCTACCAATTCCATCTCTCCGAGGTGGGAAGCGGCTCTGATCCTTGTCACGGCCGTCCTGGTGACCCCGATGATCCTTCAAGTCTCGACTACCCCAACGATCAGAGTCGCCATTGCGCTTGATGCGTCGATCAGGATCATCTTCGCCGAAGGTTCGCCGTGGGCGTGCTCCCATCCAGTCCTCCTTATCGTCTCGACCAATTCGGCGGCCATTAGCTAATGTTCCTCTCGTATCCCTACGCTCGGGATCTTTATCCCCGAAATCCTTATCTTTGAAAAACTTCTCCCTGAAATTGTAGCGGTCATTCTTAGCATCATCCTGATCGCCAGTCTTCGATGATGACCTGTCTGTAGCATCGATTGATTTGAAGGATCTGGAGGCGGAGGCAAAGGCAGTCTTAGGGGGTCCGAGAATAAGTTCTTCTACGACGGTGAACAGAGCTCGTGTCAGCATATATAGTGAAGAACCTTTAGGTGGACCCAAAGTGAATCAATACGGAGAGTGAAAGCCTTACCTGAATTCGAAGTTCGTGATATGTGCCGGGGCTCGAAGAAGTTTTGTCTCTTGCTGTTCGGACTATCCGTCTGGCCCTGTTCTCGTGAATTATAATGTTTCTCTCGGAGCGTAGGTTCTCGTAAAACTGGGCTGTACATAAGAGAAGACGAATTAGCCAGCGAATTAAGTAATGCCAAAATTTTGAGGCGAACTCAAAGCGCATAGCAACGTACCTCATCCATTCTTCGATCGCGGGGAGGTTGTCCGGCTTGGTGACCAGCGGAGACTCGCGCAGCTGTAGCAGCTCGTCGATCTCGTAGCGAATTGCCATGAGTCGTCGCTATGGAGAATGTGTTGTGGTCGTTAAAAAAAAAGGTATCATCAAGAGCTTCCCATAGCACCCTCTCGCGCCCCCAAAATGCGGTACGGTGAAAAGAGCAGCTCGTAGGAATCGTAATTCAGACTAGACGAAAGACAAGCGCCAGGTAATCCGAGCCAAATGCGGCGTTAAGCGTGCGAGAAAGCGTGGGAAAAAGGCGTTCGTAGAGCACTTGTAGCGAGGATGAGGTCGAGGGACGTCGGAGATCAAAGTCCCACGTCAGGAGCACCACGGCTGGGTGCAGCAGCAAATCAGCGAGCAGCCACCAGAACAGAGCAGCAAAGTCGAGGTCGCCAAGGCAGAAGCCGGTGCTGAGGAGTCGGATCAGGCAGAAGGAAGAAGTCTGTGAGCAATAGAAGGTGTCTTTTGGCCTGGGGTGGCTGTTGTGAAGAGATTTCGGCTGCTTCTGTCGCTCTGTGAATTTTTTTTTGTCCTGCTGGGAAAAGGGGATTTGATGTGTTTGTTATGTTTATGGGTTATATAAATCAATGCCAATTATATATATACTCCAGACAATGGATTGTGGTGTTTCTTGTCAAAGACACTTGTACAGACTGCAGGAGACAAAAATGGTGGAGTTGATAGGCAGAGATGGGAAGTCTCTGGCTTCATTCACACTACAGGGCAAAATGCTCTTTATTTACACAAGGCTGCAAGTATGGCTTCCACGCATGTATTCCCTTCGTTCATACTATACAGCAATATCAGCTGCTGCCTGCTCCATCGTGGCGCCACTCCATTTCTCAATCCATTGCTGGTCACAGGTGTTGTACAGCTCGGTGGCAAGGCTCCGCAAAGTACCCTCATGAGCATTCGGCGCGGACACCTGGCTCTCAATCCAGCTAAGGACTCCGGACCGCGTAAGGAGAGTCGTGCTCCCTCCAGCTTCGCAAGCCCGGAAGATTAGGTGATGTATCTTCTTCCTCAAAAACTCTGGTAGGCCGGGTGAGTTGTACAGAGAAAGCACTCGTTCGAAGACATTGGCACGGCGGTAGACGTCCATGTCCTGAGATTGAAGTCAATAAACACAGCTTAGCTCGAATTACAGGGGCGCAGTAATTACCTTTGTTGATCTCAATCCACCGATAAAGAGCTCCAGCAGCCAGGACACCTCTTCATGGTGACTATCATCGTACTCTGCTTCATGCAGTAATATCTTGTCGATCCAGTACGATGGAATCTTGCCCACTTCCCACTTCGGTCCCTTGTTCATAAACTTATTTAACTTTCCGTATAACTTATGGAGCGGATCGGCTAGGACAATGACTGCTCGAGCAGCAAGTTCACCGGCAATGTATGGGAGTGGGTTCTCGAGGCCTGTCTCGTTGACAGTCTCAAGCACTTCACCAGCTATAACGTATATTGCTTGCCATTCCGTGTACGAAGACGCCTACTCAATGATCAGCACACTATAGTGATATTCAAACAAAAACACCGCTATTACCTTGAGCTTAGCCATAAACCGCGATATACTAGCCATCGCTTGTCGTCGCACTTCTTCGTGCTCCGAGCACAGACATAACATCAAGTTTCCAACATGGCCTTCTTCAACAGCGGTGTCAATCTCTTCCCGTTCCCATCTGTTCAACGCTGGGTGAGATACTCCCTCGACAGGCAAAATACCGAATTGATCAGATAGCTCGGCGTGCGGATCCCTCGTAGTATCCGTGGATGGCAGGTTATCGGCTCCGGATGCCTCAGGCTCTGCATCAGCCATTTCAACATCTTCCTTTTTGACTTTAAATGCCTTCTTAAGCAAAGATTTCGCCTCCTTGTTGTTAGTGGCATCAGCTACTGCATTTCGCACGTTCGACAGCGCAGTCTTGTCCTCTCCTGCTAATTTCAGCTGGCCAAGTAATTTGCCAATCCAACTCGATACGGATGCTTCCTTCTCACTGTTGCCACTTTTGACAATGAAAGGCCACTGCTCGCTAATCGTCGCGACAAGAAGACTGATCGGCTTCTCAGAACCTTTTTGTAAAACTTCGCAAAGGTCTAGGTAATGAACAGGTTTTTTGACCAGTCTCATGATGCAATTGTCAAGAAAGGTTAGTTGTTCTGCTTGTCTATTTCCATTGGAGGCTTGAAGACTTTTGACTAGCGCGTCGAAGGAAGATGTACTCGACAGGGCGGAGCTCTGGAGGAGCACCTCCTGCAGCAGAATCTTCATTTCCTCGAGAGACGATGGATCGTCAGATCCGACGAAAACTTTCAGGATGGAAGTAAACGCAGAGAACTCCAGAGATCCTTGGTAATCAGTTAGCATATATTGCAGACAATAATGTCAATAAATGGGCCGACCGTCTTACCGGGTTTCTGCCACCACCTCATATTCAGGGACTCTTGGGCGATCAGCAAGAGATTATTCAGTTGACTGACAAGTACATCTCTATCCTCGCTCGAAAGCTCTGTGTTATCCAGCCGTTTCAATACATCCACTAAAGTCAACGATATATCGAAATTCTCCTCCAAAGCCAATGTTGGGAGAACCTGATAGAACATAGAGAGTAGCTCCAGAACAGCATCCTGCTGCTGAAGGTTATCTGTGAACGTATTTCGAAATAACACTATGACGTCTTTCATAGACGGGCACCTCCGACAGAATTCGCCGACTAACTTGATGGACGCCTGGTTCCACAACTCTTGACCGGCTTCTCTCTCCGCGTGAAAGAATTTCAGTACTGCCTGTAATTTCCGTATGGATATAGTAATGAGGCGAATGGCGAATAAGGTAATGACATCAGTGTTCAGATTCAGACACCTTGTCAATATCTTCTGCGTAAGTGGCCTAGGAAGAATGCTTTCAATGACGACCGATACAGGGGGTGGAACTTTCGGAATGCCATCTCTCCAGCCACACCTAGCCGGTACTGGTAGCTGGACCGTAGAGAAGAGAAATGCAGACTCTCCTAGCCAGGCGGGAGTCGGCTTCGGATCCGACGTAAACATACTCCGCTTGGAGAAGAAGTCGTATACAAGCTCTGGCGCAGCCTTGAAGATTTTCAAGAGGAGCTCCATTTGGCGAGTATCAGTGTCTGGCCGAAGAAACTGGGCGAGAATAGAGAGGTTACCGTTCCTGATTGGAACGGATTCTTTGTATTTATCGAAGTATACGGGGGAGTCTAAACCAAGCGGAATGGCGTCCTCGCTCTCGACAGGCAGTACATCCGGGTTGCTGCCAGTTGGATACCAACCCGTCTCCAGTAGTAGAACACCTCTATCTATGTCCGTACAAATACCCACAAGAAACTTGTGTATTTCATTCGAGACTGACTCCCCTTCGGGTACTGGCTCGTCTAAATCCTTCTCAAAACCGTAAAGCGTCACAAGTCTTTCAAGATTATACCGGCTCAAGAAACGGGTCTTCACGTTCCTTGAAAGTGAGCTATCACCCACGACATTCTTGTCCAGGACTCGGATAATGTCAATGACAATATCTCTGCCATCCTTGCGAATATCCTCGAGAAATGCTCTGACTAGCTTGCCTTGCCCGACAAGATCCTCCTTCGCTGATGCATTCTGGAATTTCAGGTTGGCAAGCATATACCGTTGTGCATTGCGGCGCAGGGTTGGTTTCCTCCGATCCTCCTCCTCATCATCTTCTCCTGGTGACTTCCGTACTCCAAGGAAAACATCGAGTCTTTTAAATGTAATGTCGCGTCGTGCATAGACAAGTCGCGCCGTAGCCCCGCCATCAAAGCTCACCACTTCAGTAAGCAATCGAATGCACGGCGATATCAAATGTTCCTTCGTCTTGGTAGCCGTGAACCCACGGTTAAACAAATTAAGCTGTTCTTTTTGCATCAAGAATTTGCACAACGCCAGTCCAAACTCCCTAAACTCAAGTTGGCTAGAAACCGTCTTAAGGAACAGGGCTAGCACGGAAGGGATGAGCGAGAGTAGAGAATCATGGTTATTGCTTTCTGCGAAATTCCATGTCTGGATGATATCAGGAAAGCAAGCCGCCACACTATTTTCGTCTCCGTGGTTCACAAATTGGCTATCGCAGTATGATTTGAGAATACGAAGCTTCTTGGCTTTTTCTTTCTCTTTCTCCGGGTCGTTGATGGAGTTGAGAAAGTCCTTGAACTGCCGTACACCTAGCGAATACTATCAATAACCGAATATTCTACAGGAATGGCACTGAAAAATTCTATACACGTACCTTGCTTCACTTCGTACGATGCACTTTGCTGAAAGGCCAGCAGTCGGCGAAGTTGTTGATGTGACGTGATAGGCTCAGCTGGGATTGCCGCTGTAGCAGAGTCATCATTAATTTTTCTTCTCTTTGCGCGAGAGACATCCTCTTCGAATCCCGCCATATCTTGCGTTCTTTTTCGCTAAAGACGCTCTCCTGTACTGGCGTAAGTCTTGCTGTTTTCAGAGGTGGGTTTTTATATGAATTTTCGACGCATGTGATTGGCTGGGGGTCTTCGCGCAACAACCAGGTTCAAAAATCAACGAAGAAATTCAGCTGATAGATATGACAATTCTGAACAGCAATTTGTAACGTGTTTTATTGCAAATTCGCGTATTATAACATATAGCTCATTAGTAGTTATGCAACTGATTTATGCTTGTTATAAGAGCCACTACCGTGGGCCCAATTGAAGAACAAAGACCTATGTACGGCAACTCAGCCTACGCTGTTGGTCCGTATCTTAACATCTATACACTACATTTGGCTTAAAAAGCCAAGGAGAAATCGAGACAGCGAAGCTTGTTCCCAGCTTTGATTCAGCTATTCTTGTTATTGGTCTTAATATGACAAGACCCGGACCGGTATTCCGAACATCGTTCTTTGCTTCCAGGTCCTCCAAAATAACGACCCCAAAAACCTGGACTCTTCCCAATGACGGCAAACAGCACTAGGCTACCCTTTGAAAATGGGCGAATGTCTCCGGCGGTTGAAACTCGATTAGACTCTAAAGGATTATGAGCTTCCTTCAAAAACATGAAAGAGAAAGGAAGACTTACAGAAGGGGCACATATATGGGTAAGTGACACCACCATAGCAATCGTCGCGATAACCATAGTCATAGCACGCTCCACTTGGACTGCACTCGAAGACATGGTTGAAATCGCCGTCAAGAACGTCGAGGCAGCTACCGCAGTATTGACCCTGCTTTGTCCCCTCTCGACAGTGGCAGGCGTCGACTCCTGCAACAGCGAGGAAAATAGCAGTAATCACTGTCCTAAACTTCATGGTGATGGTGCCGAGGCGTTTTCGGGTAATCTTATTGCAGATAAATTGAGACAAATAGGTTATTTGGTAGAGCCCGGAACGTTGGAGCGGTGAAGAGGAGAATTTATATACCTTTTTGAAGAGCCTCAATTGCCAATAATACTATGAGGGGACATACCAATTCTCCGCCCTTATGCAGGAGACTCAACCTGGGCCTTGGTGGCGGTCGTGTTGAATTGTGCATTTCAACTATTTCAGACTAGCGATACCACCTCGTATCCAGTCCATCAACTCGCCCCGTTCTCGTGAATCAATTTTCAAAGGCCCAAGAGGAGAAACATTAGTACAGCTGGAGGTGGTTGGAGTCTCGCACACTAGTTTGTAGTAAAGTTCTCGTCTCCGCGGACGAACAGCTCAAAGGAGCAGCCATCTCTAGTAATACGGGACTCATTTCAGCACTCTTAAATGAATGTCCTTCGTATTCAAAGTGCGGGCTCGGGTTGGATGGTGATGTTGTAGCTTGGCGGCTGCTTTCCACTGCAGGGAAATGTCCAGCAGATATTAGGCTCTTACTAATAGCCTCGGTAAGCCCTGCCATTTCGACTGCGGCTCCTTTGCCATCAACCACCACCTCAAGGACCCGACCTCGGATTTTTCGAGCTTTTGGGACAATGCACCTCTGGTGTTATGGGCAGTTCTCGTCGAGGCGCAGAAAGTCTCAAGTCTGCGAGAGCACGGCTCGACCGGGCGTCTTCAACAAGTGCAGAATCATCAGCAGCTACTTCTGCAACGTATCTCTAAAAAGTACTTCTACTGAGATTTAGGAGTGCGAGGACCTCTGACAGCAAGGAGACTCTGGATGTCTTGAGTGATAACTATCAGTTCAGAAACACTTTCTTCGGTCCTTTCGTCTACTACTGCGGCTACCTATTTGAGACTGGCCATTGTTGCAATTCAAGATGCTCCGTATCCAACGTCCATTCGCGCCTTTCAAAGATTATTAATCTCCGCGAATTCTGACTGTTAAAGGATACTGCCGTGGACGTATCCAAGGGGTCCTCGTCCAAAGTCTCAAAATGATCTTGCGACGCACTGTGAGGTGCGGTATCAGCAGACCGCTCATAATAACTTTGTCCTTTCGCTTTCGTTCCCTGACCCCATCCTGTGTTGAACGAGATAACGAATGGCTTTAGACACGGTAATGTGGCTGCCATGATGCTGCAATGCAGGAGCACCTCTGTTGCGATAACTGCTTCCGATACATTAAAAAGAATGTCGTCGGGGTCGAACGCGATATTTTTAGAGAAGTACGATTGCCGAACGATAGCAAGAATTATTATACTATGTTGCGTATTGTTATTTAGCTGGCGCTAACGTGCATTAACTGGGATGTAGCTGAAGTTTGAACTCACAGGACTCTTGTGGCAAAAGCGAAGATAACTGCTGCCTTTCGCTTTCGATGTGTCCGGACGCCCCAAACGAGATAGATACTCAGGGAAACCAGAAGAACTTCGATTATAACGTCAAACGACGTGACGAGCGTCCACCGAAGTTTCTATTTTCCTCTCAGTCCCCAATCAGCAGTTATGGGCTACTAAGTTGATACGTACGAGATAGGTGCATGCTCCATTCACAGTCCAAGGGCGACTTAGCTGGCATTTGAGCGAAGTAGCGAGTATCGAACTGAGTCCCCACAAGCTAATAACCAACAAAAGGCTTTTGCATAGCACCAAATACAAGTACTCCGTTCCGAGGCGTTTCAAAAGCAAGCAGACCGAGATTTTCGCAGCACAATGACCTGCCAGGAAAAGTATGTCCGCAGCATACAGTGCCTAGCAAATGTGTCAGCAATTCAAAATATATCATAGGTGGTCCGTATTCCGATACTATTATCACCTTTTCCGGGCTTTCAACTGAAAACCTTTGACTTTCTGTGCTGGACTTTCCGAGTCCGTGAGACACCGCGCTCATAATTGCCGCAACGTTCGCTATGCCGAATACCTATGATTTGTTTCAGAAAACATTCGTGGACAAAGAAGAGATCAGTCAATAACAGATGTACCCACTCCTCCCGCCAAAGCAGCCCAGTCATCCATTCCGGGTGGACCATTAATCGCTAACCTCATATAAAGGCGAATTAGAGAGACCAGAACCATCCATGACATGAACAAGGTAGCGACAATGACAATTAAACCGCTTCTATCCGTTGGTGTTATGGAATAGGCACTTTGAGATTCCATAGCGGTGGGCTATGATATTTTCTGGTCGACCACAGGCATAGAGGGTTGGGGAAATCGTTAAAGGGAGGAACGCAGTCATTTTCAGGATTTTGGGAAAACACATAAGCCGACAGTCCCTCCTTTTCTTCCCAGTCTATACCAGATCTAAGTAAGAAGATTCCAACGCGCGCCTCTTTGCCGCGAATGTCCCCAGGGCACATGGTTCACTTCTTGACAAGCCACTACAGCTGTATTCGCTTTCGGGGACTTCGGGCTTTAATCAACTTTATGGCGTTCGAACAAATGACACCCTTGGTCAATAATGGACATACCCTGTACTGATGCAGCCAATGCCAGGGTGTGCAACAGGGAAGCGTTCAAAAAATGAACTCGAAAGGAACACTATCCTAGTTCAGTCTCGCCGCGTGTATATGGGTACCGCAAACTGATGTCGCTAACTAAGGTCGACCACGCCCGGGGATCAGAAGCCGACGGGATAGTTCCACCCTTAGCCTGAAAGCTTGACCAGGACCCTTCACAGGTGCCACGGCAGAGTCGCATTGATCCCGCGCTTGTGTACGCAGATCCTTGAGCTTAATAAGGGCTCTTTCGGTCCCGGAACGTGAATGGGAATTGGACAACGATTACACCTTATAACAGAAAATGAACTTGTGGCTAATTCTCTTTCTAATTAAATCGATATCTTTTTTTTACCAGCCTGGCTGTCTTTTCTTCTTTCTCCGTACCAAAATCTACGTTTCTAGACGGAGGTATATGTGTACATCTTTTATGATCAATCGTTCTAATACTCGAGATGACGCCTACATTTTCGCCGGAAAAAGCCACTGAATCGATGGTATACACCACCGCAACTGAAGATGGCAAATCGCCGAGAGATGGAACAGTGCAGGATAAGAAGGACATGTGGCGAGTGGGCAGAGAGCAAGAGCTGAATGTACGTGTTCAGCTTATTTCTTGCCCGTAACGTTGCCAAATACAAAATAAAATGGCTAAGCTTCGCAGCGCAACTTCCGATTCCTCTCCATCCTCGGGTTTACAGCAGTGCTAATGTGCACATGGGAAGCGGTGTTATTGTGTGTACTATTAAGAAATATTTAAACTGGTTGAGAAGTATCAGCCGGCTGACCGTATTGTTAGCGGAGCTTCCTATGGCTTAAAAGATGGAGGTAAAGGAGGCATGATTTATACCTATATCGGTGGTCTCGCTGGTTTCAGCTTCGTCATTCTTTCAATGGCAGAGATGGCTTCAATGTATGCTCCGTTATTTCATTATTATATCGCCCCTCCGGGACTTTGCTTCAGCAAATTCGTTGACACCGATATATTAGGGCTCCGACGTCTGGTGGTCAGTACCATTGGGTATCAGAATTCGCTCCAGTGAGATCTCAACGCTTCCTCAGTTATATCACCGGATGGGTGTGTGTCCTGGGCTGGCACACGGGTGTAGCAGGCTGTTCGTATACAGTTGCCGATATGCTTGTTGGGGTGGTGGCCATTAACTATCCTGAAACATATACATATCAGGCATGGCATGTCACATTGCTCGTCATCGCTGTTGCTTTGGTAGCATTCTTGTTCAACACCCTGCTGGCCCAAAAACTGCCTTTGATAGAGGGCATCATCCTTATCATCCATTGTTTTGGGTTCTTCGGTATTCTTATCCCGCTGTGGATACTGGCGCCCACCTCTTCAGCGTCAGAAGTGTTTAGTTCGATCGAAAACCGCGGAGGATGGGGAAACAATGGCCTCGCTTGTTTGGTTGGGTTGGTTGGGCCTATTTATGCGTTAATTGGTACGTCTATACAAGCATCTTTAGGTACCAAAAAAACTATTATTTATGATTGACATGTCTAATTTAGGCCCTGATTCCGCTGTCCATATGTGTATGTGCTATATACCGTTTCCCGCGCCCTCTTCGCACTATGATAGCAGATGCTGTGGGAAGCTTAAATTAACAACAAGATAGCTGAAGAAATCCGCGATGCTTCTCGAGTCCTTCCCCTAGGGATGGTATGGACACTTATCTTGAATGGATCCACTGGGCTTGTCATGATTATCACTTTCGCTTTTTGCGTTGGCAATATAGACGAAGTGATGGAGTCGCAGACTGGATTCGCTTTCATTGAGGTCTTTTTGAATGCTACTGGCTCCGTCAGGGCGGCAACTGGAATGACGGTAGTCATTATGATTATGCAGTTCTGCGCCGCAATCAGCAATGTGGCAACGACATCACGACAAGTCTATGCATTTGCGCGGGATAGGGGCCTCCCTTTCTCAAGTACCCTAGCCAAGGTAAACTTCGCAATGACATTTATATTTGTGGGTTCTGCTACTAACAAGGAACTAGGTGAATCACAGATTTACTGTCCCAATAAATGCTCTTTGTGTCAGCATCATCATCGTGTCCCTGCTTTCTCTTATCAACATCGGATCTTCAATTGCTTTTAACGCCATCATGTCCCTCGGGACTGCCGCTCTGCTTTCTTCATATATTATCTCCATAACGTGCGTTAGGATCCGTCGTTACCGCAATCAACCACTGCCACCTGCCCGCTGGAGCATGGGAAAGTTCGCCCCTATCGTCGATACGATTTCCATCCTGGTCCTAGCAGTGATTTTGACGTTTAGTTTTTTCCCTCTGGAAAAGAATGTTGATGTCGAAACGATGAATTGGAGTATCGTCATCTTCAGCGGAGTTGTGATTTTTGCTTTAGTATATTACGTTCTGTTTGCGAGGAAAGTGTACAAGGGACCTGTCACACGCGTTCGGATGTTAAGTTAAAGATTATCTTCTCAAAATACAAACGACTTTTTGTTCCTATGCCGTAAAAGCAGGCCAACTAGAAAACGTCAGGTGCTTTTTTAGCCAGGGATTAGGGGCGAATTGCTGTGGACCTTCGGGGAGGTTCAAGGTACGAAGCCGATCCTAGGAAAGTATTTTTTGGGTATCATAATATTTGCATAGCCGTACTTCTCATAGCATTATCTATTGAGTAGCTTTGGTCTTTCCCTTCACCCTCTCAACTAGCTTATCCAAGTCTTCACCACCAGCCTTTTTCCTTGAGGCGTCTTTCCTTTTCTTCTTCTTCGGCGCAGCCTCTAAGCCCCTACCCTGCCCCTCATCGTCCCTATTGCGGCGCCGTTTCCGCCCTTCCTCTAGCAATGCTTTCATACCCTGCGTGCCCTTAAAGCGGGGATTCGTAGGATCAATAGCAAATTCATGACTCTCATACAAGCGCTGAAATCTAGGATCCTCGACGTCCATCTTGAATTGATCAGGATGGGCCTCGAGCTCGGATTTCTTCCCTTTCTTCTTATTTTTACCTCCTTTTCGGGCCTGTCTTTCAGCCTTCTCGACCTCGTTCATGTCGAAGTGGTTGATCTTGGAAGACTTGTCATCCACCATAAGAAGTTCAAGTTCGGCTCGGCGAGCGGCAGAAGCAGCTTCGTCGGCTTCTCGCTCCTCGCGCTTCTTTTTCCGATCTTCTTTCCGCTTTTTGGTAGCAGCGGCAGCGTCATACTCTGGTGCAGCGAAGAACGGATCATCGAAGCCCAAATCCTCTTCTTGTGCATCCCTCTTTTCCGTGTCCTCTTGGCCTCGCTCGTCCGTCGCTGATGGAAGCGTCTCTCCGTTCTTCGCCGCCTTCATCTTAGCTTTCCGCCTTGCCTTCCTCTCCCTCTCTTTTCGGATATATTTTTCCATCGTAGTCTCTTCCTTCTCAGGTTCATTCTCGAACACCGTGTCCCTCGGTGGTCCTGAGGCGAGCCCAGATGAGAACGTAATCTCCATATCACCTACAGGGCCAAAATCCTTTTTAGGCTTTTCAGCAGGCTTATCACTCAAGCCCAGTAAGGCCCGCATTCTTGATCGTTCAGCCTCCTTTTTGATTTGCTTTTTGGGCTGTTCTTGTGCTTCGTCTGGCGCCGTGCTATCCACAACTTCCACTCCCTCGTCCTCATCTTCGGAGCTATCACTCCCCAAATAAGCTTTCAAATCATTTTCATCGATCTCCTTCCTTCCTCCTCTAAAGGCCCGCGCTTGCGCCTCTTTGCGACCGTTATCATCAGCGTCCCACGTAAGTTTGACCTTGCTATGCTGCAGCGCATCTGTGACAAAGTCGCTTGGCTTGTAACCATCCGGCAACCTCTCACACTCATCACGCGGTACGTCATCCGTGAAATCAGTTTCATCAGGTATAAACCTTAGATCGAAAAAATTGGCGCTGCTCATATACTCCGTTCCATCGACAGAGTCGTATATATGCTTTGCAACCTCTTTCGTAGAACACGTCAAGACCGCGTAGAAGTAACGGAGTCTCTCTAATTGGTATTTGCGCAAGTGCGCTGAATCAAATTCTTCCCCTTCATCCTCCTTCAGCATGGATTTCTTGATCTGTTCTTCCTCGTCCTCGTCATCTTCTCCTTCACTTGATTCGATATCCTGTTCGTCGTCCTCGTCTTTGGCCTTATCCGCAAACAGCTCCTTGGGGGGACCCTCCACCTCCTCCCTCTCCATTCGTTCCTTGCCGAACTCGCTTGGGTACACAGAGACCTTCGTTATACTACCCCCTGGTGGTAAGAAACTAGAAACGACGGCCATCAAATCTTCAGAGCGGATGTTATCCCAGTCGAGATTCACAACAGCGATCCTTTTAGTAACTTCTCCCAGCGGCACATCGCGTTGTTGCTGTGCGGGAAACTCCATTTCAACATTCTTTTCTTCCTCGTCTTCTTCATCTTCCTCACTAGAACTGTCCTCCGAAGATGAGGACGAAAATCCACCCTCTCGTGCAGGATCATGGTCTTTCTTCTCCACCCGTTGCAACTCCTTCTGTACTTCCTCATCATCGTCCATCCCATCCTCCTCCTCATCCCCATCGAGCCTATAGAACCGTTCTAGCTGTTTCTTAGTATCGTCTCTTCGTAGCTTTCTCCCGTAGCGATCCACGGCGGCATTCTTGGAAAAGTCATCATCGCGCAACATATGCGCGAATCGCTTGTCGAGTTTGACATGAGTATGTTTTCTGCTTGGGAGTCTGTATCGAGGGTCGGACTGAATGTTTGCGAAGCGGTGATCAGCTGTTCAACGTTGTAAACGGTTAGCCATCTTCGCACGACTCCAAGCCCAGTCCAAGTCATGTCTCGTAAAGTTGTCGGAAGTAGACTGGAGGGTTATACGCACTGATAACTGGGCCAGAGGCATGTTTGTCGCCCGAGCTTCCTTTGGGTTTCTTGGGCCCTTTCTTCTGGTCGCCGGAACCCGGCATGATGAGAGAAGCCTCTAACCCCCGAAAGATAGATAATCACTGAAGATATTCAAATACAGGTGCGGAGTAGTGAGAAGTGTAGGGCTGTATTGTGATTATCGGAGCTTTGGATTGCTCGAGATATCCTGGGCAAAAAATCGAATTGAGGTGGTGCGTGTGCACACGCACTTTCTTATCGCCGAGAGTCTATTTCCTGCTGGTCCCTGCATTGTTCCGCAGCCATTTCACACGTATAGCAGGGGTATTTCGAACCTGCTTTAGTTATGGAGTACTGGGCGAACATTCTTAATGCCAGTTTGCTTTCGAAATGGGAATTCTATTTAAGTCTTGATCACTGTTTCCAAGGGATTAGCTCACCACAGACCAAAATCCACCGAATTATACATGTTTCAATGCAATTATAACGAATAGCATTGCCTAGCCAGGTAGATAAACAAAAATATTTGAATGTAACGCCATTTTATTAGTTTTAGATGAGAACTAGTATATAATTAATACCTGGAAGATAAATTTCTGCCATGTCCCCCTAGCTGAAAGATAAATAATCACCGCTTGCATTCCTTTACCCCCGAACAGGACCAACAAAAGTAATCGGGCAGCTCAGCAGCCCAGCCCACTCCTCTATCCTCGGCATGCGTGGAGCACCAACCACAGGCAGCAGGACAAAATCTTTCTTGATTAAGTCGCATTCTTCGTCAGACTTACGCTCCCAAGTCTTCGCCCCATACAGGAGCTTGTAACCAACACTCGCCCATTCTTTTGCATCCGTCGGGCGGTAGTCCCATGAGTATCCATCAATGATTGGATCTCCCCGCTTTAGAAAATCAGACTTTATAGTCCAGCCCAATTCACTATCGCATTTTTCCCACTCATAGACACCTAGCAAAGAAAACCTTAGTTCTACTCTATATAATTCTTAAGCACAGTTTAGTACTTACCTCTAATTTTGCATTTGTTGTCAAGGATAACCGCGGTAATTTGACGCTTGTCATTGGGTTCATACTTCCTCCAAAAAGTATCAACAAGGAAAGTAAACGTCCATTCTTCAGTGTCACGGCCTTTGCATAGGTCTTCGTTTGTCTCGCCATGTCGGTATCGGGAGATATCCACTTTCCTCTCATACACCGGGGTCAATTCTTCGACGGGCTTCATATAGCAGATATCATCTCTCTGCATTAGTTGGGGTAGAGCAGATGAGAAGCCAGCAAGGGCTAGAAACAGACATGTTTTAAGAGTGGGCATCTTGGTAACGAAGATCTAGAAAGAGGTGATGCTCTTAATTAGAAATTTCCAGGTTTCCAGGACAAGCATAAAAGAATTATTAACTTACAAGGAAGAGGTTTTTCTAGAGTCACTTTTGAACAAATTCTTCTAAATAGGGAATATTTCTTTCAAGACCAAAGGAGGAAGAGGCTGCGCCTTTAATGCCTCTCTCTTTGGTAGCCTCCTTTTTGCCAAGTAAATACTGGGGTACAGATTGAGTGATTTTTGCTTACTTGTAGATCAAAAGATGAATGAGGCATTAACAACTGATGTATTGGTTAGACCAGCCGAGATCACTTGTATTACTCCACACTGTCAGAACTATTTTTATCATTTATTTTTGGCCAGTGTCACCAGAGAACCATTCCCTCAGCTTCGCCAATAGTAGTAATTATTGGTTGGATTTTGAAAACAGAGGGCAAGAAGGTCGCGCATTTGAGCTAATAATAAAACCCAGTGCACAACGATTATTTTACACACCCGATTTTGAGCCTCGAGGAAAGGTCCTTGACGGAGATTCTTTCCCCATGGGCTAGCCAATTACGACACTTGTCACCTTAGTATCGTCCATCCATACTATTTCGAGGGACATTATACACAGGAGTGCTCTATTATCTAATTTCCACAAGGGATGAGCTTAGCATGAGCGACTTTTGCTATTTTTAGTAAATTAGGAGATGGCTCCATCAAACATTTAAGAGCCAGACATCCACAAGCTCAAATCCAAAAGGCTCTATGGCTGGGTATATAGGCGACACTAGCATCCAAAATATCGCTTTTCGATCCACCTCTCCTCGCCTTCCTCTTCAATCCGTCCGACCACAACTTTAATCTTCGGATACACAGCCGTAAGCCTCTGCAAACCCCTCTTCCCCGCCGCAAAAGTCACAAACGCAATCCTCTCCTCGCCAACACCATGGTCAACAAGCACCCGGACCGCCATCAAGGCGGCGCCACCGCTTGACATTTGAGGATCCAGCAGGAGGACACTAGCATGCGTTTCTAGTTGGGGTGGGAGCTTGAGGTAGTGAAGTTCCGGCTCGCCGGTGCGGTAGTTTGTCTCGATAAGGAGCCGACCGGTAATGCAGTCTGGGATGGTTCGTTTAAGGGCTGTCTCGAGACAAGAGCCACCGCGCAGAATTGCGACAGCGGAGACAATGCCTTCGGGTTTCACGCCGTGGTAGATGGTTTGTTGAGGGGTTGTGACTGTGTTTCCAACAAACGGTACAGTGTCAAGGGCTCTGTGGTGAGCATCAGCAGCCGAACACCGACCGAAATAACTGCGAAAGACGGCACGAATACGGATACGTACTTCTCAATGAGTATAGCCGCTAACCTGTCAAAATAGAACACAAATTCCACCTGCTCCGTCAAGGGATTCTGCAAAATAGTATTAAGGCCAATGACTTGTGGGGTCTGTGCCATTACCAGTACATTCGGAGAAAGTGGCGCTGCTTCAACAAGCTGACCCAGTTTCTGCAGTGTCAGATTATGGTTTTCTGACTTCTCCCGGAGGTTTCTTTGAATGTGCTTAACCACCATGTCTGCCATATACCACGTTAGTTGAATTCGTCCATATTACGAGACAAGGCTCTCCTCACGTACCAATGGCGGTTTTATTCTCTATGCCTCGTGGTATTATAATATCTGTAGAGAGAATCAGAAGCGGACCGTTTATAAAGCCAGGGGACAGGATAACCTACCTGATATATGTCTCTGCGGCTCGACGAATCGTGTGTAAGAAGGCTTAACGAACTTGAACCATTGTTTAATAATGCCGTCTATTTCCCTCCCTCTTTCCTTGACATCGCGGAGAACTTGAACGTTTTGCCGGGTTAGCTCACGAAATACCTAACTGTCTCCATCTGGTCGTAACTCACTCCTCCGGCCAAGGCAGACGTCCATGTCAGCCTCGACGAATATCTACATCCATTAGCCACAAATATGCGCAGCAGTAGAAATGGAATGTTACAAACCTTGACATCCAGCATCTCTACTACACGGGGGTCAGTAAAAGCCAGGATACCTTCCAGGATCAACACATGAGGCGAGTAAAGAGATATCGTATTCTTCTCTCGCTGATGCTTTTCAAACGAATATATGGGTATATCAACCCGTCGTCTAGACATGCTGTTAGCACACGATCTCTGCATGTACGTGAACTGGTAAATCTACCCTCGCTTTAGATCCTGGAGGGTCTGCACCAGGAGATCAAAATCAATCGCAGACGGGGAGTCAAAGTCAAATTCATTGGCGTGAGCTACGGCATTTTGCTCCGGGGTAAGCTCTTTATAGAACGAGTCCTAGTCAAGCATGTCAGAATCCGCATAATATATACACGCTCTTGCCTATAGGCCGGGTGTGGACGTTAAACTTGATTAAATAATAATAATATACACGCTCTTGAGATTTGAAGATACGGAGAGCTTGCTCCGGGGAGCAAAGAACTTACCATGAGAAGAACAACCACCCAAGGTAAATTCAACCGGTTTATGATCTCCAGAGAAACAGAGGATTTCCCCGATCCCGAGCCACCAGCTATGCCGATAATGCTCATATCCGCCCAAGGCGGAGAGTATCGAGCTCGCAACTCCTCCATGGCAGCTCTCCCCGCTTTGGCTCGCTCGGCAAGCCGAATGCGCACACAGTGCTTTGACGTTCCCTAATTCATGAATAATATGGATAATAATGGATAAAGCAAATGCACATAAATATGTAATCCTGCAAAGCAGTCTCGCAGCAGGAAGAAAGAAATCCAAGCTCAGAGAGTAAACGTAAGTATTGGTGGGTGCCGATAAGAAAATTGGCCATCGCGGTCCCAAACTAGCGCCGAGCATCTTCCCGGGAACAGCTCTGAACCTCGCAGGTTGCAACCAGAACTCCGTTTGACCTCGCAGGCGGCGAATGATTTATTTCCATGTACGGGTTCATCTGTGTTTGAGTTAATTCAAAAGATATTGACATAACCGTCACCAGTGCCTTGCCTTACAACCGTTGGCTCGTTATTTCTTATTTCATAGCATCCTGGAGAGCTCGAGAGATGCACGCGAGCATGTATCGTGTAAAGCTTGCTTCCTGGGGTCGCCATAAGAGCCGTCGAAGCACTCCTGCACTACTTGAAAATGGCTCTTCGTCAGACTGTAACTCTTGCTTCAATGTTGCTCTCTAAAGTCTATCTTTACTGGCATAATGACTTTACTAGTTACAGTGGATATCGGCATATACGATTGTCATGTACTGCTGAGGTGGAATGTACCCAACCACTAGCTCTCGTATGCGCTTCTTTCCACGGCACATCCATGTAGCGGCTAAAAATCATCACGAGAAATTTGCACTCGGGGAACCACTCAAGGTTTGAAATATCTAGAGTACAATAATCAAACATAAAATCACGATATCGTAATTCATGTCACCTTGTAGAGGCCAACAAGCTTTGCAAGTGTCATATGCATCTTTTGTACCCAGGTAGGATGAAAAGTGCCAAGGCACTGCGAGTACTCCAACAAGTAGTAAGAAAAGCAAGAGACAATGCGCCGTCAAAACGCCTCTCCATTGCCGACGTAGTTAGGACGAAATATATCAAAAATCACAGCACCGAGCGCCACGCTAATCGGACAAAAATTCATAAAACAGAGTCATAACAACTACGACACCATGGGATCAACATCTTGCTCTTGCAGAAGGGCATCATCCGCATTGCCATTCTGGCTGTCACTACTTCCATTCCCATCACTGACAGAACCGCCCAGATCAAGACCAATATCAATGTGATCCGGCAGGTCCTTCTTCGCTTCACGAGCCTTTTGTTCAGCCCACGCTCTCGTCTTGACTAAGCTCAGAAGCTTGGCTTCATGGTCGACACCCTGGCTTTGCAAAATGGCTTCGTTGACACGAGCTGCTATATTCCTACGCAAGTCGGGGTCTAAGAGCTTTGCTAGAGATGGGGTAAGGTTGTCGCTAGGGAAAATGAGTAGGGAGAGTGTACTCTCGAGGTCCGCGAGGAATTGGGGGTTAGTAGGCGCGCGAGGCGCCAGGTGAGATGTTGCGAAGTCAAGGGCTGGCGTGATATCGCCATCTGGTGTAGATGTACATGAGCGTATCAGCTCAACGAGCTGTAGTCGAAGAAGAGAAAAGTGCAGGGATGGATTTCCATCCAGTATCTGTTCCCAAAGGACCGGTGGTTAGCTAAGGTATGGCAAAGAAAGTGACGTGTAGGAAGAAACCATAGTGAGATATGCTGATCATACTGAGGACTGAAGATGAGTGTTTTTCATCAACACCATAAATTGGTATATTATGAGTGGTGCATGAAACATGTTTAATCATAGCAAAAAAACCCGGAACGTGAAAGGACCGCGATGGAAATAGAAAAGCGACAATAATGCTTACCTGAGGGTTCAGCTCGTTGATTTTCTCGATGGCAGACTGTATGTCACCGGAATGGATAGCACTTCGAATCTCCACGCGTTCTTCGATAGCTTCAAAGTCTGCATTGGGTTGAATGTTTGCTTCCACCGCAAAGTTCTTTGCTGCAGAGGGGTACCCGTTTGTGACGAGGTAGTTCATTACAATCTTGTTTATGTCACTTGAGCAAGAGTTAGCAAGGCCCAGATACGCAGACCGTTGTAACAAAGCTCAAGAAATGTTGATATCAGAAACGCAAGTTAATATGTTCTCCTCAAGGATTTGTTCGGAGAGATTCCCAACTTGATTTTAAACACATCATATAAAAGGGTAAATGTGGCGGTCGTAAAAAAGAGCTGTGTACTCACGTCTTTGAAGGCTTCACCTCCTCCATCTTCTTCTCGAATTGATGTTGCCATGATGGCGTGGTAGTTGAGGGGGTTGGAGACATCTGGACGGTTCAGTATTCCCGCGACCTGCAGCAGAGGGAAGAGCCACATACGAAGCTGGCCGAAGTCATGATGAGAGAGCCAGTCAACCAGATGGAGGCAAATGTATAAGTACCAGTTGCTCGCCCAGCTCGCGAGCCATGGAGTGAGGAGGCAGAGAGAGGGAGTGAGTTGATCTGGTGACAGAAGAGAAGGAGAAGGGATGAGAGCAGCAGGAAGCGAGAAAAGAGTTGGTGTGTCACCTGACATGTCACGTGTGTCTATTCATCTTCTGCTTGTATCGGATCCTTCTATCCAGCTTTATGCTGTTGTCGTTTGATTCCGATAATTTATTATCCTTTATCCTGCAAGAAGCCCAGAGCCAGCAGAAGTAAGTAGAACAAGAAGAAGAGCTCAGATGAATAACTCTAGTATGCAGACAACGCTGCCGGAAGAAAACCAACAGTGCATACAAATAACAAGATTTACTTTCAGTGATCTAAGTGATATCGTCTATAACGATATAGAGACAGTAGCAAGGCCAGACGGAAACGGAACGCTTAAGTTACCGAAAATGAAGCGGTGTACCCAGGAGGGAGACTGTCTAAAAAAGAAACAAAAAACTGACAACCACAGTCAAGTCGCAAACAAAAAAAAAAAAAAAAAAAAAAAAATCAGGGGTTGTATATAAATTGCGGTAAAAGACAAGCAATTAGATGCACCAAAACAAACGGGAGACAGCATCCTCTCAGACCGCTGGAAATACCATGGCCTAAAGACGAGAACTGTTTATACCGGGAAGGAACGCAACGGAGCCGGCACCACCCGTCAAGACTTGAATGCTGCCTGAGGGGATACCCAGGGTATAACTGTCTAGAAGTTCATCATATCTGCAAAGGGCTCTTGTTAGCTCGAAAATACTCTCGGAGGTAGAATAGAAAATACATACCTCTTCCAAACATAGCCCTCTTGGCCCAATCCATAGCCAACATAATCCTCGTCCGCAGACTAACACTCTGCGCGAAGTAAACGCTCCGCCAGAGATACACAGCCAACAACCCACCTCCAAAATTCATCCCGTTGAAATCAAACACTGCTGCGTTGCCGATATACGCCAAGTTGCCTAGATGCGTATACTTGAACGCTTTGTAAACGGCTTCGTCCAAGTCGCCGTAGTCGATCTCATTAGCCTTCATTCCTGGCAAGGCTTGCGCGATCTTGTTGAATTTACGGCCTAGATATTGACCCTGTTGATTCGCGCGTTGGGCTGTGGCCGGTAAGGAGGTGAGCTTCGAGTCGATTTGACGGAGAAGTTCGTTCAGCTCCTCAAAGTCAAGTGTGCCGCTGCGGTCCTTGTCATATTGTTCGAAAAGCTTGTCTAGGCGCCGGAGATGGTTTGCTGCTTGAGGGAAGCGTTTCTTGACGCGGTTGGCGACGTCACGCCATTCTTTGAATGTCAGGTGCACTTTTTCGGGATCTTTGCCCTTTTCCCATGCAATCGTACGAAGGAACGTTACGACATGATCTGCGACGTTGTTCTGTACTGTTGCGCAATCACCAATAGCATAGACATCGCCAAGTGGCGCTCCGACCAGACGAAGGTGAGGGTCTGTTTCAAGGGCGTGTCGGTTGTTCTGACTTTCGAGTTTCTTTGCCAACTTGCGGCAAAATTCGGTTTGCGCTGTAATACTCGTTAGATCTGGAGGAAATATTGTACGAGAATAAAGATAATTACTGACACACTCCGGTTGACCAGAGGCAGAAGCCTGTCGGTATCTCCTTAATGACGGTTTTCCCATCCTCTACCTGCGTGAAAAGAATTTTGTCTTTCTGAACCTCCTTTACACGCGAATTAGTCAAGACCTCCACTTGATCGTGCGCAAAGCGTTTCTGTAAATTCGGTCAGCAAATCTTGCCTTCGTAGGTAAAATTGGTGATTCATAATAATCATACCTCCGTATACTGCGAGATTGCCTCGTCATAAGTATTAAGAATATGACTCCTGCTTTGGATCAGATGCACCGAAATTTCATTTCGCAAAATTCTCGGGAACGAGCGGCATAAGTCTTCATTTAACATATCAAAAAGCTCTGCTGCAAACTCAACGCCAGTCGGTCCACCGCCACATATCACGAAAGAGAGCAATCTTTTTCTCTCCTCGTCACTCGTCGTGGGAAGACATGCAAGCTCCAGATTACTCAAAACTTTCCTCTTGATCTGGCGGGCATCGTCGATCGATTTCAAGAAACTGCAGTGCTCTAGTCCTTTAACTCCGTGTGGATTCGTGGTCGACCCTAATTGTGTTGCAATGTCAGCTCTACATACGAGCCACGATCTTTTTCTAGAAATAAGGGGATCATGATCCGCCCTTACCAACTCCAATGACCAATTTATCATAGGGCAAATAAAAATTCTGCATTTCCCCGTTGGATCCAACCTGTGAGACTTCAACAAGTTTCTCCGAAAAATCCACATCCGTAGCTTCCGCCCGCAAGAAATGGCCGCAAACTCGCTGAACGACCAGTCTGATAGGTTCGACCAATGACAATAAACTTAGCGTGCCCACCGTCGCGGATGGCAGCATCGGCGTGAACAAAAAGTAATTCACGGGCGAGACAACTGTGACGTGATAATCGCCCGGATTCAGGGCCTTCAACAACGCAACACTACCCCAACCAGTCCCCAAAACCACCAATCTGGGTTTATCCTTCTGTTGCTCCATATATTCCGAATCCTGATCACCAACCAGTATATCCGCAATAGGTAAATTCTTCGGTCCGCCTCTACGCGGGTTCAACGCGAGGTCAGAAACGGGGATATCCTGCACCGTCAAATCGGACCGGTAGGTTGTTGCATCATAGATGAAGAATGCGACCACCACGGTGCCGCTAAAAATAACGAAGAGACCGCTATATGCCAGCACATTTTTCAGAATCCTCCAGGTCCTACTGGGTGTTTTCGGCGGCTTCACGTCTTTGGATGCATACCGTACCCAGAGCGACATTGGGCTTCTGGGCTTGAGGCATTTTCTCGGTCGCGCAAGTTGCAGCGCACATAATTGTCGGCGCGGAGTATGCAGGAACCGTTTGCAGGCAGCACTCAGTCTCGTAGCAGGCCGCAATGAGCCATTGAAGCGTGCGCAGGGTATCTTCGTGCCCGACAAGAGGGTTGACCGCAGCAGTGGTTGTAGGCGGGTGGACAACATTGCGCAGGCATTTAAAAAGAACGGGTAAGCTTAACGCAATGCCATCGAGAAAAACAACAACGAATATGGCACAGCTCAAGCGAATGAATTCTAGCTGAGAGATATAGCAAAAAAGCCCGCGTTCGTGTCCAGTTTCAGCTTGAATTGAAAGGAAGCCCGGTGTCATTGCTGCCGGATCCCGTGACTCCACAGCGACGTCACAGCTGGAGAAGTCGGCTGTCGGCAAAATATGCGATTAAAGGAGGAGAATATAGATCATTTCAATGTAGAGAGTGCTGATATATACTTAAATGCTGTTGTTGGATAATATCTGAGAAATATATCACGTAAAATACTCTAAAGACTCCTCCGCAATATGCTGAAAACGAGCTGAAGGAAAAGATCAAAAGAATATCACGCCGTTCTATCCCCTCGCAACCTGAGGACCGTGTGTTAAAAGTAATATGAACCATAATATATGCAGATGAACCCGCCATCCAGGCCACCAATAACGCCAGAACCCATATCCCGTAATCCCTCTAATCCGCAAAATCATCATCCTCCAACTCCGTACTAGCCCTCTTTTTGCTATTACTCTGTCTCCCCCTGGCCTTCTTAGCTTTGGGAGCTCCACCCGCAGAAACAGAACTCTTGCGTTTACCGCGTGTAGACCCATTCGCAGTCGGTGTGAGAACTGTATCATCCATATCAACAGCAGCCAAGTCGTCGTAACTGTCCCGATCATCGTCCGCAGAAACCTTCAACTCATCGTCGATGGAGAGTAACGTCGTGAACTGCCGGCAGGTGTTCACCATATTTTCTGGACTATCTAGACACGACATGATCTTCGACACGGCTTCCCAGAACCTATCACCTGTGACGCCGTGCACCTTACTTGCGGCTTTATTCAATTCCTTCGTGTTTCCTTTGGTTTCTTTGACACGTATGTGAGAAGATATTCCGTATAAGCGGCGGAGATAAGAGCGGGTTTCCCAAAGCATTAATAGCACACCAGCCGCAGTTGAGAGTTCACGGAGCTTCTTTGGATCGGGCATCGTTGCTACCGGTACCATCGGCGCGCCGCTAGCTGGGTCAGCTGGGAGAGCGGTAACACCACCCTCCACCGGAGCACTAGGGGCACCAGGAGAAGATAACTCAGTTTCAATAGCATGCGCAACAGCCGTACCCGTCGCCCCAACAATATGCTCCATAGCACCTATAGTAGGAAGCAACTCCGCTATCTGCCCGTATTCAAAAAAGGCCAAATTCTGACAAACGAACCTCGCAAGAAGCAAATGCCCCGGCGGACTCCCTGAAGCATCCAGCTTCCTCAACTCGAAATCAATCTTGGAGCAAAGATTCGAGAGAAACTTCTTCTGATACTTGCTATTGCTAACTTTGATGATATCGAACAATGGGGCAAGCTTGGCGGTGTATGGTCGGCTGTATGCTCCGCTGGAGTCACCGATAACGTCACATTGATATACAAACGCCTCTTGTACGGCTCTCATATACTCCCGATCAAACATCGACTCATGCTGCTGATGGAGCATCTTGTGCGTCTCAAACGCGATCTTCGAAACGGTCGAGTTCGGCGACGTCTCGAGCGCTACTAACACGCCCGCACATTCCTTGGGGTGAATTAGGCCTTGGCGATTGATACTCGCGATCAGCTCGATGGCAGTCAATGCATACGAGTCTTGCTTCGAGAGTGCAGCTGTCAACATATTTCGCAAGAAATGCTGCGCAATCAACGCTGCGGCGCCATCATTATCACTAGCCTTTAGAGATCCTCCCAATCTAGTGGAGTTTTCTTGTTCCGCAGTACTCTCTGTGGGTTGAACCAATTTCTCGGTCTTTCCCTCATGCATCGAGAAGAACTCCAAGAAGGATTTCAGTACGATGTTCTGTAAGTCCGGGTCATCCTCCTTGAATACCGCACCAAAGGCAACCCTTGCTTTCTCACGACTAAACTGAGCCGGCCACGTCTGGGAAATAGACCCCAGGCTTTCTAGAGCCATCGTTCGTAAAGTACGAGGATGTTGCGGGAGAGCAAACGGCGCAATGGAATCAGCCATCAAGCTAGCCACGGAAGTCACCTCTGCTCCAGGAAAAGCCTGCTTGAAATAGCTCTGGTATTTCTCCAAATCGCAATGCTTGCCGACACATCCCGCAATGCGAATGTAACTCCGTACGCGACCCAGAGCATCTGCATGCGCAGGGTCACCGAAGTTAGTGTTCTTGGCCTTGGAGATACCCGCCAATACAGAGTTTGTAAGTTTAACGAGACGTTCCGTATTCTGAAGAACACCATTGATTGTCCAGAGACAAGCCATTACCTCGTTGAGTTCCGTTCGCGCAAGCTTCGATACGCTCTTGAAAAGGTCGTTCTGGACATCCTTCAGCAGTGTATTATGCGCAGTAGAGAGATACGGCAAGACGCAGCGATAGATGACAACGACGGAGCGGAAAATGAGCAAATCATCACCCGTGACTAGGTTACCGATGTACGGGTGTAGAATCTCCAATTGATCCGGCCTAAACAACTTCGCATTTGCTTTCGCAAACACCGTGATGGACTGAAGAAGTGCCTGTAGGCTAGATTTCGATGAATCGGTGTTATCGACTACCCTCTCAAACATAGAGGCGACAATCGACTTGCAAACCTTGAAGTTCGCAGGCGTAGCTTTAGAATCATCGGCCAGGATTCCCTTCAGGAAGACCTCAAGCGTTCCAATCACAGATTCACTATGCTGCACAGACCCAACGATCAAATCAACCAATCCCCTGAGCGAAACCTTGGTCTGAGGCGAATCTTGAATCGTATTAATACTCGAGTGAAACGGAGAAAACCATATCTCTTCCAACACCTGTCGACTCTGCGTCGCAACGCTATTCTCGAAGTCCGTCGTTCTCTGCAGCAAACTTTCCGTAATCGCCAACTTCAACTCCTTCCGAGAAGTCTGCACGTATATATCTTTCAACAGCCCTATGCACCGTTTTCTAACACCTACAGTCGGATCCGACGAACAAGCTAAGATAACGCGACACCCTTCCTCCTCAAGCTTCGGTCGAAGCCCGATGCACTTGGCGATGAGAGAAAGCGCCGAGTCGCGTACCATCGGTGATGAGTCGGTAGCACACCGCATGATAAGTGCCATAACGGAGTCATCACGATCAAGGAGGTTAGGATCCCTTTCAAGCATCTGAATTACACTTTTTAAACTCCTGCTTCTGACTTTGGCCTGGTCGCTGGTTATAGAGTTTAGAAGAACCTTGATAATTGTGTCAAACGCTTTGCAGAAGCCCATGCTGAGGACTGTCAATATATATGCGAATCGAGCGTTACTTGTCGCGATACGATCATATTCGCTTTGAAAACGTAAGCATACGGTACAAGAGAATTCACCAAAAAGACAACTTACCTATTAGTCTCAAGCCACCTGGAATCAGACAGCATGCTGTTCAGACTCTCAATCAGATCATCAACAACTTCATCTTCCCCAGCAACGGTCTCGTCCTCCTTATATACACTGCACACAGTTTTCGCCCATTGAGCAAGCATATAACCACGTGCACTAGAAAGCTGCCAATTGTTCGAATCCCTCTCCAGCAGATATTCCAGAACTATGCGGTACGGGCCATTAGCAACAACAAGATCCTGCAGATGCAACGCACGGTCGGTATGCTCTTCATATAATTGCCGTAAAGAGTCAGTCATATCTGCGTCATTCTCGTCCAAGTTCGGGAGTAGGTGCTGTGCAGTCGACGTGAGATCAGAGATAGCTGAGCCCATCCATCCCAAAAGTTCCAGAGCCATGTTCTTCGCGTTGGCTGGGCTCTTATCGTGCTCCGCAATCCCAACCATCTGGGACGCAAGGACTCTTAGCAGTAGCTCTGCAGCTGGCCAATCGGTGGAGCTTAGCACATTGATCAAGTCCTCAGTGAAAAGGTCCAGGATATTCCTATACGGCTGGTCACCAGTCTTCGTCGATGTCATGGCACGCTGCACGATGAATTTGGTGATGTACTGCGCACTCCGAACTGCATTATCATATAACGGTTCCGCATGTCTCGACAATTGTTGTCGCGGTTCCTGTCCGCCTGGGCCATCACCAAGCTCGCTTTCGTCGCTAGAAGTGTCGCAGTCTTCGTCATCCTTTTTGCTGCGCTTTTTCGATGCACGGCGATCTTTTCCAATCACAGCTCTCGCTGACGTCTTCTGAAGAGCCGTGGTTTGTACTAACTGCATGACGAGTGCAGAAAGCAACTGTATATTCTTCCCATCAATAAGCTTGAACTGTCTTGCACTCTGCCTCGTCGACGGTAATTTCTCAAGAGAGACAAGAATCTCGTCGAGAATAAACTCTCGCTGATTCGGATATTTCGCGAATATTTTCGCCAGCACATCCATAGCCCCTCGTCGAACCGCTTCGTATTTCTGGAATCCGAGGGCCGATTCCTTATCATTATACGCGTTCTCCACAAAGATCAATTTCGTAGCCAAGAACTCTGTAGCTGTTATAGTACCCTCAGCAACATCGACATGGGCAAGGAAACCCGCAAAAAGAGCCAGTATCCTTTTGGTCTGGTGAGTCAATCCAGCAACAGCTTGCTTATTTGCGGCAACGAAGCTAAAAAAGGTCGAATCCTTGCCATGTGGTCTGCACTCGACAGCCGGAATGATGCAATCGTCGAAGACGTGGTTGAGAACACTAGGAATAGCTTGGATGAGGTCTTCAGGACAAAGATTTTCCATGCTAACGTCGCCAGGCATGGTATGAAGGAGAGTGCATATGGCTAGCAGCGCATTGCGCATGTCTTCGAGTTTCTTGAGCCACGGCTCAGCCTCTTCGTCCACTGAGATATCAGCCAACTTAAATTCCGTCGATTGCGCAGAAACAATAGGTGCTTCACAAATCTTCTGTACACGGGTCCGATACTCATTGGGTATATCGCCTAGCCTGTTATAGTTGGTAACTTTTTGCATGGCTTTCTGAAGTGAGACATGGATTTCAGAATTGAGTACCGGGCCAAGGTCTTCAATCGCATTGGGCATCCCGAACAATTTCGAAGCTGGAATCTCAGTTCCAGAAGTATCAGGTTGGATCTCATCTTCCGCCTCGAAGATCTCCTGTAGAAGCTCCTGAAGCTTCATCAACGCCATATCAGCTTCAGCTTTTTGATCCCTCAAACGAGACGCAGTTATCTCATCCTCTTCAGAACTCAATTTCCGTCTCTTGGTAAATACTCGATCGGGGATGTGGACGTATTCATCCGGTTGAGACGACATTGGCACGGTGGGGATAAGAACAACGGGTTTTCCATCTGTCGGAGTAAGTTGCGCAGACGATGTAGCTTGGTTCTGTAGATATGCGTCTCGATTAGATTTAGAGAGAGTTTTCGTGCTTGACGCAGGTGTTGGTAGCGATTTGGTTTTTGATTTCACATCCTGCTTCTGAGGACTTGGTGTCGTAGGTGAGGGATCTATCACAGCTATCAATCAAAACGTTGTCCAAATGGTAGGATCGAGAGACATAGGTGATAAATTATAATAAGGGGACGTAACATACATCGATATGCCACATCCGTAGAATCCAACACCATCTTCGCGAACGGTCCTAGACTATCACGACCTCTTGATTCCGCATTGGGTTCATGGCTGAGCCTGGCTTGTTGCGCGCCGTGAGAATGCGAGGGGAGCTTGAACTTGCTATAGCCATCCCAATTAGTCTATCTGATATTAGAATCATAGGGCCGGACAGAGTGAAACTCACAACTGAGTTAACGAGCTCCCGTCTAACAGATGCTGCATGTACTGGCGAGTTGTATCGAGAGAATCAGAGCTATCCCCACGATTTTGCACCTCATTATCAAGCTCATCTATAATCTGCCCCGCAGCTTGACGGTCGTGGGTACTTTCCAGGTTCGCGAGGGAGGGCTGGCCGATGTCAGGTCTGAGGATTGAGTCTAGAGTATGTAAGTCAGGAAAACCGATAGAAGCTGTACGAGAAGTGAGGTCATACCTAGCCCAAACACAGGCGCACTGGTCATGGGAGAGTACTGCAGCGCTTCCTCAACAGACAACGGCCGCAGAGACCGTTGCTGCTGCTGCTGGCCATTTCCCCCATTTGCGCTGCTGTTCTGGTCGGGGATGACCACCTGGATCCCCGGCTGACGGGGCTGCTGCATGACTGCGAGCCCTACGAGAGAAAACAGCGGTTCTTAGGCACTTGTAACGTCGAGCAGTGCATTTTGGCAGGACAGCGTTGGCTGGCTACTCGCAGTCTCCCGTCGTTGACGTTCAGGTTGTCTCATCGCAGGCACAGACCCTGCTCACCCCGGCTTCTTTTTCTGCCGCGGGCTCCACCTGCACCGCGCTTATTATTATCGCCAGGCAAATTTTTGCGCCGATATTGAAAAGTACTCACTGATGGATTTCTCTTCCAGCATCTAACCTACTAACTGAGAGACTATTGGTTATTTTCAAATATTTTAGAACTATGGCAGCCATCGGATCCCTCATTTTCTGCACAAACTGCGGAAACCTCCTCAGCGAGTCTACAGGCGACGAAACAGCGATTCTGACCTGCGATCTCTGCGGAACGAAGAATAAAGGTAATAACGCTGTCTTTTCTTTACTGTCGTCTCTTGTATATTTGTCGTGTAGGTAGGAATGTTCACAATGGTATATTAGATATCGCCTCAAAGACAATCACCTCCGAATCAAAAGCCGATGCTTTCCCCTCTGCTCTACGCTCCAGGCGATCCGCCGTTCAAACATTGACAGCAGAGGACAAGAAGAAGGACGCGACGATTGCAGAGACGTGTCCTGAGTGCGGGCGCCCTGAGATGACGTTTTACACGTTACAGTTGCGAAGTGCGGATGAGGGGACGACTGTGTTTTATACTTGCGAGTGTGGTCACAAGTATGGATTCCGATCTATTTTCAACTATCGCATATTATGTATGATGAACCGTACTGATGAACAGGATTACAGATTCAGCACTAATAACTGAAGACCCGGCGTATCTATTAATCTATCCATAACACAACATATATCCACAGGACGCTTTCTATCCGCATTTATGCTGCTGCTGCTGCTGCTGTAGACTCCGACGGCAGCAAAGCATACTCCATCTCCCCACTCTTCTCATACTCCGCCATATCCAACGCAACAATAATGCTATCCCTCACAACCGTAACCGGATCATTTAAGAACTTCCTCAACACCTCCTCAACACCTTCCTCATCCCCAAGACTCCCCAGTGCCTCCGCAGCCTCGTGACGCACCATGCCCATTTCCTTCGTATCGCTGAGGGTTTTGATCAGAGCTGGGATACTTGCTGGGTGACATAGTTGACCGAATACGAAAGCAATTTCGTGACGGAATAGGGCAGAGGAGTCTTTGAACCCTTCTGCCAGGGCTTCTATTGCTGGTACGGCGGTAGGGAGGTCGGGTGGTGAGCAGAGGTCTCGTAGGCCGAACATGGCGCGGTATCTTTGGAAGAGCGGGCGAGAAGGATCAAGGAGTGTTTGTTTGAGTTCGGGAATGGATGGTTCGTTGGATGAGAGCGGCATAGGAGGAGCGGGGTCGATGGAAAAGAAGTCACTTTAATCTGTTAGTACATCGTTGACGTGCGCAAGGGGCCATCTGCTAGATTTACCTTGACTTCAACTTCTCCGTCTTCCGATCCTCGGAGCTTTCCCATAATATCCTCTCGACAGCAATATCACAGGTCTCCCTCACAACATCCGGTTCATTCTCATCATCCTTCATCAATCGTAGAACATCCAAACTCCCCGCATCACCCAGCGCCGCCAGCGCCTCGGCAGCTTCATGTCTAGTCATGGCATCCTCGGCACGGTCTTCCAGCACCTGGCGCAAGAACGGCACAGCATTCTCGTTCTTCGATTGACCTAAGCAGTAAGCCAGTTCATGCTTCAGCAGCGCAGAAGGGGATGCGAATGCCGCTGCTATGGCCTGGATAGCGGGTAAAGTCTGCTCCGTAGGGGGTTGTAGGCAGGCGAGATGCTTAAGGGAGAACAGCGCGCGGAATCGGCGCGCGAGAGGTTCGGATTCAGTAGTGAGCGTGCGTCTTAAGATGGCTATTGTGTTATTGGCCCCATTTGCGACGTCTGAGTCCGCGGCAGAGGCCATATTAGCCCAGAATAAAATTAGACAGAAGCAACGAGAAGAATGCGGTTGAATTCCCCTCACGCAGAATCCAAAGATCACAATCACTTTTTTACCGGCGGGGCGATAAGATTGATTAGCGATCTTATGTCAGCGATCTATATCACGTGCCATTGCTACTAACCATTCAGACCACCCGCGCAGTTACTCGGTAGGGTTGACTACAGGCACCAAAAATTGCAGTCTGCTGAATACGGCGGAGGAACAACATCATGTCTATCGCATCTTGCAAAAAGGACCTAGTTGGTCCGTGATACTCCAGTCTGAATAGATGTCCAGTAACGTTTTGGGCAAGAACGAGTTTGTCTGTCGTCTACAATTAACACGGGTAGCGGGATTCCTCAATCCAAACGAACCCTCTGGGTGCTTCGATCTAATCGTATTTCGCAGAGGACAGTCAATTCCCAAGCCTTTATCCAGAGTGGGCCAGAAAAATGCTGGGTTATTTTTGAATAATCCTCTGATGGGGTGCTAAAGGGACTAACGAGCTGATAAACTGAATCATGTCTGCTCCAGGGTGTGGAAAGGACATGATATGGTTGCATGTCAAGCGCCGCACAAAGTCTCGCCCACAGCCATAGTCAGATTGACCTATTCAAGCTTCACATTCTCAAAGGAACCTCCCACCGGAGGCATTCTCTAGATCATTATTGCGGAATGCGAAATGAAGTTGATGAGACGCGAAATAATGCTAACTACCATTAGGGCGAATTGCGTGATATTGGGACAGGGGCCATCCTCATTGGCTGCCATCAGGATATGCTTTCCCCCAATGGTCATATTGGAATTTACTTCGTGGAATTTTCACACTGCTGGGGCCCTAACTTCCTTCCCTACCCATGCTCCCACGCTGCTTTCAGAGCCACCCCTTTCGCTAAGCTCAGACCCGGCCTCAGAAGTCTGGGCATGTTACCTGGTCGCAAAATATCACACGGCCTTTGATTAAGCACGCAATTCCCTACTATCTTCGTCCGGGATGACGTGACAACTAAAAACAAAGGGAGAGATGTCTCCTCGGAATTAAGCATCAGGGCAAATAAAAGCAGCCCTTAACTCTGTCCCCGATCAGCAACCCCTTGCTAAAGCTACAGCTTGTTTCTATTGAAACAAACGAGGCAAACACTTCAAATGATTCTCATATAGCCCTTATCATCCACCAGATTCTCCTCGACTACCACTGGGCATGGCTTTCCAGCAAGTCAACCAGAAATTGGTTCATTTTCTAGGCTTTGATCAATTTTACCCGCATGAAGATGTCCCGGATCTTCCAGAAACCGATCGCTTCTTCGAGCGCGAGCCCACCGTTGGAGAATTCCTGCAGCAGTACAAGCCCACCCTTCGCGATGTCGGGCTATACATTTACAGGTTGTTTCCTTTCATTGATTGGATTGGCAAGTACAACTGGACTTGGTTTCTTGGGGACTTTGTAGCTGGTGGGTGGCCGTATAATTCTACTCTCGTTGAATGAGCTTCAGCTAATCCAACCGTGTAGGTGTCACAGTTGGAGCCGTCGTTGTGCCGCAAAGCATGGCCTATGCCCAATTAGCCCGTCTCGACGTTCAGTTCGGTCTGTACTCGAGCTTCATGGGCGTTCTCATCTACTGGTTTTTCGCCACTTCCAAAGATATCACCATCGGCGTATGCTTAGCACCTACCCCGTATGCCACCCCTACTGACAATCGTTCTAGCCCGTTGGTGTTATGTCTCTGGTTACCGGCAATGTTGTGGCTCGGGCGCAGGAGACGCTTGATATCGAACCGCACTTTGTCGCTTCAGCGCTGGCTATAATCACCGGTGCGATCATGTTTGTGCTAGGGCTTCTTCGTCTCGGCTGGATCGTGGACTTTATCCCGCTTCCCGCCATCTGCGCCTTCATGACTGGTGGTGCAATCACAGTCCTCTCAAGCCAGCTCAAAAAGATCATGGGAATTTCCAAAGTTGACACGCACCAGGCGCCTTATATGGTCATTATTGACACGCTCAAGGGTCTTCCCCGTACCAAAATTGATGCTGCATTGGGATTGACATCGTTGACAATGCTCTACCTTATTCGCTGGGCGTGCAATTACGGAGCTAAGAAATACCCACATCGCACCAAACTTTTCTTTTTCCTTGGGACCCTCCGGACGGCGTTCGTTATTCTGCTCTACACGGCCATTAGCGCAGGGGTCAATCTTCACCGCAAAGACGACCCGATGTTTAGCATTGTTGAAACCGTTCCTCGCGGTTTTCAGCAGGCCGCCGTGCCTAAGGTTAACAAAAAGATCATCGAGGCTTTCGTTAGCGAGATCCCAGCATCTGTCATTGTCATGATCATAGAGCACATCTCCATATCCAAATCTTTCGGTCGCATTAATGGTTACACTATCGATCCCTCGCAAGAGCTTGTTGCAATTGGTGCTACAAACCTGTTAGGGCCATTCCTTGGTGCATACCCCGCAACCGGATCTTTTTCCCGAACGACTATTAAGTCAAAGTGTGGCGTTCGCACTCCATTGGCAGGTGTCATCACTGCAATAGTTGTTCTCCTTGCTATCTACGCGCTCACTGAGGTTTTCTTCTACATTCCTAACTCCGCGCTCGGCGCGGTCATCTTTCACGCCGTTGGGGATGTGATTACACCCCCAAGGGTCATCTGGCAAATGTGGCGCACATCCCCTCTCGAGGTTGTGATATACTTTGCTGGTGTGCTTGTCACGGTCTTCACCAGCATCGAAAATGGAATCTACACAACTGTCTGCGTATCTTTCGCTATCCTTATCTGGCGCACCTTCTTGAGCAAGGGCCATATTCTTGGCTTTGCTAGGATCCGTACCATCAAAGCCACGTCAAATGGAAGCATCGGCGATGACGGCAAGCATTTCCCAAAATCAGATGACTCTTCATCAGAGACCGAGGTTTCTTTGCGTACTGGATTCTTTCCCGTCGACCATAAAGATGGCTTGAACCCTCGGGTGGAGCTTGAGCAGCCGTATCCGGGAATTTTCATCTACCGGCCCACCGAAGGCTTCAACTACCCCAACGCCAACCGCTATCTCGGGGGCCTCACTGAGTACATCTTCAAGCACACGCGTCGGACAGATCCTCTGCTCGTGGGCAAGCTCGGTGTATGGTTCCATCCAAATACTCCCTTTTTATATATATTCAGAAGCTAATGTAGCTAATAGGACCGACCATGGAATGATGGCTTACCTCGAAACACGCAGTTAGCCGTCTCAGATAACCGACCAATCCTCAAAACCATAATCCTCGACTTCTCCACTGTCAACCATATGGACATCACCGCTGCGCAGGCCCTAATCGACGTCCGGAACCAGCTGGCCAAGTACGCCGCGCCGGAAACCGTTGACTGGCATTTCGCCAATATCCAGAGCCGCTGGACGAAGCGGGCGCTTGCATCCGCCGGCTTCGGATACCGAGACCCGCAGGCTGTTGTCAGTGGTGGCGCCGCATCGATCTTTAGCATTGCTGATCTCGGCGAGCCTGAGAGTGCTACTGGGCCTGGAGCCATCAGGACTAAAGATGAGAACAATAGCGAAGAGCTTGATATTGAGGAGGGCGAGATAAAAGGGGTAACTGCTGAGTTGCGGAAGAGACCTGGTAATCATCGGCTGGTGACTGTTCATGGACTTAATCGGCCGTACTTCCATGTTGATCTGCAGGAGGCTCTTGAGGCAGCTGTTGAAGCGGTTGAGAGAGATGGGAAAGCGGAGTGAATCCGTAGACCTCTATAAATTTCCCAAGGACATATATACTGTCGTTAATAAATATACAAAACCTCCTAGCATTGGAATTTTCCTACGTTCTTTGCCGGCTTTTCATTAGGCAGGTGTAACAAACTTTATCATCCCAGGTAGAGCGGCCGAATGTATCGTCAAATTGACCACATTTAGTGCCGTGTCTCAGAAAGCCTAACCCGCATGCTCTATCACGAGGTTACTCGTCGACAGTAAAGACTCGATATATTGCTTAAGGTAATGACGACAGTCCATAAAATCGTAACTCAGGACTCGAAAGTAGTGTTGCCGCTGAGAATATAGTAGGTCAAGACTCATCACGGACAAAAATGCAGGCTATGTGTAAAACTCATAGTTTAAAACCCAGAGTATGTCGGTATCCGTACATTGCATTGTTTCGCGTCAAGTCTATGTAAGCTGACATCATGATGATACAAAAAGAGGGTGAGGATGATGCACTGATAGGTATAAGTAAAAAGAACACAAGAAAAAAGAACACAGTTTTTTCGTCTAAGCAGCTCTTCGATGCTGTTGTCTATCAAAACTTGAAAAAGAGGAGATGAAATAAACGCAGTTGGGAGAAAGCGTATTGCGGCCAGGCGTAGGCCAACAGCAGCAACAACAATATTGGATATAATTGACATTCATCTACTTCGAACCAGCTCCCAGATATCCACCAAGGCAGTTTGAAAGAAAGAACTGGCATGTATCTGTTGCCTGGCAATAGTTATCCTTGCCAAAGCAGGCTTCATATGTCGAGCCTCCCCGTTTCTCGTCCAGTTCTGCTCCGTACTTTAAAGCCTGCATGAATCCCTCCTGCCGACCGTTGTTGACGTGAGGGAAATCGCTTTCAGCAAGGTCTTGCGCCTTAAAAAAAAGTAAGGCGGTATCCACAGTTTCCATACCATCGTACCATTTCCCAGTGTGCCCGAGCCGAGCTGGGGCAGTGTATGGTGGCTGCGAATCCCCCTGCAGACCAAAGCTGGGTAGACAAATTCCATTCCAGATATGTAAAGTCTGCAATTGTTTACGAAGAATACCTGAGCGCCTGAGATTTTCGTCTGTTAGATGCACATGTCCATCTCTTTTCGCCCTCAATTTTTCGTACCAAGTGTGTATACCCATAACCCATATGAGTTCCTCCGGCACGTCTGGCTGCACAATTTGTAGCACGATCCAGTCGTTAGTTAAATATGGATGAATGGAAAAGAGAACCATGCCTTTGTTTTTAAGAATCGACCCTGCAGGACGGAACCGCCAGTCACCGGCTGGAGAACCATCTATACTGCCATTGTCCAGTCCGGCAGCGTGGCCAGGTGGTGGCTCAGCAACAGTTGTGACGGTACTAGGCGGTAGAGATGATTTTCGGCAAAACCGGTAATGGGAACCAGGAGAAGTGGCATCACTAACAACCACTGTAAATGTCCGAATTGTGGGACTGACAAGTAGGAGATTCAGGACATCGACGAAGTCGTCTGGGTATACGAGCGCTTGCTCCGGTGAAGATGGTTTCCGTAAAAGCACATGGCGGATAGGAACGCTTTCGAACAGGTATGAAATGTGTATGAGAACATAGAACGGGTGTACATCAAGAGTGTCAATTTCGGGGTTGAAAAAACCCGCGAGCTTACGGATTCGCCGCGTTAGCCTGAGAATGAGTGGGCGATATGCGCTAAGAGTCGTCTTCCTGGCTAGTCGATTAACATGCAGCTGGGAAGGCAAACGAACTGGCAACGCCCGAGGGAACTCGTAGGTTATGTTTCTTTTGCGATCTAGTTGCACGGTCCGACGAATAGGCAGAGCTCGAGGCTCCCATGATGATTCCCAGACCATCATTTGTAATTCCGGCGGTAATTCACTGAACCGGAAGAAGCTGGGCATTTGGCCGGTTTCACACGCTTTCTCGGTCATGATTCAACATTCAAAATGCAGGCACACCGTGTTGACCGGGCACGCAGTCGGTAATATAAGAAAAATGTGTAGTTAAAGATAACAAGCACAATGCAGAAAGGGAATGAACTTGTAGACGATAGATGTCTAGCTCTCAAGCCTGTTACAGCGTCAAGTAAATAGTTACCTAGAGCTTTTAAACAAATCCACATCGCTCTTGCCTAACGTTCAAGTAAATAGATGATCAGGTAGGCATGGTTCGTGCACTTAGTCGCTAGTAATCACCCCTATTTGCGGTTGGCTGAGCTCTCATTCCAAATCCTCAGCAGTCCTTGAAACGAGTTCAAGGACCCGTTTACTCTGGTTCGCTCCCGAGGTAAGTATCATCTTCTTGAACACAGTCCATTTGCAATAACTACGTATCCCAGATACCATCTAACCTACCCAGAAAGAAAGTGCTAGACTTGTAATGTTGTCTCCGATGTGAACCTTCTATCCAAGATTAGATAGAGCATAGAGAAGTAGTTGTTCTGTTGTTGTAGTCGAGGTGGTTTACTATATCCTATCACATGATCGCTTAGTAATAATTACACTATTGGTCTTTGCAGTCTTCCGTAAAAGCACATTGCACACTTGGTCTGCTAAGATGGCCGTATAATGCTTAGTCATAAAATGCGCATATGGTACTTAGAGCCACCCGTAATATGCACTTGCGCGAATGGTCTGCTTGGCCTGCCGTATTTGTTACATTTGTGCTTTACGGGCTCGGCTCGGGAGACAGGAGGATCTGGGAGGTGGGCAAGAGATTCCTGAGGGCAGAAGCCCAATTTGTCTCCATTTCGAGCTATGGTGGTACGCCAATTTGCAATATCGCTCCACCATTGATCTTGAGGGCTGATTCGGCGTGGATGTAATGCGGGCAACGAAGGATAGTGACGCTCAACAGTAGAGAAACAGGCAAAGTCAGGCATATAGAACAATTCAAATGACAGACACCCATTCTATATACATACAAAAAGATCCATGTTACAGCACACCCTCTATTTAGTCTTGATATGCTTCAACTTCTTCGGCTCGTGCAAGAAGTTGTTCGCATATGCCTTCGGGTGGAACGCTCTCTCATTCGGCTCTTGCACATAGTACTCGTATCCCTGCTTCTCCGCAAACATAATCGCATCGTCCTTGGACCGGAAGTTGATGTGTGTTCCTTGCATCCCATCAGCGGAGGACTGCCACCCCATCAAGGGGTTCTCCCAACGGTGGCCCTTGCCCAAAACATCCCAGTCCATGCGCCAGTGGTGGCCGCCCCAGTTTCCGGACTGTGTGGCTGGTTTTGCGGGACGGTAGATTCTGGAAATGTGTAAGCCATGCTCTGTCAAAAGACAAACGAACCAACAATGCCATACCTGACTGTTCGCGCTTGAAGATCTGTAGGAGCACCGGACAGGACAGCTGCAGCGACAATTCCACCCGGTTCACTTCCATCCATAACACGTTTTGGGACAGGCGAGAATGAGCTAATTGAGCTGTTAGCAGCAGGTGGCTATCATGAGATATATTGACCCTCCTACCTAGTTCCATGGTCGACCGTAGCATGGTAATCGGGCTGATGGCGTGTCATCGCCTCTCCAGGAGTTTCCTTCCGTATAACAGACCTGTTCCTCGATATCGCCGCCGGTGGCTCCTCGGGGCTCGTCTTAATAGGTTGCTCGTCAGATTGTTGTGAGGACGATTTGCTGATGTAGCGGGCATTGACGGGCTGGACCATTCTTCCCGCCCTCGCGCAGGCATGGTTGAAGCCCAATCGCCTCCCTGGCTGCAGTAGCGACATGGTTAATTGTGCGATCTTCCCGAGGATACTGGAATGATGGCGAGGGAACAAGCGCAGGCAGAAGAAGGCGAGGTTCGACGGGCAGTTGGGGTTGGCCCAATGCGGTTTAGCGTGCTCACACTCACCTTCTGGCTTCTCGGACAAACAGCGTCTTCTCTCTTCGCTGCTCTCTCTCCCACGCAACAGGCTACGGTTTTGGTTCAATTGCATCCTGAATCAAGGTAATTCTCTTGTGTGTCTGTGTGCGCTCAGATGGAGACGGAAATTGACTCGATTGCGCTTTCTACAGGTCATTCGCCATGAGCTACGTCGTTCGTCGGGGTCTCTCGACCCTCATCCCTCCTAAGGTATGACTACTTCCCAGCGTCGCCGTTGCAGAAATCCATGAGAATGCTAATTCAATTGTTAGATTGCATCTCCTACCGTAAGTTGCTACTGCTTGAATCGCACCAAATCGCCGAGACCGCTTGTCTCATCTCGTGCTCTCGACGAAACGAAGCTTCCGTGATTGGGTATGGAGACTAACTCGTGGATAGGGAATTGGTGCTGCCCAGGATGCCGCCCGTATGGAACGTATTGTTGGCTTCTACGAGAAGCTTCCCCGCGGTCCCGCCCCTGAGGTTAAGCCCACCGGTCTCCTCGGAAGATACCAGGCTCGCTACTTTGGAAAGAACCCATCTGCGATGCGTGAGTGCCATCCGACGAGCTCACATAAGCTTACTGCGCATCGTTATGCTCTGGATATCACGGTAATCTGCTAACGAGTTGATTTGATAAATAGCACTCGTCCACATCATCGGCGGTTTGATGCTCATGGGATACAGCTTCGAGTACTACTTCCATCTCCGTGAGTCAACACAGCCTGCCTTTTCATCTGCCAGTTGTCTCTTGCTAACGTACCTACTTTTTGAAGGTCACCACAAAAACAATGCTCACTAAGGGACTCCCGGTGGATTCCCCCTAGCCCGGGATGTGACTGGCAGTTTGGCGCAGATGTACATATAGACAATGTTATATCAATCACAGACAATTATTTTCCTTTGTTATATTATTTTATTCTTATCTATAACCTAGATACCCGTACCGCTACGGCTGCGACGTGGACGGGGAAATTTTTTTATCCTGGACAGAAGAGCGATATAACTAAAAGGCGCTCTCCCACATGTGAGATGGGTAGTGTTTTGCTTCGCACATCATGTTATGTACATCCAACTCCCACGCCTGTCAAGAACTAGGAGATATGCTATTAATAGCAAGATTGAATTCGGCGTTGACCATTTGGGAGAATCTCTGGAGAGAAGTTCTGTACCCTCCTTAGTACCCATCTTCTATTGAAACTTTACCTATAGAAAGTTATACTCGCCTCAGCGCGACCGCAAAGCAACATCAAAAAACAAAATGATAGCATTCCTTCGAATTATACAATATGTACAGCGATTCCGTAACGTCCTGAAAATATTCTCAAAACGTTCTGTTCCATTCAATACATAACCTTGAAGCATAGGTCTTTTAAGGGCAGTTAGAAAGCAATTATCGGTAACACATGCGTAGGAATGACAGACTCAGCAAGACTTGAGATATTCCTTGTCGTTGTAAGTCTGACGCTCAAACATAGTCGTAACCTTCGTCTCTCCATCTGTGCATGGCTCGCCCTCGTCCTTTTTGACGTGGCATATGCCCTGCACTCTTTTGTCATCTGTGTAGTCTTTAATTACAGGTCAGTCAGTTTTATTCATGTTTTCGGAAGGGTAGGATGTTGCGAGAAAAGCTTGATCAGAAAGGGGTAACACGTACCATATTCTTTTCCACCCTCCTTCTTAATTAATATCATAGTGATGTCTGCCTCATACCCACAGGAGCCATCATCGCCCCGCCTCTGCATTTGAAACCAGTCTTCGGACATGACTCCATCCGGCTTGAGGTGAGTAAATCCAGCCGTGAGGTTGAAATATGACAAGGCGCTAATCTTCCTCTTAAGCATAACTTTGCAACTTTCATGCGCACTTGAGACGACTGCTATCTGATCTAACCCGGCCTTGGAATCTATTACGTGCTTCACGTGGAACTTGGCACCATTAAGTGGTGAGCTACCACCCGGTGGGGACCAGGGAGCTGGCCCGTTTCGTTCGCCTCCTGTCGAGGTTGGGGTGCTTGATGGAGTTTCCGCCGAAGACGGTGATGCGGATGGGGACTCTGATGGGACTGGAGAATTTGAAGGCGACGAAGAGCTAGACGCACTCGGAGTTTTTGGGAAGCGGAGCAATCGAAAATGTGGATGGAGAGGGTGTAGTTGGGGATACTGTGTCCGAAGACGAGGGAAGTGGGCACTGTTCTCCATCTCTCTTTTGTGTGCCGCTGCCTCCACACATTGGAACACCATTGTAAAGGACTTTTACACCACCATTGATTCTAGGGTACGCAAGATCCAAAGCGTCATCTATGACAGTCTGCGCAGCCTTGCCTTGCTTAGCCAACTCGGCATATTTAGGGTTATCGGAGAGAAGGTAGCCTATAGTGGCTGCAAACGCCGCTGAAGCTATTGATCTGTGAGTGATTTGTTTCGTCCATGACGAACAAGAGAAGAAACATACCGATGGACGTCCCAGTAGATTCTCTTCCGTCCCAGAGAGGAACTTTGTAGCCAGGCCCATAAACGCGAACGTAGTCTGCGCTGGAGCCATATTCCCAAACATTGCCACCATTGTACACTGCACCGACGACAACCAGGCCGGCGAGAAACACCGAGCCAAGCACTGATGGATAGTGGTATATTGGCTGTACTAGACTTAGCATTATGTGTTGCTTTTCGTTAGGGATGGACACATACCCCTGGTTCATTACCGGCAGACGAGACAAGAACAACATCAGCACGAATAAGCTCCTGAAACAACCAAAGAATCTTTCGGGCCATGGCATCAGGCACTGGGTGTGCTAAGTCCCAGGACATGTTGATGACCGCTTTGCCATATAATTTCTCCTTATGGACATCGTCAAGAATTTTGCCTATCAAGTCAATATCCCCAGAAATTTGTTCATCAACGTTTTGCGATATAGACAACTTTCCTACTACGATAGTTAGATCTTTAGCCAAGCCGTGCTTTTGTCCGATAGCTTTATTAATCATCTTCGTTCCGTGTCCAGTAGCATCGTTCTTTCGGTCATCGTTGGTTGGCCTCCCAATCAACCACCTATATTTATCTTTATTTGGAAACTCCTATAAACCAGTGGTTAGGAAATATTGCCGTTTTGAAATACAATCGTAGGAGTATAAAGAGAAAGAGAACTTACAGAAATCGGCACGTTTAGGTCGAAGCCAGTGTCTGGCACATACAGGGTAATACCTTTGCCCGCCGTTGTCTGGTTATAGCGGTATCCACCAACTTGACCGGTCGTATAACCCTCCGGTGTGCAATCAATAACCATATCAACGGCCGCATTGGTTTGCGTGAAATATGATTTCCCCTCCCGTTTTACTATCTTGCTTTCTTCCCCCAATAAAGCTGGATCGGAGATGTTCAACAGCGGTCTCGTATCGGCAGGCGCTTGTTCATCAAAATCATGGAACCTACGTCGAAGTTTCTTTGTATGATCATCTTTGACGAAGTCGGCCTAAAGGAAATTGTTAGAATAATCTCTTAGTGCCAGTGTTTACCGCCTAAAAAGTCCGGTAGCGATGAAGAAATTACGAAACACGATTTAATTTTATAGATTTCACCATACACACCTTTGCGTATTCTTTCTTGAGCTTATCCACCTGGTCTGTAGTAAGCGCGGCTCGCCACCACAGGACGCCAGTGGTGTCCGTTTCTGACTTGGTAAAATCCCCTTTCACAAGCTCTGAGAGGCTGTTCTCGAATTCCTTGCTGTCAAAATCCTCATTCGGCGGCAGAATTGTGTAATCCACCACCGCTGTTGCAACACTGGTGGAAGTTGCAGTACATGAGGCGTAAGTAGTAGTGCAGGTCGACGAAGTGGTGCAGCTTGCGGGCGAACGTTTGTTTCCACAGCTTGAAGTGATATAGCAAGTACTTTCGGGTACTTGGCTTGTGCACTCCGTGGAAGAGGCAGTCGAGCTTGAAGATGTTGTTGGGCTAGGCCTCGTATCATAGGGTGTTGGTTCTTCACTCTGGGGGTCTTCATTTGACGGACTCGGTTTATCTTTGGGATTTGGCTTGCCTTCATTGATCTCAATTACGGGAGGCATTCCTGGTTCTGGAGGAAGAATATATTTGCCGTCTCCGGGACCTTTCGCCGCATTTAGTGATTTGAGTTAAATGAAAAGGGACGGGAAATTTTACCAATTCCATGTACTATTATAGCATGTCCACCGCCGCAGTATTTACCACAGCCCTTTCCGAAAAGGACAGGCAACGTAGTTGAATGCCCGTCTTCCGACTTAACAAGTAGGGTATTATTAGTGATCCCAGATATGGAGCTTGTAGTTTCGAGCGAAACAGATGATGGCTTAGGAGTTATTGCTGGACTCGGTGTAGTATTCGCGGTTGGGGAACCCACGGGAGGCGGCGAAGAGGTGTCTGAAGATGTTGCCGCAGGAGGTGACGGATTCGCTGGGGAGGTTTCTGAAGCAGATCCTGTAGGGCCTGAAGCAGGTGAAGGAGAAGGGGAAGCAGAAGAAGGGAAAGGGGATGGCGGAGAAGGACTGTTGTTAGGGGAAGCTGGCAAAACTGATCCCCTTTCACTGGTTTGGGTTGTGCGGAGAGGCCCCTTGCCATCCAATCTATGACCACCATAGACTAGGTGGCCAGCACGGTCGAGTGTGGCACCTTATCGTACTACCGTTGCTGCGGCGGATGCCTAGTATAATGCAATTGGAGGTTTTTTTCCCGCCGTCTTTGAGATATTAAGGAGACCAAAAGAATGTTATATATTAATACGGCCACTCTGGCCGAGGCCGAGTGTTTGTCTGATCTGCCATCCCTCCCTGCTCCATTTTTGTTCCCTATAGCTATGCTATTAGCTTGGACATTGCCAGTACTCCTGGCCGGCAGCTCTTTTGCTGTTGGTGGGAACAAAGCGGTGATTGCGAGAGAAGCAAATTCTGCGAGTCAGACTGGCCCGACCGGATTCAGCCTCTCTCTCGGTGGCTCTGCGGCAACTGTCGACGGGGTGCCGTTATAGGAGAGCTCCATGATAGACTCCATCAGGGGCATGGCCATTATTGCTCCTATTGAGATAACCGGCACGACACTGGCTGTTCCTCACCAGTGTGCTGCTGAAAACTGTTCTCTGCAGACTATACACTCGGTTTCCATGCACAAGTACTTCGGCAGTTTATCGAGGAGAATGCCACAACCCGAGCTATCCGCCCTCACCCTCAAAAAATTGACGTGGAAAGTGACCATCATGGACCCAACGGACCATGTGGGTTTCAACTTTCGAGGATAGAAATAAATAGAAACAGAGGTTAGCTTAAGCTAGAGCGATGTGGATCTCTTTGGCCGGCGAATTGATTGGTTCTCGTGCCGATCTTGTTCAGAGAATTCACCTCCGTAATTAGAAATACCGACCAAAAGAGAAAATAGAATAAAGCCGCCTTACTTACTATAGCCAAGATTAGTAAAACATATTAACTAGCTTGTATAGTTACTTGTATAGTTATACAGCACCATGACTACAGCTCGGTCGACCATGGAGACAGCTTGGCTGAGTCGCTGACCAAGAGGGAGATTACAAGAGAGCTCAGCTAACCCTTACAGGGTTAGATGAGCTTAGACCTTCTTATTTTCTTTACACATGATTTTATTATAGATTTATTGCTATTCTATTTATTTTTATTGATATAATAAACCTATATAATTTAACTTAGCCCTTCTCTCCCATAAAAGTCCCTTCTCATATGCAATATCTTCAACGGTCCATTGATTGAGCTTCTCCATCTATAAGCGAAGCATTCAGCCATTTCAGCGCCCATTTGTTAGTTGTCAGCTCCTCAGATGGGGAGCCATCGGCGTTGCGCTGGAATGCATGGTGCAGGACTGCACCAATTCTGGCGGCCTGCATTGCCAACGTATAGAGCTCCTGCCGGCGTACATCATTATCAATCCTGCTTTGAGCCCAGAACTCATCCCAAAAAGCATTGAGCAGCTGCAATCGGCATGTATAACTGTTCCAGCCACTAGGGTCCATGTAGCCGGTCACCAAGAAGAGAGAGTCCAGCTCCATGCCAAAAGGCAATACTTTGGCCAAGGACCAATCAACAATACCTAAGATCTCGCATGTTTTCTCATCAACGAGAATGTTTGTTTGAGAGAGATCACTATGTGTGAGGATTTGCGGGTATTTTGGAGAGAAAAGGATTGGGAGGCTGTTTTCCAGCTCAGAGATAGTTATACGAGGCAGAATGCAGGACGAGTCTTTTAACTTGGTGAGCCGGCGGTAGACTTCCTCCTGGCACTGCGTTTGTACTTGGGTCTCAACGTACTGTGGTTTGGATAAACCCCGGGCAAAGTACCTATGGAGGGTCAACACTATACCTGAGTGTGTAAATAAGTCTGGGTTGAAAGAAAGACAATTTACCTGGCTAAGTGCTTAATATAACATATATGTCTAGCCTCCTCTTCAGGGTTCAGTTCAACCTGGCTGCTGAGTACTTCTAGGCATGCAACTCCTCGTAGGTAGGGCATTGAGTAGATGTGAAGAGGCGGGTTGGCACCACTCAAATTGCCATGGTAGGTAGCTTCTGGCACCAAAGCGCCATGGATGGATTTTGCTAGCGTAACCACATCCCGGTCTATCATAGATTCAGACTCTCGAAAAGACACGATCAAATCACACTGTTTGTTTGGGCGACCTGTACAAAGAACTGTATAGCTGAGCGAGCCTGGGACATCAACTGGCTGAACAGCTGGACCACCAGAGATCATACGCGCATTGTCGTCGCACTGTGATTGAGTTGGAAATTCGCGACACTTGAAGAAATTGTCGGTTGCCTGTTGAGCCCACGACAGCTCCGCCATGTTTTAGGTCCTCCGTGTGCTTGGTGATGCTTGACTGAGAGGAAGACATGTTTGTTCCATCGAAAGTTTCCCAGGTAATAATAGTCACGTGGTTTTTAGCCCACTATGATTTGGCTGTCAATACAACCTCTCAAATTCCTTGTGAGATTTCTCGTTGAATTTCGCGATCAATTTAAAAAATAGTATTAGTGCGTATGAAATCGCTTCCCAAAGACTATGTATTTTGAACTGATTGACCATCATTGCAAGACATACGTAATTTGAATTTTTCACCGCTTAGCATCATGCCCCTATACCGCAATGGCAGCACGCAAGCCTTCTACTTAAAAAAAGCAGAACTTGAGGTTGCCAGTGACCCTGGCTAGGGGCTTTCTCAAGTTGTTTTTCTCCCTCTGGTGCACATTTAATTAATCCTTGGCAAATGGATTTGAGGTTCTAATAATGGCGAATAGTCCCCAACAGCCAATATTCTGTTCAAATTGGAAAGAAGGAGGGATAGGCCTGCTACCTCTTTTCGAGAAAAAATCATGTCTTTCGACCTGGTGTGGTTGCAATTAAACATGCGAGTATACCGAGCTGGGATTTGGGGACAATATTATGACCTAGTGTATATTTGGAACCCCTATTTATGTACAGCATCTCATGAGGACTCCTATCCATGACGGACGACGTTTGGATGCTGGTTTTTTGACTTTTGCGACACTCGGGCCGCATCACGTGACTGGGGTCACTTGACACCCTCATAAGCTTCCTTCCTCGTGCTTTATATTCTCGTCAAAAGGTTTCTTAGCTACTTTGGAATTTAATTGCTCGTCTAATCCTATAAATCTAATCCCAGAACCTCGCCGTGACAGACAACACTCGCACCAACGACGATTGTGGCTAATTCTAAATGTCTTCTAGTAACAGTAGGCGCCCTTTTCCATGCACATTTATGCCTAGATCTTTGGCTTTCTTGCTGCATTTGTCGGCGCGAGCCAAGCACAAATGTCTTTTGCAGCTGCTCGTAATGGAAGTACATCCTGACAGACATTCTCATTGTTAATAAGAGACATCAAGAAGACGTGGACATTTGGCGGGCAATAAATAGGATGACCCGTTGCGCAGAGTGATAAGAGATTTAGAAACCAAACTTCTACAAAAATGCCTACTATGTCATTATCTACATACACTGACAGATTCTATGCATTGGCAAGTTGACTAACAAAAGAACAGAAGAGGAGCCAACCTCTCACCGAAAGAGAGATCTTCAAGGGATGAAAATTAAATAATAGGTCTGGAACGTTTTCTAGAGCTAAAATAAAAACAACATACTGCTATAATATTGCATTTAATATTACATTCTAGTGTACCTATATATTAATATAGAGTTACTTTATAATTACCCTGGTACAGCCAAATTGTGCATGTTATTTCAATAGTATTTATTCCCAAAAAGATCGTTAAGAACCAAAAAAAAAAAAAAAAAAAAAAATTCTAGCCCACACGCAGGAACTACGGACCTTAGCATATTTTGATACAAGTGCTACGCTCTGCCACTGTCCTATATGGGCTACACTTCTAAAATGGAAAACTATTAGGCATTTATTCTTGCACGCAGTCCTTAAAATTCCACTTTCACTTTGTGCACCAAATTTGTATGTTATGTCTGAGGTCCGACCCAACCTGTAGCCTGGACGCACTGAAGACTGCATTGAAATAGAAGAGCAGGTACATAGCTATAAACAGTGTCCACCAGACTGCAAATATATGCAGTTGCACCAACAGTACCAAGTAGAAGGTCGGAGAGTGCTTGATGGCTGATGTTGATGCCCGGCGGAAACAAAGAGTGAGGCTGACTCAGGCATGATTCGCCGCTAACCCGATTAGGCGACAGCTTAGCCACTCTTCTCCTGCAGTCAACGACAACGACATCGACATTCTTCATCTGCTCTCCCGTCAAGCACATTTCTCCTCGCTTTGGCCCGGATCCAATCACCGGCATAACCACCCTACTTCTCCGTGCTGCGGCCCCCGTTAGCCTTGCGCTCTCTCCGCCTGTGAGAAGCCTGAGCAATTCCTGTGACCCCAGCTCCCCGTCTCGCAAATATCGTGTCCGGTTGAGCTAGGTCGTTCGTCGTGGCGTTATACAGTCCTTAAAGAGGTATGCTTCGGTCCTTTTTATGCAGTCTCTGGTGTATCGGTCGTGCTTCATTAGAGGTTCTACAAGAGCGAAATGCAGAAAAGTATTCTGACCCGGCTTCTTCCTTTAGTTCCGAGCATTGTTATGGCAGAGCAGAGCAGCCACGATGTGGTAAACCAAACCCGGTCGGGCGGCGAGTTATCGCCCTCCGACGTTCCTGCGAGTAACCCTGTCAATTTCACTGCTGGAGGGGACGTGGAGGAGGCTGGAAGTTTAACCAATAATCAAACACTACCCAATAACGCAAATCTCGCAGAGAACGCAGCTGGAGCTTCTGGTATGCATCCACACCTATTTAACTGGCATTTTGGTTACATTTGGTATATAACTGTGAGTTTGCTCGAGGTACCCATGAGCTATGGCCTTTTGCTGAACATTGGCAGGACAATTGTTCTCTCTAGATATTACGGATAAGAAACCAGAGATGAACGGAATGCGGACAACATTAGGTACTGGAGAATATGGAGCTTCGTCATCGAATCTTGCGGAAGCAAGCGGTGGCTCGGACACAGACACAAGTCGGACAGATCGGAGGACCACTGGTGATACCAATCAACATTCGCGCACGAGCTCTGTAAAGCGGCCAGCGTCATTTAAACCGGTGTCATTCGCCAAATTTTCTGTATCAAAGTCTCCCTCGATGCAACCGACAAAGCCTGGCCCAGAAAAAGGTAATGCCGTTATTATTGTAGTCAACTGGACACGACACTAATTAATCACAGCTCCACTGTCCTCCACTACATCACCCTCGCCGTCCGCACAGAGCTCCAGACCCCGTTTGGTAGCAAAGTCAGGCAGCGGACTTCGTGACTCTACCCCGAAATCTAGAGCTACAGGCAAGGACACTCCTAGTGCTCCAGACCCCAGCCAGGTTTGGAACAAGAATAGACGTAAGCCGTCCAATTCGCCACTTTGCGCAACAGCTTACTGATAAGTGATACCATAGCAGCGCAACCGCCACCAAGCAAACATTTAACAGACGAGGAACTAAAGCTTCAATATGGTATTCATATGACCTCCCGGATACAGGAAGATGGGGAGGGCAAGGAAGCGAAATGGGCAGACATCGATGACGACGAGGACGATTGGGCACCAGAGACTATTGAATGGAACGATGGAACAAAGATTACTCTTACTCAGACGGAACCTACTCCCGCGGCTGCCAAAGCAGAGACCGAGTCTAAAGTCAGGAAGCCAAGCCCGCCGTTGGAAGAGAATAAAGTCGCTCGCGAAACCTCGAAATTTGTGATGTCAAAACCCAGTTCACTTGGTCCTAATGCGACCATTCTCAGACCGGGAGCAAATGCAGACAAGCAGCAAGCCAAATCCATGGCGCCGACATCGAAAGGTCCAAGTGAAAAGCCAACCCTCGTCTCGAAGAGCCCGGCACCCCTTTCGAAGTCACCATGGGCGCAGCTGCCTCCTATCGATAAAGTTCCTCCGGTCGCTATAAACCCACCTGTTCACGTACCACCGTCTCGATTCCCTGCACGTGACCCACACCTGCCCGAACAAGCTCAACTTCACCCTTACCCAACCAAAGAGATTGCTGCCGACGATTTTAACCGTTCTTGGAGAGACTCGCAATCTGGAGCTACCAGGGAGCTTTTTAACTCTCAGTCTGGCCGATACGAACCCGTTTCAGAGCACCGCAAGGGTTCCGTTCGGAACGAGCAGAATTTCCGACCACCATCCCTTCTCCAAAGACCAGTTCATAACGAGCAACCCGGCCCTGCGGAGCCATCTCCCGCATTTCAAACGCACAGGAGCGGACCAAGTCAGGATGCTGGGCCTTGGGGGCGGCGGCGCGCTTCCTCGAATGTCAGTGGTGGGAGTGGTGGATACGGTCGTCGTATGTCTCTAGGACGGCCTGATATGGCTAAAGGCCTTGAACTTCGACGCGGCTCTCAAGCCAACGGTCCAATGGATGGGCCACCATCACCTCGCACGGCTGCTCACCAAAAAGGACCTTATGGGCAAGGTGTTTCACCACCTGAGCAGCCAGTAGATCCGGCTCGTCAAAACCGCTCTGGTCCAGGTTACCATTATGCACCACCCGGATACCAGCCAGAGTTTGCTCAACCGCCTGGGCCTCAGGGACCAAATGAAATGCCTCAGCAACAGCATCAACAACCGCAAGCCCCTGCAGAGGATCCAATTGCTTTGCAACAACGTATTATGCGGGAGAAGCGTGATCTAGCAAGGCAGCGCCGCAAAGAAGAAGAAGAAAGAGAGGAAGCTGCTAAACAGGAACGAATAAAGCTAAAGCTTCAATCAATGGGTTTACCTCTGTCCAACGAAAAACCAGCTTCAAAAGAATCTCCTATTCCTGCCCCTGTCGAGCCATCCAAGCCACCGGTTGCCGTTCAATCACCACCCAAGCCTCCTGTTCCTGAACCGACGGGAAAACCGAAGCAATATGGAATGATGAAAGTCCATCATCCCGACACTGTTAAGAAGCTGGTTGCCGCAGGGGACAGACACCCGGACAGAGCGTTTCCTGCAAACCAAAATCGCCAACCACCCTCTCCGTCTCAAGAAGTCCGTCCAGAAATTCGAACCTCGACTGTGCCGACTACTAATGGAGTGCGTCCATCTGCTGAGTCGTCTCCTACCGAGTCTCGGACACAACTAGCGACCGATGAGAAAGCCGCTCAATGGAAGGCTCCCGTTTCTGCGCCGACTTCGTACACGTCTTGGGTTGGCCAGAAGCCGAGCGCACACCCCTCGACGGCTTCATCGCTGTGGGCATCACCTAATAACGACAAGGCTTTGGGCAACGGTACATTCGATAGGGGTTTCCACGGTTTCCCGCCTGGAGATCTTACTTCTCGCGCTCCTCTAGGCCTTGCTGATCAATTTCCAATCGGAACAAGCACGAATGACAGAATTGGAAGCGCGGAATTGCTTCCTCAGCCTTTCCCCGGCGCTTCAGCTAGCATGGCTGACAACGGCTTACCATCATCGCCCTTGCCATCTCCTGAGAAGGGACAAACTCGTCTGGCTGGCAAGGAGCCGCCCAAGCCAATTAGCCGTCCTGGGCCAATCGGACCTCCGAGTTCACATCAACGATGGAATCGAGAGCACGCAGCTCGCCGTGCACCTGAAGTCAATGCGTGGCATGACTTCCATACTATTGCAGCGAAGAAGGATGCAGAGGATAATGAGAAGTTTCGTCGGGATATGGCTACAGCGCACGAAGAACAACTGCGCACTGGCATTAATCCATCTCTTCAAGTGAACTTTGAGCAGACCTGGCGGAAAGTTGAAGCTAGTGAGCAGCCTGGTCAGCGGCAGGTTGTTGGAGTGGCACGACCTGCGGACATTGTTCCTTCGCTCTCACCTTTGCACGGTTTCGGGCCAACTGTTGGTCCCATGCCATTCTCAGAGGAACCAACGAGGCCGTTGACAGGCACTACTGGGCGAGAATCGCGATTCTTCCCACAAAGTGAGCAGTCGAGAAAATATGCGAATCAAGACATTATGTCGTATCGTAGCTCGTCTCCCCCACCGCCAGAGGATGTAACTAGCCATCCGGTCTTCATGGGCGATGCCGACAAGCCATTGGTTCACTTGCCGGCACCTAAACCTCGTGTAAAGCTACCTCCACAACAAGCTGCACCACCTCCAGCGCCTGCTACTTTCGCTTCCATGGTCGCGTCTAACCCACCACTCCGCGCCGCACACCAGCCTATAGCAAGCACCACTTCGTGGCAGGATAGATTTAACGGCCTGTTCGGAAAGAAGCCCACCTCGACCAAAAAAGTAGAGAAAACGCATGCCCTCGCCGTGACTTCCGCGACAAAAGAATCTCTTGATTTCCAATCCCACACCTCATCAGCTTCCGTCTCTCTCCCGCAATACGACGAAGTCAAGCTCCTACGCGACGCGGGCAAAGTAGCTTCGAAAGAAGTCGAAGATGAAGAAGCAATTTTCGAAGATCGCGAAGCAGGCTCATTACCTGTCGTGCAAGTGCCTAACATGGCTCCAAGTGCTGCGTGGACAGCTTTACCCGCCTCTCAATTGCGCCTTCGGTCAAAGTATCAGAAACCCGTCCAGTCATTGAGTGTGGAACCGTATTTCTTCGGATACTATGATAAAGATAACGCGGGCAATTTTGCGATTACGATCCGTCTGCCGTTTAAGGGGATCGTGAAGACATTGGCGCTGCCGAAGAAAGCTGGCTTTGGGTCTGGTTCTGGGTCTAGTGGATCGAGGTCATCGCGTCCGCAATTAGCACCGAAAGGGAGGAGAAATCCAAAGGCGAGAGATGCGGGTGGTCATGGACCGCAGAGCTCGAGAAAGCATCTTCAGGGCCAGTCTAGTAATCGCACCCCAGGATCTCCGAGACAACAGAACAATTCAACTTGGGCCAACCATGTTTCTGGCACTGGACAGAGTGGGAAATAAAAAGCTCTCCCTTGTCTTGGTGACTGTAGGTCCGAATGTGCGCCTTTTTCTGGCTTAAACTTGTTACTGTGTGGTTTGGCTACTTAATTACAGTGTTCCTGTCGCGTGTTATGGTGTACTTTTGTCGTCTATTTTTTCGGGAGGGTCGTCATAGCGTTTTGCCTTTTTTCTTTTCTTTTTGCACGGGGGAATTATTTGTTTCTTGTACTTGAATCTTGTTTAATATTGTTCTCTGTTTCCCTTCTCTCTCAATTGTGGCCCTACAGGGTATGAATGTTTTGAGGAAACACGCCTGCCCAATAGCGCTATTATTACTTACACTACCCTCTCATCATCCCGCTTTCTTGCGGTTCTTCGTATTAGCAGCAGCAGATGTCACATTCCTTTCTCGTGTACACTGACGCCCACCTCAATTTTTAGCAGGCTCTGCTACCTTAACTACATACAAATCGTAAAGAAACAACGAATTTGATAGACGCTCTAGTGGGCTCTTTTGACTTCTGGAACAGGTTTTGCTTACATGCTATTTATTCTGAGGTGTTTGTTTCTTGCCGTTTTGTAAACCGTAAATACCCTAAAATGGTATTGATGAAAAGGTGATAAGGGGAAACAAGTGCAAACAAGTCTGCGGTTTTGAAAAAGGAGCAACGAGGTGTAGAGAAACACGTTATGCTGTCATATCCAACACGAACAGCAGAGAAGAGGAGGCTGAACTAGTTAAGAAAACTGAAACGTTTGGAGCGCAAAGGGGAATGCATAGATCCTGGTCTCCAATTAGGCTAAGAATATTCCTTTGTGCCTTGCATCAGTTTTTCCATGGCTGGACTTATTGCGATCTTTTTAGTCACCCACACATTTACTACATATATATATATATATATATATATTATATGGTTTGAGTGTGAGGAGCGGCGGGGAGGAATACGCCTGCAATGGATATTGGTTGGGACATGTCTGTCTCTCTTTTCGTCAGCAAATAATGCTGGAAATAGATTACAAGCCTTGCTTGCGCCAAGCACCCTATCTCAAGAATAACATTGGTGAGAGGCATACTCCGCGGAGCAATAATAGAAGCATATCGAACCAGCATACCAGCCTTGATTGGGGGCCAAAATCCAAGGTGACAGCTCGATTCTAACGGCTACATTATACAGGAAATCTATTTGTTCTCGCGGCCTATTTTAAGAGGCCTTCTGGTTCCAATTGCAGGAGAAATGCCCTGCTAATTTTTTATCTGAGACCTTTAAGATAATTTCATGTATACGCACTGAAGAGCATGCCAATGAGGCGAACTTCCGGTCGGATCAATTTGAACCCATGTCAGTGCCCTTCGTATATGACCTCCTTGTATTTAAAATTAGCACAGGGGCCTGTGCAGCTGATGACAGCCTTGCGGCTCAAATTGAATTGTTTATACCTGTGGAGCAAGTGGTATTAAAAGCAGTTATGTCCAACAAATCGACGTCACTTTTCTCTCTAACGGTTTGACTGGGCGTCTTTTTCGATAAACTCGGTTACAAAATAATTGTGCCATTTCCCACCATGCCGTCCGAGAATCTGTGCTATGCAATGCATGGCTCCGCGCCCACTCAAATAACTGTTGACCTTCCCTGCGGCATGACAAACTCCACCCACCCTTACGTCAATTGCTGTGTTAATGGCGACTATTGCTTAAGCAATTCTATTTGCAAATATATTCGAGATGGCATCCAAGGGTATTACAATGCCGACTGCACCGATCCGACGTTAGAAGACCCGATTTGCGGGACACGATGCGGTAGGTTGGCAGGCGCGGCGAATTATTTGAAACGAGAATATGCTGCTAATGCTCCCATGCGCTCATAGGAGGTCGGGTGTATGCTGATTTAAAATATAATGAAGACACGGGCTACTGGGCGTGCTGTTACAATCGTGATAGTGGGGAAATCGACTGTGACAACCCTTCCGATGAAATATATCCTGCTCCGGCCCCGTCGGAGCTCAGAACTATACAGTACCTGCCAAAAACTGAGTCGGGTACGCCCACTTATGCCACTGAAACGTCACCGGCGACGGCCTCTGAGACCGCAAACACAACTTCTACAGAGACATCCCCTGCCGCTTCCACTCCATCATCAAGCGGTATGAGTGCTGGTAAAGCTGCCGGAATCGGCGTTGGAGTGGCGGCAGGCGTCATCATCATTGCCGCGGCAGTTGTATTATTCTACTTCTTTCGCAAACGAGCGAGCAAGAAGAAACATCATGTGTTGCCTTCTGAGTACGCCGGTTCGGAAGGACACACGGCATATGCTCAACCACTCGCCAATCTGCAACCGGATGAGAATTCAAGGGGAGAGCTGTTGATGTCCCAGCAGGTCTATGAACTGCACAGGGACGCAGCGGCGGCAACAGCTGAGCTTGATACGACTAGGAGGAGTCGGTAACCACACCAGGGCCCAAGCTCTCCAGACAGGGCTGCAATTGGGCTACCTCATGATCATCGTAAAGACAGCTATAGAGAAGGAAGAGGCATCCGTATCAAAGGGGACTTAAAGAAAACCGGTGCGGCGAAGGTTTTTGCCTTTTGGTGCCATGGTTTGGCGAGTTTAGGCTGGTGGCATAATGTACATAAGCACGACTTGGATGATTCCGATGGTTGGAAGCGAGAGATTGTAGAAAAGAGCAAAAAAGAAAAAGGGCGTACGTAAATAAGAAGCATCAAAAAAAATTCCGATGCGGGGAATCGAACCCCGACCCCCACGGTGAGAGCGTGGTATCCTAGCCGTTAGACAACATCGGATGTTGCTGGGAAAATCTTCGCCCTAATTGATCTATCTTCTTACTTGATTCTATTCTTCACTTCATATCTGTTCAGTTCATGGGTTGAAGAAGTAACTGTCCTGGCATCCCTATTTTTGTCTACTTGCTGAACCGATATCGTTTCTCAAAACATTACCAGGCATCAAATATTGGGTCTACCTGCCACCAGTGCGCAACCAGTCTAGAGCAAGATGGGGTGGTTGGTGAAGAAGGAAAGGAGACAAAACGCGGCTTTTTGAAAGGCTGTATGAATATTTCTGGATGGGGGATTAAAGGAATTTTGTTTGATATTTATTGCATGGCAGATTGGTGGGTTGTACAGATAATAAATAGGACATTTGCTAGCTAGACCAGTACTCCTGAATTGCACCTTGATTGATGGTGCTTAAAACAATCCGCCGCACCCAGAGCCAAACCAGAACGCCTCGCTAAAATTATGAACGAAACAACGTATAACATCATGACTGCGACACAAAAAGGCTATAGAGCCAGCCTGGGAGACACATATTCCCTACCAATTCCACGTCCGGCTCGAAGCCGTGAATACCGGAGGTTTCCATTGAAGTCTGGAAGGATCAATCTTGCGGGACCCCTTGATTTTCTCCTTCTCCAAGCGTTTTTTATGTTGTTCGATTACGGCATCGGTGAGCACGATGACCCAGTTTCCTTTCTGCGACTGTTGTCAGGTGTGCTGTTCAACTTCCACTTGAAAACGGGCGACTAAAAGAACTTACATTGTACCGTAACAAACTCAACACAACCAGAGTCTCGTGTACATCTTTCTCCGTCATCGCGCTTAGACTCGCCAACTCACTCTCGCTAATCGTCTCCCGACCAGGTTCCAAGAGCAGCTCCACGAGTGTTTCGCGCCAGTACTGCCGATAGCCTAGTAGACCCAGGTCACTGAGCGGTTTCTCCGGCGAGCCAAGTTTGCCTTCTCGCTTGCTGAGCTCATAGCTGAAGGCGATAAGGAGGCGACCGAACCCGCGGCGCTGATATTGTGGTAGTGTTAAAATACAAGCGACGTTATATCCCTCAGCGGACTCCTTTTCTTTCGAAAAGTAGCCTACGAGACGACAGCCGTAATCATCTCGTGTAGTCATGCAGTAGAAAAGGAACGGATCAACGTCGTAGTAGAGCGTTTTGTGGTCGAGGAAGAGTTTACTTAAAAGGCAGAGATTCCGACACCAAGTGCGCTGACGACGTCCGTCGACTTCGAAAAAGGATACATAGTCATCGCGATAGATCTCGTTGCCTGGCGGATGGACAAGAGTGCATTTCGCCCGATGTCGTTCAAAGGCACGTTGGTCGTCGAAGTAGCTTAGGCAGAACTCATCAATATAGACCATGTCCGCATCGCTAAATGACGCCGGATAAGGCGAGAAGTACCACGGCTCAATTTCATGCTTGCCCATTTGGATTCGTGTCAAGTTCCGCACTCGATGAATTTCTGTGGGGTTTTGAGTCATGCTGCCTCCTGTTCTTAGCTTTTCAATCTCCTCTTCCCGCGCTACCTCCTCGGCAAGTTTCTCCTCTTGCTTCTTGACAGCTGCTTTCGCATCCGCATCCACAGCATCTAGCATCTCGACATCCTCAACCTCTCCATCAGCACGCGGAGTCCCCTTCGCCGATGACTCGCTGTCCGGCAGCGAGAGATTTAATGGCGTGAGTTCATCTTCACGGTTCTCTTTGCCACCCGCCTTGGATGGACGAGATGGTTTGGCAATATTCTGGTTCTTGCCTGCCAGCAGGTCCGGCGTCGACGATACATCTCGACTGTCAGCTCTGGCGCGTTTGAGCGCATTCTTGGGCTGAGCTTTATTGGCAGCAGCAGCACCGGTGACTTTCTTCTTTTCCGGCTTTTCTGGCTGAGGCCACTCGACCTCCTGTGACAAATCGATACGTGAGCCAGGTATCCATTCTGGAATAACATTAGCATGGTCATAGAAAGCAATACACAATATATAATTAACCCACCATCAAGACGCTTGTTGAAGTCAACGTAGTGCACACTATAAACCGGTCAATATACACAAGCCATAGAGCACTGGAACAAAAACAACATACTAGAAACTCGGCCCATCCTTCCTCTGCCTCATAGACAGTATCTCAGCCTTTCTATTCTCCCCATCCTGCCATCAGTCAGCATCACAGTCACGTGCACGAAAAGCTCAAATGTCGCATGTCACCTTCTGAACCCATGCCTTCACGCCGATCCTATAGAGCGATAATCAGTATTTGCGACGTTTGAAACGATTCAGCAAGTCGGAAAACCAGCCGGGAGTTACTTGGATACGTACCTAATCGTGTTAAGCGTGGCAAAGCTCTTTTCGACGGGATCAGGCGTGCCAGAGGCCTCCTGGGGAGCATCTGTGGCTCCCATGTTTTCCGCGGAGTGATTTTGCACGATAAAATGATGAGAGATTAGATGGAAAGGGCGGTCGAAGTGGTAGTTTTGATGGATGCAGATTGCTTGTCGCGAGGCTGGGATTGTTGGTCTGTGATTTTGGTGTTCGCCGCGGGAGACCTTGATGAATGACACATGTTGCCACTCGAGGCGATGCCGAGCTTCCCCTTGTTACCGCAAGACAGAGAGTACATTGCCAGGCTACTAGATTCTAGGAATATACAACAATTCAGTGGGATTGAACTGAATCCATCTTGTGGGGTTGCTATTTAATGCTGTGGCTTCTGTAGAATATACAAAAATAGAACGAATCATTCCCAAGTCTCACTCAACGCCCCTAGTAAACACACCATGGCATCCATTTTTTGCCCCTAATGCCATCCATTGACCGGCGCAGCACTGAGCGACGATAGCTCATCTCTGCGCACTTTATACAGTTCCTGGGCCTCACGCTCTCGCCTGCTAATAAAGCTAACCTCTTCCCTGAGACTCTCAAGTCTCCTCCCAACAGCCGATTCCTCCGCGATTTGCAAGGTCCGGAACGAGTCCAGATCAAATCTGGCTTTTTCAAGGGCCTCACTCGCCTCCAGAATCTTGGTTCGTAAAGTCTTGGCCCGCGCCTGGTAGCCACCGTTATGCAGCGATATTTTCTTCTCAAGTTTGTTACCTTGTTCGGCGGTGGCGAGTAGAGTTGACTGCACGCTTTCGAACGCGGAAACCATTCTTTGCTCTTGCATCTCGAAGTCATCGTCATCTGAGTAGATCCCCAGACCAGGAAGATCGGACGATTCGCGGATGGATGACCAGCTGCCGTCCAAACCTTCCTGCCAGGTTTGCTGGGTTCCGCTTGAAGCAACTTCTTCTGCAATGGCGGCGCGGGCTTTTGCCAACGAGGCATCGCTCAACGAGTCCAGCTTTGATGCTTTACCTTCAATCTTAGCGCCGGGTATCGGGAACTTCAGAGCATCGTTGGCGATGAGAAGTGCCGTCTCTCGAGCAATTAGATTGTCAATAGGATCGGTAACTTCACTAGCCCTCTCCATCAATGCTTTCACATCCAAGACACTCGGTCGCGGCAACCCTTGTTGGTATACTTGGGTCTGTCGCTTGAAGTCCGCCTGAGCCTCCCTCTCCTTCGCAGCCTTCAGTTTCCTGTCGCGCTCCGCAGCGTCTTCCACTGAAATCCCGTCTATCTTGGTTGGCTCTGCGCGCTCAGATGGCATCTCTTCAAGCTCCCACTCTGTCTCCTTAGGTCGTGGTAAAGCCTCAAGTTGACCGCGTAGTGTCCGCCGTAAGTAATCTTCCCTGACCTTCATCTCTTTTGGGGTGCTGCCAACTAGCCCTGCACCAGTCTCCGTGTTAATAGCAAATGTATCTCTTGGTGTACGCATTGGAGTAGCACCCGGACCCATAGGAGTCCGCATCGGGGTGGCCCCAACTCCATTCGCGCCTTGCCGGAATGGTGTAGCCATGGGATTTGGCGTTACCATCTGCTGCTTCCGCGGCGCAATACCTTCAAAACCAGTAGAGCCACCTCCTTCATGTAATGGCGTGTTTTCCCCACCAAGGAGCGATGACTGAGTCTCCGTTAGCGCACGAATGTTTTTGATTTCATTCGCAACACGGTCTTCCTCAACGGGGGCCCTGGGAGTACGGATCGGAATGCCCCCGACGATAGACGAATAATTGCCAATCAATCCACGGGTGCCCTCGTTATCTTGATCACCAGCCATCTTGCTCGCCTGTTCTCCAGCCATACCCATCTTCACAATCTCCTCGAGTTCTGATTCGCTAACTTGAGGGGTGGGAAGGACCAGGGCCCGCCTCTTGCTGCTCTGTTCCGCTTCTCGTATTTTTTGCATCTGGCCAGCTCTTGCAGAAGCCGCGGATGCGGAATTGGCGCTATTCTTATCATTTTTCCTTCGCTTCCTGTCAGGGTCTTCCTCCTGATCTCCCTTCCGCTTGTTCGCGAGCTGCTGTTTTCTGGGATCAAACATCTCCCGTTGGTGTTCATTTTTGGCTTGTTCCTCCAAGGTATCATAGAAACCGGGCGCAGGTTGTTTTTCGAATGGGATATCTGCATTGTAATCCATCTGGCCTTTTTTATGCGTCGCGACTTTAATATTGATCCCAGCAGCTTTGAGTTCGCGGCGCTTCTGTAGGACAGCCAGACGACGAGATTCTTCCAACTGGCGCTCTCTTGCCTTCCGTTTAGCTTTCTTTCCCTGGGTGTTGGCCAGACGAGCGCGCGCTTCGCTGAGCATCTCTTTTTCATCCTCATCGAGATCGATGGTATCAGGGCGCGCAGGTTTGGACTCTGGGTCTGGATCTAACTCGCCTGGTCTGATCAAACAATTAGCATAAATACACGGCTACAAACGTAAACCGAGAACGAAAGACATACCGTAGCCTCCTCACATCGTCCGCGCTTGGGGCAGCAGTCTCCCCTCCAGCCGGCCCACCCAAGCCCAACTCATCAGATTCTTTCGCCTCAGCCTCATCTAAAAGCTTCTGGTATCTCTCCAAGCACTGCGTCGCGGTTCTTCCAACAATAGGCGCGATAGTCCGCCATTGCGTGGGCATCAACTTGGCCAAATGCAGCAACTTCTCATCCTCTTCGCGTGACCACTCGATCTTGCGGATACTCGGGTCCAGCCATTCCGCCCATCGTGCCTTGCACTGCTTGGGGGTCTTACGGGCGAGAAGGGATGAGACACGGGCCCACTGGTTCAGCCCATATTTGGAGACGGCGACCTTGACGATCTCGTCTTCGATGTTTGTCCTGAGAGGAGTTAGCGAGCTATGCAATAAGGGATAACTAAGATTCAAAAATAACACGTACCAAACACCACCTTTGACAACAGGCATCTTGTCAAAACCGCCGTTCGTCTGCCGTAGGGAAACTGTTGCTGTTCGAGAATTCGCTGCTGCTTGAGATTGTCGTTGAAGAAAGGCGGTAGTCACGTGAGACTAGCGCCAGCCGCCGTCTGCGATAAGATTGTGGAAATACTTTTTCGTGAAGATATCATTGAATTATAAAGGACCATCCTGCAAAGTTACTGTGAAGGTTATATTCGCAAAATGGCTGCAGTATCCCAGGCACCGCAGCAGCACAAGCAGCCTTCGAGAAAGGGGAAGAAAGCGTGGAGGAAGAATGTCGATTTGAACGAGGTGCAAGAGGGTCTTGAGCAGTTGCGAGAAGAGGAAATTGAAGGGTAAGTCTTGCTAATGGGGATTTACTCTTGGGCACCTTTTTCCTGACGGCTATATTTACAGTGGTGTACTTGCGGAAAAGCCCTCCGAAGAACTCTTCACATTCGATAGAAAAGGCTCTGATACCATCCAACGTAAACATTTCAAGAACTCTAAACCCCTAAAAGTCGACGAAATATTATCGAAACGCTCTGCTATACCAGCGGTTGATACGCGGAAGAGAACTAATCCCCTTGTCACGGATGGGATTATTGAGCCCAAGACCAAGCGGCAGCGAAATGACTGGGTTACACACAAAGAATGGATGCGATTGAAGAAGGTTGCAAAAGAAGGGAATGCGGAGACAAAAGATCCGCAAGAGATAGCCGCGTATGATCCTTGGGGTGCGAATCCCGCACAGGAAATGGAGGAGCCAAAACTAGAATTTCTTCCAGAGAAGAAACCTATTGTTGCACCTGCGACCCTGAAAGCACCTCCTTTATCATTGGCGGCAAATGGGAAACCTATACCATCAGTGAAGAAGCCCGATGCTGGGACTAGTTACAACCCATCATTCCAAGAATGGGATCAACTTCTGACTCGGGAAGGTGAGAAGGAAGTAGCCGCAGAGAGAGCTCGGTTAGAAGAAGAGCAGGCAGAACGAGAAAAACAAGAGAGAATCGCCGCAGCAAAGGACGAAAGGGAAGAAGCCCAGTCAGATGACGAGAGCGCGTGGGAGGGTTTCGAGAGCGAGTACGAAGCTCCTGAGTGGCTAACGAAGAAGCGGCCCGAGCGGAAAACTAAAACACAGCGCAACAAGATCAAGCGAAGAAAGGAGGCCGAGAGGAAGGCAAAATGGGAAGCGCAGATGAAGAAGCGCGAGTTGCAGGCTTTGCAGATCAAATCAATTGCGGAATCCGTAAAGGAGCAAGAAGAGGCCAAGAAGCAGCTTCAGAAGCACCAGGAGTCGTCAGACGAGGGTGACGATGAAACACTCCGCAGAAGGCCATTTGGAAAATTCCCGTAAGTTATTATCCGTGGGTAACATATATTGGTTGCCTTTCTCTGACATTGGATCTCTAGTGTTCCCGAAAAGCCTTTGGAAGTGGTTCTACCCGATGAGCTTCAAGACTCTCTCCGTCTGCTCAAGCCCGAGGGAAACCTTCTCGGTGACAGGTTCCGCAGCTTGGTGGTCCAAGGCAAGCTTGAGGCCCGGAAACCAGTTGTGCAACCGAAGAAAGCGAAGAGGGACTTTACGGAGAAATGGACATACAAGGACTTCAAAGTCAAGCCGTAAGACTTGCCTACTATTTAATGCCTTAGATTACGACCCAGAAAATATAATTCTCCTTATTTCAAGCTCTTATTCTTCTACGACTCCAAAATGTAGATCTGATAAGCCCAGCTGTGACCCTCAACGGCTGTGTTTGGCCTGTTTGTCTCATCGTCAACTTTATCTTCGGCCTCAATCAACGAATTCCTCTCTCCCCTCCCGCTCTCTACAACATTTGTCGCTCGTTACGGTCTCGGAAATGAACATATAGACACTGTTATTGCTTCTCGCTGTTGGGATGGAACTCAATAACCTCTCAAGCAACTGGAAAAGGCTGCAACAGACCCTGAAAAGCAACTCCAGCTCTTCGGCCGCAAAGCGCAAACCTCCTAAGGACACCGCCGGTCATGGTCCCGTAAAGCGAAGGAGAACAGCACTGTCATCGCCTTCTTCCGCAGTACCAAGCCAAAAGCGACCCGCCGAATTCGAACGAAAGTCAACGCATAAGCGGCGGAAAATGTGGGCTACCCCGAAGGAGGTTGCGGAGGAGGTCTCCCAAGGGAAGCATGGAACTATGGCTTCTACGACAGTGCACACTACTACTTCTGCAATCTCTAATACTGGAAAAGTAAACGAGGGATTATCTTCTACGTTAGTCATTCTGTCCGGTCTTTATCCCTACGCTTTCAACGATTGCGCAGCATCTACGTCAAAGCATATACTAACGGTTCTACAGCGCTGAAGTAGGTAAATACATAGCAATAGATTGCGAAATGGTTGGCGTAGGTCCCAATCCCGACCAAGACTCCGCACTCGCCCGCGTGAGTATCGTCAATTTCAACGGCGACCAAGTCTACGACTCGTTTGTTCGGCCCAAGGAAATGGTGACGGATTGGAGGACACATGTCAGCGGGATATCAGCGAAGCACATGACGAACGCGAGATCATTTGAGGAAGTCCAACGGGACGTCGCAAATTTACTTGATGGTTGTATTTTGGTGGGACATGCTGTGCGGAATGATTTGGATGCGTTGCTTCTGGGACATCCGAAGCGGGATATTCGAGATACGAGCAAGTACCCTCCGTACAAGAAACTCGCAGGTGGCGGGTCACCGCGTCTGAAGATATTGGCGTCTGAGTTGCTTGGCTTGGAGATCCAGACGGGAGCGCATTCTAGCGTCGAGGATGCTAGAGCTACGATGTTATTGTTTCGCCGCGATAAAGATGGGTTTGAAAGGGAGCATGCGAAGAAGTGGCCGTTGCGTGTGCAGTCTAATGGCGAGAAAAAAGATGGCGAGGGCAATGGCAATGGGAAGAAGAAGAAACACAAGAAGAAAAAAGGGAGAAAATGAAGCAGTTTATGTGTGTTTATTATCCGTTGAGGATAGATATATGTTGTTTATTAATACCCCTTACGGCAAAGAGAATAGACCTATGTGTTACGTCCTCATTACTGATGAAGTATTAAATCTGCCATCGTCGCTCTGCATGCAAGCTCTATATCCTATTGGCCTTAAGATCGACATTGGCGCGATACCCACGAAAAGCATATTTCACACCGGCTACATCATTTATTCATCTGGTCCCGCACGCCGCCATCGTCCATTCACCTGTTCGAACAGAGCATTCGATACCGAGACTGAAACCCATTTGTTCGAGATGGAGTGGGATCACTTGGCAGAAGAAGAGGCCCAAAAGCTGTATGTTGGTTGGGTGACGCTCCTGGTACGCAAATGTCCTGGCCTGGCTCTTGAGCTTGCAGAAAAACATCGAGCAAGTGGTGAACGAGCAATTGAAGCTTCAAGCTTCACCACTGGTTCTTACAACATGTGCTGCATTGTTGCATTCGAGGATGAATACCGTGTGCTTGTTCGGTTTCCTGCTTTGGGCCGAAGTCGGTTCCGTTATGAGAAAACGAGTGACGAACTTACGGTTATGGGGTTTCTTGCTCGACATACGCAAATACCAATCCCAACTGTTATTGGAACTGGGTTCTGGGCGGGCGGTCCATATATTATTACAACAGTCATTGAGGGTACTGTGCTATCCAAATACCTTGGAGATCAGCCCAGTCAATCACCCAGCCTGAACCCAAAGGTCTCTGGATACGATTTAGAACGGGCATATCGTGGAATGGTGCTGGTTCTACTCGCGCTCTCCAAACCAGTCTTCAAATATATAGGGGGACTGAAATGGGAGCCACGAGGGTGGCACGTTGGGAAGCGGCCTTTATCTCTCAATATGAACGAACTTGTTCGTGTTGGAAATGTCCCACCTAGTATATTCGCTGAACGCACTTTTTGCACCGCATCTGAATATTTTGAGGATCTTGCAGAGCAGCAATTTCAGCATCTTAAATACCAACGCAACGACGCCGTGAAAAATGAACAAGACTGCCAGAAGAAGTATATTGCTCGTTGCCTTTTCCGAAGGATAGCACGGCAGATTTCAACTGGTTCAGATTCAGGCCCATTCCACATTTATTGTGATGATTTCCGCCCTTCAAACGTAATAGTTTCTGAAGATTTAACAATCACGGGCGTTATTGATTGGGAGTTTTCCTACATTGCTCCGGCTGAATTCACATATACAGCGCCCTGGTGGCTCCTGCTTGAAAGCCCCGAAGCATGGGAAGGAGACCTTCAAAAATTCCTGGTTCGGTATATGCCACGTCTGCAGGTTTTCCTCCGGGTGCTTCGAGCCTGTGAGGACGAGCAGGTCCAAAATGGGACCCTCAAGGAATCAAAACGCTTATCAGGACGGATGGAGCAGTCCATGGATAATGGACTATTTTGGTTTTGCCTTGCAGCCAGACGGAGCTTTATGTTTGATGAGATATATTGGACTTTCCTACATGAGAAATATCACGGGCGTTGGACTTCCCTTGATGATCTACTTCCTCTGCTCTCCGCAGATGAACAAGACGAATTGCCCGGGTTTGTCAAGATGAAGATGCAACAAGCCAGTGAGAAAACCCTTGACGAGCATCTAACTTTTGACGAAGTGTTTGAACTCTGATTCATTCGATTACTCTCTCTTCTTCTCTTCCAGCCCTATCGATTGGGGTAGCTGGGAAGAGATAACCGAACGGCTCGGCTTAATAGCACCATTCTACGATTTACAAGTTTTGAAAAATGCCTGAATGTTAAAACCAACCAGCACATAGGTTTTTCAGTCCTTCTCGCCTTTTTGGACCATAGGGACACCGTAGAATTTACGTGTTCAGGGCTAGCTACTACCCTACAACTGCAGAGATACTTCGGTAATTGTGCAGCGTAGCTCCTTTTTCGCGCTACCCAAGAATAATAAAGATGAACCACGTATTGAGTTCGCACAAGGAAGGAAACAGCAAAAGAAATAATTAGAGAATTCATTTTCAATCGAATTTGATCTAGGGGACCATGATTGAAAGCCGTAGCTCTGCTTGATTCCCCGTCCTCGAACTGATAGCATAGCTTCGGCGTAAAGTTCGCTGATATTTGACTGCTAATGGCGAAACGCAGCCTAGCCGCTCGACAAAACTCATAATACGCAACGTCATAGCCATAGACCCTTTTAACAAGAGATGCAAGGCAATCTGGCAGCATCTGCGCCATTATGAGATAGTACCAATTTCCCATTTGGAGGGTGTTTATTGGTTTTGCTAGATGGAGGATACCCTGACGGGAGTCCGCGAGGCCCGGAGCTTGAATCGATGTCTGTTGCGGCTTATCTGTTTTAGAGCTTTTAAGAAGCTCCCGCAGCTGCTTCGAGTTTTTGCGTTTGATTTCGCCCCCGATGCAGTTAACAAGCGCCAGAAGCTTTGCAGCTTCCGCCATACTCTTGGTTCGCTCAGCCCATTGTAGCGTTCCACTGCCAATTGACTCCCAAAACCGTTCTAGAACGTTGTTCGCCTGTTCCATTCCTACATTGCTGTTGTGGCATACGTAGTAAGCCGCATAAGCATAACCTTGTAAAATTGTAAAATCGAAAGAGTCTGTTCGGCGCAACGCCCATATGCCTTCGCTGTCTCCTTAACAGCTTCGTTATAGGTGGCCAAGAACTCTTCTCGTTGGAGGCCTTCCGAAGAATCCCAGTTTTTGTAATAGTTGGCCCAGATATTGAGGACAGTGGGATCACTCCCTCCAACTATTTCTTCAAATGCTCTTATGCTACATAAGAAGCCAATACGTATCGCGTTTCTCAGATCAGACGGTTTCACTCTAGCGAATGTCATTAGTAGGGAGGCTAGAGTGCTATTATGGTCCCGACAGTGACGGAGACAAGCGCTTAGTCCGCCGATGAACTTTTCAAGCCAACTACATGAGGGAGAAAGTCGCGCAGAAACTCCTCCAAATATGGCAAATCGTCCAAAAGTGGACCATCATGTGGGGACGGCACTGCAGTGCTATTGACGAAAGGCTGTTCAGTGTTCTTGAAATGGTAGTTTCTTAGTGAGTTTTATCTTCGGAGTTCACAAATGTTGCCGCGCCACGGCATCGCGTTGAGAAGGTATCCCAAACTGTCCACGCCCGGCTTTCGTCGTCGACAAGCCTACTGATGCCGCTGTCTTCTAGCGACTAATATGAGCGTCAAAGAACCCCTTGATATACTTATTGATTGAGTATAGCATTGTGGTCTCTGCCTCATGTAGACCGGGTCTCTGCCGTGGGGAGACTTGCCTCCTCACCAGTTTGATGAGCTAAGAAGGGCTTTGGATGAGACGGAATTGTCCTCGGAGACCAAATGGTGGGATACGTGGAAGGGGCCTGCAGCAGCCATACTTGGCATTGCTGCTGGGTCAGTTAAAATGGCCGCTGGCTTGGAAGCTGCAGCTGGCGGAATATATGTCCAGTACGCTGGCACTTTCGCGCTCACCAGTCATACATTGACAATCGCTGGTGCTTCCGCAAAGTTTTCGGCAATTATAACTGCGGCGGGCCCTGCCTGCCTGCTTGGTGCCGGTGTTGCCGCTGCAGTCTACTTCGTCCCTTGGGACAAATTTTTTGACTGGCTGGGAGGAATTGTCGAGGCGATCTTTGAAGCCTGCCAAAGAGTCTGGGATTGGTTTTGCAGCTGGTTTGCACGTTTCAAGGAATGGATCAGAAGAAAGCTTCAAAATCCCTCAAACTGCCGGCCACGACGGGCCAGTGCCCTGAGATGACAAGAAGGTAAGCGTTTGTGGATGAGTGGTGGCTGCGGTGGGGTTCGGATATACAGACGGGGCTCAAGACGCTTTTACGCTGTCACGAATTTCCTAGAACTTCAATCTAAGGTAAAACCAACCAAGTTGTATTTTCCGTTTTGTCGGCCTTTGATTTCACCATTGCTTTTCTGTTGCTGTATAAGCAAGGACGGATATCAAGCCTCGTTTGTCTCCCAGGAATCATCAAATGACTCGGGCTGTTATTATATTATTATAATCATTGATTCGAGGAAAAGTTGTAAGTTCTGCTCTTGAAGTATAAAGCTGACGAGAAGTGACAAGTAATAAAATATTCAACCGATCTAGGAAACTCTGGTAAGACTCAGAAACGGAATAAGAATGACCGAGCAGCCCTAGCACTAGGCGAGTAGATTTGGGAAAGGCAAAGTGGCTGGTAGGGAGGGCATGTCCTTTCCCGAGAGATAAGACTGCAGATTTCTTCTGTATATTCGGCCTTCCATACCTTCCACAGGAAAACCTAGACCGTCTTGCGCGAGTTCGATATTTATGCATGTTGTATAGATTTCCTCTTGATGAAAGCTAAGTTGTGGAAGAAGGGTTATATTCCAGGGCTAAAATCGTATATTCCAAGTCTGAATGTAAGACAGCTAAATTCCTGAGGACGAGCCTCGCAATAACAGCCCAAACAAATCATGCTCGGAGAAGTTAAAATCTTAAATATTAGAAGGGCAAATCTTGTTTCCTGTCCCATTCTAGATTCAAGAGCCAGGCCATACCATCGATAGTTATTTCTTTGATTTCACGGCTGTGGCAAGCCGGCCAAGGCGGTGAGATCCAAGCTATATGTCCTTCACCCCGAAGCACGGAAGATCTGACTTGCACCGCTTCCAACTGCGAGAGCCACTTTTCGTAGACAATGGAATCATCGCGGAATTGATCGAGTTCCCCGCGATATATGAAAACCTTCGGCGGATGACCTGGAATAATTCCGGAATCGGGTAAGTTGAGATTAATCGGCGAGAACCAGGGAGAGTGGACGTCGAGTCGAGACTCCAAGTCTGCACGCATTGCATCGTTCGCAGCCTTGTTTTCCAGGGGCTCATCCCTGGATTTTAAAATACCCCGATATTGTGCTGGAAGCATGGCATCGGTGACTAAAAACGGTATTCCTGAGAAGATGCCAGTGATGGGGTTTTGGAGAGGAGCCAACCCGGCAAAATCCTCGACCCCAGCTGAGATCGCACCGGATATGCTCCCGATAACAGCGGCCGCAGCGCCACCCGAGCTGAGACCACCGACCACCAAGCCATGTCCCGGATCGACTACGGTTCCAGCATCTTTCAACACGCCGTCGTTCAAATTTTTCACGTCAGATAACCAAACACAGACCTCCCAGGCCATTCGCACGGGTGCAGGAAACGGCTGCTCAGGGAGCTGGTTGAGGGAGGGACAAGCCACCACGCAATTAAGTAGGGTTGCAAAGCCGCGAGCAGGTGCTAAGACCAGATCGGGACTACCCACTGAGTAGCCACCGCCGTGGAAGTAGACGACTAGCGGACACTGGAGCGGCAGTTCTCCTGATCGCTTTGGCCACACCATTTTCGTTCGGTTCGTTTTATTGTCCGACAAGGGAATATCGATCCACGCTTCACCTAAATGAGACGGACATGGGTCGATATGTTCGAGACCAGCAGCTTCAGCTTGGGCCATGCCTTGCCGCTGCTCGTCCACAGACAAGGGTCTGTCAGAAGCCATTATCGAAGCTAACAGGTAGACGTTCCTGAACGCGTAGTCGAGAGGTAGAAATATGGTATGTTCGTCCTTTTAAGTAGACTTCTTCAGGCTCTGACAATTGAATCATGAAAAACTGGAAGAGAGCTTAGATAGATAAACGAGATGGATCAGATATATATTATTTCAATGGACTTTGCTGGCCGCCAAGTTTCAGGCAGCACATTTGTGACAGCGAAGTTACGTATCGGATAGCTTATGAACACCTATAAGTGGATGTCAAGCTGACGAATTCCGCTCAGGCAGCAAATTTCATCTGTCAGATGCTGGGAGGCTTCAGAATTACCTCCAGGCACCAGGTATTTCTGCTAATGAGCAATTTAAGTCCGCTGAACAGTGTTAGCTGACCAAAACATCAGGCTGGTAATGCTTCTCCATAAATGCCAAATAACCCATTCGAATAAAACTCGACCTTAATATGTTCAGCCGCGTCATGAATGTGAGGGCGATTAATCTCAAGTTGTTGCTCCCCAGGAAATCAAAAAAAAGAGATCAAGAGGCCGAAATCACGTGCCACTGCGGAAACGCGTCCGACAACGCGAATTCAATTCAACTGGATTTACCATCAGAGACATATATAGAACATCTTATCTTCTTTTACCGCAGTGAGATCAATCAAATTAGAAATAATGTATGCTCTCGAATCACCTACGGCCACTTCGAAAAAGCCCACTGTTACACCCAACTTTCTCCCCTGTCGCGTCCATCATGATGGTCCAATAGACGTGTCCAGGAGATATTGGGACCCTAAATTTGACGAAGATCAGAAAGGTATGTTAGGTGTACCTTTTTCCCTCTTGCAATTTCTGGATATGTTATGCATTTGGGTTTCTCGTCGGTAGCAGCTATTACACGTCAGCTACATTTGTGCCGTCGTCCTTGTTGCGCCTGATACCTTGTCCTATCCACAGGAATGCAATTTCTTACGTACTTTATAATGTCTGAAATTAGTGAGTCAGATGCAATGGAAAATTAACATCAAGAAATTAGATATGGCAACTGCTTACTTCCGCGGGCGGAAACTGCGCGGTCGTCGCGTTCCGCTGCCGGAAGGTTATAAAGGTAAGCTCAAATACCCCGAAAAAAGGATAGAAACCTCAGTTATTAGAGAGAGAGAGAGTATCTGCATTGGGTCAAATCAGTCATGGGAGAAAATAAGTGTCTGCCAAGCGGAGAGAAACTTTTTTCCTAACAAAATTCTCAAAATGCGATAAACACAGGCGTTCTAGCAATACCTACATCTAAACCTCTTGAATCAGAAAAAAAGGCCCAGCCCCAGACCCAGCGGAATGAAGATATGGGCTCAAGGTCGAACCCTGAGGAGGACGATGACGACGAAGATGAAGAGGACACAGAGCCAACGCCCACGCTTCTCGAAACGCAAGGTTCGTTTTCAGACTTTATAGTCTGGGACCACGAGAAAGTGCCTGCTGCGGATGATCCGTTTGTGAAAGGGGTAGGGGAATGGATCCGGTTTGCCCAAGCGGTACGTTTCTTTTGATTTCTCTGTTTTCCTTACCCTCTCCCCGGCATCGAAAGGTCAATTCCAAACCATGTAATACCTCAAAAGTTTGTGTATGCCAACTCAACGTGGTCATCTTTTGCTCATCGTATCTTCCAGATGCATTTAAATCCCTCAGATCCAGCTTCAGATTCCTCGCCTAATGGAGGCAGCTCGGCGGGAGCAATTCCGAATTGAGCGAACCAGCTGGAGGTTTTCTCAATATTCTCCGATTCTATTTTTCGGTTCATGGTCGTAGTATTTCATGCTACAGGAGTGAGAGTTTGGGAGTTTAGGCGTCTTTGTTTGTGTCTAGTGTTTCTGATTTTCGTTTCTGAGATCATCCCTTTCTTGGTAGCTCCGTCATTAATTCGGACTTCAGTCCCTACATAGCAATCTTACAATAATATATAGTTCTAAGAATAAAGCTAGGAAGTAGCTTAGACAGGTCACAAATAGCAGACCAATTCACTTCTAGACTCACGAAAGAACGGTATTAAGGATGATGATGGTCGTTCGAGTTCTCTTTTGACCTCGAGAGGCCCAGGCAGTTGGCCATTCCAAAGAATATGTCGATAGAATTGTATACACCTGTACGTGCAAAAGCATACTTTGTTAGCAAAAAACAGGGTGTCCTGGAACTTTCACAACAGAAGAGGGGTAAAGGATGAGTGAAGAAGCAATCTTACCTCCAAAATCCTCCTGACAAGGCCCCATCGCGAAAACCGGTACATCAGTCAACGAATGCACGCCCTGGTCATCCCCGACGGGCAGCGTCCCGTTAATCACAAACCCACTAACGGCGTCCTTGTAATTAACATAATAACTTCCCGACCCATCCTCAAGCTCAACGGCGGGTAGACGGGGCCCATCCTTGTGAACCTGGTAGTTCTCGCGGTGGTCAGGGTTGGCGGAAACGCCGCCGAAGAGTGTATAGCGCGGGTCCCATTGGGCGGGGAAGTGGACGCCTTCGGTGTATTGGAGGGATGCGTCTGTACGTTGCGTGTATTGCGAGAGACCGGAGTTAAAGTATGTACCGATCGCGTCACGCTTCTTGCGGTCTGGGTCTTGCTGGCTGAGATACTTTGTGTCCACGGAACCCATGACGTCGAAGCCGTGGCCGTGATCGGCTGTCACGATGACAAGAGTGTCTTTGAGTTGGTCGGTGGACTTGAGACGTTCGATGGTGGCTTTGACGGTGTCGTCGAGTTCGAGGAGTTCACCTAGCGCACGGTCGTAGTCGAGGGTGTGCATTTGCTTATCTATGCTGGCTGCTTCGGACATGAGGAAGAAACCGTCCTCCCTGTGACGGGTGGTGAGAATGTCCAAAGCTTTCAAGGTCATTTCTTTCAGACCTGGCTGGTCATCTGCGTCTCTATCCGAGCCATCAGGGTAGTTTTGCTGATCAAGGAGATTGTCACGGTATACATTCCGATCAAGCCATTTAGCCATGTTGCTAACCGAAAATACGCCCAAGGCCTTAGTGTTGTTGGGAGCTTGGTCGAGGGCGGTGTTATTGAAGCTGACGCTGTAGCCATTCTTCTCGAAGAGCTCGTAGTAATCCTGACCCTTGTACGAGCCAGAAGGTAGGAAGTTCTCCGCACCACCACCGAAGAGGACATCCGGGCCATCCCACTCAGTCCAGGTGTAGTTGACCATACCTTCGAGAAAGCTGTTGATGCAATGTCCGTATTGTCCCCGATCGCGAGTGTGGGACACAAGTGCAGCGGGAGTAGCATCGGCTGCAGGGTCAAAGTTAGCACGGGAATCTAAGCAGATGCTATATATTGGAAGGGAGCAGCTGACCCAAGAAAGCAGTGGAGACAATTCCTACACCAGCATCAGGATAGTTTCGGCGGAAAATCTCAGCAATAGTCTCAAATTTAGGATCGTCGAAAGGAGACTCGGACGAATCGACATATACACCCAAAGCATTTACCGTAGTCTTGTGACCCGCATAGAGGGCAGTGGCAGAATTGGCGGAATCAGTAATGAACGAATCCAGCGAGTGGGTCATCTGGTGTCCCAGCACTGGGAACTTGTCCATCTGCATCTTGGTCTGGTATTTACCGTTAACGGAGCGGTGGGCAATGAGACGGGCGGCAGTGATCATGTTGGTTGTCATTCCATCTCCGATAAACAGAACCACGTTCTTGGCCTTTCGTACTTCAGCGAGATCTCTCACCGTCCAGGTAGCAGTAGTCTTCTGGCCATCATAGTAGGTCAACGTAGCCTCATACTCGCCGGGCGTGTACAACGCAACCCGTCGGTAAGCTTTGGAGGTGACTTTGACTAATGATGGTTTGTCGTCGTCCTTTGCGAAGAGATCTTTTTCCATTGTTAGGTCATGCATTTCAAACGTGGTTATGTTTGTACCGTTGCCGACGCACCTTCGTACCATGAAAACTCCCATTTTTCCAGCTCAGGTTCTTCAACGTCGAAGAACTCCGCGGCTTTTTGAGGTTTGTTGCCGCGTCCCTTCTTCTCAATTGTAAATGTGAAGTCAGGGTCTGGCTCACCCTCGCGCGCCTCGGACCCATTGACTGGCGAGTGAACTTCCAGACGAATGTCAAAGAATTGTCCAGCTAGGAAATCAGCCCTAGGATGATATCAGATGGTGTTTTGACAACGTAGTAGCTTCGAGTAGCTTCAATACATACTGATCCGGAGGGAAGACACAGCCCAAATCTGGACAGCCACCCAGACGCTGGAAGGTCTGTGCGATGCCAGCAGCAGCAAAAAGGGCGACGCCCGCATATAATGAGAGCTTCATGGCAGCAGGAGCACAACGAGCAAAAATTTACCGAAGCTTGGGGAGGCAGAAAAGTTCGCGAGCAGAGAGGGGTAACAGCTCTCCTTAAGTAGGCTCGCGCGAATGCAGATCCCTGCTGCTGCGAGAGCTGCATATTCGGGTAGGACAAGCCGGAGAAAACAAATCCCCCAGCATTGTGGCCATCCATCTGCCGCTAACAAATTCTTGAAAGCCAGCAACAGCTAAACATCCTTGAACGCCGGAGATGAAGGGATGGGGCTGCCCTGTCTGCATATGCACGTGTCCCCGCCTGGGAGCTTGGATTTGCCCGCTGGCCTGCTCTGGGCGGCCCGATAAGGTGGGTGAGCACTGACTGACGGAGAAGCTCGGGCGACACGTGCGGCGAAAACAGGATCTCCACAGTCTTCGAGAGCTTCAATTCGATCTGGTATCGTATTTGGGCACCAGGCATGGTGGGATTGCGGAGGCGATTGCACGTTTGCTCATCTGTTCTTCATTTTAGGCTGCTTGGCACGCGAGCCGGGATTACTCTTGGTCGAACCCTGGATTAAGCCATATGCACGTCTGGAAGGAGACACGTTATTTGATGAATATCTGTTCCACGTTGCAATTGCGCTTCCTATATTCATTGTCCACAGCTAAGAACTTATTATCCGAACGGATACCACGCCACTCGGACATATATGATATCAAAGCTGTAGAGAGATCTTTGCCGAGAACAGCCCACGACTCCGTAGTGGCAGAGTATAACTGCACGCACCTGGTGAAGACATTGACTTCAGGAAGCACGTTGTGATAGGCCAGCTTCCGATTCGCCCAAACATGCTTGGCATTGTCTTGGCAGGACAAGACTTCTTGGCACGACTTGGCGTGTCTTGGTGTCTCCCACGTGATTAGCACTCTCACGTGCTTTCTGACCGCCTTTGTTCTGCCAGTCCTGTCTCCAGCAACAACAGCGGACACCAGCGAGGACATGCACACTCTGCAGAGAAGCTGACGGGATAGCCCAGATGCGAAGATGGCCGACAAGACGGAGGCCGAAAGCCTGATCCCGCGGTTTCAGGTCGAGAGACTGCTCAATCAAGGTTGGCTCTCGATCTCTTGACTTGTGATAATGCTTTTACAGTATCTACATGCCCGCAGACAGCGGCATCTTTGAGATATTTTTGATTCACTAAAATAATCGCAGCAATTGAACTTTCCTGATACCAACTGATTATTGCACACCCCCACAGACCAGAACGATCGCCGCATCACCATCCTAGGCTCCATAAACGGCTCCCAGGCCCTCCTGACTGTCGAAAGAGCAGCCTTCGTCTCCGATCTTAACTCCCTAAAAGCCTTCCACGCTGGCCTGACAAATGTCGCCAATTTGGGTGCCAATGATATCTACCGCTGGTATCTCGCTTCAACAGGACAAAACCAGAGCCATGTTTCCCCGCCAGATCTGAAGCTGAACCTCATATGGCCGTGCACAGAGCAGCATATCCTCAAATACTCAGTTCAGAATGTGCGTATGGTAACGGAGACGCCCGAGATATATCGTGACTACGTACGTCCGTATATGCAGGGCAAAAGGGAGGCTGGTCGGTTGAATTGGGTTTTTAATATCATAGACGGGCTTAAAGAGCAGGAGGATGTGGTCATTCGCGTCTCTGATCCTGAGGAAGGGTTTCTACTACTACCAGATTTGAACTGGGATAGGAAAACGTTGGGGACGCTTCATCTGCTTGGGCTTGTGGAGCGACGGGATATATGGAGTTTAAGAGATCTGAAGAAGCGACATGTTGAGTGGCTGAAGCATATGCGTGACCATTTACTGGATGCCGCTGTGAAGGTTTACCCCGAGCTAGAGAGGGATCAGCTGAAGCTTTACATCCATTGTACGTATTCTTTTCCACTGATCGAGTATTTCCATGTTTAAGCTAACATATCTAGATCAACCCACATACTACCATTTCCATATCCACGTGGTAAACGTGATGCTGGAGGCTGGCACTACCCAAGCAACCGGGAAAGCATTCGGACTTGAAAATCTTATCTCGCAGCTCGAAACCATGGCTGGAGGACCGGATGCTGGGATGGCATATGTTTCGCTGAGTTATTTCCTGGGTGAAGCGAGTGAGTTATGGACGAGTATCTTTGGCCCGTTGAAGAGGGGGGAGACGCCACAACAGACTTCTGTCTGATGCTTTATTCTCCTTCACTGTAGAAGAAGACTCAATAGAAGTACCCCATTTAGAATATTCGAGTTAAATGTGGAAAAATAGGTAGTAGGATGCGCAAGACACTCTTATTAGTCACTCTAGGCAAACAGCCTGTTACATCATCTCTCGATGTCAACATCAACATCAAAGTTGCTTGATATCCAGCATTGCTTTCCACAACACACTTCAACTTGCAGCTGTTCATAGGAATAAAGCCTTGTTCATAACAGAAACTATTAATTATCAGTCACCATGGCGGACATTAATCCGGATGTCCCCGCAAACAAAAAGGCCTTCGTGCCCCTGGGTACTCCCCGCACTTCCCCAGCTCCCAGCTCCCAGCTCCAGAATAAGCCAGGATTAAAGCACACAACTAACTTCTCCCCCAGAAAACAACCCTGAAGTAATGTCCCACCTGGTCCACCAGCTCGGCCTCCCTCCAACCCTAGGCTTCACCGACGTCTTCAGCATAGACGACCAAGACCTCCTCGCCTTCGTCCCCCGCCCCTCTCACGCCCTCCTCCTCGTCTTCCCCGTCTCACAAGCTTATGAAAAGACACGCATAGTCGAAGATTCCGGAAAGGACGAATATACCGGCTCCGGGCCCCAAGAGCCAGTAACCTGGTTCAAGCAGACAATCAGAAACGCATGCGGACTCATCGGTCTCTTACATGCCGTTTCAAACGGCGTACCGCGCAAACACGTCCTGCCGGACTCAGACCTCGCCGGGCTCCTGCGTGACGCTGAACCGCTTGGTCCTAATGCGCGTGCAGACCTGCTATATGCTAGCTCTGCACTTGAAAGCGCGCACGCCGACGCTGCCAAGTTAGGAGACTCGACTGCGCCCAACGCGGAGGATAATATAGATCTGCACTTTGTGTGTTTTGCAAAGGGAGAGGATGGGAAGCTATGGGAGCTTGATGGACGGCGGAAGGGGCCAATTGAGAGGGGGACGTTGGAGGATGGAGAAGATATGCTGAGTGAGAAGGCGTTGGAGGTTGGGGTTAGGAGGTTTTTGAGGAGTGAGAAGGAGGCTGTGGGCGTAGGGAGCGGGGATGGGGATTTGAGGTTTAGTCTTGTTAGTTTGGGGCCTGTTTTTGATTGATTTTGGGAGTACCTCTTTTTCTCTCCACCTTATCCTGTTTCTCTATGGGTTTTTGGGTGGGTTCTCCCTGGCTGAAGTGAGAATTGCCTGGGTTTGGACAATACTGCTGTTTACTTTCGGCTGATGGATTTCTTTACTTCGCTTTATCTACGCTACGTTTTTTTGGTGATGGCATTAATGGGCTGGGATATATGTATATCTGCGACATGAACGGACGGAATGCTTGTGTATAGCATGCTATGGTTTTAGACATGATATGAAAAATGAACCGTAACCATAAGTATAACGGTATCCTTGCGTTTATATTCTTCCCTTTCCAATATTGGCTTGTCAACATTTCTAACAAGTCTCTAATTCTATGTCAAATGAGCCGCTGGACGCCCCCTTTCAACCATCAAAGTGAACCTACGATACAATACCGAGACCAATCATCGTCTATAAATGGCATTATTCATTGCTGCAGTTCTATCTATGCTGGAGTATTTATAAAAAAGCATTTTAGAGGTGAAGGAAACTGATAAGTTCATATAATGGAATAAACATTGAAAAAAAGGACAACAGGTGAACAATAATCGAACATTTCCAGCCCGGCGGTAGAAGAACTGTGCATTGGGAATCCGAGAAAAATGGGGAAGCAAGCAACACAGAAAGTGGCCGTGAGGCGCAAATCATATCAACCTGACTTGTTCCATAGTTACTCATCTCTCCTTGATAGATGGGTCACCATTCGATCCATCTACAACCGTCGTCGCATTCGAGCTCATCTCCGTACTATCGCTCCTCGTACTCCCGCTATCCCCGCCCTGCGTCCTGATAGTTAGGAAATATATAAACGCCAGACTGAGGCCAGCCATGCCGGCGGAAACGCGATAAGTGGCTAGATAAGGTTTTATAGTTGGGATGGGCTGTTGGTTGTCGTGGCCATCGTGGGGTCGAGGCGGCGAGGCGGCGTTGAAGACGGCCGTCGAGATACCGAGTCCGATGTTTGTGCAGATTTTTTGGACTGTGTTGAAGATGCCGCTTGCGAGAGACTGGTCGGATGATGGGAGCGAGGACATTACATACATCTTGGGAATTCAGGCCAGTTAGAAGCTAATGAACTGAACAGTAGAGTTCCTCATTCGGAGTGCCGTCCTTATCAAGATGTGAGAGAGAAAATGAACATACATTAACAACGTTGAAATGAACATCCGCCCCGACGACATATAGCAGCAAGGCGGGAAACACGTAAGCCCAATATGTCGCATCCTGGTCCATGAATCCTAAAATCAGGAAGGAAGCAAGATACCCCAGTGTCCCAAGAGCCATGAGTATCCTATTGTCGACTCGGTGCAAGACGAGTGCTACAATGATGTTGACTAGCACACCATTGACGAACTGCGGGAGGAGCTGCACGGCGACTTCTAGCGCATCGAGGCCTTTAAGACGTTGAAGATATAGCGAGATCCAGAATGCGGTGGACATGAAGCCCATAAAACCGAGACTTTGGACGATCATAAGCTATCACGAAGATGAGAAGATGTTAGTATAATTATCTCCGGAATGAACAGCGCTGAGGCAAGCAGAAAACACACTCACCAAGGAGAAATTTCGATCTTTCCATAGGTATAGAGGCATCAGCGGATATTTGAAGATAGATTGCCAGAACAGAAACCCAATAATCAAAAATATTCCAACGAAAAAGAGAGCAAGAACGTATCCGGTCCTCCAGCCTTGAGGTGCATCGCCAGCCAACCTGTATGATTATTAGCCACGAAAATTTTGCAGAAATCCCCGTGGTATCCAAGACCAGCAAAACTCACGTCAATGCAGTCGATAGCAATGTAAACCCAGACACAGCAAGGAGACACCCCAGCGCGTCAAACTTTTTCAGCGATTTCCAGTTAAACGGTTCCCTTGGACCTGTATCCCGTGGCACTGTCCATACAGTGAGCGCGGTGAAAATAGCGTAAAAGACGGCTAAAGACCAATACGACGCCCGCCACGAATATAACCTAGACGCAACTCCAGACATGACATTTCCACCCACGAATCCCAACGGGTTTCCCGCGCTGAAACAAGCAAAAGCTCGGTTTTTCCGCTTCGATGGTCTCTCATACGCAGCTCCTAATGCGCCTGCAGCAGGGGGGACGACGGCGGCTGAACAGAGACCGAGTATTCCGGAGAATATATCGAGGTAAAAGGGGTTCGTTGCAAAGCCAGCTATCAAAAGCGCTATGCTGAAACCACCCATTCCCGCGATGAATATCGGTTTTCGGCCAAACATGTCAGCTAGTTTTCCGAACGGGAGGAGGAAAGCGCCGCTGCTTAGTCTGTTTGAATCCGTCAGAGTTGTGTACTTGATATGCCATCCTTTCCCTCGAGAACGTCAACGGGGCCAGGGAAATGAGGGTATTAACGTATCATCAGCAGGAGAGCTGGAAATGTGTAGAAACGTCCCGAGCACGCAGATAGTGAACGCCTCAATCGAAAAGTTAACAGACTTTAGTAAACCACATACGCAGAGCCCGCACTAATCCACGTAATCTCCGCAGAAGTCATACGTAAATCCTCCGCAATCGAAGCATTGATACCAGCATTCATACCCGTAAAAAAGGTATACTGGCCAATAGCCATAGTTGTCGTGAGGACAAACACACACTCCTGGACTGTGCTGGAGAAGCATTCAGGCCGTTCATTTGGATCGCGCAGCTGGGGTGCTTCAACAGGAGGGTCCGTAACATGGGTAAGCGTGGTGGCAAGAGTGTTCTCTGAGCCGTCTTTGCTCGCTGCGCTCGTGTAGTTGATACCATCGTTTTGACCCATTATCATCGGTGTTTCATGGGTAGCTGGAGGTGCAGGAGTGACACAGCACCACACCAAAAAATAGGCGAATGGGTAGTAAATATATATATTAACTCCTGTCTTCAATCAAAAATTCTTTTTTTAAAAAAAAAGAAAAAAAGAGTGCAGGTAGATGGTATCAATTGAGTGAAAAAAATAAAACGTTCTTCGCTCCGCTTCAAGGACGCGTATATCAATCGGCACTTGATAGGTCATTTCTTCTGCTTTTCCTCCCTCTGACGCCATCTGCGGCGAGGACCAGTCATGGCCAGATATAGCGGCGGTGTCCGATGGCCACTCGTCTCACGTTGTGCAGCAGCAGCTCGCCGGACTTCTGTTGGGCGGACAGGCCGTAACGCGGAGGAATTCCGCCGAAAGAAGGACTACCTCATCGCCTCAAGTAGTCATCCGGCACCCGAGAGCCGGGTCTCTCTAGTGGGTTCGAGTGAAGGATATTGTGTAGATATGGTCATAAAGGCCTTGTAAACGATGGATAAGACGTCTGTAGCCATGGACGGTCACAATCTCACTAGACGAAAACAAAATGCTAGTCTGGGAGCTCCAAAACGAAATAAGATTTTTTTTTTTTGATTCAAACAAAGCGGAATTTCGAGAAAATCGCGCCGGCGAGCTACGCCAATCATCCCGGGCCTGATGCAAAAAATAGTAGTCTCGTCCACGGTTAAACATCCACGGAAGCGCGTACTCTGCAAAGAGGGCTTGTACGACAAACCCTGTGACACCAGAGCGGAACCCAAGAATTCTGCACAGGGCACCAAATCAAGGAAGCAGAAAATTGCAAAAAAAGGCAGTAATAAGGCCCAGGAATTTCCATAATGCTAGCCAACGATAGGGCCCGATGACAGCTATGAAACGCACACATGGTCCCTGTTTTTTCTCTTTATTGGTGAATCCTGCTCTATGCAATCACCCGTCCACCATCCAACCCAGTTGAATCTCAAAACTTCGTCACCGCATGCCCACCAGCCTGCAGTGAGGTTTCGAGCAAACACTTCCAAGGCCGAGTACTGCCGGACACTGCATCTCTTCATCTGGTGTCCAACTACCGATCCGACTCCCGTTGATGTTGCAGCTTCAGGAGCACTAGTGAAAAATATATTTTCAACAAGCTCTTTCAAATTAGGTTTGCGCGAGTGGACGTCCGGAACTGCAGCAATGACTCTTCGTTTCCGTTCGCGACTCGCCCAGAGCTTCGAGGCGACAGATCCACTGCCACAGTGCTGGTCTCGGCACCCTAATACTAGAACCTCATACGGCTTTCTCCATAGGCTTTGACATGGTACAACAGGTTCACCCTTGACAGAAGTCTTAACCCATACCCACTCCTCAAGTGGACGAAGGCCCGCCCGCTCCATAGCTTTAGAAGCTGTGGACCTCGCATCTTCAGAATTAGTGATCCAGATACCAGCTATCCCATTCTGATTAGAGAGATAAGTAATCAAAATATTCACCAACAAAGGACCCAGCTTCGTGGTACTTAGATGCGTGTAGTGTGACGAGCGCCGGGCAGACCGATTCGACCAGGGCGGATCCATGAGGATAAAATCGAACTTTTGACAGGGAGCCAGGGGTAAGATGGGCGGGAGGTCCCGCTTGGGGGTATTCGTCATGATGCTAGTGAGGATGAAACATGAGCTCGGAGGAATAATTGTCGGCCAATATCTCGCATGTGATGAAGACGTTTCATCGTCCCTTACATCGCTGACATCTTCTGATTCCGCATCTGACCTTATTATATAGAGCTTCGAGAGCACAGGCCATGGATTCTTCACAACAATATCTTGAATCGACTCTAAGTCAGGAACACAGGTTTCACTTGGCGCTAGGATGAAAGGTTCCTTCTTCAGAGTACTTCTGCTCGTACCAGAAGCGGACGGTGAAAGGTTCGGCTCCTCCGACGTAGCTGTGCATGGTCCAGGGCCATTTTCGTGCAATGCTTTCTTTCGCTTCCTGGTAGATCTGCGTTCCGACTGAGTCGTTCCAACAAATCTAGGCAAGCACCACTCCCCAGCATGCTCCCTCTTAAGGTCACCCAAAGCTCGCTCAACAGGGCCGGTTAGATCATTATAAAACTCTCGCTGCGTTGAAGAAATTCGTTCCAAGACGCGAGATCTAGCAGCTGGTGTTTTAGCCTCCGGTGGAGCCGGATATGGCGCTTCTAGAGCGGGAGTTGAAAGGAGAGTTGAAGTTGCTGCTGGACATGGGCGTGCTGGGGCCTTTTCCACCTCGCTGCTGGAGCCAGTAATTGTCGAGCTTAGCGGCAAGCGTTGGGCAAGTGCGATTGAAGTTGGGATGTCCAAGAGGAAAATGTCCTGAGAGGAGTTCTGATAAAGGATTGCTGATTGCGGTGGATTTGCTGGTGGAATTGACATGTTTTCAATCTTGGTTGAAGATGTGTTCGGCTAAAAGGAATGTATACACCCATGTTGCCTGATAGAAGTGCTATTGCTATTGTATGGAAAATATATATGCAAGAAGCACTGTGGTTGAACAAAATATCCCAGAACCATTTTGTCATATACAAATACTGTTGAATGTTGGTAGTATTGCTGTAGCAAGAGGTGTGTCTATAATGCCTGCAGAATTGAGCATACTATTCTGTTTTGGGCACTAGCGTGAATTCAAGATGGCTGGATATTCTTGCACGTCCAATATGGCGCAGCCCGGAAGCCTATTTACAGATAGGATAGAATACTGCTACTGATATATGGTTATTTGGGACTTTGGTATGTGTGAATTATCCTATGTACCCATTATTCTTTAAATGAATACATAAGTGGAACTAACACGTTGAGTTTTGTTGGTCTCCAGACCCTGGCTTTGCTCTACGGTGATAATTTTTTCATATTTAAGCCTGGTGTCCCGTCTGATCATGAAGACTATATCTACAAAATCCTTTTTAAGCAGTGTCAATTCTTCGGACCGTATCCTCTTTCTTACCAGGAAATCGCTGGCGAGAAGACATTGGCTGTCTTAACTCATATTCATGAGAATCTCTATCTGGAAAAAGTGGAACCATTTACACATATTTTTGCAAAGGAGGTATCACCAGAAGATAGAGATTTTCTTCTTAAAATTATGAAACTGAATCCTAGGGATAGGTCGACTGCTGCACATCTTCTGGAGGATGATTGGTTATGCAGTGACTAAAAAAATTTATACCTGGGCATTATCTCGTCATCCTCCAGTCCGAGTCCAGCTATCTTTATCAAGAAAAGAGGCAGGAATCCGAGTTCTATAAGACAAATGGGAAGAACTCCTCAAGTTTCATGATACTAGTTCAATTAAACAGTGGCTTACGATACCCGCCTGATGAACCGACTCTTCCGGCTCTTCTTAGTATTCTTCGCTGAGGCATCGATAATCAACAAATGGTGGAATTATGAATGAGATGGCAGATGAGATGGTGAGGTTCTTAAATTCCACCATGGATTGCCAGGTGTCACTCTTTAGTCAGATAAGAACAGCCTAAAGAATTTTTTGTACGCTGGTGGTGTCTTATATGGCTCAACGACATACTGACCTTCTCCTAAAAGAGAGAATGCAATTTGATTAGAGATATTAATACACTCTTCTTGTTCTGCTTAAAAGTGTATTCCACTTCTCCTACATCCTAAAAAGACCTTTCCATCAGAAGATGATATATTTGACAATATAAAACTACTAATGGCGCAGAACACCAGGAGAACACAATAGCCCACGAAAAGGAAGATAAGTAGACGAACCACAAATAATACTATAGAAGAAACAGACAAGAACTATATATATTCAAGAAAAATAATAAGAAGCTACTACAAAAAGTTCTTTTTTAGAACCATAAAAGATTTTCCTACACGATACGTCACCCACACAGAAAAGAAAGCAAGGAATAACGAACACGCCACGCCAAACATGCAAATTTAAATCGAGGATCAAAACTAATTTCTTCCACTTTTCCCCGTCATTTTTTTTTTCTTTTTTTCAAAAAATAAAATCGGTTTAAATTGATCAAGTAAAACAACAAAGTTCCCATCAACGGTCCCGCATTGAATGAAGGAAAAGAAGAATAAAAGTTAAACAAAGAAACAGAACAGCCAGGAAATAATAGAAAAGAAACCCAAATTTCTCAAAAAACCCATACACACAACTTTCCCAGAGCCAGTAATCAAAGAATTTTACATTGGAATCGAACAAAAACGATAAAAAAAAAAAAATATAGGGGTCAAAGAAAGGACAGGTAAAGAATTGGGTAGACTTAAGAAAGCCAAAAGATTTTGTAATCGGACGCGCCAGCCAAGGCTTTTTCTTTTCCCTTTCTGTAAGACATGACAGATGCAAAAAATAAAACTTAAGACATCGCTCGAAATAAAAAAACGTCTTGTGTTTCTCCATTTCATTGCCTCTAATAATAATAAAACAGAAACTCCCATTAGCCACATACTCCCAAATCTATACGTAAGAGAAAAAGCTAGCTATAAGGCGGAAAACTCACCCGTCCCCGCCGTCCAGTCTGCATCCCCATCTGCGGTTGTGGCTGCGGTTGCGGATATCCAGCTGGCCCGGGCCCCGGATACGTTGTATACATCTGCGCCCCGCTAACGACGGGGCTATACTGCTGCTGCATCATCGGGCTCCCGCCGCCTAGATGCGGGGGTGGCATGGCAGCGGCTTGGAGAGGCGAGGCGTGCGGTTGGAGGGTGCGGAATGTATCTAGCGGGGGGGCGGGGGCTGTGGTCGGATAGCCGTTGAATGGAGAAGTGCCTGTTGCGAGGGAGGGGTAAAATCCTGCTGTCGGTGGGGGGAGGCCGGGGCCAGGGCGGGCTTGTGGGTAGGGGGCTGGTTGTTGGTATGCAAGTTGTGGGGTTAGGGAGACGTTCATGGGCATTATTGGGTCGGGGGCGTAAGCTGAGTTCGGGGCGAGGGTGGGCATGTTCATGTTTGAGAAGCCGTTCACGTTTACGCCGTTGTAGATGTCGAAAGGTGTGGGGTAGCCGTGGTTTTCTCCGGAGGTGGACCGTGCCATGACGGTTGGAGAGTCGTATGATTGCTGAGGCGGCAAGGGGAGGTTAGGAGGGAAATGGTGGCCGTTGTTGTAGGCTTGCTGTTGTTGTGGTGAGTAGCCGTTTCCAGCGTGGCGAGAGGTAGGTCGATGGGCGTGTTTCCCGTTATGGAAGCCCCCTTGGTTATTATCCCCGTGGTCTTTCTGGTTGTCCCGAGAACTACTCCCTCGAGAAGAAAGACCCACCTCGTCCATGAGCCGTTTGTACCCCTGGCTGGGCGTAGCGCCGATCTTGGTGAGGATTTTAGACACTGTCTTTATAACGTCATTCTTCCGTGCGTCTTCGTCGAAAAACGGTATAGTGAGGACTTTGTAGATGAAAGTGGAGCCAGACGTCGGATCGCTGAGTATCTTCTCCAATGTCTCATCGCCGGGTGTGAAGAATAAGGCATTCATTACTGTCTGCTTAGCATCCGGCTCATGGCGCTGGTTAATGACCTTTAGAACGGTCAAGTAGGCGACTTTGTGAGTGCAAAGGTGGATAAGATGGGGTACAAGGCGAGGAGCAAGCACGGTACGACGGGAGGGAAGGTTGCAAGTATCGAGGAACCAGGTTAGGAGGAGTGCGCCATTGGCGTTTGTTGCCAATTGCACACTGTAGAGCGCGATAGCCGCCGCAAGCATCCGCTGCTGATCCTTGGTAGTATGGTGGCTCTCTAAGCAAGCCCGCATAGCTCGGGCACTAAATCTACCCTGAGCAACTTCCCACATCCTGCTTAGCATGGTCTCGAAAACGAAGTCGTCGTACGGAGCCCCGAAGCGGAGACAGCATTGCAGTACGTAATTACCGAACTGGTCCATGAATAGGGGAACGGCATAAGGACGAAGGGAGTCGACGATCATGGACTTCTGGGCATGCGTCCTAGCCACATCGATGATCTTCTGCGCAGCCCAAGTTCCGTTCTTATGCACGCCGATCTCAGCCATATGAGGAGCGATTTCGGCCAACATTCTCTCCTTCATCGGTTCAGAGCAGTGCTCAAACAGTTTCTGGACAACCGTGTTACCCAGGTAATCCGAAGATAACTCCGCAATTTCAGGCAACATCCCCTCCGCGATCTCCTCGATATCCTGTCGTGCGTAATTACCATTATCGATTCTCTTCCTGATATCTCGTAGTCGCGGGGCGTCATGCATCCGTGTCTGGCTCGGCTCACCGATCGGAGGAATCTCGTCTATAAAGTCTTGAAAAGCCACAGCTCGCTGGATGCTATCGACGATACTCCGCTTTTCGCCGTCAGAAGCGCCGAATTCCGTCACTATCTGCGCTATTTCAGGGGTCAAATCTTCTAGATTAGGAACGGTAGGGGCCTCGCCATTGCCAGCAACTTCAGCTGCCATGGCACCATCGACACCCTCTTGCAGACGGCTAGAACCACTGGCATCCAGATCCGGAGTTCGTGATGGGTGTAATCCGTTCTGACTAGGAGTACCTGTGCCAGACGTAGGTACTTTCGCAAAACCAATGCGCACAGGGCCCGAGCCGGGGAACAATTCCTTCCCATTCAGTGCATACCGTGCTGATACAGCGCTGTCTACCCTCTTAAAGTTGACGAAGCAGCAATTCTTCTGCGTCAAGACACGTGACGACTCGATTGGGCCATAGGAATCAAAAATAGCCTGTAGAGAGGAAACAGTAGTTGAGGCAGGGATGCTACCGATCCACAGTGATTGAGTAGGTACCTCTGACGGACTCTCGTTCGTCGCTTCCTGATTCATCCTGTGACTGTCTTGTATACCCTGAGCCAACTGGAGACGAAGAAATTGATCAGACAAGTCATCGTACTCCGCAGACTCAGCAATACCATAGTCCGAGGCGTTAATCATATTGTCAAGGCGCGATGGGGTGGCAAGGTAGTTACGGATACTCGAGCGTTGCGGAGGCGTGTCCACAGCGCCAGCAGTGCGGGCTCTTGGACGACTAACCGACGCACGGTTAGCAAAAGCCTGAACGGCTTTATTATGCTCCCGGATCTGATTTTGAGTGGCCGCTAACTGAGCTGCAGCGATGTCTGCATTCGGTATTGTGCCTGTTGGGATGTTGTGATATGGCACACCGTACGCTCCACCCTCGTCATCCTGAGCGTATTTCTCCTTGGCATTTACCGAGAACGACCGTATTCTGTTAGTCTTGTTGATTCCAGCAAAGTCCATAAGATGCAGTGCGGGGTTCTGCTGTTGTTGCTGCTGTTGCTGCTGTTGCTGCTGTAATTGCCGTAGTGAATCCACGGATGGGCGCGCAAGAGTCGCGCGCTGCTGTTGTGGAGTATCAACGTCGATACCGAGAAAATTAATTGTTTCAACGGGGACATCAGCAAAGCCATCCTTGGACTGCGTTGGAGACGTGGGGTCTTCCCCAGAGCGAATACTTGACAAGGTCGTGGTACGTTCACGCGCAGATGGCCAGTTGGTGGAGAATACTGACGGGCCAAACGGGGTTGAATTACCAAGGGCACTTGGTTTCGAATGCGGCAATGTCTCTGACCGAAGGCGCGAGATCAGGGTGGGGTTTGATCCAGTGGTCGGGGCAGCCGTTCCACTGGTGGCTTCAGAGTAGGGGACGGGTGTTGTACGGAAACGGTTAGACGACAGAATCGAATCAGTGCTAGCAGTTTTGGATATCAAGGAGGATGGGATACTGCTCCCATTTAACTGCTGAACATTATCAAACCGGGACGGAACGGTGCCAGCCCTCGTTCGACGAGCGGGACTTTGCACGGTCGGCTCCGCAGCAGGCTGCTGCACAAATTGCGGGAATTCATCCTGGCTGGGGGATTCGGGAATGCTTTCTCGGAGAGGGGTGGAATTGCCGCTCGTAGGCGGGCCAGCGCCCCAAAAATTAAGAGGGACACCTTCCTGCGCTTGGATTTCTCGAGCTCTATATTGGCGAAAGAAAAAAAAAAGGAAATGGCGTCAGCAAAATCAGAAGACAAGATAGAAAAATATCACAGAGGGGATGATTCGTCTCACCGTTTAGAGAATAAACGAGCGCCCAGGTCATGAGACGGGGAACCTGCCCCCATCCTCGTACCTCCAAGGGACTCCGTAGACGCGTTGTATCCGTTAGCGCCAAGGAAGGGCGACTTCATCGAACCGGACGAATGCATCTCGCGAGGCGAAGAGCTTCCGGTCGAAGTACCCGACCTCGGCTGGGACGAAGCCAAATAGTTGCTGAGGTTCAGCTGAGCATCAGGCCTCGCCATTATAGATTAAGGTTATTTGTCTTAGTTTGACCGTATCTGATACCGGGGAACGGATTCTCGAAATCTATGACCCTTCTCACTGAGAAAGAGACGTCTCTGGTGCGACAGATAGGCTAGGAAATCGGGAGGTTGACCAAACCGATCGAGGTAGGCAGCGGAGCGGCGCCTCGAGATGAACGCAGAGGCCAGATAATGGTCTGATGCGATGCGCAGCAGGGGCACGAAACAAGCCGATCGTATTATCGAACAAGCAAGATATACAGATTGACTAGTTATCCAGAAGCTTTGCGCGTCGCACACTCGTCCGCAGAGCACTGATTAAAGAGGAATGGTAATCTAGTGGTCGATAGGAGCCGTCTGTGGGTAAGGTTCGCGTAGCTTTCGAGGTAGGCTGACGTAGGGCAAAAATCTTGAAATCCTTCTTATCTTTTCACCAAACCATAATATAATCCAGCATTAAAGAGTCTATCGAAATAAAACGCCGGGAGGTCTGGATTAAAGCAAAGACGGCGTTAGATGGGAAGAAAATGTGCGATTTGTCGTCGAGACAGCGGGAGATATTGGAGAGGCCGGGAGGAAGAAAAGTAGGATGGATGGGCGAAGAGGAGCACGGAGAAGGGAATAGAAACTAAATACTACGACTAGAAGTAGGATACGAAGAAAGGGAAGACGAATGGTAGAAAGAGAAGAGATGGAGGAAGAGAGAAGAGGAAGAGAGAGAGAGAGAGATGAGGTTGAGGTTGGAGTCTGGGACGCAGTGTCGTAATCGGGTTAGCTCGAGGCGGGAGTCTGGGCCTGGATGTTCTTTGCGGGAGATATTTATTATTTTATTATTTTATCGTCGTATTTAGTATTTATTATTTGTTATTTATTATCTAGTGCTTGTCCTGATAATAGATTGACAGAATTACAGAATAATGCTGTCTGTATTCTGCGTCGTCGTAGCATACCTGATACTTTCTCTGGTCCTGGTGGTTCATGACGGTATACTTTTACTTGAAGTCATAGAAGCACGGTACCTCTCTTTCTTGTCGAGAGAATACACTTCAACGTGGTCTCGATTTACCTTTTCTTCACGCACTCGTAACCAATGCATCGTGAAACCGCAGCGGCCACTCCTCGCAATCGAGACCCTGTCCCGCCCAATCGCCGTGCTAGCTGTTGGTCTCTGCGCCAGCTTGAAACATGTTCCACTTGATTAATCTCTCGACTTCTGGGATGGGATCTCAGTATTCAGGGATGGACAGCATGCATGTGACCAGATCCTGGGGTACGATTTTCTTTATTCTGCCACTGGTCCATCGATGATCATAAAAGCGAAAGAATATATAATAAAGAATAAAGAATAGCTAACAAAGACCAAAATGCTCTGTGGCGCCAAAGTGATTCTCGCTCGGTCGCTGACTAAGCCTGTCTCTTGGCGTGGATTGCCTTCTGGTCTGATGAAGCTTCGGAGAAAGAAAACAACAATAACAATACTTGAGTACTCATGCTACATGGCTGCTGGTTGATTAGCAGTCTACCGTGTACTCGCCGGAGCTCAGCAGCCAGTTTAACTTAATTAATACCGCCAAAATGGAGGACGAATCGCGGAAATCAGACGACAACAACTCCAGCTCCGACTCCGACTCAGACCAGGTCGAATGGCTCGCAAAAGGCCGTTCTCGTCGCTCCACGGCGGGGAACCACATGAGCTCCCTTCTAGACGCTGAGGCTGACGATGACCTCGCTCTGCTCTTTGCCGAAGAGGAGGAAGACGAGGAATTCGAGAGCGCGCCCGAAGGCGGCGTAGAAGGCGAGGGCGAGGGCGGCGATGAGGCTGACGACATGGAGCTTGAGTCCTCGTCGGATGATGAGGATCAGGGTCCTGATGCGGCCGGTGGTGACGACGATCTAGAGGGCGAGAAGGAGTTACAGGCCGAAGCGAAACGCCTAGCGAAGAAACGAAAAGCCCATCAAGAAGGGTTGAGGTTCACGGCACTCCGGAAGAAAGTCAAGATTGATCCTACAGCCGGTGGGCGGACGCAGACTATCCCTGCGCCTCGCCCGAAGAAGAAATCAGAGCGCGTATCCTGGCTACCCACGCCCGAGGACGGGCCGACTCGCTCCTCGAGCCGTAGACAGACGATGCAGAATAAAGAGCTTACGCATGCGCGCTTGAAGGATAGCGAGCAAAAGCGCGTCCGGCTCATAGCGACGATGGAGGAGGCGGCGAAGCGGAAGGAAAAATTGAAGCCGAAGCAGATGACGCAGGCGGATCGGCTGGCGGAGGCGGCGAAGACGGAACGGTTGAATAGTAAGAGTCTGAATCGGTGGGAGGAGATGGAGAAGCGGAGGAGCGAAGAGCAGAAGGCGAAGTTGGAAGCGTTGCAGAGTCGCAGGTTGGAGGGGGCGGTTGCGACGTCTTGGAGTGGGATGGCGGAGTGGGTTGATGGGAAGTTGGTGAAAGTGGGTTCGAAGGAGGTTGCGAGGGTTCCGGAGAAGGGGCATGGGAGGAAGAATAAGGAGGGGAAGGGGAAAGAGAAGGACAAAGAGAAGGGCCGTGATGGGGTGGATTCTAGGTCGCCGGAGGTAACTAGGGAGAAGAAAGCTGAGAATGATGTGAAAGGCCCTGGAACGACTGCGGCTGCGCCGCCAGTTAAGGCGGAACAGCAAAGTCAGGATGGCCCGAAGCAGTTCACCTTTGCCCCGCCGCAGGGTCCCGAGAGTTTCCTAGATGGCATTCATCTATACGCTTCTATGAATGAAGAAGGCCAATCCGTCCCAGCGGTTGCTGCACCTCCCGCCCCAGTTACTACACAACCAACACCTCCACAGGCTGCACCAGTACAAGCACCATCTCAATCATCATATCCGACGGAGAAACAACAACCACCCTCACAAACTACCTCACAATCAGAGAAGCCGCCTCAGCCGCAACAACCCGCGATCGAACCCTCCAAACCCCAAGCTCTGGCTCCGGCTCCAGCTCCAGCTCCAGCTCCAGCTCCGACTACAACTACAACTACAACTGCCACTCCAACCTCCTATCCAACAATCCTCCCCGCCAAGCCACCCACCCCTCCACCCCCCAAAATCGAACACTCATCCCGCAACCTTATGGTCCTCGAAAACTTCGAGTCGCGAGCAACCCAAGAACGAAACGAATACAGCATCTTCTTCAACAGCCGTAAAGCGCCAAAGTTACAAAGTAAGACATCCCATCCCATCCATCTATAAAATAACCCCCCTTTTTCTTTGTTCTTCGTCCACATCTACCCCTATTAACAACCTCTACAGAACCCCCACAAGAAACCTGTCCCATAACCTCCCGCCCCGCCCGCTACCGCGACCCTCACACCCTCCTCCCCTACGCCAACTCCCTCGCCTACCGCGAGATCCGCAACACGCTGTCCCACCGGTACGCCTGGAGCGGCTTGTTGGGATGTTTCGTCGGGCCCATTGGTGTGGGCGCTAGGGGTGTGCCGGAGAGGTTCTTGGCGCCGAATATGCCGCCGCCGGGTATGGGTGGTGGTAGTGGGAGTTCGACGGTGGGGACGGGGACGAAGACGCCTGGAGGAGGAGGGGTTGCGAGCGGAGTCCAGCAGGCCGTGGGTGGAACTGCGGGTGCGACTGCTGGAGAGGCTGTTGTTGTCAAATCGTAAGTTAGACGAGGGATTGGGGTTTTTATTATTTTCCCCGTGTATAATAATTATGTACGATTATTAGTTAGAGGTCGTTTCTGTAGTCTATCTAGATACCCAAAACACAGGCGGACAGTACACAGTACGTGTAATAAATACACTGATTGATTTAAACATGGTATTCTCCGATTTCCCTGGCCATTCTAATCCTTCTCAACGCATGTTCTTTGGTTGGCTACACTATCCACGGCGGCGACTATCTTGAGAGCCCGTCAGAGTAGAACGTATTGCGCCTAATAAATACCGCACAACCGAATATCGAACTTGGTAGTGGGTCGAACCCTCTTTCCAATGTTCCATGACTGTGAAGTTAAGTGAGATCTAACAGCCAAATCAAACGCAATTTTAGTTGGATTGCGCATTCAATAGTTGACCCGAGCATTTCCCTCGAGACTGTCTTATCCGAGCTGAAATCAGATGATTGCTTGGGATCTGGTTTTTTGAAACTCGGCCTTCAGGGGCCATATAACTCGTGTCTTGTATGGTAAATTGTAGTTCTCGCCACATATATACCAAAATGTAAAGCGCTTAGGGTAAAAGTTTAAGAAGGAGAGTGTCCATTCATGCAGGTTGTTCTGTCTGATCGCTTCCTGAATGACTAGGCAACGGAAACGTTACTCCAGTTCGCGCAATGTTAGACAGAGTAGTCATTCTCTCCTTGAAAAGCCGGAAAATGGGGCGTAACGTCATCAAACTTCCGGCTGTAATCCCTAAACAAGCTTCCACGAGAGACCATATTGATATTTGCATGGTATCGTCTGGGGGAAAAACGTCAGCCGACTGTCTTTGCTCCCGGTGAAACGGGGGAATGGTCAAGAAAAGAGCAAAGAAGATGCTTACAGAGAAATTGAGGGCTCTCTGAGAGATGCACGAAAGGAATCCGGACTATTACTGCAGCACCGGCACTATTGCACGCTGTTAGCAGACATTTCACGTACAGTACAGTTCTGGGCCAAACCTACATGCCGCCAATCATTAAAATTGCCAACACGCCAGCTTTGGTGCGCCGGTCCATCCTGACTTTCCAAAGGATGAAAACAGGTAAGACGGAAATGGTTAAATCACAGACGGCAGCCACGACACTGTACATATAGACGATGTCCACGAGTTTGCGTTGATCGATACAGGAGCCTTGGCTGGTCAGCCTGTCCCAATAGTGATGCACCGGGCTGCATTGAAAGATGCTGAAGAAGAAAAATATAGCCCCCGAAATTAAGGATAGAACCATGATGATGTAGAGAATCCATTTATGTATCTTGTCGACTGTTATGTTGAGAAGGGTGAGCATGATGGACAGCCTTGCGGTGACGGCAGTAAGGACGTAAGCGAGTTGTCCAAGGTAAAAACACTGAGCCTTTCGTTAGAAACAACTGAACACTGGACTAATGTACCCAAATCTTTGCAAACATACCAGCAGTGCGTTCTTGAATCTTTCTGGTCGACCAGCGAAAAAAACATTCATCCGTCCCATGCCAAAAACGGCTCCAACTATGGTAATCACACAGAATGCTATGTTGAATATCTTTTGTTTTGTAATGATGAAAAAAGTCAGTTTGGCGATGGCATAGCAAAACGCATGACCCCCCCCGTATAATCATGGCCTGATAAAGAGCTTGATACTTACCATTGCCGCGACCATGCAAGTGTCCGCCCATCCAAATGCCTTGACGATGCGGACACGAACATAAATGCGGAGGGAAAACGCGATAAACGAGATCCCTAGAAGTACAGCAGCAACAGTCAAGATCGCCTCGCTCCGGCGCTGGACCATAGTATTGATGTCTCTCTAGAAGGATAAGAAGCTAGACCCCGACGGCCTTTCAAGGGAAACAGCAGCATACGGAAGGATGACTGTGCATCTTCCAGACGAATGGGCTCCGCCGCTCTCTTCGAAGAATAGGAAACGAGGGGATATTAAGCCCGTCATCTGGAGAATGGTTCAACGGCAGATATATGTGGATATCCTCAAACCCGACGTTTCCTGTCATTTGAGGTACCGTGCGCCGGAGTTGACTCCCCGATCTGAAGCTTTGCCGTCCGGAACTGTCATGTGATGTCGGTGATTGGGTCGATTCGTTGTCTGTGTCGGGGTCTGTTCCTTCTGGGCGATTACTCGTTTTCGCAAATCTAGTTAGGGATATCCGTTCTTGCTGGAAAGGCAGCTTTGGTGGTGTATTTACTATGTTAGCAGTGGAGTACTAGTATGAGCGTGAGGCAGCCCGTAGAGAAAATTGGAGAATTGGAGACGCGCTTGGGGAATTGGTGTGGGGGAGCGTGGGAGATTTTTCTGGTTCGTGTTGAAACTTACACCGAGGTTGTGATGCTTGATTTCCAGCATGGATTATGGCTACCCAGGTTCCATTGTATCTAACTACGGAAGCGTCGGGTCCAAATCCCATCGAATCCAAATCATGGGAAGCATTACAGAGCCCAATAAAGTCCTATCAGATGAAGCATTCATTCGCAGTTTCCATCATTTATGAAGACTAATCAATGTATCCAGTAGGAACTTGGGTTCGCCACGCCGAGGTTTGGTCGGGGAAGAGGCGAAGAGAGTGGAAAACACCACACCTCTAGTCCAAGGAGGTGGAAAGGTAGTGTCAAAACTATAGAGGCCGAGGGCAGCTGTGGCGTTCAATTACTCTGCATAAGTTCAATAGCGGCTCGAATTACGTGCCACATAATGAACTTTGACAACAGAAGATAGTTTCCATAGAGAGATGCTTAAAGCGCACACCCCAAGCCCAAATCCAAGCAAGGTATAAAAGGGCCTATCTCTAGAGGCTGGAGATTGCGGTTCTGCATATACGTTAGGTTGTGTTGGTAGGAGAGACAGTGAGGTTAGGAAGGCGACCAAACTGACCAAGCTCCCGGAGTGCATCAGCCGCCTTGTATCCCGATACAGTCCAGCACTTCATGATTACATCCCTTAAGGGCAAAGATACCGTCGACAGATCAGGGAACTGTTTATCAAGGAGTCTCTCGTGGATTTCCGCATCGCTCAAATTCTTGAATAGCTTTTCACCTCGGTCGAGTTCATAAAGAAGCGAGCCCAGTGCAAAGATGTCATCTTGCTCGGATGTCGGGAGAAGCTTCTTTGCAAACAATGGGTTCGAGTACCTGGTCCCGTGTGCCACATACGATCTGTTCCCATCCAGACCAGATCCCGAGAAGTCACATAGAACAATCCTGCCGTCGTCGGCGAGAAGAAAATTGTGTAGGCCTAGGTCAGCATGCACAATTCCACGAGAATGTATGAATGCCACAGCACTCACGGCCTGGTAAGGCCAGCTATAAAACAAATTTATTAGGGTACTGGGTAGATCGCTATTCTAAGTTGGAGAAACAAACCTGCGGCGCCCAGATATAGTCTTAAGCTCAGGAAGACAGTCTATTAATGTCCCCCGGTGATGGTACTGGAAGAGTAAAGCATTGCGCAAAAGCTTGCACTCGGGGGGACTCTGGCCCAGGTATTTTAGAATGTTTGGATGATCCGACTGTGCCAGTCGCTCGTATATTTTCTTCTCAATCTCGTGCACTTCAGGTCCAAGGAAATCCGATGTTGATGGCAGTTTGGCAACAATGTCCGTATTGCCGATGCGCACAACGTCTGAGGTCATCCCAAGACCAACACCGCGTAGGTCGCTCCATTTGAGCGTTGCAAAGTCGAAAGGTAACGACATCGAAGCTGGGCTGGAAGGACGATGGGAGAGCATGTTTATGTTCGGTGTCGTTGGTCTCCTATTGTTCGGAAATGGCCGGCCTTACGTAAATCCGGCATGGAGTTTGCGGGACATGACAGGTAGGGCTCAACGTGTTGGGTAAAGATCATGTCCACGAGGACAACATTTTGATGACTCAATTAGCTGCACTGAAATAGGCAGCAAGAAGGTTGTCTTCGCATTCCTAACCCTGTAACATGACGTAGAAGTCGTCAGTCAAGTACAATCATAACCACCCCAGCGATCTGTAACTAACGCCGGGCCGTATCGTGCGGCATAAAAAAAGCATTTGGATGCTGCGGGGAATCTGTATACACATCCGGTAAACATACGCGGACAGGCCCCGTGTGTTGCTGGTATGAGACTTTTGGTGCTCACCATGATATAGGCGCTCCTGTTCACACTGCGGACAACGTCCCTCATACTTGGTTGAGCCGAAGGGTACCTTCCACTCCGTAACATTGTCGCAAACTTTGTCATGCCCATACTGGATTGTCTTTTCAGTTTTACAATCAAGCTTCTGGATGACTTCTTCACTCATTGTGGGCTGAGATTGGGTGACGACGCGTACGAAGTAAAGGATGTGGATTGAATCGGCTGGAAGGGTGCATAACTTGTACCTGGCGGTTCTTGCTGGTATCCAGCGTCGTGCAACGGTAGTGCGCAGGGCCAGGAAGGGTCATGTCGAGGCTGACAAGATCGGACTTTCTATTTTTTTGGTTAATATATAAGTCTGTCAGGAGCTCTATATTTCTATATAATGAGACCGTGAGCTGGCAGGGGTTGTCCATGCAGCTGATGTAATCCAACCAACCAACGTTTGATTTTCAATTGTCAAGTCCGAGCAGTGGAAAGGTTAGCCCAATCAGACCAGCCAAGATCTGTTAACTTGCTTATTTCCCTCCAGCGGTAGTCGAAGTCAAGATGGCTTCACATTTAACGAGGTCGGGGACGAGGAACACAGCCCAGGCTAGCTTGCAGATGTTTGAACAGATGGGCTTCTGGTGACCGCTGCTCGCATGATTACCATGTTTGCCTGGCAGGGTTGACAAATGCTCCGATTCTTCTGCCCAAAAAAGCCCATTGATCTTCACCATGAAAGTCATCGGGGCAAAAGGCCGGTACTTTGGTACTAATTTTGGACATCACTAGCTCCACTCCACTATCCAAGTTTGGTCTTGGTCCAAGGCCCTAAAAATTTAGCGGGTCAGAAAAATGAAATTAAAAGGACAGACAAACTGTCGCGCACTTGTTGAAGAACGAACAAGATGAAGACATAGGACTTTGAGCAAGTCGCCTTCCTTCGCGTTGTGAAGCAGGCTCCATGACCCTTCTTTATCCTGCCCAAAAGCAGCTCGGCCGTCTGCTGCTCTTCCTGCTTGGGGCGGCCATAATTCTCCTTATCTTATGGCAGGTATCGGGCGTTCAAAGCGTGGCACAATGGAGCGCATCAGGGAGAGGACCCTTTCCGCAACAAGCCTCTAACGGCGGCCCGAGTATTGCCAACAACGAAACGGCCGAAAAAAGTGCTGCTTTCGACGACGACGGATACGGTAAGGCCAGGAATGAAACTTCGGTGACAAAGCCTTCTCCCTCGTATGATTTCCTGGACTCGGTTGGGAATGAGACTTTGGGAGTAAGGCCTACCTTTTTTTTGATATCGGGTCAGGGCCTTGCGACTGACGGGGCATATAGGTTCAGAAAGTTTTCGCCATCAATCTCCCGAGCAGATTGGATAAACGCGACGATATCACCCTTGCAGCTTCTGTCAGCGAGTTCCGCGTCGACTGGGTCGAGGGGATCAAGCCCGAAGATCTTAACCCGCATGCCTACCCTTATGTAAGTCCTCTTTGCGATATATATCCATCTGGCTCCGAATTGTCGCTGACGGATTTCCTTTTTAAGAATTGGAATCATGACTTTACTGCAACTGAATATGCATGCCGGCGGGCGCACGTGAATGCGATACACCGGTATGTGATGGTCGCAATTCGCAATCCATAACTACAAGACAATTGGCGTCAACTGACTGTGGAACAGTATTGTAGATGAGAGGCTGGGCAGCGCAATTATCATGGAGGACGATATAGACTGGGACGTGCCAATCAAGACCCAACTGAAGAATTTTGCACTTGCGTCGCGATCTCTTCAGGGAGCACTGGATACTCCCACAAACTCGCCATATGGCGATGACTGGGATCTCCTCTGGCTGGGCCACTGCGGAATAAGATGCAAATTGTACGAGCCCTATTACCTAACCCCGAATGACCCGACCGTCCTTCCACCCAGATATTTCGCACCCTACTTCCGCGAACCACCACCGTTAGAGAGACCTGAGCACGACCGCCTAAGCTGCAAGGCCAGCGACGGCGTCTGCATGAACATGTACGCAGTGAGCTACCGCGGTGCGCAACGTATCCTCTCCGCCCTTTCCGTCAACCCGATCGAAATTGCAGATAAGATCGACGTAGGCGCGCAGATCGATGTAGCACTGGGCCGAATGTGCGATGGTTTCCTGCGCTGCCTTGCGCCCTTTCCGTCCATAACTGGTGGCTATAGGAAGTCGTCGGACATCCACAATACAAACGAGAACCACCCACCGTCCAGTTATGGGGTCATGTATAGCACGCTGATGAATATCAACCGCATCCTCGGTGGCATTACTACCGTTTTGTCGACTTTTAATGATATAGATGCCCCGGAGGCTAAGCCGGGCGACATCTTGTCGGTGCTGCCTGGTAATTTGCAACCACCGGTCGAGAAACCGATTGCCCCCGTTCCGCCTGAAACGGAGAGCAACAACGAGTTTACGAGTTAAGGTATATAACTGGGTTTGCAACATGGGGGTTCTTTTTTCTAATCCCTTTTACTATATATATTGATTCCTCATTTTTTGGACTACATACCATTCTTGTATATCTGTTTATCACAATATACCCTGTTCTTCTTTATTCGGAAGAAATCGGTGTCAAGGCATAATCTGGACAGAACAAATACACCAGCTTTAACACCAGCTTCCCCAAGTTCCTTATTTTAGCATTAGATCGAATTTGCTGTCCAAAATAGGACAACGTCTTGACGGCGTCAATGGCGTGATGGTAAAATAGTATCACCTCATTTTTTACTTTTTGTAAAAAAAATCTCGCGGCACGTTGTGCAGCTCAATGGAAAATACCGCACCTGAGAAATATAGTCGGTTTCGTGACTGATGAAGTTGAATGCTGTCCAATTGTTAGCCGAGTATGGATTCCCACAAGCGCTCCGATGCGGCAATTGTTTTGACAGGGAAATTACAATTGGAGAAGCAATGCAACCAAACCTCTCAACCTTCTCCAGGTCCTACCCTGGAGGAGACGTCGTATACTCCATCAACCTTGTCCCTTGTACAACATGTATATTTTGCCCACTTCAGCCTTACCAATTGTCACCCATCGCGCCACTGCCGCCCCAATCCTGGGAATCAGAAATTTCGTCATCGGAGATTTATGTGCAGGTCCACGACAGCTTGAGTATATATAACACGCCGGCCATGGCGTTGGATAACAGTGGTCCAAAATCAGTTACTCGCGAAGCTCCTCATCACTTTATCCTTGGTTTTCCGATTACAGTGTACCATGTCTTGCAGTTTTCAGTTGCCCAAACTGATTGCGTCTCCAGAGAAGAGACTGAGACTGCTCCCCGCAGCAACCCACGCAGTCCCAATATTAGCGCCCGCCATCCCCCAAGACGCCTAGGTGCCCAGCCCTTGGCAAGCGCGGCGGCTGGGCGGGCATCTCCAAGCGGCACCTGAGTGGTGGGTCTGGATCGCTGCCCTCACCAACAACATTGCCCCCTGTCCGCGATGACGGGAATTCAGGATTTTCAAAGACTTGGCATGGGGTGGGAGGGCCAGAGTCTTTAATCACGCAACTGTGGCTTGCCGTATCAACTGAAGTGTGTTGTGTTTTTCTCCTGTTCCTTCTTTCTTTTTAAATCGCGACCTCCCCCCTACTTCCATATGATGTCTCATCTAATTTAATTTCTCGTTTCCTTTTTTTATCTAAATGGCATCCGTTTTATGCTGATTATGTTATTAGTTCAGTATCTTAAGAAAATTGGCGGCTGGTTCGCTCCGCCTCCGCAGAAGTCTTCCGATGGGCGTGATCAATGGCCGTCTAGAGCGGCCTTCCTTCTTGCTGCCATGGGCGGCTGCGCAGGCCAGGGAAATTTGCTACGGTACCCGTCCGTGGTTTACAATAACTACGGTCTGCAATGGTTTATTCCGTACTTGATCGCAGTGTTCGTTGTTGCTATCCCAGCCCTCATCCTCGAGATCTCTATAGGCCAGGCCTATCGCGGCGGGTCCGTTATGGCCTTCCACAACATCAACGGGCGCCTCAAAGGAGTTGGCATGGGTCCGATTATAGTCAGCTTTATTGTTGTGCAGTACTTCACTGTTAATTTGGCATGGATCATGAACTATTTCCGCAACTCTTTTACAAGCCCCCTGCCCTGGGAAAATAGGATCGAGGAATTCTACATGGGCGATGTCATTCACAACGTTGACCCCATTGAAGGTAGCTTGACGGAGGGAGGTGGTTCAGTGGCTGCATATACCCAATATCCAGGTATCGCTGTCCTTGGAGAGACTGTTGGCTGGAGTGCTTTTATCTGGTTCCTTGTGTGGGTTTCCATTTTCCGTGGAGTGGGTCTGACCGGTCGCGTTGTCTATTGGACTATGGGCCTACCGATTGTCACCACGATCATTTTCGTTGGTCGTGCGTGCTCTCTGCCGAATGCGCGCGAAGGCGTCGATCTGCTTTGGCGGACTTGGAGAGGCTCAGAACTCGCCTCAGGAACGGTCTGGCAGACTGCTGTAGGACAAGTATTCTTCTCGACGGGTATTGGTTTCGGCTATTTCACGTCATATGCGTCGTACAATGCAAAACATTCAAACGCAGTCATGGACGCCATCCTTATCTGCAGCAGCAACGTCCTTTTCGAAAACGTTGCCGCCTTCGCTGTCTTCGGGGTTGTTGGTTACCTTCGGAGATGGCCAGAAGATGGCGAGAGACTAGGCGCTTTCGTCGTGGGTTTCCTAACCCTTCCTGAAGCCGTGCTTCACATGCCGGGTTCCAACTTTTGGGCCGTGCTCCTGTTTTTCACCCTCGTGGTTTTGGGCTTCAGTTCTGCCTTTGTGATGCTTGATGCTGTTGCCACACTAGCAGTCGATGCAGGTCTCCGGTTCTCCCGACCTGTCATTGTTACCACACTTACCATTATATCTTTTCTCATGTGCCTACCGTACTGCACCGAGTTTGGCTTCTACCTCCTTGATGGGATTGATAGGTGGATTAACAACGTTGCTTTGATCTTTGTGGTATGGTCGGAGCTCGTGAGTGCTACAACTATATATCGCTGGAAGGATGTTGTTGATCAAACTGGGTTGCCCGCATTTCTCGTGTATAACGTGGGATACTTTGGTGCTCAAATTATTGCGGTATCTGTGGCTCACGGCACTTCGAATCCAGGGGCTGGTGCTGGCGCTGGCTTCGGGCTTTATGGCCTTTGTGCGATCGTCTCTATTCTCATTGCCGAGACGCCAGATATCAAAGCTGCCAGTTTTTGGAACAACAATGCCCTTCTTAGCCGATTTTGGTATCTGGCTTTATACTCAGTAAGACGAATGACACCCCTTTCAGTCACAGGCAAAGCTAACCTCTTGAACAGGGTAACCAGTTAAGACGCGACCTAAATGTCATCGTCGGAGGCGGTAGGAACTGGAATATACCAAGCTTTTGGCCCGCCCTCCTCCGATACGTTAGCGCACCCATCCTCGCCATAATTTTCAGCTTCGCGTTTCCCGAGTTTCACTCCCTGCGATACGATCCGCTCATGATTGCAGGTTTCATCGTTGCGACCTTGACTTTGCTGACGATTCTTTTGGGTTTCGTCATGCCAAGATACTATGATGTTTTAATACCGCCTGAGAGAAGGAATGAAGGAACGGAAGAGACGGTTCCTAATGTGCTTAAAGGATTGGATGTTGTGGCTGCTGTGGATGAGATTCATGTTCCTGACACCGAACATGGACCTACGGAGCCATTGTCCGAGGAAACTAAATTTGGCAGACAGTAGGGCCGATGGTTGTTTAAAGGTTATGATGCAGCGGTGGTGATAAAAATAGATCAGAGTCGGGCGCCCGTATATTCTGAACGGATTAAATATTCTCCCGACTTCGTCATTTTCACCGCGTTGAATGGCCATTTTAGTTTCTTTATTGAATGGTCTACAAAACATTGAATGAAAGGACACCTAATGCTTGAGGTCCGCCATTTGTGATCTATGATACCATTTCATTTTCTTCATAGGTGTTCAACCTCAAGGTATTTTTTTATTTCCTTTAAAGGCGGTTACTCTGAACTCTGCCCTCAAAATGCCAAGGCATGTTTGCCAGGGCGGGGCCAAAGACTGCCACTGCTCACTGCTCACTCGATATCTGCGAGGTAATACCAAATACCGTAGAGGACTCCTTCTATCTGGCTCGAACAGAAAGGTTATTCTTTCTCTATACTACACTTCGATCTTTCTTTTTTCTAACTGCGACACCACACATTAATCGCTCCCGAGATCTTATGAACCCATCGTGGAACAACGAAATGTGCGCCGATCATCCACGCCTGAGTGTGTTGTTTGTGTCAGACAATGGAAAGAACAATGACGAAGAGAAAGAGTCGGGCGACGACGAATATGAAAAGATGGATATTGACACTCAGGATACAAAGCTGTCTGTTCCTAAAGCCATATCATTTAGTCTGGGGTTATACTTATATTCGAGACATCATGTCCACCGATTTTATATTTACATAATATGGATTTGTTCAAAAACGGACGTCAAGGAATCCGGCCAAACTTAGGCAATGGAGCTTTCAACCGTCGCGATGGAACAGTTGGACGTGGACAAGGATTTTATAAGAAAGTCATGCGACTGCTTGAGTTTGTAGATACTTGAGCTGAAAGCCCAAGAAGTCCAAAGGACCGATGTCAATGAATCTACTGAGTATAACGGCAAGGAACTTGTCCCCTTTGAAAAGAAGAATGAGAATTGAGAACCTCGCCCAATGCTAATGCGGAGCGGCTATGCCTACCGCTCGTTGAAGTGGACTCACCTATGTGCTGCTTTTGCAATTGCAAAAGTGATAGAAGCAAAACCCGGCAGCCACCCAGAAGGCACTTTGGCCCTTGCTGCGACGGGCTGGAAGCTCACACTACTCTGGCAAATATGGTTGTTATGGCACACCTCTCATTGTTCACATGAGCATATTTCCCTACGAAGCAAGTGTTGCACAAAACTATGGAATTACTTCAGGGGAGCAACCGAGAAGGGATCAGATACAGTTATTGTGATTGCTGGCATGGACGGTTTACCAACTGATCCAGCATCGACCCTCATTCTCCCACAACCATGGCCCAATCCGACTTTGCACAGTGAATAAACACAATTTTTGGTTGCTTCTGGGAAAGTCTATCAACCCCAACAATAACTATGGTCATGCTTTGGCATTTGCCTCGCTTCATAGCAAATATAGTAGCTTCCAATACAGTACCAAAGAGCTACAAAAATTATATTGCAAACTCGTGGCTCTACCGATGGATGGAACAGTTCTCTGGTGGGAGGAAAATAGTTCTGGATGAAGCTAACGTAGTTATTGCAATGGTCCATAAGACGAGCATCTTTTGCCGAAGTACGTGGCACGGACTGAACAGACTGCACGCTCCAGTCGTGGTGGAAAGGCCCCAAGGAAGCTATTGTGCGTGAAAACAGGAGGGATATGTGGAGGAACGGCTACAGGAAAAGGCAAGACAGTTGCTCGTCCAGGTGTTAAGCGCCGTCCCCATCGCTGGAAGCCAGGCAGTAAATAATTATTACAATTATTATACGAAGCCAGCTTTTTCACGAACACGGCGATCAGAACAGAGCCCAGCCCTCTTCTTCTATGAATCAATTACAAACTCAGTTTTCTTCTTCTAACGCCGATACCTACTTCTACCGTTTGTCTTACTTGTCAGTGAGCATCCGTGAACTACAGTAGGATCCATACATACATATTATGGCAGAAGCGTCCGTTTCTCTACCTCTTGGTTCGAGGTTACCATCCGATATCTACGCTCTTCGCTCGCCTTTAAAGAAGCCAAAGATTAATATATTTCACCACTACCTTAATCTTACAAGAGTGGCTAACAAGCTTACAAACTTGGCTATACAGCTAAAAAATATTATAGCCTTTTATTTTACTGTGCTCCCTACACCTATTGCTGCACTGCTTATATCTGCCTATATACCGCTATCTACTGAAATAACTAACTCTGTTGTTATTAAATATTGGACAAGCAAGCTGGGGCTGCACAAGGTCAGAATAAAAGCAGGTATTAACTATTTTTCAACCAGCCTTAAATACTGCTGGTTGCGAAGGGAAATTTACTGTGTAGGATACTTCAGCTGGGTCACTCTCTGCTTGGGCAGGCGTATATTAAGCAGCAATACGATCTCGCTAAGCATCTGCAAATCGCCGTCTTAACACGAGGTTAGTCTGACTTAGAGGTTACTGTTTTGTTTCCCTCAACTCCATGGCAGCTACTGATTTTATCTCAAGTGAGAGCACAAGGTGGCCACATGCCGGCTGTGGAGCCATTATTGCTTGACCCAGGTAACAAGGAGACCGAAAATATTGCTTCTAGTACAGTGGAAACCCCTTTAAGAGAAGATTAAAAGTAGCTGAAAGGGATATACTTTACACGGGAAAACTACTGCTACGCTGTTACAGAATATCGGGATTCCACAGCTGTAACTAAATTTCCTACGGGGCAGATTAGTACTAAGATCTTGCTCACTAAATCTGCTTATGTTATACTATTTACTTGGGCAACGATGCAAGGGTGGGAGAGGTTTACTACTCATCTTTTGCCTCCAAGGAATGCGCTCTAATTCAAATATACGGTATAGGATAATCCTGCAAAGCACTAAAATCTTGAACAACCCCGCGGCAATGAAAGAGAACCGCACATCTACAATAGTTCGCAGATATACAAGGATTTGATCGCGCATGCATCCCTCGTTGTGGCAGCTCCGCGTTTTAAAGCAGCACAGATTACCTGACCGGTGCATACGGGAACAATACGTACGCACATATATTCAGCGTCTCGCCTGTAGTCCATGCTTCCGATCTGCCATGCTCGTCGAACAAAGTGAGCGGGTAACTTGTGAATATTTTGAAGTGGTTGGCAGATTCTTATGATTTCTCCCCATGGCGTGCCCCGCAATGCTCGCTATTTCTTATGGAAAAAGCAAAAATAAAGCACAGAAATATTGCAGTCTTGCTCGTATTTTGTGGAGCTTCATAAGAATCTTAAATTTCTTTGGACAACGTCGTCGCCACCAAAATCGAAGATCAGGCCCTGCTGAAATTTTTTTAAGAGATCGACCAGGGCTTGTCCTGTATCATTCTCAGCTTTTTGTTTCATTCACTAATAAGAGCATCGTCATATTGTTCTGCGACGCCGTGATGGGTTCACAACAGCACGTTAGCATGCATTCGCCCTGCATGAAGCATGCTCAAAGAGGAAATGCCTTCTGTGGCACGTAAATGTCCATGTTCTCCCTCTGCAAGGACCACATCTTCGTGAGTTGTCACTATCATAGAATGTCCATCCTGTCCAGTTTGTTTCTTTTTCCGATGATCCTGGCTTTTGATTGGTTTTTCTGGTCTATATTGGGGCCGCCAGCATGGTGACCACCAGAAAAGCATCTCATCACATAATAGCTCGAGGTTATGGGCGCAAAAATTGGGCAATGCTGCACGTTTACGTGTCTAGCATGAATGCCAATCTGCTGAGGCGGAGAGACGGTGTGATGGGTATATTAATGTGCATATGCACCCATTGGGACGTGTAGCTTCTTCTCGCTTCCTTGAAAGACCTTGCCATCAACAATTCTGCCTGACTCTCTACTGAGAAGCTTGATATTCCACAAACCAGAAATACCGGGGAGAGTAACAACATCGTTACCGAAAACAATGGGCTCTGCTATTCCTCCGGACGTCAGCTTGCTATCCTCCTATCTTGATCATTTGGCTGCAACAGAGCCTTCGCGGCTCTTAGGTATTCACCCCGTCACTCCAGACCTCTCAAAAGGATGGCGCAAAATCACCATGGAGGAGATGTCACGGGCAGTGAACTACATGGCCCACTGGATTGATAGCAATGTTGCTCCTGGATCGGGGACTTCTGAGACCCTGGCGTACATGGGAGCCAACGATATACGGTATGCAGTGTTTGTGCTTGCCTGTGTAAAGATGGGACACGTCGTAAGCCCACCCATTAGTCGGAAATCAACTTTTTTTCGTCGTCCTCCACTAACGCTTATACCTAATTGAAGTCACTGTTGCTCTCAACGCGAAATTCAGAGCATGCGTCTCTCCATGTTCTCCAGAAAACTGAATGCTCGAAGTTCATCTACAGCCCCGAGCGTGAGAGACAGGTCCGAGCATTGCAGGGTACTGATAGCAAGATCCAAGCGTGGCAAGCCCCTGATCTCTGGGACATGTTCGACCAACCCAGCGCCCCGTACCCATCGAAGGAAAGAAAGTTTGAAGACATAGAGGATGATGCGGCCATTATCATTCACAGCTCTGGCACGACAGGTGTGTTCTTGCATCAGTTTTGAGTCTGTTGCGACGAAATCTCTTCATTGACGTTCATGTACCCACTCAGGTCTCCCTAAGCCAGTACCCCTTACACATGGATATATTGGGATCCTCCTCAAGCTCACGTCTTTCCCATTTCCTCCGGGAAGATGTAGCTCACTTGTCACCATGGTGGGACCCGGGGAACTGACGTTCTCGATCAGTCCACTTTTTCATTTTATGGGATTGCTTGTTATTTTCATGCCTATCGCGCATGGAACGCCGTTTGTGCTAGGACCTGAAAAGCCACTTACTGCCGAATTGCTTGCCCAGATTGTGAGCGAGACGGAACCGAAGACGACATCGCTTCCGCCATCGATCCTAGAGGATCTCAGCAATTCCGAGCTGGGCCGCAACACACTAGCGAAGTTCAAGTATATTGCTTCCGGTAGTGCAGCGCTCCCACCAGAGGTTGGTGATAAGATATGCAAGATTACCCACTTGCAGACGGTACTTGGATCGAGCGAATGCGGCATCGTCAATGCTTTGAAGGTTGAAGACCGTGAAGATTGGGAGTACATGGAATGGAATCCGTTTTACGCAACGGAGATGCGGGATGTAGGCGACGGTTACTTCGAACTAGTTATTCCGTCAACTGGTAGCAAAGCTACCCATTGCGTTTTCCATGCCTGCCCAGGTATTACTGAGTTTAAAACTGGCGATCTATTCGTCCCTCATCCCACAAAACAGGGACTATGGAAATATGCAGGCCGCAGAGACGACTTGATAGTTCTCAGTAATGGCGAAAAATTCAATCCCACGGCCATGGAAGAGGTTATTTTGGAACACCCTTTGGTGTCTAGGGTTGCCGTCATTGGTCAGGGACGGTTTCAGGCAGCTTTGCTTGTCGAGCCACATTGGGATAAACTGGGCGAAAACATTGGTGAAAATGAACTGATTGAAGAAATCTGGCCATCTGTACAGAAGGCAAATGACGCTGCTCCGGGGCATGCCCGCTTGATGAAAACCAAGATCGGAGTTGCCTCCAGGGATAAGCCTTTCAAAATCACCGCCAAAGGTAGTACTCAGCGATACGCGGTCGTGGCTGATTATACCCAGGAAATCGATGCCTTATATTCAGATGCCAACGAGGGAGAAGAAGTGGTCCTTGATTTTCCCGAAAGCACAACTACTGCAGGAGATATCGCTCCTCATATAAAGAGTGTGCTACTGCAACTTCTTCCTGTAAAAGAGCAAGATATCAACGAGGACAGCGATATATTTGCTTTAGGTCTCGATTCACTCCAAACACTTCGTCTCGGACAGATCCTACGAAGCGCTGCATGTCGTAGGAATCCTGAGTTAAGTGGCTCCCAGGCTTTTTCTAGCCAACAGCTTTATGGACATCCGTCTATTTCGAAGCTTGCGCAGTACCTGCTTGCTGTAATCAACGGCGAGAATACAGTCACTGAGTCGGCTACTATTGTAGTAGAAGATGAGGCCACAAGAGCCGGTAGACTCAGTGCCTTGGTTGAAAAGCATACTTCAGGGATGGGAGAATCTCATTCGATTATTCTCACAGGCTCAACGGGATCACTTGGCACATACCTACTTCACGAACTTCTTCAGGACTCAAGCGTTGACAAGGTATACTGTCTGAATCGGTCAGAGGATGCAGAATCCAGACAAACACAGAGTTTTCAGGAGAAAGGTCTGTCGTCGTCAGAGAAACCCTTTGGCACACGAGTCGAGTTCTATCAGGCCAAGCTTTCCGATGAAAAACTAGGCCTCGACAATGAGGTGTATGACCGTCTTCTCCCATCGGTCGACACCATAATCCACAATGCTTGGAAAGTGAACTTTAATCATCGCGTGGAGGCTTTCGAAGATCCTCATATCAGCGGCGTGCGCAAACTGATCGATTTCAGCATCGCAAGTCAGCGTCGCGCTCATGTACATTTCATATCGTCCATCTCCACCATCGAGGGATGGCAAGTTTCCAAACGTGGGCCAAGCATCCCCGAGGAGATCTTTGAAGATGCGGATGTGGTGATGCAGTCTTCTGGCTACGGCGAATCCAAACACGTCTCGGAAAGGATATGTAAACTTGCTTCTGAGCGTTGCGGTGTGCCTACTAGCATTCACCGAGTTGGCCAGATTGGTGGGCCCACGACAGAGAAGGGCATGTGGAACAAGCAGGAGTGGCTCCCTTCGTTGGTTGCGACGTCAAAGACGCTAAAGCAGATCCCGTCCTCCTTGGGGTCAGTGTCCGTGCAGTGGATTCCAGTAGTATGTATAATCTGATCAAGGACTTCCAAGCGCAATCAGGATAAGGAGCATGCTAATATGCTTGTAGGATTCTACAGCCCGCATAATAACTGACACGGTCCGCACGCGCCGCACAACCCAAACCACGCAGCGCTGTGCAGCATTCCACCTTGTTAACCCTCGTGTCTCCGAATGGTCATCTTTGATCCCGGCTGTCAGGAAACACTTCCCTTTCATTGAGACCGTGGAAGGATCCGCCTGGCTCGCAGCATTAGAGAAATGCAATGAGAATGCGACGCCGAGTGACCTAGTGGATAAGCCTGGGCTTAAAATTCTAGACTTCTTCAGGGGTGTATTTGCCACTACAGCAGCTTCTACAAATGTCAACGGAGAGAAAGGTGGAAGTGTGACGGCTCCAGTGACAGAGACTATCAAAACACAGGAAGCTAGTCAGACAATGCGAGAGCTGAAACCTATTGATGAGGAGATTATGGATACCTGGATGAAGCAGTGGAACTTCTGAATGTGTAGCTACTGATCTAGCTTCTCAGTTGTAGAGATGATCTTCCAGAATATGACTTACTATGGTTGCTTATTCCCTTGCGAAACCTCAATCCCCAGCTTCCGCGTCAATAACGACTCAGCAAGGTTCTTGAACACGGGAGGTAGTGGTCATCGGAAGTGTAGCCTGCGGTGCAATAATCACTAGCCGCGTTTGCTTTACTAAATATCAGTCGAACAGAAAACTGGCTTGGCTTTGCAGATATGTGTTTTACGCTTGGCCTGGATGTTTGAGGGAATAGCTCAGGTTACAGGTAAATTGGTGTCCGTACGACATGAAGTAAGCTGACCATATCCCTGTTAAAACGCCGGGCAGGCCTGATGTGCGTGAGTGAGTGTAAGTGCGTATTAACACTGCATGTTGCCCATTTCAGTGATAAAGATACTCAAGGGTTCTGCGGAGTCTTGCCCACTCTAGATATTCCCCCAAATCAATGATCGATTTGTAGCAGAAGCGGAATGGGGTCATCTTTCCCGAGTAGAACACGTTCCAATTCACGTAGCAAAATGAATCCCAAATGCTATGTCGGGCTCATATATGAGAAGATCGCCGCATGTCTAATTCTCCCCCAAACTGCGATTATCCATGTTATCAGGTTCAAGAAGGTCGCCGGCGAGACAAAACACTGTTCGCCCCCAAGGTTATTTCCAGTGGACGACACCTTGATGGATTCTCGAATCCCTTTGGAAAAGTTCACCAGAAAGTGCAAAACTGAGGACCTTGTGTAGATGGAAGGTGTATGCTCACGCGCCCTCGCAATGTTGTGGTCCATATTATCAGCAGAGGAATCTATGTGGTATCGAGATGATTCGAATTTTCAAGATGGAGGATTATTATATAGCCGCTGACTGCCCCCTGCGCTGAAGAAAAGAGTATCATGTCAACAATGGGAAGGGCGGCCCGGGTTCTATTAATAGGCCAACACGCGTTGTTTGACCTCTGGTTCTCGAACATTTTGTCTCGAACCTTGTGGCGGGGACTGCGTGGGTCTGCCGGGGTACATTTGAGTCACCACCGATGGTGTGATTGTGATTGTGATTGCGAGGGGAATCAGCAAATACTCGTCATTTTGTGCGAATGTGAAGTCGCTAAAAAGAAGATGCCTAAGGTTCTATCAAGGTTCCTAAGGATATTTGATATGCAAAAAAAAAATCCATATGAAATACCTGGCGAGACGGAATACAAGGTTGACATGTATCGGCAGCACTGAATGGTAATGATGTCAACACCCAGCATTGCGCAAACAAAAAAGCTCTCAAATTAACTTGCGCCCAAAGGTCCCAGACCTTGCGTGCAGCCACTGCAACCTTGGGGGTCTGGACGAATAAGGACTGCTTATCCCACTTTGTTCAGGTCCGCGGGGAATGCTAGCCTGGTAGAGAAGAAATTCCAGAACTCTCCTCAGACAAAGAGTGGGTTCGCGACAACTTTGTATTCCTCGCATGACGATTTAATATATAAGAGACTGCGTGTATAAAATATCTTCCGTGTCCCTTCTCCAATTCCGTAGACTGTTTTGAGATTGACGCCGCACGCCTAAATTTCGACCAACCTAATAAGTAATTCCACTCGTTTGACTGCACGATTTAAATAAACTCTGCTTCTCCGGAAGACTCGGCTTGGATACGCGACTGGTGCAGCTTCGCGAAAGGAGCTGTAAGTCCAGCTGGCTGTGTCAGACATCTGGCAGGTTGCAGCTCACCTTTTATACGCGCTCCTTTATCAGCCGTGTCTCGCAATCTGGCGTGCTAATCATGCTCGGCAGGAACAGAGATAGCAGCGGCCAATCGAGGCTCGTTATCTGCAGCGCTGGAGCTCCACTGCGAGCTGCATGGTTGAGATAAGGCGCAGATAACACCATTCTCGCGCGATACGGACGAGAACAAAAAATAATAATAGAGGCACCCACCCACTCCGATCGATATTCTGGACTGAAAAAGATCGCATGCTATAATGAGGTAGTATTTCGAAAGAGATACAGTGGAAAAAAGAGTCGAAGCAACTGGATTTTGTGAATCCCCGCCTGGATACACACCTATCTAGATCTCCAGCTGTGTTTCAGCGCCCGACACAACCAAAAGCCAAACACAGCAGATCTATTCTTATCTATCCTCGCTATCTATCCGCCTGCCGATTGCCGCGCAGGAGTCTCACCGCTCCGCCCCGTCATGGCCATGGCGCCCGCTGACCCGGCTGTGTCATCTGATGCGCCGACTGGTCATTCCTCGCATCGACACCAACGCTCTTCTTCTTCTTCAAACAGTAGCAATACGAAGAAAGGCTTACTGTCTACCAAATCTACGCATAAGAGGCCATCGTATCATTCCAGAGCCAGTTCTGGTTCAACGGGTCTCGGCCTTTCGAAGCTAGGAAAGGGGGCCTCGAAGAAGAGAGCTGAGGTGGTAGAGGTAGAGGATCGTGGAATGGCAACGAGTTTTCTTCAGTATTGGTATGTATTTCCATTGGATTGCGCAATTGGCCTTTCTCGTTTGTTCTCTTTCACCTCATTTGTTTCCCCTATGCCGTGACCAGTCCATTGTTTGCTTCGTGTGCCCCTTACTGATTATGACTCAGTGCCACTTGTGAAAGACAGATAACCGTCCCTGATAACTACATCCTTTATTGCAGTGAAAGGTAAGGACCCTTCTCATCTCCAGTCTCTTCTTCCTACGTTGGTTCGAGCAAGCCTTTGTGTTCCACGTATCAATCTGACACTGAATCACCAGTTGCCGACGCAAAGACTCTGCAAAACCCCTTTCAATCTCCATTTCCACGACACATACCATGTCTCACTCGACTACATCCAGTCCCCCGACATCTCCCGAGCCACCATCCCGCACAATTGTGCCAGCAATGGCTCCCACAAAAGTCACAGCAACCGTGACCCCATCCATCAGGATACCCGGCGACCTGCACCATAGCACTTCAGATCTTGACCCAACCGAATGGAAGCCTAAGGAAGGCATGACCAGCAATGGTAGCATCTTCGCACGAGATGGTGCCCCTATGTATCACTCTGCTGCATGGCAGTATCTCTCCCAGTTCCACCGCTCCGTTGCCTCAGGGGTTAGTCACGGCAAAAGCGACGAGACGCTCTCCTTGACCTCTCATGAAGGGAACCAGAGTGGTACTGGTACACCGACACTCGCCCACTCGCCATCGAGCACTGCGTCATCTTTTAACAGTACCACCGGAGACAACTACGCAGGGTACATGAACCCGCTCCCACCACGCCGTAACCCAGCATACTCCGCCAGCACGCGGGATTTGGACCTCATTATCCCTTGTGCTCCCAACGACGAAAAACGTACCGCCACCGCCGCATTGGGCACAGTACGTTCTCGGTCTCCACCTGTTATTCTTGACCAGGAGCAGATCTGGGGTCGGGAGATTGCCAAGCATCTCCAGTATGTGAAAGATGCTGCCGATGCGGCTGGTAAAGCTGAGGTGGGAGACATGGCTGGGAAAATGTTCCGCGAGGTCGAGGGGTGATTTCAACAGCTTCTCATCGGAAAGGGCATTATTCCTCTTTCGCCTATCTATCCTGCCCTCTTATTCCTGAGTGTCTTTTTTCGGTGACTGTATTTGCTATGGCTGGGCGACGCCTTTTATATTCTGTTGCGGTGCCGTCCGTATGACTGGATCCTTACGTGTTTTTTCTCTAGACCTCTTTTTTAAATCATGTTAACGAATATTTTAATGATATCCCGAGATGGCTTTTCTAGATTAGATAGCCTCTATAGCATAGAATAACAAACCTCATTTAGATTTCAAATAATGTTCCATGTAAGGAAAACGAACATGGTGCTAATAGCAATGTCTATCACTCTTTCTGCCAACATACTTCATGGCTTTTCATCATATGATATGGGCAGCTGCCTTCTCAGGAGGTTGTTTGTAATCACGTGGAACTTTGAAGGTCATTCTCAACTTGCAGTGGTCACTTTGATTAGTTGACATGGATCACTTCTCGAGGGTGTTTGGGACAAGGCTGCGAAACTGATGAGGGAGTGAAGGTTTGAACCAGTCGGGTGAAGGGCTCCGGTGCGGCGATGTTGGGGCTCGTTATCTGTTCCTTCTTATTGCACTTCTTTCACTTACGCTTTTTCTTTCCCTGGACATTTTTTGGGTTTACTCACGTAGACTTTTTGGATGAGCCGCCCCTGGGCATTGGAGGAGTAATCATTCAAATAGTATAGAGCTGGCCAAATGTACAAGAGGGATGCCACACAAAGCATCCGGTATGACAGCTTGCACTCTGGGTTGAAAGCTGGTATTACTAAATTAGCTAAAGAACCATGGAGAGGATCAACGGGTCATTTCTACGTAGCTATTTTCAAGGGGCAAACGCTCGTTGGGTATTCAAAAAGCAACAGGAATAATGGCAGCCATTAACCAAACGCCGGAAACCGAAACAAAAGGAAAAATAGTAACGCAGACTACTCGCCAACCAAAAAAAGTAATAGTTAGTACTCCAACCCATTATTAAAGCTTCCACGAAGGAGATAATAACTGTAAAAGTCCGCGTCTATCATCTTCTCATCGGTAGGTATCTCGTCCCAGAGCTCCCAGTCAACTATGTACCTGTCAACCACAGCTGGTTAGTGTTTATGCAACGAAAAAGAAGGGGGTAAAACGGACATTCTCCGGTCTTCCTCGTCCCATAATAGATTCCTAGTGGTCTGGTCTTGGTTAAGATACCCGCAGCGGCGGCATTCCCTGTGTTTCAGTGTCATTAAAGCAGTCCAGCATGATGCAATAGTGATATAGTTTACAGTATCTACTCACTTCCAGGCATATGCGAAGGCATCGCGAATCATATCCCTTTCTTTTCTAGGTCGCTTCCAAAAGACGTCCTTGTCAAAATGGACCCCTGGCAATCGCGTCATTAGGATATAGACAAGGTAGCCACCGGGTACAAACAGTGAATCCGATTGCTCCACTTGCTTGACCTGAAGGAGGTGAGGGGTGGATTGGCAGTTCATTGCTGTTAGACGCTTCAGGGCTTGTATTTCTGCCAGCCCAAAACCATTGACTTCTTGAACTGCCTGCTTTCTCCTTTCCGCGGCAGGATGAGTCTCTGTTCCGATGTACGGAATTCTGCAACGCATTGGTAAATAGGTTCCGTGGGCTATTGTCTACTGAAAGGTAGTAGAGATATATTGACGTACTGTATGCGAATTTTAACAATCGCCTTAGCGTTTGTATCTCGCCCTTTTATTTGCGTACAGACAAATACTGCGCGGGCGTCAAACGTGCCCATGACCTTTTCATAATGCAGATATTGCCCTTCACTTAACTTCTCGTCCAGTCTCCATACAGACCCGTCATCAAACTCAATTTGGTGTCTGTCAAACCGATTGTCGAACCACTCCCGGACCGGAACTTTGGGACTAGGCATGGTGGCAGATAACTTTTACCGATGAAATGCGAAAGATGCTTTTCGCTGTATGATGAGAAATAAGCTCCGGTAGGCTCTTATCAGAAAAGAAGAATTGGTGGAGTTTGAGTTGTAAATATTGCCCAAATGAAAAAGCTTAGCTGTCCCAGGGTAGGTTGGCAATTCCATCTGCCTGTGTTGGCAAGGAGACCATGCTTAGGCATTGTTATTGGCCGGCGTAAATCACCCCACGCAGGTACGGTGACGTTTGCAAATTCTCCCCATGTTAAGGGATAGGTGATTTTTTTTTTTTTTTTTTTTTTTTAGTAATGTCGGTATGCCGGTTCAAAGTAATTATAGTATCCTTCCGCAAGAGCAAAGTTTTCCAGGCCTTCGCTATGGTTACTTCTTGTGGAAGCAGAAACAAGAACAAAATGGGTTCTCTCCAAGGGTGCGAAATACGGTTAGTAATTTATATCTCGGCTACATTTTATCCTTTTAGCATTTAACATTTCCGATCAAAACCTGCACCAATCAATCCTTATAAAGAAGAGCCAAACATATCGATCATCCATGCATCATCAAACCCATCTATTGGGAACAATCCCGAAATTGTAGGGCTAGGCTGCACCAGTTCACCTCCGTCTGCATTATGTTGTACACTCGGGAACTCCGCTGTGGTCCCCTGTTTGAGTTTCTCTTCCCAGTTCTGCTTCAGGCGCGTGAGCATCCTCGTTCCTTTAGTGAACATGAGCGCGTCCTGATGAGGAAAGAGCTCTGAAGCTTTTTTCGTATCATTAACTGTGCGATCGAGTATACCCAACAGATCCACCGTATTCCTGACCATGGTCAGGTCCCAAGATGGATCTTCTAGAGTAGAGAGCTTGTATAGGTTGATCAGTGCACGGGAGTATTGGGTGAATATATGAAACGGAATAGACAGGTATTCATCGTACGGGATGGTGAACCATACGTCAATCCACGCCTTAGAGGCGTGAAGTGATGTATAGAGACCTTCGAGGCGATGGAGATCAGGGCCATTGGCGAGAATGAGACTCTTATTCGTATGAGCCTCGTTTATAAGAATCTCCGCGTTTGATAAATGTAAAAGGACGGTTCCTCAACATGACTGTTAGGGTGCTTGAATGATATAACGTATTAGGCGAGGACTTACTATGTTGTTGCAAGTGGAGCGGTATCTGACGTCTAGTTTCATCAAGTTGTACCTTGAAAGCTTTCGTGTGAAACGCAGTCATGAGACCATCACCATCTCCGTCCCGATTCAAGTGATGGATTTTGTCAAGTACTAATTGGATTTTCACAAGTGAAATTAGCAGCGCGTCTTCCGGACATTCGTTGGCGTCTGCTAAAACCGATAAACTTTCGTCCATATGTGGAGTCCATCGCAAGGCATCGATCTTCATAGTAGACAACGCAGTGCTATAATTTAGTGCATTAGCATGCGACTGCGAAGAAACTTTTCGGGCTATACGTACCTCGAAGTGAGGAGAAAGCAGCCAAGCACTGCCCTGCGCTCCTCTAGTGTTCTAACCGTAGAGACTTGTGGCTTCAAACCGGCTGAACATTTGAACGCGTGCAGGTTTGGCTGTTCCTTCGGTATACCTTTGTTTATACCCATATCACAGATAAGACCCATTGCTAGGTGGCAGTAAAAGCTCACAAAAGGTTTTCTCGAGTACGATACCCTAACCGGTAATGAGATATGAATCAGTAAGCTACGCACAAAAGCAAAACATAAACAATACAGCCGGGAAACCTAGCACATGCTGAGATATTAGTTTGGCTTACCATGAGATATATGTCAATACTCCGAGGAGCAAGTCAATGCTGGATTCATTGTCGACGAGGACTCTTTGGTACAGAGTGTGTTGTATTGTTTTAAAGAGTGCTTCTTGCATTTCCAGTATCTTAGTTGATACTGCCATTATGCACAGCCAGAAAAAGGGTTTCTCCTGTTGAAGTTGTTGGGGTGTGACATGGGCGGGGATGTGAGCAATGGGAAAGATTTGTAGGTACCGCGAGCGGAAACCCTTCAAAAATCTTTCAGCATCATCTAACTGGATTGAGGACAGTGAAGAGTCTGCGCATGGAGAAGGGCTGGCTCCTGGTTCTGTCGTGGGAGGCGAAATGATCTCTTGATTCCGAGGAATATGATCACACTCGTCTGCTGCAGACTGCGAATCGGCGTGTGGAATATCGTTTCTAGCATGGATAGACTTCCAGTCATTTCGAAGATCTGCTGGTACTTCGTTTGACTGTAGCAGTGAGACAATGCTGTCAAGTTTGGCTTCGAGCTGTGCAGTTCGTGATGCCGAACTCCGTTTGGAATTGCGCTTTCGAACCGTTGATGATGGTTGGCATTCCTTCTTTAGCCGATGACATCTACATACTGTGAGCTTTTTGGACGGTAAAGTGGGCGAGTATGGACATTTCCAGTAATATCAATCGACATATAAGAAGCATGTTCCGAGAAATGCAGGGCCTGCATTAAACGGTTGGGTATCGGTTACGCACCTTTCGCAGCCGCCACCCGCAGCAAGAAGAATACATCTGCATTTTGCACGAGCGCAATTTACACACGTACGGCCGTAAGGAGCAGGGATTTTTGCACTCTGATGGTTGACCTCCATGGTGGTCGGTCGGAGTTCAGGCAGATGTAGCTGCTTTCCTAGCAACAGCAGATCCAACAACCACCATCTAAATTAATCAGATACCGACAGCCACCAAAATTGAGCGCGGCCTAAGACAGTTGACGTGCTTGGCTTCAAAATATAACATGAGCAAGTCTCCAGGAAACCAAAGCCTGCCAGATTTCTAAGTCGTCGGGGTTGAGTGGGATTTCCCCCAAGTCCGACCGATGCTATGAACAAGGTACATGTACTTACTAATCCCGGACTCTCGTATGAGGAGTTGGCGCGAAATCCGACCCCTTTCCCTGGGTTCCACATAACCATGAGAAACATCACGGCCTGGGAATCGGAGTTATGAGGCCAAATTATCATCGCGAGTAGTTCTATCTATCTGATATATATCTCCCCTGCCAAGTATGCCCCAGATCCGTTATGACGGCAATAACTGCCTCGGGCCCTCCTGCGTTGCTTTATGTGCACTGATTCTAAGATACGAACTTTTTGAAAACGGAACGCATTTCCCTACTTGAATTTACCTCCATATTCCCGTCACATTCTGCTAACTCCGTTAGGCTGGGAATCGATGCCTGGGATTATGAATGGCTGCCTGCTTGAACTCGTAAAACCCGGGCAAGGAGTTCGTGAACTCCGCTTGTAGCTGCAATCAGGGTACTTTAATTAAAGCAGTGGAAAGGCGATGCGTCACTAAACTCTGCTTTCGAGTAATTGTTTTTATTTGTTTTCATTGCCTCAGTCCCTTCATTTTGTACGCATCGCTGTCCTTCCCATCTCATTACTGAAAAAGTTTTGCAAGAAATGGATTCAGCATCTATTAAAGATGCGGAAGCTCTAAAAACCACCTCACTGAAGGGTGAAGATGCTCACCAAATATCGTCCACATCAAGCTCCGCTTCTGAGCCAAAAGATGAAGAACCACGGCAAGAGGCGGATGGAAACGATGAGAGGGAATATCTTACTGGGGTCAAACTCTTTATCGTCATGGTGGCCGTGACCTTAGTTTTGTTCCTGGTTCTACTCGACATGTCCATTATCGTGACGGTGAGTTCTCCATCTGGACATCGAGGCTGCACAATATTGATGTAAGACCGGGAAAAGGCTATTCCAAGTATCACTACCCAATTTCACTCCCTCGAGGACATAGGGTGGTATGGTAGCTCGTACGAAATTGCCAGGTTTGTTTCATTAAACCCATAAGTTCCCATAACATGGCTAATTATTATACAGCGCTGCTCTTCAGCCCTTAACGGGGCGCATTTACACCAGCTTCAGTTCAAAAGTATGCTTGCAAGGGTTTTCCATTGCCTCGTCATGCCCAAGAAGAGTGGCCATTCTGACATGAACATGTGTAGTGGACATTCCTTGTCTTCTTCTTTGTCTTCGAACTGGGAAGTTTGCTCTGCGGTGATGCTACATCTTCGATGATGTTGATTGTCTCCCGAGCAATTGCGGGCCTCGGATCCTCTGGGTTGATGAATGGGGCCTTAACAATTATCTCTGCGTCTGTGCCATTGCACAAGTCACCACGTATGCGATGCCTTCTCTCAGATTCACCATGAAAAAAAAAATTTTGCTGACAGATATCTAGCTCTGATTGGTATTATGATGGGCTGTAAGTAACATAATCGCGGTATATTATCACTTCGAATTCTCTTAACCTATCGATATTAGGTACCCAACTCGGCGTTGTTTTTGGGCCATTAATAGGGGGAGCATTGACAGAATACGCAACTTGGAGATGGTGTAAGTCATTTATGCCAGCGAGCACTTCCATTTCTCGAAGGAAGTAGAGTATTTTATCTAACGGAATATTGCAAAAAAAAAAAAAAAAAGGCTTTTACATTAACCTCCCAGTTGGCGCCGTCGTTGCAATTCTGCTCGTTTTCATACATATCCCGGACCAAACCGCGAAACCCTCAACCTCTTTGATCGTTGACACGATCTTGCACCAGCTTGACCTCATCGGCTTTACACTATTCGCCCCCTCGGCAATTCAGCTCCTCCTAGCCCTTCAATACGGTAAAGGAGAGTACGGGTACAGGAGTTCAACGGTAATCGGACTATTCTGCGGGGCAGGAGCCACGTTTATAGTCTTCTTGCTTTGGGAGCATCGCCAAGGAGACCGGGCGATGATTCCTTTGTCGATGGTTAAAAAGCGAGTTATCTGGTCGAGTTGTCTCACGATCGGTGCAATATTTGGTACTGTGATATGCGGGGCCTACTATCTTCCCGTATATTTCCAATCTATTAAGAACGTGTCTCCGATGCTGAGTGGAGTTTACCTGTTACCTAGTATACTGCCGCAGCTTTTGTTTTCGGTACTTTCTGGACATATGGGTAGGAGCCTTTCCGATTTGCTAAACATACTCTGAATCAGTACTGACAGGTATTAATAGTTGGCAAGCTGGGGTACTATTTACCTTGGGCTGTCTTTTCCGGTGCTGCTATCGCCATTGCCAATGGGTTGATATCCACGTTCGCCCCGGGTACTTCCACAGCTAAATGGGTAGGATACCAGATCCTTCTCGGCGCTGGTCGAGGCTCAGGCTACCAAATGGTGAAAACTCCCCACACTCTTCATCGATAATGATACAAAAACAAAAAAACCGCTAACCTTTTCATGACAGCCCATGGTCGCAGTGCAGAACAACGTCCCACCAGCGCAAATCTCCATCGTCTTGTCTCTCCTCATGTTCTGCCAGACACTATCCGGAGCAGTATTCCTCACGCTGGGTGACGTCCTCTTCGCGAGCGGGTTAAAGTCGCTCGTTCCGCAAGACGCACCTGGGGTTGATGCCCAGACCATCATCGACGCGGGCGCCACCGGCATACGCAGCGTCGTGGCCGGTGGAGATCTCACGGGGGTCTTGAAGGCGTATGCGAAGAGTATAGATTATGTGTTTTACATGGCTGCGGCGCTTGGGGTGTGCTGCTTTGTGCTCTCTTGGGGCTTGGGATGGAAGGATATACGGAAGAAGGAGAAAGTGTCGAGTGAGAAAGCTTGAATGAAGGTTATTTTTGCCTTTCTGTTGCTTTGGCATCTCCTCTCGTCCGCCCGGACGGTTCAAGCATTTCCTTAATCAGACCCAATTGTTAGATTTAGAAGGCGCGCATGCCAAGTGGTGATTATTTGTTGGGTTAGATAGGTAATAATATTTTGAGTACATAGATAGTTACTGGCTGCTTTTCTGGCCCAAGTTGTATTTTCTTTTCTACGGCGATTTGTTTCTGCACAATAGCTAGCTAGCCTGTATATCAGGTCGATTTTTCGTTTGATGGGTTTTACCGTTTTAGGGCGTTGCAAAAGAAACCCCTAAAACTGTCGACAGACAACTTGGCAAAAGCACCCTTGAGTCACGAGACACAGTAGATTGGACGGTTTACGAGCAACACGAGCTGATAATCGGGTAGCATACACACAGTAAAGAAGTTTGCGCTGCAGGGACAGGAAGAGAACAGCATCAAAATGAGAAAGCTCCTGCAGAGATGAAGAAGAAACTATGATTTACGGAGAACTAGGTAGGGACGAAATAATAATTATGTTGTCATTAGTACTCCACGATGGGATTCAAGGCAGACTCTTTTATATGAAGCCCCACAAACGAAGACCCTCTCACGGAGCCAAAGAAAGAGAAAAATCGCATCGTGAAATTTAGAAAAAAAGAAGGGAAGTATATCCTGATAAAAGGTAATTAAGATCAAGCATAGATCGAAAAAGAAAAATAATAAATAAGAAACAGCAGTGTTTTTTTGCGATAGTTTTGACATAGTGCGATCGAAAAGGAGAGATCGTATGGGGAGCACCCTGCCGATAGCAGCAATTTATTAAGCTTGGCATCCAGGAACCGACTGCTGGAACCATGGGAGCGGGATGGTGCTTTTCTGGGTCATATTTACCCTTCTGAGAGGGATTGAATGCTTCAGTGATAATAATGATAATATAATAGAGTAGGAATTGGTCTCGTGGTCTGCGATCAGAGAGCAGAATGCGAATGCAACCAGAATACCGCGCTGTAACGTAACGACAATACCAACTGACCCCAGAATCGCCTGCCAGCCAGCCAACCAGCGCCGTCTCGCGCGTTATTTACGAGGCTCTCATGAACTGCGTATTGAGATCAGCAGAGCACGCACGCCTATTGGCTGCCGTCTGGCTGTGCGGCAACAGGAGTGTATTGGCCATACAAACGCACTCTTCTCTCTCCTTTTGCTGTGTCTCTCTGTCTCTCTCTCTCTCTCTCGCTCTCGCTCGCTTCAACCTCAACCTCAACCTCAACCTCCGTCTTCATTCTCTCCCCGTCGCTCTTTTCACCTCTTCTTTGCCTGCCTCTGTTTTCATCTTCGTCTTTGTTCTTGCTTCTCGTCACTCTCTCCATCGCTCGTTTGCATTGAATAAATAAATAACTTCTTCCTCCCTTTTCTGTTTTGTTACTAGTCTTTTTTCCGTCCCTTCTACCCTACACCCTATTATCCTAATTCACTGTAATACTTCCTCTTCTTTTTCTTTTTTATTATCTACTCACTTATTACTCCTCTTACTGTTTAATTGCTTCTTTCTCATTCCTAATCTATTCTGTATCATCCTCCGTTCTGCCCCGTTGTGTGCATATTTTCGTCTCATCTTGACCCGCGCTTCTTTGTCCGCAACCGCCGCGCTCTCGCCTATAAACCGCTGAACACGGCTCACGGAAACGTGGTCGATTGATTGCATCTAGCATCAGGTAAGAGTCACTGCTTGTTTCTTTATTACTTCAAACCTCAGTCTCGAAACGCGGACGGTTTGGGGACAATCCGCTTTCACTCCAACCTCAGCATGTTACGATTCACTCGCCTTTCATAGCGATTTCCTTGTCCGCCAACTGTGAAGGTTACCTTTCGTTGCTCAGTCCGTCAATTGACCATTGCTATCCCCCAGGAACCATACGCCTTCTGCTACAATTCTCCACAACTTCCCCCAGACCGTTGGATGCCTTGCACGCGGAACTAGAACCAATTGAAATTCCCTATAATCCGTCAAGCGGTCCGCTTCGCTTCTTCGTACGGCACATAACTGTTGCAGGTAGCTACTATTGCTCGCCATGCAACCCGCAGACGGTTCGTCCCTGCCAAATGGTAGCCGCTTAATGCAGCCAACAACCAAACTGCCACCAAACAAGAATAACACCCAGACAGGTTTCTCCCACGGAGCCTACGCATCGAACAATCTCGGTCTCGGAGATCGGAACGCCCGTCGAGCCAACATCCCTTCCATCAACACTGGAGCGCAGAATCCCGGCGAGCTAGGAGCCCCTGGGACTGCAACCACCTTCGATATGAATTTTACTCCGTTGCTCCCGTCCCAGCTACTGTTGGGAAGTCCGTTCCAGCCAGGCACCCCGTCTGCTTTTACGTCGCCGCAGTTCACTGGTTTCGGAGGCTTCGCGCAGGGTAACGCATCCGCTCATGCGCAAAACCAGCAGAACCAGCTCAACAGCCCGACACAAGCTCAGCAGAACACGCTTTCTCCACAGATGTATCAAAATTTGATGTCCCCGGAAGGGTTCAATGGTTCCCAGATGCTCGCTGGACCTCAATCTCCTGTTGGCGCCTTCCCTGGTTTCGCCAATGCTTTCGGCACGGCTAACCCTTCCCTCCAGGTCGGTCCAGGAATCCTCTCTGGTACGAGTCGCACCGTATACTTGGGTAACCTTCCCCCGGAAACCACCGCGGAAGAGATCCTAGGCCATGTTCGTAGTGGCCAGATCGAGTCAGTACGTTTACTGGCAGATAAGAACTGCGCGTTCATTTCGTTCCTCGATAGTAGCTCTGCGACCCATTTCCACTCTGACGCGATCTTGAAAAAGCTCGCGATCAAGGGAAACGATATCAAAATCGGTTGGGGTAAGCCCTCCCAGGTTCCCACCTCGGTTGCGCTTGCGGTCCAGCAGTCTGGTGCCTCCAGGAACGTGTATCTCGGCAACCTCGCAGAGGATGTTACGGAGGAGGAGCTCCGTGAAGACTTGGGCAAATTCGGTGCCATTGATACGGTGAAGATAGTCAAGGAGAAGAATATCGGATTTGTACATTTCTTGTCGATCAGCAATGCCATCAAAGCCGTGACACAATTGCCTCAGGAGCCCAAATGGCAAGCCCCTAAGCGCGTGTACTACGGCAAAGATCGCTGTGCGTATGTTTCCAAGACGCAGCAGCAAAACGCTGCTCAATATCTTGGAATCGCGCCAGGTTATGCACACATTCTGAACTCGGCAGATCGCGATTTGATATCTAATGCCCTGGCTCAGCAGTCTGTAGCTGCTGCGGCCGTTGCAACAACAGCAGGCGGATTCAGCAATCTCGGAAACCGGACTGTGTATCTGGGCAACATCCACCCAGAGACAACCATCGAAGAGATTTGCAACGTCGTTCGAGGAGGACTGTTACACCACATTCGTTATATCCCTGATAAGCATATCTGCTTCGTCACGTTCATCGACCCCACATCTGCTGCGTCGTTCTATGCTCTGAGCAACCTGCAGGGTCTGATGATCCATAACAGGAGACTCAAGATCGGCTGGGGTAAGCAATCCGGTCAACTGCCGCCAGCTATCGCACTTGCAGTTAGCGGTGGAGCTTCTCGAAATGTATATATCGGTAACCTGGACGAGACGTGGACTGAAGAGCGTCTGCGACAGGACTTCTCTGCATATGGCGAGATTGAGCTTGTCAACGCTCTACGGGAGAAGAGCTGCGCGTTTGTTAACTTCACTAACATTGCGAATGCGATCAAGGCTATCGAGGCGATGCGCGGCCGGGAGGAGTATAAGCGCTTCAAGATCAATTTCGGCAAGGATAGATGTGGAAACCCCCCTCGCCAGATTAACGGCAACGGGCAACAGCAGCGATCTGCTGGCCTCGAGGGTAACCAATCCCCTCCAGCGCTAAACGGCAACCAGTCAAGCCCAACTCGACCCGCGCTCTCGCCCGCCCCTGGCTCAACAGGTTCCCAGAACCAAAACGGCCAGCACCTCAACCGACACGCAGTCCACGGCACGCCTTCCTCAATCCTAAACGCCGGCAACAATAACCCTTTAACCCTCTACCTCAGCCACATCTCCCAACAACAAGCCGAAGAGCAAGATAATAGAATGAACGACTCCATGACCCTCGCCGCCCTCCAACAACAGCAGCAGCAACAGCAGCAACAAGCTCTAGCCCAACAATCTCTGTACAACGGCACCAGCTCCGCTGACATCCCCAACGGCAACTCTATCGAAGCAGCCTCCCTCCACAACCATCAATCCAAGGGCTCAACGCACAGCTTCCTCAATGCCTCCAACGCCGGCCCCACAACTTCCCACCACGCCGCTACAGGAAGCAGCAACAGCCTCTCCGTCCCCCGCTCCTCTCACTCCCGCGCCGTCAGTCTCCCGTCGTTCTCACAGGAGGCGTTCGGCGGGGCCGGCCAGGGCCCCGCGTCCGGCCACGGTCACAGTCACCACCAGTCCCGGCCCTCGATGAGCCATCACCAGGCCCAGGGGAGTTTTTCCGGGTTCGGGGGTGGGTTGTCCGGGTTGAACCATAGTGGGTTTGGACTCGGGATGCAGAATGATAATGGTTTGCCGGGGTGGGCTGAGGAGGAGATCGGGGCGAAATAGAGCAGAGGGCTTTTCGACGCCGTTTCTCTTCTGTTCAAATCCTTTGGGTAATATCTTTTATCTAAACCTCGACATCGGTTATCTTTTTGGTTGATGTCGCATTATTCTTTTTGCGATCAGTCTTCTATATTTTGACTTTCTTTTTTCTCCCCTTCTCATTCATGTATTGCCTTATAATCTTTTTTTCCTCTTTTTGTTTAACGTTTTGGCTTCGCTTGTTCTTCGTGTTATGTTAGTTCTGACCTTTCCTTTTCTTTTCCTTAAAACAATACACCCCTGAGTTAATATATGGTAATTTAATAACTGCCCTCTCTTCCTCTACAACTGCACTGGTTTAGACTTTCATCCCCCCCCTTTTTTTTCTTGTTTTGCCTTTTCTTGCTTGTATTCAAACACAAACATTGACTTGACCTTTTCCTTTTATCATTCGACCTGATGTTTTAGTTATTGACACTTGACTTTTGACTCTTACCTTTTTTTTTTTTTTTTCCTCGTTTGTTTTACGCGCTTGGCCTTGTGTTATACCCCCCCGAATTCGAAGACATTGGGATATGGATAAATACTCTTTTTGGAGATGGGAAGAATAACAGATATAATAAATATAGGATACATAGGGATGGATGGGTGGCCATGCATTTTCTCCGTTTCTCGTGCAGAAGAGGGAAGGGAATGAATGGGGAATGGAGGAAAGAAGAAAAAGGGACGGAGGGCAAAGTTGGTATATATTAGCCTGGCTTTCTTGTCACCCTAGCCCTTTCTCTTCTAAGGTAGCTAGGTATTTATAGAAAGCAATCTAAGTGTTTTCGATTGAGGAACATATAGTAGCACGCTGTATAGCAACCGCACTTTGGCTCGTTTTCATCATTGAACCCGAAAGCTTGGCGTTAATTATCACGTGACCCTAGACTATCTGTCACCTGATCAAAACCGTGATATCAAACCTTCATGGCAAGCAACAACAACAGTTTAATCTTCTTGACATTCTAATACATCTTTTTCTTCTTTCCCTTCACTCCAAGCTTACTTGTCTACATATCAGGTGCAATGCAGCCATGTCGCTGCTTCAAGAAGTCTGATTTGGAGTAAGGCGACGGGTGTAATCTACGACAGTTGTGACTCGAAGCCGTTAGATTGAACAAATACATTGAGAACAACAACCGTCCGTGGACCTTGGATTGGGTCTGACATCTTTCTTTCTCTTTTTTTATTGTCCCGAAGATAAAGGGCTGCTTTTGGAAAAAGCTTTTTTTTGTGAACTTGATACCCCTCCAAAAGCTCCAAAAGCAAAGCTCTATCTATGTGTGAATAGCGGAGCGAGAGAGAAGAGATCAGATCCCCTGCCTGTCTAGCATTCCCAAATCTCTCTTTGGAGTTGGGAAATTTGGAAAAGGAAGGGGAAAGGGAAAAAAGGAAAGAAAGCCATGGCAGCACCGCCGGAGCACATTCGCATCAAACGGCGGAGAGAGGAGGAGCCGGTTGAGACGCTTTGTATGTGGATTTCCATTTTCTTGAAATTTTTTTTTTTTCTTTCTTTTTCTTTTTTCCGCTTTTTTTTTAATAAATACCCTTGCGCATTACAGCATTATAGATAGCTGGTGCTATGGTTTTCTTTTGCTTTGCTCTCCTTTTGGGGTCTTCTATATTGCGTACATACACCCCTTCTATTATTATTATTATTATTAGATATGCTTATTCATGAGATATTCCCACCTTTGTTGCGAAAATGTGGTAGAGCGGTCAGCTGCGACTCGATTCAGTTTTCAAACCTGCTACCAGGGACTATGCAAGTTTTGCGTTTCTCGTGTGGGATACATTTTCAATATCGTTCCATGCGCATTTCTTTTTCTTTCTTTTTTTTTGCTTTTTTTTTCTCTCCGCTGTTTTCTTTCCAGTGATTTGACTGATCTAACTTATCGCAACAGATATCCAGTCAGATCTACACCAGTCCAAAAGACGGTTTACAGACTACGTCTTCCAGCGTGTTGTCCGCTCCGAAGGCGCCTCTCCGGCAGAAACGCCACACAGTGACGGAGAAGGAGGAGAAGGAACAAGAAAAAGCATTAAAAGCCCGCGGGCCGTGAGCTCTGGTCCCTCCAGCCCGGCCGTCTTTGGTGCTGCTAGCCGCGGCGTGCCTGTTATCCGTACTACGGCCCCAGGTGATGAGGTCAAAGATTCTCGGGCGAGACTGGCGTCAAAGGGTGGAGTGACGCCACAGAAGGACGCTACTGCGAGAGCTGTGCCTGGTGCAAAGAATGTGGTGCCGAAAAGCTCACCGGCCTTTCCCCTGCGCCGTTTTCACATTTCTGCGCCAGCGACTGAAGCGGAGGATCGTGATTTAGCTAAGTTTTTGCATAAGGGCAGTGGTGGTGTCCAGAAGAGAAAAGGCACCAAGCAGACGGCTCGGGCAGTCGTCGTGGAGAAACTCGCACATACCACTTCGGGGCCCAAAGTTGTCTCTGCGCTTGACGAGCTTGCGAGCAAGATTGGGAATGTCACTGTAAGCAGCGATGTCAGAGAGGCTGTGGCTGCGAAACAAGATGTTATCGCTTCAACGGGCGCAGTCAAACAGTTAGCCTCGCCTCCCCGAAAGCGCCATGTCATCAACGAAGCCGAGAAACGATGGAAAACAGAGAACAAAACCAATCGTCATGGAGACCGGATGCAGCATGCGAGAGAGGCCGATGGTCAGAAGAAAGTCAGCCAGTCGATGTATGATGACCCCAGCTCGTGGGATCAAAACTCAGAACAGCTCGCGTCGGAACTCGAGCAGTTCGCCCTTCAGATGACGGGAGACGTAGCGCCGTCGCCATCGGTTGTTAATGGTTCTTCTAAGCCACCGTATAGCGGGTCGCCTTCTCCATCCCCTATAAAACAGAAGCTCAAGTACCAGCCTCATACTCCAAAAGGAGGCCGTCAGCACGGTAACCGTATGACCAAGCCATCTAGCATGCGCCTTGATGGTTCTCCAGAATCCGATGAAGAAGTACCAATGGATATCGAGTCATCGCAGCCCAGCGCGGAGCATGGTGACGTCGGAGGGGATAAGCAGTCCAAAGATGTCTCAATGGAAGACAGCGCTGAGGACAACGACGACAGCTTCGTTTATGATGAGTTTATCAGGCGCCCTGTTCATGAGCTGCGAAACGATCCTAGGGCTGCGCATCTCCTTGATGGGCAGCCGACGGGGCTGGAAGGGGTTGCGCCTAGGGATGTTGGTGTTGTTGTGATCACGGCTGAGGATGTGCATTATTGGGATGCGTTGGCAGAGAGTGATGATGAGGGCAAAGGGTGGGATTCAGAGGATGAGGACTCGAATGGTATGTTGTTTCTCCTCTTTTTCTTCTCTGCTTCCTAAGGGGCTATAACTTGCTTTTTTGTGGAAACGTCACCTCTGCTGTCATTATTTCGACACTTTCAACTTACCATTTTGTTTTTTCACTTTCCCATGTAGCCGAGGACAATCCCGCAAACGAATATCCGGACGAAGATCTGGAATTCGATGACGAGTACGATGATACCAATGCTGCATATAGGCAGTATCGCCATAACGCATCTGACGATGAGGAGTTTGATGTCAATGAGTATGATGAGTACGCGTATGGCACGCACTGCGGCTACGGAGATGACAGTGAAGGAGATGACTACGATAGGTGATAATAGGATGTAGTAGGCTCGGTAATGTCCCTTAGCGACATATGGCTTTGCTTTTTCTGTTGCAAATGCGTGTTGGGTTACCTGTGGTCGCCTCGTCTTTATCTAAGCGCGCGTGTTTTCAATTAACCTAAGTATGCACAGTGTGAAAGCTCCTGTTTAGGAGCACTATTGAGTGGTGGCAAAGCATATTTATCATTTGCATGTTTACGCAAATTGACTAGCAAGCTTTCTTAATTTTAAATCTCCGCAGCATCCACCTTTAATATTGCACACTGTTCGATTGGACTCCTATTTTAGTTTTTATTTGTGTGCTTCTGATTTCTTGATCACAAGATTCATCATTGCTCCATACGGGTTCAATCATTCCTAAGAACAGTCTGGTCGGGACAGGCGAAGAGATAAAAAGATCACTTCTACTTGTGTAGAGCCTTCTGAAGCGCCTGTCTCTCCTGAATCAACTTCTTCACCTCGGGGCGCTCGGTCATCCTCTGGATCCAAGCGTAAACATTCGGCGTCTCCTTCTCCTGATCGAAAGTGTCCGACGCAACCAAAGGCACAGCCATTTGCCAGGGGATAAACGCCAAGTCGGCATACGACAACTTGCCCCCGACCAAATACTCCTTACCCTCCAACACCTTGTCCAGCACCGTGGTAACTCGCTTCATCTCGTTCTTGTACCGGTCAATCGCGCTCTGGATCTTCTCCGGGTGATAGTTCAGAAACCACCATGTCTGGCCGTAATACGGACCCTGGCCACTCATCTGGAAGTGCAGGAATTGCTGCGCATGGTAGTACTCCTTCGTTCCATGGGGGAAGCTGAATTTATGCTCCTTGTCGTATTCGGAGACTAGGTATTCGATGATCGCGCCGGATTCCCAGACTGTGATGTCCCTGTTCGGATCGTACAGGGCGGGGAGCCGTCCGTTGGGGTTCACGGCTGTGTAGGCTTCGCCTTTGACTTCGGTGTGTGCGACCTCTTGGGTCTCGTAGGGGAGGCCGAGCTCTCTGAGAAGGATGGCTACTTTGAACGGGTTTGGTGGGACGATGTTGCCGTAGAGCTTGAGGGGTTTGAGGGAGGCGGACATGATTGCGGGGTTTGTAAATACGGTGAAAGAAGAGAGAGGGAGAGAGATGGGATTGGACAGCAGAATATTCTCTTTGAGTGAGTGAAATAGTTGAATGTGGTAGCTTGAGGATCCAAATCATATCTTGTGCAGCTCGGGAAAGCCTTTATATATACATTTCCCCCCTTTGCAACACCCATGTCCAACTCAGTTCCGTCCCACAGACAACGATTTCCGGAAACGGCGACAGCACTATCCTTGCTTAACTATCTCGTATGCATCAATTCCCCCGATACATGACCGACGCTCACCGATCATGGCTATCGACAGGGCACAATGTACAGATCCGCGGTGCTGCTTTAAGCACTCCACGGGCCCATCACGCAGCAGTCACCGATTCAAGGACCCCTGACTGGCTCGGGCAAAGAATCGGAGGAACATTCTCTCCATGCGCGAGGGTGAAGCAGCCCGCAGCTTACAATCTGGCCCGCCAATTGGTAAGCATTGTTAGCCTATTATTAATCGGTCACGAAGAAACCGTAAAGCGGCGGCGGGTTCTTTGTTTGGCGGGGTCTGGCCATGGTTGGGCTGTTGCTGTATTGTACACGACTGAATGAGACATAATCTTGAGCTTGACAACCTGAGAAAAGAGCCGCCGGATATTTGTGAACAGTCTTCACACGTAGTTATGCACTTTCTCCTACAGCCTATCCATCCATGAGCAAAATCCCACCATCTGGCATGGATCCCAGACCCCTCCTCGCCGGTTCCCGATGTGGCGCTCGTGTCTGTCGCTGTTGTGCAGTTAGTTTGTCAAGTCCCAAGAACCACCCCTGTCTCACATGTCTCCTATGTCTCATTCATTCGCTGCGTCTCGAACAAGCAGTCTTCTTTCCTCGTCTTTCTTTTCCCTTCCTTTTTTGACCCCTCCTTTTCCTCCGGCTGTTCTCCTTCTTGTTAGTAGGGCATTCAGGGCAGCGGGGTGGATAAGCTGCTTGGCTGTCTCCGAAGCCTCTTTGGGGACGGAATATGGATACCCAATGTGTGTGAGATGGTATGGAAGGCTGTCCTGTGCGGTTATCTTCTTTTTCTTCTGCTGACTCTGTGCTCTCAAGCTTTGGATGTTTGTATATGCTGAAAAGAAATTGCAAGCATGGCAAGAGCCGAAATATATTCTTAAAATGATTATTTCGGATCTGGCATTGTCCAGACCAATCCACATACACAGGAATAGATATCTCCATACCCCGCTGGCCTTCTTTGCAATGTACTTTCATGTTTTAATGCCAAGGAGGCCCCAATGTGCTGGTCCGTTTACAGTCTGTCTGGAAATTTGTCAATACAGACACATTCTCATTTTCCCATCACGTTTCATTCTTTAATATCCAAGACTACCTCCTATTGCACAGGAGATAAAACCCAAGAGTCCTTGGGGTTTATTCTCAATACTATTGGTACCCCTCTAAATCACATTGAAGCCATACAACCATGAAGCCGCAATTCACTCCCTCTTGGGATCTGGGAAAAATGTCACAGGGCAGCTTAGTAGAGCTTCGTACAGCCCTGTACCATTCATGCCTTGGTCCTCGGTGCCATCCTTGAGAACTTCGCATTTGCCTTCATGCTTAGAGCCCCTTGGAGCAAATTGCTCATTCTCTGGTTTGCACATCAGTGGACATGCGGCAATTTCCAGGATACACAGGACATCAATCATATGGCACTTCTCTCCCCAGATTCCACTAGTTTTGATTTAGGGAAGGGATCGTCATAACGAGAATCTGAGGTAACATGCATTGATGACAAGTATTTCGCGCATATTATCTTGTGTCTGCTGGGGAAGCTTCTTGAGCTTTTCATCCTTTTATTAGAGCCTCTACAACCCGCTGAGGAGACTTTTCCGGCGGGTCGAATGCGGAATTTATATCCTTCTCCAGAGAATCCCCTTGCAATGTTTGCAGGCTAATCTAAACACTGGAAACAGTGGTTTGTGAAGTGCCATGACCCTGACGTCAAGTGGTGAGGGATTTTTGAGTTATTTTTAGAGGTGTGGAGACAAAAAGTCGACCAGATGTTCTTGTTAGAAATTAAAAAAAAAAAAAAAAAAAAGACTCATTTTCTTCGGGGGAAGATTTGGGCACCCCCGTGTCCTGGAGAAGTTCAAGTGATCGTGTAGCAACTGCTGATTCTTGATACACTTGCCATGTCAAGAATGCAGGTTGAAAGGACTTGTTGATAGGAACATACCTAGGTAAAGGTTATCAGGTCGCTGTTCTGGGGTACAAACACATCTCTTGGTCGTGATAAATACCTCGAAATACCCAAGCCTCATTGCGGGGGCAGCTGTTAAAACAGAAGGAAGTCTTAACACAAGGAATCTGTCTTTTCTTTTAATAATAATAATAATAATAATAATAATAATAATAATAATAATAATAATAATAAATAGATAAAAAACACGCCGGAATCCAAACCCAGTCAATTCTTGGAATTTTACATCAAAAATAGGTTTAATTAAAAGCCTGTCTCTTACAGAGGCTACTATCCAAATTTTAGGCTAATTAGCCCTGTTTTGGGGGTGCTGTTAATAAAAAGGTAATTTCACCAATCTATTAATAGAAGAGAGATATTTCCCTCCACTATACCACCAATATTAGTCCAAATCCTCTGGAAATTGGATACAGTGTATACCTATACTAGCTAAACAATATATCTAAATTTTAAGACTGTATAACCAATATTGCCTTTATAATTTGTAAACAAAAAATTTTTACCTTAAACCAGTACTTCTGGTGTTCCTAGATATTTATGCTAAGTACCTTTTCTGTGCTATATACTATAAATACTATACAAACTACAGGAGTGGTACCCCTCTTTTATTGCTCCAGTAACTAACCTTTCTACTAACCTCTCTATTAATCTTTTCTACTTTCCTTACTATACCCAAAAGGCTTTACTATAGTTTGTATTGGCCTTAGTCCTGTTCCTGTAATTACAGGCTTAAATAAAACTGCTTAGTTTAATAGTTCTCTGCAAAAACTATTACCCAGTTTGGCTATTTTAGATCTATAAAATAGAATGCATTACCTTTTACTAGTTTAACTTACTAAAACTAGTCTAGTTCTACTAGTAGACCTAGTTTAGTCTAGTATTAGTTAAGAACTAGCTTTATTTCTTAGAGAGATCTTTTTCTTTGTTTAGTTCTTTCTTGCTGGCTTTAGTTCTAGAACTTTAGCTAGATTAAGGTTTTTCTCTACTTTTCTAGACTAAAAATAGAGGTATTAGCACTACTTCTTTTTCTTTAACTACTATTTTACTTTTGCTAGTTATATACCTATTTCTATCTCTACTAGTGCCTTAGTGGTATAGCTACTAATACAGTAGCTTTAGATTTAGATATTTCTAGTTAGTTTTTAAAGTTTCCCCTCTAAAGAAGCTTCTGGGATTGGTAATTTCTCTCCAAAATAAATTACTGCTAGAATAGCTTTTAGAGTTTAATTCTAGAAATATTTTTCCCCCTTTTTTGTATATACTACCTACCCTTCCTTTTGTAAAGTTTTCTACCTTTTACTTAAAAAGGTATTTAGTTTACTAGTTCTCTCTAAAAACTAGTAAAGTATAGTAAGCTTATAAGGTAATTTACCTTAGTTTACTACTTCTAAGCAAAAAGTTAGTACTACTGTAGCCAGAATCCTTTTTCTAGCTAGTAAACCTAGTATTTCTAGCTAAAATACCTACTCTATTAAATACAGGTAGCTTCCAAAGCTTAGGGGAGAGTCCCCAGAGAATTAGAGCAAAGCTAGTAAACCCAAAAGCTAGAAATTTAGCTTAGAAAAGAAAGAACCTTAGTTAAGCTATTATAACTATATAAAAAGAAATTAACTTAGTTCTTTAAGATCTAGGCCCTAACTACAATGGGGTTACCAAGCTTTAAGCAGGATTAGGCCAATTTAGCCTGGAGGCTCTAAAAACAATATTAGAGTAACCTCTACCCCCCTAGCCTCTAATCTCTACCCCCCAGAGTCTCCCTAGCTATACTAGTATAGCAAAAACTGGAATCCCTCCAAAGAAAAAGTTTCTAATCCCCCAGTAGCTTAGAGAGCTAAAGATTAGAAGCCTAGCCCTAGCTAAACTTCTAGTGTAGTGGGGAGACCGCATCCCTAGGAAAAAGGGGTAGGTTTTCCTGATGCCAAGAATATATCTTGGCACTACGAAAGCTGGTTGGGTGTTGTGAGGACAATTTTCGTGGAAGGTTTTTCGGCATCATCATTCATTATTCTTTTCGTGGCACACCTCAGGCAGAGTTATCTTTTCGGGGGAGCAGATTTTGTTTTCGTTATGCATTGAGATTCAGTTATTCCTTTTCGTGGTTGTGACCTTCTTGTTTTCCCCGATTTCGTTGCGTCTCTACTTCTTGAGCTTGTTTGACACCAAGCTATCAAATATTTTCACGGGAGGATTTCCCCTCTTCACTAGCTACTATTCTATATACTATAGCCCTTGCAAAGATTAATAAAACTACCAAAAAGTATAGAATTGGACTTTTCTTAAGAGCTAGAAGACTAGCTAGCTCTAAGATTATTCTAGTAGCTAAGAATATAGCTACCAAGGATAGAGCTAAAGCAAACAAGGTATAGCTTAATGCCTTTGGCAAGCAAGAGAAAAATAAGGTCTATACTAGAAGGTATATAGTTCTAGTATATAGGGTATACAAAGAGGCCTTTAAATAGAACCAGCAAGAAATTAGAAAAGCCAATATTCTAAAGTATAACCCTAATCTTAAAGGGTTTCTTAGAATTTAGCAATTCCACTGGAGAAAAGCTACTCTAAAGAATACTAAGAAGTCTGGCTCTATACTTCTAGATCTCCAAACCCCTAAGTAAGCTAACTACCTAATTAACAATAGACTAGTTATTAAAAATAAGCTTAAAACTGTAGAGCTATTTAACTCTATATACCTAGTTTCTAGGTACTATTACTGCCAGGGGTATAGCCACCAAGCTAGATACTATACTAAAGCCCCTAATGTAAAGGCAAGGTCAAAAACGAAACAAGGAATCTCATTCTACCTAAGAAACGAAGACTCTAAGCTGAAGAAGGAAAGGAAAGAAGAGGAACAGAGCTGGCAAACTTCTAGGGGGTTTATATATGCCAAGCTTCTGGTTCTGGAACAACGCTAACCCGTCCTGACCTGCCTAGGTAATTTCCTTACGGGAACTTCGTCAAAGAACCTCCTATTCCTCTACCTGTCGGGTACGGCAACGAACCTCTAAGACACGGCAACGAACCTCAAGGAAGGATAACGAAACCAAAAGGAAGGTGACAAACCACGCAACGAAGACCCCAGGGATGCCTGCCGTAACATTACCCCCCCCGAGCGGCGGGTTGGTCCTCCAACTCGCGACCGTCGTCGTCCCGCTCCTCCGCATCTTCGTCCTTGGCGGCGCAATCGAGCCAGTATTGCAAGTTCCTAGGCGGTCCTGGCCACGAAGGATTCTTGTCGTGGAATCGTTTTAAGGCGGCGGCGCTGTTTCGGAAATTCGTGGCGGGGTACCATTCAGGATCGTCGTCGCAGTTAGCCCACTTCACACGGTACCACAGTTTCCTGTACCGGAGCTTCGACGCCAGTATCTCTTCGACTTCGTATTCGAGGTCGCCGTTTACCTCAATCGGGGATTGTTCATCAAGCGTCTGTCCTGGCAACGGGTTGTCGGGATCCTTTCGTAGCTTGTCTGGTGAGATAACAGGGTGGATACGAAATGACTCTGGTAGTTTGAGCTCGAACGATTCGCCGACCTTCCTCAGGATTTCCCATGGTCCACTCATCTGGTTATCGAGTTTCCTTGTTGGTCGTCCTGTCCGCCAATTCGTCATTTTCATGTAGACCTTGTCCCCAACCTGGAAATCCGATTCCCTGCGGTGCTTATCCGCCTGTGTCTTCATCCTTTCTTGGGCCTCCCGCATGCTCGTCCGTGCGAATTCCCAGATCTCGTTCATGCGTCGGGCGTACCTATCAGCTTCTCCGCGGTTCAGTCTTTCCTTCGGCGTCGTTCTTTCTTCGTTGTGGTTTTGCCAGTCGAAACTCAGCCGGGGCTGGAATCCTTGCTCGACCTGGAAAGGAGAAAGGCCCGTCGAATCGTGTGGTAGTGCGGCAGCGGCGAAGTCAATGATTGGAAGCCATTCCGACCAATCGTCCTGGTAGTGGTTTACGTATGGACGAAGGCGCATTGCCAGGTGCTGGTTCACTACCTCTGTCTGTCCGTCGGTCTGGGCGTGGGCCGCTGTCGAAAGTTTCTGTTTAATACCAAGGATCCTGCATAGCTCCGACCAGAAGTCTGAAACGAACTGCGGACCGCGATCCGAGACAATCGTGCGGGGGACCCCATGTTCCGGTAGGATGTACTGGACGAATAAGCGAGCCATCTCCCTTGCGGTTGTTTTCTTTGTACAAGGTATGGAACGGGGCCTTTTCCCCAGGCGGTCGACCACCACAAAGACAGTGTCGTAACCATGCTTGTCCGGCGTCAGTGTCATGAAGTCCATTGCGATATCCTGCCACGGTCGGTCGGGAACCGGCAGCGGCTTAAGCAGTCCTGGTGGCAAGTCCCTTGGGGCGTGAGTTCTTTTACAGGTACGGCAGTTGTCCACATAGCGGTTGATGTCAGTCCCCATCCCTGGCCAATAGTAACGTTCCATGACGATCTTCCTCATTTTGTTTCGGCCCGGGTGCGCCATCATTGGCTGGCGGTGAATCTCGTCCAGGATCCTCGTATGCAGGTGCTCCTCATCGTCCTTAGCCACCACCAGACGGTCGTTGTGCAGCAGCAACCCCTGTGAGAGCTCCCATGGTGAGCTGTCCTTTCCCTGGGCTTGTTTTCGGTATACCTCCAGTTCAGGATCCTCTCTGTTTCGTTGTAGGACCCGGTCCATCAGCGTGAATTCAGTGTCGAGCACCGCGATCTGGTTTTGGGTCGTTTCCTCGGTGCTTTCCCGTACCTCCGTGGAGAGGCGGTCAGGGGACAGGATAACTTGCTTTCGATACTCTTCGCGGCCTTCCTGCTGCTTTCCTAGTATGTCCTCCTGTCGGGACAGCGCGTCTGCCAATCCATTAGATTTCCCTGAGCGGTACTGGATCACGAACCTGAACCTCGAGAGGTATTCCGCCCACCCAGCCTGTCTCATGTTGAGCTGGCGTTTCGTCATGAAGTATTCCAGGGCTTTATGATCGGAGTATATCTTTATGGGACGGTCCCCATGCAGCCCCTGCAATTCGCACCGCCATTCCTTCATGCAGGCTACGATCGCAAGCAATTCCTTGTCGTGGATCGGATAATTGGATTCCGCCGGTGCCATCGTCTTCGAGAAGTAGGCGACGGGGTGCCAGAAACCATCGTTGTGGAGCTGTGAAAGGACCCCAGCGACCACCCCCTCCGACGAATCAGTTTCAAGCTTCGTTTCCAGCACAGGGTCGTAGTGCTTCAGGATCGGGGCGGACAACAGGTGCTTCTTGAGCAGGCGGAATGCGTCCCAGCATTTGGCGTCAAATATAAACTGCGCGCCTTTCCTTGTCAGCTTGTTCAGTGGTCGAGCTATTCGTCCGTATTCCTCGATGAAGCGTCGGTAGTAGTTGCAGAACCCTAGGAAAGACTGGACGCCAGTCACCGTGGTCGGGGCACTCCATTTCCTAACAGCCTCCACCTTGTCGGGGTCAACCTCGATGCCTTCAGTCGTAACGATGAATCCCAGGTACTTTGTCCTCTTTACATGGAACTCGGATTTCTTCAGGTCGGCCTGCAAGCCAGCACTTCGTAACCGCGCCAGCACCGTCTTTACATGCAGGATATGCTCGTCCTCGTTCTCGGAATAGATCAGGATATCATCCAGGTAGACGGTCAGGAATTTGTCGAGGCAATCCATGAAGAGACCGTTTATCCATCGTTGAAACACGGCCGGGCCATTCGTCAAGCCGAAAGGAACTACCCGATATTTGAAGGACCCATAACGCGTCCGGAACGTGGTAAGGTCTTCGGACTCGGGGCTGATCCGTACCTTGTGGAAAGCCTGTCGTATGTCTATCTTCGAGAAGATTTTTGCTGTGCCGATCCGTTGCAATAACTCGTCAATCAATGGCAGGGGGTACTGGTCTTTCCTAGTCAGTGCATTCAACTTTCGGTAGTCCACGCAGAACCTCAGTCCGCCGTTCGCCTTTCGAGAGAATAGCACTGGGGCGGCGTACGAAGCGGCGCTTGGCACCACGAAGCCCTTATCCAGGTTGTCGACCAGGTAGCGTTTTAGCTCGACCAACTCCTCCAGTGTATGCTTGTACAGTGGGCTGAACGTCAGGGTATTCGGGCCGGTGAGCTCGATCTTCATTTCTGCTTCGTCACGGTGCGGGGCCAATTCGTCGGAAGCCTTCTTTGAGAATACATCCTCGTATTCCCTGTAACATTCGGGAAGCACCTTCTTTAAGGCTGCCTGGAGCTCTGCTTCCTCCCTGTCGCGTTCCTTATCCCGCTCCGCTTTCCCTGACCGCAGGTCGATGAGTTGGTCCAGTTCGTACATACTAATCGAGAAGACCTCCGTGCCTTCCTGCCTCAGGTTTCGATTCATGCCAGCTGCTCCAATCATTGCAACATCGATCGTTATTGGTCGGTGTTGGTCTCGCTCCTTGCCCCGGGTCTTCCTTGGCGGTTCCTTGTCGTCTGGGGGTTGATTCTTTTCCGATAGTGCCCTGTCCATCTTTCGTAGAGCTAACCTTGAGTTCCCTGCCTCGGTCTGCCTGGGTCTCCAGGGCGTTGGAGCCAAGTTCGGCGACGATGTCCTAGCTGCGCCCACCTTAGTGGATCCTTTCTCCGGTTCCATTGGCTGCGTCCTTATCTTGTCCTCTTCCTCGAATAGCCTTTCCCGATGTTCAACATCCTTCTGATGCTCGGGGTTTGTGTTTGGCAACGACATATCTCGTCGAAGAATTGTTATCTCCCTTCCCGACTGTTTCGGCAGCTCAAATTTCTCCTTGTCGACCCTTTCCTTGTCATTTGGCCAGATCAGCCGCCGGTTCCGAACGTCCAGCCAGATGTCGTAATCCGAGAACCACTGTCGTCCCAGGATCACGCTGTAGCTGCCTAGCTGCATGATAAGGAAGGGTTGTCTCGGTACTCGTCGCCCACTCACCTCCAGGTCCAGTCGAATGATATGGGTGGCCCTGGGGGCTTCCCTGCCGTCAAACCCTGTTGCACGACAAGGAGTCTTCAATCGTTCCGTCCGAAGATTGAATCGTTCCGCCATTTGGATTGCTAACCTAGCGTCAATGAAAAGGTAACCATTTGCTCCCGTGTCAGCCAGTGCAGAAGTTGAAACGCAGTATCCATTCCGAGCTAATCTACAATTAACATGAAAACTGTTTCCTCCTAACAACTGACTCAGATCAACCTCAACGAGATCTATTACACGCGAATCCTCTAGGACGGAGACTGCTCCTAGAGGTCGTCTTTTCCCTGCTCCAGCCTCGCAAGCTTTTCCTCTAGCTCTGCAATCTTGCCCGCATAGTCCTTTTTCGGCTTGGTGCAGTTTCGGGAGAAGTGGCCCATCTCCCCGCAGTTGTAACACTCAACATCCTCACGGTTCCTTGGTTTTCGGTCCTTGTCGTCGCCACTGGTTCCTGGGGGCTTCCCTTCTTCCTTCGATTTCTCCTTTTCCTTGTCTTTGTCACCTCCGCGTCCTCCTCGCCCATTGCTTCGGTAGCGGTTTGAGCGTTCATCGATACGTGCCAGGTTCTGCTCAAGTGAGGTGCAAGCGGTGGCAAACTCCTGGAAGGTGCCGTCCTGGATGTAGTGGCTCACAGCGGCCTTCGCCAGGTCGGTGTGCAAACGACGGTTCAATTCGAACTTGTAGTTGTCGCGGGCAACCCCAGCGTCGCGAGCAAGGCGGTTGAACTTCGACAAGAACGCGTGAAAATCGTCTCCCTTCTTGAAGTAATGGCGGTTGAAATTGTTCTTCGCATTTTCCTTGCGGTTGGGGTCTCGGAAGTTGGCAATCAACGCCTTCAAGACATCGTCGGAGCTTTCCGCGAACAGCTCGTCATCCTCTTCGTAATAGGGACGCAGGAAGTCGGCCGCATCCTTCGCGACACGCCCACGGATGTATGCCTTTCGCAGCATGTTGGTGTTGTAACGATCCTCGTTAGCACGGAGCTTACCTTTCATTAGGTCTATCCAATTTTCGAAATCCTCGTCTTTTTCGCCGTTGAAGACAGGAGGATCTGGGATCTTTTCAGACTGTCGGCCTGCGCCACCCCTGCTGGCGGCTTCCTGCAGTTCTGCAATTTCCTTCGTCAAACGCTTGACTTCCCCAAGTGTGGTTCGTCCATAGGCAGTGGCGTCCTCCCACCGCTGACGATAAGATTCTGCCTCGTCAGCCTTCTGCTGAAAAGAATCTTCCAGTTCGTTAATGTGGTTCTCATAGAACTCAAGGTCTGCTGTGATATCGTCAAACAGCTTCCTGTCGTCTTCCTTGTGGAGCTGTTGAAAAAATTCGTAGGTAAGGGTAGAGGTCACTCCTTCAATACCCCTCTTCACAGCTTCCTCAGTGGTTGCAAACGAAACGCGCTTCCCCTTGCGCTGGTCGTCATTGTTGGATCCTTCTGATCCGCCGTTGTCACTTGGTCGCGCCATGTTGTGGGCAGCGGTGACGTCCCGAAATGTTGGTGAGACACGTTCAAGCTTGGACGATGTTGACAAGGGGCCAACGATGTCTGAACAGCTGTTCCGTGGTCTCAAAGAAAGTTTTCTTGAATAAGGACGCGTCTACTCTTGGTCCCCAGTATGTCTCGACAAGAAGTCAGACAAGAGGTCCCTTTCGAACGCGTGAGAGAGAGTGAGCTTAGAGTAGTGTAAAGGCAAGGTCAAAAACGAAACAAGGAATCTCATTCTACCTAAGAAACGAAGACTCTAAGCTGAAGAAGGAAAGGAAAGAAGAGGAACAGAGCTGGCAAACTTCTAGGGGGTTTATATATGCCAAGCTTCTGGTTCTGGAACAACGCTAACCCGTCCTGACCTGCCTAGGTAATTTCCTTACGGGAACTTCGTCAAAGAACCTCCTATTCCTCTACCTGTCGGGTACGGCAACGAACCTCTAAGACACGGCAACGAACCTCAAGGAAGGATAACGAAACCAAAAGGAAGGTGACAAACCACGCAACGAAGACCCCAGGGATGCCTGCCGTAACACTAAATATAGTTTCTACTCTAAAGGAGACTATAGATTTAAGTATTGCCCCCTAAAGGGGGACCTCTTAAGAGCTAGGTACTCTAATTGCCAAGGAAAATATACCTCTAGAGATATACAATACCCTAAATATAAGGTTAAAATAGAGAGAATAGCTTTAGCCAAAGAGAATAAGCCTAAATTCTTTGCTAGCAGGCAGGAAAACAAGCTTCTAATTTAATTAGGGGAACCAATACCTTTTAAAGTATTCTAGCTCCAATCTAGTAGTAAAAGGACTAGGTTAGAACCTTCCACCCAGGCTACTAGAAAGAGAGAAAGGCCTTTAGGTCTAGAGATTGCCCAGAGAACTGCTGCAAATTTCTATTTAAGAATAGAGATACTATTTTAGGCTAAATTCCAGAATTAGGCTAAATTAGCAAGTAAAATAGATACTACAGAGAAGAATCCAGAGGCAAGCCAGAATCTCTCTAATTTGCAATAAAGGTAGCTCAATATAATACTTACCTAAGAGATAATATTATATATAGAATAGTAGAAAATCTACAGTTCTCTAGCTTTTACTTTATAGCTATACAGGAACCTTGGAAGAGTACTAGACTATTTTAAACTATAGAAAGGTCTAGTACTTAGTAGCTACCTCTGTATCTAGATAAATTCTATACAAATGCCTGCTTCTTGTTAAATACCTCTCTATATAAACCTAGAACCTAGTTAATAGATTTTCTATATCCAAATATTGCAATTCTTATAATTTTGGAAGAAGGAAAAGAGATTAAAGTTATAAATATATACTTACTACCCCTAGAGTTCTATAGAACTATAGATAGGCTCTCCCCTATCTATAAGCTTTAAGAATTAGAACTAAATACAAGCTCTAATATTTTGCTAGGAGACTTTAATCTTTACTATTTTCTTTAGAATGCTATAGAATCCACTAAAACCTATAAAATAGCAAAAGATCTATTGGAAATTATAGCTAGTTTAGGCCTGGAGCTACTTACCCCCTCTAAAATACCTATATAAATTAGGTATCCTTCTAAAATAACTATTGATCTATTCTTTGGCTCTATAGATATAGCAGATAAGCTTATCTCTATATCTACCCCTGGGAATCTTTAGTATAGATCTAACTATATACTTATAGTATTGGATTTTAACCTAGAAATAGTGCTAGACCAGCTAAATTAAAGTAGGTATAAATAGAAGGAGGCCAATTAAAAAAAGGTTTAAAATCTAGCCTAGGATATCTAGTTTCTAAATAGCCTAAATAGCAGGGAAGAGGTAGAGCAGTATACCTTCTATTTATAGCAAAAAATCCTTAGTATTGCTAAAATTACTGTTCCAAAAACAAGAGAAAACTCCAAACCAAGCCAAAAAGCTACTCCCTAGTAGAATTAAAAGATTGCTAGTTTAATTTAGAAAGAGAGAAGCCTTAGGGTAAGGGCTATCTACCTAGACCTAGTTAAATAAGCTACCAAAGCCAAGAAAAAGGCTATTAAAGAGTCTAAAAGATTCTAATTTAGACAATTTACCTACAGGCTTAGAGAAGATAGAGTAGCTTTGTAGAAACTAGTAAGGTAGAAAAGGCTAAAAAGCTATCTATCTATAGAGCTACCCTTAGTTCTCTCTTTACAGACCAATAATAGAGGTCTAGCTACTATATACTAGCAGAAATCTTAAGAATTTACAAACCAATTTTTTCCCTAGCTTCCAGAGGCAGATTTAGAAAATATAGAGAAGGATATAAGCTTTCTAGCTACTTTAGAAAACCTAGAGCCCCCTATAGAGAAAGAGATTGGCCAATTTATAAAGGCAATAGCCTTCTAGAAAGCTCCAGGCCTAGATAATATTTCTAATAGATTTTTAAAAGTCCTAGAACCTTCCCTCTATAAACCAATGTAAATTCTTATAAAGGAATATTGGAATTAGCAATACTATCTAAAGATTTTTAAGACTGCTAAAACAGTAGTTTTAAAAAAGCCTGGAAGGCCAGACTACTCTATTGCTAAAGTATAGAGACCTATAGTACTTCTAAATACTTTGGAAAAGGTTATAGAAAAGGTTATAGCTAGAAGACTCTAGAATATAGCTAAGAAATATAGCCTTCTTCCTGCTACCTAATTTAGAGCTAGAAAGGGCTATTTAACTATCTATACTTTAGATTTACTACTAGATACAATTAGAACTATATAGCAGGGAAACCTACTAGAGAGGGGTATAGCCTCTATTCTTTCTTTAGATATAACTAGAGCCTTTAACTATATTATTCCAGAAAGGCTAGTCTATATTCTAAAGAAAAAGGGTATTCCAGAGTCTCTAGTAGGCTAGGTTAGAAGCTTTATATAGAATAGAGCCTCTATTCTTTAGTTTAAAAATAAAGCTTCCAAAACCTTTAATATCTATACTAGAACTTCTTAGGGGTCTTGTATATCTACAATTCTATTTCTCTTCTATAATACTAAATTAGTGGATCTATGTAATCTAGAGCACCAGAAAGTATTAAGTATAGGCTTTAGTAATAATATAAATATTATAGCCTATAGAAAGTCTACTAAACAGACTACTAGAGCCTTAAATAGGGTCTATAGAAGGTATATTGCCTGGGCAAAGAGATATAGAGCTAGGTTTGCCCCTAAAAAGTACTCTCTAATGTATTTTTTAAGAAATACTAGGAGGTTTAACCTTAGAAGACTACTAGTTTTAGAAGAAACCAATATAACTATTTAACTATAAAAGAGTCTTAGAATTCTAGATCTATTTCTAGATTCTAGGTTAAATTAGTTATAGCATTATAAAGCAATAGAGAGAAAACTAGCTATCTAAACCAATATATTGGCTAGGTTAACTAGCTCTACCTAGGGTATTCCATTAGAGAAAGGTAGACTACTATATAAAATAGTAGTTCTACCAGCAATTATCTATACCTCTATAGCCTGGTATATACCTACCCTAGATAGAAATTCTAAAGAATTGGCTAAAAAGCTAGAAACCTTCCAAAATAATACTCTAAGGATAGTTAGTAGAGGTTTTAGAGCTACTCTAATCTATATATTAAAAACAGGCACTGGAATTGCCCCCCTAAACCTAGTTTTGGATACCTAGGTTACTCTATATAGAAGGAAAATAGTAGGTACAAGGATTAAAAACCTTATTAAAGAGAAATACCTTAAAATTTAGACAAAGCTTTAAAAACTAAGAAACTACCAAGACTGGAACTAGCTTAATAGAAAGATTAGGTATCTAGATAAAACTATAGAGAATTAGTAAAATTCTTAGTTAGGCAAAGGTTTAAACTAGAGCAATAAGTTCTCTAGTAAGGTACAGGCTAGAGAGGCAATACTAGCTCTCTGGAGAAAGAAATAGAGTAAAATTACTAGGGAACTAGACCTTAGAATTAACTACTACTACCTAACTCTAGATTCTAGACCTCTAAATCTATATAGAGGTCTCCAGAAGGCTTAATACTCTCTAGCTATATAACTTAGAACTAGAAAGATTGGTTTAGCTACTTTTCTCTTTAAATAAGGAGTTCCTGGCTATAATAGCCCTCTATACTCTTATAGAAGAGATTAAGAGACTCCAGTATATATTACTATATACTGTAAAAAATATACCCTAGAAAGGAAGGCCTTAAAGGCTTAAATAGGCTCTATAGACTTTAAAAGACTCTTAGAAAGTATAAAGGAAATTAACTACCTAACTAGGTAGTAGCTCTAACAGAGAATTCTGCTATAGTTCTATTTAGTAAATTCTTTATTCTATAGAATATAGAAGGTAGCCTGCTTACTTATATTACTTTTACTCTATTTTTTTTTTCTATTTCTCTATTTCTTTTATTTCTATTTTATTATTCTCTATATTTATACTATACCTCTCTTTTCTTCTCTTTATATAGCTAAAATAGGCAATAGTTTTCTTTTATTGTATACTAAAGAAGCCCTATACTATCTACTCTCTTTATTGGTTTTGTTTTGTTTATTTTGTATAACTTTTTGTATCTCTTTTTGTTATTTGGCTTTTGTTGCTCTATTTGTCTTAAAGAACTGTCAATTCCTGACTGCACAGAAATACTGGGTAGGCTTGATGTTAAGAAGGCAGGCTCAATAAAGTATATATATACTAGTCTAGCAGTTCCCAATGGCCCTTAAGGCTCAGGGTGTATTAATTTATTATTATTATTATTATTATAATAATAATAATAATAATAATAATAATGGGAGGGTATATTGTTGCAGCCGACAGATTTGGATTTGAGGTTAATCCCTCCTTGCCATGCCTTGGCTTGTAATCTATATTAGCTAGCATTGAGAGCACAGAATTGAGCAGTTATTGATGCTTTCACTCACACTGCCTCGCCTGTGCAGAGCAGGACTGAATGGGGAATTGAGCAAAATCCGGTGTGTCTCTTTGGATAGGGGGCCCGACGGAGCACACCTACCAACAACGTCATCTTCCTGACATACTAGGTACAACATAACTTCAAGGGTTCATCCAACTCAAACATTGGCCATTTTTGCCGTTTTCATTGCTCCATAAATTTCTCAAATGACGCCACTCGCCTCCAACTATGCCTCCCCGACTTCTCCATCCAGACGAATATGAGCTAGTAAGCCGTTCGTCGCTCGACTCGCGCGATAGCTTCGATCTTGACGAAGCGGACTTCAACTCCCATACCGCCAGCAGCAGCCCCAGCTACCTCCGACGTCGTCAGGGTATCCTCTCCCGTCTACTCTGGTTTCTAAAGCGCCGCACGATATTTGGCCAGTCGCGTCAGGCTGCTGCGTGGAAGTCTAAACGCCAGCACGGGGCATTCCCACGCCGCCTTTCGATACGTCGGTTGTGTTATATTTTGTACATATTCACCGGAATAATATCCGTTGTAGTCGTTTTGACTGCTATCTTCCGCCCCTCGTATACATCTTTGCCCGACCATTACGAAGCTCTACGAAAAACCGTTCGCGAGTCGGAGAACTCGGGGCGAGGGAATCCGCGAAACGAGAAGGTATTCATCGCAGCTAGCATATATGATAGAGGCGGGAAACTAGCGCGTGGACAGTGGGCGGACGATGTGCTGCAACTGGTAACGCTCCTGGGAGAAGAGAACGTCTATCTGAGCGTATATGAGAATGACAGCGGGGACGAAGGCCAAGCCGCGTTGGCGGAGTTCGAGGGTAGGGTCAAATGCGATCGGTCGATTGTATATGAGCCACATCTGGATGTAGAGGAAGTTACGCATATTACTCTCCCCGACGGGACGCAACGCACGAAGCGAATAGCATACCTAGCTGAAGTGCGGAATCGTGCTTTACGGCCTTTGGATAAAGCTCATGGCGAGACGCGGTATGATAAATTACTTTACATCAACGATGTCGTGTTCGATCCCATCGACGCGCTTAATCTTCTATTCTCGACGAATGCGGATGAGAATGGCATTGCGCAGTACCGGGCCGCGTGCTCTGTAGACTTTATTAACCCGTTCAAGTTCTATGATACCTTTGCTACGCGGGATCTAGAGGGCTATTCGATGGGTGTTCCGTTTTATCCGTGGTTTTCAAGTGCTGGGAATGCGGAGAGTCGGAGTGATGTCTTGCAGCAGAAGGATGCCGTGAGGGTAAGAAGCTGTTGGGGTGGAATGGTCGCTTTTGACGCGGAGTTCTTTCAACATTCTGCGAAGCAGGATGCTGTTGACTCGCCAGCACGTTTCCGCGCAGAATTAGATCCATACTGGGATGCGTCGGAATGTTGTCTCATACACGCGGACATCCAGATCCCTCCACAATCCTCCGAATCCGAAGAGCCAGTTCATACCGGCATATACATGAACCCCTTCGTTCGTGTAGCATACGACACAAAAACCCTGTCGTGGCTTGGCGTCACTCGGAGATTTGAAAGGCTCTACTCTGTCATGCAGTTCTTCATCAACCACCTTGCCGGGCTCCCCCACTTCAACCCTCGTCGAACCGAAAAGGCGGGCGAGACGGTTGAAGAAAAGGCCTGGGTGGAGGATAACCAGGGAAAGGGCTCGTTCCAGACGTTAGAGAGGAAAGCGGGGACGGGTGGCTTTTGTGGACGCCGCTCGTTGCAGGTTATGGTGCCGAATCCGGCGAAGGGGCAGAAGAATTGGGAGATGCTGCCTGTGCCATCTGGCTAGATGTACAAAACACATACCGGGTATTCCAAGTTTATACGGGATGGAGTTAGGCTGTTTGGGTTAATGGTCTTGTTAGCGATATTTCTCTCTGTTTCTCCTTATGATACCATACAGTATTTTGATTTTCATTGATCAAAGGGCATGCTCCTCAAGATAGACAGAGCTAATCACAAAACATTTTCAGGGTATTGAGATAAGATACCCTTCTTTAACCATGATTGTGGATTGCTTTCTGAACAGCATATCTCCGGGGGTCCCATTGCAGACCTCTCTCCTGCCCTCTATCTTATTGGCATCAACCCTAATACCCGATACTCCAACCTCTGGATGTGAAGGGCATAAAACGTGAAGTGGACTAGACATCACTGTTCTGATGAGATTCACGCCAGAGTTAACAGACTGCAGGACACAAAAGGGGTCTCCCTTGTTAATTTCTGTTTGTCTTTTTCTTCTACCTGCATCCCACTTCAACTCTCTCTATCTCTATCCATTATTGCGTTCTTAGTTCTTTTGCATAGATTGCTTCTGCTTGGTTACTCCTGCATTCGAATATCCATAGTCTAGAAACGATTGATATTGTCGACATGCCCAGGTCAGCTTACTGGGTCACCAACAAACGGCACAGCCCGTCGGTGGTGTCCATGTCCTCCAACGGCACCATGGCCTCTGACAATGATTATGATAAGCTGTCGTATCACCAGGAGAATTGTGATCCTTCTCACAAGGCCACCAAGGAGTTGTTTTCCCAGCCGGCGCAGGACAAAGAGAACGACACTATCAAAGCCAGCAACAACACCCCAATCCCTGAGTCTGACTCTGCACCCCTTCTGCCCTCTTTGGAGAATCCATTCGAGCAGGAGGAACGCGAGAAGCAAACTAGAATCGGTCAGATCCTGTACGACGCTTTCGAAGAGCTGGGAAAGAGACCTGGATCCGGGGGACTAGCTGCCAGCAAGTGGGCGATCGACGGTTTTGACGACAACGAGCACTACTTGGACAAAGTCGCTAGGATCAAAGCAGAGGCTGCTGTTAACAACGCCAACAAAGCTAAATTTGGTGCTGTTGTCGCCCAGGAATCTCGTCGTCAAGTACCTTCTGTCAAGTCGACTACTACCTCTTCTTCCTCTTTCAAGTCTCAGACCGTCAACAGGGTTTCTCAGGCCGCGACTCGCGTAGCTGCTGAGAAAAGAAACGCCATGTCTAGCATCGACGACACCCGTGCCTTCATGGCCGCTGTTACCAATCGTTTTGGCCCGCTTGCTAGCATGGCTCCCTCTAAGGACGAGGTCAGGCCTACTGCTACTGCGCGTCTAAATGAGACCAAAAGCGTCGAGAAAGCTGTCCAGACGTCCACTTCTCTTCCAAATGGTAAGAATGGCCTGTCCAACTGCCTTCATCGCGCGACAATGCTAAAGACTAACTTTTGATGCTACAGTTGCTGCTCCTCGTGAACCTACCGTTGGCGTACCAGCCTCTCAGGGGGATGACAATATTGAGAAACCTGTTCGACCCATCCAGGCTCCCGCCAAAAAGGAAGAGGTGTCGTTGCGGACCCGCGAAGAGAAATCTAGCCCGCCAAAGCCTGCTAGTACGCTGGCTCCTGCTCCTGCAGGTGAAGATCGCGAGCATATGGTCAGATTTTCGACTTGGGGTACTCCGCCACCGAGAGACGCTCCTGGTGAGTTATGAATATCTACTTCACTACAATACATTGCATGCACTGACGATCTACCACTATATATAGCTGCTCGAGTCCGCCGTGTGATCCTCCGCAACTTGCCATCGTTCATCAACACCCCAACGAAAGTCCAATCCCTTATCTTCGGTGGCCAGGTCGAATCTTTCGCCATCTCCGCTACAGGAACGGCGGTTCAAGTCATGTTCTGCGACGCAGACGCAGCAAAGCGCTTCTTCGATGAGCATCCTAATGGAATCCCAGTCAACAACAATGGGCGTACCGGTGTCGTCTTCGTCGATTTCGGTCAGGACGTCGATGTCGTTAGTTCCCAGCTGCGCACTCACTTGAACCTCGGTGCCACTCGAGTTGTCCGCGCTATTGGTGCTGAAACCGATATTTCTATGGCTGAGCTCATTCACATGGCGACCAAGAAGAATCTCAAGCTTGAGAAGATCATTGATGTTTATGAGCCTGGCGATGTAAGTGGACACCCTTCCTGCGCTTAAGAGGTCGCAGCTCCTCGTCCATTCCTCCCTCCTTCTTTTTTGAACTGAGTTTGGAAACTGACAAGACACTTCAAATTCCTTCATAGAAATGTCGCACTGTCACCTTCAGATTCTGCTCTATTGACGATGCATCTCGCTTCCGTGGCATCCTTCTCCGTGATGAGGCTTGGGAACAATGCAATATCCAATACGCTGCTGACCCGTAAGCTTCTCTCCCTATTTTTCACTTTTATGCTTCTACAAAGTTACTACTCATGGACTGGATACATCGCCGTGCTAACGAGCTTGGGTCGTCATCCGCAGATGCGCCACCGCGAAGGCAATCCACTGGGATTAGGGGCAAATATACCTGCTCCGTCGACCTTGTCAATTAAACCGCCAAACCCCGATCTTTGACGTTTCGAAATATCGATTCCGTTATTGCTAAACCAGCACAGCCCAAATTCCTTACCAGATTTTTCGGAGTCCTTATGCCGACAAGATATATCTGCCTCCTCGTACATTTTTTTTTAACTCCTTTGCAGTTTGTATGTTTAGCTTTTGCTTTTTTTGAACCAACGTTCAAAACCCGTGGAGCTTCTATACGCCAGGCCAGTCTGCTTTACGGATCTTCGGTGAGAGCAGTCGGGAAGCTTCATGTGGTTTTCTCCGGAGGTTGCGGTTGCTGGTTCTTTTTCTCATGTGTTTTTGCCGCTTTTTATTTTCAGCCACTGAAAATTGTGTCAGGTTCATGAGGCTTCATATTGCCAGGCTAGTCTCCCATTTTGTGGATCTTCAGCGAGTGCATTCGGGAAACCTCATGGGCTCTTTCACGGTTTGGACTTGTTAGTATGTTATGCTTTTGTTTTTTTCTGCATCTACTGCGGGACATGGGGACTCCGGCCCGATATATCGATATGAATAGCAGAACTTGGAATCTAGTTTCGCACTACCTATGAGAATGAAGGCCCTTAGTTACTTTTTTTGCCCTGCCATTCAATAAAAAGACAGCAAGATAGTTCTGGATTATCCTTGCTAGTCGTATTCTTTATTATTTTCAAGAGCGTCATAGCATGTCATGGCGTGGCTACGCCAGTCTTTTCTCTTGTTGGAAAACCACGATGGGAAGGACGCCAACCATGGCGATAAGAGGTAGCACTACAACGTACGGTGTGAGTGAGTAGACAGAGTCCACAGAATTCTTCAATAAAACCGAATGATTATACTTATACTTACCAAGTGTATGGCCATACGCATGTAGGTAGCAAGCCTTAATCAAATCTCGAAGGTTGGCCGACAAGTGCTCTGTAAAATCAGACTTTCGTAGGACCTTCTTAACAAGCTAATGCCCAATTGACATTGTCAACCTCGTAATACGATAAGCAACAGGCGAAACAAACGAACCTCTCGCTTTTCATCGAGTGGTACGACACCTTCCAGGCCCCTTGACAGCTCACGCTCAAAAAGCAACTGCGTAGACGCAGCCATTCCCGCAGTGCCGCCGATCACTCCGGTCTGCTGGCAGAGATAGTAAACGCCTGTTGCAGTAGCAAGTTGAGCCGGCGGAGCAATTTGCATCAATGCCGTGAATTGCGCGGAAAAGAACATGCCGACTGCGAGACCCATGAGGCCTGTATATCCGATTTCGAAGGGCTTGATCCCATCTGCCCATCGGATTGCCATCAGGAGGTAAGTAGAATTGCAATAATTGTAGAAATAATAGAGATTTTCTTATAGGATTGCGTTCTGCTTATGATCTTTCCAGCGATCACTGATCCGCACGCGACGCCAATTGAGTACGGCCAAAGCTTCATGCCCGTAGCGGCTGCGGATATGTTCTCAACTCGGGAATAGTATGGTGCCAAGCTGGACATAGCCTTGTTTAGATGGCAATTCATCAGTATCTGGTATGCTTGGTGATTCGAGGTAAACGCTTACCGCTCGAATAGCACCGGGAGTCAGCATCTGTCCAAGATACATGCTCCGCAAACCGGGAGCCATCAAAAGCCCCGGCGGAATGATCTGTCCTTCTTTCCGTATCCGCTCGACAATGAAGAAGGTTACCCCGGAGATGGCACCAACCACGATTAGAGAAAGAAGCAGTGGGTGACCCCATGGAATGCTTTGTCCACCCATATCTAAAACAATAGTGAAAGACCCCATAAAACAGCAAAGAAGACTATCCCGCCAAAGTCGACTTTTTTCCAAATAGACCTGCGCTCCTTTTGAGGGCTGACGGCCTCTGTCGAGCACTTCTCGTCCCCTGACGGTTCCCGCCAAGCGAAGATGCCGCACATAATAGCTACGGGAGTTTGACAACCCAGAGACCTGAAGTTGTGACCGTCATTATAGATTACAGCAGATTGGCAATGGTAACTCACCATCTCCAACCGAAGCTATCTGTAAGGAGGCCTCCGAGTGGGCCTCCACAACTTCGTCCGAGCGTTCCCATTGCGATAAGATAACTACGTATTCGAGCGACGCCTCTCGCATCGTAAAATTCTAATAGCCGTATTAGCATCTTCGACAGACCTCACCTGATGCAATCAGTCATATGGTACTCACCGCAGATCAGGACAGACGTCAAATCAAGCATTCCAGCACCACCAATACCGGCAGTGAACCTACCAAACAAAAACAAGTAGAGGTTACTTGTTATACCACTAAGGGTTCACCGTCAGTCTATGACAAGTAGAACGATAACTGCGCTTACATACGATAGTGCACATCCCAAGGCAAATAAAAAGTATGCGTAAAGGAGGACGTTTTTGCACCCGTAGATATCGCTCAGCGCCCCATACTAAATTCGGAGTATTGGCATTCCAATATTCGCACCAGTCTTGAGTCACGTACTTACAACTGGTAGGGAAATGGAATGACCCAAATTGTATGAAACCAGTACCAGAGGTCCATACGCCATATTGTGGAACTCGGATGCTATCCTGCCAAAAGTGACAAGCAGGATGGACGTGTCAGCGTTGGCTAGAAATGCTCCTGTTGCAAGTGCCATCAGCAACGGCTTGTTGGGGAACTTCGATTTTTTCTCTGAAGAGCAAAAGTACCAATAAATATCGATGCGATGGCGAGCATTGTTGGTTTCGTTGCATAAGTGCTCTCATTTCGTTCCAGTGACGATGTATTATCCGCAGGTTCTGTGGCTTCAGCTATCAATGGGGTTGCCTCGTCTGAGGAATTACATTCCACCATTGTGATAGTAGATTTAAGAGTCCCTTGGAGCTTTTGCGCAATATATTTGTTCCAGTTGTCTCGCCTATGCAACAAGAGAGGTGATATCGTATCTGCTTTACACTCTGCTGAAAGGGCGCGACCGCAAATGGGGAAATGCTTTGCGAAGAATCCACGCTAAGTATGAGTCAACTTGAAAGTGACGGAGTTTATCTTTCTTGCAGAACCCGAATTGCTCATCTCTGCATGTTAGTATGGTGGAGATAAAAATGCCATTTGACCGTCAAGTCTCATCGGCCATGATCGACTAGCTGATAAATGGGTTTCGCTCAATTTTGCGGCATTGATTCCTGGTCTGTACAACGTTGTGTGTTACGAGAGGAGAAAGACTCCGGGACTCAAGGGCCAGACCTGAATTCTTGGGAAAAACGTCAGAGAAAATAGCATCGGAGCCCTTTGCTGGACTTGGTTTTTCGTGATAGACAGAGTGTTTTGTTGACTCGCTTACCTGCTTCCCCGTTGTTTCTGCGGCCCGCGGCTCGCAAGATGGAACAGTGAAATGGAATAGTGCTTGATGTACCTGGTTAGAAGAAAGCTGAAGCTGGCGCTGGTACTTATGCTGAATAGCTTGGGCATTGTGAGAATACAGGATCTTTGTGTGGGCCGGAATATTTTGAAGTTTGGCATGTCCGAAATTTCAGACCTGCCCAACAAGCCATGTTAATACCAGAACATTCATTGCTGTGCTCTTGAAAGCACAGGAGAAAGAGCTCTTCGAGGGCTGTCCTGTGGTGATTGCGTGTTGCCCATGGGAACTCTCGCACTTATTTAATATGGATCCGGCGGGTAGCAAGGGCCACAAAGGAGAGGAGAGACATCAGACTGGTATAGTGTGCTTCTTCTCCTTCTTCTCGATAACGATAGTTCACAGTTGCACTCTTTCTACTTTCTATTGCCTGCCTTTCTTTCTTTCTTTCTCCTTTTTTTTTTTTTTTTTTTTTTTTTTTTTTTTTTTTTTTTTTTTTGTGGTCTCCGTGTCTGCCTTGGGTCAGACCCGATGCTCTGGTAAATTAACGTGCTTTGGCACGCGCAAGTCGTCACAATCCCAGCAAGTTCGCTTGGATTCGTCACGAACTGGTGGAGGGACGACAAACGAGAGAGGAAATCCTTCCGTTGCTTGTCTCCATCACAATGCTTCTCGGCTCATGATTCGTGCTCATGATTCCCTGGACGATGAGATGCGGGACAAAAGCCAACCGACGGTGTTTTGTGCGTTTCGCCTTTCTCCGGAGCCGATTTCAGCCTGCTGGACACCCTTGAGCGTCGCGGCAGTTGGGATAAGTTGTGCGCATGTGCTAGCAGGGCCTCTCGAGGTTATGTATTATCCACAGACGGCTAGATCCTGCGAACGTTGGACCTTGGGCTAGTGAACGGGCTACTTAGGTGCCGACAAGCCTAAAGCTCGTTTATTTCAGTGAAATACGGGAGGAACACATGCCCTGCATATCATACACTGTAAGCATCAGACAACTAACACGCTATAGATTCTGTGACGGCTTCTCTGGACTACCCAAATCAGGGCACCCCTAACCCACAGCTTACAGGAATGCTAGTTTATATCTGGCGACATGTTTGGTATAATCGCAACCATTCATAGGATTCTTGGGGACAGGCATCGTCAGAGGTTGTGTATAAGCGCTATACTGGGATAACCTATTCTCCAGAAGTCGATTCTCAACGAGCCCCAGAGAGCTACAAAAGGCTGGGACCAGGAAAGGAACGACGGCAAGATTAAGCCGACAGCTAGCGAAGCACCTCGAGATTGATATTTCAGATTGATATTTCAATCTGGGTTTGAGGGATTTTGGTATGATTTTGCACATCCAAGTTGTAGGGCATGAGGGGCACATGCAGTGACAAATTGTCGATTATATTAAATTACCGCGATGCTGGGAATTACCCACGTAGGGGTGGGATAGCTGGTGTGAGCCGAGCAGGCTCTGTATGAAAAGCCCTGTTACAGGGTTGACAACCAGGAGGAACACGATGCTCTTGTGTTTGCAGCGCTTTTTAAGATCTCTTGGAATGATTTGGCACGAGAAGTTAAGTTGGCAACTGGGATAACCTAGAGCAGACTAGGGAGTTCAAGGCCCTCGATTCGCAAGTTGAACAATGGAAACCCCGTGCAGAGGATGGATTGTCTGACGCCATACGAGGGGTGGTCGCTTTCCAAAGATCCCTGAGAAGAAACATGGGTACATTGTAGTGCGGGCGTTTTCTTCTCCCCGGTCGCTTAAATGTAACGTTGGAACAAGCATAATGTGGTGGTCTTTCGGATGTCCGGTAACGCCGACTGAGGCTCACTTGCAGGCTATTTTCATCCTCGAGCGTGATCTCCAAGTTGTCCTCCTTTTTCAGGAGTGAGAGAACCGGATTTAGAGCTTCGACATTGACTCAAGCCTTCCAGCAAGGCCAATAAGGAAGAAAATTACATGTGAGCATTCGCCGCAGCACCCTAACAAGTCAGGTGCACCTGGTCTCGCAGCAGATAAGGCCAATAGAGTCGATCGGTCACAATTGTTTTCCGAAATGCATCTATAGCCCAAACTAAATTACAAGAAAAAAGGAAATGTAAAACCAAACACAGCAGCCATAACGTGGCACAAACCCCGTTCTCTAAACGCGACTGGCGCAAATCCGTGTCAGGATCGATACCCAACGGCTAAAAAACACGGGAAGGGACAAAGGAAATGGTCCCGGCACGGGGCTCTTAGACGGAACCTAGGACCTCCTTCACCGATCCTTTTCGGGGCCCAAATGCTGCCCTTTTAGGTACTCCACTCAGGTCAGACAAATGGGCAGCAGTGCAGGTAAATTCGCTCATGTGGTTATTTAGCTGGTGTTGAGTCGACGGAAATCTCCGCCCTTACCTGTGAAAAAACCGCTGGTGCTACCAACAAAGTTAAAATGTGACAGGAGACTGAAAGCGACAAAAAAGGCTGAGATATCCTGGGCGGTGTGGAAAAGGCTTAAGCAATCGAGATTATCGACATGGTAAAGAGATGAGTGGGGTGATGATGGCGGGTAAAGTTTAGGTCCCGGCCCTTCCCTTGCCGTTGCCGTTGCCAGGAAGCAAAATATGTGCGTGAATCGTCTGTTCTAGATCCTGGTAGTCCATTTCAATAATGAACCCCTTTAATGGAAACTGCGTTCAAGATCCGAGGGACATACTATATGACTTGGAGAGCACACATCTAATGGAAAAAGTCTTCCGCCGTACTGATACGCCGGTTGCCCCGATGTCTTTTGTGCAAGTAAGGTATGTTAAAGGGAAAAGGACGCGTTTAGATTCGGGATTTGACAGGCTGTCCGGGATACGACAAATTTTCGAGTTCGAATTAGTAGGGTGATCAGACCGGAGCTAGTGTTGCTTTTCAAAAAACACCGGGCTTCAAGGCCCGCAGAGCTAGCAAATCAGCGTATCAGAGGCACCCCCTTCATGCAGACTGGCTCAATTACAAATGTGTAGCAGCGCACTAGCAGGTGGTTTATGCATGGGAAGGGAAGAAGCAGAGCGCTTGTGTAGGGGTGCCAGCTTCAGATTGGACGACAGGCGCGTTGACGGATCATCATGTGGCGTTGACGACGATATTGCTCTCATAAAAGAGCCTCAGGGATGCTATGCACTCTCGGCATTAGACGTGCAAGGGGAGGTCCAGGGGCCTCCAGAGTCCAGCGATCACCCCTCCTTTCTTTTGCTATCTGGTACCGATCATTCGAGGAGGCCGTCTTCCCTCACTTTTTGGTGCCCTTTGCATATTCTGCAAGAGCCACGTAGAGAAATCACCAAACCTTCCAGTCACCTGCTTTTGTCCATATGCAAGTGTACGCCAGCAGGGTAACACTCTTCTCTGCACATGTAAGGCCCAGCAGGTCAGCCACCACCCTGATAGGTAAGTTGCCAGCCAACAGCAGACCAAAGGACCAGGATCATCAAATCGGCTTCGCGGCTCCAGGACCAGATACCAAGTCAGGAAATCCAACGGGGCGCCCTTGCTCGCAATCCCGCCAATAGATGTATCACCCTGGCCTCAACGGCGCAGCTCAAGGACTTGATTTCCCGCAGACGACAGATGCTGCCTCACTGAATATTGAATAATCGCCCGAGTTCCCCTCGTTAGGGTCTTCTAATTTGCGGCACAGTACACACGTTGGGCATCGTGCATGAAACGATGTGGTGCAGCTCTTCGCGTAAGTAATCTTACGACGTGTATCGCATCATCGTATGATATTTTACTGTATTGTCAGCATACGGGGTAACATATCAATGTATTGTATGATATTCATATAAAAGTGTATCACTTGTCAGCTCCATTCTTCCAGCTTACACCCAATTTCAGAAGTCTCCAGGAATATACGAGGAACAGCTCGAGACCCGGAAATATACTCTTCAGGCTCCAGGTGACACTTTCTTCACGGGTCGGCAAAACTTAGCTCACCAATATCCCAAATCAGCTTGGGCGAGTGGTCATAAATGAACCCCCAACGTCACCAAAAACAAACAACGGCACCTAAGAAAGAAGCATGCAAGACAAGAAAAGCAAAGCTTCCGAAGTAGAGGAGCCATACATCCACTCGAAGCGTGTCTCAGCGGTCAGGTGATCAATCTGTCCTGCGGAATATGCTCCGTTGTGCAGCAGTTAGCCTGCCTGGCGGTAGCTTGGGGATGATGCATCCAATTTATTATTTAGCCGTTGCGGATTGGCAGGATTGCACATGGGACAATGCACCTTGAACCAGATTTCTTATCCACGGTTGCCCTTCCGCTTCTTTGCGCAGAGCAGCCCGTTTTGGTCATCTCGCAGACGCTTATTCTTGTCGCGGTTTTCTACCGATAAGCCTTGGACGGCTTATCCCAATAATTCTGGATGGAGGCTGTGCCATTGTAATGTATATTATTACAAGATACGGACGAAAATCAATATACTCGTATGTCTTGTTTTGACTAATACCACTACATCGCTGCAGGGAGGTATAGAGAAAATTTTGTTACAGTGATATTCACGGTATCTACTTAATAATATACATTATGGCACTCTTCATCTTGCTTTTATTGTTATTCTGCGTTACTATGAATGGCTGGATACAGCTTGATTTTCGTAATGCTAACAGCGTATATAGACCAAGACATACCCAATGCGGCCTATGTTGGCGATCTTTCCACGTTTCAAGAACGAATGATCCGTCAAGGGAACGTTTGCAGAAAGAGACAAGCAGACAAGAATTGATTGACCTACCACCGAGTCATGGGATCAAATGTCTCCTTTTGTATTGAGATTTTAACACAACAACAATATCCCCCGTAGCGTACCGTCGATAGTACAAGCTTGGTGCTTTGCGTCATTATTCCAACTTGTGAGAGAAATCGAAACAGGGTCCTCCAGTCAGGATACAGGGGCGGCTTTGGATCGATACGTATACATGCACAACCGATTCATGTCCCAGAGGTACAAAAGCCCACGGCGATCGCCGCATATTAACGCGAATCGTCAACCTTTCTCACAACAGATCCATGAACAGAAGAACTTTTCGGCGTTGGATATCTCCGCCTATGCGCATCAAAATACCCCGAGGCAGCACGGGGCCATAATCCGACAATGTCCGACTAACTGCATTTAACGATAGTGCAGCCTTGTCGAGAGGAAAGATCTAAAAAAAGTCATCCCCGCACATATCTCCGTTCCAAAAATATTTGGAATCTTGAATTTAGATGAATTGCGTGCGCCTTGTTACGAATGTTTCGGCCCGCCTGTCGCCTGTCAGTGTCTTAAGATAAATTCTCTGGAAGCTAATGGAAAAGTCAAAAGGTAACTTACCTTCTTGAGAGCCAATATAAAGCTGATAGCAAGTCGAGAGAGAAAGAGTCTATACGCATCTTTATCTCGGTGTGAGTATTATACGTACTTGCCCGACAGTCTCTTCATCCATGGTCGCTTTTTTGTGTGGCTTCCCCACGTATTTTTGGAACGTTATGTGCACAGAATCATCAAACAACAATATCTCCATAATAATTGAGTCAAACAGCCTTCTCATTCGCGAACTTTGAAGAATGCCAAAGCAGCTAAACTGTTCCTAAAACGAAACCAGTATCTGTGAAGCCCATTATTAGCATCATGTTCCACAGCGAGATTAAAGCTAAGGTTGTTGGCACGTCGAGCGGCTGGATCGCGAATACCAAGAAGGGGAATGCTTATAGCAAATCAAGAGCATATAATTACTGGGAAACAGAATAACATGCATGGTTGTTGCATGGATGATGAGTATCCAAATATAATTATAACAATGGCTTTCGTTATATATCTCCTTGCAGTCAGAATGTCGGCATGTCGGCATTGTCCTCAGGAGTTGTGGTGAAGCGCAGTCGACTCCCCAGCCTTGGTACCCCATACTACGCACATTAGCCCCATTCATCGGGTAATTAATTCGTCCGGAGAAGAGAAACTGCTGGTCGTCCCGAACCCGAGTAGTATAAGGGCAATGCAATAAGATGTGTTTTCGCTATTGTATATTTAGCAATTGCAAGCATTTCAAATTAACGAATCACCTATTTCAGTATCAATTTGTTCAGAGAAAAAAGCGGCAAGCGCCTGTCATAATGTAAGAGAGTGGCACGTTTCCAGCCACAATATCAAATAAAGATCTTCTAGAAAAGGTGGAAGAAAAAAACCAAGCCGGATTATTACTTGTCACATACCAGATGTGGCTCAACCTTCACGATTTGGACTTGTTCTTTTATAGTATCTGCAGTGATTTTCAAGGGAAAAGCGTGGAAAAATGCGCACAAAAATCCAATATCCTCTTTTGGTTAAGATCGAAATTTAGGTCGACTGACTAGCAGTTCTGATGTTTTAGTAGCGGAGAGTCATGCACCTGTTCAAATATGGAAGTCTGCAGACAAGGATCCATCAAGGATACGAGTTGCTCTGCTATTGCGTCTTACCACAGAGTTTGACGATCCAGCTTCTCACCCAACTTGGATTCTGTGTTGGTGGAGGCGGCACGAAAACCTCATGGAAATTGTGGAAAGGTGCATTCTGCAGAAGCCACGCATCATTTCTGCCAATATGAGTCACAGTTCCCAGCATTTCTTCCTTAGTTTCCTTTCCTTCGGGCCTCTTTTCTTTTCCCTGCAGTCCGACGCGGTCTTTTTGAGCTGACGATGGGAGAGTCGTGTGCATCGACTCCACATCAGAAGGATTGTAAGAGGTCCACGATGCGGGATAGCCCCGAGTATCTCCGTTAGCATCTCACACCTATAATTAGCAATTCTTCTTCACCTGGAGAAGGAGGGTAATGATGATGCTCGGTGTCAGCAGAAGTACCCATCGTGTCGGGAGATACTTGTAATACGAAAGGTGAATGTCGTAAAGTACCTGTTGTGTAAACGTGACGCTGCGTATGGTAAGGATACCGTATTACCACAAGATCAGCACATCCCTGCTGTTCTTCAGGGCTAGTCGCGCGGCAGACGGCTTCACAACGACTCGAGTGTTTTAATATTCGATTCTGGGCCTGGTCGTCCTGCAGAACCCCACTCGACGGCGTCTGCTGCCGTCGTTATTGGCCCCTGCGTCCCGACACAGTGGTTGACCCTGGCAAGCCGCAGTGCAGGGGCAACACAACCAATGACACGCGCGCATTAACGGTCAGACAGTGTTGGTTTTTCCCTCAATTCCACTGATACTTCCTGAGCTGCAGCCTGTGACTCGGATGTGACCTGGGTCCATTTTGTGATCTTGTGCGTGAGAGGAGACGGTGTCTCTCATTGCCCTTTCCTCGGTTGAATTTAAAACCTGTAGGGATACCCCCCATTTCAGACATCCACTGATTCCACCATGCGCCGGTGCTAAGAGAGTAAAAGCGAAAAAAGTGCTGCACACAAGGAGATGGGCGGCCCTTTTAGCCTGTTATCTTTGAGCTGCTCGCCGAGCTCACAGATCCTTTCTTGAGGGGCATCGGAGAAAGGTAGAATACTGTGTGTGTGTATGCTTGCGCAAACCCTCTTTTTTGTTGAAGATCAGCAGACTTTTCGTCTATGCAAATCACAAAGAATTACGGATGACGGCTCCATGATCCACGCCCATGAATCCCTCACGTCTTCCGATTTGCTCTCTTGGCTCTCTTGCTCCCATCGGGGTTTTCACCGGTTTTGTCTGGTTCAGCGGGGAAGACTTGTCAGGCTTTCGACACATGGCTTTTGTGGGAGAGATCGACCAAAAGATTGGTTGTGCCACGAACTCTGTTTTTTGTCGCTCTTTGCTTTGCTGGACCGGAGACATACACACAGTACTGAAAAGCAATACAACGTAATCCCGATTTTACCATTCTCGGTGCTGGAGAAAGCAGCTTATAAGTTAATGACTTTTGTGTGGGTGGCTTGATACTCCCAGCTTCTATTATACTATCTTCGTCAGTGGTGGCCACACAATTAAATTTTCTTTTATGCTAAGGTTTAATTCATTGGTTTGCCTGACTCAGGGCTTTCTATTCTTCTCTGTTTGCGTCAGAAGTATACTAAAGTCGAGCCATGTGCCTGATGGAAGCCAAATCGGCCATTGACGAGTTGTGTCCACGTCAATCGATAGGAAAAGCTGTGCCCTTTTAGTTAATGAGATGGGCGAAATTCCATCAAGGCGAGTAATGGATGAAGCACAGATAGCATTGGTGGAATGATAGAATTATTCGTCCATTTTGGGCCCATATTTCGTTCCCTGGCAGGTTTTTCGTCAGCACTATCAGGAGAGAAGAACATTGTAAAACAGACACAGGACAAAGGAACTTTATTAGAAGAAGACCCATTTCTATTTATCCACTACCATCATTATTCCTCAGATACGTGAAAGGATGGACAACAACTGAAGTGTGCAGCTCCTGGTTTGTCTTCCCATCGTACAGGATATGTCGTATTATGTGGATATGCCTCCCCGCCGTTGTCTGGAAAGGACAAAGACCCTTTTGCCTTGCTTTTTAGAGTCAGAAAAGTTTTCTGGTCTGTGACTTGATAAGTGTGGTTGCGCTTGTAAGCATCTCCCCTCCTCCCGGAATCTACAAACAAGTGGTATGTACGGATATGGTATATCCTCACGATGGTTTTTCTTCAGTTAAGTTGGAGGAAAACAATGTCACATCATCGACGATCCCCTCGCCTTTTCCCCGTCAACTGCTCTAGCGGTGCGTTATTATATCTGCCTGCGCCCCCTGTCAGTATCAAACTGCGCTTAAATCAGGACTTTTGCCTAGGTAATTGCAGAGCCCGATACTTGCCCGCAGATATCAGAGGATAGATGCATATCGACAAGGAATTTTGGCTTTGAGAAATTCAATCTTACCTCCAAGTGGGTGACAACGTCGCATTGGTTCTACCCTTGTTGATGTAGCATACATCACAATCAATAATAATCGGGTAATAATAAATAACCTTGCTGTCCACATAATCCCTCCCATCTTCGACAGCCGTTCTCAAGGCTGCACCTCCTTTATTTCTTCATTTTATTGATTAGCCAAGTTAGTTGCTTGTCCCGGAAGTGGAGCAAAAAAGAAACGGCCCCTTGTAGGGGCAAAGGGGCGCATCATCCATCACGGAGTCCTCTTCCGGGTGCAAAGACCCTCCCCACACAGTCGAACAGTGGGCTTTGCTGTCGCCTGTTCCCTTCTGCTGAATCGAGGCGTCAGCGACGAAGCGAGTTTCGCCCACTCAGCGTTTGGAGTGGAGTCCCCGATCTGCCATCTAGCTCAGTTCACTGATTAGCTGCATGGAGATGGTCAGTTCCCTTGCTCGAATGGTGTATTGGTATCTCCAGTTTCGCTCATATGTATTCGAGCCGTATTGGTATTATACAAGCGCTCAACAAGAGGGTAAGGATCACAGCTTGTTTTGGAGATCTTTGTGCCTCTTGATTGACTAATTTTTTATGATTGACGAAGAAGATTATCCTATCAGCTTTTCTTTATGTTTCATAGTTTTTATCCCGCTTAATTTATCCATGATGGTGTGCTGGTATCTGGTTCTTGGGAACGCTTGTGTTTCTTTGTTTGTGAAGAAACGTCGTATTTCCTTACACTCGTACGTTTGAGGCATGACCCGAACGCGGTACCGTACAGATAATAAGGCTCCTCTACAGGGCTGCCGAGGCGTTTATTTGGGGGCTAAAAAAGAGCTGTTTGGATGGATGACCGCAATATCTGAATCACAGCCTGCAGGATCTGTATGTATCTCATGTGTTGGAGACAATCGTATAGCTGTCTTCTGTGTGCAAGCGGTAATTTGGGCGCTCCACATGGGGCTTCAGTTCAAATACGCCGCGTATTGTGGCACAGTTACTTTCCCATCTCGCTTTACAATTAATTATATGAAGACAGACTTTTGTTTCTTTGAAGAATAAAATAGCAATTTCAAATCCTCGCAACCAACCGGCTATCAGCGGGAGACTCCTATTTGAGTTGGTGGGAGATTATGTGAAATTTTCAGTAGGGTACGCGCCAAATCCATATCCTTGCTATGCGGATTCCATGACTTCAGGTCCATCGGAAAAGCTTGGTGTATATTTACATGACTTCACGCTAGTTGTATTGTAATATAATGATTTCACGACCAAAACCACAGAAGCGCGATCTGGCATTTTGGAGCTGTGCCATTCGCCAGAACCGGCATGGTTTTGGACCAGCAGCAGCCGGTTAGGGCTCGTCTACTTGCTACTGTCACCTTATCGTTCGTGCGCCTGTTACAGACGTGCAGATGAGGGGCGGGCGAGGGAAATGGAGAAGGAAGGGGGTTGCAGAGGAGTGAAAAAACTGGCGTATTGCATATGCAAATCCCTGATGAGTGACCACCACATCTGCATTATGATTGAATGTTCTTTGCTTGGGTGCTGGGTCTAAGGTATGTAGCCTATCCAGAGCGCAGGGTGGGCTCTTGTGATTGGCATTACAGACGAGCCCTCTCTCCTGGCACCGCCGGGCCCATTACATAGTGCTCGGTATGCTTAAATATCCCGTTCAGGACTCAAGGAACAAAAGGCTGCTGGTTTCCCTCCTTTCCGCTCATCTCTCCCTTTCTCCTTGACGCCGTGCGTTCTATGCTTCTTTTACCTCTGACTTTCCGGGTCGAAGAAGTCAAACATTATATAGCGTGGAGTACTTAATGTGCCTATCTGGAGAAACTTGAGACCTTTCTTTCCTTTTTTTGACTTCGGCCAACATATTTCTTTTGATCCCCTTACCGAGATATCATACTTTTGTTCCTCGGAATTTTTAGCATTATATAACCCTCAAGTTTCCCGCACCGTTTAGCGGCTTTGAGAGTCTTCGCAACCAATACAGCATACTTCGAATCCCTCAATTCCGTCTTCACCACCCGACGACGCCCACTTGGTACAGACAGAAACCATATCCTGAAAAGCACTCAGTCAATTATTACTGGCTGAAGCTCATTGGTGGCAACATAAAGTCTATACCAAAGCGGAGCTGTGGCGAGTCTCATCAGCATCTGAATGAAGCGGGGAGAGGCTGTTGAAAGGGGGCTCATCCGGTCCACATTCTACATAAGACTGACGTCCACTGAATAAAATTCTCGGCCATAACCTTTTGTTTTCGTGGTCCTCCGCATAGATCCTTTACCCTCGGCACAACCTGGCTCCTTGGGTGCATTGTTCTCTACTAGTTCTCCTTAGGAATCTATTCGCCTCGACACCACAAGACAGACACAGGATACCTGCCAACCAAGCTACGCTTCAGATTGCCACTCTTCCTAATTGGCAACAAGAGCCGCGCTGGTCCTGTCGAATCACTGCCCTACCCCTGAAGCAGTCGCGACATTAAAGTCTCGCGTTTGAAGAATCTTTTTGGCACTTCAAGGCATTGGATTTACTCTCATACATTTTGTTTGGCGAGAGCAAGAGCTCTGTTCTCCAGTTTGCAAGATGGATTATCGAACGCACTCCTACCTTCCCTCACCCCAGGAATCTGTGGATTCAAAGTCTTCCCGAATGTCCATCGGAGCACTGTTGAACCCAAGCGCAGAGCCTGAGTCTCCAAACCAATATTCACCGCCACCGTACGACTACAGTTACCAGAGGCAACCTTACCATCATTACGTTGACTATCAACAACCCCAATTCCAAGCCCTCCCATATCGCCCCAACGGCCAACAGAGTTATGATGAGCATTCTGAATCAGAGCGTCGGCGACGGTCAGGGTCCACGAATTCATCCCCTGGACCATATCGAAGGGAAAGATTCCCATCCGTATCCAGCGGATCTTCCACAATAAACGAACGACGACGTCCACCCAGGCCAAAGTACGATGAAGAAGAGATGTATTTCATCTGGTATCACCGTGTCGACCTGCGGCAGGAGTGGAAAGAAGTCCGGGAGAGTTTCAATGCGCAGTTCCCCGACCGCCAGCGCAGTGGTTTTCAAGGCATCCAGTGCAAATACTACCGTTTTATCAAGGAGAAGAACTGTCCTACGTTAAGAGAACAGAGACGGAGGCGTAATGCGAATGGTAATTCCGACAGTGGCAGTGAAAGCCGAAGTCGCGAAGATTTGCCTGCCTACGGCGTTGTTCGGTGGACAGGTATGCGGTTTCCATGGATGAAGGACTCCGCCTAGCCTTATGCGGTAGAGGAAACGCGCAAGAATTCTTGCGTCTTCTCTATCGAATTATAGGCCGCCTAATAAACTCGTTTGGCGTTGCCCTTCGGCCCTTTTATATTGATACCTCTTGCTCGTTATCTACGTGCACATGGAACCGTGCTCGAAATTCTCGTGAGTTAATACCCTTTTCCGATCCTCAAACGTCGAAAACCTTCGGGCGCAGATCTCTCACACAATATCATTATCAAGCAGGTTCTCTTTCCATCGAATTTGCTCCTACTTTTTTCAACGGCCCATTATATGGTGACAAAATTTGCGCAAGCCGTCATTTCGTCTTCGTCTTTTTTACGCTTTTTCTGCTGCATAATCAGCGTTTTGATTCCCTGGTTGTCCACGACATTTCACTGGCGTTATATGGGTGGAGGGAACTCGCCGGTTTCAGAAGAGGGAGTATATATCGGAATATGGTGGCCATGATTGTTCTGCAATGGGAGGATCTCTGTTTTCTAAAGGAGGCCTGTACGGTGCCTTTTCGTTTTTGTTTCCTGTATTCAGTTCATACGGACTATCTTTGCGTATCGCTTTGTATTTTGCGTTTGCGAATATTTACATGACGCCTTACCATCCCTATACACCAACCTTATGTGATGTTGCCGCATATGCTATTATTTTTGAGCCAAGCGGTTTGCCCTTATTCCCGCGTCGCACTCTGTGAGCCAAAGACGTTTGGTTTGCTGCATAGAATAAAATTACCTCTAGATTCTATGCATCTGTCTTTGGCTCCACCAGCCACCGATCGACGACGATCTGATTGAAACAGTTTTCCATCTCCTGCATGTGCTGCGGCCTGCCAACACTCGGGAATATTGCCTAATGGATCTACAACTTGTGATCGACGATGCCACGCCATCGTGCTCCTTCCTTCGAAGATGAAGCATGTATATGTTTCAGGTGCAGAATCTCATGCCGGTTACAGCTACGAACGAAAAAAAATAGAGGACGCGTATAGAAGTGGCGTAGAAAGGAGATGCATAGCGTGCATTGATAGTTGTTGTGACTTGTATATGCGGCTGTCCACGAATCCTTCTTACTATTCATACCATATATGTACATACGGAGTATGCATAAAAATGTTTGAAAAGTCCCACTCAAGGTTCTGATATCAGAGATGATGTAGACTCTGCCGACCCAGGCATAGATCCCCAGTGTACAATCCGTTTGCTGTTCGTGCAGATTGCTCGAGACTGTCAGCTTACACCTGTGTGTAGCATATGTATTGCCCGCTTTTCTCTTCCGGCCGAAAGAGAAATGTTTGGAATGATGTGTACTCATCGATGATCAGCGGAGGCGTCCTGTACATCAAGCATGCACTGTTCCTTGCGAAAGGGGTTCAGGAGAATCCAGGGTATAATGATGTCTTTCCTTCACAAAAATTTTGTGGGAACAGAAGAGTCTGCGCCAGAATCCACAAGACTTGTCAAAAACATGGCACATAGCATTCATCTCCAATAGTTAAAGTTTGGTGATCGCCTGATGATATATGAAAGAAAGCTTGGTACTCTGGCCCCCCGAACTTTGATACACAAACAGACACGTGCGCTTTCTGCCCTAATTGAGGGTTGATTGCCATTTCTTAATTGAAGATCTCTTCATGTCAGCCAGAGGAATATATTCTTGGGTCTATCGTCACCAAATCTACAACATTATGCAGACAAATTCCCAAGGACCCTGCTGGATTTTGAAGTGAACGAGCAAAATCTGGAGACTACCTCCTCGAGAGTTCACTAGATCAGTTTTCTTGTGGATTCTCACCAATGCCTTCGATTACAAAGTATTTACCGTCTATTCAAGGCGCCCCCTTTCTGTAAACGGACAAACGGAGAAATATGTCCTGTGAGCTTAAATCGCATGAAGAAACGAATTGACCCACCGCTTGAACCATGTCGGAGTTGGGCCCGTCAGAATTACTGGAAATTACTATGGGGATCTCCTCGCACGGTTCTGTACTATCATGAGCTGCAATCACGGCTAAATTGATAGTGGCAACACACCGGTATTTAAAAACGATTTGTAGCTGAAGGCGAACCCGGATTTGGCAGTTGGTTCGATGGAGCTCCGGGCTGTGATGGATCCCTGAAATACAAAGAGCTCCGTCACCTAGGCTTTCTCCCTGCCTTATCGTGCCGCGGGCTTTGTCTCGTATCGACAAAGTAGAATCGGCATCGTTACCTCCGTACAATAAAAATTTCCTTGCTTGGCAGCCAAGGGGCAACTCACTCCCAGGATACGGCTCTTTTTTTCTTTCTTTTTTTTTTTTTTTTTTTTTTTTTTTTTTTTTTTTTTTTTTTTGATCACACTTCCTTTTGGTGATTTGACACTTCCCCCAGGTTTTCTTAATTTTTCTTAACAACAGGTGTTGTCTGTAGGAAGGCTGTCAATTGTGTGTTGAACACCAAGTACAATAACTCTCTATGATATTTAGCATCGTCAGTTCTGCGGAGGATCACTCTGCGAGTAGGCCTTTGTCAACTTGGGCACGCTGTGTATGTGATTCGCTGTATGAAGACCTGATTGGCTAATATGTTAGCAGACGAGAAGTATCTCCAATGGACCTTCTTTTCAAGGTAAAGCTCGCTCGCTCGCTTTCTAACCTTGGGTCGAGGGCACTATCAAGGGAACTATTTCAACGACACCGTTTCCACGGTGAGCCTCTTGGGCAGAAAGGCTACGTCAAGCCTTTGGCAAATGGGGTCTCTTGAACGGGCCCATGTCCCATTCTGGTTAAGCTTGAAGTTATTTGGCGACATCCTGTGGAAGCCAAATACGAATAGAGGAATTACCAAGCTTTCGAGGCACTTTACACAGTTTCATTAGTCAAGACTATGTGGGTAATGTTCCGGGTTTAAACTCGCAATGTCTGTCGGTACAACGTTTATTTTTAGCTCCAGATTACAACCCTGTGGTCTAAGGGCATTTGAAAAAGCTTGGTAGTTTGTGAAAGATACCGTCGGTTCTCACTGAGGCTCTTTTCCACACAAATACCTCTATTGCCTAGATCCTGCTGCCAGGCTTGCGCTTTTTTCTTTGCCCACCTCCTGCGGCTTGATCTATGACATGGGCAGGAGAAGGCCGGCACAACAGCCTTTTTGCGTCAGTATTCCTTTGGCCCTAGCTTTGACACAGAGGTAGCAAAGGCAAGATATTACCTTACGGTACCCAGACATCATTTATCTCCAGGGGCAGATCTCATGACACTCGGCTTTTCAAGCTGGTCCGGCCACACGTATTTCATGCTGCTTTTTAGTGCTTACCGCGAGGGGGATTAAATCTCTATCTTGTGAAATGCGAGCCCAGACTGTGTGAAGTCTTGTCTGAGCCGAACAATGAGAATTGTCCCTTGTGTTTGCACATCTTCTCCAATCACTTCGCCATGTTGTTTACCTTGACTTTGCTCATGAATTGTGCCGGGACAGCTTTGCGGCCACCAGCGGAAGGGGGCAAAAGGGAATCCTTTTTACATTCACAGAAACTTTAACCTATCCCGTCCAAGTGAGTATTACAAATGGCGCGTTTAGGTAAGATAGTTTAGAGCACCGTTTCCCTCTCACGAGTCAGTCTTGAAGTTCCCTCAAAACGTTGAACTATATCAAGCCACGACGCCACAATATCCGACCCGCAAGGACAGATTGGATTGATTATGGGATGCTTTAACAATGTATTTGCATTGCCAGACGAAATTCGCAAGAAAAAGCTTCTCCTAAAACTAAAATACAATTATGGATTGCACACCAAACAACGAAGTCCTATGAATGAGGAAGAGAGTAGATAAAATGGAGATTGATTTGGGAGCTGCTTCCTCTGTGCTTTTCCTTGTGATGGGGCTCCTGGACTAACAGGGATGGATACTAATCTCTGTCGAAGCGATGGAGGTTAATCAAGAGGAGATTAGGACCTCAACATATGATAGTGTTTGTGGCTAGCCTTCGTATCAGGATGGCTGCTCCCCCGATGCTTCGAATAGCGTGTGGTTATTAGTTATATTCTTCGTTCCGTACCCGACTGTGGCTAGAAGTAGCCAGCCAACTGATGCCTCAATATAATAAGCTTGGCCCGTAAGTCTTCTCTCGATCCCTCCACATGGCAAGAGCCGCAGAGGAGACTAGGAAACGGTTTTTCGGCCCGTCAGTCTTTGAGGGGAAATACAACATATTTGGCCCGAGCCTATGAAATGAGAAACAGCAAATTAATAATGGGCTATCAATGGCTTTATGGCTATCATGGGCCCCTGTTGCTTGCTGTTTCCGGCTCCCCGCACCAGAGGTTCAATTCATGATGAGGCAACACCACTAGCTATAATAATGACAGCAGTCTATATATAGGGCAAGAAGCCCCGCCAATGGTTCATGACGTGCTGTCTCAGTATCCCTCAGCTGAAGAAAAAGGACAGATATTTTCTTGCTTCGGATCATCGAGGAGTAGCATCACTGGCGTCATCCCGGGGATCAGCTGCCCCACCTTACATCAACAGAGAACACCATTATCAGCCTGGCTGTTACTCACCAAGGGAATCTCTCTTTTAAAACGCTTTCAATTGACGACATTCATATCAAATTCCCCATCTCTTCACTTGTATAGTGCGCTGTGTGATTGTTCGAGGTTCATAGTATAACCAACCCCGCACATCTTCCCCAATCGCTGCAGAAAGGGTCGGTTCTCCACGAACAACGTCATACATACATTCATCAGAACAACAATATAACACCCTCCAACCACTCCAAGAGAGAGACCAATTCTCTGGCGGACGCAACGACGACACTCAATATGTCAGGATTCAAGCTCTTTAACTCCAACCAACCCCTCCCCTCAGGCACCGACCTCACCACAGGCTTCGTCTTCAAAGCCCCCAACTCGACCGACGTCTGGGCAAAGCCCCCCTCAACAATCGCCTTCAATGCCCCAATCTTGTACAAATCTTGCCCCCTTTCATCCTTCCATCGAGCCCGCGTCCACGTCGTTGCAAACTGGCGCACTCTCTACGACCAAGGCGGCCTAATCCTGGTCCTGAACTACCCCAACGGGACGCAAAAATGGATAAAGACGGGTCTCGAGTTCGTGAATAATAAACCGCACGTAGGCACTGTTGCGAAAGATACATGGGCGGATTGGAGTCTGCTTGCGAACCCGAGTGAGGGGCAGGCGGCGACTGTCGAGCTCTCCAGAGAGGCGGATGGGAGTTTGTGGGTTTATTGGGTCGGCGGGATACAGAGGTACCCGATTCGAGAGGTTACTTGGGCGTTCCAGGAGGAGAAGGATGTGGAGTGTTGGGTGGGTGTTTATGCTGCGCAGCCGAATAAGGAGGGGAAGGATTTGGAGGTTACGTTTAAGCAGCTAGAGATTGATATCAGTGGTTAGACGTGCGTTATTGAAATCTCGTATATATGCTGTTTTGTTTGATGAAGCAGGTGGAGATCTACTCTCTTGAACATATTATGCGACTGCGGCTGCGATTGCGAGAAGAGGTTGTCTGTGATGTTTGTAAATATTCCCGTCTTGCTATGTGATAATGTATATGCTTTTCTCAGGGGTATTCGCAGCATTCGAAAATTCAAGAAAAGCAACATATTTACCCTGTAGCAATCGTTTCTGCTGTTATCAATTTTTCTTCGGGTATACTCCGTATACCATTTATTGAGGGCCGAGGTTCGCGTGGAGCCTAGTCTGCTTTTTAAAAACAACGGGATGGGCTGTGCCGTCGTGCAGCTACCCGTCTCATGGTGGCATGCATGTTGCATAAGTAGACCCGAGCTGCTGTTCCAGGAGCAGTAGGTACGCGTATCTTGTATATTTTGTTTCCTGTGCTCTGTAGTTACATGTGTGGCTCGAGTTAACAAGAAGGACTATACTAAAACCAAGGAGCAAAGAGCATATCAACTTCGTTACGCTTTCCCAAGACTTCTAGATCTGGATCTTGGCGTAGACCTCCTTCCCGTACAGTAAAATGGGAGTGAAAATGGAGAAGATAGCTAACACCCTCTAGGGGTTTACCTTCGTATTCCAGAAATAACAAGAGCCTCGATTTCTTGCCCAAAAATCGCAATGATCATCCGTTAACAAACGATTGATTTTCCCAGCAGGATATCTGGATCAGTCACCGAAAAGGTGGGGACGGACAACACATCGTTCAAGCGGGGAACTTGACAAGAGTAATCATGGTTGGAAAACGTCAATCAAGAGCGAGAGATGGTGGTAGAATAGGAGCAAGAATTAGGACATTGATGATGAAACTATGTCTAGGAACTCTTTCCTAGAGGGTATTTCCTCGTCACACAAATTCAACCTCGCACGGTCAAGGAGCGGGCATCGCACGTCACGGAAGGGTACATATCCGCCTAGATCGTGACACCATCTGAGATGGGACAAGACCCATAGCTTTGCAGCTACACGAAGTCTAGTGACACGTAAATACCACGGATATACTCTGTGAAGCCTGCCATGACTATTCAGCGTGATCGGAGAGCAGGAGTGAGATATCAGATGATCTTATCTCCCGATATCTGATCCGAGACTGGCCGACGCCTTCCCCAAAGCGGCTAGCGCATCCACTATCAATCTTATCGTATCAGATCTTACGTAATGCCGAGTCTCTTTCTCTTCGCTGCCTGCCCAAATGGTCTTCTGCTCTCTCAACCACACCACCTTGCTACCTGTGCTATTGCTTCTCTTCTCTTCTTTTCTGTGTATAAGTATTCCTACCCGTGTATACTGCCCTCTTTTCGGCGCAACGTGGCTAGATCGTCACTGGTGTCGCGTCCGTGCGGCTAAGGCGGCTGGGCATTGCATTCTCAACTTGCCCCTTTTTAGACCTACATTCTGCATATTGCGGTATTTTTGCTTTTTCTGCAAGATTTTTTATTTCCGGTTTCTCTTTCTCCGTACTTCGAGCAGAAAACTCCCACCCGTCCGCCTAGTGAAATTTGCCGAACTATTTGTCTCGTGTCGAGTTACCACGAGGCTGCTGCTGTTGCACAACGAGCCGGCCGTCTCTCGCTTTTCTCCGCTCCACAACTCTCTGTACGGCCTCCGAGTACTTCGCCAGAGTACATGCTTCCGTATCTTCGTTACATAATACATAACTGTCGACCGGGGGTGGCATGAGGCCGTCACCTCTCGAGACCATCTACACCATCACGACGTTCTTCTGGGTGACATATTGACCTTCCAGCCCTACTCGGCGATACATACCGGGTGCACTTTGAAACCCTGGGCTTCCTGTGTGAGCGTGGGCTCCGGTATGGGCCAAGCATACGGTTCCCTCAACACGTCCTACGGGGCATGTGACTCAGACGACCGGCTAATGGGTGACGACGAAGATACTGGGCTTTTACAAACAGAAGATGGACAGGCGGAAGAAGATGATCCTATGTACAGCAATGGATACACCTCATCTACGACCTCTGAGGGAGCTGTGCAAGATGGGGTGCGGAAGATAGAGGCTATTAGTAGGACGTGGACGCAGAATTCGCTTGTCGTTGCGTACCTTGGGTATGTTGGTTCCATTCTATTTGAATGCTATAGTTGTTTTTGTGTTCACTAATTTTGGATAGTATATTCTTAATGGCGTTCTGCACGTCTCTCGAAGGACAGACTGTGATGTCATTATCTGCCTATGCTACAAGTTCCTTCAGCAAGCACTCTCTTATATCGACCGTGCTTGTTGTTCAGAGCGTTGTTAATGGTATGTTGCCTTCTCTCAGCCAGTTCAAGAAGGGTTCTGACGATGAGTAGCTGTCATAAAGCCTCCTATGGCAAAAATTGCCGATGTATTCGGCCGATTCGAGGCATTCTGTATCAGCGTCATTATATACGTTCTTGGATACATTCAAATGGCTGCATCCATGAATGTTCAGACATACGCATCGGCGCAAATATTTTACTCCGCAGGATCCACAGGCCTACAGATCCTCCAGCAAGTTTTCATTGCGGACAGCAGCAGCTTGCTCAATCGTGCCTTATTTGCCAGCCTACCTGACTTACCATTTCTGATTACTGTATGGGTTGGGCCAATGATTGCATCCGCTGTGCTGAAGGAAACTAGCTGGCGTGTAGGTTACGGGATGTGGGCTATCATTTTACCCGCAGCTTTCCTCCCACTGGCTCTGGTGTTACTCCTCAATCAACGCAAAGCCAAGGCTCTCAAACTGCTCAAACCTAGACCCTGGAAGGGCCATGGACTTGGTAGCGTACTCCGGAGTATCTGGTACGAGCTGGACATCTTCGGCTTAATCCTATTGTCCGCGGCTGTCACTCTGATCCTAATACCGCTGACACTGGCCGCACGTGCAAAGGACACATGGCGGAATGGCAGCATTGTTGCTATGATTGTTATTGGCTGTGTGTGTCTGCTTGCGTACCCTCTATGGGAGTCGTCCAAGAGACTCGCCCCCCGCCCTCTTCTCTCACTCCACCTTCTCAAACAAAGAACGGCGCTAGCTGGCTGTGCTCTCGCCTTCTTCTATTTTAGTAAGTGCCAGCCATACCTTTTTCATACCCTATCAATCTGACAAGGATATCTAGTGGCATTCTACTTCTCCGTCCAACCCTACCTCTACTCCTATCTCCAAGTCGTCCAAAACCAATCCGTCGTCACCGCCGGCCGCGTAACGCAAACTTTCGCATTTACATCGACCATAGCAGCAGTAGCAGTATCCTTCTTTATCCGCCTGACGGGCCGGTACCGCCCCTTCGTAACCGGCGGCTGCGTCGTGTACATCCTCGGCCTCCTCCTTATGCTATACAATTACAAAGGCGGCCTCTCCACCCTTCAGGTCCTGGGGATCCAAACCGTCGTCGGTATGGGTGGCGGCCTCGTCAACGTCCCCGTCCAACTCGGCGTTCAGGCCTCCGCGAACCATCAAGAGGTAGCCGCCGCGACGGCAATGTTCCTTACTGCTTTGGAAATGGGCGGTGCAGTCGGTTCCGCTGTGTCGGGCGCGATATGGACGTCGTTCATACCGAAGAAATTGCATCTATATCTGCCCGAGGAAAGCCAGGACCAGGCCGAGGAAATATTTGGCAAGTTGACCAAGGCGCTGGAGTACCCACCAGGCTCGCCGACGCGGATTGCTATCAACCGATCATATGAGGAGACGATGCGGATGCTTTTGATTTTGGCGGTTTGTGTTACGATTCCGTTGATACCGCTTAGTCTTGCGATGAAAAATTATAGGCTTGATAAGGTGTGTATTCACAATTCATTGGATGGGAGCGTCCGCTATTTTTCAATCGTGAATGCTGTGTATGGCTGACAAATTTATCAACAGATGGATCAGCGGGGTCATTCGAAAGCCACCGATGCGATTAACGAGACGCTTGTGGCAGATACATCTGGGGATGCTATTAGCCCCTCTCGAGGTTCGCGGTTCCGAAGACGGCAGTCATGATACAACGATTTTTCTTATACTCAACTTATCGTCTTTTTTCGTTTCAGGAAATTTTCACAGGGATCTACGTATATATATATTTTCTTCAGCATTCCGTTAGGGGCCACTACGCGGGCGATTTTCTTGCCACTTTATCTCTGGAAAATATACACACCGGCGCTGGAAAGGAACATTTTTAAGGTTCTGAAATTATCAGGCCCTCTCACTATTCATGATTCATGTTTAACGGCACATGATGAAATTTTGTCTTTTTCTTAGCCGAGTCTTGTATCTGTTTTTTTTTTTTTTTTTTTTTTTTTTTTTTTGAATTGTTTCTGGGAATCATGGTTGCTAAATTTCGCTAGAGGTTTTTTATATAGGTGACCACTTTACGGATCTGGGCTTTCAGTATAGACATCAACGAGGCAGTTCTGTTCGGAAATCGATACGTTCTTTTTTCCCTCTGTCTTTCGCGTGTAGCCGTTTACAGATGTCTGTTTTTCCATCAATCGCACCGGCGCAGATTGGCAAGGACTTCATCTTCGTTTTCACTATGCACTCGCTTTTGCCAAGTTAATTACAAAGCCGGGAGAGTTGTCACTGGTTACACTCTCTTGTCACTTGCAACGAGTGAAATAGATCCACTTCAACAACCTCTCTTTCATTTCGACATGCCAACCTTTCCTCCTTTCGACACTCCCTATCTTTAACTCCATTATCAAGAAAGCAAATCTTATTGTTAGAGAAGCCGAAAATGGAGTCTATCTTTGTCTTCTTTTAAATCTCTATCCTTCTCCTTTTCCTTCGCACGACCAATCTCCTTATGACAGAAAATCGATACATGGATCCAAATATCTTTCCATATACCCCATTTGCATTAACCCGGCAAAGGCAACAAAATACTACCATAAGCCGAGCAAAGACAAAGAAAAAGAAAAGAGCGCGAGGCTGCTCGTCGTCTTCTCATATCTATTGTCTCTCTATCTGCTTTTACCGCGGGGACTGTCATGGAACAGAAATATCAAATTTCTCCATTAAAAATGCAACGGATGCGAATAACCTAACATCATGGCAACGCATATAGTATATTGTACGGCAGTTCTTTTCCTATACACTGGACTACGAGACAAACAAAAAATATTTCCTAGCCAGGGACTGTGGACTTACTGCCATTGCGTGAGACCAGCCACCAGATTGATGCTTTGCTGAGCTGGTTTCCTCTGCGGGGGCTACTATCCTTATACCTACCCCAACGACGATGACGCGGAAAACCACAAGTGGCCTGTCAATTTCATATGGTTTGGAATAATAAAGAATGTGTCACCGTAAGTATATTCCATGCTTCCAGTTGGGTGTTTCTTTAGCTAGATGTCGCTAACATTTGCAGTTAGATGACAGCATCCGCGCTCTGCGATTTGAAGTGCAATCCACGTCTGTAAGTCTTGTCACTATGAATGCTCCAGTGTCTGTGTTAATTCTTAATAGCTGATCTTCAAGACTCCTTGTTTGGTAATAGTGACCTCGGAGCTGTTTTTCAAACCGAGGTGTATCTAGGTATCAAGGGTATCGGTCGAAATAAACCCCTTCAAAACTAGCATGTTCTTTCGCCAAACCTTCTACTTGCTATCTACCCACTTACTATTATGGTTTCCCTGTTTCTCCTCAAGGAGTTGGGCATTGACTACAACAACCCTCGGGCGAAAGTCAAGCTCCCCGGCATAGACCGAGCAATCTACATCTATCAACTTTACGCAGTCACGAAGATGTTGCTGATGGACCGAACTAACATGCAGGGTGTTTTTCTGGGCGACGAAATGGGCCTGGGTAAAACCATGGAAGTGCTCTCCTATGTGTTTTCCAAGAAGGAGATCTTCCAAAACCGCCACAAAGTTAGGCAGGAATGGATGAATCACGACGAAGGTCTGCAATTTCATAATCCTGAGACAGGTGGCCCCGAGGATGCCCCTTATCCTAGTCAGTCTAGATGGGGAATACACTGCTGCTGCGATCGGCCTGCATATAGTGCTGCGAGCCTGTCTCCAGGAAATGGCAAACCTTTTATAATTGCCTGTCCCAAGGCTCTTATTGGTGTGTGGATCCAGGAGATAGCCGAGATATTTCCTTCTGGTAAAAATCAGGTGGCTGTTCGTGCCACCGATGAAACTCCAAATGAACTATTTATTAAACCAATGCTTCTTTTTATTGGCCACCATGATTACCGGAGCAAGGTGTCTTACTTGAACCTGACAATACGTTCTTAATTCAATTACACCAGCCCTGTAGCCCATTTCTCATCCAACCATGGACCCGCAACCGAAGCTTCCACTCCCTTTCCCATTTTACAATGGCAATTCGGACCATCATTGACCGCTTCTAACGGTTGTTCGTTGGGAATGTTCAAGGCTTTTCCATTTCGTTTGCCACACTTTTGACAAAAGAAGGAAATAATCAGCTCGTGCTCTAGCATATTAGCCCTTGGGTTACCAGGCGCATTGCTATTGCTTGTCGAGTCACAATCTTGTCTAAAGAGGACTCCCCTAGTCAGACGGAGTTCAGCCATTCTCTGGTGCTCATGGTGAGGTCCTGGTACGAGCCGAGGTCTTCTGTCGACGGCCTGATTGGGAAAGTGAAGTATCAGAGGCCATATCATTTTACCACTACCCGCTCAGCCTATTGCTGAATTACCCAGATTTCGTTTGCCGAGAGATCATTGTTAAACCAGCTCCGAACGTAACGCTTATCTGGATCGCGTACCCAGTTTTGGCACAATCCGGAATTTTAAATGAAGGGCCTGCCATATAACTGTGCACGAAGCTACCTGTATCAAGGCACCCTAGCAGGCTCCTGTTCAAGGCAGTCGACAGCGAGTAGACATGGCTGTCTACCGCTTCCATCCAGGGGACCGACCTATACGTTTTGTCTATTACGAGTATAAATCGTCAGCGGAGTGGAGCCTCCAAGGAAGGCATTTATCTACCTGACTGTGAAAGACTAGCGACTACTCAAGGGCACATAGAACAGGAGAGTTACACATTATTTACTATTTACGTTACTTCACTTCTGCCAGGTTTCAGAAGGGGCATTGACGGGAACTCTCTGACTTTGAGGTGAATGGCCTTGGCGTTCCCCAATACTTCCCTACATACATGGGCACGGTACACCCCTACTAATTATTTGCTCCCTCGCAATGGGCAATTTCAGCAGCCACTCACTTAAATTTCAAAGCTATCTTGGCTTTGTGAAATCTCTCGACACCGGCTGTCTTTCAAATGGACTAATAAGCTAGTTTGCTCCTTTAAACAACGACACAAGACAGGCCCTAAACATGGGGTATGTTTTTAGGACTTTGGTAATTTTCCCATACAGCACGAGGTTTTAGGTCATGCAGAAATATATATCGAGTGATAGGCCCTCCTCACCGGCTAAGTTTCATGGAGTCTATGCAGTAGGCTTACTTTGGTCGTCGACATGTTGCATTACGCTGCCTGCAAATGGCCTGAAGGTGTTACAAATGGCCTGAAGGTGTTATAATCCACGCACATGTTCGGGTAGAAGTTCGAAAACGAAACATCCACCATGATCCCTCGAATTGCATTGAACTTTTGTGCGAGAAATGCAAACTGTGATGTCTAAACTTAGGATGTCAATCCAACAGCAGAATGGAAGCCCTCCAACAATGCTTCTCCCTGGTTACATTTGTCGTGGGCCTTCTGGTCCACTGCGTGTGCCACCGAAGAGGAACAACGTGTCTTGAGCCAGCACGTAGCACTCGCACGTCTGGAGCAAAGTTCTCGCAGGAAAATTATTCCAAGGTCACATTCAAAGGCAGCGAAAACTCTGCGGTAGTATGTTTCCACATTATTTTTATTGCTGAGCATGACAGTCTTGTTACTACCGTGTACAAATTTTTATATAGAACCCACCAACAATTTGAGGCAACTATATCCACTCTCATCACTCCCGATGGCTGGCGATCTTCTCAATGTGACTGGGCACGAAAATCTCTGTCAACGGGGTCTGTGGGCCTAAGAATGGGGCGAATCTGTGATGAAAGTGCCCGCATACCCGCACCGGCCCTGGGCCTCAATGCCCACGCGAAAGGTCCAACACGACCTGCAGTAGAAATAACTGTGGCTGATAGAATCCCTCAGTGAACTGTGATTTCCAACACACAGCAATAAAAATAGCAGCAGGATTATATACTACAGCAAAGTGCAACAACAAGCATCAGCATTCGTTCTGGGGCTCTTAGTAGGCAATACTAACCGAGAGCTATAGTAATATTAATAAGGCAGTAATCATTTAAAAAAATTATTAGGTCTTTATTCTTTTTATATTTATATGCATTAGCAACTTAGAAAACAAGTATATATAAAAGCGTTCAGGGTTTGGTATAACTTTTGGTATTATGCGCTGTGGCTAAAGCTATGTATAGTGAGCGCAGTTTCAAGCCTAACAGCTTGAAATACGAGTCTTTTACTGGTGCTGCAGCAGCTCAGTCTATGCCATAACAGTTGGGAGACCCTTTTTCCCTTTTGCAGCAATACCGTCCGTGCTTCGCTCCACATGATCTTCACCATATGTTGATCCCCGATCGATCGCGTGCAATCGAGATCTCTATTATTAGGCCGCTGATCTATGCAATCACGTGCGGCAGTGCAAAGCTCCGTGGTTAGCATCTCATAGTAGAACTCAGCTACCGCCAGAATTACACCTGGGCAGATATTTGCTGCCATTTGCAGAAAGCAGCATTGTTGATACCCACTGTTCTATTCTCGCGGGCAAAAAGCGGATCTGGGCGCTGAAATTTAGCAATAACTTAACATATATCCACTAATTAGAATAGTAATTGCCGAGTAGATACAAACTAAACTATATTTTACATCTTCAGTAGGATCGTTCTCTTGGAAATTCACAACCTTTCCAACGCTAAGAGATATTTTGGTTAGAAAAACACCTGATTCCCGCTTAAATATCATTATATCGCGTTCCAGCCATGCTGCACAAGAAAGGATCCTTCTAGACACAGGCTTTTAAAAGTGATCTTGTTTCTCTCTCTTCTATCGGGTTTTTCTGCTGCCTCCTACCGTTATTGCTAAAAGAATTGCAACGCCGTTTGGATTGCGCTTGAACCATGCATTTCCCAGCTCTTCTTCTCCTCGCTTTAGGTGAGGCAATTGAAGTTGCCAATGGTAAGCCCAATGCTGTTTTGCCTTTTGCTTTATATACCACATGCTGTGCCGGGGATATTATATGCCTAACCTCTCTAACTTGATAATTGGCTAGGATTTGCCGTCCCCCCTGGTTATTATGAATCAGGATCACCGCCTCTAAACATCAGGAACTCGAAAACTCCAGTTTCTGGACCTATATCAGCGAGTCAGCCAGGCCTTGTGGGAGCTACATCAACTTCAGGCGGATCACCCGAGGCCAGTCAAGGCCCTCCAATTACGAATACCCCTGAGCGTTATATGATTAGTTTTAAGGATGACGCAACACCAGAACAGAAGGTCAACTTCACAGAAACTCTGGCATCCCAAGTTCCGCGCGACAAAATGGGCGCTGTCCGCGGCGAAAATGATGAAATTGTACTTGTGGCTGCCATTCTGGATTCGAATGAGATAGACAAATGGAAATCGGATATAGTAAGTGCCCTCTTTGGTGAATTTCTGATAAAACACGATGTGCTAACAGCGGAATTTAGGTTCAGAAAATAGCAAAGGATGGGCTCGCTTCGACTGATAACCTGTACGGAGATGTTGGTGATGAATATGCTTCTGTTGGCGAAGGGTCTTCAGGTGGCCATAGCACGGGGCCAGAAAACACTTTACAGAAGCGTTCCACGCCGCCCATTGTGGATCTTACCAAAGGTGTTGACCGACGGCTTAAATTTATTTCTCAGAAGGAAGGCGTTTCTGTCAAGAAAATGGCCAGCTATTCTTTCGATAGCCGTGCGGGAGAGAACGTCAATATTTATCTGCCAGATTCAGGGCTATACCAAAAGCACGCTGAGTTTGACTATCGTCCTGGTCCATTGGGTTATGCCCAGTCATTTGGTCAACAGGGCGATGATAGTTCTGACTCTGACCCAGAGGTCCAATGGAAGAAGGGCTTTGTTGACATTTTGCCTGATGTTTCTGGCGAGTACGGGACGATGTTTCAACACCATGGGCCTCCTGACCCTACTGGCCATGGTACTTGCTTGGCAAGTCTGGCAGTAGGACGAAATTTTGGTGTTGCTAAAGCAGCCAATTTTATTTCCTCGCGGATTCAGGTAACTCACGACCGAAAGTTTCATGTCTCGTCAGTCGTGGCTGCAATGTGGGCTATCGTCAGAAATATTGACTTTCAAAGGACAATCGATGCTGACTACATCGCCATTGTTGCCATTGCTTTTGATTGGCATAAAGAATTATTTGATGATTTGTATGGACCGCTGCAAAAATTGGATAACCTAGATGTGCCTGTTATAATAGCCTCTGGTAAGGACCCTGAGGCAAACCCGCTGCCTCAGAATTATGCCTATCACTTTTCAAACATCGTTGTTGCTGTCGAAGTAGACATCGACGGTAGAAAAGTTCCTTCATCGCCTCTTAACAATTTGCCACCTATGCCTATAGGGGCACCAACTTGGGCTATTTCGGCTCGTCTTGTTGGTAACGATTGGAACAAACTTGAAAAGAGCCCAGGGTCTCGGTGTGCGGGTATAGCAAATCCTCAAGATATAATGCGGCAAGTTGGATCTTCAAACGCACCCACGCAGATTGCTGCGGTGATGGCTTTGCAAATTTCGATTGACCCAGCTCTTCGTGAGAGGGGTAAGGTGGTGGAAAGGTCAATAGCACGCCTGCGAAAACTTTCACATCCTCGCAAAAAAGGCTATCCAAATGCTATATGGAACGGAATAGAGGGGTTGGCAAAAGCCCCCTAATGCGAGGCCGCCTCGACTTGCCAAAAAATGCTCCTCCGAAAAACCGTCGAGTCGATCTGGAGAACCTACTTCCTCAAGTACGATTAGTATTAACCAACCAAACTGATAATGCATGTTATTGTTAGAAAATGTTTTAAAGTGAATGTAGCAGGCGGTCTTCCCGTTTATAGTGCCAACAGAAGTAGTTTCAAGATTTCTATTAACCTTATTATTTTCAATATTCTTAAGAGGCACCACAGTCCTACTAAAGAATTACTTTATATAATAGCTAAATATATAAACTAGCTAGAGAGTAATAAATATTATTGCAAGATATACCTTTTAGTAAAAATACAGTCAAGTATACTAGTAGTAATCCTGCCAGCATGGCCCTTATTTTAGCCTTGACAGATATATATAAGTATTGTAGCATCTCTGCCTACACAGAGTCACCAGGCGGTATAACACATGGAAGACCTAACAAAGATCGGTTGTCCAAATGACACGCCATCTGAGGAGGGCGAAATTTGGGAGCATGGCGCCGAAGGTCAATAAGAAATTAGGATTGTTGGAACAAGTAGATCTTACATCAGGCGACTGTCTTCTTGCTGTTCCTGGGGTCGAAATCATCATTGTACGATGGGTCACGTCGTTCAATACTTACAACTGTGAGCGGCTAGGCTCCTAGGTGCGAAGAACGGTGTGATGAAGGCATACAAGCAGTGTAAGGTGTATAGATTGTAAGTAAGGAACTAATCATTGGCTTCTAGCAGAAGGCAGAGGTGCGAGTTGTTTGACTAATTTGGAACTTAGGCATGGTTATATCGATATCGATGACCTACCACCTAGACCAAAAGGTATATCCTAATGCTGACAGGTTACTACACGTCCCGCTGCCCGCCCCCGCTCTTCCGCCGCCCGCGGCCACAGCCCTGGCTGCTCTTTAGGGCACGGTGCTCGAGCAGCCTCACGCCACCGCCTGCAACGCCGCTTCCCCTGCTGCGCTCCTTGAATACTCGGGGACACACTGATTCGTCCTCTGCGGGAGGTGTTTTCTGATGTTTCCGATTATTCCCGGGCATTGGTGTGCCTCCGGGGAAAGGGGGTAGCATTGTATTTTGAAACAGGCTCATTTTTAGCCAGTTTCCTCGTGATTCTCTGAATCCACAGTAATCACTGATCTGGTCTAACCAATTGAGCCACCTTTCTGGTTCTTCTCTTCCTTTCACATTGACGATCGGAACTTGTGGTCGACTTGGCCCAAGGAGAGGATGTCCGCGGCGAAGGAAATAGAATATACAGATACGTTCAGGAGGGCTGAAAATCTTTATCAAGAGGTAGAACACTGAGGTAACATGGTTTTACCCAGAATACCTAGAATGTGACTACACTTGTCCAGAAAATACTTGAGCAATAAAAGGGCCAGAAAATAAAAACTTACCAAGGAGGGGCATCAGACCCTCCATGAACTCACCGGCTGTGTTGGCCGTCCAAAGCTCTAGCCCCTTCTGCTCCCCTTCAACAACCTTGAGAAGGAGATTCGGGAGACGGGCTTTTAGTCCTTCAGACCGACTGAAGGCTACCCCTCGTAGAAGGTTCCCCTACCTCCTGAAAGACACAGTAAAAGAAGCTGTGAGGCCACAGACGGCAATATACAACGGAGATAAGCTAAATGTTGATTATCTACCTAAAACTTTACGCACAATTGTCAGAATTAGACGCAAATTCCTCGGTGAAGTATGGGAAAAATGGTTCTTTAGCTCCTTTCGGAAGCACTCAGTCGTCGCCCCAAAAGCGACATAATGATAGATATCCACAAGTAGATCTTGCGCTAGATTGCGCCTGAAATTAAGAGTAGAGAACATTCCCTTTTGATTTTCTTCCCTTCCCAGGGCTGTAGGATTATTCGCAGGAGCAGGGGGTGAATGTGTGTATAATTAAACTCTAAGGAGCGAGCAGACCAACAACAATCCATGGATATACAGGTGACTAAGCTCTACCCACCAAGGCTGTACTATACATGCACACATGAAACTAAACATCAGGCTTCTGATCATGTCAAGTTTATAAGCCCGGCGGTCTTCGATTCCTCATGGTATTGCGTATCTTGGCTGTTCGACGGATTGCAGAGGCTGCTCCAGCATGCAACGCGCAAAAAAGGTAGTCGAAATAATAGCTACTGGCTCGGCAGAGATGGGACTCGCAGCATTTCATACTTTTAAATGTTAGCCCGATTCCTCCAACTCACATTCTTAACAATTCTTCAAGCCAATTGGACTAACTTACAATTCGACTTGATTGTGTCTAGGACAAGTCTGCAATTATGGTCACGTCCGCCAGAAGAGGAGCCAAGGCTTAACCCAGACCCTTCGGGGTAAACCGATCAAGCCGCTCCAAAGAGATACACATCTACCCACAAATCGACGCAGATATATTTGCCAGATAGGCTCTTGAAACTGGCGAGCAAAGTCGGGACCAATCAAACCTTTCCGAATAAGCATTTTGCAAGTTTTCTTCTCATTTGCAGAATCAACAAGAAGATATTTCGGTTCCGATGCCAAAGATTCTGTTTTCCTTCTAAAATCGTACGCAAGTAGAGCCATCGTAGGATAGACATTGTGCCAACAAGCTGATATAAGACCATCAAAAATCTCATGTCGACTAAGTCCAGGGAACTCCATATCTTGAAAGCGGCGCTCCAGTTCCTCAGGATCTTGGTTTTTAATACCAATATCATCATATGGTTGATGACCGTATACCATATTGTAGAGAAGCGTGCCCACCGCAAATTGCTCAGTCCTGGCACCGCAGAGCCCATAAGTACCTTTCAGTGGTCCAGCTGACAGCATCCTAGCCCATGGAGCATAAGAGCTTGTAAGCCATTGTCCAACAGTGGTTGTGTAATCAAAATCGGCTAGTTTTAAATTAAGATTCTTGTCAAGCAGACAATTTCGTGGGTGAACGTCGTTATGAGCAAAACCCAGCTTCTCCATGTATTCTAGAGCAGAGGCGACTTGCTGTATCCATCGAGCAATAAGAGAGGCATCCTCAAACTCGTTCACCTCGATAACACGTCCGGGCGAGCCGTCGGGGAGAGTCTCACAAGTCTGGCGTTCGGTCAGGCGACGACCCAGTTGATTAAGATCACAATAAGACAGGAAAAGATAGTCTGGGAGTGCAAGAAAGCATTCAATAATATCCGCGCACCGATCTTGGCGCCCGTTAAGGGATTTAAAAAACGCGATCTCTCGGAGGAAGGGGTGCTTTTCCTCTTCTGTAGAGTGTCGAACAGCCTTGACCACAATATTGGGACTGACATGATACACAATGCATGAGCTTCCGGTGCCCACGCAAACGTTCTTCTCAAGAGTGTCGAAGAATAACCGTACCATAGCGCGGGCTAACGTATAATGCAGGGAAATAGCAAAAGCATACGCCAGGAAGTTAGAAAGACACGAAATCTCCAGCGCTGACCTGGGGTGTCACGCATCGGCGCTGTTGAAACGCTTGGCCTTTTCAGGCTGGTGATCTTCGTCCATTGTTTCTTCCAATTTCCACGCACCAACCACCCAACTACTACATGAGACTTGTCTTCTTCAGAGATCGATTTCAAAGTTACAAAACAACAGCGCTGGCAGAAAACACTGTGAGAGGAGCTGCAAGGTTGACTGCGATTGGATTTCGGCAGCTGTTTGGCCAAAATAACCTTGCTGTCGCCGTCAAGTTGAAGGGTGCGAACCGCTCTCATAATAAACGACCGAGGTCACAGCTATATCTAATGGAGTTTGATTGGAGCAAAGCGAGAACAGGAGTGCATAAATCGACAAAACAATTGGGAACTTTACTGCAAACTGCCTTCTGCTTCTTCTCCTTTTTTTTCAACACAGAAATACGATTCGGAACGAAATCCCTTCAAGTCAATTTAGACAAATCGAATGTTTCCAGTTCCTCCCTTTCCGATTCTCCATCGCGATGCCACAATGTCACTATCTCCCGTTACTGTATGAATACTGTGGGACTCGTGACAGGCTCTGGAAACGATCAGTTTTAAAGCGAGTTTAAATGGTATTCGATGGGAACTGACAGGGGTACGTGAACCCAGGTGCCAGGGCAGTAGGCCTGCCCTTTGTCTTGTCGTACCACTTGCCGGTGTTGTCCTGCACCCAATTGCCGCCGGCTTTGCAATCATCGCATGGCACTCGACTAGTACCACTGGCAAAGTCATACATGGTGCCCTTCTCTATGCCACAAGGAACGCCAGATTTATCGCATCCATCGGCAGGCATTAATTTTCCTGGCCCATCTATGACACGGTAGTGGAAGCAAGCACCTTTCTGCTTATCAAATTGTCGCTTGCACATGTTGACGAGGTCTAGTCTGTTAGCTTTGTACACTGTACACCCTCCTTCTCACAATCAACGGGGGTAGAATACCTTGAGATAGAAGTTTGATAGCTTGCTGTATAGCAAATCTATGCAAAGGCAGCAGTCCTCTTTATACTCGTGAGAGCTGAGTTACACAGGTAGTGACCACCAGGAATAAATGCTGGGCTTGCCAGCTGGCCTTCAGAGGTAGCTGGCAAGCTGGAATGGCCGAGTTTGCTCCTCCTGGCAGGCAGGAACTTCAGTGGCTATCATAACCCTTTCAGCTGCATGAGCTGGCACCGGTTCTTGCGGCATGAACCAATTGGTTAGCTTGACTATCAACATTGCGGGGTAAAAACACAGTCCCATTGATATCAGCCAACCATTGAAAGGCGGAATCATAGCGAGAACACCCGGATTGCACAGACCGCCGCATCAATTGTCATGTATGCAAGACTTGTCAATGTGATGCCTGCTAGCGGGAGCACCTGCAGATTGTATGACAATAAGTAGGCCAATAGATGGCTGAGCCTCACTGCTCCCGAATCTGTCACCAATACCCTCGGCGGAGCCATGTAGATCAAATCAATTGAACCACTATCTGGAGAAACCCGGGATTGACTGCTTAGAAATATCAAATCTTGATCTCATTAGGCTGAAAAGGCACTGCGGTATTTTTTACATTCCGTCCCTTTTGGACGAGACAGACCACAAAGATAGTAAAGACGAAACTATGGCCACGGGTATACTCCAGGCGAACACTGAGGCGACCGATAAGAGCGTCAAGGAGTTTGCTAAAGGAAAGACTGGTGGTAGCCACAGAGGTACCCATCAAGTTGTGGGCGAAAAGATTAGGTTTGGTATAGGGGAGAAGTTTAATCTTGAGGCCGTTATAAGTGCTGTGGAGAAAAACAAATGAGCTCGGCTCCATACCATACCGCCGTCCGCCGCCAGAATAGAGTCGGATGCCGGGAAGGATGCCGTATTAAAGCTTGGCCATAATGCGCAACAACGTTGAAGTTACTTGCAGTTACGTGATCCAAATATAATGGATGATTTTCCAGCAGGCCATCTTCAATTGCTTTCCTTCCCGTTCAACGATAGAATCCTTTTAAAGTAGTCAGATCAAAAGTCTCCTGCCGTCCAGTGGTACTATTCTTCGACAATCCCATTGTTTACAGACGGGGCAAAAATAAGTGACAGGTCAAGCTAGATTATAGGTGATAATTATTTAGGAATGTTGGTATGGCCACATCCCCGTATGCAGTTCCTTCTCCTCGTCGTCCTGAGCCAGTTCAATGAACATCTGCTTGTAATGTTCACTTACTGACCGAGCCGCGTCGAAGTAGTCTGGCGGTACCATACCACCAACCGGTATTGAATTCGTTTCCTGAAGAGCATGCATAATCTCTGATAACACTTCGAGGTTGTGCATCTCAGTCTGATGGGATTCCAATTCATCTTTTGAAAAGTCAATAGGGCAGGCTGTACCCTCCGGGACTAAGTCTTTCCATCGCGCAATTACACCAATAAGAGCGTGCCTAAGCGAAAATGAATCTTCCCGAATCCAGCTCCCAACAACAAGAGAAACTGGTTTGAGACGAACTGAGCGGTGAGTTTCACTCAAAATTGCAAAGCGAACGGGGTCCAACGTCTTAACACATTCCGTATAGTAGGAAAGGTTATCGAGGTCTTCACTATTTGTCGTAGGGGACTTGTCACCGTCGACTTCCTCTTGCTTCTTTTCACACAAAGATTCTTGCCGGGTTGGGAGCGGTTCAAGCATTCTTGGGAATCCCCGTTGAAAAAACACTTCGGATATCGATGCGGACTGCCAATCTATGATCTGTGTTATCTTCCTTGTACAGGGATCGATAAAAACATTATCAAGATGTAAGTCTGGGTGTGATAAAGTCTTAAAGTTCTTCCCCTCCAATGTAGATGGTGCAAGATAAGGCGCGAGCAGATGATATCGCCTTAAAAGAGATATGTATTCATCTGGCAGCTCGGGCTGTCCAAAAGATCGAGCATAATTTTTTCGGGGGACAGCGTAGCGTTCGGCCCATCGTAGCTCATTGTCTCCCAGGGCTGTAATGTAATCGATAGGATGAGTCCCTGCCAAAAAAGTTAACAGGCTGCAAACCAAGCCCAACGACTCTACTCACATGGGCCTTTATCAACATCCATTGCAGCCCTCTCGGAGTGCCATACCACAGCTTGGGTGATGGGCCCAATAGAGAACTTCGCTAGTGCCGATATATCAAGGTCGACACCCGCGGTTACCTGGGTAATGTCCTGTGGCAGGGGAACGCATGGGGAATCTTTGGACACAAGGTCCGATCCGTAGTAAAGACTACCATGTTTTGAGAACATTACTGACCCCAGCTTTGACTCCAGCTCAACGATTTGACGGATAGTGTCTAATTGCCATTGCTTTTTCCACTTGTACCAGTGTCTCGCCAAAGACTCACCTTTAGCTTTCTCTTCAAGAATGTATTCAGCGCCAACCGCGTTAGATACATTCGAAGACCAAGCATATATACGTGGATTTGGGACTCCTAGTACATTACGGAGCTTTATATATGGTTAGTCCTGTTGCTTGTCTGAAACATCGGAGGGGCCAACGTACAAAATCACGGGTGGCAACCGACGCTGTTGTGAAGAAGGCCGGCCCAGCATTGGGATTGGGTATTTTGGCAACTACTTCAGACCCATCGTCCATCATCAAAATAAAGACTTTGTTAAATTGTCCCTCAACGCACTTAACGACTTTCACGCCTACAGAAAAGTGGTTAGATCAAGTGGGGAGAACAGGGTAAAAGTTAAATTAGTTACATGATTTTGACCCAACACTGGAGACTTCAATCGCCTTTTCTATGAGAGCCTGAAGATTGAATTCGCGGTATCGAGCGGCAAGCTTGTCAGATTCGTCATTCCTGCGTAGATTAGATGCATTAGGCAAATCTTGATACCACGCGATACACTCAGGGATCTCACAGCCAGCGATATCGGGTGTAGCGATATAAATCTCCTTCCTTAATCTCTTCCTCTACTCATAATCAGCAAAAACAAGGCCGGTCGGTCAGGACGGCTAGATGTGCTGTACCCGTTCCGTCTTCCCTAGCCCTCATGAGGAGGGGTCTCGAGACTCCCCGCATCATGCTAAACTGACGTGGAAAGTTTTTCAAGCGTAATATTGCCCTTCTGTCATAGCTTCTGAGAAATATCGACGGCATCAGAACCACGGCCATTGCATCGATGTCGAACATCACATCAAGTTTGCGATTGTTGTTCTGGTTCCCTCACGGGATTTACTTTTATCCAAGTCGTCGCAAAACCTGGTGTCCAACCTATCGTGAATTTCTTGAGAACAATTGTCCACGCAGAAGTGGTGCCTATTCTTTGTGAATTCTTAGGAAATTGACTTATATGCTGTTAAGACTTGATGCAACTGCAGCTCTCACGTCCACACATTTAGAGCATGGAGTTTATTTGAGAGTATTCGATTCCCAGGATGCTCTTAGCACGTCCTAGATCATAATCATCAGCCATACACGTACTGTTGTGGTACGCTCTTATCAGAGCGGTAAGATGAATATCACTAAAGGCACGGCTGCTTTCGTGTCATTTGGCTTGTGGTGAACGTGCTGCTGGTGTCAATACCTCTTTCCCACCAAGTCGCCAATGTCCCAACTTCGGCGACAAAACGCAGTCATCCCAACTTGAATATTTGTAAATGTCCAGCACATAGACGAGACAACCAGACCCTAGTGGAGTTAACTAACTCTAGATGGCGAGCTTTGATCCCAGGAAGGAGGCAACGTGCTCGATCAACATATAAGAGGCTTTCTCGGCATATAAATCCTGAACGGATAGCTTTCACTCTAAACCTTGTAAAAATTGAATGTTGGGTGAGCTTGCAAGCTTATATTGTCCCGACTTAGATCATCCTCCTTTGCCGCACCCAGAGAAGTGAGCAACATTCAATCCAAATTGAATTCTTAACAAGTCATAAGAAGGTTATCCATAAAGTTATAGGCAGATAAATACATGGAAGTAGTTGCCTAGGATGATTACTAGCAGCAATTCAGGTCAACTTTTAAATTGTATGTGGGTTATACACATAAGTCTGATAAGTACAGCAAATACATGAAGTATAAAGCTTAGACTGTTATACACAATAACCATCCCAGGCCCTAATATTTGTAAATCTCTAAGAACTTGGCTTATATGCTGTTTAGATGGGAGTTAAACCCATGTCACGGCCATACCTGGCATGATACCTTTAGCCTGCAGAAGATGGCGAAGTTATCCTCGCAGCGGAAGAGTCCCATAAATAATGCTCAGGTAATCATTTAGATGTCGCGCGTCCTGTATGCATTTTACTTCTAATTAGATAGCCCGGATCGAAACAAAAAAAAAAACAAAAAAAAAAACAAAAAAAGGCTGGCTCAGGGTAACCCTCCCGAATATTCCAAGCCGGTACTTTCCTTCTATGCATATGGACGACGGAGGGATTCCTCCCTCCTTAACGAACAGAGGATGGGCCCGTAGGGAGATGATCCGCCCAATACGGAGATAAAACGAGTGACTGGGAACGATCTGTTTCCGGGCGGCTTTTGTGTGTTGGGAACATCCCCTGTTCCTGAAACGCGCAGTATTAATCACGCCCTACTCTTGGTTGTTGCGCAACATGCGTATGGATAGATGATTTGGTTTCCGAGTAACGAGCAAGAACTCTTCACTAGCAATATATTCGCTTATTCAAACAGAATGCATGTTCGTTGAAAACCAAGCCACGGAGTACATGGCCCGTATATGCATCTCAGATTATAATAGCAATCAATTGTGGTTGTGTTCTTCTTCGGGTTCAGCGGGACAGTCCCAGGGGTATTATATGAACGAACATATGCAGCAATGCCTATGCGAGCGTGTCGCTGGCTCTCTGGGCTATAAATTTTTCAATCCGAACAGGCGGCCAGTGCTGTGCAGTCTTGATTTGTTGATCCCATGCAGGTACTACGCAGGATATAACGAAGCCTCGCGGGGGTGGAGGATGTTCTCCAGGGCCCGGGGATGCGTGGCCAGACGTAAGCGGCCAGGTGGATTTGATTGCAGACCAGGCAGAGAGAGCATGCAATGGGATGTTCTTGTTAGCTGTTATTAGAGTGCAGTGGTTCTGTCCGCTTGGGGACAGGAAGGGATATTCCGAGTAATTCGTGAGACCGGGCAGAATGAGTAGACAGCAGTGCCGTACCACTGCTGCTGGAATTGTCATAATTATCTTCATTACATGATTTCTGTCTCGGATGGATCCTCATCCAAGGTCAGAACAGGAGCAATAGCAGGTACTTAGCGCTACTTGTACTAAGGCGCGAAATAGGCATAATTGTAGGTACTGCCCAGGTCACCCTCATGCATTGTCTGGACCGCAGGCCACCGAACAGAACAGAACAGGACGCAGCAGACAGCGACAAGAGATACAAAAAGAACGGAAACACACTGTGTTGGAGCCAATCCCCAGCGGAAAGACACTCTACCCTGTCCATCTGCTACATCGCACTCTACTGTTGCATCCATTCTTCTCTTCTCTTCTGCTGCTCTTCTGAACTCTCTCTCCCTGTGGTGCCCAACCCACCTCCACCTCCTCGACAGCACAACCTCATTCATCTCTGCGATCCTCTTCTCCCCGCCTCCATTCGTCCACTGCAACCGTTTCTGACTGCCTCAGCCGGGAATTCCTCCGTTTCAAGCTCTGCTCCCCAGAAAGCAGACAAGCCTCGCAAGGCTCTATAGGTCCTTGTGGGCGCGTGCTGCTCTGCGCTGCTGTTTCACCCCGTCTCGTGTGATTAGGCCTAGGTCTGTGCTGCCCGTTCCTAGTCGTCCATGTTCCCGCCGAGTTGTCTTTCTCGGTGCTTATTTCACTGGATACTGCCTCCATTCTCAGTGGCACTCCTTGCGCTTGTGTTCTTTAATGTTGTGATGGCTGACAATGGGGTTGTCGGTGATCTCTAGCTTCCCCGACCTCCTGTCTCCGCCTGTCGCCCTGCGACTCTGATTCAAAACATCTCCCCCTTCACGTTCACCTCCTCACAGCTTGCGTGCTCCTTCAAAATCTCCGTTTACCCATCGTCTGCAGCTTTTTCCAGATATTTGTCTCTTCGCGGCTGTATCTCCCTCCTATACCTCCATACCGTCCCTCTCCTAACGAGCTCCCCTCACCGCATTTTACTATTCATTTAACTTGATCGAGCTCCAAGACTCCTTAATACAAGCTCAATATGGCTGTCGCTACTATCAAGTAAGATCCATCGTTGTTACTGAAGCTGTTTTCAAGAACACAGTCGATAGTGGCCGCCTGCGCCGTTGGGAACTTCGCGCTGACTGCTCTTCTCTCTCTTCTCTCTAGGTGTGTTGTCGTTGGTGATGGTGCGGTGGGCAAGACGTGTCTGCTCATTTCGTATACCACGAACAAATTTCCTTCTGAATATGTCCCTACAGTCTTTGACAATTATGCTGTCACGGTGATGTATGTTGTGCGACTTCATGTTCAACGTGGTGCTCTATGCACCAACCGCTTCCCCTCCCCCCAGAAAAAAGTCCGCGAAAGAGCATCTTGTTCCTTCAGTAGTCGCGTTATTGAGGCCCATCGCACCTGTAATGGTCCCGCTGACTCCCTCTATCATTCAGGATCGGAGATGAACCATATACTCTCGGCCTCTTCGATACAGCCGGTCAAGAAGATTACGACCGTCTACGACCCCTCTCATACCCGCAAACCGACGTCTTCCTCGTTTGCTTCTCCGTCACCTCGCCCGCATCGCTCGAGAACGTTCGCGAGAAGTGGTTCCCCGAAGTCCACCACCATTGCCCCGGTGTGCCATGTTTGCTCGTGGGAACTCAGACCGATTTGCGCGACGATATGAGTGTGCGGGAGAAGTTGGCTAAACAGAAGTTGCAGCCTGTGCGTAAGGAAGATGGGGATCGGATGGCTAAGGAGCTTGGTGCTGTCAAATACGTCGAGTGCTCAGCTCTGACGCAGTATAAGCTGAAGGATGTATTTGATGAGGTGAGTTGCTGTTTTTTTGGAATCACTGCTTCCAGAGGGATGCGTTATGCTAAGTTGTTATACCTGCTATAGGCAATTGTTGCTGCATTGGAACCCTCCGTACCTAAACCCAAGAGAAAATGCGTCGTTCTTTAGCTGCTTCTTGATCGCAAACAACGATATACCTGCTTCCCAGTATACAACTTTAGGTTAGTCAATTTTGCTTATAAACCCGTATACTGTGAACACGACTAATCTGACAGACCATGCGTCCGACCTTTCAGACATATGGCATAAACGGGAGTTTTTGTGCGGAAAAACGCCCTTTTTAATTCCCTGATACAATACAATTGGGAACTTTTTACAAGGAAAAAACAGAAATGTCTGGCCGTTTCATTCCCTTCCTTACCGATCGAGCTTGTTTTCTGGGCTTCGTCCACGCACTTACACCGTTTGTCGTGACGACTACGCTCATGCATTTCTTCTCCTCCCCCTCCCCTTACTTCGACTTACAACTTACACGCGGCTTCCCAAGGCTCGTTGAATGGCCTCTGCAATGTCCCCTGTTTTTGTCCACGTGGTTTACTTATCCCCTGTTGGAATGTTGATGAATTGCTCTTTTTCCGTTTTACCTGGCGTCCTTTATTTTTCGCAGTTTTTCTTTGGTCTCTCTCACGATGTATTGAAGCAGATAGTTCGTTTGTTACCTAGGTACTCTCTGAATGACAATATCTACTACTTCCTAGCCTCCTTTTTGGGGAAATTAAAGCGTGTGTCTCTGGGCTTCGGGTATCTTGTGATTTCGTGAGCCTGATGTACGACGACTTTCGTATGTTCTCTGGCTTGTACCTGGAGCATTCAGTTATTGACATTTTTTTGCCCCATTATTCATCTTAAATTTTGATACACCAAACATCTGTGCAACTCCGATATAAATCTTTATGCAATAGCAGAACACCCGCGTAACTAATCCCATATATCATATCATGTCCGCATCAAGACCATCGAGACATAAAAAGCCATCAAAGTTATATACAATCATAGTTCATCCTTCAACTCTTTCTTCTCGCCCTCTTTCCTCCCATACCACCCCCACAGATCCTCCTCAGCACCCAACTTCACCATACTCGTAATAATCTCAAACGCAGCTTGCGCAGCAGCCAGAGCCGTCGATTCACCCACAGCGTCATAGCTAGGTGATACCTCGACGATATCAGCGCCCACGAGGTTCAATTTCTCCACACCCCGTAAGATCCGGATCAGCTCGCGCGTCGTCCAGCCACCAGGTTCGGGTGTGCCTGTACCAGGGCAAAGACCGGGATCCAGGACATCGATATCTAGACTCAGATAAACAGGTTCGTCAGGCGAGAGGCCGACTCGGTCAATGATCGTGTCGATAACGCCCTTGACACCGATGTCATCGACGTCGTCGGCGTGGATACGTAGGAACCCTTGCTCCGGGCCAGGATTGGAGTAATCCCCGTCATCCACACCCGATAACCTCGTCCGAAGACCGGCGTGCGCAGAGCTAGTATTCGAGATCAACCCCTCGCGGCTCGCGGTATGGAAGAAACTTCCATGGTTGAATTTTGCCTGTGGAGAGGTCCAGTATGCCGAGTACCGGACAGGGTTCCAGGTATCCAGATGCGCATCGAAATGCAGAACCGTGATGGGCTTCTTGTATATTTGGTACAGGGCGCGCAGGGCTGGGAGAGCAACGCTGTGGTCCCCTCCTAGCGTGAGGAGCTTAGGCTTGCCGTTGGAGATACCTTTTACAGAGCTGGAGTGGGCAGTTGGTCTCGAGCCGAGCTCAAGGAAGGCCTCGTACATTTGCCGCTCTGCTACTGCATTATCAAAGGGCGTGATGGGGATATCTCCGCAATCGATTATTTTAGCCCAGTTGAGATATGGGTTAACGCCGGCACGGGTGTTGTAGGCTATGCCGGGCACCTGGCGAGCGCTAGCCGCTCTAATGGCTCGAGGGCCAAAGCGGGCGCCTGGGCGATAGGACACGGCTGTGTCGAATGGAGCACCAATGACTGCGATGTCGTATAGCTCCTCTGGTTCCAGTAGGCACTTTACGTGCTTGAGATGGGCGAATGTTGAGACGCCGGTGAAGCTCCACTAGTAGTAGATAAGATTAGTATGATACCGTCTTTTTACTTATTTTCATTTAAATAGAAATAGATATACAAATAAGAGTAATTAAAATATAATGCAATCACATACCTCTTGATTCCATTTCGCGAGAAGCTCTTCCCGGCGTTCTACAGGGATTTCCTCATGTTCATCATCATGCCCATGATGAGAGAGCGCCGGACGAAGACACAGGAGTAGTGCAACCAGGACGTTATTCCAGCTTTTGAAAAACATTTCCGCTAGGTACACTATACCTACGCACGCAATGAGCCTCTTCCATCTGGAGAGTAAAAGAAAAGAAAACCGGCGTCCAAAAGATTTCCCTCGTCTTCCCCGAACTGGATGCAAGCTCGGACTCTCCGCCCAATGACGGCCGATTCTCATTGGGTGGGGTTGCCTGACTAAGCCCGGCATGCCGAATTTAGGCGTTTCTGTTTTTCCGTTCTAATTTCTCACGTGATATGACTTGGCAGTATCTTGGCAGCAAGTGCTGCGAACATCTCTGGATTGTGGAAGTAGGTTGCAGGGAGAGCGTCCAGTGCGGCTATAACGTCGGAGAGGGCAGAGTGGTCTATTGATTTTTGCTATTATCTTGGGGAGAACCCGGGTGCCATGCGCCGTGTTGTGGTGACCGGATTAGGCGCTGTCTCTCCATTAGGTGTCGGTAAGTTGGATAGTGAACAGCTTCCGTGGGGGATTTTGTCCACCTATATTGCTTTATGTTGTACTTGTTCTGCGCAGGAAGATATGGATCTCCGTCTTGGATTTATAATGCATTTGTATCTTCTTGAATAGCTTAGCTAAAACTCAACTAGGAGTCCGTCGAACGTGGAAGCGTTTATTAGATGGCAAATGCGGCATTGTGTCTGTGAAAGACCGGGACACCCGCTATGCTGAAGTGCCATGTCAAATTGCTGCCGTTGTACCCCAAGGCCCCAAGGACCAGGGCGGCTGGCGAGCTTCGGATTTGTTGAGCCGTGATGTACCGTTTCACCGTATACTACACTTTTCAACGGGTGTATCGGAATCTAACGGCTAATTTAGGAAGAGCGTAAAACTGCCAAGTTTACTCAGTATGCTCTAGCAGCAACGAAAGAGGCGCTGCAGGATTCAGGGTGGAAACCTACCACCCACGACCAACAGGAAATGACTGTAAGAAGACCCATTTCTATGTTGGGCTTTGTGTAGAAATGTCTGACATACTATCCAGGGCGTATGCCTCGGCTCCGGAATTGGCAATTTCGATAAAATCTTTAATACGTCTCTTGTCTACGACAAAGGGGTATACCAGCCCGCGTGTTTCCAAATATGTCGAAATTGCCGAGATCGGCTGCTAACCAAACTTTCTTACAGGGCTACCGGAAGATTTCACCATTATTCGTGCCTAAACTTCTGATTAATCTTGGTGCTGGGCATATCTCAATGAAGTACGGATTTATGGTAAATCCTCCATCATCTTTGAATGCACTCTGTGCAGTGTGGTTCTAATGCCAGTTTAGGGCCCAAATCATGCTGTAACAACAGCATGTACTACAGGAGCACATTCCATTGGTGACGCGTCGCGCTTCATTGCCTGCGGGGATGCAGATGTCATGGTTGCTGGCGGGTCGGAATCATGCATTCATCCTCTGGTTCTTGGAGGATTCTCGCGTTGCCGAAGCCTAGCGACTGGTTACAACGATTCCCCCGAACAAGCATCGAGGCCTTTTGATAGGGACCGCCAGGGATTTATTGTGGGCGAGGGGGCCGGAGTTGTTGTTCTGGAGGTAATTGGACCATTGATTCGTGACAGTATTCATCAGTCGTTAACAGGACACTGTATATAAAGGAACTTGAACATGCAAAAGCTCGTGGAGCACGTATTTACGCCGAACTCAAAGGATACGGCTGTTCCGGTGACGCGTACCACATGACAGCACCGAAAGAGAACGGCGAAGGCGCACTATCCGCCATGAAAAGGGCATTGAAGAATGCAAAGCTGCCACCCAGTAAGGTGGATTACATTAACGCGCACGGAACGTCAACATTAATCGGAGACGCTGCGGAAAACGCTGCTATCAAAACACTTCTTCTTGGCGCTGAAGGAAAGCAGAAAGCTTCTGACATCAATGTTAGTAGCACGAAAGGTGCGGTTGGACATTTACTGGGTGGTGCGGGTGCGATAGAAGCGTTGTTTTCTATTCTTGCTATTCACAAGGTATGGATCTCTACAGTTACTCTGAGTGGGTTCCGGGCGCTAATACGGCATCGTTTTAGGACATATTGCCGCCTACAATAAATCTAGACAACCAGACAGAGGATTTCGATTGCAATTATGTACCCAATGTGCCTCAGGAAAGACACGTGAATGCCGTACTCACGAACAGTTTTGGATTTGGAGGTACCAACAGTAGCCTTTGCTTTGCGAAATACGCTTGATGGCCCTTTGTATATACGACCGGCAAAGTTTTAGCCCATTATAACTCATGCCGGGGAGCTGGTAAAATTGTCTCCTGATGAAAATTTGTGAAAATTACCCTTCAGGGACCTGAAAGATGGCCTGTCTCGTGCCATGCGTGCTTGAGAAAGTGCTTCATGTCATCACTTGAAGTAGGGGAGACAAAATCCAGCAAGCCCCAGTGAACTTCGAGAGATCGAGCTTCCTACATTCGGGACAACCTTTAAGGCTTGCTCTAGGCTTGTGTACGATAGGACAAGGGAAAGAGGATTTTGATATATTTACATGCGTTCCGGCGCTTTGTATTTTAAAAAATAATGCGTTCTAATGTATAGTTGGCAGTGCATACAACGAGCCGAGAGCGAGATTTTCACTTTGTAGTTCTGTTTCTCTATCTTCTCCTCCTGTTCATCTTCGCTGTAGGCCTTTTAAAAGCACCATACAATTTTCGCTGCTACATCATCCTCACAGAGTTGATGCCAGCATAAACGCCCAGAACCCAGCGAAAAGAGTTAAGGCGCTTCCCTGTAGAGACCCTATAGACCGTCCCCCACTATCATTGTCGTCACACAAAAAGGAGAAGCTACTATGAGACTCCGTGCTCACAGTGAAGCACTTCCTAATCATATCGTCCCCAACATCGGTAAAATTATTATAGTCGCCCCTGCAGCTTCTATTGTCATCGTACCAGAGAGCTAGCTTCGCCGGCTTGCCGCTGGGGCAACCTGGCGTCTTGTATATCTCCAATCTGTTGTTCCGGAGGATAGCGTTGCACTCCCCGGGTAAAGGATGCTCCCACACCGGTGCGCGGGGTGGATTGCCCGGTATGGGACAGGTATTAGTCGAGAACGAGCCCATTGTCGGTCCGTCTGGCTTGCCATCTCCATTATCGTCGGGTATTTCCGACTTACGACCCTCGCAGAAGAAGCCAAAGCTGGCAATGGAGGCGTGCTCCTCGTCCGGACTGAATCCCTCCGGCTTCATACTCTGGCACGTATTGAGGATATCGTCGGTAACGTCGACTAGACCGCCATCAACGGTCACTTCGCCGTAGTTGCAGTCGCGCCCTTCGTAGCGGGCTAGTTTCGCGCGAGTCCCATTGGGGCATATTACGGGCTCTTCGATGATGAAGGACGTGCTGGTCGATGCTTTGAGGCAGTTGTCGGGGAACATGGACCAGGTTTTTCTTTCGCCAAAAATGGTGTCGTCGTCGCAGCCGGGGAGCTTCCATGTGTTGACCGTTCCATTTCTCGGGCCTGTAGAATTGTTGTCGCGTGGGAGATAATTGTGCATATGTCCGCCCTCGGCTGTAACAGTCATAGGGCCGAACACGGCGCAAATCCAAGCCGTGACCACTGCGAGACGGGCCATAGTGGACTGGTTTTAATTGATTTTTGAAGTCGTTGCTTTTAACATCGCGACGAGGATTGCAAGAAAAACCCCTTGAAAAGGGGAGTTGTTATTAACGCCAAGTCCGCCATATGTAATTTTTTCTCACCGTTGGTTATAAATAAACTATACAGCGGGTCTGCAGTAAGAACTAGCGTTTTAGCTTCATATTCGGCTGAGCCTCTGCGGCTCTGGAGTGTCAAGACATTGCTGGAAAAAATTAAGCTTACGGGCCAACTCCTAATAATATCCTTTTTAAATCTGACAAGTAGATGGTGGAAAATCTATTGTAAGGAGAGTATAGCACAGTCAGAAATCTCGGTAACTCAGTGATCCTGCATGCATGTGTCGTCGTGACGACCTTTTTACTCCAGGGTTTTCGAGTCTTTACATATATGTATGGTTGGTATTCTGTCATCTAGCTGGGCAAAAAGACATCAAGGTGGCTAGGTTCTCAGGGGGTATTCCAAGCATGCCTGATGCCTCACGAACACACGGAGCATGTAGATGGTCTCTCCCGTGATTGATTATCCGCGACTACCTAGGCGCAGTCTCCCGTCTGCCCTTCCTACAAGAAGCCTTCATAGGGATTCGGGGTTTTAGCACAACAGTTATACCTCTTTTCATGACGACTAACTACATTCAAGAAGATCACCATGGATTGAGTTCAACACGGTATAGATGTGTTTATGATCGTTCGGAGCATTGATGTCATTCAGGGGAGAAAAGAAAGATTCACTTCCAAGATGACTGATTTCAGTAGCAATATTATCTAAGATGGGTAACCTCACTTGGCACGCACTTTGACGCCGAGGCGTATCTGATGGTCCTTTATGGAGTTGAGAATGGAATCGGTGTTTTTGTCCGTACTCTCCCACTCATTCTCGATAACTGATTTGGCATGTACGCTGCGCGGTTTGAAGACGGCTTCGAATGGGATAGGTTTCGAGATCACCGCAGATGTGAATGCCATGTCATCTACGTCTTTCCTCTTTCCGTCTTTGTCGACAGCGTGCTCGATATTGAAACCCCATAGCAAGCGGGCGATGGCCAGGTATAGCGAATTTCGGGCAATATGCCTGCCAACACAAATCCGGCGTCCATACCCGAAGAAGTTGACAAGACGACCGTCTGACTTTTTGTCAAGCCACCGTTCCGGTCGGAATTCGTTTGGGTTATCGAAAAACCGCTCATCGAGAGACATTGACCAGGTTAATGCCATAATAATAGCCCCTTTAGGGATACGGTAGCCCATGTACGTGTCATCTTGCGTAGTGGCATGCGGGACTCCAGTAGGGGCTATGTTACGCCATCGGAGGACTTCGTCGACTATAGCCTCGATGTATGGCAGCCGCTCTCTGTCATCCAAGGTGGGGAGTCTATCGGGCCCAACAACTTCGTCCAGTTCCTTCTGAGCCTTTGGGATAAATGACGGGTTGGAAAGAGCCGCTAAAACAAAATTTTGTAATTGCACGGCAGTCGTATCATGCCCCGCATCAGCCAAAATTCCTTTGTCCAGTTCCATGCTTTACTGGACAATCCAACGTTCAAGTTCTTGAAATGAAGAGCCGCCTCAATCTGGAAAAACTCTTCTGCAGTTTTCTTCCACGATTCGAGAGCTGCTGGCAGATAGTTAAGAAATGTAAGCACATCCACAATCCAGGTGCCAACCTGCGCTGCATATGCCATGTTCTCCTGCACATGATGGGCGTTCTTAAGAATTTCCTCATCCCCGGTCTCGAGGCGGAACCCATACACAAGCGAATAAACAATGTTCGCGGTGTACAGTTCAAATTGTTTTCTAAAGTCATTTGTGGAAAGCAAGTTAAACACCAGCTGTTTGCTTTCCATTTCCTGCACAGGGCGGTACGTCTGAGAAGCTCGTGGATTCAGGGATGGAGCCTCCATGCGCTTATGAGCATAGAGACGATCACCGTCACGCATGAAAAGGGTATGCACCCCCTTGGTCATGTTCTCACCAGCCATGACCATTCTAGGCCGATCGCTTGAAATACTTCCCCTGTTGCTGAGGAGCTCTCGAGCGACGCTTGCATCGGCAATAACGATCATGGTATTGGGTCCGAACTGGGCACTGATCTGTCCCGCTCATACTCATAGAACAGCCTTAGCACTATCAATGCAACGAGAAGGGCAACAATTGAGAAAGCCATAACGGGCAGTGTCCAGAAAAGAAATCTCGAAGAACTGGCGAGGAATTACTTGCGAAATCTCTGCATACGCACTCCACGAACTTTCAAGAAAATTATTTGTCATACTCACGGAGTAGTATAAGTATGAGAATAGTTATAAGATGGCAGCACATCGAGCCGAGCAGCGAAATTCCACACGTGGGTTTCTCCGCCCTCCATTTAATGAAACGGCAATGCACTATCGGCCAAAGATGGAAATAATCGCAATGGCCCCAGTTGCTGGGTAAACCTCAGTTAGGGCGTTATGATAGACGACGACAGATTGCTCCAGTGTCATAACTTAGAATGCTCCGCGAGATACTACCAAAGGGAATCTGCATAACCTTCCAACATCTGCTTCAATTTGGATCTGAATGAGAGGATGAAGAATGAAACGCATTGCGTACGTACCCATTATCTAACTCGATATTGTCAACGTTATTGCGTACGCCCATTTAACTGTTTTAGATAGGAGGAATTAGAGAGCCCACCCAGCTGACGGCCAAATCCGATGGAATGGTTGCTAAATGTGTCTGTGGAGATACTCAAGAAGGCGTTGCACGCATAACGCAAACAAAACCAAATGGTGGAGCTCGGCTGTTTAGAGGCAGGGTCCTCTGAAATGGAGTTCTTGATGATGCGAGTTCTTTTGCTGACGTTCAACAGTCCCTCGCCCGCCTTTTTATTTTGCGAGTCATAACAGGCATGCCGTTGCCCGAGAGGACTATGTTTACTCAGCTCCCACCGGAGTCGACTGGGCACAAGGAAACAACAAGTTCAGTTCTCGACTCGCCGCTTTTGAGAAATTGGCACGGGCGTCGGTTGCAGGTCTTAATGATGTCAAATCTGGCCAAGACCGTTGTTTCTGGCGAATTTCGCAGGGCTATGTCCGGGCCTTGAATTACTGTGAAAACTCCCGGAAATTCAAGACCCCTCGTAAGGCTGCCATCAAGAATGGAATGTCCCATGATGTGATTATAGCCATGCGTGGCCTGGACACAATTGGATCGGCGTACATGTGCAGTGACGGCGCGGCATGGCTCGATGATGCGGGCATCGACTCGCTCATCGGATCTGGTCTAGCAAACGATGTTATGGATCTCCATACGGACATCAAGACCGGCGAGACTCGGAATCTGTTGCGTCTCTTGTATCCAGATGGTCTCAGTACCAACCAAGCTATGCAGACAGTCTCCACCATTCTGTCAGGAGAACTCTGCGAGATATTCCGCGGGCATTACCGCGCCCGTTTCAACGGCCGAGAAGATGGGCGCGTTTCAGCAACCTCGCCGCCATACAGCCTCTGCCGCGCTCGACACTGCCATATTTCCGAGACCATGGAGCTGTATGAGAGTCGCTACCCGCAATTCTGGAAGTGGACATGGGAGATCTTCAGAATGGCCAAGGAGCAGGTGACGGAGGCTGGACTTCAGGAGCCATTGGTGTGCGCTCTTGAAGGGGCTGTCACTCAAGGGAAATTGCCCGAGTCTCCCGTGACTAAGTTCTATGATATCTACTACGATATGATCGAAGACGGAACTCAGCAATTGCAGAAGAAACAACCCCTTGGTGCTAGCGCTGATTTGGCGGAGGTCGTGCGCGATATCCATTCCCTTTGGCACAAGGAGCTTCGTGCGGACAAGCAACCCGGATGGGGCCGTGAGTTTGATGAAAAATCGGACATGTTGTTCGGTCAGGCTGGTACGATCTTATCTCAGAGAGGGAAGATCACTGAGGACATGTACAAGTTCGCCATCGCGTATGGAAGGCTGAGCATGGCATTGCCGTACGTGGCCTACCACACGATTGACGCTATAATTATGGCTTTTGGAGTTGCAGAGTAAACTAGTATCAGTCTTCCTGGTAGACCAACAAGTAGTTCTAGTATAACCAGAGACAACTCATGTTTGCTTTCAAATCTTGTATTATTCACAAAGAACCATTGCAATAAGTCCATGTATTTTCTCCGAGTTGCTTCAGTCCCTGAGAGCCTAGCCCCTTTAGGTCGAGTGGCGCTGCTTATATAACACCAGGCCGCATTCCAGGAAAACAGCTTCAACTGAGATGAGATGTTGTGCATTGTGTACCGGATCTTCTTTATATCAAGGCTTATACCACTGCCAAATACGGATTAAACACTGCTTTTCTTTTATATCAGTTATATCTATGAACAACGTTATCAAGGCGACGCAAACCCCTTTCCACCCCGAAAGATAAATGTAAACGCAACCTCCTCCCTCGCCCTTGCCGCCAAGGGTCTGCCTCACTAGAAAATATCCAACGAGGGTCCCTAGGAGCTACTATCGGTTGTGGAGCTACTGTCGGTTGTCACCAAAGGAATCTCAAGTGGCTTGACTTGATTCTTGGAATCCTCAATGCCGAAAAACCTCACATTCCCCGACAGTGAAATCTCCCATTTTGCGCGAAAGGACGGACCAGAAAAGAGCTGTAGAAGATAGCCTGGTCCAGACATATTTAACACCTCTTCATATTTTCTCTGGATTAGGAAATAGTACTGTTCATCACGGACTGCTCTCTGATTCGCACGAGGGGTTGGATAGTAGCGAGCTTTTTGTAACCAGTTCCTCATATCTAGCGCCACATCGTGTTTTATAGTGTTATCATCGGCGTCAGTCATATCTGCGTCTTCGTCTGCGTCTTCGTCTGCGGCGCAATTCTCGTCATCCACTAAACGAAGCATCTCTAAAATGATTGCCTGAAAAGCAGTTTTGGCAGTCATCACGTTAAGATTTCCGCACGGATAGGTAATAATAATATCCAATAATTTGGCGGGCTCTGCTTGAGAGAACTTAGATTTGAACTTTTGCAGAGTCTGTTGCCATGTGCCTTTAACAGATTCTTTGTGTCCGGCCTCTAAATACTTTTCAACGAAGGATCGGAACGTGGGTTGGTTTCGAAGGAGATCCGGCCGGCCTTGGTTTTCCGCTGTTTTCCACGCCTTGTTGTTATACCACGAATTAATTGGCAACAGTATTATCCAGTAGCCGTAGCTCGTCACAACTGTTATACTCCCAGTGGCGTAGTCTATGTTATTGTGCTTGCGGATAGGGTGACCTATATCCCACAGGCCAACGAAGGTAACATTTGTCACTTTGTTTTGCATGTCTGCCTTCCTGATGAACACATCGTATTTTGGTTCCACCCATAACTTTCTGAATTCCGACGTGAGGCCCGCAGGTTCGTTTCTCTCGTCGAAAAAGGGTTGGTATGTCGGTTGAATATCCTCAAGGAGTTTCATGTTGTTGCTGGGTGGTGCAAAATAATTTTCCAGGAACCACTTAAAATCCGGGAACTGGGCGAATAGGCATTGTTCTTCCCCAAACCATATCTTAATTTCCTTCCCAGGTTGTGATAACATAGATAAGCTTTTTTTATGAGTCAAACGCAATCCAAACCCCGCATGTTCGATTTCCCCAGTATTGTCAGGGGAGACGGGCAGCCATTGCACTTTCAACTCATCAAGGTCTCTCTCCGACCGTACTTTATTGACTTCAACCTCAATGTCCGATGCAATGGCGCGGACCAATCCCTCGTTTACCGGAGGTGTTCCATCTCCCTCAGGTTTACCCTGTCTGGCAATGATGAACGCATTGGCTGGTATCCCGTCCTTTTTCTTCTGTTCAGCAAGAAACATTGCCAGAGTTGTACCGGCCGTCTTAGGCCCCTTCAGTGGAGCATCAACACTTGTGTCTCCCAGAACAGCATAACGAAATTGCCGTTTAAAAGCATCACTATTCTTAATCACGGCTTCCTCTTTGGGAAAGAAAGGGTCGCTCATTTTCTTTTGATAATATTCAGACATTAGAAACATCCAAAGACCTTCACTGCTAGCCACGACGCCTATAATGTATTCGTGTCGATTTTTGCGTTTAGAATCGTGGAATTGAGTCCGTACGACGATTTTATCGCGGGTTTTGTCATTCCAGGTCAGCTGCTTGGCATTGAGCTGCTCGAGAGTAAACTTTTCAGGACGTTGTTCCTTATATATATCCAGGATTGCCGTGGCCCGAGACGTTAACGAGAATAGACATTGCCAGAGGAAAAGAACAAAAAAAACAGCAGAGAAATCCATTATCTGGTACTGCTCAAGAAAGGTAAGTTCGAGGGAGAGATTTTGCAGACTGACATTCCTGTGAACTTGGGTGTGCCCTGAAACGAAGTGGCCAAGATACAAGGTAGTAAAAAAGGGTAACAACAATTGATATTGCCCAAGATTTCCGCTAGAAAAAACTTTTCTGTGTGAGTTCAAGGTGGAAACGTGACCTGATTAATTATAGAGATATATGGAGATATACAGAGACAAAATACCTCACACAAGACCAAATACGTCATGTTGCGAACCCGGCAGGCAGTCAGGAAACTTTAACCTGGCGCCTGTTTACGTAGGTACTGTTTATTCGAGGATCTGGTCTGATTTGAAAATTCGAACGTTTTAGTGCAAGAGGGGGCCCTGTGGGCGCGTCACCAGTTTGAATGGTCAGCGCACATTATTGTGCACCTACTTAAATAGAACATTTCACGTCATATCAATCTCTTCATCACTGTCCCTTCGTCTGTCAGATGGGCACATTTATATATCTGTATTACTAATCATACATGAGAAAATACATGCTGAGTAAGTACATCACATGACACCAGTCCAACTGCAGCCCGGATCTCCAGCGATCAGACCGAGACCAAAGAATCCGGAAATTATCGTTGAGGAGCAGATACTGCCAGCTATAGATCCTCGCTGGTATGGCGGCCAACGGTGCTTCAGGAAGAGGTGAGCGCTCGTTCGATCCCCCGTTTGCCATGCACGGCTCTTTGCCTCGCTTACCCCAGTCCACGCCCGTTTCCTGGCACTAAACCCGGCCCCGTATTAGATAGGAACTGTCTTGCTAACACCCCACGTCATCTATGTTCGACGCTTAACAGCCTCCTCTGTGGCTTCGAGTTCAGGAGCCAGCTTTGTCGATGCCTCCGGGTACAAGTTCAATGAAAAGGACCAGAAACCTGTTAAGATCAAGTTGAAGAAGGGCGCGGGGAAGACCGGGAAGACTGCGCCGGATAAAGACGCTGAGCAAACTGGTATGTTGGTTCTATCTAGCTATCTCCGCCGCCGCCAAATGTCGTCTCGATGTTACTCACTGGTCCGTTTCATAGAGCTGAACGGAGAATCTGGAACGGCCGAGTCGCGCGGATCGTCGTCGCCTATCCTGCCCGAAATGGACGAGAAGACAATGGCCGCCTTCCCAACGGGTAAACCTAGAGAAACCCAGCTTGACACAGTGATATGCAAACACTGCAAGCGCCCGCAATTGAAACAGACAGCCGCGGAACATATACGTTCGTGCCTAAAAGCTAAGCAAGAGAAAGCGCGGAAGAAAAAAGAGGCCCGCGATGCAGCGAACCGGGCAAAAGAGAAAGTTGCGGATAAAGACGGTAACGAGAAGGGGGATGAGGGTGACGAGGACGGTGGTGCTGTGAAGGGTCAGAAGAGCGCCAAGAAGAGTGCTGGTGGTGAAGATGGCCCGAAGAAGTCGAAGAAGCGGAAAGCAGACGATGATGATAAGGATAAGGAACCGAAGAAGAAAAAGAAGAAAGAAGAGCCGAAACCAAAGGTCCCGAAGCAGAAGGCTCCTGTTGATGTGGAGAAGCAGTGTGGCGTTCCACTGCCGAATGGTGGTCAATGTGCCAGGTCATTGACCTGTAAGAGCCATTCTATGGGTGCGAAGAGAGCTGTGCCTGGACGGTCTCTGCCGTACGATATGTTGCTTCAGGCTTATCAGAAGAAGAACCAAGCGAAACAGCAAAGTGAGTTACTCTACCTCCCCGCTTTTCTATACTACTTGTTTCTAACACATCCTCCTACAGAGGCCGCAATCGACGCCAACGCGCCTATCCAAGACGACCCGGAAAACAGTGGCCCAATCGACTCAGACGAAGAGAAAGATGCTGTCATGGCTGGCCTTGCTCGATCACGGCCACATCCACTCGTAACACACCCATTAATACCTACACGACGGAAATACCATCTCGTACGGATGAAAGAGATGCTCTCGCAGGTTTTAGGAGGTACTAGAGGTGGTGGTCCTTTCGGATCACCAGATATGAACAATCCCGCTACTGGGAGGAACTTGTTTCAACAAGCTGATGCTTCTACTTTTTCTCCTGTTACTGTGTCTTCGGCAGATGTGTCTTTGCAGGTACCTGATGCGGCCAAGAGGCCGTCTGTGTCTCAGCAAGCGGTCCAAAATCGAGCGGCACAGGCGCAGGCGGCAGCGGCGTCAGCAGCTGCTAAAAAGGCGACGGCGACATCCGCAGGGTCGTGATGTTGATCGTGGTCAAATGCTTTTTTCCTTTAGTCACCTGGAGATCGACTGTATATGGCGTTATTTCTGTGTATTAGGTGTTAGAGGGCTTGGGATCATGATACCCCGTTGTTGTGGATTTAGTGGACTGTATAAATCTTGTCTTATTTACCCTAATGAATATCATTTTAATATATTGTAAATGGTTACTGAGCCCAACCAGTGTAAATCAACAATATCGTCATGCTGATGTAGATTGTTGCCTCAGGCACCCCTCGCCAATTTCAACCTCATCCCAGCTTTGTGCCAGAGCGCAAGCAACATAGTGCAGCCAGCTCCCGCTTTACAACAGTTTACTACACCTCTCACACGCGTCCTCCCAGTCGCTTTACATATCCGATTTCTCCTTCACCTCTATCTTTTGTCTATCTCGGGACTCGAGCTATTATCGCTGCCGTCAAGTTAAGAGCACCTCCACTTCACAACCAATCGCGCCATCACTCCCAGTCTTGACTTTGAATAATCGCTCTCTGCGCATTCTGTCGGCCCCATCTCGATCAAAGCAATGGGGAACTCCGTTCCAGACGTGGATGCCATCGGCATCAAAGCAGAACCAGGCTTAGCAGACCAATTCCGCAAAGAAGTCGCACACCTCCTAGGCCGACACACACTCTCCTTCCCCGGCGCACAACCCGTTAGTTTCTCCTCACGGCACATCCTTGAGCTCCAGCAGAAGGATTACTACGTCTGCGAAAAGACCGACGGGATACGCTTCCTCTTATACTTTGCGCGGGGGGACCCGGACTCAGATGCACCCGAAATACATTACCTGATCGACCGCAAGAATGAATACCGCTATGTGCCTGGTCTGCATTTCCCGATGCCTGACGACGAGAGTTTCCAGAGTTTCCATGTTGATACGCTTGTGGATGGAGAGTTGGTGAATGATACGTACGAAGATGGGACGGAGCAGTTGAAGTACCTTGTCTTCGACTGCTTAGTTCTCGATGGGACGAGCCTAATGCACAGAACGCTGGACAAACGGTTGGCATACTTCAAAGAGAAAGTCTTGAAACCTTATAACGCGATGTATAAGAAATTCCCGCAGGAGAAAGAACACCGTCCGTTCGCGGTAGAGGACAAATCTACGCAATTTAGCTACGGGATCGAAATGATGTTTCGCAAGATTATACCCGAGGTTAAAAAGATTCATGGCAATGATGGGTTGATATTTACGTGTCGGAGCACGCCGTATAAGATGGGTACGGATGAGCATATCTTGAAATGGAAACCTCCAATGGAGAACTCTGTCGATTTCCGATTACGGCTGGACTTCCCGCTTCTGGATCCGGACTCGGAAGACGAGGCGGAGGGCGTGATGGAGTCATACCCAGACTACGACGCGATGCCTGTATTTCACCTTTTTATCGGCCTGGGCCAGAACAAGTACCAACACTTTGGCACAATGTACGTGTCAGATACCGAGTGGAACGACCTCAAATCCCTCCAACAACCTCTCGACGACGCGATAGTGGAATGTTCTCGGGATGCGGAGGGTCGATGGCGCTTCCTGCGGCTGAGAGATGATAAGGCGGATGCGAATCATATCTCCACCGTGGAGAGTGTATTGGAGAGTATTGAGGATAGAGTTGATGAAGATGATCTCATTCGCGCGGCGGGGGCTATAAAGACGGCGTGGAAGAAGAGGCAATCTCAGGCTTCGGAGGAAGAGAGAAGGAAGAGGGCGGCAAATGGGCCATCTTCTTCGAGTCAGGGGACGAATGGGATGAAAAGGAAATTCGAGGAATAGAACGAAGGCCTTAAAATGTATTATTTTTTTATCCGAGATTTTGTTGCTGGATCAACTTGGGATCATAGAATTGCGACCACTTTATTTGCTATATCGTCCACAAATCCTCAGGGGGTAAAAGACCTCAATCCACTTCTTGATCGATCCCTCGACAGCAACATCTTCCCAAACCTGAACCAGGAGATGTATTTCGGCTTCTTCGTCAAACCCTGCCAGTGTTAGCATGGAGGCTGGAACTATTCACCAACCGTTAATATTTGACGTACTTAGCGGTTTCTTTTTCAACATCAATGTCTTATTTGCCTCCACCTTCTATGCTTTAGCTGTTGAGGCTGGCTACCATGGGGTTCCAACCCGCCCAGAATATAGTTCAAACGACTCCTCTCGGGAGTCGACGATTGGAATATTCGAAGCTTGATTACTCCTTAGGTAGAGCCAATCTTAGACATGGCTATAGGGCACTCAGCTAGTGTTCTTCCAATTGCACATGAACATCCGTACCTTGCATACACCGGTAGTGAGTCACTTTCGAAGAATAATAGAAGCTTAGCCAATGCGTTGCTTTCGTCGGACCCAGACCTCTTTGTCTTGGTTACCATCGTCGACTGGGGGATCTCGCAGCTCCACCTCCCACACTTTCAGCCTGTAGGTGCCTCGATCCGAATTCCCCCTGATAATGTCAAAAGACCAATCGTGTTTAGAACACATGATCCCAGTACTCAGAGTGATCCCAAAGTCTTCAATATCGAAGAGATTGCCCTGTGAGAGCGGAAACGCCGAGTGAGGGCATTGCTATGTAAAATTTAGCTCTAATTTAATTTGCACGGCTGATTGTCCGCGTTCACTCACATGGTCAATAGCATGAATTTTGCCCTTGTATTTAAACACAAGAACCTGGTCTTTCATGTTGCCAGGCATATCAATATCTTCTACCAGCTCCATCGGACCGCCCTCCTTGGGTATAATGGCAGCCTTGCATCGAGGCGCGATTCGGTACCCTTCCCCATCTCCAAGATCCGGAAGTTCAGAGGCAAGGCCAATCCGGTGCCAGGTGGCTCCGGCATGGGGTTTGAAGGGATTACTGAACATCTGAAGGCATGAGATGAGTCCACCGTTTCAAGTTCTCTGTCCTCTACATAATCACAGCTCAATCTTGTGGTGGAGCTTCCTGCTTCCCGATCGGGAAAATTAGGGCTAGCTCGGCGAGCGTAGAACTTTCAACTCCAGTCTTCTTCCAATTTGTAGTTTACTCCGCGCAATGAGACACCTAGAGCTTGCCAAATCCCCGGGAAGCGGCGCGAAACCAAGGCTACTGCTGCTACCCATGCGCAGCAGACATGTTGCTTTCAATTGATGTCACTGTTGGCTAAGAATGCCTACGTGTTGAAGGTGAGATCCGTACCACTAAAATCCGTCACCGTCGTGAAGGCGTGAAGCAGGGATTTATTATGGGGTATCCCGAGGAAGAAGAAGTGAGATTTGGAGTGGATATGAAAGGCACATGCAACACTACAATATCGGTTTTTCCGCTTTGAACAACAAGACCACACCCACTATATCCACCTCAACGCTTTCAAAATTCCTCCTTAGAGCTTGAATAAAAGAGTTCGCATCATCGTCTCGACTGTCCATGATTCCATCCTTCTCGCAATATTTTCTTATATATCTCCCAACAAAGTTATCCTGGACTCCCTTGCCCAACACAGTCGCACCAGACACGACACCGTCCTCAGTCAAATTATGTTTAATGTGATCGAAGACTACCGTCTTTTTCTCCACGGGCCCTGGCAAGCAGTGAATCAGGAAGTACATCGAGATAGAATTGTACTTCTCGCTTGTTGGCAGAGGCTTCCTCACGTCGCAAAGCAATTCTCCCGCATCTGGTCGTTTGCATCTAGATTTGGCAAAGTGCAGCGCATTGGGACTCAGATCGCATAAGGTGAGTTGAACGGAGTTGGGGATTTGCGCGTGTTGTAGATAGTAACCGGTGCCGACGCCGATGTCCAGATGCCGCGAGCGTACATTGGCCTTAAATCGGGGAAGAAGATATGTTTTCGTTGGACAACGCCATGCCCAACTGTTCACGAAGCCTAGTACCCACCAGTCGTATAAACCGAGAAACCAGGTGTTATATACGGCTGCTCCTCGCTCGGCTGCGGCTGTGGACGAAGAGGACGAAGAAGAAGACGCTCTGTCTCTACCAGGACGACTCATTGTGAGGCGGAGAGATATGTTGAAATCAATAGGTTTGTTTGACTGACCGCTCCAGATCAGGGTAGAATAGTGACTGGAGTTGCTCGAGGCTCAAGATACCCGGACGTCTTTTATAGAGCATTCATCATTAATTAGCTGTAGATTTTCCGTGCTTGGGGGCTTCTTCCTCGAGTCGAGAAAGACAAACTTTGCCATAGAACCTGAGCACTCTGAAGAACAAAATAGCCCAGATTCTTCTCGCCCGCGTTTGCGATGCTTGGGCGGGATAAATAGTTTGACCAACTCGGGCCTTTTGACGAGAGCCGAGAGGAGAAGGTCGGGTATTCGGAATTAAGTCCATTAGACATCGGGCATCGGAGTGTATCTTGCCCCGAATGCGGAGATTGATTAATTGATGATCTGCAGTGGCCGAGGATGCATCCTTAACGCGCTATGCTGGGGTGCTTGAGGCCTAGCCAAGAGCTCGCTGTTCGCGCTTGCGCACCTCCGTGATCCTCCTCAAGCCCACGTCGAAGAGAGCCCAGTTCTCACGATGGATATCTAGAGGCAAACGCGGGTTCATGTCTGGGCGGGATGATACCCTGCGGCTAAGAATGTATCGGAGCTGATCTTCCCAAGGTACTACTAGATTTCAAATTCATCCTTCGCCGAGAAGAGTAGTTTCGGCACGAGAAGAGAGATTTGGGGCCACAGGATTCTCCCCTCCAGCTAATAAGGGTTTGCGTTGCAACTTTAGAGCGACGCCACTGGCGCGCCTTGCATGAAGCTATGGCAGCTTACCACTGATTCAGATTGTTACTTGGCTATCCTGAGAGAACGAATGGACATGGCGCTAGGTAATCTCCCTTTAATATCTTCGGTATTTACGCCATCATTATCACAGCATAGAAACTTTGGATCAGGTCATATCATATATCAACAGTGAAAATCACAAAATATAAGATTTCTTTGCGTCAGTCCACAGCATCTCAGCTAAGAGCAAGCAGCAGACGGCTAGCACAACTCTCTCAATACTCAAAGTCATCATCAACACCGCCCTTCCCAGCATTCTCCTTCGCCACACTCTCCTGCTTCCTATACATCTCCGCCACAGCCTTAGTCGTTGTCGCCTCCTCAGGCTTCTTATCATCTCTCCCCTTGATATACCTGGGGAACCGTAACGAAATCCCTTTTCCGCCCGCTGCATTCACATTCCCCATAACCTCATCCGCAGCAGCCTTATACCTCGGACTTAAGGTTAGATCTGCAGCCTTGACTTCCCATACCAATCTCGGCTCGAACCACACATCCGGCTGATCTTTCGGGACAGTGGAGTGGGAGTAGAATGGTTTGGGACGGTCGATGGCCAGTGGTGACAGGGTCTTGTGGAGCTCGTCCAGAATCGCTTCGGAGAAGCCGGTGCCGATGTTGCAGATAGTTTCGTATTCTTGGGTGTTGGGATTGTAGGCAGCGAGCAGGAAAGCGCCGTATACGGATGTTCGCTTCCCGCGGCCGAAGTAAGCGCCTAGGACGACGAGGTCAAGTGAGTCGCCTATTCCCGTGAGGTAATCTTTTTTGACCTGTAAAGTCGTTAGACCTTTTTTCCCGAAATCAGGTCACTCTCATTGGAACAACGCTCCATCCGATTGAAAGCAGGGAAAATGAATCGCAACTTGGCGCTCTTACCTTAAGCCAATTCCTACTTCGCTTGCTAGGCTCATACCCACTCTCCTCCGTATCAAGCATCTTAACCATGAGACCCTCACAGGACGCCTTGACACTCTCTTCCAACAGATTCTGAATCTCCTCGAGCTCGTTTGTATTCCCATACTGGGCAAACGCAAACTCCCCTTCGACAGGAGCAAAAGTTTCATGAAGCAGATCCCGTCTCTCTCTGAGCGTTCTTTTCACAGTGGGCTATATATAAGTGGGATATTTTGTCAGCAATAAATACAAGGTAAGAGAAGTGACAGTAAAACAAGTTGATACTCACCTCACCGTTCAAAAACAACAAATCAAATGCAAATATGCAAACCTTAACCTTTACATCCTCGGCCTTGACATCCTTTCTTTTCCTAGTCATCAGCTGCTGAAACGGCAGCACCTTCTTATTAACCATATCCCAAGCCACGGTCTCGCAGTCAAGCACGAAACTTTTCGTGCCTTTCTTTATCCAGGTCTCCAATTTTCCAAGTACATCCGGGTATTTTTTGGACAAATCTTCCGAGTTCCGCGAGAAGATGGCACATAGACCGTCGCCATCTTTGCGTAGAGTGTCAGTCGTAGATGCATAGGTAGAGATAGCGTCGCGCGCAACATAATGTATTTGCGCACGTTCGCCGTCGTATTTGTACTCGCAGGTGAAATCCTTTCCTTCGAAGCGATCGAGGACTTCTGTGATGGATTTTGTAGGTTTCGCTAACATGGGCTTTAGGGGCACACCAGGTTGCAACTTGCAGTTGTCTCGCAAGTTGAAGATGCCGTGCTCGAGCATGGCGGGAATGATGACCTCATATGCTGGGAGCTCACTAAATTTTGACATATTAGATATAGATCAGGTACATGCAATACAAACCTGGAACATACCTGTAAACCGTCTTCAGCACAGCTTCACCCTTCGCCAGCTGCTCCGTGCTCGGGGCTTTCTTCCCTTCCAACGCAGCCTCATGCGCAACCACGGCATGGGCAAGAGCAACAAGGACAGTTTTCTCCGCGAGACCCAACCGTAACTTCCCCTCAAGAAACCTGACCAAAAACTTTGACTCACTGGGTCCGCCCTTATCCTTATTGATATCAACGCCCTTCAGGCCCTTGCCAGCAATCGCAGAGTCGGCTGCTGACAAGAGCTTTTTGATACCACCAACTTTCTTATCTTGTGATCCATGCCCCTGAGTCTTCGCGATTGCTAGGAGCCCTTCATGCACGCCTCGCACGGTTAAGGGTTTGGGTTTGAACATAGTTGGTTGGTTTGATCGAGACTTAGCAGCGACTAAGCCTAGATCGCCAATCTCATGTTGATCTGCTTTGATAACTGCAAGGCTGCGGCCAGTAGACTCGCCGATTGCTTTCATGATAAGTGATTCACCAATTCCAAGCTCGATGCCAGCATAATCTGCCGCCAGCTTATTTATCATAAGCTGAATTGTCGGGAGCAAATCCTGCGGAGTGAGCCGTAGGACCTGGCGGAGGAACAGAGAGCAGTGTGCGAGTATAACCAGTCGCTTCGTGGTCATTTCGACGAGGGAGAATGTTGTGCAAAGCGCAGCGTAAGGGACAGGGTCACCAGCTTTCCAATCTGGATACGGGTCGTTACCACTCTCTTTGAGGGTTGATTGTACCTTTTCCCGTTTCTTCTTGGCTACTTCGGGCTTTTCATCCTCTTCGTTTTCTGAGAGGGCTTCCTCTCGCTCGCTTGATGACGCTTCCTCTTGTTCTTCAGCTACTGATTGCTGTTGCTCTTGTTTCTGCTTCCTAGCGGATTTCTGCTCGTGGTTCTTTGTCTTCTTCGGGCTAGATCTCGCCGCCGCTTTCTTAGCAGGTGGATTAGTTTTCTGGGACGTGCCCGAGGGCTTGCGTCTCTTCCTTTGAGGCTGCACGTCCGAGTCTTCACTCTCCTCCTGCACGGGGCTCTGCCCTCGCTTCAACTTCGTCGACTTACTAGGACCCTCGCTTCCAGATGCTTCGGAATCGTTCTTGATCTGCTCTCCTGCTTCATTTGGAGTTCCTAACCTAGCGCTTAGAGCATCCCCATCTTTCTCCGGCTTGACATCTTCCATGCCAGCGTCATTTTGTTCAACTTCGCCGTTCGTCTCGGCTCCCGACGCCGCTGCGGTCCCAGCGTTCTTCTTATCCTTATTCCTATTCGAAAAAGCCAGCGTAGATTGCTTTTTGGGAGCAGATGCCGATCCAGTATTGGCGCCAAAAAACTTCCTGAAATCAAATCCAAGTCAGCCACCATAAGTCATAATATACGGTTCCCCAAACGAACGATGTATGCAGGTTATTATTCCCAATTAATGGAACTTCGATGAAACGCGCCTCAGTACTGGAGCCCAAAACGGAGATTCGAAGACAAAGCACAATAATAAGCCTGGTTCCAATGCCATCCGTACACGCACCCGATGCTCAACTGTGAATCTTTGACGTACCCCAACGTAGCTTGTTTGCCCGCCATCACAGCTACTTTTGTAAAACTAGACTGGAGGGAGTAGTAGCGCTGATGTCTACTCGCAGCTGTCCCGCAGGGTACCAATAATTTCTGTAGCCGCCGGGTAGATAAAGTGGCAAGAGCCTGTCCCTGGTGTGGTTGTTCAGATCTCGGAGTTAAGATCTGCTGTACGTCGAGGGATCGAGGAGGCGTTGACAGGAAGATTGGCGGAGGAGGGCGATGAACGATATGCCAGCTATGAAATCTCAGGTTGAAGCAACAGCCGAGCAATGAAGACATAAATTAGTCCTGTCCTTCGTTATGGCGCGCGTTCTTATGTATGTTCTTATGTATAATTGCCTAAAGAGCCCTTTTTAGGCAGTCATGGTCTTAGTATACTCAGATCAGCGCATTATGAAGACATGAGACATAGCGTACCATATGCCGAAATCCCAGGGCAGATAAACCAGTCTATGCAAATGACCCTCAATTGAGTCTCAGAGCATCATTGCTACTAGAGACAGAACAGCAAGCTTTCAATGTCATTCCGTACAGCCTCAGATATCTACACCCAGCGAACGCGCGAAGTTGAAAATCACATGATCCCGCGTTCGTGACGTGACACTGGTCATGTGATATAGTTGACGCCAAGCCATTCTTCGGTCTCCCAACAAGAGAGCATCTCTTCGATTCGGGTTGTATTCAATATCAGCCTCTCGTTTTGTAGGGTGTCAAAATATGGCTGAGATGCAGGAGCCCAGGGCTCATCGTTTCCAGCTTCAACTAACATACATGTTGTAATACAGGGGGCCTCTCTTGAAGGCGAACTTTTTCTGAAAGGAAAATGGCGTCAAATCGAGATTAGGAGGCCGTGCAAATCATGGCAGACATAAAAAAAACGTGGGGCAATTATAAGATATACCGGCAAGTATCATGATACATAGAAAGGAACTTGTGGTAACCTCGACTTCGGGGTTCGAGACCCGACAGGATGGGGTACTGTTTGCAACGACAAGCAGAGAAATAGACCACTGGCCAGGAGACAATGCAAAGATCAGCTTGTTAAGCATATCTGGACCTATGTCACGTATCTCACGTCCGTATGCGGCTGTCAATGGCAATGCGCAGGCTTAGAGGACAAGAGCCAGGAAGCCAATCGCGATGGCGCACACATGGGCAGACGCAACGATGTTTGCTCCTCCTTCATACGGCATCGGTGTGAAAGAGGGCATCGGGTAGACCGGCGCTGAGACATTCGTTGGGAGGATTGACACAGAAGGCTCAGTGGACGATTTGTCTTCAGAACCCGCTTCGGGAACATTGCCAGGTGCGGGTACCGGCGTGGGAGCATCAGGGGCCGTGAAGCCAGGGAAGGTAACTTCGGGATTTGGGATTGAGGGCATTGGCAGAGTGGGCAGAGTGGGCATAGAAGGCACAGGGATTTCAACAGAAGTAAAACCTACACTTGGTAGGGGGATGCTAGGAAGCTGGGTAGAAATAGGATCCAGGGTAGGGACGTTGAAGGTTGGTAGGCTGGGAATTGGAACCACCACGGTCGGTGCCTCCACGTCTACGATGGTAACGCCTGGTCGACGAATGAGAAACTGCACAGTTAGAGGCAGAAGCGAAGGGGATGGAAACTTACCCGCCTGCCGACAGAATTCCTCGCCACCGTCTCTCAACTGCTTCGTCTCATCTGGAGTGCATTTCGAGTTGCTACAGTCCAGCAGAGCAGTCTGATATGGTTCGTTCTGGCAGAGACATTTGGCGTCCACACCGCATGCAGCAGTGCCAATGGCAAGGTTGCTGTAGATACAATTTCTCTACCGAACGGTTCAATAAGTAACAACCTCGAGGATGCTGCAGATGTTGGAATGCTCACTGGGCATTCTGGCAACTTGCCAATCCATCCCATGTCCTGAGCTGCCACTGCGGCAACCAGCAGAGAGGTAACGAGAATGTTGAGCTTCATGATGCGCGTCTTGGGGTGTTCCACGAGAGACAAACGCGTCTTTTATGGTTTTTTCTTCACAGTTTGGAGTATCTTGGAAGTACTCAAGACTAAACGAGCGGAAGAGACGATGGAGACGATAGCGAGCGTGATGGAATTGAGCAGATGATGAACGTGGTGGAAGGAAAGGGGAGAGTAGCAGAGACAGACAGACAGAGCGATACCCATCCGCCCTCTCTTCACTGCCTGGTCTAGCCCGATCGGGGCACTCCAGGTGACCCCGACAGCCCGGCCAGTCTCGGAATGAGCGGGGATGAGGAGTCCCGGAACAGTCTCTGATTTGCCCGGAGGCGCTCGACACTGCCCAAACGGGGCGACGCGTGCTGCCTGGGCTTCTCCTGATAGGTGCCTTGTTTCCGCGTTTATCCCGTGCAGTGCCGGGGCTGGCCGTCAGCATCTCCTAATTAGGACAGTCTTTGCTGAGAGGAGGGTTACTGCGAGGATTCCCTTCCTGCGTCAAAGCCCCGGGAATGCTTGCTGTGCTGGGGTCCTCTCAGACACCTCTGGAAAGCATACTTTAGTAGTTCAAAGCGCACGGATATCTACTTACAGTTTGAGCGCAAACAAAGTATTCTCTTTAGGACATGCAAATACAGTCTACAGTCTATTGCTCCAGCTTTTTTGGATAGCTGCAGCAATATCAAGACTCATAACAATCCCTCTAAATGAGCTGTTTTCATGGGCACGGGCATGACATCCTGCTGAAGCTAGAGAGCGAAGGTACCATGCAGCGACTACTCAGGGATGTATATTTCCACAATAAATGTTGTTTGATGCATGCTTGTTTGAACCTACGGTAGGTTATCCGATTGATTGCACTTTTGCTTGCAAAGAAAGAGATCGTATGAAAGAAAGAAGGAAGGAAAGAAGCAAACAGCACTTGGCAGCTTTCAATCTAGCCTGACGATGGCTTGAAACCTCTCTTCCGCGATTTCTGTTGTTACCCTTCTTAAACCTGAAAGGATCAACGGCAAAATGATCTAATTCTTTGCCTGGTGCTTGAAAATGGCAAATAATTATCGTATGGGTTCTTTGGCGCGGGTAGAGGTTTCAGGCTTTCGGCTATTGATGATGCCGTTGCGTGTTTGCGATTGCAGCAGCTTCCCGATGGGCTTTCGCTTTGGTAGAGGTATACACCTAGGTATCTCATCCAACCTACGATAGGAGGAAGTGATTCTCAGCGTGGTAAACTACAGATGCTATGAAAGCTTATAAGGGGCGCGGAATCCTCTCTGGATTCTGGAACACCGTTGAATTCTGTCAGTTGTTCATCTATTTCCTTTATTCTGGCTGGCAATACAGTGTTGGCCATGGCGAATGCTGAGCCTGTACGTACCTTTCCTCTTCGTTAGCTAATGGCTTTCACTGAACCGCTTCATAGAACAGCGATCAACGGGCGGAATCGCCAGCCCTCAATGGACCGGAAACATCGCTACTGGCAACTGCTTCGATGGAGGCCCTCCAGAGTAGTGAGCAGCGCGAGTTCATGGGTCTGGTTGACCGGCTCCGTCGTGCAGGTCTAAGCTCTGTCTTGCAATTGCCCCAGATCGTTGTTTGTGGTGATCAGTCCTCTGGAAAGAGTTCTGTGCTAGAGGCAATCACAGAAATTCCCTTTCCCCGTAAAGAAAATCTGTGTACCCGCTTTGCAACACAGATTACCATGTGGCAAGATCGAGAGTCGACTATACACTGCAAGATTATCCCCGACAACAACCGTCCAGAAGAGGAGCAGCGCCAACTGCGCAGCTTTTCCAGATCGATTAAGGATTTCCGTGAGTTGCCATCACTCATTGATGATGCTACTGCAGCAATGGGCCTGGACGAGAGCAAGGCATTCTCGAAGGATGTTCTGAGTGTTGAGATCTGTGGGCCGGACCGTCCTCAACTGTGAGTTCAATCATCAAGGCTATATACTTCTACCGAACTGAGCTGAGTCTGGGTGCAGCACTTTGGTTGACCTTCCTGGCTTGATACATGCCGCCAACAAGTCACAATCGGAGAGCGACGTCAGATTGATCAAGTCTCTGGTGGAAGACTATATTTCAGAGGAGCGCACCATCATCCTTGCTGTCGTTTCAGCGAAAAATGACTACGCCAACCAAGTGATCCTTAATTACTGTCGGAAGTTCGACCCAAAAGGTGCGCGTACTTTTGGTATAATTACAAAGCCCGACTATCTTCGTCCTGGTTCGGAGAACGAGCGGATATGGCTTGATCTAGCTCAGAACCGAGATATCTTTCTCGAGCTCGGCTGGCACCTTCTAAAAAATCGCACCGACGATGAGCATTCCTTGTCTTTCACTGAACGGAACTTAAAGGAGCGCGAGTTTTTCAACACTGGGAGCTACAAAATTCTTCCTCGAAATACAATGGGTATTGATTCTCTCCGCGAACGGTTGAGCCGGTTACTCTTTCAGCACCTGAAGAAAGAGCTTCCGATCCTTAAGAAAGAGCTGGACGGTATGACAAGGACTGCTCGCATGGGACTTCAGTTGCTTGGCACCAGCCGTGCCACATTGACCGAACAAAGAATGTATCTTGCAGAATTCTTCGGCTCGGCGTATGATATTGTGATGATGGGTATCAATGGCAACTATGAGGATACTTTTTTTGGCAATGTCAATGTCGATGCGCCCCTTGACGAGAAAGAAAACTCTCGTCGACTCAGGGCTGTGGTCCAACAGCTCAATATTGAGTTTGCGGAACATATGCACCGTCGCGGGCACAAATATTATATCCAGGACAAGGGTGGCGATGAGCCTGTCAGTGAGGATGGATCTGAGGATAACGATGGGTACAGCGATGAGCCTGTCAATGAGAGCCCTCCCCCACAGGAGGTATCGACCCCATTTCCTTTGAGCCGGAAGGAGGCTGTCATGCGGGTGATTGAGACATTGAAGCGAACACGCGGCCGCGAGGTCCCCGGAATTTTCAACCCAATGTTAATAAACCACCTCTTCTGGGATCAATCTGAAGGTTGGGAGAACATAGCACGCGGCCACATTGAAATGGTTGCTGCCGCCTGCAAAGCATTTTTACTTACGATTCTTGACCATGTTGCGGTTGCAGAGCTCAAATCACGGCTTCTAAGCATCACTGTTTTCCCCGCCTTAGAGAGTGCCCTGGAAGCCGCACTCAAAGAACTTGAGAACATTGGAAACGACAAGCAGCGGCACCCGATCACATACAACCACTATTTCACGGACACTCTGCAGAAAGCGAGGCAAGAACAGTTTTCACACAAGTTGAAAGAACTGGTACCAGATGCTACGGTATCTGTTCATGAAAAGACGTATGCTGCTGGTCCAGGCTACGAGGCGAAGAAGTACATCCACCCTACCCTCCTGCATCGGATGCTTGACAGAGCTATCGAACGGGACATGGACAAATTCTCTGCTGAACAGGCGCTTGACGCACATGACGCGTATTACAAGGTACGTCCAGGTAGATTGAGATTTGCTTATAAGGTCAGGTCACTAAGAGAGTTATAGGCCGAAAAGAAGTACTTCATTGATGTGATCACGAAACAGGTGATTGAGCGTCATTTAGTTGCTCCCCTCGCCAAAGCTTTCTCGCCAAAAGTTCTTGCTGGCTATAGCGACAATGACATCAAATTTCTCGCATCTGAAACACCTGAGGTAATCCAAAAGCGCGAACACTTGGAAAGTAAGCTCAAGATGCTCGTGGAAGGTCAGCGCGCTTTTGGGCTAGCGATGGGAGAGAGGATTATTGGCTAGATGTTGCAAAGTATGATCGACACATTGGCAACGGGCAAGGTTTATTTGTTCTTTTGATTGCTATCTGTGGAATGGATCGTTGGAAGATTGAGTAATTTCGAGACTGTTTGTTCGCTGGTTTTTGAAACGTTCTTGTTTTCGTCTTCTCGTATTGTTCTTCCCGTCCTTCCTTTCTTTTTCCCTCTTTGGCAAATCTTTTCTCTTTTGATAAATTGATATTCTGAGAAAAATTACCTTCCTGGGGTTAATTATTGTAAAACTTAATGTAGAAATGACGTTTGAACTAGCTGCATCGACACCTCCACGGCTTGAGGATCTGGGTCGACGTCTACTTGTCCAATAGCGATCCGGAGAGAAAGGATCACATGATCTTACTAATCTTTCCTTGGCATCTTACTTGCCATTCTTGCTCTAATATTGCTCATACATCAATTCTCTGTTATTGTGTCAAATATTTCCTTGGGATGAAATGATCGATGGACACCTTTACGTCCATACTTATACTATATTTCTTGAATATGATTCGTTGCCATTGCCCTACTAGCCAGTAACCATGGAGAGTTCGCGGCAGCAGACATTCCTAAAGGTTGGTAATATTCTATGCTCATAATGCTCCACTGTCCTGACAATTAGCGCAGCTGCGTCCGCCATGTGTTGAGCTCAGTTCTGTCGGGCTGAAATTTCGGGGGAACTTGGCGAACCCTAGGGATGTGTTGCGAGCCGTAGAAGTAGTCCATGGCGTCTTGACCGAGGTGACCAGCAAAAATGGCCTTGATGAGAAGCTTGCGGAATATGCATTCTTCCCTCTGTCTCACATCTTTAATGAGACGCAGAGGCTGCCCGTGAGATGTCTTGAGCTGGCGGTGCTGTGTCTCCAGATTCTCATCGAGAAGGGATGGCGGCAAAAGCTTTCTCCCCAGTTGGGTAAACAGCTCCTTATTCTACTTACGATACTCGCTGGCGGGACTCCTGGACAAAGTCAGGCCCAGGGCCAATCCAAACCACAGTCGGAGGAATTAGCTGTTGCTGCTTTTAATTGCATTGGGTCGCTATGTACTATGTTGGTTGGTCCCGAGGCTAGTTCAACTATATACAATGAGCTTGGGTCGTCAACCATCGTTGACCAAACGGTATACGTTTTATTGGAAGGTATCACCGATGGAAGCTCAGATGGAGTACAGCTAGCTGCCGTGAGCGCATTACAGGCTCTAAATGCGCGCATCTCGGATCGCGTCGTTCTGGCCAGCCTTCTGCCTCGAACCGTATCTGCATTGACTAAGACATTGCGCCCCACAACCAACATGCGTCGGTCGTATAAAGTTTTGCGTTGCTGCTTAGAGCTTCTAACTGATGTTCTCAAGGCGACTCTGAACGACGCAGACGTTGCTGCTAAGAAAGACAGCAATGGGTCACAGAAACGAAAGAGCTCTGATACTCCTATTCTTGACGACTCTTGGCTTAAAGCTACAGCGTCCCAAGTCAAATTAGCGCTAGCTAATGTCATCCGACTGAGAGGTCATGACAGACCTGACGTCCGTCACGCCATTCTACAGCTCTCCCTCATGGTCATCGAAGACTGTCCCAGATCCCTTGCGGATTCAGAACCCATGATGGTTGAAACAGTTGTAGCCCTTGCTAGTATCGATGAGCAGTTGGATGGAGGAGATGCTTATACGGCGTTGAAACACTTAGCTGTGTCTTCCTCGTCCGTTTGTGATATCCTCAAATCCAGTTTACATACATGGATCGTTGCGTTACCTAGGGTGATGCATTCAAATGATGACTCCGCAAAACAAAAAGCCATGAAGCAGATATCGACTGCTTTTCAAGTACTGTCAGAGACGCAAGGGGTGTCGGAGATTCTTGATGAGACGATGGCAACGAGCTTATGCGATACGGTGTCTGCGACCATCCAAACTTCTTCAAACGCCCCTCAGCCATTACCGGCATCTGCAAGTTCAGACTTAGAGCTCAGTTTACATGACGCGTCCGAGCCAGCATCTTTCCAACCGGTGTTGTTAGAACGTGGGCCCGACCGGCAGACACTATCAGAGTTGAAATCGATGATTGCCAAGTTAAATAGCACGGACTCGTCCCTATCAATGGCCAAGTCGATGCTGAAAAGAATGGATCGGGCGTCAGGCAACGCTGTAGTTGCACCTTTTTGGCTGGTCTTATCATTTCTCAGTGGTCCGTCTTCAGGGGGGATATCGTGGGGTGACATGCTCGATATAGAATCCCTGCCGAGTCGGCCTGCTCTGATAGAAGACTTGTACGCTTTCTCCATACCACACCTGACAGATTTGACAACGGCGAACCCGCCAGACTGGCGAGTTTCAGCTCTGTCGCTAGAAGGTATCGCTCTACAAGCTCAACAGCTAGGCGAAGCTTTTCGTCCGGAGTTGATCGATGCGTTATACCCAGTCCTCCAGTTGATGGGCTCAAGCAACACTAATTTACAACACCATGCAATGGCCTGCCTCAATATTCTGACAAAATCGTGCGGCTACCTTGATACGAGCACAATGCTTGTGGATAATGTCGATTACCTCGTCAACTCCGTTGCCTTGAAGCTCAATACTTTCGACATTTCTCCTCAAGCGCCGCAAGTATTGCTCATGATGGTACGACTATGTGGGGCGAGCTTGATTCCGTACTTAGATGACTTGATTGGCTCGATATTTGCTGCGTTAGACGCATTTCATGGATACCCGAAGTTGGTCGAATTGCTCTTCTCTGTCTTAGGTACTATAGTAGAGGAAGGAGCGAAGAAACCAGAGTTGCTAGCAATCACTGCTGGGGAGGAGAAAGCGGTCAATCATCGGAAACGCCCTTTTGCTTCTCTGACCGTCTCGGAGTTGGCAGACCACCTCAAGAAGCGGACAGAAAAGCGCGCACACTCTTCGCTTTATGAGGACGAGTTTTCAACACCACCATCCCATCCCAAAGAACCCTGGACATCGGAATTCGAGAAACACCTGCCCACGGATGAAGATGAGAATCAGGGTTCGGAACCTGACGAAGGATCGCCTCCACCCACCAAGGAAGATGAAACAAAACCACTTAGCAAAACTCATAACCTGCTATTGAATATTGTGAAATCCATACCACCACATCTATCGTCACCATCGCCGTTCCTGCGCCGCTCGCTTCTCTCCATCATTTCCCGTGCTATGCCAATCCTTGCCCACGATGAAAATACTTTCTTGCCTCTTATCAACGACTTGTGGCCGTCGGTCAGCGCACGTATCACCGTACCTCCTTCAAATCCATCCGATTCCACTTCGCTGATGACGGTCGGTCCAAGCAAACCTCCTAGCCAATATACCACCACCAATATTGACGAGCAAGGCGTCCAAGAAGAAACTTATATCATCGTAGCCTGCTGTGACACGATCCGTACTATGTGTGAAGGGGCTGGGGATTTTATGTCTTCGCGTATTCAGCGCGAGATTCCCCGTTGGAAAAAGCTTTACTTGCGTTGCTGGGAACGTGTGCGTCACGACTCGGAAAAAGTGACCGAGCGACAACAGCAGCGGTCCAGGCAACGAGAACGGCTTAAAGAGCATACGATATCTGACCTGCAGTCACTGACCCTCAAGAATACCGAGCCGAAACGCAACCAAAGCTCCACAGCCGTGTCATCCTCAATCCCGATGGACGCACCAACGCGCAAGCCGGGACTTCTTCCACCGCCATTCCCAGATCCAAAAAAGTTCTTCACACCTCACCATTCTATCTGGCAAGCGCTGACGCGGCTGTTTACAACGATTCTTTCGCACGTCCGACTTCCAGACGACGTGTTGGATGAATTATGCGAATGCCTTGGCCCATGCACCTCCTTCTATTATCCCGACTACTATTTTAGTTACGCGTGGTGTCTAGACGCCACCGATAACAATACCAGGTTTCCAGACACCGAAGCGGCCGATAGAGATCAAATAGGGCACAGCCAGGCAGTCACGAGCGTTATACGTGCAATGGACACTTACAATGCAGATTTGACATGGTTCATCTTTGATAAGGAAAGAAGGAGAAATACAGCTAGCTCTAGATATAACAGCAGCGCCCAGGGTGGCCAGAATGATACCCAGAGAAGAAAGCTCATGGATAAGAAGCTAAAGCTGTTATGTGGCATGTCGTCACACGCTCGCCAAGCCAGATCTGAGGATGCACCATCGGCTGGAGTTATCGAACGATGGGCGTTTGCTGGACTTGCGAGTTAGTATGAATTTGTACATTATCATCATCCACTTGGCTTTTCGTCAATGGCGCGAGTCAAAACTGCCCGCAACCACCTAGACTTTTATTCAATTCTTTCCTGCGTCTGACGGGCCTCTCTTGAACTCGCTGTCATTATTTGTGCGAAAGATCCCATGTCCTATCATCAAGTACTCATTCCCTGGTGGCACAATATACTAGGAACCACGTTCGACACAAAAGCAGTACAGTAAACTAGTATTGGACGACGTTCCAGGTAGGTCTACTAAGCTAGGTGCAACATGGCCTTAAAAAGTAAAGTAAATCTTGCTCCGCAATCACTCCCACATAAGCAGTATCCGTCTGTTGCATCCAGGCAACGTATATCTTTGTTGACATAGCAGAAGCAAGCATTGAGTGTGAAATCACAATGAAGAGATGAGTTTAAGGAAGGCAACTATAATTGGTCTTTACTTGCCAAAAGTAATCAACTTTAATTATTACTACCTTTAATAGAAAGCTCTATACCTTAGTTATTTTAGCTGTTAGTAAAAAATACTATACCTTAAATAAGTATTTAAACCTAGCTCTACACTCTATAAGTTCTTGCCAGAGAACCTTAAAACTCTAATTCTATTTAATTTAATAACTAGCTAGAAAGTTATCTATATGAAGTAGGTAAAGAATTTATATAAATATTTTTACTCTTAGTAGTGTTGGGACTTTCGCGGGTTTGCAGGTATTTAGGCCCTAAGATTAGGCCCGCGCGGGTTTACAGGCCCTATAGAATAGGCTTTACCCATACTTTTCTAGGCCCGCCGCCTGGGTTGGTCCGCAGAGAGCCATTACAAAGCGGTATCCTTTCCCTCAATCTCCTCTGGAACATACTTCCTCCAGTCGTTCGAATCATCGTAGAACAGGGAATAAGAGCCTTGCCATAAAGTGGAATAAAGCATTTCTTGCCCGGGCGCGAGATACCCTTGCTCCTTCATTTCAGCAGCGAGGGCATCTTCAAACTTCCGACTTTCAGGTGAGTCCCGTTCGCCATACTTTCCCCTCAGCTCTTCCAACAGTGTTTTGTAGGCGGAACCCACTTCATCATGACGGCATTGCTTCCTATCTAGAACAGCTTTCAACTCGAGGGGTGTGTTGGGGTGGTAGGTGAGCTGGCTCTCTCTTTCCATAGTCATAACGCTTTCGTGTTCTCGGAAGTGGAATTTCATTTCTCGTTTGCTAGAAAACTTGGAGTCACACGCAGGATCTGGGCATTCGATCTCAGGAGTATCACGATAACACTCATGGGTCTCATGTTTCAGCCAATCTAGACCTATTTGCTCACTCATTCTGGACCACTGAAAGGACTTTACCGTCAACAGGTCGCTTAGTAAACCTGCTGGAATTTTCCTACGAGGCAGAAGAACTCGCATCGGTTTCCAGGGATCTTCAACCACACACCAGCAATTTTCCGCTTCGATTCGCCACAGGTTGAAGCAAAGAGCGCTTTCAAACCCGTGTCCGTCGACCTCAAAGGCAATGAAGGGTTTGATATTTGGCGGCGCCATGGCCACAAGCTTAGCTATTGAAGAAAAATAGCGGCTAGACTCCCCAAAAGGGGGAGGCAGAGCCCCATAAGCGAGACCATACAAAACCACTTTGCGCGCTGAGGGAAAGAGCCCTTGTACTTTATCCCAAAAAGAGAAGCTCATTGGGTTTGAGAGGCTCCGGAAATCAAAATCTATTTCTAGCTGCTTGATGCGGGAGGCAAATTCAGGGCAATGTTCAACTGGCTGAAATCCGTGGTACTGGAGCCTGCGCAGATGGTCGGTTCGATACCAAGTGCCTTGTTCGGGGCCCCAGAAAATTTTCGAACATGCACGGCGCGTGTAGGAGGACGCATGCAAAAGACAAAAGAGAGTGGGCGGATCGCAGAATCGAAATATCAGTAAATGAATTTCGACTGGCAGGTCCATAAAACGGTGGAAAAGACTGGCACCTGAAGGTGCTAACGGCTCAGGGGTGACAAAGTAATGGAAGGGCGTGACCGGCAACGTTGGATACTCTAGACAAAGTTTGAGCTCTGTCATGCCAGCTGGTAACACGTCGCGCCATGGCGGACGCGTTGGATGTTGAGGCATGGGTGTATATGAGATGGGGCTGGGGACCAGAAACCACATTTATAGACCCACAGATCAGAAATCTGTGTTATACGGTGAAGAGATTATTTGTGTTCAAGTACATTAGATTACGTTAGATAACTTGGAGACCTTTCTTTGTCTCGATGAAGTTGGACTGTCAAGCAAAAGGCACCAATAACAAATATTACATAATTTGCCGAGCGTAAGCGAAGGCTATAAGGAGGTATCGAGAATCAAAACCCGCCAAGCCTGTCTCTAATTGGCTCGCGCTAATGTTTATCCGAACCTGCATCAGGTGACCAATTAATCCGGACCTAAGTCATGTGACAATACAGAGAGGTCCTGAAAATCAAAACTTTCCAAGCCTGCTTTTAATTGGCTCGCTGTTACCTTTATCCGATTTATCCGAACCTGCATCAGGTGACTTAAAAAATCAGCTTGCCTGCCTGTATGCTTGGTAGGTCAGGATTCAAATGAGGAATCAGCTCACCGGCCTACGAGCTATATAGGTAAGGATTTGAATGAGGAATCGGCTCACCGGCATATGAGCTATATAGGTGAGGATTCGAATGAGGATTTGAATGAGGAATCGGCTCACCGGCCTACAAGCTATATAGGTGAGAATTCGAATGAGGAATCGGCTCACCGGCATATAAGCTATATAGGTGAGGATTCGAATGAGGATTTGAATGAGGAATCGGCTTGCCGGCGTACGAGCTATATAGGTGAGGATTCAAATAAGGAATCGGCTCACCGGCATACAAGCTATATAGGTGAGGATTCGAATGAGGAATCGGCTCACCGGCCTACGAGCTATATAAGGATTTGAATGAGGATTTGAATGAGGAATCGGCTTGCCGGCATACAAGCTATATAAGGATTTGAATAAGGAATTGGCTTACCGGCATACAAGCTATATAGGTGAGGATTCGAATAAGGAATCGGCTCACCGGCATACGAGCTATATAAGGATTTGAATGAGGAATCGGCTTGCCGGCATACGAGCTATATAGGTGAGGATTCGAATGAGGAATCGGCTCACCGGCATACGAGCTATATAGGTGAGGATTCAAATGAGGAATCAGCTCACCGGCCTACGAGCTATATAGGTAAGGATTTGAATGAGGAATCGGCTCACCGGCATATGAGCTATATAGGTGAGGATTCGAATGAGGATTTGAATGAGGAATCGGCTTGCCGGCATACAAGCTATATAGGTGAGGATTCGAATAAGGAATCGGCTCACCGGCATACGAGCTATATAGGTGAGGATTCAAATAAGGAATCGGCTCACCGGCCTACAAGCTATATTGTATTTAAATAGGGCCGTAAGGCCCCTACCCCTCGGCCGAATGGCCGCAGGGGGTTGTAAAATCAAAAAACGCTCGGCAATAACTAAGCACACTAAACAGGTTGTGTGCTTACATGTATTTTAGATATCACATCAAAATTGTTCAATGCTGGATTCAACTTCTTTGGACCTAGAATATTTTACTTTATCGATTGAAATAATATTCTTTTCCTGGTGTACAAAATTCTGCTTTTTCCAGCTTTGGTTTGGTATTGCGTGAAGATAATCTCCTTTTCAAACAGCGGCAACATCACGGGCCAAAGTGTGTAGCTCTTCAGTTGTCTTCTCCTTGACCCCGACAAGACCATTATCGTCCCTTTCCCATGGATGCGCAAGTGATTTGTTCGCCAAAGGTCGTTGGAGTAATATTTCCAGAACGCAGATCTGCCATAGCTTGGTCCATCAGAGGCTTCATCTCCTGGGACGTTATATTCCCATCCTCATCGCCCACAACATCTCTCACAATTTGCAAAAAGTCTGGCCTGAGACAAGAATGTACTGTGGACATACACTGGTCTGTTGGCAGTTTCTTCGGGCCGCAGAAGAGTACCAGTAGTGGCTTTACCGCAGTCTTCGAGGGTTGACCATGGATCACATTTCTCCCCGCCTTCGAACAGAGTTTAGAGACTTTCTAGTATTTCTTAATAGACCAAAAGAAATTACCTAGTATTCTTGGTAAGGACCTTTCGTGCAATTATCCCGTTCGCGCGGATGCTAATGTCTTCTCTCCGTAAGTCTAATATTACTTTGGTTGTCTGTGCTCCGACTGTGATAAAGTGCATAAAAGTTTTAATGGGTGTCTTCCACCCCTTCAACCTTATTTCTACATGATTAAAAAACTGTAGCCTTCGTTGAAAAAAGACATATTGAGGGGGGCCGGCCTCATCGTCACAAAGGCTCTGGTGGTCAATAGTATCGTTTGTTGAGACCAGGTGATCTTCGGAGAGACTCTTGCCTTGCAGCAGTTCATTGAAGTCATGACGGTGCATCTTAGGGGATACATTGCGCGGACCAGGGAACCATATAAGCCTTGGCCTTTGTCTTGATGACTTAATAGCCTTGTGCAGAAAAGAAGAAATGCCATGTTGATAATGATAGAATAGGTTCGCATTTTTGTACGTCTGGATAACAGCATTTCAGAGATTAGCGTATCCAGGTGAGATGGCCACCACTTTGTCATGTAAAGAACAGCGATGGCTTGGTTTCATAGCCTTGACCAATACGTTAAGCCCAGCAGTTAGGCAGGCCCTCCAGCTTGGCCAGATACGCTGTTCGCCCATGCCCTGCTCAATTCTCTTTTGTCCACCCACTGATATGAATCAAAACCCTTCTGGGCGACAATTGAATACGTTCTCATAATATAGGCGGTCAAGCGAGAAATGGGGGACTGGCGGCTCCGTGCGTTTGTTTATACAAGTTCCGGATGAGTATGACCAAAATTAACTTCACGGCCGAGAACAATAATTTAAGTTCAAACTACCTGTGTAAGACCCTGTTCCGTACAAATGGCTCCCGGTTCTTTCTTTAGCGAGCGCCAGGGAATTCAATCACAAAAGAGGGGAGAGATACATTTGATATGATCTTAGGACGCCAGAAACAGAACTTTAAAATAGCATTAAACCAAAAGGAGCGGAAAATAGTCAACAAGTTCTTTTCTAAACGGGCCACAGCCCGCAACACAAAATCGCGCGACACATTCCCATTCTTGATTTCTCTATTCTTCGTCACTCTCTTCCTCATCCTCACTTTCCGCATTCTCAAGCCACTCAAGGAATGGCTCAGCAGCTTTGCGGACCTTCTTGCTCGTAGCAAGGTCGACGTACTTCTTACTGGCTTTGCCACCCCAGCTCTTCAAGACCTCCTCAGTCACGAGGTCTTCCTGGTAATAAGCCAGCAGGATAGCAGGGACGCTAGCAATAAGCGCCGGGCGCTCTTTACCGACGAAGCGCTCGGTGCCTCCAAGAAGAGCTTTTTGGTGGCGTTCAGAGGTGATCATCTGCAAGCATAGTTAGTGGCAAGGTCACCACCAAGTTAATTTGATGGGCGCACTTACTTTTTTGAGCATACCAGCCCTGGGCGGAATTTGCTTGGCCATCTTGTCATCGAAGATGGTCTGAGCAAGCACAGCAAGAGTTTTATGCTTGTTTTCGATACCAAGTTCCTTGGCCTTCATGTAAATTTCAATATCGCTGACACCAGACACGCCCTCTGGCTTCTCCTCTGCGGTGCTGATGACCCAGCTGCCAAGTTGATCGTAGGAGCTGGCCGTACCATTTTCACCCTCGTCTTCATCATTGTCATCGTTAAAGACGAGAGAACGCTTGAGATCATCCGGGAGTTCCTTGGCACGAGCCTTGACGGCTTCAGCGGAAACATCAACCGCCCATTCGTCATCTTCAATGTCATCGTCACGCTCGATTTCCTTAGCTTCAGCATTAATGCGGCGAGTAAGCTCGTCATCACTACCGGCATCGACACCCACGTCGCCATTTTGGTCACCTGCATCGGAGTTACTGTCTCCCGGGGTCCCACCGTTCTGCGCCCCGTTCTCGGTGGCTTCTGCCTTCTCTTTGTTCTTCTCACGTCGAGTTTTCTTGGTTGACTTGTCCTTCTTTCCTTTTCCATTGGACTGATTCTTCAGAATGAAGGTGCTGAGCTTCTGGCGTAGATCAACATCGGAACGCTGGCCACAGGCCTTGCAGTCAAGGAGGATACGGCCATCCTTGATGACGATGTCGGTTTCGGGGTTGTCACATTTCTTGCAGAGAACGAACTTATTGATGAACCCATCGAGGTAATCCTGGAGTTTTCCGGCGTCGTGAGCGCCGTTGATGATCCAGCGGTCGTCGGTGGTCTTGGGGTTCGCCTGGGCTCCAAGTTCGAAACCGAAATACTTGATCACATCTGATACTAGTATTAGCAAATGCGACGCCTACCCAAATTATGATGCATATAGGGTTGAAACGTACAAGCTGGAGGACGCCCCAGAGCCTGGGCGACATTGTTGAGGTTGACAACAACGGTTTTAATGCCGTTCCCTTTACCCTCAATTTTGGCCTGTAAGCGTTCCATTTTGTAGCGATAGAAAGGGTCGGAGACATTCTAGTGCATAATAGTTAGTGGGTCCCAGTGACGAATGCAGCGCATTTGCACACAACTTACCCGACGGACGTTGATAGTAGCCATTTTGACGAGAGAAGATTAACAAGCAGCGAATTTAAAATGCTGGCAAATTGTTGCTGAGAAGACGCGAGACTGAAAGGACCTGGAACAAGTTTCCTTGATGGCTACGACGAGACATGCGTAGACCGTAGATGATGTCCTTAAAAAAAAGGGAGGATCCACACTGGCGACGGGGGCTCCGGAAGCGAATTTCAACCACACGATCTGGAATGGAAACTACAAGGTTTCCGCACAGGGCGAAAAGATTGCAGCTTGAGCGGCAAGTGGTGTTCGAAAGCGTTGACGTGGGGCGAATACATAGACAGGTGCTCTAACTGCACTGGGGCTTTCTCTGGCAGGTTTGGGTGATACTCCGTCCAACACGAGGAGATCTGGAATAATTGGACTGAAAGCGACGAAATTGTGAAGCGCGAAGATCGACCAGCGTACACAGTCGACGACAGTAGACAGAAATGGGATACGTGGATAGAAGTGAGACGTGTGTGATGCAGCTGAGTTGAGCGAGGTCGTTGAGAGAAAGAAAAGAGGAGAGAAAAGAGAGAAAGGCAGGGAGGGCGGTGGCCAATTGCGGAATGCGGCAGAAAACGTGACGGACGAACATTTATCCGGGAATTGTCACGTGGGTTGCGGGATTTCCTAATTCAGCAGTATTGAAGCTATTCGACTTCACGGCTCTTGCTGGCTTCTCCTTGGCTTCGCTCGCTTGGAATACCGTCTCGTTGTAGTGAGAGGTATTGCTACAATAGTCTATTTATATATCTATCTTAAAAACATCTTAAGCCTGTAATGCCGGACTGAATTCATCTAACATATGTCCTGGTATAAAACCTGTGCGTTGTATCTCTCTCTGTCGTCTGTTCACTGAGGCCTGCTTTCTGTTGTCTTTGGAGATTGTTATGCTCTGAACACATCCAACTGTTTTTTTTATTTTTCTTTTATCTCAGGTACCCAATACTGACTGTCAGTCTACAGATTCTAGCAAGCGGACTGCAGCATAAATACCCCTATTTGATAGCATTATTGCCTCCATCTGCTTCAGAAACCCAATTTGGGTGGTCATTCCGCTTCTGCTCTCTGGTTAGCCATGGCGGTTGATCTGTCACTTTACTTGGTCACCGACTCGACCCCTGAGATCTTAGGGCACAAAGATCTCTGCTACGTGGTTGAAGAGGCTGTCAAGGGAGGTATGTTTGTCCTATCCACACATATTCTGAATGTATGGATACTCATCTTTGCTGTAGGTGTCACTGTCGTGCAATACAGGGACAAGCACAGCGACACTGGTGTTCTCGTGTCTACAGCTCAGAAATTACATGAGATTACCAAGGCGCATAATGTCCCCCTTATCATAAACGACAGGATCGATGTTGCTTTAGCCGTTGGCGCAGAAGGCGTGCATCTTGGACAAGATGATATGGGTATGGTCGTGTTCTCTCTTTTTTGACGCAGGGGCTTACCCTTAGTCCTGCAGATATCGACGCGGCCAAGAAACTCCTCCCAAAGGAGGCGATCATTGGGGCAACTGTATCCTCAGTAGAAGAAGCTCTTGTTGCCGTACAGAAAGGCGCTAACTATCTTGGAGTTGGTACTGTCTATGCAACGCCTACGTAAGTTTGTCGCCCCTTTTCTTTCCTTTTTAGCGATGTGTGGTTCAGCATCGTTTTTCAAGGCTAATCTCCACGTAGGAAGAAAGACACAAAATCTATAATTGGAACTGCGGGAACGAGACAAATATTGTCTTTCCTGTCAACGATGCCAGAGCAAGTCGGAACCGTCGCAATCGGAGGCATCAACCTATCTAACGCCCAACGGGTCATATACCAATCGCAAGCCGCACTCAAAGGTCTAGACGGCGTCGCTATCGTTAGCGCAATAATGGCTGCCGAAGACCCGCAGGAAGCAACTGTATCCCTCCGTAGAAGTATCAGCACCCTGCCATCATTTGCTACGAAGTCTCATCCACCGCGTCCAAATGAAGTCGACGATCTCCTGAGGGAGGTACCTGAAATCGTTCACAAAGTTGCCTCACAACGCCCTCTCTGTCATAGCATGATCAACTTCGTGGTCGCAAATTTCGCTGCTAACGTCACGTTGGCTATGTAAGTTCTCATCCACCAATCCCTTAATTGTGATTTCCACATATTAGATCTGACAATCTGCTAGTGGCGCATCGCCAATAATGTCACTCTACGGGCCTGAAGCCGGTGACCTCGCAAAGAACGGCGGTGCTCTTCTTATCAACATGGGAACTCTCAACGAAGATTTCATACAACAATATCTACAAGCTCTTCGCGCGTACAATGCCGTTGGAGGCCCCGTTGTTTTCGACCCGGTTGGGGCTGCCGCGACTGAAGTACGGCGTGACGCCGTCAGGAGACTTACCTCAGGTGGTTACTTCGACCTCATCAAAGGAAATGAGAGTGAGCTGAAGTTCATATATGGTCGTGTTCCGGGGAGGCAGGTGGGCGTCGATAGCGGGCCTAGTACGTTGGGTACCGAGGAAAAAGCGACGATGGTACGGGACCTAGCGAGGCGAGAACGTAAGTGAGAGCATCTTGACTAGTTTATTATCTGCAGTTTCAAGAAAGGGTCGCAGTTGCCACTCAGTTATGAGATGTTCTTGCCCCGTAGTATACAGGTCTTTCTTTACTAATCAAACTTCACTTCGCAGGGAACATTGTCCTTCTTACCGGTGCAGTCGACTACCTCAGTGATGGCGAACGTGTCCTAGCGATCGGGAACGGCCACTCTCACTTGGGACAAGTCACAGGCGTAAGTTCATACCTCCGCCTCACTTATAACCCCTCATCTGACTTCTAGCCTCGTCACCAACTCAAAACAACTAAATCTTTTACTAACGGCTTCACTCTACGAACAGACCGGCTGTGTCATCGGCTGCGTAGCTGCGGCCTTCCTCACAGTTCACCGTACCGATAAACTGCTGGCCGTACTCTCAGCGCTCCTAATGTTCGAAATCGCGGCGGAGAACGCTGCTACGAAGGACCACGTTCGTGGGCCAGGAAGCTTCGTACCCGCGTTGCTGGATGAGTTGGCCGCGCTTCGAGACAGTGCTCTTAACAAGGGCGAGGTGAACATTTACGCGAAAGCGGCGAAGGTGCAACTTATTCCGCTATAAAGCGGTCTGGTTGGCAATTTACATCCAACGGAGGATGTTTAAAGGACGGTTTTGTTGGCCCTAAAATTTTTTAAAGGCCTACGGAACCCCTACGCTCGACGATGGGAAGCCGACAAGTGGACGACATGGGGTTCGCTTACTGTTACCGCCTCCAGTGTCCTGCTTCCCCTGAACACGTCTGCGATCCGGAAGTCATTTCAAGCTCAGTTTCTTTGCGAGCTGGGCCTCGAATAACTCGGCATGTCATCCCGAGTCCAGTTCAGGTTGTGCCGTTCTGTTGTGGCCACTCGAAGTTACTGGACTCTGCTCTCTGCGGCTTCTGTCCTTCAACCCAATCAAAAGTATAGATAGTCTATTTAGATTAAAAATTTCAAAAGTTAAAAATCGAGAATATATAACAGATCCACCTAGGAAATGTGCCCTGAAAGATAGAAAATGTACCATATAATATAGATGACAATACCGGAACTACCTATCAATCACGCAATTTCGCAGATATAAACTATACAAACTAGAATAGGAAGGAGCGATACTATACCTCGTTGCTCCTTCCCGGTTAAAGATGCCCCTAGATGAGAAGGAGCGATCTCCCCGTCATTCATTCCAAACCCAAAATAAGCAAGTGCTCAATCATCCTAGGAAAGGGCAACCACGTATTCGTACTCTAGGCCGTTCCATCCTATCCAGATTAGGAAGGAGCAATCCACCAGATAAACACCAATCCTCACGGCAACAACAAAAGACAACTCGCAAACGCCGTCAATGCCTTCACTTCATCGCAATCTCAATTTCGGCTAGATCTTGCTCGGTGAACAATACGCCCCCAAAGCAGCTTTAGTCTGCTCTCCAGTCTCTTTAACAAGGCCGCTGACCTCCTTAAATGCAGCATGCTTCGCATCTCCCAATATCTCAAACAACAGGCTCTCACTCGTGGTAACCACAGCCCCCGCATCTCTCAGTCGCGCCAACGCAACCGCCCTCTCTTCGGGATTAACACTACTCACCCCATCCGCAAGAATATAAACCCTATGACCCAGCGCAAGCAGATCAAGCGTTGTCTGCGTAACACAGATGTGGCTCTCGATACCTACGATTATGGCGTCGAGGGGCGTATCGCTGGATCTTGGGAGGAGTGCTTTCATTTCAGGCGTTATCATTGAAAATAGGGTTTTGTCGATGTCAGCGCGGACATTGGAGTTTGAGGAGGAGTCCAAGTAAGGGTCAAATTCGGGGATTGTGGACCCTAGGCGTCCCCGGTTTTGGGTTGTTACGTAAATGGGAAGGGCGAGGGGTTTGGCGGCTTTAAGGACTTTGAGGGAAGTGTTTATTCTGTTTGAAACCGCAGGGAGAATTAAGTAGTTGTTCTTCTTTTGCATGAAACAGAGAGCTGAACTCGGGAAACCCACAGGTTGGGAAACTCATAGATGACAGATCTGAATCTCTCCTGTACGTCGCATATACTGATATCTCATATATTAGCATTTTTCTTTGAAATCCCCTACCCGAATTGCACTGGAAGGCGGAATGCGGGGTATAGATAGATAAGGAACCCATACAAAAGCGCGGGGTTTCCTATATAAATTCCGTTAGTAAATGCGCCTTGAATTGAAGATTTTTCTGCTCATTGAAAAAACTGTGCCCAAGCCCCAAGCTGACTTGCAGATAACATAAAGTACAGCGTAGAAGGAGAAGCGTTAGCACTCACGAATTCGCCCCGCTCTAGGGTTCGTCGTAGCCATGCCTGCGGTAGAGCGGCTTAATCGGATACTCCCAACTCTTGCGAAGCTATTACTCGGTAGCGATGGCGTCGAAGGTCGCTGGGTAAAGATCCTTCTGGCGAACATTAAGGGACTGTCGTGGTTCTGTCCGTTGTACAGAAGTTCAGCGGGACGCGATGATGTTTAAGTGCTTGGGGAGCTTAAGTCGGGGGATGCTGCCAAGTGGGGGTTTCCGCTCGGCCTAAAGGGGGACTGGAACTGACTGACTGTTGACGTCTCCCGATACGGCGCTCGTTAGGATCAATGGATAAGGATTCCTCCGCTCGTTTATCACTGTCTTATAGTGAGCTGCTTATTCTATTATGATTTTCTATCTGTTTGGTCTTGCAATTAATTATATTCCTACGCCTAGAACTACTTCTCGTCCGAAAGCTTTCCCGCAAGATGTACACGGCTCAAGAAATACAATTTTCCAGGACATTGCGCCGCAACCTGAAGACTTCTTAGCCGCCTTTGCTAGACGCAGTAATTCAATAGTCGTTCTCGGCTCCCGAAATACTACTCAGGTCGTGGAAGCTGAAGGCACCCGGCGATGACAAGCCCTGAAGTAATGACCAACGCATCATGGCTAATTTCTCATTTCATTATTAATTTCATAGTTACAACTATGCTTTTTACACAAACTTTCTGGAGTCCATTCCCATGGCCGATATACCGGGGCCCCCTTTCCGTACAACAGACAATATAACGGGAACAAAAAAGAAAAGAAGAAGCGAACTATGGAAGCCACCGTGTTAAGATGCGCGGCGAACAGAGACTCCAAAAAGTGCGAAAGCAAGTAGGCTAATCAGGTAAAGAAAAAGAGTTAAACAAACCCAAACCGCATTAAACGTCATACATTTCCTCTGCTGCTCGACATGAGAGAAGGACTACTTGGAAACAGTGAACTCCACAACCCTTAATGGCGTGGAGTTCGCACTGAAATGTGCATATTCAAGGATTGGAGTTCAGCCAGCCAAACGCTGAAGCTCCACCCACAGGGTTGGAAGACCGTGCTTTGCCCTTCCACGGCCCATCGCCGGGTCTGGCACCTGCTGAATGAACCGTAGCGGAATGCGGTGGCTCATTGTCCCTTGCCGTTGCCAAATCGCTATCTCCTGCGCGGAACGGACCGGAAGGTTCAACCGCAGATGAAGGAGCCGTGGCATTGGACACCTGGCGAGACGAAGACAATGGCTTGGTCGGTTTCAGCACCTTCATACTCCGTGCCCGTGTTGATTTCTGGTAGGCGGACATGTAAGAGCCGGGTTCAGCTTTATTGCTGTCACGCCTCCATGGTCCCCATACGCTGCTGTTTTCTGTCCTACTAGGTGCGCCAAATGACTTTTCGCTTGCGGATGACTTCGGTGGTGGGTGATCAGCTGCGTTCTCCTCTGAGTCTTCTGTGTGAGCGCCAGAGCGTGGTTTGTCGTGGCTTCTGAGCGAATCCGTGGATGTTCTTAGACTAAGAGGTACAGATGCTGGCTTCTCTGGCGAACTGATGGCTTGGCGACTGACTTGTTCAGCAGGCTGCTGGCCATTCGTCTCCTGTTGACGTGTTTCCCTTTCAACACCAATTTCACCAAGATCAGAGCGCGAAGGCTCAGGGATTGTGACCAGAGTTCGGAAAGTAGAATCATCTTCAGGTCGGACCAAAGGAATGGAAATCTTATTTCGCTCATCGTCCACAAGCAACATCTTATCCTGGGAGAATAATAAATCCGCATTGTGGGTTCGGAGGACATCGCTGCCTATGAAAATTTGTACTGCCTTGTCGTTCGGATCGGTTTCACGTACTATAAATCGAACAGTCAAAGCAGGAAGGTGAGGAGTTGGACTTCCGGCGCGAGATGAGGACTGGTATACACTAGCCTCAGGAAGGTACACTGGCATCTTTATGCTGCGTACATGGTCTGTAATTTCAGCTGAAAGACCAAGTTTTTGGACCATCCGGGAGCTTATAATAGACGCATAAGAGCCCGAGCACACAGCAGCGTAGAGTAAGGAGTCATTTGAGAAGTTCGTAGTGAGCCAGCAGCGAATGATACATGGCACGGGCCCCAGGATAAACAATCCTGGTGGCGGAGGCAAAGGTGTAGTCGGCAGGGTCCCATTGCCAACGCTTCCCGCACGAGCGGTATCAAGACCCAAGCTATTTGTACGAGCGGAGTGATGAGACTGGCCGGACGAGCTCTGCCTGCCGTCAGATCTATGGGATAGAGATCGTTCAGTTAAGGGGTGACTTCCCAGTCCGCTACCTGTCCTGATAGGGAGTTCCGAACTGGATCTGTTCTGGCCGTAGTACATGGAACTTTCATCAAACCTGACGCTATTGGCTCTGGATGCGCCTCGTCTCGGTTCGTCGTCATTATCCAGCGTCATGTTATTTGGCATGGTATGATGATGGCCTTGGTCAAACCCCTTGAACGGCTCAACAGACGGCGTGAAAGTAGGGTCTGTTGCATAGAATACTAGAAGGTTAGCAATGAAATACGAATGCATGGGTATGGTCTGATATGGCAGTTCCTTCAACACTTGCCTTGAGGAACAGCGCTGCTGACAGCACTGGGAAAAGGAGACAATGGACCCCAAACACTCTTTAACCTAGCATCGTCTTCCCTGCGCCGCTCCAGTCTTGATATCCGCTCTCCGTGCTCCAGTTGCGTTGCATATAGATCTTTTACCTCTTCATGGACACGCCAAATATCTTCCCTGGAGGCAAATGGGTATTGCGCATCCATCCCCACGCACCACCAACACTATGTTTATCGAGCGGAGACGGGGGAGAAAGAACGGCTGCGAGAACCTTCCAGGGCGATCATTCGGATCTGCACTGTCCAGCTAAGACAGAGGAACAGAGTACCGCCAAAAGGGATGCTGCGCAGGTGGGAAACGAACAAACAAATCCAGATACAATACGTAAACAGAACAGAGGACAAAGACGCTTGATTTCGATATCCGACCAGATGCCACCTTTTTTAGTCCCAACAAATGTGCAATGCTTTTCCCCCACGTCTATCAGACTGTATCTGACACACCACCTCCCACCTAGACGTGCGAGACGGCCTGTAGGCCTCCGCCTACCCAGGGCTGTTCTCTTCTCAGGATTGGCGAGATATCGATAGAGCACAACTTTGTCACAACGTCAACTGGTAGCTCGACTGAAGGGGTGCGTTAGGAACTTAAACGACGAAGGGGCGATAAGACACAGAAAAGCTATGAAAGTCTCAAAGGTCGGTAAGTGTGTTGTTGTATCAGGGTCGACAGATATGGGTATGACGAAGCGGCAAGTTGTATGAGGTCGATGCGGAAAAGGCTAGCTAAATGCGGTCCGTGGGATCAAAGAAACGATACAATGTATAAGAGGAAAATGAAACACTTTTTATATTCACGGACCGAAGAGTTAATTTCGAGACGGCGTGGTCGTTGGTGCAGAGCTGGAGAGGTGTTGGAGAAGAGGAGGAGCAGCTGTCGTCGGAGGCAAATCGACCAGCAACCAGCGCCGAGCCTCGATTTTGGTCGAAAGATGGAGAAGAACTAAACCCGCGAACAGCACAGACGGGGTTGCTTTGATGAAATTAGCAACCGGGAAAGGTGATAAATAACACGCGGCAATGGAAACGGCTGGGATTGATTTATTGTGTCCTCATGCCTAACGAGAAGCTGAGCTCGTGGTATGTACAACACTACTGGCAAGGTACGGCTTCAGCCTGACTGCCTTAGTGGCACAGGATCCTACTCTGGTTTATGTTTGCGGTGATGCAAATTGCGCTTACGACGGTTTTGGATAGATACGTTATGGGAGAGTGAAAGAGCTTTGCTACGGAAGCGCCATGTGCTTGTGTTTTCCCAAAGTTAATATTTGCGCTGTCCTTGTACATACAATATATCACAATACATCTTAATTCAACTTATTAAAATAGAAATAAAAACTAAGGGCAGTATAGGATGGCCGTGAAACCGAAGTCCTCCGGATGAGAAAACTAGTATTCGATAGCCCGGGTAGACATGCACTGGAAGTTGTTTGTATCCGAGGCCCCTTTTTTTCGGTCATTTCTGTTACTTTTAACCTTCCCTCAAGCCTGACGCTAGCTCCATGGTCACCTTCTTTGTCAACTGATGGAGGAACGACTTGGACGTAGGCTGATTCTGCTTTAACTATATCACTAGCTGGCATTGGGACTCCGGACGTGTGAAATACACGAGGGAAAGCATTGTCTTCTTTTGTTGGTGAAAATGCTATGTATAAATGCTTCAAAGACTGTAAAGAGTCTTCTTCTAGAATGTTGCATCAGTTCTGCAAGGTTGCACTCTATCCACAGGATGTCTGCTATATCTGCGCGCCCCTGGATTTCCGTGCTGACCCCTTCAACAACAACGTCAAGCTCAAAATATAGGGCCTTCTGGGTAAACTATCACCACAGCTTCTATGGATAGATGTCGTTTCTTGGAACCCTGTGTGCCTCCTATAAAGTAGCGCAGCGTGGAGCGCTTTGTTATAGATAATGGCGGAATACTGTAAGATCCTGGCTGTGCCGCAACTCTCATCAACGTGTCAGGCATAATTCTGCGGGGCAACCGATTGCAGCAGCGCAAAACCTCCATGATATTGCTTTTGAAGACAGATCACACCTCGTTGCCAAGGCCACGGCGGGAAACTCAGAACAGCCTGGTTCTGGAGTGGTTCTTTCAATTCCCACTATTAATGGTCTTCTTTAGAGAAATATGAAGAGGCTTGAGGGCTGCGGCGTTCCGCACGTTTCTTCCCAGGAATTTCGTTTCCCTGCCAACAACTATACTGTAGAGGGTCATGCCAAAAATCATCTGTCCATCCTCTGGCGGCAATGGTCGAAGAATCGTTGATGCCCGAAGGACCTGATGCCCAGGGCGCTGTGAGATTGTGAAATCGTAATGTTCCCGGCTGCTTTTATCGGCAATCTGTTGCGTGCTTTAAATAGTAAACAGGGGGGAAACTTTGGATTCCATGTTTCAGGTGGTAGGTGAGGGTGACTGACCGAGACCTCAATATTTTACCAGCATTTTCACCTTGAATCGTGTTGGCGCGTTGGCAACAGATAAGTCGTTGGGGGATTTTGTTTTTGACTTCTTTAAGCAACATGGACTGGCGGGCGGTTGTATTGCTGCTGCTAATGTTGTTGAAGTAGATATATTGGTAGTCTCAACAAGGCTGTAGTGTTTGGCGTTGGGCTCAAATTGGGCTTCGGACGGACACCGTGATAATCAGAATCTCTAAGACCAATAAAGGTACTTGTGTTGGTGCCAAAGAGACCAAATCCATGTTTTTGGTGTTGAGATATAGAATCCTCCTTTCGATATTTCGGAAGACATAGCTAATGAAAGACAATCTACTCAGAAACGAATAGAGAGTGTCGAATCTGAGGATGCGCTTTGAAAGGGCGGTTCAATCATTTCTTTCCAGCTATGACGTTCTAGCCAAATGAAATGGTGATTGATTTTAGATGATACCCCACGCCGTACAATGCTCATATAAGAGACTATTCGTAAAGAAGAGAGGAGGAAGACAAGGTAGCCGCAAGGTCAAAAAAAGCCAGTTGAAAGGTTATGGTTGTCAGACCCTGTTACTTCGTCAATCCGGAACGGTGAAGGTCGGAACAGTGAAGGCCTTGCTGTGAAGATGTCAATTGACTTAGTGAAATTGGAGTAAAGTTGGTGAAAGCATCTTCATATGTAATCTTTGCCCTTGCTAGTCTAAAACGCAAAACTAATAGTCATAATTTAACCGCCGCTTAACCAGCAGCTGAAGATGATCGACAAAGGTATCAACTTCGCGGAGCGGACTCCCACGTTGGGAACCTCATAGGGACATTCTCAGGCGCTTTATCATTGTAAGCTACCCGAATCACCTCCATAACCTCTTCGTACATGATTCGGTAACCTGAAGGGTTGAAATGCAATCCTATAAAAACAAAGAGGCGTCAGCGTAGGTCATAGAGGGGAGAGGGAAACAAACGTGAATATTGTTTTGTGTCGGTGAATATACCATCAGAAAGTAACGCTTCTAACTTCGCATTACGAGGAACATCGAGTGACCCGACAAGAGGCTCGCCTTCCTTCCACCCAGCAGCACTCATAAATGCAGCCCAAATGTCCACAACAGGGACATTCAGCGCTTTGCCCACTTCCCGACAAGTATCAGCATATCGCTTGGTGTTTGCCGCTGTACGTAAGGTGAAGTTGGGATGCTTTTCAACATCAGCATTTCCCATTTGATACTCATTCACCGGTGGCGGTGTGAGGAGCAGAATCCCTGGCCCTTGAGATTGGACCGTTGGGTGCGTGATGATGGCCTTTAAGCGATCCCTATAAGTATCCAGTGGGACGTGTTGGCTGCCCCCAGCAAGAACCGCGTCATTTGCGCCGAAGAATATTGTCTATGTAAACTTAGAAGCTGTTCAACAATTCATACAGCAGATATGGGAATAATAGATACCATGAGAGCCACTTTAGCCTTGTCTGCAGGCGGGAAAATTTGCGGCAGGATCACCAACGCTTGCTCCGACGTATATCCGCTAATGGAATCAGAAAGGATGTATCAGTCATTTCGGGAAATGCATACCTAAATCCTCTATTGATGACATCGTAGCGTCTAATATAATCTGTGCTTCCGTATCAAATCAGCAGCTGAACTCCAATTGCTTGGTATCGATACCACGAATGGGCCAAGTCAAACGGAAACATGCGAGATGAACAATCAATGTAGGAATCATGGCCATCAGAAACAAAGAGGGGCACTCAAAGTGTTGACGGACCATGCTGAAGCGCGGCAGCAAACGCAAAGCCGTTCTCTTGGTTGTATGCGCCTTGCGTGATTGAATCCCCGAAGAGAATTATCTGGTCAAATTCCACAAAGGAGGGGGATTCCGCCGCTTGGTTGGCGGGGGATGAAGTGTCCATCGACATTACAGCTCAGTTGGAAGTTCACTTGATATTAGCGCAGGAGAAGTGAGACGGGGTGTGAGGTCAACGTGGGGAGTCACGATTTAAATCTCGAGGTGCTGAGAGCGGAACGCAACGAATAAGCCCGAGAGCAAACAGGCGCTTGCAAGCAATCTATCGTTTCGCTGCATTCTAACTGCTAAACTTGACTCGATTGGCGGATGCTTTGTCCCAGCGAAATTCTTCACCATGGTGGATCTCCTGGTGCGGACGTTACAACTGTGCATGGATCCGTGGGGGCGGTTGATCTGAGCGCGAGGCTGCATGCACCGCCCAGGGCTGACAGGACAGCAGCTCCAAACACATCTCATTCTGAAGTTACAAGTTGACTGCATCTGTACCTTGCAGCTTCATACTACTAACTTACTATCCAATTAATTTTTCCGCGTCTCATGCTCGCCGAGACTGAGTTTGTTGGCTATGACGCAGAAGTTTATTCATAGCTCGTTAGAATGGGTACTGGCTGGAGTCGGAGTTTGCTTGGTCTTGCCCATATATGGGTGTTTCTACCTGGGTCATTCTATCACACGCGAACGAGAAAAGGAGAAAAAACGACGAAAGGCGGTAGTTAAGGGGCTTCCTTTGGGAAAGAAGCGGAGGAAGCTCTCGATATCTTCTGTGATAGATGAGACGAATCAAGAACCTGAGAGCAAGGATGACAGTCAGCCGCCACCGAAGTCACTGAAGTCGAGCTTCTTTTCCCGCTTCAGCTCTCATCAAAGCTGGGTAAAATATACACATTCGCAAGAACAATGTCTGTTTCTGACTGCCTTGCCCTATGAACTCCGGCTTCTGATATACGAACATGTGATGGGCTTCGACCGCGTTCACTTGGTTCATATAAATGGCAGAATCCAGGGATTACCATGCCGGTGGGCTGCAGCTGAACGGAGTTGCCACTGTTTGAAAGATGGCGTCAAATACCCGTATGCCAGAAATGGGTGCGTGGTCAGTTCTGATTTATTAGCGCCAGTTACGCTGTCGGGGGCAAAGGACAGTCAGATTACGGGGGTGATAACGTTACTCCAAACATGTAGAATAATGTAAGTCTGTCTTGCTTTGGCTCCTTTCCTTTATCCGAATATTGTGGTATCATCAATGCTTTGCGCAAGGGTTATGATAGACTGACGCATCGAAATAGCTACACCGAATTCATCTCTGTGCTCTATAATCGTGTATTTGAAATGCGACCCTTTGCGCTCATGGCCCTCTCGGTCTCCATTCCACCCCACCGCTTCAGCTCAATATCTAAGCTTGAACTCGACGAGCTCAACATCGACTTTCTAGATACAAAGAGGTATCAGTACTACCTCCCTTCATTCTGTGAAAGACGGCAGCAACATCCGACAGAGCCGGGGAGCGAGGCTTCTAGATACGGCTCTCGCGCCATTCCGATGCCCCAGATAAGTGACTCGGAGCGCATCACTGTAAAAACTGCCTTGGACGATCCGCATCTAGATAGACGCGAGCGCACAGCTTGGGATGTGACATGTTTCGAGGTTTTACCCCAAATGATAGGCCTCAAGGAACTTAGGGTAAGATTGTACTGTGAAACGCCGGATCATCTTGTTTCGCTGGGAAGAGAGAGAACTATCTTGCGACCCCTGTTCGAAGTTCGATTGCCGAATCTTCGAGTTTTCGAGGTCCAGGTTAACTGGCGTGCCGGGTACCGTGATGCGTGGGAAGGGGGGATTCTCCATGAATATGAAAGAAGTATATCATCGCCAAATATGCCATTCAAGCTGGTGAGGGTCTGAATATGTTTTTTGCGAGCTTTTCAATATTGGCAGCATATGTTTGTATATAGTGCAGGTAGATCCTTTATATTTCCAGGCACCAACTATAATATACGAGTAAATTAATAGAACAGCTGAACCTAAAAGCCTACTTGTAGACCGAACCATGGATCTCACTGTTTCATTCATGGGGGTTGGTTGTTTGATAGTCCCCCTTATTAAGCGTGATATTCTCTCCACCTCGACTGATCGTCATCTCGTCATCGCTGCGACTCATGAGCTTCGTCTGTGAGACCATGCCTGCAGGGTAGCTGTCCCTCCTCCTTTTCCTTTCTTTCGGGACTGCCCTGGACTTGACAGAGGTAAGCGTTTGCTCTCTTTCTTCCTTTAGATTCCGATCGGTGTTTGTTTACGGTGGCATCTCCTGCTACTCGACCACTCGGCTTAAGCCAGGAAGAAGAGGACCTGGTGGGAAAATCTCCAGATGACTTCTCGATGTCATAAAGGCGTATATCAAGTATCTCTATGGCCCGAGGACTTATGATTGCGCTCATTTATACCAAAGAGGAGCAGCCAGCACGAGACAGATCATTCGCGCATCCACCCAAGTCGCATGACTAGTGGTTCCGACAAGCCTCTCCCGGACGCACCGCGGCACTGTTCACAACACATATACTTTACTTTGGCCCAAAGCCTGGCATTACCAGGATTCGCCAGCTGACTTGTGCAGGGGTGGTATATCTAGAGAAAGCCCTATCCGCTGTCATCCCGCTACCATGCCTCGCTCCATCCCATCCTACTTGCCAATCCCCGCAGGCGAGACTGCCGACGAGAGCGACTATGAGCAAGAACAGCATTTGCTTCCCGTGACTACACCACCGTCCCCCTCCGCTCTTCGAAGGGGCCGAAGTGCTCGATTCTCAGAATTGGACATTCGAAGCCGCTTACCCAGGCGACTTCAGGATATGGACGAGAGATCGAGCCTTCTTGGAAACCCACCGGATCTGCAACGGTCATATAGCAGTATATCGACGGCCCGCCCCGATGCTTTCTTTAGACATAATAGTACGACGGGGAGTATACGGAGACATAACCGATCCGTCTCCCAGGCTGTGAGGTTTGGACCAAGTAACAAGCGTCCTGAACCTGGGCGAGAGGATACTGGGATATCGTCGACAAGAACGCAACCAGGATTTTCAGACGATAGGGTATGGTACGATCAATTTACGTCTACCGACTGGGTTCATGACAGCATAGCCGATGGCATACGCTTGAGGGAACTACGAAGCCGGAGGGACATCCGCGGGAGGTTTCTGGCCTGGCTCGATGGTGCTCAAGGATGGATTCTCGTTGCGGTGATAGGCTGCGTCACAGCCTGCTTTGCATATTTCGTGGACGTGACGGAGACCGCGACATTTGATCTGAAGGAAGGGTTTTGCACAGAGAGCTGGTTCATGAATAGAAAACGGTGCTGCAGCCATCTGGACGAATGCCCTGCTTGGTTGTCATGGTCAGAAATAATCAAGTCTACGAAAATCGACCGCCAATGGATTGACTTTGCTGCGTTTGTTTTCTGGGCCGTCATCCTCGCTGCATTGTCTTGTGTACTCACGCTCCTCACGAAGACTGTTGTTCCTTCTTCTATCTCGCTATCTACCTTGGACGAGGACCTTGGAGCTGCGACGGCTGAACCAACCAAAGCACCGGTACGCGGCCATCAAGATGCTAAAACGGATAATGGTACACATGAACCATTCTCTGAAACAGAGGTTGCCCCGCCTATGGTATACTACTCTGCTGCTGGGAGTGGAGTAGCAGAAGTCAAAGTCATTCTCAGCGGCTTTGTTTTGCACGGCTACCTAGGACTGAAGTCTCTGGTCGTAAAAACCCTTGCCCTCGTTCTTGCAGTGGGCTCCGGGCTCAGCCTTGGTAAAGAAGGTCCCTACGTACATATTGCAACGTGTATTGGGAATATAGCATGTCGGATATTTACCAAATATCATAATAACGATGGGAAGCGGCGAGAAGTCCTGAGTGCGAGTGCTGCCAGCGGAGTGGGTGTCGCATTTGGTGCACCAATCGGTGGTGTCCTGTTTAGTTTGGAGGAAGTCAGGTACGATCCCACTCTAAATCAACTTTGTCTGGACTTGATATTAATACATTTCCTTTAATAGCTACTACTTTCCCCCGAAGACCTTGTTCAGAACCTTCTTTTGCTGCATTGTGAGCCGCCCTAACCTAGCCTACTCTACATGTGTCGTCATTAACATAATTGCAGGCTGCCGCACTCTCCCTCAAGTTCTTGAACCCGTACGGCACAGGAAAAATAGTCATGTTCCAAGTCCGATATGTGTCAGATTGGGAGGTATTCGAGCTTCTTATATTCGTGATATTGGGCTTCCTTGGTGGTGCCTCAGGAGCGCTTTTCATAAAGGCTTCCAGGTTATGGGCTAAATCGTTCCGGCGCATTCCCGTCATCAAAAGATGGCCTATGTTGGAAGTCGTACTCGTTGCATTCGTTACCGGAGTGACCAGCTTTTGGAACCGTTATACGAAATTAGCAGTCTCCGAGTTGTTCTTCGAGCTTGCTAGCCCATGCGATGACACTGACGAGGTCACAACCGGATTATGCCCTGAAGAAGGTCAGATACTCGAGGTTGTTCGTTATCTGCTTGTGGCATTCGTGGTGAAAAGTATCTTAACGATTATAACCTTCGGAATAAAGGTGCCTGCTGGCATATATGTACCGTCTATGGTTGTCGGAGGCCTGATGGGCAGAATCGTTGGTCATATTGCTCAGTACCTAGTTGTGCGGTTCCCAAACTTCTTCCTTTTCCAGGCCTGTTCGTCCGCGGACTCTTGCGTCAATCCTGGAGTTTACGCTCTCATCGCCGCAGGGTCTACAATGTGCGGTGTGACCAGGTTGTCAGTAACTCTGGTTGTGATTCTGTTCGAGCTTACCGGCAGTCTTGACCACGTCTTACCATTTTCGCTTGCTATCCTCTGTGCTAAGTGGACTGCCAACGCTATGGAACCCTTGAGCATTTACGTAAGTGGATTTTAGGAGTCCTCCCACGATTAATATCTGAGACTAACAACACTAGGACCTTCTAACCGACATGAACTCCTACCCGTTCCTAGACAACAAATTACACCCCATCTCCGATGTCGAACTAGGCGACATTGTGCCCCGCGTCCGGAGGAACCGCATAATCGACATCTCAGTATCTCCCCTTGTTTCCGCCGCAGAACTTCGACGGAAGCTAGACTTCCTCCTCAGAGCTGGGGAGCTCGATGGTGGTCTTCCTATTCTACGCCATAACGTCTTAGTGGGCCTCATACCAGCTCCGCAGCTTGAATACGCTCTTGACAAACTCGAGAGCGAGGAGGAGGATGCGCTATGCCTCATGTCTGTAGATGCGTCGTGGACAGGGTCCATTGATCCTGAGGGTGCGGACGGTCATAGCCCCACTGACTTTACGCCATATATAGATCCTGTAAGTCCCTTGCTTGTTACCAATTACCTAAGCTTTGACTGATCCCACACCCTCTAGGCACCTATGGCATTGGACATTCACTCACCCATAGACCTCGTTTATCAATGCTTCGTCAAGCTCGGGTTACGGTACATGTGCGTCCTCAAAGACGGGCAGTATGCAGGCCTCGTACATAAAAAATACTTCGTGAAGTTTATGAAAGAACAACATAAAGCATTAGAATCCTGAAGGGAGGTATCTTGTTTTCAAATGGCACACATGCATTCTGTTGGCTACTTTTGCATATAAATGTCTTACGTTCGTTTCCATCTCCCTTGAATCCTTGGAGTCATTGGGCTGTTTTTTTGGTTTTTGCATCCCCCTGTACACTGTTGATTCATTGACTTGACTACATATCACTACCTGTTGCATGTCACTTATTCCCATTTTGTCTACCATATCATTTGGATCTTTTGATTGTTTGTTTAGCTACGTGAGCCATTTTGCAGCGGCGGTGTTCTGCGTTATTTATATTTCGTTCCGGAAAGCTGTTTTCGCCTCGTCTTCAGTTAGTTTCACCTCGATACCCACCTATCAGGAGGTCTAGATGATGTCCGCATGACAGAATATAGATAAGCAATATTTTTACCACTTCAACCCCTGGCACCCGTTTTATTAAATTGCTAGTTTCACTTGGCTTCATTATTGAACCTCTATGCAGTAACCTAGGCTGTCATTTATCCCCATCCATTCAAACCGAAAAAGATACTAGACGTTCTAGTGAGACCCCTGCGCCGACCAAACGCGGCGGAGGCTTGGTACTGGTGTTATGCGAGAAATACCTGAGCTTGAGCAGCTCTTAATGATGCCGCATATCGTAATTGAACTGAGCCCACAGGTCGGTCACCATAGCTCCTCACGCCAGGTTTGTGGTCATGGAGATTGGCCTACCATATCAACCAGCTTATAGAACACACGTAGACCACGCATATGCGATATATGACCTCTCTTTCCGTTGCCTGGGTGGGACCACTCTGATACCCTGTGTCATGTACGCCACTTAAACGACAACAGAATGGAGTAAATGTCAAAAGGTCTTCATCCAGTTGCTACACACATTCCATCCATATTCACACTATCCCACAACCCTCTCAAAGCCAACTACTCTCGTAACAACATCCCCCTCCGTCATCCACTCCCCACTTACTTTCTCTCCAACCCACTCTGAAATCTCCTCCTTCCCAACAGCTCTCCACTCCTCACTACCCTCCAAATTATCAACAGGGAAGAAAGTATCACACTCCCACCCATCCACGGCATCCTCGGGACTACTTGACTCTTGTCCCGCAGGTACATGGCGGATATCTGTCATGACGATGCGGAAAGGCCCTAGCATAGCGGGATCGAGACGCAGAGCGGAAAAGTAGATTTCCGATCCGCCTATTATGAAGATCTTGCCTAGGGAGCGGGTGCCGGAGCGGGAGGGAAATGATGTTTGTAAGGATTGAAGGGCAGAGGGGAGGTCGGGGGAGATGAGAACGTCGGGGTCTTCTTCCTCTACAGATGATCCAACAGTTGTTGTAGTAGCTGCAGTATCAGATTTAACATCATCCTTTTCCCCCAGCTCCTTTCTCATCTTTTCCCTCTCCTTCTCAAGCTCCCTCCGCCTTGCCAGTCTCCACTCACCCATAACCCTCCTCTTAACGTCCCCCGCCCCATCACGCGTAATAACAACATTCAACCGTCTCGGTAACGGCCTAAACCTTTCCGGTAGCGAATCATACGTTTTCCGACCCATTATCACCGCGTTTATCGAGCTTTTTTCTGTAGGTACTTGTAGCGGGGCACGCGTCGTTACGCGTGAGAAAAATGTCATGTCGGACTTTATGCGGGGCCAGGGAAGGGTTCCGGAGTGGCCGATTCCGAGGCGGCGCGCATTGTGTGATGCTGATGCAGGGGAAGAGGGGGAGGATATGGGTGTTGTTGCGACTATGAGGGTAAGGGGAGGGAGTGTTGCGGGGCCTCTCGGAGAGGGCATGTTTGATTGTGCCTGAGGGGTTGATGCGGCTGGAGGAATAAAAGTAGTATTGGACATGATTTGCTGGGGGATTGAGCTGAGGGGAGGAGTTGAGGTTGTTGACTGCGTGTATAGAGTGTAGAAGTGGAAGTGGAAGTTGGTGGTGGAATGCTGTTGGAACTTTTTGCGGGGAGATCTATCAGATAGGACGCACATATCTTACCAGGCTCACAACCACAATGTTCAGATAGATATACGAGTGAAATGAGATTAAAGAAAACATCATATTGGGTATCTCTAATTATTCATCATGATCGCAAATACATAATAACGCCAATCGACGCCCCAAGCTCACAATACGGACGTCGTAAATGCCCATGTACACCCCGCCAACTTAGGTATATACCCTATTGCTTAACTTCCAGAAGACCGCCCTTCTCAATGGCCTCTTTAACCGTAGCGACATCCCGTTCAAGTTGCTCCCGCCTCTTCACATCCCTCTCGTCCTCGCCTAGGGTGTTGAGCTTGCCGAATAGCCAAGTCTCTTTCATTGTGCGGGTGAGCGACAGGATATCTTCTGCGGCGCGGATCTAACACAGATTTTAACGTCAGAATTAAGTACGATGTCCGATAAACAACAACAGAAGTGGACGAACAAGAGCGGTCGACTCGACGTCAAGTTGGTATGTTTCGATGGCCGTGGACGTGTGACTTGTATTCTCGACCTGTATGTTCCATGAGTGAATGAGACGTTAGCACTGCAGCATATCAGTGAAAGAGAATCGAGTAATTTCATTTACCGTAGCCGCAGCCATGATGTTCTCGAACCGCTGTAGGAGCTGTGTGATGTCGGAGTTGATGCGGGCTGCGGAATCAATGTTAGCATTGCTGCGGGGAAGTTTAGTATAGAAATACAATACTGACTCTGCAGGGAATGAGCTGTAGGCTGCTGGGGGTCCATTATGGCCAGGTGCAGCTGTGGTGGGCTGCTGTCTATCCAGCTATCAAGATAAAGAATGGTGGTGGTGATCAAGGGAGAGCTGCAGCTTCGGCGATGATGGGATTCTTCTCCACATCAACCGAGCTGCAATCTCCTCCGCAGATAAGATATATTACAACCAACAACATCGAAATGGATAAACAACATCTCCATGTTAATTACTGCAGTTCCGGACAGCTATATCTAAGCCGTTGTAAATCCAATCTCTGCAACTCAATTGCTTTGACATCTTCACATCATCGCCTTTACATCCCCTGCACACTGCACCCTCCGTATCTTGTCCCTATTACAGTCCGCCACCGTTTGGATCCCCGCCAACCCCATGTTTTGCCACAAATCCGCCAGAAGGCCCTGTAGTACCTGCTTAGCTCCATTCTTGCCGTCAATCCCGAGCCCATAGATCACTGGCCGGCCGACAAGCACACCCTTAGCCCCCAGGCACAACGCCTTGATCACGTCCGCACCTGTTCGAATTCCCGAGTCAAAAAGAACAGTCATTTTGTCGCCGACTGCGTCGACGATCTCTGGGAGAACATCGAGGGAACCGATTGCCCCGTCTACTTGGCGGCCTGATCATACGAATTAGAAGACTGACTCTCGAAAGGTAAGTACTCGGTGTTATTGACATACCTCCATGGTTAGAAACCACAATCCCATCACAACCATATCCCAACGCCAGTTTCGCATCTTCAACATGTTGGATACCCTTCAGCACAATCGGGCCGTCCCAGTGCTCCCGCAGAAACGCCAGGTCCTCCCAGGTATGCGGCTTCCCAGAAAATACATCTCCAACCCACGCTCGAGACGCTCCAACAACATCATCTTCGATAGCCGTTTCTGCTTCCTTCTCAAACTTAGCGCGGAAAACCGGATCACTAAATCCGACCTGGTTTCCCACTCCTTTGATAAATGGTATATAAGCATTATCTAGATCTGCAGGCCGCCATGCCAGAGACCATGTATCCAGAGTAACAACCAGGACCGAGAAACCATTCTCTTTCGCTCTCTTTAATATCGACACTGTCAGATCATTGGATTGTGGCCAGTAGAGCTGATACCACCTTTTACCATCATTGTTGGCGGCCGCAACCTCTTCGATTGAGCTAGTGCTTGCCGTGCTCATCGTATAAGGGACGCCTACTTCTGAGCAGGCTTCTGCTAGGCCCGTCTCTTTATCTTCGTGGAAGATACCCTGGACCCCTATGGGAGCCATAATTAACGGGTTATCGTATTTTTGCCCGAAAAGCTCTACTGATGCATCTTGGTTGTCCATCTAGCAGCCGTCAACATTGGACATGAAAACATTGAAAGCAGAAAAAAGACCCTGATCTTGGCTTCACACCTTTATCATCATTCTTGGTACTCTTATGACTATCATATCAGTAAAGTTTTTTCCAGATACATCAAACAAAGACTTGGGTAGTAGACGTAAACTTACAACTTCCACTGTCTAAATGCCAAACGATTGCTATCCATCGTAGCTCTCTCACCCGCGCCACCAGCCACATAATTAAATGCCCGAATGCCCAGAGACTTCTGAGCTTGCTCTTCTAACCGGCGAGGATCTGTTGTGACGCTCGGCAGGATACCCATCAGGGTACCCTTGCCATAGATTTCTGTTTGGTAGGCTCCGTAGTTCTCCGGCATGATGAGTAGAGTTTGAGTGGGAACAAATCATTCAAGGCTCAGTCCAGAGATGCTAGTGGTTTGTTTATTTTGGGCCGCAAATGTTGCTCTGACTTGTAAATGTGATTTAATTAGAGTTGCTTGGTTAGGTCCAGTTATTACATCAATCTATGGGCCTCGGCAAATGGGAAAGAAATCACATGTCCTGAGCTGTTCAACTGGATTTAGACTGAAGCTTGTATTTTTGAAGTTAAAGAAATATCCTTATTCAATAAAGGAACGTAATGTGAGAATTGCTTGTATGACGATGTTGCAAATATGGTGTGTGATACGACTAAGTATTTACTTGCCCCTGAGGCAGACATGCCACTCCCCCTTCGGCAACACCAGATATTGGAAAAACTAAGAAATTAAATGGACTCGAACAAATTAGCATTTAGGAAGTAGTATTAAAGATGTAGAAACACAAATACTGGCTCGTACGAATTCGTGACGAAATAGTGTAGGAGTCTTATAATGCAGATAATGTGGAAGCACGACTAAAATGTTTTCAGGTGCGCTTGCAGGTTTAACAGCGTTCCAGTCGTGTATACCCGGTAGTCATTGTTCCAGCATCACTTGAGCTGCGGGCCTACGTAGAACCGCGGATTGATGTATAGCAAACAATACCACATCAAACGATAGTGTCGTTGCCGTGGGCAAACATTGGGGTATAGGAGTAATAGAAAAAGCAAAGAAAACCAAAAGCCGTATGTCAATGTTACGGAAATCAATTGGGAGCCAGTAAAGGCGCTTCAAAACCGAGGCATCAAAAACAGTAATAAAATAGATACAACGTGGTATTTGATAGCGACGAAGACAACCATTGTCAAAGATATCACCACCACCTAGGAAGAAGAAAACTCAACATTCATTCCCGTCTGCAGACGCCGATATCAGAATATGAAGCAGCTCATAACGCATGGTGAGCTCTTTTCCAATATTTTCTTTGCCCTTTCCATCCGTCATTTCGCCGTGGGATGAATTTAGATGCGATACATCACGATATAAATACGAACTGAGAACTCGGTGTCCACTAGTCGCGACTAGGAGTGTCCGGGGATACCTTCTCGAGCAACTATAGCCCACGGGCAGATCCACAAATTGCACCGTCCGATAGTGGCTTGTCCTTGAATCTGAGCATTGGTGTATGGTTGGCGATAAGCTTGGAGTCGTAGCGATCCAGGCTTCGGTGGTAGCGTGTTGTAGTTCTCTGACGCGATATTTCTGCATGACAATAAAGGCCATGTCTGGACATCCTTCTCCCAAACCGCAAAGTTCGCATTATTCGCAACTCCAAATAGCACGCATCGAGATCAAAGTTTCGGAGCCAGCACGTCGACGTCGCAGTGGCGTCAACGACACTGCGTAGTTGAGCCACATACATGGACTGAAGTGGTGATTTTTCGAGCTTTATCGGACGTATTTGCTCTGCCATCAAATTAGCAAGTCAAACATTTGAGCAAGTAGAGTAAAACCATACCATAAACCGTTTGTGGAAATCCGACCGCAGTAGATCCTAGAACACACATGTCAGCAACTGCTTTATTATTGTGTTAACCAGCGAGGGAGAAAAAGAGTAATTACATTAACAAATTCCTTCCTCCCCTTATTCTCAGTGCCACGGGCCTGGTTCTTGAAAACCACGTCGTCGTCCCATCGGCGCTTCATACTGAAGTCTTGCGGGTTGAGCAGGGGATTACCCCTGGCGATATCGAACTCTCGTTGCTCTTGCTCTTGAGCCTGCTTTTCTTGTTCCTAACTCCACTGTTAGTACGGTGTTGCAGTCACCAAAAAGCAGCGGTTTTATACAAACCTCTTTTTCTTTTTGAGCCGCACGCTCTTTTTTGATCTTTTCCAACTCCCGCATCAATTCTGCTGTTTCATCTTCGTCATCACTATTGAAAACTGTCAGCCAGTGAACATCGCAAGTTAAATAAGAAATAAGCGACCGCGAACCTCTCTTCATCACTACTCTCACTCTCAGAGCCATCAGAATCCGCATCTATGTCTCTAGTCTCTTCTAATATGCGTCTTCTCTTTGCTTCTGGATCTTCCGAATCTCCATCGGCACCAGCGGAGCCGTCTTCAAGCTGACGTTTCGGAGCGGGGGCTTCAATGGCCTCGGGCGCGGAAGGCTGAGCCTCCGGAACACCATTCTTCTTGGCGTAATGGGCCGCTTCGGCTCTCAGGAGCTCAGCCCTCAGGTCGCGGACCTCGTTCTCAGCTTCACCGCCTTGACCGGGTTGTCTGGTGTGGACGTATTAGAGTACTGCGTTCCAAATTGCTATGCAAACGTCGTATCGCTTCTGAAGAATCCTCACCTAACTTTCAGATGTGTATGAGCGGGGAGAAGACGTTGGTGGTAGGCCGGTCCTCGCAAAGGTTCCTTGCCTTTCGCCTGCAGTAGTATGAGTATCTGTACGCGGTTCGACCAGCAACCGGGTTACTTACGGGATCGAAAGTCGGTCTATGAGCTGGTGAAGGATTAGCATAAGCTTCAAAATAGTTCAACGGATAACATACCTGTAGTCATGGTGCTGCAATTATGAGTCCAACAAAGTCTGAGGTGTATAACGAGAAAGCCCAGGTGTGTGCAATGAGTCCAACCCGCTGAAAGATCCGCGCCGTGTCTTGTTGCTCTTTCTTGACGTTGTTCGGCGAGAGATTTGGAGAGCTGGCGGCAAATAGTTTATCCGTGCATCTGTTTCCGCATTCAAGACAAGCTATAGTCGAGGGAAGACATGCTCATGGAAAGAAAAGCGGACACGAAGGGGTGACCATGCCGAAGGACATCGATATCTCGGCCAACGAGCGCGCGTTTATTCTCGAGGCCCTTCGTGGTAACGTGCGCCTCGATGGCCGTTCCTTCGACCAGTTCCGCCCGGTGACCATCTCGTTCGGGGACGATTATGGGAATGTTAAAGTCCAGCTGGGGAAGACCAGGTGTGTGCTTGCTTGAGGGATACTCGTTTTAGACTATTTCTATGTTATATTATGTGCGGCTAACAATTGAGGGCTATGGCAGTGTCATTGTACGCATTTCGGCGGAGGTTACTAAACCCCGCCCAGAACGAGATTGCGATGGCATCTTTACTGTGGCTGTGGAGTTGAACGATATGGCTTCTCCGGGGCATGAGACGGGGCGGTATGTATATTATACTATCTCCATTGGTTGCAAAACTGCGTATTCTGGATGCTAACAGGTCTCACAATGAAGACAATCCGAACAAGAAACACAATTGTCTCGCATACTAGATAGGATAATTCGCCGCTCAAACGCGCTCGACACGGAATCGTTATGCATTGCAAAAGGCTTAAGCTGCTGGACTGTTCGTGCAGACGTCCATATCGTGGATTCCGATGGTGGCTTAGTCGACACTTGCTGTCTCGCAATTATGACGGCTTTACTCCATTTCCGTCTGCCGGAGACCACTGTACGCGAAGGCCAGGTGTTTGTTTACGGCCCGGACGAGAAAGTACCTGCGCCGTTGAACCTTACAAAGGTACCACTTTCAGTCACGTTCAACATTTACGACGAAGGAAGGATTGTGATACTGGATCCCACTTTGAAGGAGGAAGCAGTTAGTGAGGGAAGTGTCATCATTGCCCTCGACAAGACCGGGGAAATCGCGCTTTATACGAAACCTGATGGGACGCCGACGGATCCGTTGAGCATGGTCTCTTGCTCGTCGATTGCGCTCAGCAAGGTGAAGGAGCTGAGCAAGCTTGTTTCACAGAGGCTGGAGTCAGCGCACAAGGCGCAGGAGCAGGTGCATCCGAGCGCAGAAGCGAGTGCCGCCAATGAGAGATAGCCTGCTAAGCCCGAGTTACAAATGTACTATACGATCATGAGGATATAGATTTGGCGTTCAAGGGTAGCATTTCACGATACAAAAGCATTTAAGTGTTAGAATAATGATATCCAATGAGCATGTCTTGTCTTTGTTGATGCTTCAGTTGACAGTTCTGTCAAACATTGTATCGACTTACACAAAGCCAATCACTTTGACAATGTAATAGCCGTAGTCCTCACAGTATAACGCCGGAAACAGAGAAAGAATAAACAATAATAAAAGAATAAAAGAACAAGAGAGAGTAACACAAGAAACAACCGTTGCTATTTATACTCCTGAGTCAGCCACAGCTAAGCCTCGCCCGCGCTACGTCGAACGACGAGCTGACGAGAAAAGATTATCTGGACACCATTCTCGACGGCCACGACTTGACGCTGGATATTGACCTGGCAGCGGAATACATACGTGCTGTTGCTTTACGTTTAGGGTCTCTAGGCCGAAGACAACTCTGCCAGCTGGAACGGAGCTGGTCTGTTTTCCCGCAATATCTCCTCCGACACACAGCTACAGCCGCGCTTCCGACGTCAATGCTTCGAAGCTCTTACAGAAGAGACGTTCCACGGTGATTTGTCGCAGTTAGAAGCGACATGACAAGTGGAAGGCCGCCTGGCGGTCGTCCATCCCCTCACGATGATGACCTCCTGTTAGACGACCAGGCTCCAGTATACAGCTCTGGCCAACCTCCCCCCGTAAACGATGAACGACTACTGCAGCAGTTTAATATTGATGATTCCGACCAACTAGGACCAAGGCCATCCGTGTCTTACGACAACTTCGTTGGAGGAAGGCAGCCGGCCTCCGCCGCCGGAGTTCATCATGGCCCCAGTGATCCTGGCCTTGAGATTCCGCCTGGGGCGGATCGATTTTATGGGAATGACTTCTCACGGAATTATTCTCAGACGTCAGATTTACACAATTACCAGCGATATACTGATATAGATGATTATGAGGATGACCGGTCCATGCAAGGGTACTATGGCCACGACCATGGCGATGCTGGCGAGCCCGTCCCGCTGCGGGATGCCCGGGCAAGGGAGAGGAATAGCATTCTTAGCTTGGGAGGCGGTATTATGGGGCGTGCGAAAAATATGCTTGGGATACGGCCGGATTACTCCGAGATGGATTTGCCATTGACCGAAGCTGGAGCCCGAGGCGCTAGGGTAGAGACTGCGGGAACAGATGAAGGGACTCCCTCGAAACAAAAGCGGAAGCTTAAAGCCAGTGATTTCAAGTTTGGTTTTGGGCGACAGCAACCCGATCCGTCGACGCTTGGTCCCCGAACGATCCTACTCAACAATGCTCCCGCGAACGCAGCCAACAAATATGTGGATAACCATGTGTCTACCGCCAAATACAACATCTTCACCTTCCTCCCCAAATTCCTATTCGAACAGTTCTCCAAATACGCCAACATCTTCTTCTTGTTTACCGCCATCTTACAACAGATCCCCAACATCTCTCCTACAAACCGATATACTACCATTGCGCCCCTTGCTGTCGTCCTCTTGGTATCTGCGATAAAAGAGTTGGTCGAAGACTTCAAAAGAAAGAATTCAGACAAGTCACTCAACTATTCTAAAGCGAAGGTCCTTCGGGGTTCGACGTTTGAAGATTCGACTTGGGTCAATGTCGCGGTCGGTGACATTGTTCGAGTCGAATCCGAGGAGCCGTTCCCTGCTGATCTTGTTCTAATGGCTAGTTCCGAGCCAGAAGGTCTATGCTATATTGAAACAGCCAACTTGGATGGCGAAACGAACCTCAAAATCAAGCAGGCAATTCCTGAGACGTCACACTTGGTCAGCCCTAGTGATCTTAGCAGGCTTAGCGGAAGGATAAAATCAGAACAGCCCAACAGCAGTTTATACACTTACGAAGCCACTCTTACGATGCAATCCGGCGGAGGCGAGAAAGAGTTGCCTCTTGCTCCTGATCAATTACTCCTCCGTGGTGCCACTTTACGAAACACTCCTTGGATACATGGTGTTGTTGTCTTTACCGGCCACGAGACGAAATTAATGCGGAACGCCACCGCGACACCCATCAAAAGGACAGCAGTCGAGCGCATGGTCAACAATCAGATCCTGATGCTCGTTGGTATTCTGCTTGCCCTCAGTCTGATCAGTTCCATAGGAGATTTGATCGTTCGCCAGACGGCTGCTAGCACACTCTCCTATCTCTACTACGGCGATATTAACGCCGCTGCGCAGTTCTTCTCCGACATCTTCACATATTGGGTTCTCTACTCTAACCTCGTTCCTATCTCGCTTTTCGTGACTATTGAAATAGTCAAATACTACCACGCATTCCTCATCAATTCGGATCTGGATATTTACTATGACAAAACAGATACACCCGCGACGTGCCGCACGTCTTCTTTGGTTGAAGAACTGGGACAAATCGAGTACATATTTTCTGATAAAACTGGGACTTTAACCTGCAACATGATGGAGTTCAAGCAGTGTTCCATCGGCGGAATCCAGTATTCTGAAGTCGTTCCTGAGGATCGGAGAGTAACGGGTGATGATGAGTCGGAAATGGGAATGTACGATTTCAAGCAGCTTCGGCAGAACATGACATCACATCCTACTAGGAACGCGATGCACCATTTTCTTACACTACTATCTACGTGCCACACCGTTATCCCCGAAAAGAGAGATGAGAAGCCTGGGGAGATTAAATATCAGGCAGCATCGCCGGATGAAGGTGCACTGGTCGAAGGCGCGGTTATGCTGGGTTACCGATTTACGAACCGTAAACCAAGGTCCGTCATCATCGAGGTAGGCGGCGAGGAACAGGAGTACGAACTGCTAGCTGTGTGCGAATTCAACTCCAGTAGGAAGCGTATGTCGACAATCTTCAGGTGTCCAGATGGCAAAATTAGGTTGTATTGCAAGGGTGCGGATACTGTTATCTTGGAGCGTCTGCATCCGGATAACCCTATTGTCGATGTGACGCTCCAGCATCTCGAAGAATACGCCTCCGAAGGTCTCCGGACACTGTGTCTTGCCATGAGGGAAATCCCTGATGCTGAGTTCCAGGAGTGGTACCAAGTGTTTGACAAGGCTGCTACGACCGTAAGCGGAAACCGAGCGGAAGAACTCGACAAGGCAGCTGAGATCATCGAGAAGGACATGTTCCTTCTTGGTGCGACCGCTATTGAGGACAGACTGCAAGACGGCGTTCCAGATACGATACATACTCTTCAAACGGCTGGAATTAAAGTCTGGGTCTTGACCGGCGACAGACAAGAGACGGCTATCAATATTGGGATGAGTTGTCGGCTTATCTCTGAAGACATGACTCTCCTAATTGTCAACGAAGAGACTGCTCAGGCGACGAGGGATAATCTGTCGAAGAAATTGGAGGCAGTACAGACCCAGGCCAACTCTTCGGACATTGAGACGTTAGCGCTGGTTATTGATGGGAAGTCGTTGACGTTTGCACTGGAGAAGGATATGGAGAAACTTTTCCTCGATTTGGCTGTTGCTTGTAAGGCTGTGATTTGCTGGTATGTAACCTTCCACTCCGTGTTTTGCTTCTCTGCATTGGTGTCACTATCTAACGGGTCTATTTAGCCGTGTGTCCCCTCTTCAAAAAGCACTTGTTGTCAAGCTAGTCAAACGGCATCTGAAGGCTCTGCTTCTCGCTATTGGCGACGGTGCGAATGACGTCTCCATGATTCAAGCTGCTCACGTTGGAGTTGGTATCAGTGGTGTAGAAGGTCTGCAAGCCGCTCGGAGTGCCGATGTCTCGATTGCGCAATTCCGCTTTCTTCGAAAACTACTTCTCGTCCATGGATCTTGGAGTTACCAACGTATCAGCAAGGTCATTTTATATTCGTTCTATAAGAATATTGCATTGTATATGACGCAATTTTGGGTACGGTCTCTCCTCTTTTCACCTTTTAGACTTTTGCTTGGGCTAACGCATTCTCGCAGTATTCCTTCCAAAACGCCTTCTCCGGCCAGGTTATTTATGAATCTTGGACGCTATCTTTCTATAACGTATTTTTCACCGTACTCCCACCCTTCGCCATGGGTATATTCGACCAGTTCATTTCCGCGCGTCTCCTCGACCGTTACCCCCAGTTATACCAGTTAGGCCAAAAGGGTGTCTTCTTCAAAATGCACAGTTTTTTCTCGTGGATCGCCAATGGTTTCTACCATTCTTTAATCGCATATTTCCTCTCGCAGGGGCTCTTTCTATTCGACCTTCCACAAGGAGATGGAAAGATTGCCGGCCATTGGGTCTGGGGCTCAGCGCTATACACCGCTGTTCTAGCCACTGTCCTTGGAAAGGCCGCTCTAATCACTAATATCTGGACAAAGTACACCGTTATCGCTATACCGGGTTCGTTTTTGATCTGGATGGCCTTCCTCCCCGCCTACGGGTACGCAGCTCCTGCCATCGGTTTCTCTACCGAATACCGCGGCACGATCCCGCGCCTCTTTACATCCCCCGTCTTCTGGCTAATGGCCGTTGTCCTACCCGCTCTCTGCCTGCTCCGTGACTTTGCCTGGAAATACGCCAAGCGCATGTACTTGCCCCAGGCGTATCATCACATTCAGGAAATCCAGAAGTACAATGTCCAGGATTATAGACCGCGTATGGAGCAGTTCCAGAAGGCTATTAGGAAGGTTAGGCAGGTGCAGAGAATGAGGAAGCAGAGGGGCTACGCGTTTAGTCAGGCCGATGAAGGTGGGCAGATGAGAGTTGTTAATGCTTATGATACCACGAGAGCTAGAGGGAGGTATGGGGAGATGCTTAGTTCCAGGCCACCGTCTTGAGTCCTTTGTCCTCCCCCCATGGACATGATGTTTTTGTTGGCTTTTTGCTTTCCGTTCTAACTTAATTCTTGAGCCCATTTTTGTGATGCTGTCTAATGCGCTTGTTGTATTCTGGCCCTTCACCTCCTTTTTTGGCGTTTGTGGGTTTTCTAGTAGCTATTTTGTGCTTAGTGTGTCAATACTCCCTTCTCGAGCGGCTTGTATCTATGTTACTGTTTTTTGGGCTTTTACGTTCCTGAACTGAACTTGTGCATAATACTCAAATCTACCGTTGTATTATTCGATGTCTACTTGATTTTATATGACTTTATACGTGTGACACATATTTTTCCTCCGTATACTTTTCATTTGCGTTCCCACTCATATCTCGAATCACTTATCTAGGGTGTCTTTTCATGCTTAGTCGTTTGGTAGTTTGCTCTAGTTGTCTATCTCTCCGTCTACTGCTTTTCTATCTTTTCCGAGAATTAAAGTAGAGACACGATTCACTTAAAACCACCTGAGATGGTAAAGCTTTCTCAATCGCTGGTATGCTATCCAAAAACAACAGTGACCCGTATATACACTGAATATATACTGAAAATAAGCACAGAAAAACAACCAGTATGTGCCAAATAAAGGCAACTTATTTAATATATAAATCAGCAAACGCCTCGAAGAATTTTTGAAATAGACGCTCAACGCCAACGGCCAGAAAAAATAGAATTTCAATACGCGCCTGAATAGCAAAATCACATCATCTCGTGCACCTCTCCTCAGGAGGCCTCCATCCCACCCCCAAACCCTCCATAACCAGCCTCTCCCTCTCCTGCCATGTCTCCCCTTCACCCTCAAGGTCAATAACCCGTCCACCACTCCCCTCCCGCGACCTAACACCGCTAGAATCAAACTTCCAGTTGTGTATTTTCTTGGCGTAACGGCGGAGATCTCGCTCAAAGGTCGTATCGCCAGACCAGCCCAGGACAGCACAGCCGACTGTTCGCCAGGGGGAGATGATTATGTCGACGCGTCGGTGCGGGTTAGGGTTTCTTTTTCGGGCTGTGGCGGAGATTTTGGGTTTTTGTTTCTGCTTGCCTTTTTCTTGCCTTTTCTTCTTTTTCTGAGATTTCGTGGAAGGGTCGTCTGATTGCGCAGGTGTTGATGTGTTTTCTGTCTCCTCCTCTTCCTCCCCCATTTCCGTTGATGAAGATTGCTCGTCTTCGTCAGATGGCTCCGGGTCCTCAAAGCGCGGATCCTGCCATACGACGAGCGCTTTGTCAAGACTATCAAATCTCGGCTTCCCGCCTTGCTCACCCCTGTAGGGAAGTGTCTGTTGGTCACGGTTCGAACTGGTGAGATGCAAAGCTAGCGTATGCGTAATCCAGCCGTCTTCCTCAAGGCCCGCCACAATATCGTAAACCAAATTATGCGTTACGTTTTTATCTCGATGAGACAGGACAAGGTCGACGTCGCCGCAAAGCTGTTTCCCGCGTCTGTAGCCTCCAACAATTACGCATTCGATGCCCTGCCCGTCGTAGTCGGATCCGGGTCGTACGCGCTTGGCATGTCCGAGGACGATATCGGCGATGCCTTTAACCTCATCGCGTGGGATTCCAACCGTAAATTCATCGTAGTACTTAACACCGATCTGCTGTACACGCGACAAGCTATCCCATCCTTGTTCGATAATGTCATCAAGACTCCGCCAATGGTTTCGATAATAGAAATCGCGCGCTGACTTTGCTCCCACTCCCCAGATGTCATTGAACAAACTCAGTGTCCGCATAACGGGGTCTGTCTCCAGCTGATTGGCCGTCTCAAGAGTACCGTCACTGCTCTGCTTCCACTCAGAAAATAGAATTGCGATCTTTGACTCGCAACCCGGCAAAGCCTGTACCTCTGCCGGGGTCCGGAAAGCGTATGGATATGCCGCGATAGACGCTATCGAAGTGCTGTACGCTCGTACCCCAATCTCGTCCAAGGTCAGCTCCCTGACTTTCTTTATCTTGAGAAGTTGGTTGATAAAGGCCTCGTTCGGAGGATGAAGAAAGGCAGATCTCTGACATGCGTAGAGAACATTGTTACGAACCCAATCAGGGGCGGTTGGCAATGTCTCCTGGGAGTCATGCTCCGAGGTTGTCTCACGGTAGAGTTTTGGAGGAGGGCGTTTCGCTGGTGTTGGACTACGACCATCTCTCTTAGGGCCCCTGTACCCTGGGCCACTAGGGGTCGAAGTCGCATCAGCTTTAGCTCGTTCCAAGATTGCGTTGGGCGCGCCATCTTTTCGTCTGGATGGGCTTTTGGGAGAGGACGCTATTGAATCTAAATCTGTACTTACGTCCGAGGTTGCCTTCCCGTGTTTGAGGGTGCTGGGTCGAGCTAACTTCCGTGCATAATAGACAGTAAACGGCCCGATAGGCAGTATTCGATTTGCTTTGAGAGATTCATCGAGCCAGTCCAGTTTGACCACTCTTACTGAATTCTCGATATTTAAAATGGAAGAGTCATCGGGTTGCATCTTGGGAGGCCTCAAAACCTTCGTTGTACGCTTGTCCGCAGTCTCATCGTCGTCGTCTTCAACTTCCTGGCTTAAGTCCACAACCTGAGGCTCTTGGACCGGCTCAGTGCCAATATTTGGGCTGCCCATACGTCGCTTTTTCTGAGGAGGCTCTTTGTCTTTAGCTAGTAGTTCTTCCGTCCAAAGACCTTTCGAGCGTAGCTCTAGAGCAGCACGCTTTCGCTGTGACAGTTTTCCCAGCACAAGCTTTGCCTCATCGATGTCGTATGTAAGAAGCGCGGCACATCTCGTAAGCCTCTCTTCCACTTCATGCAGTTCGTCCAAACTGAGATGAGTAGGGAGAACGAAGATGGAAGGACATGTTTCGAGACTTATGGTGTTTTGGGGCACAGTCGGCGAAGAAGACTGCGAAGTGGCCATTTTAAATATAACCCATGTCCATTTCCTGACATAAGTGCGTTAGGTCTCATAGTATTAAATGCTTCAATGCGAACATATGTTCGGCAAATGCTCATATTCGGTTCTCAACGCCCTACGGAGCCTGGGCCTGCTTCACTGGGTTGAGGCGGGGTATGTGCTAGATAGCGGGCGTTGCTTCCCCAAGCCATACCAAGGGTGGAGGGAAGTGAAACAGCTAGCTCTATGACCACCAGCGTCCCCGGCTATGCTTCACGCACTGCAGAACAACCGGCGAGGGGAGCGTTGGGATGTAGGTAGAAACAGGAAATCGCACCCCGGCCTTGGCGTTTATTTCGATGACCTGGTGGCGTCGTCCCGCTCCTGGTCGACACTGAGAGCCCGCGACAAGTCCTCGGCCAGGTACACAGGACCACAGCTAGGTCACATTACTCGTTGAACAAGCACGGTTATGATAAAGAAAAAAGAAAAAAAGAAAAAAAAAATTAAGAACAGAAGTCCCCCGAGCCGGAATCGAGCCGGCCACCTTCCGGTTACAAATTATACAATTACAGCCGGACGCCATAACCAGCTAGACCATCGGGGGTTCGTTGCGGGAGTCGGTGCCTTTCTGGCATCATACGTGGTCAGTAATCCCACAAAGATTTGTTCAAAATGGTACCTCATTCGCCTTGTGAGCGAGTGGCCCTTTTGTGGCCTTTTGGGTTGGCGTGGTGCTGCTTTTACAATGCAAACAACACCTGGTGGCCTCCATCAGGAGAAACTCAGCACCAACAGATAGTATTGGTTGTGCTCCAAATATAAATATGTGGTGCAGCCCAGCACATCAAGTTACTATACAATTGTCTTCCCGTTCCCCATGGGTGTGGATTCACCACAAGACTCCAAAAAGAAGTCCTCAGGATTGGATGGCTATGATCATGAAGCTGTCAAAACCAGTCAAGCCATGATATGAGGAATCAACATTGTTCAACATGGAAACAATTAGAAAAAGTCTTAGAAAGTACAGTTTTTAATCCTCTTTCTTCATCATTGGAAAATATTTAATTAAGGTTTATTCAGCTTCTGCAGGCAAATAAATCACTTGCGGTTCGCGCGCTTGGCTTACACAAGGCTGGCAGGTATATCATATACTGCATTTCCCACCTCACGGCTTCCATCCATCATACATTATGACTACGATTGTCTTGGTGTATTGTTTTTATCTTGGGGCATAATGAACACCTTACGGCAAGCAAAGTCTACTCCATGGCGGCACTTTCGCAGTCCATCCCACTGTCAGGATGACATAGAACTCCAAGACACAACTCTCAGGCAGAACACAAATATATCCCACCAACGAAAGCTTGCTGAGCATCTTTTTAAAAACAACCAGACCTCCGTGATTCCCCAATTCAGCTATGATTCTGAAGCAGCATTATCACTTGTTCGCTTTTTTGAAGGTCAACTCCTCAGCCTGTGGAACGCATATGTTGTTGCAGTCATCACAAGACTTGTCGCGAGCAGGCCTTCGAGTACCTCACCGGTGACAAATGTTGGGCTTCTTCTTGACTTTGCCGGAGAGTTTGCAAGGTGTCTAAGGCTGTCAGAGGACCGAGAACGAAGCGTTGATGACATTGTAAGGGCTTTATTTGTGTGTTATGGGAAGAAAATGAAGGAGATTTGGACCCCACGCTATTAGATTGCACGAGGCTGGCCGTGTTTGCAATTGTCGGGTGCTTCACCATGCTATATCAAGCGTCACACTCAGTCTCGCCTTCGGCCGTGTCAATTGGAATTGCCGGGGGATCATATGCGTCTCAGAGGGTGGACCAAGCTGGGCGACCGATTACCGCCTTGCTTGGGTCATTGGGCATATCAATACCAACTTTTGGCGCCCCTGTTTCTATGGCAGGTGGTCCACCTACCACGTTTCCCGTTTCGCAGCTTAACTTTGCTAGCTTGTCCCTGAAGATTGGAGGGAAACGCCTTGCGCTTGGCTGGACGGATCTCCTAGTCGATCATCTGAATCTGGATGAAGATAACAGGACCCTGTGCCTTTTCCGTCATCCGTCATTCTCGGCGCTTAACTGTCTCCAAGGCAATGGCCAAAGCCTTTTCAGCCTGTACGTCGTTATTTTCTTTGATTCGCTGACTCTTAGGTTATAGAATGACAATCTCTAAAAATTGACAACTGAACTGGGTGTAGAATTGTCGACGACACGGAGAAGACATCTTTGGCGTCGTGTGAAGCGAATAATCGCCTCCATCAGGAGATTCTGCTGTCTTACCGACTTCTCTTTGGTCAAACAAAAGCTTCCCGGAAAATATTTAATCGCAGAGAGCGGCAGCGAGCTACGAAAGACGGGCATGTTGATCCCCTTCTCACCCGGTTATGTGGATCTCGGGTTGCAATAACTTCAACGGGCACAGTACCTATGGAGAAAGATATCTACACCACCGCTCAGTTTCCAATATTAGGAGCCCGGTTGATTAAGATCAAGGCCTGGACAAGTCAACAGACGCCAGAGAAAGTACGAGAGCGTTGGAAGGATCGAAGGAACCGAGTTGAGTGGATGGCGTATTGGTCACTTTTGGTCATTGGCATACTATCCGTAATATCGTCCTTTGTGCAGATTGCTTTAGCGGCTGCCCAACTAAGAGCCACGGCTTGATGTCACTGTGAATAGCACCTGTCTTGTTCCAGGTTTTGTTTGGGGGTCCTCGGAGAGAAAGATATAGTAGAGTAGCAGCTTCATTCATGAGGTTGAGAATAACAAATGCTGGCGAGGCTTTTGGGCGCCAAAGCTAGATGCTCTGTGTTCCATGTCTATCTAGTACATCACAAAGCGTTGCTACCTACTGTTCTTCCTTCGCGGACTTTGAGTAAGCGTAATGTACCATTTCCACCCCGACGTCTCCATTCTCCATCAGCCAGTGGATATTCTCCAGGAATGGCTCAGTCAGCTTGCAGTCATAGTGTGCCTTGACACTCTTCCATCCAATCAGTGCGGTAAACCGTCTTGAAGGCACCCCTTCATGTTGAAACTCGATTTGTCCCCAGCCGCCGATGAGCCCGCCGGCAGCTTCGGGAGATCGATCAGATATGGCGCTGGCAAATTTTGCAAAGCCGTCGAGACACCTTTTCTCGAGGGCTTTATCGATCTTGTCAGAGTGATGGATCCATGATACGAGCTCGACAACTGGTGCAGACAAGGAAGGGCCTGCATCAGCGGGGAAATCGATAACGTCCTCATATATGGGGCCCGACGCAATGGCCTTAAGCTGCTCAATGTTCTCGCGGCTGGCCTCAGTCTCGGCCCATCTTCGCTGGTGCTCCAGAGACTTCCAATCTGCAAGACAACGTTGAGTGTTTAGCAAGAAAGGTTTTCCCGTCCCATGTATATCAGAAGGATGAAAAACATACGGGTAGCGATTCCGGCAATTTTCTCGTCTTCCTCCTGAACGGCCCACGTCGCGGAGACAACGCCGTCTGCTCCCTCCAAAACGGAAATCACTTTCTTCCACAAGAGCATGGCGGGCTTTGCGTGATTCAGGCCCTCCGCAAGAGGTACTTGAAAAAGCTGAACACACGTCATGGCTGCAATGGGTAATTTAAGACTATGGCGCGGACGCTCAAAGCGATTATGTGAATAAAGACGACGCTGCTGGCAAACGGAGGACTTGAATAGAGGCTCTGATTGCAGCAGATTTGCAAGGCCTGCCACAAGGCGCATTTGGGGAGGGTAGGGGCGAGTGAGAGACGAGGAGGCTCTTTGTTCGCAACTCCCTTCGAGGCTTAAACATCACCTCAAACAATGGAGCCCAGTTTACAATGTCACAATACTTGCAGGTACAAACTGCTACTGCTTCTGAGGTTGTCGCAAGGAATATCTCTCTCGCTAGAGATGTGCTGCGGCCTCTACAAAACTCTCCCTCCCGCACCAACTGCCTGATTCAGCAAATCCTCTCCAATCTCTTTGCCTTGTCATCTGCTGCACTGTCCTGCGATGAGTCGGCAAATTGCATACTGGAGCCGACTTATCTACAGCCAATTGAGGTGATGATTGCACTACAGCGATAAGTCTCTCGGATCCTCGACCTTCAAGGCGAGGCTGTTTAGTGAACCCTTTCCCTGATTATTCTTCATCGCGGGGGAGACTCGAGCGCTGGCTTCTTTCACTTTCATCCACCAGGATGGACTCCGCCATGTAGTCCGGTGCTGTTCGAGTGTCCCTAGAATTTATTGCGGATTTGGATCTTTATAAGACCCAGAGACCTTACCATATTACCCCCAGCGCAGCCTACAAAGTCCCTGAGGTGAGCGTCAGAATATCCAAACTGAATGGAGGCACGACATCCCAATCCACGACGTCCGGCTATTCGAAAGCAGCTTATCTTTTGATAGAGAAGGGTTCAAGTACATAAAGCACAGCACAACCCTGGGAACGCGCCTCGATACGGAGGGTCTGAAGGAGGATTTAGAAGCGATGGCCCAGTTGGTTCTCCAGGAGCTGAGCGCGGAGAGGGCGCTGTGCTATTCTGTCTCGCGTGGCACCTTGATGTCACTATTGCTCCATTCCTCACCACGTTATACATCGGTTCATTGGTCCAAAATTCACAATTCAAATTTCCAAACCCCGGTTTGCTGATCTCGCATGGCTACTATGGAATACCCAGGTCATTGAAGTAGTTGATATACTGCTGAATGGTCTCTGCTTTTAAAGACCCAAGTGAATCAAACTCTTCAACAAGTATCAGCCTGTCGACAGCCAGTGCATGGTTCAGAGCAATTGGCAGCTTCATTTTGAATGTACTAATATTGGCATAGGAGTGAATATCAACCAGATCAAGTGCTGGACATACCCAGTTCTCAGGGATGTCTGAGTTGGAAAAGTCGTCACCACCGCCTGATGAAACAATACATCAGTACCGATTAAAACAGTACAAATTAATGCAGAAGTAGCCTTTAAGATTGTGCATAAAAAATTCAATAAACCAGTTCCAATCGATATTTTGCTATTCCCCATAAGCTCATGCATGAACAGGATCAATCACACCACCATCCTGGAACAGGGGCAACACCATTATTTAAATGTGACTCACCCTCATTCTAAATGTCAAAGGCAAAGATATATTCTGAGAGGTCTTTCCACTGTAGACTACCAGGGATAAAACTGTTTTAGTGCTCCAGGCAATGCTTAATCCAATTCTTGTAGTTATGAATAGCTATTGGATTCTGGTATACCATGAGGTCACATCATTCAAACTTACAGATTCATAGTTGCAGTCAACTGCTGAAAAGTTGATTAGCTTGTCTTCTCATTATACCATGGACATCAACACTTACAAGAAGGCCTCCTGTCTCACCATTGGCTGCCCCTGCTCAACACATCCTGTAGTTAGGGCCCAGCGCCCCCAAACGTTGCTAAGTAAGCTTTCGAGCAAATCGCACTCTGCCAAGGTTGCATTTGAGAGTGTCAACAGGGATCCCATCCAGCAGCATCTGCCGTTTCTTCTGGTTCAGTTGTCTCGTCTTCCGCAAGAGCTGACAGTGTCTCTCCATCCACCCCCTGGACAGCACCGACGTCAAACTCTGCCTCACTCTCGAACGCCTTATACTCGTCATGTTGGATATCCCACTCAATCCATGCATTATGCAGTGGCCGCAATTTCATGAAGAGAATAATAAGGCAGATTCTTCCGCGGTCGAAATTAGATCGATCGGTTTCTCAGTTCAGCTGGAACAGGGTACACACCATAATCTATGGTGGCCGATCTCCCAACTGGACGCATCTAGCTGAGGATGTGGAACGCTGGAGCTGCAAGATGATATTTGAAAAACATCTAGAAATAAAGAAAGTAGTGACCTGTTAACATTGCCGTCTCAAGGAAGTCATGGAAGTTCAATATGAAGCGCTCAGAGTTGATTAAGCAGGAAGAAGACCAGGTAAATGAAGAAAACACAGGCAACACAGCGCTGGCTCCGATAAGAACAGGGATTCCAGGTGGGAACGCGCAATTGCAGCACAGCATGTCTAAAAGTGGAGTAGAAAAACGGAAATGGCGCATAGGAGGTGGCACGGAGTGAGAGAAGAACGGGAAAAATCAGGACAAATAGTCAAGCGGCGGGAAGGGGAGGACTTTATATCTCAACAGAGCGGGATTACGGAAGTAGTCTATCACGTGATTATCACAATCCCCAATTCGGGCGCTTCTACGTTAAGCAACTATTCCAAGTCGTTGCAAGATTATTTCCGTAGGATATAAGATGCGTGAAACAAATCTAGCCAAATACCCTCCCTATTAGTGTGGCGCAAAATCTCTACATAGCAAGCAACTAAACAAAACATTACTTTTCCCAGCCATCTACCCGTCAAGCGCCTTTGCATAGCTTCGAACGACGAGCTGGTATTTGGAAACAGCCCTTCTCGCTATGGGCGTAGTATTGCGATGCAACGTTCCGACACGTTTTTACCAGGCAACAGGCACAAGACTTGTTCTGCTCATAATTGCTGTTCACTGAAACGTTGTCCGGCGTGGGCTTCCCTTCTTCCGGTACTTAAAGGGATGATGTAGTCACATTGACACTAGGCCCCTTTGCCGAAATCTGGCGGCCTGCTTTTAAGGTGACAACGCACGAGAGTCAATTTGGCCTGGCCCCTTCATATCGCCTGGCACCATCCCAGTAATGGTATCATCTCCAGGTTTAGCAGACCGAGCAGACCCAGCAACGCCACCATAAGGGCCTCCACTTCCCTCATTGCTCACAACCACGCCATTCCCATCTTCGGCGTCTCCGCTCTGTTTCTTTCTCTCCGCCCACTTCCGCCAATGCGGATACAAAAGAACGCTCATGCATCCAAATACAATAAACAATCCGCAAATAGAGCCACCGATAACATCATAGTAATCGCCGGCTATTCCCACTCCATCCCAGAATTTACCCTCTGGCTCAGCGGCATTGAGGATCAATGTGAGCAACTGGATGACACCAATGACGATGGCAACCACTACCGTAAGACTGGTGAGAATTATGGAGTAGTACAGGAATGCTACTGGGTCCCTGGGATTGCGAGAAGGTACTTGGGACGTTGGGTGTGTTTGTGTGCCAGAGACTGGATTGTTTTGTGGTGGGAGAAAATGGGCTGCTGGCTGGATGTAAAGCGACAGCATTAAAGCACCGTCCATGGTGTCGATGAGGCACATTCCAGCTGTAACGAAAAGTCAGCTTCAGTATAGTAAGCGAAGTTCATCAAGCTTGCAAATTTTTGACGGCCAATTTCGATTGCCATGAGATGCTTTGACAGCACTTACCGGTAAAAAGGAGCGGAAATATAAGAATCACCCAGATCGTTGTCCCTTTCGCCGCCTGGATCGAAGAAATACCTAAGAGAGCTATTTCAGATGACGTATCGAATCCCAGACCAAATAGGATCCCTAGAGGATACATTTTCCATGGACTATCACATATTAGATAAATGGGGTTCAAGAAGTAAGTACGCAAAGCAAGGAATTTCAATGGCTTTGGAAAAAAAAGAAGAATGTTCTCACCGATTAATAAGTTTAAACATCTTTTTCAGGACCGAAAAGAGAATCCCGCCTCCCTCGATCTTCCACATATCCTCGTGCCCTTCCTCTAGGCTGAGTACTTTCGTCATTTGTTGCACGAGCTTGTACAGAATATATGCGTTCATTATTCCAAGGAGGATTAAAAATGCAGAGCTAACAGAGCTGCCGATGATCCCACCAATTTTGCTATAGCTGTCAAACTTGGAAGAAACCGCAGCAGCAGTTGCGGCAACCACAATGGAGGTTACGATAACGATGCTAAAACAACCTGTTAACACAATTTGCCGAACTATGGCACCGCCATGGAGTGACCATGAAGTTGCAAACCGCAATTAAAAGGTGAAAAGCTCATGGGGAAAACTTACGTTGAGTGACCCAGTGAGAAGAAAGTACCAACAGTGACTGGTTTTTGACCCGTAGCTAGGAGTCGTCGAGTCATAAGATCGATTGCCTAGGATAATACGGTATTGTCAAAAGCCACCTTCTTCTGACTATATATGAGTATATACGAAATAGAGGTAGCACCTACCGATATGTGATCAGCATCGAGTGCATGCCTGAGGCCCAGGGTGTATGATAAAACAGCAGTAGAAACCAGGGATCTGTAATTTGCGGAGACAAGAACATTAGCAGGAGTCTACGCAATGTAATCTAGTCCGGTCTCGTCAGGGATGAACCTCTGACCAGAAAGAACCCCTTCAGCAACCGGGTCGTGTGCCTAACCCAGCATTTGCAAATAGCAAAGCATGGACTCTGCAGCATGAGCTTGTTGTAAAGGCGACTTTCATGGCATAGCCAGTCTTAGAACTTCGAACTATATCTCAATGGAATACGTACGGGTGAAAGCTCTGTAGTGATCAGATTTGTCGGCAAAAAGTTAGCAATGGAAAACAATACGCACGCCGTGGAAAGGTGTTACTAATATCAGCGTACTCGTCCAGCCCGTACCGACATGAGCAGCGCCCAAGAACAGTAACATCACACTGAAAAGAAAGAAACATGACATTTAAACGTACCAAAACTGCCCCTGAAGCGACCCAAACCAAAATGTTAACAAATGCCACGAGCAGTATAATCCCAAGAGCCGCAAGGGGAACTTTTCTAAGACCTGGCACGCGGCTATGTGACCGTTCTGCCCTCTGGAGAAGGGAATGCTTCAAAGACATCATTTCATCCTCGCCATTCAACGCGGTTGGTGATTGTGGCCATCCTGGCGCTTGATGAGCCATTGCAATTTTGTCGTTCGTGTTGGTTTCAAATTTCCTCTTCTCGTATGATAGAATGAACCGTAGAAAGACCTCGACCAAGAGAGCAGTGTAGTTGATATTCAACCAGCCAGAACGAACACTTTGCTATGGCCCAGCACTTCCCATCACAGATTTATAGAATTACAATCAGCGCAACCCCACCAGGTTTTCTGACCTGTTGTGCTGTGGAAAAAAGAGAAGGGGAAAAAAAAGCAATAGTATGGCGGGACCCAGCACTTTTCTTGATCCGATCTAGGTATACCCACCAGAACGACTTCAAGAGCAAAAAAGCAATAAAAATTTGCGGTACAATGTCGAAACCTACCCACAACAGAACACCAGCGTGTTTGAAGGGCCAAACCTCGTTACTTTACTCCTCCTCGCCGGCTCTGGGAATGTATATACCTTTTATCGGCATGCCATGCCTTGGACGATGACGTGGGGTTCTTATCAGGTTATCAACAGCGGTTATGTCATCGGTTTGCCGAAGCTTATCTGGTGGAGAGGGGCATTGGAACGAGTAAACAGAGTCATGGGTATTGAACATTGCTGTCGTAATGCAATCGTTGTTTATTGCTGTAGTCTGAACTGAGTTCGCGCAAACTATCGGGTAGGGAGCAAGAAGAAACCATCAGCACCTCTGCGGTACCTGCTGTTGGCGAATGTCGCTTGGAAAATTGGCACGGGTGTCCGCAGCTGGACAGGAGCCGGATTGGCCGCTTTGATCCCCGAGCTCCATTTCGACCCGATCCTGAGAAAGTCGCTCGCTCCTACGGCCACTTCCGACAGACGTATTCCTTGACCAGACACATATAATATTCTATATTTGCTCCATCAGGTTTATACCTACAATTCACACAAGCGGAATTGACAGCATGACCCACAACGAATTGTCCTTTAGCCGGTATGAGCGAGCACTGGGTCACGAAAAATTCTCCCGTCGGTTGATATTTTGGGACACGAAGACGTATTAGAAAAAAAGTGAGGAGAACGAGTTAACAACATAATCGGAAAATCCGGATCAAATTAAACAACCTCTGCAATTATCTAGGGAGCGGACGGTTAAAAAGAGCCAAATATTTGTTCGTGAGTGCTTGGGAGAAAAACAATTGAAAAGGACATCGAAGCAGGCTTTGCAGTGGCCCATTGAGTTACATGGAATCCATTCAGTTGGCAAATTCTGATACTTCTACGAAGTAGAACTGTTGTATACAGCTTGAAAGCCGTTTAATACGGATGCCGGCAGTCATGCTGCAACGAAGCAAGGATGAAGTGCGATTATAGAGCAACGGGCAGATGTCTCGACATCTCCGCAACCGCCCCAGCATTGAATATTCAAGGTGTAGTGTCTGCATCTTTACTGGCATTCTATCTCGCTCTTCAAAGGAGCCAACGCCTTCATCTCCAAGGCGCTACCACACTATGGCTCTGCACCACCATGAGGAATTTACTTTTTTTTCTCGGCTTCGCTGATCAGCTTGCCGTTGTTCTTGGTACTCCAGCAGAGGACTATGAAGGTATGGTACCTATATATCTACCTAACGCCGTTTGTATGTATAACGGCAAACAAAATTGCTAGCATAGACTAGCTTTGATAGGAGCCGCTATCGTCACTCTAGCCGTAAGCCTCGAGGCTAATTGAACCAAAAACGAAAGAGAAATAAAACCTATTTCGTTGATTGGAGATGGGAAGTCATGGGAGAATTCGGTTCAGATACCAACCATTTGCTTTTCAATATTGCTACCCATGAAATATTGCAAAAATTCATTATGGCTATGAAATTCATCAGTTCGTAACACAATATAAGTGCAAATCCTTGCATCTTCGGATGTTGGCTTCCAATAAGACAGGCAACTCAATTCACGCCTCAAATAAAGAATAAATCGCAAGCCCTATATGTACCTTGCCATAGCCATATATCACCCACAACATCACGAATTTCGTGGGTAGAATAGAGAATAATGGCATTGCCCGTAAGTCGCACTGTGTTCAAATGTATCCTTCAACTGGCTTAACAGGCACAGGTATACGCACAGAGCCACGTTGGAGAGCTTCCAGTTTTCGACCCATTTGTAATAAATCCCATTCTTTTCGAGTGATAGGCGTGACATCGGAAGCGGATAACGGCGTCTTCGGGCCAGGTTTTGGAGGTACCTTATGCATTCCCTTTGTTCCTACAACCGCGAATCGTCGGTTTCTAGTCCGCGGCTTCACTGGAAGAACAATTCCCACCTCTCCATAAGCGGCATTGTAATTCTTCGCTACTTGGACAAGCAGTTCGTCAGGGAAGTATAGATGGTCGTAGATACGGCGGAAGAAAGCGAAGCTGAATGGTCGGCCATCATAATCTCGAATAGTTTTGCGTAACATTTGCACACAGGACGAGATGTATAGGTGCCCAGGAATATCCGCCGGGTTTCTCCACAATGTATAGAGTCGGTGCTTGAGCATATAAAGCCGGTCAATATTCAGTAATGCCAGCCCTTCCTGGCTGAAGAGGACTTCATTTTGAAGTATGGATTGGCAACGCAGAAAGTCGTCGCCGTATGGTGACTTTTGGCTACGGCGGAGAGCTTCGATCCATGTTGGGCCAAGCGAAAACTTTCTTGCAGCCTTCTCAACGGTTTGCAGCAGGATCCGCCAAGTATCTGGAGTGAGGGGTGCGATCGGGAAGATAGATAACTCAGACTGCTGTGAAATTTGCAGTGGTGCCTCACTTCCAATAACCAGGGTAAGATGCATCATCTTCGAGAAGAGCTTATTTGATATATACTCAAGAGCAGGAAGCATCTGAATCGGAAGCGCGTCGAAATCGGACAAGTGCCTGCAGGACAATGGCGCCGATATCATGTCTGATGTGACCGGCGATGTTGGAGACCGAGGGCTGCTGGGGCGAGTCGATGTCCCTAATCGACTTTTATAGAGAGGTGCCATGATGCTTGCTCACGAAATAAAATATGATTACCAGGTAAACTGAGGCCTCAATTAAGGGGTCGCTACCCTGGCATAATCAAGCAAGCCCGCAAGTCAAGGAAGCACAACACAGATGTAGTGTATGCAATCCTTGAAAATAGTCAAGCTCTGGGAAGCAACACGACCATTTATGTGCCCGCGGTATTTGTGTTCCTAAGATAGAACTCCCACCTTGCATAATGAACAATGGAACAATGCATTGTTCGTAATTTCTAGGCATGTTCAGAACCAATGGATTGTTTCTTTGCCGCCGCTAAAAGCCTTGTCCCGTCCATGCAGTAGAACACCATGAGTTGGCCGTTCATGCTTAACCGCCCCCTGAGTGTCGATGTGTTTGGTCCATGCGCGCCGCTAATGCACGGGCAGCAGCCATGCACACCACTCATTGCAGTTTTATTTTTAGTCAGTATCTTGTGGCTGGTCCAATTCAAACGTTTGGGAAACGATTTGATAGGATTTCCCCAGAAGGTGATCGACTTTGACGGGAGCGACTCGATGCATGATGTTTATTTATAACAGTCTGTGGCACTCGACCGAAGAGGAACGCAATTCAACCCCCTGCACGGTAATTGCTATTTTTAGCCGCATTGAAACAATATCCTGCCCAACCACGATAATTTGATCCTTTGGAGCTTCTGTCTCAATTAGGTATATTATTCTGCCCCAATGGCCGTTGGCGGTCCAACTCAGTATCATCGCACACGTCAGCTATTTCAGCAGGACGTACAGCCCTCCGAAGAATTTGGTGTGCGAAGCAATATACTCCTACTGGCTTCTGAGCAGTTGTCAAAACAAAATAGTTATTGTTATCAAAGGCGTTCTCAATGCTCCTTTTGTGAAGGAACTAGGTACCCCGGTCGCGCTGCCCTGTAGTCCTCAGGAAGCGGCCCAATCTAGACGGCTTTGACAACACATAAAGAGAAGCCAATCAACTTTAATAGCAGGTACCACTGCATTCCCCCGACCCACTAACCTAGTTATAGCCAAAGCAGCAGGTACCTATACAAAAGCTTGCAAATGAGAAGGGGGTTGAGGGTCACTATGGGTCCATATTTTTATAAGTGATGGCTCAAAAGTCGAATTTTATAACATTGCTGATCCATCTCAGAACCCCTTGATGCCGAAGAAGGGAAGAATGGCCGCTACCAGTCCTTCCGGATCTTCTTCTGGCACAAAGTGCCCGCATGGAAGAGGTTTCCCCTCCACAGCGGTCGCATATTTCTCCCATACTTCTAACGGTTTTGCTTTGTCTTGAATCTCCATATTCTCTGCAAACAGGCCCTTCGCTCCCCAAACCGCTAGCATCGCTACTTCAATCTTACGCTCTTTCTCCAATTCCTCTTCATCATGCACTCTATCGAGAAGCGCTCCAGCCCTGTAATCTTCGCATGTAGCATGGATTCTAGCCTCGTTGAGAAACGCTTCTCTGTATTTATCCATTGCCACAACGTCAAAGTCTTGCAGGTTCTTCTTTGCAGTCCAGCTCGCCAAGCTATGCTCTAAGAAAAATTTCCCGCCATCTATGGCCTGGATCATCTTCTCAGGAAACGGCTCCGGCTGAGCAAGGAATAACCAATGATATGTTTTCAAACCGGCATGGGCGTTCCCGAACGATTGAAACATATAGGCTGTAGGTACTATGTCAACCACGACAATTTTGTCGAGCTTCTCCGGCATATCGAAAGCAAGTCGATATGCCACCCTGGCTCCACGATCATGGCCCACAACGCTGAATTTGTCGTAGCCGAGCTGTCGCATCACAGAAACACAATCTTGCGCCATAAGTCGCTTGCTGTAGCCAGAGCCGTTGGTGCTTGGAGCGGTTGAGGAAGCACCATAACCCCGGAGATCGATGAGGACGAGTGCGAAGTGTGGAAGAAGCAAAGGCACAATTTTGTGGTACTCGACATGTGTTTGAGGGTACCCATGGAGTAGGAGAAGAGGCGGTTTGCCTTCTTCAATGCCACCGACGCGGGTGAATATAGAGCACCCTGTGTCCGCCTGGATGTATTGGGAGGTGAATCCAGGGAAAAGATCGGACGCCATGATCAATATCCAACGACTCACTGGGAAGGTTGTTACGGCTTTTGGTTTATGATTAACTGTCTGGCAATAGTAAAAGGAAGAAGTAGGACGATGCGTACTTCAGCACATCACCGGGTTCTTGTAATCACACTCCACTCGTAATTATTTGTAATGCACGCGGCCAGATTCGGGGGCGCAGAAGGTGGCCTTGAGAAATATTCCCGGGGAACATCGGGAAGTGTCTCTCGTCGTAATGAATGCAGCACAGATGATTGGTCGTGCAGTTAGTTTGAGAGCAGTCTTGGAGATATCGATCTTAAAACGGTAGCACAACGACTGTCTTGTTCAAGGGTTGATAAACCAGGACTGCGGAGGGGAACAATAAGGCAGGGGAGGAACGATGCCCAGTGATCTAGGTATGTGTACGAGTACTCTGAAGAGAATGAAAATAAATTTAGGATGGCATACTGTACAGCGTTTCTCATGTACAACTGTGACGATTGACAGACCGCGCCCTGCGACATCGAAGGCTGGACGAGCACGACAAGATTGGCTGCTCAAGGCAGGGGAGCTGATTTTAGTTGGATCCCCACTCCCTGTCCCTCCGCAAGCCCTCCTCCAATTGACGTGGATGGTGGATGAAAACTTTTTCTCTTGCTCTGTTGCGTTGGTGGCCCCCTCGATATCGGAATAATTTTCAGTCGTTTTCACTTTTCCCATCTTCATCGCGTTCTTGATTTTTGCTTGCCGTGTCCTAAGTATTATTTCCCCAGTTCCTCGAAATACTTTATGTAAAGACTTGAGAAGCAAATTACATTTAAATTTTCCAGTTACTGTTTGGGGCCCGTTTATATTCAAATTTTCTATGGTTCCTTTGGCGAGCATTGGATGGGCATGGCATATCGGAATGGCACAAAACCCGATCAAAGGCAGAGGAAGCCATGGATTGAGACGCCGTTAATACAATCAGTTCCCCTTTCCAAAGCTGCAGGATGGTAAGCACACGGCACCCCTATATCCAACTAGGATGCCACTATCTAGATCTCTAACTCCAAACTAACATTTCTTGACACAGTCAAGTTTTCCTTAAGTTGGAGAATCTCCAGCCGAGTGGCTCCTTTAAATCTCGGTATGGTTGGCTTACTTTCTGTTGGCAGCTGTTACCGTCTAGCGGAATGTTAATTGGTATTCTGTTGCAGCGGTATCGGGAATCTTATTCTTTACCATGCCTCAAAACCCTGTAACCAAGGCAAGACACTCCATTTCTTCCTACCTTCCGGTGGTAATGCCGGCCTTGCAGCTGCAGCTGTGGCCGCATCTTTATCCCATAAATGCACAATTGTAATTCCCGAGTTTATCAACTCACTTGTGAGAAAGCAACTATTGGAGGCTGGCGTGAGGGTGGTTGCGTATGGCAAAACGATCAATGAATCTGCCCAGTATATGAGGGAGGTGCTCATGGAGGACCTGAAAATGGAGACTGGCCAAGGTAATCAGGAGGTTGGGATTGAACTGCATCCTTACGATCATGAGGCGATCTGGGAAGGAGTTAGTACCATGGTTGATGAACTAGCTTATCAGATTCCATCTGTGGCCGAAACAGATGACGAGGACACTGATCGTTGGGCAGGCAAAGCTTTGCCAGTTGACGCCATTATTTGCAGTGTCGGTGGTGGAGGTCTTTTGAATGGAATTGTCAAGGGGGTTGAACGGCAGGCTTGCCTTTTGGGGGTAAACGCTACTCGTCAAGAACCTCAGCCCGGCAGGGATAATAATGTCCATATCATCGCCACAGAAACCCACGGCGCAGACGCTCTCGCAAAAGCTGTCGAGCAGGGGGAGCTTATCACGCTTCCTGCTATGACTTCCCTTGCAACTTCATTAACGGCTGTACGAGTTGCGACACGAACGCTGGCGAATGTACTTTCTCCCCCTTCTGGTGTGAAAGTGCATAATATGGTACTGCACGATTCTGATGCTGCTAGAGGGGTTCTCCGCTTGCTCGACAGCCAAAGATTGCTGGTTGAATTGTCTTGCGGGGTGTCTGTAGAAGCGGTCGTCGAAAAAGCCCATGGAGAAGAGAACGACGATAAAACCAGCGCAGATGGCTCGGTGCTCCAGTCACGACTTGCACAATTGATTCCTGGGTTTGGACCGAAAAGCCGCGTCGTAATTGTCGTTTGCGGTGGTAGCAATGTTACGCTTTCCATGGCGGAAGAATATAGACAGTGGCTTGATGCTGGCTGGACTAAATAATGACCATGTATATATGACGGGACATAGAGACTAAAAAATCCGAGCCCTATTAGAATTGAAGTACTTGTGCTCGTTTGCATCCTTAGATACCGGTTCTAAAATTTTTGAAGATAGCCAATCGTGACCCTTAACCATCTGCCCGCAATCGTATATACACCATATGTACAAACTAAGAATAAGGGATGTGATAGAACCTTGTTCATGATCCGTCTGATCATTGTAAAATAGTAATTTAGCGTATAACCGGATCGTTTCCACGAAGAGTCCCTTAGTCCGAAAGGGTGCGTGATGAAGAACGAGCATGAGGTAAGTCCATGTTAGGAGAGATTCCATAGGCCTTGGACCTGGTTGCCATTCCAATTCTCTTTCCCGCGCCTCGATTATGCCATGTTGGCGCATTACAGTCCTGCCAATGACTTCTTCGAGTTGTAGGCCTGTGAATTGATGAAGGAGGAAGGGGAAACAGAAACAGAAGAGACGCTAACAACAACGTACCCACAATATTCGGTCATGGTTAAATCAACATCTCAGATCGACCGACCAGGCACTTGTTTCTGATTGCCTGGTTTCTAGCAAAATACCTGATAGTATTGTTAACCCCTTTCCGTATATTCCGTTCCTTTGACACAGGCTCTGCCCTCCGTACATACGCCGACAAATCTCCAGCCCGCTATTCCGGTTCCAATTGGAAATGGACAAATCAGACCTTCAACCGCTGAATCTTTCTCTTACAAAACTTCGACATGACGTTTCTAGAGAGGTGATTAGTAAATACGGTTGAGCCGGAACTAGATGCCACTGCGTATCCATGGAATGAAGGCCGTTTTTTATCGCATCATCATATCACTGACTCGTGCTTGGGAGCATATGTACTCGTAGTTGCTGCTTATCAAGAACCATGATACCAGGCGCCATTTCATGCTTCTCCATCTACAGATCGAGATAGGCCAAGCAAATATAGGCCTTATCTACATTCAATGTTGAAACAGAGTAGAGGTCAGTTCTTTTCTTCCATCTGTTCGTATATATCCTGTCCCCGTCAACTCTTGCTGAGACGGCGCAGTTTCAATTCAATCCAACCTCCCCGCGCATATATGTGCGACGGATCACCGGCGACGCAAATTTTGATCGCAGCCGAGCCCAGTGATGACAACGGGCATCAATTATGCCGCGCAATTCGTGGGCGGAGATGGGGGTTATTATGCTTATCCCGGCGAGCCTTTTCGTTACAGCGACCGGGACTCCGGTGTCAGCGGCATAGCACAGGAGGCAGCTAGGGCACGAGAGGAAGCAGAAGAAGCACAGCTGTCACGGGCCCCGTCGCATCCGCTGAATGAGAAGCTGGCACAAAAGAAGACGAAATACTCAGACCACCTTTCAATCGTACTAGGACCTCCTGTTATCATTCTCCTCGACCTCGTGGTTCCGTGTATAATATACTATATATGGTTTAACGCTCATAAGAAACAGAGGAATGATGCTTGCCGACCGTTTACCGACCAAGGACAGGTTTGTCCCTTTCCTCTAGAAGAGCATGACGAGGCCGTCCTTGGTTATACCATCATATCGTTTGGTCTAGGCGAGCTATATATTCTGATTACGCGCGTCTGTCGTCTCCTCTGGAGGCCCAATGAATGTGCTCCACTCTTATCCCGTTCACGATGGGAATTAGATGCTACATCCTGGGTTTACGCCGTTTCCATGATTTTTGCCTTGATCCCGTTCGTTGTGGCTAGCAGCTTCGAAATATCCCAGCTTTATCTATACTCGCCGGGATTCTTGATGACGTTTCTCGGCGTGATAATGGTAATCACTTTAATACCCTTCCCGATCCCCATCGGCATCGATTCCCAGCCAAGAGGCACCCGATTACGACCGTTCATATACTACGCCGCAGAAGACTTTATTGCCGTCGACGGTCTACAAGGTCGAGACTTCCGCGTACGTTACAATGCAAGGTACGATCAATCGCAGCCATTCAGGAACTTGTTTCGAGCTTTGACGCTATGGTGGCTTTACGGGGTAGCTCTTTACCTCGGTGCTTTATCGGCCATTATCTGGCTTCTACCTTTTCACCATGCATTTGGCCTATCGCTGGGAGTCCTTTTTGGTTGGATAGTTATTTGGGGGGTAGTGACGCATATTTGGGTCCAGATTGAGATGCGTCGTCAACGGAGAGCACTTGGTTATTCTGAAGCCACTGGAGCAATGATGCCTCCGTGAGCAGTCAAGTCACGAACTCATAGCTGTCGTCTCGCTAGACCATGGGTCTGGCTTTTATCCGACCGTGAACTTCGCCCGGACGAACACGTCAACGGGGCGGAACCATGCATGTCATAAACCTGGGTATCTATATGAGCCTGCTCGAATGTACGAGTTAGGCCGCTTTAAGTCATCCGTCCATCCTTAAGCATTTTGAGGGAGCCCTATGGCGGGAAGCACATGACACCAGCATGATTTTCTGAAACCCGTATACGAGAAACAAACAATAGCCTTCGGAGCAACCTCACTGGCTATGCTATACTAGATAAGTCCCCAGCTGTGAGCAATATGTTCCAAACCTCTCGTCTCGCGCTCGCGTGTTCAGTTTGGAGTGCTGTGCCGACACTTTTGCCGTGGCGAAATCAACGATGCTCACCAGCGCAATCGTGCTAAGAGAAAAAGGGGGAGCGAGATACCCATATGTCGTCCAATGCATTGCTCAGCGAGGTATTCTATCTCTTTTCGCATGCCCAAGCGGCAACACTAATAAGTTCTTACCCTCGATCTCAATGAGAGCGCGTGTGCCTCTAATATTAGCGAATGTACAATAATGCTTAATTTATTTATAGTGCCTCTGCAGCCAGATATATATACATAATTTCATATTCACAAGGAGAACATGTGAAAAACTAGGTTACAGTTTCCGTACTATGCAATTCTCTTTCAGCAACAGCCAAGTATTTCAGTTAAATACCACCAAGATCTAGGATATACAAGGCAAAGAGTGCAAAACAAAATCTACCGCCAAAGACCTAGGCCAAAGATTAAAGCTATGGGCAAACAATGTTTAGATAGATTTCAAAAAAATACATCCATTTGGCCCGAACAAAGGACGAATATTAAATAGAAAACGCTCGCCAAACGGTATACAATCGAAATTAAATTCTTATCTTCGACGCCTTCTGCGTTCCCATGAGTCGTTATCTTCATCATATTCATCTTGCGAATACATCTCATCATCTATGACTTCTTCGTCCTCATGATACGCTTCGGGACTCTGGGTTGTCATCCTTTCACCATCACCATCAATGTTAACTCTGCTCTCCGTTGAAGACGACAACGGCTCAGAAAGCTGGAACTCAGCTTCCCAGTCCAGTCCAGCAGCATCTTCGCCCAGTAAGAATTTTCCAAACACGACAACAGCGTTGAAAAGCTCCTTGCCGGTGGGGATAATATTCTCTTTAGGCAAAAGGAACCCATAGCTGCCCCGATCACGCAACTTAATCTGATATGCGTATCTAACGCGAAGCTCATGGTAAAACCAATCCAGTGCGCTCCCTCCGGCCTTTTCCATCTGCGGGTAAACATCCTGTGTCTTTTTGTTTTTGCTTGGTCCAATAGATCCGCAGGCAGATGCCACATCATAGAACTCTTGGTTTGTTCGGTGGATTGCTCTAACAATACCGATAGCCAGTTCTTCCAGGTTTTCCAATGTTGGAGGGACAGATGAGCAGGAGTAAGAGTAAGGATATAGAACTTGCTGCGAATAGGAATGGAGGTCTAAGAAACCGAGAAACTCGACATTGTCCGACTCGGTTTCATTCCTGGCCCATTCGGCGATGCGTTCCGCTTCTCTACCATCAAATGGGCCATCACCCGCATAACTCTCGGAGCAAGGATTACTCCTCATTGCATCACCATCCCACTCGTAGCCCCAGGAGCGATCGAGGTCGAGTCCCGGGCAGAAAGGAATATCGTTGTCTTGGCGATTTTTCCGCCAGAGTCGGTCTGTTTCCCAGGTATAAACGTACCCATCTGGGTTCATTGTCGGGATAAAGACCCAGTCAAACTCTTCCAAGAGCTTGGTCATTGGCCTTGACTTGCCATATGCAGTGATCATAGAATACGCGATATAATTCACAGTTGAGACGCCTATCCATTCGCGGGCATGTGTGCCACCTGTAACAATAATAGTTTTGCGACGGTTTTGCTGCGTGCTTGGGTTTGTAGGATGGACACCGACTCGCAGGGCAGGTATCTCACGGCCTTCGAATGACATCCCAACGTTGGTTAATCGGACATGAGAGGAGAACATGGACGCCATCAGACGCATCCAAGGAAGGATAACTGAAAGGGGTTGGTAATCACGGAAGAAGATATTCGTGGCATCAGGAGAGGATCGAATCGACGAGGAGAAATCATGACGTTGATCGGGAATATGTTGAGAGGTGGAGGGGTAGGTTTGGTAGACAGCTTGCGCGAGATCATGGATTAAGGGCACATGCGAGGTTTGTAACGATGCCGGGAGTAATCCAAGAAGAGAAGGAACCTGAAGTGAACGGTGTGAGCATCTTGACTGATGGTCTGGGTGTCTGTATTAAAGGCAGCCTTACCACATCCTTAGCCAACCTGATATCCACCCATTTATCCGTTGACGCCCATACATCTAAAAAGAGAACATTTGAGGCGTCTACCAGCGCAGACATCTCCTCCGGGCTGTTCAGAGTAAACCGCAACACTACGTCATCTCCGTATCGCGCTCTCAGCGACGAAGGTGCGGAGGAGAGGGGTGATGCTGATGACGCCTTGCTTGCCGTGGAAAGCTTGCGGTGCGCCGGGACTCTCCATATCGTTTCAATGATCGCATCGCGGACTCTAGTCCAAATCCGCAGCGTCGTTTGGCCTCTGGGCTGTTGAAAAGGAACTGCGGGAGCGGCTACATCTGGAGCGATACCTGGAGGGGAGAAAGACGGCACGGCACCAGCGAGAGCTGCGAAGCACAGGGCAACCAGGAGAAAAATGAAATTGACAAAAATTCGCATTATCGCTTTCTGTACGTGGGTGTGCTCTTCTTCATTTCGACATGAGAAACTGTAGGTTCATTCCTCGCGCAGGAGGTTATTGAATGTCGCTTGGATGTCTCAGGCGCCAGAATTGCGGAGATCCAGCCGAACCGATGTCCCTCGTATGGAAGCTTCTCGGCTATCCAGACATCCAGACACTCAACACGCTGTCCATTCGTCCTGTGCTAATAGCTCTTTCAATGGGTCAATTGATCTGTGGCCTTCAATTATTATGAAGATTATACAGATCTTGTCCCTGACTGGCAATTACTCTCGTAAACTTATGTTATGTTATTATTAGGTGACTCCTCCCTTCACTGTTAAGTATATTCTATTGTGAGACCGCTTCTTCTTTAGCTTTTCTTGCCCTTCGCCATTTCATGCCTTCTCTGCGTTCCAGGTAAAGCAACGGCCCACATATCGCGCAAAGCCCCGCGAACAGGGTGAAGCACCATCCGGCTCCCATCGCACGAATGATTCTATCTAGTACGGCGGTTCCGGTTGCAGCAAGTGCGCATCGTACGATATTTGCGGCGGCTGCTGCTGTCGAGGATGTCCGTGGGTTTAGATCTGTGAGGAGTGTTCCGAGGCTCTTCAGTCTCATGTTAGCTCTTATGCCTTGGATAGATCCCATACTTTGGTCGACAAACAGTCCCACTCCTAGGAAGCAGACAAACCAAAGCGGGGTACGAAGCTGGAAAATGTGCGGTGTGTAGATGCAGACGTACCGTGAATATGGCAGTTATGGACCCGCCAATAATGAATTGGAGTATCAACGGCGCTGATACATGCTGGCCTGGTCAGCACTACGTTTCACTGTGGCATTCTATAGAGTGGCACTCACTGTCTTTGCTCGAATAGTCCAACCGTAACCGGCAAGGGTGACGACGCTCAAGATGACAAAGTAGAAGATGCTCCGCAGTCTGGCTCTCTCTATAGGGAAGTTGTCAACGTTGTCTCCTTGGACGCTGCTCACCGAGACATTTTGTCTTTTCGCTGTGACTCTGTAATCCAGATTAAGAAGTTTTCCTGCTGCAAAATCAGTTCATGGCAATGGTCAAGCCCTTGCGGATGCCGTACCTGAGAAGTAGGACGCCACTAAACATCCGATACCGAACGGGATATAGATCAATCCAGCTTCCAGCTCTTTGAAGCCATATATCTCGATAAAAAGAGTCGATAGTGAAGCTTGGATGCAACAGTACGTTGCATAGTTGATACCGTTGGACAACAAAACAATGGCCATATCTTTCTTAAACAATAATTCAAGCGATTTCAAAGGGTTAACGAAGGACTTTGGCTGTTTGTGCAATGTGTCCGCGGCGACCTGGGAGTCCGTTCGCTGTCCCCTAAACATAGGTATCACGGTCCTATGTATACCCCTAGCTGGAATACTACCGTTGCCCACGATGCAGCGAGCTGTTTCAGGGAGTACGCAGATGATCACCGCCAAACAAAACCCGGAAAGAAAGCAGAGAAGCCAGAATATCCAGTTCCAACCCAGTCGAGCTGCAACTACGCCTCCTAGGATCGGCCCCAGGGGAGGAGCAACGTTAGGGCTGCCAAAACAAATCAATTAGCTTTGCATAAAAGGGCGGCGTTTTGTCATTGGTACACACCCTAATAGGACCAGTCCAACGTAGAAACCCCTTTCCTTTGGAGTTGCAATATCTGATATCACGCCGTATCCGAGGGATATAGTTCCTATTTCATATCAGAATGTGCTCTGTTCTCAAATCCAAAAACCATAAACATACCTGAGCTCCCAGCACTCTGCAGCATCCTTAACAATAGCAACGCAGGAAATGACCTCTGCAGTGCAAGGCCAATGTTCGCAACGAGATAGGTAGAAAAAGCAGCGATGTATACCGGCCTTCTACCGAAGATGTCCGCAGCATTCCCTATCAGGGTAGGTGCAACACCAGATACAACCATATAGGACGTGATTGTGAGATTCACTTTTTCAACTGAAATGTTTAAGTCTTCAGCGATGGTGTTGATGGCCGGATAGTAAATGAAACTGCTCATGGGAGAGAACATCCCAGCAAAAGCAATTAGGAATATTATCCATCTTTTTTGTGACTTCGTAAATATGCTGAAGGGAGGCGTATTGGCAATTTCCTGCGTTCGATCGCCGGGTTCTAGAGATTCCAGATCTCCTTTTGGAATTTCGGCGCTGTTACCCCTCAGTTGGGCATCATGCTTTGTTTCCATCTTCTCACTCTGATCCATGACTGTCACTAAAGAGACCCGAAGGAACGTTACGCGGGGCCTCAGTGTTCATAAAAGAGACATCAACAAGACAACGTCGAATCCCCTCAGAAGAAGTGTCTTGAAGAGGCTAAGGCTCCAATATCGGTACAAATTCGTTGTGCGACAAAAGGGCATTTTTTTGTGTGAGAAACTTTTATGTTCTAGCATGTCTATTGGACGGCTGCGATAAATGCGATGCCAATGGCGAGGGAGGGATAACCGCCAAAACTGCGTGGTCATTCTCGTACCTCCGTTTTTTAATACCACTCATGGCACTAGGAGCTTTACCTGCTTAGATCGAGAGCATCACACGAATGCTGAAGTGCGGTGCAATCCAGTATCTTTGCGATGGAAGACCTATTGTTTCCCGAGAAACCAAGCCTTTTGTGTCTCGTGTATACTACAAACTATCACGAACCATCGCCAAAACTACACTATCGAAGCAGGGATGGTATACCAAAATCAGTTTACAGGACCTGTACCATAATAAACGCCGAAAATCTACTACAACCCGACTCCTTGACAGGAAAATCAAATTTCAAGGACAACATCTGCACGGACTCAGTATGTGTGTCGCTATTGTCCGAATGGTCTGTCAATTGGGCTTGTGTGGTGCGGGTTCTGGGACATATTTCTCAATCAAATATTTGAGATCTTCGTAAGCCCTGTGACAGGTGTTAGAACGTGTTCCTAGAGGCCTCTGTGCAAACTCACTCTAGTCGAGATGGCGATCTACGGACGCAAGCTGAGTGCATAAAGTTTGTTTTGGCAGTGTAAAGGCGGATTCTATCCCGGAATTCGTCCCTTGGCTCAGCCGGACGGCAATTTTGCAAATAGGCTTTCAGATATCTCGGGTCTTTCAACTTGTGACGCCCCGCGCACCAAATTGCTAGTTCCATCTCATTGTGTCCGTAATAAGCAGCGCAGTCATAAACCAAGGGCATGCTAGTTTCGTTATCAGTACCGATATTGCCTTCCCACATGTTACCATGTATCAGGCAAGGTTTTATGGACCGCCCTTCCGATTCCAAAGCTCCGATAAGTCGAGGTATAAGGAAGTCGATCGTTTTCTGGAGAAGGACGTCAAGCTCTTTCCATACCCCGTTGATTCTCACGTCGTGCTCATATGCATGCTTCAAAAGCTTGATGAAGAAAGACGTCCAGCTGCCATCCCACTCCACAGCTTGAGTTTTGACACCATCATACGTCATCATATGGAAGCCGAATTTGCCTGTGGGAGACGAGCTCTTCCGGTGCACCTCGCTGACCAACGTTGCAAGTTTAGTAGGATTGGGTAAACCAATGTCCATATCTTTAAATTCCATCAGAAAGAATACCGAGGGGACATGTGCATCCTCCAGTTTACCCCGTGTAATTGGCTTAGGAACGAAATGGGGAGACACTTTAGCGACTGCTGACATGCCGGCAAATTCGCCTTCGAGTATAGCGGCAGCATCTTCCGTTGAGGCGCTCTGCGTGCTTGGTATTAGCATGCCATTGCAAGTATGTTGTAGGCATCGTAGATGTACCTTCATAAAATAAGATCGCAGCTCACCCCAAATATCCTGGGTGTCAATCTTCTGTGTGGTGAACCACGCAGACTGGCCATGAGGCTCAACGGAGAGCACTGTCACGCCTGGTGGAAGGGCTGGTTGTCCGTTAGGATTAAGGTTGATCCCGCTCGTGGGGTTAGTTTACCAACCTCGAACCACCGCTCTGTCCATATTGATATGATTCATCCCTGCCCCAGTCTGGTCATCTCTCCCTTTCGCTGCGTCGATGATTCTTAGCAGTCACTTCGTTTTGAGGAAGAGAGCAATTGCGGCCACGCCTGCAACCCCGCAGTGCGGATGCAGACAGGAAACTCTGCGCCAGAACCGGGAGGGGGCATATCCCATGCATAACAAGGGCGCTAACTCGGGGAAGCACCCAATAATTGAACATGTCGCCATGCAATTGGATGTGATGTTTCCCGGGCCTCTTTGATGTCAGCCTTTTCCCGTGTCGTGGAACCCACCTTCGCTTTGAGTTGTTCAACACTAGCAAACAACCACTAAGCGCGCTGGAATAATCTCTGTCAGTGATTCTACTTTGCACTGCGGAATTTGTTTTACAGGATAGCGTTTTACTGTAGCACACGGTATCATATCTTGACTGTGTGGGTCAGCCGTGATGGTAGCGGTCCCCGACTTTACGAAAATTTGAGAACCATACTGACATGTTTCAAACCGCAGCTCTCCAAATTGCGCAGCCTGAAGGCTCGCGCGTCCGATGACCCCCAAGCGGACAAGGGCTCAGAATTACTCCCAGAGCGACGACGCAGTAAGCATGAGAGGCATACACCAGATGGCTTGCGGAATCCCGGTCTGTCGCTTTCTTCCGGCTCTGGAACGTCCAGAGATCGAGCATCCATACCCTCTTTGCTTCAAGAAACGTCGAACGATCGTTATGCAGATCCTCTAGGCTTAATTACACTCTATGTTCCCGAGACTACGCCTTCCGCGGATATAATATTTTTGCACGGTCTCGGAGGAACCAGCCGGCGTACGTGGTCGATGCACCACGATCCTCAATTCTTTTGGCCGCTTGAATGGCTCCCATCCGAAGACTTTGTGAACGGGGCGAGAATATTCTCTTTCGGGTACAACGCTACTGTTATGTCCCAGGGTGGGGCGACTGTGTTCAGTACATCGGACTTTGCTAAAAGCCTTCTTTTTGATATGCGCTTCAAGAAGGGAGAGGATGGGATGAATGCAGGGATCGGAAAGGTTTGTCAGATGTATCTGTTTGTAGCCCTACGAGCGCAGTTTATCTGACAACCCTCAGTATCCGATCATCTTTGTGGCCCATTCGTTTGGAGGTTTAGTTTTTAAACAGGTGAGTTACGTTTGACACCTTCGTTGAGGTCGCTACTAACCACTATTAGGCGTACATATACGGCCAAATTGATGACGACTATAAAGACATGGTTGCGTCTATTCGCGGCGTTGTTTTCTTGTCCACACCACACAGAGGGTCCAATTTGGCGGACTATTTGAACCGAATACTTTCTGTCTCGCTCATATATTCTCCCAAGCAATATATTACAGAAATAGGCAAAACCACACCGTATCTCGAACAGCTCAATGACCAATTTCGGAACGTCGCCCCGAATCTTCGCATATTCTCGTTCTACGAGACCTATCATACTCCTGTCGGCCCCAAGCAAATGGTAGGTGCTTTCTTGTTGCTCTATTAATTACTTGGCTCATACTCTGTAAAACTAGTTGATCCTTACTAAAGAATCTGCCGTACTTGGCTACCCGGAAGAAACATCCTCGCCTTTGGCAGCGGACCATCATAATGTTTGCAAATTCACGAGCCCTGAGGACCCGAATTATGCCGCCGTTGTGTCGGTCCTTAGCTCTTTGCTTTGCACTCTGAGCAACGAAAGTAAGCGACTGATAAGTTCCAATGACCAAGAAATAGCTGACGTATTTGTCAGATACCGCTGTTCAAAAGCAACGAGCGGTCCTCGAATTGGAGAATGTTTCATCATTTCTGTCGGTCTCTCAACCACCGGAACATGATCTAAATTTTTTTATTGGTCGATGGAGCCCAAGCACTTGCGAATGGATTCTACGGACACAAGACTACCAGAACTGGATGAAACCGTCAACAGGCTCTAGTATCCTATGGCTTCACGGAAGCCCAGCAAGGGGAAAGTCAGTGCTTTCTTCTTATATCATCAATAAGTTAAAAGACGCTGGTGCATTGGTGCAGTATTTCTTTTTCAGATTTGGGGATGAGACGAAGCGCTCCATCGGCTCTCTTCTCCGATCACTTGCCTTCCAGCTTTCTGCGGAGGTACCTGCATTTCGAAGAAGACTAGCGGGTATTGCTGAAAGTGGTGTCAAACTGAAGGATTCTGACTGGCGATCCCTGTGGCAAAAGTTATTTGTGTCTCAGCTATTCACCTTATACCTGGAGTCCCCTGTCTATTGGGTTATCGACGGTCTAGATGAAGCAGAATCACCGGATCCGATCTTAGGAACTCTCAGTTCAATAGCGTCCTCTTCCGTTCCGATACGTGTCCTTGTCGTTAGTCGTCGTACACCGTCCTTGTCTTCCTCTTTCGAAAGACTCAAGATAGGCCTTCCGAAACATAGTATTTGTGCCGACGAGGACACAACAGATATTGAGCTCTACGCAGAGGAAAAGCTTGCAGAATCGTCATGGCCTTCGGATCTGAAAGCGGAGGTGATGAAAAGCGTTATTCAGAGGGCGAATGGTAATTTTCTATGGGTGCACCTGTCACTCACCGAAGTCGAAAGCCGCCACACAAGAGACGACATTATGGGTTCTCTGGATCAACTACCCGATGGGATGGAATCACTTTACAAGCGTATGGGAGATGCAATCTGTCCCAACCGACGCGGCCTGGATCTCGATTTGGCGAGGCGTATTTTTCTCTGGGTGATTTACTCCCGGCGCCATATAGCCATCGATGAACTTGGTCAGATACTAGAAGCTGAATTTGGCTCTATCGTGGACATGAAGCGCACAATTAACGGTATCTGTGGACATTTTGTTCTGGTCGATGATGCAGGCAATATCTCTCTTCTACATCAAACAGCAAGGGACTATCTCTTGTCAAGCGAGACTTTGCCCTTCTCCCTGAAGTCAGATACGGCTCACCAAGAAATCTTTACTAAATCTGTATCCACCTTCATGAAACCCAAGCTGCGATCGGAACTGGGCAGAGCCCTGCACCCTGCAACTCTTCGATATCGTGCGACATCCTGGGCATATCACTTGAGCCGCGTAGTCATGTCCAATGGCAATGACCAACTATTGGATCAAGTATTAGACTTGCTAGTGAAATTCTTCGATAACTCTTATGTTTTTCTTTGGATACAGGCATTGGCAAACATAGACGAGCTCAAGACGTTGATTGACACTTCAGACCGTCTCGCGAAATATGTACGGAGGGTGCGCAAAATCGACGCCGGACGTGAACCGTTACAGCGCCGACTGACGGACCTCGATTTACTCCATGCATGGTCGCGAGATCTCGTGAAGATAGTAGCGAAGTTTGGGAGCCATTTACTTGCTAAACCGACGGCGATATTCGACTGCATTGCTCCGTTTTGTCCACCCGGGTCGGCTATCTATAAGTCATTCAACAAACTTTCTGTGAGCCAACTGAAAGTTAACGGACTTCCTGATGATTGGGATGACTGTCTTGCAAGGGTATCTGTTGGGGATAAAAACCAGGCATCCATGCTGACCTGTTCTAACAGATACCTTGCTGTATTGGACACCGATGGGAATGTTACATTGTGGGATAGCACTACATTTGAGGAGATACGCGCGATAAAACATGGGTCTCCTGTCCATGCAATGTGCTTCAGTACCACTGGTGCCCTCATAGCTTCTTCCGGGTCCCAAATGACTAAGGTATGGGACGCATTTACGGGTGGGCTTTTATACTCCATACCAGGCAACCGAAACGATAAGGCAATGTCTATCGTCTTTGCTGAGAACGATGCGATCTTGTTGATGGGTTCTACCAGAAATCAAGTCTCCTCAGTGTCTTTAGCACAGGCAAGCGATGGCTGGAAAATAATTGATGCTTCGCTCCTAACTACAGCGGAGCCAATCAAGGGAACCAATCTGAACTCGCCTACAAACCTAGCCTTCAGCCCGGACAGAACTAAAATTGCTGCCTCGTACCGGAGATACCCTCTCACTATCTGGTCAGTGGACCCAGCAAAGGCCGAGAAGAGGATATACCGAGGAAACCAATCGCACGGAAAGTCGAAAAGCCAAGACTCATTTGTAAATCAGGTCCGTTGGCATCCGAGTAGTGATGAAGTTTTGGGTATTTTCTTCGATGGCTGCGTCTTCAAAGACAATATAATTGAAGGCAACCATCAAGAAATTGAGCCTGAAGGTGGCGTTGCTCCTTCTGATATCCAATGCAGCCCGGATGGCCTTGTCTTCGCCACATGCGACCTAGCTGGAACTATCAAGATCTATGATTACGACACGTTCGCGTTGATTTATCGCCTCTCATCAGAAGATATGATTATGACGATGTGCTTCAGCAGTGATAGTCGACGGCTGTATGATATTCGAGGAGACCACTGCAACATTTGGGAACCCAACGCTCTTATCAAGATATCTGAGGTCGAGGAACGCTCAATTGAAGGGCTGAGCGAAGATGGAAGCATGGCGCAGTCCAATGCGGTGTCAGAAGCGTTCGTCGATAAACCAGTCCCGATTACCACTGTCGCCGCCTGTTCGAAAGGCTCTCTTATCTGTACTGGCAACGATGAGGGCGTGGTTTACATGCATGACTACAGCACTGGTGAGAAACACGAGATTGGCAAGTCGCCCGTCGAACTGTGCATAGAAGAGATGGCCTGGAGTACTGAGTGCAAGCATTTCGTTTTCGCAGAAATTACGGGTCGTTTCAACTTGCTTTCCTATGAGAGTTCCGCCATTGACCGACCGAGGCATAAGTTTGAGCTTCTGAAGAGATTTGACCCAGACTTGGAACCTGGTGGTATCAAACAGCTTCTTCTCAGATCGAACGGACTCCTCCTGTTGATCGCATTTGCCAAGACAACCCAAATTTACTCAGCGAAGTCATACGCGAGTTTGGCGACGCTGACATATGACTGTCCTGAAATCTCCAGGAAATGGATAGCGCACCCACATTTGCCTGACAAAGTTCTATGTGTAACTGCAAGCAAGATAACTGCGCACCAATGGACGGGCCTATCTGAGAGCAACAAATGGGCCATTATGACTGATAGTTCTAGCACCGCAATGAGCACACCTGAAAGTCCCGTCACCGAAAGTACAGTAGTCACGGCTAGCGATTCTTTGAGGACGGAGGAGACGATTGAACAAGCCTTTGTCACACATTCCAAAGCCCATATACTCGTCACTGTGTCCCAGAAAGAACCACGCGGCAAATATACTGTCAGGGCTATGGTTATCGACGTTTCCTTCCTAAAGATGGAAGGAGGGGAGGCCCGTCAGCTACCCATCCCTGCAGACGTTTCTGCACAAATACGGTGGCCTCTCAATATTCTTGGTCACGATCGTCTGATCTTCGTTGACCGTAGGCTATGGATATGTACGTGGCGACTTGGGTCCAGCACTCCCGCCAAACGACACTTCTTTCTGCCAATGGATTGGATAACAGATGAGAGTTTGAGACTCATACATGTCACGGAGGAGGGCACTATTTTGTGTCCCAAGGGAGGTGAGCTCGCAGTCATTGAGACTTCGTTGGCATCAGAGTGGTAGTGGACTAGGCGGATGTTTCCCGGTCTATTTCGCCGGGAATGGACTTCTGGAGTCATTTGCGGAGCACATCTAGACTCTACCATTGGAACACGAATATATGCCAAAGGTGAAACTTGCCTTATTGCTAAGTTTAGAAGCAAACGGGATATATCGGATTAGTTAAGCATAATTAAACGTTCGGGTAACTGCCAGCGCGCCAGCAGAGCACAGCAAGACCAGAGCTGCAATTGGGCCACAGCAGACCATCTACATCACCACCGCCGTATTTCCATGGTAGCTTCCGAGTAGCCGGAGTAAGAGACCCCAACAAGCAGCAAGAGGCAGCATCACGTGCCCTGCGTAATAGCCCTAAGAAAGGCTAGGCTGGCCCAAAACGGCAATGGTTAGCCCTGCGGCTCCGCGGCCCACCTGAGCAAGTCTGCAGTGGTCGCGCTCAGTTCAACGTCGTCTGTTCCGTTGTCTCGAGTATATTCGTGCTTTAGAGGGGTATTCGACGTGTTGGCAGAGTGGACGGTCGTTGCATTGACTGCCACTGTTCTAGGTGTCATCGGCCCTGTCTGCTCGGATGTTGGTGGAACATACATCATTTGAGACAGCCGGAAAACTTGATAGGCCACCAGCGAGCGCGCAGCTCGGCATCACATCAGCTTCTCGAAATCCTTGATGTTCTCTTTGCGTTTTAACATAGACAGACGAATTGGTAAGTTCAGTTCAACGTTGTGTACAGGTTGCCCGCTCTTGCAGACCACGTTGCCCTGGTACTCTGTGTAGCCTTTCCATATCGAACACCCTGCCCATGGATGTCCTAATACCAACATGGTCGCTGGCTGTGTTTTCTATCAGATGGCCATTTTGTTGCTTCTAGTGTTGACATTCAGTTTGTTGTTGCATGGTCCAGAAATCCGTTTATTATTAGCGTCTCTCCCCTGCGTCTCCAGCTGCTCCACCTTCTTTTCTCAATGACGCGCAATTGACTCCCAACTTCCATCCACGCCGTTACACTCGAGTTGACAGAGGACAGGTAAAAGAGGTCGGCTGCGGGACAATACTTGCCTTATATTTGGTTGGGAAAAGGGCCATTGAAGGCAATTTGCTCTATAGATATGGTCAAGCTCCTCGTCGGGTGCCGTCGAACATCATGAGACGTTGATCATGCCGAAATTTACCAACACATTGCCATGGAAGGGATTCCGGTTCGCGACCAACCACCAAGACCAAAATGACAACTTAGGACGACATCCCGGTGTGAGCTCAGATGCTCCCGCGCGCCGTAGCGAGCAGATCCCCCGTCTACATCAACCGGAACAACATCAATCCACGCGGCTGTCAGAGTCTACTTCGAAACCTCCGCTGGCTGGAGTGAAGGGACTTGTGAGTTCTAGTCCACTTGATAATCCGACGTTTAGGAATGTACATCTGGACAAAGACAACCAGTCTGCTGCGAGGCGCAACCGGTTTAGTTTGATGCGGTTTCGCCATGCTTCTGATCCTCAGCTATCGGCTTCCTACCAGAAAGCTGGAGATGTACCTCCCGTACCTCCTCGTAAGTATTTTCTCCCGCATTCATTAGGCAGGGCGTGAAAATGTGCTAATTTACTCATTTAGCCCCTACTATAATCACCACCTCGCCCACGGTCACCAATCTTGAAGGTAATCCAAAATTGAAGAGCCAATCTGATGCTGCGTCTCCGAAACCCCCGTTACACCATGCTACGTCCGATATATCAGGTACTAAAACGATCAATGGCGGGCTTCCTCCATCCATTGCCGAAACCACCGCCTCCCCGCCTCCTCCTTCAGGCATGAGAACCTCGCATATAAGTTTCGACGATCCTGGAAGGTTGTCAACAAATTCCTTGCGCAGCAACGGTGCGCGCGGACACGCCGAAGGAGCAAATTCGTATGCATTTCCTCAGGGAACGCGGCTCTCTGAATCATCTAGGTCGGACGCAAGATCGGATGCAAGTTCTGGTGAAAATACAGTTTATCGTGGCGCTGGTAGAAATGGCGCTTCTTCCAGCACTCATTCCTTTTTCCGGTTTCCGCGGTTGAAGAAGAGCCGGAACCCTCTATTCCCTCTCCCGATAAAGATGGACCCTCCGACACATGCCGCTGGTCGACCAGGCCCGCAGAAAAGCGCAACCTCCATGGAACAAAGTCGTGAGCAGCCTTCGCCCATCCCATCTCCGTCTCGATCATCCCTAGGCCTCTCTACCCCTCCTACGGGATCAACGGGTCCCACTCTCTTCAGAAAGGATTCTGTAAGATCATCCCACTCTGCTAGGTCGTCTCCGTCCCTGAAACATCCACATCGTAAAGCTGGCCGAGGAAGGTCGTCTACATTGAACTCGCTGGCCGATATACAAGATGACCCCCAACAATCATCCCCAGAACTAGCTCCGTCGAGTAGAACATCTACCTACACGGGTGCCCGGAAGAGTATTGGTGATCTATTTAGCCTTTCGCATCGACTACGGCAAAACTCCGAACCTCCTGGAGCCGGTGAACGGTCTCCCATGTTTGGCGGCCCTACGACGCCAGCCTCTGTTAATTCTAAGACGAATTCATTTACAATACAACGAGAGGCGATAGCCTTGCCATCCAAGGAGGAAGGGGACACACCTGCTCTTTATCTATCGCGCCTTGAAGGTGCCGTTCGTCGGGGAGCAATTGCTGCTGTCTTATCCCAGTCCAATGAAGAGTTCTTCACAACCGCACTGCGAAGATATATGCGCGGATTTTCGTTCTTTGGTGATCCAATTGACATGTCGATACGGAAGTTACTAATGGAGGTTGAGCTACCGAAAGAGACCCAACATATCGACAGGGTAATACAGAGTTTTGCGGACCGTTACCACGAGTGTAATCCGGGCATCTTCGCTTCTCCAGGTATGTGCACAATTTCAGGTCCGTTTATTTTCTAATATGCTAACAGCTAGCAGACCAAGCTTACTTCATTGCGTTCTCTTTACTCATCCTCCACACCGACGTTTTCAATAAGAATAACAAGCGTAAGATGCAAAAGCAAGATTATGTCCGCAACGCGCATGGTGAAGGCGTGTATGACGAGATATTGGAGTGTTTCTATGAGAACATCTCTTATACGCCTTTCATTCACGTGGAAGACGATATCAACCTAGGCGCACGCTTAATGCCTCCCAAATCACGAACCAAGGCTTTATTCAAGGTCCCCAGTTCAGATCAGTTATCAAGGAGTTCAAAGGATCCTATCGACCCCTATGCCCTGATTTTGGATGGCAAACTTGGCTCTTTGAAACCGAATCTCAAAGATGTTATGGAGCTTGAGGATGTTTATAGCTTCTGGGGTCCGGGTTACTCGCCAGATATGAGGGCTCTTCATAACGCGTTTCATCGGCCGTGTGTATTGCAGATCGTTTCTGCGAGGTCACGGCCCGATGCATTCCTCACTCAGTCTACTATAGCAAACCCCGCTGACTCGCATCCGGGGCTGGTAGATATCAGAGTTGCAAGGGTCGGTCTGTTGTGGAGGAAGGAACCGCAAAAGAAGAAAGCCAGGTCGCCATGGCAGGAATGGGGAGCTATCTTGACAGGGTCTCAGTTGTACTTCTTTCGAGACGTGCAATGGGTGAAGTCCCTGTTGTCGCAGTACGAGATGAACCAGAGGCATGGTCGGCACAACAGTGTAACATTCAAACCACCTCTGACCGACTTTAGGCCGGATGCAGTCATTTCTACTCATGATGCAGTTGCTTTGTTAGACTCGAGCTATAAGAAACACAAACATGCGTTTTTATTGGTTCGCCACGGTGGACTTGAAGAGGTGTTTCTTGCTAACTCTGAAGCGGAGATGAACGATTGGCTAGCAATACTCAATTATGCAGCTGCTTTCCGGACAACTGGCGTTCGCATGAGGGGTATGAATGGTGCGAACTACGAGGGACAACGGACCACCCGAGCCGATTCAGTCACGTCTGAAGCCTCTGCTCCCAGTAATCCGGCCCCTGTTCCCGGCAGGAAGATGGACCCCGCGCTGGTGGAAGAAGTCTCCGCTGCACGTCGAGAACTCGTGTCTAAACGTATCAAGGAGGCGAACGAAAAATTGCAGGCTGAACAAAAGGGCTTGGACGATCTTCTCAGAAACGCCAGGCACCTCCAGATCCTGACTCCCGTCCACCCTAGAGCCAGAGACCAGGTGGTTCTAAGTGCTGGACGCATGTCTGCCAAGGTGAAATGGGCAAGGTTGGACATGTGGCGGACGAAGTGTCATAGTGAGCTTCTGTCTTTGGATTTAGCGGATGAGGAGCGGATACTGTCGTCAACTAAAGGGTCGACTCGAGGAAGAGATCGTACCAGCAGGCCATCGTTCAACTCGAGTCAACAGGCCAAACCGAACCTGAAAGTAGAACCAAGCGTGGCGTCTTCTTCGCCTAAGAGTGACCGGTTTTCATCCGTGGCTTCACCATCGACACCTGTACCACCTGAGGGAACGACATCGTCTGAGACCCCTGCGCAAGCTACCCCTTCGTCACAGAGTCGACGTGGTAGAAAAAGGTCCGCTGCCTCCTCTGAGGCTAGCGTTCCGCCGAAGGCCACAATACCTAATTCTGAACTTTCATTTTCTTCTCCAAATAACGGCCGGAAAGGCTCCTTGGGTCGTGAAGCGTCAGTCGCAAGTTCTCATAGCAGAGCCGATGACTCAAGTTGCGCAATTCTACCATCTAATCGATCTACCCCCACACCTAGTATCGCTGAAGATAGCGAAGAGCGTCTACTCCGGGAAGCCGGAATAATAGATATCGACTCCTCACCATTTACCGAGAAACTCGGCGATAATCCCGCAGAAAATCCGTCTGGTGATCATCGCGGTGGCAGCAAAGTGCGTCGAAGCTTGCACCGTACTCTCCGTGAAGCCCATCACATCCCACATCATCACCGCAGCAAGAAAGGGAAGGATTCCGGCACATTGTCAGCCCCTGATGATGGAAACTCTGCCGCTGAAAGCGAAGTGCTCAGCCGTAAAGCAGGCAGCTTTACCGTCCATGGAAAGAAGGCATCTGTTATCACATTTGGCTCTGAGTGGCAGAATATGTCTCCTGAACAAAGGCTGAAGTTGCGGAAGCCCTTGCAATCGGAGGAATCCAAGTCGACTGAGATGCTAAGTGCAGACGATGGGACGAACTCGTTCCTCTCTGAACCCGCGAATAGTAAGCGGGCACAATCGCTAAGGTCGCCCAGTGGGACGACTGTGCGGACTCAGAGGAGGTTATCCGCGCCCGCAGATGTTCCGCCCGCTGCTTTGGGTAACCTGGATCCTACGCAAAACGAGACAGGCACCAAGTCCGTTGACCCTGTTGCGGAAGAGAGTACGGAGGCAGACGCTCCTGGATCTGTTGATGGGGTCGTCGAGGAAGATAATATGCCCCCCAATGACGAGAACTCGAAACGTCCGGTCCCAGGGGAATTTCCCGTTGAATCTACGGAAGACGAGGAAGAGGATACCCCTAACCTCCCACATGCTGCCTCCCGGGAAGAACTTAAGCGTATCGTCCCGCAACAAGCTGTTAATGCATGATAGACCCTTTCGCCCTTCGCTTTGGGCGCTCGACGCCTTGACCGTTCCATTTCTGTTTGTCTACTTTACTAAACTAGACTCTGCCTTATTTACGCTTCATGATGTAATGTATCTTTCTATCCAGATCCTACTTCCCTACTGCTGTGTTCCTCGCCTACATAGCTACCTATGTACCTTTTTCTTATCGTCATGTTTTTACTAATATATACTGTTTTTCACTTTATTGTGCGGGAACGCTGAAGGGAATAGGATTGGGCATGTGTGTTTACTTTCCTTCTTAGCTTTTATATTCTTTCTTTTCTCTTGTCGCTATTTACTTCCGCATCATTTTTGTATGTCTAGCATGGGAAAAATTTTGATTATATTTGAGATGGATTTTGATCCCCGCTGGCCTGCCACTCAGCTTAGTATTTGATGTAGGGAAGGGGAGCTCAGACAATTCCATGATCTGTATCTCCGCTGGAAGACATCCTCGGGTCCACGAGATACAGCAAATAACCTCCCCTCACCACTGCCTCCTAACCAGGTGGCAGTAAATGCGTAAACAACACACAAATAAGCAAACAGCCAGTTTATAGCGTCTGTTTACATCTTCACTCCCAATTCTGCTGATTTCTGTCAATATTCATACTTAGGGCTTGAAGCCTCTCGGCAGCATATGCCGAGACAGGATGCCCAGTCTGTGAGGAATCAAAACATAAACACCAAGATATAACCTTAACATCCTTTCATCCTATCTCTCATCTTCTTCTATTCTCTGGTGTTTGTTCTTTGATCTTTGTGCATATCGACCTCTGTTGTTTGTTGTGTGAAACTCAATTGAACTCTCCTCTGAAGCTGTGATCTAGTTTAGTTCTATATTTACAGAAAAAATAAGTCAGTGCAGTGAGGTCTATTGGATAAACCCAAGAAAGAATCAGCTAACAAAGCCAAATCCAGAATCCCTGCCATCAGGCAAAGATGCCTTGCATTAGCAGAATGGAGGGAGCGGAAGACGCGTTGGCAACTATGTTTATGCCACTATACCGTATCGACGAGCTTGGAGGCTCCAAGAGGATGGGTGTCGTTGCTACTCGCAACATTATTCGCGGCGCCCGTATCTTCAGCGAGGAGGTCATGGTGACCAGACACACGATCGAGAGCTCCCGCGGCGATGTCGTTCTGTACAATCGTAACCTTGGTCTTGCCCTTGGTTCCGTCCAGGAAATATCCTTTGGGCGTCGGTTCTGGCAGCTTCCTCATGGCCCGATCCTTGAGTTTGGTCCAGTGGGTGCGTTTTTTGAGCGTGGGTGCATCCCAGGATACATAGGTGATACCAAGGTCCGTTTCATGGGTATCGACTCGTCCTTTCTCAATCATGGATGTGTCGCAAACGCGGAGACGAGCATCGTCCCCAAATTCGTGGACGGGAAACTCGTCTTTGTTCTTCACGTTTACGCGTGCGACAACATCCAAGCCGGCGACGAGATCACGGTCCCGTATAAGAGAGTGTGCGCCGAGATTCCGCAGCGCAGACGTCTCCTTCGCCGTTGGTTTGGTTTTAACTGCGAGTGCACCCATTGCGTCACGTCGGATTTCAACGTCGAACGAGGCATGCTGCTCGGGATGGAGAAGATCCCGAAGCTCACCTCTGTCTGGCATACCGCTAGGGACCCCGCTGGTATACTGCAGATCGGCTACTCGATGATGACCAGCCATTTCCGGGCGAAGATCCTAGATAATCGCTACCCCGAGATTTACGAGCGATGTGCCATGACTTGCGGCTATCACTCTGATGTGGGTCGTGCCCTTGAGTTTCTCGAAAGGGCAAGGCTGGTGTATTTGGCCAACGGGGGAAGAAATGGGACTGATACTAAGCGTATAGTCCGCTATCTTTCCAACCCCACCCAGCTGCCTTGTTTTGGGGCAAGCACACGGGGCCTCTCTACTGCGGCTGACATGTTGATTATCCGCGAGAATCCTGGCCGCGATGGGGAGATCTTGTTCATGGTTGGTTTAAAGGCCGGCCAATATCTGAAACTGAGCGATGTGCCAAGGTACCTTGAGCTCAAAAAGCGTTACAAGGAGCAAAAGGAGGCTGAGCGCATGCAGGCGCAGAAAGATGAGCAGGTACGAGCTCAGCGTGCAGCTACGAAGATTGAGGACGTGCAGGAGACAAAGAATGACGATGGAAAGGTCGCGACCACCCCAGGGGACCTTGACAAGGCTGTGAAAGAGCTGAGACTGCAGGACGATGAGATTGTGCGTCAAGAGCAGGAAAACCACGCAAATGGCCGCATTGGCAAAGAGGTTGGCAATTGAGAAAGAAACGAGGACGAGACTACTCGCTTGAAGGAGTGAGAAGACAGTCCGTCGGCACCTGTTACGGTGGTGAACTAAGACACGAAGACGTGAACGATTTACGGTATATGAGAAAACGGAGAACACGATATATATCAATGTTGGAGTAGCGGGTTCAGACTGGGAGTACGATGTTGTTTGCCTGTGTTGCTATGGTGGCTGGTGATGTGTTTAGGAGGTTTGGAGGAGACGACGACAGGAGATGTTTTGACGTTGTTTTTATTCTGTTTTTTTGATCCGAAAAATGCGGAGAAAATGAAAATCGGCGGGGTTAGTCAGCAGATAGCTTTAAGTGAGAAAACCAATGGAAATTGAAATGCATTTGTTTGCGATTTGGTGACATTGGACCAGCATATACTCTGGAATAGCTATTGCACTCTAGGAAAGGAAGCCCATACCTGGCTATTTACATCATGGCGCACTCAAAGCGCAACACGTCCCTGCCGCATTTCACATCCTACGAGCGCTCTCTGCTCAAGCACACCTGGGGATCCCAAAGCACCCGTCTGTCCCGCGAGTCCTTCCTCCCCTTCACCTCCTGCCGCCTATGCTTGCTCCCAGCTCGCTCACCTGTTGTCGCCTGCGCCAGCAACGGGGACCTCTTCTGTCGCGAATGCGCTGTCAATGACCTCCTTGCGCAACGGAAAGAGATTAAGCGATTAGAGAAGGAGTGGGAGGCTCTTGAGAAGGAGAAGCATGAGGGAGAGGGCAGGCTGGCCGAAGAGGCTAGGGAGAGGGAGCTGAAGGAGTTTGAGATGGTTAGTATGGGGCTTGAGGGGAGAAAGAGGAAGGGTGGGGATGAGGAGGCAGGGGGAATGGGGAATGGGGAAATAGCGAGGAAGAGGCGGAAAGGGTTTGAATTGGATGAGGAGGATATGCGGAAGATTGCGACGGAGGAGAGGGATAAGATTCGGAGGGAAATTGAGAAGGAGAAGGTAGGTTTTGAGCTTTGCTTGCCGGACGATCTCTTTCATTTAATACCGCGCTGACAACTTCCTATAGGAAGAAGCTGCAAAAGCAAAGCTCCCGTCATTCTGGATCCCGTCTCTCACGCCATCGACGTCTAATGACGCAGAAAAACGGCCTGCAAAGTTGAATCCGATATGCCCCGCCTCTACGCCCACGAACAAGCACGGGTACTCCTTGAAGACATTAGTGACCGTCAACTTCTCGGAAGAGAAAGATGATAAGTCAGGTGAGGCAGTGCGAGTCTGTCCCAGCTGCAAGAAGGGGCTGAATAATGGACTTAAAGCTATGTGTATGTGTTTTTTCCATTTGCATCATACTTGGATATAGCTGGCTGATACTGACGGGCTGCATAAAAGTGACAAAACCATGTGGGCACGTAATATGCAAACCCTGCGTTGAGAAGTTTATGAGACCGCATGAGAATCCAGATCCGCACTCCACAGATCCCGCAGATAAGGAGCTTCATGGGAAAATGCTCTGCTATGTTTGCGAGACGGATATCACGGAGCGGAAACCCAAGAAAGAAAAGGAGGGAAAGGAGAACGAGAAGATTAAACCGGGATTAGTGGAGGTCAGCTCTGAAGGCACGGGATTTGCGGGAGCAGGCTCCAATATGGCAAAGAAAGTTGGGACGGCGTTTCAGTGTTAAGGTGCTGGGTATTTAATGTGACATTGGGCATTTGGCGGCGTTTTGTTTCTGCAAGAGACGCTCGGGATACCGGTTTTTGTTTTTTCTGGTCCTGCGTGCATGTAGACAAGCAATAGAGACTACACGCAGATGTAATATTATACAGTATATGCTAATGCAAGCGAGAATACATGCAAAGTAATATAAACTCTCTATATCAGACAGGGCCTAATACCCTGAGAGTCAACTTAAGGAGATGGCAGGGCTTTCCTGTTATTCGCCTTCGCAAACTCCCTCACGGTGATCTCACACTTGACTTCCTGACATAACTTCCGTCTTCGCTCGGGAAGCAGCTTGCTCGCAAACTCCAACCCACTAGCCCTCTCGACAGCTTCCAACGGCACCTCGAACTCTTTCAAACTCTTCTCATTCGGGATCCGTGCATTGGGCAGCACAAACGCGCCCAGACTGACCTTGCCAGCATCACCTGGAGTGCCATCCTCCGCAAAAATGACCTTGTAAAAGTGCGTCGGCACAGCCACATTAGGCGGATTGCCAATAACCTCATACGTAACCTTCCACTTCCCATCAACCGGATCCCGCTTGGGGAGATATAACGGGCCCGTAACAATCCGAACAGAGGGGTACCTCTGCGTCAACTTGCGACAGAAATCTTCAAAATGTGCCCAGTAGTCCCGGTTAAACCCTTCCCCCACCTGCGGGCACATATTCGTCAACGCGAACGTGGCGTCCATAGCTTCTTGGCTCCATTTCGCGTCTGCGGCGGGGACCTGGTGGCCGCGATCGTAGCCGGAGCGGAAGTAGTCGGCCAATTTGGCGCGGAAGGGGAGCGGGATGTGTGCGTCTTCCACAAATGTGCTGTGTTTCCTGTCTGCATTGTTCTGGGCGAGGGAGGCGGGGGTTATGTGCTCTGCTACCCAGGAGGGGTTCCGGGTTCGACGGTCATAGGCAGTTGTGAGGGGAAGACTGGTTATAGTGTCTGCAATGGGGCCTGGGAAACCATATTGGAAGAGACCGGTTGGGTCGACTGGAGCTCCGGTGGTTGCGGCTGCGAGTGAAGGGCTGGCGGGTTGTAAGGGAACTTGGGTCGCGGTAGGGCCTGTGATTTTGGGTGGAAGCGCTGCCGCTGCACTTGGAGGAGTTGACGGCTGCTGACGAGAGGGCTTAGAGGAGTAAATGAGGGCTGTTACTCCGGCGCCCGTAGCCGCACCGGCGGCAGCAATCACAGCGAACGTAGCTTTCGACATTATGCTGAACCTTTCCGTAACTCAAATATATGTAAAAAGAGAGAAATGCAGCCCCGAGTGCAGCTGGGAAGGTCAAGGCTGGGTCATACTCCCTCCACCCGTGATCTATATCAGCTGCTCTGATATATCGAGTACTGTGATACTTCCCAAAGAGGAAAACGTGAAGCTGTCCAACAGCCAATCGTAATAGAGCTAATTGATGAGGTAAGAATACACGTGATGTGAGTACCTTGAAGCACGCTAAGCCCAATCGGGACAGCTTATCACAACATCACGTGACAGGTATGAGGTCACCTGCTCGGGCAAGAAGGAGAGACAGAAGCTGTTCCTTTCTTTCTTTTATTATTGTTGGTTGTTGTTTGCAGATATGGATGACTCTCGGGGATATAGGTAGCGAGGATATACTTATCTCTCAACTATAGAGCATTCTTGGTTATTGTGTTGCTGCTTTACGTTCTTCGCATTACTACTCTCCTACATGGTTGTTAGCTCAAGTGTGTTTTGAGGATATAGGGGGCGAGAGGTGTTGAGATACCTTCAGCAGAATGGAGGCTGAGGTTGCTAACGATACTCGCGGGTGGGTGATGAGCTGTGTTAGTGGTGTGGGTGTGTATATCTTTTTCACAAGGTGCGCGTTTATCTATCGACTAAACTAACAGGGGTGTCTGCCTAGCTTGTGTACTCGGTGCCAGCATCATATGCGTGGACATTTTCGCCAGGCGCTGTCTTGGAAACAACAAATTTCGGGTTGCCGAAAGTAATGGCTTTCTCTCAGCTTCTCTTAGCCTGAGCTCCGGTGTCATGGTGGGTGTTATTGCTCTTCGGAGAGAAGCCAAAAAGGCATGCTAACCCAACGATGTAGCTTTTTACGTCACTGTATAGCATGTTACCGACATCCAAGAAATACCTTATTCGCGCGGGTTTCTCGCCTAGTCCAGCTGCGTTTATCCTTATTGGACTATTTTTGGCTGGCGTGGTGGTCATCCAAGTCGTCTCGAGTTTCATACATAGACATATCCCATCCCATATCGTCGATTGCTCACATTCGCATGAGCATTCCGATGTGGAAAACCATGAGGGCAGAAATAGAAAGTTTCAACCTCATAGCCGTACAGCTCCCGGGGATGGTACGACTGAGAATAGTCCATTATTGGCTCGCGATTCTGTGATCGTCGCTGCTGCTGCTGATTCCTCAGTTGATAGCAACACACAAGCTACGACCGCCCTGGTACAGTCTTCAAAATTGCCGCATGCTTTTCGACTCCCCAAGCAAATTAGCTCGTTAGTTGTTGGGACAAAGCCGTTTTGCGACCAGAACGGACCATGCTATGGTCTGTCGCAGGCTTGCGGGCAAGAGTGTGTCAAAACCGTCCAGATACAGAAACAAACCGATATACAGCGCAATGCAGTTCCAAGGCATCATAGCACCCCTGGTGATTTAGAGGCTGCTGAGAATGTAGTTGTGGATGGGGAAGCTGCGGGAGTGAGCCGAATTGCCCAGGCAGCTAGCCAGGAGCAAGCCCAAGGACATCCCGCCACAGGATTTGATGGTCACGTTCACTCCGATGCATCTGTGCATGAAGACGATGTCGAAGCAACTGCCGACGAATCTCACAATGCACCACAACAACACCACCACCACGTCCCTCAAAATGCATTCCTCTCCCTCGGCCTCCAAACATCTGTTGCTATAGCCCTGCACAAACTCCCCGAAGGCTTCATAACCTACGCCACAAACCACACAAGCCCCACCCTCGGTTTCTCCGTTTTCTTGGCTCTCTTCATCCACAATATCTCAGAAGGCTTCGCGATGGCTCTGCCCTTATACCTCGCTCTAAACTCCCGCGTTAAAGCTATGCTCTGGTCCAGTTTACTCGGCGGCATAAGCCAACCGGCTGGCGCGGGGATCGCAGCGTTGTGGATCTGGTGTGCAGGTAAAGCGAATAAGCACCCCACGGATGGGTCAAAAGACGGGCCGAGTTGGGCTGTTTATGGGGGGATGTTTGCTGCTACGGCGGGAGTTATGACTAGCGTTGCGCTACAGTTATTTTCAGAGAGTTTGGGCTTGTCGCATAATCGGGCGTTGTGCATTGGGTTTACGATCATTGGCATGGGTGTTCTGGGGTTAAGTTCTGCTTTGACGGCTTCATGATAAGAGCTGGCTTTTCTTTGCGTGGCGCATATTTATATTCTTAACGCATTGTTAGCATGGTTGCATGGCCAAAAGGGATAGAGATAGATTTGTTGATTCGAAAACACCAATAGATCATATGCAATGCAATCACGAATAAATTCAGGCCCTGTCTTAAAAATCAAAGAAGATGCATATATTATACAAAACATGACTATTTTCCTGCCATTTCCTTCTCCCTCTTGCGAGCAAGATACCTCTCCCTCGCACTCTGGACTTGCTCACTCGTTTTCAGGCTCTTATTCTTCTCGGCAATCTCCCTCTGTTTCGTATCTTCCTCTTCTTGCTCTTTACGCATCCGCTCCTCCAGCTGAGCCGCAAGCATCTCCGTCTGCCTCGCTCGCTGGCCAGCGCGACCACCTGAAACATCGGGCCCACGACGGAATGATTCTGTCGATGCACGAGAGGAAGCGGCAGGGGTTGGCGTGGTTTTCGTTTTCGGTTTGGGAGCAACATTCAAACCAGCAGAGAGGAGTTGGCGCTTATCAACGACCTGACCCTCATCATTAACCACAATATGAGCGCCTTTCGCATTAAGTTCCGCCGCAACCTGTGCTTCAGACTTCTCTTTCTTCTCTTCCTCTTCCCGCTCCTTATCCTCCTCCTCCCTTGTCTTCCCCATCTTAGCCCTCTCCTCCGCAGCCCTAACAACCTCCTCATGCTTCCTTTCATCCCTCTCCAAAACCTGCTTATAAAACGCGTTCATCCCACCCCCTTTCCTTCTCTTCTCTTCTTCCTCCCTTTCCCTCTCCGCCTCCTCGGCTTCCATCCTCCGCACCTCCTCCTGCTGCGCTTTATACGCACCCGTTACGAATCTCTCCTTGTCGGCGAACTCTTCGCCTTCTGCTTCGCGTTCCTTGGCGAGCAACTTGTCTCGCGCGCGCAGTTGGTCGCGCTTGCGCACCTCGGCGCTGCGGAGCAGGTTGTTCATGTATTTGGGTACTTGGGGTGCGGACGGGTCTGAAGAGGAAGTGGTGGATGATGAGGTGGGTTTAGCGTGTAGAGAGTCGTAGACGCCATCGTAATCGTAGATGGAGGGGTCAAGGGATTCGGCGGTTTGGGCGTGCCTTTTGCTGCTGTGGAGGCTGGAGAGGTTTACATAGGTATTCTTATTTTGAGCGACTGTATTACCGCCGCCATCTGGGGGTTTCCTAGACGCAGTAGTATTGTTGTTTGGCTTCTTTGCTGGAGGTCCGTCTGATTGCGGCTTTGGAGATGGTGGTGATAGACCGCCTAACGTTGTGATCTCTTCGGACTGGGCTTGGACAGGATTCTGTGGTGTCTCTTCATCTTCGGAGTCTGAGTCAAATATAGTTTTCTTGCGTTTCTGGCCTGTTGTCCCTGGCTTCGGAATTGAGGGTCCCTGGTTCTTCTTGTTCGGCAGGTTGAGGCCGTAGGAGAGTCCTGGCCGGGTCATTGCTGTCAACTGGCGTGTTTAAAACGGTCGCGCTATTTATGGGATGACAGCGAGATAACTCCCAAGAAAAACAGGCGCTCTTCCATGTATATCACCTCCTGTTATGTTCGTTAATGGAGGCTCTTCTCCGTCGAAATTGCGGCGATGTCATTGATCATGTGATTTAATTAACACGTGACATATATACGGCGGAATTCACGAGCACGGGAAGGAAATACTATACTAAGACAGAAGATATACAAGACTGGCAATTAAGTACTGGCAAGAGCTGGGGCTTTGTGCAAAATGTCATATTACTTCACAATCCTCTCCCCGACAGACGTCCCGCTCTTCAGCCTTTCGTTTGGTTCTTCGAAGTCCGGCGGAGATGGCATTGCCCACTTCCGCTACCCGGATACCGCCCGGTATATGAACCAATTCATCGTCCATGCAAGTTTAGATATGGTCGAGGAGCTGCAGTGGACGAATGGCGCAATGTACGGTTTTTTGACTTCTGACAATAACAGCCATAAACTGTCATGCTAACGGACCTTCTAGGTACCTCAAACACATCGACACCTACCCCCCAACATCCTCCTACGTCTCTGCTTTCTTAACCGGCACTGGGACCCGCTTTCTCCTGTTGCACCAACCACCCCTCCCACCCATGTCTTCCGTCACCGGCAGCACTCCCCTCTCAACCTCATCTTCTTCGCTGTCTACATCGCGCACATCCTCGTCTTCCATCGCGAATAACCCCACCTCCCCGCAGACGGAGGAGGCGATAAGGCAGTTTATGAATGAGGTGTATGAGGTATGGGTTAAGACTGTTATGAGCCCGTTCTATAAGCGAGGGAGTGAGATCGTGAGTCCGGTTTTTAGGGGGAGGGTTGCTGCAGCAGGGAAGAAGTGGTTGTAGTGAATGGGCCAATGTTTATTTTGTTTTCCTGATGTATTAGATGGTTAGCGGATGATTTGAAGTAAATGATACCCCATTTTTAATTGTGTAGTTACCACTTCGACTGTTTTCCATTATTGCCCGCCGGCCTATTTTGAGACAACCTCCTTCTGGCTCTCCCTTCAAGTGATACAACAAGTTTTTAATTGACAATACATGAGAACCAGCTTAACTGAAAGACGACTGCTGGAGTAACACGGGTAGTAAAGGCTTTTCGATATACTAACATGGGGATAAAAGAGTGGTACAAATAGGGAAAGCGTACAAACTGCGACCCGGGGCAGACAGAATCCGGCGCCAAAGTTGGAACACTTATTGACATGGTATACACAGGCAATATCCACAGACAGAGCGCCATCGCATCCCACAAGCAATAAAGGACCACAACGCCTCGAATAATAATCCGAAAACACAGACACACTCAAGCGGCAACGTTCTGCATCTGCGGGGCAAGCTTCTTCACAGTGACAGACTTGAAATTCTCAATCCCATGCACAATATCATCGACCCTCGCCACAGTCCCAAACACTCCTCCCTCCATCTTCACCGTTTCGCAAATGCCCATATGCAACGACGTATCCGGGCTCGTAACCCCGTCATCTAACAACACACAATCATAACCCCTATCACTCGCCTCGCGTATCGTCGTCGAAACACTGACATCAGTAGTTACACCCGCGATAACAAGGTTCTTAATCCCCTTGTTCCGCAACAGGAGCTCGAAGTCTGTGTATGCGAAGGCCCCGCTCCCGGGTTTATCGATTATGGGTTCGCCGATTGCTGGGTATAGTTCGGAGACGATTTCATGGCCTGGTTCGCCGCGGATGAGGAGGCGGCCGAGGGGTCCGTCGGAGCCGATGCCGACGCCGGAGGGGTTGTTGTGGGAGCGAAAGTTTTCTCTGTTAGAGAGGGTGGAGAGGTCGGGCCGATGGCCTGTATGGCATTAGAGCGCCTATTCTTCTGTATGGAATTTTGAAGAATTGGGAAAGAATACATACCTTGCCGAGTGTGGTAAATGGGGAATCCGCCGGTACGGAAAGCTTCTAGCAGTCGCTGTATCTTTGGAATGAGGGTTTGGGCATTAGATATGTCATAGCCTTGATATTCCATGTAACCGCCCGGCGAACAGACTATAAAGAGTTAATAATGAGATCACATTACATAGAAGAAATAAACACCTACAATCCCTCTGCATATCAATAACAACCAGAGCAGTGGTAAAGGGTGAAAACGTGGCATCATGAGGCCAGTCATAAGGAGACGCCAGAACCTGTCCCTTCTTCACCTTAGGGTGTTGTGGCTGACGCGGTTTATCAAGAATCGGACCATGATTATGAGAAGGGTTCAAGACGGTCAATGTCCATATGCCGGGATTCCCAGCAGCAACCAACATGAACGGACAGTCCATGAGCCTTGAGGTTCGCTTTCTCTTTCGAGTCTCTTCAGTAAGACCATTTCTAGGCCTATATGAGCCACCCCTATCACACCGTAGCCAGACCTTGGCGGTCCGGCCCGGCTTTTTGTCTGTGGGGGTACTGGATGACTTCACGACGACATTGTAGCCGTGGTTTTTGCCATGCTGTTGCACAGCTGCTAGTAGGGTTTGTTTGTCTGGATATGTACCTTCAGGAGGAGGCACTAGCTCCATTGGCAGATCCGGGATATCCTGAAGGTCGCTGGGGGCGTCCAGGTTCAGATCTGAGGAGTCGGCCATGCTGGTGGACATTGTTGGGACAGGATGCGGACGGATGTCCTGAGTCGAAGGTTAGCGGTGAAGGCATTCCGTTTTACATGTTTTATGGATATAGATAGGGATATGTTTGATGGAGGAGCAGATATCTAGTGCGTGGCAGCAGCGTGTATAGATGTAACAGGGGCGTGCGTGGCCATATCCCAGAGCAGCAATTGGGCTGAACAAAGAGAAAATGGAGCAGAAAGACAGTGGACTAATACGCGCGTAGCAGTTCAGGGATTCAAATGTTAAGTAAAGCAGTTTGATACATACCGAGATGTCTATATCTCCCCGATATCGCCGTATACAAACGGGGTGGATGCGCAGTGCCCGGTGTCCTTCCCGTTGCTGCTGATATGTGCACGTCAAGCAGCGGCGGAGGAGCAGTCACATGACAGCCATCCACACTAGGCCGCTCTTAGGCTAGCGCCGTTGTCATGGGGGTGGGCTTAGGTAAACAATCAACATCAGTCAGCTGTTTCTGCCCTGTCGCATCGCAGGAGAGCCGAGTAACGACCTCGCACCAGCTCCATCGACGCCCAGCTGCGACAACAACGGCCCTTTGACGGTAAGTATAAAGGTAAGCTATTTAATTTTGGTATTCTGGGCGCTGGGTTATTTTTGGAGAGGCAGACAAAGAAGCCTGTCTGCGGACGGCTGCAGTTATTGCAGTGTCAACAATCAACAACAGCCAACTCCTTGTTGCCCCGGCCTTTATCGATAGGCAAAGGACACCAACCACCACGAACATATATCTCGGCGCAGCGTCGAGGAGAGGGAGAGGTCAACAGTCATTGGTTGTTATGTTTCTATCGTTCTGCTGAGCGACAATATCCCCTGTCCTCGTCACCGCCATCCTGCTGCCTGTGTCAGCTGTTTTGGTCTCAGAAACAATGCCGGCCGATGAACTGCCCTCTTCGCCGCCTAATGCATCAACATCCTCTCAGGATGCGCTGGCCTACTACAAGACGCAATATGAACAACTAGAGGCGGAATTAGCCGATTTCCAGTCCTCGAGCCGGGAGCTGGAGGCGGAGCTAGAACGGGATATCGAGGCCTCTGAGAAGAGGGAACGGCAGTTGAAGGAGAAGGTTGAGAGCGTTAGCTATGAGGCAGAGGAATGGAAGGTGGGTTCGGAACATCTCTAGTGCTGATGTTCCATGTGATAATGGCAACTAATATGGTATTGGTGGTAGACGAAATACAAGCAAGCAAAGGCGGAAGCGAACTCTGCGCAGAATACCCTGCAGAAGGAGATTACTACACTTCGAGATGGGAATCGGACGTTACAGTTGAAACTCAGGGATATTGAGGTTGCCAATGACGACTTTGAACGCCAGGCGCGGAACACTACCTCTTCCTTGGAAGACCTCGAATCCAAATACAACGTCGCTATCGAGAGAGGTGTATTACTGGAGGAAGAGATTAAGAACGGGGAACAAGAGCGGGAAGGCCTACGCATTGAAAACCAGCGACTGCGAGATGAACTATCCGACCTCAAGATCGAGGCGCATATTATCCAAGAGAAACTCAAAAAAGCAGAGGCTTCTCTCAACGAAAGGAACAAAAACCTCGCTCCTCTGGATTGGGGGCATGCAACCACCCCTCATTCCCCGGAAATCACGAGCCACTCCCCTGCGACCACGACGTCATCCCCAACTATCGCAACCCCGCCAGCCAAATCTGTCTCGTCTGCATCGGATGCAGTTACTCCTCCATCTCCTCCATTCTCCGAATCGTCAGCTACGGTACCGAAAGTTACTGCTACTCCAAGTATCCCGCGACCAAGGGTGTCTATATCGGAGTCAACAGCACACTCAAAACTGCCGCAACAACCATCCAAGTCTTCGCGACACTCCCGAGGTCCCTCAATCCCTGTTAGTACCAATGGACGAGCAACGCCGTCAGTATCCGGGCGGCGGTCCGTGGCGCGGATGGACCCGCCACAACGCAGTGGATTGCCAAAATCTGGCTCCCTGTATCAGATCCGTGGCTTGATAGGCAAGATGCAGAAACTTGAGGAACGAGTACAATCAGCGAGATCAAGGTTGCCTGCACCGGTTGACACCCCTCCTAGAGCATCACCCCGAAGCGGCTCGGCCATGGGCCAAAGCTCTATACCTTCGACTGTCACAATACGGAGCTCCAGAAAGCGAACCAGCGGTAGCATTGCTAGCTCGCAAGACAGGGAATCAACGCCGTCTTATATTCCTCAAAACCGCAATTCATTCGGTATACCGCAGGCGACTCCGACTCGCTCTACGTTTGGTGATAGCAGACCAAGCAGTCGACAGAGCATCTCCAGCCGCAGTTCAGTCAGCCATGGCCTCCACGGCAGTTCCCTCCCACACCATAATAGGCCAGATAGCCGGCAGAGTCTCACGGGCTCCCGCACGCCTCTGGGCCATTACTCCACGAACCCGACAACGGAGAGCCGTCGACCACGGTCTTCGCTAAGCAATTATAATCCCTCGGCTAGTATGTCACATATCGACGAAGGTGAGGTAGATATCACAACGCCTACTCCTCGGCGCAGCACGTTCAACAAGAACGAGTTCCAGTCGTCGACGTCGGGCATACCAACACCTGGTGGTGCGAAGAAAAGGCCTAGTGGAGGAGGGGGTGCTGGGTCTATGCTGCCTACGCCGAGAAGGATAAGCTCCGGTCTTGATCGGCGGGAGGGCGATATGGGGCCGCCTGAGAGGAAGAAGAAGTTGAGCGAAGTGGGGGAGACGTATTAATAAGAAGGAAATATTCATTCATTCAGCATATTTATTCCCTTTGTTCTTCTCTCTTATCGTTTCTATCTATCCGATTTTTCTGTCTGCCCTAGTCTTGTGGGGCTTTAACTCTTTTCTTCTGTACATATGTGTTTGTTCTGCTTTCTGCTTGATATCCCCAATTGCTTACACAGTCACGTCTGACGATTCTCCTTGTCTGTCTTTGCGTTTGTTTTTTCTTCTCGATATTCTCTCTTCCCGCTCCGTGTTTCTATACGGCTGGTCAGATCTCGGGGGTTCTCTGGGTTTTCTTTTCTTCTCTTGTTCTCTTTTTTTTGTGCATTTCATTCTGATCTTTTTTGTTGCTCACCGCGGGACTACAACTTGTTCTTTTGAGGTTTTTGAGCAGCTTCTATAGTAGGTGGTTTATATGGGATCATATCAATAAGAATAAAACACGGAACGGTGGACAAGAATTGAGAATTTATACTGAGGTATTCCAGAACTAGATTAAAAGAAGGTAACAGCAACAGCAACAGCATCGGACAAATGGTTGGCGAGTAATATGTCCCCCAATTCAAAGCATGAACTAAATCTATACAATTCCCCACAGCAGCTCCGGTTGAGGCCAGCCCGTTTGTTGGGGAATGCAAACGCGGCAAACAGCAGACCTTTGGTGGGAACGTCACTCATTTTTTCTTCCTCAACAGCGGCAGTCGTACTATGCGGCAGTAGAAACAGTTCGTTGGAGGCTATTTTGTGAGGTAAAAATAACATCCTCGATTACGGGGACACTTCTCTAGACCTTATTGCTCCCCTGCTGTTTCTCGTATGCCCTGACTGACTTGTAAATGGGCAGCTCGAGACCCGGAGTCCGAGAGCTGAGGAGAAGCTGCGTATCGTACGGTATGTACAGTACGGCTTTGACGGGAGCTAGTACTGTTGGTATCGTGCCTTGTTCAGGTGTTACATCGTTTCTTCATCATCGACGGCTCCCACGGTGTTGTCGAGGAAATAAAACGGAGTTAATTAGTAGTTCGTGTCTGCGACGTTACTCTCCATGACATGGACGAGGGGATGTAAGCCTCGTGTATGTGTGTCCAGGGTCGAGTGTCCAGTCGAAGTATAGACCACCGTAACATGTACCGTCACCAACAGGGGCCGCCGTACAATACGCGGTACATACGTTCTGTTGGAGAAAAAAGTTCCACCGACAGCCTGCTGCTGCTTCCTGCTCGCTCTCCGCTGGGCTTTTTGCTTCCTGTCCTCTCGTCCTAACACCCTCGTCTATCTCTCCTCTTCTCCTCGCTCCTCTCTCTTCTTCACATTATCCCTCCCCTTGTCAATTCGACGAGAGAGCTTGTCTTCGTTGCTTGCTCTCCTGCATTACCTGATTCCCCCCGTCATCCTTTGTTCGTACCGGCATTAACTAACCTACTTCCTACCTTTCCCTCGAGCGAATTGATGCACCTAAAATTCGGGTCCGGCGTTGGCTTTGTAGTTTAGGAAAAAGAAAGAAAATAAGAGAAGGGCGGATAACCATTTCTCCTCTGCCTTTTACTATCCCCCATTTAATACCTGTTTGAATTTCCTCATCCGCCATGCCGGTCGCAAACGGGACCGCTTCAGCCGTCAATGGCTTCGGCAGCTCGTACGCTGCCAAACACAATCTTGCCTCACATTTCATCGGTGGCCAGCGTTTGGATCTTGCGCGGCCCGGTCTCGTGAAGGATTTCGTCGCGAAACATGATGGGCACTCCGTTATCACTTCCGTACGTTTTCTCGGCCTTATCTAAGATAACCGGTCTTGCTACAAACGGAACAAGATAAATGACTGACAATTGGTAATTGCAGGTTCTGATTGCGAACAATGGTATTGCTGCTGTCAAGGAGATCCGATCCGTGCGCAAATGGGCTTATGAGACGTTTGGTGATGAGCGCGCGATTCAGTTCACTGTCATGGCTACGCCTGAGGATTTGAGGGCGAATGCTGATTATATTCGGATGGCCGATCAATATGTTGAGGTATGATATTTTTTGTTTTTTTGTATTTTTCCGTGCTACGGTTTCGGAGTTGAATTTGGTTAACTGGTTATCTGGTTAGGTCCCTGGAGGCACAAATAATAATAATTACGCCAATGTCGAATTAATTGTCGATATTGCTGAGAGAATGGGTGTACAGGCCGTTTGGGCAGGATGGTGAGTTTTCGGTACCTATTGTTGTTCGGGGACTAAGGGGAGGGAAAGTTAACAAATTCTAGGGGTCATGCTTCCGAAAACCCAAAATTACCAGAATCATTGGCCGCGTCGCCGCACAAGATCCTCTTCATTGGTCCCCCAGGTTCCGCCATGCGCTCTTTGGGTGACAAGATTTCTTCCACGATTGTCGCGCAGCATGCCGGAGTTCCATGCATTCCGTGGTCTGGTGAAGGCGTCAGCGATGTGAAAGTCGACGAGCATGGAATCGTTACTGTTGAGGACGACGTCTACGATTTGGGTTGCACACACTCTCCGCAGGAAGGGCTGGAAAAGGCTCGGAAGATTGGCTTCCCTGTCATGGTCAAGGCCTCCGAAGGTGGTGGTGGTAAAGGTATCCGAAAGGTCGAGAAAGAGGAAGACTTTATCAACCTTTATAATGCGGCTGCTAGTGAAATACCTGGTTCCCCCATATTCATCATGAAGCTGGCTGGAAATGCCCGCCATTTGGAAGTCCAATTGCTCGCCGATCAGTATGGCAACAACATTTCGCTTTTCGGCCGTGATTGCTCCGTGCAAAGACGTCACCAGAAAATTATCGAAGAAGCCCCCGTTACGATCGCAAAGCAGGAAACCTTCTCGGCAATGGAGCGGGCAGCAGTGAGATTAGGTAAACTTGTTGGATATGTCAGTGCCGGAACCGTCGAATATTTGTACTCGCATGCAGATGATAAGTTCTATTTCTTGGAACTTAACCCTCGTCTGCAGGTCGAACATCCTACAACTGAGATGGTTACCGGTGTTAATCTTCCTGCTGCTCAGCTCCAAATTGCCATGGGTATCCCCTTGCATCGCATTCGTGACATTCGTCTTCTTTATGGTGTGGACGTCAACACTAGCTCCAACATTGATTTTGATTTCTCTAATGAGGAGAGCCTCAAGATCCAGCGTCGTCCAAAGCCAAAGGGTCACACGACTGCCTGCCGTATCACATCTGAAGACCCAGGCGAGGGCTTCAAACCGTCAAGTGGAACAATGCACGAGTTAAATTTCCGATCTAGCTCGAACGTCTGGGGTTATTTCTCGGTTGGTACAGCTGGTGGAATTCACAGCTTCTCTGACTCGCAATTCGGTCATATTTTCGCGTATGGTGAGAACCGCTCCGCTTCAAGGAAACATATGGTTGTTGCGCTTAAGGAATTGAGTATCCGTGGTGACTTCAGGACTACGGTGGAGTACCTTATCAAGCTGCTTGAGACGCCTGCGTTTGAAGATAATACTATTACCACAGGATGGCTTGACCAGCTCATTTCTAACAAGCTGACTGCTGAGCGCCCTGATCCTATGCTTGCCGTCGTTTGTGGAGCTGTCACCAGAGCGCACATTTCTAGCGAGGCATGCATTCAAGAATACCGCAAGGGCATTGAGAAAGGACAGGTTCCTTCTAAGGATGTTCTGAAGACTGTTTTCCCGATCGACTTTATCTACGAGGGTTACCGTTATAAATTTACTGCCACGAGATCTAGCATGGATAGCTACCATCTCTTTATCAACGGTTCGAAATGCTCTGTCGGTGTTCGGGCTCTGGCTGATGGTGGATTGCTTGTTCTTTTGGACGGCCGCAGCCATAACGTTTACTGGAAAGAGGAAGCTTCCGCAACTCGCCTCAGCGTGGATGGCAAGACCTGTTTGCTCGAGGAAGAAAACGACCCAACTCAGCTTCGCACGCCCAGCCCTGGCAAACTTGTCAAATTCACAGTCGATAACGGGGAGCATGTTAAAGCCGGCCAACCATTCGCTGAAGTCGAAGTCATGAAAATGTACATGCCTCTCATTGCCCAGGAGGATGGTGTTGTGCAACTTATCAAACAGCCCGGCTCGACTCTTGAGGCTGGTGATATCCTCGGTATCCTTACTCTCGACGACCCGTCCCGTGTCAAGCATGCGCAACCTTTCCTTGGCCAACTTCCTGAGCTCGGTCCTCCTCAGGTGGTCGGTAACAAGCCTCCTCAGCGCTTTGGCGTGCTGCACAGTATCCTCCTTGACATCCTGCGCGGTTTTGATAATCAAATCATTATGAGCGGCACGCTCAAGGAGTTGGTCGAAGTGTTGAGGAACCCTGAGCTGCCGTACGGCGAATGGAGTGCCCAGGTCTCTGCGCTTCACTCTCGGATGCCGCAGAAGCTCGACGCCCAGCTTCAGCATGTCATTGAGAAAGCCAAGGCTCGCAAAGCTGAATTCCCGGTCAATCTTTTGGAGAAGACTCTCGCCCGCTTTATCGATGATAATATCAACCCTGCGGATGCTGGCCTTCTCCGAGCTAGCCTTGCGCCCCTTGAGTCTATTATCGAGCGATACAGCGACGGTTTGAAAGCACATGAATATGCCGTCTTTATTGGCCTTCTGGAACAGTACTGGCAAGTTGAGTCACTCTTCGCGGCGCGAAATATGAGAGACGAGGACGTGATCTTGAAGCTGAGAGAAGAGCACAAGGACGATATTGAAAGCGTTATCAATATCGTTCTTTCACACAGCAAGATTGGATCGAAGAACAATCTTGTGCTTGCCGTTTTGGACTTGTACCGCCCGAACAGACCTAATGTGGGCAATGTCGGCAAGTACTTCAAGCCTATTCTCAGGAAGCTTGCGGAGTTGGAGTCTCGGGGAACTTCCAAAACGGCTCTCAAGGCCCGTGAAGTCCTTATTCAATGTGCGCTCCCATCGCTAGAAGAACGTGTTGGCCAGATGGAGCACATTCTTCGTTCTTCTGTCGTGGAGTCCAAGTATGGCGAAACTGGTTGGGACCACAGGGAACCGGACCTGCACATCTTGAAAGAAGTTGTTGACTCGAAGTACACTGTCTTCGACGTCCTACCGCTGTTCTTCGGTCATCAAGATCAATGGGTTTCCCTGGCTGCTCTGGAAGTCTACGTTCGCCGCGCGTATAGAGCTTATGCTTTGAAGGGCATCGAGTACCACAACGAGAAGGAGTCGCAGTTCTTCATTTCGTGGGACTTCCTTCTTCGCAAGACCGGCCAGTCCGAGCTTGGCATGCCTGTTGCTACAACCCAACCCTCGATGCCCGGCACTCCGACGACGGAAACGAACCCTTTCAAGAAGATCAGCTCGATTAGTGACATGTCATACTTGGTTAACAAGGACTCTGACGAACCTATGAGGAAGGGTGTCATTGTTCCTGTACACTATCTGGACGATGCGGAGGAGATGCTCCCTGCAGCATTGGAGGTCTTCCCAAGAGTTGGTGCTCAGCCGGAGAGGTCGAATTTGGAAGGCTTCGACTCTAGGCGCCGACCTTCGCCTGTTGGAAGCGATGATGAGCTCACTGGAGTGTGCAATATTGGTATTCGTGACGTGGATGGTCTCGACGACAACGAGATTGTCACTCGTTTGAATAACCTCGTCGCCGACTTCAAGGATGAGCTGTTCGCGCGCAGGGTCAGAAGGCTCACCTTCATCTGTGGCCACGCAGATGGAACGTACCCTGGGTACTTTACTTTCCGTGGACCTACGTACGTTGAAGACGAAAGTATTCGCCACAGTGAACCTGCTTTGGCATACCAACTGGAGCTGGGACGTCTGTCCAAGTTCCGCATCAAGCCGGTTTTCACGGAGAACAGGAATATCCACGTCTACGAGGCCATCGGTAAGGGGCCTGAGAACGACAAGTCATCCGATAAGCGCTACTTCACTCGTGCTGTGGTGCGCCCTGGCCGTCTGCGTGATGACATTCCGACGGCGGAGTACCTTATCTCTGAGGCTGACAATTTGATGAACGACATCATTGATGCACTGGAGATTATCGGGAACAATAACTCCGACTTGAACCACATCTTCATCAACTTCACTCCTGTCTTCCCTCTCGAACCCGCTGATGTCGAGCAGGCTCTTGCTGGTTTCTTGGAACGTTTTGGTCGTCGACTCTGGCGTCTCCGTGTTACTGCTGCTGAGATCCGTATTCTCTGCACTGATCCGTCAACCGGCATAGCTTACCCGCTGCGTGTCATGATTACGAATACTTCTGGTTACGTTATTGAGGTTGAGATGTACGCCGAACGTAAGTCTGAGAAAGGAGAATGGGTATTCCACAGTATCGGTGGAACGACGAAGATGGGCTCCATGCATCTCCGCCCTGTCTCGACGCCATACCCGACCAAGGAGTGGCTCCAACCTAAGCGGTACAAGGCTCATATCATGGGTACTCAGTACGTATACGATTTCCCTGAGCTGTTCCGACAGGCTTTCCAGAACGCTTGGACCAAGGCTATTGCTGAGCACCCGTCTCTTGCGGACAAACGACCACCCATTGGCGAGTGCATTGAGTACAGTGAGCTTGTGCTTGACGACGAAGATAACATTGTCGAAGTCTCGCGCGAGCCTGGAACTAATTCCCATGGCATGGTGGGATGGATTATTACGGCCAAGACACCTGAGTATCCTCGCGGACGCCGGTTCATCATCATTGCCAACGATATCACGTTCCAGATTGGATCCTTTGGTCCAACGGAAGATAAGTTCTTCCACAAGTGTACGGAGCTTGCGAGGAAGTTAGGCATTCCACGTATCTACCTTTCTGCTAACTCTGGTGCTCGTATCGGCATGGCATCTGAGCTTATTCCGCATTTCTCGGTTGCATGGAACGATCCTGAGAAACCTGAGGCGGGCTTCAAGTATCTGTACCTGACACCGGAGGTCAAGAAGAGGTTCGATGCTATGAAGACCAAGGATGTTATCACCGAGGAGATTAACGAGGATGGAGAGGAGCGGCATAAGATCACCACTATTGTTGGTGCTGAGAATGGTTTGGGTGTGGAGTGTCTGAGAGGCTCCGGTCTTATTGCGGGTGCTACTTCGAAGGCCTACGAGGATATATTCACCATTACGCTTGTTACTTGCCGCTCTGTTGGTATTGGTGCCTACCTTGTCCGTCTCGGTCAGAGAGCTATCCAGGTTGATGGCCAGCCTATTATCTTGACTGGTGCTCCGGCTATCAACAAGCTTCTTGGTCGCGAGGTCTATACCTCTAATTTGCAGCTTGGTGGAACCCAGATCATGTACAAGAACGGTGTTTCCCACATGACTGCCAGCGATGACTTCGAGGGTGTTCAGAAGATCGTCCAGTGGATGTCGTTCATCCCTGATAAGAAGAACTCCCCTGTACCTATCCGACCATACTCCGATCCTTGGGACAGAGACATCGAGTACTACCCGCCAATGAAGCAGGCCTACGATGTCAGATGGCTCATTAATGGTAAAGATGATGAGGAGGGTTTCCTGCCTGGTCTCTTTGATAAAGACTCGTTCCAGGAGGCGCTTGGAGGATGGGCTCGGACTGTCGTCGTTGGACGTGCCAGACTTGGTGGTATCCCCATGGGTGTCATTGCCGTCGAGACTCGATCCGTCGATAACGTCACACCCGCTGATCCCGCTAATCCTGAGTCGATGGAGATGATCACCACCGAAGCGGGTGGTGTGTGGTACCCCAACTCTGCGTTCAAGACAGCGCAGGCGCTTAAGGATTTCAACTATGGTGAGCAGTTGCCTGTGATGATTTTGGCCAATTGGCGTGGGTTCTCTGGTGGACAGCGCGATATGTATAATGAGGTCCTTAAGTATGGGTCTTACATTGTTGATGCGCTTGTCAAGTATGAGCAGCCTATCTTCGTGTATATCCCGCCTTTTGGTGAGCTGCGTGGTGGTTCATGGGTAAGTTTTTTCAACATGGCTTTTGTGGAGTGTTGTGTTCGTTTGCTAACGTTGTATGTAGGTCGTTATTGATCCGACTATCAACCCTGATTACATGGAGATGTACGCAGACGAGGATTCTCGCGGTGGTGTTCTTGAACCAGAGGGTATCGTCAACATCAAATACCGTCGCGAAAAGCAGCTCGAGACCATGGCGCGCTTGGACCCAACCTACGCTGAGCTCCGCAGATCTCTCAACGATAAATCTCTCAGCGCCGAGAGACTTTCCGAGATCAAGACGAAGATGACTGAACGCGAACAACAGCTTCTGCCTGTGTACCTCCAGATCGCGTTACAATTTGCCGATCTTCATGACCGCGCTGGACGTATGGAGGCTAAGGGCACGATCCGTCAACCACTGCAATGGAAAGACGCACGACGATTCTTCTACTGGCGTCTCCGCCGCCGTCTCAGCGAAGAGCTCATCCTCAAGCGCATGGAATCCATGTCTAACGCACCAAACACACCCGAAAGCGGAAACGACCGCGCCTCGCATGTCCGCACTCTGCGCTCATGGACCAACTTCTCCGACGACGAGTTCGAGAAGAATGACCGTAAGGTGGCGCTTTGGTATGAGGAGAACAAGAAGATGGTGTATGGACAGGTGGAGGCTATGAAGACAGATGGTGTGGCTATGGAGGTTGCGCAGTTGCTTATGAGTAATAAGGATGGTGGGTTGAGAGGTGTGCAGCAGGTTCTTGACATGCTGCCGGCTGAGGAAAGGGAGGCTGTAATTAGACAGTTGGCGGGACAGAGACAGTAGATTAGATGGTTTGGGCTTTTTTTTGCTTTCTGCTTTACCTGGTTGCCTTGTTCAACAAGAAGACTATTTGTTTGTTTTCACTGGCGTCATGGCTGGTCGGACTCAACGTTCGGATGAAGTTTCTTCTTTTGCCCGTGTGTTTCTGCCCTTTTGTGCGTCTAGTTGTATTCTTATCTGCTTTCTTACCTTTTTGACTATAATGTATTTTTTACATCTCTTTCCTAAACTTCCTTGCGTGGGCTGTTCTTCGATGATGTTCCCGTGGTTTTGCTTGTTACGACATATATTTATGGTTGTTTTTTATAGTATTTCTTTATTTTCCTATGTTGTGTAGATGATGAAATGTTATCTATTATTTTAGAGAATCCGCTGTGTAATAATATTGACTCCTACCAAGCGAGGAAGCATTCATAGAGCTTTGGGGACTTTATTACTACCTTATTCAGGGCATCAAGGTTACATTAATCTCCTTGGCGCAGTTTATTTTTCTCATCCGACGCTGTCAAAGCGCCGACATCGAACGAAGTCACGCAAAATTCCAATGCCTATCCTTTTGATTGGGTCTTCCATCACAATTTGACTGCCATTCTTGGTGGATATTTGGGTTGAGTTACTGGTTTGGTCTACCATTACTTCCATCGAAACCTTCTAAGGGGTTGATATCCACGGCCCCTTACAAACCAAAAACAGCCACAACAATGCGCAACCCATTCGACAGATGGCGGCGCCGCAGGGAGCCTCCCATGCCTACTCTCCCCGTGTGTCGGCCCCGTCCATTGATAACAATATCTTCATCGTCCAAGACTACTACATCGGCAGGTGCAAACAGCCCATTTTTTAAATTGCCCGCTGAGATACGACGGCGCATTTTGACCAATGCTTTCGGCGAGCAGATTCTTCATTTTGACCTGCGCTTAGAGCATCCTCCGAGGAAGAACACTACTTACACCAAACCACGTCATGCTAATGGTTACGACGAGGACGATCGTGACACAAAGAAGCCCTGCCAATGGCGATGGTTTAGTTGTGTATGCCACCGGGTTCCGTATCCTATGCTCTATCAACCGGGCCAAATGTGTTTCGGCCCTACTGACGATAAATGCCGGTTTGGTAATACGCTATTAGCGGACTGTCAGTCAATGTTTCACGGTGAGGTCCCCGGTATATGTTTCGTTGGCATCATGGGCTGGCTTTTAGCTTGTCGACAGGCGTATGTTGAAGGTATCGAGGTGCTTTACAAAACCAACAAGTTCTTTATTGATGGGATGACTTTATTACGCCGATTGCCGGAGTTACTTGTACCGCAGCGGCTTACGGCTATCAGAGCAGCTGAGTTGTTCTGGGACTTTCATCCGTGGGAAAAAGGTGGTGATCCTGAAACGGGAATGGATGCCTTTCTTTCCGCGCTCGAAGAATTGCCAATGATATTGCCCAATCTTAGATTTTTATTTCTCTCGCTTCAAGGCAAATTGAAACATCCGGATGTTCGTTATGGAAGCCAGGAACTTTTCGATGCCAGCGAGAAACTTCTTCAGCTCGTTGACGGAATGGTGGTGAAGTTCCTTCAATTGACCGAATGCAGAATCGCACTACCGGCTAGTTGCTATGGTGTGCGCAAACAAAAGATACGAGGAAAAGATGTTGCATTTTATTTTCATGATGAAGACTTTCAGCAGGAGGCTATGTGGCGGGATCTTCCTTCGGGGCAAAATGAGGGAGACGATAGTACCCTTAAGGGATATTGGGTTTGTCATGGAACGCGTGATGTTCCTCACCCAGAGGAAATTCTCGTTTGTGGCTTTGGAGAGCCCTCGTCTCGCTATATGTCTGATCGCGTATGATTTCGTCATTAGTTTTGTGGAGTTACGATTGAGAGCCATCAGGGAGTGGACTGAGAGTTTGCAGAGGCTTAACCCTCTACATGAACATTGCTTCTTCCTTCTCGTCGTCGACCGCTTGCTGCATTTGTTACTTTGCCAGGCCTAGCCCCCGGCTTTCCAAAAATTTCCGTACTTATAAGAGAGGGACCGAGGAAGTATGTCCTGATAAAACATTGCCTCGGTGTCAGTTCGGTAGAATAGCTAAATTAGCTACGAACAAGTAGTTAATGTGGCTTGGTTGGTATGTAGGGTCAAGGTGTCATGCCTCAATTGGCCAAGGCAGCTCACCGGTTTCCTAACATCCCACAAAATCTACATAAACATGATCAAGGCAAGGTGAAAACCTATATTAAATATCATCCACAACACAAATAATTTTCCGACGTTGACATTTGACTCCAGCCGCTTATCAGCATCTGAGGCACCGGCATGGCTAAGGACCGACTGGCCAGGTTGGAGGTCACCAACCAGGTGGACGGCTTGAATGGCTGTAAAGAATGTCTGATTCTGTTACATCCAGGAGCATATAATACAAGCTGTTATTGCTGCTCTCTCTCATTATTTCCGAGATTGCCGCATTCGGACTAGTGGCGATCACGGGACCCCGCAGCAGGCTGGTGGATTCTCTGGCTCCTGATTGGCTGGCGGCAGGCAGCAGCATTCCCGGCGAACCTTATCGCAACATCGCATATCAGCTCCGAGTCTGCACTGTTCTGCGTCTCAATTCTGTATCTGACATTGTCTCCCTTATATATAGGTTCTTGTTTATAATCGTTTTCTTTTGCACAGGCTTGAATAGCCGTGTATCACCATGTCTGTCCTCAGGCATGGCAGCGCCTTTTTCCAGCGGCGGCTGACGCAACTCTATACGGACACCAAATCATCTTGTGAAAACGTCTCCAGTGCCCCAAGGCCAAATGACGACCCAGAACTTACGGCACTGCATCGGAATCTGCGGACGCAGAAAGATAGATTGCTGGCTTGGGGCCTGGACTGGAGCGATAGCAGTGCAGCCCAGCCCAATGATATCGATGAGGCGCTCTCCGCAGCTGGTTTTAGCGATGTGGTCGCAAGTGTGATGTCTTCGATTCAGAAGCTTCTTAACGAGGCAGAGCAGTTGCAGCAACCTCACGATATTGCGAAATCGCCGAAGGCTGGTGGTACGTCCGTTAAAGGCGTGAAGACGACTTGGACAGATGATGAAATCGCCAGATCAAAGGTGTTATTGGATGAGTTGACATCCCACATTGATACGCTTTATGATCTCTCTAGGTCGCGGCGTAACATGAGTTTCAGTATGACCTATGCGCAATCTTTGGCTAAGGGCCAAGACAGGCCGAGTCTATCAAGGTCTTCCAAATCGAAAGAATCGTATTATTCAATGAAGTCAACAGAGTCCAATCTCTCGGCCCAGGGCGCTGATACTCCCAAGAGGAAGAAGAAAAAGGCCGTCCCAGAGCATGAAATGAGTGGTTTCCAAATGCCCCCTTTCCAAAACATGCAAGTCGATACGTCGATGCCACCCACAGATAACCCTTTCGAGGCATATTTAGCGGACACGTTCCCCTCTACCAAGGAGTTTTATATCGATCGAGGTGCACTTCAGATCTCTCATGCAGGGGTGTCCCACGCTTCAACTCCCCCGCCATATGAACCACTTTCCGCATCTGCAAATTCTCGCGTCGTCGGGCAACTGGCCTCTTCTGCCATACCGGTCAGTCTCGGAACCACTATACAGAGTCCGACTGTACCGGTTCTCGTCGAATTTTCGCCTATATTACTAGAAATGCAAAATTCGCTCCTTTTCCCGCGCAGCGAGCGGCTCTCCCAAATTACCCAAACGATACAGACACTAGTCGATAATACCCATGTTTCCCACCTTGGCTTACTCAAATTTATCGGTTACTTTGTTGATATGACATGTTCGCGCTACGCATTTATCTATCAGATTCCACTCGATATTTTCCCTTTATTACGACAGCCATCCGAAGTGATGAAGGACATAACACCGCGACCTCTAGTGTCGTTCTTCCATACAGGAGATGATCATGATCAAGATTCGCCGGTCCCGAACCTGGAGGTCCGATTTCGATTGGCTTATAACCTTCTTTTGGCTCTATTGCATATTAGAAGTCAGAACATCGTGCACGGGAACATTAACAGCAATAACATCCTGATATTCCCGGATATTCAATTGCAAGACGGCGGCATCTTGAGTAAAGCAAACGCAGATTTCCGACGGCCTTATTTATCTTCACTATCCTTATTCGACGGCGGAGACAAGAATCTGGCGTCAGAACCACTGTCGTCGAGCATGTATAGGCATCCTGATGATCACCGCAATCTTGGTGATTATCCTTCCTGGTCATACGATCTCTACAGTCTCGGCTTGGTTTTACTCGAAATTGGTCTTTGGATGCCTTTGAGCAGGCTCTGGAAAATGAAATATAACAATGCGATGTTCAAGTCTCGGATCGAGAACGTCTACGTCAAAAAATTGGGAGCAAAATGTGGGAATTCATATCTGCAATTGGTGCAACTATGTCTCGACGCACCTAACTTTCATATCTCTCCCGAGCCGATGGCGGATCTGGGAATGCGAGTTCCGCAAACCTATTATTACCCGTGGCATGACCCTAGCCAATGTGCCGACTGGGACACATTCTCGAAGAATTTTACATTCACTGTTGGCAAAATTAGTTGGCGTTGCGCCAATATGGACATATTTTCCCCTCCGCCGGCTGCAGACTTGGACGAATATTTGCCTCCTCCTATAAGTCTTGAGCTGAAAAATTGCCCGTCCGAGCAAGTCGGAGCTTATGACGCCGAAGCTCCATTCGGCCAACAAACCGTTCCTATCGATATTAACGAGGATGCCGTCGGTTCTAAAGTGGACCTTGAAAAGGAGGGAATGAGCGAGAAGCGCGTTAAAAAGCGGACATTGAAGAAGTGGAACATGGAAATACCGGATGAGCATCTACGCCAGTGGAACACGAGCATCATGCCGAAGCTTAGCAAGCTGCTGCAAAAGATCCTGAAAGATTCACCTGAATCTTGCACGGCCACATTGATGGTTGCCGGCGAAACTGCTGACACCGCCAAGACCACGATATGCGTTACCTGCACCAATATTAAGCGAGTCCGAGCTGCGCTAAAGAAGTACTTCGATTACGACACGCAAGAATGGGATCTAATAGTACTAAAGGGTGACGTGAGGAGGTCCAAGGTCCCTCGCCGGAGGCGCAGGAAGCCGAGGACTAATAAAACTACCACTGATAACGCTCTGCCGGATTTAAATCCTCATTATCAGAAAAAGCCTGTTTGTGGTGCCTCCATAGGTGCATTTCGATTGGACGAACATTTGCCTCCTGTGTCCTATGGAGGAGCGATATTAGTAGATGGGATGCCTTACGGGATGACTGTCCACCATATGCTCGATAACCCGTGCGATGACGATGAAGAGGATGATTTGCCGCCTCGTTCAGCAGGTGACTGGATTCCAGACGCGAGAATGTTAGATCATGAATTCTCACATACGTGGTGCGAAGAGGAATTACCCGAAGCTTCTTACCCCCTGGAAATATCCGACGACGAGGATGATGATAACCAATCGATTTCACAAAGTATTGACGACTCATATGACGACTACTGGCTTTCGGATGGCTATTCAACGGACGAAGGTGACGATGGCGATATGTTCCCCGATGATGAAGATGATGCTATATCCGTCGGAGATATCGCTGGTATTGATCCCGACGAAGAGCCCAAGGTTGTCGTCACCCAACCAGCTATCGACGATGTGGATGATGGATTCTTTCCTATAGCTGAAGATAAAGATGATGAACACCTTGCATCTCATTCTTTGGGCCATGTGCATGCTTCTTCTGGGATTAGAAGGTGGACTTTGGATGGCATCAAACATGAGGTCGATTGGGCGCTGATCAAAATTGACCCGGAACGTATTGATGCTACGAATCTCGTTCCCAGCGAATCTAGCGGTCATCGCGCACATACTTCTCAAAATTCTGCCCGTGACGGCCCTACTTTGAACAAGGTTGCTCGGCTTGAGGACCTTGCCGGCTTGCAGGTTCAATGCTGCGGCAGAACAAGCGGGCTTCAAAGGGGCCGCATTTCGCGAGCATTGACATTAGTGAAAATGCACGGTCGTCAGTCGTTTTCCAGTAGCTTTACCGTCGAAGGTAACTTTGGAGGTGAGTATCCTTGAACCCCGCCAGTATCTTTCCTAGCCTATGCTAACATATTCTTTTTTTAGTTCCCGGAGACTCTGGCGCATGGGTCTTCGACAAAGTCACAGGCCAAGTATGCGGGCACGTTCTCGCATGGTCCGAAAAGAGCCGTATCGCATACATAGCCCCTATGAAGATCCTCCTTGACGACATCGCTCGCACCCTCGGTGCCCATAGTGTTACTCTGCCGGGTAGCGAAGAAGCGTTAACCTGGGAGAACAACCTAGTCCCTACTGGCGATGCGTCTATAGATGTCCGTGCTCCCAATAGGACTCGACCAAAGACTATGGTGGCTGAACAGCTGCCAATTGAGCTGGGCAAGTTGAGTTTGGATGTTGAGGGGCCAGCGAGGAATAGATCTAATAGTGTCAGAGGGTTGAAGGATGTTTCAACGGCCACGTACCGTCCTGTGAACCCTCTGATGGGACGTTCTCGTGCTATGGAGCGCCAACTTGCTTGATAGCGCTGTGGCATGCGATACCCTTCTCGCACGTGGTATATCATTCGTTATGATGTTACGACTCACAAAGGCATGGAAGGAAAAATTTTTTTTTCTTTTTTTTAGATACTTTCTTGACATTCTAGGGGTTTCATTTTGCTATTGCATTTGGGTCTCTGGACTGATCATATGGCTTTTCGTTGTTTTCCCAAGCGTGTGGTTTGCATCATACTATTAGCGTGACAATTTTGCCGCTTGTACATATGCGCATCTCAGGGTTATTACTGTATGGAACTATTTTTACATAATTTTGATGCATGTCCAGCCATGAGCGTATGAGTGGGGCCATGATACATGGGCCTGCCCTAGGCACTGGCAAATGACCAAGTTTAAACCCCATGGTCTTATGCCTCTGTATCTCTCATTTTAACCCTAACAGGCATTCCGTCTTTCGGATGGTTCGTAACCATGCCAACTTCCAATACCTGATATGCCTTGTCTCCTAAAACCTCAGGACCATTCTCGGGATACGCACTCTCAATGTCCATTTCCCGCACAGTCATAGCCAAAATAGCACGTAGCTCGACCTGAGCGAGCTCTTGGCCAATACAATTCCTTGGTCCTAATTCAAACGGTCGAAACGCGTTTTTACGCACATGCAGCGGCTCACCCTCACGAGCCAGCCAGCGTTCTGGCAAGAACTCAGCTGCTCGTGGCCAAAACTCCTCCATTCGCTGTGAAACGCAGCTAGCGCCGAATAACATCAGACCGGCGGTTGGGTACCGCTTTCCCGTCTCTGGGTGCGTCAGGAAAAAGTCAGGTTGTCCCTCTCGTATCGTACCAGCTGGTGGGTAGAGACGAAGAGTCTCTTTGATGACCGCGGACGTGTAAGGGAGCTGGTTTAGCAGGGCCGGGCTGGCGACTAGCTGGGTGCGAACAGTACTTCTATCGGAGCCGAAGATAGCATCATGCTCAGCGCGGAGTCTAGCAAGCGTTGCCGGGTTTTTGTGAAGTAAATGATAGGCGTAACAGAGGGTTGTAGCAGTGGTGTCATGTCCTGCAAATAGGAAAATTTTCATTTGTGCAATGACTATATCAATGAAGCCTTGGTCGATGCGAGCCAGGTCAGCTTTTGACGATCCACTGTCAGAGAGGTACGCCTTTGTGGCCAATGAATTGATAGTCTTCTGTCGTGTGGATTCGCCGCTGATATGCTCATGAATACCACGCTTGATGTGGGGCACAAGATAATTCTTTATCATGCGATTATTGTTCCATAGGCGAAAGGGTCGAAAAGGGTTAAGAGCCATAACCAATTGGTCAGGGCGGTTGCTAGTCCACATAAGCTTGATTTGCCTTTGTATGGCCTGGTGCAACTCATTCGTGGTGGTCTGGCAGCGCAGACGAATGTCTCTATAAACTGTTAGCTTTTACATTCGAAGTGAAAAAGGCAAACAAGGATACACATACAGAATAGCTCTACCAATGATATCAAGCGTACACATAGTAGCTGGTTCCTCTAGACGGATTACATCTCCCGATTTCGCGGCGCCTTTGAGCTGTTCAATAAAGACGTCGATCTCTTCAAGGAACGCCGGTATCATGGATAGAATATTATTCACCGAGAAGGCGGGATTAAAAATGCTCCGCCATGTTTTCCACTCCTTCCCCGACATGGTTAGAAGGTCCTTTAATTGCGTAAATGGCCCGAACTCCCCTTTCAGCAAAGGATGCTTAGGGAGCGAAATCTCTTGCGTAAATTGGGCCATCATATCGGGATGAAAGACGGCAATCATTGGAGGCGTGATTGGCCAGAGATCGATATACATGAGCCCGGGGACCTCAAGTTCTGGATGATCCATCGCAACAAACAATGGCATCAATTGACCGTGAGCATTATCGGGATATTTGACCATAGTCTTGCCGACAACAATCAGATGGCCCCAAAGAAACGAATGCGGAAGCAGTGGCTATTTTTCTCGTCAGGACATCGCTTCAGATTTTGCACAAACGGGGCGACGATACTCACGACGCCATGTTTTTCGGCAGCTTCGCGCACCTGCCGACGGACTTGCCAGAGTCGATAAAAGAATCTGATAAAGGCGATAGAAAATATGGCCCCAATGGCCTTCAAACCCATGGCGTAGCCTGACATCGTTGAATACTTGGATCGCTTCCGCTCGTCTGAAATGGGCCGCAACTTGTCGACCTTTGGAGAACAAAGTGGTGCTGGCCCTCTGTATAACTTAACTACTGAACTTCCATGTTGAGGGATTATCAGAAAGCCGGATGATCAGGAACGAAGATGAGTGGCTCTTCTCAGTCGCGGGCCAAACGGTGGACGGAATCCGCCGTCATAAATATTGGACAGGAAAAGGTCCACGCTGATGGCCAAGAAAACCTGCGAGATTTCCGAACTCCACATTGCCCAATCCTGCCAAATGAATAAAAACAAGTACCCAGATATCGCGCGCGATTTTGCGCGACGATGTCTTTAGTTTGTGACGAAGCTGGATGGGATGGAAGAGTGGAGTGGTACCTTGCTTATGAGGGCTTTCCACTGACCGGGTTTTCACGCTCTTTAAATATCCAACTCCTCCGGTTCTAATTTATTCCTTCATCCTCTGATGCTGTTCGTCCTTGGTCCCCCTATTTCCGCTACATAGCTTGCATGGGTCCGGCGTGCATTCTAGTATGTTTTGTATTCTATTTCGTCGAAGTCTCCCCGATAGCCGTTAAGCGTCTCTGTAACATGGCAAAGAGCCCCAACGACTATAGGAGGGCGTGTCTATCGGCGCTGGACCATTTCCATACGGGATTAATAAGGCATCATATCGGCTCCTGAAAGAATTTAGGCCTATTTCGCGGGTTGCTGCTCTCACAATGCAAGTCAACCTGTCGTTAATGTTGTGGTCGGATGCCCGCTTCTGGCGGCCTTGTATGTATAATGGAGTCAAAGTCCCAGGAACCAAGGTATACATATCCCCAGGATATCTGTCTTGAATAAATACCCATTTCTGTATATGCATGTTTCTGGAGAAGCTCTACGGCTGTCGGCGGCCAACAAATACTCCTGTTTCCGAGCGATCATTGCTGTCTACCTAAGGGTCAAATTGTCTCAACAGCTTATTCACAATGTCTGATGGCATTTTCCCCAAGCAAACAAAAGGTATTAGGCCTCATCAAAAAGCTGGAAAGTTCTTTGTCAAGTGTGTTGTGACAGTCACCTGTTTGCTTGTTATTAACTCTGTCTTTGGCCTCCCTGTCTTTGCTGCACCTCTTTGCTCTGCAACTTTCATCATTCGATTTCTCCATATAACGTCACCTACTGGGTTGCTCGGTTCCATCTTGACCAGGCTTCTTCAACTTCGCTACTGTCTCTTCTAGGATCACATTTCAAGAGGCTCTTGTGGCTTTCCACATCTATCCTCAGAAAACTTTTCTACTTGCAGCTACAGTGACATTGCCGGCAGGCCAATATCAACCATTCCTGTTATCAAAAAACTCATGACGGAGCGATATGGCCACTCTCGACTCTCTTAAGTGTGCTCTGAGGCAGAAGGCAGCGGAAATCGCGTCATACCCGAAGCAGCCGTTGTCCGAAACACAGTACAGTGCTGGTTTTAAGATCTTGTTGCAAGATCCAGAATGGCAGACTTATCAAGACTTCATTACATCTCAACTATCTCAACTGCTATACTCTCTCTTCAACTCGCGCACACATATCTCTGTATTAGAGATCGGACCCGGCCCAAAGAGTGTGCTTGGATATCTCCCCGGCGACCTAAGAAGGAATGTTGAGAGATACGTAGCATTCGAGCCGAACAACCTGTTTGCAGCAAGCATGGAAGAATGGCTTCAGCCTGCCGCAGAAACGGAGTCTCCGCTGCCCGGCCTGAAAAGCCCACCCGAAATCCGCCGGACCCCATTTTTTTCGAACGACAACACAGGGAGCAGTAGTGGTACTGGTACGGGTGGTGGTGATGAGAAATTCGACGTTGTCCTATCCTGCCACAGCAAGGAGCTTGAAAAGGGGCTCATCAGACGCTGGCTCGAAATGCTTGTTAAGCGGCCTGAAGGAATGGTAGTAGTCTTCCATCACGACGGGACCCTGCACTTCGACGGGCTAGTGTGCCGTCAACCAGCTGCTTTCCCTACTGGCGTCGTCCGCGTGGCAGATAACGATGAGGTACTAGACAGCTTTGCTCCTTTTATGGCGGGTTTTGCCATCCGCGAGGTGAAAGTGAAAACCCAGTGGCGTAAGCTCTGTCGCGCCTTGGGTCGTCGTGAAGACGCCCATCCAAATCACCTTTTGTTTAGCTGGCCTATCGTCATGACAACCTTTACTCGACATGCGGCCACTTTGCTGGAGCTGAAAGCGCACGTCCCCAAGGCAAGTTGGAATCGAATAGTGAAAAACCGGCAGGCTCGCTTCCATCACCCCGTCGCGGTCTTCCGGCCGACAAAAATCGATCACGTCCAGAGATGCGTCCAGTGGGCCTTAAAGCACAGGGCTAGTCTTACAATCATTGGTGGAGGTCACAGCGACCATTGCGTATGGCCCAACGTCGTCGCAGTCGATATGAGCGCTTTCAACCAAGTGCACGTTGTCCCAACCAGAAGAAAATTGGAAGTACTTGGTTCCGATTCTGGGGCCTTGTTAATCGCCGAGGCCGGCTGCAAGACGGAGGATATTATCCGTGAGAGCATGGTGGTTGGTTTGACAGTGCCCTTGGTGTCCAGACCAAGCGTCGGTGCAGGACTATGGCTGCAAGGCGGCATCGGACATCTGGCTAGACTGTACGGACTCGCGTGCGACGCCATCGTTGGTGCTGTAGTGGTCAGCCCCAACTCTAGCCAGGTATTGTGTATTGGTGAAGTACCAAGCCAACACCAACCGGACGGCGCCGTGCGCCCAGAAAATGAAGCAGATCTGCTATGGGCTATCAAAGGTGCCGGAGCCAACATTGGCATCGTAGTCAGCATCACCTTCAAAACATCTGAGGCCCCGACATATTCGATTCGCAACTGGGTTATCCCTCTGACCAACAAGAGCGAGGCACAGTACAGGCTCAGTCTTTTGAACGAAGCCGTCGCTATGCAACTCCCCCCAAACTGCTCTGTAGCCGCGAATCTATACTGTTATAAAGATCGGCTTCACCTTAAAGTGACCACAATCGAAGCTTTCACTTCTAAAACGAAGTTTATTTTTAGTCTTAGGCCTGACTGCCTATTTTTGGGGCCAGAAGACAGTTTCAAGGAGGTTGACGGTATCGGTTTGCTCGATATCGATATATACATATCTGGGGTGCATGGCGTCAAGACCTCTTCCTTTAAGCGATGCGTATTCCTAAAAGACGTCGCACAGGAAGACGTCGCTGACACCTTGGCAACGGCTGTTGAGACTGGGCCCACGCCGAAATTGCTCGGGCTGCCGAGCACTGGGTATACAAAGTCGTTGGGGACTTGTTGCCCTTGAGTAGCGGAGTTTACGGGGCTGACCTCGGACCAGACCCTAGGGATGCCAACCTGGCGGCTAGGGCATTTGGACCGAATCTGCTGCGCCTGGCCTTCCTCAAGGAAAGCTCAGATCCGCAAAATGTATTGGCTTACGCCTGTCCACTTCCGAAAGTACCGAAACAGAAGCTTATCATTGTTGTCACCGGGGAAAGCTGCGCCGGCAAGGACTATAGCGCTCAGAATTGGGTCACATTTTTCAACACATTACCCCACAGAAATTTGAGGGCGCGTACCTCCAGCATTAGCGATGCGACCAAGCGAGAATACGCGGCGGCTACTGATGCCGACCTGAACCGCCTGTGTTGGGACCGCAATTACAAAGAACAACACCGGCACGCATTGACGAAATTCTTCCAAAATCAAGTGCGCTATCGACCCCGGCTCCCTCAAGAACACTTTTTAAAAGTGATATACGATGCTGGAGATGTGGATGTGCTGCTGGTCACTGGGATGAGAGATGAAGCACCGGTCGCAACCTTGTCGCATCTGGTGCCAAATAGCAGACTCATCGAGGTTCATGTCAAGGCTAGTGAAGCGACGCGGCGGGCTCGTGGAGGGTGGGCCGGTGGTAATAACGATGGTGGCGACAGCAATGGAAACCCGGATATTTGGTTACATGAGAAGGCCTTGGATTCCTGCCCTACATTCACCTTTGATAATGACACGTCCGGAATCGTCGCGTCCAAAAGGTTTGCTGAGAAATACCTGCTTCCCTTCTTCTACGAGGATCTAGACCGACTGGCCAGCATGGTCCGCCAGGTACATGGCTTTCCACGCCCGGCAATTGATTTCCGCCATGTGCTTAACATCTCCCAGCAATCAGGTGGATTGACCCTGTGCACATCTCTGCTTCGATCACGTTTTACCAGCGACTGGAGCAAAGTCGATGCAATAGCGTGTTGCGAGGCTGGCGGCTTTATCTATGCATCAGCGTTGGCCCTGCAAGTTGATGTACCATTGGCGCTAATTCGCGAAGCCGGGAAACTTCCACCACCCACCATTTCCGCCCTTAGGTCCACATCGTATATCTCATCCTTTTTAGCGCCCAGCAAGTCAAAGAAGAAGACAATTGAAATGGAACAGAACCTAATCCCGGAAGGTGCATCGGTGGTGGTAGTGGACGACGTGCTTTCCACGGGTGAGACGCTATGCGCGGTGCTGCAGCTGCTAGACGAAGCTGGCGTTGGTGCGGAGAATGTTAGCATCATGGTTGTTGCTGAGTTTCCTGTCCACCGTGGTCGGGAACTGTTGCACCGACGTGGTTTTGGTAGAGCCAGTATTCAGAGTCTTTTGGTATTTGGCGGTGCGTAGGGAACGAAGCATAGTATCTTGGAATCCTGACTTGTGTGGTCATATCCCGTTCCTTAGGGTGAGGATATGTATCCCATTGCTAGAGAGTAATGAAGGATAGGGTTAGAATGAATAGAACGGAGAGTTAGATCCCCCTTTTCTGATAAGATTTCTGTTCAGTAAGACTATATTTCACGAAGTTGGTGCTCTTATATACACCTCTGGGGTTGCGAAGCCCTTAGGGCATAGGAGTAGAGTCAGCGAAGATTTCGAAATCTCGAAGGCCTTCTTCTTCCACAGTTGTATCCGAGCTAATTGATATCTCATTCAGCGTTTGAGTGAGTTAGCACTGTGAGCTTGAATCTTCTAACATTTTCTGACCGCTGGTATATATGCATTTATATGTGAATAACCAGGCTCGTCTATCCCTAGACAGTATGATTCCAAATACTGTACACAAATGACACATTATCAAAATGTGAAAAAAAGAAAAGAAAAAGTTCTTTTTAGTAAATAGTATGAAGGACAAAATCAAAATTAAACGTAGATGTGAATGAACAATGAGAAATTCATGAAGTAATCATACGTCGAGCGGAACCTACATCCCTTGCTCTCTTCTCGCCAAAATTATGCAACCGTTCGCCAATCAGGTAAACATCGTCCCTGATATTCACGCGCAGGTGCCCTATCTTACGGCGTAGTAAGTGGATCGCCCATAGCGATAGTGCCGCGAGCAACGTGCCTGGGTAACAGTATCTGTAAACCTGTGACCTTACCGCCTCAGAGGCACCGTAGAAGAAAATAGTGTTGGTAAAGAACCCAATAGGCAACGGTACTAGGATCGCAACGAGAGCTGCCGCCGTCGCTGGGATGATGAATGCTCTCGTCGCGAGTCTGACTTCTGGGTACAGCCAGCCATTTTGCGGGATAGCATTAATCGCCATGGCGGGGCGGGTACCAGTGTTCCAAAGAATAAATCTCAGCGCCATTCGAACGTATAACACTCCCAGGGTCCAATCTTGGACGAAGTGGATGACGTGCGCCTGGTCGCCGCCTAAGTATGTGTGGAGCGGTATGAGGAAGTAAAGCTCAGTCACGAGTGCGAAGAGCGAAGGGAGGAGGAGCGCGAACGCTGCTGAGACATATGCGAGGCCGCCCAACCACGTGGCTGACTGGTACATGGATGGAAGTATCATCACCGATGGCTCGTCTATGATGGGACGGAGTAGATAAAGGATGCGACGGAGGACTTTTCGTCGACGGATACCAAAATAAAGTAATCCTCCCATCGTATAAATGCCGGCTGAGAACGCATAGATATCGTTCATGCGAACATGATCAGGGAACAAAGACGAGATCATTTTTCGTCCAATTACAAGTGGGACAATCGTGCTCCCAACTCCAGTGGCGGCTGCGAAGACCCAAATGAGAAGGATAAACGCTGCGATCCTCATTTTGAACCTTGGCGGGATATAGACTTTGGCGAACATGTCATTCTTTTTGCCATGTAGACCTTCGTCATGGTCTTGATTGCCATCAGTCGGCTCGTTATCTTCTGTAACCTCAAGAAACACTTGGCCACCTTTTGGAATCCTAACCTGGTCAGAGGCAGGTGTCCGTACAAATCTTCCGTTCCTGATGAAGCGTCTCGTGGGTCCCTTTTCCGTACCGGCTTTCTCCTTTCCTTTGTCATCTCCGGTCTTAGAATAATCAGAATCACCCCGATAGACAAAGTACCCCTCCTCATCCGTCCGTCGCTCGCCAAATAGGAAATCCGTCAGCCGAAGCATGCGCGCACATTTGTGGAACCACCAATCATATAGCTTGTTCAAACCTTTAGACGGTCGTACGGAACGGATCGCGAGCGGCATGATGAAGTTGTAAAATAGCAAGTCAACTGGGAATTCGAGGACGGGTTCGTTTGAAGACCAGTGAATCGGAAGTACGCCGTGGAAAGCAAATGATAAGCCCCATACGACGCCCCCTAGACAGATCACAACGAGCGCTCCGTATACCAAAGCACTGAATGCGATCTTGCGAAGCTGCGTTGTCACATTGCGTTCCAATACATCTCTAACGGGATGGAACGTCGGGTCATCGGGATCTCTGATGAAATCTGGAGGGGTAGATTAGCCTGGTGTTCGGGGAAAAAATGGAATAGAAAGCGGGTTTAAACTCACATAGTACACCACTTCGCATAATCTTCCGACACATAGAAACAAAAAGCGCGAAGTGGAACATATAACACGTCCCAATGAACCAATGCACAAAGAGCGAAGTCATTGGCGACTCCATTGTAAATGACGTCCTGGACGTTGGGGTAGCGTTTTCGAATAGGGGCATAAGCGCAAAGTCAAGTAAAATGCCACAGTACAACGGGAAAACAATCATTTCGATCCCGATTATGAGAATAACCTTCATCACCCCGCCGGCTTGTTGCAAAGCATCTGCAATGGGACCTTCGACCCTTCGTTCCGTCCGTGTCCCAGAGATGTACGAATGAATCCGAAGATAAACCAACCCGCCAAGTGAGGCAAAGCAGTACCCAATTAAAATTGCGATGATGCGATCCTTGGTATCCCAGTGAGCGAGGTCGTAATCCAACGGTACGGGGGGCTGCCCGCCAGAGCCAGGGACTTTGAAACTGAGCCAATTATCCCACATTAAGAAGCTGGATACCAATTCTCCAACGCGCGAGGTGGCATTCATGGCAACTAGGCGCATATAGTTCGGATCAAAGCTGCCTAAGTATTCGAGCGCTTTCCTGGGACCATGATGGATCAAAGAAAGCGGTAGGTCATAAACAACAAGTCTTGCGGCGCTAAATATATAATAGAAAATAGTAGCAATTCGAGCTTGATGTATGTGCAACGCCCGGTGCGATATTACCGAAAACACGGGTAATTCAGATTCGTGAAAGTTAAAAAGCGTAAGGAGTATCTGTTTCAGTCGTTGGCTGCTATCGTCAATGAGAGACAGAGAAGCTGACGTGACAGCGTTATGAGCAGATAATGCTCCGAGGGCAGGTATGAAACGACCCAGCAGGCTAAGCGTGAACCGGACGAGCACGTTGACGCAGAAGACCACATATCCAAAGCTGCCTATGATTGTATCGGCGACGACATCAGCGACAACCGACAATATCCCTAACGGAAGGGCGACTAGTAATCGAATAGGATTTGTTAACAGCACCAGAGCGAATTTGCCCCAGATATACGGCAGCCAGATGCCAATAGTTACAGTGACGGTGATTAGCACGGCACTGAAAACGCCATTTTGCAACAAGCCGAATATAGGCCCTTGCATGCCAATGAGCTCCATGACGCCTTCGAGGTCATCAGCATCGTCGACCGCATCTGCGTCATTCTGATCGGCCCCCGGCTGACCGGCTCCGGCTCCACGCTGCTGTGCATTTTGTTGTCTTCCCAGGTCCCGAACTTCACCCATATGTACCACGTCCTCATCATCGTCATCAGAGGACGACGAGCTATCTTCATCAGATGAACCGGAATATTCGCTTTCTGAATATGGCTCTGGTATATCGCCCCAACACCACTCTGCAACACGCTCCGCTAAAGTTTGTGGAGTGTTTACAGAATCATTTGATTCAATATTCGGAGGGGGTGTAGGAATGATATTTTCAGCAGGCTGGGATGCAGTAGCAGCGTTATTCTCAGGAGATGGCTCGTTTATATGAGGAATAGGCTGAGAATCCCAGCTGTTACTCTCAGCGTCAGGTATCTGTAATGCGTCCAAATTATCGCCATTGCTTGTAGTAGGATGGCTAGAGTACGACTGAGGCTGTTGTGAGGGACCAGGTTGGGGATCAAAACTTCTCGAAGGTGTAATGCCCTCGAAATTCGGCAGCGAAGGCGAAAAGGGCTGGGCGTTCGAACTATCACCGCCAAATGTCATACTTGGGGATATGCCAGGAGAATTGTTATCCGTCTGACTGGTCGAAGTACCAAAGGTCGTAGTAGAGACAGCATGCGTATCAATACCATTGATAGTAGTAGCCGTATTAGCCACTCCATCAGCGCCAAATTCCCTTGGATGGAGTTGGGCAGTAGATTGTTCTGTTCCTTCGCTTTCAGATTCTAGCCTTTTCATTGCCGAAACAATCCAAGATAATTCTTCCTGGCGGCCTTCATGCTCTATGATTCTGAGTATCTCCGTCGGATTTCCTGAGCCACGCACCCATAGATCTTTAAAGGCGTGCAATGGTATGGGCGAGTTAAGCTGGTGACGGTCATTGTCAAAGGTTTCAGAGGTTGATGGATCAACTGGGGTGCTTTCAGGTTCGGCAAAAGCACTGGAGGGTCCAGGCAGGGCATCGTCGTGGTGGGATGACTGCGGGTTAACTAGTCCAGCGCCGAACTGTTCAGGCTCGTTTCCTGTGGTCGGACCCATATCCCAGTTCGACGACTCTGGCTCCGAGATTGGCGTATTGTCATCATTCTCAGGTGCCGTATTTGGCGCTTCCTCAGCAGCTTCAGGCTCTTCCTGCGCAGCTTCGTTATCATGCCTCGCGTTTTGGGCACGTCGATTAGCTGCGTCTGCGACCACTTGGGCCGCAGCCTCTCGTTCGCCTTCACCGATATTCAATGGAGGTTGCTGCTGTACAACCCACTCTCTGATTAGAAACACGACAATAAAAGATATCACAACTGACAACGTAATGATTTGGCCCTCCAAAGTGTCGATTAGAATGTTGTTCAGTGTAGCATAGGGCGTTAGCTTTTTCAGGAATGCAACGTCCGATAGCCAAGACGGTTGCCGCATCCGTCGAATCTGGGGGATTGTCGAGTTGTTCAAACTAGCGCTCGATGATGCACTTGAGTTTGAGGAAGCGGAAAAAATGGTGCGAAAGACAAGCTTTTTAACGATGGTATATATCAATGGTTCACCATTCGTGGTGTTGAATATTGCAGCACCGGGAGGTAAAAATCGAGGTAAAACACCACCTGGACTCAAAGATGCACCAGGGCTGTCTGAAACGAAAACAGGGCTGGCGGGAGACGTTCCTTCAGCGACAAGCGGGTTGAGAGTCTGGTTCGCAATTGTAACCGGTTGCCTTAGTAGCGCGTCTGCGTTAGGCCAGTGCCCATCTGCAAGCCAAAATAAACCTCTCCACACAGCTCGCATCGACCATGGCAGCCACCCAAGCCATATGAACGCAACCAGAACGAGCCGAAGCCACGTGAGCAAGGTACGTCCACAATGGATAACCAGTTCCTTCAAAAATACAGGAGCAGGCAACTCTTGTGGCATATCCGGATCATACAACTTCGTGAACTTGAACGGCGTCTTGCAAAGCTCGCAATACTTCTTCTGGGAATGCGACAGCCATTCCATCAAACAGGCTTGATGCACGAATTTGATGCTTCCGCTGCATTTGCACGGATAGAAGAGCTGTTCCTCCTCGGACCCTTCGCCTCGACAAATTCGACATGTGTCGGGCTCATCAACGCCCTTCCCATGGCTCCCAGTATTCGTGGCATAGGCAGGATCATTCATGATATCGGGCTGAGACGCGAACCGCACGCTCTCGGGCGGGGTGGTACCATGTCGACCCAAATCCATGGCTGGATCTCAAATGGTGTGAGACTCGCTCATCCAAGTATTCCTATATCGTATTTGCCCTGCGTTTCGCTGCCTCCCCGGCCAGACATATCTCTCAAGGCGGCAAATACTAGGAACCCACCCTGGCTTCCTTGGTATTTTCAGGTGTCACTGAGCCGAAAAAAACAATATCAGCACTGATCTTGGGAACTTAAACATGGCGATGGTATCACTCACGTTACCAAAGCATCGAGAGGGAATATATATTTGGAGGTAGTAGTACTTCCCTTCCCTTCGACGGAGCTCCGAAACCATTCATTATCGATGCTGATTACTAAGTTATCAACAGCGGAAAAAGCGTTGTTCCGTGACGTAATATCACATGACTATTATGACGCGCTAAGCCGTATCGGGCTAATCGAGCACGCGAGGAATGATCTCACTGCGCGTCTCGAGGCTGGAAATATCAGAGACGTCGACTGCAGGCGAGACGGGGGTTCATGGATTCCTTCTTCGGCTGGTAATACTATATAGGTCGTACATTTTCTGTGGACCTCTTGAGGTACTCAAATAGCTTGTGTTGCCGTCTCTTTGCAAGCTACTCTGTGTGCAACTGCTGACAAAGTGCGTAGGACAGAGCTCCCACGCCAAGAACTGGTCTGAGTGTTTACAGCTTGCAACCTCCCGCCAGACTGCGTCGAGTGAGGGTTGCTGCTTGGTCGTGCATTGCTGGTGTCTCCGCTAAGTCTCCGTAACTGGGTTTCCATGATCGCTCGTTAATCGGACTGCGCGAGCAAAGCTACCTCGGGCCATTGCATGTGCCTCTGGTGCCTGCGAGCTACTTGAAGCGGCCTTGCCCGGCAGAATTTAGCTATTCAAGCACTGGCGCTGGCACGAGACACTGACACGAGAAAAGATATGGCGGCAGTCAAAAAGGAGGAGGATTCCGCGGAGGCCAATAATAATATCTCGTCCATCCCAAGTCACAAGCCGAAACGGCCGGGATTCTTCAAATGGATATTTTCTCTCACGCTTCGGTCTGTTGCTCCTAACCAGCAGCAAAATCATTTTGATGTAATTACTAACGGCTAAACTGGTACAGGCTTCTCATTTGGTACACCTTACTCTCCCCGTTCATCTACTGTCCAGCAAATGTCTCTGAGCTGGGCCCCGATTCTCCACGTCTCTGCAAACCCTACCTCGTTGCACGTTCGCATGTCGAATCACATATAAGTCCATATTACGAAACATACGCCGCCCCGTATGTAGACATCACTCGCCCATATATTCTGACATTCAACGAAAAAGTATATGAGCCGACCTCAAAGTTCGCCAAGCACAGCTATCAGACATATGGGGCGCCTCGTTTGGATAGCGCAGTCGTTTACGCTCAAGGACAATGGCACACGATAGTGACGCCGCGTTTGCAAGCTGCACAACGGTCTGTTATTGACAGGTACGAGTCTTCAGTTGCGCCACCTGTTACTCAGGCTGTTATGAAGGTCACTCCATACTATTATAACACCAGGGACAATCTTGTCCAAGTTCAAAAAAACTACGTTCTTCCGGTTTATCTAAAATCAAAACCGGCTATTGAGCGAGGTTATATTGTTGTCCACGATTTTACCGTGAACAAAGCCGGGCCGTATGCCCACAAGGCATGGACTCAAATCCTTGTGTTTGTTAACGACTCGTTCCTCCCACAAATCTCAGGTCTATATACGCAGAACATTGAGCCCCAGTTGGTGAGGATTGGAGAGAAACTTGCTAGTTACCGCGAAGGCAAGAAACTGCGGACAATTGTTGAAGAAAACCAAAGGTGAGCCATAACATTTAGATATTCTACAACTACTATCGTCCTTACTTAGACATTTTATTGCTGACATACCCTTATTCAGTTCGACAACAGGAGCTGAATCAGATCCTCCTTCGTCGCAGGGTACTACTGAGCATGAGACAACATCCAAGAGCACTTCCACACAACCTGCGCCTACCCAGAAACCCTTAACAGAAACGGAAAAGGTCGAAAAGGCCCGCAATCAAATTGCCACTGATCTAAAGACTTGGCAAGAAAAGTTTGCACTTGCGGCAGACAAAGGAGTAGATGATCTGGAAGAACAAGTGGCAGATATTGTTCGTGATGCTCTTGATAACGACTTGAAGAACGGAAAGGACCTGGTATCTACCTTGAAGGCAACTTCGGACATTGAGATAGAGTCTTTGAAGCAAAAAGTTGTTAGTATTGTTGCATCGCTACCCGATGATACGAAGCCAGAAGAAACCGAAGGTGCCATAAACCAATTATTCCAAGATGTCAGGTCTTCAGGTTTTACTATCAGAGATTCCGCCCACAGTCTGAGGCAATGGTTCAATGACTTCGAATCCGGTTTGTCTTCCAGGGTAGCCACTGCTGCGGACAGCACGCTTGACGTCCTTGACAACATTCGCAGTCTCGGGCTCCAGGAGATAGGGATGCGATGGGCTTGGATGGATGGCGTTACATACAAGGACTGGGCGAAGTATCACGCTCTGAAACAACAGCTTTCTAGCTGGCGGGATGAAGTTCGCGATGTAGCTCTACAACATAAGGCGCTTCTAGATGCTCGCGATGTTGTCGATGAGCTTGTCGCGAATGGCATGTCCATCGCAGAGTCGGCCGCGTTTGATCTCCTAAGAATCAAGGAGATTGGGAAATGGAAGATTGAAGCGGAGGATGCGAGCGATAACTTCGAGGCTCAGGACACTGACCCCGCGATAGCTCGCGCCAGCAAGAGAGCTGCAATAGGCTTGGACCAAACCGAACAAAGTCATGTTGAAGAGCCGACGGATGCATCAGCGGACAACAGCCAGCCAGAGCAACCAACAGAGGTTCCGGAAGTGGAGTCTTCTGAGACTGTTATAATGGCTCAGGTCAGTGGCGAGGGTCAAGATGCCCCCATTCCAACTGTTAACTCAGCTGCTGGCTATAGTAACACCCCGCTCGATGTGGATAGTGTTCCAGTGCCAACTATCTCTGAAGACGAGTCAACTATATCCTCATCTCGCGTCCCCAATCCATCTAGCGACAGCCCTGGAGCAGATATATCAGGTAAAATCTTCCCTGGGGCTGCTGCCCAGCCTGTCAGGAACGAACCCAAATTATCCAATGCCGCAGCTCAGGAGTCTTCACCCATTTCGAATCCTACAGCATCGTCAAGTTATCTTGCTGATGTCTCGTTCATTGCCTCTTCGAAGCTAGAAAAGCAACTTAACCAAGCGTCGATGGAATATACAAACATTCTCGCCGCTGCCACCGAGACAGCAGCACCCGACGACCACCATCAAATCCTGCTGGATGCCCAGCGCCGGTATCACGAGGCTTTAGACCTGGCTCATAGTCAATATTCCGCTTTCCTAAAATCAGCCGCTGGTACGGATGAACCGCAAACCCCCGCACCTCAACCAACGAAGGCTCCAAATCCGCAAAAGCAGCTGGAAAATGTGCGATCAGAGTACAGCGCCGCGTCGTCCTTGGCTTCGGCTAGTCTTGAAGCAGTGTTGTATTCAGTTAGCTCCGCTCAGGCAACCATGAGCGCTCAAGCGATAAACAGCATTGTCGAGGATGCGTCGTCCAGATATAATGCTGCACTCTCAGCTGCTACATCGTCGCTTGTATCCGCCTCCTCGGAGGCTGCGTCCACGACGACATCGTCAGCTGGTGGATCATCAACGTCTGCCGGTTTTGTCGTTCAGGAAAATATCGACGACGTTCTGGGCTCAGCTAGACAGCACCTACAAGCCGTGCTCGAATCCGTGGACAAAGAGGTGGTCGACAGTGCAACTTCACACGAGTCGCCGGATGTCGCCAGAAGTGCCGAACAAATTGTCATTAAAGAGGCGCAGGATGAAATTGACAATATCGCCGAATTTATGAAACAGGCTTTCAGCTCTACTGTTTCTGAGGCCGAGGCACCTACGCCGGTGTCGGAGAGTGCGAGCGTCAGGCTAGACGCTGATATTGAGAATGCTCGGGCGAGTCTCCGATCAAAGAGTTCGTTGGTCGCTGGAGAGACTAAAGTTTCGGATTCCCCCATCGACGCACCGACGAACGAAGAGCAGTCATGAAAGTAGGATGATCATCTGGCAATTTGATTGACGATAATTATGCATAATTCACCCCAACACCCTTTCTTCCCCCCCCCCGTCCCCTTCTCCTCCCTTCCATCTGCGCAGAAATGAATGTAGCACGACATGTCCCTTCAAAAATACCCATGTTTCGTTTCGTTGCTTATCGTTATGTTTTGGTTGAGATGGCAAAAAAAGAGAGACCCCATTATATTTTGTGTATTTATATACTGATGATACTTAAGCCTTATTTCACTCCGAGCTTCCACTTTTCCTTCTGATGAGTGTATAAGCGCTTACGTTTAGCCAGCCTTTCTCCATAATAGCAGGCAATCTGAACTCTGATTATTAGCTGGGCTTCTATAGCGCAAGGTTAAAATATCCATATAAACATTACATCTCGTATATCTAAGCGGTTTTATATTTCATCCGTATAGGTAGTTCTTCGTTAAGACATAATGCCACCCAAGGGGCATATCTATCCATCAAATGCAATGAACATCTAGTAGGACCGAGCGGTAAAAGGGTGGAAATTTGAGACGTATTACGGTGCCTCTTCCACCGTGTATAATAACCTGATAAAACGCCCCGTCCAAAATCACCGATACTTAACCCTCTGCTGACCCCCTCTCTTCTCCATCTTCTTCTGCCTCTTACTCTCACCCCCTTCTCCCTGTCCTCCTCCAACCCCCATCTCACCCATCCCCATCCCCGGAATCCCGCCGTTTTTCATCCCCATAAAAGTCTTATAAAGCAACCAAACTGAATACACCGGCACAACTGCCCACACCCACCACGCCTTATCCCCAAATGCGCAAGCAAGCGCCATACACCCCCAAGTCCAATACGTCACGTCCCATAGGTACTCAGTCAGCCCTTGTGCGTCGAGATCTTCGCCGGCGGATTTTAGACCACCGTCAGGGGTGTAGCGTGGCCGGCCGAGCTTTTCGAGATAGAGTTGGATGAGGAGGGTGGGCGAGGTGAGCAGGATGTAGGTAAGGAGAGAGCGAGGCCGGTTGAAGAGGAAGTGTAAAAGGAGGTAGATGAGGTGGAGGGAGAGAGAGATTAGGTGTGTGCGGCGTAGGAGAGTGGTGTTGCGGGCCGCGAGGGTTTTGGCGGCTTTCTAAGGAATATGTTAGTTTTGTGATCTCAGCTTGGGGTTAGGTATCATTTTCGGCGTTGGAAATGAGGTGTCTGGGTGAACGTACTTGCGCCATCCTGAAGGTAGATTTTATTTACGGCCCTTGCTCGTGGAGTATAGATTGCTTTTAGTTGGGTGGCTCGCAGTTGTACATGAAAGTGCGCTTATTATATATAGGCGCGCGTCTGGAAGTCAAATCCAACGCAACCTTACCCAGGTAAATCAAGAAAATGGTACCAGTGGTTATCTTCATTTTTATTCCAATGCGTGATGGATTAATTCTACTCCTACATAAAAGAGAACAGGTCGCATAGTTAAGTTGACTCCAAAAAAACCGGGAATGCTAGTGAAAGCTGCCTTGTCTATGATACCTCTACCAGTATTTACAAACGTCGCTATTTTCAAAGGAATTGACATGAGGTATAAGAAAAAGAAACGCATATATATAAGCGAGCAGTACATGTCAGACGAAGCCAGCCCGGGCTCTTATTGACTATACACCAGCCGTGACACGTTTGTAGTGCCGGCGGTATGAAAACCAAATGATGAAGCAGTTGATTCCAAGAACTATAGATGCTTGTAGTCAGTGTATGGGTTCACTGAGAAGACTACAAAATAATTGAGGGGTGTCAAGAGAAGAACGTACCCAGAGCATAAGTCAAAAGAACAGTCGGTTCGATCCACGAAGAGTTACTAAACCTATCGAACGGCGAACCGACAAAATCATACAGATCTATCACCATCACCGACACAAGCGCCAGGCCAATGCCGATAATAGTCGTCAAGAAAATAGATGCCACTTCTCCTTGCGTCTTATGCGTTTTGCCGAACCAGTGCAGCACAGCCAGCGCGACAAGAGTGACACCCGCAGCCACGAAGAAAAACGTGAACTGTACGTACATCTTCGCTGCGAGTTTGATAGTCATGTCCGTAGTCGTCTCGCCGGGAGATTCGGGAACTTCGAAACCGAAAGTGCCCATGACCCAGATGGTCATTTTGTATGACCAGTCAGTTGTGGCGTTAAATAAGGTATCGGATGCGTTTGGATCGCTCGCGTTGTAGGCCAGCATCACGTCATAATCATGTTGGAAGTCGGGCATCGCACCCTTGGTGACGACTCGCTGGGAAACGTAGTCGACCATATGTTTTAGTGCGTCAACCTCGCCAGAAATATTATCTGCTGCGTTCAGGGTAGCCATGGCGGAGTTGGTGGCTTTCTCTGTTAACCTTCTGCCGGCGTCGTAGAGGATTGCTGAACGGCTGCCTTCAATAGTGAGGAGGACCGCGATGTGAAGAGGGTAGTGTAGAAGAGCCCAGAACTGCTGTCTGATTGTACCGAAGCGGTCTTCTTCAAGTTGGTCGAAATAGATCATATATATGAAGTACTAAAGCTCCGGTTAGGATGTATTTTCTTCGGTGGATGAAGGTGAAGACTTACAATTATAAGCACATAGGCTATCATGAGACCGATGGATGACTTCGTTATGTTCAAGGCTCCTTGCGTTATTTTTGTCGCCTACGTTACATACCGGTCAGCACATTTATCTTCCAGACCCTGGTGGAGATGGGCTTCAAGGATACGTACCGCCTTGGTCATACCAACAACGCCCTCACCCAAAACAATAAGCGTCATACCAGCGAATCTATCCACGATAGCGGTGTTCTTGAAGCTCAAAACCTTCCAGAAGCTGGAAATCGCAATCATAGCCACGGCCTCGAAGCCCGAAATCACGTACCATCCGACATAGCCATGAGCGCCGGAGTGTTCAGTAAATGCAAACGAGATCCCCAGAAACATCATTGCATCACTGAAAAGTATAGCAATAACAATGCTATTCGCCACGAGCGTATGCTTGTAACCTCTGACGAACCAAGCGACAGTAGCATATTGCACAGCCAAAACAAGTCGGGTTCCCATGAGGATCAAGCTCATGTCTCGGAATTGCTTTGGATGTTCCATTGGATGTTGACTATCGAAAGTAGGTGCCAGAACAGCAAATGCGATCATGATCCCGAGATGAAAGGCTTTGAAGAACCTCGAAAGCACGGAATCGGTGTTAAAACGGATATCGAAGAGGGTTGTCTGAAGCCAGACGAACCACATAAGTGAAATGAAGCCAATGTATGATTTTAGGTCTAGGAGCAGGAGTAGCGCATGTTAGCATCAGTATATCCCACGAATATGAACAACAGGGCTTACTCGGAAAAGTATTGATATCGTGCGTCGACGTGAAACTAGACAGATTGGCAACGAAAAATAAATCATAAAACAATTCTATCGGGCTCGCCGCGTGGCGTTTCTTGAAACCAGGGAAATCCCTATGGATCTTTTCTTCCACGATAGTCAGCCTCTCGTGAGACGAGCCATCTGGCACACTTCCTTCTTCAATGCCGCGGCGGAGGAGGTCTTCAGATTCTGATGACTCTGTTGGGTCAGCTATCCAGGGGACAGGTCGCCTCCTTTGGACATGGTCGTCGCTGCGATGAAGTATACTTTTGAGCTTCATGGCTTAATATGAGAATCTGGAGGGGACTCGAAAGGGAATATCTGAGATGACAAGAGTCGACCCCTCGCGCGCAGGGTCTGCAGCGCAGCAGCGAAAAGAAAGAAACAATTCTTGGAAGACCAGAAGAAGCTGGAAAATAAGGACGGCGTCGTCCCCGGGGTCCATATTTTATGTTCCTTCATGGTGGCTCTCTTCTTTTTCTCCTTTGTAATTTCATGATCTAAATATAGTCAGTTTATGCTTATCAGCCCCATCCGGTGGGATGGACCCTTGAAGAGCGAAGCAAAAGCACACTAAAATAGGATGAGATTTTCCGATGAAGGGATTGATCAGCTTTAACTGGTTGTTGGCGGAGTCAGATCGGACAGGGTGTGGGCCGAACTAGGAATTTGGAAAAGCTAAGAGAAATTGGCTCTCCATTTAGGGCGCAACATTGCTTGAGTCGCCGGGCTGACTCAAAATCTGTGATGGTGATAGTTGGTTATCACTGAAGCAAAAGCCGTGATGCTCCTGTAGGTGTTAGAATGCAGAAGAAATGGCAACATATGCAGCCGAAGAGACCAAAGTGAACAAGACGATGGAGAATGAAGACAAGGCAATCGGCAATCTGCGATCTCTACTCTGTAGTTGGTTGGCTCGTAAATATATTTTTCTCCACGGGCATCTTCTGTGGTTCTTCTTTTTCCAAAGGATGCCCGAAGATATGAGCATCTTTGGCCCACTCCAAAGCTTCTGAAGTTAGTAAGCCAAGGAGGACTGCATCTTGCCAAGTTGAAACGACGTGCTACTCCATCGTCCCCCGTCCCGACAGAGCGACCTGATGTTCGGAGGCAGCTGTTTATATGTGTACAGAGCTGTTTGACCGGAGACTATTGGCAATTCTGTACAATGGATCACTCTAGCTTCTTGCTCCACGGTCAACGCGCTGACCGATCCTTCCAAGAATACGTCTTAAGGCGGGAACGTTACATCCCACACGGCAGGGCAATTTCCCGGCAATCCGCTCACGAACGCATGCAGGATTTTAGAGCTCAATGGATTTGGGCTCTTCCGTGTGTTGTCGTCCCGGTGAAGGAAGACTGGAGAGCTTTAGCTCGTGTGAGCAAAACGAGGGCTTTTGGGAATTGGTCGGAAAGTCCTTCTCCAACTAGGTTTACAGCAATGATTGCAGATTGACATAAAACTGCTACCTTTGCTCCTCTATCCCTCATTGAAAAACGGTGCAGCTTTCCACTTTAATTTTCTCTGAGAATCTTGGCCATAATTGCACTATGTCAGATCCAGGGCCATTACAAACTACTCTACAGCAGTGTCCATTCCACCCCAATACTTTTTTTGGTCAATAATCATCGATCCACGAAGAACTGTCATGCGATTTTCCGGCCATTCGGGTCTCAATTATCGACCTTGAATACACAGCACACGTTATTGACAAAGTACGGGAACTGCCTGTGAGATCCAGCTTGTGCAAATGGTCGTACATTGTCTTTCCACCCTTGGAAGACCTGTTCTTAATCATCGACCGATCAACGTGCGGCCTTCCGGCAACCCTTGCTCAGGGTCATTATCAGCTCCCAGGCATCAGAGCTGACTATGCTTTTATCTATCGTCAAACACTTGAGCAAGGCCCCGTAGCCGCTGTTCTACAAAAGCAGTTGGCTCACTGGATCCGAATGTCTGGGACGGCGCAATCGATGGTTGGCTATCTGACCGCAAAATGACTCAGGAAGCCAGATCTTAAGTCAATTTTTTGATTGTAGTCTTATATCACAAACGATAAGACGATAGCAGCTATGCCTATCATTTTACAGCGATGGCCCTGTTTTTTGGGGGGCAAGGCTTTGATCCGCCTTCGCTTTCTTGACAGCCCCCTTACAACAGTCCCAGAAATATGGCTGATCCGACATGGGAAGTTAAGAATAGTATCCGACGCTTCGTATTTCATGCTATTTGTCAAGGATCGGATATGAAGCAACCCAATCTCGAAGCAGCCCCAGCGGCGAGTTTACTCGCTGCAGCCCCCACGCTGGCAAAATTGATGGCGAGCTAGCAATTGGTCAGCAAGGCCATTTGTTGCGCTGGCAGGAACGCCTTGTCTGCAGACGCCGTTATTTCCTTTTTTCAATCCTACCAATTAGCAGCACAACACCTTCACTCATTTGCTAATCACAGTGAAACACATATATCCTTGCAGCTCACAAGACCCATTTGGTATTAGGTATAATTCCGAGCTCCGAAGACTTCACAAGAGCCCACGCTACCAAGGCTGTATTCGTAGGACTAGGCAAATATCATCGTGTAGACGCCATTGTCCTTAAATAGGGAGCTTCAAGAAGTGGAGTTTGATTCTGATGTTTGCTTTAGTTTCTACAGGGGTTCTTTTCGCTTGGAAAGAAAAGTAGCTCATCTCTAACTCATCATGGCTTCATATGATGAGCCACAGAATACCACGGACGAAGCCAAAGGTATTTACGACGCTCGTGATGTGTCAAGAGCAACTACCGGACAGTTTCGTCCTATGTACGAAGCCTTGCGAGCGCCGATTAGGTCCTTTGCGGTTGAGTTTCTCTACACCAACAATGTCAAGCCTCATGTTGTCCTCATGCTCAACTTTGTTGCTCCGTTCGGCCCAGGTGACCACATCCGCTCCGTGCGCATTTCGATGGAGTTGGAAGAAGGCAAGATTCATGGCCATCAGGGGCCCGGAGCCTGTCAGATCAAGCTTTGCAATTACTCCGATCGAACCACGCGTGCAACAGCTGGCTTTCAGTTCCAGCTCCGACGTGCGATTGTCCTCGGTGACATTATCGGGCTGATCAATGGCACATTTACTCAATTGCCCCATAATATGAGAAGCGACATGAGATTCTTTGAGTTTGTTGATATCCGCGGCAACTTTGATGGATGTCACGACTGGATGTAAGACTAGCGCTATGTCTTGCCGTATTTGGACATTCCCCGAAATTTACTGACATAAACCGCAGTGCTCAGCTATTTGTCCGGGCGCATGCCGCAGGCGTGGTGGACTGGGGTATTGGGGGCATTCTTGGTCCCGAGGGGCAACCGATGAGACGTGAGAGCCTGCGACCGCGCCCAAACCAACAAGTGACACAAATCGACTGGCATACTGCAGGTTTCCATAACGTTATTGGCAAATTCTTTGCAAAGCCAGTGTTGATACCAGGATCAATGACTCCGGTTGTCTACTACCATGATCTCCCGATCGAGAACGGCCGGTTCTTGTCGCAGAGCTTTTTGCGTTTTGTTACCGATATCCAACAGCGCTATAGACTGCCATACAAACCCCCGCAACCCAACTCTAAAGCGGCTAGCAACAATCCCAGGGCTGGGAGTGGTGGTTTTGGTCGTGGAACTGATTCTCCGGCTCCTGGCCGCGGTGTTCTTTTTGGGCGTGGGTTAGAAGAAGGAAAATGTTAGGTCGATAACTAGCAACGTAGGGATTAGGCATGGCAAGTTACTTCGCCAAGTATAGTTTTCTATAGAAAATAGTATACTAAAGTGTGTATTTTTGAGCCGCCAACTTCTGGTGGCAGCTCCATCACTCTGGCCGCAGTGTTGGGTCAGCAACCCCCGCACTAATACCAAAATGTATTAGTTGTAGAGCCTGAGATACTAGCTTACTAATAATAAGGCAATTGCAAGATCCTTGGGCACTTCCGCCTTTCTTTCATTTAATCGAGTGCTAACCTACTTGCCCTTTTTACGCACGCATCTCAGGCTTCATTTTGCTATTTTATACACAGAACTGAACCATGCAATCAAACAACAGCATGGCACTGCCGCCTATTGAGGTTGGGCAGGACGCAAATGCAACCGCGAGACAATTCGCCCAGACTATCCCCGAAGAGGATCTTTACCAGCTGGCGTGTACGCTTTACAAACCTTTACTTGCTTACCCGCCTAATTGCCCTATGGTTTTTGTCAAGTTTGGTGTTCGTGGCATGCAGGCTGAGGGGGACATGCAGATGTTCGCTTTTGACTGGCTACGCGGAGAACGCCAGAGGAATCCCAGTTGCAATATCCATGCTCCTGAGGTCTACAAGATATTTCAGAAAGGCGGTCTTACTTTTATCATCATGGAGCTCGTTGCAGCAACCCCAGTTGCCGAATTTGCGACAAAATTTGACCTTCGAGCTCTGGGTCATAATATGTCCGACTTCTACGAGATGATTGCCGAGGGAGTCTATTTGTTGAGCCAGATTCCTGCTCCAAGCGACGCGACTCCAGGTCCATACACAAAAGCTGAACGCCTTATCAAACACCTGATTTTCAAAGACCATGAAGCCTCAACTGTATACTCCAACATTCAGGAGTTGCAAGACCACTTGAACAGGGTACTGCTGCTATAACAAACATTGGCTCTATCTTTGCTAAAATTGCCCTGTAGGTCGCCGAGCTTGGATACAGGCATGATCCTCATCCGCCGAAGATCACCCTCGAGAAAAAGCTCGTGTTTTGCTATACTGATTTCAATGACGAAAACTTCATGGTCAGGATCGATCCCGATAACCGTCTTTGTCTCTACATTGTTGACTTTGAACACGCCTCGTTCTTGCCGCTTAGCTTCCTGGCCTACGCGGTGTTGGAACCTAGCCCCCGCTGGTTTTTGTGCAGTTGGATAGCGGACAAGTTTGGCACCTCATTACCGCAGATTAATATCGCTGTTTTCCAAAGAATCTTTTACATGTTTCAGATTAGCTCATGGAGGATCGGTCTCCGGAAAAAGTAGTGGCATACCTCGCAGATTAATAGATATATATTTCTCGGTTGAACGCTAGGTAATGAAGAGAGAGCAGATTATTGATTGGCAGGATATACAAGTAAATGAAGTTCGACAACGCTTAGTTATGAATAGTTCTCGTTTCAATAAGAAGCATCATCAAAATGGTTGCCGCACCAATGGGTGGTGACTAAGGCAGCAAGCACCAGCCACCTGATCTCCCTCCTCCTCCAAACACCGCAGAGAGACCTGCTCGACGACATCCTCGCTCATCTCGGGACCTGGTACCCTGCTGCGGTGCTTCTGTTATTCACTGCCTTACTACGGAACATGCTGGTGGAGGTTCTGTGACTCTGCGCCCAAAGCGTCCTGCATTGTGTTGTTTGTCGCGGCTGCTCCACCCAAAACAAGAGCTCGCATGCCGTGGATTCACCAGACGCAATAAGCGCATGAGAGCAATTGAATCGTCACTTAGCCCATTAGCTGTTATTTCGCGAGGAGGACTCGGAAGTGACTACCTCGTAATTTACCGCTCTCACTCCTAAGCTCTGTCGCCGCTTACCCTATGTCTACGTCCCCTCCTCCGTCTCCGGCATCAACTGTCTCCATGTCCCTGATATCCCTCCTCTTCGCTCCACCTACGTTCTGACCGAGGAGTCTTTGCCCACGTTCATAACCTTCAGATAATATCTTCTTTTACGCTACTCGATATTACCATCGCCCACCATGCCCACCATGTCTCCCTCCGCGCCTCACATATCATCTCAGCTCCGCCAGCTCATCTACTATCACCTCGACAACAACCTCATCAGAAACGCTCTTTTCCTCGCTGGACGACTACATGCCTTCGAACCCCGCTCCTCCGAAGCTTCATATCTCCTTTCTCTCTGCTACCTCCAGAACGGCCAGGCAAAGGCCGCTTGGGAATACAGCAGAAACTCCGGTTCGCGGGGAACGCATGCGGGCTGCTCTTATGTTCATGCGCAGGCTTGTTTGGAATTAGGGAAGTATATCGAGGGTATCACTGCGCTGGAACGGAGTAGGGGTCTTTGGGCTTCGAGGAATACCTGGAGTGAGTTATCTTAGAGACAACACCCTGTGGTTTGGAAGAGAGAATTGCGCAGACTGACAGGTTGGTCTTTTTCAGATAAGCATAGTGAAACCCGACGACAACATCTACCAGACGCTGCAGCTGTACTGTGCCTACAGGGGAAACTGTGGCATGCACAGAAGGATTTAATGAAAGCTGTTGATTGCTATGTGGAAGCTTTGAAGTTAAACCCTTTCCTCTGGGATGCGTTTCTTGGCCTTTGTGACACAGGTAAGCCAACCACTATATATAAATGAGTTTTCGATGAACAGGGGAAGTACTAATTGTACGGAAACTGAAGGCGCCAATGTTCGAGTTCCCAATATTTATAAAATGTCCCCGGAAATGTTAGCGATGCTTCCTCTATCACCCCCCTTCGATACTGCCCCCGCTCTTGAGAAGACCACCAATGGCCCACTGCAGGCTCAACCCAATGCGAATCATAATGTTGACCCCTTCTTATCACTGAATTCGCGTGGGGACTCTGGGAGCTATAATGTTAGCTCCGCTCTCTGGGAGAAACTTAATGGGAGCAACGTAAGCGTTTCATCGGTAAACGCGCCTCCTGTCGAGGGTATGGAGACGCCTGTCGCTCAGAGCGACTCCGATGATATCCGTATGGGCGCCGCTGTGCCCGATCCATCTTGGGAGCCGCCATTAGCCCCTGCTAGGAAGAATAGGACTATCCAAACATTAGGTTTAGATTACGGTGGCGATCCACCTCCGAAAATGAGAACCGCGGCAGTGAAATCCAGGATGAGGACGAGGGTTGATTCGGAGGATGTTGCTACTACCCAAGGCGCTAGAGAAGTCAGTATATCTGGAACTGGTGTAGGTGACCGAAAACGGACGGTATCTGGTCAAGTTGCGCACGCAAGTAACTCACAGCCTCCTGAGCCTGGCGCTCCGCAGCGACGAAGCGTACGGTTATTCAACCAGATACGACCAACCACGACCAAATTCTCCGCGACAGGTGCTGCTGGGACCAGGGAAGGCAGGGAAATTAAGAAGGTAAAGGCCACTGGCGCAAAATCGCGCAATGCGTCGAATGCTGCAATGGGCCGAGTTGTTAGCGGCAATAGGAAGGCTGCTAGTGAAGGAGCTGAGGTAGATGGTAAGGAACGTCGACCAGCCGCGTCCATTTCTAATGGTGATGTAAACGCCCCTTCAAAGAATACCGTTGCAGATAGGACGAAGGAGATCGAGGCTCTCAACTGGACCTTAGATCTCTTCTCGAAACTTGCTGGTGGCTATTCTGCTCTCTCCAGCTATCGATGCCAAGATGCCATTCAGCTATTCAATGCACTACCTCAAAGTCAGCGAGAGACACCGTGGGTGTTGTCACAAATTGGTCGTGCATATTACGAGCAGGCATCATATAACGACGCCGAAAAGTACTTCGCCCGAGTAAAGAGCATTTCTCCTTCCCGAGTGGAGGATATGGAAGTTTACTCCACCGTCCTGTGGCATTCGAAGAACGAAGTCGAACTTGCCTACTTAGCCCACGAGCTGATGGAGGTAGACAGACTATCTCCGCAAGCATGGTGTGCTATTGGCAACTCGTTCTCTCTGCAAGCGGATCATGACCAGGCTCTCAAATGCTTCAAGAGAGCTACGCAGTTGGACCCCCACTTCGCATACGCTTTCACTTTACAAGGTCACGAGTACGTGGCAAACGAGGAACATGATAAAGCTATGGATGCATATCGACATGGTATCGCAGCGGATAGCAGGCATTACAATGCATGGTATGGCCTGGGCAAAGTTTACGAGAAAATGGGTAAATTCAAATTCGCAGAACAACACTACCGCACCGCATCAAATATCAACCCCACAAACGCCGTACTAGTCTGTTGCATTGGTCTCGTTCTGGAGCGGATGGGGAACCATAAGGGTGCACTGATGCAGTACGGACGTGCCTGTACGATTGCCCCACAATCCGTATTGGCGCGATTACGCAAAGCTCGGACGTTGATGAAGTTGCATGAACTAAAACTTGCGCATGTGGAGTTAAAGATTTTGAAGGATACGGCGCCCGATGAGCCGAATGTTCATTATCTGTTGGGGAAGCTGTATAAGTTGATGCATGACAAGGCGAATGCTATCAAGCATTTTACTACGGCATTGAATTTGGATCCGAAGGTATGTTGTGACGCTTAGGACCTGTGTATTTGATGATGGGCACATCTGGCTAACTGTTGATTTCTTTCTTCTGTTAAGGCTGCGCAATTCATTAAAGATGCCATGGAGTCATTAGAAAACTCTGACGACGATGATGAGGATATGACATGACCTTTATAATGTGTCTTTTTCTCTCCAACCCACGACATCATTGCTGCTGGCAACTCCATAATTGCATTAATCATCATCACCGATTATTTCCTGCTCTCCGCGTTGCCGTTGTTTGAGCGAGGCATTTGGTTCATCTTCGCTTCTTGTCTTCCCTCTTCCTGTTAATTTTTCTCTCATCATACGGGGCATTCGGTTTGGCGTTGGGTTGCTTTCTCTTTTTCCCCCCTAAAGCATTACAAGCGTGGGGCATGGTCATGTGTCATGACCCGAAGGAGTTTTTTTTTTCTTCTCTGGATACTTGATGGGAGTTTTGTTGTTTTCTTGTTTATAATTCTTCTTTTTTTTCCATTCGGAGATGGCTTCCATAGTTGGTGTGGTTGTGGCATATCGGTCTGGTGCATAGAACAGTGGTTGGGTTCTGCTGGTGGGGTTCCGGCGGTTGGATGGTAGTGGTTGATCGGAGAAAGATGGCGATAAAGACCATCCTGCTATGCTAGATCGAGAATCAAGGAAGCTAGTAATATGAAGAAAAGACCAAGGACCGTGCAGAGCGGAATAACTGGATATTGTTACTACTCGACTATTCTTACCCAAGTCTTCTTCCTTTCTTTTTCTTCTCTGTGTAGTCTGTTCGGCCCCTTTGCTTCGTGCATGTGTATCATTCTCACTTCTTGCAATGCTGGCATCTTGTGCATTCTTAAGTCACATCGGCGCGGGTAAAAGGGAGTTCTTTTTTGTGGGCTTCGAGTAAATATTCTTGGAAGAGCTCGGAACATTAGGTGCATGTATTGATGGCCTATGTGCAAATCGGCAAAGATGTCATTTGAGCAAGCTAGCTCTCTGGCTAGAACCGACATATGGCTTCCTGATCAATGCTGATGAGGTTTATTCGAGAGGAAGAAAGCTAATTTGGAGACCTAGCCATCGTGCATCGAGTGAAAATGAAAATCACTTTGGTATTTCAAAGGGCTTATATTTTGAATTTATCCCCACTATTAGGATTAATTTGCTAAACATAAACGATTATGAAACAAATGCAGATAGACATGATTCCCGAGAGGTAAGTATGGTATATGTGACTAATATAAGATGCTCTGAAAAGAAAAAGAAAACCAAACAAGACTGGTTATCGGCCTTCATGAAACGAAAGATGCTTCACTGAACATCGTCCCTTGCTCCTCTACGGCCGGACCATCGCCTTGCTTGACGGAGAGGACAAGAGAGTCTCGAGGACTGCTGTAGAACTGTTTTATCAACCTGTTAGTAGTTTCTCTTATAGCCAGCGGTCTGGGGAAAAGGATAATAAAAAGAGAGAATTAATTTATACCTGGTAAACATAAGGCCGTGTCCCGACAACGCCTCCGACCAACGACTTAATGACCGCGGGAACATGAGCAAGGACATCAACCCTATCCGTCCGCTCCCCAATCGGCCCGCTCAACAAGGCAGAAACCTGCTGACCACCACCCTTCCCCTTCCCATCCCACTTCCACTCCACGTTAGTCGGCTCCAGCCAGTTCGTTTCCGGATCCTCTCGCGACTCCAAATGCTTCGCCGTGTTCGTAGCGCCTGCATACACAATCTCGCCATCCTTGACGATGCCACCGACATTCACGCATGTCGAAGCGTAGGAAGGCGGGGTGATGAATTCCATCATCAACGCAGAGTAGGAGGGCGTGTGGAAGGTGACGAAGTTCCATTTTGCGGCCGCGTGGTGCGGTTTCATGCCCTGAATGGCATGGCTGAAAGTGCCGCGGCCCTTGAAATCGTACTCCTTCTCCGGAGTGACGATTTTACCCGAGGTGATGGCGCGCGGCCAGAAGCGGTGTCTCATCTCACCCCAGGGGTTCTCGGGGTCAGTACCATAGTACGTCGTCCCATTCGTCCCGACCTGGAAACCGGGCGTAGGACCACGCTTGAACGAGACGTCCACGAGCGCGGATTCGTTTCTCGCTGCTTTGATAGTGTACTCGTCCCCGGCCTCGTTGAGGGAGATGGACACACCGTCAGCGTAGAATGAGACCATTTCTTCGTCGAAGCCATAGTTCTCTAGTGGATCTGAGAGCCAGAGATGTTCTGAGCCGTTGTGGTTGAAGATTTTGATGTTGAATTGGCAGGTCGTTCGAAGACCGCTTTGAACGATGGTTTAGCATTAGCTTCAGCAAACTCCATGATATCAGTGAGCATGGATCATTCAATCAAGACTCAAACATACGCGACATTGTTGTAGATGACTTGCAGAGAAGCTAGTTTTCCTTCTTCGGACATTAGATAGAAGGTCTGAGTCTCGACATTTGTGCTGTCCATGGCCTTCCATTTCAAGTCTTCCTTGGTCACCTCGGTGTATGGCGTTTTTTCCGCCTGAGCGGTCACTGGTCGGATCGCTTCAGGGCCATATTCAGGCTCCTCTGTTCCCGCAACATAGGACAGCCTGGAGAAGATATTAACGATCAAGATTCTGGAAAAATAGCTCCTCGCAGAATTTTCTGAAGGGAGAGTCACACGTCGATTTAAACCAATTCATCTTTGCGTACGCTGCTCAAAAAGAATTCCCTGAAGCGATATTCCTGCCCACAATACTCTGATCTTAGAAAGAATGTTGTGTTTTCCGAATTTCGATTCAATTCTGAGTGGAGGTTGGAATGTCCTTCAGAGCAGCTTTTTTAGCTTGTTGGCTGCTGATCGTCTGCTTCTCCCCACCGCAGAATAAGCGATGATTTGTTCGTGCTCGCCTGCGCCGCATTTCGCGGCGATTGATCATTGGGGGGAAACGGGGATCCAGTCTGCGATCTGGAGCGGTAAGGAAAGCGAGTTTCCACCTTGACGTCTGGACTGAGAGCATGATCTTATACCCTTTCGGTCAGATAACAATTCATCTATATGAGCGCTGTATTTTACACAGTATGCTTTTATATGCCTTTTTACTTACACTCATGCTAATATTACACGCGGGACGAGACCTTGGGGCCCGCAAATCACAGCCAAAAATAAAAATACATGTTGACCTTGATATCTATCTTTTTTTTTTTGTCCCCAAGTGCGGTATGTGTGACAAAATACCTGTCGAAACATGCACTCCCATTACATATTTCAAGACCATAGTGAAGAAGAATTGATAACCCTGACCCGCCTTTAACGTCTAAACCACTCGTCTCATCTTCTCAAAGCAAACCTCATCCGCGCAGCATGACCAATTCACCTCCCTCAGATCCAACAAGAATTTCCGCTGAGAAACGTGTCATAGTAGTGACGCAGTCATTTCCCGTTTACTTCGGTCGCCTTTGGCTAATATACCTCTAATTCTACGACGTACTCTCTTGAACATATGGTACTTCGCCGGGGAGCAACAATCCACCTATGGCCACCGGAGCACTTGGCGGAGATGACCTCTCGACGGATGGCATTCGTGAGCTCCCGGACGACTTGTCCGCTATACGGGTTGAGCATTGCTGTGATATCCCGGAATCAACGCTGTGGCATAAACCACTGGAATATGTGGGATATTTTGCCTCGTCTTATGGTTCAACCGATCTACAAGTTCCTCGCACGTGTGCACCTCTTCCTCCGGCCCGTTTGGCTTCGACACCATTAGAACCCGGCATTTCATAGCTGGTGAATTATCGAAGTAGATCGCCTAGTATATTTCGTGATGGTCCAAAGGTATTCTTTGCTCCATGGGGCGAGATAATAAGGCAACCTCTTCCCGCTCCATGGCCAACCTGCTGACCTTCGCTGATTTTCGCTGATTTTCGCCAATCATATTGTTAAAAAGGTCAAACCAGGAATCCAGCTAACTTGAGGCGTAGATTTTGCTTTCCAGCTGCTTCCAAAACATCGCATGGGCGGGGTTATTGACATAATGGGCCCGGTCGATGCCCACACTCTGGATAATTGCTGCACCCTTGTTCATTAGTGTGATGAAGATTCGACGGGCATGAGCGATATCTCGAGATTTAAACGGAAGGAGCGTTCTTTGTTGGTGCAGGGATGTTGTGGTTCGCATTCATTATACTTGAAGATGTCCCCTAATCGTACAGAGCGAAACCGGCATCGTCATTACAGTTATTAGCGACCCTGAGCCCATGGTCATCTCGAGCAAGAATGACAGGAAACAAGGACTTGAGAGCACGGACGAGGACAAGATGGGGAAGAAATGGTCCCAGCAGGTTTTAGGCGGTAGGCGGGCAGTATACCGCATACTCATGATATACTTAAGGCTCCTGATCCTGATATGGCCACAGCTTCGAGAAAAGCTCTCGTTCCTCCTCATCCTGAGTTGAATTTAAGAAAACCTCTTTGTACTTTTCACAATTGGCCTTCGCGGCTTCGTAGTCTTCTGGAACAACCATGCCATCCACTGGGAGAACACCCTGATCTCGGAATATTTGAAGCATTTGGCCGACCCCAACCATATTCTCATCTTCTTTCAAATGTCCTTCTCGTTCTTCCTTTGTGAATTCAAGCGGACACTCAACGTTGTTATCAGGTTGGATTCTATCCCAGTGGGCTGCAACGGCGAATAAACTTTGACGAAGAAAGAAGAGGTCCCGATTCTCCCACACACCCGTTACAAGCCATGTTGGATTCCGCTTTAGTTGTATATCCTTCAGCAGTTTCAAAGCGTCCCAATGATGTGGGGCTCGTTTGTTGACCATGGCTTCATAAAACTTGTGTATAGTTTCATTCTCGAGATCTTCATCCACCTTTTCCTTTTCATCTTCGCTGAGCGTTTCGAAGTTTTCTGGGCGGGCGGGAACAACCCAGCCTTCCCTAACGGGTCCGTCATGCCTGAACATTCTGGGGACGCAAGTATGGTAGAATAATGGAGCTACAGTGGCCCCCTGCCAGTCCACAATGCAGGTTATTTTGCAAGTTGTCGGATCCACAAATACGTTGTCCAGGTGAAGGTCTGGGTGCCAAAGAACATTTGCCTTGCTTTCACAATCCTGTGGCACTAAATGTGGAACTGCTTTCATATACTTAGAGAGCAGCGAAATAGCGTCTTCGGGAAGCTCAGGCTCCTTTATCGACCGATAGTAGTTCATACGCGGGGTCGCATGTGCATGTATCCATTTCATCTCATTTTTTGCCATTGCATACGCATATTCATGACAATTCAACCCTAGAGTAATCATCCAATTTAGTCGGTTCAGCGTAAGAGGAGGAGTAAGTGATGAACATACAAGGGCCTCTATCGAGATCCATATTCTCGCGGCCACTCTTCCAAAGCTCAGCGGAAGTAACAGGACCAATTGTAAAACGGTCCGTAATATCCGGAGCGGTTGACGAGTCGGCCAAGACACTCTCATCATCTGAGGATGGCAAATCCTTCTTGAAATAAATGCATCCATGCTTGCCAAATACAAATGAGGAGAGCAAATTATCCATGTCTGCGATTTGCCTTATGACGTCGAGTTTCGATTCTCGTGGCCACTGGTGCCAAACACTGCCGAGTCTCACCCCAGGTGCTTTTTCTTCGATTATGTACTCGGCCTCAACTGGGCTTTTTGGATCAGATGACCACGCAAATGCGCGTGGGACTGGTATCTTGACCACTTCACGAAGCTAGAAATACCATGAGAGTGTGAAATAGCCTAAAAAGAATGTCAACCTTACGAACTCTCTAGTCGCAATTTCTGAAATTGTGTTGTAACGAGCGGGACCGGCGTTGGGATTCGGAAGCCTTGCAACAACTTCACTTCCATTGTCCATCGTGAGGATAATCACTTTGTTATGGAGACCCTCAACGCATTTTAATATTTTGGTACCTACGCACATATAAGTACTGCTATATCGATTATTAAAAAGGGGTGTAAAAAGCTGACATCCTTACATGATCGAGCTCCATTTCCAACAGCTTCAACAGCAACTTCGGCGAGATTTTGGGCATTGAATCGCAGATAGTGACGTGACAGCTCACTTTCCTCTTTGAACCTGTCACCAACGTGAGCATTTAGCTCTTAAGTTAAGCCAGCAATGAATGCACGCATCATACAGCCATCGGTGCCGGGTGTATCTAAACAGATCCTCTTCGACAATCGGTTGGTCTAAGGATTGGGTGTTAGGAAATAATAACAGTAGAACATGCACGAGCACCTTACGGCTTCCGTTCGGGCATTCCTTAAAAATCTGCAACGATGAACTGCTCCTTTGATAACGGAATGGATACCAGAATCTTTTCATTTGGCTTGTTGCTGGTCGCACATCTGGGCCATATCGGGTAGTCTGATGCAGTCGATTCCTCATCATGGACGGAATTGAAAACCCATAGGAGATCGCTGCGCCTTTTCTCAAATGTGCTACGCAGAAGGCAGAGAGCGCTGCCAATCACCAAAACACGCCAAAATTGGTGGTCCTTACTTGGGTCTATAGGTCACATGACCCATGGGGATAAATTACGTTTGGCCCTCCCTGATCGGAATCCATGTATCAACAACTATACAGCGGATTTACGCGGAACTTGAGGGTACCTTGGAGCATTGATGAATAGCGTTTCTACCTAGCAGATAGACGATTCACCATATAATTTGCTATTCGCCGCTCCTGAAAATTCATTGAAAATGCTTTTGAATTCACTCAACTGACCGCACATAACTAACTACTTACCAATTCGTTGGCCATCATGAGAATTCTCTTGCAGGCATCTAGTCAACAGAATGCCAGCGCAGAGACCACAGCCTCTCACGGTGGTGTGGCTTGGGCACCACCTGATGAAGCTGCGATGTCCAACGACTGACGCGAATGTTGCATGTAAGGGACCCCAAGCCCTATGGTTCGCTGCAATCAATGATTTTCCCTACCACACATTGACGTTTGACATCTTCATGGGATTGTCATCTAAGCAAGGCAACACCCACGGTGGATGCCTGGTCGACAAATACACTAAGCAAACGGCGCTCCTACCTGGACAACCTACATGGACTAGTGAGCAATGGGGAATAGCAATAGTACGACACTACAAGTACACCGATTGGGGCAGAAGCTCATTGAGAATCTGCCACGATCTTTCACATTGGTAAGCCGCACTCCTTATTATACATGCCGTGCTTTACAAGTGGTTGACGTGCATCGTGTAGTTACTCGCAAACGACCAAAGGTAATGTGCCTATCTCCAATCTATCTATCTAGCCAATTTTCTTATTCCCTACAGTGTCTAAGCAGGTTTGCTGCTATAGCAATTCGCTTTGAGTATGGTATAATACAAAGGAGACTCGGAATGACCCTTTTTCTCGAGGAAGCAAAAAGCCGAGACTTATATTCGCATACAACAACGCGGTTAATAGCGTATGTGGGTAACTTAAGTAATATAGGAGTGGTTCACAAGCTCTCAGGGAAAGGAACAAGGTGGTATATGGGGTTTCAACTGACGGGAACATGTCCGAATTTTGGCGAATCGATAACGACAGCAATGTAAGTTATGGATAAAGTTTTGATGGCTATAATATTCATGATGGATTCCTTTTGCGACCAGCTCACAGTGAGCAATATCTATAGATGGGCCCATGGCGCGGTGGTCGGCAAATTATCTCGTATATTCTGCACATGGTTCTAGCTGCAATCTTACTGTACCCAACAACGACTCCTATCCAGGAGAATCAGACGGGCGAAATAAGTCTCCAAGCCGAAAATGGCATTAATTACTCTCGAGAAAGCAGGCCAGCTCGCCCAATGAATGACAACTATGGATTTGTCCTTCGTTTCTCTCCGTTGAAAGTAAACAATGACTGGTCTGAAGGGTGTGTTTCTGCGTTTCTTAAACAAAAATAAAGGCACAACGGTGCCTTGTATATAGATGCATGAGTTCCAACAGCCTTGGCTTGACGAATCAAAGAATAAGATATTTCTACGATGATTATAATTCCATTCCTGATAGTGGTTATTCCAGCGATTGTTTTGTCCCCGCGGGCATGGAATTACTGTTAATCCGATACAAAATGACCGGTCATGTGATCTGCATGTGACGCCCCAATATTGGGGAAATATCAGAGGGGAAAGATGGATGTTGGGATAGCAGGGAGCAACCAGGATTCTCTCTTTCAAATAGAGAGATTACGCATTGCGGAGTTCACTGTGAAGCCATGGCATTCATTTCCTATGTTGTCCGGGGCCTCACGTCTTACCTCGCGGTGACCGTGGGCCTATTCGGCCTCTCAACAAAATTTCCCCGCGCAGGCTTTTTCGCCCGCTGTCTGGCCTCGTACGCCTCCCTCGTCGTCTGCGCAACATATGGTGTCATTGCATCTATAGTGCTCCGCATGGTCGGGTATGCGGGCATATCACAATGGGCCGTGGCACGGAGTTTCAAATGGACTATGCGATTTACGACGGGCACGAGATTCGAGATCATAGAAGGGGAGGAGCACCTGTTGACAAGGCCGGCGGTTTTCATAGGCAATCATCAGACGGAACTGGATGTTTTGATGCTTGCCACGACGTTCCCGCAGTATTGCAGCGTGACGGCGAAGAAGTCGTTGAAGCATATGCCTTTTCTTGGATGGTTCATGGCTCTCTCCGGAACGGTGTTTATTGACCGCGCAAACAAGGAGACGGCGCTGAAGGCGTTTGACGGTGCGGCGGAACAGATGCGCAGGGAGAGACAGAGTGTTTTTATTTTTCCTGAGGGTACGAGGAGCTATTCTGCAGAGCCGTGTTTGCTGCCGTTTAAGAAGGGAGCGTTTCATTTAGCGGTCAAGGCGGGCGTTCCTATTGTGCCGATGGTTGTGGAGAATTATTCGCATGTGCTTAATGCGAAGCAGTTAAGGTTCGAGGCAGGAGCTATTAGAGTTAAAGGTCTGTGGTTTTCTCTCTCAAAATTTTTCTCGCCATTTGTTGAGACTTTGTACTGACGATGTCTGTTTTAGTTCTCCCACCGATAAGTACAAAAGGCCTTACTTCAGCAGACGTGGATGTATTGACGCAAGATACCCGGGAATCCATGCTGAATGTCGTAATGGATATGTACAAATCGAAGTCATCTTACGTAAATGGAGGGCACGCTGCTCCAATGTCCATGCCACAGGCTGTTTCTTCGGTTGATCTATAGGAGGCTTTAATTCTCCAATGTTGCTATGAGCGCTAGCTTGGTCCATCATACAGGAGCATTGAGCCACCAGCATCCTTGGCGGCGTATAGCCAAGTGACGGATAAGCTCATCTAAGAAACCGATCCCCAGCATTGGGCAAACACCACGGAGACGTCTCGTTTTCGGACGAATCTCCATTACGCCGGTTATGAGACCGAGGGATTCATGACATTTGAACGGATGCTTCATCTCAATCTCCAATATACGCGAACATTCGAGAATGACGCCATTTATGAAGTCAATGAGATACGCCATTTCGCCCCAAACATCTCTCCTGTTTTTCGAATATTTACACCGCTTGATACGACTCGTGATCACATCTTTCTATATCTCTGCTCCCTCCACCTCCAATTACATCTTGGTCGCGACTTTATCGAATCCCTAAAACCCCACCCTCATATTGAAATTACTCGTTACGTTTTCATGTCTTCATTTCCATCTTTACGGTGCTTTCATATATGCTATATCTCCCTCCCCAAGACACGCCTCATCATTAGAAATCATGTTGATAGACATTGTTAAGCAATATCCATTATTACGTTTTAACATTGTTGTTTTTTGAGCTTGCACGTTTTACTCGTTATATCCTCCTTTATGATTGTTTCTCTCTGAAGGTCTTGGTTAGTTGCTTCAGTTACACTGCTGTATATAAATGACTGCGTCTATAACGGGAAACCTTCCCCTTAGAGCTGTTTGATGGCTGCTTTTAGACACAGAAGCAGCCGTGCATATATACTACGACAGATATTCAAAAACAACCAGGAACGTACCAAATTTTCATATACCCCGAGGTTTAACGTCACATGGCGAGTTTAGGTAGGTATACAGACTGACAAGCTCAGCTTGACGGCATGCTACGCATGCCGCGGGGGAAGATCGTGTAGAACTTTTGATGGGGGATCGGCAGGCAAAGGCGGTGAGCGACGGAATGCCAAGCCCGCACGCCGCGACCAATGAGCGCGCCGGATCCCGCAAAACCTGTAACCCGGAAAGCGGCAGAACCTCCCGGAAAGTATACAATATAGATATCTCTCACAGAAATCTGTCGAGACAATCAAAATACCAAACATGAACATTTCCCTGTAGCACATGGCCCAATATCCCCTTCGATACCAATCATACGAAAATCACCCCACGTAGCCGCATCTCCATCACTCCCAGAACCAATCCGTTTCCCAACAGACGTTCCAAAACCGGGGCCTCTCCCCGCCGTCGCGAACAGATAATTGTCTCCAAACGCCACAACTTCAATGCGTACATCCCGGACCCTTTCTCCATGCAACCACACCTCGATTCCCGTCTCGGGAACACCCCATACAGGAAATCCATGGTCATCATTGTCCTTCATAGACGGTGACGGAACGGTAACATTCCTGAATTCCAGTTCTCGCAGCCAAGGCGCGAGAAGTGCTTCACCGGTCATTTTTATGTACGCTTCTTTGAGGGCCCAGTAGGTATAAAATAATCGGAGACGGTACTTGATCGAACTTTGTAGGGTATCATTTCCGGAGCCCGTATGCTGATTATTGTCTGTATCTATAGCGGGGCGAGGAGGTCGGGCAGATTTCATAACATCTAATTCCCGCGTAGAGAACACCTCGGCGAATATATCAATGAACGAACGGAGTTCTTCTTCAGTCTTGAAAGAGTCCCGGTGTCGTCGTGACGGGTCATCGGTGCATGTTATATCAATCCCAATTTGAGGTATTGAGGAGTCATCCTTGCTGGAAGACGGGTTTGGGTCAAGCGTTGATGTGTTGGTGCTGGTCCCCACCTCTGAAGGGACAATGCACCCTGCAAGAGCAACAAGAGACGCCTGATGACTGACATTGAACTCGACATTCGGAATAATTACACCACCATTTCCACGTTCCCCGCTGCCGGAAGAAGTGGTCTTTTGTAACGGGATGTAACAGGGCCTCTTATGCGGGGCAGGCGTGCGGCTGATATGTATCTCATCCCAGGGGACTCGACACGCCCGGTGTATGAAGAAGTATTTCAACAGATATGAGGCAAGGGACATGTGTCTGTCTGCCAGGTGATAGAAGGCCTTCACTCTTGTTTGATCTTCTTCTTGGAGGGTTGAGAGGAGAGGGAGAGAAGAAGAGGAAGATGTTAGAGAACGGGTGTCGATGTACCATCTTATTAGGAGGGAGGGGGATATTGTGAGATCTGATTGCGAGGGCATTATCTGAGGAAATTATATCTAGAATTTATAGAAAGGATTTGTTGTTCGATGGCTCAATTTGAGGAGTAAACTGAATGAGGGTGTACGGAGTTGGAGCGCAACCAGAATGCAAGGTCAGGACTCAGAACTTCGACATGTTAAAGATGCGCAGTATTCCAACTGTTACACTCGCAACATGAAATAATCACATAGCTTAAATCATATAATAAACATCCTAATCCGAATCTTTAATCTTCGGTGTTTTGCGCCAATCACAAAATATGACTCAGCATCACCCCGATAAGCCTTTCTTATCAATCTCTCCGGCGGGAAACTATTCTCTCCTCCCAACATATCGAGTCATGCAATGAGCAGCTTCACCGTAGGCGTCCTCGCCCTCCAGGGTGCTTTCTACGAACACTTGACCCTCCTGAAGCAGGCAGCTAGGGAGCTTACGTCAGATAATAACTCTCAGAAATGGGTTTTCGTTGAAGTTAGGACCCCCCCGCAGCTGCAAAGCTGCGATGCGCTGATCATACCTGGTGGCGAGAGTACGGCGATCTCGCTGGTTGCGGCGAGGTCAAATTTACTTGAACCTTTGAGGGAGTTTGTTAAGTATGTTTTGTTATGCCTGAAGAGTCATTTTGCTGTTTGTTTGCTAACCGTGGCCGCTGAATAGGATCCGCCGCAAACCCACATGGGGAACATGCGCTGGGCTGATTCTACTATCCGAGTCGGCGAATCGGACTAAGCAGGGTGGCCAGGAATTAATAGGAGGTCTTGATGTCCGAGTTAATAGGAACCATTTCGGCAGACAGTGCGAGAGCTTCCAGGCGTCGCTGAATTTGCCGTTCCTAGCTGGTTTAGATGCCTCGAGCGGCAACAGCTCCTCTGCCTCTGGCAAACAGGCCCCCTTCAATGGTATATTCATCCGCGCTCCAGTCGTGGAGAAACTACTTCCGTATATGGAAGACGTCCAGATCGAAGAGCAGAAGCGTAACGAAACCATCGTGGCGCCATCACGGCACACAAATGATCCAGGTGCACTAGCAGCGATGAGTGACCATGTTGAAGTGCTCGCTAAGTTGCCCGGGAGAGCTGCCAGGTTAACTGACGCCGGTGTGAAACTTGAAGCGGAAAAGGAGGCGGAAGATATAGTGGCGGTTCAGCAAGGGAATGTCTTTGGGACCAGTTTCCATCCGGAGCTCACGCAGGATCCGAGGATACACATGTGGTGGCTCCAGCAGGTTGAGGCTGCTGTGACGAAGTTAAGGGCTTCTGAGAGGGCGATACTGGTGCGGAATGGACATTAGACTTGCTTTTTTGGTGGGGGGTATAGAATTGAACAGCATTATGTAGCGATTGATCTTTTAACATCTGATAGACAGATTTGAATATCTTTGAAATTCAACCTTGGATATTGTAACAAATATATAGGACAGTTCCTGAACGCCGTATAGAGACTTTGACTGACGCCTAAACCACAATCCAGCCTCACCTCACTTGCCTTTCCCATATGTCTCTTCCTCTCTCCTTCGTTGCTCCGCCATTGCGCGCCCATACCCTCCACGACCGGGATCATATTCATTTCTATACTCATCCCGAACTTGTCCTCCAGATTTTCCACGCCTAGAATTACATCCTGTCAGCCACTATCTCATGATCCTAGAACCACTCCCTTTCGAGACGGAGGGGGAAAAAAGGAAAGCATACCCATATTGCCGCCCTTCTTGAAATCCCGGATCCAAATCCGTTCGTATAATCCGCTCGTCAAGCTTTGTGCCGCCGATATATTTCATGCAGTCCAACGCGTCCTGGTGGGAGTAGTACTCGACGAAGCAGAAGCCGCAGGGTGTTTTTTGGAAGCGGTCCAGGCCCATTACTAGACGTTTGACTTCTCCGCATCTGCGTAAAAAACGTTAGATAGACATGCAACTTGGAAGCCGACGATGTGAGTGTGATAAAAAGCTTACTTGGAGAAAAGCTCGTGTATTTGCTCTTCGGTGGTGTAAAATGAGCTGCAATATACTCCGTTAGCCGACAGTTCTAGCATAGATTGCACCCGAGCCGACGGATGGGCTGGCATACAGATTCCCAACATATAATGTAGTAGCATCCTTCAATGGATCGACGGCATTCTCTTCTGGCTTGGGTGCGTCGCGATCATCCCGGTTCCTCTTCCTGCCCTGCATGTTTGTGAGCTCAACTGCGAATGCGCCAGAACGCTTTGGTCGTACCTTTGCTGCGTAATATGTGCTGGGCCTATCTAGCCTCTCAACGGTCGGACGTAGCGTTTGAGTCTGCATTGTGCTGGTTGATAGAATAAGCTGAATATGTTTCTATGTTGAGAGCAAGACCAATGCACTGAAGCTGTTGGGTTGGGAGAAGCTCGGGGCTTGGCATCACGGTCCCAAAAACATTCATTCAACGCCCGACTTCACACTGGACTACATACATACGCGCTGTGCAGACGTGGGAATTTTGCACCTGAAACAGCACTGAGGGAGGAGATCCTGTTACTGTGATGGACTTCCTCTTTATTCCATGACCCTATTATAGAACCTCCCTGCCACCTCAAACGAAACCCTCTACCCGCCGCAATCATGCCCAAAGTCCTCGATCTAGCTCCCCCCTGGCTATCCAGGCCCTCTCCAGGCGCAGATTTCTTTCTAAGCTCTGGCCAGGAAGCGGGTCGCGCCTCAAAATCTCAAAATGCAACCGACTCATCACGCCAGAAACCCTACTACGGCCCGAAGCGAACCATAGCCCGACGCGGGAACGAGGTCTTCGCGCTGGTGGATAATCAGATCCGCTGGTCTAATCTTACTACGCTGAAGGATGGATGGCATGCTGAAGTTAGAGATCAGAGGAATGGGTATGACACTGGGACGGTTAGGAGGAAGAAGAGTCCATTGGTTGAAGCTGTTAATGGAGCTGATGATGATAAAAAAGAGTCTGGTTCTGATGGGAGTAAAAGCTCCTATTACAGAGTGGGTTGCTTATCGGGAAAGTAACATGATATTGGTTCATTCTAACATTACTATAGGTCCTCACAGTGCCTGTATACGGCCAGATAACGCAGCTCATCCCTTCGCCAAACGGTGCATTCCTAGCTGTTGTTACTCCGCATACGATCCATATCGCAGTGTTGCCAGACTCGTCTCATCTTTCTGGGCCGGATTATTCCCCCATACGTTTAAAAACGTTCCATCTTGGTCCGACTACACATGTTATTCCTGAATCCCCCGTCATATCTGCTCTTTGGCATCCGTTAGGCGTGCACGATAACAAAGGTGGCTGCATAATCACCGTGACTCAAGATGCCGTGGTGCGTGTGTGGGAAATTGACAGGAGCAATCACTGGTCATTCGACAGGCCTACGCTAGCTGTTGATCTTACCAAGCTCGTGGACGGGACGTCTCTTGATGAGGACTTTGCGCCCTCGGGTTTCGGCCAGAATAAGGGCTTCTCGGTGGACTCATTTGATATGGAGGTTGCGTCTGCGTGTTTTGGTGGGCATGGGTATGATGATGAGGATGCGTGGGCTCCTATGACGCTGTGGATTGCTATGCGCCCGGGAGATATATATGCTCTGTGTCCGCTTTTGCCTTCGAAGTGGCTGGCTCCGTCTCTTACGATACCATCGCTTACATCTTCCCTTGTTCGGAAATTAGCATCCGTTGAGGATGAAAACTCGAAAGTTGACGGGGATGAAAAACGAGCAATTGAGCAGCAATTTGAGTGGTTTAAGGAGATCGATAACCAAGAGCCGACTACTGCCGCTGAAGCCTCAGACTTGGAGAGAGATATCGAGGTCTGGACACGCCCAGCAAACCCTAGCCCGATACCGAGACTGCAAGGCCCGTTCTATTTCGGCCTCGGTGATGACCCAGATGACGCAGACATCACAGATATTTTTGTTATCGCGTCCAAGGCCGATACGGAGGATTTAATATCAGGGGAGGATGACGCTCGTATTTCTGGCGACGAAGTACATGAAGGCATGTCTGCGACGGTTATCTGCGCCGTCACTGCCAATGGTAGGGTATATGTGTGCCTCGAATTAGACGGTGTTGAAGGCCAATGGCTGCCGAAATCGAAGAAAGGTGCTTTTACAACTCCATTATCTAATCCGTCAGACCTGGTGCTGTTGGAGACTCTGGACACGGTTCGGAAGAAGTTCCAGCAGTCTAATTCGTGGCCTTTGTTTACTCCGGATGTTCAATCACGGTATAACTTCTTCGTCACTACTGCCAACAACGTTACTTTCCTTTCGATATTGTCGTGGGCCGAAAGGTTGGAGGCAGAACTCCAGTCCCCAGATACAGCGGGGTCAGCATTCCGCATCAAAGTCCTTTGTGACGGGTCGATGACTCTACGGGAGCAAATCCTACAAGTATCCGACCAAGACTCTGGCACTGGCGAGTTGGAACACCTCCCTTCTTGCTCAGTGAGTTCCGACTACGATCTGGGATATCTCTTATTAACCTACTCTTCCTCCCGAGTCCACTCTGCAATCCTGGATTCACCAGCTTTTACAACCTACGCCGTATCCAAAGGCCTATCTCCATTTGAATCCGATACCAACGCACAACAAGTACCCGCACTCGCTCCTCGTCGGGCCCCATATCAACCTCCCTCCGCCCTGTATTCAGAGCACATCTTGCCCACATTCATAGAGGACCACGTCCCTCACGGCAAAAAGCACACCCTCAAAGAACCCATCCGTCTTTCCCCCTCAACCCTAGATGTCATAACAGCCGCGCATAGAATCCTCAGTGCACGCGCACATGCCCTCGAACGCGCCGCTTCGGACCTTTTCCGGCGCTGCGGCCGCTTAGAAGGTGAAATGCGGGACCAACTCCAACAGATCGCGGATATAGCAGACCGTATCAAGGTTGTGTCCAATGGGTTCGAAAAGGATAAGGAAAAGAGAAGGAGGGCCGGCGTCGAGGGGAATTTGGATGAGAGGCTAGAAGGTGCGAGGGAGAGGCAGATGGATCTTGTGGCCAGGTATGAGAGGGTTAGGGGGAAGTTGAGTAGAGCGGGAGGAAGGCCAATTAGTGAGAAGGAGAAGGGTTGGATAGGAGAGGTTGATAAATTGGCTACCTCTGTGGGGTTGTCGAAGAATGTCGAGGAACGGGAACGGGAAAGGGGAGAATTGGCTAAGAGGCTTGATACAGTACGGTTTTCTTTCTTGCAGTCTCAATGGATATTGTTCCTGCTTATGTTGACTGACTCTGTTTTTCACGGATAGGTTAAGTCCCTTTCTGAAGACCTTGTGGCAGAGGTCAAGCGGATATCTGAGCAAGAGACGTCTCTTGTGACCTCTGCGTCAGACTCGCCTAGCACTCCGTCGAAGGTTCCGCAGCGGTTACAAAGAGCGAAAGTTTCGGAAGCTATGAGTATGGTTGATCGAGAGTCAGTTACCCCTTGTTTAATTTACAGGAAAATCTCCACGATGAATGCTGACCAACATTTTGTTCTATTGCAGATCTGCTGTTATTGATGCTATATCCTCAAGACTCGAGAAACTCACTGCTAGTGCATATGATTCCTGAATATCTTTGCTACGTTGAACTTTCGGTTTTGCCGGAAAGCTCCTTTTGCATGGTGCATTTCTTATATTGCCACCACAACTTCTAACTTTTGTGTTTTACTATCTGGCATGTTTCACAGCGCTGCTCGCAATAAATAAAATATGTTGCATTGTCATTCTACTACACCCATTTAGCAGTGAAGGTGGTGCTTTGCCTACCCCCCCCCCCCCCCCCCCCCCCTTCTTTCTCTTCCAAGCAACGGGCGGCAACAAACTGACTCCTCTCCGCTTTACTTTGAGTGTTCGTAGTGAATGCCATTCTATTGTCTCTCCAGGTGTTACGCCGTATCTCGCCACCCACCCCCTCTCACTAGTGAATGGTCTTCCAGCCTGTTATCGGCCTATCCTATGACTCACTTGTAGTGAATTAGGATAACACCATATTCCATTCACTGTCAAAGCCCTTTAACCCCGCTTTGAGGCCAACACACAACGGTAGCAACAGGCAGAAAAGGCGGAGAGAGACGTCAATATAAGGCCAGCGAACAGTTCATTTCGTTTGTTAAAGGCGGACAGAGATGTCAATATATGTCAATATTAAGCAAAGCAAACGGTTTAAATCATCCGTAAAAGGCGGAGAGAGGGGCCAATATAGGGGGATTAACGGCTCAGTTGGTTTGTTAGAGGCGGAAAGGGACGTCAATATAGGGAAGTAAACAGTTCAAATTGCCAGAAATAGCCTCTTCTAAATGAACGAGGTACATAAACGTGGGTAAGCTACGTAAAGAAGATCGTAAAAAAGTAAAAACTTCTCTGCGTAGATTTCTCCTTGCTACACCGTACTAGCTACACCGTACGAGCTACGACCCCCTATCTCGTATATTTCTGCCCCCTCCACCGCCGAAGTCATCAATCATCACGTCGTAAAGAAGAAACAAACACTCAGAATCTCCGCCTCTCACCGCCAAAGTCATCGATCGTTGATTCTTAAAAACAGCTACAAACAAGAAAAAACAGAAGAAACACGCCGAACCTGCCCCTCTCACCGCCACCATCTCGTCACTCGTCACCTCGTAAAGCCGTAAAAAACAGGTCGTCAACGTCGTTAATACCTTGTAGTTTTGTATTTATTTTGGAAACTGGCAAAACGCAAAGAACACAGCCTGACCGCTTTGGAATTAGCCATAACGTTCAAAGGAACTAAGCAGAGAAATATGAAGTAAACTTACCGCGAAAAGTAAAAGGAATTTGCCAGCCACACCGCCTCAGAAGCTCGCTCGCCTCGCAGCCTAGCAGATAAAGTCCCACTCACCCTGAACATCGATACGTTCATCCACGAGCTTCATGAGTTCGGCCATGGCGTCGTCGAACTCAGGAACAATCAGGTCATCGATGCGGACTACCCAGTTCTGCATTTCACCGACAAAACCATCCCACCACTCCTCAACAATCTTCTTATCACCAGGAGAGATCTCAGGGCAGCCAGCGAGGGCCAGTTCAAAAGTGAGCTTGGTGTCAAACCACTCGGCGTAAGAGCCATTGAGATACTCCTTCCGAGTCGTCTCATATTCCCAAACGTAGTCGTTGTAAGCATCCTCGTCAATGTGGAATCTGAACATGGTCTTGGGCATCTTGGGGGCGGTGGTGAGAGTGCCATTGGTAGCTCTGTAGACAGGGCGCCAGTCAAGCAAGGTCTCGACGGAAGTAACGTGGTCTTCGAAAACAGCTTCATCTTCCTTGCCGCAGAGATGGTGGAGGCGGTCTTCCCAGGTGCTCTCCAAGACTCGGAGCTCCTGGAATGCAGCACTGGCAGCATCACGGGCCTCACGCAGCTGCTCACGGATGGGAAGTGGCATCAGGATACCAACGTAAAGAGGCAGACGCACGCTGTAAGACTCGAAAGTGTAAGACTGAGCTCCTTCAGACATCTTGCAGTTTCTTCTTCGTAAGCTGGGAACTGTGCGATTGCGGAGCGAATCTTTTGAACGTCAGTCTATGTAAATGCAATAGGTAAAGGAGGCATTCTACTTACCTCTTTAGCCTTTTGCGAACCGTAGAAAGGAGCTTTCCGTCTGAAGCGTAGCACGATCTCCGAAAACAGAAAAGCCGAAAAAAAGGGGTAAAAAAAGACAGCAGAAGTCAACGAAGTAAAGCGATCTGTAGCGGAAGCACCGGAAGTTGACCAAAGACGTAGAGAGCAAAGATAGGAAAGCAATCCGAAGGCTCGCTAGAGGTGATGCTCTGGTCAAGAGAAGGAAGAGGACAGCCATTATATAGCCAGTTACTCTGATGAACGCTGGGACTCTGTCGCCTGGTGAAGATAATTGAAATGCACGCCGACCACATGGGATGGTGAAGATATGGTATAGAACCTAGCGGCTGCTTGGAGGCGTCGTCTGTTGAATACTAGGGGGAGGCACAGATCAAAGGATCTCAGGTGAATGAGAATGAGGAGGTGTTTGTTGCTAGGGGGAAGAGAGAATTGGGGCAAACAGAGGAACCATAATAGGGTAGGAGAGGACGAGACTTAGCGAGCAAAGGTTGAGGAGAGAAATACGTAGAATGAAAGAGAAAGGGGTAGGTCCCGAAGAAAACATTGCTATACATTGATAAAGGTGCTATAAGATTATCTGCGCTCCACCCCTCAATTTTTGGGTTTTTATCGATTGTAAACAAAGCACCTTTGATCGCACCTATCCCGATGAAACATTGAAAGCCTGCAACTAACTACCTCCCCTGTCTGCCACGCCAAGGATAATATCCATTTCCTGGCCAAACTCGTTCCTGTAGTCGTAACATCGTAAATGTAAGGCAAGGCAAGGCAAGGCAAAGCAAAGCAGGAAACGCTCAGTCGGAAGGGAACATCCCGCTGGCACCGTGGAAATGAGCAACATGTCCCATGTTCGGTTCCATGTTAGGTCCTATACCAGGAGTTGCCGCCTGCTGCACAATGCCACTCGCATGCATCTCGTGAGAAGCAAAGTCCGCCCAATGGGGAAAGCGGTAGTTGACAATCTCTATCTTGAGGCGATGTATACGATGGAAAAGGGAACTGCGACGATTGTGTCTCGCTGTATCTAGGAGATTTCCGAAACGACGGAAGAAAAGCTGGACTCCGCGGATAAGAGCGAGAAGGGCGCTCCACATACTCTCACGCACGCAGATGTAAATAGTACGGAGTTTGTCTTGGTATATGTTCCACTCCTTTTCAGCTGCCTCACGGTTGCGTAGGGTAATGCAATATTGGTGGACGACGTGAGCGTTGGACGTGTGATGGCGGAGTTGGTCAACGGCGCTGATGATGCGGTCGACTAGATTATTGCTTGTATTGACGAAAATGTCTGCTTGATCTCCGAAAGCTTGGAGGTAGACCATGGGGAGCGCAGTTGGGTTGCCGCTTTGGTCTGTGCTGGTGGCAGCATCAGCCGTGGCCGCGCCCATTGGAGCGTTGGGGACAGGCTGGACAACGGCGGCACTTGGGATTGCCGGTCCGCTAACGTTGGTGCCAGTCATAAAGCTGGAAGTAGTCGCAATGTCTTGAGGAACACCAGCGGTCGACTCAGTCATGATCGTGTTAGCCACCGCAGCAGTAGCCTGGACCATCTCAGCGGTCGGGGAAATCTGAGAGGCAGCTCCAGGTAGCTGGCCCTGGCCCAGAACAGCTGAAGCAGACTGAGCTCTCATGTGAGTGGGCACCATCGGATTAACCAGAGAATCGGCATTGGGGTTACGGCCCGTGAAGTTCTCAATCTGAGCCTCAGTCCAAATAGGGACATGACCACCGTTGCTGTTAGGCAAAGGGGTGGGCGAGGATGGAACACTAGGACCAGGTCCGTTGTTGCTAAGCACCGTCGGATCGATGCAGCCATTATCTCGAGAGATATCGTGCTGGCCGACGGATCTGGACTGTCTAGTGGATCGGTTACCGCGGCTATTACGCCCACCACGGCTACGGGAAGTAGTTGCGTTATTAGCTGGAGCAGTCTGGCGGACTGGAGTCTGAGGACGCGCAATCGTAGCAGCCACAGTCGCAGTCGCAGTAGCAGCGGTGGTAGTAGTAGTAGTCTGCATAAGTGCCGCGAGGTCGTGACCACCGACCCTAGGGGCGCTCGCAACCACACTCGCGTTGATGTTTGGGTTGTGCAGGAAAACGGGATCAACATTTCCTTCAGCAGTCGGGTCGTCAGTCTTGGTCCTCTTATGAGCTGGCTCATTGGAGGAGTTGGACGGACCGGTAGACGCCGCGGCAGCAGCTACAGCAGCAGCAACAACAGGGTTGACAGAGCCCGAGAAAGAACGAAGAATCTCAGGAGAATAGTCGATAGCACGTTCCGGATGCTCAGCCAGGAAATCTTCCAAGGCACGTTTGCTATCACGGAAGCTTGGGACGTACATTTCCTGTTCAGCATGTTAGAACCGAGCTCTTGAAACTCCAATATACCGGGACAAGCAATTGGTCTGAAACTAGACCCTGCGTAACAGTGCAAATGACTTACATCCTCGAGAGGGAACTGAAAGGCACCCAAGGGGTTAGGCCCGTCCCAATCGGTCCAGTCACGGCTGTTACGACGAGCTTCCTCGGCGATCTTAGGATCGGTGAGCGGCGGCAGATCTCCCATCATGTTGACGAGTAGCGTTGCAGAGGCGTGTCTTGCTCGATTAAAGAAACGGGCGGGGTAAAAACGCGTAAAGAAAGGAAAGCAAGCGATCCGCAGATTGAGGGTTTCTCCTTCACGAAAAAGGCTATAGAGTGCTTGTTTGGCTTCCTAAGTAGAAAGAAAGCTGGACAGAACACAAATTGAGAGAAAAAGACAGTGTTTGTGGGAAAAGATGAAAGATGAAAGAGAAGAAGAGTTGGAGGATGTGTTTTACAAGAAGCAGCTGTCGTTTTGCGCCGCATGGTTGTTATAGTGAAGAGGCTGGTATCCAAGAGGCGTGACAATGGCCGCTGTGATAGCATAACAAGCAGGGAATGGCAGGCATGAACAGGTTGGCACAAGAGATAGTCCAATGTGACATTGATTGGAGTCATTGCTGCTAAGTAAGTACATAAAAAATGGAAATGATTCCTTAAAGCTTTCTACTGGACACTATAAAATTTTTCAGTCAAGGCCATATAGAATGGGGAAAAGGGAAACGCACCGCTCAATTAGATGGACCCCAGAAGCAGTCTCGACAATTCCACTGACTTCGCCTGGCTTCAGAGAGAACGCCGCCTTCTCAAACTCCGGTTGCATTTCACCGCGTCCAAAGAACCCACTATCATCCTAGGTTAGCCGTGCACATAGCAGGTCGACCCGGGAACGGCCAAACATACAGATCGCCCTTCTTCCTTGCACTGCTGCAATCCGACTCGGACATAGCAATATCGCCCAACGAGGCCTCCCCACTCCGAATCCGCTGCTCGTACCCCTTCAAGATCTCTATGGCCTCTTCTTTCGACCGCGTAATCTGCGCCTCTCTCCAGCTACTCGGCCGGCGACTCTCTCTATGCTTCACCAGCAAATGACTAGCGCGGATCCTCCCTTCACCACCGCTGCCCCCTGCTGCAGATTGATATGCTGGGGCACTGTGGTGGGTGGCCATATAGACCTTGAGTTTCTCAGTGTCAGTGTTTGGTGGAGGTTCCCAGCGAGATTCCTTGGTGCTGGCGTTGAAGTAATAAGGCAAGTTTTTGGAGTTTGAGTGGCGGACCTCCCAGCCTTCGGGGAGACCGGTATCAGCCTGTACCCATTATTAGTATGACAGTCTAATACGACAATCCTACATTAATCGGCAGAGCAGAGCTGTTTGTACCATCTTGAGAGGGGTGTACTGGAGTGACGTAAGGGGCGATGAGGGGTGTTCCCGCACAAAGTGCAGCAGGTAGACCGGAGCGAAGAGACAGCACGCAGCAGAGAGCAGGGTCCGAGCAGCAAAGAGCAGCAGCAACAGCAGAGACACACAGAACAGTCTGTTCTTGTTGCCAGCAGTGACTATTGCAGCAAACAGCTGCTCTGGTTGTTTTGATGTCAGCCAGGGTCCGTGCATTGCGCTTAACTCTTTGTGGCAGTCTTCAGTCACTCCTCTGTATCTCTTCTCTCTATCTCTCCACCATTTAAGAGTGCTGCTCGAGCTCATTCTTACTGCTTTTACGACTATCCACGAGGCATCGCTAGAGGTCTATCACAGCCGCGGAATCCTGTCTTTTTCGAAACGGTATCCGACAAGTTACGGGCTCATCTACGCTACTGCATCACGTCGCAATGTCTGCCTCCCCGATGTCCACCGCTGGTGGCGATCAAACCCAAGGCGTCGACCAGATTCATTTCCGCTTCTGTCGCGAATGGTAGGTCATTTCTTCATATTCTATATACGGTTCGGACATCACTAACAGCTTAGTAGCTCCAACCTGCTCTACCCCAAAGAAGACCGCCAAACCAACACGCTCATGTTCACCTGCCGCACCTGCCATGTCGGCGAGCCCGCCTCATCGCACTGCGTCTTCCAGAATAAGCTGAACAGCCAAGTGGGGGATACTGCTGGCGTCACGCAAGACGTCGGCTCTGATCCAACGGTTGGTCTACCGTTCTGCACCCTTTGCGGACAGGAGATCAAGGATGAGGATGTGGACGACGACTCTGTGTCTTGCGATGCCTCTCAGGAGGGCACGCAGGTGCCGGAGCGTGGCTCGTCCGAGGACCCTAATGACTCCAAGGATTAGATGGCGTTCTTTTTGTGTTTTTGCCTTTTTTTTTTTTTTTCGCTGTTCTTCACGGGACATATTGGCTGATTGGTTCTTTTTTTTTGTCGACTTCTTTTTGCGACAGCTTCCTCGCTCGAATAAACTCTGTCCTAGTTGCGGAGAGAACGAGGCTGTGTTTTTCCAATCTCAGCAGCGAAATGCTGAGACCGGGATGGTGAGATCTCTCTTCTTATGCGCTACGCATGATATGAGAACTTTTACTAACGGGAAATAGAAACTCTACTACGTCTGTTGCACGTGCGGAAACGTCTTTACATGAGAATACCTTGTATCATTAGCGAACGGAGTTTACGACAGAGATACCGACAGAGATACTGGGAATGGATCAGGTTTTGTTTGGCTCGGCGTTGGGGACCTCCATTTGTTATACCATTGTTGCTTGATGTCACGAGTTTAGACTAAACACGCGGAGATGAATGTGAAGAATTTCGTTGAATACATGTTATTTCTATATTACAAGTGCATAGGCGCCAAAGAGAGGATCTTCGACCAGCCTTTCTTCTTCAGCTCCGCTCCAACGATTCCTAAGTAGACTGTTAGTATTCCCGTTCTCTCAAATGGTGCTGTTCCCTCCTTAGAAGACTCACCACTTAACCTCGTCCCGATCGGATCCCCCGACTTATTTATCAATACACACGCATTGTCATCAAACTTGACAAAAGTGCCATCAGGCCTCTCGACCTCCTTCCTCGCGCGCACAACAACTGCGTGCCGTACGTCACCTCTCCGTACCTTGTTGGCGATACCGGTGTTTGCAGTGGAGGATTCGGGGCCGAAGGAGCGCTGCTTTTGGACCACGACGATTATTCGGTCGCCTAAATATATTGTATTATATGTTAGATGATATACTATAGCAGTAATAAGGGAGTATGAATAGCTCCAACCTATTCCAGCGGGCTTTTTTCGCTTCAAGACGCTGGCGCATTCGACGACGGCGGCACCGGAGTTGTCGATGCAATTAAGCATCGTCTGGATTTATTAGCAGGTGGCGTATACAGGCAGACAGAAGACAATTACCTTGAGCTGGATCATCTTGAGAGCATGGTGTGTCCTCCCTTCTGTTCTCCATCCCTCTCTTGCTCTCTTCTCTCTTTCTTTCTATATCGGAATAACACTTCTCCGCTCCGGGCCCAAAATAGCAGCCAGTCACGTTGCTTCCCCTTTTGGCGACCGCGGAGGCTGGAAACAACAGCGAGAGAGAGAGAGAGCTGGACTGGATTGCACGGTGACTGCGACACCAGTATCTGCCACCAACTCTCCTCCCTCGCTTGCGTCGTCGCTACGATGGTCGCGTCAGTGTGGGTGCCACGCTTATCCTCTCGGTTTCTGTAATTGTACTCTTTTCCCCATTTTTGAGCCGGCGTTTCGATTCCCTTGTTCCAGTACCTCTTTCTGGCGGCCTTCTTATGTCTGAATACTTGTATATTATCTTCTTTTAAATGGGATATCCCGGCTGTGTTAGGGACTACAAACTGCTGCGCTTATGGCGCCCAGCCCAGCACCAGACAGGAAGGAGAAATTAACGCTTGCGCAGCTGGCGAGCTACGATGATGTCGTTACTGATGCGCTGGTCGATAGGGTTGGTGTTTACTCTATCTAATACACTCTAAATATACGCAGAATATAGCGCTTACCGTGTGTATCTCTGTAGGCATACTTTTGGACGAAAATCCGCAAGAATCGGTTAAAATATGCGCCCTCGAGAGGCATCGTCGAAGACCAGGTAGCCTCCATTCTCCTGCACGATGTTATCATCGCGAAGGATGTAGCGAAGGCTGAAAAGGCGCTTCTGGCGCTTTCTGGGTTGAAAAAGTACCTCGATAGACTAAAGTCGGATAGGGAGAAGGAATGGTTCCGGCGGCATTTACGGAAATATATCAGTATCTACCTCCCCGATTGCCCTTTCGAGGTGACTACGACGAATCGGTACACTATTGTAACACACGAAGCTGCTCTTTCGGCGAGAAGATATATCAAGGCTGGTCAGACGATCAAGAACCTTAGTGGGACGCTTGTTGCCATGACGCGTGAGGAGGAGACCGATCTCGACCTCACGCGTAAAGACTTCAGTATCGTCATGTCCAGCAGGCGGAAAACGCCATCTCTGTTTCTTGGACCCGCGAGATTCGCGAATCACGATTGTGATGCGAATGGGAGGCTTGTCATGCGCGGTGCTGAGAGTATGGAGGTTGTGGCTGCGAGGGATATAGAGGTTGGCGAGGAGATAACAGTCTCGTATGGGGAGAATTATTTCGGAGAGGATAACTGTGAATGCTTGTGCCATACCTGTGAAGTTGCGTTGAGGAATGGGTGGGCGCCTGAAACCCAGGTCCTGACTTCAAGGGAGGGTAGCGAGGCATCCACGAGGGCTGGTACTCCTACGCCTGCTCCAGAGACTGATACGTCCACTATCCCTACCGTTCCAGCCAAGGTGGAAGATATTTCAGAGTCTCGGCCACAGTCGCGCTCGCAGTCCCCCGGTTTCCGGACTCCCAAGCGAAGAAAACTGGAACGGAAGGGATCGAACTTGAAAATGGAATTATCACCTCCTAGTAGCCCCGATCCTTTACAAGCTCCCATGCTACTATCGTTTCATCAATCCACTGGTACATATACTAATGGCCATAGTACCAGCATCACTCGATCGCCTGCGCTGTCAAACGGAGGCGACGTTCCGCAACCAACAAATGGTGATACGAACTTGGATCACGGCTGCACTCCAATGACATATCTAACGTCTTGTCCTTCATCCGAAACCGGAACCGATGCGTCTCGAGCGGTGACGAGATCTACCACAGAGACTTCCGTCCCAGATGATGTTTTGCACGACAAAGATGATTTGGGAGATTTACCTCCCTGGAACATCTTATTTACTTCAAAGCCAAACAATCTACCCCCGGAAATACCAACAGTAAACATCCCAGAACTCCTCTTAGATGAAGAAGATGACGGCGAACTCTCCGACCTATCTGCCTCCTGGGAATTAAACGATACAACACAACGCGTCGTGAAACGAACGCCCAGATCTAAAAAGCGGAAACGACTCATCTCCACCGTCGAACAAGACTCCGACACTATTACTACCCGTGTCCCCGGTGATTACACCAAAACTTCAAGACTCCTAGCACAGAAATATGACCGCTGGGTCGACTGCTCGACCTGCAACGCCTGGTTCGTGCAGGGCGACTCATATCTAACTCGCAAAGAGTGTCCGCGTTGTGAACGCCATTCGAAGCTATATGGATACCAGTGGCCGAAGACGGATAAAGAAGGGAAGTGGGATAATGAGGAGAGAGTCATGGACCATAGAACTGTGCATCGGTTTATTACGAGTTGTGAGGAATCGAAAGTGCAGAGGAGAGGCAGAGGGGTTAGTTTTGGTCGGGGCAGTATGACGCCTGACGTTTCCGTTTCTGAGGGTGGTCAGACGGAAGAGAGTGAGGCGGGGGATGGTGAGAGGAGGGTTACGAGAAGGACGAGACGGGCGGCGAGGGAGATGAGGTTGACGATTTGATGTGTGAAGAATTGTAGAATACGCCGTTTGGGCGGGTTTTGTTACGATTATGGCCCGGGTTATGCATATGGCTTTGCTTTTGATCCCGCTCTTTTGAAATACTGGATGCCTTCGCGGGGTGGGCTTTCTGGTATACTATCTATTCCGTCATATACCTCTTCTACTTACATACCCGAATCACAATTGCAGGTTTAGAACTGTTTGTCGAAGATACCCGACTATCGCTGGATGTTTCTGTCGTTTTCCCTTGTCTCGATGTGTGTCCGTCACAGCTTCCGATTAGATTCCTCCCCCTTGCCTTGTATGAATATTTCAATAGATGAAGGTTTAGGGTTTACAGCGCATTTTCCACCTACGACTTGACGTCAAGGACGGAGTTGACAATGTCTTCCTTATCCATCTACCTTGCAATTTTGCTATATCCTCCAAGATAACCTAGTTATTATATGGATCTATTCGATATGTCGCCTAACCTAGGTACTATGTCTCTACGACAGAAGAGCAAATATGCGAAGACATCAGGGTCACATCTAACCTAGACAATACTGGCGGCAGACCTTTTGTCGGCTTGTCAGGCATCTACTACTTTATTATCAAATGCTTTTTAACCCTGTTTCACCAGTTGGCGACCCATGATGAAACGCATGAGACGGTCATACAGGGACAAGTCCCCGGCGTTCCAGCTCAGATCAGTACTGAGAGACGATCGGGGATCATTTGCACTCCGCTATCATTTAGAGAACAGACTCCGGCTGCCATAACTTGTGTTCGTTGCGCTCCTATAAACCCACCGGAACTATAGAAAGACGCTGGGCAGACCTTGAATCTATGGGCTCGATTTCTGCCAGGACACTGATGTCCAAAAAGAGTTTTGGACTCCTGTGCGTTCTTCAGATATATCGGTTTTTTTTTTATGTTAGTAGCTAGGTAAGTATAACCTCTCACTTCCTTCCCTCACATCGAGTTCCTTCGGAGGAAACCGATGGGTGGCCCACCAAGCACGATGCTAAACCAGCTGCAGGAAGCTTTGGCTAGTGATGCTGCTCTATGGTACATGCTCAGTTCAGCATCCGAGAGGGACAGACGACCACTGCTAGCTAGCCAGAGCCTAACCTCCTTCTCATCATTTTACTACCAAAATATGGCTTATTCAAGCTATATTGTCAGGAGTCTAGCTTTTCGGACAATGGTATAGTCGACTCAGCTCAGCGTTCTAGAAAGACAGAACGTCCCATTTATGTATCCTTGAATAAAGCACTTCGCATACTATCTGCAGCAGACATAGAAAGTCGTGGAATATTAAACGTAAGGTACATGGCAGCCAAATCAGACAATCCGATCCCGGCGGCTACTCAAGACTCACACTGTTACCCTTCAGCAATTTCAAACAAGGAATCAATAAGACTGCTCTTCGCCTTTCCCAGCTCCACTACAGCCTGTACCTCGTCGCCAATGCTTTGCAAAAATCGCTCGTTGTTCCACGTCGGTCTCCACCCGATTTCATATGGAATATTGGCGATGATGTTATCGCTGAATATGGAATCAGCTTAAAAGAAATTTCCTTCGACAATGGATGTGTGGCAGCACCTACCCCGAATTCCACAAGACCTGCACAAACGGCACAGGAACGCCTAGCAACTTCGCAGCAGCTTCATCATTGGGATAAACCCTTGTCTTTGGATCTGTTATGAGATCACGAGCCTTTAGCTCTTTAGCCAAATACTCCGAGAACTCTCCAAATTGGATATAATGGGCCAGTGCAAAGTAATATCCTTCCCTGCCAGTCCGAAGCGGCTCTCCATGGAGAATTCTCTCGACAATCAGTCCGTAAAGGGACGTCAAATCAGAAATATGCACACCTGAGGCGTTCTGTGATATTTATTGATTAGTCTCGCGGGCAGCCTCTGGGACAAAACTCCTACCGTGTTTTCAGAGAATCTATAAACAGCCCGAGCCGAAATGCTGGCCTTGATGTAAACAGGCAGGGATACAGACAGCTTATTCCATTCGCCGGTTCCCTTCCCATCTAGAAAGAATAGTCAGCGTCAGTCTTATCTGGGCCTGATATCATTGTTTAGCCTGAGGTACTTACAGACTCGAGAAGGTACAACAATGAAACTCGCTACTCCATGTGTTTCGGCATGCTCAATGACAGCCACGTCAGTCTGTCGGTGTGAGAGTCAACGTTAATCAAGATATCCTCCCCGCAGGTAATCGGATGATATCCTTACCTGTCGTACAGGGGAAGAGGCAGCCAAATCCTTCTCAGTATCGAATACCGCATCCGTGTCCTTGAAAGGTCCAGCTGGCCAACCGGTATTTTCGAGGAACCCACCTAAACCCGAGGTCTATTTCCAAGGTCTCTGATTAGATCATGGAGCACGCGAGCAGACGAGCAGCAAGATATAGAGGTACTTACGTGAAGGAAATATGTTTTTTCTCCGCTCGCCGCGCCCTGTTTGCCCAATGCAGTGATTAAGTGCAGCGCCAGACCCGGATTAATGGAGCTTGCTGTATGAATGACAATGTTGACTAGGATGCTGTCAGTAGGTTCACTCTGTTCAAATATAGTTGGAGAAGGCCGCGTACTCTTGTATTGTAGCACGGCTTTGACCACAACATCTTCATCAGCCAGATCCAACTGAAGAACACGAACGCCCAATTCCGATAAGGATTTAGCTTGATCTCCGGATCTAACCACTGCAACAAGCCGATCTGCCTCGATTGATGAGGTTTTGCTTGCCAAAAAGTCCGCGATTATGGAGCCACCTCTAGAAAAGAAGTTAGATATGAACAGTTTCACACAGAGTAGTCCTTACATATAGCCGGCAGCGCCAGTGATCAGAATATTTGAGCCCATGATTTTGTAGTTATTGATGGAAACGATGTCAACAGTATATTTTCTAGGTAAATTACTCACCTGTAGCCCAGTTTATATAGAAACAACCCCCCCTAGTAAGTACATAGAATATTATCCTAATTATTTACAATGACGTGCCGAGCCAGAGGACAGGGGCTTACAACAAACAGGAACAATTACCAAGCCTCGAGACTAGCAAGGCGGTGATATTGATCAGCTCATGCGATTTATCATCAGAACAAACAACACCAAACTTTGATGCAAACAGAATCAAACTTGTTTGAGAGAGATGTTGCCATCCTTCTCCTGATCATTATTGCTGCAGCCTGCGGCTGAAAAGGTGATTATAATAAGCAAACAGGCTACAACATAAAACTCGCAAACACATCCATGGATGGATTGATAATACTCATCAGCAGCGCTGGTTGCGAGGTTGGGCAGGCAGCCCTGGTGACGTTGGCAGGGCGTATAGATGGAACTGCTTTTCAATCATTGAAGCCAATATAATATAAATGAGGCATATGTCTTCCTTCATCGTTGTTCTCGTCCATCATCATTCCCTACGAATCAAAAATGGCTAGCACTTCTCCAGTTCTTCTTATTCTCGGAGCCGGACCCAATGTTGGGCAGCATGTGGCACGGGCCTTTGCCGCAAAGGGCTACAAAGTTGCGCTTGCATCGAGAAGCCTGAAGGAAGAAGATAGCAAAGCGGGGGAAATCCACATCTCCGCCGACCTATCGGAACCCCATGCCGTGGAGGGCATCTTTTCGAAGGTTAAAGCGTCGCTCGGTCTGCCAAGTGTTGTTGTTTACAATGGTAGATATGTTCCCTATGCAAGCCCCTTACTAGAACCCAGCTGACAATCTTGAAGCTAGTGGCGTGACATTCAACAAGCCAGAGGACCCTCTGTCGGTTCCGTTGACTGACTTCAGCCGACACTTGCACATCAACACGACCAGTGCATTTGTTGCTGCACAACAGGCGGCGTCAAGCTTCGAGCAACTCCCTAAGGATGCGTCCAAGACATTCATCTACACTGGCAATATACTCAACTTGACCACTATTGCAACCCTTCTGGACCTTGGTGTGGGAAAGTCTGCAACAGCTCACATCATCCGCTCTGCTGCCTCCGCGTATGCTGATAGAGGCTTCAAGTAAGTGTTTTCTTCAACTACAACAGTTCTGAAATTGACAGACGGCAGATTCTATTATGCCGATGAACGCCAGGCTGATGGGGGCCCTGTATACACCGGCGTCAACGGAGAGGCACATGGAAAATTCTATACTGAGTTGGCTGAGCACAAGGTCCAGGGTCCTTGGCAGCAAACTTTTGTTAAGGGCATAGGATACAAGCAGTTTCCAGTTGCTTAATGGTTGCCTTTTTAAGATGACAGATATTTCTTATTGCTTGTCTCGGACGCGATAGTTTTCCCAGTGGCACAGAGGTTGTTAGAAACATCAGGGGGAAATGGCTTTGTCAATATAGAGGCGACAGCAGAAAATGCGCAGAAGTTACATGAAAGCTCAGCACTTCGAGGTTCGGAGATTTAAAGATATTGAGGCATTGTTTCTAAGTTATTCTACCGAATACTCCCGACACTAGAGAATGGGGGTTCCTGCGATAGTGTTGGTGGGTGTGGTCCAAGGTACAACCTCAAACGAAGTCGTTGAGAATTCTTAGGTACAGCGTAGAAGGATGCAAACTCATCCGCAAATATGAGCCTGAAGTGCCGGATTATAAATTCAGAACCGGCGCCTCAGCAGAACGTGCGCTCAGTGCCATGGTTGTTCTCTACCAAATTATTTCATTCAAGAAATCAGGGGCAAAGTGTGACAGATCCGGATAGTAGGAACATGGAACCTTCGATTTCTAGAATATTTACTACTTTTTGTACCTATCTTCGGGGATTAATTAAGTCATACCACCTCTTCACCTATTTTCCCCATTTCTTCCTCTGGATGAATGTTCAGTGCTGCTTGCAGATACCTCTCCAGCCTGTTGGTCACTCCTAAAGCATTGCCCCTGAGAGCGCGTGCCAGGTAAGTCCTATTAGACCAGGAGTAGACAACGGTGGATGAAGGGGATAAGCTTCAACATGCCCCAGAATTCTAACATGTTGGTTCGCGGGTGGCCCAGTTTGCCTGTCATGCCAGCGCCGCGGATCCTGATACAAGTGCCGGCTCCTTAATAATGGGTCGCCTTCCATGTACCCGTACCACGCCTTTGGTCCAATACTTGATTGCTTCGGCGGATGGTGTTTGGAGGTTTGGGAGTAACTCCGTACTCGCCTTGGACTTGCCACCTTACACGCCATCACGGCATTTACTCCGAAGAAAAAGTTTTGCTTGGGAGGGTTACGTAGCTCCACCAGCTCATGAGAGCTCGTATTAAACGTAGCTATCATTCCCGTTTTGCTTCTCCTTAAGCAAGCCGGTTTCTTGTCTCTTGTCTCGCAGCGTGGTGCTGCAGCAAATTTTTCTTGAATCTCCCTGATTTTGATTTCCATTTCACCTGTTCTGGAGCTCGCTTCAGATATCAAACAGTCATCTGTTGTTTCAATGGACCTTCATTGGCCAAAACAATGTTCCTCTGCCAATGTCCTACACTGGACAACCCGAAACTCCCAGTGGCACTCCCGCAGACAGCATTTCTGGTGATTTCGTGCTAAAGATCGTTCTCGCGTGCTTTATTGCTGTCGCGTGGTATAATTCCATCGAGCTTGTGATTCTCTGCTTCGCAACCTTCAAGCGTTATGGAGGGTGTTACTTCTGGAGCTTGCTGGTGGCGTCCATTGGGGTCGCTATATTCGCGCTCGGCTACTTTCTCGTCATCTTTAATATCTATAACAGCTATTTCTCGCTTGTGCTGTTGGAGATAGGATGGTGTGGAATGGTGACGGGTCAGTCTCTGGTGCTCTGGGCGAGACTTCATCTCGTCGTCTATAATCGCAAAATTCTACGAGCAACACTCGTTATGATAATCGTGAATGCGATCATTCTACATATTCCAGGCACAGTGCTGGAGCTCGGTTCTCATTCTGAAAAGGCCACTGGATTCAGTAACGGCTTCAAGATTTTTGAACGCATTCAGTTGATTGTATTCTCCGTACAGGAAGTCATCCTATCAACCATATACGCCTACGAAGCGGTGCGGCTGTTGAGATTACAGCCCGAATATCCTCATAAGCACATCCTGGTGGAACTTCTGATCATAAATCTGAGCATGATCCTCATGGATGCTGCGATCATTGGCATCGAGTACGGCAATATGTTCCGAGTTCACGTCACCTGCAAAGCGATGGTCTACAGCATCAAGCTGAAGCTTGAATACGCGATTCTGGGTAAATTAGTCCATGTATCGAAGCAGGAACATGCGCCCTCATCGCCGACTGAACTGTCCGAGTTTGTCGATATGGATATGCGCCATATCCGAGAGAACGATGCTGGTCAGCGAGAAGTGGATCTAGAATGTCGACAACATGAATCTCCGGACCGACACAAATCCTACCATGGTGTACTTAATAAAAGGTTCCTTCCCTGAACCGACTCATGAAATCGACTACCGTGGGAAAAGAGCCACGCCCTAGTAGAGGGAGGCAGTTGGCCTTATCAAGTCCCTTGTACTTGGGAGGATGGGAGTGTCTTGTGCTGCTGTTTGATTCGGTTCTCATGGGTCACCATCCTGCAGCCCTTGGACTGGCAGATATGAGTGGCTACAGCGCCGAACGTGGAAGGGCGGAGAACGATTCGCCTTGATCCACATAGGATCTATTCCGACCAGACTACGCGGTCGAGGTCAGGCACACGCTGTGCTAAGTTGGGGACGCCGGTCTGGCGCGGTTTGTGCTTGTCATGTAGGTATCTATCCGGAGGACGGATAGGGCCCATGAAGAATGGCACAGGGAAGTAAACAAGTTTAGAATTCCTTGCGCGGGTTATCTGGGGATATTAATTTGTCGTCTTTCGCCAGACACCAAGTTGTATTAAACCACCGATAGATACTCTAAAAACACTATAGAATACGTCACCGAGAAATAAACCGTAACACGTAGTGATCAATAGACTTTCGCAACAAAGTAGGGGTTGCATCTGCTCCCGCTATTCAATTGCGGGCTATAGGTGAGAGGCCAAAAATATTTGAAAAAAAAAAAAAAAAAAAAAAAAAAAAAAAAAAAAAAAAAAAAAAAAAAGGCCTTGAAAGTTTTTCACAAGCATTTATCTAGTCCATGCGCTAACTCCAGATTTATGTGCGACTCGAAAAGGCCCTATAGTACATTGTATCAAGATAATCTATAGTACAAGTCAAAAAAAAAAAAAAAAACCACTCTAGATCAGAGCCTGTCCCTTGAACATCGCCTCCCTGACTTCTCTCACAACATCCTTGCGATCCTTCCTACCAACAAGCACCACGCCACGTCCCCGTCTGCCCATCCGGCCCGTACGGCCGAGGCGGTGGATAAAATCAATAGTGGTATGCGGGACATCGTACAGAATAACGGTCCGGACAGCAACTGTATCAATACCACGAGATCCTAGATCTGTCGTGACCAAGACCTTGGTACCGGGCAGCTTCTTCATATCCTTGGGACTCTCATCCTTGACAAACGGTATATCAGATGATGATTTCTTGTGCTGTCTAGCAGCCTCAATCTCCTCTGCCGTAGGGACCTTGGGCGTCGTGAACTCCGCCAGAATTTCATTTTGGCGCTGCTCAGACGTATCGCGTGTAAGTGCTACTGCATCTAGGCCCTTCTCGGCGAGATACTTCGCGAGCTCTTCGGCGGTTTCACGCTCGTTGACAAAGACGATCAGGCTCTTGGCTTCGCGTGTTTCACCTGGCACATATGCCACGTCTGTGTCGTATGCACTACCGGCCTTGCCAATTGACCAGATAATATCCGCACAGGCGATCTGTCTGTTTCCGCGATATGGCTCTTTGTCAATATCCACAACACCGAGCTGGACTCTTCGTGGGATGGCATGAAGATTCGGAGTGACGAGACGGCGAACGTCGGGGAAGCGGTTACGGAGGATGTTATCTAGACCACGAGGGATGGTCGCCGAACAGAACACCAGTTGCTTGAGGGAGGGGGATGTTCTGTCTATGAGCTCGAACGTTGACGGGGAGAAGGACTTGTCGAGAAGGGAATCTGCCTCGTCGACGACGAGGTGTGTAACACGGCTGAGAATATACGGGTTTGTCTTCGCGATTGAGCAGAGCAAGTGTGGCGTGGCGACGAGCACATCCAGGCCAGCGGGATTGAAGATGCTGTTTGTGATTTTCTTCGGAGAGTAGGTTGACGATACCAAAGCGGAACGATATTTAACGTGATGCGACAGCTGCTTAACCAGCTTTCCGACTTGGGCCACGAGCTCTGAAGTCGGGACGAGGATAACTGCCTTGGGACGTGGGGCATTGGGGTCTTCCTTTGGCTCAATCTCTGGTGCCTCGACTTCGAATACGCTGTTCTTCCCCGTTTTCTTTGCCTTTTCGTCGGCTTCGGCTTGCTTAATTTTTTCTTCCTTCTCAGCTTGTTTCTTCTCGACAGTCTCGGCTCGTTTGATAGCGTCAATTATAGGTAGTACGTAGCTTAGCGTCTTCCCAGTACCGGTTTCCGCAGCTAGAAGAAACTGGTCGAACTGCTGGGAATCCCCATCTTCAGTATCCTTCTTCTCAGACTTCTTCATCGGCTTTCTGAGCAACGCCGGAATCGCAAGGCGCTGAATAGGCGTGGGTGTCACCTCGGTCATACCAGGCAAGGCGTTGCTAAAAATGGACTCCTTGACAACGGGGAGCAGAGGAAAGGCGTTGAAATCAGTCACTTCTGAAATCTTCGACTTGATCGCGTTCCGGCGCGAATACGGTATGGGCGATAGCGCTATTTGCATCTTCAGTGCCTTAAACTGCTCCTTCACACTGTTACCACCTTCTTCCTTCGCGTTCCCACGAGAAGCTCGGTTTAACTCTGCTTTGGACCTTGGCCTAGGTCGGTCGGGAATAGTAGCACGAGTGCGGTTCATGCCAGCAAATGGGCCATGATTATCTCGGGCACGGGGTTTCTTCTTGTCACCTTTACCCTTAATTGAGGACTCTGCGACTCTGGACGAGAGAGCCATGCGCGCAGGGGTCTTGCGCTTGAGCTTGGCGGAGGAGGCATGGCGGACAGCCTGCCATGATGGCGAGACGGGGAGTCTCCAGCAATTAACAGCAGTCGTAGCTCGTATCTGGCATAGCAGACACACTGGCGTAGACAGCGACATGGGCATTTGAATAGCTGTCTTATATGGGACCGAAGAAGTGACGTCGGAAATGCTGAAACGAGGAAAAATTCAAGCTCGGCGCGCTTAGCCTGATCGGGGGTGTTGCCGTGCCAACGCCCGCCCGTGTCAACACCCACTCTCTGCTCGCCTCTTGTCGTATCCGCGCCCTCACTCTCCGTTCTCTACTCTCTTATTCGATCATTGTTCTCTTTGTGCTTTCTGAACTGGATCGATTGATGAGTTGACTTTACTTATTCTACGTATAATACGATCCTTATTTGACACCGTTGCCTACTCCTGGCTGCCTACTGATTGCGATCGCATAGCGAGGGAACTGATCAAGGCACATTCCTTCGACGTGAATGCGCTTTTGATGCCTTAAGGCGCATCTATCTTTGTTTGTTGGATTTTTGCTGGGTGGTGAGTTACAATTTCCCCCATTGCTTCTGGCCAAATGCAGTTCTAAATGGCTGACTTGTGTCAGACAGGTTTAGTTGGCGATAAACACACATTCGTTATATTGGCCGCAATGGCATCTAAACAGCGTCCTCTCTCGGAGCTTAGTCCAGTGGCACAGCGACGAAACTCCCCCAGCTGGAATCAACACAGGGTATGGTTGTATGGCCTGTCCAAGTATACATATAGCTAATGTGCACATTAGGTGTTTGTAACGGATGGCTCATCTCCTTTTGACTCTTCCCCATTCAATGCTTCGCAGTCACCGCGCCAGTTCTGGCAAGGACGAGACACTGGCTCTCCATTCAGGATGAACTCCGAGAACAAGAGCCCCTATGACCCAGAGAGCTCCGTATCGCCATCTAAGAGGTCCTCAATCGAAAATCTGAAGAAGGCTTCACGCGTCAAGAACAGCAGCATGTTTGCACGCGAGACAAAGCACGAGTACGATCCAACCCAGGTTCAGCTTTTGGACAGGCCTCTTGCAAGCGGTAGGCCACTCAGTATGCAGTTCCAGAACCTTTCCCATCAGCAGAATGGGGTCGATGCACGCCGACAATTACCATCTCAGACTGCTCAAGGAAAGTCAGCTACTGGGTCTCCATTGAGATCGCCACTTGCAGGCGTTCAGCAAGATAGTAACGTACCCTCTCCACTGAGCCGGAACCGGCCCTCCCCAACCAAATCTTCCATGTCTAGAGCAGGTCGTTTTGGTCAGCAGAGCACATCCTTTGACCCGGAAAGCGATATCTGGTCAGATGAAGAAGTAGACCATGACGAAACCCAAAACAGTTCTCGTAGTCTCAACCGCATGGCAAAAAGCGTCACATTTGATGCGGCCCCTCCACAGATCAACGAATATGAGATGACCACGCCAGATCCATCTTCCATTGCCTCAAGCTCGCGGGAGGGCAGTTATGATTCTGCGGAGCTCGAAGAAGAGGAGAGTTTTGACCGCGGGTCATCTATTGATAGGGATGATAGTTTTGACGCCTCTCTAGAGGACACGGAGAAAACTCCTGTGGTGCTTCCAGATGAATGGCGCTTCATGAGTCCTGCAAGCGCCAACGATGTGCTGGTGCAAGGCGAGGACGACCCGTTTAGCAATGACTATGGTAGCCCAGAACCAGATGTCAGACCATCGTCAGCGCGTCAGTCGCGGTCGCTGCAATCGCGGATTGAGTCAGTTGATTCAAACGGTGAACGACGACCACTTCCCCCTCTACCTCCTTCAACGTCCAATACTAGTCCAGAGCATGGGAAATTGGCTGCAACAATGGAAAGAGCCAGTAGCGTGCATCGACAGTCGGGTTCTCCAATGCGACCAGCTTCCTACTCTAAGGAGGAGATTGGCCATGCCTCCATGTCATTGGAAGATAGGGTGCGCCTTATGATGGTCAACGAGCAACGTCGGTCTCCCGAGGCGGAAAAACAGCGCGAACGTCGGATGCGTCGCGCTGGTGCCAAGGAGAAGGCGTTGGAACGTGAGTCGGAAACCAAACATTCGGTCGGTAGCCCTTCAAGTTTGAGAGATGATCAAGACCCATTGATCGATATGGGTTCCTCGCCTCCTCGGATTTCGAGGGAGTCAATTCTTCGAAATATAAGCAACCAGCCTGTTGAGCATCATCCTGGGGACTTTTCGTCTCCTGGGCGTGCTGACTCGGAATACCGTCTTTCACTGGACCCTGATGTCCCAATTCCATCCCTCGAAGACGACCCGGAAAATGGACACGATTTCGAGGAGCCTAGCGTGATCAAAGAAGAAGAAGACCAGGAAGTCGACCTTTATTCCATTCCACAATATTATCCCCAGTACGAAAATCATCCTAGCGAGGATGGGAGCTCTGAGACTGAGCGGCCTGAGGATGATAATAGCAGCAGCCGTTACTCTCATTCATCAAACCACGATGACGAGCCGTCACTACTTCCGGATCATGACGACACTGTACATGAGGAGCAAGACACCCCAGTGCCACATAACTTCGATAGACAGTCATCGGAATTCAACCCAGAACCTAAACATCAGTCCCGTTCCAGCTTTGACGTCAACGAGCATCAATTCGATATCGAGCCGCTTTCGTATGTTGACCAATCTTCGACGGTCGAAAAGTCCAACCAGCCCGCTCCAAGTCTGGACATGGCTCACATCCGCAATTCTCTTCAGCGACCCGAAACCCCAGACTATACTGGCGACGGGTACGGTTCCAGCGAGCCAGAATCTCCTCAGTCTGTTATCCGCCATCCAATGAGCGAAAGCCCTCCTCCTGAGGAGCCGGAGCCTATTCCAGATAACATCGCCTCTGTTAAGGCCCCAGGGGGTAGCTTGAAGACGAGGCCTTCGCTGACGCCTGCTGATGCTGAATCCATGGCGGCAACCCGCCGTCAAGTAAGCGGTCAGGATGCTCCTCCTGTACCGTCACTGTCTGACAATATGAACCGCGAGTCTATTGGTGAGAAACGGGACGACGGCCTTGTAAACCATCACCTGCAGGATAGACCGCATGGGGAGTTTGAGCAACGGCAAAGCTCTCTCGTCAAACTTGATATCCCCATTAGTGGGAGCGAAGATAACTTGGGATTTGGACTTGACAGAGAATTTGATCGACTGCTCGAGGCGCAGAAGGTTGGTTAATCCATTTCCGTTGTGTTTTTGTTGTTGGTTTCCCGCTGACGAGCGTCTGTGACTATTCTCCCCTATAACTTACACTTGTGCGACTGTCTCAGTTATGGACGGATTGCTAACCATGATTTGTGGAACAGAAAGGATATCTCACTAGACAAAATACAAAAGTGATTGTCGCAAGTAGTAGGGTCTCAGATGACGGTCATGGCACTAGTTCCGAAGTTCCTGTGCAGCCAGGACACCACCACTCCGCATCGTTACCCACTTCCCCGCGGAAATCTAGTCAACAAACATGGACCACTGAGCCTTGGAATGGTAAGACCCGACGACAAAGCATTAAGGTAGCCGGTGGCGTTCCGAGGAAGAAGCCCGTTGGCGGACCTGTTCCTCCATTGCCAGGCCAAGAAAGCAACGTTAAGGACAGCCTCGACGCCGAGGCCCATCTCCAAGGCGAAGAGCTTGAGGAAGGAGAGGAACGAGGCCGACTATTTGTTAAAGTCGTGGGTGTCAAGGATCTCGATCTTCCGTTGCCGCGAGGTACGTGGTTGTGTGATGTCTCTGATGTATGGACATTCAGCTAATTGTTGTCCAAGGTCAACGGTCGTACTTCTCACTAACTCTAGATAACGGGCTTCACTGTGTAACGACCTCATGGCTCGAACTTGGCAAGTCAGCCCCAATTGGTCAAGAATTCGAGCTAGTAGTCCAGCAAGAGCTCGAGTTCCAGTTGACCCTTCAGATGAAGATGGATCCTCCCAAGCCACCAGTCATACGATCTGTGCCAGCGTCTCCAGCTAAAGCAGCGAAGCCCTCTGCATTTGGTCGCATGTTTGCTTCTCCGAAAAAACGGAAAGAAGTGGAACTGCGACAGCAGCAGGAAGAACAGCAACGACAAGCGGAGGAAAAGGCATTCGCTGAGCGGATGGGCCCGTGGGACAAGCTTCGCACTCTTGTCGCTGGCGATGGTAGCTTTGCCCGCTCGTATGTCTCGTTGAGTGACTATGAGCAACATGCATTCGGGCGGCCTGCTAGCGTTGACGTGGTGGCGTTCAACGAATGGGCCTCGGAGCCGAATATGAACGGTATGAAGGGCAGCAAGAAGTCCGCTGCTAACCCTGCTGGATCAGGTCTGCGCCGTCCTCCGTACAAGATCGGCAACTTAGAGCTTCAACTTCTCTATGTACCCAAACCAAAGGGAGCTACTGAAGAGGATATGCCAAAGAGTATGAATGCTTGTATCAGGGAGATGAGGGAGGCTGATAACACGGCTTCGAGATGCTGGGAGGGTTTCTTGTCACAGCAAGGAGGAGACTGTCCGGTATGTAGAACGCAATATGTGGCAAGGTGTCTCAGAGATTTCACAGCTAATCATTGACTATAGTACTGGCGTCGACGCTATTTCAAACTGTCAGGTACTAAACTAACAGCTTACCACGAGGTTACTCGGCAACCGCGTGCCACAATCAACTTGGCCAAGGCCTCGAAGCTGATAGATGACAAGTCTGTCCTAACCCAAAAGGAGACATCGGCCAAAGGAGGAGGGCGACGCAAGTCCGCATTCGCTGAAGAAGAAGAGGGATACATGTTCGTTGAAGAAGGTTTCCGTATCCGATTCGGCAACGGCGAGGTCATTGACTTCTATGCTGATAGCGCAGCTGAGAAGGATGGTTGGATGCAAGTCCTCAGCGAGACTGTTGGGAAAGGATACGCTGCTGGGTCTGGTCAGATTAGAGCATGGACAGAACTCGTCCTGCGTAGAGAAAGGGCGATGGGAGCAAAGCGGGATGGTGCTGATCGACGGATGTCAAGGCCCGCTCCTGCTCGGCAGCAGGGACAGACGAATCATACGTTTGACCCGAAAATGATGCCGCCGCCTCCTGTCCCTGAGCCGAGGCCTAGACATCAGCATCGTTCTTCTCAGTCGGGGATTGTGCCGCCGCAACAACCACAGCAACCTAGACATCAGAAGACGAGGTCGTTGATATTCTAGAGGACTGTATCAGGCTCTCTTTCTTGCTGCGTGATCTTCCTGACTGAAACGATCTCTTCACGGACTTTTTCATCTTCTCTGTGCCATATTGAATGTTCGATTCTACGTTTTCTTATCTTTTTTGCCAGAGATTGATGTTTTCTTTTTTATTCTTTTCCGTCATCTCTTATATTCTTTCCTTCTTGGGCTCGGCTGTTTGATTATTTTTTGCTGTTTGGTCCGTGATGAGGAGATCTTAACGACGGAAGCAGAATGCGCACATGACCCCCTGCCTGCTGAGCTTACGGGTCGTGCTTGTTGCCACTGATGTTTCATGAGATGAAGAATATGGATGTATATGGGATGTTAATCGGATTTGGCTTTCTTTTAACGGAGTCAATCCACATTATCGTTGTAATAGGAGCGCTTCGTGATCTTTTTGTGGTGTTTAAATAGTTGCGAATTTCAGTTTATCTGGTTTTCTAACCTTGTGATCCAACGTAAGGCATCTCGGTTAAGAAGGCGGTAAGGGAGTGAGTTGCATCTACTCTCTAGATGGGAAACACGCTAGTTATTTCATGTGTCAAGGATTATTCAATTGAAGGGGTTTGGTTTATGCTGAAATTCCGAATGAAAATCTGATTTAAACCTTTGATCCTTTATTCTTGTAACTTTTTCTAATCTATCAAGTCTCTCAACCCTCAGCCCCCTCACCGTCATTAACCGCCTCGTCTTCAGATTCGGATTCTACTTCTTCCAATGCCTCCTTTTCTCCTGGGGCTTCATTGACTGGTGGACCTTGGCATGCCTTCAGCCCGCCAGATGTTAGGTACAAAAATGCTTTCTCCTGGTAATGGTCGACATGGTTGAAAAAGTTGCTAAATCTGCACGGGGTCATAGATAGACAGTGATTAGCAATGCCCTAAAATAAACAAAGAGAAGGATGGAAGCATATTAATGGGGAAAACGTACGCATTGGTCGCTTCTTCTTCGCGGAAGATCCTCTCGTAGATTTCCCGCTGTTTAAATTCCTCCATTTCCTGGGTGTATTTATCGAAATCTATCGGGCCTCTGTTAAGCTGGGGTGCTTTCCTGGTATTATATGACTCAAATATCGGACGTTCAAGAAGGAGGCCCAAACTCGGTGCCTTCGGGACAGGAGTCTTCTCAGGTCCGTAGGTTTCAAGGATGCGCTCTACTTTGCCGCCGCATCGAACCAATAACACGGCCATAGCGACCATTTTTCTGATTTGATGCATCATGAAACTTTGCCCGTGCACTTTGAGACTCAGCCATTCTGTCCCGTTTATAATGATGGGATCTCCAGAGACTTTGAATGATTTTATGTTTCGTTTGGCGGAGGGGTCGCCGAATGTCTTCTGAATGGTGTAGTTGTGGAAATTTCGTGTCCCCACATAGAGGCCTAAGGCTTCTTTAATCCGGGATAAGCGATCTGGGTGGATGCGATACTCTTTCTTAAGTCTGAGGTACGTGGCTCTGATGGCTTTCACTGCTTCTGTAACCTCTGGTCCAAGGGAGGTTTTGTCTTCGTTGGATTGTTGTATTTCATCAATCGTGTTATCTTTGGGGACACCAGATGTGCCATTGTCAGCGTCCGCGTCACCTTCGGGACTCTCAAGACGAAGAGCTTTGCGAACTTTGCCCTGGATGTCTTCCGGGAGATCGTTTATTATCGGCTTTATGTATTTCTCGTCTGCCTCTTCCCAAAACCCAGCCACTTCCTTCTGTCTCTCCTTCCAACCTTCAACGTCACCGTACTCTTTAGCCAATTCCTCCGTCTTTCTTCCCAAGAAAGTGGACGGATGCGGAGGCAAAAAGCAATGCGACGGAATGAGATACTCGTATACTCGGGAGTCACACATTTGGTAACAACTAAAGCCTTTATTCGTAGGTTCTATGCCCCATACTCTGATCTGAGGACTGAGATTATCGTTGATTTTCTTCACGATGTCCGGGTCTTCGATAATCAATTTTAGAGAAACGACATTCCCCGCAGCATGTACGCCCTTATCAGTCCTAGCGCAGCGTACAAAAGATGACTTCTTCGGGTCAGTTGCATTGGCCTTCGAGATGGCCCCTGCAGCGACGAAAGCGGCGAAAAGATCGCCTTCGATTGTCTTCGTCGTAGTATTCCTTTAATAATTAAAAATAGTTAGATATACATGTGACGGACAGTAGACTATATGTCAAAACACTCACAGTTGCATGCCATGATAGCCACTTCCCGAATACCCAACGAGGACAGCAGCCTTTTTCTTGGGCCGTCTTTCATCCGCCTCAATTTCCTCCTTTGAGAACTCCGTAGCGTAAATAGGAAGACTCTCTCCTTTGTCAATCATGCGACGCTTAGATGCCTGCTCCTCCGTGTTCCGCGCCCGTTTATCTACTTTCGTTTTGCTTATTAGTTAGCTGCTTGAACGCCGTGAAGCAGACGGAGTAGAGTAGTTACCTCCACGCGCTTCTACCCATATTCTTCGGCTTATTTCTGCGACCTCCTTTACTTCGCGAAGAGTCTCTTGCTTGCATGTCTCCTGCGTTATCCCCCGGCGCAGGGTGAGACTGTTCTGATTCCATCGGGGCAGCAGTAGGTAGTGCTGCGGAAGGCTTGTCCGAGGAAGGCGGATTGGGAGCTTGCTGGTTCGCATCCATGGTAGACGTGAGAGAGTGAAACTGCTCATGGGGCAGCTAGTTCTAGATATTCAAACCAATAAATATACGAAAGCGCAGGAATTTGATATTTTTCTTCGTCGCAAAACACCGCTTAGTCATCCTGGCTTACCTCAGGCGCATTTCGACCTCCGTCTTTCTTTCTCTCTTCACTGCGGTTGGTATATCAGACAGCAAAGGACGCTGGGAGTCTAGCAGCTCACTGGTATCTATTGTCTAGGGCTTGTGTACATCAGGCTTGTTATCACTCCTCTCTTACTCCAGCTCTTTGCTGCTGGTGAGAGGAGGATGAGCATTGTCAGGTCATGCTAGGCTGAGCCCTCTGAGCAAGTGAATACTCGGATGGTTATTGTGGTGCACAGTCCTTGGTCCGGAACAGTATAGACATACAAGTGACTGTTTACTACATACTGCAGCAGCTATGGATCTTGCGACTAGCCTGGTCCGCACGGTCGTTCGCGCGTTCTACGAGACTCGCCACATCCTCGTGATTGATGCTCTTTTCATACACTCAGTGTATGATCCCTTCGATCCTGAGATGCGCTCATGTTGTTTTTTTAGCTAACTGCCATTACAGTCTCCATGCGGAGGACCTGGCGCATATTCTCGGAATGCAGCAGAAGGATCTCCGCAAGCTTTGTGGCCGCTTACGGGAAGACCGTCTACTTGCAGTGTATGACTGTCTGAGAACAAGACTATGTTCTATACTTTAAGTGCTAACACGAGATGTTATCAGCCATTCTCGCCCGGAGATACGTGAAGGACAGACTCGTCCCGTTAACCGCGAATACTACTACATACCCCTCCACCCGGTCGTTGACGCTATAAAATACCGTGTCTCGAAACTTACCTCCACCATCAAGGCCCAGTTTACGCCAACGACCGAAAGGAAAGAGTATGTATGTCTAAAATGTGGGGCTGAGTGGACGCAGCTTGAGGTCCTGAGTCGAGTGGGACCGGAAGGATTCGAGTGTCATCGGTGCGGGACTACGCTTGATAGAGCAGACGAGGTCAATGGTGGTGCTGGTGCTGACCGAACTGGTCACGAGAAGAACAGCAAATTGATGGCTCAGTTGGATACCGTACTCAAGTTGCTAAGACAGATCGATACCGTCGAAGTTCCCGCGAATGATTTTGACACTGCTTGGGATCGTAAAGTGGATATTGCGCGGAATCCATACACGAACCCGACGAGACCGGGAGTAGCCGTTGCACCAAAACAGGCAGCTGTGCGCGGTATTTCGAAGACCGATGCTTCCACTCTAGAGGTTTCCCTCACGTCCACGGATGAGAAAAGCGCCGCTGAGCAGGCTGAGCAAGCTGCGCGGAAGGCCGCTCTTGAAAAGCAGAACGCACTCCCCGTTTGGCATACGCATTCAACTGTTTCTACAAGCGCAGGGAATGTCGACACGGTTAAAGCTGAACCGACTGGAGCAGACGCAGGCGCCCCCGACATTAAGCCTGAAATCAAAGATGAAGAGGGACAGAAACCAGACACTGAAGCTCTTGACGACAAAGTGGCAGCTTACTATGCTGAGATGGCTCGGGAACAAGAGAGGGAAGCCAAGGAAGATGTTTCTTCGGAAGAAGGCTCATCGGATGAGGATGAATTCGAAGACGTAGGAGTTGAAGCTAGCGGCTCCACAACACCAGCTATGGTAGATGGCAGTAAATTACCCAACGGCAGTTCAAATGGTTCTCTCAAGAGAGAACTCGAATCCGATTCGGGTAGTAGCGCCCCTCAGACGAGTATGGGCACGCCTGTTACTCCCGCGGAAGAAGGCCCGACCCCCAAGAAGGTCAAATTCGACCCTGATGTCAAAACGGAAGCCGATGTCAAGAAGGAGGCTGATTCGGACGAGGAAGAAGAATTTGAAGATGTTTAAAGCGGTACTTCTCTTATATTTGATTTGGCATATATCGCGGGATACATAGCGATCGGCGTATTGGTCTAATAGGCTTTGCGGGTTTTTACTGCTTTTTCATCTCGTGCATTTTCCTTTCTGTGGATGCGGGAATGGAGAAACTTATTGATTCCCAGCTTTATGTATTCTATTGTATTCTAGGCGACACGGATTGGACACGGGTTGCGGGTTCTTCCGTGCATTTGAGCCCGGATCAGGCCCCGGAGATCAGCTGGAGATGGAGACCCCAAGCTTTTTTTCGTGCAATTCTTTGATGGTTATGCGTTTTAGACAAGCATGGTTGGGTTCAAAAAGATGCCTTTTGCTTTCATCTACCTTTGATATCGTGTAATTTTTCTTGAAAAATTTAGTAAGGATTGCGCTCAAACTTGGCCAAACTTATAGGCACAAATTCATAGGACGTGAGCCACACAGGAGTTTGAGACTGTTGCGATGCCAATTACCGCATGTGCGTATACTGAGCACTATCGTCTTGCTCTCTTGCCTCAGGCACTACGAGTCAATTCTTGAGCAGGGTAGGGCATACGTAGTCAAGGTGTGCAACCTGCATGGGACTAGCAGCGGTTTGGTAGGTGATCCACCCCGAAATGTCAATTACTCAGATACATCTTCCCGGTCAGTATGGGATAACTACCCCTGGGAAAAAGACTAACAAGGCGACGAAGGCCTAAAAAGACAGCTGTTATCTTCCCCTGAGACGACCCAACACAAGGTGTGCCTTAACCAGTGGGCCCTCAAAGGCGGAACAATTTTCATTTCCATACAGCCGGGACCACAGCAACATTGCGAAGGATGCCTATTTCAAGTCAACCATTTCCAGAAATCCCAAGACAACCATCATTCATTCCCCATAACGAAATATAGGAACCCTTGAGGGAAACGGGATGCACGTGCGCATTGCTTCACACCAAAGAGCAGATCTATCCGCTTGCCTTCACAAGGACCTGATGAGGTAGACAAACGGGTGTGCTGCTGCTAGTCGCTGGGGTTCACGAACTTTGATTTTCAAGGAATAACAGAATGGCGGGCAACGACTGCTGCCCCGAGTTATGCCTCCAAATCCCCCAGGTCTTAAAGAAAGAAAGACAAGAATGCTTGAAATAATATTAGGATTAACAACCGTAAATTTCCATTAGAGCCCGAAAGCTAGCGTCTTGCAGAAGCTGTGTCGCAGTTATTCGGTCCTCTGGGAGATAGCATAGCCCTTTAAACAGGATAGATAGTATAAGATCCCTCTCTTTGGAGCTGATATGGGGTAGAGCACGTTCAATCCGTCGTCTGGTAGACCTTGTAGGTTGAGGTGCTCTACTCTGGTCATACCATGATTCATCGGGTGGATTGCCGGGAGCGTTGTGATGGCCTTTCCACTGCTCAGGCAGCGGGCCAAAGGCATCAACCAAGTCATCCACCAGAGAGGCATTGCCAAAACAGCGAAAAGGGTGGAAGCTAATACATAGTTCGAGGAAAATGCACATGTAGCTCCACATGTCACTGGCAAAACTTGGGCTTATATTATGGAATCGCTCCGGGGCACAATAAGCTGGAGGCGACTGGACTTGAAAATTCACCTGGGTGCCGGCTTCAATCGCAAGCCCGAAGTCGCCGAGATAGATCGTGTCAGTAAGTAAGCTCAGCAAAGGTTCCATGGGCTTAACAAGCTCTCCTTCCTTCCATGTCATAGGGGGGAATAAGATTTTTTGAGGCCGGCCGAGGACTTTGTATTTATCATGTGTATGAAGGATGTCGACAGAAGCAAGACCCCACATAGCACTCCCGCTGTTCAAATCTTCCAAATATGTTAGCATTTGCATTGACCATGGGTAAATAGCAAGTCAACTTGCCTCGATGTACAATTCCAGCAGCATGCAGGGATTCTAAGGCCTTCAGCAGCTGCTTCGCAGCAGACATGCGGCGGGCTATTGGCATCTCGTCCAAATACTTCCAGGACCCTAGGTTCGGGCCTAGTACAGGCAATACCAACACGCGGTGTTCGCAATCGCAGCCTCGAAGGAAGAAGGTAGATGAATAAAGCAGAAGATTGGAGGTGTCCTGTACAGTCTCGATGATCTTTTTGTGAAAGTTGAGTTCGTTCTCTCCTACTTCATCAGCAACCATGATCTTGAGAGCTACATCTCTCTGGGTTTTGATGTCGCGAGCCATCCAGACAGTGGAGAAGCCCCCATGGCCAAGTTTATGCTCGATGCGGTAAGTTCCAGCAAGGACTTCACCGATGCGAACAGGATAGTATAGCTCAGGTTGATAGCGCTCGAAGGGCTCAGCAAGTTCTTCGACATCAACCTCGTCTTCGGGTCCCACGTAGTCACCGTAATCAGGTATATCATCCGTATGGGGAGCCATCGCCTCGCTTCGCCTGCGTTGGGATCACTGGTGCTGTTCTGGTAGTAGTTGCTTGCTTGTGGGAGGTCAGCGTGCAAAGCGAGAGAAAAAAAGGAGAGAACTTTCACATCGTTGGCAAGTTAGGCACATGCTGCTGCCTGCATATGATATAGGCGACAGGAGGCTTAACGCCGAAAGGTAAAATAGATCAGTATTTTTATAAGTCAAAAGGGGTCCAGGTTAAAATGCGATCGAGCAGCTCTGTGTTTACATGACAGAGTATCTGGTTTCGCCTCCTACGGTATATATGATTTATTTTGCCCGGCGTACTTGGGAGAGGAGCTTCGGCAAAGAAAAAAACATAGGAACAAGCGACGAGATCTTCCCACGACCGTAGAATATTAAAACACCGCCTCTGTAGCCTGTGCCTATAGGCTCGCTACCATAAAGGTTCCAGCTGCCTCCCCAACGACCTTTGTAATAAATTAAATACTAAAGAGGACCCAGCATCGCAGCGCAGAGGCAAGAAACGCAAAGTACAAAAAAACGCCATCCACCATAGAAACAAAGCAGCACAAAAGAAAAAAAAAGTACTCGGAACAGATTTCTATGGTGGGCAAACAAAGAAAAAGGTAAAAAAGAAGGGAAAAAAAAAAAAAAAAAAAAAAAAAAAAAAAAAAAAAAAAAAAAAAAAAGAAAAACGCCTTAGAATGCTACATATCGTGAGGTCGTTACGCTTTCCCACCAACCCAACAAACAGGCAATTGCTTTCAAACCGTCACCAATATGAGATCATTATTATTTGTGCTCCTTGCGCCAATGCTGATTTACCGCTCCAGTTCCTTTTAGGTGATCTATGGTGAACCTGCGACCCCAACGTCCGAGTCGCTTGCTATTAACGAATCCTCCCAGGCGTCTGATGGGAAATCAGATCCTATATGCATGATCCATCAGTTACGATGATCAGGGATAAAAAGGAGATAAAAGGAAAAGAAGGGTTACACACCTGACACAACTTCCTCCGGCGGCTCAAGAGCTAGCTGTTCTATTGTAGACAAAACTCCTATTGAAGGTTTTAGAAGATGTTGACATTGAAAAGAGGAACGATGAGACAAACCTGTAGCCAGCTGCACAAACTCCGCATCCTGCTCGCTGCCGTTCTCATCATAATACACATCTAGATTATGCGAAATGACCCAGGTGATAGTCTCCAAGGTACGTGGATCCGCCTCGCTAGGTTTCTCAAGGACATGTCGTTGCAATCTTTCCACGCACGCCGAAGTAAGATCCCGCGCGACCTTGGTGTAAAACATTCGGAAATCATCAGTGAGCTGCTCGTACTCTTTGGAAATGATGAGTTCCCGGACGTATTCGAACGTGGAATTCCTGACACTGCGATCCGGATAATGGAGTAAGGCCGGAGCCCAATCAGGTGTCCGCTCAATGGTCAAGCTGGTGAACCAAAAGCTGTCTTTTCCAATATTCTCATTTGTAAGTTCCGCCAAAGCCTGGAAGAAGCCAAGGTGTTCTCGACCCGCGCTATTACCTATCGAGTCAACGCCCTTTCCAGTAAACTCTACTAGAGACCTGACCAGATCCTCATCAGAAGCCAATTGACTGAACAATAAAGCGCCTTCAAGAAATGGAACGGATAAAATCGCGGGTGTGACTCGTAGTCCTTCTTCGAGCATTCTGTAAACTGACTCAGGTAAGCCAGATTCAGGTATGCCATTAAGATACTGATCCATGATTTTCCTAGCGGCGTGGGGATTGGCTTGTTGTTCAAGGACCTTTTTAATCAAGGTTGCATCGGTATCCCTTCCAGGCGGTCTCACAAAGTCAAGTTCCGCAGTATTAAGCGAAAACTTGCCCTGGACGCAAGTGCGCGTAGAGCCTTCAAGTGAAGCCCGCAACGTAAGATCGACATGAGACACCAGAATCTGCAAGAACTCGACTAACTTGTAATGCGAATACTTTCGACCTTTCTCTTGTAGTCGTAAGTAAGATGCGTACTGGCGCCTCAGCTCCAACATATTTTCGTCATCAAGCCAGAGAATTTCTAGGCATTTTAGAAGGAATCCATGATCCAGCAACGCTTCAACGTGGACCAATCCAAGGCTCGCGATGCCGATAAGCATCTCAAAATAGTCATCCCAGGCGCGAGAATATAGGTGTATAGTTGCCCATAAAGATTCAAGCGTATAAGCAACACTTTCGAGCAAACCCAAACCTTCTTCCTGGTAACTGACGAGATCTTCCTGTTTAACCAGCCCGTCGCTAACACGTCGCTGAAGAGCATCCAAAGAGGACACAATCATCCGACAGAACGAAGATCGAACAGCGCTATTAGGACTTTTCAAAAGCAAATTCCGTATAGCCAACGGTCGCTTCTCAGTCCAACGCAGAACCGTCACAGGGCCCTGAGCGCTCTCGCTAATCGTCTTGTTGATTTCATTCGTTGTCCTGTCCAGCTCCGGAAGCTCTTTCGATCGCGCAATCAACTGATCCAAACTGTCCAAGGCAACCAAAGTGGCAGATTCACGGATCCTGACAAGTGCAGCGGAACCAACATTGTCGAATTTCCTCGTTTGCTCAAGGAGGGACCGGACAAAATATGCATGATACGGATCCAAAAGACAATAGGCACGAACGAATAGTTCGTTTTCCATGCTAATGTGGTTTTCAAGATCCAATGAGAGAGGCACACTGACCGGCACATTGCCACTTGGGTGGTAAACAGATTTAGCTGTCTCCATGCTTGATACACGTTGGTAAAACAACATGTAAGCATTCCATACTTTGCTGAAGCGGAGTGACCCCAGACCTGGACCATGGAACGTGTCACCACCAAAACATTGATCAGCAATCTTCGAAGGGTCGAATCGTGTAACATCCGCGTCGTTGAACTCGACCCAGGAACCCTGGGCATCCGCAGCCGTAGGCCGCTCCCTTATGTATGAATAATAGTGCCCCGATTCAGCAGTACCACTATGGACGAGCACACCAACAAGCTCAAAGACATCGGGTTCAATAGGCTCATTTGGATTGCTGAGATACTCAACCTTGAAAGGTGTCATATCAATACGGTCCGGGAAATGGAACTCGTCATTGATCTTGCTTCGCATCATGGATATCATATCGAAGTCGAATCGCTTTAAGTGGAATATCAGGTTGTCCGGAATGTCCTTCAGACAAGCTCTCTTGACGGCATCGACATGGCGACCGCAGGAGGTACACGAATATTTGTTGTCCCCTTGCATAATCTCACCCTCCACGTAGGCGCGGAGACTATCTTCGAGATCACTCTTTCCCTTGATATCGCACTGTATGGCGGAGAATGGCTCGAGACGTTCTGAGATGTGCTCGCACTCCTTAGACTTGATCTGCTGGACAAGCTGGCCTCCATAGAACGACCTGAAGCGCTTCTTATCTTCATCGGACATAATCTGACTTTCCCAACGATCGAAAAGGAGATTGTAGAATTCGTCCACATCCATCTGGACGTTGATATCAATGGCCTCGTTGTCGTAGGTCCGGATCGTGTCGACCGCTGCCTGAGTATCTACACATTTCTGCCACGTATTTTGCATGTACCCGAAAACCTTTTTCGTTTCTGATAGTAGCCTCTGGGACGCGTTCATGTCGCTAACTGGGACGTCTAGCATGAATTTCCTAAAATCGACATTCATGAAAAGCTGTGTGAATAAGGAGTTCAGGTAACACGTGTTGGACAAGTTTTTCAGTCCAGCGTAACCTTCAGGCGAACGTATCGTCTTGTACCTATCGAAAACCCAGTTTGGCTCATACGTGTAATCTAAAATTCGGGTAAGTTTATTAAAGAACCATTAAATTCGGTGTAAGGAAGTATGTACCTTGCGGGATCACATCCGCCAAGAGCTCCAACATTTTCTCACAATTATCCTGGTTCTGACAAAGAAGTAACAGGACATTGTACATCTCCTGCCGTGTCTCCATGTTCATCACCGGAATATTTGGCTCAATCGGCTCGTCTGCGGGAAAATCAGACAATTCAGGGAACAAATACGTAGTGAACAAGCGTTCCACGAAGTCGCTATATGTCATGTTAGCCAGTGACTTCGAATGGTGGAGAAAGGGTATTTTGAGAGCATACGTTGTGTCAGTAGCTATATCCGTCGGTCCGGCAAGATGAAGACAGAGTTTAACCAAGTGAGTGAAGCCCAAAGTTATGTAGTCAATAGGTTCTCGCCCAACAAACTTAGAAACGGGACAGTTAGCAAAGGACCTGAGAGCAGATACCACATACAGAACAGTAAAAAAAAAAAAAAATCATACCTCATGAGTCTTGTGGCTAAGAAGCAAAATAGCCCACTGTTCCAAACAGTCCTCATAGTCCAAATCCTCCGCCATTAGGCTCGACATAGTCCTGAAAACAAGTAGCGCAACCTCAAAGAACTCCTGAGATGACACCGTAAATTTGACCGTATCTGGTAGCAGAGCTGTTACTGCCTTCCACAAATCCTTGACAATGCGATACGTCGCAGCTTTAGGAGGGGGCCTGGATACGCTGTGGGGGGTATTGGGATACGTCGCTAATGGCCGCTTTTGCGCGTTTTTTGCTCCACAAACCGAAAATATGATCTCAGCGACGCCTTTGCGGATGTCTTGTTTCGATAAATTGAGAAGTAGTGTGGATAGGAGGTCTTGTATTTGGGTGTTCTGGGTCACAGCGTCCCACACACGAATGTCGTGAAGAGACGCCTCGATTAAGACAGCGAAGGAGTTCGATACGAGTCTGTGCAGGGCGGCTTCTGAGGGTTCGGGTGGTAATGGTTTTTGACAAAGGCATATCAACGAGAGTAATTGAGCCGCTAGTGTTGAAGGGTTGTCGAAGAAGGGTTGGGCGTCGTCTGATGTTGATTTCGCTGCAAATAAGATCAGCACGAGGTTAATGTTTAAAACGCTTGCCAAATTTCTCACCTGTTAATGCTAGTTGCAAACAGTCTACGAAGTTGCACGCGAAGGTTAATTTCAGAGGCCTGTCCTCTAAAGAACCAGACATTTCGGGTCGTGTCAAGAAAGAGACTAGGTTTCGAATACTGTGGGATGCGAAGTCCTGATCGGGTTGGGTCTAGTAGCCATGCGTTAGATCTGTAGTTCTATATACTATAGCTGTTAAGCGCATACCTCTAAAAGCTCCTCTCTCATGCAAGTAGTAAGCGAACTTATGGAGTAAAGCAGCTTGTACGGTTTCTCCATCGGGAACATTTCATGCTCTGTCGTCTCGGTCGACCGCACGACATCACGAACACGCTGCTGGGGTGGGAAACAGTTCAAAAAATCGAATATCTAATCGAATGTCAGCAACCAGGTATTCGAACAAAATAAACATTGGTCTAACTTACCTCTTTAGACAACCGCTCCTCAAGACCAAGCAAATCATAAAGATTATCGAAATGCTTCAAAACCTCCGAGTCAACGAGTGTAAGAGACTGACGTCGTCCTGTCGAAACCTCATATGCATCAGGGTGTTTCCGAATAATGAGAAGACCTGCAGCAAGCTTCAGATCCCGCAAGGTCTGGGAGGGTGTGCTGAGAAGATCTAGCCGCTGTCCGGCACTAATGGTAGTGAACTTAGAGAAGCCTGTGAGTTTGACAAGCTTGTCCACCAGTTCGGACGCAGTTGAAAGGTCACCGATTTGGAGGGTTCGAACACGAGTTTGTGAGGTTCCACTAAATGCCTGATAGGAGAGCTCGATCAGGTCGCCTTTCACTTCATCGGGCTTCGGTGGAATATCTGGCGGACTGCCCTTGGGCGGAGTATATAGCGGCCGTGTCCTTAGCCCATGAAGCAGCTGGCGCAAGAACAGCAACGAGCGGCTGAAGCGTAATTCCTCAGACCTAACTTCCCCATTCGAAGGAACAATAACCATCGGCTCATCCTCACCGCTCATCGTGCCATCACTGAATGCCTTTAACCTTGTCGCGGCAGACGTGAGCTGGTTTACGCAACGATCAACGAGCGCGACATGTGTAGCTTCCGCTGACGAACGAGGCGCCCTTCGAACCAGATGATGGTCCAGATACATATCGATAGCGAAGTTAGTGGCCTTGATCTCAACAGTGTCCGGCGGTGCCGTCAAAATTATGTGCCAAATGCGCTCCATCCCAGGAATTACAACGACTTCATCCTCTGTCGCCGGTGACTGAGGATCAAACCGGATTTCATAGTGCACTGCCTGTTCTGCGAATGCGAGGATGTGGATCCCAAATTCTTCTGGGGCGACGATGGGTAAATAGTCCGTCATAAGACGCTCCAGAAAGGGGTTCCGCTTCGCACATCGTTCGGTGGTCTTTGATAATACTCCCCATGCGTAGATCCGGCCTTGCTCTCCAATCTTTCTTGACATGAACAGATTGTCCCATAGCAGTTGTGTCAACTCTGGCGTGATTGTTTCTGGTACCTTATCAACAACCCGATGGATGAGAAGGATGCGGGGGAGAAGAGCGTTTTTAACGACTGGGTCTGAGTAGTCAGATGACGCGGTATCAAGTGCATGTCCAAACTCCTCGATAATGAGGCGCGTAAAGTCAAACTCTAGCGCTAGCTTTCGGATATCTTGGCTATCGTGGGGTCCAGCAGTCAACGCATTAAGAGCATGAACGCTCCCAACAGCAAACTCGTTCATTTCCGATATGTCATCGATGCATTGCTTGAACATCTCCATCTTGTCCTTTTCAATAGGTCCAAGCGTGAGGAGAGAAGCTAACTGGCTGCTCGCGAATTTCTGGACTTGCGTTTTCTGCTCGAACGAGAAATCATCTATAGAGGCTGCCTCTCGGATAAGACGGACGCAGAGTTGGTAAGCAACAACGTCTACATAGTGGAATTCACGAGTTTCTCGCCGTGCATTGTCAGCGTTACCCTTTAGAGTGCTCAGGAGCTGGTCACAAAAGTCAAGCATCCGAGAATCAAAACGATTTAGCGGCAACTCAACGACTTTGGTACATAAGTACCGTAGTGCATTTGAGCCGTACGTGTGCAAGGAGCAAGTTCGAATTAGCATACTCAGGACTTCGGTGACGGTTCTAGAATCCTGGCTCTCCGTCACAGTCTTCCAAATGATGTCCGTGTCGTGATTAGCATATGTCATGGTGACGACGAGAAAACCCGCGATATTCCCACTTCGTCCGATGAGTTGAGGATGTGAATCGACACCAACTATGTATTCGACAATCTCGTTGTCCCTGAGGAACTTCACCAGATACTTGATCACTGGCTCATGGATGCCTCCAGGGTTTCCCTGGATATATTGTTTCCACGCAGCGACAAGATCTGTCTGCATTGTCTCTACGCCGTAGACACGTAGCTCCATACGACCTTCAGTTATGTGCTTCTTGAGGGCACGGAATTTCCACGCGTAGTAAACCATACGGGCGTAATCGTTCTCCTTGGTGTCATCGGGAATGTCTATCTCGAGGTCACGAGCGATTTGCACAGCCAATTGGCGATCCAATTGACAAAAAGTCTGATACATTGAGGCAAGGGTGCGAACGATGCTGTCACTGGAATCGCTTGTGATCCAGGCGGGTTTCTTTGAAACTGACGTCTGAAATGCCACGTCGACGAAGCGGCATAGTGTATATGCAGAATCCACTATCTCTGTTAGAGCGGAATCGGAGGATGAACCAAGTCCCTCCTCATCTTGGAGTTTTTTGTGTGCGACGCAGGCATCAACTATATTCTGGACGGCGGTTGTGGTCCAAGTGAAAGAAGGAGCAAGGGCTGGGCACTGTCCAAGATGTTTCAGCAGCAGTTTGGCAAATACTGATAACTGCTCTATCGCATCGATAGGAGGGCTGGCCGCTCTTCGGTTGAGGCGGAGTAATAGGTTTACGCCTTCAGCACCGTAAACCTTCTCCAGCATTTTGTAGAAAGGTATGGCGGAGGTCTGTAGCGTCCAGGCAACCGTTGGGACGTACGGTCTCGATACCAATTCAGGCACCGGAGTCCCGTCGGGAAGGTTCTCTAATAGTGGTAGGTCGAGACGGATCATGTGAAAACATAGCTGAAGGTAAGATATAAAGAATTCCTCCATACAACGAAACTGCCCGTGACCGTCATTCGGTTGGAAATCGATCCTGCTCGGGAATATAGTTATAAATGTGAATCAGACCCAAAAAGGAACGGTCATACTAACTGGCGCTTCAATAGATTCTGAATGGCATTGGGCAACGCCCCCCATAGTTCAAATTCCTCCATGCAGGTTTCATATGTTATTTGGTCTAGGTGGTCTAAACATAGATCCAGCCAATTCTTCAGTGTGAGGAACATTTCGGCGTCGCTTACGTGTCCTACATATTTGAAAAGGGGAGGTGTCAGTTTCTAGCGATCCCGAACTTCAAAGCAGCAAAGTATAAAAGAGCTCACCTTTCACAAAGACGTGACAGAGATCATCTATAGCTTCTCGAGGATCAAATGTCTGTCGTATCCGTGGGAACGAGTCTACCAAGGAGATTTGTTCATGAATCTGCACAATGTCGGGATTCTCTGTAGCTCTCATAGCGTCCTCTAGGGATCTCCAGTTCGACGTGCCCGGGTTCTGATCCATGTCTTCCACATCAGCCACCTCGATTTGGACACTATTTGCCGGAGACGACGTTATCGAAATTGCAGCCGATGCTTGAGGTTCCAGGTCGTTCGAATCTATAGTGTTGTCCTGCGGAGAGATATCCGGAACCCCCGTTTCGGCGATATTCAGGGTCGGAGATTGCTGCGTAGCAGGAGCTGCGGAGTTACCTGGCGTCGTAGGAGACTTCATATTGATTGTGACACTGCTGTGAGGGCGTGGAGGAGTAGCAGGAGGAGCTTCGTCGTCGACAGGCATGGCAGCAGCAAGGTCCGGGACAAGGCTGGCACCGTCCTTCTCTCTGTCTTCGCTGCCTCTGGGGGAGTTTGAGGCCGACATGGACATGGACTCACGCGCGCGGTCACCACTGTCGAGACGAGGACGTTTCCTGGTGGACTGCGAGTATGTATCTTCCATGAGGTCACTGCCACAGCGGGAGCCTGATGGGTCAACAGAACTGACGGGCGGGTGTGGGGTGCTAGAGCTCTCTAGCGGGGCACCTCCCATGACATTTTCCGCAGCAAACAGAAACAAAACAACGAAAAGGTGGGTGTGCCTGAGGGTATCGGAGGCTAATAGGATGGGCGAGCTAAGACTCAGGCAGACACCAGCTAGGGGCGGTGTGTGGGAAGCTAGGGGAGAGGTCGAGTAGTGAGAGTAAGCTCATAGGTTAGCCCACCAAAAAATAAAATGGCGGCCTAGTAACTTAGCTGAGAGGAGGAGCGTCGAAGTAGGATGGCAGACAAGGAAGAGGAGAAATAAATTGAATTGCAAGTGACTAGTAGTCCCAGGAGGGAGGGGAGGGGACATCGAGGAGAGGGAGAGGAGAGGTCCAGGGTCCGGCGGTGGTGATTGGCAAAGTGGTTGTGATGACGCTTGCCTGGCAGAGCTGGGAAGACGCGTCTCGTTGGCCAGCTTAACGCGCGGGTGTGAGAGGATTGCTCTCTTCCTCCCTCTATTCGGTTGGGTTTTAGAAATGGCTTATCGATGTCTAATTATCGGATGATTTACTATCAGAAACTGTCTGCTCTACCCGCTCAGTCTTCGCTCGGCCAACAAGGCTCTGTTAATTACGACAACCGCGTGAGGCACGTGAGAAGCATTCAATTCCGAGCTGCAAGTGTTGGCCAAATGACTCAACGGAGCACGGCACAGGCTCAACGACAATAGCAGCGCCTCCTCTTCAATTCACTTCATCCTCAGTCAATACAGCAAATACAGCGAGTCTGATCTGAAGAAACCAAAAAAATTCCCTGCCTGAGGAATGACACGTGATCTAGGCAGCAGCTCCCGCTTAGTCATACAAGTGATCTCATCCGGGACATCTTTGCTGTGATTCAGGTCGATGATGCTGACAATAACTCTGCGGGCCAATTGCTCTTTACTACCATCCATTGAGAACCTGTCTGAACTGAGGGGTAAGGAACAATGGCCTAAAAAGGACCGAACCTTATTGATCAGTCGCGCTTACTGGGTGCTCTGTATTGTCAAAATAAACCGGAGTATTCAGCTTAAAGGAGTAATTGACGATGCTCCATCTAAATTAGTGTAGTATTGTAGAGTTTCCCTATAGCATTAGAGCCATATATACCTAGGTATTTACGTTTCCACACTTCACCCTCTTGTTTCTGTCCTCATAGCATAGTCACGTGGGCGCCTATCGCCTCCAGCCTTTCCGAGCGCCAATCAATTGAAGCAGCCCAAGCACAAGAAAAAGCAAATAGCATCCCAGAACCGTTGCTTACAGTGCTTTATTTGCCGACACCCAACTCTTCAGAAGAAACTTTATGCAGTCTGCACTGCAGCCAACACATGCGCGTAATCTAACCGGAGCCCCACCGTGGTACGCACGTATTTTTATATCCTTTGAAGCTTTCTTAAGTCAACAACGTCTTACTATTAGAGTTTCAAGGCTCGTTTTACTATGGGTTTGTTTGGTGCTTGACTATCTTGAGCTATCTGGTATAGAAGATGTCTCAGAAGCGTACCTCTTTGCATAGAGAAAAAATTGAAAAAAGCGAAAGTATTCGATGGTGCGAATAAAATTCTTCCTAAAGATCTCTCTTGGACATCCAATTCCCCTAACTGTATGCATAGGCCCGAAATTTCATCAGAAGACGCGGACACCATATGTGAACTGCTCTGCAGGTACGACTTAAGTTCAGGAACCTCACTGATAACTCCCTTGGATATGGCTTACAGATGGCTTCCAGATTATTAAAACCTGTAGGAGAATGGCGTTCCGAAACTAAGCCATCCCAAGGCCGTCGTTGGAAGAAGCTCAGACAACGAAAGCTAAGAGCGGAAGGGAAAACAGCAGAACAGTCGAAAGATAAGGCGGCGACGTCCCGTCCAGATATCTTGTCACACTTGACCGTCGGCGTCAATGCAACTACTCGATACCTGGAATCTCTTTCCCGCAAGTCTATGCCAACCACTCTGCAGGATACAAACAATGCGCCAAATATTTCTGACACCAAAAATTTGACCTCATTGCAAGGCGACTTAGCTGTGGTTTTTGTCTGCCGTGCAACACTACCGGTCCCTCTATATGCGCATATTTCGCCTCTGATTGCAATGGTATCCGAATCAACTCCGTTGAATAAGAAAATCCGTCTCGTCGCGTTGCCGAAATCTGCTGAATCGAGACTCGCGAGGGAGCTCAATTTAGCCCGAGTAGGTATTATTGGGGTGGCTGAATCGCTCCGAGCTTCAACCCTTATCGAATATGTCAGGGAACACGTCAACCCAATTGTCGATGAAACGGTGCGTTTGAGTGATAAGACTGTATGATTCTATGTTCAATTCAAAAGAGTTCTATAACTGATTCTTGTATATGCACACAGAGGCCGCATTAGCTGAGAATATTTCGTTGCAACAAGACTTTCTCTATACGTTTCCCTCCTGGGGCATCTCTTCAGCCATCTTCGTCTCAATTCTGCGAAGGACCTTGGCGGGATTCCCTGCCACGACGTGGAAAGCGGGTACATCCTTTCAACCAACCACGTTAGCCGAATTGGGCCATTTTCCCTTCCGGGTCGAATTCTGCACAAACTCACCTTCGTGACAACACTCCCTGCCCCAATCGTTGCTCCCCTCCCTACCGTAACCCCTGGCAATATAACTACATTCCCTCCTACCCAACAATCCTCCCCGATATGAATTTCCTTCCCCAGTTCCGGTCCATTCGTCCCATTCCTTACCGCCGGATCCAATGGATGCGTCCCACTGTACAAATACACATTAGGACCAAACAATGTCCTGGCGCCGATCGTAACCAGACAGGTGTCTAGGATCACGCAGTTGGAGTTAATGAAGGCGCCTTCGCCGAGTTTGACGTTGAAGCCGTAGTCGACGCGGAAGGGAGGTTCGACCCAGGGGTGGTTTGCGAAGAGGGCTTCATCAGCGACAGGGTCTGGATTGGGTGGTGGGAGGGGTGTGTGGTCTTCGAGGATGCTGAAGGACGATCAATAACACATGAACAACCATTGCTCGATCAGGAAGAAAGAGGGGGAGATGACGACGAGCCAGGCCAAGTATCGGCTTCCTATCATCTGCGGTGTGGAACTAACTTACTCGTTTAACAATTCAATTTGCCGTCGACGACTTACCTCGTCGCCCATGTTATTGAACCTATTGTAAGCAGCTTTGCATCGTGCGCGAACAGCCACCAGACCGGGAACGAATGCATGGTATAACTCTCCCCGCAACATTTTCCTTGTTTCCTCTGCGGTTTCCTCGTCCATGGCCATGGGGGATACGAAGCGGACATTTTCATCTGTGCCGCTATTGGAAGCCATCTTCGTATGGAGTTTGAGAGATTTGACGGAGCGTTTTCCTGGTTATTGTTCGGGCTGGTTTATATATTCAACTACGAACTACCCTGGTTCTAGATAGCATAGAAAATCAAGCTTCAGAGGAGGTCTTTGTCCGGGTAGTAAGACATAGGGAGATTTCTCTGCTCCCTTCGTCGGAATAGGCTAGTATATATCCCGATAGAACTATTGCGGCAAGCCGTTTGGAGCTACGGTATTGCAGTGGGACGAAGCGAAAATATCGAATGAAAAGTGGTGCTAAATACAAAATAACAAGGAGGTGGTATCTAAATGAATAGACGGGTTTCGCAGTGTCAAACGGGGGACTGAGGTCTCGAAAGAGATAGGAAATCGGCGGCGTGAAGGCAGGGGAGGTCCCGCTGACAACGCGGGGTACATTTTCCTTAGTCACGAATTCCCCGAGCAATTCCACCGTCGCTTTCTTTCTCCAGAAACAAGCTGAATTATACTACTCTACGTAACTAAGTCTGGGGAAGCAGTGCAATCGATACTGGAGCGGTAAAGATTATCACAGTCGTCTAAGCACTGCAGCATTGCTAGTCTTCGGGAGGGGGTTCGCCCAGGCTCAACCACTCTGGCTGTAAAGGTTTGATCACGCAAAGAAACGAGGAAAACTGAGTGTTTGGGGGCCTCAATTGTATGCACGGCAGGCCTAGACTTTTTCTTTCAACGCTGCTGGAGATATACACACAGACTACGTAATCGTCAGGCCAACTCGTGTCCTCAGACTTGTGTGTCAGATTTACCACCTTGGAATGAGGGACACTGTTGTGACCATTCCGTGCCCTTGGTCGATTGCAAGAGAAGGAGACGTTTGCATGCACACTTGAAACCGTGTAGTGTTCGGAAGAGAACGCCCGCTCCCCGTGGGTAGCAATCGTGGTGGCAGCCTCTTTCTCATGATGGAGGTGGCTTGTTAAGAACCAATTAATGGCTAACACAGAACCCAGGCCTGAAATCTGAACCCTTTGCCTCATATGACCCTAAAGAATGGCTCACAGCATATTACACTAAGCATTTGCAATATAAAAAGCTGTTCCCAGGCGTTCTGTAAACTCATTATGCATTCAGTGCATGGGCATGATGATGCATGGTTTCTGGCAAACTGGCAAATATATTAGAATATTGCTTGAAACGGGCAAAGAAAATTTAAAAGAGACTTCGAGGCCAAAAAGACTAACTAGTCTATGCTACATGATGGTGCCATCTTGCATTGTTGAATACCTACTTGAGTCAGACGAACATCTGGACTCTCTGCAGATACTCTTAGAACGAAGCCCGGAGGTGTGTTGGAAGCAGGCTGCTTTACTGACACCCAGGCACAATCGCCCAAATGGCGTGAGAGAATCTAAGCCCTCACACGGCTGGCCTATTCCTCAACAACCTTGATAACCACCTTCCCAAGGCCACCCCGACCACCGTAAACGATCTGGCACGCTTCTTGGACAGCTTTAATGTCCCTCAAGCTAGCTGTCGTACCTACGACAGTCTTCAGCTTACCGGATTCAACGAGCTCTCTCAGCTCGTCCAGATCTTTGCCACTTGATTCAAGAAACATGTATGAATAGTAAACACCATAGCGCCATGCCCGAAGCTTGCGGAAACTGTCCATGATGTTCAGGGGGAGCTTAATATACAGTGGAAGAACTGGTCGATGGGGTAATCGCATTAAAGAAGAGGCCTGAAGCTGATCGCCCGATGGAGCAGTTGAAACCGAAATAATGCAACTTGTCTTGGGTCTCATCAGGCTTAAGTATTCCATGGCGGACCCGACGGTATCAAATAGGAAGTCGACGGTGCCCGTTTGGATGACAGTTTTAGGGTCTTCTTTGGTGTAATCAATAACTAGAGTATGTGAGCTATTTTGTTTTTAGGGAAATTTTCACGCTTAACAGAAGTGGTGAGCTCACTTTGATCCACAGTGTCGTTTCTCAAAAGCTCTTTTACCTTGGGGACCTTGGACGTTGACACTGTCGTAATTACCTTGCCAGCTTTAAACAGATGCTTGGCCAACTGACAAGCAAATAAGCCAGTACCACCCACTTTGTAGGGTTAGCGAAGCTCAAAGATCAGGGTAATTGACCGACGTACGACCAGCAGGGACAAATACTGTTTTCCCAGTAAGCTCGCCATTATAACGCCGGAGAGCTTGCAGAGCCGTCATTGCCGCCAATGGAATGGAGGCAGCATCCACAAATGAAATGGAAGGGGGCTTCAAAGCAATATATTTTTCCTGACATTTCACGAACTCGCTGCATGATCCTAATCATCGTTTTAGATATAGTCACACCTGCAGAGGATTGAGAAGGAGCGGTGCACCTCGAGAGGCCTCAGGGAGCCGAGCGTATATCTCGTCGCCAATCTTTAGTTGGCTCACGCCAGTACCGACCTCTGCCACAGTACCGGCACAATCGTAGCCGATCTTGTATGGAAATCTAGTAGAGATGGTCAGTGTTGCTGTTTGCATGGCTGTTTGGGGCACACTCCATCTCACTCATCCTTGATCGCCAGTTTCAAAATACCGCTCGCCTTTTTGACATCAATGGGATTAATACTGGCGTCGTGGACTTTGATGATCACATCATCGCTGTCCTCAAGCACCGGTTTTGGTAGCTCTGAAACCTCATACCCAGAGGGGGTCGAGTACGTTGCGGCAGTGAGAGAGAGCATATTATCTGCAGACGGTGTGGTGTTGAAAAGGAGGTCGCTGGATAAGATCACTACTGTGTAGATAATATCCTTATAAATGACATCATGAATGTGGAATATAGCAGGTTAAACTTATGTGGATGTCATATACGGAGCAACAAACTATCCGTTATAGCCACATGGCAGACTCAACGGTGTTTGTGTCAGTAGCAGACACTCACGATTGTCATGGCATGCCCTTCAGTGATGCACTATTTAAGAATTTAGGAAAGTTGGTTGATTTTTGAGATGCTGAGAATGTAGCGCACTATTGGGGCCGGCCATTGAACAAAACTATGCCACAAGAAAAAGCTTCGGCAAACGATTCACTACGAAGGCGGCGGTCACAATTGTGGGGACACAAGAGATCAAAAACTTCCAACTGCTGCCTTTCTACTGATGCAATGGAAACAAGCCAGACCTCATATAGGACATTTATAGGGCAGAGCAGCAATCTGCTAGCCATATTTCTACAGAATTCTATAAACGGTGCTCACTCCGTAAAGTTCTGATCCGAGTTTGAAGTGCATCACGGATGTGTCTCTAATGACCATAGCTTGGTTAACAGATAAAAGGTAGACAAGCAGCACGTTCCTGAAGAAGACCAATTGCTTCTCATTCTCTGAATAAAAGAAATAGAGCCTCTTTAAGGTAAATCAAAAGCCTATTTGATTTTCTGAAATTTAGAAAAATAATCTTTTGGTAAACATCAATATCTTTGCTTTACTCTCTCACGGACCATATCAAAAGGTTGTCCCCTCCCTTCAGGACCTGATGAACTCAAGGAGATCCTTGTTGACTTCGTCAACGTTTATGTTTTGAATCGCGTGAGAACCCCCCTTGTAAACCTTCAGCTTCCCCTGCGGCAATAGCTTTGCAGACTTCCTTCCGGAGGCCTCGATAGGGACCACCTGGTCGTCATCACCGTGAAGGACCAGAACAGGTATATTGATCTCTTTGAGATCCTCTGTAAAGTCAGTCTCGGAGAAATCCTTGATACAGTCATAAGCCGACTTGAAACTGGTATTCATTCCCTGTCGCCACCAATTCCAGATCTGTCCCTCACTCTTCTTCGCTCCAGGTCGGTTAAAACCGAAGAACGGCCCACTGGGAACATCGAGGAAGAATTGGGCACGATCGTTATGCATCGCCTGTCGGAAAGAATCGAAAACCGACTTGTCGGTACCCTCGGGGTTGGCACTAGTTTTTAACATGAGAGGAGGCACGGCGCCAACAAGGACAGCTTTCTTGAAGCGCTTCGTGCCGTGCTTCCCGAGATAGTGCGTGACTTCGCCGCCTCCATGGGAATGTCCTACCATCACTGCATCCTTAACCGCAAGATGTTCAAATAGCTCCTGCAGGTCGTCGACGAAAGTATCCATGTTGTTTCCCTCCCAGGTCTGGGTGGATCGCCCATGACCACGCCGATCATGAGCAATGACACGGTAGCCGTGATCAGCCAAAAACACCATTTGGTTCTCCCAGGGGTCGCTACTCAACGGCCATCCGTGCGAGAAGGTGACAATGGAGCCATTTGGGTTGCCCCAGTCCTTGTAAAAGAGCTCGGCCCCGTCACGGAGTTTGAGGTGTGGCATAATGGGTTATGTGATTAATAGCAATCGACAACATGTAGGATATGCACTGAGTACAGCATGTGAATTCTGAGGCGGACTGTAGCCGAAACAAATAGTGGTTATGTATGACCCCTGTTGCCACTATTGAACACGGACAGACAATTGTCCCGAGCCGCAGTCCATTCGAAGCCTACCCAGGTACTTGGATGCTCCATCGGTCTGCTGAAAGGTCATGCTGCTCAATTCCGGTTCTGGGCAGGATTATTTCGGAATTTGACTGTTCATAATCTATCAAGTAGGAAAATTTAGGTTTAGGTTTGGGCTTAATTTCAATCCCATTTCAGCCCAGTAGCTACCCTAATTCCCAACTTAGCAGGACAGCAAATTCAAATACGCGATTAATTTACACATCTGCCTTCTTTGACGCGTCAATAAACGTTCCAGGAAGAAGGCAAGTTCTCCAAGAAGCTGTGGGCTTCTTACGGGTGCTATGAAGTCAATAGCCATGGAAAAACAGCTGCCTTCACAAGACTCCAGCGATCACTTTTTCTCGACGCACGCATCCAATTACTCTGGTAATTCGATGCGTGGATTGTAGTACAGCTCGGATGTTAGATATGTTTGAATACTTAGAGTCTTGTCCGCAGCACCTTCCTCCCAATACCTACAAAAGTAAAGATCCCTGTTCTCTCGTCTAACTTACGGTGGTTTCTGCTTATTTTGGTCAGTCTCTGCTGGAGACTACGCAATGGACTTGGGAAGGACACCGACAAAGAAGCACTGAGTCTCTCCTCCGTAGTTTTTCCTCCAGCATGCCACCCGTACTTTTTCAACCAGGCGTCTAAGCCACGGCAATGACCCCGTCATTTGGAGCAAAGTTTGATGGACAGAAGCCGATTTTCGGGGCTGTAGTTGGGCTGTCGTCTGAGAGAGAAAAGTAGATATACGATCCCTTTCGACGGACTGAGGTGTACTGCGGTTGGCCCATCTGGAACTGTCGAGCCTTGGTATCACCACAGACCAGATCCATAAAGTTTCGGATTTTTTCTTTGTCTTCCTCAAGACTTGAAATGCGACCGCCCAAAGTATAGTAGTCCCATATGTTTTCAAACGCTTGCCCAAAACAGAGCATATATATTTTGAACCGTGCTTTCTCTGAAGCAATAAAGTCCGTGGCAAGAAAGCGCGCACCATCCTGCCAAAGTCTAGGCTTGCCTGAGAGATATGCCTCGATCAAGCTCATTGCGTGGACCATGTTTGGGCGTAGCGTAATGCCGGGAAGTTGCTGAATAGCTAAGCGGATTACCTTCCCGCGGGAAATCTCTCTGGCTGCGGCGGCGAAGCAAGGCATAAGTAGATTTTGCAGAGGCCAGGAAGACCGTTTGAATCGGGAGCAGATTTGTCAATATCAATCCCCAGCATTGTGGCGCTCTGATGGCCAACTTTGTCTATAAGCTCAAACTGCTCGTTTGCTGGAAGATAGGAGTAGTCAAAAGACAGCGAGAGGGAGCGGGTCCAAGTGTCATCGTACCCGGGAGTTGACTTCGGAATTGGAGACGAAGCCATGACTGAGTTGCTTAAAAAGAAAAAAGGATACTTGCTCTGCAGGAAAGATTGGATTGACTGCTTACCTCTTGGAGAGGGAACGGTCATCCCTCCATTAATACTATGTATCCCGCGGTCCAAGATCAAAGTGGCTTAGGACCGGGTCGTTTCTGGAAAACAAGAGCTCGCAAAGCGCGGTACAGATAAGCATGAACGCATCCTCCGAAAGCAGCTGTCTGACACATTGCGCTTCCGCACCCCGGCATATTGGAGGCAATAGTTGCTTGGAAGCCGTGGATGTGCCTTAGGGGCTCGCATGCGGGACGGAGCGTGGTCCCATTCCCCGGCCCGACGGATACTTGCGAGGTTCCACAGGACTTTCAGGTGGCCGTCGCTTTTGGATGACGATGGTTGCTTGACCTGATTCGTTTTGCCAAACCGTAGGATCCCCTGCGAGGGTGGATATTTTCAGTAGCAGGAGCAGTCGCAGATACTGAAATTAGGGCCTGATATACACAGTAAATCCGTTATTTAGGGGGAACCCTCTTAGCGCTGACTAGTAGCGTCGCTGGGTGGAGGGACCGCTCTCATCCAAATGCCATTTTGCCGAGGGAAATTAGATAGGGAAGGGGAAAAGAGAGACAGACGGGTAACTCAATGTACGGCTCGTGAACCTGAAATCTCAATTCCAGTCTTCAGTGAAGAAGTTGAGTGCTAAGGATGGGGGCGCGAACTGGCTAAGCCCTCTATTGCGAGAGGTGAAAAACGCGTATCAAATATACGAACTTTAGGCCATCGCTTTGTGAGCATCTTGCATGTCTGCAACAGCTTTAACAATGTTGAGTATACATCCATGTCCAAGGTGGAGTAAAGTCAAGCAACTCTGTGCATTGTAGTTGGCTCGGTGCTTTTTCTGTGAGGAGGGCGATAGTACAACTGGCAACGAAGCCTGGCGAACACACCTGTGCTAAAAACGGGGATGAGGCAATTATTGGCCATTTTTGCATACCTCTCCATCGCTGCGTGAGCATGCCTCGTTTTAGCTTGCCAGCAAATATAACAGCTTGACCCCAAATAGGGGCTCTTCACAAAGGCCATGTCTGGAGAAACTCTGAAGCTGGATGTTTCCCAATTGGGGAGCCAGCCCGCCCACTGTGGGGAAGCCAAGCAGGAACCCGCCCTTGCGAATATCAGCTGCTTTTGAAGTATCACACAAGCAAACTTCACGGACCTGAGGGATATACTGTGTATAAAAAGACTCTCCTTTGTAGCAAAGCTGGTGACTGTGCACGCAATCTGGACTTTGGACATCTCAGGAGAGGTTTTGCAAAACGTTGCATTTGGCGAGTTATTTATTTACTTTATACGTGGAATGAAGTCCTAAAACGGAAGGCACTCACGCGATCAAAAATTGATGTGCAATTCCAATACCACTTCAAGATGGATGATGTGTTTCAGGAAACAGGGAGGGGGAGGATCATGAAAAGAGATACCCGACGTCGTGGAGTATATCATTATTGAGCCCCACCTTATCTCGGCTCAGTTATTTCGGCTTCGTAAAATCTCCAGAAGTCCCATCGACCTCCCAAACTGGGGCCGAGAAATATCCCATATTTAGAACAGGTTTGGACCAGACAATGCAAATTTATTCGTGGCCTTCCCTTCAACAGCCGTTATTATTCTAGTCTCACGGCAAATGTTGCCTTCATATATAAATATAAGGCTCTTCCATGATCTAAGTCGGGCAATCTGATACTGAGCATAGCCATTCTCTTCGATTTCCGACCTCTCTCAGAATTGGCGGAATAATCAAGGCAAGATGAGATTCTCTTCTGCATTATCAACGGCGATTGCCGTCCTCTTGACCCTGAGTGCGTCGCCTGCATTTGCGACTCCTTCCCCCCATACTGGGCATCATCTGAGAAAAATGGACCGAGCAGAAGCAACCAAAGGTGGCTATATCGAGAGATACAAGAACGGGAACGCCGTAACATTCCACTACCAAACGACCAACCCTGGCGACAAAAACTGGATAGCTTTATACAAAAAGAGCGGAGGTGGGCCCGTTGAACAGGAAAAGGTTTCGGATGCATTAGCGTGGGCGTACGCGGTCAGGGGAGAAGGTTATGTGCAGGTTGACGACGCGGACCTCGATGCCGATGAATACCTGGCCTTTTTCTTGAAGGACAATGGATATAAATGGCTCGCCGCCCCTATCGACGTAACCCTGCACGGTTCTGAGCTTTATTTCCCCGTAGACGAAGCTACATTCCAAAACGCCCGACAAAACGAAGCCTACAAAGCTTCTGTCAGTGGCATACTCCTCGGCAAGAATAAATCGCCCGTCTCCTTCAAGAAAGAAGATGGTGACGAATGGATCGAAGTGAGCTCTGCGGGTGATATTTCTGGCAAGCCGGATTCATCTGTATCCGGCACCTCGCAAGTAACCGTCAGCGCAACGGCGGACAACGGCGGGAGCGCAACGATCAAGATCACTATTCCTGTGAAGAAGGCTTCCGAAAATCTGGTTGACGAGTTCAAAGTCCTGTCTATGAACATCTGGCATGGTGGCGAAGAGATGAACAACCCCTTGGAGAAACAGCTTCGCGTTATCCTCGAGGAGAACGCGGATATCGTTGGATTGCAAGAGGCGGACAAGCACAATGTAACGGACGGCAAGGTACGCAGGAGCTCTTCCCAGTCGCTTGCTGAAGCACTCGGCTGGGCCCCGAACTTCTGGCAGAGCGATTTCAGTGCGGGTACCATCAGCCGGTACCCAATGCCTAAGTTTCACGGTGAGCATGCGCGCTCCGGTGGTAATCTTGTCAATCTCAACGGCGAAAAGGATGATGTCCACGTCAACTTTTGGACTGCGCATCTGGGATACACGCCATATGGCCCCTACGAATTCTGCTATGACCACAAAAGTGTGAGTGATGCTTTCAAAGATGAGGAGAGCTCAGGCCGCACACCACAAATCCGGACAACGATCGACGCCATGAAGAGCCAGATCGATGATGCTGATAACACCCCTGTCATTCTCGTTGGTGACTTCAACGCCCCTTCGCATTTGGACTATGTTATCGAACGCAAAGAAGACCACTGCGGGTATTACGATGTCGAGTGGCCGACTTCGAAAATCCCGACCGACGCCGGACTCAGCGATTCATATCGTGATGTGCATAAGGACCCTCAAAAGGATGAGACCACATGGTCACCTATATACCCTAAACACAACGGCAACACAGGGGCAAAGGAGCCGCAGGATCGCATTGATTTCATCTACCACAAGGGCCTGGTAGTGAAGGAGTCCAAGCTGTTTGACAAAGACAAGCTAGCACCGTATCAGGGTGACTTCGCCAACAATATTTGGCCTTCTGATCACCGGGCCGTGTTAACCACGTTCCAGTTCAAATAGGCGGACTCGATGAAATAGAAAATAAATGGTCTGACGATGAAGTGGAAGAGGATGTTGAAGCGTCGTTTGCTTGAGAGCCTGGCGGGAAGCCAAAGCAATCATAACCAGTTTTGAAGATGTATATAATGGACACCATGATTTCAGTATCCCCTGTACGTAGAAACAGGTAGTTTCGATTCTCTACAGTTCTCTATTCTTCACAAATATCATCTTTTCTCTCATGGATTCCTCTTATCAGCACGTGCAGATTAGCTAATTAACATTGTCTCGACAACAATAAAAAACAGAATGGCGGCAAAGTATGAAATGCGAGGAACACTCCAGGATTCTGGACAGAAACAGTGGAGCAGCCGGAAAGGGAATTTCAGACTTCCTTTGTTTCAAGTTTTGACCTCCGGCGCAAATGGATGTGTCCGGGGAAATATAATGGAGGCTCCTCGGCGGGCTCGTTTTGCAGCTGACATTTTTATCCTCGCTGCACACATTTTCCCTCGTTTGACGACTGACTCCAATTAACACCATCAGCAGAGTGCAAATAAGACCACGATGGTAGAAACTTTGCTTTCAGGAATGGACCATTCTTATCAGCATCCTGTGTGGCCCAGAGTGGTGCCAGGCGAATACATACCATATCGACCAGACAACCCGAACAACACCAAACAAAAGCCTCCCAAGCCGCCGAAGACAATCGATCCTTCGAATCTGCCTAATGGCAAACGATCACTGACCGGTATATCTGCACGCTCGTTCATTCTGGGCCAAGCCTTTGCGTTCTGTACCTCGCTGTCTATCCTCCTATGCTGGACCTCGAATACATTGTGGCGCGCTCCCTTCTTCATAGCCACATTGGCTCTTTTCCACTTTTTGGAATTCTACATTACGGCTCGATATAACCCGCTTCACGCCTCGGTATCCAAGTTCCTACTCTCGCGGAATGGAGTTGCGTATAACCTCGCCCATGGCTCCGCGTTGACCGAGTGTATACTGACCAGACTCTTCCTCTCTGACGAGTACTTCGCACGAACAAGTTCTGTTTTTGGAGGAGTGAAATATCAGATCTCAATGGGTATCTTTCTCATCGCAATTGGACAAATAGTGAGGTCTTTGGCAATGGTCCAGGCAGGGACGAACTTCAACCACACGGTTCAAGTCGAGCATAAAGAGGGGCATGTCTTGGTTAAGGACGGCATATACAGCATTTTCCGGCATCCGAGTTATTTTGGATTCTTCTGGTGGGGTTTGGGCACGCAGTTGGTGCTGGGGAATACAATTTGCTTCATTGGGTATGTGATAGTGCTTTGGCGGTTCTTTTCATCTCGTATTAAAAGTGAGTTCAAATCCTCCATCGTTCTTGCTTTCAAGGCTCAATTTATTGATGTCTCGCAACCTACAGGGGAAGAGCAAATGTTGGTCAAGTTCTTTGGCAAGGATTATATTGAATATCGTGCAAAGACTCGAGTTGGTATTCCAGGAATACCATGATACCTAAAGAAAGCATATATTGCATTAATGGCGTTCGTCTTTATGTTATAGTAAGAAGGATTTTCTTTGTTTTATTGTTGCATTTTTCAATGCTTTGGAGCGAAAGATGGCTGCTTTTCAGTCTTCGAAGCTCATCTGTTCGAGTCAAAGCGGTCGTGCATACACAGGAAGCGGCGTTGACTAAATCTTTCCATGCTCTTTGGTATCTATCCAATGCCTTGTCCTGTTAAATTTCTCTTTGCATATACCACAATGGCACGTATTTTTCGTCCCATTCAGCCTCGACCTACTAACACTTCCCCATGCACAATGCCTTTGCTCCCATCATACTCTCTATGGTTCGCGAAACAATCACAATTTTTGGCATCCCTCCCGGCAGCCGTGCCGGCTGCTTTTGTTCGACATGGCCCATGTCCTTTCAAGTACTCTCGTATCGTCCTTCTACATTGTGTTTGCCGCCTCCCCAGGGACCGCACATGGAACAGAGCGCTGCAAACGCCGGCGCTCTTTTAACGCCACACATCCCAGCTAGGAGGATGCCAAAGGAACACTGGTATATAAATCTAATCAACATTTTCACAACAGGTAGATCTTCGCAACAGTTTTCAGGCCAACCAAGTCCCAGTCGTTGAGATATACATTGCCAATATTTGCCCATATCATTACCCATACCGCTCGAAAGCCGAGAAAAAAAGAATCGTGATTCTTTTTCTACATCCCAATAAATCGACAAACATGTGCAAAATCATCACCCGAATCCATGAGCCTTGCAACTGCAAAACCTACGAAGTCCACGTCTGCCATATGATTCACATCAATGCTATATCTTTTGACGCCAGGACACCAAACCTTGACTCCAACAAGAAAAAGGACAACCCGCCCCTCCCTCCCGTAGGTGTCATAGCTCTTGACGCAAAATCCTACAACCCGGCCCTTTTCGAAGCCTGCCCATTTTTCAGCGCTGACGAGCCAGTACCACGCCCGTACTCGTGCCGGGAGCACTGGGACATGGCGGCGTGGCTGAAGAATGGACATGTGAGGGGGGATGATGGGTTTGAGGGGGAAATGGAATCATTTGAGATGCGGTTTATGGCGGAACGAGATGGGAACGGCAATGTTGTGCGGGGAAGGGACTTAGTGGATGTAAATGTTCTGGCGAAGAAGTATATGAAGGGGAACAATGACAAGAAGATAGTTGAAAAGACCCCGTGGTGGGTCTGTCTTATTTGTGGGAGGAGGAAGAAGTTGGTCACATGAGCCTCGGACTTCCTTTGCGGTGTTATTAGGGTCGCAAATTGCACTGCATTTAAGAAAGGTGGCGGTAAACAAACATCCAAGGGCTTGTTGTTTTAACTATGAATTTTTCTCCGGTATTCTGAAGTTATTATGAGGGTTTTTCTATTTTGCAGCTTTCCAAAGTTGAGAGTTCCTCGAATACGCGGAGTATCGGTCCCTGCGAAATCCCGCCACCCCGCGAGCCTTCCTGCCACAGGGGTGATTGAAGGCTTCAAGGTCTATCTACCTAGTAATCAAAAATCCGCGCTCATCCTCTCAACTTCCCTTCCAGTTCTAATCAGGTGAATAGTGGCCCCTCAGCTAGCGCGACGTCACGCAAGGCATTGCTCACCTAATTAGAACTGGAAGGTCACTCAACCGAAGCACTGCCTCTACCAAGGGTGGCATCAAAGCACTGATCAGAATGGTATTGTGCTAGCAACACCGGTAGACCAGTCGTTAACGCTTAAGTACATAGCTGGAAAAGGCACCCATTAGCTGCGGTCTTATACGTCCTGTGGAAAAACCTACCCGTGAAGAACAGAGCTAAGCTGTCTGCAATGTCACTTTCAGCATTCCTATTCGGTACGTATATCGGTGGGTGGTCTTACCGGCATTTGATGGAGCCAGTGAAGCTCTGGTCGACATCGCCAGCTCATGTACTCCCTCCCACTTATATGCTTTTTTACCGCTGGGGCACGTGAGGTCCTCCGCTACCATTTCGTTTCAAGTTAATGACTGGAAAATACCACGCAGTCAGGTCCACGTTCAACTTACCAACGTTACTCCCAAATATGGTATCTGAATGAAAGATTTCATGCATTATCGTCACTGCCACGAACTTTGTTTTGAGGCTGTCGAGTGACATTCCCAGAAGAGAACTATCTTTGAGATCTGCAAGTCGATTGGTGGCCCAGTTGTTTCGCCAATAGCTGGGGCAGAGCACAAAATAGTTCTGAATGCCACCGAGATTCCAACTGTACCCCTGCTGTAAGGGGGCTTCTTCACACGTTTGGGCTAGATTTATAACCCTTTGGCCTCCCATATTCTCAGGTCGAGAATCCCAGAGCTGACCTGCGGCAGATTGTCAATATTCTCAAGCTCAACGAACGGGACTCCAAGCACAGCCGCCAGTCTACTACTTACCATCACAGCGACGTTCGAGAAAGGAGTCATCACAATAAAATATAAAATCAGGTTCTGACTGAGATCCTAACGTGTTCACGAGCTTGTCTGCTCGGGCTGGAGAACAAGTTAGCAACGAGGATATTTAAAAGCTCATTTGCTGGAATTGGGTACACGTTATACTCTTGACTGTCATGACCAATGCCTTCCCTATATTGTTTCTCATAGCCACGGATGGTTCAGTCGAAGCATGCAACACCTTTCCAAACATTGCTTCGAACGTATTGAGTATGGACTTATCGTGGGCGACGAAGTTCTCCCGTCGGGTGTTGGAACCTAAGAGACTGAGCAAGCGCCCTAGCCTATCCGAACCTGCTTTCACCTAAAGAATCCATCAGCATTTTTGTCCCTTTTATGACCACAAGAAGGTCACTTCACTGAACACTTACAGCCGCTTTTGTATCCTCCAGTCCTTTGGAAACCCCATGTTTCTGAGTGTTGCTGCAATCGAACAAAGACAAACTTTTCTTGACAAGCTCTTCAGTATTGCTCTCTGCGAGGGGAATCGCATATGCTGGTTGGATAATACCAAGCACCAGGATTGTCTGAAGAACAATGAGCCACTGGAGCATTTTCACTGCGACAGCTTGTTTGAATCAAAGCAGACAATAGCTCAAGACTAGGAAGAATACCAGACTTTACAGGATGCGAGAGAAGCAGGGAAAGATTGCCTTCAAACTTAGCGTGGAGACACAGAAGGATATTCCCCCTGGGATATAAATAGACACAATATAAGTATGTATGCTACGTTAGCCCCCTCGAGAATACAGCTCAGTCTGGTTACAATTGAGCTCAGCGTGGTCAGGCCTCTCCCACTATTTTTATAGCTGAGCGTGGTTAGGTCCACCCGGGGGATAGTATGCCAAGGGTCACCATACTGACCCGAGTAAATAGCCTTAGCATGTCATGGCGCAGGTCTTGAGGCCCGTTTCAAGACCTAGCCGCTGCACTCCTGGCAAAAGACGAGTACTTCAAGCCGCTAGGCTTGAAACCGCGCTCGCTGTATCTGGCTTTGGTCACGGCGCGTAACACAGCGAATTCCTTATTGGAGATTGGGGGGCAGTGGGGTTGGAAGGGATCCGGGGATTTTGGAAAACAGTGGCCACTTCCAAATTGAGTTTATTAAAAATTTAGTGTGGTTAAAAATAATTATTCTAACCGTGGTTGCATGGTCAAGCCAAAGAAGATTTACTACTGAGGTAATTATATTGCACTAATAAGGCCCCAGCCAACTAGATTATATACTGTATGGAGTACGAAAAGTCTCCAGACGGCACCCAGAGCGGTAAATTCTAACTATTGACCGAGACTTGGGATAAAAACAGTTTCCTCCTGCACACAGTGGTGTGCCAAGTGTCAGATGGACAGACTTTGCTCTTATTTGTACTGGTAACTCAGTGGACCCTTGGCAGCATATCTTGTTTCACTGGTCCTGAGCTTTTAAATAAATATACAGAGTATATCTACTCTGGGGCCCCTGCCAGCCTTCTTTGCCCACCCTCTGCGACATCTACCATCTCCACAACCGCGACCTCTGGCTGCTGGAGTACGGCGTGCTCTGGCACGCTCGCGAGTTGAAGGTAGTCAAATAATTAATTAGGTATAAAGGTTGGTTGAAAAAGATGAGAGATTTGCTGGCATTCTTACATTTTCGGCGAGGTGCAAAAAAAAAAAAAAAAACCTCGGGTTACCCAATTAGGCAATAAGTCACGAGCGGGTGTGAGGACTCTCTATAGGGGCGTGCCAGGACTATACGGAGGAGCATGTTTGGATCGAAACCCTTTTTATATAAGTCCACTACTAAAAATAGATTCTATTTGGTTAATATGATAGTATTAGAGCTGGCCAAGCAGGCTAGATCTAATAAACTTTAGGTACTTGTCTCATATAGAAAGAAGAATGTATATATAGATTTTTTTTAACTAGCTGGAAATAATTATATAATAATAAGAATACAAAGGATAAAAGAGCAAACCATCGAGGCGTCCGAAGGTAAATAAGCCGAGCCTACTCGAGCGGCCAGACTTGGTTTGCTTCCAACCCCACTGTTCTCAACTCTTTGAGATCATCATTGATTGTCCTTGAACTTTCGAAGCCAGGGTTAGCCGCTTCATGCATGCATTGAGCGGCCGATGCTTTGAACACTTTGTGGTCATCAAATCTACCCGTTGGTTAACACATGAGACCTGTATAGAATCAACGACGTTGCAGTGGCCTCTCAGACACTTATTCAGATACTGTTGCTTCATGTTGGATTAGCCTCATAGCTGCAGCCACGTCGAAGCATTGCGTGTACCCGGCGCCCAGGTAGCTCAAACGCTTGGATCCACTCCGCTCTGGGCTCATCTCTTCTCTCTGCTCCTGCATAATATAATTTCCTTTGCCTGCGCGTGTGACCAGCCCTGAAAACCTGGTTTTTTGCTCAACTTCACAATAATGCAGCGAGCCGCGCGAAATGCTTGGGATGTTTGTATCCCTCGTGTTCGCCGGGGCTTGACTGCGTCTCTACCCTCCACTTCTTTCTGTCAACGAATTTCCCTGCCATCTCATCCGAAAACCACAATTGTGCTGCACCGAACAGTCATGACATCATCATCATCATCATCATCATCACAGTGGACATCCACCCCGAGAGAGTTTCCCACCTCGGGATTTGAGTTGCTTGACGAGTCCCTGGAGCTTGACGAGGAGACACTGCCCACGTACCAACCCGAGAAATACTACCCAGTAAACCAAGGTGAGATATTCAATGATCGGTATCAAACACTTGCCAAAATAGGGTACGGAGTAACCTCCACTGTTTGGCTTGGGAAAGATTTGATGTATGTGCAGTTCTTTCGCTTCAAGTTTTCCAGTAATAACATTATTTAATAAAAAAAAAATCAGCTCCTCAACGTATGTTGTCTTAAAACTTTACGTGACAGGTCAAAACCGGGACCATGAGCGAGAGCTTTACATTTACAAGCACATGAATTTGGAGGGAAGAAAGCATCCGGGTAGAAACTTCATTCGCAAACTTCTGGACCATTTTTATATCCAAAGCCCTCATGGCCATCACATTTGTCTTGTTCACGAGCCTCTCGGAATGAGTGCAGATCTTCTGGTGAAAATGTCTCCTGGGCAAGCAATGACCCTTGAGGATATGAAGCCAGGTATCCGACAGCTACTCATTGCCTTGGATTTCTTACATTCGGAATGCCATATCATCCACACGGGTATTATGCTCAATCCTCTTAGAGAGCTTATATCAGAGGCCTAATTTTACCGCAGATCTCCAACTAAAGAACTTACTGCTTCCCGGACCAGATACAAGCTATCTTTCCCGATTTGAGGAAGCGGAAGTTAGAGACCCATCACCTAGAAAAATGCTCAAAGACCGAACAATCTACAAGTCTTTGGGTTTCGTTCCAAGAGGTGGGCTACCACTTCTCACTGATTTTGGTGAAGCTCGATTGGGCGACAAAGAGCACAATGATGATATCATGCCGAACGTTTATAGAGCTCCTGAAGTGATTTTAAAGTCGAACTGGGGTTACAAGGTGGATATCTGGAATGTTGCTATGGTCGTGAGTGGAAATTATTTTAACTTTAGCTTTGCCGGAAAACGCTAATATTCTGATATATGTAGGCCTGGGACACCGCTAGCTCTCGTACTCTTATCAATGGCAAAAACTCAGATGGCATATTCGATGACCGGGTCCATATGGCAGAACTGGTTGCTTTGCTTGGACCTCCGCCACCTGAATTCCGGCAACAGAGACACCTCAGTTCGGTCTTTTGGGACGAATCGGGCAACTGGAAGGAGGTAGCCCCAATTCCAGACATCACCTTCGAGGGCCTAGCCGAGAAGGTAAAAGGTGAAGACAAAGAAGGATTCTTGCGGTGGCTTCGGATAGCCTTGCAGTGGAACCCCGAGGATCGCCCGACGGCTTTGGAACTCTTATACGACGAGTGGCTGATGAAGGGGCTAGGGGAATGAACTGAGGAACAAGCAAATAGTGCAGCTTTCCATTTCGACGAAACTTTACCGCTTTGAAAGTCGGGTCGGCCCTCTAGAGTTGATGGTGATGACCGCTCTATTAATATCATTTCGAGGAGCTTTTGGAGGCTCGCTGTATAATAACTTTGATATCCCTAGATTGGCCTGAAGCTCGCTTCCTTACTTTCCATGCATATCATATAGAATGACTGGAAGGCATTGTACTATCTATGACTAGATCATTATATACTCCAACCCTAGCCCTAGGCCGGCATTACCGGTAATCGCTAAATACGTCAAAGCCTTTCTCACGAGAAGCGAGAAAACTCTCCTGGCGCAGCCAATAGGCAAGGATTGAAATCAAAAAGAAAAGCCGAAGACACCGATGGGATTAGTTGTGTTGCTAGTTATGTCAGGAGGAAGTAGTCTCTTCGGGGAGGGATATGGTGGATGTGAAAATATTGACGGAGAAATATATAACGGGAAATAAGAAGATGTTTCCATTGTGGATTTGTCCAATTTGGTTGGGGGGGGGGGGGGGGGGGGGGGGGGGGCTACCTGGAAAGCACAAGCTGAAGATTTTATAAGTATTCATGGATATCAATGGCGTCAGGGTTTGTATACACATAGCCGGCATTGCTTATTTTTAGTATAAGATCCACTCCCAGCTTTCCTTTTCCCTATAGATTTCAATTTTTACTTTTCAAAGAAGAAATTAATGAAACATCAAGCTTACCCCTTAATGTCTTTGAGAAGCAACCACGAACAAAGCCAAGGGATGTGTCTTTGTTGCACTGCCTATAAAACTAGCCCATCCCGTTCTTGCCAGACGTCCAACATCAACCACTGACAGGACAACGCTCCATACTAACGTGTCGCAACGATGCTAGCTGTATTCTCTGCGGCGTCCGAATATGCTCTGATGGCCCTGCCTGGCTGAATGAGTTTCGTGTTGGTTCGTACCCCGCAAATTCTAGGGACCCATTATTCTGACCATTTCGCAATGTGTAGTCTACACGGAGGATAACGACCGGACTAACCAACCCCAGGTTATCGGGCGTGGGTGTACGAACTCAGTTGAGACATAGCGCCTACAGATTCCTCTTCGCGGTACGATGACCATGACCCAGGTTCGGTCGTTGATATATTCTTCTTTGCAATAGCCTCGGAGATACCAATCGTGCCTCTAATTCCACAGCCAGAAGCCTGTGGATTCCCATGTCACGATGCCTGCTGGAATTTACTCAAAGAGTTGCGTGAACCTGAGGAGATTGATATTGAGTCCCTTGATTCCTTATGTCGATCACTTCCTGTCTCATCTGGACTGCTGAATTGGGAACATGACTACGGCGGGTTGGTGCAGTATAAGGGCGCGGATGAGCTTGATCCAGGACGGAAGTGCATAGACTGGCAGTTTTGTTTTCCTCTCAAAGATAGTCCCCATGCAACCAATCCCTTGGATATACCTTACCTTGGACCTAATGTATGGGACAGCTATCACAAAGGTCACAAAGGGCCTGACATTACTGTTGGTGTCTGGGAACCTTTTCTGCTGTTGCCAGCGGAGATTTTACAGGAAATTTTGCTCTATCTCCCTTCCTTGGATGTTCTAAACCTGAAGCTATCATCAGCTGTATTTGCTGTGTTATCACTCCCTGAGACATTTTGGGCTTCTTGTTTCCAGAGAAACTTTGAGTTTCATTGTGCTTTTGAGTGTCGAAGAGTCGGACCAATCAGGAAATGCTGGAAAACATTGTATCTTCAATTTAAGCAAATTGAAAGGTCCAATGGCTTTCAAAATAGACTTTGGATCTGGAATCTGCTGTTGGCGTTGGAACAGTTCATGTTTAATTCATCGTCAAGCCAACTTGAGGGGTGTTTGGCTTTACCTTCCACGGAATCCGGCTCTCTTGATGACGATTCAACATGTATATTTGCTAGCGGTGATCTCAAACAACCAGACCAATTTTCCATTAATGGCTGCCGTGCATTGTTTACACGATATCTGAGTATTTCCTGTGATATTGTGGATATTTATATTTCTTTCGTTGACTTCCATCGAACCCGATATATCTCTGGTATCTGATTTCTTAAATGTGACGGAACTGACACAAATCTTGGCTATGTACATCCAGATAGTCAAGTGGAAATGGGCTCTTCAACTTTGTTTTATGGTGGAAACATATTTCTTGGTTTCTATTTCGCTGTTGATGCAAGTGGACTACGAGCAATTTGTCCAATCATAGCTACTAAAGACAAACAAACTAAAGGGCCATGGGTGGGTGAACCCTTTGGTATCCCGAGAAAGCGACTACTCTTTCCACGTCCAGGTTCGCCTGTGCTGAAGGGTGGTTTTGATGTAAGCTGCTCCGTTACCAGATTCAAACGCATCCGCACTAACGCAACCAGACATTCAAAATGGCATCATTGGCTATATTGAATGAACCGACAGTTGCAGGTTCCCCAACCGGGGCTATATCTCCTGACATGCGAGATATTTCGCAGTGGTTTCCAGACGTACCCGATGAAAGTCTTTGCTTAAACGAGTCATCCTTCAAAGGGATCCCGAGCAACAGATTCGGATATAAACCGCTATCCGTTTTCCTATTTGGTGGTTTGCGGGGCGCGCATCTTAAGAAGTTGATTGGGCTTCGTGTACGGGATGACGGCGAAAGTATATGCGCTATAGATTTCAGATACAATACTTGCATTGATGGTCGAAAAGTCCATACGTTAGGTCGTTCTGGGTCACTTCCAATTTTTGAACCAAGATTTTTCAGGCCCTTAGTTAACTCATCCGATCATACAATTGATTTTGAAGTTGATGGCCCTGGCGGTGAAATAATTGAAGGCATCGATGTCCGGTCCATACACTGGTCTCGATTTGAAGGCTTTCGAGTGAGCCTACCTGAGCCCAGCTGGCAGTAATTATCATTCTTCCTGTTTGTGCTGACCGATATCTAGGTCCATACCAACCAAGGCCGTTCAGCTACATTCCCTCGTGGTCTTACAGGCCTTCTCCCTTTCAAGATTGCGTCGTCAACCACGGTGACAGGGTTTTATTCTAATCTGGTACGTAAATGATGCTCTTTTCCTTTTTGCTCACGAGCTAATAATATATCTTCAGGTGGGGGATCATGCTTTGTATAATTTGGGCATAATCTCGGAAAGGCTATGATACTGTATGCTCGTGCTTGCGGTGGAATGCGATTCAAGCCAGAGGAACAAGGGCCAATGCTCGAATAAGGGATCACATACGGTTCCAGCCTCTGGCTCTTGCTACTCCAAAGCCGTGTTTAATTTTCCTCAATAGTTTCTCCTTTATTGTTCACTAATTTCTTTTTGTGTGTTACAACAAAGCTCCAAATACATAGGTATCCTTTTGAGTCCTTAATTGTAGGATAGAGATTAGCCCCTTGCACATGAACAAATCCAGGTAAGAAGTGCCTTGAAGACTAAGTCTATACCTAGGTGAAACCCATCGTCACTCATATATAATGACCTTTTTTACCGCTATACATTATACTACAACTTAGCCTGCACCTCCCCCTCCCCCAACGCACCACTCATATACGGTACCCTCACATTCTCCTCTCGCACATCCCCTTCCGCCTCCGATCCAAAAAGCACCATCTCCCTCCCACCCCTCGTACTCCACCACATAACCGCAAAATTCGCCCTGTCAACATCCATCTCGCCACTACTAAGCGCATCCCATAATCTCTCCTGACACGCTTTCCGCATCTCCTTGTCCGCAATTACGTTGATAAGTTTCGCGGCTAGGGGAAGCCATTCCTCGAGTGTTTGGAGACGGAGGAAACAGAGGCAGTCGAGGAGAGTTAGGGTTAGGACTGCCTGTTCGGAGAGCTTTGGGGTATTTTCGGTGGTGAGTGGGTCGAGGGTTGTTGGTGTTGAGGGCGGAGAGAGAGGGGTAGTGGAGGCTTGGAGGGCGCGCTCATGGAGTAGTTCGAGTAGGATTGAAGGTAGAAGGGGTTGGCTGTTTGCTAGGGGTGATGGTGGAGCGGTGATTTGGAGGACTGTTTTGAAGGCGAGGCGGAATTGGCGGGCGGAGAGGTTCTTTGGAAATACCTGTTTGAGTTGCGTTAGTAGACGTTTTACACAAATAGTAATGAAAGCCCAATTGAGTGAACATACCGTAAATAAAGTATTAACATAAAAGGGAAGATGGTTAGCAGCCATATCGGCACTCCGCGGTGCCGCTAAAACGGCGAGTACCACACTATGTGCAGATTCAAATATCTCCAGCAAATTGTTATTACCGCCAGCGGCAAGATAAGGTAGAGCAGCCGATATCAGCAACTGCTCATTAACAGCTGGAGATAGCACGAGGGCAAAATGCTCCGCTGTATTAAGGAAATGTAGGTCTAGTGATCTGTCGAGTGGGTGGGCCGGAATCTGGCCAGCTTCTGCTGGTCGAATAGTTTTTAAGAACTGTTGAGATAGATCGGGATACTGAGAGAGAATATCGATTGCGGTGAGATTGACGAAGACGTATTGCGAGGATGTGCTCTGTCCTGTCCGTGCTAATATGAAGCACAGGTTTCGAAGCATGTGCAGGGATTTTACTGCAAGGTATGGACCGCCTTAGATGAATGTCAGTCCTGCTGAGCTCAAGAGTACCTAAAGGTATTGGACAAACTCACATGCATCCCGTGCCAGAAGTGGATCGTTCAGCACCCGCCCCAGAACTGCCCTCTGGATTATCACAATTGAAAATAGACAGGATTTTAGCAACCGCCAAAGCGTGGGAACGGTGGTCTTTAAGGATTCCTCATCAAGGAACTCTTTCTCCTCTGATAAGTCGATCTCCGACAGCTTATTTTGACGCCACTGTATCATCAACGTTTTCGTAAAATCCGCCAAAGAATCTACCATCTCCACCACCAAATTCTGGTCTAGAGTATTTTCCACAGAGTGCGCGATAAGTCGGGATAAAGGCCCCAGAGAAGCTATAAGCGGTCTGGACAGGATATTTCGCACTACACCGTAGGTAGGCGATTGCGCAGACCAGGCAAACGTCTTGCTGGGAGTTTGACAAATATCGCGGTCAATAGTACCTAGAAAGTAACTGGATTCCAAACCTTCAGGCGAGAAAAACGCCGCATCAACAAGGAGCGGGAGGAGGAGATCATATTTGATCTGACTCCGTTCCCAATCCGACAACAGCTCAAATGTATAATTCAGAACAAGCGCTATAGCGTATCCCGCAATTTTGGGATACGTAGGCAACTCCTGTAGAGCTAGCTGTGATGCCTTCACTAATGCCGACTCTAACCTCTTCCGCAAATGTATCGGCAAGCTCTGTCTATTCTGTCCTTCAAAGCCCAGCAGAATACCGCCTAGTAGCAGCAAATGTCTCCAGCGCGGCGACTTATCGTCCGCCCCATTGACGACTGCCTTCACCCAGTCCTCGCGGCTAATGCGCTGCCGTTGTAGATTCGGTAGTTGGGGCCCGTCGGTTGACTCATTGTGCACGATTGTTATGGCCGCGGTGTTGAATACGCTCAAGATGCGCCGGCAGGTTTGGATGTCTATATCTGCGTCCCATAGTGCGTCGGACGATAGTAGCTGTGAAGAGAGGAGGCTGATATTCAAGGGATTTGCCAGGAGAGCTAGCAGGCCAGTGGCTGATGGGAGGAGACTATGCGGTTTGTTTAGCTACTGAGGCGGAGGAATTAGGAGGCGCAACTTACTTGTAGGCGTCCTGCGGCGTTGAGACGGTCTGGAGAGACCTGATCAACGTAGCTAACGACCTCTCTGTCGCCATGCCGGGAGAGCTATGCCGTTGGTCGCATTGAAGCTCTATCTTGTTCTCCCCCAGACAACCCACTGCCGAGGTACGTCTGCTGCAAACACGGCAAACAGATCGACCAGGTCAAAGGAAGCTTCCCGCTCTCTTCCAAGGTTGAAATATCAGCATATTGACAATAGCGAGGTTGCTACTATGACCAGCTCTCAGACCGTATTCATATACCGCCCTCCCTAAACGGGCACAGACAAAAAGGACAGGACCACCTCAGAATGTCCACCCAAATCGTCCCGTACGACTACGACGTCCCGCCCTTCCCATCCCTCTACCGGCCCGTCCGTCCTCTCACCGGCGACACGAAATACCTCTTCTACACAAGCGACATATGGCGCTTCACTCTCCTCTGGACACTGCTATTCTACACCGGCACACACTTGCTCGTCGCCCTCTGCGCCGTGGCCATGCAATGGCGGAGCTGGAAGATGGTGTGCGGTGTGTCGGTGGTTTATGCCGTGATAGCTGGGTTACAGGCGCTGTTTGCGGGGAGTGTGGTTGGGCTTGTGTGAGTATATAGAAAGAATAACTTCGAGAGGAATGAATTAAAACTGGGTAGTAGCTAACGAATGGTAAAATATTAACAGCATCGGATTGGTCTACGAAGCGGCGAGCTTTAAGATGTCGACGTGGATACCGTTTATATGGGCAGTTATTTGCACCCTGACCTTGATCATATCGAGTTTCTCTATTCAGGGCGGGCTCTGAGCAGCGCAGGAGATGTTCTTCTATATCATATCTTTCTCATTCCCACCGTCTCGGTAAATCGATCGCCTCCGTCGCATTATGAGACAGTATCTCGATCTACTCTCAGATGCCATTAAGCATCGGAGACACGTGAATTACCATATCATGAGACAGTCCCTGTTTGGCCTCCAAGAAGCGACCGCGTCGCTAGAAGGATACTCGAACCGCCTTCCTCAAGACAGCCAACCGCAGCAACCCAACCTTGTAGCAGCAATTGTAGCTGCGACATGCCGGACTCCGGCGCCATTTTTCCCTAGGGGAAGTGGGCATTGTTTCGTGGGAATATGGATCCTATCACTTGCGTACATGCCTGTATTGATATACGGGCTGATTCTTGCATCGAGAGATATGCATACAAGCCCGCGCCGACGCCAACTGTCGAGATTCAAGAGTCAACAGGCCGCCGGCAAATCCACTTTTGCTTCCTAGAAGGATAGGATTCAGCGTATGGAAATAGACAGTCGGATAGATGGACTCAGATATTTTTAGATCCATAGACGCAAATATGGAAAATATATGTTACAAAAAAAGCCAGCCACATAGCGCCTGATGCCGTGAAGTTCTAAAATACAGCAATTTTCTCCACACAAAATATGCCCTGAGGGATCCCAGACCTCAAATAAACTCCCTTGGCTCTAAATGAGAACAAATAGCTCCGCGGTTTATGGTTGTTGACCTCACCGTAAGTCAGGCTAGGGAATTGATAGGTCTAACGTACGCCGTCACCTCATGCTCCCCGAACCCCCCTGGAGCCCCGGGATGGCAGCGGAGAACCCGCCCCCCTGCTGCTGCTGCTGTTGCTGTTGCGGGGGAAACATCTGATTCCCCAACCCAGGCATATTCATGATATTTGGGGAGAAGCCACCCTGCATACCCGGTATAGCAGGTGGAGGATTCTGTGACGCTGGTGGCGGCGGTGGACCTCCATGGAATTGGCCCGATGAAAGGATCGCAGCTAGACGGCCCGGATCCATCCCTGCCACCGATGCGAATGCATCGGGCGGAGGAATAGCGGGAGGCCCTGAGGCGGAGGCAGGTTGAGGAGGGCGAGGAGGCGGTTGTAATGTCCCAATACCAGGGATTAACCCAGGCAGTCCAGCGCCCGTATCGGCTCCAGGACCTGGCGGTGGTTGCACACCAGGAATGAGCCCTGCACCACCTTCTATATTCCCCTGTTCAACGAGTCCCTCCGCCTCGTCCTGAATCTCCTGCTCCTCTTCCTCTTTCATCTGCCTCCGTCCAAATCCACGGTTCCACGTCCCCTGCGCCTCAGCTGCTTCTTCGCCGATGTGGAATCTATCCTTCAAGTAACTGGTCTCGCCAGGGCGGGCGCGGGACCAGAAGCGTGTAAAGTTGTCCTTGGAGCCGGAGGCGAGGATGTGGCCTAGAGGATGCCAGTCTAATGACCAGATAGTGGAGCTGTGAGCGTATTGGATCCTGTGGGCGGGGAAGATGACTTGTGCGGGCGTGTTTGCGGGATCGGTGGTGTCGTAGGGTGCGACTGTGGGGACATGGCCCGCCGGTAGATTGGGTTCGTCTAGGAGGTAGTGGTATAGAGAGCCGTCTTCGCTTCCGGTGGAGATCAAGGAACTGTGAATGGGGTGCCATGTCAGGGATGAGATGGGCTTTTCGTGGCCGCGTAAGATACAGATATCGCGCATCATGCGCAGATCGAAGACACGGGCTGTTTGGTCTCGGGATGATGTGGCTAAAAGGCTTTGGTTTACTCGCGAGAACCGTGTAGATGTCACGGTATTTTTGTGGGTGTGAAGGGTTGTGAGGCAGCGTCCGGTTCGCGGGTCCCAGAACTTGACCTGATGGTCCTTCGATCCGGAAACAAGAAGACCTTTGGTAGGGTGCCAATCGCAGCTCTTCGCATCCCATCCGTGTCCTGTAAGCGTGAGCTCGCACGTACGGGCGGTGAAATCCCAGATCTTGAGGGTCGTGTCATCTGAAGCGGAGACAAATTTTGTATCACTAGGACTCCAATTGAGATCCCGCACAGCGTCGTGATGAGCGTCTTCTATTGTTTCGACGTTGTTGAAGTTGGGTCGCCAGTATTTGATGTCCCCCTTCTGACCACCAGATATGAGCCAGTCATGACTATGCGACCAGGATGCCGAAGTAACGCCTGCCTGATATTGGTCGTAGTGGGCCTGTTCATTATGTATTAGCGTGTTAAGCCAGCAATTTCCCAATCCATGCAAGCCCCAAAATATTAGTAGAATAACATACATCCATGACCGTCTCGAAGTTGAACGCGGTGCCATTCCATAGCATGAACTCTCCGGTATGACCACCTGTCAGCAACCGTCGACCCTCAGGTGTCCATCTCACGACTGTTATTGGTTTCTTCGACTTGCCGATGGACTGGTGTAGATGGCGGACGGGGATTGTATCAGCGGGGGAATGAATGGCGGCGAACGGAGGGAGCATCTACAGAAAATATAGGTTAGATTATAGCCAAACTCGTATGACGGTAAAATATTGATAAAGAGTATACACACATCGATTGCATAGCTTGCACTTGGACGCTCTCGCTCTAACCGGGGCAATCCTTTGTATCTAGGCTGGCGCACTCGGATCCATTGCACCATTGACGAGCCATAGTCCGTTACGGGCCCTTTGAATAGGATTTAGCACAGCGAAGACAGGAGACATGAGGAAAATGCATACTTGGTCTTCTGTTCAATGGGCGAGGAGCGAAGTGGACTTCAGACGGGCCATCTTCGTAAAACGCCATGACGGCCAACTCCAAACAGTTCCACGGACGGAACTTGTCTCGAAGAAGTCGGCGAGATCAATACCCAGAGTTCAGCGCATTTCTCATGGCCGAGGGAGCTGTGTCTTGTCCGGCGCAAGAAGAGGTAGATTTCTCAGCGTAGCAGCAGCGGGTCGAAAAGATGCTTTGTCGAGGTCCTGAACAGATCAAGAATAAAACAAATATGAATTAACACAATAAACGAAGCGATCTGAACGAATGACGCAGACCGAGACAAGTCCAGCTGTATATGTTGTTTATACAATGTATAGGTGGTCGTTGACACAGCAAAGAGACGTTCGCCGAGTCGCAGAGTACTAACCAAGCCAGCTCCATCCAGCTGCACAGAAGGTCTAGTCCCCGCGGTTCCTGCTCTCTGCCGTCATTGTCCAGCATGAAGAATCCAACTATCCGACATCGACACCCTCTCGCAATGCCGGGGCTGCGCCAGTCGGTGCTGCTCGTTGCGCTCCTGCTGGCCTGTTCGGTTCCTTAGCTTGGTCTTCTTCGTTGTTTATCTTTTAGCTGTATTTGTATCCATCTATCTCCTCTTATCTTCTACTTCCATACGTAGCCATTGGGTGTGCCTCACCATGGCGAGCGCAGTGCAGACAACTACTAGCCATGGCCTGCACCAGCTGGACCTGGATACGCCATCTTTGAAGCCCGAATCGCCTGTTGCGTCTACCTCTGCATCTACTTCTATACAGGCTGCGCCGGGCTCTCAATGTCCTCTGAACGAGCGGCCCTTGGAGTCTCCCCAGGCTCACCATCATAAGCCGGCAAGAAGCAAGTATCGACACATTGCTGCTTATCATTCTCATTCCCGCGCTTCTTGCTTGAGTCAAGATGCTACGAGAACTACCAGCTTTGTCGGCTTTCGGAATCTGATGGTTATCGTGCTGGGTATGTATGGCTTCGTCCCGCAACCCCGCTATCATCCGGTGATATCATGATAGCTAACAAAGACTTCATTGACGTATTGTAGTTGTTATGAACTTACGGTTGGTCATTGAGAACTTCATGAAGGTGGGATTGCAATCCGTTCCTAGCAAACCCTCAATTCCCGATACTAATAGGCTCTGCTCATAGTATGGCGTACTCATCTGCGTTCGCTGCCATGATTACCGTCGACAAGACGTTATTTTGGGTCTAATCCTGTCCGGCCTGGTTCCCTGCCATCTTTTCGTGGCCTATATCATCGAATGGGTGACGGCGCAGCATGTGAAGAAGCTCATCGGCGAGCACAAGCGCAACGATAACTCCAGCTCCGAACCCAGCAAGGAACGGGACCGCCTGGCTATGCAGTTCACATGGCGCTATATTGCTCTTGCGCATACGCTAAACGCGAGTTTGTGCCTTCTAGTTACAACATATATTGTTTATTATTATATCCATCACCCGGGCATCGGGACGTTATGTGAGCTGCACGCTATAGTGGTCTGGCTGAAGAACTGCTCGTATGCGTTTACGAATCGCGATCTACGGCATGCCGTATTGCGCCCTTCGCCGAATTCATTGCTTCCTGAGATCTACAAGTCATGCCCATATCCGCAGAACATCACCCTCAAAAATCTGACCTATTTCTGGCTCGCTCCGACACTGGTTTACCAACCAGTGTACCCGCGCACCCCCAAAGTGCGGTGGCTCTTCGTCGCAAAGCGCGTTGCTGAGCTAGTCGGACTCTGCGTCTTCATCTGGCTCACATCAGCCCAATACGCAGTTCCCGTCCTGCGGAACTCCCTTGACAAACTCGCCATCCTCGACGTTCCTTCCATCCTCGAGCGACTGATGAAATTATCCACGATCTCCCTGATAATTTGGCTCGCTGGCTTCTTCGCACTCTTCCAATCATTTCTCAACGCACTAGCTGAAGTGCTGCGTTTCGGGGATCGGGAGTTTTATTCTGAATGGTGGAATTCGCCGAGCGTGGGGATGTACTGGCGAAGTTGGAATAAGCCTGTGTATCATTTTATGAAGAGGCACATCTTCTCGCCGCTTGTGGGCAGAGGATGGAGTCCGTTGGCAGCGAGTTTGATGGTATTTACGTTCTCAGGTGTGTTGCACGAGCTGCTTGTTGGGATTCCGACGCATAATGTTATTGGTAAGTTCTTCTCTTTTTTCTTTCTAAGGATTTGTCCAGGGGACTTCCTACTAACGAGAACTCGTAGGCGTCGCCTTTGCGGGCATGATGTTCCAACTCCCGCTCATCGCAGCCACGGTTCCACTGGAGAAGATGCAAGGCCCGACAGGCAAGATCATAGGCAATTCTGTGTTTTGGGTTAGTTTTTGTCTTGTGGGACAGCCTCTGGGAGCGCTGCTGTACTTTTTTGCATGGCAAGCTAAGTATGGGAGTGTGAGCAAGTTGCAAACATAGCAAAGATTGCCTGACGTGGAAAGTTGGAAGTATCTTTTTTCTTTTCCCTTCTCTGTGGATGTTTTAACACTGTAATAGATAGCTTTGCTTTGCTTTGGTGTTGGGAAGGGTTAAGTAGGTAGTTTGTTTAATGTTACGAGTAATGATTGTTTGGTCTAGACTGGAGAGCAAAACAGAACCAAGCGAGTGGTCTGTATGGAGTGAATGGGGTTGTCACCAAATACAATTGATCTTCCTCATAGCCCCCGCTTGCCACGAGATTCCAACTAGGTTCCACCCGAATAACGAAGGTCGCACCGACGCTTAAAAATAGACTGCAGGTCCGACTATTTTATTACATTGGACCGAATGGCGTAAACTGGGGCGATTAGCTTCAATTAATGATTATTTTATTCTCAGAATTTGCGTTGGCTTACGGGAAATGCGCAAGCACAATCGAACCGTGTGTATACACACAAGAATGGCCCGTTTTTAATTCTGTAGATAAATAATATCAAGCAATTCAGAATACATAAAAATCTCATTATATAAATCTAAAACAAAGCGGCCTTCTCGCAACATACCCTACTGGCCAACATACTCGATTATTTCGATTGTGTTCCCGCCCACGGCAATATTAGCAATCCACATTCTTCGTCCCTCATCAAGATTTTCCCCATTCAAAAAGGCGTGGAAAACCATTCTGTCGGTATCTAACAGGTCGGCTCCACCAGGTCCTCCCAGGGGCCCTACGTTACTTGGATCGCCGCTGACGAGTAAAGGCGCCGCCGGTGCCTGCGCCTTAGTGAACTCCTCGGACAGCGAGGTCCCGTATGCGTAGCTCACATCGTATAAAAGAGTGTCGTACATGTTTGACGAGAAAGTGAGGTAATATGTCCCGGATCCATGCTTGATCATACTGGGGGCCTCGATAAGAGGGCCATCCGCATCGTCGCGGTCGAGCAACTTGACAGGGTCGCCGTCGGGAGTCATCACGTCGAAACCTAGTTTCTGGATCATGATTGGAGTTGACGAGGAGCCAATGCTGTTACCGTCGACCTTATATAGGACATAGTAGGTACCGTCCGAATCCCAGAAGCCGGTCGGATCAATCGCTCCGCCTTGATCGGTCGGGCAGGCAAGTGGTTCGTCCGCAATCTTGTATGGGCCCTCAACACTCTCTGCAGATCCAACCCCGACACAATGTTTACCTGACGCCGCGTCTTTCAGAGAAACGTACATGACCCAAAGGCCATCGTCCTATGCGAGATGGTCAGATAATTATGCCGCACTATAAGGAAGGAAAAGTGAGTCGTGCCCTTCGAACTACATCGGGCGCCCAGGCAGATGCATCACCCCCATCGACCCAATCTGGGAGCGGGCCAGGTAGCGCATCCGTGCCGTCGAGGACCTCCCAGTCATAAAAGTTGTTGGAGTGCGCGACAGGGATTCTTGCTTTGCCGTTCTGAGTTGCAAAGGCATAGTAACCTTGTGTTGTGCCAATTACGGCCGGGTCAGCGAAGTCAGAGTCAATCACCCGTTTGACCTCTGCAGATGCCAGGCCGGCGAGAAGCACCGAAACAGCAAGAGTTGACTTCATTGTTCCTCTTCTTTCCTCTTCTTCTCTGTTGAAAACTAAATTTCTTTTAGCCAAAAGCCTTCCACCTGTTCATGTAAGTATATTGGAAGTAAGTTCCAGGTTCAACTTGCTAGGTGAGAACTGATGGAGAGGTTAGAGCTTTTATAGTCTCAAAATCATGTATAATTGTTCTTATAGCTTTGCTTTTTGGCGCCTAGCTTGGACTGCGCATGCCAACGCGGAGCACTGACAGGGTGTAAGTCAGCCCCATAGGGTAATAATGTTGACAGCTGTAAGCAGGGCCTACAGAAGTAGTGTGCTCCCAGGATAGGCTGTCTGCAATCCACAACATCCCGCTTCTAATTTTGGCTCTTATCGAGTGTAGTGACTTGGAGCAAGAACGCGTCTCCCTGGGAAGAAGCACCTCATAGGCTTGTGTTTTAAGACATACCATTATATTGGATGCCATGTGTAAACCTAGCACGCCTTCAATAGAAAAAAAAGGGCAGTAGAAAACTTTTCCTTCATTGACAATTCTGTTAACCAAAACCGTCCAAAACTGTTTATGCGCCGGAGTGAAAACACATTCTTGTCCCTTGGTGGTGGGAAGATTAGCAGGGTTGGCGGCCAGTGGTCCTTTGTTCAGCTTTGATTGGTTTTTATTATTGGCATCGAGGAAGCCAACCGGGCTGGGTCTCACGCAGTTGGAGGACTCGGACTCGGACACGGACGAGCTGGGAGGAGCTGAGATGGCTAGGATTGGCATATCACGTGGAAATTTAGGCGGTCAGACACAAAATGGGCTGAATGAACTCAATATAAAGCTTTATTTAGTGCTTAGATCCACATCTAAAGACACCTTAATTGGCAGAGATGTAAGTTGATGGTGTCAACATTGCAATGCTAACACAATGCTAACACCAAATTTTCTGTTAGACCACCTGCTCCGGTTCCCAATAATGTGCCACTCATGACTGCCGGAAGTATGTCCTCTGAGGCAAACAAAGGTGGAGATTCTCAATATACTGGAGAACTAGGAACTGCATGGCCGGATACCCACAACGCAAAGCGCGAGTCAATCGAGCTCCTTCCTGTAATCGAAACTGACAGCATTCTACATGTTGGGAAAGCCAACTTTGACGACTACGAGTTCTTGTTAAGCACAATAGGAGCAGAGAATTTGATGGGTCCGGGCTGGAATACAAATTCGGACGACCTTTTCCGCCTACCTATTGACTCTCCTCATTGCGAAGATACATTAACCGGGGACTGTAATACAGTGTTAAACAGTATTCGTCTTGCGGATGGCACCGATATTTCAGTTAAGCTTGTCCGCAAGTTCACTGCATTTGTGTATCAGCTGCAGCAAATTACCCTACATTATCCATGCTTGCCACAGCAGTTTATCTTCAAAATGCCAAACCTTGAAAGAACGCCAGACCAGCATCATGAATTGCGGATCTACGAACATTTAAAGCTGGTACAAGGACACTATATCCCTCAGTGTTATGGTGAAGGTTCATTGGTTGATGAGAACGGTATCGTACACGGTCAGGGCATAATCCTTGAAGTTTTAGAAGGAATAACATTGTGCAAACTTCGGGAATTGGTCATTAATGGTCTCCGTGGAAACGCATGGGCCGATGGAAATGTTGTCATACAGGATCATGGCATAATCCATGAAATTCTGAATGGAACAACATTGCAAAAACTTCAGGAGATGGTCGTTAATAGCTCTCGTCAAGCAGTGTGTGAGATTGCTCTATATAAGGTTGCTCATTCAGACTTGAAGCTTGATAATGTAATGTTAACTAGGCGGGGGGTTGTGGTCTATGATTTTGATGTGAGTGAGATCTCAGGGGATAGATTGAAAGTGCAAGACCTCAATCTCAACGATATGAATGAAAATCTCGAACTGGGAGGATATACATCCCACGACTGGACATGGGCAGGCGAATCTTCTGCCGCTCATGGGAACCGTGCATGGATAATTCCCTAAATACAAGGCGTGCAGGTTGTCCATAGCACTGGTGGATTTGTTTTAGGGGTTGGAATCGGCTTGAGCTACGCACCAATGTTACTAACTTAGTTACCACACACATCCAATTAACATGTTACTACTCTATTAGAATAAATAGGAAAGTCAACTCTTATACCGTAGATCTAAATGAATCATAATCTTCCAGGTACTCAACCACAAGCCACTCAATATAGAGACTTTATCAGATAGATCCCACTAATTTCACTGACAGCCGGGGGTATCAATGAAGTTTTGTCTATTGAACTGCCACCCCCATTGTCGATCACTCCTAAGCCCTTTGGCAGCGTTTCCGGGATGATCGTAAGATCTCTTACCATGGGAAGTGCCGTCCGGAGTAACCCAGAAAGGCTTCCCGTTGAAGTACACAAAGGAACGCTGTGAGCCACCGAGCGAGAGAGCTACAGCATTTTGAGCCTGAATTCGCTGCACACCCTCCGCTGCCGTACGATAGAGCCAGTACTTCGGAATATCCATCAGTAATATCCATCAGGGAGCAGCTGATACCATACTTTATTTGACTCATTTGGTTCCTTGTATTCGCTCGGAACCTCACAATGAAAAAATTTCACCCATCGAAACAGCATGTCTGAGGACCGTTGCAATTATCAATGGATAATCCACAATAATTACGGCATGACTGCCGCAACAGCTGAGAAAAGCATTTGGAAGGGTATGTGCATTCAAGGGAGCAGGGAATAGGGAAGAATAATCAAGCCATGTGATAAGATATCAGCTGGCGAAATAAAAGGGAGAGGAGAGTATATATCGAACTCGAAAAGCAGCACCGACACGCTTCGGCAAAATAGACACGCTATACCATAATAGAAAATCCGGCGAGGTTTAAGATAAGAAAGTAAAAGTATTCGCTCGGCCAGCCTTCTGTTGTCATTCTCCGGTGTGATGGTGCCAGAGTGTTTGTCAGCTGAGCGATATATATAAACCAGCCTAGTAGTCTGCTTCCATTCATTGCAACCTTGGATCTTTGTCTTTATCCCCTTCTTCCCCTTATCTGAGATGAGGTACTGGAGAGAAAAGAAATTCGCCTCCTCTCCCATCCAAGAGCTTCCAAGAGGGCACATGAATCTCCCACTAACTTGACACACACAATAAACCCTGCAGTTCAGGCAGCATCCAACGCGTCCAAATACGACCTGGCATTATTCCGTATGCATGGAATCTTCAAGAAGACTGCCACGATGCTGCTCTCTTCGTGCCATCAACTTCATCAACCAAACGGAACCGGGACGACCATGCTGCCGCCGCTAATCTCGGGAGTGTGTTTGCCCGGCCCACAGCCTGGATTGCCAGTGGATGATTAATGGTTGATGCGGAGCTGTGGATGGAGATGGAGAAGAGAACAGCAACGAAATAAATATAATTGATTCCCCGAACTTGGCCCTGACTTTAGTGTCATTCATTGAGAACACAAATCATCTTCAAATCCTGACATTTGGACAAAACAACATTCTCCCCTTGCAACATTGAAACACAGAATACTGTACCAGCGAAGATGTTGAGCTTTACCATCCCTGAGAACTACGGGTGAGCAACCCTTCTGTCCCCTTTATTACGCCTTCAGAGCAATATAGATGAATTGGATATTCAATTGAACAAAAGAGAAAAAAAGCTAACCATGTATCAATACCAGCAACGTGGCCGCCCTCGCTCTAGGCGCAATCCCCTTCCTAGGCTTCGTCCACGGCAGCATCGTCACCTCCCTGCGCAAGAACGCCGGCGTCAATTACCCTCACCACTATGCCACCGTTGAGCAGTGCAAGGCGAACGTACGTTTACTGCTTTTTCTTTGCTATATTGCTCTTCTACACCCGATTTGCAACGAAAGCGTGAAACCAATACTAACAATCCATAAAACAGCCACAAGCCAACCAATTCAACTGCGCCCAACGCGCCCACGGCAATTTCCTCGAAAACATGCCCCAGACCATGATCACAGCTCTCGTCGCCGGCCTGAAATACCCCAACGCCGCTGCCATCGCCACAGGTGTCTGGGTTGTCTCGCGCTTCTTGTATCTATACGGATATGTGTATAGCGGTAACCCGCACGGCAAGGGCCGGTATCTGGGATCTGGTTTCTGGTTTGCGCAGTTGGCATTGCAAGGGATGGCGGTGATGTGGGCGTGGCCTATGGTTAAGCTTTGAGTGTTCTGCATTATTTATTTCATGAGATGGGATGATGTTGAGAGATGTGTATCATATACTGCGGATTCAGAATAATATTAATTCGTATCCCTCCGTGCTTTTGTATTCTGATACTGTTTTCCTCCTCCCTACTTCCATTCGTGTAGTGACTAAGCGATTTCGGAATAACTGCAGCTTTGTTTTTTTTTTTTTGGTCTTGGATAGACATATATAACAATAAACTGATCCAATTGTTCCACTTCTACAATATACCTATTCTCAAGCTCATTTTCTAGGGGAGATCTGACTTGCACTCATTTCTTACCTGGTTCTCGAATACCCCGCCAACATGTCCTCCCGCTCTCAGCTGCCCTACACCGAGCGAGCAAACACACACCCCAATGCGCTTGCTAGACGGCTATTCCAGATCGCTACGGATAAAGAGTCGAACGTCGTAGTCTCCGCAGATGTTACCACGACGAAAGAATTGCTCGATTTGGCTGACAGTGAGTGCGGAATTTCGTGCGATTATTGCCCCGCCATTTGCCCCTCCATGCATCATATCAGAGAGAAACTTCCGACCATCTTTACAATTGATTGAATTTCAATCCTTAGAACAAATGAAAGAGCTGCATCAATACTAACACTCTGATAAAATAGGCCTTGGACCCTACATCGTCGTCCTAAAAACCCACATCGACATCCTCTCCGACCTCACCCCTCAAACCCTCTCCGGCCTACAATCCCTCTCCGCAAAACACAACTTCCTAATTTTCGAAGACCGCAAATTCGTCGATATAGGAAATACGGTGCAGAAACAGTACCACGGCGGCGCCCTCCACATCTCAGAATGGGCTCACATCGTCAACGCCAGCGTCCTTGCCGGCGAAGGGATCGTAGATGCCCTCGCGCAGACGACAAGTGCACCAGACTTCCCGCATAAAGATGACAGGGCCCTTCTTATCCTTGCGGAAATGACGTCAAAGGGCTCATTAGCTACGGGCGAGTATACCCGCGCCTCAGTCGAGATGGCGCGAAAGCACAACTCCTTTGTCCTAGGTTTCGTCAGCACGCGCTCGCTAGGTGAAGTGCAGACCGAGAGCTCCCCAGCTGAGAACGAGGACTTTGTCGTTTTCACGACGGGGGTTAATTTGGCTAGTAAAGGGGATGCGTTGGGGCAGCAGTACCAGACTCCTGCGTCGGCGATTGGGAGAGGTGCGGATTTTATTATTGCGGGGAGGGGGATATATAAAGCTGAGGATCCAGTTGAGGCTGCGAAGAGGTATAAGGATGAAGGGTGGAGGGCGTATCTTGAGAGGGTTGGACGTTGATATTATTCATTATGATTATTGGAGAACAAAGCCCATACATAGCGCTGATAAATCTAGATCTAGAGCCAAAATTGCTTGTTCCCCGTTTTCTCTTCTTTAAGAGTATCAAGTTGTTTGTGAGGGCAGACGAGCAATCTTGAAATGATCCATTGACAAGGACCTAGTGGGCAGGTACACCATGACAAGCTTAAACTATAGAAGAGAGAAATGCGACGGGCAAAGCATCCATTATTCCCTATGTACATCATCAAGCTGAAACTTATCAAGAAACAAGATCGCCAACTTTCCGCTATCTAAACAGGAACAGCCTCATACAATGCATTTGAACCGATTCCCTGGGACTCCGCGCGCCAAACTTTGACCACTCTGAAATTGGCGCGCTCTAGCAAATCAACCCACCGTTTCTCAGTGCGTTCCAGAGAACCAAATATCTCCATCATCAGGATATCCATCGCGGCTGAGAAACTGGAAGGGTCCTTTTCGGGTAAGGTATTTTCGTTGATCAACAATATCGAATCTTCGGCCATGGCTTCTCGGATGCGGCCCAGGGCCTGCAACGCCTGCTTATCGGGCCAGTCATGGAGCACAGTCCGCATATAATACGCCTTGGCGCCCTTTACGGGCTGCTCAGTGAACATATCGTACGCAATGGCTTCCACATTTTCCCCGAGGGGAGTCTTGACATCCTGGATAACAGAGGAAAGGTCCTCCACAATGAGCCGTCCAGGCATCGCTGGGAAGCGCTCCTTCAGACGGGAGACATCGTGTCCAACACCTCCACCAATATCGATTAGCCGCACCCGGCTGTTCGAAGACACCTGCAGCTTCTCTTCGACTGGGTAGAAATCAAACCACTGGGCGCCTTCCATCTGCCGGTTCATAAACCCCATGACCGAGTTGAAAGCCTCTAGGTCTTCAGGGTTCTTTTTCAACCAATCGAAGTAATGGTCCTTTGTCTTAAAAGCCAATTGGAAAGCGGAATTATAAGCATCTTCCGGGTCGCGATACTCATTAGCTTTGAGAAATTCATTCAGATACGCCGAGGCTTTCATATTCGCGTAGCTGTTTTCCCGGGGGGTGTCAGCCAACTACCTAACTTCCCAACACTTTGAAATCAAGGTTCCTTGGAGCAAGTACAAATGCTTTATGCCTCCAACCAATGGTGAACCACTAACCAATCCCATGCCAAGCGGCAATGGCTGGTATGTCTGCTCGGCAGTCTCTGAAACAAAATTGTTTGCAACAAGGAGACGCAGGATTCGCACTAGAGAATGTATCAGTATACGATCAAGTCCCCAAGCCATACATGCACTGGCCAAGGTGTGAAAAGGGGTATGTAAAAGCGCCAGCCATATTAAACGTACCTAAGAGCTTCTCGTCTCCTTTTGTCTTCTTTGCCAATTGACTAATTGTCTGTGGCGACCCGTCTGCCGCGGCCAAGGCATCAAAGATGCCCATGTCGATGGCGATACGGCAGCCGACAATGCCATAATGCTATACGGGTTTGCGCTCGGATTAGATTCCCGCACACGTTCCGCTATAACCCATTCGAGCTTACCGAAAAACATAAGTTGATAATGGATAAAATTGAAGGTTCCAGAGCAACACGGGCTTTGTCCAGGCCCCCCAGAAGCTTCATCCGCTCCTCTTCTGGGATTGACTCAGCTGGAGGCAGCTGGGCCAATGCCGCAGTGACTGCAGCGATAGCATCAGAAGTGGAAGTCATGATTGATTCGGGACCAGGGACTTTTATCTGACCAAAAGTCATGACAGTAACGAGGAGGACTCCTAGTATTTATACTTCAAAGAAAGCTGCTCATTAAATTTCTCAGGATACTCCCTGGTGGATAAATAAGGGCTTGCACATGATATCATTATGTGCTCAAGAGCAACCCACAACTTCAGCTCCAGAGTAAAGCTAGATAGATAACGAAGGAGGAACTCAGAATTATAAATTTAACCCTGGAGAAGCTGAAAAAACATAGGGCTATCGTGCTAATTATATTTCTTTAGCGCTTACAGCCCTACATCAAGAGCTCGCCTACATAGCTTTTGAGTCAGCTTATTTGTTCAGCCTGTAGAAATTGTAGCTGTGGTGAGAAATAAGGCCCAAAAGTTTAATTAAGTTACCTGATGTTGTTCTGAAGTAGGCAAAACAGAGCGCGCTCTGGGATATTTGAAGTCCGTGGCCGGTCCCACAAATTACTTAGCTTCGCTGCTGTGCAGGTGAGGCAGACTTATAGTCGTCAGACATACAATCTGGACCAGCCCAACAAACCTTTTGCCTCCTTGCCCTTTCGACAAAAGCGAGTGTATCTGGAGATTAGACTGGCACCCTGTTGAAACAGCTGAACGAAACTGAATATCCAAGCCTGGTTAGAAATGAGTAAGTAAAGCTCAATCATAGGGCGAATCGAGAAATCAAGCTCCAATATTGTCTGGTTTGCACAATGGTATTATCAGAGCACCATTTGTTCTTATGGAGCTGGGTGTCCTGTAAATCGGGATGCTAACGAGATTGGTCTCCCACTCTTCTTGTAAATCACCTCAACATTGTATGAAATAACTTTGAATGTTTCAATTTGCAGACACCTTGTCCAGTACCATAAGCTGCAAGTATAGCCAGTTGATCAGCGGTATCTGATAATGGGTACGGATCCACGATGATGTCGGCAATTCATTTGTACAGCACTAAAACACCTTCGTACTGTGGCAATGGCGCACCACTCTCCAGCGCAGCGGGCACAGCGGTAAAAAGATCCCCGCAGCATGCGCGAAAGCCCGAATTCTTCCACGGCCCCAAGGAAAAGCGAGGATAGTGGGGATAATCACAGGAAAAGAGCGACTGGCAAACGTCACTGCTTGTGTGACCAATTGACCAATGATGAATTGTAACCGGATGTTGCGTGTTGCTCTTGTTCATTGTCTCCTTGCTCCGTATACACAGCCGCTCATTACTCGAGTTGACACGACAAGCCAAATCACCAATCAGAGTCTGAATTTTAAGAGATGAGCAGCTATCCCCATGCGCTGATTACCCACAGGGCTGCATGTACCATTCGACGAGAATCCACTCGAAAGAGAGCTTCATTCGGGTTGGGACGAGAATCAACAGTCACCCGGATAAACTGGATTGGAAATAGCTGACCCTTGAGCGCAAAGTTCGGATGACACCTTGGTATTGCGGGGCCAAGCTTCGTGGAGAGCTGAACAGAACAGATCGATTAATCCAAATGCTCGTATAGAGTTGGAGACATTGGAAAGTTAGATCGAGCTGACGACTCGGCCCCAAAAATTCCCGTCCAAAATAGCGGGATTCAGCTCCTTTTTAAGAAGCTCTGAGTTGACAAGTCGCCAAAAGGGAAGAAAAAGCAACCACAATGCGGGGTGCCAATAAGAATATGAGGTCATCAACGGTTCATGCGCTGCATATTACTTTTTTTTTTTGACAGTTGCAGCATTGTCGGCAAATCATGATTGGGCCCAGGGATGCAGGCCAAAAAACCCTTAGCGGCTTGAGCGGCCGCCGTCTCCCGACGGTCTTGAAGAAGAGGGGGATACATGGGCGTAAGTCTCGATTTTGGGGCGAGCACGTCGAAAGATCTTGCGGGTACGAGATCTCTGGGCACACACAACCCACCCACCAAGACCCATGGCGGCTCATTGTTATTCTTCTTCGACGTGCGGTCGCATTCCACCACAAACCATCAGCTTGTTCATGTTTTCTGCAGATAGTTTCTTTTTCGAAAGATCCCGAGCTTATCCTCATCCTGGTGCGGATCCCTCAAAGCCCTTACTTATCTAATGGAGCGGTGGATTGTGTAGTGGGCATGCGGCTTCGAATCAGATAAGACAATTTGCGGGGCCATGATCAAGATCCAAATGATATCACGAAATCCATTATTCACACCGCTACAACTTAGGAACAACTGAGCGTAATTCGTGAACCGATAGTAGGATAAACAAAAGTTTTTTTGTTTACACAGATTTGTCCACTATCGCTGACTAATCGGTATATTGCGATCTGCCGTGAATAAACAAAAATAGCAGCAACAAGGAGGTAAACAGAGCAAAAAACATGAACAACGCCCGAAAGAAGATGCGCTCAAAAAACATACAGCCGGATGAAATTCATAGTACAACGTCTCAAAGGTCGTGACTCGTCAAGGAAAGCTTTTATGTACAGGCCCGTTCTGTCGTGGCTCGTCTAGCTATGTACTGGCCGTATATTATTCCCATCGCGTTTGTGTATATGGAATATGGAACCACGGATGTCCAACCGGGAAAATAGAGGTGTTATGCCTATTCTGCATAGTGATTTAACAATGTAAACGCGGCACGAGATCTCTTTCCTTGGGGATATTGTCAATAAAAGAGCACGCAAACTGTACGAAGCGATACACGTCGGCGAAATTCGACATCAGGCCAAGGGAAATGCGGATCGCCCCGCCCGTAGGCATGCCCATGTCTGCCAAGAAATCGTCCCATTGCTTCTTCACGCCGAACTCGAGCTCGCTGCGCTCGGCTTCGTTGAAGGCTCTGAGGAGCATTTCTTGTGTGAGGCGGAACGCTGCTTCGCCGGCACCGGGGTTGCAGAAACAGCCTGTGCGGAGGGAGAGGTGGATTGATGCGGCGCGTTGCTCGACTATGCGTTCGTCTATGACACGGCCAGTAGGGTCGATGAAGTTGAATGATATGGTGCCTCCGCGCCTGGTGGTGTCGGGAGGTCCGTAGACGATGACTACGGGAAGGCCGTTGGAGTGACGGATAGGTTCGAGTGTCTTGAGCAGCCAATTCGTTAAGCAGAGGACTCGCTCGTGGATCGTATCTATGCCAAGCCGGCTGATGTGATGGAGGCCAATCTCGACGGCCGGAAGGCTGAGGTAGTTAATTGTGCCGTCCTCGAAGCCCGAGTTTCCTTCGAGCAGCACGTGTCCCTGAGATTGGACGGTGACACCCCAGACGGTGCCACCAGCAAACCATGGCCTGCTCAGGCGGGCAAGTGTGTCTTTGCGAGCAATAAGACAGCCGACACCGGAGGGATATCCGAACATCTTGTAGAAGGAGACAGGAACGAAATCTGGTTTCCAATGGGCGAGGTCAAGGCGGTTAGTCGGCACGAAAGCAGCAGCATCCAAGAGAACATCCCATCCGCGGGACTGAGCTTTTTCAATCCACTCCAGTGGATGTTGGGTTCCGCTGAAGTTCGACTGCGCTGGGTAGGCGAAGAGTCGGGGGACATCACTCTTCTCACCAGGGGAATCGAGGGCTGCCTCAACGACTGCCTCGTCAGCTCGTAGCTCAGGCAACGTCACTGGAATATAGGTTGACTTCGCCCCCTTTCTGCGTGCAAATTCGCGGATGCCGTGGACGGAGTTGTGGTTATCCCATAGCAGAAGCATCTCTCCCCCTGGGCCGAAAGGATATGACTCGCCAAGCAGCTTCAACGCATTAGATGCATTGGCCGTGAAGACAACGGTATACTCGTCGGGTGAGGCATTGAAGTATGTCAAGACGAGATCTCTGGCTCTCTCATCTAGTTCTGTGATGGCGCTTGAAGTCGGACTGAGGGAGTGTGGATTCCCAAAGACACTCCGTCGAAGCAAGTCATAATGGGTACGGAGCTGGGACTCAGCGTAGAGCCCTCCGCCCGTATAGTCGAGGTAAATATGTCCCTCTTTATCCAGAGTAGGGTATTCGATGGTCCGCAAACGATCCAGTACAGCAGTATTCTCGAACGTTGGGTTCGATCTTAGGAAAGCTTTTTCCTCCTTTTTCAAGGAGTGCGTCTTGCGCACCTTCACCAGCCTCCTTCCAGCTGCACGCCTCTTGATAGATGCACGCAGCTTCCGAGGAGACACAGTCAAAGTACTGGAACAGGAGCCCATAATGAACTATTATATATAAGGAAGACCGAACTTAAGGAAAACTAACAAATAAGAAAAAGCTAACAACGCTTCTTATTTATCACACAATTCGCATCATAAATTCTCTCATTCAGAGCGGGGGGTCTGGCGGTTCAAAAAGCAAAGCCCGGGGGGAGGACAGAACAAGGCTCAAAAGTTACCGGTCTTAATAAATGAAATCTAATTTACCGACCAGCATGCAGCGTGCAGCAAGTCTCCAGAGCTAGCCCAGGGCCAGCGCGTATGGATCGGGGGCCACATTCTCTTTTCTCGCATCTGATTTGGTCGATTTGACGTTGCATGATGCATGCGTTAGTAACGAGGGGATGTAATGCAGGAGGACGAGGTTCGTCCGTCCTGCTGGCGGCGCTGCGGAGTCAATCGGCAAAGCAGCTTAGCCATCTCCCTCTGAAAGATGGTCTGGACAGGGGTGGGATAGTAATGCCTGTGCATCCGGGCTCTTAATCCGCTCGCCTCAGGCCGATAGTTTATCGCACCGTTTCCCGCCTTATTGCCCTATTATTTGCCCATGGTGGCTCGAAAAGTTGGAAGGGTAGGTGGCTTCTTTTGACTCTGTAAAGCTGAACGAACAGTCGAGGCGCAGGGTGGGTTGTGCCGTGCGGCGGGTGATTACCTAGCCGTGCGATATTATTACTACTATAATGTTAAATGTTACACGTCGTATGCGCTTATTGTGGCCCTTGCGTTCAAACCTGGAACTGACATATATTGGACATATAAATAGACATAGACCTACTTATTTGTCCTCCTGCCTCTTTTCTTCTGTGGCAGTCTCTAAACATAGACAACGACTGAGGCGCAGGGCTGAGCGCCAGCATGTGAAGCATCTGGCCCCTCACCATTGGGATATCCCAGGCAAGGCCGAATTTTCGAGTGTGCGGCGATGTGCGGTCAATGTCAAGCGAACTAATGTACAACGAATAGGATCAGGATTAGGCTCGCGGCAGATCAATTGGCTAAGCTGCTGGGGCCACCTTTTGCTTGTGTGGAGATAAACGAGATTGATCGAGTAGTCGACTTTCTCTTTCTTATCAAGGATTTTCCCCATCCTTGTCGATTTGTGTATACATCCGCTAGAGTGGGCACCTCGTCCAGACGCTCCAGAGATGCCTGCGTCAACAGTCCACTACTGCGCGTTAAGGTCGACCACCTCGCGCGTAGTGGGCCCTCCGTTAATGCGCCAATAATGGAGCAGGGAGGTCAATGCGGTCCTCTGGAGTGAGGCAAAGTGACCTGATCGATAAGCTCAATTGGCTGGCTGGACAGTAAATAGTCCTGTTATATGCTGACGAATAAGAGCCAGAAGAATTGATCAGATGAGGAAATGTACTTTTCTTTTCCCGAGCTTCAATTTCCTTGATTTTGCGACAGATGCAATTTGCAACACTATCCGCCGCCGCTCTGGATCGCACTGCTGGGAAGGATGAGACAGTCCGAAATGAGACGGATAAACCCCATGCGCGTGAATTGACCGGCCAGCAGGGGTCCTGCCGTGTCACGCCCGGCACGTGCCGCCCGGACCCGGTTTAAGGCGGATCAACGTCGGACCGACTGCCTCGGCTGCTTTGGCGAGTCACGTGGCTATTGTCTCACGTGATGCGCGCATTTTGCTCGGAATGCGGCAGAAATGATATTCCGTTGATAACTAGATTACGTAAGTTTAACACCGAAGATGATAGAGTGGCTTTATGGAAAAGGACAGCATGAGCTATTTTTGCTGGCATTCTTCTCGGTTTTGATACGTGTATATTTTCCTGCTACTTTGTGTGCAGGGTAATGGTCTTGCTGGATGAGTAGGGGAGATCTAGCTCGAATTTCACTTGTCCTCTCATCCTTGTGCAAATATCCCTTGCCATGCCGAACAATATCATATAGACACCATTGAAGAGAATCTCCAATATCCCTCCAGATACCCCCTTAGTTCGGAGGGACGCCTTGAAGGGTCACCTCGCTGTCAGTGGTGACCGCAAACTTTACACTCCTGGGTCGCTCGCCGAGGTGGCTTGCAGCTCGCAATGCTCCCGCTTCCCCTACTCATAGCGGCGTCGCTATTTTTCCTCCTCCCGCTGGCATTATGCGCAGAGGACTATTACCAGATTCTGGGTATCGACAAGTCTGCTTCAGATCGGGATATCAAGAAGGCGTATCGGACACTGAGCAAGAAGTACCATCCTGATAAGAATCCGTAAGTTTAACCCTTTTTTTATCCATGCTTGCGTGCAAATAATTTCAATTGCTTATTCATTTCTTAATGTGCTCGTTCATTAACCTGCTTTCTCTTTTTGCAGAGGAGATGAATCCGCCCATCAAAAATTCGTCGATATAGCAGAAGCATATGATGTTCTATCCACATCCTCAACAAGGAACATCTACGACCAATATGGCCATGAAGGACTAAAACAACACCAACAAGGGGGAGGTCAAGCACATGATCCATTTGACTTGTTCTCTCGCTTTTTTGGTGGAAGTGGACACTTTGGACGCTCATCGGGTCAACGTAGAGGCCACGACATGGAAGTTCGTCTTCATCTCCCGCTCCGAGATTTCTACAATGGCCGCGAGGCGGAGTTCCAGGTTGAGAAGCAGCAGGTTTGTGAGCATTGTGAAGGCTCCGGGTCAGCTGACGGGACCGTGGAAACTTGCGATCAATGCGGTGGGCACGGTGTGGTTATTAAGAAACACATGCTCGCCCCGGGAATGTTTCAACAGGTACAAATGGGATGCGACAAATGCGGTGGCAGGGGGAAGGCTATCAAGAACCCCTGCCCGATATGTAAGGGTAGCCGCGTCGTGCGGAAACCTGTCGTTATGTCCGCGACTGTCGAGCCGGGAATGGGCAAGGGCACACGCCTGGTATTTGAGAACGAGGCAGATGAGAGCCCTGATTGGGTGGCTGGGGATCTTATCGTTGTTCTTTCGGAGCAGGAACCCGAGCTGGGCGAAGATGACGAGGAGAGAACGGATGGGACGTTCTTCCGGCGCAAGGGTAAAGACCTCTTTTGGAAGGAGGTTCTTAGTCTCCGGGAGGCTTGGATGGGTGATTGGACTCGCAACATTACGCATCTTGATGGACATGTGGTTCAACTCGCCCGGAAACGTGGCGAGGTTGTTCAGCCACTTTCCGTGGAGACCGTGCAAGGTGAGGGTATGCCGATCTATCACGAAGGCCATCTTCACGACCATGGCGATGGAGAAGACTTTGGCTCATTATTCGTGGAGTATACCGTTGTCCTGCCTGATCAGATGGAGAGTGGAATGGAGAAGGACTTCCACTCGGTGTTTGAGAAGTGGCGGAAGAAGAACGGGGTAAATTTGGGAGAGGATAGCGGCAGGCCTGTCGTCCCTCCGAGGGATGAACTGTAAAATTAGAAATGATAAGTTTTCCTTATCCTCTTTTTTATCTTTGTCATTTCCCTCTTGGTCGGAGTATATCCCTGTTCGCATTCTTTGAATAGACTTCTTGATATATAGTGTACTATTGACAATAGAATAGGGTACTTACATGCGTGCTTTTCTTTCGAGTTCAAGATGGCGACGTAGACGCAGCATTAGGGATAGTTTTTCAGATACTAATGTTCATGAGATAGGTTCAAAAACAAAGAGACACTTGCCGCTCCATAAAACAAAACACACAATGGGCATTATGAAGATATACAATGCTGCGGAGGCTTATACGAGACATGACTTTGTTGTTTCATGCGGGCAACTTCCTCAAGTCCTAGACCTGAAACATAACCTCTTCAGCGACAAATGCAGGTTCAGATATTTCCATACATGGGTCGTGGAACCTGCGTACACCCACCGACCTTGCTCACAATGAGCGTTCTTTTCACAGCAGGCGGGTTCTCTACGGCTGCAAAAATGTATGTGCTACTTGAGATGGGATAAACCGTTGAGGATGACACTTCCTCACAATGCCACCGATCAATAGCCGCATTCAAGGGTCACTGGCAAGAAGCGTCAGTTATGGCCTATACACATAGGTTATCTATATACTTCGACATGACGAAGGTCTATAATTTTCAAATCTTCAAGCTTTTTTTCTAGTTTCCTTCGCGTTTCCTATTCCATTACTTTGTACATCCTTCTTTCAGTATCCGTCTCCAAAAACCTTTATTGTTGACCCGAATTTTCAAAGTAAGTCTACTTTCCCCCTTGCTAGATGACCGTTTGTACACTATAATTGCCTTCCGTAGGCCCATATATATCCTGGATCTAACTATTACTAGACCGATACTACCTCATAATGGCTACTATCACGCGCCATATACTTGTTTGTCTTCTCGTACTCGTGGCATCTGCAGGCCTCGTGGCAGCGTACGAGGACACCCATATTGGAAACCCACACAACGTAGGACATAGTGCAACCCATTCAGCTACACCGAGTACTACGCTGAGCATTGTTAATGGTGAGTTATAATAATACCCTATACCCTGGCATGCTGCTACCGTTAATCTCTATGACAAGTCAGTGGCTAATAACCTTCAAATATAGACCACGCATTTAGAAAACGATATGCATCGCCGCGCATGATATTAACCGGGAAGCATTCCTTCAAGGAAATTCCATATCCAAAAACCCCCCGTGGCCTAAGGTATGTACAACAAACCCCTAGCCGGTCACCCCCCATATATTTCATACCCTTACTGATAACGCAAATAACAGTAACAACACCGGAGAATCAAGCCCAAACTTAGACCCAGGCGCATCCGCACAATCACGACAGGGAAATAATACAGTTCAAACATTGTCCAAGCCGCAACCCTAATCTTGGCAACTCGACTCCAAGGCATCTTTGTCAATGCAAGCCAAGTCGATACGTTCCGCCAATCCTTGCTTGCACCAGCCCGACCGTATAGAGGCAATAAGCCTTGACACCAACGGCATCCAAGATTATCTATACAATAAACCGGCCGACCGGCCTATTCCGGCGGAACCGGCGGACATCAAGCGCAAGGTAGAGCGGTATCTGGAGACCTTCTGGGCTCAGTTGGCACTCGCTGCTACGGGCCCTCGGAATAATACCCTGTGTGAAATATTCGACTCGGGTGCGCCGGGTGAGCAGGGCGTTAATGGAACTTATATTAATGGTTACATGTGTGGGAGTGCGTAGGGGTCTCTTTCACCGGGGGATTCGACGAAAGCCCTGGCACCGAACATTTCAACATCGAGGGCGTCGTCGATGGAACTTCCTATTCCGACTGATTAATGTTGAAACTATGTGAGCATTTTCGTTTTCGTTGTCTTTTTTTTCTTTTCTCTTTTTCTTTTTCTTTTTCTTTTCTTTTCTTTTCTTTTCTTTTCTTTTCTTTTCTTTTTTTTTTTTTTTTTTTTTTTTTTTTTTTTTTTTTTTTTTTTTCTGGCTATGCGCTTTTTGTACGGATTTCTTTTTGAGTGATACTTTCCTTCTATTCTAATTACGGTGTTTTGGTCATGTTTTGACAAAATGCTGTTCGTTCATACTTAGAGCTTCTTAAGTAGCGTTTTCACCTACTTAAGTCCTACACTGACTTCTGCCAGTCCAAAAAATATGCACAGGAAATGGGATCTCAGGCAAGATTCCACAAGTTAGGGTTCATAGTACTTGTATAGCTATCTGCTTGTCTAATCGTGGAATCCACTGTTAAAAAGACATGCTTTGAAATTACTTCTCAAGTAAAAAGCTATTTAAGCAGCATTTAGTAATTGTTGAAGCATCTGCTGGTTCCACATTGTTATACATGTACTTTGTCCTCTCTGTTCTTGATTTTAATATGGCTTTTGTGTACCCAGTTTTGCTCAAGTATTCTGCTCCCATATGCTACATATGCAGTATCAATATTAGAGAAGGAAATTGTTCTTTTCTTTTTAAAAAAACAATTAGAAGGTTTAGCGAGTCCTTTTTTCTTAGACTCTTGATCAATCTCGCCATCGGCAACTTAACTGGATGCAGACATGAATTAGATGGTAATTTCCTACAACAGCTCAAAGGAAAGCATGTTTTCTGTATTAAATCCCAAACATGAGACTGTTACAATCTCGCTCGTGAAGGCTCCCCAGGGGCCGCGCCATGGGCTTTTTCGTCCTCGCCTCTAACATAATAGCCCGCTTTAACAACATTAAACACGCCATGCTCATCCGTAAGTTCCCCTGTGCGTCCAAAATAGGTCGGGTAAACACTATCAATGGGCCCATAATTCAAGTCGATGATGACCTGGGCGGCGCCTTGGTAATCAATTCTAAAATCGTACCATGTATCAATCTCCGGCGGAAGGGGGCCGAACTCGTCAAATTCGAGAAAAGGGTCCTCAGGTTCAACCGCTTCATTGTAGTAGGAAATTAATAAAGTTCCATCTCTGGCACTGCGCGCATCTGCAATGGCAACAATACCCTGTTCAATAAAATCGACTTGAAACCAGTTCTCCAGTGCCCAGCTCTTGCACTCCTGCTCAGTCGCGTTGATAAAATCAGACTTGAAAGGCTCATTCTCTTGCAGCTTGTCTTTAAATTCTTCGTCGCTGCTCGGACAAATATTTGACTCGACGAGGTAGAACATTCTAGATGGAGGTGATCCATATGCATTCTGGACGTCTAAGACCTTATGCATGAACTAACAACCCATATTAGTATTGCAAACTTGGTTGCCAATATTGAAGGATGTTAACTTAACAGGCTTAGCCTCCTCTGCAATGCAGAATAGCAAGGTGCTTGTCATGGCAAGAGACTATTGTGGCAGCTTCACATAAGTACTTAGAGTAAAAGTGGAAAACTCAAGACTAGGGATGAACAATATCTAGGGAACCCTGTGTAGCAAAGGCAAGAAGTATATTATTAAAGAATAAAGGAATCTAGCTATCTCTAAAGAAGCTCTCGTACTACAAAGGAGAAATGAATTAGATAGGCATATTGCCTCCTTAATATACCTAGGTATTGGGGGACAATGACGTGGAATGGTATCATGGATCGTGCTTTTCATATTTGGAGCAATTTTGTTGGGCCTGGCATGTAGATTACGTAGGCCTAGAATTTTCGTTAGTACAGGAACAGTGGCAGATGCTAAAATCTATATCCAGAAATATTTTCAAGGGTCGTTATGTCATTTTGTATCTCTGGAACGTAACTGTCCGTGGTTCCTCTGTCAACTACAATTACAAACAATCAACATCTTTTACCAAGAAAGAAACAAGCTCTTTTAAGACTTCTTGTCATTGTATCAATGGCTGCGTCCAGAAATATGTACGTGTATAAGGAGCCAAAAGCGCCAGTAATAACACAAGAGAAAAGAAAGAGACAAAAGGGGGTTGGCTGGAGCCCAATCTTGGTAATAGCAACGGCAACTGCCAGCCCTAGCTAGTCCTGCCGGTTCGATCATTCTTGAGCGAATCCCGGACAACAGAAAAAGAAACATGAGGGAAGGAAAAAAAAAAGTATGTACAGAGAAAGGTCGTAATAAAAAGAAAGGTGTAGTAATAAAGAAAAAAATTCCCTTTCCATGAAAGTAACGCCCCCTCCCATAAATAATACCGGAAAATATAGATCCGTCACAGTCAACACCCCCAAACCCAAAGACTGCCTCAGGACAATAAAAAAGCCCAAGGTTAAGATAAAAGGAGGGCTTTTTTTCCCGATAAAACGCCGTCAGACACCGTTTTGAACACCGTGAAGCTGAGTGAAAAATAGAGAGAAATATGCATCCACCGGCCCATTGGGTCCATTAAACACCGAGTACTCGCTTCGTAGACAGGCAAAGAAAAAAAAAAAGTTGGGATAAAGAGTCGTGACTGGTCGAGCAAATGTGGCTTTCGTGTCGTTATCGATTCACACGAGAAAAATGAAGAGGAGCCCATTTCCCGATCGTCAACGTGGTCGAAAGGAAAGCAAAGTTAAAAGGTGAAGAGGTATAAAGCCGTAATCATGTCGAAGGGATTTGCGTAGTTGTGCAATATCCCCGGATAGAAGCGAGTTTGAAGTAATTGGCGCAACTAAAAGAAAAGATCGACTAAATGGACACCGTTGTTTGTGTAAACCGGGAATCAATGCCGATACCAATATCAACCAGAGAATGAATCTCGCTTCTCCAATCCGGCATTCGACAAACGGTGGCGTCTACGCGCCTTAATCCGATGCTCCGTCTCCATCAGGCGATTCTGCACCCACATGCGCATCTCGGGATCAGCTTTCACAGAAGCCGAGTTCAACAGCTCCGTCAGGGCCAATTTGACCTGGTGGTCCATCTCGTCGAGTTTGGAAGAATCGGGACCGTTCTGATCGAGGGCGGAAGAAGGGGCGTTGTTTTCTGGGCGGAGATAGGGGGACGGAGGAGAGGAGGAGAATTGGACAGCGCTGGCTGTGGTGTGTGGGAAAGAGAATGTCGAGGAAGGCGAGGAATTGCCGCTTGAAGGGGAGCTCATGCTGACAGGATGGGAGAGGTGCGGGATATGAGCGAGAAGGTGAGAGGGAGTGGCGAGCGAGGAGAGATTTTTTGACGCGACCATTCTTTTATCTATGTGCTTCTTTTTCTCGGCGCGAGAACTGAGTAGTAAGGATATTCCGGAACAGACTGCGATCGAATTCACCAGCACTCTCCTCCACAATTGCTACAGAGACAGTGTTGCCAGGGGCTAGGGTGCGTACAAAAGCGAGAGAGCAGCACAGTAGCAGGTCCGACACGGCAGGAATCGCAAGCACATGGGTGGTCGCGAAGTCATGGGCAGCAATTGACGAAGTGTTTGAAGAAAGAAAATATGGAGCAGACAGGGCACTTATAAAGGAGGGATTGCGCAAGAAGATCGCTATATGTCTCTGCGCGGATTAATGAGCTGTGGGGTGATGTAATACATCTATCTGCTTGCCGCCAGCTCCCACGGGTTGCTCTGGAACTGGCGTCGCTTCTATTTGCTCGCTGCTGCTGTCTGGCTGCTCTGGACGATGCGGCGTTCCATGGCTACGGTAACTCTGGCCAGAAGACCTGCTTTCTACACTCGGGGCGCCTACATCGACAGCAATCATTGATCTCAGGGTGATCGCACACTTCCCGAACAGGTAAAGCAGGCTGGCGTCAGCTCCGTTTCAATAGTGGAGTCTCTGGAGCTGCCAGCAAAGAGTCTAGACATGGGTGCGCTGTGCGAGAAAAGATTAATCCTCGCCGAAAAGCCTGTCAATCGCAATACTTTGATCCCGCCTAGTCTGCTGCACAAAAACCTGTAACAATCCCTGGGTTTGTTTCGTTGGCGCATGTCGCCGAACGCCCACGACTGGCTGCAACAAAACGCTCCGACGAACGTTGAAACGGTCTAGGCAGCCTTAACGGACGCCTCTTAAGGCTATCATTATTATCATCGAATTTGGCTTTGGCCGTTGTGAGAAGAACCTGGGGCAAGTCGCAGCTTGGTAGGACAAAACCCAATCAGCGCTGCAGGTTGTGCGAATATCGTCGTCATCCAGGGCGTTTCAAGGATCCTTTACGTTGCCGCATTATTATTACAAAGGCTTCGTGCGAGTTCTCTCTAACTACTGTGTACTCATAACCGACTCGGTATCTGGCAATGCTATTAATAGTTCTGGCATTGCTGTCATCTGAACCATGGACAGCCTTATCTGACTCTTGTTCCACCTCTCATGATTCTTTCTTCTTTCCGGTTTGTCGCCAGCCGCGCCGAGGAATTTGCGGCTTATGTAATTAATCACGTGGACGTACAAACAGAGCAAACAGGGATTTTGGTATAGAAGAGACGATGGATATAGAGGTAAGGTCGATACTGGATGGATTCTGCAGCTAATTAACTCCTAATATCCTGTACCGCGGCATAAACATGTCTCTCAAAGCGGCTGCCTATCCATTGCGTCCTTGGCGCTTTGCTCGAAGCTGTACGTGTCAGGGATATCAGCTTTCGATGCTAATTTCCATAAAAAGACACCGGAGCCACCACACTGCGATTCCTCGATTAGTCGCGGAAGCCCCAGATGGAACTCGTATGTATTTGCCCTGTACCCTTCCTCTATCAACGGTGCTGATGTCTATAGTGGAAGATATATTGGAGGAGGATCTTTACCGATATAAGAGGAATCGATGGATGCATGTTTGGAATTCCTCCGTAAATGTATAATGAGGTGTTGCTGACTTCTTAAAGCTACAATGAGTCTGTCCAGCTGGGTCAAAGGTATCTGAAATTTGATCTCCTGCAACTTCTAAAGGTCGCGGTGTCTGCACTCTCCGAAGGGGGCGCCCGTCACTGTATGTTGAAACTGCTTTACATCTGTTGAGCTGCGGATTGATTTAGTGCCCAGGCACCAGAGTTCTCAAGTGTCGTGAAGGGCTCAACAGCAAAGCTTATCTACTTACAATGGATAATGGCTCAGAGGTTATTGCAAAACTTCCAAACCCGATTGCTGGGCCTGCTTACTATACAACCGCATCCGAAGTAGCAACTCGTGAATTCGTATGTATTCTTATTATTACCGCTCTGAGAAACAAGACTAACTTGGTTGTTACCAGTTGCGCGATGCATTGAGTATTCCAGTACCTCAAATAATTGCCTGGTCTGCTGATAGGAACAATCCTGTTGGTGCAGAATACATTTTAGAGGAGAAAGCTCCAGGCACGCCCCTGGGTAGGCTCTGGTATCAATGGCCAATGAAATCTAGACTTGAGGTGGTATCCCAAGTTGTGAAAATAGAGCGCAAACTTGCATCCACCACTTTCTCTAAATGCGGCTGCATCTACTTTAGAGGTGGCGCCAATGGCAATGAATCCAGCTCCGGATCTAGCGCTTTTACGACAAATCCGCCACTACCCTCGTCGATACTTGAGCGTTTTAGTTTAGGGCCACTTGTCTCAAGTGGCATGTGGCGAGGAGATAGAGCTGGTATGGATATGCATCGCGGGCCTTGTAAGATTTCTATTCGTTATACATATAAATATTGCGAGTAGTCTGATGCTAATAAGACGCAGATTCAGGGCCACTTGAGTATGTACAAGCTATGGCTACAAATGAGATAAAATTTGTCAAGGCTCACGCCCGTCCTCGCATGAACTACCATCGGTCATTGACAGAACCAGAGTCACCAGAGGAGCTTCTCACTCTCCTTAATTATTACCTGGATCTTGCTCCAGCTATGGTGCCACCCCGCGGACTAGAGGACACGTATTCACCTACACTTTGGCATCCAGATCTCCATCTTGACAATATCTTTGTTGATCCTGGATCTCGGAAGATTACGCAAATCATTGACTGGCAATCAGCTGCAATCATGCCATTCTTTTACCAGTGTGGTATCCCAAGGATGTTTAAGAACCCAGGCGGAATACCAAATGATTTGAAGATGCCTGAGCTTCCAGACAATTATAATGTTCTTGACCACGATGAGAAAGAAAAGGTTAACAGTGCCAGGAATAGTGAGATTTGCCATAAATACTACATTGTTGAGACAATGGACCATAATCCAAGGCACTGGGATACTTTACAGTTGGAAAATCTCCATGTACGGACAGAACCAGCTCGTCTTGTGGTAAATGTATGGGAGGATCAGGATGTCTTTTTCCTTCGACGGGCTCTACTTTCAATTGCTGAGCAATGGCAGGAACTTTTTGATTCTGGCCCGTGCCCTATAACGTTTAGCGATGAGGAGATCAAGATTCATGCCGCTGAGGAGGAAAGCCTTAAAAACGTTTCCGAGATACTGTGTATGTTTCAAGATAAATGGGGTCTACCTGCTAATGGAATGGTTAACCCTGGTGCATTCATGGAGACTCGAGACGCCGTGGCAGAAATGAGGGATTTGTTTCTGAGGAGTGCTGATAATGAGGCGGAACGGGAGCTTTTCTCCAAGATATGGCCTTATCGGGAACCAGATACCTGAATTGAGCCGCCTCGTGCGCCGCATCCGAGCCACTACTAGTTCTTGAGAATATACTATACCACGCTGAGAGGTTTTCGAAGGCTTACACTGTTTTATTATCATCGTGGTAGCTGCGGCCGAAAGTATTATACCGAGTGAGGACTAGCATCCATTGGACCTATAAAGACTTATTGAGTTTCATTTGGAATAATATATGAAGCAGAGATGTTAGCAACTGCTGATGTCGTTCCATTATCTCTTACTACGGGTAATATACTTAAGTTCCGGATACGAAGTTTGGTCTTTGAAAGCAAGAGGAGTTATTTTACTTCTCAGTAACAATGGTTAATCAGCTTCGTCCTCTCTCATCTGCTGGCACAATATGGGCGTCGCCAAGGACTGCAGCAGAGTTGGAGATACCGGAGCGACCGTCAGACTGCTGGGATGAAGGCGTGCATCCCAGCTCTATCAGTTGCAAGGAAGCAGCTGTCAAAAGCGTTTTTTGCTATAATCTGGAAAGCAAATAGCGCAGTTCTATGGTACACACCTCGGGCTCAGTCAACAACATCAGCACGGGGGTAGAGATAGCAGGATGTTTCGGGGCTGCTCATAGCCTGAATGTCGGAAATGGATCCTCGCACTTAGCCGGATGACACGAGTTGAAAAAGGGGAACTCCAGCCGTCTTAAAAGAATCAGACAGCAAATATAGCAACAGAACTATGGAGGGCTTTACATATGTAGGAGAGGTTGTGAGGTAGAGCAGGCAAGGTTGAGCTGTCGAGCTGTCGAGCTGTTAAGGCAAAGGGCAGCAATAAGTCTCCACGTTGCGGGAAGGAAGCCGAGCTTATGTAATAGATCATGCGAATATTATCACGTGAACATGCAAATAGAGCAAACAAAATTTTTGGATACAGACGAGATGAAGATGGGAGGATGGATATCATGCTTTGTTTGATGTTGTAGCCGTGGAAGCCATACTACACTATCTAATCTAATCGGCGGATTATTGAAAAAGATTTGCAATCATGGTGCGGAAACTGAAGCATCACGAGCAAAAGTGAGTTCTATCTCAGGCACTCCCGCTCTGGCTTACCCTAGAGAAAAAGAAGTCAAGATGATACTAGAAATGGGACATGCCAACTAACAACCCTAATACAGGCTTCTCCGTAAGGTCGATCTCACCACCTACAAGTCCGACAACAACCACCGCGAAGCCTCCGTCCGCGCTCGCTACCACCTGCAACACCCCCTCGACTACCAAAAATACAACGCCCTCTGCGGCTCTCTGAAACAGCTCGCGCACAAGCTCTCCCTTCTAGATCCGGACTCGGATCCCGTGCGCAAAGAGCTCGAGTCCGCCGTGCTGGAGAAGTTGTGGGCTATGGGGATCCTGAAGCAGAATCGGGAGCAAGGGGGTGGGCTGAGTAGAGTCGAGAGGGATGTGAGTGTTAGTGCGTTTGCGAGGAGGAGGCTGGGTGTGGTTATGGTTAGGAATGGGATGGTGGAGAATGTTCCTGCTGTACGTTCTCTCCCCTGTGCTTTATTATTCTCTTTGATTTTGGCACACACAGAGTCGCTGAGCTGGTTAGGGCTAACTCTACGACTAAATCTCAGGCCGTAAAATTCATCGAGCAAGGACATGTCCGCGTTGGTACGGAGCTCATCACTGACCCGGCCTTCCTCGTCACACGCAACTTGGAGGATTTCGTGACCTGGGTCGATTCAAGCAAGATTAAACGGAATGTTTTGCAGTACCGGGATAAACTCGACGATTTTGATCTTCTGTGATTTTTTTTTTCTTACTTAGGACTATTTCTTTCTGTTACCTTTTAGAGGTGTTGTTGGTGAGATTATACCCGTGTGCTCTCGTTTTCATGCGCACTTTTTGTGATTCTGTTTCTGCGAACCTTGCATCTGCGATGGAGTTTAGGCGAGGGGTTTTTTTTCATCCGGTCTTTGGGTTATAACTTATGCAGGGAAGGAAAAGTTTACTACGGTTTAGAAGACACAACACGCTGCATATAGATCAGCGCAGCTTCTTTAGTGTTATGAACGAATCAGCGGTTCTCTTGTGAGGTTGCCATGAAATTGCAGTGGCCTTATCTTATGCCTGCCATCCACTGGAATAACTAGCATGGCTCCATTTGTGCAGGTTTTTCCCCTCTATGTTGCTGTGGGATGCCCAAAGAATACTAGTATCTGTATTATTAACATTGTGTACTATATTAATTTGGATCTTTTGGAAGGAACAGAGAGCAGGGTCAGTTGATAAATGTAATATATAAGCCTCAGAAGGGTTGGTTGTCAAGAGAGAAGGGGGCAAGTTTATGCAAGTGCAACCTTCAGAAGGCCAGATCAAGCTTCCTAATAATAACATTGTGGCTCTTAGATAACTATAATGGGTTTTGTTTCTCAGGAATACTTAGTGGCTTGTAAATTGTTCGCAGAAGCCAATATATCTGTAGGAATAGCCTATTTGCAACGCTTATAAAATACAGCATTCTAATAGTTACCCTGCATTATTCAGTGCCTGTTCTCGAGTTGCCGGTGTCGGACGAGCACTCCCCGACTTCGCTCTGCTGCATATCTCGAATCTATTCTTTAGTTCCCTTACTTACTTCTCCAATCACCCATTCTCGTGCATCGTCACCTACAACGGACTCTTCTTGGAACGAACTCCGTCGCACAAGTATTGCAACCATGGCGGAACACAACATTGTTGTTTTTGCGGGCGACCACTGTGGCCCAGAGGTAACTGACTATCCCACCCTTGACTCTACACAGTGAGGGGCTGACTTTGGTTATTTGACAGGTTATTGCTGAGGCAATTAAGGTACGAGTCTGGTATTTGCGACCTGCAATTGAGCACGTCTAACGCAGGATTCAGGTTATTAAGACGGTTGAGGAGCTGAGCCCAAGTGCTGGCAAATTCAATTTGGACCACCACCTGCTCGGAGGGGTAAGTCGTGCCGCCCCGACGACGGTTCACACGGGCCCAAAGACATCCACGAGAGAACTCTCTTGCTCACCTCGGTGTTTCTCCCCAGTGCTCCATCGACCAGACCGGCGAACCCCTCACAGACAAGGCCCTCGCCGCCGCCAAAGCCGCCGACGCTGTGCTCCTCGGCGCCATTGGCGGCCCTGAATGGGGCACCGGCGCCGTCCGCCCGGAGCAGGGCCTCCTAAAGCTACGCAGTGAGATGTGCGCCTACGGAAACCTCCGTCCCTGTTTCTTCGCGTCCGACGCCCTTGTTGAGTCCTCCCCTTTAAAGGCGTCTGTCTGCCGCGGCACCGACATGATGTTGGTCCGGGAGTTAACCTCAGGCCTGTATTTCGGAGAGCGAAAAGAGTACGATGGACATAATGCGTTCGACACTACTGTTTATACGAAACCAGAAATCGAGCGTATCGCGCGGCTGGGCGGTTACCTAGCCAGGATAAGGGGAGACTCGCGGGTTATCTCGCTAGATAAGGCAAACGTGCTGGCGACAAGCAGACTCTGGCGTTCTGTGGTTGAGGAGGTTTATAAAAACGAGTTCCCTGATCTGAAGGTTGAGCATCAGCTTATTGACAGCGCGGCCATGATCATGGTCAAGAACCCGACGCAGCTGAATGGCGTTATAATATCGCCCAATTTGGCAGGTGAGCGAGGCTCCTCGTCCACCTCGAAGGCCGTTTAGCTGATGAGTTTTTAGGGGATATTCTCAGCGACGAGGCGAGCGCTATAGTTGGAAGCATAGGGCTCCTCCCGAGCGCCAGTCTCTGCGGGATTCCGGGCTCTGCAGTGCCTTCTATCTGTGAACCGATTCATGGTGAGACTCCTATCCTCCCCTCGAGCCCTCATGTAGACATCAGTCGCTTACGCAGATGACAGGTAGCGCGCCGGACATATCAGGGAAAGGGATTGTCGTGCGTCAAGACCCCGTTTTGGGCGATTCCTATTTATTCGCTGCAGGTACAGAGCTGACATCACTTCTAGAATCCCATTGGCACCATCCTTTCCGTGGCCATGATGTTCCGGTACTCTCTGAATCTCGCCCACGAGGCTAAAATCGTCGAGGACGCGGTCCGCGCTGCCATCGACGCCGGGCTAAGAACCAAGGACATGGGCGGCAGCACGGGCACCGTAGAAGCAGGAGATGCCATCGTTGCTGAGCTGGTCAAGATTCTCAATGCATGAGATATCCCACACCTTAAGAAGAATAGACAGAGAGGTTTAAAGGAGAAAATAGGGCGTGAGTCGAGAACAGAGGTGGTGGAGGAAAACAGTGGTTGAGAAGAGATTAGTTTATTAGCTGGTAAGCTAGACGCAGCTTTATCAGTACAAAGGAATATATAGGTGATATGGTGGTACAGTGGACCATAATATGGTGGTAGTCCTGGTGGTTCCTGGTAGGGGTATGGTAGGGGCCTCTTAGTAAAAGAGTATTCTAGGCTATTTTATATAGTATAATAGCATCTATATATTTTTAGTAGTACTATTAATAACTATTACTTTAGGTTAATAGCTAAATATTCTAAGCAGCTATATTGTTTTATAGATTGGTGCTTATAACAGTCCTGGAATAAGGTGGTGTATGTTGTGGTATTGAAAAGCGGACGAGTTTTAACTCCATAATGCAAGTATGCAAAATCAAAGGGTATAATGCAATGCAAAATGCCAAAAATAAAATAAAATAAAATAAAATAAAAAATAAAAAACGGATATATCACTTGGTCTGGGGTATCACAAATGCACAGCACAAACAAAAATCGATGCAAAGGATAGGAGGTATATGCATCAAACAAACAATCATGAAGTCATCTTCCATCCCATACTCTTCTCCTTGGTCTTCTTCTTCTTCGCTCTACCGGTGATATCGTCCGTAGTGAAAGCTTTGTTCTCAAACCACCTGATCGTCGCCTTCCCACGCGTCAACACCTCCTTATCCTTCCCACATCCATCTTCGTCTCCATCAGGAACATCCATCCTAAACCTCCTAACACTCCCCTCATACATCTCCTTGCCACCCTTCCCCTCTCCGAAAAACAGCGTCCGTCGTTCCCTAGACTGGCACCAAGTGGGCGCAAAACGCCGCCACAGGCCGCGCACACCTCGGCTTGAGCGGTCGATTTCTTCATACTCGCGCCGGCGCGTGGAAGGGGATGTCCAGTCTATAACTGTTGCGGGGAGAGGGGTGTATTCCTCTTCAGGTTCTGAGTGGGGTTCTAGGTTTTCGGTGGAAGCTAGCTCAGCATGATGGTCTGTAGTCGTTGAAAGGGCATGGCATTCTAGAGACGGTGATATCGTTGGGTGCAGGCGAGGGGATAAGGTTGGTGTCGTTGTTGTAGATAACTTGGAATCACGCCTGCGGATCCGTTCCTCTTTTCGTTGTGCCATGACATTATCCGTACCGGTAGCTTGTTCAAATAGTCGACAGCTTTCTCGATGTAATGAAACCAGATCCCGATCCGTTTGGCGCCGGATTAGATGTTGATCAACCCTACGTGCGCCGAGCGAATGCCTGCGTGCATGGTTGCTAGACGTTGTTCGAGCTTCTGACGACGATCTTGACCCAACACTCCCGGACGCGGAGTGACCTCTACTAACCGAATATGACGAGGCTCTAGAGCGACCGGTCTTTTGGTATTTGAAGTCCCTGCTAGTAGATTTTGTGGAGCTGGACGACTTCTTTTTTGGCGTCAATTGTTCACACTTTTCCTTGGGCAAAAATTTCGACTTCTCTGGTTGCCCTTCCATACTATCTGTAGACCGGTTAGGACCTCGAGCTGTCCGCTCCATCTGCGATAACCCTTCTGGCTCTGAATTTATATCACAGACTTCGACTGTAGTATAAAAGGATTTGGTATCGGAGGTAACAGCAAAACAGGGCGATATATCTCTCTGGTGTCTAGAAATACTGGGAGACGCCGAGACATCGATAGCAGATATTGCGGTATCATGATTCTTTGCCAACGAAGGTATGTATAGAAAAGAGGAGCCTTCCGAGGACTGAAGAGAGTGTATGGGATATATTTGGCCACGATCGAGTAACTTGTCACTGCTTTGTTGACATGTGAAAGTAGTCATGACTTTTGTTTGCGCGTACCAAGTCAGCAGCGTTTGTGTAAGTTGAGGCGACTGCATATGGTTAACAAATGAGCATCAGCGGGGTGTCACCAGACGCGCAAATCATTTTGAAACAGCTGAGGAACTTTGCATGTGTCAGAAACATACCAGGCGCCTATTTGGATGAATGGAGAACCTTATGAGTATTGCGAGTCGAGGAGAACCTGTTGGGTATCAAAACATAGGAAACTTCCCTTGGGAATGCTATCCCTAGGTATAAAAGTGAACCTTGCAATATAAGGCCGATCAGATATGTAGTGGCGCGGGCTGTGTCTGCAAGTCGGCTATGGTATATTCGAGGGGCCTGATAGCATGTGCCTGAAGTAGATCACCAGTGATTGCACAAATAAACCAACAAAGTATGATAAAGTCAGGCAGAAAAGATTGATCCCTGATCCTGAAGACCGAAAAGAAGGTTCCTTGCATAGAGCAACAGTTGTATGGCAAAGGAGGGGCACGGCAGCAGCCGGTGGTACAAGCAAAACAATCAATCGAAATCGCAAGGAGAGGGAGGCGATTGTCCAGCCTTTAAAAGAAGGGATATTCCGGTGTTCCAGACAATAAAACTCGGTTTTGCGGGCCATGAGTTGTTTTTATCAAGGCCCATTCCATTCCAGGCTATTTCAACGCTTGCTTCATGCACGAAGCTCCGCAATCGGTTGATTCGACGGTGGACAAGACGGCTTGACAAGTTGGGTGTTGTGATTGCCGCCCGCCCCATGATCCACCACCTCGCACCCCTCCATCAAGAAGCACATCTTTGGGCGTGGGCGATCCACGTTTTCTGCGCCCTTCTGAAGTTTGAACAGCGGCTGGGCTAAACTAGGGCCGCATGGCATCTGCAAGAGGGCCAATGCGAAGCCACGATTGAGCCCACGCTACTTGGTTTTCTGACCTCCTTGACTTGCTTTGGAAAATTTACTGTGTAGTAGAAACATGTTTGGTAATGGAGATTTTCTGCTGCAAATCGCCGTTTTAGGTGTGGTTGGAAGGGACAGCGAGAGCACTGAATGGTGGTCACCTCACGGTTATTGTTCGGATTGATGGCCTTGGAAGGATTGTCTCGACGTCATTTCGATACTTGATACGATGTGCCTTGAAAACACGAGGACAATTCGATGTTGATATATTTAACTTCGGTTTCCCCTTGGCCAGCATGCAGGGTCCTATCAAGCCCTCGCTGCGACTCGCGAATAACTCCAGGAGTGATATTCGCCCAAGCGCCACAGTCTCGCGCATCTGGACGATCGGCTTCAATCCGGTAAGGGAAGAGAGTCCAAACACACCGCCTCAGATCGTGTTGGAGTCGAGACTGTCCCCTGTATGGCGGTGTAACTTCGCAAATAAGCCCCGTGATATCGCGATATCGGCCACAACAACGACACAGAACACAGTGCAGAAGTGATATCCATTGATCTTCGTGTGGAGAGACACGCGGTTTTTTCAATCTATCTTTGACCCCTCATCAATAGACTCAAATACGGTGAAAATGGTCAGAAGATCACCTCAATTCGATTTTCTTGTTTGGTAAAAGAACCTTAAGCCTTGCGTTATCGTGTCTTCCTGAATGTCTGATTTTCTCATGGTACAAGGGAGTTTTGGCCGCCGAAGGGCAACCATGGTTGGGCGCCCGAGCCCTTCAATAGTGCCTGCGAACTCCCCACTGGCCATCGAGGCCCATCCCTCGCCCCGCTCATATAGTTGTCCTCTCACCGACTGATGCTTTTGACTGAAGGGCATGAGAAAAAGGCCACTTCTTCAGCCAAGAAAGAGACAATAATTGAGGTCTTGTCAGTGGAATGCAATGCTGTTCCAGATCTTCAGAACTTCAGGACGAAGGCCCCGAAACTGCCGATCAGAGGCGAATATGCGATGAAGTTCTCTCCCCATGATGCAGGACGAGCAAGTTCTGTTCGGGGGTATCCGAACCTAAAGAAAGCTTCTTCGCAGTCTCGCAATGTCAGTGGTCAATCTATTGTTTGAACATAACCTCGCAACTAAGATCGGACAACCTCTGACTGTTTTTGCTTGTCCTGCCATGCAAAGAGCCTATCAATACAGAGTACCATATGACAGATACTCCATTCGGAGTAGCAAACAAGCACAAAACTCCATTGCTACTCTCTGGAATTTCAAGGGTGTGGATAGTTAGCAATACCACTCGCTGTTGTGATTCAAGGCCGGGCCATAAAGCCAAAAACACGCTTGAGAAGACATCTGTCAATGCTCTTGTCCATTCTGATTTTATACCTTTCAATGCATTATGGAGTTTACAATTACTTTTTAGTAGCTTTTAGTTTAACCACTGTGCCAGCGTTGCGTTTCCTGTTCTCGGGCAGGTAGCTCAATAGGTATCGTATAACCCGTCCTGCGTAATATCGCTACACTACGTTTACTAGTCCGTTTGCAATTATTTCTTTGTAGACCATTGCTGCATGCCCTGACCATATGAGAGCTGGAGTCCTACCTCCAAGCTTACAGTAGGAGAGGGTCATGACATTCCTCCAGCTGCATTCCAATATGGAATAGCATTATCTCAGCAAGCTAATATTGAAACGCTCAAGAATCACCTCAGATCCGTTTGCTGGGTATTGGAAGGCAACCATGTGTCGGAGGATGCAATATCAATAATTTTCCCATGGTCATGCCAAGCCTCCCTGTTGGGCTTGAATTCAACCTTTTGCACCCACGCAAACACAGTCGATAGACAAAATCCATTGACTGGACTTGGGCCTACACCGTCCGGTACTACTATGATGACTGACACCCGTGCCTGGGAAAGGGCCCTTCAGGATGTGGAGTGGAAGCAATTGGAACTCGCTGGCGTTGGTTGCTTTTCACAGGTCGTGAAAGTCGGAGATACAGGCCTTGTGGTTAAAAGAGCAACTCCCCACCCCGTCGTTGAAGATCTCCAGCCCATTGAAAAGCTCATATATGAACGAATCGGCTCGCATCCCTTCATACTTCGATATTACGGGGAACACCATAGCGAGGAGCATAGGGGCTTTTTGAATGGGCTTGTGTTCGAATATTTGCCAGGAGGCCTTTTGTCTGATAATCTTGCCCTATCGCATTATCCTAAACAGCGAGTCGAGTTAGTGATATTTATGATTGACTGTCTTTTCTACTTGCTGGTTGTGATTTTGACTGGAGCAGGTGGCCATTCCAGATCACCGAAGCACTACGGCATATCCATTCAAAGAATATAATCCATGGTGATCTTGGATGCCATAACATTCTAATCCAACAGAATGGATCTATCGCCCTGGCTGATTTCGGCGGCTCTGCTATCGACGGCTCTGTGGCTCAAGTTGGATATGCGACGCGCTACCAACGGCCGCAACCTCTATCAGAAACCCTTGGTCCGGCTACAGTAGAAGAGGAACTTTTCGCTCTAGGCACTGTGCTGTACGAAATCAGCGTTGGTGCCAAATTATTTCCCGATTTGACAAGCAGAGATATTCGAAAGCGATTCGAGCATCGGAACTATCCAGATTTAAGCGTTGTCTCTCTTCCTAACGCCCGAGGAGTATTACGAAAGTGCTGGGACTCTGAGTATAAAAATGCAGATGAGGTACTGATTGATCTACTCAGTACGTCATTACCCCAGGTATATTTGTGAAGAAGGCTCATTAATGTGACATGCTGTTAACTTTTCTGGGATACATCTGATGGCGTGAGGCCTAAGACCGAAGCAAGACAACAAAAGAAGTGATTATAATAAGAGTGAAAATAAACCTCGCTTAACATGATGACAAGCCCTATAAGATTAAAATACTAGAGAATAACAACAGATTATTATCACCACTGGCAGGACGGTAGCATTATAAATAAGCCAGGCGGTAAAATACAAAGAGGTACAGCCGTGGCAAGAAAACAGCTGCAATAGCAAGCAGCTCACTTTTAACACCTCATTCCACTCTAGACATACTCTTGCCGAGAGGGATGCCGCGACACCCGTCTCGAAGTCGTCGGAACATTGAAAATATCATTCCGCCAAGACATCCCAAGTCCAGGGCCTGTTTCTTCACCTTCCTCGACGGCTTCATGCGCTCTCTCGCCTTGCTCATGCCATACTTTCGCAATACTGGCGGGAGTGTACAAGTCTTTAAACACACCCTTCCGATGAGCATCAATACCAACTCTCGTATACACATCTGGATCCATTTTGGGTGACAACCTCGCCAGGATGGCTCTGACGAACGTTAACAGACTGTCCGGATCAGCGACGCGGGTAGCGCGCAACCGCTCTCTCGCGAAAACCAGCTCGCGATTTACAACGTGCACGGCACCAACGATCTGCTCCGCGATCTTCTTTTCGAGAATGCGTCGGATCATATGTTTTAGGAACGGTTTGAGGATCCACCACATAAACGTCCACGTACCTTTTCGTACCTCGTAATCGAGCTTGTAGATTTGTACGCGGACGCCTCGTAACGTGAGAATTTGCTCCAGGCGAGCTCTGCCAATCTCAAAGTCGAGGGAGATGTCAATGCCACGTTGATCGAGAGCGAAGCTGGCGATTCCTTCGTCGCCGAAGAATGGGATCCATGGAGCGGAGTGGACACGGACCCAGTAGCCTAAATCATGTGCGCTGACATTAAGGCCATTCATGGTTACGGAGACTACATTTTTCATTGCTGTAAAAGCCTCTTTCGAATGTGACTTGCGGAGCTCGACATCGTTGCGATTTGCGATAAGAATGCGGTAAGGGAGGAACGACGAGCTGTGGAATGTATGGCCTGGCTCCAGTACGACGTTTTCAAGAAGTAAATCCATCTCTGGAACAGATATTTCCAAGCGAGGGATCGGTATATGTTGGATAGACCGGATGAGAAGGGGTAAAAATATATGCAATGCGTCGGCGGTAAGGGTAGTCTCTTTGAGACGGTATGCTGTCGCTATGTCATTTCCGATTTTCCTCGATGCAACCGCTAATTTCGAGACAGCCTTATCCTCTGATATAGAGCGAAGGGTACGCTTCAACTGCTTCAGGAACTCATCAATGTCGCGGCGCAAAGATGTACCAGAGCCTACATCATTGGACTTTTGCTTTAGGTGTTCCATAGTCTCATCCACAGAGTCGAAAAACTCGGGGTCAGTAAGCATTTTATAGACCGAACTTCCAATATCGGACATTAATGTTTCAAACTCCGGATCTTGTTCAGAATGGCTCATCATATCGTGAAATCTTGTCTCCAATTTCTGCCATTCGCCCCGCGCACCAAATGAACCAAGAAAACTCCATATGCTTTGCACGCCGTTGGTGAACTCGAGGTTCGCACCGGTTTCCTCTCGAAAAGCGCTGGCGGCCCCGCTGGTAGCTCGAGAATAGATAATCCCATAGCGGTGAATCAACCGCGCTATAGTTGATACAGATTCGGAGTAATCACTTCGTTCTCGCAGGCTCTGGATAGTCTGCTGAATTTGCTGCACGAGAGTTTTTCTTTGCTCTCCAGTTACGTTCTCTTTAGCACTCTTCATAGCGTTTTGAGCCGTCTGAGCAACGGCGGCCCTAGAGGCACTGGTAACTTGCTCAGCTTCCCCACGAAGCTCCTCCGTAGAGGGCTCTGAAGCATTCTGAGAACCACCATCCCTAATCTCAGCTATCTGGGAATCAGAAGGTTCAACCTTCTTCGACACCTCTTCGGCAGCCGATGACAGGGACGACGCTGTGTCTGCAAAGACCAGCCGTCCGACCGTCGCAAGGTCATGAATCAAAAGGCGGAAGTGGGCATTAGTCAACAAAAGGCTACCCACAGTCCGCACACTTTCATATGCTGCAGATTTTCAACTTATTAGCAGAATGGATCAATTAAGCAGAACAAGAAGTCCGACAGTAAAAAGTAAACGAGGCTATCAAATACCCGCTGAAGCATCCGCTTGAGCTTTAGACTGAGACGCCTGACTAGTAGCATGGGCTATATCAAGCGAGCTTGTCGCCTTTGACAAATTCCAGATAGCTTCTTGCAATTGGTCGCCTTGATTCTTCTCATGTAGAAGCTCTATCAAAAGGCGGACCCAAAGCCTACAATCTCTGGCAAGCTGGCGACCGGCCGTGCTGAGAGTAGGGTTGTCCGGATTGAGAAAATCAGATATCAATAGAGTGCGTAAATTAGAGACAAGTTGGTTAGTCGTTGGCATATATCCCTGGGTTAAGGCTTTGAGCATTTGAAATGAATGCAGTTTCTCGTGAACTGTCCCGTGTTATTAAAGATGTCCTATAAGCAAGAGCTTCGCAAAAGAAGCCATACCAGTCCGCTGCAGGTCTGTATTATCCTCATAGCGGGGAAGAAGTGGCTCCGTCTCATCGTTGCCGCCCCGCGGCTTCCTCCATCCAAAGCACGACGACATAGCGGAGCTCCTGGACCTCGCCCCACGCGAGATCAAAAACCATCGGGATACATTAACAAATAAGCTCAGATGGCTCCACAGATCACCTGTAAATGAAGCTGCTGAGATAGCAGTCAAGCAGGTAGTTGATACTGATAGCCCAGCGATGTCTCAGAGTCAACTGGATGCATGGCGCATGTCATGTCACGTGAAAGCAATATCTTGGCAACCATCGCCAAGCCGGCTAAAGAAGGTTGACTGCCGCGATCACGTGTACTGGATCTCGGCAGTTGCCGATTGCCGCGATCTTGCCGAACCATTCGAGGAAAGCAGATACCCGAGGGAGAAGCGATATATATCTCTCTAGTAGCCCATTAGCTGGACGATGCAGAGTTGTCTTCCTGTGCATTTTAGTCTGTGTCTCTTGTCAAGGGTCGCGGCGGTGAGGTGCTAATGGTGATGGGGACATCAGCACATTTCATGTCAATCGAAACTCAACAATTCAGCTCAACGACGCCCTTTCTTCTTCGCAAGTACCCGGCCACCGATCTTGCTGACCGTAAGCCGGGATTGAGATGCATGTGTCCGAAAACCCGAAGTCTGACTTGCGGTGAAAACCGGTATGCGTGTTTTCAAATGAAAGGTCGGTGAAGAAAGCCGAGTTTAGTAGGTTCGCTCACCGATAGGTTTTTGGTATGTCGGGTACTTGCTTGTTGGGTCAATTGACATTTGTCTCATGTTCAGGGCGATAGGGCAGGTTTAGCGTTGCAGAAAAGTCAGACACGAACAATTGTACAGAGCCAGAGAAAATAAAGTGCAGCACAGAACGGCTGAATTTTGAGAGGCCAGGAAAGTTGAATGTCCGCTTCGACTCCCCCCTTGAAAGGTTCTTGTATATGATACGAGCCCTTGCATCGCCGAAGGTGAACCCTATGCCATAGGCTTGTAATTCCGTAGAGTACTACAGACGAAAGGCGAATGATTTCAAGTTGCAACTGAAGAGACGAACAAGACGAACAGGCTATCATGGTCACGATAGCAAACTGGATTGAGAAGGAGAAGATATCTGGGACTGCTTCGTCCACAGTCAGCCAAACTCGGCTCCCCTATGGCTGAGAAAAAGAAACGCTAAACAGTTGGGGACAAAGTCTCGTATGTAGCGTCAGCGCATGCAAGGCAAGCTTGTACCGTGACCCTGGGAGCTGGTTGGGGGTAAATTCGTGGTAGATGGTGGCCCATTTCAGTTCGACACCAACGCTCATTACAAACAAAGAGAGCAACAACCCTCTTCTGGCAGGTTCCTATTGTGGCGTCCGAAGAGCCAAAGCGATCGGAAGTTTTGGGCGCGCCGTCGGGCCTACAGCTTGATGAATTGTACGGTCTCGCATCAGCAGTTTATTTGACTGCGGGTAAATATTTCTCACCTGGTATTTGTGGGCAAAAGAATGATATCCGCAGTGGGCCAATTAAGCCAATTATATTACAAAGCTCCGTTGAGCATGAAAGATCAACATGGGATATTTCTAGACTATTTCTAGACGAATATGGCACCCGCAGCAAAGAGCAAAGGAGAAAGGAGACTCCCGAGTTATATCGGAGTATCCCGCGAGCGCACTTCTCCAATAACCCCAACCAAAAAGCTCGTCTCGAGTGCTTCGTGATATATTCGTGCTCCAATTGCTCCAGAATTTAGCTAGTTGAAGGTGGAGGTGAACCAGGGCCAGAGCTGTCTCATTTGCAACATGAACCAGTCGAATCTATATCCATACAAAAGGCAGCTGGTCTCGTACGAGAAAAGAGACAACAATCGCACAGCTCCTACGTCCCAGTATATCGGCAGCCTCCAAAGCAATCATAATGTAGCACTGCGCCGGACTCCCCCAACGGATTCCAGATTGTACGGGAAGAAAAAGAAAACATGCAAGGGTATGCTCGCTCACTCCAGAACAATCCCGGGCCAACGAGCCAGACCCAACACCAACGTGGTTCAGCGGGTCCTGCTAGGCTTATTAGCGTCGCAAGCTTCCGCAGTTTTTGCAAGGAGTTCAAGCCGTAGGGAGATCCCGACGAAGATGTCCTCGTGAGAGTCACACATTTTATTATTTTGGGGTAACGAGAATAGAGGGACACGCTGTGACAGGGTCCAACAGAAACATGCCGTAGAAAACAAAAGAATTCAACGGTAAAACAATAATAACTGACAGCTCCCAAAGCTTCTTCAACGGCCCCTGATCTAAGATCTCGGGATGGGCATTTGAGTCACAGCGCAGACCAGACTCAGCCCGTCGGGGTTGGCAGCCAGTAAGAAGACCACCGGCTGCTGTTTTCACGCTTCTCGCATTGGATATTTTTAATTTCGAGCTGCTCAGCTGTTTCACGCAGGGACAGCTGTCGACCCGATATCTCCCGACTGAAATAATAGTTGCTTTCCCCATACTTTTCTGTTCCATCTGGAGCTGCTCGCCTAGCTTCTGCTACAGTGTAGGGGAGGAGACGGATATAGGTATCTACATGTGCTAGAAATTAATTAGGGGGAAGAGTCGCAAAGGGCAATGTTCACCCGTATAAATCCAAAGAGCTTGGGTTCCGTTCTCTCGTCGTCTCCGTTTTTCTGTCCCAGGAAATACATCTCGACTTCTGCCGTTTCTTCTGCTTCGACTGCACTCAACAATAACAACATCTCCGCAACCATGAGTCAGAACATTCCTCCTGGCTCGCAGCGCAATGGCGTGCACTCCTCGTCGCCTGCTAACGGCATGGCAGTCGGGTAAGCTTTTCCTTGTCTTGTCTACTAGCTTCGAGCTTCAGTTTTGGATGATCAGGCGCTAACCGAGCTCCTTTGCTTCTGTGACAGAGACGGAATCTACGACACCGCAAACCCTGGATATATCCGCAAATACCTTCGAACATACGGCCTGACGCCTCCTCATACAGATAGCTATGAGACGCAAAAGACAAGATGTACGCGGAGAGAAGAAATCTAAGCTCATACAAGCTGGCATGGGTCTGGTTTTAACGGGTTGCTGATTTGGCTTGCGTTGTAGGTCTGAGGCAATTGGCTCTCAAGACCACCGCCATCGACAAGTTTTTGTATCTTAGCACTGTCCGCAAGAACAATGTGCACTTGTTCTACCGTTTGGTGGTGGATCATTTGAAGGTTGGTTGTGTTGTCTCGCATATGTCGAGCTTGCGGAAGCTAACGCGCAATTGCAATGATAGGAATTGACGCCATTAATTTACACTCCTGTTGTGGGTGAGGCTTGTCTAAGATGGTCAGAGATATATCAACAGCCAGAAGGTAAGAATGCGCATACCTTTCCCTCCACGCTGAATCCCATTTCAACTTGAACTTGCGCTAACAGCAATACTTGCACTGCAGGAATGTACCTGAGCTATGAAGACCGTGGCAACCTCGCAGCCGTCATCCAGAACTGGCCTCAACCAAATGTCGAAATCACCGTGATTACAGATGGGTCTCGTATTCTAGGGCTAGGTGACCTTGGTATCAATGGCATGGGTATACCGATTGGGAAGCTTGCGCTCTACACAGCTTGCGCTGGTATTCGCCCTGAAGCCACGCTTCCCTTGACTCTGGATTTGGGCACGAGTAATAAAGCTCTACGAGAAGATCCGTTGTATATGGGTAGCCGTCGGGATAAGGTTACACCTGAGCAGGAGTTGGAGTTTATGGATGAGCTTATGGCGGCCCTGACCGAGAGGTGGCCTGGGTGGGTACCGCTAAGGAGTTCTACTTAGTGAAAGACAGAAGTTGCTGACGAAAAGAGTTACGTAGAATTGTGGTCCAATTCGAAGACTTCAAGAACCCCTTCCCCGCGCTTGAGCGATATCGCCAGAAATACACCTGCTTCAACGATGATATCCAAGGAACTGGCGCAGTTATTCTTGGTGGTGTTATAAATGCCGTGAAACGCTCAGGAGTTCTTCCCAAGGACCAGCGAGCCGTCTTCCTCGGCGCCGGTAGCGCTGGTGTTGGTGTCGCTAAGCAGATTGTCGACTTCTTTGTGCGCGAGGGCTTGACAGAGGACCAAGCTCGCGATTGCTTCTATCTCGTTGATACCAAGGGCCTTGTCACGACAGACCGTGGCGATAAGCTTGCTCCACACAAGGTCTACTTTGCGCGAAAGGACAACAACGGCCAACAATTCAAGTCTCTCGAGGAAGTCGTTGACTACGTCAAGCCTACGATACTGATGGGGTTGTCGACCCTGGGCGGAGTCTTCACACCCGAGATCATCAAGAAAATGGGCGACTGGAACACGCACCCGATAATCTTCCCCCTATCCAATCCTTCCTCGAACTCAGAATGTGATTTCGAAGCAGCAATTACGCACACAGATGGCCGTGCCCTGTTCGCCTCGGGTTCACCTTTCCAACCCTTCTCCTACAAAAATCAAGCCGGCGAGACGAAAACCTACTACCCAGGCCAAGGAAACAACATGTACGTCTTCCCAGGCATAGGCCTCGGGACCATCCTCTCCAAAGCCGTCGAAGTAACCGATTCCATGATCTACGCCTCAGCCGAGGCTCTCTCGAAAACTCTTCTCGCGGAAGAGATCGAGCGCGGCCTGCTATACCCTGACGTTGCGCGCATCCGGGACGTCAGTGTCGTCGTTGCTAGAGGCGTCATTCGGGCAGCTCAGGAATGCAGAGTCGATCGCGAGCCGGGAATTCGCGAGTTGAGCGATGGAGACCTAGATATCTGGATTCGGTCGAGGATGTATACCCCACATGCCGAGGTTGCGTCGTTGGAGCGCGAGGTTGGACTTTTGTTGGCGAGCATAGGTCGGACTAATGGTAATAATGGAGACGAAGATCCGGGGTCAAAACTATAATAAAGCGAACTTCTTTTATAGAGTTATTTTAGATCTCGTTTTGTTTAGGCTTGACTTGGCGAGGTTTTTCGGCTATTGCTTTTCGTTGGATCCCCCTGATTCTTCGTTGATCTTCTGCAAGGGGTTTGCTTGTTTCCGGCGAAAATAGCAGCCTTCATGAGCTCTTTTTTCACGTGTTTATCCCATCTTCCTTCATCTCCATCTTCTTCTTTTTGCCTTAACCTTCGGCTCTCATTTGCACAATTACGCCCTTGAATAATCCGCCGTTGAATCCTTTCTTTTTCGTCGTTAACTCGGGCCGTTTTTCACATGCGATACCGGCATTAGTTCTTGGCTGCTGCTTGTCACCTTCGTCTCTGGCGAGCACGCATTGCTAGTTGTTCCGGGCTTTTTAACGATGGAATGAGACCTTCAAAAATCCCGATTTTGTCTTTCGTCTTTGAATTCTTTGTAGACGGTGTTTGATGGGTTGGTGATTTGGTGATCAGGAAAGGAAAAAGTTTGAGCCCAGTATATAAAGATTCATCGACAAGAGCTGGGACTTTGCAGCTTCCGAGAACCCTTTCGACACGTTTTGCGCTGAAGAAGTTAGTGGCCACCAAACGAAACAAGTGCCTCCCATCAAGGGTGTTTTTGAGCCTGTAGCACGCACTCACGTTTGCCATGGTGTACCTCTTTGCGAAAACAAAAAATGTGCTTCTGTTGGACGGAGACGAATCCTCATTAAGCCCACGTGATACAACGTCCATCCCAGCTTAATTGATTCATGCTTATAGAACATTTTGGCTCCCGTTATTTTCCCATCGTAATAATCCATGAGACTTGTGATGCGTGCGTCGGCCTATCGTCACCAATCCCATTTGGAGTTTTAATCTCTTAGGAGTCGCGCTATTGGACTACTTTGAAAGCATTCTGATACCGTCTTCCTAACCAGATCGTTTCTAATCAATGTTTCTATCTTGGTTTCCCAGGGCTACGATGGAAACTTTTATGTACATGTAGGTAAATATGCAATCCACATTGTCAGTTCTGCTCGCCAACCAACTCCGACTTCACAATGCCTGCCATCTTATCTCTCAGAGGCCCATGGGATAATCTGCAGAGTAACAACTTCTTCCGGAACATTGCAATTTATTTTTTTACCAGGGTCTGCTTGAAGCCACGTACAAGAATAGCAGCAATTACACCTTCAAAGCTAAGTGGCTGGAATTGTCATTGTGTGGACGAATTGGCCGTTTACTGATCAACAACAGCCGTGGTTACACTGGATGGTTGGCTGTGGTTCTTCCACTGCGTATCATGCAGAGGGCTCTTTTGTTTGACTGTGCGGGTACACAGACTGTCACAATATCGTGTTACTTTTCCGCAAGCAACGCCTGTTAACCAAGGGGCGGGCAAATCCATATTTTGCAGCTGGAGATTTTGCCCCAAGAGCTGCGGCAGCGCACAAGGTAACGAACGGCCACCCACTGCATCATGTCTATACGGATCGACAGTGCTGTCGTACAGAGACATGAGGCTCGCCGCTAACCGGCCACTGATATTCCGTTCTGAGGACCCGGATGCATGATCTACCAATGTCTATCGACTGGATGGAGAACACTGGACCCTTCTATTGCTTTTCCGTTCATTCTTATTTTTGAAGAAAGGTCGCAAAGGGTCAGAGGCCTTGTGCTGCAGAATTACCGCGTTCATCCTCTAAAGAGAGCGCGCAACCATTCCTTCAGGACTATCTTGTCGAAATTATGGGCTCCTATTGTACGACATGCAGGAAAAACAGACGACTAACACCTACCAATATCCAGGCTCACCTCTGCAGCATGGGGAACAAAGGACATACGCAGAAGTGCATCGTGCAACAACTTCTCTGCGTGGGTTCCCGACCACAATTCTCTTCTGCCTCTCTACGGAAACTAGACGGGCACCTGCGGCATATGTTTCTCTGCACGCCTAAATCCCTGCTTCTTAAGAATCGCTTATACTCCGTGCTGAAGAATATATTCGTGCTTTCGCATCTAGCATATACTCGAAATCTACTTTTGCTCTTCTCGTTTCTGGTAATGGTTTGATTTAAATTGTTGACATCGCATCGCAATTGGTGACGAAAAGATGGGCCATTACACTCCGGCGGAGGCCAAGGCTATAGAGCATGACCTTGCTCCAGCGGGACGCTCTGGGGATGGCGATGTTGAGGAAGGGCAAATGACCCTCAAGCGGGCGCTACAAGGGCGTCACATACAGATGATGGCCATCGGTATGACCAGCACCCAGATAATTCTGGTGCAGTCGAACAACTAATGCTAAATATGGTCGAACAGGAGGTTCCATTGGCGCTGGGCTTTTCGTCGGATCTGGAAGTGCGTTGCGCACTGGGGGTCCAGCAAGTTTGGTATGTGAATGACCCTGGGGCATATCGATGAGCGGCGACTTATCCCATACTGCAATTTTTAGTTAATCGGCTTTACGATAACGGGAGTTATGTTGCTGGCTACTATCCAAGCGCTCGGCGAGTTGGCAGTTATGTATCCGGTAAACGGCGCGTTCTACATGTATTCCGTTCGATTCATTGATCCAGCATGGTACGCGATATGCGATTATGGTTGGCAAGGGAACGTGTAATGAAACTGACTCTCCGTTTTAAGGGGCTTCGCGATGGGATGGCAATACGCCGTTGGCTGGCTTTTGACCCTTCCCTATGAACTTGTAGCTGCTGGGGTCACCATCAGTTTCTGGACGGACGCTGTCGATATCGGTGTATGGATTGCAGTGTTCCTCGTCGTGATGGCTGCAATCCAGGTGTTTGGTGTCCGCGGTTATGGTGAGAGTATGTGACCCTCTCAATTCTGGCGCGAGAGACCACCCTTAGCTAACTAATCTTGCCGGGACCAGCGGAATTTGTTCTGTCTGTTATAAAGGTAGTGGCGTGTATTGGATTGATTATACTTGGCATCATAATTAACGTGGGAGGCGTCCCGACCGACAACCGTGGCTATATTGGAGGCAAGTATTGGCATGACCCTGGAGCTTTCCGAAATGGATTCAAGGGTTTCTGTTCAGTCTTCGTTACAGCAGCGTTTGCATATGCCGGTGCCGAGCTGGTTGGCCTGACGGCAGCTGAGGCAACGGATCCGTCGAAATCGATCCCAAGCGCCACCAAACAGGTCTTTTGGCGCGTTGCAATTTTTTACGTGGTTAATATTCTGCTGATAGGCTTGAACGTTCCAAGCGACAGCGAAGACCTTCTTGGATCCAGCGGAGGCAACACGAAAGCAAGCCCCTTCGTCCTCGCGGTTCAAGGAGCTGGTATAAAAGCTTTGCCTTCCATAATCAACGCCGTAATCACTATATCCGTCATCAGCGTTGCAAATTCCTGCACATTTGGGTCAACTCGTACTCTCCAGGCGATGGCCGCTACAGGTCGGGCACCGTATCATTTCTCGTATATCGATTCCAAGGGTCGACCGGTCTGGTGTATTCTTCTGCAGATCATAGTCGGTCTCCTTGCTTTTGTAGCGGAGGCAGACGATGGCACGACGGTACTCGACTGGTTGCTAGCTCTAACTGGTCTATCCACATTATTCACCATGGGCAGCATCTGCCTCAGCCATATCCAGTTCCGACGAGCTTGGAGCCTCCAAGGCAGAGATGCGAAGGACCTCCCGTGGAGGTCTCAGATTGGTGTTGCAGGAAGCTGGATTGGGCTTTTTATCGTTTGTCTTGCTGCTATAGCAACTTTTTACGTTGCTCTATTTGTAAGTTTCCACTAATTTGGCAAGTCTACCTCACTGTTATTAAAAAATAAGCTAACTTCTCCAATACACACAGCCCATCGGAGAATCCCCCAGTGCAAAAGGTTTCTTCAAGTCATATCTCGCCTTTCCAATTGTTATCGTGCTCTTCGCCTTCTGGAAGGTATATAGCTGTGATACGAGCTTCGGCGTCAATCTTAGGACCATCAACCTCGACGAGGGCAGGCGATATCCTAGCCAGGAAACTGCCGAAAAGCAAGAACCGGAGAGTGGTGGTTCATCGGGGTCGCCATGGTGGAGGAAAGCATTCCGTATTTTCTTCTAGCTGAAAACATGTTATTGTGTTTTATTAGATATTTTTGAGTGACATTTTCACGATATTTCCTGAGCCGTGGTGATTTTTGGACTAATTGTAGCCCAGTTCAAGGCTACCGTGTCATCTTCAGAACAGGAACCCTTGTTATTATCTTGTGTTGTATTTTGTTAGCCTAACGGTTTTGCATGAGATACAAATCCAGGTTAAGTGTCCTCGTGGCAGTGACCCTTGGTATACGCAGAGAACGAATGTGTTCCTCATATTCCGTAGGGGAGATAAGTAGTATTACCTTGAGCTATCTAAAAATGCTGACCAAACTCCGTACATTCATTTTAAATAGCCCCAAAATAGATCCGAGTGCGCCCGAAACTCCACCGTAGCTTCGAAAACGCAGGATATGCTCGTACGCCGGAAACCAATCAAAGCAGATTCATATATTATACATATATACAAGGTTTTCTCGGTCCTAAGACCTCTGCTGCGCTTCGATATCCGCGTGTCCAGTAGCACTTATCTCATTCGCAGCGACAGGCTTTTCATCCAACGCCTGTTCCGCCTCGAGCGCATTCATCTCGCTTTCAGTTGCATTGTAGCGGCTGAACAGGAGCCAGAAGATTACACCAGCGATGGCGGTCGCGATTGCCAAACCTGTGTACATCCACTGTTGAAAATATTAGTAAATGAGACATATCAACAACCTCGCAAATATGATGGACGTGCCAGAGATTAAAAAACTTACAAGAAGTTTAGGGTCGACGGCAGTAGGCGATAAAGCGATAGAAAGAGCAGCTCCAAAAGCGCTGGTAAGCAGAAACATGGACATGACGAACGACTTCATGGATGGGGGTGCTTTCGTAAACGCGTATTCAAGACCGGTTATGCTAGCCAGGATCTCAGAGAGACCAATGAAAAGGTATGCTGGGGTCTGTACAGCTACGTGAATATGGTTTGGGAGCGCACCGTCCTGGCTGGCGGGACAATTCATTGGTTCGTCGTAGCAGGGAGGAGAATTGTAGATTAGATGCTGTACTATGGCGGCATAGGTCATGGCTAGAGCGGCGAAGAAGAATCCGAACGTGATGCGAGTAATTGGTTTGAAGGATATGCCTTTGGCTAAGGGTTAGCTTCTCTTATCTGAACCCGAAGTGTTATGAGCACATACCCATCTTTCGGAGCAGAGGGTAGACGATCTTGTCACAAATGGGAATAAATATAATGATGGTTAACGGGTCGATGTTCTGCATGATGTCGTTAGGAATGCCGTGTAGTTCCATGGTGCCAGCTTGCGAGATGAAGTTGTTTAACATCTGCTGGTAGCAGACCCAATAGATGGGAAAGTAACTGCCGGTAAACAAATTAGATCGTACAATGAACGCGCTTTGTCTATTCTCCACTTACACAAAGACTTTGCAAGCAACCAAGGCCCGTTTAATCTCCTCTATGAAGTGATCATTCCAGGGAATTGAGTATCTTCCGCCGAACTCAGCGTGGTATGTGGGTTTCGCGGCTTCCATGTTCCCCTTATTAACCAAACCAATCCACATAGCCTTGAAGGCGTGAATAATTATCGATCCCTTTGGCGGACGGACGACATAGTATTTCCGCCCAACCAAGAGAACCAGCACACCAACAAAGAACATGCACATGGGCAAAAGGTAGGCAGCCCAGAAACCGATATGCAACTCCATTTCAGTCGTAGCAATCGCTGAAAGGGATCCAACGTTGATGCACATGTAGAAAATCATGTCTTGATAATCAAACATTAGCCTTCCTGTATGTTAAAATATGGGAAAAACCGGAAGACGTACAAACACGTTCAACAGTTAAGGCTGGATCGACGATTACACGTTCTCCCGACTTCAACATCTTCACCCATGGCTTTTTAGCCTTGATCTGCTCTGCAATAAGCGGAGAGATATTGGATTTGATTCCACCAGTGCCCAGGCCGATGACAATCATGGCCGCGATTAGTCCACCCAGGGAGGCGCCGTGAGTGATCGCAACCGGAAGGGAAGTGCAAAAGAGAATGATGAGGCCGACAATGTATGTCAGGGCGAAAACGACGATAGTGTTGTATTTGCCCAGGTATTGGTCCGCAACAATACCACCAAATATCGGAGTAACATAGCACCAAAACTGTCGTTTCGTTAGAGAGGTTTCTCGGAAACAAAGGTGTCCTAATCGACTAACCTGGAAGAAGTTGCTGAGGCCAGTGGCACCCGATTGGCCAAGACCTAGAAGCGGAATCATCAGCAAATGGATTATGAAGTTGTTTCGGTAGATCGATCAAGCGTCCTTACCAATGGCACCCGGAAGACTCGCATCATTGTATGGGTTTTCCATATAATTCTGAAAACACTTAGAAACACTCGGACGACGTAAATCACGCTACGGCAGCACATACCTGGAACGGCCCGCTAAGTCCATAGTAGGCGAATCGCTCGCAGAGTTCAACAACAGCTACCAGAAAGGCTGACCACGGGAGCTTTTCTGAAATCTTTCTCAAATTTGCTAGCTCTTCATCGGTGGGCTCGGGGTAGTCGTAGATAGTGCTTTCATCGTCGTCGCCGAACGTTTCTACGCTCTGCGTCTGTTCGGCGGGAGTCTGTTTTACATCACCGATGGCCACCGGTGGCTGGGATCCAACATTCGTTGACTGTGGTCTGAGAAACTAGTCAGCTTTGTTTCATTATATTCTAATCATGCTCTGCGCAAATGCTATTTTGCAAACCCAGCTTCGAGATAAGCTTTCGCTCGGAGAAAATTAACAATGCACTCACTCGTCAATATTTTTCATTTCCTCCGCCATTCTGGTCTTGCAAGATGACGCCGTCGCAGCAGCAGGGCCTCTTTCGGCGGCTGGCAGCGGAGGTAAAAAGTCACAGGGGATTCTTTCAGAAACAAGAATATGGGGAGAATAGAAGAAAAATTCGGGGAGCTATCCCATAAGTATAGTCTAGATCAGAACTATGACTCCTTCCGATGTCGCCATCACCCACCGGCAGCTCCAACTCTTCGGAAGGCCGAAGCGTTGGGAAGCTTTTCCGCACGGCACGAGACTAAATGCTGGATTTGATAGGGGAAGCTGCTCTTCTATTGGCAGGGAACAATTTTACTCTAATGAGGGGATAGATAGATCCATGGTTAGATAGCCGCGAACCGGCAGGTAACATATGGTAGCGAGCGTGGATTTTCATGGCTGCGGCGAATGATACTTTTCCTGCAGAGACGCCCGATTTTGTTCCTCGGAATTCACCCCCATATGGAGTGGGAAAAGAAGTGAAAAAGTGGGCAGATACAGAAATTTCTTGTCCAGTCTCATTTTTCTGGCTCGACTTATTCCGATGGAAGTACTTAGCTATAAGAAATTTCTTCCTTCGAGTAGTGCAATGTGTGTGAATTTTCTTAAAGAGCTGGATCGTCTTCTTCAAGGAGGTTGGATTTAAGAAAAACGCTAACTGTAATCTTACCTGCGAAGCTTATTTGACTCCGAATTTCTCGATGGGTACAAGGATGCTTTTGTCTCAGCGCTTCTATAGGCGTGTATCTAAAAGATTGTGATATATCATCTCTTCCCAGCAATCCACGCGAGAAGTTATACCGTTGTGGCGACGGAGAACCAGCTCTCCGTTTTGGAAGTCAGATGCGTGTCGAGTTCTGCACCAGTGACGTCCATAATCTCCGAACATAAGAGCGGCGAAAACTAGACGTATCTAAAAATACCAAGTTTTGCGTTTCACTCGAAATGCGGGTCTTTGGAAGTATTTTGTCAATACAATCCAAGTGCCGAGGTTCACTTGTATGTTGTTTATGATAAAGCGGGGGTAGTGAAAAGGTGAGAAAAACTAGGAAAAATCCCATCATGTATTTTTACCTCTTTATGGGGACAGCGGCTGGCTTTTCGGAAAGATCTTAATTGGGGATCTTTTTTTGCAGTGACAACTCTGGCTTGTTTTTTATTTTATTTTATTCTTCAATATGTTTTTTAGAAGCCAGCGCACTCTTGGCTCCACTGTTCCTCGGCAAGAACCAACTACCAGAAAATTTCGTGGGCATTGAAATACAAAATTGTTGCTATATAGATGACCACGGCCGCTCTGGTCGTATACGACATATCATCCCGGCCGGTTAACAATCGAGCACACCATAAGCCTTTCAGGAGTTCAGGAGAAGTCTGCATGCTGCAATGTCGTCGGCATATGGAAGTCGTCTTACTTCTATGTCATCAACCATCGCGTTTTCAGGTCTAGCTCCATTTTCCAGTAGTACCTTGACCATCTCGACGTTCCCCATGGTGATAGCGCTGGCTAGCGGTGTTCTTTCGACAGTGCCTTTTTCTTCCAGGGGTGGGTTGCAATTCAGCAAAGCAACAAGCGCTGGTTGGGCCCAGTTGGTGAGTTCTGTCTTGCTATAGTGGTGAGCGCCAGCTATGGTATGCAGAATAGTGGCACCCATTTCGTTTCGTGGATTGAGTTCCTTGTCCGCAGGAAAACTAGCAAGGAGCAGATGGAACATATCCAGATTTCTCCGGTCAACGGCCGCGTGGAGGTGTTCGACAGTAACACAGTCCGAGTGTTCAAGCTCAGAAATATGCTTCAGGAGGATGCTGACTGTATCTATGGAGCCGATCTTGATAGCTTCGAGAAGCAGAGTGTGAAGCATGCCGGTAACACGCGCTAGTGTCTTCTGCTCTTGTTCAGTTTGCATATGACGGAGAAGGAAATCAACAATTTCGGTGTGGCCTTCCCGTACAGCGATGCGAAGAAGACTACGGCCGCATTTGTCGTGGATATCATGCCACTGGGGCTCTTTGTCGAGAAAAGACTGGACTTCATCCAGAGCACCAACTCTCACAGCAAAAATGAGACGGGCCTGATCGACAAAGCGCAACAGGTAATCGACGTCAGCCTGACGTGTCCTGAGCAGGAGGGACCGGACGAGCTCCGTATCACCAGAACCCATGGCTAATTGCAGGTATTGTTCACTACTGAGCCGCAACCTTTCGGGATCACTTGCCCCTATAAGCAATTTGGCTGTAGAAGGTAACCCCCGCATGAGTACCACCTCAAGAGCAGTTTTGTCCTCGTCTTCAAGGGTGCACATGGGATCAGCTCCATTTTGGAGTAGGATGTTCATGGTATTGTCCCCACCTTCATTACCAACCCGCTTTGCAAGCGTCACCAAGGCATAGTCAAGTGCCTGCTGGCGTTTCGGTCCGGTGAGACGCTCCGTAGCTATCTGAACAGCATCTTTGTGGCCCGCGATTGCAGATACAACAAGAGGATGACAGTCATCCACATCCGTTGGGAATATTGCACCATGTGTTAGGAGGCACCGCATGATATCACTGTGTCCGTGTGCGGCCGCCGCCGCCAGCGGGGTTTCAAAAGGGCCGTAGTCGGCATTGGCGCTTGCTCCGAGACCAAGTAAATCTTGCAGGATGAGCTTCCGCCCTCGAAAACAGGCAGCGTGAAGGGCTTCTTGTATCCCATGACTAGTGACAGTGGCAGTCTCCTGGTCATTAAATAACAGCAGTTTCATCACGCGCCTAAAACCGTAGAAAGCGGCATGGAACAGTGGACCTCTATGTCCTGGTATCCAGTCATACCGGCGCGGGGTCAATACATCCCGAATCTGACGGTCTTCATCATCATAAATTTGTAGCCATGTATCCACGCAGGTTACGCTCTTTAAGAAAAAAACTTTTAACCTGACCAAGGGAGAGTCAAGCGCTGTATCTTCATCCTCTTCGCCCCCTTCTACCTTTTCTGCATGGGTCGTCCAAAAGCGGGCGGCGTAAAACCTGAGTGCATACTGGCTAGAGCTCCGAGCTTTGCTTTCTGCGACGCTCTTGAGGTAGATGAGACAAATGCGGGCAAGATAAGAGTGAGCGTGATACAGCCACCTGGCTTCTGACGAGGCGCCGCTTTCCTGGGGAACAGATATAGTCACAACATCAACACAGTAGTCACCGCGACTAACATCCCAGCGTGGAGCTTCCTGACCTTGAGCTTTCATTGTGGCCTGCGATATGAAACCGCACTGCCTAAAAGAATCCAGTGCCTTTCGGATGGTTTCTCTTCCATCCAAGGTGAAAATTTGTCCATCATCATCAACGGCCAGAGCATCAACCAGCTCTTCTTCAGTCAAGAAACGCTCCTTTGCATCTAAAATCTGAAGTATTTTGACAGCGAGCTGGATGTTGGCGTCTTTGCAAAGTGATGCGAGGAGGCGCCGGTATCTCGCGGGTATGAAAGGGTACATGGTTGTGGATTCCATTGGCGCGACACTGCTACAGGGGTGAAAGTTGTGTTCATGCACAAGGAACAGTTGTGGAACTGGTGCCGTGTATATCTCTCGAAGTTTTTGGGAATCCCCTAGGCAAGAAGCAGATATCACACAAGTTTCCGTCGACGTAGTCGGCGGGCTGCTTGATTGACAATGATGGCGAGATATGGAGCTGTGAGCGAACAAAAGCTCTGCCCGCTATGTGATGTCAACTGGCTTGCAGAGCTATGGAGCCGCTCCAACAATAATAATTGGAGGAGATATCTTTGACTTCGCACGACTACTTCTGTCGTTGCATATGGTGCGACGACTAAATTTAGAGTGTCAACGTTCTCATGTGGGCCCTGAGTCTGGATGGTATAAAATAAGGAATAGCGTGTACCTGTCTTACCATGTATTTTTAGCCTAGGAATTTAACTTCCAAGTACCTGGGCACATCAGTTCTGATTCAAGCCTCCTTGATTTGCGGAGCGAGCGTAATTTCAGCGAGTGGAGCCGCTCCTTCAAGGACGGACTTCTTTTTCAAACTTCGCCCAGGTATGCTCCAATAAGCTCTTATGGTAGAACTTGGGACTCGGCTCAGGAGATTTCCTGGGGAATTTCTTAGTAAATATCTTATTGCTAGCTTCTTGGGTGAGCCTTAAATAGCTGCCTTAGCAAGGGGCCGGGCTTGGTGAAAAATTCCATTCCTAGTTCCTCACTCCAAGAACCCCTTTTTTACCCGTCTGCTTGGTATTTTAGTCGACTACCCCAGGATCCACTTATTCGATTGATAAGAAGATTTAAGAAACTTGATTTGCAATGTCACTCCTAATAATTAGCGAAACCTTAGCTATTTAAAGTATTTCTTTCTGTCGGGCCTCGACAATCATGAACGCTTGTTCTGTTGTGTATGTACTTGCTCATTAGATGCTAAACATACTTCCTAATTCCTTATAACATTGGCAACCTTATTCAAAGTAAACTCACAACCTGCAGGGAAGGACCTTGTAGTATCAAATCTTCATTTTAAGAATATTAGAGAGAAAATACAATTACTGTGTAATAACAGAAGAACGCTTAGAAGACGACCGTTTTGGTTGAATTGCCAATATAAATTGCGAGACACACAGGTACATGCTCCCTCCAACTACTCTATTACCTTCCTTCTATAGCATCCGTCTCTAGTAAATTCCACCTTGGCAGCACAAGTTGCCTTTTTGATTGCCTTTTCAATGCAGGTCGTCATATCATCTCCTTCAATCCATTTCCAGTACCAGTGGAAATTATAGTCGATCCCTGAATACTCCTTGTCATTCGGGTATTCCAGGGTTCGCGTCCGGAAATCTTCACCACAGTGCTTGAATTCGTAGGTGTCGATGTATTTGCCGCATTCGCCCTTGAGGTTGTCCTCAATTCCTTTGCACCAACCATCTGTGTCTTGGCCAGTTGGCGGGATCTGGATAACATAGTTGAGGAAGTCCCTGCCGCGCTTGTCAAAATCGTAGTAGCAATCCACTTCGGCGATGTTCGCGTAGGCCGCGGTTCGGCAGTCTTCCGGCTCGGTTTTAGCCATCGTCAAAGCCGCGAAGGAGAAAATGGCAGTGAAGATCATTGGGCTGGTCGTGAGATGCATTTTGGGCAAGGGATGAAAAAGAAACTCTAAGCAAAGTGTTAGCCCTATCCATATGTGTTGTTAAAGTTTCAAAGCAATACTTACCGGCTAGTTATTTTTTAGGAGAAGTTAACAAATCGTTGGAATGGTAGCCTTGACAGTTCTGGAGTGCGCATCTCATCGACGTTATATAGTTGGTTGTCCAAGCTTTAATACCACCATTTTCTGTGTCCATGGACGTCAGCCTCCCCGACTGATGTTTGTATCATAGACTATTGTCTTATTGTTTATTATTAGAATTTTTTATTTCTGGACACGAGTTATCAGCTTGGCGTTCTGAAAGGGTGCGGGCACAACCGCTGCGAGAGTAGCAAGGCAGGCCAAGACCACTTTTTTGCCCGCTTATTTTCTTACTTGAGATAAAAATTCACTCTATATGCTCATTGCTCCCAGAATTAGTTAACAGGCCACGGGGTTCTTGGATTGGGTTAAAAATACTCACTTGGCAACCCGTGAGAAACTAGGGCGTTTTGTATTTTGAAGGCCCACTTTGACACTTTCTCCATGAAGGGACAGCAGCACCTGTTTTGGTCTCTTGTTTCTTACTATCTTTTAGGTCTCGGCCGTCTTAAAAAAAGTATCACCAGATGCTTAACCCTAAATATATCTCTAGCCTGGGGAGAAACGAGTATTTTGCTTACTACTTCCCGCACTTTGCAGATTCACCTACCTATAGAATGGTAATATGGGCTAGCTATATGATAGCATCAGCAAGTAGGTGACTCTAAATATATTTCCTTGACAGCAAGATTCATGGAAACATCATGCTATTTTTGGCGAACAAGACGAAAAGAAGATGGCTTAGACGGAAAGTCTTCTATGCACGCCAAAGCAGTAGACATTTTCCAGAGTCATTGAACTTGGTATATTATACCCAGCTCCATCCCAGAAAATGGTAAGAGTTGTCAGTAGCAAATCTCCTGCGCATCCTGTTCAATAAGTTTTTCAAAAAAAGCCTTTTCTCACCTTAGCCCCCCTATTCTCGTCAAAGTCTCTCTCTGTGAAGCAGATACCCAACAACCATGAAGATTCCCACTCTCCTCGTGTCTCTCACACTTCTGGCCATAAATGCCGAAGCTCTTGTGGCCAGGGTTCCCAATCCCGCGTCTAGCGTGGATGAATGTTTGAGCTCAGCCTCGGCGCTATTCAAGTCTGCAGGCGGCATTGATGGGTTCGCGGATGAAGAGTCCTTTGCCGCAGCAGTCCAGGCAGACCCGGATCTCTGTACCCTTATCCAAGGCATGATCACTCCGCCGAAGGAATCGCGTGAAATCCAAGCAAGATCCGACTCCAGCTCCGATGATGGTGCCCCTCGAGGGGCGGGATGGAAAGATAGTTATGGTTATTGGCACCCCGGTCTTAATCCCGAGTTATGGGTCTATGTCACCTATGGATGCGTGAGTCCTATTCCCGATTGGCAGCTTCGTTTTTATCCTTCACTTTTTTTCTTGCCATGGCACGCAATTCGATTCGTATCAGGGTTGCTAACCAGAAATCACAGGCCAACTGTTTGAAAAACTGCTTGCGGGACACCCACACCATCCGTTGGCGCCCAGGCCTGATTTTTGACTTTAACATGTGGACCAGCCTAACTGCGTAGGTTTCTCTCCCATCCAAGTCCTAATAATGAGCACCTGTCCCCTCGTTAGCTGTGATTGAATTGCTAACGTATATTTATAGATGTACAATGCAATGCACATTTGAGCAAAAATGCACGTCGAGAGGTGCAGGTACATGGGCTGCTCGACAGAGGACTGACAACGTTCAAATGTCATAGAGCAAGGAAATTGGGTTAAAATCAAGAGAATAGTGAGAGGCAAGCGGATAGACGAATTGAAGTAATACATATTCCTAAAAACTTTGTCGGCCTCAGTGATATTTTCAAGGGTATAGCCTGGTGATTTCGATAAGTTCTTGACAGAATATATCTTTTGAGTCACTTACAGAAATAGCGAGACCTTATCTCAGAATCGAATGGAGCGCACTTTTAGCCTACCACTATAAGAGTAGTTGTCAAGTGCTTCTTCCATCATGGTAAGGATGGCCCCAAATGAGCTACCTATGAAGATCCTGAACGAGAGAGTTGGTCGATGATTGTTTCTTGTTCCAAAAATATATGCAAAACCTCATTTATAAACGCATACCATTGAAAGAAACATGATACGTGTGCGCGAACTCGCCCCCAGAGCCACGTGACCCGGAGCTCTCCAGCGCTTCATCGCTCTTTTCAACGAACAGACGTCTTGTTTCTTCACCAGCTACATTTGATTATTCCCTACCGCTATCTACTTCCTGACCTACGATGGCATCGTATAACCTGCTAGAACAGGCGGATGAAGGTGAGTGGCAGTGTTCTCAAGCTAGTTAAATCTACGCAACAGCTAATATCTTTCCCAGACGCGCTTCACAAGTCACGGCTTTTGAATGTCGAAGAAAAGCCATTCAAAAGAATAACGAAACGTCTACTTAATCCCGAATCCTTTGTATACTCAGCCACATCATTCCTTCCGACTCCGCCTCCAGATACCGTCGAAGGAGAACAAGATGCCTCCAGCCAACATGAAGCCGATCGCCAGAAACGGCTGGAAGATTACCGCCAATTCCGTGAAGACGTAACATTGGATTTCGCTGCATTTGAAAGCAGTATTGCGCGGATTCAGTTTCTACTCACGAGCAACGAGAAAGAGCGGAATCGATATGCTACCGAGAAATCAAAAATTCTATCAACTGCGCAGTCAGTGAAGAACAACACAGCTGAGCTGAGGAACCAACTGGAAGAAGCACAGAAGACACTCGCGCTCCGTAAAACCTACGACGAGCTTGCTGAGAAAATTACCTCGAATCGATTACTCCGACCGCGGGAGGACCAGCAGGCTAATTTGGAGAAACTACATGCTGAGATTGCCAAGCTGGAGATGGAGAGCAAAGAGTATGCTCAAACATGGTCGGAGCGAAGAGAACAGTTTGGTAGGATTGTTGAGGAAGGCATGAACATGCGTCGTTTGATTAGAGATGAGAAAGAAGAGGTTGAACGGAGAGAAGGCATGGAGGAGGGTGAAGAGGGGGATGAGGCTGAGGTTGGGCCAAAGAGTCGAGGGAGCACTGCCGGTACGCCCAGGCCAGATTTAGGAAATGCTACCCCGTTACACCCCACCACGGAGGAGGCGGCTCAGACAACGGCACCAACTGCTCAGGTGGAAAAGCTACGTGCAGGGGCTTCTGATGGTGCGTCTCCTCTCCGTCACGAAGTGGCTGCGCCATCGGCTTCGGAAAAGCCTGTACAAGAGAATGCGGATGAGAATATGATTGACGAAGGGGAAGTTACGGGAGACGAGTCACCGCCCCAGGAAACTTCAACAGCTGCTAGGACTAGGTCGGCATCAAGAGCAGTCGAGACTTCACAGGAGGAAAAGACGTCGGCTGATGATGGATCTACGGAGAAGATGGACACCACTTAGGTGTCATGCCACTGTACTTTACTGTCGTTAGAAAACGAGATACGATTTTCTTTCCTATAAACCGCGATTCGCTGGTTTTGGCTCCTATCAATGATGCCTCGAATGTCACTCGGACTTTCCATAACTGCTCTAACAATGCGACTCCGGGTCCCGGGTTCAAGCTTCATGCAAGGTCGATTGCTTTCTGTCCTTTGTATCCAGCTTTTAAGGTCGATTCTCCGGTCAAGCGGCGCCTTCATTCGCCCGACGCAGCGTGAACCAACAGCACTATGAAGAGCAGTGCCCAGTCTACGACATCCCCATACCTCACATAACTCTGGGTCGTATTCGCATTTTAGCTGGTTGATAGGCACTCGGCCTTCGTCCAACATGGACACGATCACCTCTAAACGCCCTAGCCAATTCTTCCCGGTTGCACACACACTGTTATTCTTCCCCAGGCCAGCGCCATACTCCCGGAGGACTGGGGTAAACACATCGTCGTACCCTTGGTAGCTCTGTGCCATGGGATTAGTTCGTGTTGCAAAAACAAGGGTATTAAGTTGATAGACGGCAAGGTGAAACTGTCTGGCTTAGTTAATGACTCGAAGGGTCACGACATTTCGTGTGGAGAAACAAGGAGGATCCAGATATAAAGGGAATGTCCATTAAGCACAATGTATCATAAGGGGCTCTAGCCCAGCGACGGCCACTGCCTGTCCGCGACAGGACGTTCTAACTTATGAAAGGTAGAGCTCGCTGCACGGTGTCATTTTGTATACCGTGACTTGCCTGGCTTATATTGTGAAGGCGGCTTTTGGGGGATTCAATGACGTACGAATGGGAGTATAGGTTATACATCAAAAACTCTCATTTCGTGCTCTAGCGCAGGTAGAGGCTTTTTTTTTTCTCTTTCCCGCCAGCAAACAAGCATATGCAAAACAAATGATATGATATACTCATAAGGCATGCCACGTATAGACCAGATTAAGATTTACACAGTCAAGAAGAAAAAGCAAATGACCGGGCGGTACAAAAGAAATAAATAAAAGAGCCAGGAAGATCATGAGATCTCCCTGGTTGCGGTCTTTGCTCGCGACATAGCTTCCTTGGCGGCGTCTATTTCGGCGACGTTGCTGTCCATGCCTTTCTTTCCTTCCTCAAGCTAAAAAAAAAAAGCGAATTGTAAGCATTGCAGTAATTGGAATCATCTCGACACATCTTGAACTTACCAATAGCGTATCCAGTTTAGCGACTGCATCGGCGATCTTCTGCTTCAAAGACGGGAGAACTTTCTTGGTCTCTTCTAGGGCTTGGCGCTATACTCGCATGTCAGAAAGAGTATTTCGCAAAGCCCAACAATATGATAGATAGTAGAACGCGTATAACTCAATTGCCAATTCAAAGATAAAAAAAGCACGTGACAATGCAATTCGGCTTACCTCTTGCTTGAGAAGGAAATTCTTATTCTCAATGTCCTCTTCAGGACGTACAGGTTCATCTTCGAACTTCTGGATCCGGTGCTTTTGCGTTTCTAACTCATGGTGGTAGGATTCCTCTTCCTTGACGAGCCGGATAACGGCAGCGGTCGCGATTGCTAACGGTGATGATTTACCCATGGTTGCTGTGAAGTATCGGGTTTCAAGAGGTCTGTTGTAGAACGGGGTATTAGAGATCTCTGATGCGCGGCTGGCGAATAGCATCGTTTCAAGCGCTCTTCTTGAGGGTTTGGAAAGAAAGAATATACAAGATAGGAGTGCGGGGGAGGGGTTCTTGTTCTTTTTTGTTGCAGGTTGTAGGGAAACGAAGGGAGTTTACAAGGATATGATTGAAAAACGGCAGATAAAAAACGTTAAACAGAACAGTCCTAGATCCAAAGCCTTTTATATAGCCGAGAGATTCTTGGTTCCGGCGGCAAAACTCGAATATCCGTACAGAAATCTCCTGTCAACCGAAAAGGGGATCCCAATCCACAAAAACGGAGGCGGGATGATTTCAAGAGGAGGGGTACCTAGCTGCAGAACGAGAATACAAGGGGGAGGCAAAAGAGCATGCAGGAAAAACTAGAAGAAGCCAAATACCGTGTACATACCTTTTCTTCCAATAGAAATCAAACCTCAGAGCGCAGAGTTTGCAGATTCGCCGTCTTGACTGTTGTTATGTGATTCCCGAATGACTTCATGCGCAGCGATCTCCAAACGGGAAAGCTTGGACCCGCTTATGTCATTTTCGTCGGCTTAGTCAGTCGTGAGATTTACACGTGATGCCCCGACATTTCCCGACGCAGATCTGCCGAGGGGAAGGAGGCAAAAGAGACTACATTGGCCAGTGCTGCTACGAGAAATGAACAAAACGAGATAGAATGGTATTGTTGATAAGATAAATTCTCGAAGCGTCAACATGATCAAGTCCCAACTTCCACGGTGATACAAAGACCAGGGCCCCTTTTACTCTCGTACAGGCCCATCTCATTTGCGATCCGTAAACATACCTCCTTCCAAACAAGAGACACATTCACTAGGCCTGTAGGTATCTTCGACGGAGACGCGTCAGTCGTCGGTGAAGGTGACCGCCACCCCAGCTTCCGATCCACCACCTCATCGTCTGCGGACCGATTTGCACGTTCCTTAGCCCGGCTCCAGAATGATTTCTTTGATGCTTTTGGAGATTCAGCGGTGACATCTCGCAACTCTGTGGCGGGAGTTACCGATGGGAGCTCATGTGGATCTGATTTGTCGTGGAGTCGATGGCCAGAAGCGACTAGTCGGGCTTTCAGTGAAGATTCCAACTCTGCGAGAACAGCAGGCTGGCGCCAGAATTCCATGGCATGTTCTTCCCCATTCAGGCGTACCAATTTGACCACTTCATTCACCGGAAAGCCGACAACTTGTGGTTCCTGTGGCGTAGTGTAGGCATTGCTAACAGCGTCCTGTAAACTGGACACGGTCGACGGGATAAGGATAAACGTGGTCTTGTACAGTCCTGATGCTCCTTGGGACAAGAGAAGAGGATCGACGTATGTCGAGAGGATGGATTCGACGCGTTGTGTCCGGGTGTTAGCAAGTTGGTTTGGGAGAGATAGCGGCTGGCCAGGAGCAGCTTGTTTTTGTTTCGTATCGCCGCTGGATGGTCTTGCTGAAGTCACAGACTCTTCGTACGAAGGCACAGGATCTTCGTCAGATCGGATCTCGAATGGGTTTGAAGCCATGGCTCATGGAAGCAGTGGATTCTTCGTTCTTTGTCAATATGCAGGTTTTGGAGCATACGTCCAAGTAGGGCGCTAGCTTCGAGCTTTTGGCTCCTAGAATACTTTCAACTGTGACAGCTTTTTAGTAGTGTCAATAAGCGACAATGTGAGGTCCAAAGTTAATGCCGCATCCCCGTGAATGAGTATATTTCATGGCTGAGCCTAACATAAAAAGAGACGGCCACAAGGCTGTGCACAAGGTTGTACGCCAGGTTAAACGCTAGTCGCCGCAGACAAACGCCCTTTATTAGCATAATTTGGCCATGCATGACGCATATACTGGGAACAAACTTTCTTAGAGTTAGCGAAGAACTGCCCTTGGCTATCCTGCCTCCAATACTCTACAATCTCTGGCAGTCCACTACAGGTTATGTAGCAGCTTTCCCACTGGTGCTCAAACAACACCTTTTACATCCGTTGCAATAAAGAGCAGAACAGGCACTGCCAGGAACAACTCCGCAGCTGCTCAGGGAAGAAGGATGTTCCGGCTCCACGATCTCGCCAAGGCGGACTTAAGACACGCTAGTACGTTTCCGGATGCATCACGTGCGGGCACCAGGGCTGAGCAGCGTCAGGCTGGCAGAGCCAGGATAGCTTCATGCAAGCGCCCAGGATGCTGAAACTCAATACAGGATGGATAATGCGCATATTAACTTATTAAGAAAGAGAGTTTGCACGGCTATCCGGCAGTATGGCAGCTTGCTAGGGCAAGGCTGCCCAGTCAGTGACAAAAAACTGCTCCTGTCCAAGCCAGGTACAAGGCAAATCCCCTGCTAGAGAAGGCATTGTAGTGGATGGGGAACAGAAGCCCCTGTTCTTCTCGGTAATCGGCAACTTTGGGGTTCTCCCGTATTGACAGGGCTAGAACCGAGCTATTTTGGTCAAATGCGCCTTCTTACTGACAGCAGCAAACGCCTGACAAGATTGCTCCTTTTCCGTAATATGAGAGACTATTTCTGGGCACCAGGAGAAAGTCTAAGGTATTGAATTTACACTGTAACTGAGTTGGCGGAAAGCTGGGCAATACGTGGCAGGTGCTTGAATATCGACTTCACATTGGTCGCGCAGTCATTTGTGCATGGACAAAGGTAGGGGAAGCTATGTATAGCCTTGCCTCGTGTTGGTGCTGGAGAGCGCGAAGCTCTGGCAAATTGGGTCCGCGGAGTGAAAGAGCCTCATGCCTGGTTTGCTAAGTTCGGGCCTTACCATGTACAGCAAACCAATCACTTCCGATCCAGGTTCCGGACGGCATTGTTCACCAGGTACATTCACAATAAAAGAACACTAATAATACCGACTTATAAATACCCCTAGACTTCCCTTTTCAGTTTTGATTCCTTACGTTTGCTTTTCAGCAGGACACCCATTTTGCTAACACTTCCAACGAAGCACTACACCAACACTCACTATGCTGTATGTGTGCTCGTCGGCTATTACTTTGTTGATGAAACTGAACTGACAGCTTTTGCAGATACAATATTTCTGAGCCGAATGAATACCTGGTCATCACCGGGGCCGGTATCAAAGATGTCGTCATTAAGAAAACGGCATGGATCATGCCATGGCAGAAATGCACCAGGATCTCCATCTCGCCGTTCGACTTCTCCATGAATCTCCAGGCTATGACAATCGAGAAACTGCAATTCGCATTGCCGGCCGTTTTCACTATTGGCCCCGACAATAACCTCGAAGCCCTGAAGAAGTATGCCCTACTACTCACGGGCCATGCTGATGGGAGAATCAAAGCCAATGCGCAACAGACCACGGGGAATCATGTCCAGGATATCGTCAAGGGAATCATTGAGGGCGAGACCAGGGTCATCGTCTCTGGCATGACTATGGAGGAGATTTTCAAAGAACGCCAAGTGTTCAAGCAGCATGTCATCGAAAACGTCCAGAACGAACTTGATCAGTTCGGTCTTAGAATGTAGGTTCCGTGCATCCTAACTTTCGTCGCGGGATACTAACATGATCCTAGCTATAATGCCAACGTCAAGGAGTTACAAGATACTCCTGGAAGCGAATACTTCAGCTACGTAAGTGGTTCACCCGCCGTTCCGAAATTATATGCGCTGCTATATACTAACCTTTCTACAGCTCAGCCAGAAGGCCCACGAGGGCGCTCTGAACCAAGCCAAGATTGATGTCGCGGAGGCTCGCATGCGAGGAGAAATTGGCGAGGCTGAAAAGCGAGGCAAAACAAAGCAAGAAATCTCCAAGATCGATGCAGAGACAGCTGTGCTGGAAACGAAGCGCCGAAGCGAGAAGGCGCAGGCAGACGCCCAGCTCACGAACCGACAGACAGAGCTCGACATGACTATCCGCCTTGGCAAGATTTCTGCACAACGTCAAGCAGAAATGAGAGATGCAGAGTTGCAGAAGGAAGTCGAGAGCAAGCGTGCGGAAACAGAGCTTGAAAGGCTCCGAGCATCCGATGTCACCAGGAGCAAAATCGCTAAGGAATCCGCCCAGGAAAACGCAGACGCGACCTTCTATACCCAGCAGAAAACTGCAGATGGTTACCTGTATAAGCAAAAGATCAATGCTGATGCAGAAAACTATTCCCAGAAGCAGACTGCGGAGGGGATTCTGTACAAACAGAAGATGGACGCTGATGCCAGCAATTACACTCAGATGAAGGATGCTGATGGGCAGAAGTACAGGCAGCAAATCACTGCTGATGCAAAAACCTACTCGATGCAGAAGACTGCAGATGGAGAGATGTATAGGCAGAAGATTGACTCGGAAGCACACTGTAAGTATCATACGCCTTCCTTTGTGTAATATTCCCCTCATCAGCCGCAGGAGCTCTTGTATCAGGGCATGGAATTCGACAGCTAATCATGCTAATCATCGATTCTTAGACTACCGCGAGAACAAAGCTGCTGAAGCTGCATTCATTGTCAAAACAAAGCAAGCGGAAGCCGACTTCATCGCACGTAAAAAGGAAGCTGAAGCGTCCTTGATTGCTAAGAAGGCTGAAGCTGAAGGTGTTGCTGAAATGGCCAAGGCATACGGTGCTATGGCGGAGGTCTTCGGCGGACCACAAGGCTTCCTGCAATACCTCATGATCCAGAACAACACGTACGAGAAGCTGGCGTTGGCTAACGCTCAAGCTATCAAGGGCTTGGAGCCAAAGATCACGGTGTGGAATACTGGTAAGTTACCCTCAACCGTGGGACCGAGACTATATCAAATGAGCTCCAAACTAACCGTGGAAGCAGGCAACGGAGACGCCGCTCAAGATTCCACTGCTCCCATTCGCAACTTGATGCAGAGTATCCCGCCGCTTTTCTCGACCATCCATGAACAAACCGGCATCGCCCCACCGAACTGGATGGCTCAGATGCCACCAGCTCCTCAGGATAAACATAACGACAACCGCGGTTTACCGGAGGATGCCAGGAAAGGGAAGCTGATCAACAACCATGCAGGCTGATTGTGCTATGGCAAACATCTAGATGTTGTTAAGTAGCTCCGAAGTCCTGGGTTTCCTATGTTTGCTTAATACCCCGTTTTACGATAGATTTCCTCCTTTTTTTTTTTTTTTTCTCTGATTGACTATCTGGACGTTCTTTTCCATTTCCTATCCTCAAATTTCACTTCATGGTTTGTGTTATCTTGATACGCTCTTAGTCGTCCCCGTTTCCTTTGTGGTTGATGTGGCTGTCCAATAATAATAATAGTAGCAACTGCCAGTGAATCAATCACTCCTGTTCTTCAATAGTGCGCTATACGCCCACGGAATAAGATCGGACTCTGGACGAAATTGCTTATATTTTCTCTATCACTCTGCTCTTTCTGCTCCGGTCCGCGCAGCTCAAGTCTAGAAAGAGAATTAGCGAAGTGTTTTTGGGGGGAGAAAATTCAAATCGAAGTTTGTCGGAGCTTGCTTTAAGATCCCGACTCAACGGTTAGTGAGCCCTACCACACCATGATTGCACTTATTACGATATCCAGACATGGCGGGCGCAATCGATGCGGGTATTTGCATCATGTACCACAGGTTATGGAGTTTTCTACAGCAGCAAACTTAAGTAAACGGTTTGATTGGGGTACATCAGCGGAAACATAACACATCTTCAATAATAATAGCAAGGTGGTGAAGAAGCATTTTGTTCTTCTCGATGGGTATATTAAGGCCGTTTCAGACAAATCTCGAAACTCGTCAGGTCATGTTGTTTGGGCATACGGGACTGCGGCAGATCGGCCCGACTTAGGCAAGATCTATGTGTTTCATTGATAATGCAAATTGCTGGTAAATGGTTTCGACGGGGCATTCTTTAATATATGTTAAACGATGCCAATTATTCCTAGCGGCAACCGTAATGCTAAGAGCTATACAGACTATGGTTTACTTTAGATAGATATATAATAAGGCTAGCTCCCCGCAATCTTCCAGTGCTGGTTGTGCGATCATTTTCCATATAGCTTCCTTATAAACAAGGCCTCTCTTCTTGAGATCTTTCCCAGGCGGAAAAAATAGCTTCACAATGGCAAGAAGAATCAGTTTTCCTCTGCTAGCGTTGGCATCGCTGGTTGTTTCTCAGACATGTCCTATCCAATTTGACGGGCGCATCCCGGCGAATGCCACACTTGAGCTTCTTGATACTTCGAACAGCCCCTTCAACCCGGACTATGTATTCGGACAGGGTGAGACTAAAACAAAACCATGTGTGACTCCGACTTCGAAAGTGCACACGCTCACTGTCACTAGGTTTGGCTTGGAGCGAGATTATTAAACTCCCCGATGTCCCGACGTCACTGGTAAGTTAGCTGCTTCAGTTTCTCGACACTGGACGAAATCTGGTAACTAATGCGTATAACAGTTGGACGCTGAGGGAGGCACCATAGCCCTGGAAGTAACAATCAATGACGACTCCATCTTTGCGCCATCTGCAGATAATATTCAGACAGGATTTCGCCGTGCAGAGTTACAACCGATGAGTAATGACGGCAGTGACCCGTCAACCCAAGGGGTTAAGACTCTGCATTTCTCTTTGCGGAAGGATACCGAGCGTCCCCTCAATTTCACCCATGAGTACCAGCTCGTCTTCGTGGAAACAGCGGATTACTCGACGAATCAGTTCGCGCTAAAAACCGGCACGATACTAGACCATGCTGAGCAAGAGAATCCGGACTCACTGATCCTGCAGAGCAACGTGCGTGACCCGACTGATCTCTTCACGGTGGCGTTCGACCCTGATGTATGGCATAATTTTGGGTTATACATGGACTTCACGGGCAAGTATGTTTCCCCTGCTATCACCTCATGCGTTTGATATGCTCATAAACCTGTAGCAAAATGCAAGTGTACTACTCTATTGATAACGAGCCCCTCGCCTCCGTCACTGAGCTAGTGTCAAATGACCTGAGCGGGCAGGGGCAGTATCATTTTGGTATTCTCAAGAAACCAACCGGCGAGAATCTAGGTGACATCACAAAGGAAGGCTATCAGGAGTCAGGCATCGACGAAGGCATCATTTTCGGTGGTATTTTCGAAGAGGACAGTGAGGGAAATTGCATCACCGTCGGAGGCTAAATAGAATCCGCACGCAAAGTTTGAGAGTTTGTAGATACGACATGTGGTTAGCTGGAATTGATATAAAGACATACCTAGTAAGGCAGCGCAGGTTTCGTAAACATCTCTGCACGGGCGGTCCTGGGCCGTTGATCCACCAAACCACGGTCCATATATACGTGAGGGTATATTCGCAAGGCTTCTTGGATCAGTAGCAATCAGTGTACATATTCATGGCAAGTGATTCAGATGAATCGCGACCTTGCATAGTTTTTTGTTAGACATCGAAAACATCGATCGGCCAGTGTACCAAATGCTTTCTGGAAGACAGAGTTGTGCCACCTGGGACAGCCGCCTGGAGAGTGTTGAATACAAAGCCAAAACCGTTTTGCGAGAGTTTAAAGTGGGTAAAGAAGGACTGAAGAAAAATGAAAAAATAAACCAGCTTTCAAATTTATAATCTCTTTATATGCCGATGACCAATCACCCGGTCGGCGTTAGTCAGGGCGAAACACAACCTCCACCTGCGACTTATTAGAGGAGATTCAGCTGTGGTGTTTCTCGTCAAGGAAGGGAGCTCCCTATCTCAATCATGTCTATAATATGGCTTCTTGACTGCCGGAAATTCCTGTGTTTCTCCCAGCTCCAAGGCTGACAGTAATACCCTCCAAAGAAAGCTAATTTATCCCACGGGTCAGCGGCGGGGTGCTTGCCAAACGAAGAGCAGTATCTTTTACAGCATCTTACGATGCTAATAGCTCCCGGGATTTCTCACAGATTTATTGGCGCGATAGCTTCTTCAGTGGACTCACGGTTTCCCTACGCAGCCAGATTTCTCAGCATGGCTAGTGGTGATGCGGACGCAAATACTGAGGCAGGGAGCCGCCAAGGCCCTGTGCCGAAGCTCTCGCCGGCCGATTTTCGAACCTACAACCGGATGGCGGATAGCATGAATATGTTTGTTAGTTGTGGCCTCCTGGATAGATTAGCGTCAGCAGCCAGCTTACCAAGTTCTAACAGCACAACCATTTCCGTCAATCCTGGGCCTTGATGTACGACGCTTGTGTTGCCAACAAAAGACCCAATGGCATCACAATACGGCAGTTCATTAGTGAGGGCCTGCGCTTCTGCAATGGGCTAATGACTCACCACTCCATTGAGGAGGCACATATATTCCCTTGTCTCGCAGAGCGCATGCCCGCCTTCAGGAAGGATTTGCAGGACCAGCATAAGCAAATCCACAAGGGTCTTGAGGTCTTCGAAGAGTATCTGGAGGCGTGCAGGTCAGGTAAGCGGGAGCTAAGACTGCCGGAGTTGAGGACCATCATGGATGAGTTCCGTGAGGTGCTGTGGCGGCATCTGGACGATGAGGTTAGAGAGCTTGGAGCTGAGGAGATGCGCAAGTACTGGTCACTTGAGGAGATGAGAAAGATGCCGATGTAACTATCTTCTTTCTGCTTCTTCTTCTGGTAACAAATCCAACAAGTCGCCGGAAGGTTATCATTGTAAGACGGGGCTCCCGTCTATTCCATGACTCAAGTTTGACGGAAATGTCAGGGTAGGAGATGTTTCCGTTTTTATATTGCAGCAGAACTGACTGCGTCACTTCAGTTTGGAGTATTGACGGAATAGAGCTCAGCGCCAACCTATCAGAATATATTCCTACTCGCCAAAGCCATCTTGTTCTGAAAGATAAACATCATGTCAAGATTGGGGCTCAAAGGGACAATGATACACCGGGGGGACTCCCCGCAGATTCAGCCCACAACTGGAAAAAATGCGATCGGCATTGATGAGAAGATAATGCATTTGCACGTATACACAAAGTCTCTCTAGCATGATCTCTATGAGTGTCACGAAGGCACCACTCTGAAATATAGCCAAAACAGATCTTCCCACGACAAGAACCTCAGCTTTAAACAGTCTCTATACCATGACTCTCCGTTTTGTTCTCATCCCTTTGCTGAACCCCAGGTTCGCTCGGCTTCTCATCATCGCTCCCACTAACATTATGGAACCTCTTTTCTCTTCTCTCCTTCCGGATACGGCGCGCAACATGTCGTGGCGATACACCCTTCTCCGTGAAAAGATAGTCGATCTCTTCGAGCGTGAGGTTGGTGGTTTCGGGGTAGCAGAAATATGTTAATGGGACGAAGGCGAGGTTGGTGCACATGAAAATTAGATATGCTTTCCATTGCAGGCGGTTGATTATAACGGGGGTGATCATGACAATGACGAAATTCTGTGGAAGTGAGACTGTCAGTGTTCGTTTTCTGAAACAAGTCACTGATGTATTTGATGCAACGTACCCAAAGCCAGTTGGATGAAATACCAATAGCTGTGCCCTTCGCTCGTGCATGGAGAGGTAGGATTTCTGGGACATACACCCAAGGAATGCAATTGACAGACGCTCCGAATATAAGCATGTACTAGGCATACAGTCAACAAACGAGCCATTATGTAACCGAGAAAGAAATGGGGGCGGACCAACCGTGAAAAAGAAAGCGACACTAGCAGAGGCTGTAGGCTTTTCAACATCAGTCCCCTTGAAGCTCAGCAAAATCGAAATCATCATCATGGATATCCCGAGACCGAAAGAACCCCACATCATGGGTTGTCGGCGACCAATGCGATCAACTAAAAGCGAGGGAACGAAAGATCCGACGAGAAACATGATTTGGATCCTACGGGAAATTGTCAATTATAGCGCAAATGAGTGCGTCACCGCCTCTAGGGAAGAAACTTACACGCCCCCGAGCAGTAAGGAAAGATCCCTGCTGAGCCCGACGTTCGTTTCCAGCACAGTCGGGACGAAGTAGCTTTTGACACTGTTAGCACACAACCAATGTACAATCGACTATATTACGTACACGACAAGATTAATGCCTCCAACCTGGTTCATGAACTGCATGCCGTATGCGAGGAGGACTCGTTGTCCAGTTTTCACTTCATCATTCTGGAATACCTTCAACCAGGAGTTTCCACCGTCTTGTGTCTCCAAGCGGAGGACTTCAAGGATGTCATTCTGCTCCTTCACGGTTTTCGGATCATCTGGTTGCCTATTGTATACATCGCACAACACCTGAAGGGCCTCCTCGTTTCGTCCTTGTTTGTACAGATATCTCGGTGATTCGGGCAGGCCAAAGACAAGGAAAATAACAACCTGAGATACAAAGTCAGTTCTGTAGCAGGTACCCCTGGGACAAAATCACTTACGAAGCAGAAAATCATCTGACAAGCGACAGGTAATCGCCACGCAATTGGGCCATTGGTGAAACTCATCCCATAATCAAAGAAGTAGGCTTTCAACTATTAGTATGTGGGACCGTTCAGCTTTAGAATACTGAACATACCAATAACAATCCCGAGACCTACGAAGAGAGCCTCCGAACAAACAAGTCTGCCTCTCTTATGTGCCTCGCAAAGCTCTGCCTGATACATGGGAACGGTGGATGTTTCTATACCGGTCCCGATGCCCGTGACGAATCGTCCGACCATAATATGGGGTACTGAATAGCAGCTTGTTTGTAGCGTTGCACCGATCTAGAGAGGAAGTTCGTCAGTCATAGAGGTACCCATATATCTAAAGTAAATTGAGGCATACTATAATCCAGACCATGGCAATCCACATAGCACGCCGCCGACCAAAATACTCCCCGAATATGAAATTCAAGATGCAACCTGTAAAGCAACCCAGGTTATATATGCTAACAATAATCCCCGTCAAACTGTCGTCGGGGTGGTCCATCACGTTTAGAAAGTCCTCGTTACCAACGATTCCACTGAAGACACCTTGATCGTAGCCTTTTGCACGTCAGCATACAAAACCACTCCTTCACGCGAGTAAAAGAGCCATTTACCGAAGAGAATGAATGCCATTTCACAGGCCACTGTAATTGCTAACTGAAGGGTGAACCCCCTTCCAAACCAATCAAACTTCATGATTGCCGAGATATGAGTCCCTTTAGTTGTTGAGCTCGTAGTAAATGGCAGGCTTGCTCCTCACCGCGGTGGATCTAAAAGCTCAAAAGTGTCGCGGCGGGCGAATCCTCTAGTATAAATATCTACAGGGGAGCTGGTAGCTTCCTCCCCAGGTAGCGTGATGATCCCTGTGGCATTCCATTGTGGAAACACATATGAAGATCTAGCCAATCCAGTGCAGACGACCTCATCTTTGGCACTGGCTCCGGGATAAAACCATGCCATGCAGTGGCACATACGTGATCTTGGCCGGACTTAGGCCCGCTAACTGCTTGGCCTGGATGGAGACCAGCGACATCGAACCACGGCGGCGTCATCGCGAAAGAAAGAAAAGAAGCCCCTTGTTGCGGGGAAGGTTGGGGTTGTGGAGACGACCTGGGGTAGTGTGCGCCTGACCTTCCTGAACTGGCGCGGGCCTGTCTCTCGCGGGGACAGAAAAGGAAACGAGAACCACAGCAGCGCCGGGAAGGGCAATGTTTGCCACCAGGTGCCGAGAGAGGCAATGGAAGTCACTTTTACTTGTCAATATGGCCTTATATACTGTCTCTATCGCGCTTTCGCTACTTCCGCTGTGCACGGTTAAGGATGTCCAAAAGGGCCTGGACGCGTGCCAGTTGGCGACATCGTGAGCTCTTCAAAATGCGGTTATTTTAGCCGGTGGCCTGCATGAAAATGGAGGATCCCGAGGGTCCTATCCAATGGGAAGGTTCCTGTAGTCGCACGAAGCACGACAAAAAAGCACTTGTGAGAGATGCGGAGAAAGACTGCTGTGCAATTGACCCTGGGAGTCAGCCATCTCCTCGGCCTATATTTTACCGACTACTTCACCGGGAATCTTATTTCAACAATCACGGACCATAGCAAACGTTGAGTGGTTCGTCGCTGTATAAAGATGGCTGGCCTTCCTTTGGCTGCGATGGTATTCGGGTTTCTCAAGTTAGAAGAGTGTTGGAAGAATTTGGCTATAATAGCAGCCGGCGTCATTTTCCATGGCCCAGCTCCCTCATGAATTGAACTGAAATTGTGAATTAAGAATATGGTTCTAATATGCCAGACGACAGGATGAAGTGATGAACGGCGTTGGGGAGAAATATCCTCTGTGAGAAATCGAGAAACCTTTGAGAATCATGAAAAGGACGCAATACTGAGATCTTTTTCACACTGTTATTATATGTCAACCTTGCTAAAGCCTTCACGAGCTTGCTCCACATTGACAACACGAAAAGTGATCCTACTCGCCAGCGCAGGGCCGGCTCATAAGTGCTTCTACGGAGATGGCTTTGCCTTCAATGTAACCATTTGTCATAGATTTCCCAATTTGCTGTTCTCTCTTTCTTTGTCTGTTGTCACTGCGAAAACAAAATCCTAGTCAACCTCAGCAATGTTTTATTGATCTTCTCGAAAGTTTCTATACACCCAACCATGGCAATAACTTCACACCTCGAACTGCACAACCAAAAGGTGCATGTTGTCGACATTCCAGAATCGACCAGAAGAACCGGGATACCAACACCAGGAATAATCGCAGAGGGCGTGACCTACTTCCACAGGGACGGAATTATCATCCTCAACAATGCCATCGATCCGCAGCATGTCGACAAGCTGAACTCCATCCTCTCAAGCAAAGCCGAAGAGATAGCTTCTCGACCAGATCACCATTTCAATTTTGGCAAGCAAACGAGAAATATTGACCAAGCCCCGCCTCCAGTGCCGGACCTCATGTTTAAAGACATCTGGGCAAATCCGTTCGCCGCGGGTATCCTATCTGCGATCCTGGGTCCTAAGCCCGTAGTCACTTACGCAAATGGGAATACCGCGCTCAAAGCCACCGGGCGACAACCTGTTCACAGCGATTGTGAGTTCGCGCATCCTCTATTCCCATTTGCCGTGGTGGTGAACATAAACCTCGTCGACACGAGCCCCGTCAATGGTGGGACGGAGGTGTGGGTGGGCTCTCATCATGTTAGCACTATGGACGAGCATGTATCCGACGACGGTGAGGGTTCGCTGTGTATCAAGCAGGAGCATCTTGATGAACGCGCCAAGCACTCCCCGCCTATTCAGGTCAGTAGCAAGAAAGGGAGTATCATACTGCGGGATCTACGATTATGGCACGCGGGAATGCCAAATAAGACTGATGAACCAAGGGTTATGCTTGCGTTTGTTGTTCAGCCAGAATGGTACCAGGTAGGTTTTTGTTGTCTCTGAATTGTGCTATTGCAATAGCCCTACAGGACGTCTATTTTTGATAAATACGCTGCTAATATGGACATTACGCTTGCTCCTACTACTATTTCGCAGGCCAAGGGAAAAATTACATTACCCGAATCAGCCAGAAGCTTGGTTGAATCTTGGAAAGACGAGTTTCAGTTTGCGGCAAATTATGTTGAGGGCGAAGTTGACCATAAGACGTTGAAATCCTCTTCTGGTGATTTTACATCTGGAAACGCGAAAATGGCTGAGCTTGAGAGTCTGATGCATAAATCACCTTACTGAGTGAGCACGGGAGATAAGTGCGGGCTTATATATGTTGATTCGGCACGCTCTATTCGATGGAAGGGCCATTGGCTCGTTCGGGTATTGTTGCTCGTTATTAGCAGCTTTGTATATCAAGCATAAGTACACTGAACTATAATAGTAATCCAGTACGTTTTTCTTTTTTACCATTGGGTCTCAAGGACGGCTTCTAACAAAGACGTCCCTTTGAAACTCCAGAGGTAGAATTCTCTCCGGAAGTGAAGCAACGCCTTGAGGCGCCAGACTGGATCCAAAACTTGTTCTGCCCACGCTTGCCTGAAACACTCTTTGCAGCTAGAGCTCGCAATTTTACTCGTGATGGACATCTGCTTATCGGATGGCCCCTCTTACTGCAATTTGTACATGGTTTTGTTGGTGGGCAGTCCGCAACTGATTGTCCCTTCTTTTTGTAGTAGACAGAAGTGTTGCACACTGAACAGGTTGTCAAGGTCATGCCCTCCGTTCCGCAGCCAGTGCAGTATTTTGACTCGTACAATAGTAACATTGTAGGCAAATGATACAATGACGAAAAGGAGGGGCGAGAAAAAGAGAGAAAAAGATTGGGAAGTCTAAAAGACTTTTATATCAAGATACCCACTGTTTACACTTTGAAGCTCGGTTGACAGCAAGCTCCATCATGTATTATTTTCTTTGTTTGCAAATATATCAACAAACAAGAGGATATATCATATTTGAGGAACAATCCATTAGCATCTATATAACAACTTGCACATAGCTAGCTGCGACTGCTCCTTTAACTTTAGATATTAACCGCACTATTGCATGAGTCCCGTTCTTAAATACATATTCAACAATAATGTAATTCTTTTCAGGGAGCTGGTAGATATAATTATTAGAGACCTTGAATTTTCCTATAATTATGAACCTGATTCTTTCCCAACAAAGCTAGGAGACAAGGATCCACGGCAGAAAAGGTGTTGAGTGGCTAATATTTTAGAGATAGAAGATACATGCACGGCAATTATATACTAAAAAGCAGATAATAAATTTGCGGACAACGCTTTTTTATTCTATCTGGAATTATGAATACACGAGCAAGCTGATATATACCTTTAAAGGCAATGCTCGCAACGCAACTCAATGGCAGCCGTAGGAAGAACTGGTGTTTATATATTGTGGATTGCTACTAAAGACTTGAAAGAGACTAAGAGTAGCTGCCATGGGAGGAGAAGGCACTATTTAGTAAATATAGAAGATTTAATAGTTTAGAGGCAATAAAGGTGCGAGTTTCTAACGCGTCTTTAGTAGTTATATTTGGATAATAATGATAATAATGTATTTTGCTCCGTGGGGGCCGACACGCGCAAAAAAAAGAAAAAGAAAGAAAAAAGACCAACGCAGTAAAAACTGCATCCTTAATTTGTAGTGATTTGGTATATTAGTAATTGTAAAGCCATTTGCAGAAGAAAGGGATAAGTCATGATGAAAAAAAAAATATTGACCAGCCTGGGGATCGAACCTAATATAGGATATTAACACTACTGTTGTAAGTGATTTTGATTTTTATGGTAAAAATTACCCAGAACCTCCCGATTCGTAGTCGGACGCCTTGCCAATTGGGCCAACCGGCCAGAGTGTTGGCGAGGGTCCAACTTGATGATATACAGAACAGCACTCTCTACTAAAATCTACGCGCTTGACAATTGCAGCATACCGATTAAGCCAGCGGGCTTTGTGGAAGGAGGTTTTGGTCTGGAATAAATGTATAGATCTTTAAATACAATACAAGACCCTACTTCTACTCAATAACCAAAAGGGGTAGATCTCTCCGAGTGTGAAACACCCTGAGGTGCGGGCGCAAACAGCCTCCAAAATTCTGTTGGGATATATATACACTGTCCTTAGGGAGATATCTGTGAGAGAGAAGATCACATCAATTTGTAATTCTTAAACTTCCGAGTCGGCACATTTCGCTCGAACATAATATCCAGTTCCTCATAGGTCCGCCCTCGAGTCTCCGGGACCCTTAAAAATGCCCATGTATAACAGATAATGGAAAGCCCCTGAAATGCTTCGTTAGTAACAAAGTAGAAGATGCCACTACTAAGAGAAGGATGTTGAAGAGATACTTACCCCGAAGAAGAAACCAAGCTTCCCACGCATATCCGCCGAGTCAGGGTTGATCATGTACGGTATAGCAACAGTCATGACGATGCCTAGAACTGCTTGTACAGCGGTGGCAATCGCAATAGTCCTTCCCCGGACTTTGGTAGCGGAGCACTCAGACAATATCACGAAGCAAACAGGCCCAACAGACAAGTCGTAGACAAAGTTCCAAACCACCATGAGTGACGACTGCGCCCATATAACTTTGGGCCGCTTTTCATAATTGGGAACGCAGTCAAGAATACCAATAATGAATAGTAGCACGCCAAGGCCAGCAAGGCCCGTAGTGTAAATCCGCCGGCGGCCAATGTATGAAAGTAAAACCCATGAAATAACGCATCCGAGAAATCCAACTGCGAGGAAGCCGATCTAAGATGGGATATTAGCCAGAGTGGCAGCTTTGTAGTAATTGTTACACTTACTCCCATATTGAAGGCATCATCCGTAGGAAGCCCCGCCTCTGGAAAGAACAATTAGCAACATCATATCATGGACAATGGCAAAAAAGGTCACTTACGTCGGAAGAAATATGTCGCATAACCAACGAGATAGATCCCACTGAGAACTTGGATAGCGTAAACTCCAACGGCGATTTCCGTTCGTCTGCGATTAGATCTTTTAAAGCAATCGGCAAAGGTTGTGCCAGCCTCCATTTCTTGCTCCAGCTTATCTGTTTCAATGATCATGGCCTTGAGACGCAACATTAACCAAGTTAGAGAAGGCTTGTATTGGATTAATGATAGATCACCTTACCAAAGTCGGTTTCACGTCAACGCTAGAAGAAGCGAGTCTGCGAAGGGAATTCTCCGCATCTTCCAGCCTGCCTTTCCTGACAAGCCACCACGGGCTCTCAGGTGCGAAGGGAAGTATTGCTAGAATTATGGCAGGCCAGATCCATTGCGTTGCAAACGGAACACGGTAAGCCCAATGGTTATCCATTTTTTGGGTTCCGGTAGTGATGCCATTGGCAAGTAGTTGCCCAATAACGAAACAGAGATTTGTGTAGGCTGTCAATATACCCCTCAATGCAACTGGGCACACTTCCGATGCGTACGACGGAGCAATGACAGCGTATGTACCCAGAATAAGTCCACCAAGAAGCTCACCAACCAGAAGGACCTGAACTGAGGGTGCGAAGAATTGGATAAAAACGAACGCGGTCGTGAGGAGGACGCAAGCCTAGAATAGGTCGTGAATACTTTTGAACTTGACAATAGTATTCACAGTGTAGACGTGTAGAGTCGTACCGCAAATGTCTTTTTTCTACCAAACCACTCCATAGGATAACTGGCTCCCAAAGCGCCGACAACCTGTCCGATGGGATTTCCCATACTTTGCAATGGTAAGCAGCCTTTTCTATCTTGCCAAACAGAGTGCAAGGGTTCCCTTCACCTCAGCCCAGTTTGCCATGCCGCTGATACAATCCAAGAGCCCTCAAACAGATAGCCAAAGTCCTCTTGAAACTTCGGCATACTGTACAGATTGGCGATGACTTGGGGATCAAAGCCTGTCATGATAACTCCGATTGAGAAGAAGAACGACCATGCAGCGGCTTTGGGGTACAATTTGATAGCTTTGCGGACATCTAAGCTGTGTTCGGCAGCTGTGGCAGCTTGCGACTCGGCGGCGACAGCTTCGACATTGTCGTCTGTAGGCTTCAGTACATCAGCAATCTCATCGTCTGGTGCCATGCTGGTCGCAAAAATTCAGGTCGTGGGGAGCAAGATTGACCACGAAGAAGTTATGTTAAGTCTAGAGAGCTGTAAGGAAGCTCGATTTGATTATCAGCTTTCTGGAACAGTTCTTCTGGGAAAGAACTTTGACATGTCTATTCCCGCATTTTACGTGCGGAGAAGTCCATGGTTCAACGTGCGAGACCCTGGGGTAAGCACCGAACAGGGTTACCCTCCTTGTTGATCAACGATAAGATGGGGCTAGTTGTTGGGGTGGTATTGGGACGTCACACGGCGACAACTTAAAATGTCGTATTTGTAGCCGACCGGAAAGAAGTTACTTCGTTTGAAGATATGAAGATAGCGTTGCCGAGTTAACAGCATCCGTCTGCAGCCACAGCGGCCAACGAAAACACAGAAGAGATTTTTCGGTCTGTGTCGGTAGAGGAGCAGCACAATTTCTGATTTTCATGTCGGATGCGAGGGGACATGTTTATGACGCTCAGCGAGACATGCTTCCAGGAAACGAGCTTTAAGCATGCCGGATTTTTGGTATTGCGTTCAAATGCTGCGCCAACCTTCGTCTGAAGCGCGAGACATGCTAAAGCTCGGCACCGGCTAAAGAAACAGCACTCAACGCAGTGCTCGACGCAAAACGCATGGGACTTAGCCACCCGTCTGTCTACATCTTGCCATTGATTTCTGATACCTCTGATATTAAGAACGGAATCTACACTATATTCTGAAAATTGACCGACACGTGACAGTCTTTGGGCTTTTTGCGGGCCGCCAGCATCGACGACAGTGTGAAATTTTACACGGGGCCCACTGCCGCTGGACCATGCAGAAAAGTGCAGATACGTAGGTACTCCGGCCAGTTTCTAAACTTGGGAAATTTATGGCCTATACTGATCTATGTCGAAGTGGCCAATCTTTCGCGCCAACGCCTCCCCGTACGAACTGATATCATAACCATTACCCTTTAGATATGCTTTAGACTTCTCATCCTCAGCCTCCAACTCGCGAAACATGTCCGGTATGAGGAACCAAGCAATAAAACACCCGAAAACTGTGAATGCAGAGTCTTTGAGGAATACCGCCCACTGTCCTTTTTCCGTCCAACTGAGTTAAAAGGTGCTTTAGATGGAATTCCATTGCGGCACCACAGAGATTGACAATGCCGTTCCTCCTTCAAAAGCTGTACATGTGTCTCCAGCATCCGTCCCAACGCTTCCCACAACTGTTCCTTGACACCCGAAATCCTTATAACCAATAGCTTGCCATCCGGAATTCAAAGTGAAAATCACCGCGGCTATAGGAGTGGTGCCAAAATCTGAGAAGTCCATGCAGGGCTCGGGTTCGACCATTTTAAGGAATGAGTAGGGGTAAATGTTAGTGCAGGCGGCATCCAGCGCGAAGCCGTAAGAGTGTTCGAAAGAAGAAGGGGATGGGACGGGGATGGGACTGCGCGGGGAAGAAGTGGGAGGAGAGATGAGGGTGGATTGCAGGGTGCCGTCGTAGTTGATGATGTGCTCCTCTAGAGAAGTTTTCAGTGTGTGGATCTTCGGCAGGGGAGGGTAGAATAGGGTTACCTAGTTCTATGGAGGTGGTAGCCCATTGCTGGTATGATACTGAGCAGGAACATGTCAATGAACCTCCGTCAAGCCCGCAATCACGGCAGGAGTTGTCATATTTGCCACTGGAATAAATGTTCAGCAAAACCCTGCTGCATCATAGACGTAACGACTAGTGTCTACCTAGCCAAGGGCGACCTTCATATACATACTTCTGTTGCCACTATTGCACACATGATATTAGCTACCGAGAAAGACAAAGTACACGATGTATAGATATGGGGCATACCTTCAAGACACCTCCACTATTTTCGAGCCAGTTTGGCAGAAAGGCAGTGCTCTCAACCGTTGCACCTGTATTGTCGGGGCATTTTGCATATAACCAACGGCCACCTACTATAAGGGAGACCTCGCATTCAGTAGAAAAACCGGCGTAGACAGCCTGCGCGGCAAAGGTCGCTGATAGAGCAGCCGCAAGTGCAAGGAAAGAAGGCATGTTTGGATTAGTAAATCAATTGACTTAATTTTGTAGATGAGTAGAGCTCGATTTGAAAAACACCATCCAGGCCAAGGAGAGGACGAAGCTGAATATATAACTTCCCATAATACTATTGTTGCACTAGAAATAGCACCCAGACAAGGCCAAGATATCTATACACTGTATCCTTGTTGAGATGCATTTGTCAGTGATTATACTCTCCTGCCCCAACTCGATAGATTAAAAATGTTAATTTATTCTGAAAGCTTTTGCAACGAGGCGGGTGATTAGTGCTGACTGCCGTTTAGTGCTGACTGGCGTTTTGGTCATGAACATCTGGAATTCCAAATAACCATTCGGGATCAGGGTATAAAGGAAAATAAAGATATTGGCTATCTTTTGAACGTCAACCACGGGGCTTCATAGCATGCTTTCCTGTCTCGATGGTATTGGAAGGAGACAATGCGCATAGTTCAGAGCATTTGTTAAGAAGTACTCTATACACGTATTTCCCCAGACTGAAACGTCCTCTAAGATGCGAAGTAACGAAGACAATCTAATCTTGTCCCCGAAGCTTAGCTTCGCGTTTCTCGGGCCAGACCGAATAATGCAGCAACATCCACCGATAGATACCATAGCACGTCAAAGAACAGCGCGGTGTAGATTTGGGCTAGCCCTCTCAAACCCCCCGAGGTTTGGCTGCCAAGCAATGACAATGTGTAAAGTGATGGAAGAGCAAGTTCATGAATCAGTCCTTCTGGCCAGGCAATCCTAGTTTGATTTCGAGCTTTACATCTTGGCAAACTGGGGATTGATAAGCGGGGAATCCTGGTTGAGTGATGGCTCAATGGCAAAACCAGATTAGCCGATAATCGAAAAGATATCAATCGTTGCACAGCGAGCGGAATATCCCCGTGATATTTGATAGAAACATCACCCAGCCGAGACTGTCGGGTGCTGCAGGTCAATGTCATTACGAAAGAACATGCCCAGTACCCTCGGTATTTCTTTGACAAGAGTAATAGGAGAGAAACCGGAAACTTACATGGCCACTGAGAGATGCGTGGTATGATCGCGTTGTAACCCATGCAAAGAAATCATAACGCTGGTGTTCCCGGGATCAAGGTTGTTCAAAACAGACGAGTCTCAATCTTCGTCCGGAGAAGAGCGTTCTAGATTCGAAACCCTGGGGAGTTTTTGTGTAGCGCCAGGGTCGAGTACTTTGTCCTCCAGGGGCAACTGACTAGATACCTGGGTCTCTTTTTAACCTCACCCCTTTTCCACCGGTTGTCTGGTCTCAGAGGTGTTTGACCTGACAATCTCTCAAGAAGTACTTTTGGCAGTGCTAGCAACATTATTATCTCTGCTCTGTTCTATTCCGCAACCGTTACCTCCAAGCTGTTATGGGCTCTCTTACCTATGTTAACCTGGTGGAATTCATACCTTGAAATAAAGGCTTTGCAGCGTAATCCTTGCAACAAATTTTGCTAATGGATGAGCTACGAGCACAAGTCTAAGCACTTGATTCGTGCCACACAGCATGCATTATATTGCTGCTACGCATTGGTTGAGCTTCAGAAAGTCGGTCTTACCAAGGCCTTCGATATTATGCCTAAAGCCCCCAGATATTTATAGCAGGATAGGTCCTGCCCAGTTTATAATGGGTTGTGCCATGCACTGATCCCTGAACATTGTTATCAATATTTAATACCCTGGTGTGTCTACTTTCTTCTTGGGGTACTCCACTGTTATAAGCGTTGCTCCCGCCTTGTAGGAACTGAGGCACTGTTAACAAACTAACAGTTTTGGAAGTCAATTGTTGCTATATAGCCTAATTGATTCAAAAAGATTGGTGCTATATTTGTGAAATGCTCTCTGCTGCCCTGGCAGTATAAACGAAGCGATTCCTTGAGAATTCGTCTGCAAATCGACTGTCTACTAATAAAAGTGTCAATCCCACCACCCTCCTTCTCGTGGTAAATCATTTCAGAGCGCCACCAAATTCAACATCCTTCTTTCACTCACAGCAGCGTGTAGCTAGTCAAAGACACCTTTTAGCAGAAACCTCGCTAAGTTAGATTACTATTATCAAGTCCATTTTAACAAGAATATAATATCTGCAATACTCTGCCTAACCTTTCTTCTGAACGCGGTTATAAGTTTGCCGCCATTGGTATTTTTCCACAATTCAAATTCCCTCAATTGCTCACGAAGACTATGTTGATAAGGGACCATAATTCCCTCATTACGTCTGGAAGATTGTGTACCCGTCATTCCACATGCTAGGGCGTACGTAGGCTATGTTGTTCTTGAGTTATGATAATGGGTACTCCATTACCTAGGTAACCACAGGAAAAAAAAAAAAAAAAAGGTCATCACAATCCGATCGGATCTTTAATAAGCTCAAAGCCCTGACGATTTGCAATTGCGGTGTCCCTCCGATGCAAAACCGCCTGTTGGTCTCAGAGCAAATCCTTTTGTTTGATCATTTTCCATAGTTTGACGCTGAGCCCCAATTCGAAGTGCCATTTGACTTCGAGTAATAAATAACCGGGCATCAATGCGACATGCGACCTGCAGTGCTGCTGTCAAATTAAGCTCCATACAATAAACACTGGATTAAAACTAGGCAGCAACACCACCATTGTGCGCTGTCATCATACCCCGGGCAAGAGGCACATCTCAGCCTCGTTGTTCAACAAATGAGAGACCTGTAGATAAGTGGACCGAGTTGAGGAAATGAATACCCATGAGGATGTCATAGTATAGGCTGTTGCGGCAAAACTGCTAAGTGAGTACCACAAGAGCCCAAGCATGTACTTAGACCCCAGAAAACATCCTCATATCATTGACAACATGGTTCCAGAATTGATACTCTGGCCCATACTCTTGTAGGAAAAGAGGTAGATGGGCCTCCCAGTCTCCATTTAGCCAAGCCCCCCAGTTAGCCTCGACGAATTCTCTTTCTTTAATGCTGAAACCAGAATTGCCCCAGTCGACTATTGAAACTTTGCCTTCACTATTGAGCAGTATATTACCAAGATTAAGGTCACCGTGCGTGAAAATCATCTCGTCCCCTTGAGTTTCCATTATTTTCGGCTCCAGGTCGAGGTTGTACTGCGTTGAGTTCGGTCGGGAATTGCGTAGGGCCTGCACAACACCGTTGTTGAATTCCTGGCGAGATTTGAACGGACCATACCTTATATACTCGTGGTAAAAGGGATGGAGAAAGATCGAATCGCCACATGGTCCATTACCAACTGCTCCATAGTATTCCCCGGATATTTTGCGCCAGGTCGTAACATGCTTGCGTAGTTGAGAGAGAACGGAGCTCTTCTGGGGGCCTGAGAGGGTATCCCAACAGGACTGGAGCGTGCTGCCGGGAATATAGTCCATGACAATGTACGTTTCCTTCCCAGTGCGATACGCATTGTAAACCCGGGGCACAGGGACACTGGGAGCCTTTTCGTGGAGCATCTTCAGCGTTTCGGCTTCGTGAAAGCTAACAAACGAGCCAGATTTCACTGCTTTTGTCTGCGAGATTCTCCTCACACATGCACCCAACCTCCCAGGGGTGAGGACCTCAGCCGAGCAAAGCGCCTCCGGCGTAAGTATTGGCGGGCGCTGCTTTTTGAAACTCGGTGAGTAAACAACATCGTCTGGCACTGATACCTCTCCGACCAGAGCGAGCTGTTGCTGTGGTTGGGATTAGCTACGTGTGAGGGAGGGGCAGGAAACAAGACAAACCGTGTCTGGGCACTGACAGTCTCTTGTCCCATTTCGGTCTGCTGGCCACTGGTCATATTGGTTAGTGGACGTATTGGAGTTATCATGGAATTATTGGCAGTGATGCTGAGGTTGCCCGAACATTTTGCGGGGAGAAGTGGCCAGGCGGTCCGACGAAGATCCGCGTGCATCATCGGCTGCGTTTCTTACCTCGACGCTGTTCTTAGTGTCGACATGTTCCTATTCCTCTAGCTATCTAGTTCTCCTTCTATTCTATAGATCTTTTGTTATGCCTTGCAAGTGCAATCATGCCTGCGCCATCGTTACTTCAGTTGTCGAGGAAGATGTGTATCCGGATGATCAAAAGTATGCGTGATTTGATTGTTTTCACATTAGTTTGGGACCTGTTGTTTGCTAATTTCTTTCCATAGGAATTGACGACGTCGGCCTGGCTCGTTATGATCTCCTCCGTCCTATACTTATGAAGATAGAGAACCCAGAGCACTTGGTAGGTTGCTTGTCCTGATGGTTTCGTTGCTTTATTAACTGACGGCATTTTCTTATATCAACAGCACGCTCTCGAACTGCGTTCTCCTCACCTGCTTGAGCACACCGGCGAGCTATGGATGGAATTTATAAAACGAGACGTACCAGGCTGGGACGAGATAAAGCTTCCCCAGAACCCAGAAAGCTGGTACGACATCTATCACAAGCTCCTCGCACGAGCAGCTAGGAAAGTGGAAAAAGATGCAGAGCGGATGAAACAAGCGTTGATGGGACTGGACTCGCAAAAGGCAAAACATAAATCCAAGGTTGTGGACGCGGACAAAATGCGTTTGCCTCAAGAGAAACCAACCTCGATTCAAAAGTACGCCTCCCATGACAGGAAAATGGGTGGTATTGCTCCTACATTTGTTCGTGCTACTCCGTCAGCCTCGAGTCGCGGTATTACAGCATATGATCAGACTCCGCAGTGGAAGTTTGAGAAGCCCAAACTCCCGACAAAGGGCGCTCAAGCTTCGAAGAAGTCTTCTGGCTTTCCTTTCACCAACGTTAAGCGAAACCAACGCCTATGCGTACCTACCCATCGGTTGAATAATGCTGCGTCGCAAATCGTTAAGGCTCCTAGGTCGCTTATTGAAGATTATAAAAAACCTGAACCTCGAGCCTCCGAACCCAAACCCAAATTACCCCCATCGCCGGCTTACTCTCCTCGGACGAACTCAGCGAACAAGCCAGTGACAACCCCAACGTCAGCAACTCGAAAACCTGCATTGCACTCACCTTCTACAACCGCATATGCGAGCCCGCCAGATGAGATCAACCGAGCCCCTCCTAGGATTCCCAACTTCAATTCAAGCGATGTATCGGGACCGAAACCACCTCCACCTTCCATGATGAAACGCAAGAGACCGTCGCCTGAGGATATGCTGCTTCGGAAGCCGAAGCGGACCAAGCAGTCGTGAAAAGCGGAAACAGACGAGTTAACGAAGTTCATGACAATAATTTTTCTTCTGAAACTAAATCTTCTGTTTCATGACTTTCACGCAGATTTTACGAAACGGCCCCACGATTTTCATTTTACTAGAGCAACAACGGGGCGTTTGGATGGACTTTGGCTTGCCGAAAAGGCGATCAAGTTACTGGTATAGACGGCTAACATTATGGCGGAGTTTTGCTACAATACAACAATCGATCATACATTAGGGTATAGACACGGCGGCTTTCTTTCGTCCAGGCTTTTGCGTCGGAGTGCTCCCTTTCTCATTCCCACCCATTCAGGAGCATGACTTGGCACAGCGGATGGCGCTCTTTGAGGGAAATTCCAGCAGGGCTTATATTATTGTTTTCTCATTTTGTTCTAATTTATCAAGATACGCTGTATCATAACGGGAAATCTGTTTTAGCTGAGAGCATATTTAGGCAGATATCTGAATTACAACAAGGGTTACCTTCCCTGATTTTCTCTAAACCTGGCGAGATTTCTGTAGATGTACTCTGACTATGGCTGAGGCGTATAGAAACAAGACCCAGCCGTAAACGCATCGAAAGGGAAGAATATAAGGAGGACTCAGTTCATAACCACATATCAACTCAGACATACATCACCCAGACATATACCGTAGGAAGTATATCCTAAAACCTCCTCTCTCCCCCTCAATATGCTATTTAAGTAAGTGACGGCAATCCCGCGAAAATATCAAAAACACCACACAAAGTAACTCCGCCAATGATCGTAAAAGGCTAGAAAAGGGAACAAATAAGGCGTCGCATAAATCTAAGCCCGTTTATCAAACGTCGGTAATAGAAGAATCCCATTCCATCTAATCTAGAAGCTCCCTCCACGGAGGGCAAGGACCAAGTGTAGCGTCGCTCCGCCTTCGAGGTTGTATTCGGCTGCGGTCTTGTCGTCGGCCCTGTTGCACGCGGCGAAAACAGACAATGTCAGACATATTCTTCGCAATAAATAAATCCGGAAGTATGGCGTCAAAGAATCTTATCCACCCAACTTGAACAGAAGGCGCCTGTTGGTGCAAGAATGGATAATGTGCTTGAACGTACATCTGCTTTCCTCCGAAGATCAATCGCTGCTGAACCGGTGGAATGCCTTCTTTTTCCTCAACACGCTCTTTTATACGGGAGACCTAAATTGCCACACATCAGGATTAGATATCGCACCCTTCCTAGCTTTCATTATCTTGGGTAGAGGAGGGGTAGCATAGGCGCGGGGCACACTCCGAGTTTGCTCAGGATGCGGTGTAGCGGGCGCGTACTTTGTAGTCCGGCTCGATATCCAGCTCGATCTCTTTGCCTGTGAGTGTCCGGACCCTGTATGAAAAAAATTTATCAGAAACATCTCCTCCGTTGCCTGTCCCCGCATGGAGGGGTTGCTTTTGTAACTTACTTGATCAACATGGTGAAGCCGGGGCGTGTGGGCGACGAGGGGAGATGAGATTACTGTGGGCAGTGGACGTAGGGTGTCAAGGCCTGGAGGTACTTCGGACGAAACAGACTGAGAGAGCGCAAGCAGCTTTGTTTCCGTCTGGTGTGTATTTGTTTGGATGGGCAGGCTGCATGGTGAGGTCGCGGGGCGCTTTGGTAAGCAGGGCGTTTGGAGTCGGAAAGCAGAATGAGCAACACTGGAGATGCTGCTCTGATTGCTATGGGACAAGTGGTTTTGCTTAGAGTATGGCACGGAGTTTCATAATATAACTATTTTCAAGATAAAATTTCTTTAGGGAAGGTGTCTTCGCTTGGCTATGCCTTGTCTGATATGGGAATAATCCACTGTCTTTGTACTTAAGCCTCTATATTTCAAAGTACGAGCGCAAGCGATCCGAGTTGTCTCAGTGCCTCCATACTGGTAGAATATTTGGAGGCATAGATGGACCCGGGCAGACCTGACAAGCCAACGGGCAATGTGCACGATGTATCCGAGGCTAATCCGTTTACGCCTCTGATTACTGAATGCAATGACAACGCGGTATATATATAACCCAAATCTTACTAGAAACTCCGCGAAGGGGATTCATGGCTCGAAAAATAACATTCAAAGATACATCATAGTTAAGCTAATCTAAGCTGCCTGATTGACTAGACGGAAATCCAAGCAAAATATGCCGCCCATCGTTCGGGGCGGAATGAACAGCAAAGAGAGAAGATACTAGCATCAGACTTTCAAGGATGGAGTCTCGATAACATTTTAGCTAAGCTCGATGGCCCAGACAAAGATCCGAGTTTCGTGGATCCCCGTCACTGTGTCAACATTTGGGGGAGGCCACCCTTGGCTGTACGGCAGGTAGTTGAGACGGTCCAACATGAATTGTGTGACGTCGCTCCAAGTGAGTCTTTTTCCTTTTCCTTGACCCGATTATTGATGACTGATATTGACATGCCCCGTCAGGTCTCTGGCTCATGTCTCTGGAAAACTTGCATATAACAGTCCTAGAGATCGCGTTTTCAAAGACCCAGGAAGAGGTTGAAGCCATCGTCTCCCAACTGGACGATGACAGCGTATTGAAAATCGTTAATCACACAAGCACTTATCACCCGCGGCTCATCAAGCCCATGATAAGTTACGATAGCGCTGGGCTGGCGCTCAGCTTTGTACCGGCGGCAGGGGAGCTTAAGAAGAGTAATGGGGTCAACAGAGCCGCAGACGATGGATATACGTACCATCACCTTAGGCGAGACATCTTTGGCATGGCATGTCAACTTGGTGTAGACATCGGCGCCAGGTATAATTTTCCATCGGCTCATATTACCGTTGCCCGATTCATCACTCAGGATGGATTTTTGAGAGCTAGTGGTGATCGCGTCGAAGCTACCGTGGACCAAGAACGCATAGAGGCTTTCATCAAAAAGGTCGAAGAGCTCAACGCGTGGCTTGAGACCGAGTACTGGCCACGTTCAGACGGGACTGTTAAATCTGGAGGTGACTGGGTCGTAGGTGAAGAGCAAGGGTTGACGATGAGCAAAGGAACGACATGGTATGGCGGTGGAGAGCGGGTTGTGACTGGAACGGGCTTCAGCCGATTTAACTGACTCTAGACACCTAGTTCTGCACGTAATATACATAGACTAGACATAGGAATATATTCCACACTGATCTTTCATTATTTTCCGCCCAGAATCGAAGTCTTGGCGTCGCAGTCGTGATATGTTCCCGATCCGGCTTAGCGGCTGCCCTCTTCGGCTAAGCGAGGAAGCCGCACATTGAACCACGCAGCACCAGACGACGAGACAGCAAGGCTCTTCGACAACCAGCGACCCCCTACCGCGAACCCGGCCAACTCAGTCAAAATGGTAAGATACACTGTTTCGATTTGTCGTTTGTCAGTCCGTTGTCCAGAAGTTCCGAAAGAGGAGGATAGTGGGTGGTGCTATGTATGGGATTGACCGCGGAGGAGCGAACCCTTGACGACCGTCTGACTGCGAATCGGTGTCGATGACGGGAAGAGCTGATGGGAGAGAATGGGGAAAAGACGTTCAAAGCAGTTGGAATGTACCACGTATCCAGATTCGTGAAATTTCAGCGTGCAAGCCCACTACGGGCATGGGGAATCCAGTCCGTCCGCCGCGCATCAATTTGCGCTTCTCGTTCGCTTTCCAGGATGAGCAACATTTTGGAGGTCACGCAGACTGGAGAATCTACGTTTCGTATTGAACAAAAAGTGTATTGTTGGTGTGGAAGATGCTATGGAACTTTTCTGGCCGGAGCCGCTATAGTTTTGGTGGAATATGAAAAAGAGCGGACGCTGACAATTTGGCTGCTGGGGAAAATAGGTCAACGTCCCGAAAACCCGTCGGACATACTGCAAGTCCAAGGACTGCAGAAAGCACACACAGCACAAGGTCACCCAGTACAAGGCTGGAAAGGTCAGAAATTCCCCCAGTTCCATACACGCATGGAGCCCAAACGGACGAACATCTCGCTGACGAGTTTCCTTATCCGTTTCCTATAGGCCTCGCTTTTCGCCCAGGGTAAACGTCGTTACGATCGTAAGCAGAGCGGTTATGGTGGTCAGACCAAGCCCGTGTTCAGGAAGAAGGCCAAGACCACCAAGAAGGTTGTCCTGCGGTTGGAGTGCACGGTCTGCAAGACCAAGGCCCAGCTTGCTCTGAAGAGATGCAAGCACTTCGAGTTGGGGTACGTTTGGATTCATATCGCCTTCCTCTTTGCGGAAATGGAAATTAGTTGGACTAACGCAAACCTTTTGCTTTTATAGTGGTGACAAGAAGACGAAGGGTGCTGCGCTGGTTTTCTAAATGGTTTATTTCCCATACTTTCGTGTTTGCTTCTTTCACGTGTCATGCTTGTCTCTATTGCGGCATTGTGGACACGCTCTGTACCTAGAGCAAAAATGATTTCCAGGAAATGAAAGTCATGAGCAGTCCCTAAAACACCGTTTTGTCCCTACCTCGTCGCTTTGTGTTCTTCAGCATCACTTTCCACGTTTTTCTAGGATAATCCTAGTCGTCCAGGGCCGCTATTGATTGCTTTAGTCTGCTCGCTCGTCCCGTTTTACAAGGGCGAGTGCATTCTACAAAGGCCAGCAACGTATAGTAAGCCTAGAGCAAGATGCTATAGCTTGAATCCGCAATGGGTCGCATGATATGGTGTTGCCCTGCATGCTCCAAGCATCTACATCGGAACTGAAGTGTTGCATTCTTTAGTAAATCCGACATTCTAGTTCCGTCGGATAGAAGCAAGTAATTGCTCTTCGTTGCTTGTAGGTAGAACAACTGTACCTGTTTTGACGCGGTCTCCTCGCAAGCCGTGGTATGTATACTTTAAATGTCTCAGATCAAGAGATACTTGTCCTGTAGTTTAGCCAACTTGATTTACATAACGAAACTCTTCAGGCGTTTAGCGCTTCCTCCATTGACGTTCCCTGGAAAGTGGCCCCTCCATGGTCTATCATTGCTTCAAAATAGCACGACGGCAGAGTATTACCTACGTACGTTGTCGACAAGTACATTACGTTCTTGAGTGCTGGCTCTGTAAGAAGTAGCAAATATGTAAAGTTGTTCGATTATAGTGACCTAAGCTGCGGAAACCTCTAGTTACATCAAAGCGCAACGCCATGGCAACAGCCAGCCGCAAACAACCGACTAAAAACCACGCCATGAAAGGTATAATGAAAGTAAACAAGAGGAGGCTAAGGGGGAAAACAAAGACGCCTGAGGGAAGAGAAATATCTTTTGACAGAGAACAGCAAAATATAAACAAAGAGAGGTTACATGGTTTTGACCTACACGTATATCGAAGTTCAGAAAGCAAGTAGGGGATATACAATGACAAGGGAAAATTGAGCTCGTCTTAGCTTCACCCCCAAAGGGGGGCTACTAGTCACCAGCACTGCGAAGAAGTGCGAGCTCGTCGCTGGTGATCCCTCTCCGTAGGTGTTTTTCCATGAGTCTGTAGCCGGACTCAAGAGGACGGAGAAGGATCCCGAAGTGGCATCAAGCCAGACTCGCGGTTGGCAAGGCGCGTGGCCGGCACTTGCGCCTGCAACTGCGAAGTCATCGTTGACCCCCAACATGATCCGCGTATCTGACCGTGAGCAATATATGAGAACGTTGAGTGAGACTGGCAAAAATCCACGATGGCGGAAGTGGTTGGTGAGTTTGGGAACTGGATAGTGTCGTGTTTGTTCTGTGTTAGCAGCTGCTGAGTTGTCGCATATACGCAATAGACGCCCGGTTATCGCGTGTGTGACTGCGGATTGGCGAAAAGTGGTAAGATTGGTACGTTGTCGGGCCAGCTGTGGAAAGACCGCCGTATAAGCTTTATGATGTTCTTAGACATCGCATATACTTAAGTCTGTGTATCCACGGTCATGCTGAAGGATAAGATAGACCGCCGTATAAGGAATGTTCTAGACACCGATATACTTAAAGTCTGTGTATCCACAAACCCTGTCGAAGAGTCCAAGAAAGGAAAAGTTGTCCAATGGGAATGCGATATGTCAAAGAGTCGTAGGTTTGTCGAGTGTAGGTTGTCGAGGATTGCCAGTTGTGTCTCACTCAAGTCTCGGGGGAAGGGCATTGCTCACGTCAGATACACGGTGTTGCTAGATAAGGAAGCTCTTCCAGCCCACGGCGCTGAGCACGAAAGAAGAGATCCTTACCCAGGCCCATGAGGGCAGGTAACCACTCGGGAAAAATGTGTAAGGGCTGTGGCAAGAACACATACACATATTGCTATATGTATATTGGGGAGGGGTTGAGGGCAGTGACAAAGACAAAGGGGAGCGAAGAGTGGGTATAGAAAGGGAAAAGCAAAGAAAGCTAGAAGCAAATGGAGAGAAAATGTCCGAGAAGCATTACGTGCAGGGGCTGTGACAAGAACACATACATATATCGCTATATGTATATCGGGGAGGGGGTGAGGGCAGTGACAAAGCCAAAGGGGAGCGAAGAGTGGGTATGGAAAGGAAAAAGAAAGAAAGAAGAGATGGCAGAAGAGATGGAAGAAGAGATAGCAGAGCAGATGGCAGAGCAGATGGCAGAAGAGATAGCAGAAGAGATAGCAGAAGAGATAGCAGAAGAGATAGCAGAAGAGATAGCAGAAGAGATAGCAGAGTAGATGGCAGAGTAGATGGCAGAGTAGATGGCAGAGTAGATGGCAGAGTAGATGGCAGAGTAGATGGCAGAGTAGATGGCAGAGTAGATGGCAGAGTAGATGGCAGAGTAGATAGCAGAGTAGATGGCAGAGTAGATGACAGACTAGATGACAGAGCGAGTGCCTTAAGAGGCAGCAAGTAGATGGCGGTAGATGGTGGAAGATGATGTATAGATGGCAGAAGAGATGGCTGAGTGAGTGCCTTAAGAGGCAGCAAGGATAGATAGAGGCAGATGGTGGAAGATGATGTATAGATGGCAGAAGAGATGGCAAAGTAGATGGCTGAGTGATTGCCTCAAAATGGCAGTAAGTAGATGGTGGTAGATGGCGGTAGATGCAAACAGATGGCTGAATGCCCAAAGGCAGCAAGGGTAGTTAGAGGCAGATGGTGGGAGATAATGTAAAGATGGCAGAAGAGATGGCAAAGTAGATGGCTGAGTGAGTGCCTTAAGAGGCAGCAAGGATAGATAGCGGTAGACGGTGGTAGATGGTGAGAAGATAAATGCGAGATAGATGTAAGAGATGGGTTAACGAGATGGTGCAAAGGGCTGAAGTAGATGCAGCAGATAGATAGGCAAGAGATGGAAGAGTGGATGAGAAGGAAGATGAAGTATATGCAAAAGATAAAGGAAGGTAGATGGAAAGGGTGGGATGGGATGAGGAAGGAGAGAGGGAAAGGGGAGGGACGACAAAGCGAGGAAGCGGGGAGTGTCGAGAAGAGAAATCGAGGAGGAGGAATCCAGGGGGAGGAGGGGGATTTTATACCCGAGCAGGCGCCGGCAGGACTCAAGCCGTGACTCACATCTGGCCGGGAGTCACAAGAAGCTTTCCCAAAACCAAAAATGTCCCGAACTTTGATTGCCCTCATTTCAACCATTTTCCCGGGCCGAAAAAGCTTATCGATGGATCACTCCACGTAGACGACACAACTCGTTGAGTTATCGCACCAGTCGCCTCGCAATGTCTCTGAAAAGCCACTTCCACTTATCTTTGCGACTAACAATAGAGAACCTCTATAGCAGTTGAAAAGTGGTTTTTCACGCCGTGTTCCGGCGTAAGACGCCTACGTAGCGTAGTCATTATCGGAAACGAATGTCAAAGCTGGCACATTATTTGGTACGCAGCTATCAGCCCATAGCACCCATTGAGTACCCCAGCATGTTGTATATAAGAGTCCAAGTTTGGGGTGTATTCCAACTAGACGGGGTTCGCAGCGTCGCTACTTCGAAAAGCAGCTTCCAGTCTCCTGCCATCAGCCTCTGGATGTTGAGAGATCAGAAAAAGCTGCTTATCGCCCGGCGAAATCTATGACGAGTACTTGCAATTCTGGTGGTTTCCATCTGCAAAATAACTGCGCAGAAAAAAATTGAGGAGGCTGGGGATAATTGCAGCCTGGATATCTACCGTGGATTGATCCTTCTCCTCCAAAACCTAAACGGATACGCAGCGGTCCGGCTTCCGGGCACTGGGAGCTAATGTGACCACGCAAATTCGCAAAAAAAATTGCACAACAGTCAACATACCCATCCTAGATGTCCACTGAGCAGCTCAAAATAGCTATAGGGAGCTATACACGGCGTCCTTGATTGATTCATGATGCCGTTGCTCAGGGACACATCCGCCAGAGTTGATGTTGACGTTAGGATTATGTCAGCATCCGGCACGAAACCTTAACCTTATTTAACTTTATTTCACAAAATAATGTGGCTGGGAGAAAGCTTTTCAGGATAGGCAGAGACATTATTATTGCCTGTGGACTCGCATTCATTATGATGTGAGTCATATCTTTGGTTTGACTCCGATTCTGTGCTTCGTTAACGTTATTGATTTGGCTGCCTCAGGATTGCGAGGAGGGTAGTGGGAGGAAGGGGGGAAAGAGAGAGGAAGAGAGTAGGGGAATAAGATAGGGAGACGATATAGATAAATGCCGCTCAAGCGCAAAATTTCTTTGGGGTGCTTTCAGTGTCAGCCTAGGACGTTTCGGCAAATGGCCAACAATTACCTTTCCGGTTGATTTGAGAGAGACAGGGAGCCCTAGATGAAGTAGCTGTAGGATTGATAGATACCGAGCAATAGAACTTTTAAGATATCCTTACGAAAGACATCTCAGATAGTAGAATCAAGCTCGGACACTGTGGTATCTACAAGATGCACGTCGCCGCCGTAGATTTAGAGTAGACAAAGAGAGAGAACATTGTAAGACAAGAGACGGGTTCAAATCTCGCATAGGAAGAGAGCCTATGCGATAGATATAGTATCTCTCTACTTTTTATCATAAAGCCCGCTCAGAGCTCTAACAAGCGGCAGACATACCGTACTACATGCCCAAAAGGGCGAACGTGGACGATGCCTGCGAGGAGATAGCCAAGGACAATAGGTACATCTTCATGAGCAGCACAGCAAGACGTAGCAGTGATACTTGATCTAGCACGAATGTATGAGTTGCTACGTGCGAGTTCTTTATCTATACTAGAGATCACTTGCTCAAGTACTTGCTACTATCTCATCGCATCGCACCATGCGAAAGCCACTACAGCACAGTCTGCAAGGCCGCGATTACACCGCGTTAAGTAGACGACGACAGTATGAAATTCTCTCTATCTCTATGCTAGAGAGTGAGAGAGAGACCCGAACCAGAAAGAAAAGCCATGCCATATATATAGAGACGGGTCTCCTCCTCGAGCATGCGGCAAAAACAGTTAACTACAGAACTACTTGCTCACTAGGAAGACATAAGAACCCATAGATTGTATATATAACCACTATTATTCCATTTACTTAGATATGTAATAGGAAGACAATAAAAGAGAAGAAATAGCATCTAAATCATTACTCGTAGTTAGTGCTCAAGCAGGCACCCGTGTCACAGAGCAAACGAGACATAAGGGTCATCGACACATAAATCATTGCAAATTAACAACGAAAGAATAACATACCGAGTATAAGACATGAGTAAAAGGTAACAAAGGAAAGGAAATACAATATATAGCGCAAATGAACCGTAAATCATCATCATTAGAAGCCTTCAATGGACACACATACAGTAGAGCAAAAAGCGTAGGAACGAAATCAGATAGCCACCCACATATACAATCTATCCAAAATATACAAAGAGACGAAAACCTATGAAAGACAAACCTGCAGTTTCAGCTCACGATCTCTCCCTTCCCGATAAGCATCCCGAGAAGCGGGATTAACCAACCCCATTAAAAACGCCCTTGAAGCGCTCGTCACACATCTCCTCGTCCGTCTAATCTTGTTTCCATTCCTTTGATTTTGAAGGTTTCGCCCGATGAACATTCTCTTCTGACGATCCATTCCCCAAAATTGACCCGTGGCCATGTGTACCCTGATCATGAGGATCCGAAAAACAGACGACTGGATCAGCACTGGGGGTTGATTTATCGATGTGTCCATTCCGATTAGTGCCGCTAGCAAACGAGTCGTCGCTGGAATAGTGATTCTCATTCTCAGCCTTCATCGGACAACCGTATTGATCAAAACGCTCAGGCATCTCGATCGTCGTATCGGATTCCGACGTGTTCATCCTAGGCTTTCGGGGAACATACGGTCGGCGCCGGTGTTGACGGAAGTTCATTCGATCAATGTCGTCGAGCGTTGAGTTGCTATCATCGGTCTCGTAGCCGGTTTCTTTCCTATTTGACTTTGGCTCTGACGGACGGATATTGGTCGGGGATGAGAAAGAGACTTCCTCGGGATCTAGGGCGAACTGGACGGTTTTTGTGGGCGTGGAGGGTGATTGACTGGATGTGCGGGAAACAGGGTGCTTTGTGCGGCTGTGAAGATTAGGCGTGTTCCGGGGCGGGTAGGTTGCTTGTCTCGGGTGATTGGTAGGATGGGGGGAATAGTGAGCTGAACCGGGAGCAGGTCTCAGAGGAGCATTTACACCTAGGGCGGGTGAGCATGTCAGTAACTGTCAGCAGCCCTCAAGCAGTCTGAACCCACCATTCGGCGACATGTGGTGCTGTTCAGCTGATGGGTGGTGTAGGTTCGGGGTCGGCGCAGCACTCACATTCTCATCTCCTCTGACCGGTCCCGGTGCAATAGGAGGCTCCGGTGCGCCCGGGTAGCCATACGAGGGCTGTGGAACAGGCGGTGCACCTGGGGGCGGTGGGTAGTCACTGGGGTTATACGGCATGGGCTGGGGATTTTGAGGCACCGGGGTTGAGCCCGGCGGAGCGGGGAATTGGTTTGTCTGGGGGTAATAGTTGTTTGCCGGCGGATATGTTGTGCCACCTCCTGGAGGCGGGGTTGTGGTGTAGGGAGCCGGGTCGTAACCTTCTTCATAAGAGTCACTGTAGGGATTATCCTGTTCGTACTCTTAAGAAAATAAGATATTATCAGTACTCGATATTCTCTCATATTAAGGCGAACAAGGCGGAAACGCCGCCGCAAGGTACCACGAAATCATTATATAAAGAACAGAAATAAGTGTAACATAGAAGAAATGGAAATGGAAAAAGTCATGACATACTCCTTCGCTCCTTCTCAGCCTTCTTTCTCTCCTGCCGCTGGGTATACTCATGAGCAGCAAGCCCTGCTCCGGCAGCAGCAATACCAGCTGTCGCCAGATCTCTAGAACGGCTACCACTCCGACTCCCACGACGGTGTCGACGTCGCCTATCATAATCACGGTCGGAGCTTGACGAGCCACTACCACGCCGACTGCGGCTCCTATGACGGCTGCGGCTGCGGCTATGCCTTCGCGGTGCCGCCTCAATTGCCTCTGGATACGGGCGACCGTGATAATCGGCCGGCGGAATCCTTCCGTAGATAGGATCCTCACCATACTCGATAAAATAATTATCCGTGCGAGCGGGATCAGAGTATGCGACTGATCTTGCTCTGCTTCGAGATCGAGATTTCCGCCGTTCCTTGGATTCCTTCTTCTCTTTCTCTCCTTTGTTTTTCTCGTAGAGCGCGGCGACTGCAGCACTTCCTAGACCCGCTGCTGCGATAGGTATACCCTGGCGGATCCTGCTTTGGGATCGCTCTCCCCTCCGGGAGCGAGATTTGCTCCGGTGCCGTTGAATCAGGCCTGCGACTGCAGCACCAGCGAGGCCAGCTTCAGCCATGCGCTTGTTCCGGTGGGACGGATCTTGCGCATTACTTGAACGGGAGCTACTCGAACCAGTTCGTCTGCGAGATCGGCTTCTGCGGGATCGGCTCCTGGATTGGCGCGATTCGCCCTCCTTTTTGTTTTTCTGCGACTTGCTCCTTGCAAGTGCAACCGCTCCCGCGATGGCAGCTGCACCAAGTCCGATACCAGCCCAATTTGGGCCATTAGAGGACGAAGAGGAGCTCCGACGACGATGGTGTCTGTGGTGGCTCCTCCGGCCGTGATGACGGCCCCTATCCAGCGACTCAGTGCGCCTACGACTCTTGCTTCGATGATGGCTTCGAGCGCGCGAGAGGGCACCCGCAGCAACAGCACCGATTGCAGCCCCACCAACATCTTTACCAATGCGAGACATTGGACTGGACTTTTCGGGGGATTCATCCCTTCTCTTGTGGTATCGAATGAGCTCAGCAGCACCGGCGCCAACTAGGGCGCCTTCCGCAATATGGCGCTTATGATGCGGGCTCTCTTTCCGGACATGGACCATATCGTCACTGCTGCTGCTGTAACCGCGATCCCGAGTACTTCTGGAATAGCGAGACGGGCTTGTTCGATAATCGTACTCTCTCACTCGCCGTTGGTAGTAGTAATCATCCTCTCGAGGATCGCGGCGGGCTGGCCAGCGATCATCGTAGATCTCTGAGCGCTGGATGACCGAGTAGTCTGAGTCTTCGCGTGGAGAACCCCAAGATGACTGGCGGTATACAGCTATCCGAGTCTCAGTAAATGCTTACCAAAATGTCAAAATCATAAACAATGAGATTTTCCCAACTTACAGTCGTAGTCTGATCGATAGTCATCGCGATCAGGGGCACGCCTGACAACGAGCTCACGTTCACCCATGGCCGGCTCGTTGCGATACGTGTAATCGCGATCGCGATCACGGTCACGGTCACGGTCTTCGGCGGGATAAGCGTAGCGCTTTACTGAGTAGGAGGGCCTACTTGACTCCGAGGGCCGAGATATTTCGTCCCAATCTCGGTCTCTGTAGTCGAATGACATGTTATTAGATGCGATGGAAGATGACGAATATGGGAAATGTTGAGAATTAAAGAGGGGCTGGCAGAGCGCCGGATGAAGGCGGGGTGGAGGGCAGGGAGGAAGTGGTGTTCGCCAACAGCGCCGATCAGAGTACACTTAAGTGGTAGACACAACAGATGGGGGAAATAGACACAGGATATATATCAACGAGGGCCGAATATATGAAAGGTATTGGATTAAAACAGAAAAGAGATAGCAGAACAAGAAGCGATCAGGCTGAGGCTCTGGGCATTTTAGCGCGGGCGTGGATGCAGCTCGGGGCTGTGTGATTAACAGAGACAGCATGTAGAGTGGAGAATGACGTCTGAATCTCAAGACGGTGGTTTTTCTGGATTAATCTCGGCCTTATCGACGAGAGGGAGAAGAGATTTCTCATCTTCCGTTGGCCCCGAATGCATCGGCCCAGAATGACTGGAAATAGAGATGACCACGGATGCAACGAAATAAGGACAGAGTCGCACATAGGAACATAGATAATAATAGAAGGCAAACGGATCGCTGCGTTGACTTACCAAGGCCCTGTAGGGTCGTGATTGTTATTATTATCGATGGGTCGAAGACTTCCCGGACTGACACCGCAGAGGTTGGGTTTGATCTAAACGCTGAGCACAAAGACAGAAAAAAGATCAATTAAAGAAAAAAAAGGAGGAATCGAGAAGAGAACCAGAGTAAAATAACCGACAGGAAACAGGACTGGATATCAGGCCGAGCGAGAGGCGAAAAAGCTTATGACGTCGGAGCAATTCTCGATATTATTGTTTGCTCCCTTGCAACAGCGGTGATATTTATTATAGACTCGATGATCTTAATAGCTGATGAATCCGAGTAACTTTCTTTGTTACGGAGAATCGAGATGAGATCCTATCCTTCCGTGGCCACGCGCTCCATCTGATTATGCCGGGTCCCGTTGATATATAGATGGATTCGTCCTGTAGTAGATAGACTCCGCGTGTGTATAAGACTCATCGTGTCCTGGATACTGGTGAATCAACCACCCCAACACGCGGATGAAGGCACAGCAGACGCCCTGCGCGCTAAGTCGCCCTGCCTGTCATCCAGATCCCAGAGAATACAGGGGGTAAAGGTTGGTACAGCCCCTCCAAGGGCTGACTTCATTCGACAAGAAAGGCCGTGTGGCGCGACGAGGTCTGGAGATCACTTTCTTATTCGCCGTATGCAACTGTGCCGCAGTGATTGCTTCTGCGTCAGTTTCACGGCGCTGGGGATGCTGGTAATTGGCTGCATCTCCTATCGCTAAGGGGTCTGTTCGCAGCCCGAGGAGGCGAGAACAGCATGTAAGAGGGATAGTATAGGGACAGTCGCCTCCACCCCGATGTTTTCCAGAATTTCTGAGGGATGCTCGTGATCATTTTCGTCCCAGATGGACTTCGGCACGGATGTTATTTGCCATACCGTAGTTATATGACCCCGAAAACACGCATCCAGAAAAGCACTCCCCGCATCAGCCTCCCATCGTTTCCCCTTAGGCCGGTTCATCATTCTCTTTTGGGCTGCGAGCATGCCCGTCAGCCTTGCGCGCCCCATTAAGCGTGAAACCCGTATGTACACAGTCCTGTGCAGGGGCGGGCGTATAGTCGATCATTGATCACCCAGCGTCATGTCGTCGTCTCACCATCGCCTCTTACTCGTTGGTTTATCCATACACGGACTGCATGCGGTCTGACAATCCCCCCCTCCACAAGGCTCCGAAGACGCCTTGTACGATGTCTAGGCGCGCTTGGTCGTATCTCAAATCGGGCTGGTGTTGCATGTCTGTTTGTCTCATGATTGGGCGGCTCGTGAGGTATCCGGACGTCCATTCTCGGGATACATTTTGTGGCCGTGTAATAGGTAGGTATGTCGCGATGCATAAACCACTGTCCAGGTGAGGTTGAAATGATATATCTGATTGCTGGATCCATCGGGAGTGTACCGTGGTCGCCGCAGCATACTGAACCAGAATAGCACTGGTCACTATCAGTGTCTACACCCTTCGTCTCAAGAAACGGCTACACATACCGCTTGCATCTTTACTGATGACTATCTTGTCCGGTTACTGATTCATGCAACAGTACTGGATGCCTGTCATGCTTTAAATATCAATTATTGAACGGAAAAATTATGATGATTACAACCTGTGCCTACACCGCAAGAAGAAAATACCAGAACAGAATGCAGTTCCAGACGGGCATTTCTTGACCATCAAATATCGTGCATCGTCCGTCCAGGACATTTATCCCGTCCTAGAACCTTGATGCGACGCCGCGGTGTTAGCGGAGGTAAATGTCCTCATATATCCGCGAAATAGTTTAGACATCGAAGGCAATATAGTAGATATCGTCTACTATTTCTATGGGGATGATGCACGCTGCTTGATCAAGCATGATAAGCGTGAAGGAGCAATATATCCTACTCTACTTCTTCGACTCTCAGCCTAGTCATGGTCAATATCGCTGCCTGTTCCATCTCCCATCCGGTGTGCCTTGACGGAGACTCGCAACCAACGCCCAATTCACTCGTCATCTATACATACGGATCCTTTAAGGCCACCCGTGCACTTGGTATACGAAAAAACGTCACTGAATATACTTAGGAGCAATACTTCCCACCATCAATGAGCTACAGACTATCTGAAACAAAAATGTGTCAATCTACCTAAACTCCGATGATAAATTCCGGGCTTCGTGTCTTGTATCCATTTCAGGACATATAAGGAGAAAATGGGGAGCCTTCGCTCTACACATATACATATACATAAGGTGAAGAGACTCTCTCTTTTTTAAAAAAAGTTCAAATACAGCCAAGATGGCCCCAACACCCTCCCAATCCAACGCCCAATCCCTCCGTACCTTCATACCCACCCTCCACGAATCCCCTTACCCCGCCATCGACCCCTCCCTCACCTCCCTCCCGAACCCCTACATAGTCTGCATAATCGGCGCTCGCGGCGCAATAGGCAGCGGTCTCGCACGCTCCTACGCCCGCGCCGGAATAAGCGGGCTCGTCCTCGCGGCGCGCACGCTCACCGCCCTTCGCGAGGTCGAGGATGAAGTCCGCAGCATTAACCCTTCCATCAAGACGGTCGTGGTGCAGTGCGACATCACGTCTGCTGAGAGCGTGAGTGGCGCCGCAGCGTCTACGCGCGAAGCGTTCGGTGGTCGGTTAGATGTCGTCGTTGTGAATGCTGGGTATACAGGCGCCCTCACATCGGATATCACAGTCGAATCCCCCGCGGAGTTCCAACACGCGTTCAACGTCCAGGCCATCGGGACGTTTCATGTAGCGCACAATTTCATCCCATTACTCCGCCACACGCCAGATGGTGCTCAGTCGTTCCTAACGATCAGTTCTATGAGTGCGTTGACTGTTAGTGGGCCCGTGGCGCATATTCATTACTGCGCGAGTAAGATGGCGCAGGTTAGGGTTGTGGAGATGGTGTATGAGCAGCATGCTAAGAATGGGCTGTTCGTTGCGAGTGTACATCCGGGGGGTGTGAAGAGTGGGTTTGGAGGAGGTGTGCTCCCTGATGAGATTGCGCATAGTAAGGAGTTTTCCCCGGATTTCTCCCACATCCATTTACCTTTTTGCTTACGCAATTTTCTATTTATTCTGCGGATTTGACCGGATAGACTCAAACTAATCTGTCCTTGTTCTTTCCCTGCTTAGTGATGCGAGATAGCCCAGATCTAGCAGGCGCTTTCTGCGTCTGGTTAACGAATGATAGAAAGGAGAACAAAGCCCGTCGAGACGTCCTGAATGGCAGATTTTTCTCGTGTAAGTGGGATGTGAACGAGCTGACGGCGCGGCTGGACGAGATCAAGGAAAAGGATCTTCTGAGGTTTCGAATGGCTGTGTAGATAGATTATCGTAGCTCTTGATGACATCTAATCGAAAGAAATGGACGAGTGTCCCAAAAAACCTGCACTGGGAGCTATAAGCAATACTCAGGCGTGAACCAAAAAAGAGACGCAGAAAAGAAAAGGGAGGTTGCGAACAACATCTCTCAATTTTATTACTTCATTGTATATTGAAAAATAACAAAGTAGCGCTAATACATCCCTCCCTTTTTGCAGAGGCGCCCAACTAATTAGAGCTAGGTAGCGAGCCAGCCAGCCAGATAGCCAGACATATGAGGGGTAGTGTAAGTATAATAGCTAATAATCAAGTAGTTATATAATTTAGAATAATAGTGGAATTAAATACATATACTACAGTAATGGCTGGAATAACCATTATAGGTGCGGAAGCAGTAATATACTTAGATGAAGCAAGCAGAGAAGGTTAGCAGTGGCTGGAGTGCTGGGGGACATATTATTTATTTGACGGGACGGGGAGGGAGTTTGAGATCGACCCGGTTTGATTCTTGAAGATATACTCTTATTCTCCATTGTCAGATTCCTTCTTTATTTGGCTCGCTTCAACTAGTACTTTGTAGTTGTCTGGTATCATACATACATCAAGTTCAACAGAGTTGCAGTGATTTCTTCGTGTTCATCCACCCCACAACCAGACAAAAACCGAACGCAATATCAGTGGGACACCAAGGACACAGCAGTTTAACAAGAAAGATATAATTATTTAATATGCGTCCTGGGTCAATAGCATCTATTCCAACATCAGTCTCAGTTAGAGCTCGACGGAAAAGTAGCAATCTCATCTATTTTCACCCGCAACACCTTGTCATGCCTTTTTATCTCGGAGGCCTCTATCCGCTTTTCAATCTCCTCGCGGTCATCATAACTTACTTCAAAACTTCGACCTTCGTCACTGAATTGTGATTCAACCTCAAGCTCATAAGCTGACTCTCCTTTGGCCCTTGGGTTGCGAATCCAACTAATCTCATCTATTCTTTTGCCCAGTTTTAGCTGCACTAACAACCGGATTCGCTTAAATGCAGCTTGGACAAATCTTGCACGGAGCATCCCTTGGGTGCGAGAGACTGACCCAATATATATAAACTCCAAAGGTTCTGCTCCAAGTTTCTGCATCTTATCAAGTGCCTTGATAAGCTTTATAGCCCCGGCTGGTAGGCGCTGATTTTTACCGACCCTCTCTCCTAAAAACAGGTTTCTGAAGTATTTCGCGAATTCCGGGGTTTTAATCGGGTCTCTCGGTTGTTTGCCACCAAAATAAGCTTCTGTCAAGATCAATGGCCAATCGCCTTTCGTGGTCACTACCAAGAAGATACTTCCGCCCTTAGAACGATCATATTTAGCCTTTTCGGGAGACTTTGGATCAAAATTATTATAGTAAACGATCAAGGGTATTCCTGGCTCAGTTTGATCGGTTGAATATATAGCTTGAGGTGCAAGGGGAGTGGCAATTCTGTCAACACCATTCCATTCATCTTCATCCAACCTCTCCGGTAGGCCGCTATATTCTGGTAGTTTGTCGATCCCCTTGACCTCGCCGATGTTGTCGTCCTCGTCGGCCCCCTCGACCTCCCCGACCTCCTCATCCCCGTCGTCCAGGTCGTCCCCGTCAACCTCCATGGAATCACAAGGCGCCGCTTGATCGTCCAAGAAGATCTCAAGAAGAAGAGCGTTCTGGGCTTCAAACCATGCTGAGAGGACCTCCCCTCGTCTCTGTTCATCGTAAAAAGAGTGGACAGCAAATAAGGATGCGTACTCCGGTGGTATTGATTGATCATAACCATAGACTGAATAGTCAAATTCCGATGTCATGATATTCCCAGTGTGTGGTCGGACTTGGTCCTTGATTTCACCGAGCACAGCCATAGTCCAGGATGTCATCGGTCCTCCATGTACTGTAAGAATATGCTTTACTTTCCCCCCCTTCCCTTGAAGATTCCTCAGAAACACATTTAGGCGGTTTTGAGAAGTTTTTAACTGCCCTCTCAAAAAGGTTCTACGAAACTTTTTGAAGTTGCCACTTGCTCGTAACTGCTTAACTTTAACCGCCTTGTCTTGCTCTGTGCTAACAAGGCTTTGCTTTTGCTGCCAAGATTTATGCATTTGAAAGACCCAGTACCCATGAGTAGCCGAAACAAGCCATAAGTCAAAGTCCCGATTCTCGCTTTGATAAAGCATACTAAACTCTTTTCGATTGTGTTGTTGTGCATCATGTTGTTTTTCATCGTCAAAAAAGTGCATGCTCGTAGTGCCTTCTTCCCGGTCATCCAAATACTCTCTCTGTGGAATCTCAGATATCGATCTGATTGGCGCGTACGGATCATTCTGAGTAATTGTGCTCGGGACCTCAGGAATAATTTCAAAATCGTTGTCACCTTGCGGGGTATGCTCTTGCATGAGATAGTTGGTAAGTGCTTGTGATACGATAGTTGGTAGGTGCTTGTGATAACCAACTATCAAATTCATTCGCTTCCTCGATGTCGGCCCGCGTGTCAATAATCCTGGCAAGCAAAGTCTGTGGGATGAACCCACCAAAAATAAGAAGGAAGAGTAACGGAGATAATAGCATTTTGGTATTTAAGAGCTCAACAGCACACTTAATAGATAGGTTTCTAGTGTAGCTGGATAAAAGTCGATTATAGAGGGAGTCTTGCCCAAGGAAATATAGCTTTTGTTATTGAAAGCAGACCTTAAGTGTTAAAGGGCTTTTGTATTTTGGGGTCCCACGTCTTGTACTATTTGTGGTTGTTTTTGAGGGAATAATTCGAAGCGAGTATATTACGGGTCTTGATCCACTCATAATGGGTTTCGCCTATTTACTTTTATACCCTGGTTTTGGGTGGAGATTTACAACCGTACCCTGGTTTTTCAAATTAGGAAGGATTTTCGTCGATTTTGTGATTTTGAATATTATACCTAGTTTTGTATAGTAAATTGGTGGCTCCTAAACACTATAAAATCTGCTTCCACTAATTTACAATTATACCCCTGTTTCTTGCCTTAAGCAACTAAGCAACGCAGCATTAAAAAAAACCTAAAAATAAGAAAAGGATACACCAGGATTTAATCTATAAGCCTTACAAAGCCTATGTTTGTGATTTTCCTTCTAATTAGAAGAAAAATACAGTTCTTAGCTTACTTAGAGGATATCTTACTGCAAATCTTGGTGAAGAGCTCTTATTACAATAATAGTAAGACAACCTTAATGGTACCTGCTCCAAAAAAGAAATTAGGTGCGCCTAGAGGTATTATATATATATTTAGTCTAGTTACTGGTCCCCTGGACCTTATAAGACATTCTTTAGCAAGATACTCAGGTGTTTAGGAACCGCGGGAAAGCAGCAAGATTTACTATACAAAACAAGGCATTATTTTAGATTGACAAAAATCCTTCCTAATTAAGAAACCAGGGTACAGTTGTAAATCTCCACCCAAAACCAGGGTATAAAAGTAAATAGGCGCATTCACAATGGAGCTGGCTTGTTTTAGGTTCCGGCAGTGCCGCGCCGTTCGCCTCAAGTTCCATCAGTTGGTGTTGGAAGATTTCGAGGGGGTTGGCTACAAGCAGTAAAGCCGAGCCAAATATTTCCTGAGATATTTTATCTTTTAATCACTCACCAGTTCCACCGATTAAAACATGTCTGGGCCATGGATTAATAACTCTTGTACACCCAATACTGTAATCAAGGACTAGCGTGTAATTTATCTTTCAAAGGCGAAAATTCTTCGCCTTCCCCCTTAGTTAGAGACACACAACAACGCGCAATCCTCTACACAAGATCCAACAGTAGGTCATATCATATCAATTTCGTCACCCAAGGTTGTGTGGTCATTATATTCAACAAGGAGAAAAAGAGTCAAAAGAAAAAAAAACTCAGGAGTGAGTGTGAATGTTTGGGGAATGGAAAAGTCGTGTCAAAGAAAAACGCCAAATATCCCGCCCATGTCCATGTTGGAAAAGGGGACACCTTCAGCAGCAAGAGGCGGGGGGAAAAGCAAAACCATTAAACCCGAAGTTCCGCTTCTATAACAAAAAGATGTTGTCTCTGCCAATATGCCAAAAGAAAAGAAGCTCGCCTGTGCCTTAAAAGGAAATCATAGAGTTTTATGTTCCAGGTGAGAAAAAGAAAAAGGGATCATTACAGGAGGAAGGTTCGCGGGCCCAATAAAAGACAGACGGGGGTTGTTTTCCTCTGGCATGGCTTTTTTCCCGCTTTTCCTTTTCCTTAATTCTCAATTTTTCCCCTGCTTTTGTGTAATCCCGTTTGTGTCCCATAGCGAATTACCCAGATTGCTCGCTCGCTAAACGCAGGTTCGAAAAAAAAAAAAGTGTAAGAACACAGTCGATGAAACCGTTATGCAAAATAAAAACGTCAAGTTGGGGTATAACCGTATTCCTCCCGGGTAAAAAAAAGAGAAACGAAACGTTGACAAAAATAGAAGTCATTAATAAAAAAAGATTTCGAAATGGTCGCCATTTCGAGACTGAAGTTGGAAGTATATAAGGAACACGTTAATAAACCGTGAGGAGGGGGAATACGTAGGGCTCGTCGAGCAACAATGATAACGGCTCAAATGTCGCGGAGTAGGGACGTCGACAGCTATTCGGGCTAAAAATTTATCCCAGCCGTATCGTCATCATCGTGGTCGTCTCCATGCTTCTTCCCACCATCGTCAGGCTCACCATCGCCGCCATGATCACTATCACCACCATGGCCATCATCATCATCACCTCCCTCCGCATCCTTATCCGGCCTAACCTCCACTCTCCCATTGATACTCGCAGTCCTCCACCTCGAGCTCAGCGGAAGCTGATACTTCAACACGCCCCTAACAATGAGCTCAAATGGATGCTGCAGGACACGTTCCCACCTTTCCGTCCCACCCTCCTCAGTCTTATTGCCCGGCTTCGCCAGGCGGACCTCGCCCAGGGAGCGCGAGGGTTCGTGAGTCCAGGGTGAAGAGTCGAAGGTAAGAGGGGAATCGAAGTTGAAGATTCGCCCGAGGAGCATCGTTTGAGGGTCACCGGCGGGGTCCGGGTCGTCTTCGAAAATGGGGTCGGTGCCTTTGTCAATGCCGTCTGCGGCACGTACGAGTAGAACAGCTGGGTCCGAGGCGTTTTGTCTAGCTATGCGAGCCATCAGAGCTCGAGCACGACTGTCCTTTCTCCGTGGTAATGAGGGATCCGGATGGGGTCCATGATCCCTATAGAACGAGTCCCCGCCAACGAACCTACTCCTCGCAAAGATATTCACATCCATATCATTGATCGAAAGCGTGAACAGATTCGGATTCGTCGCACGAACATCCAGATCCAGCATGATCTCCTGCTCAGACGCGAGTACATTCGAGATCTGCTTAACGTATACATTCGTAAGCGGTTTGGAGAGCCCGATGATGAACGTGGTTGCGCCGCCGACGAGGAGGAATATTAATGACAGAAGTAGCACGCAGAAACCATATCGGGAGAAGCAGCCCCGTTGCCGCTGTTCCACGTACTCCATCTGGCGCAGACTGGCACTATTGGGGCGCCGGCCATGGCGATTACGGTTCAGCCGAACAGAACCCACTAGAGGCGTCTGCTCATCATCGGCGCCTTCACCGTCAAAATCATAGCCATATGTGTCGCCATTCTTCTTCGGGCTCCCCACGAGCCGGTACGTGTTGCGAGAGACACGTCTGTTTCCGTTACTGATAAAATGCCTGGGCGATTTAGGGTGGTTTGGGATAAACGGTGACTGCTCCAGGAGAGATGGGTGGCCACCACTCCGACCGTGTCGACCAGTATGATGGCGAACGTGGCCGTTAGTCCGCGCTCCATTCCGCGCGTTGCCTTGCTCCACTCCATCACTGTCAAAGGTATTGTAAGCGTTATTCGAAAATTTCATGCTTCGTTTGCCAGTAACGCTATGGGTCGGATCTCTGAGGCCTGGCCGTGATCGACCTCCATGTTGGTCTATTTGGCTCGCCATCGAGGTTGCGCTCGGTGTTCTCGAGTGATACCTGTGCTGCCTTGTTGGATGTGGATCCGGAGGGTTCGATTCATATACGAAGGTCTCTTCCGAGTCCGAAGTATCGGCTTCGTCAACGGCGCTGGCGACCTTGGCTTCAAATATGTCGGCTTTTGAAGAGACTGACAACAGACGTGAAGTTAGCGCATGTAGTTTTCTTCAGGGAGATTTCTAAATAAACAGAGCGTGACGTACCAGTTCCAGGAGGAAGAGTCGTCGGTTTGCGAACCGTCTTTTTCTTCTCCTTTTTAGGCCGTATAGTCTCATCACTAGCCTTCATACGTATACTCCCCGTAGAATCCGTTCTCCCGGACGCGCCGCGATCATTCGTACCTCCGCCAAGAGAAACCTGCGGCACAGAGCTAACAGTCTCAGCTTCCACGATCATATTTCTAGTAGAGGCCTCGGCCATCTTCCCCCTCGCAGCACTCAGAGACGTAAAGGATCGTTTGGAAATGATATCACCGGGTCGAGCATTTGCAGATGCGATCCGTCTCTTGTCATCGCCCTTGAGTTTGCTGCTTTTATTCCCGCCACTCTCGCTTCCGCTTTCGGGGCCGGCGGGCACGGGTTTCTTAGCAACAGCATCCTCTTCGTCCTCAAGGTCAGTTGTTGATATTGTGGGGATGGTGGCTTCTTGCACGGTTTCCAGGGTTGAGCCACTCGGGCCCCTGGTTAATGATGTGCGCGCGGCAGACCAGGGTTGGGCGTCCTCTTGCTCTCCATCTGGTTTAGATGCAGTCTCTTCGGGAACAGCATAGGAATCCCTCTTGCTGGAGGTATTTGCCACATTCGCATCTTGCTCGGATCGCTTTGAGGCCGGCTGGGGATAAGAGGTTGTCCGAGAGAAAGGTGGAGGCGATCTAAGTCGGGGGGAGGCAGGCCAATTTAGGGATGTATCAGCAGGTTGCCCGACCATATTGGATTTCGTAGGAGTTACAGAATCGTCATGTTGATCGGGCGTAGCGGAAGGCGGAGGTAGATTTGGTTTGTCGGGGTCAGCGGGATTTCTGAGAAAATTTGCGGTAGATGATATTGAAGGGTGACTTGTAGGACCACGGCTGGGGCTTCGTCGTTGCCTAGAGGGAGACCGGGATGTAGACGGCGAGCTGAGGGAACGTAGAGAAGGACGGATAGGAGAAGCTTCCCTAGAGGAAGTCACAGAGGCAGCGGAAGATACCGGCGCAGACCGACCGCCAGAGTGTTGTCTGAGATGTGCGGCGTTTGTCGGCTGTCGCGCAGAAGACGGAACGAGAGAATTCGAACGTCGCGGATCCGGAGTAGAGTTAGCACTTTTGCCGACGGCATTCGCAGCGGAACCTGATCGGATGTGATGACGAACGGGGGAGGATGTACTTCCGCGGGTGGTAGTCGTAGTTGTGGCGTTATCGACGGGAGGAGCAGCATCCATGGCTGGCAGACCGTCTGCCGCGGACATGACGGGCTCAGACCAGGTTGGGATGATGCCTCAAGGAGAAGAATGCAGGGACCCGCCTGCGGACAGAAGAATAGGGAGGTGTGTGACGCCGGAGGAGAGCGAATCAGGGAATGGGGACACAGGTGAAAGAGCTCATGTTGGCACAGATACCAGCAGGGGAGGTAGAGAGGATCGCAGGGAATATCACAGCAGCAGGAGGAAACACATCATCAGGCTGGAACCAGCGGATGGATCTCTGCTTGACCGTTGGGCAGGGCGAGGATGGCGGTGGCAGGTCTGTTGCCGGGGCTGCCAATGAGTGCGGCCCACGTAGTAGAGTAAGCACACGACGAGCAGCGTCAGTCTGGAGCAGAGCAGAGCAGAGCAGGGCCAGTCGATCGATGGCAGTCGAGGATATGGATAGGGGAGAGATGAAGAAGAGCGTTGTCTGTGGTGGTGATGTCGATGTCGATGTCGATGTCGATGTAGATGATGAAGATGTTGAAGTCGAGATTATGTCAGGCTGTCACTGTACCTGGATTTATTATTTATTTTATTATTTATTTTATTATTTATTTATTTAATTTACTGTTATTATCTGATTGTACCAGAATATGGGATGCTTAATCTGAGGATATTCAAATATTCAAAATAAATTAGAGAATTCAGCCTCACGTCTTTGTCTGCTGGAGGAGTAAATGATCAAATACTATCCAGTCCTTTATTATTATCATTATCATTACTATTATTACTATTATTACTACTACGATAGGCATATAGCCCCGTCCAGCAGGGATCCCTTCTTGTTTTCTGCTTCTTCCCGCATTCTCGAACTGCCTCCTCCCATCTAGAATCTCGAGAAAAGCGTCAAGCAAAGCATTCAAATCAGGATATCTCCGCTCCTCGCAACCGCAGCGTTGGGTATTATTATAATTGCATGATATCATGGCATCTCCTCAGCTCGTGTGTGTTTTCCCGATTTCTAATTCTCGCTCTCCGACCTATCCCAGCAGCCAGGACCCATATCTGTTTGACTCTCCCCCGCGCATCAGCGAACTGCGAAAGTCTAGAAGCTTGTCTAGTGCGTGGAATGCGACAGATGTACTGGTACTTGCCTTTGAATTAGACCAATTATACACGCCTATGTTTATCTGATAATAAATAAACACAATGTAATGACCTTGTTAGACCAACTAACTAGACTGCCTCCTCTCAGAGGAAACATATCACAGATATGTATTCTCCGTCCCTGTAGAACGGATTCAATGTTACTCGTCGCCAATCCTAGTATGTACGTAGACAGAACAGTGGTTTGATCTTCCAACGCCTCTTGATTCTTTTTGCATCCGACCCCATATATATCCTTTAGTATCCAAATGCGGAGAGATAGCCACCGACCCTTTCTAAACCAACCAAAACATTTTGAGCCGAATCCGACCCTACAACGATATGCCAACAGAAAAATATGATACAGCCAAGACCAATTGGTGCACATAGTTGATCAGCAACCAAGAAGAGATATATAATCCCCAAAACCTTCAATCAAAGAAAATCCGTGGAGAAACGCCTGATATATGACGGCAGTAAAAAATGATATCCTAAAAAAGAAAATAATTCTCATACTATCCCATAAACCCTCTTGGCAATGTAGAAACATAACACGGCAAACACAACTAGGCCAGCGGTGACTATATCCTCTCGATTAGCAACAAATACAGAAGAGGAGCGGAAATGATATAACATACTTGACCAAAACCAATATAGATTATCAATGTCCTGTCCAGGGACTTTGACGTTCATCCCCCACATACCACAGATGATATTCATCGGTAGAACAATGGTTCCAAGCACCGTGAGCTTGCCGAGCACATCCGCCGTCTGCTCTTGTCGTTCGTTCATGCGGATGTTAATCTGTGCGAGGTAATTCGAGTGTGCGCGCGAGAGAAGCCTGTATACATATGTTAGCATAGTTACTAGCAGGACAAATGCGCAAGACGCACGTCTCATAATGACTCAGATTACTCGTCATCGTCACGATATGGTCCTGAATATCGCCTAGATAGAGCCCGATCTCGGACTTTGGCGCAACTTCCCACTGCTCGTTGCACCGCTTCGCGAACCCCTTGATAACATCCGCCTTGTTGCCCAGCAGACGGTATAAGCCCATTACTTTCTTGCGGCACTCGCCTACGCGCCGCAGCATATCGGATCCCGTGGGCGCGGCTTCCACTGTACTTGCTCCATCTTTTTCTGATGACCTGGCTTGTGGCTCTTTGTCATCTGAGTGTAGACGCAGGATGGTTTCATCGATACTATCCACTTCATCCTCAATCGACTGGATCAATGGCCCGAATACATCCGTAATATCATCGACAATCGCATATGATATCCAATCTGAGCTGAGGATCAGGTAGTCCCTCAGCTGTCGGATACGCCGACGCACATTCGCAGGGTGAGGCGACATGGAGAAATGGAACGTGAGGAGCCCTTCTCGAAAGACGATGACGTACATGTTGACGGGTTCAAGAAATTTATCGCTGTTGCTGTCTTGCTCGAATGTACGGTAGTTGAGGAAGTAGTAGTGTCGGAATAACTCGACCTTCTCACGAGCCTCTTGCATCATGATATCTTCAGCTGTCAAAGCATGAATACCAAACGCTTTCGAGAGAACTCGCATCTCGGTGTCTGTGGGGCTAAGAACGTCAAGCCAGAACGTAGGACGCGGGCCGTAGCGTTTCTCTTTCGGTGGACGGGGCACTTCCTGAGAGCGCCGAGGTGTAGACGAGGACTTACTCCTTCGATCTGGCTCGCCAAGCGTATCTGTCAAATGAAGTGTGTTAGGCTCTCCATTCTCAACCTGGATCCCACTACCCGGGTGCATGTCGTTGGCGGCTTCTAAACCAGATTCCGGACGATCAGATTCATCATCCGAGGAATCGTCCTCCAGTTCCGGTGGATCGGGTATAAACAACTCGCGAAACGTTTGGCCAGGCTGTACAAGCTCAGAGATCGTCTGGCTATGTATAGTGCTCTGAAATTCCTCGTTGAAGTACGTGAACCGGTACGGGGCATCCTCCTCATCCCGCTTCCAGCTCGCATACCTAGGTCGCAACCTGCCTCCTACCAAGACCGGCTCACTGATTTTCTTAGCTCGTATTCCCCCGCTCCGCTCTTCCTTCTCTTCTCGACTCCACTCCTCCAACACAGAAAGGTCAGGCCAGACTCTCCGCCGCCTCCGTCGACGTTCCTCCGGGTATCCTTCTGTAGGAACCTGCGGGGCAAACTCCTCCTCTCCGAGATCTGACAGCCCGCCTGTCGGGAAGCATACATCTTCCTCCACGGGTAACGTGACGGTACGCCGCCTTTGCAGATCCGGCGGAGAGAACGGGTGGGATTCCAAGGGCGATGCATGCGCCGAAGCTATCCGATCCGCACCTTCGACATCAATGATCGCATCGTGCGAGCTACTCACGCTTCTTGATTTCGGGGATATATCTCCTACGCCAGTGAATAAGCCCTCGTCAAATGGGATTTCAGGCCCAACTTTCGGGCTGCCGGGGATCGATGGCGGATTGTTAACATCGTAGTCCCGTTTGGCACCTTGCGTCGTCATAGCCTTTGGTGAATACTCTGTTGCTGCTGGCTGAGAGTGCCGTGAAGGAGTCCCGCTCGTAACAGACGGCCTCCTGGGAGGAGAGCGACCGGGTGACTGTTTAGCATTATCCGTCCCGTACCGCACAAAATTAGAATGCTGTACGGAGCTAGGCTTTAGCAATGGCGTCCGGTCATCTCCGCCGTCAGATTCATCTTCATCCATCGCCTGCGAGGATATAGATCTGCCGGTCTTGGGCCGGGCGGGTCGTTGACGGGAATCGGTAGGACTGAACGAGGAGGGTAAATACTCTGGGCGATAAGACTCCGGGCGGAAACTTGAGCCTAGACGAGACTCTCTACGTGTTTGCATCATCGGCTGGTTTCTGTATATCCCAATAATTAGCTATGTTCTTTCGTGTAGAATAGTAGATACCACCATACCTATGATCCAACAAAGCCTCACTCTCTAAACTCGTTTCACTTAAGTTTCTCCCCTTCAAATGCCCCAGCCGGTAAAATTGAGCCCTCCTCGCTTCCGTCGGTGACATTGACGGACGATGTTCTTCCTCCACAGTATCAGTGGCCTGTCCCGCACCAGCCGGCGCTCGAGCTGGAGATTCAACAATGGGTTGTTCGGGCGCAGGAGCAAACGAGGCCCGCCGATTCCGATGTCTCCGGTGTCCCCGGTGCTTCTTTTTCTTCGTGGGCGGTCTATTTGACTGTCCGTTTGGAGCTTGCCGCAGCACGGTTGAGCTGGGTGCAGAGGGGCGTACGTCGACACCAGACTGACGGGAGCTAGCAGCTCCAGTTGGCTGCTGGGCGCTTGACGGATCCATGACTGCAGCTACTGTTAAGGCGACATGCTTAGGAAATCATATTGATGGACAGGCTGGGAGAGAAATGGGCAGTAGCTAGCAGTGGACCAGCGTGTATGACAGACGAGTGTTGCGGTGACGTTGCGGGGGGAGCTCGGCGGGTGGCGAGGGCTGTTTTCACGGCGGACGCTGAGATAGAACGAGTATTACTATAGGTTGTATTAAAGATGCGATAAGGTATGCTCGTGTAGTAAATAATACAGGTGTAGTTGTTAACGAGGGACCATCGCGTATTACCCAAGTGGTGCGGAAGAAGGCAAGCTGAGAGACACCGCTACCGTGGAATGGGCTCATCCCAACCAGACTTCCTGAATTGACATGCCTACTTGGTCGGAGAATTGGTAGAACAATATATCGACTATTAATCATTAGGAACTATTCTAGAATACAAAATGTGCACAAATCCAACCATGCTGCTCTTTGTCGTCAGTCGTAACTAGTAAACAAGAAAAACAAATAACATGAGAAAAGCCCTCAAAATACAAAAAGCGCATTTGCAGGAAATATCCCTTATCCCACCGAGATACATGCCAATATAACCATCCCAATGTGTTCCAGATACCATATAATTGGAGAACAGACGCCAACCAAAGACCACGAACGGGAATAGAAAAAAGAGAGAGACAAGGCAGCTATGATACAAGTGTGACGCCTTATATCATATTGCCCATATCCATATTAATCGACGGGTGGCTTCGAATAGAGGGATTCCCCTGGTCAATAGACATCGGCTCTCCGCTCAGCACGCGCACCACTTTCTTGTCCTTGCCCGGTCGAGCGACAAGCACTTGCGCAGGGCATACGACAATCTCCTCGTCCCCTTCCCCTTCATCGCCGCCTTTCTTAACCACGAGTGGGAACAGCACCATGCGAACAACGGCCTGTTGCTCTTCGAGCTCTTCATTGGATGTTGTCTCGCCGCTTCGCTCGTTCATGAGAGCTGCGTTGAAGTGAACCTTGCGGGCGAGGTCGCCGTTAGAGTCGTACTCCGGCTGAAGAGGCGGAAGCATAATGTATTCAGCCCGTTGGGTGCGCATCTCGATCGAAAGATCTACTGCTGCTCGCATCACTTTGCGCAGTGAGTCGAGAATTGTCTGCTCTAGATCATGTGGTGGTGGAAGCAATCGCGACAATGTATGATATATTTCCTGGACCACTGCCTCAGTGTCGTTCGTGCGTTGCTCATGGAAGGCAGGTCGCTTCGCAAGTAGTGACAGTGTAGTAGCTCGCCAACGATGCACGGCATTCGGAGGCCCAACATCGGCCAATTGCTTCTCGAGCGTCTTCAGTTTCTGCCTTTGTTCTCTGTCCATACCAAAGAGGTACCGTGTGAAAATATACTCCCACACCATCGTCATAACCACAGACATGAAAACGTCTCTGCGTCTTACGCGATCAGAAAGGTACGAGTCAACATCAGAGCCGTCTAAAATAGCATTTTCGAAACGGAGCGCAATCTTCTCGTCGCGGAGGGAACTTGTCAGACGGCATAGACGCATATCGGAGAACTTAGAGAAGCGAAGGACCCATTGCTGGACATGTTGACACAGCCTCTGGCATGCTCCGTCGAAGTAATCTTCATCTCGGAATGTGACCACATCATCGTGGCTGGACGCGATTATCTGCGCTTGGAGCTCTTTAACTTTTTCCTTCGCTGCTCCTAGCTCCTCGCGTAGTAGCTGTAGTTCAGCATCTTTCTCCGCTAACGCGCTGTCAACATGGTGTGCTATGATCCCATCGAGACCCGCTGACAACTGGCCGTGTTGTTCCTGTAGATCCCTTCGATTGCTCTCTGACTCCTGTAGCAGTTGTTTTGCTTGCTCGTATTCTCTGGATTCCTGCTCGCGAGTCGCAAGTAAGCCAGTATTGGTCGCAGTCAACCCCTCGTTCAGTTCGGCTAATCTAGCCACCTCTTTCTGAAGCCATTCCAAACTATTCTTTAACTGTTGTATTTCTAGGTCCTTATCTCGGATACTCTGGTCGCGCGCCTCTATAGCTCGTTCAGCCTGACGTTGGACGATGGATTGGTTTTCGAGGTTGTGCTCTGCGGTAGTCTTGGAAGCAGCAAGGAGACGATTCTCAGATACTAACTGGTCCACTCGACTTTCGAGGTCCTGAAGATGCTGTACACTTCGTCGGCGCCGGACGCTCGGTGGTCGCGACGGAGATCGCGGGGAGCCTGGTACGTCACCCCACCCTTCCTGTAGTAGAAGCACTGTTAGCAATGTCCCTGGGCCAAGCAGAAGACAGCGACAAAGAAACACCTACATAAACATCGGCCATGCCTCGCACAGGGCGTTTTCCCTTGTCAGTAACCGGATCGTAGCTGGACGACGACGGAATTGCCTGTATTGACTCCTCGTCATGTGACTGCGCCGGGCTTTTGTTTTTCCCGTTGCCCCGGTCACGCCTGCTGGCTGCCCTGAGGTCGCCGCTGCGGGAGCTGTCGATACGACGGAGGCCAGGGGAGGAGGTGGACGACCGGATGCTGCCCATGCTGAGTGACCGTGAGACATCCTTTTTGTCTTCGTTTTTGTCGGCTTTGGTGGTTTCTCCGTGTGGGCCACTGACTGCTCGTCGTTCGCTTTTAATGCGATCATCGTCAGGGCCAGAGAGTAGTGATTCTGTAAGGTCTGCTTTCTTGTCGGATACTCTTGGAGAACGAGTACGCTTCGGTTGGGGCAGTACATACTCAGGTCCCATAGATAAGCGGGGGCTGCCAGCACGTTTTGCAGATTTGGTACCTCGTTCGGGTGACCCTACATCAGCCAACTCGCGATGTCGAGAGTGCGCTGGGGACTGTGTTGGGACATGCTCCTTGATTGTCTCAAGTGGAGTCCTGGGAGGTGACACTGCAAGCACCTCATCACCTGCAAGGCCATACGGACCACCGAAGAGCGAACGCGGGCGTTCTGCTGGGCTCGGCGATGAAGCCTGGCTTGGGATTGGACTTGAATGCCGTCTGTTTTCAGGGCTCTCATAAGTGAGATCTTCGCGGTGAGTACCAAGCTTCGTAGACGGCGAGGAGCCAAACACAGGAGGCGATATATCTTTATAAACGAAGGGCTCCTCTCCGGGCGCGTCGAAGGGTGAAGGCGATCCGACCTCAGTAAATGGATCGGATCCAAGCTCTCTTGATGACCCAAGAGTCACTCTTTTCTTCACGGGATCTACAACATCCGTAGACCGTGATTCTTTGTCGGATTCCCGCTTGCGTGACTTTTTGCCTCGGGGCTTGAAAAGAGACTCTTCTGTCGTGTACGGAGGGTCATCTAGCTGATGGACGGCGCTTTCGACAGTTTCGTGTGATGAAGTCGGTTTGAATAAACCAGTCGCAGTTGAAACAGATGCTTGCTCTTCGGGTCCATGGTCATCGCGCCCCTGCGACGGCCTCCTTGCCAAAACTCGCGGGATAGAAGGGAAAACGCTGGCAAATATACCAGAAGATTTACGTTCACCAGACTCTTCTGGTTCGCGCGGTTGTTCGTTGATTGATTGTTCCGACTGTGTTGCGCCATGTATCTGAGCTTGTGCCGAGACCGCTTCAATGGAATGCTCGGGCTGTAATTCCTTCTTTCCTCTTTTCTTAGCCTTCTTTGACTTCTTTCCACTTGTTGCCCATGTTTCGTCTGGCTCGGACGGCTTTTGCATTTCAGTTTCAGCAAAATGACGGTCTTCATCTCCTAGGGTAGGCTCAGCATCGAACGCCGGAGGTTCTGGGTTCAGTGACGGCATGATTCCCGGTGTATTCTCCTTGTATTCTTCAGTCTCCGTTGGGGTGTTGACTTTTGCTTTCTTGTTTTTCTTTCCCTTCTTTCCCTTTTTCTCCGTGACAGGCCAGAAGTCTGCGGGGGCCTGGTCTTGAGCGTCTGCCCCAGGCTGGCTGGGAATTGCCGCTCTTGCGTCTTCGACAAAGTCGTTAATAGTATCAAGTGCACCTCCAGTCGAACCAAAGCCGTACTTTTCATTGTTATCATCTCGCATCCTCGTTTCGTCTCCTGAAGGAATTATATCAAGAGATGATGTACTTCGCACTTGCTCATCGGCTGCATCAGGCCATAGCGAAGAATCTTTTGCTTTATCGTCGTCCTTCTCTCCCTCCCAATCAATCGTAGGAAATTCCTCGTCATGTGTTGGCTCCTTCTCAAACTCCGCACTCCCAGTGGTAGCTTCCTGTTCCCTCAAACCACCTTCCTCCTCACCGCCAGTAATGGAGCGCTCGATGTTTTTCTTTTCCTCGGACGATGATGGCCCAATAATACCCACACTTTCACTCGCTTTCCGTACCCCCCATTCCGTGTCTGTGTCCTTTTCTTCGACATGGAGAACAAGATCTGGCTTTTCTTGGTGGTTACCTTCGCCAACCTTCTGGGACGGTACCTCGAGCACAACGCCGAGTTCCTCGACTTGCTGGTCATGTTTTGCTTCGTCATCTATGTTCCGCTGCTCATCCTGTACGGTGTCCTCTCGTTGCGACAGCGCTGATGCGTGTTGTTGCTGTTCCTCTTCCGTAGCAACTTGATTTGCGTCGCGGAACTCGTCAAAAGCAATATCACGATTTTCTTGTGTCTGGGCTCCGAAGACGCCTCCTAATTCCTTTTCGCCCAAACTCGGTTCTGCGGTTTCGTCGTCCTCGAATGCGGCCTTCTTTTTGGCCTTTTTCTTTGCTTTCTTTTCCTTCTTCGACAGTGGACGGCTTAGCGATTCGGTGGCAGGAGATGGTTCGTCAAACGTTTCGTAAGTTGCATCTGGGGCCTCCGGAGGGGCGGTGGTCTGGTCGGGGATACTCTCTTCCACATCTCGTGCTTTCTTTCCCTTCTTTTTGGCTTTCTGTTTTGATGGTAACTCCCACGTATCCGGTGCCGGTTCAGTGTTTTCCTTGTGCTCTTTGGTCATTCCAAAATCGGTCTGTTTAAAAGCAGGGTCTTCGGGTAGTTCTGGGGGGTGCTCCCCGGGTTCGCTCTCATAGGCGGGCGTCATGCTGGGAGTGGGTTCGTCCTGGGGATCAAGAGCTTTCTTGTTCTTCTTCTTGCCCTTCTTCAATGGGACCTCCCATGTGTCTTCGCCCGGTTGGTCAAGATCAGGTTTCGGGAACTCGGCAACAGTCTGCGTGGGTTGAGGCTCGGATGCTGGATCGTGCTCTGCAGACTCTGGAAGAATAACGTTTTCAATTTCTTCTGCAGTTCTGTCTTGTTTGTTCTTCTTCTTTGCTTTCTTTTTTGATGGCACGCTCCATATATCTGGCTCAGCCTCTGGATCTTTCATCTCCGCAAGCGATTTCATAGGAGTAGGTGGAGCCATAGATGTCGCAGGTTCCGCTACATCACCCACCGGGACTTCCGTTGTAGCAGCAATAGCATTGCCTTCTTGAAGATCTAGAGTCTTTTTGTTTTTCTTCTTGTCTTTCTTCTTGGACGGTAAGGCCCACTCCTGCTCGGCCTCAACATCTCCATCCTTTAGCGGAAAGATTGGCTGGTCGGCAGGGACAATAGAACGCTCAAGAAAAGTGGTAGCACTATCATCTTCAATCTCCTGTGCCTTTTTATTCTTCTTTTTCCCCTTGGTCTTCGCTGGGACGTTCCATGAATCAGGCGCGGGATCAACGACCGGGTGGAGTTCCTTTTCGAATGACTCCTCAGGCTGAGTAGAGCCTTCAGCCGGTGGAGCTGGGATTTCCTCCTCGATATTGCGGCTCTTCTTATTCTTCTTCTTCCCTTTCTTCTTCGTCTGGGAACCCCAAGTATCTGGCTCTGGCTCTGGCTCATCTTTGGACTCGGTGGTCCCCACGGCCTCAGGGATAGAACTTGAAGGTTCACCGCGGGGAGCTGAGTCTTCGATGACTTTTTCTTCCGTCACGACCGAGTTTTGAAGAATTTCGACTGACTGCTCTTCGGAAGGGTGAGCAGTACGCAATTCTTCATTTGGTGGCTCGGGGGTATCGACATGCATCGCGTCGGGCTCCTCGGCAATAAGAGGCTTATTTTCGAACGGCTCATGAGATTCCGGGGGCGGCTCCGGTCTGACATCTTCAGCGACTGGGACTACTTCTTGCTCGGAAACGATATCCATTCGGCTGGCTTTCAGAGTCGATTGGTGCGGTGGTAACTTTTGCTCAGACTCCTCTGGGGCTGACTTTGCAGGTTCATTCTCTACCTGCTCAGGGGCAACTTCATCAGTCCAATTGGAAACGTTCAACTTTTTCTTGTTTTTCTTTTTCTTCTTGTCTTTGGAAAGTTGAAAGTCATTACCATCTTCCTTAGGGGCCACGGCCGGAGCTTCTAAATTGTCTTCTGTTCTCGTCGGGATCTCTAACGGCAGTTTTGCTTCTTCCGGAGTATCAGCCGTGACCACTGGGGGTTCCTTGGGTAGCCTCGTCTGATGATCATCCGCAAGCCTGGTTATTCCAGGTTCAGGCACTTCGGCTTCTTGGCAATGGGTTGCGTCCGCCTCAGTCATATCCTGTGGCAGAGCCTCACTAACAGTCGGAACATCTGTTGTCCAATCCAAAGATTGCTGCTTCTTCTTGTCCTTTTTAGCTTTTCGTTTTGCCTTAGCTGTCATAAACTCAGGAGCCGGTTCAGCTGCCATTTCGCTCTGTTCGTGTGTTTGCCATGGAGAGTCTGTGGGCTGTTGGGGTTGTAGTGACGAAACATCACCTTCCCATGTAAGTGAGCCTCTTTTCTTTTTCCCTTTCTTCTCCTTGTTGGACTCTGGGATCTCGAATGTACCATCATCTTCCGCGACAGGTTTATCGCGTTTAATCCGCTCTGTAGTTGTTGGATGTTCGGGACCAGTGCCCGAAACGATGTCGTCAGACGCAGAATCGGCGCGTACCTCTTGACTGATGGGCTCGGTTTTCTCTTGAGTAGATGAGTGGGCCTCAACGGCTGCGCTGTCGGAAGTCTCGGTATCTACTTTGTTGGAAGAAGGTCCAGACACTTTAGCCGGTAAATCATTGCTAGAGTTTTTCGGCTCGGAGACATCGGCTTCCCGCTCTACGTTCTCTGCTTTCCACGTCAGTCCGAAAATATGAGCTTGATGGTCGGTCTTTTGCATACCTGGAGCTCCAGTGTCGGTATTTGACGGAAGCTCGTCTTCGAAAGTAGCCAAGTTCTTTTGCTTCTTTTTATCTTTCCGGCTCTGCTTCTTAGACTTCCTAGCCATTGTTTCAATCTGGGGTTCAGGTTTCTGAGGAGCGACATTGTTGTTTAATCCTGTCTCAGGTGCACCGGCCTCCTCAAGTTGCACTTCTTCACCAACATCTCGTATATCAGGCAACGTGGGTTCCGGTACTTCTGTGCGCGTTGCAGCATCCTCATTTGCAGAGGTTTCCATTTTTTCAGTCGCGTCTCCTTCGTCAGTGGCAGTCGGAAGTTCGAAGGAACCTTGCGGACCAACGCCAGCGAATTCAGCTTGAGCCAGGGCTTTCTTACCCTTTTTACCATTCTTTCCTTTCTTTTTAGGGGGTTGCTCCCAGACATCTTCCGGATCAGCAGTTGGCGCTTCTGCTGGAGCCGAGGCACTAACAGCTGTTTCGCCCGCGTCAGCTCGTGGCTCCTTCGCGAGGGTTTCAACGCCTTCCTTATCACCAATTTCCGGTGCAGTAGGAGACATGGCGCGAGGAGTATGTTGCTCATCCTCTAATGCCGTAAAAGTGTCGAAACCGCCTGGCATGGAGTAATGCTCAGGCTCAGTTGCATCCCCAACTTCTTCTCCGAGCGGTGGTAGTTCATCCACGTGCTGGACATCGGCTTTTCCAGATGCAGATGTAGGCTCTTGCTTGACAGGTTCTCCTTCATCCGGGGGATCAACCCTCTGATCGTGTTTCTGTTTGCCCTTTTTGCTCTTCTTTTTCGGCACGGTAAATTCAGAATCATCTATCTGGACCGTATCATCTAGCTTCTTGTCGAGGTCCGCAGCAGGAGCATCATTGATGGGCTCTTCCAGAGCATATGAATCGTCCTGTTGGCTGTCGATCGGTTTCTCTTCCTCTCTCGTTGAAATATTCTCGGTGGAGGCTGTTTGTCGGACATCCTGTGTAGCATCGGCAAGAGATTCGCGAGCGCCAATTGCTTCCTCGAGAACATTTTCGCTATCCGCTAGCTCTTCTTGTCTCGCCTTCTTCTCTTTTCTCTTAGCCTTCTTGGATTTCTTGGAAGAAGTAACTTCGAAGTCATCCGTTCGAATTTGCTGAGGTTGTGAAAGCTGAGGTTCTTGTTCAAGAGCACTTGAAGCTTCCCCGCCCTGTTGCGCGATGTCTTGTTTTTCACTGATTTTTCCGGTTAACTCCTCGGGGACCAATGTAGCAACATCCTCTTCGGTGGGCGCGGACAAGCCTTGATCAGCTGTGTTCATAATGTCACCAAGCAAGTTCTTTTTCTTGTCTTTCTTCTTTTTCGATTTCTTCGAGATCGAAAATTCGAGGTTGTCAGGCTCGGTTTGCTGGGGCTCTGGAACTGCATGCTCGCCTGATTCTGGAGCTTCAGGCGGGATTACGGCTTCCGTGGCAGCAGCTTCCTCGACCGAAGATTCCTTTGAATGTACCAATTCCGTGGCAGCTGGCGCATCTACGGCCATGTCGGATCCATCTTGATTCGTAGGAGTTTCGGTTTGGTCTCCTGGAGAATAAGTGATATCATCCTGACTTTGACTCCTCTTTCCCTTTTTACCCTTCTTTGTTTTCTTTGCGGATACTGGAGCAAAATCGTCCGTCTCAGTTTGTTTAGGTGGCGGAGGTACTGTTTCGGAGAGTACAGCTGCCTCCTTTTTTGGGTTTATGGGGATATCTTTCTCTCCAGCTTCCGGAGCAGCCTCCGAGATGTCTAGCATTCGGGCTTTTTTCTTGTTCCTCTTTTCCTTTCTTGATTTTGAAGAGTCGGGGTGGAAATTATCTACCTCCGGCTCCGAGGTTTCAGGAAGCAATGACTCAGTGACTGCGATTTTTTCCTGGCCATCTTCGCCTGTCGAAACCTTGTCGGCAGAATCGTTACTCTGTGTCTCAGATGCCTGCGCGGCGACGGCTTTTAGAAGGTCTGTCTGCTGTCCTTTCTTAGTCTTCTTCCCTTTCTTCGCTTTCTTCGACGTAGTAGGCCAGAAGTCATCTGGTTCGGGCTCCTGAGATTCCGGGGGTGTAAACTCAGGAATTGCAGGCGCATCTACCCCAACAGGCTCGAGCGCGTCTCTATCACTAGGCTCCGGAATAGCTTCCATTACTGTGAGTTCAGGTTCAGGTGCACTTGGGATCTCTAGCTCGCCCGGCTGTTCCGCCTTCCCTCCTCTCTCATCTTCTGTGTTTGCAGGCCAGGAGTCATATCGCTGATGCTCTAGGGTATGAACAGAAGTTTGCTCGGTGGGATGCTTTTTACTCGTAGAATCGAAGACAATTTCATCATCTGGTTTACTCGTCGTCACAGACTCAGCAACTCCAGCTTCCACCACACGGGGTGATTCTGATTCGCCATCTTGAAATGCCTTCTTTTTATTCTTCTTAGCTTTCTTCGACTTCTTGGACGGAATAGACCAAAGGTCTTCTGGCTCTGTTTCCTGCGGTCCAGAAGGCCCAAAAACGGAAGGTTCCTCTTTTATTTGGCTGTCGCGGGGTGTCTCAGGATCTTCAGCAGCTTCCAATGTTTTACAAGCCTCAGTAACCTGTGATTGCGGCGGACTTTCATATTCGGGCACCGTCAAAATCTCTGGCTCTGGCTGTTCACCCTTCTTTTTCCCCTTCTTCCCTTTCTTTTGCTTCTTCGACGCGACAGGCCAGAAGCTAGCCGGCTCAGGTTCATGGACGTCAGACGATTCGGCTAAAGAGCGGGCATTACTATCTTGCATGGCCGTTTCATCCGCGCCTTTCAGCGTATCAGTCAACCCGACAGCAGAGGGTTCACCAGCAACTGGGGCATGTGCACTGGCATGAACTTGGGGAGCGTCTAAGGAAGCCCAAGTCAGCGCGCCTGGATTTGAATGTAATAAGCTAGGGCATGACCTACCTGCAGCATGTAGTGATTCAGTGCTCCGAATAAAACTCTGTTGCTCGACAAGCTTTTCCGTGGCAGCCTCTGTCGGTTTGGCCGTGGGTGATCTGGCTTCAGCGTCGATTGTTTTTGATGGACTTGGGTGCGCAGACTCAAAGGCATCGTGAAACGACTCCTCGAGACCCCTCTCCGGTTGCAACTGCACCGCCTGGCTTGCAGTAGCCAGAGGGGTAGACTCCCGGTCGATGATTTCAGCGGAAGCAACAGACACTGACTCGATCGCGTCATGGAAGAGCTCATCTCCCGTTTTCTCATGCTCCGAATCAGAAACGTACGCAGAAGTCACCGGCTCGTGAGTATCCAGTGCTCTAGTCTCTGGAATGGCATCTCCTTCTGGGAGTCTTTGTGGGAAGATAACGCTGGATTCGACATCGCCAGTTTCGTACGACGGAACATAATCAAGCCCCGAGGTGGATGGCTCTGCATCAACTGAACCTTTAATGTCTTCCCCGAGGGGTTGGACGAAGTCAGTCTCCCAAGTGTCGACCGACTTCGGGGCAATTTCCGGCTGTCCTGTCGGTTCAAGACTAGGTGCATTGTGCGCTAAGTCCGAAGGCAATTGATGCCCAACGTCTGTGTGCGAACTGGAAGGTCTGCTCGCGGGAAGTGGAGGTAAAGACTCCAAATCAGGCGAAGACTCCCGAGACGGTGGAAGAGCAGGTAATTGCTCTTGATCTTCCTGTGTATGCGCGTCACGGGTGGCAATTGTAGACCCTTCAGGTGAAGGTAACAACTCAGCTGGCGGTGACCCAGGGATATCTTTATTAAGCGCCGGATCAAGAAGTAGTTCCGAAGGAGAATGAAATTCATATTTCGGCTTTTCGTTCTTCTGGCTTTGTTGGAACGAAGCTGCTGTAGGAGTTGTCTGTTGGGAATCCAAAATGTCGTCGGTAGCATGACGAGCTTGGTCAGTGTCTATTTGCAATGGAATTGGCCTTCTTCGTCCCTCTGTAAGCCGTTGCATCTGATGGATATACGAATAGTTCTCCGCTGCGGACGCCAAATCCTCAACCGATGACGCTCTTGAAGTTGTCTTGCTAGATGGTAGAGAAGGTAAAACCTCATCCGGTGGCATCTCTAACTTCCCAGTACTATGGCGTTCGACGAGGAAGAGAGGCCTAAACTCTCGCGCAGTCCGAAAATCGCTCGACTTAGGCCGCTTATGACCAGGCCGATATCCCTGGCCAGGGGAGACAGGCGAAGCTGTAGGTTCATTGGTAGACGATCCTTGCTGAGATCCAGGAGCCCTGGGCCGACGGAAGTGCAAGGGCACGGCGGTTGGTGATACCGTGGCCAATGGGTTAGAAGCCGGATCGCCTCGTATCGAAAGACGTCGCGGTATCATCTGATCGTCTGTAGGTGAAGCTGGGCGGCTTCTTGAGTACGGCGGGAGACGAACGGACTTCTCACTCGAGTGAGGCGAAGTAGATCGGCTTCGCAGTTGTGACTGGAGCAGCAAAGCTGCAGGGAAAGCGGCAGCAGCGGTTGTTGCTGCAGTTCTCACCGAACGGGATCGAGGGCGGCCCCCGTCGAGCCCTGAAACACTATCACGCGTCGACGGCATTTCAGGGCGCACCCCTAAAAAAGGCTCTTGTTCGTTTTTGGCGGATTCACCGTGTTGGGAGTCCTACTAAGACGTCAGCAGCGAATAACTATTGTTCACAATCAACCCTATATCTTCATACCTCCTCAGACAGATCTGCTCCTTTCCCAGATTCAACAATGTCTTCGTATGGATTTTTCCGCCTCCTGGAGCGACCCAGTCCTTTCTGTCGACGAGGGTTCTCCCATTCCTCCTCTTCATCACCAGACTTTTCCACTATCCTGATAGAACTTCGCTCTTCTTCTTTTCCATTTTGCTCGCCCTCGTCCCAGAAATCGTCACCTCCGCCCCTACTCTTCGATGATCTCTTCTTGCGTTTCTTCTTGAAATCTTCCACTCCACCAGCACCAACCTCGGACTGAACCTCTCGGGAATCAAGTTTGCTCTCCTCTAATTCCGGTTCCGATTCCTCGACACGTTTGGAGCCGAATAGCCCAAAGAATCCGCCACCTTTCTTATCTTTACTCTTCCGCTTCGACTTCGAATCATCCAGTGTAGCGGGAGAAGAGACTACGGATTGTTTATCGTCGAAGCTTCGGGTTTCAGTGTCCGCAACTGGTTCGAAAATGTCGCTATCGCGTTTGGATCTCCGTTTTGATTTGGATTTCTTTGAGCCAACTTCTTCAAATTGAGTAGCAGGTGCACCCGAGTCAAAATCATCGGCTCGGTTCTCCAGATTAGCTGGCTCCTCCTCGTCTAGGCCTAAAGCTCGGCTCTTGTCTTTCGACTTGCGCTTCGACTTCTTAGAACTAACTTCTTCGAATTCTGTGGCTGGCGTGGCGGGAGTACTATCTTCTGCCTGAATTTCATGCTGTGAAGTCTCCGGAATGACTGTTTCACCTCCTTCGAAGTCAACGTACTTATTCTTGTTCTTTGACTTGCGCTTTGACTTCTTAGAGCTGATCTCCTCAAATTCCCCAGCAGGCGTAGCAGAAGTGCTGTCTTGGGTTTGCTCCACCGCCTCAGCCCCAGCAGCAGGTTCTCCTTCCTCGAAGTCAAAATATTTGTTCTTGCCTTTTGACTTGCGCTTTGACTTCTTAGAGCCGAATTCTTCGAACTCATTCGCTGGTGTGGCAGGAGTACTGTCTTCTGGTGGGCTTTCACGTTCTATCGATTCACCTGAAGGGGTTTGTCCTTCTCCCTCCAGGTCGAAGTACTTGTTCTTGCCTTTCGACTTGCGTTTCGACTTCTTAGTGTCGACTTCTTCGAACTCGTTGGCTGGCGTAGGAGGTGTGCTATCCTCCTCTGGGGTTTCACGCTCTCTCGTCTCACTTACAGGAGCTTCTCGTTCTTCCTCCGGGTCGAAATACTTGTTCTTTCCTTTGGATTTCCGCTTCGATTTCTTGGAGCTAATTTCCTCGAATCCTGCAGTTGGCGTCACAACGCTCTCGTCTTCAGCTGGGACATCACGCTCAGTAACTTCAACAACCGGAGCCGAGTTCTCTTCATCGGGATCGAAAAACTTATTCTTGTCCTTCGATTTGCGCTTTGATTTCTTCGAACTTACAGGTTCGACCTCTGCAGTTGGTGCGACGGAGCCGTTGTCTTCTGCTACATCAGGCTCCTCAGGTTCGGCAGCGGGCGCTTCTGTCACTTCATCCGGATCGAAAAACTTATTCTTGTCCTTTGACTTGCGCTTCGATTTCTTCGAGCCGACGGGTTCAAAACTTGCAGGCGGGGTCTCAAGGGTGCTGTCTTCTACAGGGAGATCGCGAGGTTCGGCGATTGGAACGGGATCTTTTGGCTCTGATTCCTCCTCTTCTGGATCAAAGTATTTATTCTTGCCTTTCGACTTACGCTTCGACTTCTTTGAACTAGCAGGTTCAAATTCAACTGGCGGAGTGGCAGAAACTGTATCTTCTGCGGATCCACGATCAGGAGGAGTATCAGCGCTAGCAGGTTCCTCGTCGTCAACACCCTGTCGCCGATTCTTCTTCGCTTTACGCTTAGCCTTTTTTGAAGTTTGGAACTCCTGTTCTGCGGGGGTATCAACGATGGCATTGCGGTTGTTGTTATCTTTTGCATTCCAGAAATCATTGTCAACGTCCGTATCTCTACTTGTCTCGGCCCCACTGAAGTCGCCAGGCATCGCAAATTTCTCCTCTACGGCAGGTTCGTTGTACACTTCGTTCTTTGGCTTTTCTGCTTCCTTGCCATCGGACATCCGCCTCTCGACAGGAGCGGGTAATTTGTCTACCGCGAAGAATAACTCGTCAGGTAACATCTGCTTAAGACCGGATGATGTCCCCTGAGCTTCTTTCTCGGCCGTCGGTTCGGTGACAAAGCCAGTTTCCTCGATATCACGGCCTAAAGTCTCTTCCGAAGCATTCACGAACTCTTCAACGTCAACAGCGGCCGGGTGCTTTTGGATCTCTTGCGACGGGCGGATATCCTCGGGCTCAGAAGTCAACACCTCCTGTGGCTCTGTGACAACAGGACGCTTTTCGATCGGAGTATCGTCCTCCTCGTCAAATGTCTGCCGGTCTTGATCTTGGCTCTTCCGTTTAGCCGCCTTACTCATTTTACGCTTCTCCTTCTTGCTAAGTTTAGCCGGCTTTTCTTGGATTGAGTCGGGCGGCGTAACTGTATCATCCCGTTCAAGAGTATGTTCAGGTTCTACCGTTGGCTCTCTGGGGCCGAGATCTCGAGAAGCTTCACGGTTCAGTTCTCCATCAGAGACCTCCTTCTCTTCTACAAATCCGTGCGAAACAGATTTAGAACGTGGACTGGCAATGTGCTCGAAGACAATACCCCCTACAGGCGTATCGTTGACCCCTCCGGTTTCTGATCCCGGTGGTGATTCGCGTTGCCGATAGCTAGGGTCCTCAATCACAACGGCAGGGTCGAATCCAGCCATGCTGGCCCCAGCGGCAAGCGTGGCAGCGAACTCAATGTCGTCTGCAAATTCCCCTGGCATATGGTGAGTCGAGGATTCGGGTCTTTGAGCTTCAGGTAGAATTGCAGTATCAACTTGACGAGTTGTAGCAGACTCCTGAGTGTACGGTATGCCGGCAACATCAGGTTGCGCGGTGGATGGCTTGGTTCCCAGATCTGGTCTATCAACATATTCCACATACTGGTCAACAATAGCTGATTCTGCGTCACGCTCGCGCTCGTCCTGATCTCTGACACCGTGCTCGGAAGCAGGAGTCTGGCTATCGTCTCCAGAAGGTTCCGCCTGGAAGAACTGAGGCTCTTCTCCAAGATCAGACCCCGCCTTACTAACTGGGGGAGTGGGTTCGATCAGGTTAAGCTGGGGAACGGGCCATGGAAAGTTACCTCGTGGCCTTTCTGATCTTTCAAACATAGGAGCCATCTCTTTTGCGAACTTGACGCTCGGAGGTTCAATCAAAGCGTAGTTGGGGCTTGGAGGTTCGGAGCTCGTTTCCGAATGCGGTGACCGGTTGCTTTGTCGGACTTCCTCCGGGACAAAGTAGTCGGCGTAATTCTCGTAGACAGGTGAGGTCTTGACGCGGGAAGCTGCTTTTCTGGCCAGGCGTAGCTTAAGAGGAGATATGATGGTTTCGTCGATCGATGGGTCTTCTATCGCTGTGATATCGCTTCTATCCGTGTACTCGTCTACTTCAGAAACACCGCGGCGCTCTTTCCTTCTCTCCTCGCGCCGGTCTTTTGGCTTCTCATGATCCGTGTAGTCATCCAATTCGCCAGTCGCAGCGACCGCGGCCGCTGCTCCCATGGCCCCAACTGCAACAGGAGCAACCCAAGACGTAGACGATGATTCTCGCACAGGCTCAGAGAACTTGTCGATTCGAGGTTCGTCACGCTCGCGGATCCAATCTTCCTTCTCAGCAGAAGCCCAGAAGTCCTTTTCTCTCCTCCGCGCCTCTCGTTTCTCCTCTCGCTCGAGCTGGCGACGTTCTTTATCAGCTTGCTCCTTGGTAAGATCAAATTGGACTTCTCGCGTGGTAGCGCTTCGTCTAAGCGGGATAGGCTTAGGACTCTCTGATCGTGTAATTGGCGCCACTGGAGAGGACTCCGCTCGTCGACGACGGCCACTCTTCCGCTCTTCACGGGCCCGACGATCTCGCTCGGGTCCGTCGTCTTTCGTACTTGGCGGAAGGCCAATGCCGTATTCCGCTTTTTCTTCAGGTGAGTCTCTGAGAGCGGGGAGCGCACCTATGCCGTATTCATCTTGTTGCGGTGCGACGCGATGGTCGAGGTTTGGTGGCTCAGCGAATACTGGTGGACCACTTGGAGCAGGGTAGGCTTCCGTTGCATAAACGGCCTGGGAGACAGGAACTATTGGCTGAGGATGTTGTAAGGGTACTGGCTGGGGTCGGCTCGTGGCCACGGGTATCTGGGGCTGAGAAGAGTATGGCGTGGAGGACATGGAGGTTTGTCTAGTAACATCATAGTTCGAGGGATCTTGCGTAGGAATTGGGAACACATTATGCATAGACGGGAGGCTTGAGGTGGTGCTGGTAGCTCCGTGAGACGGTTGCGGCGGTAAGCCAGCGGACGATTGATGCTGATGGTAAGAGCTTTGGCGCTTCGGGCTCTTCTTCCGCTTGCTTCCCCATCGCCACCCCCATTTTGAAGTCCCAGGTTCCGATACCAGAGATTCATTTGGGGATGAAGCCATTCCGTAAGCCAAGCCTGAATCCACACTGGAGGAGCTCTCGTCAGTCGCAGATTCCCACCCGTCATCATCGACTTTTTCTTTTGTAGGACTCCGGTCATAGATTGAATGTGGAGATCTCCGTTTATCCTTGGAATGGGATGCAGAGGCAGAAGCCGCCAATGTAGCTGCCGTAGCACCGAGACCAAGAATGGCCGCATGGTCGTCTCGTTCTCGGGACTTCTTACGGTGACTAGTAGTACGAGACTTCAAGAACCCGGCCCCGTAGGCTAGATCGCCGTCATCAGAGCTCGAAGAACCAGACCCCGAAAAAGTAAAGAACCCTTTATTCTTTCTTGGTCGTTGTCTCGGTCTCCGTTCCGACGGCGCGCTGAAGAAAGAAGCGAATCCAGAGGTGCCAGGTTTTTTGTAAGAGCGAGACATATCGACATAAGACCCGCTAGAGGACGAAGACGTGCTGCTTCTCCTTCCTCTCGACCGTCTATATTTCTTCGGCGATTTACTTCTGCTCCTGCTTCTCCTGCGCGACGACATGGCCGACACCGCTCCTAGGGCAGCAGCACCAACAGTAGCGGATTTAAGCCCAGAGTGGCTTCTTCTTTCTCTTGACACAGACCGAGACTTAGACCGACGCTTTCGAGCCCTAGCGTCAGACGCGCTAGTATAGCGGTCACTATCGTACTTTGTCTTTCTGTGACTTTTCATCCCGTCATCGATGCCGATGGAAGACATGCTGATATCAGAGCGTCTAGCCGTCCCGCGAGAGGTGCGACTCTTCTTACTTATAGAAGACGCGCCATCGCTAGAGTCCCGGTAACGCGCTGACCGAGCACTGTACGAATCATCAAACTCCCTTCTCTTGTCGAAAAGAGACTTCCCGACGTAACCAGCCAAGCCAGCCGCAATCCACCCCTTTTTATTTGATTTTCTCCGACCCCGCTCATCTTCAGAAGATGCGTAACGGCTGAGTTTATCCACTCTCGAACCGTTGACTCGTCGGTCGTCGGAAAGCCTCCGCTTCTTATAATGATGCTTGCGGGGCGCGTCTCGAGAGGAACTGCCTGGTTCAAAGCAATACCTGCAGACACCGATGTATTCAGAGTACTCTTCAAACTGACCAACCGCCTCGGGATCTTTCCAGAAATTGATAAATCGACGCAAGGGACCGTGGTGTTGCTGGTGATATGCAAATGAGCCAGGTTGTAATCCGGCGCCGGAGTAAGTATGCGGTCGTTGAAGCATAGGTGAGGCTTGAGCCGCTGAGTAGCCGGCTGCAGCACCCATGGCAGCCATGCCAACAGCAGGCATCGTGCTGTGCTTATTTGGTTTTGGTGGGCGGGAAAAACCAGGTTCTGACGAGTGATGATGATGTGAAGAAGACGAGGATGAGGAAGTTCCTTCTCCGTTTGCGACACTATTCATTGCTGATCCTATACCGTAAGTCGCAACGCCAGCTGCCACAGCAGAGCCAACTGAAGGTTTCGACGGTTTCGACGGTTTGCCTGGTTTCGGTGGTCTCCCGGGCTCTTGTGACGCTGATGGGCCAGCAGGCGACGAAACATCCGCAGCCGGCGCATCAGCATAGAAAGCAGCTGCAGAACCAACCTGGCCCATAGCGCTTGGCTCAACCGGAGGATCGGGGTTTGCTGAAGCAGCCATTAAATGAGGTTCTGCGCCGACAATAACTGATGGAGGTTGCGGCCTGACGCCTGGTTGCGCGGCGACAGACTGTCCTTGATCACCATAGTACTGAGCCGCCTCTCCAAAAGGTGTTGGGTCCACAGGCTGGATCGGGGCTTGAGTCGTAGTAGGCGATTGGTGTATCTGTGAGTTGCTGTAGGGCGGTTGTGTCGTGGGCGCCGTAGGTAGTCCTGGGAACGTATTCTCGTTTTGGCCAGGAAACTGCGTAAAATCCGGTGCTGAAATCTCATCTTCGAAGCCTGCGCGCGACATGCTATAGGAACTCGGATCGTCCACCATTAAATCATCACCAGACCGAGTGCGCTGGCGTTCTTTCTCACGACCTTTGCCCTTGCGATCGCGCTCGCGCTCCCGCTCGTCTTTCTCTTTCCTATCTTTCTTTCTCGCTTCCCGATCTCGGCTCCTCGACCTATCCTGCTTGTCCCTCTTCTCGTAATCGCGACCACGTCCCCGGTCCCTGTCTCGCTTGCGCTCGCTTCTCGCTATCGATCTAGTCTCGTCATCATCATCATACTTCGACCGCGACGACCTCTCGCTCCTCACTCGTTCCAACGGCTCTTCCTCGAACTCGTCCTCTTCCTCCAACGGCTCGCGCGACGTTGCGGTAACATAGCTTGAAACGCCGGATCGCGCAACGCTATCTCTATCTCTGTCCCTACCCTTATCCTTATCTCTATCTCTATCCCGACGATGCGAAGTAGATGAGAGTGTCGACGTAGACCGGTTGTCTAAATCATGATCGTCACCTCGTGTAGACCTCCGGTAGCTCGACGACGTAGAATGAGAATGGTGATGGTGATGGTGATGACTACTCGATTTCCGATGAGAAGAGCCTGTCGTAGTCGTAGAGCGGGTATCGTCGTCCCTATCTCTGTCTCTGTCCTTCTCCTTGTCCCTGCTCTTGTCCTTGTGGCGGTGGGACTTGGAAGAGCCTGAGACGCTGGAGCGGTCACTGCTCCCTTTTCCTAATATGCTCTTAAACATGGTATTTGTATCGCCGTCGACATGACAGGGTAATTCTCGGAGTCAGGAGATAGGAAGGCAGCAGGACGGCTGGATAGCTGCAGTGTTTGTTTACTCGATGTTTGTGGTTGAGGTGGAGCTGAGGTTGGTGGTTGCTGGTCCGGGATGTGGCTGGCGTCCGTGGGTCGGCGCCAAGGATCAAATGAGAGGTCATCTCTCGAATTCTTCACAGTATTGTATTCAGAAGGCTAGATTTACACATAATCTGAGCTTCTGCTAGCTATCTGGCATTGACTGAAGTATTCTAAGTGCGTCGGCAGGACAAGGTACACATCCAGCTCCCATAATCACTGCAGAGGCTAACTCCTATGACAGACTAAACGTTCTCCCAACGCAGCTCTCCGGAGACGATGACATGCGTCAAACGGTGAAGAAAGCTATGGAACCATGAAATAAAGTCCTGCGAGCCTAAATTTGCTAAAATACCAATTTGGCTCGCGTCTCAATAATCTTGACTTTATCTACTCTCCTTGTAACGTTTCAACCGCCTCACTGGAGAACATCTCATATTTATGCAGTTGCCAGTAGGCGGCAGCAGGCAACAGAGCAGCTACTACTTATGTACATGCTTAAAACCCGTCGCGCACTCCGCATCCACCAGCACTGCCAGCCCACGTCGGAAGACATGTCGAGCTAGCCATGTATTGAGGGCAATCCGAATCTTTCTCGCACATATGGAAGCGGTTCATGCCATCAACCATCCAGCACCATGGACAATCTGGGCATATGGGTTCTGTAATGAGCTCCGTTGCGCTCGCGCAGGCACTGCGGCATACACCGCTTGAGCATAGCGACCTATCCTCGCGCTTCACAAATTCAGGGGCGTCTTCGGAACGAGCGTTCGGGTCTGAATTCGGTAATGCAAAATAATGTGGATTAGCATAATTCAAGAGACCGATTCGCCAACCCCGCCCTGTTGGGATCAATATTGTGGCCCACACTCACCAGAGATTGATGCCCCGAGAACCCCAGAAGCAAGAAAGAGGATAGCGAAGAGCTTCATATTCGCAGCGTAAGGAGGGAAACGTGGGAAAAGTGGTCTGTGTATGTACGGAGGATGATTTTCATGGATAAACTGCAGTAGTCTGTAGAAGGAGAAGGAAAAAATGGAGGGGGGAGACAGGAGCCATATTTATAGGGAAATTGAGAAGGTTTATCATAAGAAATTCAACCGTTATACTCTGCAGAATTATGGATCTTGGGGCCAAACGCTGGGGATTTTGCATCGCCGTTGAGCTCGTACCAATTTCCAAACTTCCCAATTTCCCTGCTCTGGAAAGATCAACGGCTCTCGTGGATTCCTCTGCTTTTATAACAATTCAATAGAGGCTCCCGGTCCTCTATATATGGGTCTAAAAAAGCTAAATCCACATAAACTTCCGCTGAAAGTCTTCTATATATAGATTATGTGTGCCGGGGAATTAATCATAGTGGTGAAATCCACCCAAATTGAATTGTTAGAAAGGCAACGTGTAACGGCTAAGCCACACTCTTTGCTATGTCTATCCATTTCCCGGTTCCCACCCTGGTATTGTTGTTGCTGTGAACCTGCGGGCCGACGCAGTTGAAGGATTTGAAGCTGAGAAATAAGAACCTCAAATTGGAAAACGTATGTAAACATCTAATGCAAAAATTTTTGCTCATCAATATCTGGAATTACCTGTAAGCCCGTAAAATCAGAGCAGTAAGAGCCATCAAGAAACCCTCATCTCCTTATACCTCCCCGCCCCCAACGCTTGGCAGGGCCAACTCCGCGGGGCTTTCTGTCATGGACTGTGTGACGCGCAGAAATCAGGCAACTGTTGTAAATAGCAATCTATTGGATCTGTGTTTCTGGTGCTATCTGCCGAGCCAATTAATTTCTTGGTCCAACCATGCAATCGAAGGGACTAACATGTCTTGACGAAGCGGCTTTGCAACACCCAACGTGAATAGGAATGCTAAACTGGAGCAGAAAATTCAGTGAGCTATGGGAATGTGGTGGAGATATGGAAATATTTAAAGTTTCAACCACAACTGGAATACAACTGTTATTGTACCTCCTAGGTATTGGGAGTATATCCTTTCTCTCCCATTTTCATTTACAGGCATATCCAGTCGGAGAACACACCACATCAGAGGTGGTCCATTGGTGGCTCTCTTGACGTTGGAATTTGACTTGGCTTCTTGGCCGGTGCTATTCAAGTGGTCTACGTCAGTCATCTAGACCACACAGCCTCGTGGAAGCTTCGAAGTTCCCTCCATGTCTGTAAGGGAGTTATGCGCTGGAAGCGTTTGGCTCAAGATTCATATTGATTTGTCCAAGTTCCTCAGAAGCTCAACAGGTAGGTTGCTACGTAATCAACCGGTGTCAGGTCTCTTTGCTACCTGGCTAGAAAGTGTTCCTGGTGCAAAGCACTCGAAACGTCATGAAATGTCAAATTATCCGTCATGTATGGGAGGATTCGAATATGCACATCCAAAAAGGAAATTGATGCACGGGAAACACCAAAGGATAGGTCCACCTCCCAAGTAAACCAAATATATATTCCAAAATAGATAGATATAAAAAAAAAACAAGATGGTATCCTTCATCCACTACCACGGCGCCGCGCTCCCCCTTGGACGCATCAACTTCTCACACGAATTCCTCATATTATTCTGAAACCAATACGGGAACGACCGAATATTCTGCGCGAAAAAGCCAGTAGAGCCAGGAACAACGATATGTCCACTCGAGCCTGTCAAGATTTGCTTGACAAGTAACTCCGCCACGGTCTCCGGTTCAAGGAGGGGGTTGAAGAAAGTATCATCGGCGCTGAGATCACGAGATAGGAATGTCCGGGCGAAACCTTGCGTGACGAGAACTGTGCGCACTTTAGGGGCGTTGTACCGTGTGCGTAGTTCCGTTGTTATGCCTTCGTGGAATGCTATGGCAGCAGCCTTGCTGGATGAGTAGTCGACCAGGTTCGGCGTAACGATGTATCCCGCCTGCGAAGCGACAGTGACTACCATCCCGTGGTTATTCTCAATCATCTTGGGGAGGAATTCCCGCGCCAGCCAGTAGTGCGAGAGTGTGTTGACTTCGAAGGTCTGGCGGGTATCTGCCTCCGTGCCTTCGAGGAGAGTCTTCCCCTTCAGAATCCCCGCGTTATTAATGAGGATCGTGGGCGCGCCGACTTTCTCTCTGATCTCTGTCGCCACGGCGCTGACAGCTTCGTTGGAGCAAATGTCGCAGTTGAAATAGTACACATTCGATGGTGCTCGGTATTTCAACGGCTGTACATCGAGGACAACAACTTTGATGCCTCGCTGGGCAAGCATCATTGTTACCCGTTTGCCTATCCCATCACTCCCGCCAGTTACCACTGCGATCTCCTTGTACCAGACATATTTGTCCGAGACGCCATTGTTAAGTGCGCGCCGGGTTATCCAGCCATTCAACCAGCGAGCCAGGCCGAGAGAGAGGAGAACCTTAAGCACCTGGAGAGCGCGGGCATGTTTGGCTGATAAGTCTCGTCCTTTCGCAGTGTATTTAGCCAGAAGCAGTAACGGGAGCGTTAGAGAGGGCGCCAGAGCGGTGCGCCTAATAAGACGGCCCAGGACATCCGCAGTGAAACCTAATCCCAGGAAACATTAGCAAATACCCGTTACAGCATAGAGAAGACCACAGACAAGAGAGTTCCCTCACCTTCACGAGACGACCAACGATTACTTGGCGCCATTGTCGCAGGAGGTCAAACAACCATCGACCTCTCTGTAGCAAAAATGTCAAGACAAAATGTCAAGAAAGGAAACCCAACGAAACGCCTCATTTTACTCTCCATTCGGCGCGTCGTCGATCCGAGGAACCTGGGCTCCCATGCGCTGCATGTGAATCAGCCACGGGCAACTCTCGCCCTTGTTCATCCCCAGACTCAAAGCTGGGGAAATGTCCGAGCGCTGTCGCCCGCGCGAGTGGGGAGGGAGAGAACGGATGCCAGAGCTGCCTCGGTCCTATCAACATCTACAGCATACTGTCGTGGCGCTCTGCCTCTATTTTGCTAGAGATATGGGCATCAATAAAACTAATACGGAGCATTTGATCGGTCTACCAATTTGTAATTCTTGCATTCGTTTGCAGCAGCATGGCAGAAGAATCTAAGTAACACAGCATACCAGATCTCTGCAGCCGCAACCTTATCTGACCGACTTGTCTCACAGACTCTTCTTCCTTCAGTTAGTCTTGTCAAATCTCGGCCTATCTCTTTGTTCTACTCAATTGCCGCCATCCCACCAACAATAAACCCCACGGACTCACTAAAGCCACACATGGCGATTACAATTCCAGCAACCAAGCGTTGAGGACTGCCACGTTGTAAGCTGCTGCAAATCTGAGAAGGGGTTGGCAGATTTCCGATTTGCCCGCAGTGGCCAACTGGTCCTGATAGAATACCCGCTCGTTGCCTAGAGATGCATATATATGTGTGTGCTAGGTTCGACCATGGGGAAAATTGGTATTTCATCTTTGTGCTGCTACGCAAAAGCTGGTTAAATACGTAAGTAGATGGATATGCCCTTCATCTGAGTATCACGTACATCCCATTCCCTGTCTTTAATTTCGCAAGGCAAATACCTGTCAGTCTTTCTGCCTCCTTCAGGGCAGAGGTGCCCCGGGCCCTTGGCTATTTTCCTACGTATAGGGGTCGTGGGAGTCGCGCTGATGGAAAAAAGGGGCCGATACAACAGTACGGAAGGTCACAGAACCACTATGATAAAGTACGAATAACAAACAAAGACATCATCGAGTACAAGAAAAAGAGATCAATAATAACGGGTTCGATGGAAATGTGACGTGTGAGGAGCGTCCCCGAGCAGTAGCAGTAGTGAGCTATTATATGTCTTTCTATCCGTAAACAAAACAATACAAGAAAGCTAACGCAAATAGTCTCACGCAGACAAGACATTCCCATCGTGCTCTGCAGAGATCCTTGAGGGTATCGAAATATTTGTAGGCCGTCAGAGGGGCCGTAAAAAGCAGCATAAAAATCATTGTATACACAAAGCAACCACCCCGTCCCCGAGAGCAAAATCTCCAGCGCAGTAGTGAGCAGCCAAATAAACCAAAAAGAAAATAAGAGTAAGATCTGTTAAAACACACAAAGTCCGCCGTTCCCGCTGGCAAATAAATGAGTCCGCAGATAACCGCCCCATGCAGTACAGGAGGGAAAGGAAAGCCCAAGTTAAGACAAGACCAGTCCCAAGAAAAGAAAACGAAAAAAAATCCCTTGTCATTCCAAGTCCAAAAAAACAAAGTAATACGTGTGCAAAATGGCTTCCAAATGTTCATCCGTTGCTGGAGAAACTCGTATTAGCCGTCGGCGAGGTGAGGATTTTATTTTTTATCATGCCCAAGATCTCAGCATCCCGTTTCAACGTAGGTGATATGCGTCTACTCTGATTAAGGAAAGCGATCGTACGGTCCAGAAGCTCCAATAGTTTCTCTCGATTTATTAGGGGCCAGAGGTGCGACATGTATGTCGCTGATAGGACAAGCATGTTGCCGAATTGTCTGTAAATAAACCCTGTCAGAGAAACGCATACAAATACTTGAATCCTTTTCTGCGATGACTTACGCATGTGCAGTCCCAAATATGTTAGTGACAATCGGGCGCCCTTGGATCCCATCGAATGCAATGGTGCTATTCATCGCAGCCTGGATACAGATCTCACATCCATCGCGGATTTTCTGATCGAGATTCTTCCAAGAAGCATGCGGATATAGCTGTTCCGGCGTCGATACGTTACGGCTAGGGGGCCCCATATCACTATATCTTCTCTCCATGGCTTCTGAGTGATGGGTAAGCGATGGGGATGCTTGGGATTGAGAGCTCGATACTATTGAGACAGCAGGCGAGGCCGCCGAGTTTGAGACTTTCGGGTACACCTGATTAAGGGCATGTTGAAGGAACGGCCGATGAATGATATATTTTCCCCCGTAATATTTTGCTCGCATACGGGCGACGTTTATATCGCTAGACGGTGGATCATTGTCATCCCACGCCAAGTTTGGCGGAAGACTTTTGCGCCAATCCTCGAGCAAGGCTTGCCGCCATTCTTCGAAACGGCTGGGGCCAGCTTGTAATAATGTACTCTGGGGGTTTCGGTCACCTTGTGATGGGTAAGCGTCCAGGGAAATTGTAATCAAGTGTCGCGTGGAAATAAGTGACTTACGATCTGGATTGTACAGCTCAAAATGAACAACATTTAGCCATTTTCTTATTGAAATCTGAGTCAAGTAATAAAAATGCACATCATCATCTGCAATGGTATTTGAGGCGAGTCTCTCGGGCTGAGGTACGGCTTCCACCCAGCGATTTAAACCGCTATCTGGTAGATCCAACTCGGCAAGGATATCACTGCGTACGAGTATTAGTCCTAGATCATATGCGCATTGATATTTTCGGAACGCCTTACCTTTCCAGCTGTAGACAACTCCAGAACGTAGTTTTGATCAAGTTCTTTTGAAAACTACTAGTCTTATTGTATCTTCGACTAGGCATTGTATTAGTACGTCGAATTTAAAGTCGACGGCGAGATAAGCTACTTACGGCCTGAGTATGACTTGGCACGCCCTAGATGCTTCTCTTATCCAGCCGTGACTAGCGAACGGATGGGCAAGTTGCCCAGCGTAAAGACCGGCAAGTAGACATGCCTGGGAATATCGTAGTGTAGAGTTCCCCTGGTGGCAACCAAGAATATCGGCAGCATAGGCATAGTAAGCCATTCCAGGTATCATATGCATATTTCGGGCCGGTTGCTCTGGGGGCTCGCGTGCAGGCCAGGGAGGTTGATGTGGCCCTGAGAACCTCCGGTACTGATTCGACATTGGTGGAAAAGAAGATTCTGTGGGTGAATGCAGAGGCGGGTGCGTAGCGTTGGGGGAATTCTGGACGGAAACGTAGGGAGAGCCCGGTCGACAAGATGAGGCCTGCACGGGCCCTGGAATATCAGTTTTCCAACGGCAAATAGAGCCCAAAGCCAAAACAAGAAGAGCAAGAGCGTTCTCCACGGAACGTTCTATCATTGGAATTTGGCAGGCTGTTCGCCTATCATCCGTACCCGAAACGTTATACGAAACATCCACTGATCGTTTGCGTTTTGGACCCCTTGGCAACGTTGCGGACCCATCGCCAGCTTGATAGAAATTCGGCGGAATGGCGCTGTTGTTATTGCTACCCCGGCTCCCGCAAGTTCGTACAAAGTTGTGCATCAACTCGCATAAGCCTTTCTCGTCGAGGAAAGGATGTAAGATATGCATATTTCGCAGGTAGCTGTCATGATACATCCATATCATTTCCTTATCCGTGTTCAACGTACCGTCGGGATTCAATCCTCCGACCTGAAATTGAGGAGCCGGAGGGGGAGGAAGGAGACCAAAACCCCACGGTGAGGTGGTAAGGAAAGACTCTTCTTCATGTGGTGAGCCTGGCGAACCGGCTGTTGGACTACAAGCGTAACTAGCGTGATAGTCACCCTCGCCTCGACCATAGGGTCGGAGCGGGCCTCGTGCTTCTTCTGTCTGCATGACATACTCTTCGTCCATTGGCTCCGGAAGCAATCTCTGTATAGCCGGCCAAGACAGTAACTTATGAGCGGCTGTAGTGTGATCAATGGGCAATGAGAGGTCGCGATCCCTGGATTCAATAAGTTCGGATCTGATTTCGTCGGGGGGTTTTGCTTCAAAATTCTTAACCTCGTGGTAATTCGGAATAGCAGAAGCATTGGGCGGGGTTGCGGATACGGTATTTTGCTTCGTTTCCATCTCAGGCTTGACGACCAGAGGAACAGTCTGATTCTGCGTCTGTTTCAACAATGAGTCCAGTTTAGTCTCCAGAATTTTGGCAATCCGCCCTTCGATATCATCGGATCCATCTTCGCTCCGTTGAGAACCCTCCAGCTTGTCGTGCACTTGCTTGATATCATCTTTAACTTCCTGTATCTTCTCTAGCACCAACTGCGTAGATCGCTCATGCCTAAATCCAATATAAGTACAAGTCGTCCTCGTCTTCGTCCATATCCTATGTGCGCAGATTCTGCACTTACTTGTGGGGAGGAACCTCCTTGTAGACACACTGCAAATTCATATCCTTGCAACCTGAGCAAGTAGGCCTACCCTCGTCGCACCTCGCTTTACGAGTCCGACATTGATCGCATGCCTAAGAAACTGTCAGTGACTATTTGTGGCAAATAAAAAAGGTATTGTCCGTCGCATCTGACCTGCGTTGCTCGCTGTGTCCTTCGCGGACGGGATCCAGCTTGGCTGAAAAAGTAGCCATCATACGATGCGGAATGAGGTAGCGGAGTAGTGGGTGTATATTGACCGGGCCGAACATTGGTTCCAGACATGCTTTCAGCAGTACTGAGCATTGGCAACGGAGGCGGATGGGTACCGTTTTGCTCGTTTGCGTATCCAACAGCTGGTCGAAAACCAGGGGGGCCGCTTTCAGGAGGTGCGCCATTCATTGGCGGTCGAAATCCAGGCGGCGGTGGTTGGGCGAGTTCAGAAGGGGTTCGCGAGGTTGAAGGCGGCGCAGAAAGACTCCCAGATGAACCAAAAGGAGCGTCAGGCGGAGGTGGAAGTGTCATATCTCGTGGTGGGCCTGTATACGGAGGGGGAAGAGGGCCGGGCGGAACAGTACGCTGCTCAGGACGCCATGAAGGGTCATAGTGACCTCGAGGCGGAGGTGGTCCAGCATGCGGGGCGTCCGGCGGAGGTATTGGTAGCCCATGGACTGGCTGAGATGGGGGTGCAGACATTTGTTTGGGTTTCCCTCCAGCGTCTACTGCCTCATACTAAGAAAAAATCCTGCATGCCGGCCATGGGCGGGGAAGGAAACGCAGCTTCCTGACAAAGCTACGAGGGACAGGCGCAAGATGTCGAAAACACTAACAGCATCGCGGGGAGAAATGAATATCTCAATTTGGACCAGGACGACGTGCGAGGATCAGCTTATCGAAAAAGGTAAATAACTGCCACCGGCGTTTGGAGGGCCCCAGATTCGCGTTTCCAAGCTGACCTGAATAGTGTTCCGTTGATTAAACTGCCACCTGATTGTGATTGCTTTGCCAGTTCCAAACAGTCAGTAGATGCGCCGAGGATGCAAGTAAGCGGTTTGCGAACAATTGCTGCGTTATCAAACAAGCCTTTTATCCCACGAGATCGAAGCACAAGCTTCGGGAGCCAACCAGAGTTCGAATAATGGGCCCCAACTGTCACTCGAACCACGGCCAAACAAGGTCCTTGTCCAGAAATTGTTTGCTTGCAAAACCACAACCTAGTAGCCGTTATCGTTGCCCAAAGAAGCAGCCGGAAGGGTCGGTTTTTGGTCGGCGGAGGGGAGCATATACGAATGTACTCAAGATGCAAGGATGGGCTTGCTGGATGAATTGGCAGCAGCGGGAGCCAATGCAGAGACCAACAGCCGCAATTCTTCAGCCAGAGTACAGCAGAGCACAGGAGAAACTCAAACAGAACACAACAGACAACGAACGTTGCACCGTGAAGCCCGAGTTTGCAGGAGATGGAACTGAGCGACAGAGCGAGCGCGCGGAGGAAGATTTGGATCTCTTGCGGGAGGGAAACCCTATTATGGGGCCGCGATGCCCTGGGCAGCCACAGGTACTTGGGGGGGCGTTTCTGGCTGCGGTAATACCCTGCTGGTACCGAAACGGTCCGTAACGGGTGTGCCATACGTCAGGGCGGCGAAGTCCCCTTCCCGCTCACGCCTGTCGCTTGCCCATTGTCCGCGTGCCGGCGTCGCAGTCGTACAGCCGAGACACATCGGTGCCCATACGTCCCAGTACAGCCTCGTATTGCAAAAGCCCCGTACGCGTACATTACATACGGCCGCACAGAACGTTTTGTACTCTTCGGAGCTCCGACCATCTGCCTGGGTCTGAGCTGATAATTACTCCTGTCTCGCTCCTGAATCCTTGAAAAATCATGTCTTGGAGCTCAGCATGCGCAGACTATGTGTTCTCCATACTTCGCAGTTACATACTCCGTAAGAGACGATCGAAGCCATCTCCAGCATACCCAACCAAGGTTCGTCTCCCGTCTGAATCCCATTGAAAGCGAGGCTGTCCCGCAAAGGTGGGCCCTTCACGGCTCATGTCCATATCAGATGATCATGGATGATGGGGATCGTGGGCAGGAGATAGTCCACACTATTAGATTTTAGTAGCATCAGTTCTCTGAGCCGCTTTGCTGGGAGTTTCAATGTTCCTTCATGCCCTTTGTTCTGCTCCAATTGCTCGCTGTTGGTCTCCGCAATCGACATGTTCTTTCGATCTCAAGCTCGCAACAAATATCCTGTTCTTTGCGCACTTCTCAGATTCGTGGGTAAGTGGGGGTCCGGGATAATAATAGCGGTCTGGCAGCAAACCAGCTGCATTGTGTGCCCAATGGAATTTTGTAACGCCCACCACTTCTCATCCCTGTCTGAGCAGGGAAGCTCGTTACTCGCTACACAGGACAACGTCTGGAAATCCCCCAACGACTAAAGAATTTAGCATTGGAGGATAGGCAAACAGAGATCCTGACTCAGTTCAACAGCTTATTATTACGCAGGGAATAACCAAGGCTTCGGCCTTCCTCTCTCCAACGGATATCTTCACACTCGATATGGAGTCATGGATTTTGTGTCCAACTCAAATATTTGCCAATGCAGATAATATGTGGAGTGCAGATACATACTATCAGAACCCAAAAGGAGACCCTCCCCAAGTTTGCCCTCCACAAGCTCCTTACTCGTGATGTCACATAAACCAGCATAATAGCAACATGTTAATATCATAATTTAGTAATATGGTCAAAAAAAGGTTGAGCCCATAGGTGATAGATTAAACCCCACTGGATCTCGTCACATCGAGTCTGCTCCAGTTGTGTTCTTGCATCCTCGATCGGAAGGTAAGGTTACTTCGATGCTTCCCATGCTCTTATTCAAAAATATGGCTACAATATTGCCTCTGTTGTTAGAATTGAATAATGAATGCGCGGTCCGTATTTACGGCACCATTGAGCAGGAGAAAGCTCCATACATCCAGCAACCGTTTGAGATTTTAACGGCCGCATATATACGCTGCATCGCGTCAAATCAGAAGCAAACAATAATGAAAATGGCCCGAGCCTCTCCGTCAATGGTCCTCCAGCGAAACTGTCCTGCGCATCAGAAGCCCTCTCATGGTCGTGTGTGGACTGACAAGATGCTCTGTCCCAAGGATACGGGCCATGCAAGCCTAATCAGGACCGGCCCAAGATCTAAGCAAGTTCGGGCGCATATCAGATTTGTAACGAGGCCCAATCCAGCCATCCCATGGAACCTTTCGGATTGGGCGTCTAGACCGACTTCGCGCGGGCGGAAATAAGAAAATCGGAAAAAAAAAAGCAACATGGACTTTCCCTTTTCATCCAATCAACGACGCACCCTGCATCAAATTCCAACCTGCCACTGACAGTCGAAATGAGCTTCTTGAATTTTTCATTGGCTCGACGATCCTAACGCGGGTCGGCCGCTTTCTCCAATTTGGTACTTCCGCACACGATGTTCACTTTTCTTTTTGTTCCTTTCCACATGTTGACTTTGTTTGAGTCTGGTTCATGGGAAAACTGTTGATCGTAGCGATGTCTTTTAAGTGTTGGGCATGCTGGCACTAAGTGGAATCAATTGAAAAGGAGCGTGGGGTGAAAAAAAAGCACGGTAACAGTTATTAACAAACAGATATTATTATTATTGTTATCAAGGGTTGGAAAAAACTGTGATTCCAGCACTGCCCTGTATGACACATCTCATTATTGGTCGCCAGCTTTGGAATTTTGACTTTTATATTGTTTGCAGCAAAAGAGCCTCCGAAGCCTCGTTTTAATTCTTGTGGTTGCTTCCTTGCCAAAACAGTAGAATCTGAAGAAAAGCAAATATGAACACCGTTGCTGCAAAACCCCGCATAAGTTTCCAGAGCGAGCCAGGTGACAAGTCAGCAACACGTTGCACAAAACATGTCAGTCTCCTTTCCAATCAGCGACCAGGAGGTCAATTTTGATTGCAGGGAAAGCTCGGAGCGAGGCGCTGGGCATGGGCTGTTGGCTGTAGCTATCCTTGCTAAGACCGAAGAAGCTTACCGAAAATTGATGCTTGTATGGCGTATTGTATTTTGGAAAAAGAAAAAAACGAAAGAGTGACAACGGTCCGTGTAATTTTTTCTTTCTCGCCTTTTTCAACCTGATATAACATTGCTGATGTTGTGTTTGGTGAGACTGGAGGGGTGCTTCGCAAACTGCTTGTGCCAAAGATTTCGCAAGCTGGACAGTTTTACGAGTTTGCTGCTCTTTGCAAATTTTTCTTTGCTTGCAAATGTAGCCGAAGCATACCATTACGTTTTTTTTTTTGTTTTTTCTTTCTTTCAGGTGTCTCTCAAGCAGAACATTTCACTGCTGACAAAACTGAAGCATCGCAAGACCATCCTCCTCGCACCAGCTCCGTGGAAAAACTCAATCTTGCTGGCAAAAACTGTCAGATCAGCGTGGGCACCGAGCTTTACGAGGGCAGATCCCATCGTCATGGTTTGACGGGTTGACAGCCATGCTTGGAACTTCTAGACCAGAATATAGCCTAAAAAAGGGGGAACACACGTCAACACAACCCCTGAAAGACGCCAGAACAAAGTTGGAAGTCCAACGTTATTTTGCCCTTGGATATACCTGCTATGCTTTCTGTCCCAATGCCGAGGTCTGCCATTTTGGATATTTGCCCTGAAATCTGAAGCAATTGATACGCAAATTCGTCATTGCCATCTTAGGACGTTTGTGAGGTCTCAGGTTTTTATCCCTTGGAGTTGCAATCAAAAGGAGTAATATCTCCTCCTTCTTCGCCTCACTTCCAAGTTTTGGTCGGGTTCTTCCCCAAGCTTTCGAAGAAGATGAATCCCTGACTGTGGGGAAATATTTCCGCCCATTGCAAACGGCGTGTAATCAATCCCTGCCAGTTGTGTTGCTGGCGTGGGGAGGAACTCAAGTGAGATGTTAATGCGCAACACCCAACGGCAGGTCCATACGAAGCATGTTGTTTTTGACCTGTCGTTGGAAAATACGGGGCCATGTTCGTCATTTGTTGAAGAAGACATGACGATCAACCCAGCCTTCTGGTACAGGGTTGGTTTTTCTTCTGTTTAACGCTCGGGACTCTTGCCACGCGCCGAACTTACCAGTTTATTGGTGATCTTGGTGTCCATCGAGCTCACTGCAATCTTCCAGAAGTCGTCGATCGACTCCGAGGACGTTGCCATCTTGATGTTGTTGGAGAGAAGGGACATTGGTGTAATCTATCTCGTTGTCAAAGATCTGCTCTTACGGACATTACTTACAGTAAATTTCAGGACTGTATTTATGACAGAACGTAACATACGGCAGATGTAGCGAAACATTCCAAGAAGGATCGTGAGCAGCATTCTAAAATAGAGCAGCGTGGAGCATATATCTGGGGCTGATAAGAGGCGAAGTCCAACATGGGCGAATATTTGACACTGCCCCGAGGAGCTGGCAACTCCCGCATCCTCCAAGCTCCTGGGAATTCGAAGCCAATCATGCCCCTGTCCTGGACCCAACACCATGGATGCGAAACGTTCAACGTTAAGCTTATGTCGTTGTCAAATTGTGCCTCCTTGCTTTTCCATCTCTTGTTTCTCGAAAGTGCTTTGGAAGCCCGAACATGGCTCCAGAGCATGCAAGCCGAGGGCCTACGTACGCAAATGGGTCAAAAATCTTAGAACATGTTTTATGAGTTATCAGATTCCTAGTCTCAAGCGTAGCGAAGATTTGCCCCTCGTTTGGCATCCTCCCCGGATCAGTTCAGTAAACTTCACGCCAAATGCCAATATGTGCACGCCTCGCGAGTCACAAAAATCCCCGTAGAAGAATGATTTGGTATTGCTGAGCGCCGACAGTGTGCAGAGTACGTTGGGCGTGACGCCAGATCGATTAAAGTTTCATGCAGAACGCCATACAGAGAATGACATACCCCAAACTATGGATTCTGGGACTGGAAATTGGACCCTGTGGCAAACATGGTCATGACGACCGAAACCACGCTTGCAACGAAAAGCTCTGCATGGGACACACCGCAAGTCGATATCACCGCCTCTTGTTTCACAACAGTTCCAGAGTCTCTGGCGATGAGGATTCGTAGCCAATCGTCGAGGTTTCCAATGAAGTCCAACGCATCGCATGCTTCCCCACACGGGCGAAGCCGAACCGAACCTCTTCCTGGTTTTTGGGACGCTCCGCCGTTTGACTTTGAAATCTCTCATCCTTGCTCCCCTGAATAAGTGCGCTTTTTCGATCAATGTATCCTAAACAGGCAATTAGAAGTGTTTAACCAGCATGCGTTTCGTATTCCACATCCTGGATCTGGTTAAGCCGCTAATAAAACCCCTCTTAAGCTGACACTGGGATTCATGGATAACTCGACTTCGGTGAGCTTGCGACGCGCATCTTCAATTTTCTACAAGAACAATCTGGCATGATATTAATTTCATGCTGCGATAGCGCCTGTCTTCCACCTCCACGAAACCTCCCAACAAGCTCATGACGAACACTCACGATTGAAAGAAGGTAAATGCGGCCGAGGACCAATCACAATGGCAACATGCGAACAATGCAGAGATCGCAAAAAAATAAAAAATAAAAAAAGAGAGAGAAAGCTTAAAATCAAGAAGTCCTGTGGTATTTTCTTCATCGGCATCGGCGCATAACCCAGAATCAGGTGTCGTTACACGAGATCTTGATCTTCAACGCCAGAAAAGAAAGGCAGTCCCATGGTCCCGGTCTGTGGGACCACCTGTTCAGCTGCACATCCACCCTGTCACCGACATGCCTCTCGTCTTTTGAGATCTTTTTGCACGTGTTTGGACCTTGGACAAGGTCTGGGCGGTGTATACACACCGATAGGCCTTCTTTGCCCGGTTGCGAGGAAAATTCTGACGTTGCTGTGGACTCCTCGTGTCGGGTACCGAGAAAAGCACCCCCTCAGGAGTCGAGCCTCAAGTCAATTTTTGACATGTCCACTACAGAACAGTGACGTTGATATCATATCTGTACACGAGGGAGAACGGGGGCTATTATATTATGTGAAACAGAATATCCTGCAGGCTTTGCAATTACACGCAAATGAATGTCCGAGGGCAATGGGGCCGGATAAGTTCATTTCGATCTCATTGTTGAGAATTGCTGGTGGAGCATCGGACCTGAAACTAAAGCTGGAGGCCAAAGAGCGCAGGGCTGTTCTTTTCTTAAAACTCAGTAAGAGGACTGCCGTTCTACGCATGGGCCCAATTTGAGATACGAGCCACCGTTGATGAGGTTCGATGTAATCTAGTTTCTGTTTTAAAAACCGTAGCTCCTTTTCCGTATTTCAGGAAGCAGAAATGTAAACATACACCAGCCTGTTCCCAGGCAACTAATGCATATAGATAAAGAAGAAAGAAAAGGCGTCATTTACCAATGGACCAGGAAGCAGAAGCATTGTCCGGATATTGCCCTCCTTGCATTCTGAAGCCAAACTGTTGGAGAAGGATATCTTCGCATTTAAAAAAGACAAAACGCCAATGGATGGCTGGCAGACATTTTGTATAAGCACACCGATTCAATAAGAGAAGCAAGACAGGGAAGGAAACGAATCGAGACAGGGAAGAGGTAGTCCTGGACTGTTGAGAGAAGACTGGGACAAGAGAGAATGGATTTTTATAGGCAGACTTGATAGCAGTCGCAATCAATTGACAACCGTGATATATCAAGCGTCAGGGACGGGGGAATATGGATAGGAGAGGTAAGTGTGGGACGAAAGGAGACACGGAAGAAGCATTCTGAGTGGATAATAGCAACAGATTTCTATCCCGATTGTAGTTTTCCCTAGATATCCCATTTTCAACCCTTTACACATCAACATGCATAGTCGTCGAAGAAGTCATTTTGCAAGCTGACGGATAAAATCCATCCTGGGCGCACAAGGGCAAATAAGTATAAGCTTGCAAGAGCCCTTGAATCTGGTTTCGTACTCAAGACAAGCATAGTTTCATGAAATTGTTCACCGCATCATATGCGTGAACAGCGCCCAAAGCCCATCCAGGCCGGCAATACGGTCATCAGCTCGCAGGAAGTCAAACCACCTAGTCCGGCGAAGTGTAATGGTATGCCAGGGCTGCTGCCCAGAGTTATTTAGATCTTCTGGGAAGTCCGTTTTCCCCGTCGCTAGCCATTCGAGGTAGTGGGAATGGACACGGAGATGGAGGATGGAGAAATGGTGGTTTATGGATGATATCATGAAGATCTGAGAAACCGTTAGCTACAACATAGACACCATGTGTGGAAATGACTGAAGTAATCCAAAGAAAAGTTTGAAGCCTACATCATCAAAAGGACTGTCTGGATCCTTCCCAATCTGCATATATCTCATTTTCTTATCCCACAGACTTGGCCCCGGCTGCAATATCTTCCACTTTTCTGCCATACTCAACTTCTTCGAATGGCCGGAGCCAGGACGCCTAAACGGCAGTGACGCATGATTCTTTGATCTCTTGTTGGCTGACGGTTCCTCGGGTTTAGAAGAAGCTCCAGGTTTCGCTGGGGCTTCTTTGGGAGCATCACCGTTCTTTAATTCATCGCCAACGGGTCCGGGATTGGCGGCTCCGCCCCATCGCGGAGTCGTCGTCCACCACTTCCCGTCGCCGGGTTTTACTTCTGTGGTACCCTGCCTAGCCCTCTCCTGAGCGAAGAGCAACATACCAGCAGTCTCGCGCAGAAGATCACATATCTCCGCATGTCTGGCGTTAGGTCCCCCAGCCTCATCATGAAACGCGGTTTCGCCACGACATTGCACAAACAATAGAGGTCCCTCAAGGATACCTTTTCTTGCAGTTTGTCTATCTTGTGGAGACCGAGAAACGGTGAAGTTCTGGCGGACGGGGAAAAGAAGGCTCTTCACACTTAGCCGAGGTGGCAAGCTGGGTATGCTAACTTGGCATCCAAATGGCCATGCTACCATTTCGACAAAGCCCCGGAGCATATCCTCGCGCATGGACTCGGGCATCTCACGACCTGTACCGAGACGCCGGCCTTTGTACATCCGCTTCGTACAGGGCTGATTCGATACTTCGACTGACGGGTCCTTAGTAGGGCCTTTAGGTTTAAGCTCTCCGTCAATATCTCTTTTTCCCTCACAGGTTCGTTCGTTTGCACCCTTATGCGCATCATCCTGGCCGTTGTCGAGATGCATACGATCTAACGATTGAACGTCTTCCTCGTCAGCTTGAGACTCCACTTGACGATCAATATATTCATCAAGACTCGTATCCCAGTACTGTGCAACCTGGTCAAGACCAGCCCAAAACTTCCTGCTGTGGGCGACCCTGACCTTTTCTCTGCCGGGCCGAGGAGCTAAGCGGGCAATCACTCGGAAAGCATCGTCATTAACGAAGAGAAGTTCTTCGCGCAGTATGTCATATCTGTCTTTGTTTGGAAATGGTGCACCATTGTTCATCAATTTTGGCGGTGGCGGGACCTCATTTCCTGGTGCTTCGCTTGATGCGTTCTCTGGTGTTTCGGCGGCCTCCGGCCATTGGTAAGGTGGATGTGATGTACTACCTGGGATGATGTCTGAAGGTTCAAGATCTGATTCAACACGAAGATTGAGCGCCTTTAAGACGTTGGGAGAAACATCTTGGGGCCTTTTTAGGTTTGCCAATAACTCATACAGGACATCACAGCTCCTTGAGTCTAGCGGCGCTGCTACATTTTCCGGGATGTAAGCAGGGAAATCTAGAGGGGTAGGTAGTGCTGGCGGATCTCTCTCTTTGTTAACATCAACCGCGACCGTTGGCACAGCTGTCCATAGTGTTGTTAGTTTGAGTCCAGCAATCAATGTTACTCGATGAAGTGTATATCCAAGCAAAATGGCTGTGGGAGTTCTGATACCGTAGAGAAAGCAAGGGGAATTCAGAGTATCTGGAGCTGACTGAGGGCTGCAAATTCCCTAGGAATGGAATTTAAATGAATTGTAAAAAGTACAAGTCCGCATAATTGAGACTGTGGCTAGAATAGATATTAAAAGAGACAGACCACCCCGACCGTGATTTGCGAGGATATGAACATGGCGCACCAACGCCACCAATGCGCACAAAAAGCAGGGACTTGGGTACCTAATGGGAGCTCCCGTGCTTTGAAACAGTAGACCATTATAGCGATACATATATTACACCTGCGAAAGAAAGACATGCGAAGGAAAGAAATATATAACAGAAGCTTGATATCTTACCGAGACCGCCACCCCACGAGAACATGGCCGTAGTGACACGACTTTCTCCCCTCAACTCACTCCGGCAATGCACGTCCAGTCGAAACAAGAATAACAAGCAAAAAGAGGGATAAATGCACGAAATGGAGAACAATCAGTTTGTCAGTTGGCGACTCTGTCACATGCACGGTTTTCGTTTCCAGCCAGCCCGAGGATGCGAAAGCTCGACCGTTGGGCCGTTGAAAAGGCTATAGCCGAGCCGGACGATCTTAGTGGACAGTGCTCTTGTCAACAGCGCTTGTTTTTGATCAGTGTGCCATGGGACGCGGAAACGGGTGGCAGATGCGGGGTGAACAAAGAAGAGTGGTGGTTGTTTGAAGGTAAGCGAACGAGTGAGGTTTATCGACAATGTGCGTCTGATACGTGCCCATGCGGGGAGGAGATGATCTGTCTCCCTATTATTGAAAAATAAGTTATTGTGTCGTCAAGATAGCGTGCAGTAGCGGGCAGGGCTGCGATGTTGCCCTCTGTTGGCTGTGCATCGTATACCCCGCTGGTCAAGTTGTTCATTGCAATAATTGGTGCTGGGGTTTCCCGCTCTCATATCTGCTCCTCAGGTTGATGTGGGATGTGCTCGAGAGAGAAAAGGGTCTCCATACGGGAGCCGGGTGAGGGTGGACCTTGGCCAGTAACGAACCTCAGGATGGAGCAACGAGGGGCTTTGGCTGCATAGGCGGAGTGGCGGCCATGCATGTCGCTGTTCCGAAACGGCTTCTGCTATTCTTGAATCCTTTCGATGGGAGGTGATTGGAAATTATTTTGACGCTGGGGGAAGTAGGAGGGATATGGTTTACGATGTAATTCGATACAGGACATAAGGAGTAGCAGCGATCTTTATTATCCTCGCGAGCAGGACGGACAGATCGCTGGTGTCAAAGATTTATACAGAAATAAGACTGGGTAGGGCAGTTCCTACGCTTCATTAAATATTTAATGTCTATCTCAATGTTGTGCTAGCATGACTCTTATACGGCTCCAAATGAAGGTACCGCGCCTTTTCTATCCCTCCATCATAAAGCATTCAGACAACTACATTTCTGATTGATTGACCATGTATAACATTCTGCTTTCTCCGAGTCAGAAATATGTGTCTTGTCCCAATCACCTTTCCCTTCGTCCTCTTTCAGAAGATGATTATTTCCCTCGCCTATAGTGTACTCTGCAGCCGAACTCCAAACCACTACCAACTTGGCTTGGGCTGAAGAGAACTGTACCCTTGCACGTTGGCCATCCACAAGATTGCCAGGTGCTGGCTGCAAGAAGCAGTGCAACATGTTTCACCTACATCTACATGAACGTAGAGGGATATTACAAGGCTTCGTTCAGTGCATGAAGTTAAAAGGGCAAAACATGAATGGTATATCTTATCGTATCAGCGTGGAAGATCCCAGATAGGTACAAGGAGAAGAGACAAAATAGGGAAGCTGGCGCGTGAGGAAAAGGCCTATACCTGCGCCCACCCCTATTTGTTACCTCCCAGTCATGATACCCCCATGGCATTTCACATATATGTTTAGCACTCGTGTGAGAAATCCCCATATTTGAAGACGCAAATATTTCCTTTTGTGTCAGATAATTTGCTAGTATGCTCAAAGAACATTTCAAATTCAAAGGACGCCGGAATGCCCAAACATCAAAGATTCCCGCTTTCCCCACACATACACAACACGTTTCTTTTGCTACCCCCAGAGATCGTAATCTACTCCTCTCCTTCACCGGCAAGAGCGTTCCTCTTGGCGGTGATACGCTCCTGTCGTCGCTCACGGGCAGCCTTGGTCTTGGCACGTTTGGCATCCATCTCCTCCTTGAGCAGACGCTCACGTTGCTTCTCGGCCTTGGCTCTGTGGATCTATAGGGAGGACATGCGTTAGTATTTAATTTACGATTGAATTGCTAGCATAGGATGCTCCTTGGGTGGGATGGGCGAATACCACCACCCTCAGTAGAGTTCTGTGATGCATGGGATATTGGAAGGGGAGTCTTACGTGCTCAACCAACGCACGCTTGTGCTTGAAAGCGTTACCCTTGCTCGAGTGGTATAGTTCGTGGTAGAGGTGCTTGTCAATCTTGCCAGCAGCACGGTACTTGACGAGGAGACGGCGGAGAACTCGTAGACGGCGCATCCAAAGGACTTGGCTGTAAACGAAAACTCATCAGCAGCTAATTCCCAAAACAAATAACATGCTTATCACGACCACAATGCCGCAAATGCATGCCCTAGTCTACCCATGAAAACCTCGACCACAACGTACCTTGGCATCCTAGCATCCTTGGTACCCTTCCTCTTACCAAAGCCACGATGTCTTCCAATCTTTCTGGCCTCGGCTAGCTCACGGGCACGGGAACGAGAATGCATGGTGACGGGCTTGTGGATGATGAGGCCATCGCTGAGAAGCTTGCGGATGGTCTGGCGGGAGTTGGCGGTCGAGATCTCGTTCACTTCGTTGGGATCGAGCCAGATCTTGCGCTTGCCGCAGCCGACCACGGCGGCCGCCAGGCGCTTCTGGGTTCTGAGATTGACCCTGTTGTGCAGCGGAAAAGTAGTTAGTTAGCCTGGTGTTTTCGATACTTCATGCAGCTCGTGAGTTTGTGCGTATGTATTTTTGAATCCCACCACCTTCACCACAACAAGGACCAAGGCGGTGGCTTGCATCAACAAAACAGAAGAATTGCATCGCGACAGAGGGCAATTCGAAGACAACTTACATCTTGATGCCGGGATGATGGACGGTCGGTTGGCGGATGGATGTTCGAAGAGCAGATGTCGTCGATGAGGAGAAGCAGCGATTTGAGGGTTTGGTGGATTAGCTAAGCACTGTGCTGCTAAGCGAGAAAAATCCACTTCCGATTAGGGCTTGCTGCCGAACACAGAGAACAAGCTCGTCAAAGCTGGACAGTGAGGAAGAGATGGAGATTAATCTAGGACCCTGAATACTTCCCCTCCGTACGATATTTCGAATTCTGTTTGTTTATCTTCCGTTTCTCTATCTGGGAGATCTCGTTGTGTGGTGCGCCCTTGCTCGCCACTGTAATGATCACATGACCTTCCGTTTGTTTTGCTATATATACACGGCCTTTAGCTATTGTATGTCGGATATGCTATCAAATAACAGTAAAAAAAGCTCAAATCTAATCTACCACTTAGCACTGCCCTACTCGTTTTCAAATGACTCCTCCAGATCCATCTTCCCAACACTCCACACCTCCTTCTCATCCTCCAGCTCATCACTAGAAAGACCCAGTCCCCCCTGGCCCCCTTCCGCTTCTTTCCTCTCTCTTGCTTGACTACCAAGACGTAGAGCGACTCGCTTAAAGTAATCTTGCATACTTCGCTTAGGACCCGCCGGAAGTTCTGAACCCGGTCCAGCCATGTATTTCTCAAAAACAGCGCTTTCGGACTCGACAACCGCAAAGAGAGTGAGGAAAGCTGCTTCGGCTGAAAGCTTGACGGGGATCACCATATCGCGCACACCCGAGAAAATGTTTGGTGCGAGTAACGGAAGGTGTGGCTTGACGAGGTCTGGTTGGAGGCGACTGACTGTTCTAAGGACGACCAAACCAAGCCGACGGGTATCAATGGGGTTACCTGGCAGGATGATTGGAGCGAGCGTCTCGAATATGGTTTTGTTTGTCTCAAAGTTTCTGCTGATTGTATCTGACAGGAGGTATTTACCTGCTGCCAGTACGCTGTTGTCTGATATGAACGTCTACATAGATATTAGATCATTGGCCTCGTCCATTCTAGAGAAAGTTCGACTTACATCTTTGTTCCCGATTCCTTGGCATATGACGGCTGGTGTTTCTGTAGGAAAATTTTCAGCCAGGATCGCAGGAGATTCGAGGAGAATGGCATTGAGGCCAAGGACCGAAGAATGTGTGGGTTGATGCGTAAGAATCCGGTTCCTGTAAGAGAATTAGTTTACTATCCTGTCGAGTCCTATCACCGATGATGACTTACTTGATGAGAGGAACAGCTACGCTAGGGGCAAGGTTCTTGGTAAGTACCCCAAGGAGTCTGGCATTGGTAATGTTCATTGCATCTTACAAAAGAGTCAGCAGTGTAGACTTTTTGTACTTGAGAAGCGAAAGCTTACCATCGCGGTCCGCAGATTCATCATCAATGAGACCGAGGATTGCTTGTCTGGATGCGTCACTCATGTTTCCACCAACCTTGTTCACAACTTCATGTAGGGCTTTGAGCATAGCATTCTTTACACCTGGATCGGGCGTCTTGGAACCGGTGACGAGTTCTGCAATATTTATCAGACAAATGATCACACAAAAAGGGGCCAGTATATGTCTCTTATTTACCTGATATTAGCGGATCAACCCTTGGAGTCAAGGTAATCAATATACCGAGACCTTTGGCTGCACGGGTCCGTAATGCGTCACTCGAAGTATCCGCCAGTCCTCTTGCGAAAGTCCTTTGTAACTGTGGTAAGAACGGCTTGACGAACATAGGTATCTTCTCTAGTAATTTGTTAAGCGCCAAGAAGATAGCACCTATAGACCAAGAATTAGCAGCAGGTTACGAATAGGACGAAATAGGCTGTCTTACATTTAATATCGACCGACCGCTCCGAGACAACACGGATCAACGGCCCAGTTATCTGCGTGACATATGGCTTCAATGCTTCCGCACTTGTGCGGTCAATAATGTCAGCAATAGCTAGAGCGGACTGTACACGCTGATCCACCGTTCCGTTAAGCAAACCCTGGAGAAATATAGGGAAAATCGATCCAATGCCCTTGGGCAGGCAAAAACCTGGGAGATCTGAGCCAGGGAAGCCGACTTGGCGGAGAACTTGGCGGGTGGGCACAACCAGCACCTCCATTTCCTCTTTTCGCATGTGGGATGTCAGTTGAGTAAGTGCGTTCCATGCCGCCTTGACGACATCCTTGTCATGGTCACCGAATGAGATGAGCAACACGCGGATCAAGTCTGGGTGGTAGCGAGAGATGTCCAGGTCAGCGTCGGAGAAGAAAGTTGCCAAACGCGTCGCAGCATTTGCTCGCCGGCGATGATCGTCGTGCTTCACAAGAGAAAGCATGACGCTCATGGCCACGTTCAATCCATCGTACTCATCAACCGAAGCCAAAACAGTGTCAAACGCAGAGCTGATCTCTCCCTTGGTTTCTTCGTCTTTTGTTGAGATGATGTTATCCATCAGCGCATTCAAAATAGCCGGGAGTCTTCGGGTCATTGCTGTGCCTGCTACTTCAGATAAGGAAGCTAGTGCTTTTGCGTTGAAACCGCTAATAGGATTAGTTAACAAGGTTGGGATGAGATTTGGAAGGATGATGTTCGCTCTTGTGGTCTCCGTAAGCAAGGTAAGCAGAGCAGAGAGTGCTTGTTGTGCTTCATCGTCGCTTCTAAGGAGGTGTAATAGATCCGGGAGAACTTGATCGACAACTCTCTTGCCCAAGGCTTGCTGCAACGCGTCAAACGCCTCGGCTGCCGCCTCTCGGACCATCTCGTTATTGTCAACCAAAGCAGATCGCACAATCGATAGTAGAGATTTCTCATAAACCTCGAGGGATTCGGGCGAGGCCGAGACGACGAGCTCTCGCAAAGCAATACAGATACCCTGTTTCGCATCGACGTCCGTAGACGTTAATAAGCCTTCCTCCAAGGATGGCAACAAAGTAGACAAAACGCCTTCTCCGGCTTTCTTGATTAATTCGCCCAAAGCATTTCCTGCGATAACCTTTTGCTCCATATTTGAGCTGCCAAGACGACGAATGATAAGTTGCGACAGCGTAGGTACGAGCTCTCGCAGCGTACGAGGCGAGGCAACCAATGCCTTCCAAACAGCCATTGCGGAGCTTCTCACCAAGCCAGATGTATCGCAGCGGCAAATATAGAGTGCCGAAAGCACCTTGTTTCGCCTGTCTTCACCCAACACCTCCAAGAGCGATTGACCAGCCTGGGCAACAGTGTCATCCTCCTCTTCCGTGTCAGTCCTAGTGATACCAGTGAGATTGAACAAGAGGTCTCCAACCAGTTCGACGGAGCTGAGACGGATGCGATAGCTATCGTCGGCCAAACCACGTTCGAGTTCTGGTAGGAGGAGGTCAATGGCCTTGGTTGAAAAGTTCTTGACAAGCAGCCGGCCAGCACGAAGAGAAGTTTCACGGATCGCCTCAACATCGTCCGCCAAACCAGCAAGGATAGGTGGAATAATTTTATTGAGATATGCGGCGAAGCTGTTACCAAAACAGGCTGGAAGGAAAATGAAGAGTGACATGAACCCTTCTCGGACGGAAGCCTTCGCACTGGAGACGTTTTGTAGTATCGACGGGAGAGTCTCTTCCAAACGCGACGTTCCCAACCCTGCAAGGACTTCAGAAAGCGCTTGAGCCGAGCCCAACCTGTCACCAGCTCCAGTATCTGATTTCAGCGTAGACATAAGACTTGGGATGAGGTCTGGCAGTGCATCTTCGCCCAGTTTCTCAACGAGAGAACCAAGGGCTCTGGATCCGGTTGCGCGCGTGGTAGGAACAGGGTCGACAATTGCAAGTTTAAGGCCAGCCACGAGAATCGGGAGATGCGAAATGAGATCTTTCCTCTCTGTAAGATGTGCCAAACTGCCAATGATTTGAGCTGCCTTTTTCTTAGTCGTCGATCGGTCTCCGAGGCCTCGTTCCAGGATGCGGACAACCAAGGCAAGCGAGGGTGCATCCAGATAATGGATGAAAGAAACTTTAATCAGGGAATCCAAAGCTTCGTCTGTGTATTTGGTAGGATCGCTTAGGGCTTTTAGGAGGACACCAACTAGACTCTTGACTTCGGGGTTGCTGATAACCTCACCAAATCTCTGAAGACTCCGGTTAGCGGAATTGCGCACCTCTTTATGGCTGTCATTCAACACAACAGTGAGGGGAGGGATAATATCAGGGAGACTGATTGCGAGCTGCTGCGGATCAAGATACGCCATTGCACCTAGGAGATCGCATGCTCCCTTTTTGCTTCGCCATTGTGTGTCGTCAAGCCCTTCTAGCAACGTCGGCAGGATTTGTTTCACGCCGTAGGAGCTGAGACTCGAAAAGCAAGCTTTAGCTGAATCCAAACACGCTTCACGCACATCGACACTGGGATCACCAAATCCACTTAACAATTGTGGAACAATCTGTATGACATATGGTTCAAAGACTCGACCCAAGAGCGACGAGAACAGTTCGAAGGCGAGAATTGCACCTTGTCTCTGGTTTGGATCCTTTTTGTTCTCCAGAGCATCCGTGAGATGCGCCATGACACGGTACTGTCTGAGAGCCGAGACACCCTTGCCACGTACAATACCGCCCAACCCATATGCTGCACCGCGTCTTGCGGCATATTTCTTCGACTGTAACAACTGATCCATCATTTGCTGTACATACTGTGAAGTATCTGCCTCAGATAGCCTGATGAGCGGTGGGAGGCACTCTGCTACTGCATACTGCACACTTTCAGATGGCGTGGTGAGGGCAGCAAGGAGCCTTTGCAGAACCGTCTGTAGTCGCGCATCTCCCACTTTCAAATGTCGAGCCAAAGAACCATAGAAAACAATAACCGCCTCGTTGAGCCAATCCGACTGCTCCGTTGCTTTATCAGACGTCTCCAGTGTTTTCTCAAGTAATTGCATCAACTGCTCAACTTTCTCGTTACCACGTAGTGCAATGAGAGAAGTTCCACCTTCAGCCATTTGGTTTCTGACAGATGCGCTCTTGTCGATCAACGGGCCATCATGTATCAAAAACTCCAAGAACGGGACAATTTGTTCGGCTGGAAAATCTTTAGCCATAGCTCTGAAAGCGAGTGCAAGGCCACTTCGAGCTTCCCAGTTATCCGGCGCTTCAACCTTTCGTGGCATTCCATAAGCATCCTTTTCAGGAGCCTTGGGCTTAATGTCCTCCCGATATCTGACTTTAAGTTTTTCCAGAATGTCGACGAACACCGGTTGGCCGTAATCGCAGGCATGAGCAAGTGCTCTTGCGGCTGCACCTCGTAGCTGGGAGTCTTTGGCGTCCAGGTATTTGAGCAGCAGTTCGGCGGAATCCTCGTCCACCTCAAGAGCGTTCTCTTCCCAGATTCCCTCGGCCAACTCAACGTTTTCGGCTACATGGTCATGGCAAGCAAGCCAAATGTATTCCGAAAAGTCGAGATCGGTAAGATCCATTTCAGCCAAAATAGCCTGTAGCACCGCAGTACGGACTGGAACTTCCGGGACAATAGTCGCCTTCTGGAGTATTTCCAATTCTTCCCGTTCCGCGTTCTGTGCTATGCACCTACAGAAATCGATTAGAGCATCGCGGATCAGCTTGTAGTGCTGCGTGTGCTTTTGCATGGACGACACTAATTGACGTAGTACCTCGACTCTGGGTAGTCGTCTGTCGGAAACTGGAGAGTTGTCAGCTTGCGGGAATCGCTAGCTTGTTAGCTAGTGTAGGATGAGCTTACAGAGACTCGTGTGGAACGAGAGGAATTCCAATGCAAGTAATATCTGTTCTGCATGGCTATCTTTAGATGATCCAATGCCATTTCTCTCTAAAACCACGAACACCAACGGCAGAACATAGCCTAAGGAAACAAGATCAAACGGCCGTTGTTCTGAACCCAGGCGAAGACGGAACAGAATCCTTGTGACAAGGTCTGTCGAAAGAGAGTTAGTACCACCAAGCGCCCAGATGAATTGGTGCTCCACTCACCGTGTAAAGGTTCCGCCTCCATTTCAGGGGAAAGATACGTCTTGCCAAATGCACGCAGGGTGGCAATACCGATAAAGGGCCTAAGGTCACCCAAGCGAGTAGATACTCTCTCTGAGCAAGCTACATACGCCGATGCAATTGCTTCACCAACTAAAATCCCCGCACCAGCCTTTGTAAGCGAGAAAAGTGCCTCGACAGCTGGATTTATCCAGCCTTCCGCGTCTGTTGGGGGCCCGCGCGCCAGGCTCTCTATAATACCTGCGCCTCTGTTGAGCACCTCTTCTTCGGCTAGGACATTCTTCCGAATTTCCGATTCCTTAGCTAGTTGGGCATTGACCTTAGCTTGCTCATCAGCAGATAGCTTTTTGGGTTGTTGGCCCTTCTTTTGAGCCAATTGAGCACGCAGCTCTTCCTCCCATTTGAGCGTATCGTAATCTTTGATGTTTTTATCGGCAAGAGGCCTGGATTTGGTGCTAAGAACATCGACAAATGTTGTACCTTCAGGAGCACGAGCAATAGCCACGTCTGTTGGCTCGAAGCGGGAGATTCGTTGTACTTGCAAGTCGTTCTGAAATTGCGCGACGAGTTGAGGCACCATGGTATCGGGCGCAACAAAGGCAAGATCAGCTGCGGCATTCCATGAGGCAACTCTTGCCCTCGATATTTTACTGCGAGTTGGGTCCTAAAACGAGTTAGTCACGTCGACAATGTTAGCAGCCAAAAATGGAAATTGAAACTCACTCGGGTCACGCAAAGGACTTCTTCAAGACATGCTGCCGCATTTTGGCTAACTAATTGCCCAGGATCAACACTGGATCTTAAAGCTATATCAATCCAAGAAATGCGAGGGACCAGTTCTGGACGGCAAAGAACGAGAAGTTCGATAAGCTGGGTTTGGAGAAGCTGAAAATCGACAGCATGACCTAATGTCTGATCCGATGATGGCGTGATGCATTTTATTACGAATGAAAGTTTTTGATTTTCTGATCCTGAAACCACCGCTGGAGACTCTTTGTCTCCTGCATCATTTGCTTGTAGCCATTGCCATAGCCCACGCCTCACCGCGTTCCCAATGAGCTTTGGACTTGCAAGATAGCATTTGGTTAAGCCATAAATCGCCTGCTCTCGCACCCTCGCATGGGTGTGAGATGAACAGATAGCGAAGATGAATGCCTGCGCCCACGCATCTGACGTTGCCGAGTCTAAGACCTGGAATGCGGCTGTGTATGAGGTAGAGCATAACGAGCGGATACTCCATATGAAGTCTTCTTTGGATGTCAATTTTGTGTATACCTTCGGGTTTAGGAGAAACGAAAGCTTGGGAGATACTGATAATGCGTTCTGCACGACATTCTCGCCAGGTAGGGATGAGATCTCATCGCTTTTTGCAGCCGTGATCTTGCGCCCACACAGAGCTGTGAACACGTACGCTATCGAAATGGCACCACTTTGAACGGAAGGTAAAGGATTTGCCACAACATCATTGAAAGACTCCAGGTATTTATCGAAAACGGGTTTCAGGAATTCGGATAAGAGATTTGTCGACTCGAGCAGCGAATCAAATCCAAGCTCCCACACCAATTCGCCAATGTTGACAAGCCACAACTTGCGGAAAACAATCCGCTTTTCACCGCAGCCTTTTACGGCAGCAGCTAACGGCTCTTTGCTGACGGTGGCCTTCGAACGGACAAGGAACGCAAAGTGGTGGCAGAACGCTTTGATCTCAGCTTCCAGGGCAATTTCACTTGCCTCACGCGCGAATGTTGACACAAGTCCGCCGAGGATAGTTTGTGAAATGTCGGTGTGTGGAGGTATGGCTGAAAGAAGTTGCGCTTGGAGAGCACGTTGCTCGGCGTTCGAAATCTTTTGGGATTTAAGTGGTCCAATTACCTCCTCCGTAATCTTCTGCAACCACTTCTCTTCCTTACATCTATTCGCTAAGCTTTCAAAAGCTCGAACCGCACCAGTCCTGACAGTCGCATTTGTAGATTTGAGGCTTGCTAGAAGCGGCTTACAGAAGCGATTGTAAAAGACTTCAGACAAGTCAATCTCTCCAGCTACGGAGGACGAAAGCGAAAGCAGTATACCGTCGAATACTACTTCAGGTGCCCTTAATATAGCTTTCTCAAGTGTCAGCCATACATGGGTCTGGAGGTCCTCAGCAGAAGCAAACGAAATAAAAAAGTCATGCAAGCCGTCTGCTATATGGTTTGGTACCCTCGTTCGCGAGCCAAGTATTTCCTTTACATAGAATTGGAAAACGTTCGTCTTCATATTGTCCATAACCTGTTTCCTCCCAGGAAGACGTGCGCATACTCCAGCTATGGTGCCCAGTAACGGTGCGTTTCTTGCGCTGGAAGTAGTACCGGTCGTAAGGAGGAGAATCGAACTTCGGACAGCATCTTCGCCATGTTCGTCCGAGGAATAGATAGCCCGCAGAGCTCTGCGGGTAACTATAATTGCAGCGTGGCTCACTCCGCGCTTTGTTGTACCCCCTAAGCACGTCTCAAACAGCTTAGCATCTGCTGATATAACGTCCAACCCAAGTTGCTGAGAGTAGTTGTCCTTTAGATACTGTAGGAGAGTGCAGCACCATTCGACCAAAACGAACGCATTTATCGGGGCAATTCCTAATTTCGTAGCTTCTCGCTGCAATTCACGCACCAGGTACTCGATATTCGGAGCGGAGTTCGAAGCTTGAAATACTTTGCGGAGACATTGCTGGACGGCTTGACGAGAGCCACGGTCAACGTAGACAGGATAGGTCTTAAAAAGAAGCTGTAGGATAGGCCGATGTATGTCCTGTGGTAGCTGGGAGTCTTTTACCAACGTGTCAGTTTCAATTGCGTGGCCGTAGACAGCAGAATGGAACCATACCTGCGATCATGTCCTGCAGCTCACGCAGACCATGTTGACGGCGAGAAGTAGAACTTGAGAGCAACACTCTCTCTAGCGAGTCCAGAGTGCCCTCGGCCACTTCATTCCAGCTGATTTCGTCCATGTTGCATGGTCCTTGGGCATGTCGTGGGCTCTGGACCTGTGCGGAAGTCTGTCACCCAGAGCTGGCTGGAGTTCCAAAAGTTTTCATCGAGTGTGGTGGGATGCTCTTCTCTTTTGAGACTCCGACGGCTGCAACACACAACATTGCGCACTGACATTCTGAGCTTCAGCGCAGTTGGTTTACCATTATAATACGTTTCTTCTATTTTGTTTTTACATTTTCTATTACTCTGTGTTTACAAACAGCGATTCCATGCTTTGTTCTGTGCCTGAGCTTGCGATATAATAACCGCCTAAAGCGAGTCGCACAGTCATGCCTCCGAAGAAAAAGAAGACGAAGGCTCCGGCAAACCCAGCTAGGGGGTTTATGACTGTTTCTACCCCATCTAAGCCAAAGACAGCAGAAACTCCTGAATCGCAGCCATCCCAGAGTGAGCCTGCGACATCAAACGCAGAGACGCCACAGCACCTAGAGGTACCCCAGGGACCCTCAAAGGAGCAACAAGCTCATGGTCTTCACAAGCTGTCTCCGGAAGAGCTCGAAAAACATCTGGAAGACGCGGAATTGCAATCAATTGTTGATAATTTTGGCGCCAAGTGCAAGAACGATGCTTCTCGCCATACCACCAAGCTTGTAACAGAGCAGCGCGTCTTACGACCCCAGGCAATTGCTCTGAATGTTACTGATTGGCTGCCATCTGAGCTGCTAAATGAGATTCTCGAAAGGGAAAGGACAAAAGTTCAGGAACCTACAGGTAAATCTGTGGGCTATAATGCAGATGAAGCAACTTTGCCAGCAGTGGAACAAGACATGACTCTCAAATTGTGGACTCTGCAGAACACACTACTAAGTCTTGGGTTTTCGAAACCTATGGTTGACGAGGCTTTGAAGAACGTTTTGGTTCTCTATTCCAACGACTCAGGAAACAACAAAGATCTAGTTTGGGGGCTTGATCAGTCTTTAGAATGGCTCGGGATGCACTATGATACTGCAGAGTTGCCCCAGTATGGGAGGACTCAGACTAAGTTTCCGAAGCGACTCAAGGCGTCGGAAGAGCTAGGTTTGGATTTTACTTTTCTTGCTGTTATTGAATCAACAATGCTAATCCGTTTACAGGTGATAACGAAACGACACCATCGACTTCAGGGGTTGCAACCCCCAGTGAAACTGCTGTGCCGCAAACGAAAGAAATCAATAAGGAGCCACCCTCTATGCAGTCTAGTGAAAGCTCTGACGAGTCCGATGCATACATAGATCCAGACTCGCTTGTGCCGGAGTATGTGTCTCTCCAATCACGGCTTTACGAACTCCAGCCGAGCCTGTTCAACCAATCAAAGAAGTCATCCAAGGGTGCGAGGTCAGCGCAGCCAGAGAAGGCTCCGTCCGGTGTCAATAAGTTAAAGAGGAAACTTGCGAAGGTAGAAAAGGATCCGTTGTTCGATGAGCACGATGCCGAAGTGAAGTGGCAACAACAACTTGCTGAGCTCAGGCAAGGTACTATTTTTTCTCATCAGAGCGATCCCCTTAAAGCTTCTCTGCAACCGCAACCAAAAGAAACACCTAAAGTCCCGGCCGAGGACAAGCCTCCTGACACAGCTGAGGAACCAACTGCTAACGAGGAGGCTGGAGACGACGATGTGTTTGGCGGCCTCTTTGCCGGCGAAGAAGCTCCGTCAATGGAAGGCGAAATTTTGAAGGCAGTAAGCAATACGATGGTTAAATCTAGAGATTTTGGTAAACCGACTGGAATAAGTCCGCGACGCATTTTGGAAGATGCCTGTCGAGCAAGGTCTGAGAATCATTCATCGTCTTCTATTTGTATGTTGGTAGCTAATAAGGTGCGCGAAACAGAGATTCGGCATGTAAGGTAATATATCGAGATATCTTTTCTACATCCTATTCGAATCGAAAGAGGGTAGACATAAAGTGGTCTACGCCACAAGATATTCCGCCTGAGCTTCCGTTGGAAGACGTGACTCAAACAGGAGATACACATTCAGTGTCCGCTGAGATGACTTCGATCGCAACCCCGACGTCTTTACAAGCAGAGTCATATATCTCATGTGTGGCGCTTTTCATAGTATATTCGCAATCGCCTAAGGAAAGCAAGGTCTCTATGAGGTTGCCGCCGACGTGGAGAGATCTTTGGTCAGAGCTTGCAACAATTAAAAAGGGCCAGGAAGATGAGGCAGACAAAGCCACGCTCAAAGAGATCAAGGCTATTGTCCAAGAGAGAATCTCGCACTTTGAAGACGACGTTGTTCTATCCCACAACTTCAAGAAAAGGAACGGAGTAAACGGATCACCGCAACCTCAGGAAGACAGCAGGTCATCGTCAAGGAATGTTGCAGATCCAGACCAACTCTCAAAACTCTGGAAAGACAGATCTTCGGCTGCGCCTTTCAAGAAGATGGAAGTGTTCAGAAAGACACTTCCTATCTATAACTTTAAACATGAAATTCTTGACACCCTTGCCAAAAATCAAGCTCTTATCATTTGCAGTGAAACAGGAAGCGGAAAGAGTACGCAGGTTCCTTCGTACATTCTGGAAGAGGAGCTTTTGTCTGGCCGAAGCTGCAAGATATACGTTACTGAACCCCGTCGAATCTCGGCCATATCTCTTGCACGAAGGGTAAGCGAAGAGCTGGGTGAAGGCAAAACGTCAATTGGCACGATGCGTTCGCTTATTGGATATGCCATTCGATTGGAAAGTAAGATGTCAGCATCATCAAGGCTGATATTTGCGTATGTTTACTACTTCGTTCCATGCTAGCCCGTATCTCCACGAACTGACTGCTCGTAGTACAACGGGTGTCCTGGTGCGAATGCTAGAACAGCCCAAGAATTTCCGAGATATCACTCACTTAGTTTTGGACGAAGTACACGAACGCACGATAGACAGCGACTTCCTTCTGATTATTCTCCGTCGACTGATGCAAGAACGCCCAGACCTTAAAGTCGTGCTCATGTCTGCTACCGTGGATGCTCAGCGCTTTTCCAACTACCTTGATGGCGCTCCGGTACTGAACATACCAGGACGGACGTTTCCTGTCGAAGTCAAATACCTTGAAGACGCGGTGGATATAACCAAACACCGCCAAGATGAGGACAATATTGTTGAGTCGACGGAAGATGACGCGGATACAGAAACCACAGATACTACATCTGGCGGCCTTGCAGCTAGCTTGGGTGGCTATAACAGACAGACCCGCGAGACCATAATGTCCTTCAACGAGTATCGCATGGAATATAAGCTCATAGTGGAACTCCTAGTCAAAATCGCGACAAAACCTGATATGCAGCAGTATAGCAAAGCTATCTTGATTTTCATGCCGGGCTTAGCTGAGATACGCCAGCTGAACGATGCCATTCTCTCAGAAGGTTTATTCCAGAAAGACTGGATCGTACATACGCTTCACTCGTCTATTGCGAGTGAGGATCAAGAGAAAGCGTTCTTAGTTCCGCCAGACGGGATGAGGAAGATTGTGATCGCAACAAATATTGCGGAGACTGGTAAGTACAAACATCCTCATCAACGCCGGTATAAACTGACCGTGCAAGGTATCACGATACCGGACATTACAGCTGTAATTGACACCGGAAAGGAGAAGGTTATGCGGTATGTCGACATTATATTGTCCTTCCATCTAGAAATCCAACTAATTGCATGGAAGGTTCGATGAGAGACGTCAATTTTCGAAGCTAGTTGAGTCATTCATATCGCGAGCTAATGCGAAACAACGTCGTGGCCGTGCCGGCCGTGTGCAGAATGGGCTCTGTTTCCATTTATTCACAAAACACCGTCATGATAAATTGGTTCGTGTTGGCTGGCCGTTGTTTTCCTTTTTCAGCATGCTGACAATTCAAATTATAGCTCGCAGACCAACAAGCTCCCGAGATGCTTCGGCTATCTCTCCAAGATCTGGTCCTCCGCGTCAAAATCTGCAACCTAGGCGACGTAGAGCAGACGCTTTCCGAAGCAATCGACCCACCGTCGTCAAAGAACATTCGTCGAGCAATCGAAGCTCTCAAAGACGTAAAAGCATTGACTGGTGCAGAGGCTTTGACACCATTAGGGCAGCAACTAGCCAAACTTCCTCTGGATGTGTTCCTTGGGAAATTTATTGTTTATGGAGCGTTTTTCAAATGTCTTGACGCTGCCCTGAGTATTGCCGCAATCCTTTCGTCTAAGTCTCCATTCGTCAATACAGTCGGTTCGACTGTGCAGAGGGAGTTGGCGCGACAGTCGTTTAAGAGAGGTTAGTACAAAGCCTATTGACTGCTCCGCAGCCTGTAAACTGACCCGGAGAAACAGGAAACTCGGATCTCCTCACTGTCTATAATGCGTACTTGTCTTGGAAGCGTATCAGAAGCACACCGGGCGCAAACGAATTCGCCTTCTGTAGGAAAAATTTCCTGAGCTCGCAGACGTTCTTGAACATTGAAGATGTCAAGATGCAGCTTTTGTCCTCGATCATTGATGCAGGGTTACTCCGGCTTGACCCCAGTGAGCAGGCTGCTCTCAACAGGTTTGTCATATCGCATCATTTCTGGTAGCGAAACGCACGGTTTGTACTAACGAGTGCAGATCGCGTTCGTACTCCCGCCAACGCCAACTCTTCACCATACCCGAGCGGGCGGACGTAAACAGCGGCAACGACCTCATCGTGAATTCCGTCATAGCCTGGAGCTTCTACCCGAAATTGCTCAGCCGCGAGGGCAAGGGATGGCGGAACGTCGCGAACAACCAAGCCGTAACGATCCAGCCGACTTCTGTGAATAAGCATACTGATGTCCCGCTGAAGTGGTTATCGTTCTATCATATCATGCAGGCCCGGAGTCGGAATTATAATGCGCACGAGACCAGTGTGGCGGAGGACTTTGCGATTGCGTTGTTCTGTGGAGATGTTGAGTTCAAGGTATGTTCTTCGCCGATTATGGTTCACTAAGAGAGCTTCCACATTTTCATGCGGATCATGCAGACGAATATAAATGAGATGCTAATGAATTTCGCGCGCGACACAGTTATACTCCGGCGTACTCACGATCGACGGAAGCCGAATCCGATTCTCTGTCAAGGACTGGAAATCCATGCTCGCGATTAAAGCTCTGAGCACCAGGGTTCGAGACATCCTCTCACGGTATTTTCGGAACCCGCAGGTTGAGCTGTCCGATGAGCACCAGGCATGGTTGGGTACCTGGCAGCGTGTCTTCACTGAAGTTAAAATAAGCGAGAAGCAAGTTAAACATACGAAGCGGGCGGCGTAGGTAGATATGTGAACTGGGTTGTTTTCAGATGGGTTTTGTTATGGTCGGGTTAATCTGTATAGTGAGCAAAGCATAGGGATTCAAGTAGTTCTACTGCCTACTAGGGTTGGTTTATAGAGAGAGAGCCAGGCATGTCCAACGATGTACATATAAGTACCAGTACATAGCTGCCATGGGCGTTCCAACAGGCCGGGCCATCCGTCAGAGTGGAACACACAGCACAGTACAGCTGATGGGTTCTCCTGCTGAGCACCGCCTCGTCGGAATTCTGGGACTGCACGTTATTTGTTTGATGATGGTCAATAAGAATACATGGCAGAGTTTGTGTTCCCCTGAGAAGTCCCTGGGACACCGAACATGCCACCCTAGGTAGAGAATAACGGACGCTACCAGATCCAAAAATAATACCCTGTGAGATAGGATCTCGAAATCTGAGAAGCCATGATATCAGAGCCCCGTCGAGCCCACATCGCGGTGCCCTATGCTAGGCCAACCTAGCGCAGTGCGCACAGATACAACAGACCAGAAAGATGGTAAGACAAGAAGAAGCCGAGTAGGAGAAAACAGCGTACAAGTTTGCTCAAACCGCTGCTTTTGTGTGAAAGTGCAGTCTCAGTAGATCGAGCACACTGGGTCTCACAGCCACAGGCCGCGCAAAGTATCCAGAAGTATCTCTACGCCGCCGACGCTGATGGAGCATCCAACCCATCGTCGTCATTCTGCAGGGGATGGGACTGGTCGGCTTCTTCAGCTTGGACTGTGTACTCTGTCTGTAGTGTCTCCGTAGCAATAACTGGGTGCCTGGGCTATTCTCACGGCGCATTTTCGCCTCCCATAAGCGTTCTGTTCGGCGTCATCATCGCGGCGGGCTAGTATTGCTCTCACCAGTCAGTCGCTTCACGGTCGAGATCCTTCGCCATATCCAATAATCTGCTCTGCCTTGTTGAATACGTCTGGGCACTGTTTATTTTCTTGTCTCTCACTCTCTTCACCAACACCCCTCCGCACCATACTGCATCTCCCCGCGTCACTTGCTAAAACGGCGTATATTGTTTTTTAAACCGGCAACTAAGAAACGAAGAACTCAGAGATCGCCTGGCCAGTGCTCTATCTATCTGCCTACAGGCACACCGGCTCCAGCTGTTGCATGCTTGTGCGGCATGGACACAACAACCCCTCTCCGTCGCAAAGACACCACCAAGGGCCCGCCGCTGCGGGTTCTCTCACTAGGTAAATATTTTTCTTTCATGATGGCTTACTGGCTCTATGCGCTTCCTTGCGCCGTTTTTGCTGTCAGAAACTCTAGGCTGACAATATACAGATGGCGGTGGTGTCCGAGGCTACTCCATGCTCATCCTACTCCAGGAACTCATGTACAGGACCTACGTTGAATGCGAAGGAAAAGCACCCCGACGAGACCAGATACCGAAACCATGCGACCATTTCGACCTTATAGCAGGCACAGGGACAGGAGGACTGATTGCGCTGATGCTGGGCCGGTTACGACTCGATATCGAAACCTGCAAGGATGTTTACGTTCGCATGACACGGCGCGTCTTCGAGACTGATAAAACGTTTGCGGGCATACCGTACCGGTCAACGCTGTTCAAGGCGTCCAAGCTGGAAGAAGCTATTCGCCAGTGTGTACGGGAACATACCGTGTTTGAAAACGAAGGGAACGATGGCGCCCAGCAGACGGGAAGCATGTACTCGGCGAGTCCTGTCCCTAGCAGTCCGCGGACGTCGGGGCCTGGTGTCCAGCGTCGCCTCAGTCGATCCAGCGTCAGCACCACGGGGACGAATCCGTCGTCGCCGATAAGTCAGCGCCACTCTGCGATGATAAATGGGTCGATATGGGGGAATCCAAATGCGCTGTTATATGACAATCGGGAGTATCGAACAAAGACGTACGTGCATCCTATCTTACATATGCAATATTTCGTCGGTGGTATGGTCAGCTAACTTATCGTTGCAGCGCTGTGACTACGGTTTACAAAGGTACTCCTAAAGACGGAAAGTCGATCCTACTACGGTCTTATGACTCGAGAAAAGAGCCGCCACCGGAATTTAACTGCAAGATATGGGAAGCTGGTCGAGCTACCAGCGCAACGGGACTTGCATTTAAACCCATCCAGATCGGTCAGCATTTTTTCCTAGACGAAGGATCCGGAACCTACAACCCGTCTCCCGAAATACTTGACGAGGCTACCATGAATGAATGGCCTGGAAGGGAAATTGGAGTGTTTGTGAGCATCGGCACAGGCAAGCGTCCTCCGGGCACGAATCACCTTCAGCATGAATGGTGGGAAGATTTCTTCGCGGATACGCTGGGAGTTTTTGCGGAGGCGCGACGGGCGCTGATATCGAAAATTGAAGGCTGCGAAAAGATCCATCAGTATATGTTGAGGGAGCATCTTGCGAAGAGGAACGTACCGAGAGAGAACTATATTCGGTTAAATGTGGAAGTTGGGGTAGGCGAATTTGGCATGAATGAATGGAACCGTCTGGCGGAGATCAGCACAAGTACGCGGATGTACTTGACGAAAAATGATGTTCAAAAGATGAACTTAGACGCATCTGTCAAACTGGCCAAGATCCGTCGCATGCATAAAAGAATCCAGACTCACGCGACAGCAACGGCAGAATCAAGTTCAGACGAAGCTGAGATATCCCAACTAAGACCATATCGCCCAGTGCCTCCAATCCCAGCCCCTCGACTCCCTGAGCGGCCTTCAACCGCTCCGCATCAGCAGACCCCATCTCACGCGCCAGCTCCACCTCCGCCATCCGATGTAGTCGAGCTCCCCGGCGAGCCGATCTCGCCCCAACATTTCCCCTTACCCCCCGCGACTAACCATCCCCCCCTGAACCGCGTCTCATCACAAGACAAATACGCCGTAATCTCCTCAGATGACTACCCGCAGCCCCTAAACATACCCCGGCCCGACTCGCAAACAATACATTTAGACCCCCAGCATCACAACAGCAACACGCAACAACCCGCCCGTCAGAGTCTGGATCAGTCCTCCTCGGTGTCGCCGAACTTGAGCACGGATACATTCAATAGCGGCCCGAATGTGCCTCCGCCAGTTCCGCCCAAGACACCAATACCATACCCGGACGAGGACCACCGGAACCAGATTACGCCTATGCCGATCCCACCGCGGAGCGCAAATAGGCCCATGAGCAACGGGTACGCGTATAAATCCAATCCGATACTACCGTATCCGGACGATGGGCCGCCGCCTGTGGTCAATAGGCAGCGGAAACCGACGTATACCCCACGGTAGGATCTACAGATGACGGGGATAAAAAGATTACGTTTAGCATGGTGATAATAAATAATGATGGAAGTTACGAAGTTTCGGTTCTCGATGTAATGTTATTTTACTCTGCCCATGATCCAGGAGGGCATTTCACTTGACGTGAAGTTACGGCCAGTTCTTTTATTTTATTTCCGTGTTTATATATATATCCACCTGGCATTTTCCTCTGTTGATCTGCTTTGTTTGGGAAAGCTTGCCGTACTTACGAAGTATGTTGACGAGAACTACGAATTATATGTTAGAGAGACATTGATATTTCCTGTGAAAGTACTTTGATCTTTTTTCTCGGCTTTCCCATTTCTCAGAAGTCAATTATATAACATACAAACAGACAAAATCACGATGGAAGCGAAAAAATAAATAAAACCCGGCCGAGCAAGTCTATACAATCACTGCATACCACCACTACTGGGTGCCATCATCATTCACACCACCAAATAACCAAGTCAAGAACAAAGAAAAGATAGAGGAAGAAACAAACGCAGAGCGAGGGTTGTCTCAAGTGTTGTAGTGAAGCTTGCACAGCTTCGCAGATTCCATTCGGATACTTTATCTCAGCGCCGCGGACACGGGGTTCTACCCCCATTGCGTGTGAAGCATTTTTCCTCGTTCCCGCTTTATGATTCCAGCAATACCTGGATACTGACCAAGGCGATCCTCGTTATTTTTTCTACTTCAAGTAGATTTTTGGTTTTTTTTTCGTTGTATTTCTTTCCATGTGTATTTGCCCTTATTTTCCCAATGACGGGACAGTGTTTGCTATTTCAGATCAATTGTGAGTGTAATCTCTGACCAGTATTCTAGAGGGAGCCAGAGACCTATCCCCGTGATATCGGTGGGCAACAGGACAGCGTCCAAAATCGCTGAGGAACCACCCTAAGGGTGCAGATCGTACATTCGGAGTGACGGAGAACTTCTCGTCAGCTTGTCATATTGCGGGCTTTGCAATCCCTAGAAATACAATTCCCTTCTAACCACGCCACACATGAGTCACCTTAATGCCCCTTAAGAGAAGGAGGTCCGAGAAGGGTGTGAGATGGTTTGTTAGACAATGTTGCACACACCACGCACCGTCGCCATCGCTGTGATGGGAAAGATCAAGATCACCAGAGTACACAGCATTTTACTGCTGTTGCTTCGCTGCCGTTGCTGCGAGAGTGCTTGTGGTTACCCTGTACCCATCCTACCAGCAAGAAGGCAGAGCAGTCTATCTGGAGAAGCCTAAAAGGCAACCTCAACAAGGCAACCAGGAAGAACAATCTAATGGGGGCGAACAGGGTGATCAATGTAGATGATGGAGCTAGGTAGCCTGAACTGAAGATTAGCATGAGACGCGGAAAAAGAGGCAAACAAAGGAGAGCACGCTCTTTAGCATGCCATGTTTGTTGAAGCCGCTCGGACATTTAATAGCCATATATATGCATAGAGTTCTCACTGATATAAAGTGAAGCATGTGATACGAAGCCAGTAAGTCCGTAAGATGAAACTCCGTGCGATTATGGTAGATGATTGAAATGAATTTCGGGCCGGCTTTTATATGGATAACAGCCTTGAAACACAATAGAGATGGTGAAAGGGCAAATGTTTCTGTTCGTTGTGCTCCAGACCAAAGATCAAAGGAACAACCCATGCTAGGGGAAGTCGACCTATGAGTTCTTGTATTCTGAAAAAGGCATTGTGAACTCAAGTAGTGAGGCGGAAAACCTATCAATGTGTTCACCGATGGGGATGGCCTCTAATGCTGTTGCATGGTTTGTGGACATTTTCCCCTTCTACAGGTATAAAATGCTTCATCTGTGCGACCAGCAGACAGTGTATGTGGGTATATATATGTTCGGTCCATGGAGTAACCCATCAGGACCGCTCCAAGGTTGTATCCCTCATCCCGTAGTAATTTCTTGGCGTCAAGTCTAGTTGCGTGTTCAGGCTTCAGGGTGGATCGTAGCAAGTTCCAGAGCTCTCGGAGGTCGAAGCCGTATAAAAGCTTGTAAGGGGTTATACCCGTAGACATGTTTTTTGATGAGTTTAGGGCCGAGTGTAGGTGTAGAATGGCCTCCAACCCAACTAGGCAAGTCATCTTCTCATCAAAGGTGATCCCCACAGGATGTTGTTTCTTACACGATGCATGCACTGCTTGGATATCTTTTGGTAGTCCTGGTAGAGTGTACCCTATAATTATGTATTCGGAGAGCCCCGGATTAACGCTGTCAATATCAAGCTCCGCCACATGTCCAAAACCACGTCCGCGAGAATCTCCGTGACTGCGAGCATGCGTATTGTCCTGGGTGAGACGTCCACGTTTTAACACCACGTTCGTGAGCATCTCTGTTAGCTCTAGGTTTCCACGAAGTGTCGTCTTGTCCTTTGCTACGCCTCTCCAATTAGTTGAGCTTTTAGATTGTCCCAGTACAATCTGGTAGTTCTCCCTGTTTGGCATTGGTTTAGTAACCGCATAGCCGAAAGTATTGAAGGCGGCATTGGGGAGTAAATTGTGTATAGCATTATTTGTCTTTGCCTGACGATGAACCTAAGAGGTTATTGTAGTATCTTCGTATAGTTAAGGCTGTGTCCTAATACCTGCAGAGTTATAGAAGAAAAGGAACAGGGATATGCCGGTTAAGATGGGCAAGTAAGGCAACTTGGAATTCGTTGTTAGCCAAATGTCTTCAACCATCGAATTATGTATAATGTCAACATCAACTGTATATCTTTGCTTGTAATTTCACAGAATAGTAGGGGATATAGAAAGGAACATACTGTCGAAGTTGTAACCGAAATGGGACGTGGGTGCCAGAGATAGATTGATTTCCGCTGAGTTTGTCGAAGTCAGTCCCACGGAAGCATAAAAGTCGGGTTATCTCAGCAACAACAAAGGCATTTTGCTTGAAATTTGGCAGACAGATAGAGGGGATAGTTATAAACCAAATTTGCGGTGTTAATCGGTGGTTATGAGCGGCGGTATGCCCAATCAGCGTACTTGCAGTGACAGACTATTGGTTTTTTTTCCGTTGCTCACCGGTCCATGTCGGTTGTCTGGGTAGAAGAGCCGTTTGCTTGGTAAACCTGTCAATCAAGCCCCCACACTGCTTGTTGCCTTGCTTAGATGACAACCCACGAAGATATCGAATGCCAGCTCGTGGTAGGTGACGGGATAGGGGACCATTGGCTGCAGCAAACTGTCGGGCTTGTGGTCCCTTTTCATGCGTAAGATGCATTGCGGGCAGTGGTAAATATATTGCAGTAGCTTTCTGGTAACCTTGTAGATGGCAAGACCATGGAGGTGGGCGATACAACGGTCAAATCCATGATGTGCCTCATCGTCGTGTACAAGCTTAAAGATAGCCGGCAGCATGGTGTAGGGTATGCACAACCAGAGATCGTCGTCGGATTCTCCTTTGTACCATATACACAGATAAGGTTGTTCATCCATTGTGGAAGACTCTCCTCATGAACCGCCCCGTTTCCATTGACGATGTCACATAACAAAGCAACTTCAACTGAAACTTCCTGGCTACCTCCTATTGCGTTGATGACGACCTGTACTTTATTGAGATCTAACACTGCATATGGCATAGACAAGCTCGATACTTGGATACGGCTTGACGTTTCTTTGTTGTTGTTGATGATGCCATACATGTGAATTGACCAAATGGCCGCAGATATTGATATTGCACCAGGCTCCAAGATAGTCGCTGTTGCTTGTTCTGTTGCAGCCACAGTCATGAGACTTTATTTGTTTTAGAGTAACTTCGCCCTCCACGACACCGGTTAGTATAGCTTTCTTGTTTATGCATGTACTCCGTGAAGACAAATGCTTCCACAAGCCAGCAAGGGTCAGCCCAGCGTCCATTTCGGGGTATCAAAACGATAAGTTGGAACGAGATACCGGATCGGATGTCTTGTTGTCGAGAGGTTCAGAAACGGCGAGTACTGACAGACAGTAATTCATGTTCTCCTTCACAGGCCGCGAAGTGATGGAGCATGATACAGTGAAGTCTCCTCATCTACGACGGTGAAGGAAAGACATCTATCTGACAATGATGACTTCTGCATCAGCGAAATCTTAGCCACGTGCCCAGTACCTCGAAAACAATCAATGATGGTGTTTGCTGGCCATTGATTCTGCGGCGGAAAAAGAATAATATGGTCAGATCTCAAGGCTATACACAGTGCAGCAGCATGAAGCCTGGATGCAACGATTGCGCTGCCTTATGCGAACTTATTAATCCTCAAAGATACGGAGTCCTGCTACACAGAAGTACCCACCAATCCATAGGGGCGGCTCAGGCCCTGTCAACTGCTTGACTGCCAATGAGTGGAGATGAAACAAGGCCTGGAAGCGTTCTGTGCCCCAGAGGCCCCTGGAGACCCCTGTCTGGCTGCCAGTCTGCGACAGCAACGAGGCCGGAAAATGCAGCGCTTCTGCATCTCTCTTCAATCCATTTCTGCTTCCTTTCCCTCGGATGGCACAATATTCTTTCGATTCTCCTAAAGGAACTGGTTTCCCTAGGCTGATTATGATAAATATATAATATCCCTGTTACAGCAATTACCCGTTGATCTGCGCAGGATTGCCATCAACCCAGCCTTCGAATATCGAAGCGTCGTCAACAACAGATAGATCGTGGAATCATCCCAGCCACCACCGAAATTACACCCCTTTTCCAACCTCCTCACCAAAAAACATCTTCCCTTTGTTCGCTTGGTCTTGAATCTTCATATTTTATTTTTCCGATCGACCAAGACCAAGAACAATGAGATACGATTAACTCAACTTGTCTACCTAACAACGAACCGGTTTCGGAAGAGTGCCATTGACGGCCTTGGGTTTAACAACCTCTCTGAGTACCCGCCATTCCCATTAGGTCACGCATCTGACAAGTCCGGTTTACAATTTACAACGATAATATACTGGATTCGCTCGGTACTCCTCGCACCAAAACGGTCGCCTTGTCCACCGTTGGTGGTACAACCTCCCACCATGCTCGAGACCAACGATGTAGCGTCAATCTACGCTCGTTCAGGCGGAATGGGTGATGCAGAAGGTCGACCGCCCGTGTTCAAAGCAATTGGGATATCCTTAGCAGTCGCCTCGGGCGTCTTTATCGGAATCTCCTTCGTGCTGAAGAAAATCGGTCTTTTGAAAGCGAACGTCAAGTACAATGAAGAGGCTGGCGAGGGATATGGATATTTGAAGAATGCCTACTGGTGGGGAGGGATGACTCTAATGATCATTGGGGAGATATGTAATTTTGTCGCATATGCTTTTGTCGATGCTATCCTCGTTACGCCGCTGGGTGCACTCTCTGTCGTCATTACTACGATATTATCGGCAATCTTTCTCAAAGAACGGCTCAGCTTCGTTGGCAAAGTGGGATGTTTCAATTGTATTATCGGATCCGTGGTCATTGCCATGAACGCGCCTGAGCAATCGTCCGTATCAACGATCCAAGACATGAAAGCTTTTGTTATCACGCCGGGCTTCCTCACATACGCGGGGGTTCTGATCGTGGGCTGCGCATTTGTTGCTCTCTGGGCTGGACCCCGATATGGCAAGAAGAGCATGTTCGTCTACATCAGTATCTGCAGTCTTATTGGTGGTCTGAGTGTTGTTGCGACTCAAGGTCTAGGTGCCGCTATCATTGCGCAGATTAGCGGGACATCGCAGTTCAAGGAGTGGTTCTTATATGTTCTGTTCGTCTTCGTTATAGCGACTCTTTTGACGGAGATTATATATCTCAACGTAAGTGGTCTTTGTGTGCTTCCTGGATGTTAAGCGTTACTGACAACCCCCTAGAAAGCATTAAATATCTTTAATGCCGCTCTAGTTACGCCAACCTACTACGTTTTCTTTACAAGCGCGACAATCGTCACATCGGCCGTTCTATTTCAAGGCTTTAAGGGCTCGGGAGTAGGCATCGCCACCGTTATCATGGGATTCCTCCAGATCTGCGCCGGTGTAGTCCTACTTCAACTCTCGAAATCCGCCAAAGATGTGCCCGACGCAGCTATTTTCAAGGGAGACTTGGACCAAGTGCGAGAAGTCGCTGAGCAAGAAGCGCCTGAGTCGGAACCAAAGGCCGATACCATTCGGGGTACTGCTTCCATTATTCGCCGGATATCGAGTGCAAGACATGTGATGGAGAAGGACGAGGCAAGGAGGTACTACGAAGATAGACATTTGGATGATACTGAACCGCCGAGAGAAAATGAAATCATCGAATGGGATGGTCTGCGCCGGCGGAGGACGGTCATTGGCGAAAGCCCACTCAGCACTCCGTCCCGTCGCATGACTGTTCGACATCCGCCATTAGGCATGTCCAAGTTCCCTGACTTCGTCGATGAAGACCCGTCTCATAGACCTCAGACCGGAGAAACTGGCAAGGGTTCGCTATTTGGCAACCTTCGTGCTCGAGCGTCGACGCTTCATCCATACTGGAGGCCCGCAGATTCCTCGCCTGGGCCACAGGATAACACGGATCTTGAAAAGAGGGGCTTACCACACTATTCAGAAGGTACAGATTCTCAGAGACTCGGTTCCGCGTTCGAGCATAAGGGCCATAATCGTGAACGTAGTGGAACGGAGCGTACGATATCTTGGGCAGACGACGCAAAGCCACATACTCCCAGACCGAACACCCATGATGGACGAAGCTCACCTCGGTCCTCCCATCGCCAATTCTCGTTCCAAAATGTCTTCCGCCGTGCTTCGAATGAGCCGCGGCATGACAGTTCCAGTCACAGCGAGCGGCACCGCATGTTTAACTTTGGCAACTTCGGCCATCGTCACCATGGGCATGACCAGCAGCATTTAGGCAGGACTGTCACTGAAGAAGAAACCCTTGGGCTTGTCAAGGGTGATAGCAGGCAGTCGACCGAACAGAGGCGAGGGTCGACTTCCTCCAAGGCCCATTTTAGTGAGGACGAAAAGGCTGAAGGGCATTACTACCCGAAACGATCAATGTCATCTTCGAGTTCCTCTTCCTCTGAAACTTCATATGCACCACGTCACCAGCGCATCCCTTCATCCGACAAAGATGGCGACGATGAGAATTACTACACCTATCCACCGGACCGAACAACCTCACCAGAACCCATTGACGAAAGATCCAACACCGGAAGATCCCTCACAGGTACGATCTCGAACCGGTACCAGCATTCCGCCCTCCCTCATTCCCACTCTCATCCTTCAACTTCGGTTCCTAGAAGACCACTTCCCGCACTCCCAGATGAACCAGGTCACCATAACCTCCCATACGCCATTCCCGAAGAAACCACCCCTCTACCACCCTTGCCTTCGTCTACTTCGACATTAGCATCCCAAACACCACCGTCTTCTCGCGACCGGTCGCGGACACAGTCACAACCACGAAGTGGGCATGGAAATCCAGAGAGAAACATTTTCCTCTAGATTGATGTTGTACATTTATGAACTGTATGATCTCTTTTCAGCATTGTTGCATTTTGGTCTGCATTATTTTATGACGGTGCTTCTTTCATCCTTGGAGATATATGGGTATCCAACTGTGGCATCTATGTTTTTTGCATTTTGCATGGACTCAATGTCTTGGCGTGTGTTATGTGGCCTACTTTTTAGACTTTGATCACGCTTCTCGAGATGAGATGTACATTATAACAATCATGGACATACGATTTGATGACATTCAAATGTCTTAAATTTTTTTAACCTTCAAAACTATGAGCCTCTAATTTCACACGGCAAAGAAAGGCCTTATATGGTGAAGATTATTGATCCTTTGACTCCGTCATATAATCTAGATAACTATAACAGGAATCTTTCAACGTTAAGGGAAAAAATAAATAAATAAAACATTATCTATCGACTAATGCTCGAATGTCCCATTTGTTTTCGGGTTGATTGGCCGCCAGATGTTTGTATCGTTGATGGAGATCGACGGAAATAATATAGGCTTCTGTCTAGGTTGTAAGAAGGAAATATAGGTGACCGTTGTACTTCAAGCTTTTGATAGATTGTAATATGTAATGTTTCTACAAAAGCTGAGATATTTCAGCAATGTATATAGCCTAGGTAAACGTTTTAAAGGTTTGAATAGTGCATAAGATGTTAAAGTTCATAGCCAGGTATGACTTTATTCTGACGTCTCCCCTTTAGATGTTTTGCCACAGATACTGAAGAATAGCACCGAGTCTCAATTCAACATCCAGATGCCCAGGCAAGGGAAATCTGAGGCAAAATGTACAAAACAGGTCAAGATTGCCTCGCGTTCCATGTAATTGTACCCAATGATGGATTATATTGCATCATCAGTAACGACCCAATCTTGCGAGCTAGGTAGATGGAGGGCTTTATTGATAGTATATAAACCATGACACGGTGCTCTTATCCATGTAAAATTATATACTAAAAAAATACTACCACACCCCATTGTTAAACTAATTCAGCATTTAAACAAAAATGAGCGGCAAGGCGCCCCAGGACAAGGAGGGAAACCCAATTCACGAGGGAGACTTCGTCAGTACCAAAATCCGCGGCGGCGTTCACGAAGGAAAAGTGTGTTCAAAAGTCTATCAAAATTATCCTCCTTAGTTGGTAAAATGGGGTTCAAGGCTCACTCTAAGTAGGTTGAAAAAATTGCTATGAACCAGCAAGATGCAGAAACTGAAGACGTGAAGAACCCGCCCAAGGTAAGAAGGGCTTCTAGGTAAATTGGTTATAAAGGCGCATAACATCTAATGCTCTTAAAGGTACTATTTCACGACCAGAAAGGAAAATGGGTTGCGCATAATCCGAGCACCTTGACAAAGGAGGAGGAAGAGTTCGAGGAAGGGTATGACTATGAAGAGGAGCCGGGGCCGGAGTAGAGCGAAAACACCTCAATTCTTTTCCCAAGCATTCGCCAAAGGATATGACAGAGGTCCCCTTTTTGTCGACAGGGTGGATTTGCGGGTATTCTTCATAATGTACGAGTCAGCGCGTGGTTTTGCAAAGCTTTTCTGGCATGCTCATGGCGACAGCATGGCTGCTGTGGGCGGCTGGGGACGAATCCTCAGCTCTACATTGAATTATATAGCCTAGTCACCGAAGATGAGGTAGTAGCAGAATATGATTGCCCCGTCGTCCATCGCCGGAATGTTCTATAAACCAAAATTTGCGATATCATCCACCAAACGCCGCGCTAGTCATACAAAACGGGAATGAAAAAAACCCACACGTATCATATCCAAGAGATCTCGAACGATACATCGAAGAGCAATATCGTATTGTCCCCGACACAGCTCACCCCTTTTGGAACATGTCAATAACACTCCGTTGCTTATTAGACGCCATATGAAGCGTTGCAAACCGTGCTTCCTGTAATCGACATCCGGCCTTGATACTTTCGAGTACCCTGAACGTACAATGAATTTGTGTCAGCAAACGTTACATGATAACAAGCATATGTCTGACAAGCTTTTAGGAGTAATATTGGATTTTCTCCCAGATTTTGACAAAAATTGCGTTGGATCTGGAAAGGAAAATGGGTAACGAACCATTCCACGCCAACAAACTTAACGCCTTCTCCTCTTACACGCTGTATCTCACGCTGTAGCTTTCCACCTGCAAGCCCTCCACCTGCACCTGGAGCCTTATTAGACGTCCCATTAGGTCGACCCAGGATAACATGCGTGACGTTACGTCGCGACAGAAACGGGGTGACGGTGGCTCCATTAGCAGCTAAGAGATGTTTGAGTTTATGGTCTGATATTATTGGCGCCATAGAGCCATTTATGTAGACTGTGAGGTCGGCAAATATGCTCTCTTTTCCGAATAGTTCGCGTGAAGGTGCTCCTTTATACGAATCAATTTCCGGAGGCGACTCGGGAACAGTGGGAGTATCACCTGCTTTTCCTCGCTCATTTTCCAAGAGGTTTGTTTGTTTCCTTCTCTTGTGTTTCTGTGCCTCTGTAGGGTGCTTGTTCAAACTGAACGCGCCACTCTCGTTCTCTTCCATATCTGGAGACGTAGCCATCTGTGTCTTGACACCAATAGGTAACTCGCTTAACCGCCTTTTCTTTACACCACCCATTAACGCCCTAATATCCGCACTGCCTTCTTGTCGTCTCTTATGCAGCGTTTGCTCTTCCCTAGAAAGCCATTCCCACCTCTCGACATCCCCACTCCCGCCACGGGTTCTATCCCCGAACTGCCTGTCTAGTTTCTGGGACCTCGTCTCCTTCCATCCAGACGAATTTGAAGATGTTGTCTCGGGACGCTGATGGCCTGTCGACGCGGTATTCCAAGGATCGAACCTCTCAATGGCTGCAGCTGAAGGGTTTGATAAAATAGTGCGGAGATGAGGGGAAATCGTATTTCGATTGCGGGGCATCTTCGGCCTTGACTTTGGTTTTCCCGTGCGTGGTCATTAAGTCTGACAAGCCTGTGAACAGTCTCGTTGAGTAATACTTCCTAAATGGTGCTCTGGTTGCCATGCCCCAGCGGTGGTATTCTCGACTCCACCCGAGCCGTTATTCTCTCTCATTTCGTCCCCGGCACCTGATGTTATCGTTTTGCCGAAAACGGCTTAGTGCGTTTTAGACTATCCGGCTATCCAAACAGACCAAGTATGCAAAAGTACTGTAGAGCGGACCATACCAATCTAAAGCGCAAATATTACTAAACAAATACTACGGGCGACTAGCACCAGTTGCGCAATGTGCTATTACGGCGTACTGTACCTACCAATTATGCACTTCTGACTAAGCACAATAGTACGTCTGTCCTCAAAGACCAGGTGCGCAGCTGCTATTTACGGCTGGCTGCAAAGGCTAATAGCGCATTTATTACTAAGCCTGTCTCACGTGATGTTTGTTCCTGGCCTTGCTGCTCTCCCCGTAGGAGCAATGTCATGGAGAGCAGTATTCCTGATCAGTTTTACGCAGGTCCCTCTATGTGTACCAATTATAATGGCTGACGTGTCCTCCATCCAAGAGGATGCCTTGCGTTATGTGCTCCCCGAATTGAACTAAAGTATCTAATGCAGTGGAAGAGAATTCTGCTACAAGAAAATACAGCGGTGTACTTCCCGAACCTCTTGTTGTGGGCTCAGTATTACCGGCTTCTTTCTCAGCATCAGGGATAGCTTCAAAAGGAGCTTGCTATCTGAACTTCGAATATGTCATGGTCAAGATAGCTTAATATGCTAGGGCGCACGGTTCTCATATGCGAGTGTCAACGCAATGCCCATGCAGGTAGGTATCAATTACTCGCAGCTCCGTAGTGTGAGGTCGTGATACCCCAAATCCGCATCTGGGCTGTGTGGTGCCCTTGTGGCTTCGTTGCTAGAATCTGGTGGATGAGACTCCGCCTTTGCGATCGCCACTCTGATGTGTGCATATGATCAGCCTTTGTTCCCTGCCAGCCATTTCTTGAATTAACTGGCTCTCAGAACTCGAATTCCCGCGATTGGCGATGTCACTTGCAGTGCATAAACAAGGCTAGATACCTGGCTCTTTTCCTGCTAAGGATGCCTTTTGCTTCGTCTCATCCATTGTTGGGAGGCAAATGGTAATAGGCTCCGGAACCTGTCCAAATTATCGTACGATACTACTTTGTTTCTACTCTTTTGTCTCGTTCCTGTAACGAATAAATGGGGGAATGTGGGACTATGCACGATGTGATACATGGGTCATTCCCCCAAGACACAGATTTTCATCATCAATCGCTTCCGTCCCATAAAGCATAAAGATTATTGTGAACAAAGTCGCGAAGCGTTACGTGTGGCGTTTCTAGAACCCTCAAAAAGGCGTCTAACCAGGCGTGGTCACTGGATTTAGACTTGCTGGCATAGCTACGTGGCTCCTCTCGGGACACTAGAATACCCCAACCTGAAGCACCGCGATTAAGTTGTGGTTCCAGTAAGGGCACCCTTTTGTATATCGGATCAAAAGAGATTTTCCCATATGTTGGGTCATCATAGGAGCAGGAGGATGAGTATCAGGAGCGGCACAGGGTACGGTACGCCAGTAGCTGGCAGGTCTGACGGATTTGAGCCTAGACTGTGTTCTCCACATTCGATCTGACAGTTCGGGATATCTTCGAGCAACGAGATCTAACCCTGTTCAGCTCGTCCATTATCTTGACTGCTTGGTTTAACTGACGTTCTTTTCTTTTTCCTCAACTTGTTCAACATCCTTCTCCCCGGATTATTGAGCGAGCCAACAGCGTTGTACAAAGGAGCAGTTGGGGTCTTCGTCGTGATTATGATTTCGCGCATATTTGAACCTCACCTGAGAACCGCTTCATGGATATTCCTTGTCAAGGAAAGGAAGAATGTTTTGAACGAGACTGGTGGCAAAACTATCAATGCTTCCATACAAATTTACCCTGTTTTATGGTTGCCGAATAATACGCTGCTTACCCTTGGCCTGCTGGTTGACATTATCTTCTCACCCCTCGAGAAAATGTTAGATACATTCGCCAAGAAAAAGTTGTTTGTTTGCTGGGCTTGAAGATCAGCATTTGGTGACGTCGAGGTACTTGGGGAGTGTCCTCTGGGCTGTAAAAACATTTGTGTTGCTCAAACAAAACCCCATGCGAGCAAGTACTGGCACCTGACTAGAGCAAACATTGTCGAGAACTCCTCATATCAGTATCTGTAGAATTCCAAGCGATGTACATGCTCAGTGGAGCAGCCTTTGACAAGGCAACTCATTAGAGCGTATGGTAGTAATTATACCGAGCCTGACGAGATCATTTTTCTTGTGGGCGTGGCACCCTGTTGGATTTTATATACAGAGCAAACAAGTGTCAAAGTGGGACAATCAGTTTTGAATTATCTGGTGATAATGAATCTTCCCACGGGCCGACTACTTGGAAGCCACTGTAGAGGGGACGAAAGGTTGCGGCGACAAAGCAGCGTGGGGAAGGACTTGGAAATCGCTACTATCCCTTTGCGAATGGGCCCGATCAATGACGGTTATATTAGAAAATATTAACATCTCTGTCTAGTCCAGTCCGAAGTATGTCCCAGGTTTAGGCTCCTAGACTGACCAAGTCAATTTATTGCACGGAAGGAAAAAGACATTTCTTTGAGTGTGTTGTGGCCTATGGCCTACACAACATAGCCATGACTTTAACGAGCAGAGGTCTAAATGACCATAGCCGTCCATTGATATGCGGTTAAACGGTATCAAACATATCTACATATACGCAAAATGCTATATTCTTTGTAGTCTTTCAAATTGAAAGATTAGAGAAGAAAATACAATAGCACATATGCAACAAGGAACCTAACTGGACAACCTTCATAGTAAACGGTAGTAATACAATGATAGAAGATATTTATTGTCACCATCCTTATGCAAAATGATGAGCCCCTTTCGATTAGTGGCCCGTTCGACCGTAAGAACTGAGAAGAGCAGGAGAAAGGCAAGGTTTATTCAACGGTACGTGTGACCTGAAGAACTATCCTTCCTCGAATCCATTATCGGCATCTAAGCCTAGGGAAACGGGCGTAACTCGTTATTGACACTCGGGTAGACTTCGCCCGGCTGCTCATCTCTGCATCTTTTCAAGTAACACGGAAAGCGTGATGTAGCGATGGACAATTATTGGGTCATATCACCCTAGTTTAGGTAGCTCTCCCAGGACAAAAACATGGGACAAGTTATGGTCATGATCATGCTACCATGCACTATCACAAGAGTGTTTTATCAGAAACTGACACGCTCAACAACCCAAGATAGATAGTAGTGGTGAAATCTCTCGTTCCTTGACGAGGAGCAGGTGATTATATTCCGCGAGCATGCAGCGGACTAGAGAGTATAACAAAATCGTCCACATTCAAATCTGGACTGATGTAGCCCAAAAGCAGGTCCTGGTAGAGCAAGATGGGGTAGGCAGGGTCTTTGTTTCTTTATTTTCCCCGGGCTAAAACGCAGCTGAGCGGGGGCTGGAATCGTCGAAAAGCGCCTAAAGATCCAACTGGGAAATACAGCGAAAAACATCATGGTACATCAAAAGTGCAGGTGTATAGCGTGTTTGTGGAAGTCAACTTGGTATTTCTTGCAGAAAATGTGATTTAAAGTCACACAGTAAGCGTATCTATTGACGGCATTACTTTTGAGCTCCCTTCCATATCAAGCCATCACAATGGGCTTGCGTCCTAGGCGGACCTGCATCCGGTATCAGAAGCAGATCCCGAGCGCAAAAGACGTCACACAAGCTGAAGAAAGAATATCCTCGAAGCTTTTCTGGCACCGCCTGTCAGTGCAACGTACTTTTAGTCCTTTGAGGGCCTCGATGCTTGTGACTGCGGACCATCATCAAGTCTTTTGTCCGCCATATTAGCCACTAAAGACCGCCAGTATGTCTCCTTATGTGCACCCTTAGGAGCAAGAAAGTGGCATGCAAAAAGATGTCATGTATCCTTCAAAAACGGAAGACATGTGGCTAGGTCAGTTGGCAGAAGGATGGCGGTGAATGATGTACATAGTGGCGAGCTGTTACCACACACCGCTCCCTCTGTAATGAGGTAGCACAAGCACTAATGGATACATCTCAAATAAAAGAACTTCTCTAAAATAGGACACTGGCTCCCTAATATCTTCCGCAGTTGTTCAATAGTATTTCAAAAGAAACCAAGAGATTATGTATTCGTTAAGATAACAAAAGCGCACTCCAATATTTCGTGTGAAGAATGATCCGATGGCTGGATCCAGTTCTGCCGCTCGACCACACTCGCATATGCACAGCGGGCTGTTGCAGCCGAGACCCCGGCAATCACCCCACCAAGGAGCCGCTGGCCCAACCTCTCGTGAAGCCTTGGGGAGACCAAAAGTTGTATCACACTGGAAAGTGCCCGTAAGGGCGGTGGAGGTCGTGGGGTTTTGGAAACGAGATCTTGATCTTGGCCTCAGATGAATGCCCATCGTGATAAGGAATACAATGGGTCATAGAGGAACAGGTATTGTGAGTTCATCCTTGGATAAGAGCCACAAGAATTTACTGGCTGTTGTTCAATAGCTGACAGGATGTCGAAATGATAATCATCGGACGGGAAGGTGTTATTGTTGACGTGCGCAATCCACCAGAGCGTCTTGGAGAGTCTGTCACGAAGATTGGAAGAAGCTCGCTCGCTCACCCATCAAGCGTGTGCTCTGTACCCCGTAGTCAGCGGACGTTTGTGATACCAACACCTGACCAAGCAACAAAAATTATTGGTAGGTAGCCTCGAATGATTTTTCCGGCTTGTATTTTTTTCGTGTCAAGTTGGGATGTTCTGAGCCCGCGAGGAGGGATTTACGAGGATGACAGCCTTGCCAACCAAGCTTCGAAACATCAAAAGAAGCGAAAAGTGGGACTCATAGGAAGAAAAACTACAATATTCGCCTCTCATTGAACAATCCCACGCGAAACAAATGTTGCTCTTCACACGAAAGTCAAAAGAAAGACAGACAGACAGCCCTGAGATGTCGGCTTCGGGGGATCCCTGGCCAAACAGACAACGGTACTGGTCAAGGGTCATGGATTGATGGTCAGCGTGCCACATACGTGGTCGCTCCCACCACCAGTCAATCACAGCCGAAGGTTGAGATAGACAAGGTGGCTCTTCCGCACTATCCCGATCAAGAAGGCTATTTTCTTCTTGCGAACCTCCATCAGCTGGCCTGTTGCCGTCATAGTTGGGTCCCATTGAGTAACGGATTTGAAAATGTGCAGAGCATGTGTAATTGCTGACAATTTTGTTTAACCCATTTCTCCTTTGGTCGGCGGTGTACACAGTAGCTCTCTGGAATGATTGAGTGAACCGCGGGAATATCCTCGCTCCCCTCCCCAGCCGGCGCCATAATTATTATTGCCAACCACCGCTCCGCTTTTAAGATGGGTATTCTAGACCTTTTTCTTGCGCAATGGCCCCAATCATTCGGCTCTCCTTAGTGGAAGATCTGGAGACCTGTCCTGCTTCCGGTTTGATGTTGGGAACCCTACCACTCCACTTAAGCTATGACAGTTCATCACTTCGCTCCAAATTGGGGCTTATCCGCCATTTCTCCACTGTGCCAGCCAGCGAGTCACGTCACCAATCCTTTGCCTTCCAGCGCATCGTCGATCACGGGTGATGAAACGGAATCTCTCAAAGAAGCGGGGCAGTTTGCGAGGTCTTGATGCGAAGTGTCGAACACTTCTTTGTCATTATGATTACCGATTGGACGAAATTCTTGAGAATTGGCATGACGTCCAGAGCTGTCCTAGTTAGAACTGTTTCTCACTGATATGAACCTTCGGTAGTAGATCATTCGCCAATATGATAGCAATCCTACGGAAGAGGCCGGAGTTGCGAAAAGCGCCATTTTTCTTTTCCCATTAACTCAAATAATGGATAAAACTAAATAATTAAACCCCGCACCCGCGTTATTTTTGAGGGAATCCCCTCAATTCGCAGCTCTCCCGGGTAGAATGGAAGATATATCCGAGTGTTATACAGCATCAAGTTTTTCGCTCTCAAACCCCAGCTCTGACGACAGAAGACGAAGCCCATGTGTTCTTCAAGATGCCCGTCAACTTTATTCTTCATGTAGGCTGTCTGCATGGTGAAGCTTAATTCACCCTGTCATCCTTCTCACCCGCATGATTGTGCACGATTTTCGCTGCTCAAGCTGGCTTGCTTGTGCGGCTGGGGGCTTCATGTACTCCGTATGGGACTGGCGGGGTCGTGCTCCATGTACGTTGTGTCGATAGTATGAGATCTACCCAACTCGAGAGACTTATTATTTCAAGGTCCAGCATTAATATTGGGGAGGGAAAACAGAACCCATCGTTGAGATCCAACCGGCTATTTATCCGATAAATTTTCCAACCTGAGAATCGCTTCACCGGAGAGCAATATAAATTGCTCATGAGGGCAAGGGTAAGCGTACATTTGTCCGTTAACAATAGCTCGCATCATTCCCGAAGTCAATTTACGCAAAGCAAGGGAGCTATCGTGATAGTGAGCGATATTCAATAGTGAATCCACTGGTCAGGTTCAGCGTCGTATCGTGCTTCTGGAAACCATGCTTAGCCCCATCATCTGTGGACTTACATACGTGCTGTACGCACGGTAGATCTCCCGAAGCCCATCCTGCATACGAAGCCCGTCCATGTATGCATAGGCAGCACGATGGTAAGAGGACCAAGTTACAGCTCAAGCAACATGTTCGAGCTGAAACACCATTCTCAGAGCCAAGCACGGCAGAGAACGATGTGGGGGAATAAGAAGCTTATGGTACATACTGTTCGTATCTGGAAGTCGCAAGATGTCAAGCTGAGCAGGAGCCTCGCATTCAGCGGCCCGCTTTTGAACGAGCCTTTTAAACTCCCGTTATGCAATGCGAGGTTAAATCTCTCGCACATTTCCCACAACAGGTGCTTTCTCTTCGGCACGCTATTATGGCTCAACTTTGAAGAGAGCTTTACGGAAAATTATGGAGGATTTCGCCACCACCATTTTATCCCTCCCGTCTCCCCTTGCAGTAGCGACCGCTTTAGACGGACTGTCCATCCGCGAATCCCTAACGCGAACACCGCCCCTCTAGCTCTGCTGACGGGTATACTGTGTATATCGTTCAATGGTGGAATGTGGCGTCTTCTCGTTCGGGGTGGCGAAGAGCTAGGGTCAATGCCGACTGTAATAGTGAGATAGACCTGGTCAATATTTGGACGCCCACGAAGAATGGACTGGGCAAAGTTCTCGCCCCCCATCTGATGTCCGTGCTCAGGAAGGTGTAGCATTTCCACGCAATTCCGTGAACAAGCAATGCCTTGACAATCTGCTTATGATGCTGTGGGACCCTTCTCTTAAGTCATTGCTTTCTTTGTTTTCGGCATGAAGGCTTGAACTCAGTAAGAACAGCCCCCGTCAAGCAAGTATGTTGTGCAGATTGGAGGCGTGATGGCGCACATCCCTGAAGCTTTCATCCATTTAGGAATATGGTGAGCAGCCAGCTTAGTGCAATTGCTCCGATAGCATGGATGTGAATCCCGAAAGAAGTACATCCAAATTGGGCGAGAAGGTGCGGCGACAACGGGAGACGAGGAGAGCAAGTCACTTGTACAAAATCAATCAAAATTGTAGAGCGAATCCATGTAGACCCTTGAAAGCATCTTGGATCTCATGGTAGTGTGGAGGATCCCTGCGTCCAAGCTCGGTTTGTCGTGTTTCGCTCCGCGATAGAACTTGTTTATAGATCTTCCGTCAAATACAGGCTCTTCAAAAATAGACTATTGTCTCCAAAATAATACAACGTCATGATCGTTAAATTGAAGTTAATCATCAAATGCTCAAAAGCGAAAATCCGCAGACGGTGTGTCCGAGTATACAAAGTCTGGTATTATGGTACCATACAAACCGCGCTAGCTGAACGTTACGTCTCATTACGGTACGATACATACATATCTTGACCGTTCGGTAAAGTATCTTTTCTTCTTTGTCGAAAGCAAATCACAGCCGTCGATCACATTTTTACCATCGCAGACGAGTTTCTTGTACGTTGTCCTTTCTGCAGTGTTTGTTTTTTATCTCTTTAAACCTTGGAGGCCGTTTGTTATCTCGCCTTCGTTTGTTAGTTAGTCGCTGGTGGCTCATTTGTCATACCTCGCTGTGAGCTTCGTGACAAAGCCAGCGCCTCGGCCTGGCGGATGGATACTTGGAAGAAACTTCCTGAAGCTTTGATGAGATGTTAAGTTGTACGGAGTACGTATCAAGGGTTATTGAGAGTTTGGGGATGCGACGACGGCAGGGGTAAAAATGGATCATGCTTGCCATCGACAAACACTTGAAACCTACGATGGCGATCTTTCCATACCCAACGCGAATTCGATCTTGTGTGTCGAAATCAGAAATCGTGGAGGATCTATCGAGGACAAGAAGCTTTTCTTACCGCAAGTCTACGATGGTTTGTGGGCGTTTGTTTACCACCGGGGAATTGGTCGACTCCAGAATCTGTTCCACGGTTGAAACATCAAAATTTTTGCGGAGCATATGGTTCCCCGTTCCGGCCTTTTGTTGCGCCATGGCTCATTTCAAAGTCCAATGCATGAGATCCAAGTATCAATGATCGCGGAGATGTTTATTCTAAGAGATTTCTCGAAATTCTCGGGTCACATTCAGCTGCCGTTCGGGGCGAATGACGAGCGCGAGCTTTTGCGGGCCTTTATTAGGACATGTGCCTCGGTAGGATGGAGCGCTCTCAACCAGTCTTGTATATCAGCTGGAGAGCGCTTTGGTGACAAGGTTCCTTCCAATCCCGTACGAAGGGTCTCTGATGTTTACCTTTCACCCTTCCAAGAGGCGATTATCGCCTCTTAATGCATCAAGTAACCTGGCCGTCCCGAATCTGTAGATATTTGCATAATAGTCGCGGCTGCTAACTGTTAGCGGAGACGTCTATATGTAAGTGAGGGACGCTGATAATCCACATGGCTTTACCCCGGTCACCTCGTATAGGTATCATGCAGTTTAAGCGCTGGTAAATGGAGCAATGGAGCATGAATGGAAGTATGAAGTATATCGACAGGGCTTTGACGACGGGCATAACAGTAATCTTGCCTTCTCTGTGCACTCCACGCAATCCCTATCTTCTGTGATGACGACGAGGCCGATGGGTTATGGCTGGCTGGTACTTGGTGGAATTAATAAAATGAGCGGTCAGGAGTTACAAAGAGCACGAGTCGCTGTTGATTGATCTCAAACATCTGACCAATGATCGTTGAGGATTCAGCCATCTTTATTCGGAGTCGAGACCAAAATCTCAGGTACCAATAATGTGATAGGCTGTGCCTTTTTGATTCATTCCTCACTTCGACCTATCTGAGGTTGCCAGCACATTGCTCCAACTTAAACGCTCTCCCATGGCCAAAAGCTGAGAAAACCACTCGGCGATCACCATTTCTCAAAGGACCAATGTTTCACGCTTAGAACAAGCAAGATTTCAGACTAGATAGCCACGTAACATGAGGATAAAAACCACCCTGTGATGAAGGAGTGTGATTGCACAGCAATAGATTATGTTTCTCGCCCAGCATTGACCACTCTATTGATCTGCCCCCACGATCATATGTTTGAAAATATTACACTTCAAATATCCGATATAGCTACAGCAGACAGTCTAATCGATACCTTCCCCTCATCTGTCCCGCTAAGGTAACAAGCAATATACCAGCCGACTCTGTGTAAAGTACACAACTCACTGCACGTCATGTGGTGTTTGTGATGCCCACGGCCCTGCGAGATGAAGCAGGGAAAGAAGGTAAGTGTTATATAGACATGGTTATCTGCGTGCCCTGAATCTGCCAATTTTCTGTACACAGCAGCGTGGACTATGTGATGCTGTGCTATGCGGCGACATTATATCTCCTCCGCTTTATACATCTTCAAGATCCTTCAACACGGCATCCTGGCGATTGCGGCCTGGATGCCTTTGAGTAACAATGGTGGTCTAGAGATAGCTACGTTTTAGGTGGCTGATTGAGGATATCTTTAAACAGTATTTTGGCTGGGGTCGCCCTCAATTGACAAACGGGCCTTCCTTTTTGTTTCCCTTCATGCGGCGTACGGGAGTTCCGGTACAATGAATGCCAGCGTGTAAAAGAGGTGTTAGTCGTCTTTGTCTTCTATGTCACGGCTAGAATCTCGGTGGCTCAGTGCCGTTTAGACGCGCAACGGAATAAAGAAGAAAGATCCGGAAATTTTTGTATGTATCACAGTAGTCCATTCTGGAATGAAAAAGGAAATGGGAAGTAAAATGTCAGCAGAAATCTGCTCTCCACATAAAAAGGGATCTCCATTTACTTCTCTTCTATGTTCTCCCTTTTCCCCTGCTTTTCTTGGAGGATATTGGGATAACCAGCATTAGTGAAAGCCGGATGTATATGTGGATGGATTTGAAAGGCGGATGTAAGCGGCGATGTATGGATCTGTGGCATTCCTCGGTCGCGTCTGTATGTACGGTAAAATATACATACCACACCAGATTACATACATACAAACGTACAGAACTCGTGTATTGGCTACCAAGTTTGAACCACGATCTTGTTGCGATCAACCAGGAGCTAGTAGTCGGGATAAGGCCAGGAGACAGGTTGACCACTAGTATACTATGTTTGGAAGTCAAAAGAAAGTTTTATATATCCCCTTTCTCCCAGAGCACTGGGCCCGGTGGATGGTAAACCACCGCTCGGGAACTGGGGATGGGCATCTGGGTTGTTTCGTTTGTTTGTCGCGCGCGTGATGGGAAAATCCTCGAACCCGGCTCTCTGGGGATGAACGGTCAATCATCGAATCGAGAAAGTTTGCTTGCCGTTAGCAGACCCAGGAACACGGTTATGGGGATGCTTGCTTCGGCTTTACGCGATGGCTGTTAAAAGCAGCGGGTCGAGGCATCCCTTTATTCTTCCAGGGCTTCAAAACGGCTGCACAGAAGAAGTAACTGGACAGGGAAATGCACATCATCGTGCCTATTCCTTTTGGGAACCGGGAAGAGACGCACATCTTACATATGTTATCTGCATCAATCCTCCGATCGTGAAAGCTCCGGACTCGAGGAGAACTTGTTTGCGCGCTATTTGGAATCGAGGATAGAAAGCCCTCGGCCAGAGAATTGAGATTTCTTTATCAATGGTCGGTATGAAGGTCCAGACGCTTGTTTTGTTTGCCTCGAAACTTTAGTGTCGAAAATGATAGATGCTCTCTGCTCTCAGTCCGTTCGTACGCTGCAATTTCTGGGATCTCAACAGACTACGCGTCGGAAAACTTTTGCTCCTGGAAGGGACCTTTTTCTTTTTTCCTGCTTTGCTGTCAAGCAAGTTGCAGCTGCTCTCTATGTAGAATATGCTTGGCTACGAAGAGCTGCGGAAATGAAGCTCACATCTTTTTGCTCCTCTTCATCAGATAGCTTTTATACAGCGCCCCAGAAAGTCAATTGAGCGGATCGAGCCTGGGACATATCGGGGAACTGTCAGCAATTGTCTTGTGCCATTTCGGACAATATTTCGATCACGATATTGTCACTTCATGAGCTGTTTGTTTCATCAACAACAGAAGGTAGGTGTCTATAGATCTGGCCCAGTTGGCGTTTCTTGCATCGCATCGCAGGGCATTGCATGATCTGCAGGAGAAGAAAAAAAAAATTCACCGCCATGACGCTGACTTGTTGGCCCAAGGGATGTGATTGAAGTATGGCTTGCAGCTAGGCTGGGTCATGTACGTCGAGGGACCGTATGCCTAACTGGGTTCCCCAGGGTCTTTTCCCCTTTCGCCGTTTTCTCGAGCTTCGGTTCGTTTGCTATACTTACGTGTTGGCATTATTCTATTTTTCCCCTTTAGTCCTTCCTCGCTTGTTTGGGTAAATATGTTGTCTGCTTCAGGCTGCTTGCTATAGGCATTTAGCATAGCAATATATACGTACAGATAGATGCCGGTAGATAAATATATTTGCATTATTTCGAGTTTCAACTCCAAGGAACCCAGAAAAAGGGCACTTGGGTGATGTGCATAGCGGCCGAAGATCCGCCAACGGGTGATTGGCTGGGTAATGTTCATCAGGGCCCGAGCCTGGGACCAAAGCGGTTCGTGGAGAGGGCTTTGTCCAGAGCACGGGATTTGAGAGCGACGTGGGAAAAGCAATTAAGTAAAAGTTTCAACTTTCCAGACATCATGTTTGTGTTTTGTTCTTCTGCTGGCGCTAGATAGGGTTTTCTTTTTCCAAATCCTTGGAACCAGGTGGGTTGTAAAACGCCTCTTCTTCTTCTTCTTTTTTTTTTTTCTTTCGCTCTCAAGACGGGACGGGAGAAGGGGCGCTATATTCGTAAGCGTCGGCTGCAGGCTCCAGAAGACTTAATTAGCAGGGAATGGATTATTATACATCGAGATATGACTGTGATCGTGATCTCGATCTGTGCTTTGCTGCAGCCAAGTATGGGGTTGGAGAGCAGCAAAGATCGTAGTCGTGGTAATAGTGACGGCGATATTATCACAGAGCCAAGCACGTTCTTCAAGAGAGATGGACCCCAGCACCCTCAGCTATAATGATGATAATAATAATAATGACAACGACAGCAAAAGCAATATACATCACATCACTTGCTCAGTCGGGCAATTCGACCAGGGAAGCAGTCAGTTTTACGTACGATGATACCGCGATTGCTTTACCATAGTACGCGATACGTATTACAGCGGGACGATACGCGTACGGGGATTACCGATACGCCAACCAGAGTTCGAATTGTTGGTTTGATGAGAAGAGCAGCGATCGATGGAACAGAATAAAATAGAAAAGCAAGCAGACATGGGGCAGCCGACAATAATAATAGCCAGCATTATTCCAAAAATGAGCAGTGGTCTGCTGTCCGTTGGCTGCTGCGTGTGCGCGTGCATGTGTATATAAGTGAAATCGTCCCCTCCTGTCCTGTGCTGCGAGCGTGGAATGCTGTCTGGTGTCTTTTCCCGCTCGTTTTGTGCTTCTTTCTTTCTTGCAGCCTCGTCCCAACCTCCCGCTAAACCGCTGGAAGGGCTGGTCTGGAAAATTTCTGGGTTGCTGTACTCACTATTGATTCTTGTCCTGGGCTAAGGTACCGCTCTCTTTTTTTTCTTTTCCTCTCCCTCTTCCGTCCATCCGCACTTTTTATTCCTCACTGCTCGATCTCTCTTTTTTCCCCGTCATTCTCGTCCCATTTTCTTGCTTATGACTGTTCACGACCACGACTCTGTCTGAACGACCCCTCTTCCATTTGTCCAGAGTGCATCTGCCCCATATCGAAGCCCAGCAGCATTAGTAGCAGCTGTAGCAGCACCAGCAGCGGGCACCACAGTAGTGACCAGCCTGTACCCACCAGTGCTTTTTTCCACGCAGCGCAAGTTCCCCCCAGTCCAGTCTCTGACCAGAGAGACCCTTGAGACTGCAGACAACAGGCTCCAGACTAGAGACCGGAGACTCCAGTAGGCGTTTGCTGCTCGCTTATCCCTACCGCCGCTGCTCACTGGCCTCGCTGGCTCAATCACCGCTGTCCCCCAGCCTCCACTTTTTGCTTTGACTTACATGATCTCCTTCTAAGGGAGCAGGGGAGGGAAAGCCGCCGCCCTCTTCTCCACTGCGTCTGCCCTCTTGACTCGCTGCTGAGAGGCCCGTCTACACTTCCCTCTGCTCTGTGCTGTCTATCTTCGACATCTTCTCTCTCCCCCCTCCTCTCGCCCAGACCCAGGCCGGGTGCTGTCCTCTCTTCTCTGCCTGCATCTATTGCCTGTCTTTATGCACATGTCCTGTTTCACGACTCTGCTGCCGCCTTAATTATTGCTGTCGCTTTGCACTTCCCCACGTAGGATTGATCTGGCTAATCTGTCCTGCGTCCGTTACCTGCACGAAAAGGCCCGCATAGAACATCGAGCTTCCTCCACTATCCTGTCCGCTCTCTGCTTTGCATCGCCATCACGAAGAACAGGAAGCCCTCCAAGAGGCCCTTTACAGAGAGAGAGAAAAAAAAAGTTCATTAATATTTTTACAAAAAAAGAAAACCACACTCACAAAGAGGCCCCAAAAAACAAAAAAGCCCACATCATCCGCAAAGAAAAGAAAGTGAGAAGAAAGCAGCGATAATTTACTCTCCACGACCCGCTACGACTGTTACGATAGCTACGAGAACGACGATTTTTTCTCTCTGCCCTTCTGCATCCTCCTTTGCGCTTTTGCCCTCCTTGCGGCCCCCAGTCTAGCGTTCTCTGCGTCGCTCCCGCTCGTCCTGTTATCCAACGTCTTCGCTCGCGGCCACTACCCGCTAGGCACTTCGAATTTGGTGGTACAACGATCGCCTGATACAGCAGATTCATATACCCGTGAATTGCATGTCCCGGTCCACTTTGCTGTGACTTATTCTTGCATCGCGCTGCTTGTTCCTGATCCCTGGGCTCTCTATCTATTCCTCCGCCGCCGCAGAAGGCTCCCAAGATCGTCCCTGCATAAGTCACAAATAGTTGTGCTCCGCAAGGTTGAACAGCGGAAAGGACAGAGCAGAAGCGCACCTTTTCGTGTAGAATTGATTATTTCGCATCCCTGCGTTATCCGTTCTGGCATCATCCCTTTAGTTGTTGGCTCCGTCTTTTTGCCATTTACGATTTGATTTCGTCGACCCTCCCAAGCGCCGTGCACGTTACGCTTGTGCCTTATTTATTTTCGCATCGCTTTACGATAACGAGATTCCACGACCAAGCTTGCATCGTTGGCTCATCTGCTTCTTGATACGTCGCTAGCGTTTTGTCCTCCTTTTGAAAACGATTGTCTACGACTAAATGACCTGTCTTGTCAGCCACTGCTTGCAACATTACCGATAACCCTTCGAGATTCCGATCGCAATTGTCCAGAAGCCTTGCTTTTGTTGCGATTGATTTGCTTTTCTCAAAAATTGCGTCTTTAGCCTCCGCTATACCAGCGCGTGGCTCTCATTACGAGACCCGTCGAGCCTTACTGTACGACACTGTAAGGTTTTGTAGCTTCGGTTGGATCGATCACAGCATCAAGGACCTGCTTGCAGCTGTGCATCGACCAGCGACCTCCCTTTTGCTGCTCTAGGCCGTACATTTAAAACACCGAAAAGCTGGAGCTGCCGTCGATATCTCAAGTTCAGACTCGAGGCCCTGTTGACATTCCGTGGTATAACCATCACGCAGCTGAACGCCCGATATTAGGAAACGACAAACTGCCCGCATTATCCTTGCCCAATTCCTATCAGTCGGCCGCATCGGCTGCTTCCTCACGGAGCAACTCGCAAGACTCGTCTATATCGACGAGTGCTTCGACAGGCCCGAGTAGTGTCAGCTCCGTGGCGGGGTACACGCCTTATTCCCAGCCCGCCGCCAGCGACGCCAAGTACCCTCCTCCGTCTTCCTCCGCTGACGGAGCTGGCGCGATACCTAGGTACTCGTTCGATTCCGCCTCTCACCCGGAATATCTCAGTGGAAACGTTGCCAGCGAGGGTTACGGCCAGGGCCAGAATAGTCTTGGAAGCATGAATCAAACACAGCCGTATATGGATGTTCATTCATCGCATCTGTCTTCTGCGCAGACGTATGCGTCCCATGGAGCCCCCGCTGCAAGTATCCCGCATTATCCGCAGTATCCCCAGCCGCCGAGCTCTGCTGCCTATGCGCCAACCGCCAGCTCCTATCCGTCATACGGATACTCAAACGGCGTTGCCTCTCCGCAGTCTGGAAGTCAACCCGTGACGAACGGTTTGACGTCGCAGATATTGCCGCTCCCTCAAGGTAAGTTTGTTGCCATTCCCTTATCCTCTTTAAGTTTTCTTAAAGGCGAATAGAATCTGAGTCTTGCTTGTAACATCAGCTGACAGTTCCATTTCTCATCACAGTGACAACACCCGCAACAACCCAGCATGGATACGTATCAGGTCCTGCTAACCACGTACAGCGTACCTTTGATACCACGGGTCAAGTCGCTCCACCCGGGATGAAACCAAGGGTTACTGCTACGTTATGGGAAGATGAGGGTAGCCTCTGCTTTCAGGTAGAAGCCAAGGGTGTCTGTGTTGCCCGGAGAGAAGGTTTGCATTTGACGCATATCTCTTTGTCATGCATTTGTCTTTTGTCGAATTGAAGTAGACTGACATTTTTATTAGATAACCACATGATCAACGGCACGAAGCTTCTGAATGTTGCGGGCATGACAAGGGGACGAAGGGATGGCATCTTGAAAAGTGAAAAGACTCGGCATGTTGTGAAGATAGGGCCAATGCATTTGAAGGGCGTGTGGTAGGTTTCATTCTCCACCGTTAACGCGCCTTACACGAAACATAGCTGATATTCTCAGGATTCCCTTTGAGCGGGCATTGGAGTTCGCGAACAAAGAGGGGATCACCGAGGCCCTATACCCTCTGTTCGTACATAACATTGGGGGTTTGCTCTATAACCCTAGTATGAACAGCCAGACGAGACCCAACTCTGCCGTCGCAGGTGTCGACCGGCGGCGAGTTGAAGGCAGCCAATCTGCGAGAACTCCTCAAGCTCCTCCTCCACTACATCACCATCATTCATTGCACAATAACATCCCCCAGGCTTCACCTGGCAATGCGCTCGTCCCTTCTCGCCCAAGTTTAGATCGAGCTCATACCTTTCCCACGCCACCGACGAGCGCCTCGAGCCTCAACCTGATTGGGAACCAGGGCAATTCCTACGAATGGTCGGCACATGGCATGGGAAACGGCGTACAAACGTCTCAGCCACTTTCAATTGACACAGGCTTGAGCAATGCACGATCTATGCCTGCCACCCCAGCTACCACGCCGCCTGGAACTAACTTGCAGACCATGCCGTCTTACCCGACTACTGGTTACGATACCTCCAAGTCGTATTACTCTGCGGCACCCCCTTCCCAACCACAATATGCTCCGCAGCCTGCAATTCCACAAAACAGCATCTCAGGGTACGGTCAATCACTCCCACCCAACCCATATGTCAAGCATGATATCGGCTCTCCAGCTGGGCGGGTTGACCCGTCAACCGAACCACACCACCATGATGACAGCAAGGCTCACACATATTCTCACAGCCAGGGAAACGGCCATGTGAGCCACGGCGCGCCTAATGGGGGCGTCGAGCAAGAGCAAGAGTATATCAACGATTCCACCTCTGCTTACAACCGTTCATCGTACCCGTACCCGCCCAACCCTGCTGGCAGCAGTCTCGCACCGGAGCAATCTCACATCGCCCCTGAGATGGCAGACCCTGCCTCCCATCAGAACGGTGCTGACAGGGTATCAGCTCGCAATGGTGGAAGCCAGTGGACACCCGGCTATCCCACCCCTCCTCGACCGGCTCAATCGAGCAACCTCTACAGCGTAATGAGCGACACCCGCGGTGCTGCTCCCAATGGGACTACAACAGACACGTACTCGACCACGCACAATGCCCAGCCAGCGTATATGCCAGCCATAAACGGCTCTGGTAAACGCGGCCGCGAAGATGATGACCAGGATCAGGCATCCCGCCCTCAAAGCCGGGCTGATGATGCCACGTATGAGCACAAGCGTCGGAAAACGCTTGTTGACTCTGCCATTGGTGGTCCTATCGGTGGTGCTGGTGTTGGTCTTCAGGCCGTAAAGGCTGGAGTAGTTCCTCGTCGCCGGTAGATCGCCGGTATAACCACACAGAGCTGTTGACGTCTGAACCGCTACCTTTTCTCATTTTCGCGCCCGTTCCACTTTACCTCTAATGGATATCACGGCGGGATGACACTCGTAATGACACGACCTCGACGCTATCTAGATCAACGAGCCCTCGATCGTTTAACGTCATGTACTCTGGTTTTTTCGCAATCTTCCTTCCAATTCAGCCTTCACTTCTTCATCTCGTGACGTTTTTATACGTTTTTTTACGTTCTATAAAATCCTTTTTTTTTAACGACACTTAACGCAGCGAAATGACCAATGTCTAGTGCTATATTTGCAGTTGTCGTTGCTCTTTTTGCCATAATTTTTTCGACTTTTTTTTTTTCGAATCGCAGCTGTGAGCGAGTTGTATGACTATCTCAATGTCTGAAAAAATGTCGGTGGGATCTTTCGGTCTCTTCCAGCCCAGCGTTTGCTTTTTTGTGAGATGTCCACGATGTCAGTGCAATACTTCACACTCGCTTTTTTTGGCCATTCTATTCTTTCGAGGGGCCAATTTTGCCAGCTTCCTACCTATCTTCTCTTTTTTTTCTGCCCGATCGTTGCGGCTCGCTCCCTTATCCGCTCTTCATGCCCTGTGTCTACTGGCCGAAAGCTTGTTTTAGATAGCGATACCTGACTCCTCTCGTCATCACGGCCTTCTGCTTGGTTTTATACCATTTTGAGCCCTGCCTTTTGTCCGCTTCTCTTGTGTTCTCTGTCTGTCCGTCCGCTATCTGTTTCTTTCTAACGACCTTATGACACGAATTTCCTTGGCAATTTCTAAAAAAACCTTGTTCTTTTCTTTGTCGTTCTGATATAGTTTTTTGTTCTTGTCTGGGTCAGCTTTTAGAGTTGCTTTCGTGATATTTCGTCTTTTTATTTGCAATCCTATTTTTTATTCCACTCCTTCACTGTGGAGAAAGAAAAATCATCCTACAATGCTATACTTCTAATTCTTACCAATACGACGATTCACGAAGGAGAGCGTTTCCGATCTTCCGTCCTAAATCTTCCTACTGCTGTCTCTTCCGGATTGCATGCTACTGTGTATGTCCTTTACGGCGGTCCTTATGGTTCTATTTCATACTCCGGTGCGGGGAGGATGATTGATTGGCTGGATTTGAGAGGGTTCACGCATGCTCAACGAACCTTGCAGCTATCGTTCTTCTTACGTTTGCGTGTCCGACGTTGGTATCGAGAAGCAAGAGTACTTAATGATAATGATTATGACTTCCGGTTTGTTTTATTTGGTATACTTTTCTAGCTTCCTAGAGTGAGATTTTGTATCTAGCCGTGTACCTTTGTTCAATTCACATGACGCACCATGACTTAATCTTAGAACTGCTGGGCTCTCTGTGCTTTCATGATAGTAGACTATAATAATCAAGTCATCTAAGGCACAGTTATCATCGTGGCCGGCTTTGTTTTGCCCTCGAACTATATAATCACGTGCTGACCCGTCGACCGAACCTTCATTTGGGCAAAAAATACTGCGTTTCTTGGGTACCTACTTTACCACTCCGCACGGAGCTTTCTTACGCAAACATGCTCCGGTTATGTTCGTGACGCGCTGGATAGTTAGCGTCACTTTTAAGAATGGCTTTTCGAAAGCACCTATCGCCCGGAGGTTGTTGCATATCTCCCACGCTCGGAGCAAGCCCCCTGCTCTCCTCAACAGGTCGGGAATTCCTCCATTCCAACGGCAACATGGCGACGCAGCTTATTGCCGAAAACTCAGTATTCTCAGCGGCATTCCAGCCGTCCTCGTTCCACCGGTCGTCTTCGTCGGCCTAGCCCTGACGCTATGGTTTTATAAATGTTGTATGATGGTGATTTTCCAGAATAAGATCATTTACATGCCCTCGATACCGCCGTTTTCGAGATCAGAGAAGATTGAAGACTATGCAAAGTTATGTGGACCTGTGCGGTGGGAAAAAAGAAGTATACGCTCAATCGACGGGACGAGGCTTGCCCTTTGCGTGGGCGAGGTCGCTGGCAAAGGGGGCGGTATTGTAGGTGCAAAGGAGCCTAGGAAGCAGAAGAGGGTGGTCGTTCTGTATTTTCAGGGGAATGCGTCATCGTTGCCCCCACGGCTCCCGCTCCTTTCAGCGCCCTTGAAAGCACTTAGTAGCGGGAAAGGGGACAACGAATCAAGCACTGTTTATACGGTTGTGGCCCTCTCGTACCGAGGATATTGGACATCTAGAGGCCGTGCTTCCCAGAAAGGCATCGAACTAGACGCCCAAGCTGCATTGCGCTGGGTACAGGAGACTTACGGTAACCTCGACGACGATACGCGCTTGGTTCTATGGGGCCAAAGCGTTGGCGCTGGCGTAGCAACCGGCTTGCTGATGCAGCATCTCTCAACTGCCTCCACGACAGCGCCTATGCAGGTTCACGGGTTGATACTCGAGACCCCTTTCCTCAGTATCAGAACCATGCTCTCCGCTGTATACCCCCAGAAATGGCTTCCATACCAGTACCTCTGGCCCTTTTTACGGAATTGGTGGGACTCAGAGGCTGCGCTGAGGACTATTGGGGGGTTGGGCGCGGCAAGGGGTTTGCCGATACTCATCATCGCTGCGGCAAGGGATGAGCTTGTTCCCGCGTCGCATGCTGATGCACTGCACAAGTTGTGTAGGGAACTTGGGCTTGATGTGAGGAGAAGTAATGTTACCGGTGCTTTGCATACGGAAGCCACGTCCCGGCCTGAGGGGCAGCAGGCGGTTGTACAGTTTTTGAGGGGGATGAGTGAACGCTGATACTATTTGGATCACCTATTACGACGTATTGCGTCCATGCGATGGCGCTGAGGTGTAGTTCACTGACTAGTTGTAGTATATATGTATATATCTTATCGCATTGTTGAAACCTGACTATCCTTTTGGGCGGGGCGCTGTGGCCAAAATCTTCAAAAGCTCCCAGTCTCCGAACGAACAAGAACGTGTGAGCCAGGCTTCAAAGGCCAAGCTATTGACCCCGTCAAGAGGTTCAAGGACCCCTTCATACTATATTCAGTCATTAGAAAAGTAGGCTGTCAAAATATTTGAAAAAAAATGGATTGACTCATCCGCGCCGTTTTGTGGTTTCATTTCTGGAGGGCATTCGAGCCCCGACTGAACGAACAGAAACGCATTTCCAACATGTTTAGAACTCTTTATACTATTTTGTTTACTTTACCTACTTAGTAGAAGGATTCTTTGCAGATTCCTTCTCCTTCTTTTCTTGTCTAGGCTTAGATTCTTGTCTCTAGCTTATAAGCTGCCTTGTTCTAAGAGAGTCTTCTCAGGAAAACTTGTCTCATAGAATCACCATTATAAATTTAGATGACTCTTAAGATATACTAATGGCAGGTATACATCTTGCTCAGTGATACCTCGCCTTGAAGGTACAATTTTTGTATGATTGGTATTTGGTAACTAGCCAAGATTGAAAATGTTCAATGCTGGATGTCTTGCCATTAAGCCAAGAAAGTGAATAATATCTCTAAAAAAAATGATTGACCTTTCAACTAGAGACTGCAAAGGAGCACATTACCATCTGAGCGTGTTAAAATACCCCATCCATGTGGTTCCTCTTTCTAGCTCGCATCCTCTTGTAAATGTAATCCGACTTTAAGGGCCGCCGCGTCGGGAAACCGCCGCTCCTTTTGCGGTATTGTGTGCTCTCGCCGCCTGGAGCCCCCCAGTGGGCAATAGCTAAAGGTAAATTCTACAACCATCGTTGCGAGATGAAGTCGCTATGTTAACAGCCGCTTCCAAAAGTTCGTCACGCCCGACCGGCCTGATTTTGCTTTGCGCTTATGGTCATTTGTTTGATGTGTAGGTGCCAGTTCGCGTGTTAGCGTATTTGAAACTGAATTGTTCGGGAAAGATGGCGTTGATGGAGCCGGGACAGACGAGAACGATTGATCCGGGATTGGAGAAGCTGACTTGTCATGTGCAAACGACGGCGATTGATCCGTAACAGAGGGCTGACCTTGCGCTCTAAGTGTAAGTCTGATCTGGCGCTCTACCTTAGGGTCAATATCTCGCTTTCCGTAACCAGCTCGGTTGAGCCGTAGTAAAACGTCATCAGAACCTAGGAAGAATTTACCGCACCCAAACCAAGAAGCAGATCTATAATTGAAAGCATGCGTTTCTTTGCAGTGTAGTAGAGCGCAGTCCTTCTTCCCGAATTCATCCCATCAACTGCATGACCCCCCAATCTGACGAGGAGTTTGATCATAGGAATGTTGCCTGTGATAACAGCCTGTTGTAAACCTGTGACCGCCCTGCAACAGCGTAACTTGCCAAAAGCTAAGTTACTGATTGCTTTGTAGGAATAACTAGTTGGCCCAAGGTCTAGCTATTCTTCTGCAGTGAGGCTGCTCTCATCGAACAGGGCCCAAGGCTTAGCAATAACATAATAGTAGCCAGATCTCAACTATGTATGGCCAGATGAAGAATAGACCAGCCATGGTTATCCTGCTGGGAGGCACTGGATCTTATGTGGTTGTCTTCTAGGAGGCACTGGACAACGTGAGAATGCCCCATAAAGGCGGTGTGATGTAATGCAGTCCAACCATAATATGTTAACTTGAGTGGGTCTGCTTGTTGCAGAAGAAGCAAGCTTACAATGGAAATATATCCTCTGTTTGCAGTACAGTGCAATGGTGATGTACTATAAGAGCTGACAGCATTGACGTTGGCCCTTTGTTCAACAAGAAACGTACAATCTCTAGATGGCCCTCCTCCGCTGCCCAATGTAACGCGGACCAACCATTGCGATTACAATAATTTGGATCCCCACCAAATCTAAGGAGTAATTGTACGATGGGGAGGTCGCCAGAAGCTGCCGCTTCTTCCAACGGCACCATCTGCGTATTTTGAGTCTTAGGTATGCCGGCACCGTGGTCCACAAGCAATGCAGCAATTGAAGACCAGCTCAGACCGGCTGCCCAAGCCAGCGCAGACTTTCCATCCGTGCTGATTGAATTGACATCGGCACCTATGGTTAACAACTTTCTAGTGGTGAGTAATTGGCCAGCAACTACAGCCCAGAGGTACGGAGAAAATCCACAGTTGTCAGTGGCACGTGTATCAACACCGTGGTCAACCAAGATCTGTATGCTCTCAGTGAAGCCCCTCTCTGCAGCGTAATGCAGGGCTGTTTGGCCGTTGTTATCACCTAGCTCCATGATGGCTTTACCGCCGGCGTTCAAGAGCAGTCTCATTATACCAGGACCATGAATTTGTTCCATGGAAGCGTAATGCAACGCTGTCCTGCCGCTATTGTCTCTGCTGCCCAAATTTGCGCCTCTGTGGATCAAGGACTCAGCCAAGCGCAAGTTGCCGGCCTGGACTGCGTGGTGAAGCTTTGTCATTCCTAAGTCATCTTTGTCCTCCAAGTCAAGTATTGTTACTGATGCACTAATGTCCTCTTCGCGATGGCCCAAAATGCCATTTGCAGCCTCAGCGTCGTCCTCCTAGAAATCTAGAGATTCGTCATCCAGTACACTGTGCATGGATGCACGCAACTTTACAAACCCCAGCCCATCATCTTCTAATGGCTGGTCGCTATGGATGCTCTGGGCAGTTTCGTCATCTTCGCCATGTAGTTTTTGCAACGTAAGCAAAGCAATTTCTTTCATATGAGCGGCGACGTGCGACTGAAGAGCTTCACTCGAGAAGACCGCACTATACTGGACTTCTTCTGAGGGTTGGAAATCGTCGCCAAATGGGCATTCCAGCACTTTATCAAGGACTGGTCTTCGTGCTGCGCTGCTGAGAGTCACAGCATACGTTTCAGGCACGCCATGCTCTTTGATGGAATGCTCCTGATACTGGATCTCCTGATCAAAGATGATTGGATCATGAGATGGGGCCCTTCACTCCCATGCATGCCCGTGAGCATTCTGCATGTGGCTGATCCAGCCTTTTGATGTTTCAAATGTTAGTGGACTGGTCCCATGTTGACCCGCTTCCAAGCACTGTGTGAAAACATAAATGAAAGGCTCGAGATATCCGACGACATGATTGCTAGGGCAGATTAGACCTTGTATTATTATGAAGATAAGGATCTACTTACCGCCACAATGTTGACTTCGCAGTGCTCTTGAACTCAATAATGACGCCGCAGTATGGACACTCCTCTGTCGGCGGTATTGGAGGGAAAGACAATCTGTTGTTCACTAGGACAGATTTAGCCTGAGGAACCCCAGTTGTGGATTTGGCGCATAAAGCCCCGACGGCAGTTTGCCGAGCAGTAGTTGCATTGGTTACTGGCACTGGCGGCGGGCCAGCTGGTCCCGATATTTTGTTGATGGTCGCAGGCGTTGGTAGCACGCTCGGCGCAAATTGTACAGCCGGAGCACTCTCCTTCATCTTGGGTAGTCGAACAACTGGGGTAGCTTGTGGATTCTGAACCCTTAAATTAATGCGCCTCTTATGGGATTGCTGATAATGCAGTCGTCGAAGTCGCAGTGCATTGGCTTCAACCAATGCCGAGCGAAGTGAATCCGGCGCCATTGGAAATTGGAAACGAATGTAGCATTCTGTGTAAAGATATAATTCAGCTATGGCGTTGTTTGCTTCCTCATCATCTCTGTATCTTTTTATTTTACGAGCCCGGTTGACTTTTGCAGACTTTCGAACAGCATTGGATAAGCGAAAGAGCCGTGTCACTGTTCCGCCGATTGTAACGGTGATTTTTGAAATATTCTCTTCTGCTTGATCTACGTCGCTGTCTGATTCGCTTGTGTCGCCATCGGCTCTCCTTGTAACTCCCGAATCGCCGTGTTCTGATATGCGTTGTCTTTTCCTGCCCGAAATCCGTGGCGTGTCGTCAATTTGCTTCACTGTTGAGGTTCTTATTACCATAGAATTCTTGACGTTCAGTCCATCCCAATCTGGTGCGACAAGTACTTACAAGATGTCAAAGTATCACAGATAATGTCCAGGAGCTGATGTATGATCTCTACGACTGTGGGACTGAATCGGAGTCTGTAGTCCAATGAAACATTGGGCGGTCCATAAACATCCATGTTTGATGCCCACAGTGTAAAGCGAGCCAGCTGGTCATCAATGATAGTAGGATCTGGCACGATTTCTGGCACAACCATGTATCTACGGAAAAGAGAGTTGCACTGTGTTGCGTGTTCTGCGATGGTCGGCAAAAGATCATCTTGGAGGAAGACATCTTCCATAAAATCATCTTCTACGCGATCCAGGCTTGTCATGGCGAGAGTGCAATCGGGATGCCTGGAGATGGGCGAATCATTGTTATCACACTCAACCAACAGCTGATCCTGATCTTAAAATTCAGTTGGGGCCAGGCCTGGGGGAAACTAGTAGTTACTGTCCACCAGCCCTGCCATTCATTTGCCTCGTGGTGTGCAGATAAAGAGGGAAGGGTACTGCATACGGCTAATCAATTCTGTTGTTGCCTTAAATAAACCATTCATGCCACTCTCTTTGTCCACTGTGATATCTTTCACTTTGTTGCAAGCCTTGCACACCCCTTTCTATTACATCGCATTTTCTTTAAGACACTTATCCGTTCCTCTGCCTTTCGCTCAGCAACCCAGGTCTTGGTATCCTTCGCCCCGTCTCGATCATCTACTCCTGTTTTTCATCCTCAGCGCGGCTCAGATATCTCGCGAGAAAGGTCATGTCAGGAGCAGAATTCAAAAAGCGGCAAGTGCCAAAAGTCAATATAAGTGCCACAAACAGTCGCACAAACCAGTCGAAGGCTAAAGCGCGAACCGTAACGTGGCAGGAGATTTCTGGATGGCAGCTCGACAACAAGTATATTCTCAGTGGCTATCGACCAGAGAAAGCTGACTATCTGGAGATCTTTACCAGCCTGACCTTTTTGCACAACGAGACTTGCAATGTATACACCCATCTGATTGGGGCTCTGCTCCTACCGCTCATTGCAACTTCCTTACTGCGGTACCTGGCCGAGCCTCAATTTCTCAATGTCTCTTCCGTGGACTATGCCATGTTTGGAATCTACTTCTGGTGTGCAGAAACCTGTTTGGTCCTCAGTGCACTTTACCACCTGATGCAACCCCACTCACGTCATGTAGAACAGTTCTGGCATGGCATGGATCTGCTTGGTATTGTCATTGTAACAGTGGGCACATTCTCTTCTGGCATCTACTTTGTGTTCTTCTGCGAACCGGGCTTGCAAAAATTGCACTGGGCTATTGTCAGTCTCTCTGAGCAAATGCACTACTCAACCTACCGGGTCAAATTCAATGATATGCTGACATGAATTTTAGATCTTAACGACTGGTACAGTCACCGGTGTTCTCATTTCGAATCCCTTGCTCAGAACGCCACGCTGGCGAAAAATAAGGGTGAGCGCCTTTGTTATTTTTGGCGCGTCATCATTTATACCCCTGCTGCATGGAGTCCAGCGATATGGGCTCGAATACATGCTCCAATACTCAGGGATGAAATGGTATCTGCTCGAGCTTATTTTCTATGGCACTGGAGTCAGTCTATATGCAGTATGTCTGCACGCTCACCGCGTGTTCCATTCCCTGAGAGACAAGACTTCTAATGAACATCTGCAGTTCCAAATCCCAGAGCGTTTGGCACCAGGTAAATTTGATATTTGGGGAAGCTCGCACCAGATCTTTCATGTTGCCATCCTATGTGCAATATGCACACACATGACTGCTCTACTGCAAGGTTTCACGACCTGTCATATACTGGATGTGTGTTATCTTCAGGGTGTTCCCTAAGCAAATTGAAGCTGTATTGAAGGCTGGACTTCTCTACATTCAACACATATATCCCATGAAACCTTTATAGCCATGAATCGACTTTTATGGTGCGCCAGTATTGCCACGATACTAAAGGCTGTTGTTGATTATAAATTTTGTACGAGGTCCCTCTATAAGGAAGTGTTTCTGCCATTACTTATTTAGAGGTTGGAAGGGGAACCTTTAATTATACTGCAATCTACACTGCTTCTAAAGTTTATGGTTTTAAACTGCAGTTACTTATTCATCTCTCTTCTTTTGTTCGTTGTTATGTATAAGTTCTTGAGGTCAATATAATAGATAAACAAGCAAGATAATTAATCAAGTAACAGTTTCGCAGTTTTCGCCCTGCGCTAGCCGCTTGCGGCCTGGCGCCGGCCCCCAGCCCCTTCTTTCCCCTTGCTTTGCCCCGCTAGCCACTTCCAGTATAGCGCAGCAGCATGGCCTCCTGCAGTCCAGCGCCCGCTCCCACTTCCCCAGCCGCCCTCTCTCCCCCCTTTCCCCCATCCCGCCAACCAACTGTCGCGGTCGCAGCTCCTGCCGCATGTCCCATGCCTGGTGGCAATTCTGCCACTCTCAGCCTTTTTTCTATGGGTCTTGAGAGTTGGCATTCAAGCCGACAGACTGAGGACCTTAGCCAACGAATCGGGTTAACGAAACGCGGTATGAGCCTCGCCTTATGAGCCCAGTACTGTCGTAGTAGGGCGTAGCTAGGTTTTAAGACTTGGAATGAGACGTGTTTGGTTCCCTTGCTTTGACATTAAATAGGCACACTGGGCGGTTGTGGGTTTCGATAAAGATCTCGCCCTGTATATATAATTCATACAGGTTAGGCTCTCGCATTTTACATCCATAGGACGGTCAGCTACATGTATAACATAACACATTGCATGCGGGGAGTGTCGCTGGATAACGATCGTTCCGCCGAGCTCTTCGTATTCGATTTTCAAGATTCTGTCCGTGCTGCGACCAATTACTAATATTCCGAGGTTTCCACGACTTTTCGGGCTGGAAGTTCTGCCTGGAGAAGCCACATTGAGACTTCATCAGTGAAGCATGGCAAAGATGAAGATAGGCCAGGTATGTACGTTTATTTCCTCTTGCATCAGAAACGGAGAATGAGAAGCACCGCTATCTTTTATACCAACTTAGGTGGACATCTTATGTTTCAATTTGTTATAATATCATTCCCACTTATTGAATGAATTTCCCGCACACTTAATTAGTTGGTAGAAACAATTGTGTGCATTTGTTCCTCTTTTACCCGATATCCCAAATCATTGCTTTCCACGGTCCAAGAGAATGGTAGGCCAGGTGTATGAATGCTAACAATTTGATAGCTCTACATCTACCCCATAAAATCCCTCCGTCCAACCGTTGTGACGGAAGCCACGCTCACCCGCCATGGAGTACTCTATGACAGAAGCTTCATGCTCCTCAAAGTCGAGCCAGACAAGCTGGCTAACATGCACGTAAGCGTGTACCAGAAGATGACTCTCTTCCAAACCAACATCATATTTCCATCCACAGAAGATGCGAACGATGGGAAAGTCATCGTAACCTACCGTGCCCCGATTGGCCATGTGGACAGGGACGTCGTCAAGATGTTGGAAATCCCGCTTGACCCTTCCATCGCGGGCCTAAAGGGGCTAGATATTGATATGCACTCCAGTGCTACCAAGGCATATGCTATGGGCAGCGAGTATAATTCTTGGTTCTCTGAGTGCTTTGGCTTCGAAGTCATACTCGCTTTCCTCGGTGAGAATCGACGACCCGTGCTGGGGAACTTGCCTCCCAATGTTTCCAGGCCCACCCAGGGTGGTAGTACTGGCTGGTTGTCCAACATTACAAAAATCATCCCTTACATCGGCAGCAATACGGGTGCAAATAACGCCTCCGAGAACATCACATTCTCAGACATGGCGCCTTACCTCGTCGTCTCCGAGACGTCGTTGAATAACGTCTCAAATCGGCTACCTGATGGCATGCAGATGGACATTACGAAGTTTAGACCTAACATCGTCGTTTCTGGTGCCGAAACAGATTTCGAAGAAGATTTTTGGGCTGAGCTTGTGATAAAGGATGATCTGAAGATGATCCTTACAGCCAACTGCGCCAGGTGTCTGAGTATCAATATTGACTTCGACACAGGCACTCAGGGTACAGACGAGTTAGGAAGCGTGCTGAAAAAGCTGATGAAGGACCGAAGAGTTGACAAGGGTGCGAAATATAATCCCATATTTGGGAGGTATGCTTTTCTGGACACGCAGGCAGAGAATACGAAGGTACGCATTGGCGACGAGGTTCAGGTTACCAAACGGAATGAAGAGCATACGGTTTTCGGTGAGTGGAAAACAAGATAAAATCTTTTTTGAACATCTCATCGCGTATTGGGGATTGTTATACTGACGATTACCCTATAGACTGGCCCAACTAGGAAAGTATGTTTAAATTACTGGAGACTATTCTCCAGCTCAACTCTATGTTACGGAACATTCGTGTCATTAGGGTTTTGTCAGACTGTTAGAAGACAATTCTGTTTATTCAACATGTTAGAAAAAGGCTGGCACTAGTGGGATATAAAGGCACCAATGTTGCAGGCATAACCACCCGTTTCTAGCCTTTTTGGGCACCTCAGTTTTTACATCTGTTCTTCCTAATACTTAGATATACTAGATGTCGATTGCTTTTGAAGATTTATCAGCTATTTCTATAGCGGGACCCAAATAACGGCCAACACAACTCAGAGCTTCATGATACCGTCAATGGCAGGTGAATCTACTCCAGTATAAAGAGGGTTTGCATAATCCTCTTGATAATAAGTACAATCAGCCTTTTTGCCCAGAAGCCTTCAAGTGCAAGTACAGAATCCAGTCCCTGATACTTGTTGCACTCCCTTACTGCGCATCTAGGAAACATCACAAATGCCAGCTCCTAAACACTATTGTATGCCTTGCCCGTAAGAAAGTCCAGGAAATGACAGGTAGCAGACGCCCGCAGGACTGTTCCAATCCTGTTAGATCTGAGACTCGCTGCACATAATCCAGTATTCATTACACGCCAAAACAACACCTTGAAAAGTCTAATCAGGCGCCATATACCTCACTCAGGATCGGTGTCTCAGCAGTCACGACAAATCCTCACTTGTGCCACCTAGGTCCTGGGTTTGAACCTGCTGCTGAACGAACATTGAAAAATATAAATATCTAATCGCAAATATAAGCTGACCGGACGCCATGGGCTCCCCAAAGGATGTAGCGCTCTCCGCCAAGGGCGGTTGAGCGTGAACCTTTTTTAGTATGCCTGTCAATATTTTTTATTGAAATTAAATTGCTGCTCTCTTTTTAGCTCTAGAAGAGAATTGGCTTGGTGGCAGTTAGCTGGTTGATTTACAGGGGGGTCAACTTGTTTTGTTGCGTAAAGAACAACAATACAACTGGACATGGATGCATAATTTCGCGCCTAATAGAAGCTCGAAGTCACTAGTCAAAGAGATATTAGACTTTCTCTCTCTTTCCTCCGCCCAAAATTCACAATGGAATCGATATCCCACCTTCACAAGATGTCAGAATCGGAGCGGCCATATAGTCCCCAATTTCCCCATACAATTCAACAACCGGGACCGCTGTGGCCCAGCGGCTAAGGAAAACTGCCAAAAATAGGCCACAGCAGGTCCCGGTTTCGAGCCAGCCATAAGGCGGGTATAATAAGGATGTAGTGCTCCTGCCAAAAGCGTGGAGCATGAACCTTTTTTGTTCCTTGGGCAATTTAGGATTTATATATATATAGAAAGACAATTAAGAGCAGTTATTGTCAGCTATTTTTGGCTCTGGCCTATATGGTGTTGGGTATCTTGTCTTCAATTATTAAAGATGTCTGTCTGTCGTCGTTGTCGTGGTGTTGATATGGAGAGTCCCCCACACCAAGATAACAACCCACAGTTACATCACCCACCGCGGCCAATCTGCAACTACGAAGTCAAAACACTCAAAGATCTTAGGAGCTCCTCGTTGACAGCTTTATAATAGAGGACAGCCATCATAAACTTCATAAACAATGGCAGCTGAATTCCCTCCGCCCGCGTTAAAGCAGATCGCCCATGAGGTCGCCGACGCCTTGAAAGAAAGAAAGGAAACAATCTCCATTGCAGAGACTGTATGTTTATCTTTAAAGATAATCTTCTTTGCTTCTTGTTTGTATGTGTGTTATTATAAGGACACTCATACAGATCTGAGCGCTTCTTTCTCCAATTTATCCCCCTCGTTAACTCCCCTAAACAGGCCGCCGGCGGCCTCATCTCCGCCGCCCTCTTAGCCCAACCCGGCGCATCAAGTTTTTATCTAGGAGGCGTAACGGTCTGTGACCCTATCTCCCATTTCAGTCCCCTCCCGAATAGTCCCAGTCCTATTTATCTCTAACACATATATTACAGGTCTACACCCTCCAATCCCGCCTCGCATTCGCAGGTTGGACCCAAGAGAATATCCAGAACTACAACGGTCCCACCCCAGATATCGTCGCGGGCCTGGCGACGAATGTTCGTGGGAAACTAGGGTCAACGTATGCTGTTTCCGAGAGCGGGACGGCGGGACCGACGGGTGGGAAGACGAGGAATAGGACGCCGTGAGTGGTTTTATTTTCTTATACCCGTTGCCTTTTTCTTTTCCCTTTTCGTTTTCCGGGTTTCGGTTGTATCAATCATTATTGTACGAAAGAAAGGAAAGGAAGTAGGGATACTCCGGAATGGAAGAAGAGGAACGAAAAAGGTGGTAAAGACATGTTAGCTGATAGAAGTGAAAAGTGGCTACGTTGCCCTCGCCGTCTCAACTGAGATAGGAACACATACGCGCGAAGTCGAGACTGGGTTGGGAACAGATCGAGAGGCGAATATGGTCGCCTTTGCAGTGGAGGCGTTGAAGCTGCTTAAGGATGTAATCACCGGGGAAGCAAAACTGTGAGAAGAGGTTAGGTAGTTCTCCTGCTCTCCCTATGGGCAGCCAACGGGGGAAGAGGAGAGAGGGCTTTACACATGGATGACAGACACGGTATTTCGGTATGGAGATTGTGAAAAACATTGGAAATTTAGCTACTAGTAAGTAATCTTTTCGCTAGATAAGACGAGGTACATGTTGAGATGTTGAGACCAAAAAATATACATGAACGAAAATAAAGCGGGAAGACAGAAAGGAAGGGAAGGGAAACCGTAAAACGTCTCATAAGAACATGCCGTATATATAAAAAAAAAAAAAAAAAAAAGCCAGCTCGTCATCGTTTACTCACTCCTCCGTCCACGGCAACCCAAACGTCCCCACCCAATCCTCCACCTCCTTCCTCAACACCAAAATCTCCGGAACCTCCTCCCCCTCCCCCACAAACTCCAAGAAAGCCTTCACACTTCCCGGATTCTTCCTCTTCTTCGCCTCCGCCTCGCTCCTCGCCGCCTTATCCAGTTTCTGCGTAATAGTCACCGCCCGATCGACGATATCAGCCACGCGCGCGAAATCCTGTGGGCCAAAGCCGCGCGACGTCATCGCGGGAGTGCCCATTCGCAAACCGCCAGGTTTCATGGCGGATTTATCACCGGGGACGGTGTTCTTGTTACTCGCTACGCCGCAGAGTTCGAGAACGCGCTCGACGCGCGCGCCATCTATGCCGCGGTTCTTGAGATCTATGAGGACGAGATGGTTATCCGTGCCGCCGGAGACGATGTTGTAGTTTAACCCGCCGCTGTTGGTGGGTTTGCCTAGACGGTCGGCGAGGGATCGTGCGTTCTCGAGGACAGTCTTTTGGTATTCTTTGAACTCTGCGGATTGGGTCTGGTGCAGGGCTACTGCGAGGGCGGCGATGGTGTGATTATGTGGTCCGCCCTGGTGACCCGGGAAGACGGAGGAGTTGATCCGGTTCTCTAGGTCGTATAGCTCCTCTTTACCCTGTTTGTCTGTTCGTCGGACGCCCTTGCGGAAGAATATCATGGCGCCTCGGGGCCCGCGGAGGGATTTGTGGGTTGTTGTTGTTACGACGTCGGAGTTTTTGAAGGGGGAGGGAATTACGTCTGCGGCGACTAGGCCGGAGATATGCGCCATGTCGCTTAGCAGATAAGCTCCGATGCTGTCAGCTATCTCGCGCATGCGCGGGTAATCGATGAGTCTGCTGTAGGCTGATGTTCCGGCGATGATGAGCTTGGGGCGATATAGCTGGGCCATTTCGGCGAGTTTGTTGTAGTCGATGAGGCCCGTCGATTCATCTAGACGGTACGGGAGGGTCTCGAAGTACTTTGAGATTGCGGAGATTTTCTTAGTGGGTGTTTGGTAGCCATGGGATAAGTGGCCGCCGTGGGGGAGGTCGAGGCCCATGATGCGGTCGTGGGTTTCGAGGAGGGCGGAGTAGGCGTAGAGGTTTGCGGGTGAGCCGGAGAGGGCTGTTTACGTTCGTTAGTTTGAGTCAGGTCAATGAATTGATAGAATTGGGAGGAGGGAACGTACGCTGCACGTTCACACCCCACTCCTCTGGATTAAGTCTGAATGCTTCCAGAGCTCGGAGCTGACACAGTCTCTCCGATTGATCGATGAATTCATTTCCTCCATAGTATCGTGCACCTGGATATCCTTCCGAGTACTTGTCTGGGGATACCAATTAGCTCCACTGCTTGTACAAGAGCTGTGCGCTTGGAATGGGGAATGGAACTAACTCTGCATCACACTGCCGAGCGCATCGAGAACAGCTTGTGAGGTAAAGTTCTCCGACGGTATGAGATTGATGAAATGCTTCTGTCGTCGTTTCTCCTGTGCAAAAGTTCAGCAATTTATCCTAATTGGAACCAAACGTAGCCACAGACCTGCTGGATGATCTTGTACATAGCTGGATCAGCTTCCTCCAGATGCTCGGATAGGATCTAGATTCGGGAATTAATTATCAGCATACATATTCTAACACACTCAAAGAACGAATAGTAACACACCTTCTGGTGCCCGTCCGTATGAACAGAAGCCACCCGCTGGCATTGCCCAACCAGCCTGGCGGGCTCCCGAGCCAGCCATGACGAGCTTGGAGCAGGACGAGCTCGAGCGGAGCTCCCGACGAGGGGAAGCAGCCTCGCGACGGGTCTGCCGCAGCGGAGCGACATAGTTAATATGCTTGAGACAATTAACTATTACCGGTAGATCCTCACACACTCAGTATCCAGGCGTAGATACACTGATATTGATACTGATGTTGATCTGATATACTGATGCAGGATCCGGCCGAAAGATTCCCCGGCGGGCAACGCGGGAAAGTCACGTGTCGGGTTATCTTTAATCCGTGATCCGCACTTTCGACTTTTCGTTCTCTCTGCTCTTCCTCTCTTCTCTTCTCTTTTCTTCTCTTTCTTCTTCACACAACTAAATCCAAGATGAAGAGATGCTTTCTTCGGCTGTCTCAGCTCTCGCTACGGTGTCGTGCTCTTTCTGCGTGACTCTCTGGCGGGCGATGCTGATATGTCCTGGGGCCACCTGCACCATCCATAAAGGACAGTTTGAGTCCGTCTGATTGGAGGTTGTGTATTGTTATCTTTCTTCTCGTTGTTTTCTCTTTTTCTCTTCTTTATCATCACCATCTCCTTCGTCCTATCTCCCGACCGTAATAAATGATGCCCACAGATCAGCGCGATTAGTAGTTGTATCGCATTGCACGCCTCCGATGTATGTCCACGATAGCTGCGATAACGTTGAGTGACGATGGCCTTGTCCCGTCAACCCTTCATCCCTTGTAACCCGCCGAGATGGAAACGCCCATTATGTACATATGGACAGTAGAAGATGACGAACTATTGAAGTCGTCACATAATGCAATGCTGATGTATGCAGCCATTAGGAACAGCTCCAGCTCTGCTGCAGAGAGCCATCAGAAGCCCTGTTCTCTGGCTGCAGGACGCTAGAACGGATGTATGCAGGACTGCAACAAGCATCGCAGTGCTGTCTGTACATGTAAACATCGAAGCAACTTTTCCATCCTCGAACTCCCTGCCGTTCTTCGAGTGGTATCCCATGAGACAGCTTATCTATCTCTCAGAGGTACAGTACAGTAGCAAGATGTTTTATGAAGAAACGAACATAGTATTTCTAGCGAGAGGATACGGATGGGCCAGCTTCACATAGATTGGGAGGGCTTACACTGGTCCATGGTACCCGAGGTGATTGTGCAGGCATGGGCTGGGCCGTACCCAAAGACGGGCAATTGGCGTTGGGCACCAGCATTATTTATTTAGTTTCCGACTTCGCTGTTATCATTGTGACCTGGATTGCCACGATGCAATACTGAAGGGAATCAATATTATTCTTAGCAACACACAGTCAGCACAGACTGATCAGGAGTCTCCAGAGTCAGGAGGCAATTTTAATTTCAATGCGGTGCGCCCGGCAGCTTGGCAGTCAGGGGCAGCCCAATCAGCGCGAGGGAGGTGTCATTTATCGGTATTTCAACGTATTGATGCGTTATTCTTATTTGGGAGTTCTTCTGCGAGGAGAGGAGGAGGATGCATTTGACAGATTTCTGCGCGTGGAGAATGGAGGAGTGAGATCGCAGAATTCGAGTTTTCAAAGCGATCAGCAGCCGATCGGGTGTCTTTCGCACAGTTCAAAGAGCCTCTTCAAAGGATGGGAGAGATACATATGCCACATTTGTAACTTGGAGAGACTGGCGAGAACAGTTCTTTGTGCGACATTGTATACCTTTCTGTGCTTCTCAACTGTGTCCAGAAGCAGCACACCCGATCATATGAGGGAAATCCATTTCAATAGCGGGACGTAAGGTGTAATGAATACCGCCAGTCGGGGCTGACAGGCCGTGCAGATAGGGGTGTTATCTGTGCTGGAAATAGACATGCCCCATACAAAAGACTACAATCACACACCAAAGATGTTAAACCCACAGCCCTCGCCCCTTTACCCCTGAGCACGGCATGGTACTAGTGCCGTCCTAGCAGCGCCAGGTGGGACAGCGATCATAAATAACCGCAGTTCCCCCTTCTTTTGTTTCTTCTCTTCTCTTCTCTCCCTCACCCACGCTCTCTACGTCTGCCTGTCGCTCTCTATTCCGACTTCGTGTCGAGTCCATTCGTTAATTCACACTCTAACTGCGCCTACGCTCCGTCTACGAGTTACGCTCTCACTTTATACCCCACCCTTTACCTTCTAATTGTCGCATATTTTTTGCTGCCCAGCACTCAAAACAGAAACAACAAAACAATCAACAATGCGTTTCTCATTCGCTGCCACCGCCCTTTTCGCCGCCTCCGCCGTCGCCACTTTTGGCGGCGACCGTGATGGCTGGGACCACAACAAGGGCGACAAGGAGACCTCCACCTGCGAGTCCTCCACCACTCCCGTCCCTGTCAACACCCCGACGACCAGCTCTACCCCGAGCGTGAGCCCGTCCGTCACTCCCTCTGAGACCCCATCTGTGTCCGAGACCCCAAGCGTCACTCCCAGCGTGAGCCCCAGCGCGAGCCCGTCTCCCTCTGGCCCCAGTGTGACTACTGAGGTTGTCACTTCGTTCACCACTTACTGCCCGGCTGCTACTACTCTCACCCATGGCACTGAAACTTACACCATCACTGCTGTAAGTAGACTCGAAAAGAAAGAAGAAGAAAAAACAAAGATCAGATGCTAACGATATCGACAGCCCACCACTTTCACCTACCCCAACCCTGTCACTGTGACCCGCCCCATCCACGTTTCCACCGTCACCGTCTGCAACTACGCAAACTGGTACGTTTTAACTTAACCTCCTAGTACATCTCTCATTATTCCTGCTAACTCCTTTTCAGCCCCGCTTCCACCGGCGGTTTCTTCACCCCTCCCGTCGTCAGCCCTATCTACCCCAACAACACCGCTGTCGTCACCGCTCCCCAGGCCGGCCCCTCTGAGGTCGCTCCCTACGACTCGGGTGCTTCCCGTGTCGTCGGCGCTGGTGCCGGTCTTGCTGGTCTCTTCGCCATGGCTGTTTACCTTCTGTAAGTTAAATAGCTTTGAGTGAGTTGGCATTGTGTGGAGACAGGGTTTTGAAGGAGGAATCAGTGATGTCTTTCGTGGTTGATTTTTTGATGTTTGTTTTGTGAGCACATGAGGGAGCAAAAAGCACACAGCGGGTCAGGGACAGAGTCAAATCTAGGGGTGGTGTCAAAATGAGAAAAGATCTTTATATATCTTCTGATGTAACTAGTTAAGGGTGCACATGCACATCCTGTGCTTGTGTTCCTGGACATGTTTTACCTTTCTTGGAGAACCCCCTTTTTTTTTGACACCCTTATTTAGCTCACGATTTGGATCTGCTATGGTCTCCCTGTGTGACTTTGCCATGCCTTTTATTCTTCGTTATTGTTCTTTCTACCTATCTTGATACCCGCAAACCTCATTTCTCTCACGCTCGACGAAACGATGGATCTGCTTTTTGCCCGAATTTACACCTTTGTTGTAACGTGAAGGCGAAGGCGCTTCTCGGTGTTTCTTTTTGATTTTGATTTTAAGTTGACTATTTCGATAATCCTTCCTTCCTTCCGCCTGCTTATATTATTTACTTTTGCTCCTGTTCCAATATTATGTTTGTTTTGTAATAGTCGTACGTGAGACTGCCCTACACTTAGGTATGTACCCAGCAATACCCAAAATGTCAATTACGGACTGGATGGAAATATCCTGGTATTTAGTTGCTGTTCCGCTCCGTTAGTAAAGACGTTGGAGTTGTTGCTCTCTCGATGCTAACAATGAATGCTCACACGGTCATTGTCATTTGTGCGCGTCGCTCTGATTCCTGGAATTTCTCCCAAGCCAGCTTTGTGGTTGGAGCCATAACTAATGCGAGCTACCTCCTCACCCACAATGTCATTTAATGGCTAACCAATGCTGCGCGTTTGAGAGTGTCAAAGGAGATATCTTATACCGGAGTTATATCTACGTAGAACCCAAGCTTATTGAGCGGCTGTTCAAGCTATGTTGTTTAGCCATTTACCATCATTGTTAGTTTACAATCTGATAGTTGAAGATAGATGGATCTCTTTGTTCAATATTCTGTTTCTATATTGCTTGGGACCCTGAGGCGAACCATTTATTGCCTAAGTATATGGTAACAAGACACTGTATTATGTGGCTACATGATCCAAAAACCTTCTTTGGACGACGTCGACCTATATATACGAGGACAAATATAACCAACCCTTTTGAAAACCGCTGGAAAAGTATACGACGTATCACCACCGGATCTTTCGCTCGCAGTTTCACTCCGCAGACATTGCAAGCGCCGTTAGGTTACTTAGGCGATAGGTGGGCTGTAGTCCCCGAAGAAGAGATACACAGTTAGCATAAGTAACCCTTTTTCTTCCGTTTTCTGTCCGTTCTTTGCCGCTCCTGGGGGTTTGCTCCTTAAGGAGGCCCTCGACGATGAACGGCAACAACAGAAAGACTTAAATTATAAAGAAAGGAGCAGGGCATATAGAATAACAAAAAAAAATGTTAAAAGCAAACTCACCTCTTCATCGGCGTTATGGTCTCCGATCTGAAACATCGCGGCTAACCCAGCGACGATTTCATTCTCCCGTGAGTCGAGGGACTGCCATTTAAACTGGCGGTTGGTCTCTCCAAGGGTCAATTTTCGTGCACGGTTGGTATGGAGCTATACGCCGTTTAAATCGTGTTAGCTAAGGCTTTTGCAAACTTAAAACAGGGCGCGGATAATGAGAGTAAAAATCACAGGAGTCTGTATGGTGTCCTACCGTTATCGTCTTCGGTTCTGAATCATCCCATGCCACCCGGACGCGGGAAACAAACTCTCCACCAGGTCCATCAATGTCACAATGTCGCATCTGATCCTCCGGCCAATCTAGCAGATTCCCATCTCCATCCGTTTTCCTTCCCATTCCAATATACCTGTTTGGTTTTTTAGATTCTCTTACATACTCAACCCGCAGACCCAGAATCTTATCCACCATTCTTTTTTTTCCACGACCCCCTTCTATACGTTGGGGGCAGACGACAGCGGAAATGCGACTTATGCTGCGCAGCTCTGATGGGTTATACGCCCAGATGAGACACTGTTGGGGGGCGAGATCATTGGGGAGATCATGGATATTATCAGAGTTGACGTGGTCCGTGATACGAACTGCGTCTTTCGACCAAGGTGAAACGCGCCCTCCTGGGACATAAGTAGGAACCAAGAGGCTGGACTGGCCCCAGAGAAGAGAATATGCGTATGAAAATTCTTCTGGCTCTTCGTTGTCTTCGTCCCCTTCTTCCGAATATTGGGATACTAAAGTTCCTAGGCGGGAAATGATACCATCCTGGAGGGAAACAAGAAAACATCTGTGTCAGTGATTGTTTATGCACGCAAAGATTCCCCCATAGAGAGACACTCACTCCATCGATCATGCCAACTAGGCCAACTGGACATGTTCCTTCATTCCCTAATAGGGGTCGTCGGTTCCCCATATGGCTTCCTAAAACTTCTTCCTCGCCATTATTCAACGAGAGCTGAGGACATTGTGAGCCACGTAGATCAAGCCTCATAGTATGCAAGGCACTTACAGTGATGCCAGTTACGGCAGTGCGTCTTTCAGGGTCCATTATGTCCAAGTCTGGAATATGGAGGACCAGTCCATCGATCCACGCATCGGCGGGGATGAGTGTTACAAGTTTTGTGATCCCTTGGTTTCCGTTCGCAGTGGTACTAGAACATCCGAACATACGCCGTTCAGAGCCAAAAACTACCCCAAGGCCGACCAGGAACCCGTCCGCGTTCCAGAAAGTCTCGAAAATGGAAGCCACATCGGTGAGTTCATGCATCGAATATATCCATAGCGAATATGCGGGGCGGACAAACCCTTCAGACTCAGGGTACGACACTATGGGCATCTGCGGAGACTCGCTGAGTTCTAGTATTTCCATGGCGTGGTGATCCAGGTGGTCTCGTTGCGGCTGATTTTTGAGATAATGCTCTGCAAGACTTTCGCAGGCTCGGTAGATCCGCCTTCGATTGGCAATGCCCATGAAGGGGCCAGTCATACCATACGTTGGGGTAGTCATCTTTTCAACCCAGAGATAGAGAGTTCTATAGTCTAGGTCCAGGGACTGTGGCTTTGAGAGGCATTCGTGGAGCTCCCAGAACCAGGGGAAACTTCTGTTGATCACATCTTTCCAGAAAGAATTACTGCGTGTAGACATGTGGATTGGCCAGGAAGCCTTCGCAAACGCTTGAACCGATTCTCCGGACAAGAAAACCAGGATAGTATGGAGAATCTCACATGGTAACAAGCTGAACGGGTCGTTTCGAACTTTTGCCTGAGCGTTGACAAGAGAAGGCTGGGAGTCCCGGATACCAAACTCGTTACCGGAAAGCATATTGCTTAGAGATTCAAGAGAACCCATTGGGTGGGCTACCAAAAACTGATTGCATGCCGTGTCTTAGCTCCCAGGGATTAGGTAGAATGCATTAGCTGATCAAATTGTTTGCTTACCTCTTCGCCAGGTACACACTCCCAGAACTGATCATCCCCAGACAGTATTCCATAGGGCAGGCTAAGAGTGCTGCTGCCTGTGTTTAGTTCTCTCATAGTGCCATAGAGAACATCTTTGTCCATAACTGTGGTATCGGGAGCTCCATTATTAAGAACACTGGACAGGATTTCGAAACAGCACCAATGGAAAGGAAACACCACTGGGAAATTTGTGGTGTGGTTGTTGTAGCTGCAAAATCGATTATTGCCTGTGAAGCCCAAGGATTTCAGAAGGGTCCTTACCACCAGAACTCCTCATTTTCTGGCTGATTTACAGCTATTTGATGTTTCAGTTTCCCTGCTTTCAATCTTGGTGGATAACGATGGTCGGAGCATACAATCAAGAGCTATATCACAAATAGCGCCCTATCATGAACAAGTTAGGTACCTAAGGCTTTGCAGAACGACAAATCCAATACACCAAAAAGACATCCGGTTATATAAGTACTTACATAGCCATCATACTTCCCAGGACCTGCAATGAATGACCTAATTTTACTTCAGCATCACAATCCACGCGCGCAGAACAGAAAACGGGAAACTATACTTGTCAGCTCCCTCAGCCTCCGGATTGACGCCCAAGCAGTACACAGACGAGAGCCACTCCTGGCTTTCTTCACTAACGACTTCCGGATCGTAGCTTGTCTTTTCATCGAAACCTGAGCTATCTCCATCATCGTCGTCGCCATCAACATCGTCTGCTTCACTGCTATCATCAGATCCTGGCTCTTCTCCAGTTTGTAGCCGTTGGCGTCTTCTTTCCACACGTCTTCGCCGTTCCTCAAGAGCTCTTGGAGCACGGGAACCTATGTCTCCGGCGTCAAAGGGACCGCCGCAGAGGGCGCAGTAGCAATCGAACACCATATTGCACGACCGGAAAGAGACAGTCGACGTAAATCAGTCAATGGAACGAAATGACCCTGCTGATTTTTGTTTGTCCATCATGAGAAATCTCTCAATAATTCACGTGATGATGCTGCTCCCATTCCCCGCCGAAGTTCGTATTCCAAAATAACGAGCGATGTGACTCGTTATGAAGTGTTCTCGATCTTCGAGTCAGGCACCCTGCAGCATTGGACATCACCATCCCTGATCATGATGGAAAATGTTCGCATAACCCACCTCGCTTCAAGTAATAAGAATTGAATGACATTCGCTTGCCTATCAACATTGTTTCTTGAAGGAAGGGCTCAGCTATCCGTATTCATACGAAGTAAAGAAAATAGGCCATTGTTGGGGTTTCCGACAGAGTTTACCGTCCACCCCAACCATGGATCATTCGCTACGCAAAACATGGCCTAATCGAAACGTACAGGCGGAATCCCGCTGCTCCGTAGAGTCTGCTGAAAGTCCAGATTGGCCGGAGATATTTACGAAAAGTTTCGCAGTTGGACTTTTGTAGTAGCGGAGGACACAATCATCTGAGCACGTCCAGTTCCAATCTCCGGGTCCAAAAGCTGTGTTCGTCCAGTCTGAGTTCGCCGTTGGCGAGCTTGACCCTTTTTTATCCCCACGGAACCAAAATGATCTGAACCATGCGGGAGAACAACTCGGGCCAGGGGCCCTGTTATATATATTCTTGGCGAGGAAAACCTCGGTTCAAGAACGAACCAGAACCAGCGTCTAACATCCATCCCACATACCCCCCGGTGTGATGTCCGGCTTGACGGGTTCAGCGCCGGGGGGTGACAACTTTTCACGCGGCCGAGGAGATCACCCCACACAAGGCCTCCAGGCGGCGAAAGGCTAAACACAAGAGAGAAACATCCCAACCTCAAGAATTCCTGGCAATGCTTGATTTCGATCTTGGCGTTTCCGGCCTCACCACCTGAAAATCCCCAGGTGCTCCAATCCCGCGACCGGAACCGACTCTGCTGATTGACCCGGGGTCTCCAGACTTCACGCCTAGTGAGAAACCAGGAGTGAATCTTCGCGTTTTGCGTGCGGGTTTTTGGCTTTTCTGAAATTTCTATTCGGCTGCTGTTAACTCCGTAACTCGACGGACCACTCGCTATCCCGCGACCATTGTCGCTCACTTCCCCATGGGGCATCTGGTTTCCTTCATGTTGATGTCGACGCAGTTTCATCCCGTCTGGTTGTCCCCGCAGAAGCTTCCAAACCCAATGGAACGTTAAAACGGATGCGGTAAGATTTCAAGCAGAGCTTTCCATGTGGCGTCTGCTCCGCGGTGCTGTAACCACACTCCATACGTAGAAAGCATGACGACCTCCGGATAATATGTCCTCGATAATATAAATAAACCTGGGGACGATCCCAGCTTTTTGCCAATATCCAAGTCTCAGGCCAGTCCTGCTTACTGCATGCTCTCCCTGTTCCCCTCATCTACTCACGCTTTCCCTCCGAAACATCCGCTGTCGGCGTAGGTGCCAATATATATAATTTTTGCGAACTGGCTCAGGGAATAAACGAGCGGAAACCAAAAGAGAGTGAAACAAGGAACCAGAGCCGCTCGCAATATGCAGAACGACGCTTTTGACGCGCAGGCTGGGGACCTCAAGCCTGAGGTTCTTCACAATGATGTCGAGCATCTCGCGCAGCTTACGCCGGAGGAGCAGGTAATCGAGAAGAAACTACGCAGGAGAATTGATGCAATGATCATGCCTGTAATTATTTCCGTATATCTCATGAACTACATTGACAGGTTAGTTTATGCACTTCATAAGCGAATCTCCAGCTGGATGATGAGGGTGGAAAACTGATTTCAAGTTTCTCATCGCAGGAATAATTACGCTGCTGCTCGTTTGCAAGGATTGGAGCAGGACTTGAATCTGGAAGGCTCGCAATACCAGACTGGTCTCTCTATTCTGTTCGTTGGATATATTCTCATGCAAGTCCCGTCGAATCTTTTGTTGAACTATGTCGGCCACCCCTCCTACTATCTGGGCTTCTTCACCATTGCCTGGGGTCTGGTTTCTGCCCTTACCTCCCTGGTCAAGACATTTGGCCAGATGGTAGCATGTCGTTTCCTCCTGGGTTTTGTCGGTATGTATAGTTTTATAGTCTTGTTAATTGCAGAGAGAAAGATCGATACTGATTATGCTTTTATCAGAGGCTCCCTTCTTTGCCGGAGTGCTCTTCTACCTGTCTAAGTGGTATACCAAGAAGGAGCTTGCTCTGCGCATGAGTATCTTCTATTCAGGCTCCTTGCTCAGCGGTGCGTTCGGCAATCTTATCGCTGCAGGTATCCTTGATGGCCTGAAGGGTGCACGGGGCTACTCGCCGTGGCAGTGGCTTTATATCATTGAGGGTTCCATCACCTGCTTTATTGGTCTTATTGTGGCTCTAATTCTACCCGATTTTCCGGATACCTGGAAGGCTCTTTCGCCTGAAATGAAGGCCGTCGCAAACCGGAGGTTGGCTATCGAAGCTGCGGAAGCTGATGTTGACATGAGCGGAGGCATGAGCCAGTTGAAGGGTTTGAAACTCGCCATGGCCGATCCGAAAACATACATGCTTGCCATCGGTTATATGGGCATTACCGGCGCCTCAGGTTTCCAGAACTATTTCCCTACGATGACGGGCACCCTCGGGTATAACAAGACCATTTCCCTGCTTCTCGTGGCTCCACCGTACATCTTCATGGTCTTCTACAGTTTAGCAAATTCCTTCCTCTCAGATCGCTACGAACATCGATTCTGGTTCTTCGTCTACCCAATCCCCATCACCTTCGTCGGCTTCATAATTTTCATGGCAACCGACAACTTCGGCGCACGCTACTTCTCCATGTTCCTCATGATGTTCATTTTCGCCATGTTCGGAACCTGGTTCTCCTGGATCGCCACATCCCTTCCCCGACCACCCGCCAAACGTGCCGCTGCGTACGCCTTTATCAACTCTATCGGCAACAGCGCCAGTATCTGGACGCCATATACCTACCGTGACCAGGACGAGCCGTACTTCCGTGTCGCTATGGGTGTCAATATTGCGCTTCAGGTCGTCGCCTTTTTATGCGCGCTGGGCATGCGCATCTACATGACGCGCCAGAACAAGGAGTTGGAGCGCCTGGAGCAAGAGGATGTGCAATTGACAGATAAGGAGATGAGGAAACTGCAGAAGACGGCTGAGTTTGAGGGCATTGATATTGCTGCTGCGAGACAATTGCAGAAGGGCTTCAGATATGTTCTCTAAGCCTTGTTTGCTGGTTTTTACTTCATGTGATTATGCACCTTTTTTTGGAAATTAGTTACAAAAATACCTCCAAACTTTCTGATGCTCTTTAGCCGGAGGAATGATGTATATGTGTCTTGCATGGCAATACAAGCGGTTCGTCAGTAGAGCCATATTCTGTTCTTTCTTCCTCGTCGCGCGCCCAATGGAGGCTCGTCGTCTCTCAGGGAGAATCATAAGTAGATGATAAACCCCATGACTTTTACGCAAGGCATTCAAGCCTCCGATATCCTCGACCTATTTTTTCCCCCATCATTATTACCATGTAGTGAAATGAAGCAACAGCAGCTATGTATCTTCTCGACAAGACAGCAGTACATTTCGTCAAGCTATTATTAGCCGAGGAGGCTTTACTAGCTCTTTCCTAAACGTCTCCCTTATGAGCGAATGCTCGCTCCATTTCCAGCGTACAGAATGTGATCATTGAACACAGTTGCATCAACTAGGCCAGGGTAATCCAGACCACGGCCTTGAAAGCGAAGACGTCACTGGGCACCCGGCTAAATACCCATCTTGTCAGCGAATCCACCAATACAGCTAGTAAGAGGCGGACAGAGAGGGCGAGAGAGGCGAGTCGTTCCAGAAACAAACGCTATTATAGTAACTCTAAAAATATATTCACAATATGGATATAACAACGACACCGCTGTTGTAAATAGACAAGAAATAATACACAGTAAATATCCACGTCGTTGTATAAAACGAGGAAAACAAAAACATAGAGAAAGGGGAAATAACCAAAACACACCAAAGAAAAAAGACCCAAACAAACCCCCTAAATTTTCGCCCTCCCTTCCCTTTTCCTCTTCTCCTCAAAATACTCCCTAACCCTCCGTTTCGCAACCTCCACAACCTCCATATCCTCCACCGTAGGCGGAACACTAACTTCCCTCCCTTCCTGCCCCTCCACAGCGTTCTCGACAAGTTCCCTCAGAACCCGTCTCAACGTCTTCCCGCTCCGCGTTTTCGGAATCATTCCGGATCCTTGGATGATACCGCCCAGCGAGGCAATGGCGCCGATCTGCTCGCGGACGAGATTGTTGACGGAGCTAAAAAACTCCGGTGTTGGGGTTGCGGGGAAGGGTGAGTTGGTGGTTGGGGGATTGCGGAGATGGATGAAAGCGAAGGGGAGGTGGCCTTTGAGCGGGTCGGGGATACCGACGACGCTGGCTTCGGCGATGGAAGGGTGGGAAAGGATGGCTTGTTCGATTGAGCCTATGGGTAGGTGGGGGTTTTAAGCAAACGAAAGGTGCCATAGATATTAAAATGCGAAGGAAGAACTGAACTCACCCGTACTAAACCGATGCGCAGCAACATTGATAATATCATCCGACCTCGACATAACATGCACATACCCATCCTCATCAAGCATCCCCGCATCCCCCGTATCCATCCACCGCCCATCAAACCTCTTCAAATACCCCTTATAAAACCGCTCGGGGTCATTGAACAGCGTCGTTAACGCCGTCGGCGCCAACGGCATGGCAAGAACAATGTTCCCCATCTTCCCTCGTTCAACTTCGTTGCCTTCATCGTCGACGATGCGCACGTCGAAGCCTGGCATCGGCTTCCCGGCCGAGCCGGGCTTTACGCGGAGCGGTTTATGAGTAGTATCCTTGCTTGAGTGATCCAGGCCTATTGCGCCCCTGAGCGCCAGACCAGATATGGGCGAACCCGACTCAGAGGACCACCAATTATCAATAACCATCGCGCCGGGTGCAGCATGTTTCGTTAATAAATCCTGATAAGCGCGGATAATGCTGGGTTCACTTCTCTCGCCAGCGAGGAACAGAGCGCGCAATGAGGCCAATCCGCCCCGTTTTCCGACTTGTTCGAAGAACTTCCCATCAGGGTCTTCTTTTCGGATAGCTCGCAGAGCCGTGGGTGCAGTGAAGAGAGTGTTGACTTTATGTTCTTCGACTATTCTCCAGAAGATGCCTGGATCGGGTGTCCCGACTGGTTTTCCTTCGTACAGCACGGTTGTGGCGCCTGCTAATAGAGGCGCGTATAGGATATAAGAGTGTCCGACTACCCAGCCAATATCCGAGGCGCAAAACATGACATCCCCTGGTCCTTTGATGTCAAATAGGTATTTGATAGATAAGTGAAGTCCCACAGCATGGCCTCCTGCTTCACGAACAACGCCCTTTGGCAGGCCAGTAGTTCCTGCACCCCCAGTTCAGTATGAGACGCGTTTCATACATAATTGAGATAGAAGAAGACCTACCACTAGTATAAATGATATACAACCCCTCATCACTCCTCACGGGTACAGCACCCGCCCTAATCCCTCTATTCCTCCCACTCTTCACAATCCGCTGCCAATTCCTCTGGCCTTCCAACTTCAACATCGGGTCCCACCGCAACTGCTCCCGCTGCCAAACAATAACCTTACTCGGCTTAAAGCTACTCTTCGCGATGGCGCCCTCGACCATGGGGCGGTAATTGACAATGCGCTTGCCGCCCTCAATGCCGCAGGAGGCGGTCATTATGGCGCGCGGTTTTGAGGCTTCGATGCGTTGGGCGAGGGAGGGGGCGGAGAAGCCGCCGAAGACGGCGGCGTGGATTGCGCCCAGGCGGGTTATGGCGAGGGCTGCAAAGAGGGCGGCGGGGATCATTGGCACTGTATATAATTTTTAGCATAAGGAAAACAGAATCGATTAGAATGTAGTAATTAAATAAGAAGAGCATACTGTATATGATAACAACATCACCCCTGCTAACCCCTTCTTCCCTCAATACCCCAGCCAACACCTCCACCTCGTCCAATACCTGCGCATACGTAAATTTCTCCTTCTTCCCACTCACCGTGCTCTCCCAGATAATCGCGACATCCCCGCCCCGCCCAGCGTGCACATGTCTGTCCACGCAGTTGTACGTCGTTGAGATCTCCCCATCGGGAAACCAGGACCAGCTGGGGTGGGATATGCCACTTTGGGGGAGATGTTTTGTGCCGAAAGAGAGACTGCGGGAGGGGGGTTTATGCCAGTGTAGCTGGGCGGCGTGGTGGGACCAGAATTTCTCCGGGTCGGAGAGGGAGAGGGTTTGGGTTTTGTCTTGCGGGTGGGAGGATGCCATATTGTTGTAGACAGACTTAATAGTAGGTAGCTTGTTTACGACTGGCTAGATAGCGTGAGGGAAGATAGCTCGAGCACAGCTCAATTGAACAGGTCTTGACGAACTAATATCTCCCAGCTAAACTAGCGGACAGGCATTAGCTGGGGGATCGGGGACATGTAGAGAGAAGTATCGAGGTAGAAGTAGAAGTCGAAGTAGCTGTCTCCCCATCGGCTAACTACCCCGGACCAGCGGGAAAGTGGCCTGCGCTTCTCCGCATTTCGAGCTGTTCGCAGCCCAGCAATTAATTGGCCATGGATTGTCTTGAATTGGGATATTTGATAGGCTGGTTCATATATTTATATATATATATATATTTAAAATTTATTTTTTAATTTTCTAATTTAAGCCAAAGAGCTACAGAATGACGGAGAGAAAGCCCTATATAAAAAATCTTAACTTTTCTTTTTCGGACTATAGATATATAATAGCTTGGTCTGTCTGCCTGCTTCTTCACCCTCTCCCTTCTTTCTTGATCTTTTGGTTGGGTATCATGAATGCGCCGTTTGTTTTGCGTGGATTGCATGGAGGGTTTAAGTATCACCCTTAAAGGGAGGTAAGGTAATACCGCCCTTAGGCTTCGACCACAGGACAATCCATCTCAGTTCTCCTCCCCAGCGGCATCATCCTTCCATGCAGACAGGCTTGAGAAGCGAAGTATAAAAGCGAGAGGTATAAAAGGCAGAAAAAACGAAGGGAAAAAAAAAAAAAAAAAAGAAATGTTCTATCGTTGTTTGTTGTATGTCACAAATGAATAAACAGAGAAAATAGAATCCCAGCCTACTCCCAGATTTCGAAAAGATCCCGAATGATAAAGCCTTAAAAAAAAGGTGACAGGGAGGAAAAAGCAGGGAAAAAAAAAAGGGAAAGACAATGCAGCATCACTGTTGCTGTTGTTATAAAAAACCAGCAAACACCCTGGCTAGACGTTTGAAATAAAAGCAGAAAAAAAGGGGGGGCAAATAACAGGGAGATGCGGTTTCAATTTTCCCCCGTTCACATCTTGAGAAAATGTGAGCTGATTCAGATCGAAATTAATATACCCGGAACGACTGACGCGGTCGGTGGCTCAGATCGTCGATGCCCCGCGAGACACACATATATTGCGCCCCTGATTCGAGAGAATTAGAATGAGAAAAACGCGAGAAGAAACCCAGTCGGAGATGAAGCGCCGAAGAAAACGTTGGACCGGTGAAGAAGGGAAGGATGCGTATAAGGGATGTTTGGTTGGTCTTTTTCTTTATGTCGCCAGGAAATCCGTGAAAAATGTTGAGTTTGAAAAGAAGTAGGAAGAGAGCTGCGGCTATTGATTGCTCATGCAAAGATTCTCAATGCAAACCACCCCAGCTAAATAGATGTTTGAGAGAGATATAAGGAAAAAAGCGGAAAGGAATGACCGGGTCAATCCCACAGGGACAAGGCAGGGAGGGAGAAAGAAGATTTTCATATCATGGTTTCCTTTTTTATAGGTTTCACTTGTGTATTTTTGGATCGAATTTTTTATAGAATCCGGCATTTCAAACCACCACGATGCGGTTTCGTTCGATCCTGTCGAAATCCCTTTGGATACTCCGGCCCGAGATCCCGATCCCTCGAGCTCCCACCAGCGAAACCTGTCGTTCGCCTCTCAGTGGGACGTGTATGTTGCTGCTGTTGTCGTTGGATGCGCAGTAAGCGGACGACATCGTAAAACGCCTTCTCGACATTAATGCAGTTCTTGGCGGAAGCTTCGACGAACTCGCAGCCCAGGTCTTTCGCCAGTGCGGACCCTTCTTGTGACGAAACGGCTCGCTCGATGGCTTTGTCGCTCTTGTTGCCCACCAGCATGACGGGGACTTTGGGGGCGGGGCCTGACATCGGCGAGGCGAGGGGTGAGGAGAGGTAGCTTGCGCCCGTGGGCGAACCGGAGCTAGCAGATTCTTTTACGAGCTGGATCTGGTGGTAGAATTTGGGTATCCTAGTGAAAGAGGAGCGCGAAGTGATGCTGTAGACGAGCACGAAGCCTTCCCCGTCGCGTATCCACTGGTCCCGTAGCGCGGTGTATTCTTCCTGACCAGCGGTATCCAGCACCTCCAGCATGCACGATTGCTGGTCTATGACGACTTGTTTGCGGTAGGAGTCTTCGATGGTTGGGTCGTAGGTTTCGACGAAGTGGTTGAGACATAGCTGGGCGGAATAGAATAGAACAGGAATTAGCCTATATGCCCGCTCCGTCTAGAAGCTGAGCGAAGAGTAATAAACGCACCTGAATGGTGAGAGCAGTCTTTCCTACACCGCCGTCGCCCAGCACCACCAGCTTATACAACGTCATTTTTCCCGCCATGATTGCGGGGCTGCCCAGCGCAAAGCTGTAATTCCGCTCTGATATCCGGCAGCAAGCGATACGAAAACAATGTAGGGCAAAAAAGAGGTTGAGAAAAATAGGGCGGAGTAGATCGCTGGGATCAAAAAAGGCGACCAGGAAGCGAGAAGTGAAGGCAGTACCCGAATGCCGCAAGGAGGGAGTGGTCGAGTCGTAAGTGGATGGGAGGAGAGAAACAGAAGCACGCAACGAAGAGGAGAAGAAAGAGACCCGAGGCGGAAGTGAAGAGCTTCGCGGACAGCCAGGCGAGAAACAGAGGCAGAAGACAGACGAGAGCAGAGCAGAGGACGAGAGTGGACTGCGCTATGGTCGGCGCAGGGAGTCTGGACAGCGCAGCCCAAAAGAGCGATTACTACTATAAGCTGGAGATGTTTATGATGTGTTTATTTATTATTTACTTGTTTATTAATTTGATTACTGGTGGACAGACAGATCGCTGGGAATGCCTCTCACCACCAGCCCTCCTCTTATCCTCGTTCATTCATTCTATCCCCATTCCACAGCATTCAATCCGCCTCAGAGATCAGTGGGCGACGGTCCGCGGCACGTGAGATAGACGGTCCACTCGAGCATTCGGAGCTGCGAATTACAGGCAGATAATCCTGAATGCGAGGGGAATCAGGCAGGTCGGTGGGTACAGAGGCGTCTTTTTGTGGGCTGCGCTCGATTGATACAATCAGACTGGGCGAAGGAGGAGGACAGTCGAGGCGGGGATGTCCCTCTTTTTGCTTTTTCTGGTCTGTGTAGAATGAGAGGATACCACTGATCCAGAATATCCTGTCCTCGGCCGTGAGACCCGACCAGGCGAGAAATAAAATCATAAGAGAATGAATATTCTATACGAGTCAAGGCAGGGATCTGAGGCGATTTTTGTCGAAAACCGAGCGTGATTGGCACAGCCAGCGCAATTTGTTGCTATAATCGCTTAAAATCGAGAAAATTGTCTCGCGCTAATAAACTGCGAAACTGCGCACTCACTGTGGCTGTTCTTCTGTTTTGTTCGATTCTTCTCAATATTTTTTTTTTCGTCCTCGACGATGCGGTCTGTCGCCGCAGTTTGAGGATCTCTCTCCATGAACTCACTGAGGCTTTTTCGCGCTCTGCAGATGCCGATGGAGAATGTATCTTCAATGGAATTTCTCTCTCTTTCTCTTAAGCATCCCTCTCACATCCGAAAATGCTCTCCCTCCAGACCGGGGAATTTCCCAGTTCCTTATATTAGCCAGCGCCGTGGCGTCTGCTTGCTGCAACCTTCCAAGCCCTCAAATGTCAATGCAAAGGTATCCCCCGTCGAGATCTCTAACTTAAGTAAGGCGTATATCCATATTCAAATTGTGCAAGTTTATGATCTTCGGGCGCAACGAGACCCTTTGGCGTTCAGATAGGCGCAGATGTATAGAGCAATTGTCCCCTCCTTGACAGTATCCAGTGCCCGTAAGATTTCGATAACAGATGGGGGCTGCATCTACTGGGAATACTACGGGAATGCTACAAGGCCCCTAAAGACGTTTATCTCTCGTTAATTCGTTACTCCGATTGAACTCATTCCTGGCTATTGTTGGATCATTAAACTCTCCGAATCGCAGGGTACGGAGTATATACACTTTCATTATGCATCTGGCGGGAGAATATCCGGAGATGGGCCCGCGGGGACAACTATCTCCCCGGTCCCTGAATGTCGCTTATGCGCCGCTGTCAAGTATCCCACTTTGTACTATTGCGTGATGTTACCTTGTTAGCAACGTGCCGCAAACGGAAGAGACTTGACCTCCACACTGTATAAATCAAAGCAATAGAAGGGAATACTCACGACATTGAAAAACGTCGTCTTCTTAAACGCCCCGTTCGTCTGTTCCGAGGTATCGTAATACAACCTCCTCAACCACCTATCAATATTCGGATAATCATGCCTGATCATCTTCAAGTTGCATTTGAAAATAAGGTAATACGCCACATCAAAGCGGACAATCGTCGGGTACAGTCGTATATCCGCTTCCGTGATGTGTTCGCCGAATAGGTACGGGTGGCCGGGTTGGGAAAGGATGGACTCAATGCGATCCAGCGATTTGAACAGCGGGTACACATTCTCTTCGTACGCAGCCTGCGTCGTCGCAAAGCCGGTTTTGTACACCCCGTTGTTTATAGTATTGTATACCCATTCATTCTGCGCATCAATTTCTGCTCTCAGATGCTCAGGGTAGAACCCTCCGCCGGGCTTATTGCTCTCGCGCAAGTTCTCAGACACCAGGTCGTCGAACTCAGTGTAGAAGAAGCGGATGATCTCGCTACTCTCGTTACTCACGATGGTCTCTTTCTTCTTATCCCATAGCATCGGCACCGTATAGCGCCCCTCATACCCCGGTTCCGCTTTGAAGTATAAGTCTTTCAGGTACTTGAAACCGTACAATGGCTCTTGCTCAGGCGAGCCGTATTCGCCAGAGAAGCGCCATCCGTCCGGGCTCAGGCGCGGATCTGTCACGACGAGCTGGATAATGGACTCCAGGCCCTTGAGGGAGCGCACGATGTTGGCGCGGTGTGCCCAGGGACAGGTGTAGGTGATGTATAGTACGTAGCGGTCCTTTTCTGGTGGGAACTCGGCGTCGGGGGCGCGGGAGATGGACGAGCGGAAGACGGAGGGCTTTCTGCGGAAGTGCCCGTCTGTGTCTGCGTGTTTGTATACTGCTTCCTGGAGCGAGAAACAGAGTTCAGAAGGTCTTGTTAGCGCGATGCATTCCAAAGAAGATCTGAGTGTTTTCGGAGTCTCCGATAAGATAGGGAGGCTAGGTGGGATGATCATTGAGTGAGGAGGGGTCGAATGGAGCTCAGAAGTACCTTGTCCGCCATTTTTGCTCGTTTATGATCGATGCGAGTAGTTGGAAATGGTATTCTGCTCAGCCGTGAACTTGAGAGAGAGATGTGCCGTGTTCCGAACGACTGTAGGGAGCTATGGGGTTCTAATATACGGCGTGAAGCAGTCCGGAGGTACAGCATCTGTGGAGGAATAACAGCAGAAGTAATCGAGTACTTGATGACGAGGCAATCGGGCTCCGAGGAATCAATGGGAGCTTTCTATGGTGTGATACCACAATGACATGCCACCATTCTGGATATCCCATATCTAATAATTGTAGAATATAGAATCAGCATTTCTAAGCTGCTCGCTACGAGCGACTGACCGAGTGGACCATTATTATTAATTGTCCTCTTTTGCCGCATTCCAGTATTCTCTCAACTACACAGTCCAGCTGCTTGCTCGGAGTTACTGCAGGCTGGGTGTGTTTGTTGAGTGTATGCCATAACTTGGATTCTGTCTGTTCTCTTGTGATGCTTCCATATCGGAGGTGCGGTGGGAATTGACTACAACTATCACCCCATCTTCTACGTAAGTTTATCTCCTCCTTATTACCGCAAAAATCATAAATATACGAGGGAGCAAAAGATCACTTGGCTAGTAGGTACCTAGCTAGGTGGTAAAATCCTCATTTCTCTGTCTACTTTTGGGGTCTTTTCTCTGTGGAGTGAGACACAACCGACTACTTTCTCCTAGCCCGATTTTTGAGCCGGGTTCATCGAAAAGCCGGGAATCTTTTGGATCTGTTGAGCTTCCTGATCATCTGTTATGAAACAAGTCACTTCGTTGGACGAGAAGTCGGCAACCCGCGAGTCCTTGCCTCTAATCAGTCTCAATGCAAAACCAAGCTCATCGTCTTCTGACGATAAAAAATGATCATGGCACCAATTTTCATTGATGTCCACTCCATCCACAAGCATTTCTGCTGCAATGGCTGCCGTGGCTTCAAGCGTCGTGACGTACGTGTGGCATAAACCCTTGAAAAATGGCTCGAATCGCGGGAACGGTAGAAGCGCAACCCGGTCGACGGATAGCGAGTCAAGGATCTCCCGGCTGTAGTAGCTGGTGGTATTGCGATGCTCTTCGGAGGAGACTAAATTCGTGCGCAGAGGCTCGAGGTGATAGTATTATCTGTAAAGAGCACAACATAAAAGGAAGTGCCAGAGCAGAAACGAAAACGGGGAAAGCCGCGTTTGTATTCTGTGTAGATATTGTGAGCTGCCTCATCGCCATTCTCGAGTAGATCCTTTTTGGATTCGAAGATTGCTGTCGCAGCAGCCAGATCCTCTGCTGGCACACAAAGCTCAAGGTCCTTGGTCGTAAAATCAGCGCAAGTATAATCTCCGTATAAAAGAACGGGAATAGAGAGCCTACATGAATAACGCGTGTTACGTTGTAATAATTCAGGGCAAATTCGCCGACAATGCAAACGTCGATACCAGCATCCTGCAACCAGCCCAACAGCATGCAGATACTTCTAAATTCCACGTCAGTAACTAAAGCTTGGTTCGTGATGTCAACTTGTGCGTTTGGGTTCGATAGCTCCTTTCGATAAATATAGCTTTCGTATGTGCTGCCGTGTTTTTGTTTATTCCATGACATGTAGTATCACTGTTTGGGTGGGACGAAGATCTCCTGCGTGGTTGAAACCAACTTCGTGTCACCCATCCAGCAGCCAGTTAGAGGTACCAGTTGGCGTCTATATATATATATATATCTTGATGCCAGGTAGCCATACTAAAATAGCAACAAATTCCAAAGAATTGATTTCTACTTTCTTGCAGCAATTACCAAGCAGCAGATGCTTGGTCTCCTCGATGGTAAAGACAGGGTTCGTTGCCATAACTCAAAACCATCAAGCCTATGTAGCATTCCTCTGGTCTGACAAGCTGAACTGAGAGCGAGCAGTGCTCGTTGGGATTTCTTTGTGAAAGGTTACTGGCAAGACTCAATTTTCTCAATGCATCCGCCCTCACCCCTACTCATACCTCGATAACCTTCTGAGGATCGAAAATTTGTTGTGGTCGCTCGGAGTTACCCCAAAATTTCAGTATTTTGGAAGTAAATTTTCTAGAGACTTCGGTCTCGTCATTTTTATCCATGATTGGAAGTACGTAACCTCGTTGATTGCTGACAAGATTTACCTGTCCGCAAACGAATTCAGAGCAATAATGCGTGTGGCCAAAGATCCACCACTGCACATCATCGAGGGGCGACCTCTCTTTGTTGCCGATAAGATTGGTCGCAAACGCTGAACTCCACGGATTGTTCTCGTCCGAGGGCTTTGAGGTCCCTTTGGCCAAAGGCGCATGGTGAGAAATTACAATAACGATTCGCTTTGACCCAGATTCGGAGTCAACTTGTCGAATCGAACTAATCTCATTCTCCAACCATTCAACGTCCTTGGAGTGCTCCTCGGAGTGGTTGGAGACAGTCCAGTCCACAATGCGGCGGAAGTCGTTGATTTTTGTCCGTACTATTGCCTCTGCTTCTTGCGGTATGTGCGAGTGTAATGTGCAGCCCAAAATAGTGACATCTTGCAGATCTACCCGTTTTCGATTCATCACAATCAACTTGCCCGACAGCTCGGGGTCATTTTGCAGCTTATCCGCTAGCTGCAGGCCTTCTTCCCGCGAAACACCAAAGAACTCATGGTTTCCCAGGACCAGAAAAACCTGTTCAAACTTCTGGCAAACAGAGTATAGGAAATTGCGAAAGGCCTGGTAGTCTGCAAGCCGACCGATGTCGCCAGCTAAAACTAGACGACTGGCACGGGGTACAATTTCGAACTTGCTATACTGTTGGCCGACTTCAAGATGAAGATCGGACATGATTTGGAATTTAATTTTCTTTCGAAATCGCCGCAGCGACAAAAAGTTAGTAAGATCCATCTTGTGAAGTGGCAGCAAAGACGGATAAAACGAAGCTGTGAAGGTCCCTCGAACTTCGGCCTGTGAGGTTAAACATGCGTATCGGAAAAAGACAATATCCGTCCATCGACAAGATTTGCGGAGTGCGATCTCGAAAAGAAAAGCTCGATTGTTTCCAGCACTATCTACGTCTCTATAGGCAAGTGTGCAATTGACCAGAATCCAAAGTTCTGATTCTGTGGTGCTGTGAAGCTTTTCCAGAAAATTTCCGCGCAAAATATACGGTTAATTCTCCAGCGATCCATAACATCTACGCACAGGGAGCCTCTACCGAAGTTTTGTCTTTAAATACTCACGGGCACATGGGGGTTTGGGTTCATACTATTGTGCAGTAATATTAAATTCCTAGTTTATAAGAGAACAGAAAAAATGTAGACGTAAGACTTAGCTAATTCCAAACCTCCTGGCTACCTCAAGAAACCCCTGATCTCCGTCCTCAATCCACATATCAACCCATCCTTCTGCCTTCGCTTTCTCAATATCATCAGTACCCCAGCTTTCCTCCCGCGGTCTTTCCACGTAGATAGTTTGATACCCACATCCCTTAGCAGCTTTTAAATCACCAAGATGCGCAGCAACAAGCGCACAATCACCGGTCTTCAGGCCAAGCGCCTTCGCAGCACCATTGTAGACAAGTGGAGACGGTTTATATGCCTTGAACTGCTCGGCACCGTATATATGCTTGAAAGGTAGAGGACCATGATTCCGGAGATCCTCCAGGAGTGAGGTATTCCCATTCGACAGCGTCGCCGTAACGAACTTCTTGTTCAGCTCCTCTAGGCCCTTGGTGCTATCGGCCCAAGGGGTTAAATAGTGCCATGCCAACGCCAACTTTTCAATTTCTGCCTCTGTCCATAAACCCTCAAGTTGCCATTTCTTCAAAAGCTCAGTTAAAGAAATGTAATGGTGTTCATCTATTGTGATAAACTTGTCACTACCCGGATGGAAGCCTCTAGTGAAGGCAGAGTACGCGTTGCGCCATTCTTGCGCAAAGATTTCCCAGTCTCCTGCCTTCATCCCCGAGGCTACTTCTTTTGCGGGTTTTGGGATATTGGCGTTGTTTTGTAGCGCTCTTTGGCATGATGTAGTGAGTGCTCCGCGTATAGATGAGCGCCAGTCTACCACTGTGCCAAAAACGTCGAATAAGAGAGCCTTGGGCGGGTTTTGGAGGGACATGATGTTTGTCTTGTATCAAGGGAGTGGGAAGAATGTCAAGGTCGGAGTTGGAGAAGCTAACGCGCGAAGATCGATCAAACAAAACTGACGCCACCATACCCGAGGAAGAATCCATAACAATCAGACCACACCGGGTCGACGCTCTGTAATGACCTACATTTTGAGCTTCCACTTAAGGACCGCCGATATGATACTCCCAAAGAAGATACTCGGAAGAGAATCCTTATTGTCGCAGGACGAGCTAAATTTTCCGGATTCAATCCAGCGCTCAATTCGCTCTACAACACCTCCCAATACTGATTTATTATGTATGTATATTACAACGCCATGTCGAGATAATACTCCATCTTCTGCTGACCCCACGAAATCGCCCTAGCATCAGCGCAAAGCACATGCTACTGACTGTTCCCCAGGTAAGAGGCCTTACGCTCATTCCAAATAGGATCAAAACCCAACAGTGAAATGCGTGTAATGCAAGAAGCAGATGTACAGACTGCGGCCATCCGGTGTTGAACGACAAAGTAGACTTGGCGGAAATCCAGGACGTGGTAAATTGTGGCTACACAACAGTTCTTGCTTCCCTGAGTGGAATGTGGGCATCGACAATATCCGAAAATATCGCCTTGGCCGAGTTCACTATAGCTTCTCATATTTGTAGTCGTCTGAGGGTTTATGCTACTAGCCCTCCATTCGTTTCATGTAGCGTGAGCAGCGATTTCTGTGAGAATAGCTAATTGCCCGCGGTCTTATCAGCGCTGGTGCATTCTTCCGTACTCGCAGAACGATTCCAATTTCCGAAAGCGACCTAGATTTCTTTCGAACCTCGGATCATTCACTGCATAATTTCACCCACAAGACGGCCGTTGTCTCTCGGTCGTGGGCTCTGATATGCGCGGACGTTCTCCCTTCAGCTTCTTCGTCGATTCGTGAAAATCGTCCTATAACTCCTGCAATTCCGTTCCCTTGAGTCCCAAAGAGAATATTAGCGTGAAGGATAACCCTAGCAAATGCGAGACACCGGCCCTGAGAAGTCATGACAATGCACCTTTTTTTTTTTTTTTTTTTTTTTTTTTTTTTTTCTTTTTTTCTTTTTTTCGACACAAGGCTAGTCGTTGTATAAGCCCTTGGCTCCTCGAAAGACCGCGCCGGCTGTTTCTCGTGCAAGCGCAGTTGCCATAAGAATCATGCCATTTTTGCTGACTTCATACTGAAGAGAGTGTACCTCTCTATTGGGAACTTTCTCGCCAACGTCCCTATACAAAGCAGCGCATTTTGTTGGAATTAGTTCTCTACATGGATAATTGCACGACGCCGTTGGGCCTGATTGGACCTGCTCTGCTGGTGTGGACCAAAATGTAGCCATTGGATGTCGTAACCCATCTTTCGGGCTGGACTTATGGAGTATGGCTGAATTGTGAGGGTAGGGGAAAGCTGAATTCCCACCGATATTTGAAAGTGTAGAAACACGAGCATCGAACTCGTCTGGGAAAAGATCGAAGAGATTTTGGAACACAAAAATTTCCAACATGCTTCCGAGGACTCGTTAGTGATCAAGAAATCTTTCTGTGCGTGTAACTCAATAAACATTGTATTTTCTTCATAGCTCGCAACCGATCGAACTTTGAGTTAGGTAGGCCGTATTTAGGCCACCAGGAGATATGATGACATGTAGCATGGGAAATCCGCCGGAGATGTCTTCCCTCTTGCAGTTCGCACGGGGTACTTAGAAATGTGCCGTACAGGAGCGTGACTCCATGTATTCAGTAAGGGAAGTTAGGGACTTTCTAAAAGTAGCCTCCCACATTGTGCATGATCCACGCGACACGCCTGTTGGACCTTTTTTTAGGACTTATCTGCGTTTTGGAAAGTCGATCCTACGGGCGCAGGCCCAAGACAGGGTTAAAGTAGGAACCAATCTCTGGCGTTCATGGAAATATTAGATAGGTATCAGCTTAACCAAGAAATATTAGCATCTTCTGTCTCAAAGCCGCGCTGGCGCCACAGTCTCTCATCAGCCCTTGAATGAAAGAACCAAGCCTGGCGTAAATCCAAGAAGATCGTGTCTGATCGTCTTCAAAGCCACCATCACTTCAAAATCCGAATCACTATTCTAACTTATCTCTGCTATGCTGGTAACAGTCGTTAGTGGGACGCATTTTATGTGGTTCCAAGATAACGGAGCCAACCCCGACGCGATTCGAAAGCGGACCGGTGACAAAGGTTTCAAATGCTGCAGCGTAAAGCCGCAATGCCCAAGGTACATCTAACAAACTCTCCTTCAAGTCATTTGCTGATGGTTATATAGCCAACTGGAAGCAAGTCACCGCAGCTCAGATCACCTCCCAGTTTCACTCGTCATATTTGATTCCGAGCTTGTGCTGATCGTGCCGCTTTGCTATGGAATGTTGGGACGATGTTTCTTCTCATGCGTGAAGTTGGAAATGGAAAATAGGAAACATCCCAACCTCAGAAGGCCATCGGGAATGCACGATGCCATTGGCAACGAGCGAGCTGATTGAGGTTAAAATAGGGCAGGTGAAGAGCAGAGCCTGTGCATCCCAACATTCCAACGAAGAGCCGATTGATGGAACGAGTGGTGCAATTTTTTCTCCGCAAATTGCAATGCTGGCCAGTAAAAAGCAAAGTGCGATGACTAACTTTTAGGCTGTGTGCGCAACGTGGGACTGACTCTCCGCCGCCAACAGCGCGAGATGATGTCCTTGCTGGGAAGTCAAACGGATTTCAAGAAAACTGCGTCGTGCATGGACATTAAGAAGATCAGATTTTGAGATTTCGGATGTGCGTGTTCGCTTTGGGGCGCCTCGTTGCCAGCCAAATAAGGAGAGTCAACCGACGAATTTCCACAAAATCCCGGAGTGGAGCTGCTCTATCTCAGATTATGTGAGGAATGGCTCTGTCACAGTAGTGCTAGGACTAAAGAAGTCTTTAATAAGAACCAGCGAATGGGTGTGACAAGGCTCGCAGCATGCAGCCTCTTCGACACAGTCAGCATGGCAAACCAGGGCCTATCAGACGGTTTCTTCCCACGAAGTCTTCAGGGATAAGTGCTTTCTAAATATACGACGCGATGGGCCTTTTGAGCAACCTGGGCTAGCGGACTGGCCGAATGTAACGTTGGCACCCCGCTGCGGCCAGCATTTGCTGAGATTGGCTTATAACAAACGGGCCACCTTTACCCGTTCCATTCTCAGAGCCCTGCAAGTGCTGACTGCCAAACCTCGTCAGGCCATCTCGAACCCCATCTTTGGTTGAATAGCCCCACGGCAAAGGGAGCCGCGGGCCCTGCTAGTCTTTGGACCAATTTGCCAGCCCGCAACCATTCCAATAATCGAGGGCCGCCCGCGCCTCCTCTTCCTTTGTCCCTTTCTCCTTTGTGAAGCACGTCCGGGGAAAGTATATTTCGAAACTCTGCCATCTCTGTTGGCTTTCGACACAAGTTAACGAAACCCATCCAATATGCGGTTACTCAATCCAGTTATATCATGGTCACTGCTACTGGCCCTGAACGGGTCGGTTCTTGCAGCGGATAGCAGTTCCAGCAGCAGCAGCGACAGTTCAACGGCGTCCCCGACCAAAACACAAACAGAGTCATCCTCATCGACAGCGACACGAACAGGACCAGCTACTCATACCGTCTCCGTCGGGGCACCAAAGGATCCTCATCAGTATTCACCAAACAGCGTCCAGGCGGAAGTAGGGGACTTGATTGTTTTCGAGGCAAGTTAGCTTTCAAGTCACCACGCGATGAAAACAATAAATTAGAGTAATATTAGACTGACATTTGTCGCGGCCACAGTTTTACCCACGCAATCATTCGGTTGTCCAGGCGGATTTTGATGCGCCATGTGTACCAGCTCAAGGAGGCTACTTCTATTCTGGAATATTCAACTCGTTCAATGAACGGGATGGCCAATTGGTTGGGGATGTAAGCCGCTCTTCACCCGCATGCCTTTTGTTGTGCTGTTCAATGCGACTGACTTTCGAACCATCTAGCCACCGACATGGACAATGACTGTCAACAGCAGTGAGGTATGATTGCCTCGATCGAGAGATCTTCGCACTACTACGATAGACAGGTTTTGTGACTGACAACCTTCTAGCCTACATTCTTCTACTGCACAGCCATCGATTCTTGTATCAAGGAAGGAATGGTGGGAGCGATTAATCCGGTAAGAAGCTATTCATTCACCCAAGTTTACGACTTTGGGGATTTCACTTATGTAGTTAACACCATTCTGACTCGGCATTCCAGAACGAGACTATGACATGGGAAGAGCAAAACAAGAAAGCATTGAAATACCCATACATGCTGCCCCCAGGCCAAGCAGCCCCAGCCGAAGGCGATGTTCCTGATCCCACCGCCTCGTCGCAACCAACTGCAGCGCCATCGTCTACAGGTTTAAGCGGCGGAGCCATTGCTGGAATCGTGGTCGGATGCGTCGCTGGTGTCGGTATTATCGGAGCACTCCTCTACGTCCTCGGCCGCAATAGAGTCTATCGAAAATGGCTAACATCCGAAGACGGACGCAACGACCGAACTCGTCAATGGGCTTTGGGTGGAACTGGTGCCGGCTCGTCGACCGGCCCGAAGAGCGAAATGGGCGCGACTGGCATAGACGCAACCACTGTAGGCTCACCTGTTCATGCAAGTTTCGCCGGCTCAGAGATAGGCGCACCATACTACGACCGGAATCCGAGCGAACAATTTGCCCAGCCCCAGTCACCGCCGCCCCATTGGAGCTGGGGAAGCGGTAAAGCTTTGGGCTCGCCCAAACAGATGAACTCTATACCGCAAGAATTGAGCTCCCGCAACGAACTTGTCGAATTGGAAGCGAGTGATCATCGCCCAGCTACCCCCGATGTGAAGCAGCCGAGATGAACACCTGTAACATTATTCGTGTGTGGCCATACTTTCATCCTCTAGGGCTATCGGATATGAAGCTTTAATCGCTCAGTACCCTCAGGACATTACACGATTCTACTATTACTAGCCTTGGTGGAGTAATCTGACATCTGTTGGCAGCCAACTCTCTTGGAGGCATATATGCATGTATATAATGGTTTGGGGTAAAACGGGAGTCTTTGCATTCGGCGCTTCTGGCTTTTCGTCATTTTGTTTTGTCTTTTCCCTCTGAAAGTTTTGAATGCAATCGCGCTGCATACTAGTTTCCTATACCACTTTGCTATTTTTTCTAGCCTAATAAATCGTACTCATATATTTTTGAGCATACTGGCTTGGATTTTGTTCAAACGTGCAAGAGCCTAGAAAAGTGAGCATCTCATACGAAATAACATATCATTAATGACTATCATGATCAGGTCTCGGCTAAGTGCAACCGGCTGGCCAGGTCACAATCACAATGAATATGCGACCACTGTGCACAACGGACAGAAGCCCTGGGTTGTATTGTGACAAAAATTGGGCAACAGCGCCTAAGCAAAGATCATCACCATTGTCACATTAGAGGGCGCTTAGAACCTGCTCCTTTACCAGGTATAGATATCATTGGTGGACATCTTCGAAGGACATGAGCACTTTTCATCTCTGCTCACGGCCGAAAATGAAAATGTTTTCCTGGCGGGGGCTCCTTACATGTTGGTCTAGGCTGGCAAGCCAAGCAAACGGCATGCAACCTTTGATTAGGAGAATTTGCTCCGGAAGAAAGCCATGTGAAAAGTTATAGCTTATTGCTCGAGACAGTCGCTGTGAAGGAGGGTCGTATATTTTCGTCGCCGACTTTTGCCAGGCCCCGCTCAGCTTCGGCTTGGGGCACAGACGATTGAAGTGGCGTTACGCAGCACTATTTGGAAGCGAGGTGAACGGTTCCAAATAGCGCTGATAAAAGGCGTGCTCCTTGTTCGATCCACCTCGCCACGTGGGTGCACTTGAACGCCGATAGTCGCAAGAGAGGTCTTGTATCAACATCGGCTTGTTCTGTGGTTAAGGAGATTTGTGCACAATACCACGCTATGATGTTGAATTTCATGCTATGTTCTTGAGCTATCAATTTGGACGGCCAGTTCCGGAGACGCTACTATGTCAACTGGACTGTCACGGTCCCTTCGACTTCGATGCTTGATATCTTTTGATCGATAGTCGATGCATACTCAGCTTGTGCTTCAAAAGCAAGAAGGACAGAGCTGTGAGCAGAGAGGCGTTGGGCCTGCACCAATTGGTTGTGTATCGTGAATGTATTTAGAAAAGACGCCTGCACCGCAACATGACGAATTTTGGGAAATCTTGCGCTTCCATGTTCGTGTACTTGCTGACCATCGTGGTTCTCCTCCCTTCGTCCAAGAAAGTTCTTATCGATTAAGGGATTCAAAATATTCCTGAAGTCCACGAGACTTTTGGATTTATATATTTCAACGGACCCCTCTGCTTGGGCAAGTGACTTGAGCTCATTATGCCTAGGCATACAGGGAGGATTGAGGCTGTCATACAAGCGGACCAAATCCATGCTACAATCTTGCGCGTCCTGTGTAACAGGGCGCTTGCACAGCACTACATCTGTCCCTTTCGCTGTCATCTGCTTCCCTTCTTGGCGTAGTTTGTGCTTTTCGCGAGTGCTGTGCTCATCTCTGAGACCTTGATATCACGAGGTTGCGATGTACCAGCAACCCCTAGATACGAATAAGGTACAGATATATGCTGTTCCACTAAAAAGGTTGTTGATAAAGATTGCCTAGAAACCTTGGGCATCCCACTCTCCGGGAATACACTTCACCCCAGATTTATTTCGAAGATCTTACTTGTCCATGGCGGGTTTATCTTGCTGTTGCGGTGGGTACATCGGGGGTTGTTCTATTTCAACATCTACTTTTGACTTGCTATTTGGAGCAATTCTGAGCTAGCATGGTGAATTTCCAGAGGTTAAAACTTCTCTGTTCACTGGTAATATCAGATATGACACTGCTACAGAGCGCTCGCTGGCCGCCATAAAAAGCAATGGTAATAAGCAACTAAAAGACCCTGAGTAAGCGGTCATTGGTATTATATAATGGGATGACAGAATTGAGGATGCTTATATTGCATATTACTATAGGCATAAATGCTGTTGGCATAGCTCCATCCATATATAATAGTATATGCGATATTTGTATGAGAGGTCAACAAACACAGTAATACCTTAGGATATCTATCTATGTCACCAACTTGCAGCTCTATAGCTTCTGCATATCTAACACTATTGTTGATTGTTGTTGGACTCGAGAATGAAAGTATGGATAGATCGTAGAGACCAAGAGACCAACCTATTGGTTTGTAGGACTAGCCACGACCTTCCGAGTGACGGTTTGCCTGCATAGCATGTCGTAGGTCAAGCAAAGGTTGCTAAGCAAGTTGCTTATGCATCAGAAGGGTCTGCTCAGATTATTTTTTCTATGTGGCCTCCGAGTTTTCTTACTGGGAGCATGCTTATTATTCACCATGCTGCATTGTCGCCCCTGACAAGCATGCCAGTCTTTCTTAGACCGAGGTATCACCGCGCTGGTTCCACTCATCATCTGGCCACAACAGGGCCCACCGGACGTTCTCATATTTCAAAAATTATCCGAGTAGATTAATAATAGACATGATGATGGTATAGAAAAGAGTAGAAGAGCATCGGATCAAGGAATCTTACGAAGTTTTTCTGCTGGGAAACCTGAGATACAAAGAAGACATCCTGAGTATACGCAGACATGTCTATCACCTCACCGCTCCAAGTGGGCAACCTTGAGCTTAAGCATCGGGTTGTCTTAGCACCCCTGACGAGGTTCCGCGCAGACGACAACCACGTTCCGCTTGACTACGTCAAGGAATACTACGCACAGCGGGCATCTGTCCCGGGGACTCTGTTGATTACCGAAGCCACATTCATATCACCTCGTGCTGGTGGCTTTCCCAACGTCCCAGGAATCTACAACGATGCTCAAGTAAAGGCATGGAAAGGAGTCACCGATGCTGTCCATGCCAAAGGCTGCTATATATTCTGCCAGCTATGGGCCCTAGGCCGCACCGCGAATCCAGCGGTCCTAGAATCGGAGGGCCACCGCCTCGTTTCAGCAAGCAATCTGCCCATGTCTGACAAGGCTCCTGTTCCTCAGCCACTAGATGAGGAAGGCATTCGCTTGTTCATTGAAGACTACGTCAACGCTGCGAGGAATGCTATGGCTGCGGGATTTGACGGCGTCGAGATCCACGGTGCCAACGGCTACCTTCTGGATCAGTTCTTGCAGGATGTGAGCAACGATCGCACCGATCAATGGGGTGGGAGCGTTGAAAACCGTGCTCGGATGGGCCTCGAGGTTGCAAAGGCCGTAACTGCGGTTGTGGGTCCAGAGAGAACTGGATATCGAATCAGCCCATGGAGTCCGTTCCAAGGAATGAAGATGAAAGATCCCAAACCGCAATTCACCTATATTGCTCGGGAGCTTGGGAATCTGAAGTTGGCATATTTGCATATTGTGGAGTCCCGCATATCTGGAAATGCGACTATCGAAGATGCAATTGCAGAGGAACCTAGATTCCTGATAGACGCCTTTGGAGACACTGGGGCTGTCATTTTGGCTGGTGGTTTTACTCCGCAATCTGCGAAAGATACTGTTCAGAACCACAAAGATCGGCGTGTTGCTATTGCTTTTGGAAGGCACTATATCGCGAACCCCGACTTGCCCTTCCGTATTGCACAAGGCCTTGGACTTGCCAAATACAACCGAGATACATTTTACGAGCCAAAATCGCCCGTCGGCTATGTTGATTATCCATTTGATCCAAAGTACGTCGCATGGGCAGAGAAACAGCTTTAGACTAGATAGGTTGCGGCAGAATTAGCATGCTTTCTTTTTGTCTCAACCGATTCAACCAGTCATTTATATACCAATGTATCTATCATACAGCCATAATGTCAAAAAGAAGATAAAGACGAGGTTGAAAGCGGAAAAGAGCGGGAGACTAGCATAGGATTAAAGAAAGACAAGAACAGAGAAACAGACGGAGAAAAGATAACATATTGGTTAGCAACCCAAACAGAAAATATGGGCAACATTCACATCAGGAAGCCCCCCTATCCATCATCCCCCCCGTAGCTTCGTAAGGACTAGCGGTTGAAACCATTCTAAGCTGTTAACCCAACTTTGGGACCTCGGGAGACCTTTCGACCATGGTCACGAAACTTTCGTCCTTCACAAAGATCACCTTATCCGGTAGATTTCCTTTGCACGCACGTGGTCTCTTAACATCTGCTTTAGGGTGCTAGGTCTCTCCTTGTATATTCTTGTTCCGGTCTGTAACAGTGCGTGTATAACCAGGGTAAACCCGACCAGTGTTGTCTCGAGAAATCCATGCCTTTAGCAGCTGGTAGCTTCATCTGGCTGCCACTCGATGCATGCACCAAACTAAGGAGGCTTATGCTTATGCCGGATCAGACATCACTGTCTTTGATCTTTGTCATTTTGAGCAAGTCCGGCATATCGCCTGGCATGCATTGTGTTCAAATCGCAGAAGTCTTGGAACATGATGTGAAGCAGGTGGCGAGGAGACATGGACGGTAAGACGCAAGAAGTGCGCTTCCATGCCATATCTATATAACTTGAACATCTCTCTCCTTATCTTCCACTTTTCTATCTCATCAACTTCAGGCATATGCTAATATTACGTGCACTTCATTTGAGAAATACTTTCAAACCGTCTCCTGCAGAGAATCTGTCACTTCATTCCTCATGGCCGCACTCGATCTGAAATTGGAGGACTTTTCGGAAGCTGAGCTTACCACTCCAGCAGATCCGAAGCCCCATGGCCTCCTTTCCTCTCTCAAATCCAAGATCGGGGTTTCCAGGAAGGCTACTTGGTATAAATACGCTAGAACCACTGGCTTCACACCCAGCAAGGTGTTTGTCATCTTACGGGACTTTTTACAGCCTGACACAACACTGACATTGGAATCCACCGTGAAGGCCGTACTTCATCTCCTGCCGGACAATGCTTCTTACTCCGATGAAATGTGGTCCTTTGCCGTTGTATCTCTCCGAATTGCAGAGCAGATTCCGTATTACCATCTATCACAGATAAAGCTGGTTTCTGTAATGGACGAAGTGTGCCGGTCAGGTAAACTCACAGACGTTGTCCCTCCAAATGTTCGTCACCTCTGTTATTATATTTATGTCTAGCTAATTTTTTCATTAGGAGCGGGTGCGCCACTTTCATCGTTTCTTTGAAGCTATGACTGATGCCTACACTGGTAAGACGTTGGTCTTTACTTTCTATTCTTTCACACGAGCCTAATGTTATAAAAATAGGTCCCGGTGAGGAGGAACCTGCTGCGTACCCAAATATCCAGGCCTTTTTTGCCCGTATTCATGAGAAGCATATCCATCCATCCTACCCAACATTCCCTATCTGGGCTATGCGGGACGCTTTTGAAGATATCCATAAAGACTATACTTTTAAGGGCATGCTTGATCAGTATATCTTAGCGGCAGCCCAGTGGATCCTCTGGGATGGGCAAGACCTTTTCAACCAAGTTCTATATCCAGAAAACAAGGCACTAGATTATCATGAGTTACTAGATGATGACCATCACGCACGTGTCTTAGCCCCAGGCCCTCTATATAATGGCAAACCAGGGCTGAGTCTCCATAGATGGCATTTTTGGAGGGACGGTTTTAAGGCCGCGGCAGAAGATAGCGAGCATACTGATGAATGCAGGAATGTCTCAAAAAAGGTGGTTAGCTTAATGGAGTCATTGGAACAAGGAATGATGCGTTAAAGGGTGCCACTCTATGTTGCTTTTTCTGGGTCATGGTTTGCTTTTTATTGATATCTGTGTATCCTGTTTGCTATTGGCATTTTTTGACAGTGCTGGCGTTGAATATTATCTGCAGGACAGGTGGTTAAAGAATCCTCTCTGTTTCCTCATGCAAATGGAGTTATGGGGTGCTAGACGGGAAAACGTTCAGCAAGTCAAGGCTTGAAGAAAAAATTGAAGGGAAGAGCATAAATTACATTCTGTGAAGACTGGAAACTACCAGCATGGACAAAAATGGCCTTCAGCGTGCACTTGGCTCTCCATGCAATATAGCGGGTTAAGTGTACGCTAGGAAGAGGCCACACACCTATCTAGTGCCAATATATGAATGGATCTGGTGATGGAATGTTTGGCTTGCTTCATGTATGGTGCAAGTGCAAATGCAAGTGCCTGCTAGACAGACATGGTATTCCTATGCAATCGAAGTTTTAATATATAGACAAGGTGTGCATCTGCTAAATTAGGCTGTTGAAACAAGAAGCCAACATAAATAGCGTTGGGGGAAGTTGCATTCTTTATAGAGTTACTAGCAATGCCATTTGGCTATTTAGGTTAGGACTCAGCTGTCTTTTGATTCTTACTTCACCAATATCAGAAGCTGCAGCGCGTACTCGTGCAATGTGTGTGGGATAGCTGGCACACAGTGTTGCTGGGGAAGCGTGCGCCAAGACAGGTACACGGAGCAATAATGTACGGAAAAGGATGTTCTGAGGAATCGAAGTACGTAGGCAGCTATCTAAACAGTCGCAGGGAAATGCATTGTAAGCCGATAGTTGTAACATTAGAATGCAGAACTGGGGTGTTGGGGTTGTTCAGTCGAGTCCGTCCAGGTGAAAGAACCAGACTGCAAGACAAGATAATGTGGAAGTTGATAGTCTCCTTGTTGCCGACTGCTTAGGAGCGCGAACTTATGTCGACACCCGTAATTGTAGACGAGGAAACACGACCAGATGCTGAGGATGCAAGATGCAGGAGATGAACACTTAACATTCTGGGGAGCATTTCAAATACGGCGGGATCGGGAGTCTAGACAGGAGACTCTAGATAATGTAGGTTGAAGAGCACACTCGAGGCCTCAGTTGTAACAGAGGACAAGTTAACATCGATGCATAGTTGCATGTATACATGACCCAAAGAAATGAATAACCGAGCTTGAACGCGGGAGACTGGAGTCGGAAAGTATTTTCGCAGGGGTCGACGAGGGATCGCAGAGTTCAAGAAGATAACGACTAAGGGCAGGAAACCGATTGCCAGCCTCGCAGTTGGATCACAGAAAGGACGGGAATGCGAGGGGGAAGCATTTTGCATACCTAGTTTAAAAACTCCACGATGGCAGCCACAGGATAGGGATAGACAAGGACAACTCTTTGTTGGGATTTTGGCGGCGGAGACGCTTTGACCATGGGGCTAGATCACATTTGTGTCATGTCTCACACAGTTGAAGCAAGGTCGAGTTCAACCATGGTCCTCTTTTGAACATGACAGCTACCCCAGACACAACCCGTGGATTTGTCTGTTTCGGCTACGCGGGACTAACCCAATAAGTAGCCATCCAGTCGGTCAATCTATCAATATTTTGTGGCAGTGAATATAGTATGAGTTTCACGTAAGCTTTTTCGAGTACGCGCGGCAGTTCTGGACCCAGTCCCCTGGCAGAAAACGGCGTCGGATCCCTTGTCATCATTCGGCCTATTTGCTGGGGTTTGGCTGCTGGAGTTTTCTGGAAGCGCAGTTATTCCTGGATGCAATTGGGTGTTGTCGCCGCGTGAAGGAGAGAGCAGCCAATTCGGGCACCACTCTTTGACCATGATTCCTGCAAGCTCGAAGGACCATTCGCCCACACGTGTCTCGCAAATTCCTTTCCTTTGAAGTGATCGGCAGTGCTGGTCTTGTTGGCTCCAAGCAGCCCTGGCAAGGGTACCCCGAAAGCCGTTGAACTTTGGTTTATCGTTGGTTTGTGACCTATCAAGTACATTCTGGAAATGAATATCTGAAACATGAAACATGAATCTTATTTTGAAGGGCCTGCCACCCCAAGTGCTGAAAGATGCTTTTTGGAAGCTCATTTTCAATCGGATGGTTCGGTGGAGCTCTGGAGTCCGATTTTTGGAGCGATTGTTGGGTTCGCATCGTGCGATTCGCATCGAAACCCACCACTTCTGGCCTCGTAAGGAGCAAAAGCTCCTGGATCTCAATTGATCACGACGATCTATCCTCCCCCCAGCCACCTTGAATTAGTTTGTTCCCATACAGTAAAGAGGCCCAAGCAAGACCTCATGCTGCATTAGCGGGCAGTCACTGACTTGCGGTGGATCAGTTTTCGTCCCAGCTTCGACTTTGTTTGCGCTATCGTGACCAGAGGGGACTAATAGGGACAGCATGCTGTGGTACTTCGCCCCTGACGCGATTGGGACGCGGTATCACTGCCTATTTCAGAGGGCGATGCGGCGAGATTTTAATTCCAGCGGACTGCTGTGAACCCCCCCAGGGATTTCCCATTTTTACGTGTCCTCCGAAAAATTCCCAATCCCATGGCCTTACAATACACAGTCCTGACAGTTCCCCACCGTAGCAGAAAGCACCAAATGGGTCTGTGGTGTGATTCCAGCCAACTTTGAGGCCGCATCACAAGTGACCCCGCTGATAGACTGCCTGCTAAGATACGCTAGAATTAAGATGGTAATGAAATAAACACTTTTGCAGCAAACTGCGCCTGAAAACATTGTCCGGGAACCTGCCGGTCCAAAGTCTCGGGCCGCTGGAGCTTTTTCAACATGAGGCCGTCTTGTGATTGAACGAGCGATCGCCAACTTCCTTTACCCCTTTTCATGTAGCATGATGCTATTTTGCGCTGGGATCTTTTCCACTCAGCTGCCCCTAAACTAAACTTCCTGGCCAGTTATCCAAGCTTCAATCACCTGAGTTCAAACGAGTCAACCTGATCCCGCTGGACAACAAACTGCACGGCGACATGGTCGTTGCTTTCCTCTCTGCACCTTTGAATTCTCCCTCCCGCCGAGTTTTGTACTATTATCACCACTGATTTTCCCATTGCTGAGCTTGCGGGAGGCTCGTGTTCCTCGACGATAGAGCAGCTGGGCCTGGTCTGTCGCAATTGTGATTTTGGTTGAAATTGGCCCTTTGCAAGGATTCCCTGCAGCGACAAAGAAAGAGATTAGTCCGTGGATAATGTAATTGTCTTGTGAGTTGAATTCTTTCTGATCTTCTCTTTGAATACTTTTTCCGTCCCTGTGCCTTACCGCTTCCCATGCAGCGGGAAGCCCGCTTGATCTCATCGTGCACTTTCTCTCCATACTCGCAGAATTGTGCCCACTCAACGCTTCTGTCGGGGTAATTGGGGATAAGTCTAACTGGCCACGCTTGCGCTCATCACTTAACAGCTTTCTGGTAATCTCCTTCTGCGACCGATTTCCCTGCTTGCGATTATACTCCCCTATGCGCACGTCTGCTAGAGTTACTCCCTCCTGTTTGATATACATTTAGATATACCTAGCAGCTTATCGGCGGACTGGCCCTGAGACGGACCGTCATTAATTGTGTGTTCCCGTTGTGGCCATCTAATTAAGCCCTGATCTGTATGCTTTTCGCTCCCTGATCAGCTTAGCAGCTCGGAGTGTCCAAAGCTACATATCAGCTAACAATGCCTACAGCTGTTTCTATATAGCTCTACTAGCTTCGCGGCTAGATCCACTACCACGAGATAGTCCAACGGTTTAAAAGTTCCTACGTGATCTGATTCTGTCCATATCTTTATGATCCACCCTCCCGTCTCAAAACCGGTCACTTGATACTGCGCGAATATACTCTCTTGCCGACTGTCTGCAACGTCATGTCAACTTAGAATTGCCAGCACTGCCGATGTTTATGTTTGGGTATCCTGTTGTCTACAGCTGCTATGAGGTGACCGGGACATTCCATCATTGGTTCAATGAATTGATGCATGATGGCAGTTGATTGGGAGCAGGAACACGCCTATATGGCGCAGGCGCTGCCAACTCCAACAGATACGCCCTATCGAACACCGTCCAGTTCCGTGTCTCGGCTTTCCGCCCGACGAAGGGGCTCTTCCCCCGGGCCATCAAGTTCCCCTCCTCCGTTTTCTCCGGAAGATCACCCGGATGGCGAAGTAAACGAAGATGCTATGGACCCCATGAACGACGAAGGCATCTCGCCTTTGGATCCACGGAGATTTACGCCGACTCTTCATGCTTCCTTAGTATCGGAGATTCTGTCCCTGAGGCGAGACCTCGAGGGTAAATCAAGGATTATAGACACGCTGGAAGTGAATCTAGAAAGTTCCAAATCGGAAGCGGAATCTCTCAACGAAACTTTGTCCAAACATGCGAAGGAGAACCGCTCCCTCAAGCGACAGCTGCAGCTCCTGGAAGGAGGATCGATGTCAGCAATGACGGAGCTGTCTAGAGAAAGGGACGAGGCCGTGGAAAACGTATCTGACGTCAAAAAGAGGTTAGAACAATCTCAAAAGAAAAATCGCTCACAGGAAGAAGAAATACATAAAACACAAATACTATGGGATGACGATAGGCAGCGGTGGGATGAAGAGAGGCGAAATCTAGAAAGAAAAGTTCATGTGGTCGAAGGGCGCCTAAAAGTTGTTCTCAACGAGGTTGCTGCTGCGCAAGCTGCTGGCTCATTCAACAGGAATCCGGATGCAGAGAATGATTCATTGCGCGATGGAGCAATAACCAGAGCCAGCGATACTACTAGCTTGCGATCAAACAGTGTCCTAGACAGACGCAGGACAAGCACGGCGAGTATCGGCACTTATGATGGCGACGGCCATAATCAGCGATATTCGATGCTGAGCCTTGCTAATGGCCATGGGCCAAAGCCAGAGGGGTTGAACCTTGCTGACGAACTTGCTTTTGACGAGGAGGAAGAAACCGATGATGAACAAGACGACGAAAGACCGGAAACACGCTCGACAATGACCGATGAAAGACCAATTTCAGTGCAGTCTCACGCATTTGAAATGAACGCTAGAAAGGCCGTTGCCGTATCCCTGCAAGGGACGCAACATTTTGGTCCCCCTGCTTTAGTAGATGAATTGCGAAATCTGGACTCTGGACATGGTTCGAAGACCCCTAAAGCACCAATCTTCGAATATCGAGACGTTGGTATCCAATATACGCCACCTCCATCGCCGAAGCTGCACCCTGAAACGCAGACCGACGACCCCCATCAGGAGGATATTACTAAACCGCTCACGGAAGAGCCTAGTGAAGATCATACCAGTGTGCCAGAAAACGACACGTCCATGCAAGATGAGACTGCCCAGCACTCAGCTGAGAGCAGCACAGAGACTGTGCCAGTCGACATGGTCTCGTCTGCATGTCAGACTACCAGTGAACTTCCTAGCCCACCGTGGACGCCGAAGCTTGAGCAGTCTGTAACCGATTACGCGCCTTTAGATGATTCTAAAGCCGTGACAACGCAATCGTCCTCAACACAGACTGAGGACATCGTCATAGTGGATAAAGAAAGCGAAAAAGAAGAGAGACCAGAGTCTCCAACCCAGATACCTATACCAATGATAGCAATCCACCCCCCTGGTTCCAACCCGCCGTCTCCAAGAAATAGCGTGGTTCTCCCTCCTCAGACCAAGAGTGTGTCTTCTCAGACGGACCTGCCGCCCCGCACAGAGATGTGCTCGTCTGCAATGCAAACCGAAGAAATTCGCATTGACAAACGCCCAACCAAACTTCCTTCCAGTCTTCTTCCATCCGCACTTCCAGACGAGCCTGAAGGCCACGATTCGCCCGAAATCTCATCTCAACCTCCCCTCCCGCCATACTATGCTCCCCCTCCGAAATCCGCGAGAAGAAAACTGCGAGACCCGCCGCCTGTTAACCCTCCGTCGAACTCCTCAAAGGGTAAAGAGCCTGAGAAAATACAAGCGTATCCAGGTAACAATGACAACGGCCCTCTCACAGAGAATATAGAAATAAAATCTGAGATACGACGCCCCTTCCGATCGAGTAGTTTATTCGCAGGGTTCGAGCAGCTCAGTGATGATGAATGGCCTGATGTCTCTGAAGAAATGTTCGGCGACGATGAGATGCTTAACCGTCCAATGGCTTCCTATACGTTGAGATCTGGAAAGATGGTATCTAGAAAGCCATCTTCGACTGTTGACGAAAGCCCACTGGAAGAAGTGGATGAACAGCAACACTCACCAAAGTCGACAACTTCGAAAGACCAGGTTGCAAGCGGATCCTTACAACGGACCGTGGCTCGCGACAGACCTTCTGGTAAATCAGCTCCTAGACCTTTAAAACTGGCCACCAGCTCCAAGCAACCTGATATCCGCCGTGCGGCAATGATCTCTAGCTCCACAGCAGCTCATCAGTCATTCCGTCCACGAAGTCCAAGTGCGCCTAGCATTGGGAGCCTTGGCTCAAGCAATGCGCCACCTCAACCTCAACCCCCTTTCCCTGTTCCTGTACGACTTAGTTCACGTAAAATCGGTGCCAGCGCGAGCGAAGGGGCTCAAAGTCCCACGCCATATGGAAGTGGGCAATTCAGTGAGCGGATGAACGGACCGAGGGGTCGACGGCCTGCTCTTAGAAAAGTACGATCAGCGGCTGTTGTTTCGAGGACAAATGAGCCTGGCCGTCAACGCAGCCGTTCGCCGCCTACATTGTCTCCGTCCTCGGCAGCTCCCGACAGCCCTCTAGCTCCCCCGATGCCCTTTGATGAAATCACTGCTCCGCGTGTGAAGCGATCTCAGCAGATGCGATCAAGTCGACCGCCCTTGCCCAAAACGTATTCGACTTATTCTCAATCAAGAGAGGAAGAATCCAATGTTGCATCGACACAGCAAACCAGCGTCGTCGATGCCATTGCGCAGACGATGGTTGGGGAATGGATGTGGAAATATGTCCGGAGACGCAAGTCGTTTGGTATGCCAGAAAACAACAAGGATGGATGGGGTATGGGTAGGACTACCGAAGAAGTCTCAGCCAACATTACGGGCAACGGTGTCCGGCATAAGAGATGGGTGTGGTTGGCTCCATATGAGCGTGCTGTCATGTGGAGCAGTAAACAGCCCACTAGCGGTTCAGCTTTGATGGGCAAGAGTGGTCGAAAATGTAAGTGTAATCATAGAAGAGATTCAGGCTCTTATCATATGCTTTTGGAATGTGTACTGACATATATCCAGTGGTTATTCAATCTGTTCTCGACGTCAAGGACGATAACCCCATGCCCAAAGGAGCACTGCCACAGAACCAGTTCAACCGTTCTATCCTCATTCTCACGCCGCAAAGGGCTTTGAAATTCACTGCTTTAACACAGGAGCGCCACTTCATATGGCTGACCGCTCTTTCGTTCCTGAGTCACTCGTCTATGAGCTTCAATGATCTCGCCGCATTACCACCTGTTCCTTCGGAAGACTACAATCCTCCTCCACCTGCTGCATCCTTACGACGTAACCCCATCCGCGATTCAATTCGCGTAGCAAAAGGTAAAAACCGCCCTGGGCCGAGTTCAACCCGCTCATTCACAGCCCACCCGACCTCAGTACGAGAGCATCCACTCGACGAGGATGCCAATGAATCAATCAATGACGCAGCTGATCCCCCCTGCGTCCCTCGCTTCTCCAATAACCGCACGCACACCCACACACGCAAGCGGAGCAACACAGCTCCGCGTCTCCCTCCCAGTGCTTTCAGGAACTTCGCGCAACACGCTCCTGCTCCGTCGACATACAGCACCACAACAGCGGGTTCATCGGACCTGCATTCTCCCACCTCAACCGGTCCCCCAGGGATTACCAGCGGCCGTAGTAGCATGAGTCACCGCACGTCCGAAGCAAGCGGACCATCCAACGTCGGGATGACAAATTTCTTTGACGCGGTTGGGACAGTAAGAATGGAGGCCTTTGTTGACAGAACGGAGATGATGCCGCCCCGTCACCAAAGCCGCAGTGGACACCGGGGACGCAATGGTGTCAACGGATCATCAAGGAAGAAAGAGAACGGTTACATGCCGTATAGCCCTGACCACGACTACTACAGGCCAGACGATGCGAGCGACGTGTTCTACCGACATGACGATCCTTTTCGCGGATTTTAGTAGAAGCTCTCCCTAGAGCACACAGTACCTTTCTAGCGAACGGTGTCGGGAGTTTGCTCTCATTTCCGTGTTGCCGTTCAAATTTTCAGACAAAAGCAATGTGCCAATACTGTAAAACACTTACTATACCCATGTTCTGTTCCAACTGCTCTCGCTCTTTGATGTCATTTTATTGTTTTTGGATTGGTAGCCTCGGCGTACAACGCTTCTTTTTGGTGTATCTCAGTTTCGGCGTCTGTGAGCCATTCCGTATCTATTATTTTTGTGGGCGACTTTGTCTTGGTCTTGTACTTTTTGAACTAAAATTTCTGCTTGTCGCTCCTTTCTCCGTTTGCGCTTTCAGTCTAGCCAGACCATTTTCCTGGAACGCCCGCCCGTTTGTTTCGTTAGGCTTTGTTTGTATATTTTCCCTCCTTTCTGGGTTACAGGCGAGGATACCACTGCTGCGAGATCAAGTAATTTCTTTTTGTAATGTATTGTGACATCACCGTGTACCACACTATTTCAATATATACAATACTAGCCTGAGCTTTTTTTGTTTCGATATAGAGAACCGGTGGCGACCAGTCAATGGGTTTATTTTTATGAGCACATCCTTTCGGTTGCTATTCCGGTCAGACGAAACAGAAGCCGAGTTAATTGTACAGTGTATTCGTTTGCAAAACTCTCGGCTTGACAGTGACATCGTTTGTGCATAACATGCTCCCGGGCATGGTTAGCTGCATGCAAAAGCCCCTTGTGTCCTTCAGGGATGGATAGCCGAAGCTCCCACCACCTTTCCTACATTCTCAGGCAACGGATACGTCCCTTCCTCGGGGAGCAATTTTCTCGCTTCGTCAATTTTTCCCTCGCCCACAAGACTTCCAACCTCACACATCAAGCTCGTCACGTCGGTAATCTTCACCGTCCAGTCGTCTACATATCTCTTGACTGCCTCGCCGCTCAGCCCAACCTGCAAAGACCGGTAGTTCAACGGCCTAAACTCGAAATCCCTTTCCGGGTCCCACTGCACGCGAACAGGGCAGTCCCTTTTCCTTTTCTCCCACTCTTTCTCGTCCCCATGGATTGATTTATCAAAATGACTCAACAAAGCATTTGAAAGCGCCCACTCGAATCCCTCGCGCGTAATCTCTATGGCGAGAATGTGCTCCTGGTTCGGTTTCGTGGCCCACCCGGAGCGGTACGCCATCCAGAGGAATGATGGCTTTATCCATGTCATCCGCTCGCGTTTGAATGGTGGCACGAATTTCCCTGCCTTGACGGCTGCATTTGCGATTGAGACAGGGTAGGCTTGGTAGACTGTGATTGTATCCGCGGAGTAGGTTGCGCGGATTGAGCGGTAGGGTTGCTGTTGGGGTTTCTGATCCATTTTCTCCCGTTTTGCTCCTATATATACCTAGTTACTTTTGACAGATGGAATAGGCTCCTGATCTTGAGCACTGTTGAGGGTGCCGCGAATCCTTGTGTGCTATGGGTATCTTAGGAATTGAAATAAGGTAGATTAGACACAATCTATAAACAAATAATGTAGAAATAGCGAGAGTCTGGGGCAAGCGGTCCGAAAGGTAGCTTTATGAGTTTGTCAGGCTGAGACTTATTTAAACTCCTAGATATGCTGACGTTAAAAGGTGCTTGCGGTGTGCCGTGTTGCTAGGCACCGAGGAATATGCAGGTTAAAGTGAGTCATATTCAGGGTGCGATGAAGTCGCTGTTAACACAACATAGGATAAGAGAATACTACGCACAAGACGAAGAGATCATCCAAAAAATGGACTGTCGGGGTCCAAAAGGGGAGGTGTGGTGGAGCGGCCAACGAGCCCCTTTGCGCCCCCATAGATGAGAGAAAGATATGATTAAAGTAGAGGTGTCTTGGTCTAATTTATATACAGTGCATCTCAACGGCATGTTTAAGTATTGAAAGAAAGCACCTCTGACGATAGGATGCAGTATGCTGGAATCTTAAGGGTACTAAAACACGCAATCTCGATAAGAGTGCTCAACCAGGCGTAAAAAACCGAGGAGTGATGGAGGCATTGATGGCCGCCGATGAACCCATGTGTCTAATCGTTTAATTCTGCTTTGTTTCATTATCCCGTACTCAGAATCAATCCCATGCGAGAAATGAGGACAACCGCAGCCAATCGTCGTCCGCGCAAACTGCTGACCGAGTTGCCGTGCCTCGGCTCATCCATTCGGCGCAATCAAGATCGATCAACGGGGGAGCTCTGAGGTATATTTAACTCGACACCACGCTTCTTGTATTGCTTCCCAGTGCTGTTAGAACTATTGCTTCTCTCGATATACACAGTATTTCCTCCCCTCTACTTTTGATCTCGAAACAGCACAATCCACCATGTCCAAGACCTTCACCCCCGCAGACGTCGCGAGCCACAACAAGCCCGACGCTGGCCTCTACATCATTGTCGACTCCAACGTCTACGATATCACGAATTTCATCGATGAGCACCCCGGCGGAGCGAAGATCCTCAAGCGTGTGGCTGGGAAAGACGCCTCAAAACAGTTCTGGAAGGTTGGTTTTCACACTTCAATGCCCGAATTGCCTTGCGGGGAAAAGACTCGGAGAGGCTGACGTTTATCTGTGAATATTTCAGTATCACAATGACTCCGTACTGAAGAAGTATGGCGACAAGTTAAAGATTGGCGAGGTTAAAGAGGCTGCAAAGCTATAGGCGCTTCGGTTTCCGTTGCGACGTTCGTCAGGTTGTCCACCGAGACTGTTGGTGACGGTTCTGGTTGCGCTGAGAGGTTGCGTGCCCTTTGACATGTCAAGTGCACACGGCGCTGGATGAAATGGATTGCTCGAGGGACGGCATAGTTTTACACGAACTTGGCCAAGAAGCGATATATTTCTCCCAACCCAACCCCCAAATGCCAACACGCCGTCACAAAGCTCGATCTGTCGAATCATCCGTCTTGTTACCTCCTCGGAGATGGACTCTTCTTGCTGGTTTCGTGTGATTGTCCGATATATCCATATTTACGCTGGCTTTGGTACTCATACTACTCATACGTTGTTTCGTTTGCGCCTGTTGTGATCTTGGTTTGGTGTTGTCCATGCATATATACTATTAAATCTTCATGTACATAGATTGCTCTAGATGAGATCGATGTTGTTTTCATCAGAAAATGATGTCTATCCTATATATAAATTATAAATCATTCCAAGAGAGTCGCACAGTAAACACAGAAGCTCCGAAATAGAACAAGTGCGCTTTGTTCCAGTTTGAAAGCACCTTATTTATACCCTCACTATCACCGACTCCCCAACTTCAAGGGTTCGCTGGAAACATTCCAGTACTAGGAGCGAACGTTCCTGAAAATACCTCGTACCCTTGATAGATCCCTACATCATTGCCTTCTCCAATTGAAGGCCACAGCAATGCCCATTCTTGAAACCAAAAGTCAGACTCCAACTCCTGTGAAATGTTAAAATCCGACGGCACATCTAGTGGGCGATTCTGCTCCGGAACCCGTAATCCGTCACTAGTCAGAGACTTGAAGCTATGCATGAGCCTTATGAATCCCTGTACCACCTTGCCGCTCGCAGCATAAAGGCACCCATCCGCAAAAGCCGCATCAACAGACCTCCAAGGCGATAACTTCATCCCCTCGAGTAGCCGTGCACTTTCCTCAAACATTCTGAAGTGGTCTTCGAACCTGGGATTGAGCCTGCCAAAACATTTGACCTGGAGGACATTGTTTTCGACGAGGAGTTTGCATTGGCGGACAACTTCTACCATTAAGAAGCGCGGGGGAGGACGGAAAGGCATCCCGCCAAGTTTCAACTTCCCCGTGTTCTCAATAAATATCGTGAGGGCTGTTTGTACGTAGGAAGTATACAATACACCGAATCGCTGCATCACTGTCGAAAGTTGCGACTCCTCTCCGTCCCGAATGCACTGAATCACTTGACTTGCTAGCTGAATCGCCTCGTCGCAATCGAGCTCCGGATCATCTCGAGTACTACCGTTCTGGGCCCTTGCCCTTAGACAGCTCGAATATGTCAATCCAAGGCCGCAGATGGTAACAAATAACGACTGAAACTGCATCTCGAGGATTAAGCTCGCAGCTGATATTTCACCTTGCGGGGCATAAAGTGAGGTGTCTGTCAAGACGGCGTTGTTGATCCTCCTCTGATCCAGACAGTCCTTTTCAAACTGGTCAAGTATCGTATAAATGTTGTTTGCCGGGCGGCTCCAGTTTTCTTTCAGGTCTACTGTAGCCTTCATTTGCATGTATGTCCCTGTAATGTTTCGAATATGGTAAATCATTGTTGGGGAACAGCGACACTGCGAAAGAAGACGTTGGCAGTCTTCAATATGAGGCTTTAAACAATCAACTATCTCTCGGGCAACACGAACAGGCTTCATGACAAACCCGCCAAGGGAAGCATCATAGCAATAAACCTGCAGTCCTTGCAGGAAACTGAAGAAGCTGTCTTCAAACTCCGAGTCACCGGTGGCGTAGTAGTCAAGATCCAAGCTACATTGGGTTGGTAGCATCTCGAGTTGTTCTGCTATTCGGTACGCAAGTTTAATGTACGCCTCCGATTTGACGGTTCTGTGCACGACTTGCTGCGAGGTAGCTACGGCTGTAGGCTGATATTCAGCCAGGAAGAGAGCAGCCGAGACAGAAATGGGGTGTATAGGGGGCGAGAAGAGGAATTCCTGGCCATAGTATGAGATCGCCAATTGGATGTCTCGCTTCAGATGTGGGTGCTTCCATGAAGCATCCTCGGTTATTTCAAGCGCTGTCAAACAGAGAAGCGAAAATAACAAGGCGGCGGCGGAATTATTGTCATCCTCGTCGTCTGATACCAAAAGGTTCCGTAGACCAGCAATGGTCGGAACATGTGGGAGGAAAAATCGATGCCAAGTTAAACTATTCTTTGTGATTAGACACAAGGGCTTATAGAGGCGAGTCAGGAAAGCTCACAAATTGTCTAGCGCTTGTGCAAGTTCGCTGCTAACGAGTCCCGGGAGAGATATATCGAAGTCAGTTGACAGTCGGGGAACATTGACTCCAAAATTTTTGTCCTTGGCCAAGATCGAGGAGAAGAAATACAATGGGTCAACAATTGACCGGAAGATTGTCTTTTTATTAGTTGGCTGGGTAGGTTCCTCAGGCAATGTGTCTCTATCGAAAATCGAAGTGCCGAACGCAAGGTCACCGAAAAGGTGACTTTTGATATCAGTGTCCAGCAGGGATGGGGCATCTCGAGGCTCTGAGATGGTAGAGGATGGTGTTGCTGGCGACGTGGACGAGACACTGCGAGCAGGAGCTTTATGTTTGCGTATGCCGCGCTTAGCTGCTGGGCGGCCCAGTGAGGTCCGTTCAACGATACACTCGAGACCACGGTTTCGGCATCGTTCGCAAGATGTCTCGCGCGGTTGGGGAACCCCCAGCGGACCGAGACCATCCAGGCTTGGCAGCATGCACTTGATCTTCCTCGCCCTGCAGCCGTGGCAGATCAGGGGAGAGTATTTGCCGCGGGGCCCTCGTTCTGTGGCCTGTTCTTGCATGCCGACAATCTGAATATTTGCCAGGAAGAGCGCCTCGTAAATATAAAGCCCCAGGGTTGACTGAAGTCAACCAGTCGCGCCCTGGATATATGAAGGAAAGTCTCTCAAGAACAGCCCTGTTCAGCCACGATGAGGGCGTGATATAAATGTATTTTTAACAAGGCTGAGCTGAGCCTTTTTAAGCTCCAAAGACCCACTATATTTGGGGAAGGCGACGATGATCCCGGTAGACAAGATGAACCCCTTTGACCAAAACTGCTAAAGGAAACTCGTTTTTAAGCTTGCGAAAAGAGTAAAATAGAGGTGCGATTTCATCGTCTCCGCTGTATATTGTACTATTCGTTATATTCATGCCGGATGCGCAAGTAACTAACTCGTCAACAGCTGCGTTGGACTGGGAAGAATCCACCATCAAAACCAGGATTTGTCATTTGATATGGAGGCGCCAATTTACAATTATAGCCACAACCCCTTTTGCTCAATCAGGAAGGATTTTCATCAATTGCATGCCTTTTTTTTCCAGTGGAAAAAAAAGGGAATGACACCGCCCAGGCTCGAACTGGGGACCTCAAGTGGTACTATATATATAGATATATAATGTTACTGTTTTAAAATTAGTTAAATGCTGTAAAGTTTCTGGATATAGTATACTCACGACTTGCGTGATAACCAACTACACCACGGTGCCAATTTCTACTTAAGGCTGAAAACGCGATTATTATAGAAGCGTGCAGTAAGCCAATTTTTAAGCACCTTAAGAGCTTTAACTTGTAATAGTAAGTTATTAACAATAATAACAGACAAAGACAGGGAGATATTCAATAAAAAGTATATAGAAGATAGCTGTAGCTTATTGCACTATTTATATTTTAGTTAGAGATATTGTATATAAGTGTCATTCTAATTAGAATAGATAGGTACACTATTATATCTAACTGGGATGGATTAAAACCAGGGACAACTCTGGAATGGGAAAGTTGCCCCTATAAACAGTTACTTTATTCTTTAACACAAAAAAAAATGACGCTGTCCAGGTTCGAACTGGAGACCTTGGCAGTGTGAATGCCTGCAATTGTTATTAGATAATACTGCATTAATGATACGTAGTAAAGAGGAACCCACCACGTGATAACCAACTACACCACAGTGCCCATATTCGAAAGGGAAATTTCCGGGCAATCTTTTACCTTAGCTTGGTTTAACAGTGAACAAAATTAATCAGGGCAGACCACCTGACCAGAGATTGCATTGTGATTTTTATAACTGGTGACTTCACCTATAGTTACCCCCTTTTTCTTTTTCGGCTTATTATTCCATTGGGTAGTTCCGGACTTTCTATTCCGCCCTAAGGATCCCAATTTCCTTTGCTCCGCTCTTGGTCCCTTTTGTCAACTTTCGCGTGGGCTTGCATGCAACTTCACGCGGCTCGGCTATACTAGCTTGCGGATCCCTGCGATCAACTTCGAGAGTATTTTGGGGTCTCCAAGGAACCCCTTTATTCAGTTAAATTAGCTTGTTTTTCTCGAAATTAAAAATCTACGCTCACCCTCTTGCCTTCCCTTCCAGTTCTAGTCAGGTGAGCAGTGCCGCCCTGAGCTCGCGCGAGCTGGGTGACCAGCAGGGGATTGCTCACCCCGCTCACCGCGCGATCACTCAGCTAAAGCACACTAGTCTTACATTACCCACTTTTTAAGAAAAATGCCTTGCCCATGGACATAATTCTTATGCATGTTTGACCAAGCCTTGTTCCATGTTAAAACAGCAAGGCTATATTAGTTAGTCCCTTGGTACTTCCACTTATGATTCAAAATCACAAAATCAATGAAAATCCTTCCTCGTTGAGGAACAGAAACAGGGGTACAACTACGACTACAATAATTGCAAATTGGCGGAGATAATGTGTTCCACTTATCCACGAGTCATGCCCTGCAATAATAACAAGCCATGCTCAGCTGTGAACTCTCCCAATTTGCTTGACACCATTCGCTCCATATATGTTCGGTCTGTGCGGCAGCCCATTCATCCATTCATGCCGATCTAGTAATGCTGAAATACCATTATAGTTTGCGAGAAGCAGATTAAGCTGTAAAAGTTCCTCTTGCAGTTGTTTGTTTTCATGCATCAACTCGGAGTTCAGATTGAGAAGATATAAACAATCAGCCAGCAACTCCTCAACAAGATCAAGAGCTTGTCAAGGAAATTGCCCTTTCCAACCAACCGTGTCAAGATCTTGTTATTACCCGGTCGATTCCACTTGTTTAATAACGAAGAAGTAGTCAGGTTTTGAGAATTTATCGCACCAAGAAGTAAACCGCGTCCGCTTGTGATAAAAGGAATACTTTTTTCCAAAAAGTATATAAATATATAGTATAAAAAAAGGAACAGCCGTGGATCGAACACGGGACAACTGGATGGTTTGCTTGTTGCACTGAAGACGATAATTAGTAAGGGGTGTGAGAGCGGTGTGGACGAATAAAATAAACATACATCCAACGCTCTACCACTGAGCTACTGCTCCAGAGTGATATTTTACTTATTTTTTCTCCCTAGTCAATGTTTTATTAGCTGCAGCCTGATTCCTCCTCGGCGAGATTCTCTTAAATTGAACGCTTGGCGGAGCTCGATATTTCTCACTAAGGAATCTCCGTCAGTCAGGCAGCACCCAGCTATTAGAGACTTCCATGGTTAGATATATATATGTCATTTCCGGCAGTGTTGGACATGATTTTCTATGTTGTTGCCATATATATAGGTATCTTCCCCATCGCGTTTGGCATTATGCCCTCTCACCGCCTTTCCTGCTGATCGCATCTACAACATCCTCACCCCGCGGCGTGTTATTTCGATGGATTGGACTCTTTTATCGCTTCGTTTCGACCAACCACTTCCAGAGATGAAAATAAACCTAGCATACCTGGGCATCCTACGGCCTACATTTATATAAGGTGCAAGGTATCTGGCCTTTGATTTTTTTACAACCATGGCGAAGTATTTTGGTATTGCTATCTTTATTCTGAATCCCTAATCTTGTAACACATGGCTTGCTGGCTAGGCAGACATCTGGTAATTGAACTAACCACGACCACAGATATTGAATTGCTGCAACCGCTCTCTTTTTGAGCATGACCTCTTTGGGTCTCTCAAGGAGATAGCATCGTTGACCGTGGTGGGCTGAGATAGGGAGACGATGTTCTTGGTGTGTTCGCCATTGTCGACCCTTGGCGACGCCATATCAGGGTCAGTCAGACCAGCCAGTGTCTCTGGAGCCCTCTGCACACCATCGGGGTCACTGGACGTTGGATGTCTGGTGTTGGGAAGCGTATCGTAGAATGCAGTATCGAATATCTCACGTGCCTTTCCATTGTTTTGGCGGCTGGCGACCCCTAGAGACGCCGTATTAGGGTCAGCCAGAAAGTCAAACGTGTTCGTGGTTATCTGCACACCTTTTCCATGACCACTGGACGCGACATCTTCAGCTTCTGGACGTCTGATGCTGGGAAGAGTGTTGTCGAATGAAATACCGACAATCCCACCTGCCTTCTCGTTACGCTGGTGGTTGGCGACCTCTGAAGACTCCATGTCGGGGTCGTTTGCAAGTGCCTTGCGAAGTTTATCGTAAATCTCTTTCATGCGCTTTTCGCGGAGGATGGGCTCAATATCATCGAATTCAGGACCGTTTATGCGCTGCAGGGTTGTACAGATATTCGAGATATCCCTCTCAAGCTTTTCGCGAAGTTCCACGAAACGCAGCTTGGTCTGACGGTATGATTTAGTTGTGTCGAACCTAGTTGGGTCTAAATGACAGAAGTGAACTTACCGATGTAGTGGCCATTTTTCCAGAGAGCAGAGAGCAGAGCAGACGAAGATTTAGACGTGTAGAAGAGGACGAGGAAGAATTAAAGATGAGGAAGAGAGGGAGTGAGAGTCGAGGCCATACTCAATCCCCCCTCCCCCTCCCCCTCTCTCTGGCGTCACTTCACTAGATTTTAGTATTCAAGAAAGAGAGTGAAATGCTGTTGATTGAATTAAAGGAGGGGAACCATGTAGAAGATGAAGTTAGGCAGAGTGAATTATACAATTAACCTGCCTTGAAGATAGACAGTGACTGTTTACCGTGCTCACTGCACTTCAACCCCTCACTGTCTTATAGGGACTTCTCTCTTGTTCTCCCTGTATTCTTCTTCTCTCCTCTTGACTTTTCTTTCTTTCTTTGCTGTCCACAATCACACACGTCCTACTTCTCTTAGGACCGGTGTTTTCTTTTGAGAATTTATCTAGTCCATCTACCCCGCCTGCTACAAGCTCGCTCGTTCGTTTTGTTGGTTTCCCTCCTCTGTCATTTCGGCGAGATACAGCTCCTTCGCTCTTCTCGTGCCCTTCTCATTATCAACCATGAGAGAGTCCGAACGCAATGGTCTTCCAGAAGTTGTCCCGGGACCAAAGGTTTCCAAGTACGACTCCATACCGTATTATATGCATCGGTCCATAGCTAATGTAATAACAGGTTGTATCAATCGGAAGTCTCCATCGAAGGCAAGGGGGGGATGTTGAGAAAACCGTTCTCCAACGAGGATATCCACCCAAAACTACGCAGCAACGTTACTCGTATGGAGTTGCTACCAATCAGGAAATACATACCCCCTGCCATAACTTCAGGCAACGATGTGATGCTATATGGGCGTAGCAATTCCGGCAAGACATCTGGATATATAATTGCCCTGGTCCAGTTCCTTCTGTCATCGCACGTCGAAGAACGCGAAAATCCTACCCCCGCTGTCATGGCTGACTGGGCTGAAGCGGACACCGCTTAACGTCTTTTACAGAGGCCTGGAAGACACTCGCGATGGTTGCTTTCCGACTATACGGGTTTCCGCAGCCGACGCGTCTTTTGTGTCAGCAAGAGAAGTGGCAACACAGGTTCATGACACCACCATGAGATTTATACGTGGGACCGGCCTCAAGGCACAGCTCCTTGTCAAAAAACCTAAGGACGCTGCATACTGTCAAGTAGAGCCATCTCACATTGTCATCGGTACACCGGGTACCCTAGCAGCTTTGACATACATGAAGAAGATCCATGCCAAGTCCGTGGAATGGGTGGTTCTTCATCATGTTGATAAGATTTGCCGATCCCCGCAGATGATACCCCATGTCACCAATCTCTTCAAGAATATTGCCAGTCACAGCGAACAGTTTGTACTGATTTTGGTGTCAGATAGGGAACCAAACACTATATGTCACCAATTCTTATGAGCGAACATGGAATCCGTCAAGATCTCAGTCGCAAACCAACCGTCCTTCGTGAATGTCTGTTGGGTCAAGTTAAAAATTGCACAGCGGAACAAGGATCTCGTTAACAAGTCCTACAGATAAGGAGTGATGACCCTAACTCTGGAGGCGACAGTATCGATCACATTATTATCTTTGTCAATACACATGATGCTGGACTTAGCATCAAGAATATCCTAAAGGATCGCCTTGTCGACTGGAATGTGGCTTCCTCTAGTAGTGCTAACTCACCATCAACACGCGACGAGAAACTAACAGAGTTTGCCTATGGGTACAACCAAATTCTGATCAGCTGCAAGACGTACGTCGACGGACTCAGTCTTGCGAACTGCGCGGTCGTTTTCTATGTGCCTCCGAAAAACATTACTCGCTGGTCTGGTGCAAATAGAACTGGGAAATATGGCCAGAGGGGTGTTATTTTCGTCTTCTATGACCCTGAGGATGTCGACAAACGTGCTAAATACGACCGGCATGTAAACGGTGAGGATCCCCATCCCGCAGACTACCAGGACGCGAAGCCCTCCAACAGATTGTAGCATCTGCACTGTCTTTACCGGAACCACCCTTCTATTACATCTCAGAATTCAGATGGAATTACAGCCGCCCATGGTGCACAGAATTAGGCTGATAGTCCCAGATGCAGTTTGCAGAGAACGCTTTGCAACCTATGGGGCCTTGGCTTTCCAGCGGCGTATGAAAAGAGAGGAAGATGGTTCGCTCAAGGAAACTGGATAGGAAATATTTACTGCCATTTTTTGTCTAGCATCAGCCCATTGCTAATAATTTACTTTTATATTATAGGTCCATCTGCATTTTCTTCCGCGACAGGAAGACCGCTTCCAAGGCTCGCAGCGAATTAGATGGGGCAAGATTTGAATATCAGTGTCTGGCAGCAAGGTTCCACAATCAGAAACTTGGCCCCGTTGGAGAATATCATAAATACAGTCCTGGAGATAAGCGTGGTCGCGGGCGTGGTCGCACGGATTGATTGTTGGTCTTTGAGATCTCGGGAGACTGGCAGAATATAGCAAGTAGAGTAATCTAGCTGCGACGCACGCTGAGAAAAACAAGGGCAGTTAAATAAAGTCTTGATATTTGAGGAAGCCAATAAAGATAACTTGTATCTGTACTCTGACCTATACTGTGGCCCTGCACCAAATTATCTTGAACACTGGGAGCAGCACTTGAGATCAAGGTGGCTTTTAAGTCGGTTCCCATGTGGCGGTTAACACTTTTTGGAAAATTCTGCTCCTGCCCCAACCCAGTAATCCTCCGCATTTTCTCCCCGCCCAGAGTAGAGGTATGTCAGCCATGACGCTCGAGAAATGCAAAACGGATTCACAGAATGCAAGAAAATTGAGAATATTGATGCCTTGAGAGTAAGCTCCCTAGAAGGTGGGAAAACCCCGAAATTCTTCACCGAATATTGATTCGACTACCTCTCCGCTTCGTGTAGCCAATATCGAGAGCAAGCTGTCGCTCAGCCCATGGGTGCTCTCATTGCATCCCTGTAGCCAAATACCAGCACGACTACTGACCTTCTCTGGATCCAGCTCAACGCGGTAGTCCCTTCCTATACCCCAGTTATCCTGGCCGGGAAGACGTAGGGATTGGACAGGTTCGAGAATGCTCTCGTGAGCGTTCTGAACGTATCCTGTTGCTATCAACAGCGCATTAACAGAGAGGACTTCGTCGTTCCCTATTTCAAGAGAATCAGTTTTGCTGTTAATAATTCGAAGTCGAACTTGAAATATATTTTCATCAAGTCTTTCAACGTCAGTAATCATACGGTTAGGAAGAATCCGATGCTGCCACTGCGTCTCGTCTGGACACTGCATGCTTTGAAGATACATATCGCTATATATCTGCTCAATAAGCTCCTGGCGGACGACACCGTAATTTGTAGAGCGATTGGTGGCCAAATCAGAGATCCGGTAATCTGTCGGTTGGTCATAAAACTTGTCAACTCGGTCAGGATCGAAGATTTCATTGACACTAGATGAGATTAGCTTAGCCCGTGAAAAGGGATATCAGATCGGAAAGAGGCAAAAGAATGCTTACAAAGGAGAGTCATCGCTGGGCCTTAACGCCGAGTCTTTCATGATCAGCGTCGTCCGCGAATTGGGATATCGAGTCTGGAGGTCATGGAAAATCTCCGCGGCGCTCTGTCCGCTTCCAACAACAGCAATGTGATATGCCGTTTCTCTGTCATGTAATTGGTTGGGCAGAGCCGTGCGGTAAGCTGACGAATGCATTATCTTTGAGTGGCATGGGAACACTGGTGGAATATTCGGCTTGCCGCCAACGGCCACAATGACGTGACGTGCTCTGCGAATTGATATATGACCAGTTGTAGAATCTTTTGCACGGACAGCAAATGACACCGTCCGTTGGTCACGATGATGGTTGTGCTCAGGAGAAACGTCCATGACCTCCTGTCCGTATCTGACAGTTTCCGAGAACCTATCTGCGCACCATCGCATATAATCTTCAAACTCTAGACGCAGCGGGAGAAACGTCCCAAGGTTATTGAACTGGAGGAGGCGGCCCTTGGTATGCAGATAGTTCAAAAATGTGAATTCGCTCCGGGGATCCCTGATAGTGGCTAGGTCCTTTATGAAGGAAATTTGCATTCTGGAGCCAGGTAAAAGCATCCCAGCATGCCACGAAAAGTCAATTTGCTTCTCGAGAAAGCACACCTTTGGATACCATCCAGAATTTGGATGGGCCATGCCGGACGTTATCCTGTCATGAAGAGCAATGGCAATGGCAAGTGATGCGGGTCCAAAACCAACGCATATTAGATCATGCAGTTCATCATCAGGGTTAGACCGCAACGCCGACGGACAGCTGCCTCGGGATCTCCCTTTTGATCGATGTCCTTCCAAAACGCCGTTAACGCCGTTGGCTTCCTTGATTCCATCTTCAACGGCTATGCTGGGCCTGTTGGTTGAAGAAGGCATCTGTGATGCAGAAGAACCTCGCCAATATTCGTATCAGAGGGAATCACGGGCCAGTGTAGTTATGCGTCAAACCATCAGGAAACGTAATAAGCTTAAAACCCTTGCATGCTGATGGTTCTCCTGATCTCCCTTAAAAGAAAACAGGATAGCATCGGCCACCGGATATGGGAAACTCATGACAGGGGGATCTAGGAAGGCATGTCCCCACCACCTTTCGTCATGCACGAAACAGACCGGGAAAAAGGATGGGTTTCTGAACTTTACGCTGGTGGATACACATGAGGTTTTGTTATGTCCGAGATCGGTTATCACCAAAACGCGATCGCCTTCAATCATCCCAGCGCATACCACGCAATATGATAGCTCAAATGGCAGTGCATCTAAACTTCGTAGTCGGGCAGCAAAAGCAAAACAGCTCCCAGCAGTAAACGGCGAGCTTTGGGGGATAAGCAGAAATGCGGACGTTGTGATGGGGCTGTGGTGTCGGATCAGCCAGGAGATAAGATTAGATCCTTCCAGTCAAGACCCTGTCTGGCGCAACAAGCGCAGAACCTAACAGTGACAGCATCAACCCTGCCGAACTGCTCTCGGGCCACTTCCACGAGCCCTGTCATCATGTATATCTCAATCTAGTTAATAAAACCTGCTACTGAGCGATTTTTGTCTCACGAGGCCTGACAGGGGCGATCTTCCGGTCTCATTCAGTGCATGGGGGAGTTGCCACGTCCAGCCCGAACACAAGAACAACCCACTTAAATGAGCCCTAACGTTCACATCACCCCCCACCGAGGGCGTGATCCAATGCAGGATGCTTCGCGCCGCTGTCTACAAAACGTTCGGCCGTGCTGCCACACCGTACTAGTGCGTCGTACCGCGATTTCGTCTCGGTCACTCACTTGGCCGGACGCTAATATCAGGCCATCCTGGCGTTTGGACATCGGCCGGTGCGTTTATAAGATTGATTTTTGTCCTGGTCTATTATCCCATTCGGGTTTGTTGACAGAATATCGCGAGTAACACTGGTCCCGGTTATATTTTCTTCTGCTTATGACCTGCATAGTAAGCCCAACCCACTGCTATGCTGCTTGGCAACCTTACGAGGGTTTGCTGATATAACTTCACAGGACCTCCAAAGTCATGGAAATGCAGCAAAGATATACCGCGTTTCCAGACTTTGATTACGGTCAAGAGACGGTGCCAGATGTGTCGTCCATTGATTTGGATGTTTGCTTTTCTCGGCCATCGAATGATGTTCTGATATTCTCTTGGGCTTCGCTTTTGTGCAGCATTACAGGGGACCAGACTCCCGTTTTCTGTCTTGATGGGGAGCCGATTGAAGTCGACTTGTCCGCTCAAACCTTTTCGAATGTGCAGCCGGACACGTCCCCGAGCAACCACGGGCGTTTTACGGGCATCTTTACTAGTGATGTAAGTATTTATTGTTCTACCCTCATGCCCTTATTTACTGATGACAGATAGCCGGCGAACATTCCTGAGGGATGTATTCTCTTCATGAAATTTACGGATGGAGAAGGTGCAGGACGTCTCACATCTGCGGGATGCACGAGTACGTCCTATTTGAGCCAAATAGGCAAGCAATATATGTGCATCATGGAGCGACATCTTCGTGCGGAAAATGAAGACTCAATTGCGGTCGAGAGCAGCCCAAGACTTTCTATTTTGAACCCAAGCCCGGCACTATATCAAGGGCCTGACTTGCTGCATGACCTGGTAGCGTCTTCTGGGCTAGATTCAAACCTGGCCATCGAATTTTGTGATAGGGACAACAGACGAAAGTCGTTGTCATATGAGTCACTCCATGGCGATTCGAAAGCGCTGTCGTACCGTTTAGTTGCCGCTTTGAATTCTTTGCAGCCCCCACCTGGGCCGCATGTTGTCATACCTGTCCTTCTTCCGCAGTCCGTTGACCTTTACGTAGCTTGGATAGCTGTTCTAAAGGCCGGGTGTGCTGTCTGTCCGCTGAGCCTAGATGCGCCGCCGGAACGCGTCAACTTCATCTTAAATGATGTGTCCGCGGATATCGTCATCACCTGGACGCGTCTTTGTGACAAGTTCAGTAATGTGGACAGACAGGTTATCGTCATCTGCATTGACCAGGATGAATTTGCGCAGAACGACTCAGATTATACGAAGCCTGTTGCGGTACAAGCCGACGATATCGCCTACGTGATGTATACTTCTGGATCTACTGGGCTTCCGAAAGGTGTTGCTGTATCCCATCGCGCTGCAACCCAAGCATTGCTTGCTCATGACGAACTCCTTCCGCCAATTAGAAGATTTTTACAATTTGCTTCACCAACATTCGATGTATCTGTGTTTGAGATATTCTTTCCTCTATTTCGTGGAGCGACGTTGGTGGGGTGTGAGCGCAGTCTGATGTTAGGCGATTTATCACGTATACTGCGGGAGTTAGAGGTCGATGCCGCGGAGTTTACTCCTACTGTTGCCGGAGAACTATTATGCCAAAGATCCGCTGCCCCTTCGCTTAAACTATTGCTTACTATTGGCGAAATGTTGACGAGGCGCGTGATTGACGAATTTGGATCAAGTTCAACAAAAGATGGGGTGCTTTTCGGAATGTATGGACCAACGGAGGCCGCTATACACTGCACAACTGCCGGCAGAGTTGACGTTGAATCGAGAACTGGGAATATCGGCACTCCGTTTCTTTCCGTGTCCGCGTTTATTGTATCAATGGATCCTGCTCGATCATTTTTCCCTGATAGACTGGAGGTTCTTCCTGTTGGCCATATAGGTGAGCTGGCTGTTGGAGGACCCCAGCTTGCCATCAATTACCTCAATCGGGATGAAGAAAATAAAGCTGCTTTCATATCAACAAAAGCATACGGACGGCTCTATTGCACTGGCGATAAGGCACGTTTGATGCCTAATGGCGAACTGGAAATTCTTGGAAGAATATCATCTGGTCAGGTGAAGCTGAGAGGACAACGGATAGAACTAGCCGAGATTGAGCATGTCGTGTTTAAAGTGCCTCGAGTTCGGAATGTGGTCGTCAGTGTTGTGGAAGGGATCTTAGTTGCTTTCGTGTTAGCCGATCAGCACCCCCTTGCCGCCGACGATGTTCGAGCCGTCTGTAAAAACTGGCTACCTAGGTTCATGATACCCGGTGATTTTGTCTTTCTAGATGAGCTTCCTAGACTCGCATCTGGGAAGGTCGACAAGAAGGCCTTAGAAGCAGATTACCTTCAGCAGAAGCGATTTAAAAGCGCAGGTCCTGAACATTTTGAGGATGAGATGGAGAATCACATTGCTTCATGCGTCTGGCAGGTTATTGGTTCGCAACTCAGTAGCTCTGACAGTTTAACCTCAGCTGGTCTCGACTCATTGAATGCCATCAGATTAGCATCCAGGTTGCGCAGCAGTGACATTAAGCCCAGCGTTGTGGACATTTTGGAAGGAGACTCAATCCGCGCCATATCTCTATTGGCTCGCAACAGAAACTCGCAGGACGTAGTTGAACTTACTTCACGGGGGCTGAATAACGCCTGGGATTCTATCGTAGAGGCGGGGGTTTCCCGTCTCGAAACGCTTGGGCTTTTATCGGAAGCCGAGGAGGTCATGCCGTGCAGCGCTGTTCAAATTGCCATGCTTTCGGAATCGTCACGGAACATGAACTCGTATAATAACTGGATCGAATTGGACTTTGGTAGCCAGAAGTCAGTCCATGATGTGACGCAGGCTATTCATGCTGTGGCGATGAACAACGAGCTCCTTCGATCTGGTTTCGTTGATATCGACCATCCAAGTCAGCCCTACGCCCAAGTGACATGGAAGCAACTTGGGAAAGCTCAAATCATAGAAATAGCGGACTCCAGTAACTCTCTGTCCAATGAGGTGGGTCTCGATATACTTCACCCATTCCTAGTGGAACTGAGAACTCTGGATGGCTACGTCAAGGCGATTTTCCATATACACCACGCACTTTATGATGGATGGTCTTGGGAGCACGTCGTGGCAGACCTCGACAGTGCCTTATCTGGAAATGTTCTTACCTCGAGGCCTTCTTACCGACTATTTACCGAATATCACATGAATAGTATATCTGATGAAGAAAGAGATAGCACAATTCGGTACTGGCGGAATCACCTCCAGGGAGTCAAACCAACGATCTGCCCGAATTTTCACGACGTAACGAACGTACCGATAAAGCACCAGGTCATTGATCGAGAACTAAACATTGAGCTACGTGATATAGACGCAGCTATGCGAGTCTTCCGCGTTTCTCGCCAAACCATTTTCCAATCTGCATTTGTGTACCTACTGAGCTCTTACGCAGGAGATTCCAATGTGGTTTTTGGGTCTGTCTGCTCAGGACGCACGATCCCCCTTAATGGAATCGAAGATATTGTTGGACCATGTCTTACCACTGTACCTATGAGAATAGATACAGCAAGCGTACGCAGTGTTAGGGACCTGCTCGGGGCAATACATAATCTGAACCGGAAGTCTCTCAAACATGGGTTTTTACCACTTCGAGACATCAAGAAATTGTCTGGTATTGGTATTGACTCTTCGATACCCATTTTTGATAGCCTGTTCGTCTGGCAGGAGACTTTAAAAGGAGACAAAGCCGATCTCAAGTCAGTAAAGGAAGTCGACTCGAGGGACTTCTTGGAGTTTAACATTACGCTTGAGCTCAGCGTATCCAGGGGAAGGTTACATGCGAGGGCGAACTTCCAGCAGGCCGTCTTTCCGGAAGAACAGATTGAGCTGTTCCTAAGACAAATAGAAAGGCTCGCCTCGTTATTCATAAGCGAGCCGGATGTGGCCCTTGACCAAGTCAACAGTCGCTTGCCTGTCTCTATGATGTCCGTCGAGAACCAGGAGTACACAAAGGCTACAGGTTTGCCCTCGCTCTCTCATGGAGTTGAAAAGATTGCTAAATCCGATCCCGAAAGAGTGGCAATTGAGTTCTTGGATTCGTTTGAGCCTGACAGAGGGTTAGCCAGTACATCAACGTTGACATATTGTGCTCTACACTCCCGCTCCGACCAACTTGCCAATTCTCTTCGCTTGAAGGGGCTTGGGCCTGGTGATCTTGTCGCGATATACATGGAAAAATCAGTAGATCTATACGTTGCCATTCTTGCAGTTGTCAAAGTCAACGCAGGCTATGTCCCGATTACTCCTCAAACCCCTATCAAGAGGGTCAAGACAATTATATCAGATGCACATTGCCATATTTGTATTACTAACTCGGCACTTTCGTACCCACTGGAAGGACTCGTAGATGGGATTGTCGTCAATGTGGATTCGTCCCTAACGGAAGGCTTAGAGATAGCCAAGCCAACAGAACCGGTGGATAACGCTCATGTTGCATATGCTGTTTTCACATCGGGGAGCACAGGAGCTCCAAAAGGAGTGCTCGTCACTCATCACAACTTGCAGAGTAATCTTACTGTTCTTTCCGATCTTTACCCCTGCCCATCTCGGTCGAAGCTCCTGCAAGCATGTTCTCAGGCCTTCGATGGTTAGTAAAGAGTGCCCCACGACCTGGTCAACGTTACTAATCTTTTTGGTTAGTATCCGTTTTCGAAATATTTTTCAGTTGGAACCAGGGGATGACTCTATGCTCTGTGACGAACGATGTCTTGTTCCGAGACATAGAGCAGGTTATCTGCCTGATGGACGTAACACATCTTAGCCTTACACCAACAGTTGCTGCGCTGGTTTGCCCTGATAATGTTCCAAAGGTCAAATTTCTAGTTACTGCAGGCGAAGGGTTGAGCCCGAAAGTTCTCAATGACTGGGCTGGACATGGCTTGTATCAAGGTAAATACCTCATACTTGCCCAATTGGGACATAACATGCTCACTGCTTTTTCTTGCCAGCCTATGGCCCAAGCGAGACTACCAATATATGTACAGTCAAGCCAAACGTTCAGCTAACCAACTTTATCAATAACATTGGGAGACCTCTGAGTAACACCTCAGCCTTTGTTATCTCTGAGGGGCATACATTTTCTTTGGTCCCAAGAGGTGCGGTGGGAGAACTTTGCTTTGGTGGCGAACAAGTAGTAAGTATTTACTTATTTTAATTTTTTTATACGTTATTTTGATCTCGGCTTTTGCGCTTACCCATCCGTTAGGCCCTTGGATATCTTAATATGCCCGAGCTAACTGAAGCGAAATTTATTTACCACCCGAAATATGGTCGTCTTTATAGGTCCGGAGATTTCGGTCGTTTGCTTCCTGATGGCTCGTTAGCGTTTACTGGTCGCAAGGATGATCAGGTTAAAATCCGGGGCCAAAGGGTCGAACTTGGTGAAATAAGCGCGGCCTTACTGAGACATCAAGATATCCAAGATTGCACAACAATGGTTGTTTACGATGATGATACTCGCTGCAAACAGCTTGTTTCCTTCTGGGTACCCGTCGAACCACTTGACGCCACAAAAGCTACCCAAATTGCAGATATATTCGGCCATCTTCATTCAATTCTCCCAAGTTACATGATCCCGTCAAATCTTACCCCTATAAAAGCAATCCCGATGACAACTTCCGGAAAAATAGATAAAAGTGAATTATTGCGCCAATTCCACGAAATGGATCAGGCAACTATAGATTTGTACTCAAGGCGGATCGAAGTCAGCGGCAATGACTTGCAATTTTTGGATGAGGAGATGAAGGTGGCTGAGTGTGTCACCAAAGTGACACGAGCGAGGCTAGCAGATATCTCGCGATATACTTCATTCTTTAACCTAGGTCTTGACTCCATTTCAGCCATATCTCTATCGAGACAATTGAAGCTTATGGGATGCGGGCAAGTTGACGTTTCTACAATAATGCGTCACAGCTCTGTGGGTGACTTGTCCCGTCGGATTGTGCAGCCCGGTGAATCTGAACTATTCGCAAAGGAGGTAACAGAAATTGAGAGAGTCTTTAGTCAAGAATTTTTCCAAGAGGCAAGGCGGCATTATGAAGGTATTGGGAGGAAGGTTCAGAAAGTCATCCCCTGTACCCCTCTTCAAGAAGCAATGTTGTCACGAAAAGCCATGGAGAATAACGGTGCTTACTACAACCACCTTCTTTTTGAAATTTATGGGGATATAGACAGCTTTAAAAATGCCTGGAGTTCCTTGATTGCCAGGCATGACGTCTTGAGGACCTCCTTTCTTCCCTCGAATGACGCTCGGTTTGCGTTCGCCCAGGTTGTATTCGACAAGGTAGATCTACCGTGGCACCTTATATTGGAAACAGATCTCGACCAGTCCATCAAAGACCAGAAAATCAAACCGAGCGACGATGGTCCAGATTCTTTGCCTTACATATTGACTGTATTTCGAACCAGAAACAGCGAACGGATTCTTTTTCTCTTGTCGATTCACCATGTTCTTTACGATGCCCAAGCCATGGAAAATCTGCTCAATGAATTGGAGGGTCTTTGTCTCGGTAAAGCACTGCCACCAGTCGTCCCTTTTGATATATATCTTCAGGAAATGGTACGTCTGGACACCAGAAAAGCCGACAAGTTTTGGCAGGCCTACCTTGGGGAGATGTCTACTTCGCCGCTAGTTAGCCCCCAGACCAACTTGGATAATCGCTCTAAATTCTGCGTCGCTCGTATCGAACTGGAGGTTCCCCTCAGCCGGATGTTGCAAACATGTACAGCATATTCTACAACACTCTTGAGCATCCTACAGGCCGCCTGGGTCAGGTTATTATCGCACTATACTAGTGCTTCTGATGTGTGTTTCGGTAACGTATTCAGTGGCCGGAACATTGTTGCTGAAGGAGTTGAACGGATCGTTGGTCCATGTTTTAATACACTACCAGTGCGCGTCAAATTGGATTCCGCTTCTGCCAACATCGACCTGATACAGAACCTTCAGAACTACAACACGGACATCCTCCCTTACCAGCTAACCTCATTACGCCGCTTACAGTCACAATTCGCTCACAATGGTTCCCGGTTATTCGATACGCTAGTTGTCCTGCAAGCGAGCCCACGCCCATTAAACCCGGCATTGTGGAGGCTCCTTAGCGAAGAGGGCGATATGGACTTCCCAATCGTATGCGAATTTACGCCGAACGATCAAACAGACAGGGTCCAAACATGTCTGCATTTTGACGAGTCGCTGCTTTCGTCAAAAGACGCGGGGATCTTGCTCGACAACTTTGGTGAAATCATACACCATATTATTCAATATCCTCTAGCAAGAGCTATGGATTTTAGCAAATTGATAAAAGCGCCTCTCACATCCATTGAAGAGCGGCAATTTACGGATAAGCGCATGGACCAGATTATTGCATACGATATCTCTGCGGACCCTAATCTTGCTGGCTATGACTGGTCTCCGCAAGCCCTAATTGTTAGAGATGTATTGTCAAATCTGTCAACCGTCGCCTGCAGTCGCATTCATCTTAGTACCACGATATTTCAGCTTGGCCTTGATAGTATAAATGCTGTGCAGATCTCGATGAAGCTTAGCGAAATGGGCTATAGGATTTCAGCGACCGACATCTTAGAGGTATCTCTGTCTCCTTTGAGATTTAGTATTTTGCTAATAAACCCAATTAGACCCCGTCTCTAGCGGAACTCGCCTCACGGTTAGAGCATCCTGCCACAAATGGTCTTCTGCACTCAACGTCATTTGATTTTGAATCATTCCACTCACGTCATCTGCCCTCGATATGCCACCGTATTGGTGTTTCGAAGACATCCATACAATCGATACGCCCATGCACCCCAGTTCAGTCCGGAATGTTGGCTTTGTTTATCAACTCAGAGAGCAATCTCTATTTTAACCACTTAGTTATGGAACTGGCATCTGAGGTGGATACTTCGTCGTTAAAGCGTGCCTGGGCGGTTGCGATCGAGAGACATGAAATATTGAGATCGGGATTCTCTCATATTCAGGATCATGCTTCCACATTCGCGATGGTTACATATCAGCCTGGAACATTTGAATTACCTTGGCTTGATGTCCCAGAGAACGAGTCTCTAGTTTCAATCCGGCCAAGTCTGTCGGAAGCAGTATTCAACCAATTATGTCAGCCGACGTGGAGATTGACTGCTCTGGAGAAGAAGTCACGGAAATTTGTGCAGTTCTCAGCGCTTCATGCTCTATACGATGCACAGTCATTGAGTCTTATACTATCTGATGTCTCAAAGATCTATAAAGGAGAATGTTCCGGTACTACTGTTCCTATCTCGCCTGTTCATTGCTCGATTATCGATGCCAGTCTTTCGAAAGATCCAGAGCGTGAAATTTTCTGGAAGCAATTGGGAGGGGATTTGAGTGTGACAAAGTTTCCTGATCTGAGCCCTGTCCACGTCAAGGATAGCGAAATAAAAGTATCCACTAGGCCATGTTCATGGACGATTTCTTTTTTGCAGGAGCGTTGCAAAGATGAGGGTATTACACTACAGGCTGCGGGGCAGGCATCGTGGGCACGTCTATTAGCATCGTATACTGGACAAAGCAAGGTGACATATGGCCTCGTGTTATCCGGGAGGACACTTCCCGGAGGCGCTGAAAATGTCGCATTTCCTTGTCTCACCACTGTACCCTCATGTTGCCACGTTGACGGTATTAACAAGGACCTTATAAATCGAATTATGAAGCTGGATGCGTCCCTGATGAGGAACCAATTCACGTCTTTGCCAGATATATACTCGTTGACGGGCTCTGCTGCGCCACTTTTCGACACACTGTTCGTTTTTCAAAAGCTTTTCTCGGGAGGTACTGAGAGCAATCTTTGGGAAGTGACAGAAGAAGATGTCAAGATAGATGTAAGCGCCATTCTATGCTTGGATATATGTTTGCTAATTCAAGACGTAGTACCCTGTTTCTATTGAATTGATCCCGTCTAAAAGCAATCTGGTATTCCGTATAACGTATAGGAATGATATCCTACCCGATGATCAGGCCAAACAGTTACTGGAACAGTTGGATTGGCTGTTAATGGACTCTGTATGCTCACCAAATTCAAATTGCGATTACGTCGGACACGCCAAGGCTTCTCTCATTTCGGTTCTTCCCGCAAAAGAGCCCAAAATCCCCTCTCCCGTTGAGTTCTTGCATCAGTTCGTCGAAGTCCAGGCACGAGAATCGCCATTGAAAGTTGCTCTTGAGTTCGTTGACAGAGATACTAATGGAGAGTTGGCCAAGAAATCATGGTCATACAAGGAGTTAGATGAGGAAGGCAATCGATATGCGCACTTACTACGTGCAAATTCAGTTTCTGCTGGAGAGTTCGTCGGAATTTGTTTTGACAAGTGCCCGGAAGCATACTTTGCCATCCTTGGCGCCCTCAAGAATGGCTGTGCATATGTAGCTCTCGATCCTGGCGCGCCTTTAGCTCGCAAAAGCTTCATTTTGCAAGACTCGAAAACGACGATCTTACTGTGTACATCAAAGCACAAAGATGAGCTGGATGCGTTGTCTGGAGTTATTATCATGTCCCTGGATGACCCTGAAATTCTCCGCGATATACCGTCTACTCCGCTTGCTCTGCCTTGTACGATACAACCGGTGGCTACTTGTTATTGTCTCTATACGTCTGGGACAACAGGCACGCCAAAGGGCTGCGAGATAACACACGAAAACGCTGTTCAGGCTATGCTATCTTTTCAGCGTTTGTTCTCTGGCCACTGGGACGACAGTTCCCGATGGCTGCAGTTCGCATCCTTTCACTTTGATGTCAGTGTACTTGAGCAGTTTTGGAGCTGGAGTGTTGGTATTTGTCTTACTTCCTGCCCCAGAGACATTTTGTTTGAGGATTTACCGGGAATGATTCGGGATCTTGGAATAACCCATATCGATTTGACCCCAAGTTTAGCACGATTGCTCCAACCTGACGAAACTCCTTCTCTTTGCCGTGGGGTTTTCATTACGGGCGGAGAGAGCCTCAGGCAGGAAATACTAGATTCGTGGGGCGAGCACGAAGTTATTTATAAGTACTAACCTCTAACTACAATCCCCTATTAACTAATTAAAACTAACCAATCATTCCTTTTCTTAGCGGATTTGGACCGACTGAGGTAACGATCGGCTGTACAATGCTTCCTAGGGCACCCATAAATGCGAAACCTTCAAACATCGGCCCCCAGTTTGATAACGTTGGTTCCTTTGTCTTCAAGCCAGGCACAACTGAGCCGGTGCTTCGCGGCGGAATAGGGGAGCTTTGTGTTTCTGGAGCGTTAGTCGGCCGAGGGTATCTCAATCGACCAGAATTGACCAAGGAGCGGTTTCAGTTCATAGAGCAACTAGACGTCAGGGTCTACCGTACAGGTGACCTCGTGCGTTTGCTCCATGACGGTAGTTTCTGTTTTCTTGGTCGTTTTGATGACCAAATAAAACTCCGTGGCCAACGACTTGAGATTGGTGAAATCAATTACGCGGTCGCTCGATCCACAACTGCGATCGATGAAGTGGTATCTACAGTTCTTAGGCGTTCGGAACAGTCTGAAGAACAACTGGCTTGTTTTATCACAACGCACGCGCGCAAGCCAGATGGAGAAGGACAGCATATTGAATTTGACTTCGGAGATGATAGCCTGTCAGTTGCCGGCCAGGCCAAACAAGCGTGTCGTGACAAGTTGCCTGGCTACATGGTCCCAACTCATGTCATACCATTGACTCGTATACCCCTGACAGCAAATAACAAGGTAGACTATCGGCGATTGAAGGAGATATACTCTACCATGTCATTGGACAATATACAAAGGCTTTCATACCGCTCACAAAAAGGCAGCATCGAACTTACTAGTGATATGAAGACGATCATCTCTGTGATCGCGTCTATGACCCATTGTGATGCTGCCCTTATCTCCCCAGAGTCGAACATTTTTGAGCTCGGCTTTGATTCGATCACTATAATATCGCTAGCCAAATCCCTTAGGGAGACCGGCTTCAAATCTGCCCTGCCATCTCTTGTTCTGAAAAGTAAGTGTTGGTCGACATTTTGCGGTACATACTATCGCTGACATTTTGCAGGCTCTAACTTGGGCGCCTTGGTGGCTTCTTTGAGAAACCCGAACACCGATATCCCTGCACAGAATTCGCTATACAAAGCGGCAAAGCAGAACATTTCAGCTTTTGCTCACCGCAACTTTCCGTCGGTTGCTGAAGAGTTGAACCAACCGTTGCACGCCATCGAGAGAGTAGCTCCATGCACCCCTTTGCAGGAAGGGATGATCTATAGATCTTTGGACGATGCTAGGCCTGCGTATTTTACCAATTTTATCTATGAGCTAGCGTCGACTGTCAATATTCCGAGCATTGAGAGTTCCTGGCGCCGTGCACAACATTTGTTTCCAATCTTGCGAACTAAGTTCGTACCAACAGACGATGGATACGCCCAGGTTGTGATAAAGGAAGACGACTTCCCTTGGTTTGAAATAGCCTGTTCAGACAACTCGCTGCTTGAACAAATGGCGTCCTCGCGTTATGAAAAATGGCGCTCAGAGCCCTCAAACCTGAGACATACTGTGTGGGAAGTCGGTGTTATCAGTGGCCCAAGCCGGAGATTGATGGCACTTAATATATTTCATGCACTTTACGACGGAAATAGCCTAAGTTTACTCCTTGAAAGGATCGCTGCGTCCTACTTAGGCCAGTCACAGGCATCTGAAACTCGGTCATTCTTCGATGTCTTACCATTAGGTCCTCTGTGCAAGGAACCAGGGGCGAAAGAATTTTGGGTTAAGCATCTCTCTAAATCTAATCTCACCAATTTTTCCGTTGTCCCAAAGGCTCACCGAGGAACAACTATTACCACACGGTTCGAGATTTCCTCGCTAGATGGTCTGGAATCATTCAGACGAAAGCTCAATGTAACCGAGCAATCCATTTTTCTAGCTTGTTGGCTTCTTGTGCAGCAACAACACTACAATTTTATGCCAACGGTTGGAGTCGTCGTATCTGGCCGTAGTCTCGACGTGGAATATATTGATGACGTGATAGGACCAATGTTCAATACTCTTCCTTGTGATTTGTCCTCTTCAGCTGGCTTGCAGCCGCCAGATCTCGTGAAGGCTTGCCACGAATATTATGTGTCCGCACTTCAATTCCAGCACACTGCATTGAGGGACATTATGAAATGGACACGGCGAAGCCCCGAGCATCCTCTTTTCGGTAGCCTCTTCGTGCACCAAAGGGAGGAAACAGAATGCGCAGGACCAAAAGAGCGTTTGTGGAAGCAAATTACTTCTCATGCCGAGTCCGATTACGCGCTAGCATTGGAGATCCAGCGGAATCGCACAGGCTCGATAACAGCAACTGTCGTGGCTCAGAGCCACATATTAGACCAGAAATCGGTGCAACGGTTAGGAAACGACTTCAGCGATATGGTAACAGAACTTGTCGGGAGCCAATTTTTGGCAAATAAGGTTTCATCCCATTTGACCACTGCGAGTGGCGAACACCAACCTCTCCTTCAAAATGGTGTTTCAGCTAGTTCTAATGGCTTTGACCCAAACGAGGATTTTTCTTTTGAATGGACACCTGTGGCTACAAAGCTTCGTCAAAACATCGCGAACGTCGGTAAACTTGACATCAACGATGTACACCCGACGACTTCATTCCTGGAGCTCGGGCTAGATAGCATTGATGCAATAAAGTTATCCTCGCGGCTCAAAAAAGATGGAGTTAGGCTTGCTGTCAGCGCCATAATGCGTGTACGGACCATAAAGAACATGGTTCATGAAATTGTCACAGACGAGACAGAGATTTTGGACCGTTTGCCATACCTAGAGGACACCGAGGCAAAGCTCCGCAATTACCTTGTAGCAGAGGGCCATGATTTGACAAGTGTCGAACGCGTTCTACCAGCAACTCCACTGCAGGAGTCTATGGTTGCTGAGATGGTCTCGTCGAATTTCACACACTATTACAATCAGGACGTCTTGGAGGTTGGAGCCAATGTCGATATTGAGCAGTTGAAGCAAGCCTGGATTACAGTTGTGCAAACACATGCGATACTTCGGACTTCTTTTGTGGAAGTATCCGATCCAGCTCTGCCATTCACATATGCGCAGGTTGTACATTCCCCATCAGGGAAGGTAGATTGGAGCATGGATCGAGGGAGACAGTCGATCATTGTCGTAATGGATGAAACGCGTGATCGAGTGAGGAAAGGACACCCAAGAGGCCCGCTACTAAAATTCCAACTTTTGCTCGCCGGAGAGAGACGATGGCTCGTACTTTCAATACCGCATGCAATGTATGATGGTTGGTCGTTGGGGCTTATTCATGAGGATGTTAAAAGGTGCTATTCTGGGATTTCTTGTAATAGGTCTCCTTACCTTGAAGCCCTGGGACGTATTATAAACTCATTCAATGAGAGGAGTCGGCAGTACTGGGAAGGAGCGCTGAACGGGTTCACGCCGGTCGATTTTCCCAAGCAGCCTCATTCGAGTGACCATTCTACAGCGGTCAACCGCAGGAAAATTGCCCTCAGGTTTTCTCAACATCAAATTGCATCATTGTGCAAGGCTGAAGGGGTGTCATTTCAAGCTTTTGGGATGCTTTGCTGGGCACTTGTGCTGGCGGGCTACTTACAGAAACTGGATGTCATTTTTGGGACAATTCTGTCCGGAAGAGATGCACCGGACGCTGAAAACATAGCGTTTCCACTCATGAACTCCGTTCCAATTCGGATGATTCTTCACGGATCGCGAGCGGAAATGCTCAAATACGTTCAAGAGACACTTGGTTCTATTAGCAATCATCAACACTTTCCGCTCCGCTCCGCGAAGACTGTGGCTAGCGTTGGAAGTCAAAATTTGTTCGACACATTGTTCATTTATCAAAAAAGGCCTCTGAGGACTGAACCTACGCGTCAGGAATTGTACAAATCTGTTTCTGGGTTTTCAGACGTCGAGTATCCAGTATGCGCAGAGATGGAGTGTGTCGATGATTCAATAATATGGCGAGTGGCTTGTAGAGATAATTATTTAGGGGATGCAGATGTTTCAAAGCTCGTTGGGCGGATCGAGTATGTTTTCGAAAGCTTGGCTACCCAGTTGGACAAACCTACAGTCGATTACACACAAGATGAAATGTCCATTTGTCAGTGTCCTATGTTTTTCGACAACGACAGCGCGGATGACTCTGTCCGAAAAGTTGACTGGTCAAATGCGAGTCGAGACGAGTGGACTTCATTGGAAGATGATATACGAGTTGTTCTAGCCGCTGTCTCACACGTCCCAGCTGAACAAATATCGAAACAATCAACCCTATTTCACCTAGGACTTGATAGTATCAGCGCTATCAAGGTATCCTCCTTGCTTAAGAAGAGATCGGTTAGTCTCGCAGTGAGTGATATGTTGCGTGCGGGAACGATTCCCAACATGGCCAAATTCGCGAGATCTAACCAAAGTCACTTCCACGTCAGTGATATTGATATGGTATTAACCAGGATGTTGGAAGGAATCCCCGTGGATCGACTACTAGAGACTCACGAAATAAGTTCACAGAGAGTGGAACGAGTGATGCCAGCTACTGCAGGGCAAATGTACATGCTTAGCATGGAGAAGAACTCAGCTGGTTTGCTCTACTACCCTACCTTTTCCTACATGGCTGAGGGAGTGTTGAGCAAAGATCAGCTTGATAATGGTTGGCACCGCCTGCTCAGACAAGTTTCGATTTTGAGAACGGAGTTTATTCGTACTGGAGATCTTCGTGTTCCTTATTTGCAAATTGTCCACGCAAATATTGACAACTCCGTAATCTGGACGGATGAGCTAGTAGAAAACGGGGCAAATGGAACAACCGGACGAGGTAGCGGCGACCTTGTTACCCTCTACGCGTCCCAGGCCTCTGGCATGACAAAGCTAAAATTACATATCCATCATGCTCTTTACGATGCTGTGACCATTCCGGAGATAATGGACCTACTTGCCACATACTCCAGCAATGTGGATTCCGAGGTTAGCTTCAAGCACGATATGGCGGAGTTGATAGCTTTCAATGAAGTCAACTCTCCTCTTGAGCACAGGCAAAACTTTTGGAAGAACTATCTGAAGGATATTCGAACCGACAATCAGAAAAGACCTCGCATGCACGCTCGTTCTAGTATCACGCAATGCTATCGACCGTCATTGATCCGAAATATTGAGGAGCTGGAAAAATCCAGCCGTATACATGGCATCAGCGTCCAAGCTCTGTTTATAGCCGCCTATGCGAGGATCCACATGAAAGCAACCTCAACGACTACCGACATTGTCATTGGAATCTACCTAGCAAATCGATCCCATGCCCTGGACGGCCTACCAAATCTGATGGCCCCAACGCTCAACATAGTTCCACTGCGCATCAGAAACGACCCTGGGAGCGATCACTCCGTTACAAGTTTGGCGCGGGTTATCCAGAACGATCTACATGACATTGGGCGAGTCGCGAATAGTTGTGTCTCACTGCTTGAGATTGCGGACTGGACTGGGGTGAAGTTGGATACGTTTGTCAACTTTCTGAAATTGCCTGAGCCCACAGCTGAAGTTAAGGCTGCTGGTCAGGTTGGGAATGGATCTGTTCGGTTCGTTCCTGTAGATGGTGATGATGATGATGGCGAAGGCTTTGGCGACGTACCCGAACAAAGGCTAGAAAAGCCAGCAACCGCTGAAGAAGATGGATGGGATGAGTGCGGTGATATATACACAGTGAGTCTTTGACAACCTAAACACAATGAGATGCATGTCAGAGATAGAGTTAAATCTAACCGCTCAATTTAGCCCGGGTGGGACATTGAAGCTGCGGTTAGGGATAATCATCTCGATGTTGGCGTCTTCGGGCCCAAGCACCGGATAGAACCAATTGCAGCAGACCAGATCTTGGATGAATTACGACGGGAGATTCTCGGGCTAGCTGACGAGGAGAGCAGCGTGTAGCGTAGCAGTTGTTGCCGTCTTTGTTGCAACAATGGAGGGGGTGTGTACTGTTTCACTGGTTCAACCGTGACTGAAGAACTAAGAAAGGGGTTATGAGCTACCAAGTCAAATGTGTATAAGGCTGGTTCATTGGGAATGAGGTATGCTTTGTTATGAGGGTTCTGTTCTTGTCTCATGATTGATTATGCTCTCAGCTTGTTGTCTCAGTTCCACAGGGGCAGAATGTATTCTTTTTGTTATTTCCTAATTCTTTTTCCCCTATGGGTAATGGCTGATTCAATAGCACAAGGGTGCAAGTGGCTATATAAAATGCAAGAAATTGACATGCTTCAGGTAGTAGTGGCAATGGGGCTGTTGCACCAGAGCACTAGACGCAAGTAGTAGCAGTCGACGTGATTGTCTCAGATTTATTTGTTGCTCTACAGGTTACTAGAACAAAGAGGAGCAGTACAAAGCACTACAGGAGGTCTGTACGGAAGCAAAACACAGGAGTAATGGGGATAACAAGGGTATATAATAGCCTTGTCCCTGTTCCAGCCTGTTTCTCGCAGGTGTTTTTTGCCCCCATCGCCGGTACTTCGCTGACCACCCGATTCCCACCCAAACAGAAGTACCCTCGATGCGCCCAGCTGACTCAGCGCCCCCATAGCGGCCCGCACCGCGCTAAGCCCAATCCGATTACACGCTAGCCGCATCCGGCAGCCACAACAACGCGCTCCTCGCGTGCTCTCCTCCTGCCGGCCTGGCCCCCGACGACATCCCAACGTCTGTTCTCGACCACGCTGTTTCTCGCTGGAGACCGGACACCTGGACTTCGCGCTCCGTCTCCTGTTCTGTCTCACTGTCCTCCTGTTTCGATCGCTGACTTGCTCCTCATTCGTCCGCTGCTCTGTTTATACCCGCAAAGCCTCCCTGGCTGCCTCCGTACACTTTTCACCTCATCCCTCGACGCTGGCTATCCTCGACGACCCTCACTTCACAATCGCCCGGATATCTCCTCGTACATCCTCTGAGTCGTTGATTCGACTGCTCTCAGTCTCTCTCGTCCCGCTTCATCTTCATCCCGCTCGCGTTGGTTGCACGACTTCCTATCGCTATCGTGGCCATATCTTATCTGCGGAACAGCCCTCTGTCCAACCACGATCCTCGGTTTCACTTCGCGCCCATCCCGAGGCAAACATCACACTTCTTGTTTCAACATTACTGAAGACCCTTGATTTTTTGTTCTGAGGAAGGCGGTAAAGGCATCAGAGTCGCCGCGAATGGAGCAATCAACTCGTCGACTCTATTCGTCGGGTTCGTGAAATTTTCACGTCGGCCCCGGTGCATGTCCACTTCGCTGTAACGCAACCTCGTTACTGGTCAGTCGTGAAGCATTACAAGAATTTTGACGCTCTATATTGATAGAGGGTTGCAACCGCGCGTTGGTTCCCAATGGTGGCTTCATTCTCGCCGCACCGCGATGCGGGCGGTACGCTTCATCTCCCTTCCCCAACGGGCATTCACCACGTCCATCCGAGCTCTGCCATTCATCAACTCCGTCGCTCGCTATCGAGGTCACCGTCAAAGGGCTCTCTTCTCTCCAGGCCCAATTCACCGTCTGCGAAACATTCACACTACATATCATCTCCGCTTTCCCCATCCCGACGGGCATCACAAGGCAACCTCTTTCTTGTCCCGACGTCCTCAGGCTCTTCCCCCCTTGCTGTTCCTTACCCTCCAAGCGCGAGGATGAACCGCCCCAGTTTACGCCGGAATGGTGTTTGGCAATCCAACAGGCCTCGTACAACACCTTCAAGTCCCGCGAAACGTGTACTCAGCGACTCCCGTGACCAAGGAAATGCTGTTTCCATGCCCAGCAATGATACTCCTGCGACTGGAGGCAAGCAAGTAGCAGAAGGGAGTACTACACCACCTGCCAAAGACTATCCAAGTTCAAGCAAACCTCTTTCCAATGACACGGCAGAAAACAGTCCCGCCCCCAAAGCTCCGTCTAGGATAATAGAGAAGAGGGGGAGTGCAAATTTCGGACCATTCTCAACGACATCCAGCCCTCTTAAGCGGAGCGATGGTATTATGAATCTCGATCAAGCCAGCCTGGGAAGCCCTTCGGCGAAGAGACGCAGTTTGCACGGTGCTAACTTCGGGCCTGATTTCGATGTATTCGACCTCGCAAACTCTGGGAATAGCCCAGATGACCCTTCGTCTTCGAACCAAAGTCAGCCTGATAAGCAGGTCTCGAGTTTTCCGCCTCCATCGCCCCATTTTTCATCCATTCCGAAACGATCGTCTTCCCTAAGGAAATCGACACTACAACAGCGGCAAACCGACCGTTCTATTTTCTCCCGCCCCAGAGCCAACATTGATCATGGTGCGGAATCCCCTCCTGCCAGCCCGATGGTCTTGCGAAGTCGTCAACGCATGTCACTGGACAGCCATATGTCTCTTGCTTCAAGTCGTGAACAACCGGCGACGTCTCAGGGCGTCTTCTCGACTTCATCCGTCCCGCTCTTCTCCCAGACAAATGATTCAGCACAACCACGCCATGCTGCACATCCACTTTCGAGGACAATAACGCAATCTTCGTCGGGATCTAGTCTCGCTGATGACTCCCCGACGCACGAGCCCATTCACATCAACTTTGACAGACCAAAGCCCGTGCTGAATTTCTCGAAATCCCTTCCCGCGGGTTCGACACGACCTTTGGGTCCAAGTCAACTACGTGAGGCGAGCTCCAATGAGTCGTCCGATTCCCCATTTGCTACCCCTAACAACTACAAGCTCGTCAAGCCCTTACCAGCGGCTTTCATGTCCACTGGGCTTATTTCGAAAAAGAATCGGAATGTGGATGATATACACAATGCGTCTATTGGCAGCAAAAATATGCCGGATACCCCTTGTAAAAGACCCACTAATATGCTTCCACCGGTCCAGAAACCATCACAGAATCCTGTAGGCACAAAGGCAAGGCCCACGCCGCAACCGTCTGGTCCATTTGCAACACCCTTCGGCCGTCCAGAAGCGTCGGCCAAACCTACACCCTTCTCAAAGGGGATGGGTATCTTTGGAAGCTCCTTGAATAACAAGACCACAGGATCACGACGGGGAAGTTTTGCCAGCGTCGATGGCGACAACTCCTTACAGTCTCAGTCACCTTCGGGAAACCATGACAGCCAGTCAACCATTGAGTCGGAATTACCGCCAACGCCAACGAAGCAGGCCCTCTCTTCTCGGCCCAGTGACCCATCAAGCGCTCACCAGCATCAGCCTAGGTCGTCGCACGACACCGTATCAAATCATTCTGGCCCATGTTGTAAGTTGCCTTCAATTGAAAGTTCACCAATCAGTCCAGATGAGGACAGCGACAGCAGCATGGATGATTCTCCCTCCGCTGGCCTAAGTCACAGAACAATCCAGCCTATCTCTCCAGTTTTCACATCTTTGCCCAGATCTCGTCTCTTACAGAACCTCAACTCTCCTTCGCCACTTTCAAACAGTTATTTCCCTGATTTTCAACAACATTCTCTCCGCTGCTCTGAGATCAGTCGTACTAAGAACAATCCAACATCTACAGCGAGTCCGCTTGGCTCTAGATCCTTGCGACGTGGTTCACCTCATACTCCACAGGATCATATCTTCCCTCCTGATCCCAGCGGACTATCGATATCGGCCCATTGCGACCAGTCCGCCGACCAACAGGACTTCAATTCTTCGGTGTTACCAGCTACCCCTACTGCACCTCGCGAGTATTACGCGCAAATTGGGAAACGTCAAAGTTTCCAACTCAGCGGATATAGCGCTCCGGATGTTGATCCTTGTCTTACCTCCAGGTTCGAGAAGGTTGAGCTGATTGGGACTGGCGAGTTCTCGCAAGTTTACCGAGTTTCCCAATCCCAGGCGCCATCATCCTCACAAACCCCTTTCGCGAAGAAGCACAGTCCCTCAAATCATCGTCTTGAGAAAGTCTGGGCAGTGAAGAAGTCAAAGCAGCCGTTCTCGGGAGCAAGGGATCGGCAACGACGAAAACGAGAGGTTGAGATCTTGAGTGCTGTGTCTGATTCGGATTATGTTATCTCGTATGCAGATAGCTGGGAGGATAACAACCACCTGTACATCCAGACGGAATTTTGCGAGGAGGGGAGCTTGGATGTTTTCTTGTCGCAAGTGGGACTTAAGGCGAGGTTAGATGATTTCAGGATCTGGAAGATATTGTTGGAGCTTTCATTGGTAAGTACTCTGCGAGTTTGTCGAGATTCTAACGCTAGACTAACACTACTCGTCAGGGCTTGAAACATATACATGATTCTGGATTCATTCATCTGGACTTGAAGCCTGCAAATATCCTGATAACATTCGAAGGTGTGCTGAAAATTGCAGATTTCGGAATGGCTACTTCGTGGCCTGCCGCTGCTGGGATTGAAGGTGAAGGGGACCGAGAATATATCGGTCCCGAAATCCTGATGGGTCGCTACGACAAGCCTGCAGACGTTTTTGCCCTAGGGTTGATTATCTTCGAGATTGCTGGCAACGTCGAACTACCCGACAACGGTGTCTCGTGGCAGAAGCTCAGAAATGGCGATATGAGCGACGTACCCAGCTTAACTTGGAGCTGTGAGACGAGCAATATACTTCGCGACGCTTCTGGGAATCCCCTTGCCGAGCATGCCTCTTTCGAGCAACTCTTTGGCTCAGATTCGGGTGGTGATGATTTCTCTCGTTCCGATCTTGACGTTGGGCCGAAGAACATTCTTGGTCATGAGGGCCGACTTCCACAACTTGCTCGCAGCGGCGAACTGGCGGAGCCACCTAACTTCATGGTTGATGCAGGCAATGATGACGCGCTCGATAAGATTGTTCGGTGGATGATATCACCCAATCCCACGGATCGGCCAGTCGCGGACCAGGTCGTACATACTTTTGGTGTGCAGTGGGTTGAGCGCAGACGTCGTGCTGGTGCCACTATTTACGAAGGAAACTGGGGGCCGGCGGATGAAATCATCGCTGAAGATGCAGAAATGATTGATGTTTGAAAAGATTGAAGATTCTTTAATGCTTCTAACGACTTGGCGTTCTTCTATTTTTGAGATTTGGGAGCCTTTTTCTTTTACTTCCTGGTGGAAATATACTGGATCCGGGGTGTCGTGGGTGCAAATGTTTAGTGTTATTTTATCGAGGTTTTTATATCGCCCCTTGAGCGATGCAGTCCTGATACGGTCAGACATCCTTTGGAAGAGACCTTGAAGAATTGCAGTGGAGAAATCTGGACGATAAATGGTTTGTCAGGTTGATTACATTACTGTGCCGGAGATCTGTCTTGCAGATTTGCTATCGTGGTATTTCGAATGTGCTGAGGGATTTGGCGGTGCAAATTTGCTTTTTATTCCCCTTTTGTCTTTTTCACATTCTAATATCATAGCTTTTATTGTTATTATCTCGGAGAATCTCCTGCGGTTTTGGTGGAAAGGCCTTTTGTTTCCCTACGGCGTTTGTGGTCTTTGCTTTTTGCGGAAAATTGGGAGGGCGCATTTCTATTTATTTTTAACCCTTGCTTTTTCTGTCTCACGCATACGACCCCTGGGAAGTTCCTGCATATGCTTACTATATTTTACCCCAGTTGTTCATGTATCATAGATAAATACCGAATCCGGTGGTTGGATGTGCTTTTTAATCTGAACTTGCATATGCTTTTTATGCCGTTTGTTGTCTTCCTGTTCTTCTTGCTTCGTTCTCCCGCTTCGTTAGGCCTCTCCGGTGCAAGTTGGTTTCATGTTATGTATCACCAGCATATTATCCGTAAGGTGCAGTGGCGTAGGCCTGGTGTTGATCTATTCTGTCTCGTTATTTGGATGAGCTTTTCTTGCCCTATACAAGCTTGATGCATAAATGGCCCAATAGAGTTAATTTTTTTTTTATTAGCATACGGCATTCTATCCAAGCATCGCACTTCTTCGCTTTCTGGTAGGTAGTTCCTTGAAAGAATCCGGACATGAACGTCTCTCCTTGTCTCTTTCTCTTCGTATGGATGGATGAGTGAATATTGCACGTATCTGGATCACGTGACTTTCGCCAGCTTCGACTCTTCAACGCCGACGACGCAAATAAATCTTCAGTAGCTCCCGCAAAAAGTCAGTCGTCTGCACATCCTCCTACGGCTGTTAACCAATAAAACTACCCCGGCGCGCACCTATGTCTTCGTTCCAGCCTGACGAGCCGGCAAATGACCGAAAACGGAAAGCGGTTCGCTCTCATAACCGCTCGAAGAAGCTCCGGCGGACAGATGATAGGGATTTCGAAGATCGGTGGGGTGACGAGGAGATACCTGAAGAAGAACTTCTTGCTGAAGAGGAAGAACAACAAGGAGGGCCATACGAGGAGGATGTAGAAGGAGCTGAGCAAGTAAGCGGCAAAAATGGCCCCCGTTCACAATCGCCGGAACTAGACCCAGAAGCGAAGCGGGAGCGAGATTTAAAGGAACGAGATGCGTTCGCGAAGCGCCTCGCCGAGAAGGATGATCGTAAATCGAAGAAGATAGTCGAGGACCGGTCGTCGACGCGAGATTCAGATGTAGCTCGTCGACGGGCTTTGGCTGATGACGCCGCTGCCAGATCAGCCGCGATGCCAGATCTAAGACTCCGCTCGCGGCAGGAATATCTCAAGAAACGTGAAGTGGAGCGGCTGGCATTACTTCGCAAACAAGTTGCCGAAGAGACTGCGGAGCTACGAGAGAACCCTAATTTGACAAGACGAGAGAAAGAGGAATTCGCTAAGAATCGCGAGGTCCTACGGCTTGCGGAGGAGCGGATGCGAATTGATGATCATAGGGATGGGTACATGCTACCTGAGGATTATATCACCGAGAAGGGCAAAATAGATAGGAAAAAGAAGGAGGATGCTCTTTATAAGCGCTACGTGGACCGCGATGAGCATGGCCAGGAGCGGTTCGTTACTGAGCATGAAGAATGGGAGAGGGAACAGACTGAGAAGGCCAAGGCTCAGATCTCGAAAGCAGAGTTTGTGGATGAGGGAGACTACGAATATGTCTTTGACGATGCGCAGAAGATTAATTTCATCATGGACTCGAAGCTGGAAGGCGATCGGAAACCTCTGACGAAGGAACAGCGATTGTTTCAGCAGCAGGTTAATGAGGCTGAGAGAAAAGCGGCGTCTATTGAAGAGACGCGGAAGGGCTTGCCCATTTACCAATTTAGAGATGAAATAATTCAGGCTGTGGCTGATCATCAAGTTCTCATCATCGTGGGAGAAACGGGTAGCGGGAAGACAACGCAGATTCCGCAGTATCTTCATGAAGCAGGGTATACAAAAGGGGGTATGAAGATAGGATGCACGCAGCCGAGACGAGTTGCTGCCATGAGTGTGGCTGCCCGTGTCGCTGAGGAAATGGGTGTCAAAGTCGGCAACGAAGTGGGTTACGCTATCCGATTTGAGGATGCAACGAGTGATAAGACTGTTCTGAAGTATATGACTGACGGCATGCTTTTACGTGAACTGCTCACGGAGCCGGATTTGGGAGCATACTCGGCATTGATGATCGACGAGGCTCACGAGAGGACGGTCCCGACTGATATTGCCTGCGGTCTTCTAAAGGATATCGCGAAAGCAAGACCTGATTTAAAACTCCTTATATCCTCTGCCACTATGGATGCTCAGAAGTTCCAGAAATACTTCGACGATGCGCCCATTTTCAATATCCCAGGTCGGAGATATCCTGTCGATATACATTACACATCCCAGCCAGAAGCAAACTATCTCGCTGCAGCCATTACGACGGTCTTCCAGATCCATATAACCCAGGGTCAGGGAGATATTCTAGTGTTTCTTACGGGTCAAGAGGAAATCGAAGCTGCAGAGCAAAACCTCCAGGAGACGGCGCGAAAATTAGGGGGCAAAATACCAGAGATGGTGATATGTCCTATCTATGCGAATTTGCCTTCTGAACTTCAGACTAAGATTTTCGAACCCACGCCGCCAGGAGCAAGGAAGGTTGTGTTGGCGACGAATATTGCAGAGACTAGTTTGACTATTGATGGTATTGTCTATGTTATTGATCCTGGGTTTGTCAAGGAGAATGTCTTCAACCCCCGTACCGGGATGGAGAGTCTTGTTGTTACTCCTTGCTCTCGGGCGTCCGCTGGCCAGCGAGCCGGGAGAGCCGGTCGTGTCGGTCCAGGAAAGTGTTTCAGGTTATATACGAAATGGGCGTACCATAATGAATTGGAGGAGAATACTACACCGGAGATACAGCGGACCAACCTTAACAGTATCGTCTTGACGTTGAAGTCACTGGGTATTGATCAACTGTTAGACTTTGACTTTATGGATCCACCGCCAGCTGAGACACTTATCCGTGCATTGGAACAACTCTACGCACTAGGCGCACTGAACGACCGCGGCGAATTGACAAAGATCGGAAGACAAATGGCAGAATTCCCCACAGATCCAATGCTTGCCAAAGCCATCCTTGCGGCTGACAAACACGGGTGCGTCGAAGAAGTACTTTCAATTGTCTCCATGCTTGGAGAAGCCAGTGCTCTCTTCTATAGACCAAAGGACAAGAAGATTCACGCCGACAGTGCCAGAGCAAGATTTACCATAAAAGACGGAGGCGACCATCTTACGCTCCTAAACATATGGAACCAATGGGTCGATTCAGACTTTAGTTATGTTTGGTCCCGGGAGAATTTCCTCCAACAACGAAGTTTGACACGAGCCCGCGACGTCCGCGACCAACTCGCGCGACTATGCGATCGTGTCGAAGTCACCGTCACCTCGGCAGGGGCCAACAATCTCCCACCAATCCAAAAGGCCATAACGGCCGGCTTCTTCCCCAACGCTGCTCGCCTACAACGCGGGGGCGACTCGTACCGGACCGTGAAGAACGGGCAAACAGTCTACCTCCACCCCTCGAGCACCCTGTTCGAAGTCAATCCCAAGTGGGTTATTTACTTTGAGCTCGTGTTGACGAGCAAAGAGTACATGAGGAGTAATATGCCGCTGCAGCCCGAGTGGCTCGTGGAGGTTGCGCCACATTACCATAAGAAGAAGGATTTGGAGACGTTGGGAGTCGATAAGAAGGTTCCGAGGGGTCAGGGGGCGGCGGGGGCGAAGAGTAAGATATGATTGACCTATGGGGTGTATTTTAAAGAGGTCTTATTTGAGGACAAAATACAAAGCTTGTAAACATATTCATAAAAGAACTCGTCCCAATAATTCGGAACCTGTTTGATGCTGCCTACATCCAAAGCCGTAAGTTTCATAGCAATCCTTAACAGTTGTATTCGTACAGATATATGTAGTTCCCGCCTATTCAGACCCGCACAGATTTTCATGCCAAACGCCTTGCGCCATGCAACGAACAAATAGGAAAAAAACGAACTCCAGTCCTTGTATACGATGAGCTTTTTCCTCCCTCCCACCTCCCAAAAAACCTTTTCTCGTACGACAAATGGATTTGCCAGTGCATTCCTACCTTCTGCTTTGCCTGATTCTATATCCCACCAGTCGGCAACTCACAATGACCTGACGGGAAGGGGTATCTAAATCTTCCAAAATCATTTCGTTCAAGCAGCAAACAACGTCTCTTCATCCCTCAAATACTCCCCGCAGTCCGCCTGTCGAAAACACACGATCTCCGTCGGACTCGCCTTTTGTGAAGCCGCCGAACTCTTCGCAGCAATGCCGAATCCCAGGGGCATATCCTCTGAATCAAATACCACCACGCCACCGTGTTCGGGACACTCCTGGGACCAACGGCTGACGTGGGCCTTGACCGCATGCCCGCCGTAGAGGAATGGCATCACGCCGTTGGGACGGAGGTATAACTTGTAGCGTGCAATGGGCGCGATTACGGAGAGGGCTGTGATATGAAGACGGAATTTGCCAGATTTTGTGAAGCGGCCTTTTAATATTTGAAAAAAAGGTGAGTGTATTTATTAGCCGGTACATTCTCGGGAAAAAAGCTGAAAGAATGAGGGTAGAAAAGCTTGAAGCAATGAGCGACCTACCAAGACATACCCCACAGGCCAGCAAGTTATCCCTCGGAATTGCGGTCGCCCATGAAGCCAACTTTTCTCTGACATAATGTACCCGACTGCCTGATAAGCGGAATACATAGCGATCGGGTTTCGAGGAGTCGTCCACGACGGTTAGAAGATCTTTCACAGCGGAGCCGACGTAGACGGTAAGTTTCTCGAGGACAGACCGGAGCTCTGGCTCCGTGAGAGCCCGCATAGTGAGTGAAAGATTTCTAGGAGCGAGAGGGAAATGATTGCAATGTAAATAAATGTAGACGGGAAGTTTTTAAGGAGGGAGAAAGTAGTCGCAATGCAGAGAATATAGATCGATGCAAAGAAATTCGGACAGCGTCTCGGGCAAACATTAGTCCGGCGGTGCTTCCGTCTGATGTCGCGCCGGGAGGATTGTGGAAACTCAGCAATCAATTACCACATATCGCTAACTTGTAGAAGATCTCTTGCCATAAGCTAATTGTCTATAAGCCCACTTGTCTACATGTTTACGGCCTACTTACCATTGTTGAGAGTTGTTGGTCTATGCCTTGTTGTTGGATGTATAGAAGTTCTACACTGTACAAGCATTACAACATATTCTTAAATGATAGCCACCTATATCACAACAGCATCAGTGGTTTAGTGGTAAAATCGGTCGTTGCCATCGACTGGCCCCGCGTTCGATTCGCGGCTGATGCAATTCCTTTTTGGTTTCTTTTTCTCTGTGTGGAGAGCTGTGCAGCCCTAACCTTTACCCAGGTCGTTGTGCGTTTTTTACATGGTGGAGCCTGCCGCTCCCCATGGAAAACCCTCTACTTTGCCGCGGCGCAAAATGTAGCTTGTATTTTTCTTTTTTTTCAGTTGGGCGGTATAATCCAGTGGTTAACCCCAGCGGCAGGAGTGTTGATTAGGCCCGTGACTTATTTGCCGAGCGTAAGCGAAGGCTATAAGGAGGTATCGAGAATCAAAACCCGCCAAGCCTGTCTCTTATTGGCTCGCGCTAATATTTATCCGAACCTGCATCAGGTAACCAATTAATCCGGACCTAAGTCATGTGACAATACAGAGAGGTCGTGAAAATTAAAACTTGCCAAGCCTGCTTTTAATTGGCTCGTTGTTACCTTTATCCGATTTATCCGAACCTGCATCAGGTGACTTAAAAATCAGCTTGCCTGCCTGTAAGCTTGGTAGGTGAGAATTCAAATGAGGAATCGGCTCACCGCCATACGAGCTATATAGGTGAGGATTCGAATGAGGAATCAGCTCACCGGCGTACGAGCTATATAGGTGAGGATTCAAATAAGGAATCGGCTCACCGCCATACAAGCTATATAAGGATTTGAATAAGGAATCGGCTCACCGCCATACAAGCTATATAGGTAAGGATTCGAATAAGGAATTGGCTCACCGGCCTACAAGCTATATAGGTGAGGATTTGAATGAGGATTCAAATAAGGAATTGGCTGACCGGCCTACAAGCTATATAGGTGAGGATTTAAATAAGGAATCGGCTCACCGGCCTACAAGCTATATAAGGATTTGAATGAGGAATCAGCTCACCAGCCTACGAGCTATATAGGTGAGAATTTGAATGAGGATTTGAATAAGGAATCGGCTCACCGCCATACGAGCTATATAGGTGAGAATTCGAATGAGGAATCGGCTTGCCGGCATACGAGCTATATAAGGATTTGAATGAGGAATCGGCTCACCAGCCTACGAGCTATATAGGTGAGAATTCGAATAAGGAATCGGCTTGCCGGCATACAAGCTATATAGGTGAGGATTTGAATGAGGATTTGAATGAGGAATCGGCTCACCGGCCTATGAGCTATATAGGTGAGGATTCGAATAAGGAATTGGCTCACCGCCATACGAGCTATATAGGTGAGGATTCGAATAAGGAATTGGCTCACCGCCATACGAGCTATATAGGTGAGGATTCGAATAAGGAATCGGCTCACCGGCCTACAAGCTATATTGTATTTAAATAGGGCCGTAAGGCCCCTACCCCTCGGCTGAATGGCCGCAGGGGGTTGTAAAATCAAAAAACGCTCTGCAATAACTAAGCACACTAAACAGGTTGTGTGCTTACATGTATTTTAAGCTTTAACCCGTAACCCATGGTCCGGCCCCATCCCCATTAACCCCAGTGGCAGGAGTCTTGGTTAGGGCCGTAATCCAGACCCCGGTTAGGTGCGACCAAAGATCCAGAGTCTTCCTTGCACGCTCGGTTCGACTGAGATTTTCTGCTAGAGAGAACTATTTGTGCTCGACTAGATTAGATGAGCATCCAAGCAGTTCCGAACACATGCTTTGCTTTTTCTTAACTTCGCGCAAACATACTCTTTGCAGAAGTTATATTTAGCAGGTTATTTTAAATCCCAGCTCAAAATGAGTTAGAATAATCCAGGTATAGAGTTGAGTTTGGTGTGATTATCTAATTATAATGTCATGCAACAGTGATAAGCGCCTGGTTAATAGAAGCTCTTTTCCCTGGTACAACACTATCGAGCTACAAGTTGCAGGATACTTGAAGTATCTCTTCCCGCCTCTGATTATTCTGAACTACTGTGTCTTTCTCTTTTCAGCTTTTGATATGGATTCTTTAAATATCCCTGTACGAACAAGCTCTCTAAACATTTCCGATCTCTCGGAAACGGATCGAACGAGACACGACAACGCGGTCCAGAAGCAAGCAAAAGCTCGAAAGAATATGGATAGTGTTGCAAGTTTTAACGGCATTGACTACTGGACTTTTCGGAAGGAGGAGGGTGAAGCATTGCTTGAGCTCGCGGAAATCGAAATGAAGCAGATTAAACACGGCCACGACGCTGACGATGTACACCGCCACGAACGGGAGACGAGACGGAAACTGGCAGACATCAAGAAACATACTAACGCAGCACAAAGGAAGATAGACAGATACTTAGCACAACAGAAAGTCATCTCTTCGTCCTCCACTACCAACAGCGCATCGATCCGAGCTTCTTTTCTCGAGCTTTTACTCTCAGTTTACAGGAGAACTCACCGGCACCAACAAGGAGATTTTTCAGCAGATCTGATGCGAGCATATGGCGCCAGAAAAGAGGGACCGCTGCAGCAGGTGTGGTCTGTTGTGCATGGGAAATTCTTACCCAAGCAGATGTTTAAGGCATCCCATCTTTTCCCGCTCTCTCTTGGGCAGCGAGTAATGACATATATTTTCGGACCGGATGCGGAATACGAGCTGAACTCTGCGAGAAACGGCCTCTTCCTCCCAAGAACCGTAGAATATGCTTTCGACCACCACCAAGTTGTCATTGTACCGGCTGAGCCAGAGTCAAACCCCCAAGAATGGCAATTTTTTGTGCTCGACAGAAGCGGACTCCTCCAGGCTCAGGCCACAGAAACAAAGACATTCGCACAATTACACGGATCAACCCTTCACTTCCATACAGATTACAATACCCGGCCACGAGCACGATATTTTTACTACCACTATATAATGTCGTTATTGATCCTAGGCAGAAGCGATGCCAAGGAGCGAGGGCCAAAGAAGGTTGGATTTCAGGAGGTTACTACACCGCGTCTAACAAGAGTATGGCCGACCCATGGGAAGTACCTTCGCGAAAACATGATAAAAGCCCTAGTTGAGGGAGTTGCACACGATTACCCCGACCTTGATCCAGCTGAGATGCTCCAAAATGTTAATGATGAGCTACTAGATACGGACGAAGAGATGATAAAAGCTGCTCAGAACATTGATATAGAAAGCGACAGCTACAGCGACAGCGACAGCGACAGCGACAACGACGAGGACGAAGATGAAGGTGAATTATACGAAGACGAAGACGATGTTAAGGACAACAACTGCGGTCTTTCTAAATAATAGCCTATAACAGGAGTGGTAGTCTATACTGATGAGGTCAATTATACAATCCCATCAACTGGCCCGCGTTTGATTCGCGGCTGATCCTTTTTGCTCTCTGCAGAGCTGCACAGCCCTCACCTTTACCCTGGTTGTTCGATTTTTACATGGTGAAGCCTACGCCGCCCATAGCTGCTATGCCGATATTAAGTAAGGCACAACAGCATTGGTGGTGTAACGGTATCATACATGCTTCCCATGCAGAGTGAATTGACTCAGCATGTGACCCGGGTTCGACTCCCGGTCAATGCATTTTTGCTTCTTTTCTTTTTAATTTATTTAACTTTTTTTTTTCTATCTTTTTAATAACAAATTTGCAATACAGAGAGTTAATTTCTGCTTCTCTCTAGTTGCCGAGCGTAGCGAGGTTTTAAGATGGGCTCGAGAATTAAAACTCGCCAAGCCTGCTTCTAATTGGCTCGCCTTTACATTTCTCCGATTTATCCGAACCTGCATCAGGTGACTTAAAAAATCAGCTTACCTGCCTGTAAGCTTGGTAGGTGAGGATTTGAATGAGGAATCGGCTCACCAGTGTACAAGCTATATAGTATTTAAATAGGGCCGTGAGGCCCCAACCCATTGGCCGAATGGCCGCATTGTAAAATCAAAAAACATTCGGCAATAACTAAGTACACTAAACAGATTGTGTGCTTATATGTATTTATAATAACTACTATATACACAGTATGGCACGGATACTCCGTGGCCTGTCCTTCGTCCCTTAGTTATCATTTATCTGTACACCTTCGTTAGGGAGCGCCAGCTCTATCTTAGCAATCATCTTTATCACCACTTATACTGTGTACAATATATATCTTGTCTCTAATTTTTGCTTGTGGTCCGCGGAGGCTGTTGAGGAATCCATGGGTTCTTCCTTGTGATTTAATATACTGATATTGTTTGGAAGGAACGCAAGGTAATAATTGGCCATAGAAACTCTGTTGCAAAGGGTCCCGGGATGGGGCGCTAATAGTGGATAGAAAATACTCGAGCTATATACAGGACTTTTTTAAGTTAGAGGGCATAGTAACCAAGACGTGCAAACTTAAAGGCTATAACAGGCGGACTGGTATATATATAAGCTTGTCAATATGTTGTCGTGTTAGAAGTCTTTTTTTTAGCCTTGTGAGCTTTACTCAAATGTACATAATAGGGTTACCGACAACCCAAACATCGCCGTAGTCTAAGCAATCGAACAAAAGGTCAGTAGGGGAGGTGAATATAATATTTATTAAGGTAATTTTGTGGACACAGGAAGGAGAGAGAGCTTGTCTGTTCACCAAGGAGAAGTTTATGTCCACAAGACTAATTGTTAACCATGTTCTGATTGGCTTGTTCTGAGACCAGAAGAAGGATTTGTAAAAACTTTCTTGAACTTATTTTAACAGTTAAAAAACCCCTTAAATTAATAAGCAGCATTGGTAGTGTAGTGGTATCATGGTTGTTTGCCATGTCATGCCTTAGCATGATTCTCCAATATACAGCCGACCTGGGTTCGATTCCCGGCCAATGCATGTACTAGTTAAAACATTCATTTTTTATATTTCTTGTCTTGTTTTATTTTACTATTTTTTTTTACTATTTTTGTATCTATTTTTGCCGGACGTTGCATCAAGCTTGTAGGATACCGCCTTCTTCACCGCTTCCCCCATCGAAACGTCTGCAGCGTAATTCCCGCGTCGGATTATGACTTCTCACCGCCTTTACTGGAGCCCCATCAGAATACATTCCGCCTTGCCAATTAGTAACGACAGTTTGGTACTCCTGCTGGCGTAAATCAAGGTTTAGCGGTGAGCATGCAATAGACAAAAAACTCCAAACCGCTATTTCAAGTGGCAAAGTTGGAGCTTGAGGAAATACCCATCGACTGGAATAGTAGAACTTTTGGCATTAGACGAAGTAATGGATTTAATGGACAAGGTAAACGACGAGGTGCACGAAATTGGATTGGAAAGGAGCGGAGCGGGGCAAAGCCAGGCTCCATGAGACTTCCCAAGATGGAATGTGTCTCTGAAATAGGAATTGGCACAGCTCGAATACAATTTTCGTCGATAAGAAACAGAAAATACAGGAGGGATTTTCCAGCAGTAGAGCTCGCGATTAATAGAACCACAGAAGCACAAATTAACCGTAAGACCACCAAATGAAAATGAAAAACATATCTGAAACTCAACTGAAGAAGGATAACTGAAGGGGAAGATCGACTCTCTGGTATAGCGGTACTGAAAGGCTCAAACCTCTCTCGACATATCAAGGTAATCTTAGAAGGGTAACATAGAAGTCCAAACAATTGTATCCTAATTAAGTCCAGCTGCCAGTTAACGCTCTCCTTCAGTCAATAAAGTACAGGGATTGCCTGAGTGAACTAAGCAGGCTACTTGGTATAACCACTTTCAGGCCTTTTGGAATAACCATGGTCACCACTGTTGATTTGTCTTTGCCAGTATTGTTGGAGGGTTCCGCAGCCGTGGCTGGAAAAAACTGAATGACTGGAGGTTCGGTGGCTATAGGGAGAGTACGTGTATTAGTATAGGTGTGTTCCGTGTTGAGTGAGAGGCGAGCTAATGAATGCGTGAAGAGAATATTAGAAAGAAAGTAACAGCACATACCAGGTTCTTCAACTCCAGGCTGGCTAAGGTTAATTGACTGTCCGTTCTTCACACCAATCGACTCGTCAGACAAATGTGCTCCCGCAGTTATGTCTCGCTCTACGATTTTGGAACGAGTTTCTTCTACCTTAGGCTGCCTGCTCAATAGCAATCGACTGTCCGTCCTGAAAGTGAGTTGAATTACCTAGTGTTTCCGTCGCAGTGACTGGCTCTAGGATCTAAGCAGCGCCATCGACATTCTCAAGAACTGGCTGCTTTTTATGCATAGTGATCCTTGTAGTGATTGTAGTCGTCTCTAGAAGTTTTGCCATATGTGCCTCCCAATCGTGCCGTGCGAGTAGCGCATTCCAAACGGGAACATAGCGGTCGACTGAATCTGGGATGATTTGATTGTTTGCAGCGGTCTTGAAGCGTCGAGTGCAGTTAGTTGGCTGGCTGCTACTGATGGTCTCCCAGCGTGCAGATGATTCGGTTTGCGCGTCGGAACTATATGGCTCGTTCTCGATAGCGGGTCTGATGAGATGTCTGTCCAAAGTCTCTAGCATCGGCTGGTAGATAACGTTGTCTTCGGTAGCAGCTTCACGGGGATGAATGCTGTCACCTCATATATTGTCAAGGCAAGCTCGTACACAGCAGAGATGAGTTCCTTTCCGGTGATTTTCCAGGGTAATATCCATAGTAGAGGCACGACAGCATGTTGCAAACACGGCACCTCAGAGCAAGAAAATCTTTAATGAGCTGTGCCTCTCCAGAGCCTGCATGCTCGGGTAGGTCTATAGTGAAGTCACTGGTGTCAAACTTGGCCAGCCCGTCAGGCATATCGTGCTGCAACATATAGTTGTGTGTCGCACGGATGTCTGCTTCAAGGCGATTTGTATCGTAATCAACCGTCTCAAGACCAGTCTCACTAAGGAGACTTGGATCGAAATCAACCCTCATGATGTCGAACATTATAAAAATCAGACCATCGACCTCAGACTTGATCGCTGTGTAGGTTACCCCGTGGTAACAGTGTGTCTCAATCTGCTTCATCATCGAACGTATATAATAGACCTCAATCGTGAAACGGATGGAACCTTTCATTTTCGTATCTTTTTCGTCGTCTCCGGGTACAGGGCGCGTCTGGCAAATTATTAGTATGCGGCTAGGTATAAAGGCACAATAAGAGACACTTACACCAGCCTCGACGAAAAACCTCGTCGTAAATCGCGAAACAGGCTCTCGTTTTTGGTAAACAACAGATCGATGTAAAGGGGAAGCAGTCGGTTGGTATATAGTAGAAGGGAAGTAGTTTGGTGTAGAAAGGAAAGAAGAAACAAAGTGAGAAGATAGAGAAAAGGAGGGGCTGGTGTATTTAACCCATCAGACCTCACATTCACTAAAGTAAGGAAGTGAAAGAATGCCAGAGAAAGAGGGGCTGTAGCAATTCAATGCCTGTCGTCGTGACTTATATTGAATGTCCAGATCTCTGCTGGGTGTGGTGTTGGGATAAGAAAGAGGGGTAGCAGCAATTCAATGCCTGTTGTTGTAATGCATTGAATATCTGAATCTCTGCCCGGCTGATAGTGAATTACTGGAAAGTTAGGGGATTAGAAGATGGACTGTAGTACCTAGATATCTGGTCATGGTTGTATTAAAACCAAACGCCAGATATCTACTCTATATACCCGACAACCTTTCAAAGGCCTTGGTCCAAACAGGTTCACTATATATGCTGTGGTTTAGCTTAATATTGGATCGCTCTGCATGCAGGGAAGGAAAGGGATTTAAGGAAGCATCTAAGTGCCTTGGATGATTTGAATACAAGAGTGTCTCAGTGTATATCTGCTTGTTGGGAAAAAGCATATTGACCATCTTCGGTCTGCCACATCTGATCTTATCTATGGAGATGATGTGTCAGCAGTCTCGCCTTGTCAGTGTACCTAGGTAGTGTCTTCATCGATGCTTTTGAATTTGACATACACGATCCCACCATTTCTCGCCCTAGGCTTCGACATCCAGAAACACTCTATCCGGGAGGAGCAAGGTGAAGGCTTTGATCCAGTTACCGGGCAGGTGGAGAGAATGGAGATGACCGCCAGAAGATGGATGCGTGGCTTCATGAGTGGTGGCCGTTGTAGGTCACGCTGCATTGCAAATGGGTGGTTGACTAGTTAATGCTCAGAAATCCTGTACTGGTTTGTCCTGATCAGCGCCCATGCTGAGCTTGCCGGGTCATGACATGCAGTATCGACGACTATTATGATCGTACCTATATATATATAGCAAAGAAACAAGTAACGCCGGAGGACGGGTCGTCTCATGACCCTCCCCTGTAGTTTAAGGAGTTCGATGCAAGGCGAAATCTAACAAAATACATTCAGTAGAAGTAAGGTATCCAAGAGAAGGTTAACAATAACGAAGCAAGAAACTAGTTACGTAGTAGTCTAATCAACAAACCCAGAACGCATACCATTCAAACATCCCGAATCTGTTCAGTGCTCACACAGCATCCTCCGCCGCCACGCTCCTATAAACCATTCCCCCACCGGCTCGCCCGCCCGTCCTCAGCCTCAACGGAACATCATACAACCGATTATAATTCACCGGCTCACCATCCAACATGGCATAACCAGGCTCCCGCCTCGCGAAATACGAAGCCTGATCGCACCAGAAATCTTTGCAGTTCGTGACAACACCCCGTGAGAAAGGGTTCTTGGGCCGACCTGCGCGACGATCCAGTTGTGCCGTCGCAACAAACGTGTCTAGACCAAGAAGTTTCTTCCATTGTGATAGGCAACCGCCGTGTTGATGTGGTTGTCGACGCTGAGAAGGTGGTTGTGGTGGGATTGCTGGGTTCGGGCCTTGGCCGGCCATATCGGCTGAGGTAGCGCCTGTGGCAAGAGCGGATGTGATGGCTTGCGCCGCTGGGTCGGCGTAGTCGAATGAATGACCCTTCATATTTTCATATGTGGTTTGGTTGCGGGATATTTGGACAAGCTGGACCACGCAAAGGAGTGTTATCCAGACTAGTTGGAGGGTAATCCAGAGGGTCAGGATAATGGTGAATTCGTCCCGGACAACGACGCTGCAGATCTCTGATGAAAGAATGTTGCAGTCGACGCCCGAGGGAGCCGGTAGGGAGTCAATATCTAAACAGTTAGCAGTTATTCCCGTACGAAAATGAGCTGTAGAAAATACTTACAAGCCATTACAAGTCTAATAAAAATGATAATGCCAACTTCCATGCTAAAAATATACAAAATAAAATGACGAAGATTATTTGCAGCAACGCAATTATCGATCCAGGGGCAATGGCTATGGTGACGGTGTAAGCTGTAATGATTCGATAGTGAAGTAGGTAGTCAACTTACTGATCATGTTTCGATATGCAGCGCTTGCACCGTCGGCAATGTTTGCTTCGCAAGGGCTTCCTTATCATGCAGTATACACAAAAGTGGTCTTCATCAAACTTCCATGAATTGAATAGTTCATTGATCGTGTCTCTTTGCTGGTTTCTGCTACCAAGCTTTGGGACGTATCCTGGGTCTTCCACCATAGCCAGTGTGTAGAAGTAAGTCGTTAAACTAAAGAATATAGCAAAAAACGCGTTCGAAAATGGATATGAAGAGTATGTGCCTGCAATATGGAATGTTAGATTTGTAAACGGGTCGGGTATAAAGATTTTTTACCAGGTAGGATGTTCAGTAACCACCGCACACCAACCCAAAACAGCGAGCCTGCAAAGACTCCCGCTAAAAATGGCTAGAAGTCAGGTTAGAAAAAAATGCTCCCAGAAATAGCAAGAGGTCATATCACAATATAAGAGCGTACCGTTCTTTGAAGCACCCTATACTCTGAAGGCCCCAAATTCGCAACCTGCTGGGCCATCCACTGCATAGCGAAAATAAGCACAAGCGTAAGCGGCACAGCAACATATATAATAATATTGCTCAGTACTGATATTGCCAGCAGAATCATAAGGAAAGGCAAAAGGAAGAAGAATTTCGACGTAAACTTCCTATCCCTCACGATATTCGCCAATCCAAGGGGTAAAGATCTAGGGTGGCCGGCACGGTTGTAACCACACTCATTGAAAGCTCGATATAACACATGTGTTGTTTTCATCTCGTCCGCGACAACTGTAGGCGTTTTGCCATCCCGCGTCTTCGCGAATCTGTCTGCGCCATACTCAATGATCTTCTGAATACACGGAAACGAACCCCTGACCAAGGCCCAATGAAGCGGCGTTAACCCGCCCTCATCCACTGCATTGACATTCGCTCCCCATCGAAGGAACAAATCTACACAGGCTGGAAAACCTTTGTATGCTGCCCACATTAGCCCAGTATGACCCTGGGGGTCTGCCACGTCAACAGGTATTTCCTGGTGGAGAAGGAGTACGAGTAGGAACGCATTGCCATCGATGGTCGCTAGGTGGAGGATATTGTAGCCTTGAATATCGGCCAGGAGAGGATCTGCTCCGTACTGCAATAATAAATTGACGACGTAGTAATGGCATCGTTGAGCTGCCCACATAGCAGGCGTAGCGACGGATTCGCCTCCCTTTGCGTTCACATCCGCGCCGGAGTCAAGCAGGAATTTGCAAAGCGCATACTGGTTGTTTATCGCAGCCCACTGTAAAAAGCAATTTGTCCGTTGTCAATCACTGCTCACCGATATAGTGTTTCAAGAGCTCTAAGCCAAAATAACTCGAGACGCAATCACCTACATGCAACGGAGTAATTCCCTCTTCATCACGGTAAGAGGCATTGTATTTCCCACTCTCGAACAACTTCTGTATCCCAGCTATCTCGCCCAGCCTGGCCAGCTGCATAATATCATCCTCGATGGGTAGTGGCGCCTTAGCTCCATCCTCGGAATTATGATTGTTGATCTTCTTCAACTCAACATCGTTCTCTTGCGTCGAGACTTTGGGGGGAGCTGCGGACGCCTTTCCAATCGCTGAAGACGAGGAGCTCGAATTATTGGTTAAGGAGGAATGGGCATCGCGGGAGGTGGTTGAGGAGGACATTGCGCATGGCGGGATTTATGCGTGTCCAATCCGCGCGGCTTCGGAGAATTGTCGACAAAAGAATGTAAGGACGTTGCTCAGCTACGGTCAAACGAGAAGCCGACTCATTCCGTAGTCCTTGAGCTTCAGCGCATTCGGTAAGCAGTGGACAGTAACGGGAGAGAACGTGGTTGATGGGGTTCGCTGTCCAGGCAGAAAGTTGTCGAACAAAAAGAGATGCCGCCGATCGGATCCATACAGCTGAGGCTCATGCTCCGCCAATTTGAAAATACGAGCTCAGGAGATTTTGATTTCGTTCAATGCTATTCCCTTCGTTTTCCAGATTCAATGTTGTTTATTTGCACGTGTGAAGTTGTGCTGCTGGTATATATCTATCTACGCCGATATAAGTCTTACAGAATCAACTGTATAAAAAAACAGCCCCCGAAATACCAGCGCTTGAAATAGGATGTTACCGCCAGCCAAAAGAACGAGCTGATAAATGCCGCCGTAATATGCTCCGGTAGAAAAGAGAGGCAGCTTGCATCTCAAATGCATCCAAACAAAGCAGACGAATTGACCAACGGAGCAATAGAGGAAAAAGAAGAGAAAAGGTATGCTCGCTAACAGGTTCAAACCAAGTTCGCTACCTCACGGCGCATCATTTCGATATCAACCTTCAACTCAAAATCCATCAAAAAACAAAAATAAATTTCTAGCCTCGCAAGCTCACGTTCTGTCACGCCTCCAACTTTCGCAAACCTGCTGTGCGAATAGGAAAGGTCTTCGAACATCTTCGTAGCGACTCGTAGACCCCCGAGAACCAGCCGGTGGACATTGCGTGGTGCCACGAGGATCAGTTTCTCGTGGACGGCTATTCGTGATATGTAGGAGACTGTGGCGAGATATACTGCCGTTGACATTGGGCAGTATCGATGAAGCCTGTGCATATAGTCTTCTAGAGAAATCGGGGGAGTATCTTTCGAAAAAAACTTTCGTATGAGGACATTTGCCTGTTGGTGCTTGAGTTCCTCGTCAGCTTCTATATGGTCGTAGTCCCGGCTTTCCACCATTGAGGCAAGACTGTTCTCTGACTCCTCTCTGCTGTCCCGAGGGACGAGGATCTCATTGAGGGCTACGTCGCCGGTTGCAGCGGCCAGCGCATTCAAGTGAGAGCAAAGTTGTTTGAGCGCATTCTCAGGGGTGAGTTTCATCACATCTTCGTCCGAAGAGCTACTCTCATTGTCGGCATCATTTGACGACGAGGAGACCTTTGGCTCAGACCGAAGCCAAGTAGAAGCGTGGTCGCTCCTTTTTCTATCCGCCCGTCTCCCTAATTCTTCAGGCATGACTATTTTCCACAGAATGTAACCCCCATGCAAAGCGGATGGAGGGAGGGAATGCTGTATACTGGCATTTTAAGTCTCACACGAGGTCTGAAGAGTAATAACGAGAAAATTCAGCCATGTAGTGCAGAGTGAACTGGGCACCGATTGAATTGATACGACGTAGAATGGCTGCAATAGGTGAAAGGGCATCCGGGTGTCACCAGGCACTGGCAACCAAGAGAAAGAGCGAATATCAATACCCAAGTATGTGCAGGAAGATGCCTTACCGAGTCCAAAAGGGATATTGGAATGCCAAAAGATGCGCCGAGATGTTATTCACCCTGGCCACTCGCAGTTGAACATTAACCGAGGCTGTCAAGAGAACCAATGGTTGTCAAATCATGAACAGAGGCGCCAATTCGAATCTTTCAATGTCCAACAACCCCTTCGCCAATTATGCATTCACTTACTATAAATAACCCTCTAGCCGCCATAGCAGTCACAGATCGCGCACAAGAAAGAGTCAAAAGTTGGCCCGGTACGCAGTATATCAAGACTGGAGATTCCCCAGCTTCTCGAGTCCTTATCCAACCTGCTTCCTCGCTCTCTTTTTAACTTTCCTTCCCTTTTGTGACTTTCAGAAACCTATTTAGGCATCTACGCCATATAGTATTGATCGTTTGACTGTATGCCATTTGATATAAAAGACGATCTACTTTGGATAAGACATATAAGCACTCGTTCGATATAACCACCATTGCATCCCCATTCTTCTCTATATACACTGTCTATATACAAAAACATCTATTTTGAGACAAAGCTGGTACGCCAAATAGCCCATCCGCAAGAAACGCCCAAAAGAAAACAATCTGACTGGTATCCTTTTCCTCACACAACAAGGAGTATTATGGGATTGGCACCGGCGTCTCCATCTCTCAGGCAGGATAACAATTCTCTTCACGCAAATCGTCCCGGAACACCCTGACATGTTACGATGAAATGACGTTTCGCTGAGTATGCTTTCACAAACGCTTGGTCACCCCGAATTGACCATTGATTGATGCCCACCTGCAGGCTGTATGGATAGGGTTTAGGCTTAAGAGTTGTCTTATCATGCCCGAATGTCAGGTTGGTATACCTGCTGTTGGAGCGGGCGGGACTGTGGTGCAAGCAGGGTCCCCGCCAGCTGGTGTAGGCGTATCGGGACATTCTGTTTGAGGAACGGGTTGTTATGGATGGGCACAGGAGTATGGTTGACGTGAAGCGACAGATGAACAACGGAACTACGAACTGACCGAAAAAGATCAAGTATTTCCCTCTCGTGCTCCTTGGAAGCGTGACTGGAATGTAGTGTTGTCGCTGGCTATCACAAAGAAAATAGCTTGTCAAATATTGAGACGGAAAAAGTGATTTGCTTTATGCGTTCTCTTCTTATCGTTCAGGTGTGAGACTCTTGAAGACTAGTGAAGGAGAAGGAAGAAGAAACTCGAGCATGGAAACTTGCCCGTATTTATACCTCGCCAGTCCGCCAAAGGGAATGCGACAATGCCTCAAACACACAAAATTACCATATTTCAACAATTGCGGCGCAGGTGAGTCCTGAAGCGTCCTGAGGTATCTGTGAGTGAATATGATACTGATGGGCTGTGTTAGATAGCTAACATGGCCTCTAATAACCAAGGCAGCAAGGCATCGAAGGTCCACTAGTAGGCAGCGAACGGACGTTGAAACGTGTGTCAATACACATCGTGGCAGGCTCACTCGAGATTGAGACGATCGAGACCCTTAGGCAAAAGGAATGCCATGGTGGAAGCCTAAGGCGGACTCTCGTAAGGAACGAAAAGAAAACGTCTGGATGAAGAGGGGTGGGAACCGGACTTTATAGGGCATCGACGAGACATGCCAGGCAAGAAATTCAGCCCTTGTAACATAACGTCAAGCCAGAGCGGCCCAAATAACAATGCGTAACGTGGGAGCAAAGAAGCGTAGCATGGTGCGGAAAGTTTCATGACTACGGTATCTGAGAACGTCATGGCCAGTAGCTTGTGATTTCCTCCCTCACGTTGATACTAGACAAGTTGCAGGCTCCACGATTGAGTTTGGACCTTTGCAAGCTGGAGTGCCCCAAACAATGAGTACACCACTGCCTCAGAACACATCACGCGGGCTGTGGGTGGATGCTTTCAACAGAGCCATTACCCCGGTCGAGAGCCTACAGAAATCAATCTTGGGCGTATATACCAGACGCTTAGAAACTCCGCTCCAATCAAGCGCCATATGTCCGTAAGCGCCGCTCACATTGAAACGCGGAGCAGCCACGAGGCAAATAACGAGACAATCAAAACACCAATGGGGTGCTTTTTCACGACCATCTCTCCACGAATCTCTCGCGAGCTTTATCACCCTGCAGAGACGCCTCTAAAACAAGCCCATCAATGCCCGTTCGAAGCGAAGTGATCTGGTCCTCCAAAGCCTTAAGCCTTGAGTCCTGATCAGTGTCAGATAGCGAAACTCCATACTTCGAATCAGCATGTAGCGAATTAAAAAGCAACTGCGAAGCACTATCCACGGAGGCTAAAGCTTCGTCGATCGGCTGCTCTGCCGTGCCTTGAAAGGTCTCGAGCATTTCTAGCATTCGTTGTTGCTTTTCCTTTAAGATTTCGGATGTCGTGCTCGGCCCATCAGGATCTAACAGCGCTGGGAGTGAGACGCCAAGTCGACGGAGTAACATATCTAAAGCCTGGACATTATAATCTGCAAAAGCGTCGCGTTCTTCGACATTCGGGCCAGGTGTGGACGGTATGTAAGATGAACGCACGGTTTTCCTCCGTGTCAATTGTTGCTTATTAGCGCTCTGCGCAGTTTCCTTTGATTCTGCCACTTCAGATTTGTATGTATTTGCTAACGAATGCACGGCCATACGATGGGAGTGTCTGTTTCTCAAACGGGTAGTGACGTTGTTTAAGGACTCGGTCAGTCTACTCAAGGTATCAAGTATCTGCACGTACGTCAGTCATTTGTATCGGAACAATACATGTCGGCATACATACATAATCCATCTGCTTGCCAGAAATAGTATACGCATCGCCATGTCGCTTTCGGAGAGCCTGGGCAATCGGTGTTTTGAATAATTGCTCGGCGTTCGTATCTGAGAGCATAGCAATTTCAGAGTACAAGGAATTTATCTCCTCCTCTAAACCTGCTATTTGGTCGTATTCATCTTCTTCATTGGTAGTTGGTTTTTGAGCCTTGTTTTGAATCGTCTCTAGGTATATTCGATCGAGACGGAGATATTCCTCTTCCGCGATATACCCAGCCAACTTCTTTGCAAGCTTAGACGTTCTGTTGCTTAACTCCATATCATCCTCGCCCGTTTGGAGGTTCGACGCCATATTCTCTATACCCTTCAATATCTTATCATCATCTTTTAATAAACTAGACACTTGAGTAAACAAGGAGCTGTTTTCGGCTGCAAGCAGCCCCTGCGCCGCCGCCAATTTGGTCTCAAATTCGTGAGTAATATCCTCGACCTAAACACGGGGTAAGCAAGTCCCTGTTTGGCAATTTTTAAGGATGTAGCTTAACCTACGGCAACGTCGGCATGTTGCTTTTCCAGTGTGTGCTTCCGGAGCAACTGTCCCCTCAACTTCTCTTCCTGCTGTCCAAGTTGCTTCGCACTGCGGAATTGAGACGATAGCTCCTTGCATTGTAATTTTAGGGTCTGAGTCTGTTTGTCAATTACGGCAGTCGACGCTTTGAGGGACTCGATAGCGGTTCGTAGCTCTTCGTCGAGGATCGGTCGAATTGTAGAGATATCTTGTCCGCGAGTGAGGGGCCTGAGGGCATCGGTGGTTTCGAGCTTAGTGTATCTACAGAACGCGAAGTGTGAGCATGAATCAATGAAAAAGAATTGGTGGAGAGAGGTATTACAATGTCAATTCTTCCTTTGAGAGCAATGTGTCGCGGCTGATGTGCTCTCTCAGCCAGGCACGGGTATCTGCATCCTCAAAGGCGGCGTCGATTTCCTCTCGTTTTATTGGAATATTGCGCTCCTTGAATGCAGTGAAAACCTCTTCTCGTAATACTTTATTATCCATCGCGCGTCTTTGGGTCGAGGGCACGAGGATTTGGTCCCCAGCGAGTCGGAGTGGAATTTGCAGGCCGAGTTTTGTTGATGCCGCGAGGGAGACGTCAACAACGAACTTGACCTGACATTAGAAGTTTTGTGTAGCCACACTCAACAGAAAAAGAGTCGTTTTCGCAAGAAGCGTTGCATTAAGGCCAGCAAAAATATATAGCTTGATATCGATTGTATTACTACGTGTCCGACTATGGTTTTACCTAAGGTAGAAACTACGAGCTTCCATGAGGGATATACGAAGCCCCCATGTCCCCTGCTCTCTCGTATATGAATTTGCACCTCTAAAAAAGATATATATTATTTATTCCAAGATTGGTATTTACGCGATGGGACGCAAATATGTGCCTGCGCAATGATAAGCCCACGCACCCGGCGGCCTCCAATACAGCATCGGGTGTCAAAACACGGCACAAACATCTCGCCCAGCCAGAAGCATGTAACCTGCCTATCCAATCTTCAACATTGCCGGTATAACCGCTAGAACGCTGATAAACAAAAAAGCAAAAATGAAAAGTTAAAGAACAGTATGATGTATGTGCGTAGGGCTTATATTAAAGAACAAAACGTCGTTCGTGATGCCCGCCCTCAGCGCCTTCAGGAATCTGGATATTCGTCGTTCCCTCATGCGGGTTCGGATAGTACCATGCAGTGACGGCAATAATGACATATACGAGCACTAAAAGAGCACCCTCCAGGTAGTTGGATTTTCCATCACGGAGGAAATTGCCCACGACGAGGATCGAAAGTACGAGGAGAACAACCATGAAGATCTCGAAGTTTAGGTCCATATCTTTGCCCAGACCCCAGCCGACGATGACGACTAAAGGTGCGTTGAAGAGGGCTGTTTGGATACTGGGGCCTAGGCAATGGAACAAAGCGAAGTTGATTTGGTTGTCCCTGCGAGAGAAAAGTTAGATGGCAATAATAATACCAACAGATATACTGGGGCTTACCAAGCTTCATCAATAGCAACTAAATGCTCTGCTGCTTTCTCCACGAGCGGCACCAAGATGAGACCTAGGAAGTTATCGGGAACTCCTCTCTCCACGATATGTTCGATTTCTTGGACAAGAAAAACAGCTGACATGGATACACAGGCTAACGATATGGCTATCTGCAATTTTATCAGTAAGAGGAGTTCAAAAATTTGCTTCTCCAGGACAGGGCATCCATACGGCTATGGTACACTCAGTCAACGTCAACTTTGCCCGGTGTATCTCATCCATTCGATCTTCGTCCCTTGCTTCATCGCTCTCGAGGACCTCGTCGTAGATGCTCTGGTGGCTCTGAAGGTTAAAGAAAAGGAACCTGCTTAACGTCAGCTGAAATTCCAACCCTCATTTTAACGGTCCCATCATACAGCAAGAAAGCAACCAGGAGGATAACTGAAGTCGCCCGACTGATAGTATGCGTACTGTCAAGAAGTACATCAAGGGTGAAGGGCCCTTCTGTCGTGACGCTTCCAGAGAGCGCTGAGAAAAAAGCGCTGGGAATTAGCAGCCCAAAACCGGCAACTAGGAGTAAACCTGACCCCGTCTCGCTGATTGACTCATGGAAAGTCTGTTCGTTCCGTCTCAGGCCTCCGAAAAAGAAACAAGCCCCAAGGCAAAGGAGTAAGTTGGCTAGAATGGAGCCAAGGATCGCAGCTTGGATAACAGGTATCAATTCGTTATGCTTGTCGAAAGATAACAAAACCATAAACAGAACTATCTCAACGGCGGAGCTCAACATTGTTTCAACCAACACGCCCAAGACTTTGGTCAATTTCCTAGCCAATTCACCGCCCGCAAACCCGAGGACATTCGCGGAGGGCACCATCGCAATGTAGTTCAAAATAAATACCCATAAGTGTAAGTCCGGTCGGGCGAAATGGATTGCAATAGCAGCGGGGACGAATGGCCATAGAATATTCACAATCATCGAGACCGGTGTGGTGCTCTTCGCGCACACCTTGAGGAAATACCTATGTATATACAGTTAACAAACAACCAGATGGAGTTTACATATTAAACGTAAACGGCAGTCTGGGAACAAACCAGGGGTGAATTCCGCTTCTCCCACTTTCGCCCGCCTCATCCACTCGAAAGAGCAGTGTGCGAGTCCGAGCACCCACATTATGGTGATGTGTAGGAAGAACCTGTTGCTGTTGATGGCCCTTTTCGCTTTGGTCGTTGGACTCCCGTAGCGGAGTATCAGCCATGCTCGCGTCGGTAGGCCTCAACCCCGCCAATTTGAGGGCAAGATGTTATGGAAACGAGAGTAGACGCTGCAACCTATTTCTAAGCTGTTTCGCACGTTGTTGTGCGAGCTCGATAAAGAAAGTGTCGGTTGGAATTTATCATAGGCCCTGCATATGTAGAACACAAATCGTGACACAAAAGAATGAAAAGAAAAAGGAAAGAAGGTTTGAAGAGGTTCAAAGGAATGTCAGGGAGAGCGGAAGCTGAAAAGCAAACCGCCCAGTGCGTGCCAGTTGTCCGTGTCCAGAAGCAAAGGATAGTTCCGCGGGTTATTGTTTGGGATTCATGTTTAGCAGGGCTTCGCTCTGTTTGGCACGCTCGGTGGAGAAGCCTGGAGATTGGGTATGATTGGCATCGTAGGGAGCTGCCAGTATAGTCGCAGCCACACTGTCTGCACGGTAAACGTGCTCAGCTGCCATTGATCGATTCGATAGACGACCGTGATTGAATCTTTATCTTTATCCACGCCAATTCGCCCGTAACATTTCACGAGGGAAGGACGGAATCTGCTCAGTACTTTTCAACATTGTTAAATTTCATCCGTCATTGAAATCCTAAAAGCGCCCTGGGTTTCCTGTCGATCACCGCCACTCCCCTTTTTGCTTTTTTGGTTCAGGCTCCACTGTTGTGCCCCTTGATGCGAGGCGAAAGTTTCATATGAAATTTGCTTCTTCTCGCTTGGCTGTCAGACGAATGCGAAAGCCAACCGAGTTTAAAATACTCTTAATTCCTTTTTAGCCATTTCCTGCGAATGATTTCAAACAGTTATCTGCACGGCCTGACCCAACCATCCCACATGGCATGCTCGCCAGCCTTGGATAAGGGCGAATATAGACATGTCCTATACTTGTCACATAATAAGGACTTGGCTGGCTGCGTAATTGGAATGTGGTCGTAGGTTTTGGGCCTCTTCACTCCCAGAGACATCCAGAGGGGACCATCGGCATCTTCAACGGAAGAAACTCTTACACGAGCATTGCCTCTGAACACCCAATTCAAATCGGGGGAATTTATGGAACCGCCAGTGACTACAACCGATGTTGGAAATGGCATGTCCTTTCGCATGCACGGTGATGATTCCTGACTTTGGTTGCATTGTTGGCTAACACCCCAGCAAACAACATATAATGCGACATGTCGCAGGCTTCATTATGTTTCCAGAAAATCCCTCGTCTGCACATACTTAACACCTTGCGCGTCTAACACGCATACACAAACAGCAGCGCGAGCATGTATTTGAGTATGGGAATAGCAGTCACAGGTTGGGGCAACTCTTCCTCGTCTGGCAAGGCATATAGAAAACTCCCTCAGTCGGGAGACGGTGATTACTCAAAGCGAACCGGTCAAGCTTTTTGTGCGGATTCTACTCGGCACGCAGCGATCGCCAGCTACTGCTCTTCTCTCGAGAACGCGCTGCTTCTTAGGGGGGGATGCACTGCGCTTTACTGATCATTTGCAAGCCTCCTGTTTCAGAATTTAGTCAACTGCTACTGTCGAGGTGCTTTCTATATGACTGTGCATCGGAGCGAGTGTCAAAGGTTTGCAGTCTATTTTTGCACTCTCATAAAGCTTTGTTTTTTCAACGGTTTTCGGGTAAATCGTCTCCCATTCATTGGACGTTGGTTGGAATATCACTCTATTGATACCCTTTTCGGTCATATCCATAATCGACATAATCAATCTGAGCCGCGTAGGTACATGAAAAACTAGCTCTAAAGGGCCATAAAACAATGGTAGCCCCTACGCAGATGCTGCAGCAAGTGCAGCGTGCCTTATTGAGGCGAGGATGGCCCCGTTCAGCTCTCAACCTGGTTAGCATTCTGATGCTGGCGAGGCTCAAAGGAGATCATGCTCTTCATCAGAGATCTGATATTTTGGGTCACCTCCAATACCTCAATAAGCCTGCATGATTCAAGGATTGGGCCCAACATTTATATCTCTCCTTCCGGGTCTTTCTTCTTTTCTCTCCTATCTCTCTGAATCGTCTTTCTCTACTACACCACTCCACACTTTCATCCCATATTCGCAATGTGGGACATAATTAGAGATTCTGCCGCTGGACAGTGTTTGCGGATATTGACCGGTCGGCGGCTAGCTAGATACCAGGAGGAAAAGCACGACTTTGTGCTGCCAGCCGATTACCGCCTCTCCTGTACAGGAATCGATACTCCTGTGTCGGCTGACACGTACCTCGGGAGCGATATTGGATCTACTGTTAAGAAATACGGCTTTGATTCGGACATAACGCTTGTGACCTGGTATTCCGACGATGACCCTGACAACCCGCGCAACTGGTCTTTTAAGAAGAGAATTTCTATTGCTATCCTCATCTTCATCTACACTTTCTCGGTCTATATTGGCGCTTCGCTCTATATGGCTAGTATACCAGATATCACGGACAAATTTGGAGTCAGCGATGTTGTGGCTTCTCTGGGCCTCGCATTGTATGTTATTGCCTATGGTCTGGGTCCCATGCTCTTTTCGCCGCTCTCAGAGATCCCTGCAGTTGGTCGAACCTTACCGTATATTGTCACGTATTTCCTGTTTGTGGCGCTCTGTGTGCCGGCATCCATAGTGGACAATCTTGCTGGCGTTTTAGTACTTCGATTCCTGCTTGGCTTTTTTGGTTCGCCATGTCTTGCCACAGCAGGCGCCTCATACGGTGACTTCTTTAGCCACACAGAGTTACCATACGTCCTTGCTATTTGGACGGGAGGAGCTAGTGTTGGCCCTGTAAGTAACGGAGCTCCTGTCGCCCAGAAAGTTTAATCTAATCATGTACGTGTGATAGGCACTTGGTCCCCTCGTAGCAGGAGCTGCGGTTCAGTCCATGAATTGGCATTGGAGCTCCTGGGAATTGCTTTGGCTATCTGGCCCGATTCTCGTGTTGATGTTCTTTTTCATGCCGGAAACTTCAGCTGATAATATCCTTCTACGACGTGCTCATCGTCTTCGTGCATTGACTGGCCGAACCGACCTCCAGTCTGAATCTGAGATCCGACAGGCTCAGATGGATGCTCGGCAAATTACGTTCAACGCATTGATTAAGCCATGGGAAATCAACCTATTAGATCCAGCTGTTTTCTTTACGACATTCTACACCGGCTTAATATACGGAATTTACTATTCTTTTTTCGAAAGTTTCCCCCTCGTGTACAGGGATATGTACGAGTTTGATACCATTGAGTTGGGTCTAACGTTCTTGTCTGTGCTCTGTGGTCTGGCTGTTGCTGTGACATTGTATTGTCTCTACCTCTACTTCGTTGCTCCTAAGCGACTGGTGAAGCTGGACCCTATCCCACCGGAAGCTCGCATTTGGCCTGGATTGTTTGCAAGCTTTTTCATCCCTATTGGACAGTATATATTCGGTGAGTAACGACAGATATGACTTGGGAGCGGCAACGCTAACATTTCGTCAGCATGGACGACGCGGGAATCGATCCACTGGATCGTTAGTTTGGTGGGAATCTCTATCACTATTACTGGCGTTTTCACCATCACACAGTGCATGTTTGTTTATATCCCATTTACATATCCTCGCTACGCTGGATCGCTCTTTGCCGCCAATGGTCTGGCCCGCAGTCTCTTTGCAGGCGCCTCAATCATTTATGCTCGGCCCATGTTTGAAGGCATCAAAGTCTCAGGCGGAGTCACGTTGATCGCATCACTCAGCGTCATTTGCGTGATTGGTATTTATTGTCTTTACTTTTACGGAGCGGCCCTGAGACAGCGAAGTAAGTTTGCTGGGCTGTGAATTGGGGACCAAGGTCCCGCGGTTATCATTTCAATCAAATCGCGACCACTACTTGTGTAACGCGATAAGCGGCGAAACAGGGTTGATCCGCAGGCCGAAGTTTCAGAATCAGTTCCTCGTTCGATTTCCGAGGAATGTACAGAGTTGTATCGGTAAGCCCTCCCACCTGGCTATGCACGTTCCAAGGCACCAAAGCAGCAATAGACAGGGAGCAATGGGATAGCTAGCTCTGATGGTTACATATACAAGCCGAGAAATATAGATAGAGGGAGGTAGGATTAAAGTGTAGCGATTTAGTACCGAGGAAGGATTCGTCTTCATCGATAATGGCATATTCTCTATTTCTTCTCCTCCCCATCTATCCACGTCTTCTTAGTCTCTAGGACTTCCTTCCCTGCATCCCCCCAGCCCAAATTACTCCACCTATCTGGCTTCTCCAGTGCGTCAATAAAATGCTTCATCGCTAGTACGAGCTGTTCTGCCCATCTCTCTTGAGGAACACCCCCAGCCCCAGTAGCTAATGGAGTCATTAGAATTCTGTCGATCCGATCGCCAATTCTACCTTTCTCTGTCGCTTCTCGATTCCATCGCTCCAGTTCACATAGAAGGCTCCAGACACACTCATATACAATCTCTCGATCCCACCTGACGTTATCCGGGTATCTCATCGTTGGACAAATAGCTACCCACTTACAGCCCCACGGATTCTTCCCTACAATCTCAGCAGGAAACGGGACTAAGGTACAAGTCCCGGGCGGCGCAAAGCCTCTCCAACGGTCATATAGAACCTTCTGGGCTGCATGTGTCAGGGTATCATAATCACTGTGCGGGCGACAGAATGCTCGCGAGATAGCATCATCAAAGGCGCCATCCAGACGGGCGTAAGAGTTCGCTGGCGACACAACAAGTTGAAAGGTATTTGCGGCTGGAACAGCATTAAGACGGCTATTGAGCGGCGTGATTTTTATCTTTGGATTATCTCCGTTCCCATCAGAGATTGCGGGCCAGAGTGAAGAGAGGGCTTCGTTGAATGCAGCGATATTCTTTTCGTACATACAGAGAAGGAGAATTTCTGGGATGTGCTGAGCCATTTTGCGCTGTTCTGTTCGATGATTTCTCCTCCTCAAATTTATACTGTATCTTAGGAATAGCTCAAGGCTTTTGTTGTTGTAAAGTTGGACGGTTTCCGGCAAGTTGTTGTAATACTTTGTTGCCTTGAGATCAACCGTTCCTTGTTGCACAGTCTGGGTCAGGGGTCACGACGCAGCAACTTTGATCCGAAGCATGTTGAAATGTGCAATGGCTTGTTGACAGGTTATGGGCGATACACGTCACCAAAACTGGAACGTAACATAATGTGGTTTGCGGAGGCTGCGCTTCCATTTACGACTTATTGAGGTTGATTTGGAGGTCTTCGCTGGGGTCCCAAGAGTGGCGGGCTTAGGCCCCTGACAGCCGGCATGTTCAAATTTTTGTATCGCCGATAACCTACATTTTGCTACCAATCCTTCTAGGCGCTGGTTTAGCTGCCTGCGGAGTTGATGACTTCTACACTTGACATGCTGATACCGGACTACATAGGCGACATGCAAAGTATAATTGCCCGGATACAAATCCATAGATAATAAAGTAACAAAACCCCTTGTCACGTTTTATCTCCATTTATATTGTTTCACATTCCACAGCACAGTTTGGCAACCGGTTTTTGGCTCAATTCAATTTGTAGCTAAGCTGGATTCTGCACTTCTTCCTGTTGTCACGATGTTGGAATATCAACGGCCCAGTTTTTTCTCGCAAGGGCAGGGTAAAACCTTGCAATAACTTTGATTGTAATATCAGGAGAGGACTGAGCAGCTAAAGCTTGGCCCGGAAATCTCAAGATCACAATTTTGTACCTTTGGAAAATGTTGCACCCTGTTTGTTCTTGATGCTCCCTTTCGTGTTTGCTGTTTCGAATGGGCTGCCGGGCCAACAATTTCCCGCCCAGAGCTCGCTCTCGTATTCGGATTCTTCGCTCGGTTGGCAGGGACGGGCTACATTTTCAAGAGGTGATTCACACATGGGACTATTGTCATCTACTTTTATATCGATCTCGTCTCCTCCTTGATTAATCATGACTGCCGTGACGTCTTTCATTTACTCTTCTTCATACCTTTATTGTTTTGTTAAGATATGCATCCGTCCGTAAATAACTTCCAGAAATTGCGGCCTGTAGGTAAGATTTCATACTTAGGCAGCAATCAATTATCTATATAAACCATTAATGATAACATCCCCCTAGGTCGCCTTGAGCGCTGGTCGACTGCGCGCCACCATTTGAGATTCTACTTCAATGTTGCGGTAACAGCAACGTACACATTGCCGTCACCATGCCCTTATTCGCTAAGGAATGTCATATATAGAGCATGTGGAACGCTTATTGGTCAACATCCCATTCTTTCCGCTATTCCCGTGCACGAGGATACGAATGACCCTTATTTTGTCCGTCTTCCTGTGGTGAATCTGGATAAGTGCGTTTCTTTCCAGGAACGGCAGCAATGGAGCAGCGATGTCACGGAGGATCGGGAATTAGACGAGCTCCTGAGCACTCAACATAATACACCCTTTGAGTCTCCCTTCCCCTTCTGGAGGCTGTGTATTCTGACCAGACCGGATGATGCGCGTCAATTCACTGCTATCTTTGTATATCATCACGCCATTGGTGATGGCTCATCTGGCAAAGCGTTCCACAGAACATTTCTCTCTGTCTTAAATGATGCATTGTTATCCGAGCAATCGTCATCAACTGATGATGTGACCAAGGCAGTGGTGCCACCCAATACCCAACTTTTACCAAATCTCGAAACCATCCACCCCATGGTGGTTTCGGTACCCTTTCTACTAGGCGTGCTACTTAAGATTACTTTTTGGAACAGAAAAGACTCGAAATTATGGACAGGTGGGAAGATCTTCAAGCCGCTACAAAGCAACGTTCGCCATATGGCTTTTACAGAGTTCGAAACTACCCGATTGAAGGACCTCTGCCGCCAGAATAATGTCACAATCACTGCTGTCTTGCAGACCGCCGTTGCCGGTGCGCTGTTCGCGCATCTTCCATTGTATTTCTCCAAACTGAAATGCACGGGAGCACTATCCAATCGTCGCTGGCTAAAGGGGCATGTCGATGACGATTCGATGGGTGTCTGGGTACAGGATTTTTATGACGTCTATCTAAGGCACAAATTCTGCTCGAATGGGGGAGCCGAATTTCTGTTTCCTTGGAATGAAGCGGTCAGGTCCAAACAGACTATTGAAAGTGTACTAAGTACGAAAGGCAAGAATGCGATGGTCAACTTGTTAAAGTATGTGGGCGATTACCACAATGAGTTGTTCCTATCCCAGCTGGGTAAAGACAGGTCGTCTAGCTACGAAATCTCAAACCTGGGGGGTTTCAATTCTGGAGTGACAACGAAACGAGGAGATGAAAAGGATTTAAATTCCAAGAGCCCCCGGGTTGGCAAAATGGTCTTCTCCCAAAGTGGAAACGTTACCGGGAGTGCATTCAGCGTGTCTGCTATAACAGGCAAGGATGGATGTTTGGTCCTAGCATTTTCATGGCAGCAAGGGGTCGTTGAGCCAAATATGATTAATGCCGTTATGGAAACAGTCAGAAACGAGTTGAGCGGTGGATTGGGAAAGAAGCAGTGATATTGCTGAAGAAGAAGACGGGATGGCACAAAATGCACTGGTCGTAGACCGTTACCGTCAGCGGGCGTGAGGGGGTTGAGATTGAGAAAAGGGCGGCCGAAGGCATCCAAAGCGACCGCTTCAGAATTTCTTCGGGGGAACTAATACATATTTATGTTTATATATTAACATAGAGTTGATATACAGGACCCTTCGTATCATGTAGGCAGTAACAAGGAGTCCGTAGGATGTCCTTGGATCAATTACATGTCTTTGTTCCGTACGTTCGATGTCCAGGAGTTAAAGCACCCTCAAGCAGGGATATTATGGGATATTGAGAATTGTAATTATGTTGGGGGCTAACGAGGGCGTGGGCGTTCTTGAATGAAGGCTTTGGCAATCATGCAGAGATTAAAATCGAGGTTTCATAGAGCAGCATAACTCGGATTTAAGGTCGAGTTCTGGAGTACTGAAAATACCTCCATTTTGAGTACAATCCACCTTCTTACACTCTTCCACCTCGATGCGTAACGCTTTCTGCTGATGACAGTTCAGCGAGCCTTGTTCGTTCGTAATGGCGTCATCTATTTCTGAGTCAGTGTTTCTCTCGAACATATTGAAGAGAATAGAAAATTGCTTACCCAGGTACACGGGTTTGCCTTCACCTCCATCGCAATCACACGTCAATTTACCACGATCTTCCCAATCTATATCGCAGCTATTGCGATCGCAGCTAACAAAGGCCATTCCATTTTTACTATAGTTCACAACAATGGTCAATTTCCGTTTATCTCGCTAATAAATTTAGGGGTTGATAGAGAAAGAAACTGGATGTGGCATACTATGACTTAAGTTGGCCATGGTCATTCAGATAGCAAACGGCGAGATCGAGCGAAGTATAATAATCGCGGCCGTCCGCGGATGAATGACAAGTGGCTCCGAACTTAAAGGTAGAAACTTTAGGCCATGTTATGAAATCATGGCAGGTTTTGCTCAAAACATCGGCAGTTATGAGGCCTGGGAGGACGGCGAGCGCGGAGATGAAAGCAGTTTTCATGTTGTCCGTGTTCTTGAATGATCAGTCCACGTATAGCTGTGGGAATGCAATTAAAATGTTTTCTCTCAATACTAAGATGGCAATGAAAACATGGATAATTGCTTGGTTCATATAGTATTCTGTTTGATTAAGGGTCGGCAAGTTTTCCCAAATCTGCCCCTAGAGCTCGAAAATACCTCATTTAAGGGGTTAACCCCACTGACTGGTCTCATTGGCATGGTTAGCGCGTGTAGCTCGACTGATAAAAACTCTCTGGCGAAGTCCAGTTCCTGATGGTTATCTATTTTTTATATCGTTGACTGCAGTGAACAGCACCAGCCGCTTACTGTGTACTCCAGTACATGGTGTTTCGAGTCGTCCCGGACAACTGTGTGGTGGAATATTGCGAAAGGTTAAAAATAGAACACTAGGAGATTTTCTAATTCAGGACTCCGTTTTAGAAGTTCGCACAAAAATAGAACAGTTAACCAAGAATGCTGCAAGGATCAGGCATCGTGCAGTTGACACAGGGCCAAAATAATACAAGAAAGATAAAAATTTGAGATTTCAATAGCCTTGATTTGACAAAGAGAGAGCTCAAGATAGCAAGATGAAAGTCAATATTCATAAGAGATAGGAGAAAAGTCGAAACGTTCTGAATGGAGAGCTTATAGGCGACGGAACCCAATTCTCCGAGCGAGCCCCGAAAATATCCTCATCGCGTAAACTTGATGAAGCAGAAGGTATTGCTGGCGATGATCGGTGCCTGGTAGGGGACAGGATGGTCGTTGAGCAAGGTGAAGATAGGTCGTGAAGGTGCCAGTATTTATTTCATGGAATACTCTACGCCATGTAATTCTAACCGCATTTTAAATTGATATTCCAGGTTCACGGCAGTACCTGATGAAGGCACAGGATATTTTGAAAATGTGTTTCTTTGCCTTGAATTTTCTCTTCCTTACAGAAAGCTTTAGGGATAACGTTTTTCTTGTTCTGTATGCTGAAGGGAGCAGACATTGGTTGCAGTGGGCCAGTGGCAATGCTTCTGCTTGCTTCAGATCAATCTACGAACGTACGTTGCATTTTCCGTCCACGGTGGACGCTGCCTGGCGAAAGAGGGTTGGACATGACATAGGCGGAAAAACTAGTGGGCAGGACATGCCAATTAACCAGCTCCCAGTTATGGAGCTCCCCAGACTCTCCGTCTTCACATGTGTTTCGAACGGTCCCATTGTACGTGGCCTGCTATCGATGACATATCGTACAGCGATATCAGTTGAATACATGATTCCGCTAATATAGACCGCTGGGACTTGCCCTGAATCGAGCTCTTCAACCAGCCCGGCGCCAATGTAACGTTCTGCTATGATGGAGTCACGCGTCTAGATACTTTTAGTCCCTCTCGATTATATCTTTCGTTCTTCGCTTTTAGCTTCTGCTCCTGTCCCCAGAAAGCAGCAACGCTATCATGTGTTCAACGCAGAAAGATAACACGCAGCCCGTCGGGGTGAACCCCATCGTTGTGGCAAAGGTCGAATATCTCGGAGAGCAGAGGACGTCCAATAGCTGCACTCATAGGGACCTAGGTTTCACCGGCAAGCTCGGTGAGCATTGGTATGCCGTCTATGGAGACACGCTTTTCTGCGACGCTGGCGTCATCAATCCGCACCATGATCGTGAAGGATTCCACGGCATGGTCCGTGACTCCATTGCACGGTGCACGAATGATCCGCTCAATGTTGAGTTTACACAACTGAATACGGATCGGCCCGTGGCCCATCCTCGTCAAGTAAGAGATCGTTGAATTTGGTTGACCACATACTCATCAACACGGAATCTCATGCTTCGGATACAGTTCATCCCTTTTAAGACAGATTGGAGTGAGGATGTCTCCACTGGATTTGGAGGCACGAGCCTATGCCAGGTCGACGATAAGACCGCTGCCATTTTCTACCTAGTTAACCAGAACGAGGGGGGCCTCGTGGGCGCCGGAGTTGCCAAGGTTGAACTCCTGGATGAGAACAGTCCTACCGTGACCCAGCGATATGGCGAACGGGGGTACTGGTGGGAATCCCGGAACATGCCTCGCTATGGTGACAAAGCGGCGTACAAGGACGAACATTCGGATTATATTTATTCGTGGGGCGGGCCTCCTACCAGCGTGACGGACTTCGTTGGCAGCCAGTATATCTATCAAACTAGGGTGCTGCGGTCTGGCGTTTTTGACTTAAGTCAGTACGAGTACTGGCATGGCCGCGAAAAGGGCTGGAGTCATACACCCCTGACTACGTTCAATGCAACTACTGCTGTGATGTGGGGTGTTAGTCAAGGGATGGTCTATTGGTCTCCCTTCTACAAGACATACTTCTATATCCATATGGGCGTCTTTGGAACTGGGCCCAGTGCGTGCATTCCTTGTTATGACTTTCATGACAGAACCGGATTGTTTTGTTTTAGCTTGGTCTGGCGCTGACATAGATGACGACAGTTGCAATCCGTACTGCTCCTTCACCCGAAGGGCCGTGGTCTGCCGACGTCTGCTTTTTCGAGCCCCAGCCTATCGATGGTGGACTTGTTTACGCTCCTGCTGTTCACCCCTACGCTGACCCATCTGGTCAGACGCTCACCATATCCTACACGAACAGTAACCACATCCAGGTTGTCAGGGTGAGTTTCTCTAAATAGTCATTAGCGTGCAATAAAACCTTTGAATACTCTCTACATACGGAGCTCGAAGGCGGGCGTATTGGGGCTTTTTTTGGCGTCGTTCCTATTTGGGTCTTTTGGCAAGACCTTGACAGTTCGTTGGTCTCGGACCTAATATCCTCTCTACTTTTCATCACATAGTGTATACCAAACTAGGCGATCATACCGTTCAACTCTACATTTATTCTACAGAATTAACAATAGTTTGGGTAGAGCGTTGTTTCACTGCATATGCTCTTTTAAAAGGCAATATGCGCCACTGTCAGATTCAAATACATAAAAGGAGCTCCTTGAGAATAATTCCTTCTTAATCTAGTTTGGATGATAAAATACCTCGTCTTACCGTTGAAAAATCAATCAATGAAAATTCGAGACCCAACTCAGCTGCCTTAACGTTCCAAAACAGCCTCGCTTATCGCCGGAAGGCAAAAGCTTCGCCGAGTGCAGAAAAATCAAAAGCGAAAAACAACTTCATAGGGGGCAGTTATTGCGTGCTTCTCTCCTCAAATCTTCATATATGGTCATTGGCCCCCTCCATATTCTCTCGACCCTATTCCCCTAACACACCGTCTCCAGTATTCCAGTCCCAACTACAGGCCATGGCTTCTACAACGCGCCCCGCCATCCCGCCGACGGTGATGGACTCGGTCACCCAGCAGATAGGCAACACGCCTTTGGTCCGGCTGAACAGGCTCCCTCAGAGCCTCGGGATTAAGGCGAAAGTATATGCGAAACTAGAATATTTCAACGCTGGCGGCAGCGTGAAGGATCGCATCGCGTTGCGCATGATAGAAGAAGCTGAGCGCAAAGGAAGGATAAAGCCTGGCGATACGCTAATTGAACCTACGAGTGGAAATACGTGAGATTGGCTTACCTGACGATTACATGGATGGCTGCTAATCGCTTGTAGTGGTATTGGGTTGGCGTTGGTAGCTGCTGTCAAAGGTCTGAATCATTTGCATGTATGTTGAAGAGTAGACGTGCTGACTGGTAATCTGATGGATTAGGCTACAAGACCATAATCACATTACCAGAGAAAATGTCTGCTGAGAAAGTTGCTGTATTACGCGCTCTCAATGCTACCATAATCCGAACTCCTACGCAAGCTGCGTTCGACTCTCCCGAATCCCACATCGGTGTCGCGAAACGGTTAGAGAAGGAGATCCCAAACGCACATATATTAGATCAGTATGGCAACGAGGACAATCCACTGGCTCACGAATTGGGGACCGCGGAAGAGATCTGGACACAAACCGAGGGCAAGATAAAAGCCGTCATTGCGGGAGCAGGAACAGGTGGCACGATCACCGGTATTGCGCGGGGTCTGAGGAAGCATAACAATGACGTGAAAATCATTGCGGCGGATCCATATGGATCCGTTCTAGCTTTGCCGGCATCATTGAATGAAATACGTAAAAACGAGGCTTATAAGGTGGAGGGTATTGGCTACGATTTCGTTCCCGACGTGTTGAAGCGCGAAATCGTGGATAAGTGGTATAAGACCGAGGACAGGGAATCGTTTCAGTATGCCAGGCGACTGATTGCTGAAGAAGGCCTGCTTGTTGGTGGAAGTAGCGGAAGCGCTATTGCGGGTTTGGTCAAGGCGGCACAGGACTTCGATTTTACGGAAGATGATATTGTCGTTGTCATTCTTCCTGATAGTATACGGAGCTACCTCACCAAGGTACGCTCCCAACTATTGTTTGTTCACATTTTTACGGGTTCCGCAATGGCTGATATATGTGTAGTTTGCCGACGACGACTGGCTAGCAGCAAACGATCTCCTCCCAGCAAGCCCACTCGCAGCTCCGCCATCACCAGAACTACCCGCCCGCGGGCCCCCAGACGCCTTTGGGGGCGCCAAGGTGAAAGCTCTAAGACTCAAGCCCGTCACAACAGTACTCTCAAACTCACCCTGCGAAGCAGCCATCGAGGCTATGAGAGAAAAGGGCTTCGACCAGCTCCCCGTCCTAGCGCCAACGGGCAAGAAGCTCGTCGGCCTTGTCACCCTTGGTAACATACTCAGTTGGCTCACGCATGGTAGAGCAACGGGCAATAGTCCCGTATCAGACGTGATGTTTGATTTCTCTCATTTATCGGAAATCGTCACGGATCCTAGGGATCTGACCCGCGTCGCACCTGAACTCACCCCTGCAGACGCCCCTGAATCAGAGCAGCAACAAAAGCGCCGAAAGTTCATTGAGATAACACGGGATACGCCGTTAAGTGCATTGAATCGCTTCTTCGAGTGGAATAGCGCGGCTATAGTTACTGAGAAGGACGCCCAGGGGGTCTTGAACCCTGTGGCTGTTGCTACAAAAGTGGATTTGTTGACATGGCTGGTTCATCAGAATAAGGCACGATCGTGATTTGACGGGCGGGCACATCTTATCTTCTTAGTACTGGACGGTGTTACGTTCTACAGGTTTGCCTCCCGAGCACTTACATACTACTGCATTTGAATGCTTCAACGCTATTCGAGTACTCTGTATTGTGCATGAGTTTACGAACATGGGATCTGGGGTAGATGATATATGGGTTTCAATAGGAATATATATAGGCGTCGGTTACCCGGATTAGACGGCTAGACGATAAATGATATATGTTCAACACGACCTTCTTTGGGAGGAGTTTGTTTTGAGACTATCTTTCTTTTCATCATTGTTTATGGCAAAGAGCTTTGAAAAAGAAAAAAAAAAAAAGAAAAAACCTCAAGTGACTGTGCTTGCAACCATCTTCTTGTCGTTACCGTGATATATACAGCTGCAGCTATCATCGCAGCGAGTCGACAGAAATATACAAACTACTAGGGACTAGTTATCTAAATCAAGCTGCCGTTGGGCCAGCGCTGACCAGCTTCTCTAGCTCGTCCGGTAGCTTGGGCGCCGTAGTCAGGTTTTCATGACCATCCTGGGTGATGATGACGTTGTCCTCGATGCGGACGCCGCCAACGCTCCAGTACTTTTCGAGTACAGTTGTGTCAATATATTTACCCAGCTCCGGGGATCCGGTGTAGGGATCAATTATGAAGCGGCAAAAGTAGATCTAAGAAGGTATATATCAGATATTTCAAGCCACAGCAAAAAGGGAATTAGACAGAACTTACTCCTGGCTCGACTGTGATGGCAGCTCCCGAGTGAAGAGTACCTCTCTTTCGCAGGTAGCGGAACATAGTGTCATTATCCTCATAATTCGGGTTGCCACCGACGTCGTGAGTATCCATACCCAGATAATGGCCAAGGCCATGCGGGAAGAACGCAACGCTGACTCTCTTATTGAAGATCTCATCCTCGGTACCACGCAAGATTCCCAAGCGGAGCAACCCACGAATAGCAACGCGGTGAGCATTAGCATGCACATCATCCCAGTTAACGCCTGCTTTGATCATGTCCAAACAAGACATTTGCATCTCGAGGACGGTGTCGTATATGGCACGAGACTCGGGTGAGAACTTTCCGGTCAGGGGGGCCACACGGGTGATATCAGCACAGTAAGTTCGGCTCTCACAGCCAGCGTCGACGAGGAGGTTGAGTTTTCTTTCCCCTGTATCCGGATCATCGAGTGGGTCGCTATTCCTCTGGTAATGCAGAGTCGCTCCGTTGACGCCGCTTGCAAAGATAGGATGGTAAGACATCTCACGACAACCATCCGCCATACACGCAGCTACAAATACAGCTTCGAGTTCTCGCTCATTCTTGACTGAGTTAACTGCTTTGAGCACTGCAGTATGGCCCTTGGCGGAGACATCGTTGGCATGCCGTAATAGCGCGACTTCGTAGGTATCTTTAACGATGCGGGCCTCATCCAACGCCTGTCTGAGAATACCAAAGTTCGTCTCCTCAAATGGCAGGAATGTAATTTCTGCTGAAACCTGGTCCGCAAGGGCATATACCCTCTTTGTGCCACCGGGGCCAGAGCAGTAATGTGCCAAAGAAGCATTGACGTCAGCAGTCGACTGGACAACATCCACGTCGTATGTATCCTTAGCCTCTGCAGGTGACATCGGCAACCCAGACCAAATGACTGACTCAGGGTCAATTGGTGGTATAAACAGGGTCAGCTCTTGTTTCTCGATGTTATACGTCAGATAAGTGTCTGGCAGCAAGCATCCTGAAAGGTAGAAGAAGTTGCGTCGTTGACTACAAGATTAGAATAAATACATAGTTCAAGAGAAGTAGTTCATCGGGCAACTATAACTTACCGGAACGGCATTGGCTCATCGTTGTCCTCAATCATACGAGTCTTCTGGCTCTCCAGGTAAATGATGCCAGTGTCCCCGCCCCCATGCCTGCGAATGAGCTCAGCGACGCGCCTTGCGTGGTCTTTGGCGGGGTATTTGCCTTTGAGGATTTCGTCAACAGGGGCCATGACGGGCGATAATGCAATTCAAAATGTCAATTGCAAGGAGATGAAACAGGCATCTATGCAGCGATGTTAAGAAGTCTCTGTTGTGGTGGTAGAGCGAGGTGGAGTAAGTAGTATGTTATCGATAAGGCGCGGGGCCGCCGCTTTCCGAGAGGAGAATTTAGAAATGCAACTTGGTCGTGTTTTGATAATTCCATAACTAACAAGCTACATAGGAGACTTCTCTTCCAAAGTATTTCGCAATAGAGCATCACTCCAACCGTTTGTAGTTCTAGTGGTCCCATCTCCTATCTTTCTACAACCCATCTAACCCTTAACAACATCTCTATACTCCTCGTCAATCACAATGATTGCGTCTATCCCATCCCGCTCCAAAACATGAGTGTCCTGAATCATCGAAACGAAAAGCGTCGCCGGTTCAGTTTTGCTCGCATTGTCACTGATGCGATGATGGCATCCTGGTCTCTCATGCCATGTCCCGCCAGCGTTGAATACTTGCATTGGGTCGTCATTCATCTTGTTCAAGAGCCTCCCATTGACCACGTAGGCTGACGCAGAGGCGCCTGCATGTCGATGAGGCGGAGTCGACGCATTTGGTGGAAATTCAACGAGGATGCCGACGTTACTTTTTCCGGGACAGTTGACCAACTTGTACTGGAAGACAATTTTGATGGCCGGCATCGGACGGCTTCATGATAGATCAGGATATGAATCAGTTAAGATAGCTCTGGCACCGCCGTTTTCTGCACTGGTTTATTTAATTAGTACGCACCTGGGGTCATACTTGGGTTCATCCATTGTGAATGTCACGACTGCGGCGGTCAGAATGCAGTATCAAAGCGAATAAAATGCTACATGCGATAATACACTGGCTAGAGAAAGGGAAAATACTGTCAATAATACCATTTATCAGGAAGGCTGATTGTTTCTCGTTGGGTTAGTACCTATATATCGGCAGCAGTATGGTACGGGACCTCATCTTCCGAATAGGCTATCAAAACCTTGGAGTTTCGGGAAACAGTTGTTACAGTAATTAGCCTATGCACCAACAATAAGCCCCTTGCAGAAACTGCTTTTGCAACCGTACGAAATGACGAATCGTGCTTTTAGGGTAAAACAAAGCCCTGGTGAACCGCTGACCCAGGTTAATCAGCAGTGAAAGGAGAGGAGAGAGCTTCCCCCATCTCTCTACCATGCTGACAGTTCAACTCGTACTATCTGTAAGTGGCTTGCAGCACATGTTGACCAGTCTTTTGGAAAGTTGGCCTAGCAGAAAGGTTACCTGTGCCAATATGATATAGAGGCTGGATGAATGAAGAGACAAATTACAATGTCCCAGCCCGTATCCACCTCCGCTCATTGACTTCCTGCCTGTTGCTGTAGACCAACCGGAGAATGAATCGTCGAGCATTACCCCCGAGATTCCACCATGCGACCTCTTGGCCAATGAACCAATGGCGTGCCCCTCACCCGCCACCCCATCCGACAGCAGCCATCGAGTCTCACTCTACTATTTGCATTTCCATATCGCGCGGCCGGCGCGGAGATAATGCAAGCTGAAGAGCTCCACCAGCTGCAACAGATAACCTGGAGGGGAAGATTGCAAAAAGGCGTCACGGGGTAGCAAAAAGCGGAGGCCCAGGTGGTGGATGAGCTCAGCCCTCTACGCACGGCGATCAATGAAGCAGATTGCGGCCTTGAAAAGGCCCAGGCGCCGCTCCTTCTCTCTCTCATCTTGCACACCGCTGTACAGCCCATCCAAGCGAAAGACTCTGCCGCCCAGGCCATCGACTGCAGTTTAGACGTTGGATTGCACCGAGCCGAGTTCTCGGCCGCGCTGCAAATCCAGTCTACTCCGGGCGGAAAGCGCTCGACGGACATGGTGGGAAATCTTCACACTTGACACCTTGCTGGCTGCTGTGCAGGTCCACAGCTCCCTGATGTTCACATTGTCGATACCAGATGTCCCGCTACCCTGCGAGGATGTGGAATATCACAGTGGCTGTGGCCAGGCTAGTATCACCGTGAGCGAGATGGAACAGCAGGCGCTATTCCACGATGATAACGAGGATTTCTCATCCGCAGCTTATCGCGTTGAAGCAGCTATTATCTTGCGGAAATGTCTTCTTGTTAGTATAGACCATCCGTCTCAGGAGGCCATCGATGTACTTGATGTTTCGATCGCTTCTTGGTTTCAACCGTTTACCCACCAGCAAGCGAGGGATTCTCCGTTATACTGGCGAAGTCAATGAGATGGTGTTCCAGGCTCAGATGATAATGCACTGCGCCTCGATATACCTTCATTTCCCTCAGTCATATCTCCTCACCTTCCTTCCGACGAGTAGTGCGCTTTTCTGCGCCCGTCCACCCAAAATAACACGCCCGTCTGTCAACTCGCAAATTCACACAGCCAAGGTGCTCAATGCTGCTATGGGTATATCGAAGCTAGCCTCGCTTTCTACTTCTGCTATTGGCCACAGTCCCTTTTTTATATGTACTATGGTTCTCAGCTCAACTATCCAGTTTACCTTGTTATCCATTGAGCAACAACACACTTCGAATATTTGGCACTACTTGTCACTCAGTATCGGGGTTATCAAATTAATGGCGGGAACATGGCTAATTGCTGCCGACTCCATGGACCGGATTCGCAGCATTATGTTTGAAGTTAGGGGTGTCCTAGAGGGCGCTTGTGTGCAGCTCGTAAACGAGATTACCTAGTGTATTTCGTGTACTATAACCCGTCCTGTCTTTCTCTATATACAAGAGTTAGGGCACAATAGTGGAAAAGGCTAGCTATACAGGATTTCTAGAGGTGCTCTTGGTCATCCGTTCTAGATCTCCCATTGATATAAAGAATGACGACCGTTGTGGAAGGATGTCCAGAGATGAGAGAGTTGTTCAAGTTGGAACCGGGCCCAAGTCGGCTGGATCAGCAGCGGCTAGCGCTTCGGCCTTATTCGCAGGAGGTGGGTAGACTGCGACACGGTTGACAAACTGCTTCATGGCTTTAGCCTCGGAGTGGGATAGTTTGACCTTGCGATCCCAGCCTTCGGTCAGCACCGCACCCCAGGTTCCTAGATCGACACAAGTGCCATAGTATGGCTGAGTGTACGGCACGGTACCAATTTCCAGCAGATCGGCCGCGGCGTTGTGTCCTGATACACGACCGAGACGAACTGCATGCTGACACGACATCATTGTACGGTGTTTACCGCCTATTTCCGTTGCGGCAGATGCCACATCACCCGTCACGAAAATGTTCTTACTGGACGGCACCCGGAGATCCTGATCAACGTATAAGCGGCCATGCGCATCTTTCTCTCCATGAATCTGTTTAGCCAGCTCTGAGGCTGCTAAGCCCGCTGTCCAAACGACCGTATTGGCCTCGATTCGCTCGCCTTCTACAGTAACAACACCATCAGCATCGATTGACGCGATCCCTGCTCCAAGCTTCATCTCGACGCCTAATTCATTGAGGGCCTGGATAATGATTGGGCGCGGACCTGGCCCGAGGACTGGACCGATGTCATTTGCCTGCTCGACGATGATAACGCGCATATTAGATTCCGCGCCGAGGATTGAACGTAGGCGGCTAGGCAGCTCGGCAGCAATTTCAACACCAGTAAATCCACCTCCACAGATGACGACGGTATTCCGCGCCTTGCTTGAAGGTTTCGTTGATAAACCGCGCAGGTGGGTCTCAAGTTCGGCAGCCTCCTTGATCTGGTCGATGCTGAACGCATGGTCGTGAAGGCCAGAAATATTTGGACGAACCAAGCGGCTTCCGGCAGCCAAAATCAGACGATCGTAAGAGAGAGTTGAGCGTCCACCGGCTGGATCAACTACCTCTATTTCTTGCCCTGTCGTACGGATTGTATCGACTATTCCTTTGACAAATTGGATGCCCGTTGCGCGGAAAAGGTCAATAAGCGGAACGCTCATTTTTGCCGGATTTTCTTCGTAGAGTCTAGGCCGAAGGACGAGGTTCTGTTCTGGTGCAACGACTGTCACCTCAATTCCAGCCGCGTCCCCTCCATTGAGGTCTATCAGACGCACTGCGGCGAGGGCACTCCATAGACCGGAGAAGCCTGCACCAACGATCACAATCTTTTGAGACATATTTCGTACTTGGAAATTGGGATAGATAGTTGTAAAATGTTTGTATGATTTCTCGCTTAAGGCATTGACTTGGTCGTCGCATGGCTTTGCCTTTTATAGTCCATCAAAGACCTGGTTGGCAATAGCCTTCGGGTTCGGCCCTGGTGAAATCCCCGGATAACCACCCAAAGGCATGCTCCATGCATTGTGATATTCGAATGAAAACGATGTAAAACCTGTGTAATCGCAGCCTATTCAAGTGCAGTTCTCTTACTCATTGACGTGCACCTTCGCGCCGCCTAATCGGATACCCGCAGCGGACATTAAATGTCTCAGCAAGCGGGTACCCGCATCGTAGCCTATCTGACTGACACTTGATGACACAATTGCCTGTCGGCCTCGTCTCAAGAGGTTTTCATCAAAGAAACTCCCAGAATATAGTTGGCAAGATAACAGTTATCAAATATGTCAGAGGCGATTCACCTATCTCCTCATTTGCTAGCTCAAGCTAGTTTTGGGAGACTGGGAATCCGGGCAAAAGACTTGGAAAGCCCGAGCGGCTCCAGGAACCCATCCCAATCTCTATCATGAACTGCATTCCTTAACCAAAAACGACCGGATCCCATGTGGTTTATTGTCTTTTGACCATTTAAATGATCTGATGCTGAAGTGTAGCAGTGCGATGATAGAGGCGGGGTGTTTTCTCCAGCCATTCCAACGTCACTACGAAGTTGCCTTTTTACTACTACATGTGAATAGTAGATGAGATTTGGAGCTCAAAGGAATTGTATCTATGAATACCTATACCATTCGTTTGAATAACATAAGACATTTATCACGGTAGCACGGACAAACTTTCCGAAAGCACCACTCAACGCCTAGCAAAAGCCTTGCAAATGACAAGGACATAAGATAACGAAGCAAATACATGGGGTATCAATCTTGAAATGCAGCATTCATTCAACGAAGTGGGCTCGGGCTCTGGCTAGCCGATATGGTCACATCTTCAAAGTCCAGCTGCCACCGTCCAATTTCAGCGAAATACTTCGCTCGTTCCCTGAGTTCTTCGCTGAGAAAGTGTCTATCATCGATCGGAGTCGAAAGAGCGGGATCTGTCACCGTGTCGTCGGACCCTTGTGGTATATTTTCCGCACCTGGTGTTACTTCACGCCCACGGCGGGACGAGTAAGCATGCCTTGATTCTCGTGCTCGTGAAGTTTTGGGCACTCCGGTGGGGTTTTCTTTCCCCTTTTGCTTTCGCTTATCATGTTTTGTAGATGCCTTGCTCTTCTTATTTATCCGATCCTTTGCCTCTGCAAGTGCGCGCGGTCTACCCCTCCTCGGGCGCATATAACTCAATTCATCATCATCGGCTTCGTGGGCACTAGGCTCTTCATCCTCTATATCAAATTCATCTCTTTCTCGACGCCGCCTGCGGTGTGGTAGGAGATTCTCCCTCAGTGATTCCGTGGAAATGTGTTCCGGTCTGGCAGGTACTGAAGACGTTCTCTTCTTTAACCCTCTTGAAGTGCGTGAAGATTTGAGCTTAACTGTTTTGCTCTGGCGATCGGGTAGGAGCTGATCTTTATCTGGGCTGGCGATAACACTGCTGCTCATGGGTGGTAGCATTGTTTGGCTAAGTATCTCCGGTGGTTCACTTCGTCCAATGCGCCTTTGAGGGGGTAGAGATTCTTCGTCTTCAGACATGTTTGCTTCACGATCAGGGGCATGAATTGTCGAAGACCCATCGTCGCCCTGTGGGGACGCCTCAGGACCCGGCAAAACTTCTCCCAACGCAGCAATCTGCCTCGACATTTCACTGAGCTGAGCTTGCCTCATCGACGACGGAGTTGCCATGAGCTCCTGGGAAATTCTCGTCCTCTTCGCAACCCTAAACGGCGTTGACTCGTCCTCTGGCTCCAAGCTCCCTAGAAAATCCTCGTCATCCCCCTCGGAGTCCAGTTCCACCTGCATCATCTGCAAAATACTCGGTTGTCTGGGTCGTCTTCTAAAATTACTCAGCATCGAGCTCTCAAACGCTGGTGTGCCGGTTCTATGTCCTCGCGAGCTGGCGTCCCCTTTTCTGCCTAGGGCAGAGAAATTGGCAGAGTATCCCCTGCTCCGTGTGGTGCCTGGCTGCGATGTTGTATTGCCCTGTAGTTTCGACGTAGGCGTCCTTTGGTTTTCTAAGTTGAGAGTCTCATGGTTTCGAGTCGTCGAGTGCGCGTTGTTCGTCTCGCCATCGTCCATAGCCACTCCTAGAGCACCGCTCATATACACATCCTTTCTATTAGAGACACCCTCAATAGCTGTCATAAACTCATCATCCTCATCAGATACATGTTTATCGCGCGTACTTCTCCTTTCTGTAGGCTTTGCGACGCGTCCAGAGGTCGATGGGGCGTTGCGCTGGCGCTCGCGGAAGCGCTTTGCGGGAGGCCGAGGCATCGAGATTACAGTACCAGGTTGAAGCAGGAGTAGAACGAGTAGCAGATTTGAAGCGAGAGGGGCTTTATCTTAGTGTTCTGTGCAGTTGTTGAAGCGTTGAAGTCTCGCAGCATCGATGGAAGAGGCAAAAGGTAAACAAAGTCTCGATTGGTTCGCGTCGCTCGCTGCTTTAACTAGGCTTGGCACCGGCCCTTCACATCAATCAGTCTGTGCCGTATATATTCAATTGTACATCTTTTGATTGCCTATTGATATGTGGTTTGCTTTGTGTAACGCAAATCAGTTTAAAGTGACCTAGAGCTAAGCGTTGGGCGAATCTGCTATGTCCGTAATTATATTATGACGCACAACCCGCGAGAAACAAGAATTGGATGAAGCATATTCAATAAAGGTTTATCGCAATGCACAACAGATCTTCTCTGCTTTGCAAAAACAACTCCAGACCAGGACAAAGTGGCATGCGCCTGCTAGGCAACCCCAGCGATACTGTTCTCCCACATCAACTCAGATACATGACCTTGAAAATGGTCCTAGGCGACCAACACATCAGATCAGGACAGGTGGGACTCTCCCTCAAATCAAGGCGGGCCCCAATTCCAAGGGAGATTCTGCCATGAATATGTCAGGTTTTGTGGTACGGAGTCGTTATAACAGCCGCCATTCCCGAAATCTATGTTCACAAGGTCGTCCTGCGTAAAGCTGTCAGCCCGATTCTGAGCTCAAATGCTCATGGTATTGCGGTCCCCGGTACGAGGTATGTACTTAGCGAGGACGAGGGTCTCTTACCGGAGTCCGAAAAAACATGTACATCTTCTGAGGGATACCTTTAAAGTGTCTCGTGTTGTATGGGATTGTTGTGGTGGGATCTGTGGCGGAAGCGTTTCTCAATAAAATACACTGCACTTGGCCGGGATAGCGCGAGACCATGCTCGGATAGTCCTTCATTAGGTCGCGGTTGGTATTATCTCCAACAAGAATGAACTTGCGCTGTGGAAACGCCTTGAAAACCTTGTCCAGCAGGAACCGCCTCGCAGAAATAGAATCGTGCAGGTTCTTAAAGTCTATAATTCTGGCGTCAAATGTACCTTCTGGGTAAGTAGTTTGGACAAAGTTCATATAAGGCCGAACTAATTGCACTGGCGTCACAGTCAAGTAATGGAAGTGCACGTTATCAATGCTCTTAGACCAGTTGTCTACGACCTCTGGCATATTCATCCATGGCTTGAACGGGCGGGCAAAGAGGTTGTGGAAAACCTCGTGCGTTCGCCATATCCTGGATACACGAAGGATATCGTCAATATCGCAGACGAACGTTATCCCCGAGGGTGGCACAAGGTAAGACGTAACCGGCGGCATGTCAATTTCATTTGAAGACACCGTAACCGCTTGTACGTGATTCGCATTATCACCACGACTCAGCCCAGCCTCTTCAATTTTATCTAGCGGCACTATTGAATCATAATCTCCATGCCAGTTCGTCCTTCGTGGAACAATAACGTTTTGTTCCTCACTTAACACCGAAGGTTCACCGCCCTGGTCAGTCGTGCGTTTCCTCAGTTGAAAAGACAGGTCGTAATTTCGCCGCGGCGCAACGACAATATCCCGCATTAGTTTGGCAGAGCGTTCACGCTGGTCTGGCGGAAGTTTTTTAGCCGAAGTCAACAAGACAACGCTGATCAGTCTGTTAATGGCTTTCTCGGAAAGATTAAGTTGTCTATAGACGAAACCACGGAGCCTTAAGTTCCACCCGTTGTCGGACCAGTAGCCGTAAAGCCTGACAAAGCCAGAGTTCTGAGCATCATTGCAACGGAGAAAAGCAATTCGAATGGAAGAGACTCACGGTAAATGTAGCATTTCGTCAGGCATTGTTTCCTCCGCCTCGGGGTCCTCGTTGTCGTCCATCCCTGGTTGTTCTATCACCTCGCCTGAAGTTTTCCGAGCAGGAAGCCCAAGAAACATGCTGGTGATTTCGTTTGTAGTGTATGTCGTTTTTTTCCCGGAAAATCTCTTGGCAATCGATCTTGTGAAATGGTCAACACGTTTTATAAAACTCTCCCATCCAATAAAGCCCCGTGTAGCATTGACTTCAGCTGCAGAAGGGTCGGCGGCCAATAAACCCACAGGCTCCCCTGAGGAAGGAAATCCTGACTGAGCGACAGCAAACCCCAAGAGTAGGACTCCACAGAGCCGAAGGGCGAGAATTGGTAATGTCAGCTTGACCATCGTGCCGAGACGGTTCCGTCGTAAGGGCAAGAGTCAAAATGGATATCCACACAATAAGTCCCGGCAAGTTCCGGTAGAATGTCGAGAAATGGAAGCAGCCCTGGTAGGATCGAAGCTATCAGGGACCAGTTCTTCACAGATATACAAGAGTTGATGGAAAACACATCAAGGTCCGTCTTGATGTTGTCCGTCCTTTGCTTTCTGTTGGGAAAGCACAGCTGGAGCACTAGACAGGAGGAACAAAAAGAAAGAGCGTCCGCCATCCTGACCAGAAAGAAATGATTGCAGCATTGTAGCTTCCAGGCAGCATTCGGTATGTATAGGGAGAGCTGTCGTCAACGGAGAGTCCGTCCAGACATCGGCACGACGATAATTTTCATTTGGACACAGGTGCCTGTAGCGTAGAAGGAGGAGCAGGGAGTACTACAAGTACATTTGCTCGAGTTTGCAGATGAAATCAACATGTAACAGCGCTGCCCTCGTCGCATACTGCTTAGACGTCGTCTGTTATGGATCACCTACACATCCGTCCACGATTCTTATGCAAAAACTCCTAGGTCTGAGCAAAGCACTTCATCAAGCTCCTAGCTGGCTGCAGTTGCGTAACTGCGCATTGGAACCCTGAAGTTAAATTAACGACGTCATCATATATTACGGTTTGCCCTGTTTTCGTTCAATGCTGCTGGGCGATGACCGCAACCTCATTTCCACCACCACAGCCAGAGCTGCCCGCGACTGGTGATTTCGGTCGGTAACCTCGTTATTGGAGTTTATTACTAACGTGCAGCCATCACAGAGCAAGACAGAAACCCTGTCCCATTCTTGAGTGAACACCCTTCGAAGATCGGGAAGCTCAGACCAAGAGTGTCAACTGCACCTCACAGATCGTGGAGAAACCATGTTGTTGCTACAGAACCCATGTCCGCCGTGACCCGTCCGCGCGAGCACACTTGACCTGAAGACTTGGCAATAATTCCGGCGTCCAACGCGCTAGTTGAGCTTATGAGGCAGGATACGAGTCTACGCGTTGAGGCTTCGGCTAGACGGGAGGCCTTTCCGTCGCTGTCCAATCGCCTCAGCCACTTTGATGCGCATGAAGCTCAGATCGAGTGAAGTTTAGCTACGGTACTAAGAGAGGCTATTTGATGACCAGAAACCGAAACAGGAATCTGCTCGAAGGTCAAATGTCTTGAAGATGATGCAGGAGGAGTAGTAGATTGGCTGTCTGAGCTGAAAGTTGCCCTTCTAAAAGTTCCGAGCGAGCATTGAAATACAGTTCGCTGGATTTGCTCGTGGACGCAAAAAATGGCAAAATTCAGTCAGCAGATTCCAGAGTACCATATCAAAATGATAATTTGCTCAAATCCAAGTACAAAAAAGCATATCGCCTGTCGACTGACTGGACGAGTCGAGTACTAGCCAAAGGTTTATTAACGGAAGGAGGATCGACTGAGCTGACGCACGGTCACCCATTCTTGCAACGGGGATATTGCACCGTTTCGTTATTGACAAGGTCTCCAGGAGGGTTGATGCGTGAAGAACTGAGCTAAGGCTTACACAGTATTTGTCGCCTATCGTCGGGTTCTGAATTGTCAACCCCTTGCAAGGTCTGACGTGGCTGAACATTGAAACTTGAAAAGGACAACAAAATCAAAATAGCTTTTTGCCTCCTACAACCCGACACATGTCAGTCATTACCGAGCTCGGATTGCGAAAACAATAACAGGTGCTTCGCTCGGCTCGCATCTACGAATGGTCTGGGGAAACGCTGATCCCCAAAACCTAAATCAGTTGACTGGCTTCCGGAAAACGATGATCAGGAACCAACACCCTAGCCTTATATTCGCTTGCTTTCAAGTATCAAGAGTGCAGCAGTTGTTCTACCCTTTTCATGATCAAATTCCAGGCTATCAATAACAAGTCACCATTCAGCCTGGAGTGCCCATTCTAGCCACTGTAACTGACATAGCTCGTTAATCATGTGGTCCCTCAAACCGTTCTGGATCTTTGTTGAATGCGAGGAGACAGAAGTCCACATCAGGCGATGGGACTTCAAGGTAACACGTGGCACGGCATTACCGAAATGAAAGTACTCTCTTCGGGGTTGATACACGAGGGTGTCCGAGTCGGGAGATCGAAGGTACCAAGGCGGCATCCATATTGATTTTCTGAGGGGCTTCCCCAGAAAGATTTGCATTTCCGCCCAATCAGTATCAACAATTACCTTGTGTTTGGAACATCTGGCAATGGAGATCATTCTTCACTCTCAATTTCCGACCGAAGTCGAATATTCATCAAGTTTCTTTGATCGGTCTTCTATGTGGTCCTGCTTGAGAAGGTGACATACGGTAACAAATTTATGCTAAAACGTGGCGCTATATATTCAGCCTGCAGGATCTGTATATTAGCCGCCACCATCAAACAGACCACCAGAGTTTGCTGCAGTGTGTGCGCAACTACGCAGTTGAAGTAAAACAGGCACCATGCGCTAGAGCAGTTTCTTCTCTATGTTCCTTTTTTCCGTGTGATTCATTGCCAACAGTCACTTCTGTAGTTCCTCTTGACTACATCGCTTCTCGCCATCTGGGTCGGCCATGCTACCTGTCGAGTACTAGCATATACCATCTAGATTCCTATGGACCTATTCAAATGGGGAAATCTGTCAAAATAATACGCGGGGTCTCAGGTTTACGGTGGGGAATAGAAACGTCGAGAGTCCCTTTTTGTATCTTCTGACTTCCTCTATGTTCAAGGGCCTCTTCTGGCCAACAGGTTCTGCTAAGCCACATTCAATAAAGCCCTACGATTAACTGGCATACCCCAGTTTATTCCAAAGCCATAGTCAGCATGCCAAAACATCTCTAATAATAACACCAGACCGATTGCTGACGTGCGCGCGTCAGGGGGAAGGGGTGTCCGCGGGGTACATCGGCCAACAATCATTATTTAGCGGTGGGCTGTTTAACTGAGAGTTTCTAATTTGTCGATCAATCATCGATTTTGGACCCTGAAACCAGATTGAAATCACCCTCTGAACGAGGACCTGACATCATCACGAAGGCCGGGATAATGGGATCGGAGGAGAAAAGCAAGACGCTATATCCAGGTACAAGGATCAATATTGTATGGGGAAGGTCTAAGACGATCGCACGAGGACGCAGAAGCACAGAAAAAGGCATATGCGGACAGGGATGGCGGAGGGCTGATGTACATATTCAGGGCGATTTAATGCTCAGGGGCCAGGAAGGCCTTAATAACGGCTGGCAACCAGGGCGGGAACCAACGGGATTTCCCCTTAATTCGACCATTAATAAGAGTCGTGTCAGCGTATTTTGCCCAATCTGGTCCGCCCAGATTTTGCCAGGCCACAATCCATTTTCCCGAGGACACCAGATTGTGAATGTTGCATGCATGAACGCTATTTTCTCCAGCATTTTCTGGCGTTGGCGTGGCACAATACCCCACACTCCACACATTTCGCTCCCGGCGATACGGTCTGTACCACCCCTTACCGCTGGTACACGCGGAGTGCCTGCAGACAACACGTGTGGCCGGACAGGCTGTACAACCCCGATACCGTATATCATACGCCCGCGAGTTTTCGGTGCGGGCCAGATAATAGCAATTATACCAGCGGTAACAGACTTAATTAGTTCTGCTTTCCACCCCAGAACCGACATTATTCCTCGTCTCCAGTGTCGCTGCTCTTCGTTTTTTCCTTCGCTTATCCGCTCTTTGGTTTTGTGCGTATCTCCCATGAAGCTCTCTTTACTCTTCTGAACACCAAGGTGAGTGCGATCTGGGAAATGACATAGGACTGGGAATCTGACATTACAAAGCACATCAATTCGCTCGAAACACGCTCATTTCTCACTGGAAGCTATTGCGAGGATCCCGGAATTGCTCTCTAGTCCTTGTCGCGAGCTCCCGTGAAATTAATTGTTGCCATACTTTGACCACCGCAAAACACCTTGAGATCCTCTGCGTTCACTCGCGGTCTCTCCAGCTCTTGTTCCTCGGATTGTCGATCTCGACATGTCAAAATAGGAGGAATGGCTGCCGCTGCCATCAAGGCTCCACCGCCACCTCCGCCCGCTCCCCCCGCCCAATCCCATCCGCCAGCTTCCCATTTTCTACGCTCCACCAACGGAGATTCCGACAAACCACAGAACGGCGTTAAAAACGAGCGAAATAGTAATGACCAGAAGAACATGTCGCCTTCGCCAGACAAGGACGTCGCCATCTCTTCTGATACCGCCGATCCTAAACCTAATGATGTCCCTGCAGTGAATCCGAAGAAGCGCTCCGCTTCGGATGCCGTGGAGTATCCAAGGAGACGTGCGACTATTGCGGTATGACTTTTGTTTTGTTCATTATATACTTTCTTATGTCTGGTTGGCACGTCAAGAAATGAAACATAAAATTGATGAGGAGTATGCTTCGGGCAAGGCGGAACATGGCCCTTCCCCCATGGCCCTTCAAATTGGCTCCTAGGTGTACTGTTCTCTTTATGGAGACCTTCTCTTAAATGGGAAGGGGACTCGGGCTGACACGTATTTTCATTTTCATTAGTGCGAGGTATGTCGTTCGCGCAAATCTAGATGCGATGGAACACGGCCAAAGTGCCGGCTGTGCAGTGAGCTGAATGCGGACTGCGTCTATCGAGAACCCGGAATCAAACTGGATGCTGGTGATAAGCTCATATTGGAACATCTGAGTCGCATCGAGGGCATGCTTCACACATCATTAATTGGCCAAACAAGCCAGCTAGGACTGTCATCAGGCTCCCCAGCTGCTAGCAATGGTACCCTGGCGAGCAACGAAGATTTGGTGGCTAAGGCTTCGAGGGATTTCAGTTCAGCCACGAATGGCACCGTATCAGTCGTTGGCCTGACATCGTGGGTACAACCACCTACGAGTATATCTACCATGCCCAAAGTGCATACGACTCCCGCGCTACATTTGCTTCAATGGCCCTTGATCAGAGACTTGGTTTCACGGCCATACGACCCGCAAAACCTGCTCCAGCTGGAAATGGCAAGGGAACCCTTAAGGATGGGCTCTACGATGAGCTTAGATCTCGCCAATACAGCAACTTATGTTCAGGCCTTTTTTGAACGAGTTAATGTTTGGTATGCCTGTGTGAACCCCTATAATTGGACCCGATATTATCGGACTGCACTCTCTCAAGGATTCAGGGAGGGCCCCGAAAGTTGCATTGTTCTCCTTGTGTTAGCTCTTGGTAGTGCTAGCAATAGCGGAAGCATATCTTACATTCCACCGGACAAAGAGCCTCCAGGAATGCCTTATTTTGCAGCTGCGTGGGGACTACTACCTTCTCTTATGATGCGCAATTCTGTACTTTCAGCGCAGTGCATGATTCTTGCTTCAGCATATCTCTTCTATCTTGTCCGACCCCTCGAAGCGTGGACATTGCTATCTAACATTAGCATCAAGCTACAGCTCCTGCTGGGTAGCCCTGGTCGCATTCCACCGCAATCTAAGGAATTGAGCGGGCGAGTATATTGGAATACATTGCTCTTCGAAAGCGACCTACTAGCAGAGCTTGACCTTCCACATTCAGGGATCGTTCAGTTCGAAGAAACGGCGGACCTCCCGGGTGGCTTCGAGGAAGAGGATGACGAAGAGCCTGTCGGACGTGATGAGCTATGGTACTTTCTGTCCGAGATCGCATTGAGAAGGCTGCTCAATCGCGTGAGCCATATGATCTATCAGAAGGACGCGACTCCTAGTATTGGAGCATTGGAGCCGATTGTCGGTGAATTAGACTTCCAGCTCTCACAGTGGTATGAGAGTCTGCCACTCCCCGTGCAGTTCCCGCATACGCATGCTCCCCTCACGAACCCAGTGCAGACGGTATTACGGCATCGATACTACGCCTGTCGGACCATTATTTACCGCCCATATATACTTGCAGTATTTGAGAATGAACAACTCGCGATGGATCCCACCGTGGCTGAGAATTGTCGTCGATGTCTTGACGCCTGTATGCGTCAACTCGAGCATATAACAACACACCACGCCGGTCATCTCCCTTACCTCTGGCAAGGGGCGCTTTCTATGGTATCCCAGACATTGCTAGTGATGGGCGCTACCATGTCCCCTACCCTAGCGTCACTACTCCCACCGCCATCGCAAATGGACGTCATCATTTCTGACGTCGTGATTGAGGTTGAGAGATACGCTCATCTGGCGCCTAGCTTGAGACTCTCCGCTGAGATTATTCGTGAGGCGGAAGATCGACGACAGATGTATTTGCGGTCTACTGGATTGAGGGTATAATGCGAAGACTCCTTTCCTTCCCTCGCTAGACATGCAGATGCTCCTTTACCTGCCGTACATATCTATCATCTATCATTATATATAAGCATGCCAATTTTCTTTTTTGACTTTTTCACACTCCCAGAATGGGATGGTGGAACGGTGGAGTTAGCTTCCGTTCACTTTTGTATTCTGGTAATTCACTGGGCTTCGTCTTCTTCACAGCATTGTTTGGATGATTGGAACTGAAATTACCCGTGTTATTCTATCTCTACTGCTGGCAGGCAATAATGGTAATTCTGTTGAGCGGGGTTACCTTCCGTGAGATTGTTCTCTGTTATTCGAACCGAGCTTAATTTGGTTATTGTCATGGTGATGATGAACGAGCTTGTTATATGTTATATTCGTGATGTGCTACGTCTCTACCGTTTCATTTTCTCTTAGGATCCCCTTGTACAGGTCCCTATTATGTTTATATTATATTTGAACCTATCTTGAATTGCAGTCTACAGACTCCTACACTTCTTCTTGCTTTTCATCTCATAGTTTGTCTCCTAAGGCGCAGTTTCGTATAGATTCCAAAAAGACTCCAATGGAAATTCGTATGGCAATACACGGACAACGATAAGTAACTCGCTAAAGAACATACACTACCACTTGAATATAACTGGAGACTCAGTTCAAATTTACAATAGCCATGATTGTTGGTCAATGGCGTGAAGGCCGAAGTTAATAATTGCGACTGGAGGCATCCACCCGCTATCTTATCGATCGGTATCCAAAGCCGATCTCCCCCAACATCTCCCCGCAGTTCCCCGTCATGCTCCCTCCCTGTCCGGCTTCCTCTCCCTCAAAAGCCTCGTTGATGCTGGGGTTCTTATGATATAGCTGGAGGGCTCCATGTCAATGGTTTTACAAGTTCTCAATTTCTTCAACTTTTTCCCAACATGGCGTCCACACAGGGCCGAGGCATTCGCATTGCCATTGACGTATGTCCTTCACTCTATCCCACAAACCACATGCAGTGTACAATGCTCACAATATGACATAGCGCGGCGGCACATTTACCGACTGCGTCGGAAACCCTGGAACAGGCAAAATGGAAGACGACGTGATCATTAAGCTGCTCTCCGAGGACCCCGCCAACTATGAAGACGCCCCGCTAGAAGGCATTCGGCGATTGCTTTCCAAGTTTGAGAAGCGCGAAATTCCCCGAGGCGATGCTTTGGACACCTCTAAAATCGAAAGTATAAGAATGGGCACGACCGTTGCTACCAATGCTTTGCTGGAAAGAAAAGGGGAGCGCATGGCTCTGGTGGTTACAAAGGGGTTTAAAGATTGCCTTGAAATTGGGAATCAGTCTCGGCCAAAGATTTTTGATTTGGCTATTCGTAGACCGGATGTCTTGTATGAGAAGGTCATTGAGATTGATGAACGTGTCACCTTAGAAGACTACGCGGAAGACCCTACAAGATATTCTACTCAAACCCCACCTCGGGAGGAGACGGCATCGGACGCAGAACTCGTTCGTGGCCTTTCTTCGGAAGCTGTCAGAATATTACAGCGGCCGTCGGAAAGTACTATAACCTCACAGCTTCAGGGTCTCTATGACGAAGGGTTCAGGAGCGTCGCTGTTTGTCTTATGCATGGCTATACCTTCCCTGATCACGAAGCATTGGTTGGGGAAGTCGCAAAGAAAATAGGATTTGAGCATGTTAGCTTGAGTCATGAGTTGATGCCTATGATCAAACTTGTTCCGCGGGCAACTTCTGCCTGCGCAGATGCGTACCTGACGCCTACAATAAGAAAATACATCAACGGATTCCAGGCTGGATTTGAAGGAGGCCTCGGTACAAACAGCGTCAAGCAGGAGGAGGGTTCTAAGGGAGCTCGGTGTGAGTTCATGCAGTCTGACGGCGGCCTTGTTGATGTGGATAATTTCTCGGGCCTGAGAGCTATCCTTTCCGGGCCTGCTGGTGGAGTAGTGGGCTATGCTCTCACGTCTTATGATCCAGAAACCAAAACCCCTGTCATCGGGTTCGATATGGGCGGGACGAGTACCGACGTCAGTCGTTATGGTGCCGGCCGTTATGAACATGTCTTCGAGACCACAACGGCCGGCGTCACCATACAGTCTCCCCAGCTCGATATAAACACCGTAGCTGCAGGCGGTGGCTCACGTCTATTCTATCGAAATGGCTTGTTTGTTGTTGGACCAGAATCTGCTGGTGCACACCCCGGCCCTGCGTGTTACAGGAAAGGAGGGCCTCTAACAGTCACAGATGCCAACCTTTTCCTAGGCAGGCTTCTACCAGATTTCTTTCCAAAAATATTTGGAGAAAACGAGAATGAAGGTCTAGACGAGAAGGCTAGCTCCGACCTTTTTGAGAAATTGGCTGAAGACATTAATAAGGAAGTCGCAGATGGGCGGAAGATGACACCTGATGAAGTTGCATATGGGTTCATCAAGATCGCAAATGAGACGATGACACGGCCTATTCGGTCATTGACAGAAGCAAAGGGGCATGACACATCGAAACACAGATTAGCAACTTTTGGGGGCGCTGGTGGGCAGCACGCTGTTGCAATTGCTGAAAATCTCGGAATCAAGCAAATTCTTGTTCATCGATATTCGTCGGTTCTATCAGCGTACGGTATGGCTTTAGCCGACGTGGTGGACGAGAGTCAAGTCCCAGAGTCGAGGGCATGGACTGAAGACAAATCCACGAAGAACGAATTGAAGAAGAAAATGGACGAATTAAAGGCCAACGCTACTATTAGGCTTCGTGAGCAAGGCTTCGAAGACAAGTCGATCGTTTTCGAAGAATATTTGAATATGAGATATCGCGGAACTGAATCCGCTTTGATGGTCATTAAGCCGGGACCAAAAGACACCGCATCAAAGTCGAGGGATAACGATGACTGGGCTTATGGAAAAGCATTTGTAGAGCAACATGAGCAAGAGTTCGGGTTCACACTGCCAGATCGAGATATTATCGTCGATGACGTGCGTGTCAGAGCCATTGGGAAGAGCTTCGAAGACTTGGGTAAAACAGTCGACCAACAGCTGCGAGAATCCAAACCACAAGATATTGATGCAAGCAAACAGTATGGAAGCTCAAAGGTATACTTTGAAGGTGGCCGCTGTGAAACTCCCATATATAAACTGGAAGACCTGAAGGTCAATGACCGTGTGCCGGGACCAGCAGTTCTTGCGGACGGCACTCAAACATTGGTGATACCTCCGGCTGCAACGGCTTTGATCATCGAAACTCATGTCGTGATTAACATTGGCGAGGCGGAAGGCGAATCCAAAGCCAGCACGGAATCTGTCGATCCGATCATGCTGAGCATATTTGCCCACAGGTTCATGGCTATTGCTGAGCAGATGGGGAGAGCTCTACAGAAAACGAGCGTTAGCACCAACGTGAAAGAGAGGCTGGACTATTCCTGTGCCTTGTTTGATGCCGATGGCGGGCTCGTTGCGAATGCGCCGCATTTACCAGTCCACCTAGGAAGCATGTCGACCTGCGTTAGGACGCAATCTAAGATCTGGGAAGGAAAGTTGAAGCCGGGAGATGTCATTGTCTCTAATCACCCTGAATTTGGTGGAACCCACCTCCCTGATATCACTGTTATCACCCCAGCATTCAGCGGAGATAGAATCGTATTTTATGTTGCTTCCAGAGCTCACCATGGTTAGTTTCCCACTTATCGGATCAATTATAGAGGGTTTGCTTAGCGGCAGAGTACTGATCGAACAACAGCGGATATCGGTGGTATCCTTCCGGGCTCAATGCCTCCCCACTCGCGAGAACTATACCAAGAAGGTGCCGCAATCAAGTCAGAAAAACTAGTTTCAGAAGGGAAGTTCAACGAAGAGCGTATCACGGAGCTCCTGTATCTTGAACCCGCACAATACCCTGAATGCAGTGGTACGAGATGTTTGGCGGACAACCTAAATGACCTAAAAGCCCAGATTGCAGCTAATCAAAAAGGCATCAATCTCATATCCACACTAATTGAGGACTATGGAGAAGACGTCGTGCAGTTTTATATGCACAAGATCCAGGAGAACGCGGAGCTCAGTGTTAGGAATCTTTTGAAGTCCGTTAGCAAGAGATTTGAAGGGGCTGACCTCACTGCGCTGGACTTTATGGATGATGGAAGCCCGATACAACTAAAGATCTCTATTGATGCAGACAAGGGGGAGGCTATCTTCGATTTTGATGGGACCGGGCCTGAGGTTTATGGTATGGTTTATGGCCCATCATGTTTTGCTCTGTAGTTGCGCTAACACTTGGCCAGCCAACATCAACGCCCCTGAGGCAGTCACATACTCGGCCATCATATACTGTTTGCGTTGCCTGATTTCGGAGGATATTCCATTGAACCAAGGTTGTCTGAAACCAATTGATGTCCGGATCCCAAAGAACTCCTTCTTGTCACCGTCTGACAAGGCTGCTGTTGTTGGTGGAAACGTTTTGACGGTTAGTTTACGCTTTTTCTTGATCAAACCCCGTTGTTCTTTCTTGTACTTGTTATGTTGCCAATATCGAATAATGGCATTCAACTAACATACTCTTCAGAGCCAACGTGTAACCGACGTTATCCTCAAATGCTTCCAAGCTTGCGCCGCCTCGCAAGGAGACACAAATAATCTAACCTTTGGATACGGCGGCAACATGTCCGGCGAAGAAGCAAAGCAAGGGTTCGGGTACTATGAGACCATCGCTGGAGGGAGCGGCGCGGGTCCACACTGGGAAGGGACATCAGGCGTCCACACCCACATGACGAACACACGCATCACAGATGCAGAGGTCTTTGAACGAAGATACCCAGTCCTCCTACGGGAGTTCAGCCTGCGGCCTGGCTCTGGTGGGAATGGGCAACATAGAGGTGGGGACGGATGTATCAGGGACATCGAGTTCCGCATTCCCGTACAAGTCTCCATCCTCTCTGAACGACGCGTCTACCATCCCTACGGCCTAAACGGCGGAGAGGACGCCGTCTGCGGTCAGAATATCTGGGTCCGAAAAATACCTAAGAGAGGAGGGAAGGAGGGCGAGTTTGAGTCCAGGGAGATCAGCATGGGGGCGAAGAACACGACGAGGATGCAGGCTGGTGAGAGAATCATAGTGAGGACACCGGGAGGTGGTGGATGGGGGAAAGCTGGTGAGGAGAGTCTTGCGATGAAGGAGAGAGATCCGAGGCATGCGTGGAAAGGGGGTTCTGTGACGAGTCAAATGGAGACGCAGCAGACGAGTATGTGAAGGACTGTATGTATGTTTTGGATTCATGTTTCACTTGTCAATAGATATAGAATAGCTGCTAGCAATGTAAACTGCTGTGAAAAAGCTCTTTAGCAATCCTTTCTAGACAGCGTACAATAACCAACTTTGGGGAAAATGGTTCCCATCACACGAAGGAGGAATGTGGCTGTCTTTTGACCTCCTATTTTACATTCGTCTAGATTGTACATATGACGCCGTTTTCCCAAAAATATATGCGCCAACGTATTCGCTCTTAAACATCGTAAAGATAATCTATATGTAAACAACGTTATTTGAAGGCCCCAACACCAGATCAATATCCCTATGGAAAGCAGCTTGATAGAAGAGGACTTCTTAATCTTTCCACCTGTTCAAAAACCTCTGCATATCATCCTCCACGTGAGGAGCTGGGGAGGCCTGTAACGAGAAAGAATGTACATGTCAGCAATCTATAGTTGTCACCTTTTTAAAGTTCACCAGCAAAAGATCTCACATACAGTATTCTCAATCCCAGATTGAGGAATCTCCACGGAAATGGTCGTCTCAACCGTCGGAGTAGGCAAAAACGACTTAGCAATGTCAAACGAGCTAGTTGGATACAACGGCGGCGCAGATTTGAGTGTTATCTTAGAACCCGGGAGTTTCGGACTGGGCGCATAGCGCGTAGGACCCGTTTGTTCGCTGTACGGGACGTCTGGGCCCGCGGCACCCGCGGCGGCTCCTGCTGCAGCCGCTTGGCGTTTTCGGAGGCCGATGGGAGTAGGCGGCGGGTTTACGCTGCTGCCGAGGGATTGCAGGCTGCTGGAAAGGGTGGGCTGGAAAGTTCCGGTCATGGAGGTGAGAGTGAAGCGGGGGGAGTGGATTACTTCGGGGTCTTGACGCGGGTTTATGACCATTTGTAGGAAGTATGCATTGGGATGGTTCTCTCCCTTGGATGGGTCGACGTGAACTGTCAGAGAGGTTGCGGTTGCAAGAACAGCGTCTTTAGTGAGCTGTTGTAGTCGATCCTTTATCCAGTAGGTTAGTCAGTTATCCAATCCCGTCCAAGCAGTAGGTGTTCGGAGATGATAGATAGGTTTGCGAAACATACATATGCATCGTGCCCATTTCCACCAGCGCAAAGAAACAAATCATATAAAATGCGCTCTGAGACCACTGTATGGTTGCCAGTATGCTGCCATTTAACTGATATAGGGTTTGCGGCGTCAAAGCTATCTCCGGGCTGCGGAGCGGTGAATTCGACGAGGGCAGATGCGCATTGAAGCAGCAGAGATAGAAGAAGAATTGTAAGCGATTGGACGACCATGGCGGGATCAGAACGAAAAGATTGGGCCGCCACGGCGAGAGATAACGAAGGACTGGTGGTGTGTTGGAGAAGTTGATGGACAGCGTGCTTTGTTTCAGCTTGACGGAGTGCAGGGAAGAACAATGGCTTTTAGTGGTAATAATTACAGTCTACTTTGGAGATATAGAAATATAAAAATATAAAAATCGACCAGATCTATACAAGTCGCGGAATACGGTCTACGTCACGGGATTCCGATCTAGATGCCCGCTGCTGTCAAAATACATCCAAGATAGAATATAGAATACTTCACACTCCTGCTCCAGAATAACTCCAACACAGCTCGATAACAGATAAGATGGACTGGACTGTCAGCGGCGTAGCAACCGCCCTGCTCTCCGGCAGTCCGTGGGCCATTCTCATCACCCTCGTCGTCGCCCTCGGTCTGCCGCTGCTGCTCCATCTCAGCCTGTACCGCGCTGCTACCCTCGAGTCTGCTACAAAAGACTTCTTGCTTCTCGGCCCAGCGTCTTCTGGAAAGACGGCTCTCTGCTCTCTTGTACGTATTATCATGCTACTATATCTTACGTTTGAATGAACTGCTGAGCTGACTTGCATCTCCCATACAGCTCGAACAACGCCCACCATCAACCCACTCTCAAACCTCCCAACAGCACCCTTCAAAGCCAGCAAAGCAAACACATACCTCCCAGTCCTCCTCCCTCGTCACAATAACCCTGCCCTCCGATGTGCCTACATACTCCAACCGCTTCCGCTCCGTTAATGACCCCTCCCTAGCCGAAGCAAGCAGGAATCCCATCCGATACCGGCTCCACGATACCCCCGGCCATGGCAAGCTCCGAACCTCTCAGGGGATGTCGACCCTCCTAGCCCGCTCGAACGTAAAAGAACCGAGGAATAGTATCCGCGGTGTTGTCTTTGTTGTGGATGCTGCTGCTTTAGCAGAAAGTGACGATGATGAGTCGTTGCGGGATGCAACAACGTATTTGTACGATGTGCTGATGACGCTTCAACGCCGTGTTTATGGTGATGGACGACGCTTGACGAGGAAAGTACCGGCTATCCCTGTTCTAGTGGCTGCAAACAAGCAGGACCTATTTACCGCGCTTCCGCCGAACCTGGTACGGGAGAAACTAGAGACGGAGATCGAGAAGATCAGGCAGTCGAGACGGAAAGGTCTGATGGATGCTGGTGTTGGTGTGCAGACGGTGGAGGATGAGGAGCCGGAGGTTTTGGGTGGGGATGAGAGTAAGGAGAAGTTTAGCTTTGAGATGCTGGAGGAAGAGACGGGGGTCAAGGTGGATGTTATTGGGGGAACGGTGAAGGGTGATGAGGGGGACAGAGCTGCTGGTGTTAGGCGGTGGGAGGAATGGATTGGAATGCGCTTGTAGGAGCTTTATCTGCGGCCGGACAGATCCCTATACCTTGCGCCCATGCGCATTCAGTCTTCATCAGATTGAGAAGCACCTCAAGCGCCCAGCCCATGCTCGGGATGAAGTCTAATAGCGCGGAATATGATTCTGCCATTAACGGGTGGCTAACAGGTACCTTGAAGGTGCTTCTCGGAGCACTGAGATCTATGGTGTCATCATACCCCATGTTATAGAAATGGGCACGGAAGGCTCTAGATAATAATAATGGTATTTCGCTTCTGGATAGTATACAAAAATGAGTTCCCATCGGCTCCATGTTTCCCAAAAAAAAGGATAGCCAAAAAGAGAAAGGGGGAAAAGAAACATGAAACAGATTATATCACAACCTCAAGCGTTTCTCGCCCTTTTCCTGGCACTCCCCTTGACTGCGGGGCTATCATGGGACCGGGGATGCTTCTCTTGCTGATCGAGCACTAAGCTAAGCACATCGTAACCGAATTGCGGGTACTCAAGACACATAGACTTGAATTCCTTCTCCGCCTCGTGACGCAGGACATGGCTTCTCGTAGCCCAGAAGGCAGCGACAGGTTTCCGTATCGTCTTGTCATCCGAAGGCGTGTTGGCGTACACGTATTTCGCATATGCAATTTCTCCGCGCGCGGAGCTATTGATGCGATGGATCTTACCGTGGGCGAGGTGTTTGAGCTCGGGGAGGCCGAGTTTCTCGGCCAGAGTGTAGATGCGGGCGTGCCGGAGGAGTTGGTCACCGGTGTCGTCGACATCGGGGATTGAAGGGTCGATTTCGAGCTGGTCAGAGGAGGGTAGGCGGCGGGGGAAGTATTCGCCTGTGTACTGATATTGGAGAAAAGAGCCCACGGCATCTATATATTCGTCCTCGAGCACGATTCGGCGCTGTATGTCGCCGTTATGAGTAAATCCGCCCGCCATTGAAACTCCAAATTGACAACAGAGCTACATACAGGCGCTGAATCGGAGAGTTCTGCCACAGCTTCTTTAAAGAATGGGCTTTTGGTGAGGATTGCTTGGTGTGCGGTCAAAATGGTTTGCTCATCCCCTCTTCCGACCACCAATTCCACAATTGGAGACTTCAAATAGCTAAAGCAGGAGCGAAATAGTTAGTATTGGCCTGTAGATAGGACAATGGCAATTATCAATGAATGTATACTCTAAGAATACACCACTCTGGCTGTCCGGCGCAGTGCCATTCTCCTCACCATCTGCAGCAGCACCGGGCTCAGCAGGAGTTTCTTCAGTGGGACCATTGTTCTCAACCTCTTCTGCAGGAGTGTCAGTTTGCCCGAGCATCTCAACGTCAGCGCTGACGGGTTCCCCGCCGCCAATCTCAATGCGTGGCTCAGACATTGTAGAGGAAGATTAGCTCGCTCTAAAGCTATATATAAACCAATTGAAAAGCAGCGAAAGCCAAAAACCTCAAGTGAAAGTACTCGTACAAGGCGCGCAGAAGGAGGGAAAAAGCAGAATCAAAAAACAGTCCAACCGCGAGGGAAAAAGCGAGCGTCGGCGCAATCCAAGAGCAGAAGAGAGCAGCTTCTCGGGTTCTGCGGCGGATCCGTTGTTGCTCCCCTTCCACTTGATCGTCACGTGATTATATCAGGAACTCCTACAAGGATGGCGAGGTAGCTTGGTATTTTGAGGTTATTTTGTTGAACGTTTCATTTAGCCGTCTAGATACTCTGTCCAGCATCGCGCACGCGTGTCCGTTCTGCTGTCGACGGCACCGGCTTCTCTAACCGCAACGCCCAGTACAGCAGATCCTCCACCGGGATCAAGAGAAGGTAGAACCTGTTGCAAGCATACGCCAGACACGCGACAAATACCGCAATCACAGCATCCAGCCAGTAGTGATTGGCCGTGGCTATGATCGCAAGAAGAACAATAGCCGGATATGCGAGCGCGAGAACTATGTACCACATTTTCCAGAACGTCGTCTTCCTGACTTCACCCCTCTCAAACGAACACCGAAATATGCCAGCGTGATGCAGCATGGTACAACCAATGACAAAGCTGTACCCAAAATGCATGCTGGGCATTGCTGCAAGTGAATTCACATAGTCCCCGCTCATCCAGATACTCTGCGCGTTGTCATGCCGCACTGAGTCTAAAAAGCCGTATTCTGGTGGAAGTAATCGTGGTGGCATGCATGGATAGAACGTAAACGTGACGAAGGCTAGATGGTTAGTGAGTGTGAGCGTACGGCGAACGGTGGCGAATGTCGAGTGGGACGGTGCGATGTAATAATACCATGCGATGAACCTGCTTTGATTTAGTATACACTCAAACGGAAGGGTAAATTAAACGAGGTCAGCGAAAGCGATATCTTACCCAACAGTACCCGGGATATGAACCAAGGCGTACAGACGATTGAGCACCGTGAGCGCCGTCTGGTGATCGCGCATGAACCAATGCTGCATATCACGTTCACTAACGGGGAACAGGAAGCTCATCCAACTGGACTCCTCTATTCTCAAAACTTGCAACCCATTTGCTAGTGCTACGTCCCAAATCCCAGTGCGAGAAAAAATGCTTTGCGAGATGGTTTTAGTCAATCGGTAGAAACCGTATGTAATAATCCAGTAGAACATCTCTACCAGGAATGGGAATTTCTGCATCACCCGACTGTGGATGTTTCTCGAGAAACGTGAAGTATTAGGGGTCCAGACCGTCTTCCAAAAACAACGCCGTTTCTTGGGACGATGTTTTCCTGTCACCCCATAGCTAAACATGTCGCCCTCATCACCTGAGCCACTGTAGAGTGACAAGTCCTCGGATGATTGTGGAGAATCTAAATCATCCAATACAGAAGCATATCTACCTCTGTTGCGGCCGAAGACCTTAAAGCCTTTTCGGCGTGTAGCCACCATTGCGCTTAGGAGGATGATGAGCACAATCTGTATTTTGTATTAGTGACCGGACCGCTTCGTAGTCAAATACCAGAGGGTTTACCAGAGGCTCTCCCCATGGGGGAAGCTGATACATCGGTTTGCTGTGCCATTCTGGAGGCTGTCCAGGAGCCTTGACGTCCATGATTTGATTGAGATCCTAACATAGACGAAACACAGTTCATAATTACATCAAGGAAATCAAAGCCAGAAAGGACCATGCACTAGCTATCGTCCTAAGGCCCGACTTTCCAAGCTGCCAATAGTAACGGAAGCGTTTAATAAAAGAGAGACGGCCAAAGCGCTTCTTCTGAAGCAGAATTTCAGGAGCCAAAAATGAGAGATCCCAAAGGAACAGAGTATGGGAAGGAAAACGCAAGCCATGACACACGAAATTCAACTCCAAACTCAACATGGGGTCATAGTCGTACGTATGACTTTGCGTATTCCCATGGTTGAGAGTCTGTTCTCGGCCCGACAGCCAGAGAAATGAAGAGCTGACGAGCATGTCAGGGTTCAACCATGTCATCGTCTGTTAAATTAGTATCCTCATGAGTGTTATGTCTGTTGAGTAGTAAGTAGTATTTAGTTTATTTAACAACACCTAGAAGGTCAGTTCAAATAACAACATCGTAGTAGGCGAGGAAATGTTTGTGCCAGAGTTGGGAGATGGACCACGTGATGTTACATCAACATCGACGGGCATCGCGGGTAAAGCAGTCGAGGAGCAGCCCGGAGGATGAAGCTGTTTGTGAGGAGTGCTTGGTTCAGACCCATTGCAGTTCCGCAAAAGCTCGCCAGAGAACACTGTCATCGCTCCTTCAAGCCATTTTCCTTCACGCTATCGTTCTCTCGAAGCTTACATCGAGTTTCCTCTTCCCGTCCAAACATGGCGGCCATAGTAAACTCCCCGCGGGATCCTAATACATTGTCAAATTACAATAATTTCTTAACACTCCATAGTACGGTCAACTTCAAGGTTTTGTTCGATCAGCAACGGTTGACCGGCAATATCTCTCACCAATTGAAGTCACTTACCAACGCTAGATCCAACGAGATCATATTGGATTCCAGCTTCTTGAATATCAAGGATGTTACCGTGGACGGGAAGCCTTCTGAGTGGGAACTGCTTCCTCGCTTGGAACCCTACGGGAATGCCTTGAAAGTGTTCCTCGAACAAGGAGTACCCCTTGGTCAGACGGTTGAATTGGATGTACGGGAAACATGCTCCCTTATATCTTCCCCAGACGGTTTAGCTAAAATGATACCATCTGCAGATTGCGCTGGAAACAACCGAGAAATGCACTGCTCTTCAGTGGCTAACTCCTGAGCAGACATCGAACAAGAGACATCCGTATATGTGTAAGCAATACAACGCAAAGCGAACTACATGCGTTGTGTTGCTAATTGAGTGTCTATAGTCTCTCAATGCCAGGCAATCCACGCTCGATCCATCTTCCCTTGCCAGGATACCCCAGACGTTAAAGCAACCTTTGACTTCAACATATCGTCCCCCCTCCCTGTCATCGCTAGTGGGGTGCCGGCCAGGGATAGCTCGGCAAAGTCTGACGACCCTGTTTACAGGTTCCACCAAAAGGTGCCAATACCTTCTTATCTCTTCGCAATTGCAAGCGGGTGAGTACTGTATTATCATGATGTCAATAATTACCCGCTCCAATTGTCATATTGACGTCGACATGCTAGTGACATTGTCGAAGCCCCTATTGGCCGGATAAGTAAGGTGGCGACCAGCCCTGACAGACTAGAAGGTTGTAAATGGGAACTCGAGGCCGACACAGATAAGTTTATTGATGCGATAGAGGTAGAGAAAAGCTGCTATAAACTAATTCGCTGATATAAGCGCTGACTATTCTCCCTTAGAAAATCGTATATCCCTACGCCTGGGGTGAATACAACGTGTTGATATTACCCCCAAGCTTCCCATACGGTGGAATGGAGAACCCTATCTTCACGTTCGCTACTCCTAGTGTTATTTCGAAGGTAACCAAAGTTGCCATATTCCCTTTTCGTGCCGAGAATAAACCGGAAAATCTTCAGCATTGTTTTAAGCTGAAATGCTGAGCGCCTGCTACTTTGCATACGTTGCCTGACATTTGTACATCTAGGATCGTCAAAACGTTGATGTTATTGCGCACGAGCTATCCCATAGCTGGAGCGGCAATCTTGTCACCAATGCATCATGGGAGCACTTCTGGCTTAATGAGGGTTGGACGACATACCTTGAACGACGGGTAAGTAGAGAAGCCCGTACCTTTTATTGACGTTGCACTAACTTTTTGAAAAGATACTTGCAGCTGTGTAAGAATGACCCGCAAGTTCTTTTCCCCTCGGCATTACCATTTGGTTTATTATTTCCTGTCCAGTCTTTCATGAACAGCTCGGATGACTATTGTTGCGGATCTGCTAATCAAACATAGCCATGGCGAACCATACCGGCATTTCTCGGCAATCATTGGCTGGAAGTCTCTAGTTGATGCTGTCGAGCGTTACGGTCACGACCACGAGTTCACGCGGCTAGTTCTTGACCTTAAGGGCAAAGATCCCGATGATGCTTTTTCAACCATCCCCTACGAGAAAGGCTTCACATTCCTCTTCTACTTGGAAAAACTACTGGGACAACCCAAATTTGACAAATTTACCGTCCATGTATGATGAACACATATTTTCGTTCTCTCCACCTTTTTTGAAGAACCAGTCTTTTTTTTCTAACAGCCTCTACAGTACTTCACACAATTCAAGGGCAAATCGCTTGATTCATACGACTTCAGGTCATGCATTCTCGAGTTCTTTGCATCTGACCCTCCAGCCAAATATGAGCTCGATAACCTCAACTGGGAACGCTGGTTCTACGCCCCTGGCCTGCCGCCAAAGCCAGAGTTCGATACCTCACTTGTAGACGCCGTCTACGAGCTGGCTCGAAAGTGGGAATCTGATCTTTTTTTCTCACCCAGTCCATCAGATATCGAAGGTCTAGTATCCAACCAACTCGTGGTGTTCCTTGAGCAGGTGCTGTTGTTTAAAAAGCCGCTTACGCCTGAGCAATCCAGGTTGATGGGCGAAGTATATGGGCTTCGAAACAGCGAGAATGCGGAAGTTTCCAACTTGTATTTCCAGGTTGGTTTGAAAGCTGGCGATGAGAGCATCGTTGAACCCGCCCAGATGCTATTGTCTAGCGTTGGAAGAATGAAGTTTGTTCGTCCGCTGTGAGTACCACGCCATAGAAGGCAGTTTTCTCTCAAATGTCAGTGGAACATTAGTAAATGTTGACGGAACATGAACTAGGTATCGAGCTTTGGAGGAGTTTAACCGCGATATTGCCCTCGAAACTTTCCGGAAGAATAAGAATTTCTATCACCCTATTTGCAGAGGCATGGTTGAGAAGGATTTGTTTGGTGGAAAGGCAGCATGAGCCAGATATATCTTCACCTCCAAGATTTTTGGCCCCGTTTGTCGGTTTTCCACAAAGTGAGATGCATGGCATACTGCAAAAAGTACTTATGTATGCTACCTAGGTAAAAATATGTTCAAGAAATCTGCAAGCAGCTCGTTCCTGCCTCATCTGGCGATGGCCACTTTTATTGGCGAGCAAAGGTGATTTGCTCACCCATACTCACCCAGCATCTGAGCTCACCAACGCAATGCTTAGTTTTATTTGGTGGACCACCAGTTTTTATAGACTGCCGGTATGATGACCACCTGTCCTTTGCAAAGGTTGTGACAAGGGCACAATCAGGCATGCGGACAAGCTATGCGTACAATGCCAGCTATCATATGTACGCGATGCAGAGGAGCAGTTCAACTTACCTTGAAGTTAAGTGACCACCCCTTGACTATTTTCATAAAGCTCGTAGAGAAACGCCTGATCCCCGACCAGCAATACCACATTCCATCAACACCAAAGATAACACTCCTCGTAAGGTTCTTCCTTATTAGCTGTACCAGGATGACCTTCTGTTTAATTAACTTCATATCCTTGATCGACTCTGGCTGCTTCGGCTTCTTACCGAAGGCTTTTCTGAACTTGTTCTTTTTGACGAGCTTTTTTGTCTCCGCTCTGCGTTCCTTGTTCTTCAGTATCTTGTCGCGACCATAACCCAATGCCACATTGAAAGACATCCACATAGCCTTGCGCCGCGCAAGAGCGAGCCCAGTAGTGCTGGTTGTATATTTGGGGTTATCACTGCGGTAGAAGACGGGCTTCCAATAGGAACATGGCACAATCCTAGCTTTTTAGCAAAATACAGATGCTGTTTTCTCCATATAATAATAAAGATTTACAGGCAGTTATGTTCAATAACTATACAAAATACACCCCTTAAAGTAATGGCAAGAATGCCTGACTGTATTCCTTTTTCTTTCCTTCCTTAGCTTAGTATCCTTTGTTCATAGGTCTAATACAATTCCTCATTGTTATCTGGGGTCTGCTGTAACATAAGTTAAATCTTGTAAAGGCCTAAGACCTTCCCATTCCTTTGTTGTTTCCTTTATAGTAGTATGTTTGCAGTTATTCTTTATATCTTACCTTCTTTATTAGACATATTTCTTTCTCTAGATAGGGATATTTATATCAGAACTCTCTTTCCTTTTCTTCTCTAGATTTGTGTTTTACTTGCTAGGTGCCCTCCTACTGTGTTAGTCTCGTTAGATCTTTACAGATCTCCTCTTATTCCTCAAATTTGCTGTTTCCAAGCTTCACTGAGTTTTCTAACACCCTATAGTTAATCATATCCGTTTATTCTGTCACAATCCACACCCCCTCCCCCCTCCCTTTTGCGTTGTTTAAGCATACGATGGCATCAAATCCTCCCCCCTCTTACGGCACTGGCGCTGTATACGGAATTACTCCTGAAATCAATGAGTGGATTGAAGGTGCTATACCCGACAATGCTATGGTATTGCAGTCTGGTGACGTTATGAGAGATGCGAAGCAACTCATGTCCAAGGTGGCGCCAACATGGACAGTAAAAGCTTTAGAAAATGCTTTTCACAAGCGCTACAGCGACGACTGGTATCTCAGGACCGGAATAACTCGAGGGAAGGGAGTTATATCACTTCCTTTTGCCCTTGTTGGTGATGTTCTGAAAGCACCTCTATACCTTTTCCGGGCAGCAGTATCAGCGGTATGGAACACTGCCAAAGCCAGAAAGACAGAACGCCAGGGCCGTAAGATGATTCTCACTAGTTTCTACAAGAGGTTCGAGGCTACATTGATGATTCTCATAAAACTGAACATGGAGACACCAGATACCTTATACAATGAGTTCCAAAAGGGAAAAATTGACATCTATTTAACTTTAACCTTGTTCTTTACGGCATTTGCATCTCGGTGTGCGCCCGAGGGTTGTATCTGTCTTGCTTCGGGGACTATATTGCCACGACACCGCTGTCCTGACATCGGTTTAGCTCTCTTCGACAAAATACACATCCTTAAGGATCGACTAATCCTTGCTGGGCTGTCTAAAAAATTGTCCATCCAGGAGGCCGCGTCCATCGTTGAGCTGTGGCTCCCAAGGATAGTGCAGGAATTGAGGGGTGAGGAAACTGGAGATGCACCAAAAGTACCACAGCCTCTTCTGGAAGCACTAAGTCAGATTCAGAATGAAATTGGTAAACTGCCAGCTCACTACTCAGAGAATCAATACAGCGCTTTCCCGGTGGAAATAGCGCAACTGAACGCTCGGGGTGACATACAATTATGCTAGTGAATTCCGGTTATCATTGCATGTTGTTGTAAAGCCAGCAGGCGGAGGTCCAATGACCTGTACGTTCACACCAGGGTAGCCCCGAGAATCAGGCGTCGAGATGAGATCAGGGTTGATCGCAACCGCGCAGCAGAGCCAGGGCCCCGTCATGATTAGATTGGGATATATTGGCGGGGACTTCTGAGCAGCGTTAATGTTCTGCAGCCTGATTCCACTATTAATTGTCAGAAAATTCCAGAAAGATCCTGTAGTAGATATAGATACTAATATTAAGTAACTAATATCTGTTAGTTGAATTTGCCTTTTTCTCAAATATCAGAGGCTTTCTTAGAGAAAGACAATGTATATATCCCCTTCACTTAATGTCACGGTCAGGAGCCCATACCTCATGTGGTTTAAGGGAAAACGATGGTGATCGGCCGCCACTAAACCGAAAAATTATCTTATAGCAGCTCAGCCGGGATTCGCGACAGAGTTTTTTTGGCGTAACTGATTCTTTCTAAGTATTCTTGTGCGGATGCAGCATTGTCTAATCGCCAACATATGCGTAGCAAGGAGGATTCTTGCACGCTGACTACATCTTCTTGTCTATGGGATATTTCTCCAGCGCTTCGTACCACTGTAGCATGCTCCCAATGAAAAAGGCGGCCGACGCCCAAATCAGCGTCAATCCACCCTCATACTCGCATCCACTGCTAGTGCAGTAGCCCAAAGAAGCTGCGAGCGTCCAGCCAACAGAGCCGACCAGGTTCCACAGCCCTATATGCCATCCCAACAAGTGCGGCGCGGGCGTATACCACGTAGGCTGGGTCTCAAGCATGATCAGAAGGGACGCAATCATGAAGAGGACTCCGCCGATAAGATATGCCAACCAGTACGTACCCCAGGCGACAGCGCGACTCATGTTGCTATATATACCCGGGATAGAGCAGATGCCAGTCACACAGAACAAAGTTGCGCCAACGGAGAGGGTCATGTTGGCCACAAATCCGATTTCGTGAATGTAGTGCGTCTTGATTTCATGCCACGAGGGATACCACCTCCAATGCTGTCCAGGCTTCTGTGCCTGCGCCCGACGTTGCTTCCTACTGGCAGCACGACGGTGATGATGCTGGCAGTTATCAGGGTCCACTTTAGCTATGATTGCACCACCCTGCTCAACGTCTCCATTTGTTGCCCGGCCACCATCACCAAAGAGAGCCTGGTGAAGCGCCCATCCAAAACAGCCCGTCCGGTTTTCATTGTAAGCCTCGAACACGAGGAGTACAGCCCCGAATTCAAAGAGCATGGCTCCCACAAAGGAAGTGGCTCCTCCCGCAACGGTAGATTCGTTGGGGAACTCGGAGCTTGGGGCCACAATCGGCAACCAGGAGAATAGACCGCTCGCGATGAAGATCAGCGACCCAATTGCGAAGGATACGGCAACCAAATATGACACGTCCCAGTACGGCCACTCTATAAACATGCGAGCAATTCCGCGAAGGACGGCACCGACGGATGCTGTTGTAGCAGGGTGTTTGCGGTCCACGGATATAGCATGTCTTCCTTTGCTCATATAATTACACGTTAGCTCACCAGTCAGTGAGGAAAGACGAATATTATTAAACGTTATCATGGAAGACCTTTTCGATTATTTCGAGATCGCCATTGCAGCATCACACGAGGTGCCACGACCTGTCTTCTCTCGGGGGGTTTCTCCTCAACCACCTCGGGCTGTCTCTTTGCTAGTTGGTCCACGCCAAAGCGGGCCTGCGTTGGGTTGAAAAAGCGGAGAGCACCACGAACAGAGCCATGGTCAAGAGAAACACCATCGTGTTCAGAGAAGGGCTCTGGACGACTGGACAGGAATGCTTTGTTGCGAGTCATGCTACGCATGCAAATAATAATATATATACGCTTGACGCCTGTCGACGAAACCCGGCAGCATCAGCATCAGCACAATTGGACCAGCAGGCTGACTAAGCACCAGCAAGTATGCAATGAGCAAACAGTGCAAACATCATAGCTTCACCTTCGTCTCGATTTGTATTTATTTCTTTCTTTATTTGCCCGGCTTGCCGACTGAGCAATATTGCTACAATTAATATAGGCCATTGGTCATGCCTTCGCAAAAAGCTTGCTCTCAATGCGTCCAGGCTTTGAGTCAAATATGCAGACCTCAGGTAAAAACACCCCGATGCTCCGCGCAAGAAAAGTCTACTAACTGCGAACGCAGGTCAATTATTTAGAGCTACAATGTCGGACTCTCGGGGCAGCCTCCCTTACCAACTCACGATTCGTGTCTCGAATCTGTAGCTCTATTTCCTCGCGCAATGTATCGTCGTCGTCAGCAAAGGGCGAGAAGAAGCCCGGAACCCTACAACCTCCCACCTCCACGGCACCCTCCAGCTCCTCAGTCGCCAGTATGGCCAAAGCACTCCGCTCCCGCGCATCCGCTACGACCGAGACGTACGTAGCGTACGGCGCAACCCAGAGATTATTCGAAGCATGCTCTGCACAAGCGGACTATACTGTGCCGCAAGCGTCGCAAAAGGGTGCAGAAATCCCGAAGACAGCTAGTGGAGAGGATATAGGGCTGGGGAAGGGTTCGTGGTATCAAGGTTTGTCACAATAGTCTATACACACGTATGCTACTTTTTTTTAGCTGGAAAGCGGAAGCTAATCTCCGACACTATCATCTAGATATTGGACTTCTGCCAACATTCTCGTCCTGGTCTCAGGTCACATTCCTACACATGTACCTCATAACAGTCCGATTACGAGCCTTCAAAGACCCACAAACGGTGCACACCTACTCCCAACACCTGCTCGATCACTTTTCACACAATGCAGAAAACCGCATGATCACACACCATGGCATGACCATGCGCGGCGTGCGGAACCGCTTCTTAAAAGACCTTTTCCTCCAATGGCGGGGCATCCTAGCAGCGTACGACGAGGGTCTGGCGTCAGGGGACGCAGTTCTGGGAGCCGCTGTGTGGAGAAATTTATGGAAAGCTTCGTACACGGATGCCCAGGGCCAGGAAATTGACTGGGAGAAAGTCGCTACGATAGTGGCTTATATGAGACGCGTGCTGGGCGAGCTTGCCAAAGTTGATGATATGGATTTGGTTGCCGCTGTCGACAAGTTCCAGGGTGGGAATCGCATTTTCCGCCTCAATGAGAGAGATAGAGATCTAGCCCAGGGCAGGAGTGCATCATTAGATGAGGTAACGGACGGATGAGGTGGCAGCGCAAAAGCTGGGCGATAAAAGAGATGCTCCCGCTTCTCCTGGCGTTTCTGAACATAATGTGATATAATAAGCTTGTTTACGATCGGATATATGTATTACTATCTAACTCTCTTCTTTCAATTTGCTTGACATCGATCTATTTACGGAATTTCTGCTGAATTATCGGAGATAACATAGGCAATACTGTCGGAGCATGAAGTTTGCCTCACAAGACATACGGCATGAGAATGCTCATATTATGGGAAGCAGTTCTACGAGAGTAACAAAGGAATGATGATAATAACTGCATAGAATATATTATGAGTCTATCTATTATACATTCCGTATCCTTGGTGTCCTTGGCTAAATACCGCCCGAGTTGAAGATTCAATCGCAAATGAAGTCGCCGCCGATAGAAGATGAACGAACAACTAAGGAACTCGTGGGAATCATCAGCGCATCAGGCGCCGTTCTAACTCAGCTCAACTTCGAAGGGAGACGTGCTCCAAAGTTTTATTCTTCAAGGTCAATATTTCCGTGAGCTTGTTGGGGTCTCTCATCACAGCGGGAACATCCTCCCGCGTGGTCGCTAGTGTCTGCACATCAATCAGTTTCGCAAGGAGCGTAAGAAAAATAAGGCAATTTATAGAGGATTTTAATGAACTGGATGCATACCTGTCGTATTTTCTCATACACTTCCTCTTTATCAACGTATTCCCGAATAACATCCTGCGTTTCCAAATCTACATATACCCTCGTATCCCTCAGCCGAACCAGCACATTATCCAATCTCATAAAGAACCTGACGAGCAGCAACAGTCGCGACGGCATCACCCTTATCTTGCAAGAGAGCATGGAAATACCGTTGTCCGCCAGTTCGTCTTCGTATAGCACTACTTCATCGAAAAACAGTATCGGGTCAGGTCGCTTGAGGAGTTCAATTGGTATGGGTTCTGTAGAGGGTGTAAAAGGCTTCGAGTTTTGAGTGAGCGTGCCCTTATAATCGGTAGTGTAGGACCAGTCGAACGGCTTGACAACTTCTTTGATTCCCTGGTGCGTGTTCTCCCTGTGTTCGTAGTTAGCGGTGCACTCCTCGGCCATATGATGCGGTGATGAACGACCTGCTACTCTGCCACTCTTTAGAATATGCGACCTTGAGCATACTCTCTCCAGATTTATCCACACGGTCTAATGCATCGAAGGCGTTGAAACTAATCCCCCAGCCCGACGCCTGATGTTCTATTGATACAAGGTTGTCTCCGAAGATCATCTCTGGCGGCGCAATACCCAGCTTCTCGGTCATGGCTTCGATAGGGCCAGCCTTAAGAATAGGGAGCTTTCGAGTCGTTATCTTGAATCCATGTCTTGTGATTGAATTATCTTGAGAGGGTCCCTCGAGGTTCGGGCTTCCGTTCGACGCCATTGTTGGCCGCTACTGGGGAGAGGATAGACTGCGCCGGTATAGAGAAATATTGCTTATGGGGATATGGGCGTTAAGAATTATCGCATTCAACCAGCAGGAAGCAATAACAGCAGCAGTTAATCAACTGTCCCACTCTTTATCTCCTCCATATTCGTGAGATATTCGTGAGGTAATGCCCGCCTTCAACCCCACAGCAAAACGTTGCCATGGCGACCAGCAGCCCAGCCGGCGGTAAACACAGCCAGCTCGATCGGATCCCTTGTAGATCTACTCTCATCTACTCTATTTCTCTGGCTGTGTGCTGAGAAGAACGACGTCTGTATTTTGATTCATTTCCATTGCTTCTATACTAACCGATATAGACGGCTGCGTCTATACTCCACCGCTTCCTCTCTCTTCACACCATGGCGACGAAAACCCTCGAGGCTCGGTTTGAGCACCTATCAGTCCATGATGAGGAAGATTATCCCAAGAAGCATGGACAACCACACGGCTCAAAGGTAGTATTGCAATCTGCTTTGGCGTAACTTACTATGCTTCTTTATTAATATACGACGCATAGGACTCGCTGTCGGTTACTGCCTCAGGCCCTCTCACAGCCAATTCAAACCGCTCCAATCTACTCAAGTTTGCCGTGCAAAATAGCCAGAGCTCATCACCTCGCAAGGGAAATGGAGGCGAGCTAGTTCAGTCAAAGGGTGCTGCAGCTGAGCGCACCTCCGTCCTCATCGAACAACCCTCCATGCCGATAAACTTCCATCTTGGGATGTTTGAGATCGGCAAGCCTCTTGGAAAAGGAAAGTTTGGGCGAGTATACCTCTCACGGGAACGCTCAAGCGGCTTCGTCTGTGCGTTGAAAGTTTTGCACAAGTCCGAGCTGGTGCAGGGCAAGGTCGAGAAGCAATTGCGCCGCGAGATAGAGATACAGAGTAACCTACGGCACCCGAATATCCTCCGGTTATACGGACACTTCCACGATAGCAAGCGGGTATTTTTGATCCTGGAATTCGCGGGGAGAGGAGAACTGTACAAGCACCTGAGAAAAGAGAACCGGTTCCCTGAGTGGAAAGCCGCGCAGTACATTGCCCAGATGGCTGCGGCGTTAAAGTACCTTCATCGGAAACATATCATGCACCGTGATATTAAGCCCGAGAATATCCTCGTCGGGATCCATGGCGAAATCAAAATTAGTGATTTCGGATGGAGTGTGCATGCCCCGAATAACCGGAGGAAGACGATGTGTGGGACCCTTGACTATCTCCCACCTGAGATGCTGAAGCCGGGTGCCCGGGACAGCTTTTATAACGAGAAAATCGACCTCTGGAGTCTTGGCGTGCTCACGTATGAGTTCCTAGTGGGGGAGGCACCCTTTGAGGATACGCCTGCTATGACCCAGCGGAGGATTGAACGGTGCCAAATGACGGTTCCGTCTTTTATCAGTGCGGACGCAAAGGACTTGATCAAGAGGGTTAGTTGAGGTCCCGCGGGGAAAGTATCTGTAGTTTTCTGCTAACAAGTGTGCAGCTCCTTGTCCTCGACCCGGAGAAGCGGATAGCTTTGGAAGATGTCCAGCGGCATCCGTGGATTATCAAGCATTGCGTGAAGGGCGAGCGTGCATCGCAACGAAGCTCGGGTAACAAAGAGAACAAGTCATAGTAGCTTCTGTTATGAAGCGAAGGCTGTTGGATTTCGATTTTTGATCTGAGTTTTCGGTGATTTTGCGATTTTTTCATCTTCCCTTGTTTTCTTGGAACGTTTTAGCGTTTCTTTCTCTTTCTCTTTCATGGAGCGGCGCACAGGGTAAGGAGTGACAGTGTCATAACTGGGGGTATTTCATTTCAGGAGTTGAGAGCTAAGATAAAGCATATCATAGCGACAATGAACATGGCCATTATTATTTCAAAGCCCTGTCTAGAAAGTCCAATCCTTGCCATCACGATAGTTAAAACTCCTCTTCGCCTGTAATCCTGCTTGCTCATGGTCATATAATAATAATAATACAGAGATAATACACATTCGAGCTTCCGTTGATAATAAGACTGAAAGGTCATCGATATATCTCGTCAAAGGGCCTGGTGTCCCGGAAACAACTATCCCAGACCTCGTCAACAACGCGACGAGCGTGGTCCTCATCTATGCAATTAGATCTGGCGCGAACAGAAAGGGTAGCTCTCCGCCGTACGCATTCTTGATGGTGCTGTGCTAGTTTCCACTGGTTCCGGCCGAAGAATTCCCTTGCCCATCTGCATTCCCCGCTTAATGAGCTTGCTCGGATCTATCATTGATGAATATCAGTGATTGACCGAGCAATGAATTCAAAGTAAAGGTAAACGGCATACCTCGGTGCAAGCGGCGTGTCTCAAATTATCCGCCCAATCCAACTTAAACCGTAGGTGATCGTAGGCATGCATCATCTCATGGGCCATGGTGTCTTCGAGGTGGTTCTGGCTAGTCATCTCATTTGCGCATATCCGAATGCCATAGTCCGGGTCGAATCCACCTGCATGACGACCCGTACAGCGTCTGCAGTAGATATTATGCGCGCCAATGTTCCCGCCGAGTTGTCTTATGTTATCTTGAAGGAAGCGGATTACGGGGCCTGAAGTACGAAGTAAGCAAAAGGGTGAGCGTCGGGAAAAGAACGAGAAGAACAAGATATGCTTGAGAGATACCTACTATATTGCAGCAAATAGTCCCGCTGGTTCTCGCAACTCGTGCAATCACTTTTTTCGTTGCGGAGGTCCCTTGCGAGCCGGAGCTGCTCCTTGCCCTCGTCCGTCATTTTGCCGGTTAGGAGGGAGAATATGTTCTGCCATTGTGTCCATACGTCATCTCCAGGCTTGTAGCCGGTGTCCTTGGGAGGCTCAGAAGGCACAGAAGGCTTCGAGTCAGCCATTGCAGGGAGGGTGAGTCCGTGCTAGATCTTTCTACCAACGGATCCTTGATTCATCGTCGCTTCATCTGCTTCTTTTCCGAATCTGGCGGTGGAGAGCGGCAGAACAGTTGCTCTAAGACCACGCACATACATACTAAAACACACGCATTGGCCTAGAGACGAATAGGAATACTCGTAAAGTCCTGCGATTACGTGCATACCCAGTCACCCCTGCATGCGGCATCAGGAGGGGCAGCTTGAAGTCTCTGATCGATGCCAGACACAGGGATCCCTGCACAGCCTACACAGTTCACCAGCACTCAGCTCTTGCGAACCATCCATCATTCCACATGCATCGCTCTCCTGTAGTCCTCATATGTAATGTAAAGTGTACATCGTAGAGTCGAGGATGTGTCCGTATTCGCCCGAATTAATCTGTATCCATGGCGGGGCGGACTGCAGCCATACAAAACAGCATCCCAAGCAATCCTTGCGCCTTGCGACAGAATGGTACATGCCTAGGTATTTGATATATTTAATGCCGCACTGTTCTGATTCCTTTTACTTCCTCTCCTCTTAGGAAGGGCTTCTATGTTAGCCCACCTGTCATGCAGACTCGCACTCGTTCATCATGAAGGGCCCTCGCTCCTTGACCATCGTCATCAAGCTCGGTATCTACCAACTTGTACCTGCATAGGCAGTTGCCCGTACAATGCTGATGGAAGAACAGGCACGAGTTCAATTGTCGACGAAGACACCCGTGAACCCATCCTCTCCATCCTGACCCTCATCGTCGAGACCGCCGTCAAGCTGCTTAAAGATGGCCATCGAGTCATCATCGTCTCCTCCGGCGCCGTCGGCGTAGGCCTGCGGAGGATGGACATCGCGAGCAGACCTAAACACCTGCCTCGCATACAGGTACGGGAATCAATGGTTTGTGCTTTCAATTTTGGATCGGGACTAGATACATCTGACACTTATTTATTCTTATTGGTGCTCAGGCCCTGGCTGCTGTCGGCCAATGTCGCCTGATGAGTCTATGGGATACGCTGTTCGAGCATTTGCGGCAACCTGTCGCTCAGATTCTTCTTACGAGGAATGATATTGCGGATGTATGACACCTTTTGGGTATTCTATATTTTGATGAAATGCTAAACTGAAATCAGAGGACTCAATATCTAAATGCCCAAAACACCTTCAATGAACTCCTGAAAATGGGTGTAATCCCTATCGTGAACGAGAATGATACCCTGGCTGTTTCTGTACGTTATGTCCTTCTGTTCTATATGTGCCTTATTCTTCACTAACTCCCCCCTCACAGGAAATCAAATTTGGAGACAATGATACGCTATCTGCTATTACAGCCGCCATGGTCTCTGCCGACTATCTCTTCTTAATGACGGACGTAGACGGTCTATACACCTCGAACCCTCGAACAGACCCAGATGCGAGCGTCATCCAGGAAGTATCCGATATCTCAAATTTAGAAGCTGACGTCTCGACCGCGGGCTCCGCACTGGGGACGGGAGGCATGGGAACCAAAATCGTCGCTGCCCGCTTAGCCACCAGCGCCGGCGTCACGACGGTGATAACCCGCAGCTCAAAGCCAGGAAACATCCATGACATCGTGGAATACCTGGGCAAGATCAAGGAACTATCCTCTACCGACCCAAAGGATTTGCCTGCTGATTTGGAAGCCCCGCCGCATACACGCTTTCTCCCGTCCGTGGAGCCTATCCACTCGCGATCATTCTGGCTCTTGCACGGCCTCACTCCTCATGGATCCATCTTCGTCGACCCCGGCGCATATGACGCCCTATTAGACAAAGCGGGCCTCCTCCCCGTCGGCGTCGTAGGTGTCGAGGGCCACTTCGGCCAGCAAGAAGCCGTCCGCCTCTTCGTCGTTGAAAAGCCCTCATCCCCCAAATCCCCCTCATCATCTCCCGCAGACTCCACGAAAAACGGCGGTGATTCCTCTCCGCATTTCAATGGTGACGAACCGAGGGAAGTCGGTCGGGCGCTGGTCAATTACAGCAATACTGAGGTGGCAAGGATCATGGGACATCGGAGTTCGATGATTGAGGAGTTCCTTGGTTATGCGGATAGTGAGTATGTGGCGCATCGGGATAATATTGCGTTTTTCCATGTTAATAGTCGGCCTGCTACTCCCGGGTTGGAGGATCTGAATATTGTCACGAGGACTCAGTCGTCTCAGTCGCGTTGACAATAAGTCCGTTGGCTGAAGACGTCTTCTTTTTCTTTTGTTTCGTTCTCATGTCCTTTTTCTGCTTTTTACCCTTGAATGCCCCCCAGACGATCTGTCGAGAGATACCTCATTCTTGTTAGATTTCTTTTGGCATGAAATATCCCAGTGTGGCTGGAAGATGGATGGATACTCTTCGGTATATACCTGAAACCTATAGAAAAGGCGTTTTATTTGGGTTGGCTTTAGGAGAGAAAGAGTGCTTAAGGATGCACTGTCCACGCAGATATGAATGTGATTTGCAAACAGCAGCATGAAACCAGGAAATCAATGTGCCGCAATTGGCGTTTCCCTATCCATATGTAAAAAACGACATTTCCATCCCAGATCCTGTTCCGTAATAATAAAGAGTACGTAAAAACCGTAACGTCCTTGCTCCAGGCCCTGAACTCCCAAGTTCCGGCAATCCATGTGTATTAATAAAGTCCCCTCCTTCAGCAAAAAAAATTTAAGTCAAGGCCAAAACGGAAAAAAGAGCAGTCGTGCGTCCATATCACTCGGATTCGTCGTCGCTGGCACTGCCGCCATCACCTTCGCCCTCCTCAGATTCCTCTTCTTCGTCCTCACCCTTGTTCCCATAGTTAGGGCGGGTCACAGCCTCCCCTTTCTCCTTGAGAGCCACCTCGATATCTGGAAGGAGCTTGACAAAGGCATTGTACTGGTCCAATGGCATAGAGATACCCTGAAGAAAGTGAAATAGAAAAGAAAAAGCGGTCAGTTTCTCACTTCTCTGACTGCCTAAAATTGCATCTCCGCTTGGGAAAGAAGAAGAGTTTTTTTTTTAAAAAAAAATTTTTAAAAAAAAAAAAAAAAAAATCGCGTACCTTCTTCCCCGGCAACACCTGTCCATCCTTTTCGTAGTATTCGCGCACGCTCACCATGAGCCGGTTACTGAACGAGGAGACGGTCACCCTACGCATGCGCGAGATGTTCCAGTAGATATCACCGTTGGCATCGATCTGGCGGTCGCCGGAGGCTTCGACGTTGCTGCTGCTGCTGCCCTTGGTGGGAGAGATGGAAGAGGCTGTTGCTTTGGCACGTTTGGCGGTACCGTTTTTGGTTTGGGCGACGTCGGTGTGAGAGGCACGACGCTTGCCGTTGGGCATTTTGGTGGTGAATGCGTATGTGTATGTTGATGTAGATGGAGCTGAATCAACTTGAAGTGGATTGGTGTTGCAACGAGAAGAAGAAGAGAAAGAAGAAGAGATGCTGTGACGAGAAGAGCCAAAGAGAGCTTGCTGACCAATGGGTGGAAGAAGATAAGAACGAGAGGGAAGAAGAGAGGTGGAAGTTGAAGTACACAGTTATTCGCTGTTGTTGGAGCGAAGTAGAAGTGATGTCAGCGCGGCCACGCGTAGGGCGCGTTTCAATTAAGCGCGCAGGATATACTGGAGCAGAGGTGTTCATTTTGACCTTTCTGGCTGATAACTGGTCTTGGATCTCACTTTTGCATGACAGTTTATAGATTCCTTTCCTTGCTTGCTCATTTGGTCCAGCCTACGAGGATCTACTGATTCTACTGCTTAACATTGAGGTGAAAATTCACAAACCTCAGTTGTTACTACTTGGGAATATCCTTAGTCCATCAATACAAATAAACGGATTTAACGGTCTGCCTGCCGTGGCATTTCACATCCGGACTGCATAATCAGAACCGACTGAGAGGAAATCCTCCTGATTTTCAGCACTAAGTACACTCCTAAGTGAGCTGATGCCTATCTGGTACGATACCTCCTGCGACATCATCTCAATGGTAGGCATGAGATGCTTTGGGTAGTTGGGTTGTGGTTCCTAAATCCGTCCAAGTAATACATAGAATTGGAACGTTTACTAGTAGTAACAGAGAATAGAGTCACATTGTGCTGAGACGAGCCTCGAAACAATTTAAGAAGTTCCTTGCGAAAAACAAGTATACCGCAGCAAGAAGACGTAAAGGTCAAGAATCTGCACTGGGTGGTCTGATGATAGCTCCTCGTTATTCTTGTTGGATGGATGCATCGAAATCTGAAGGGGCGCTGACTAATCCACGGCTCAGATTTGATTTTATTTTTTTGCGCCGAGAAGAGACACTCAACTCCAACCAGGGATCGTTTAGAACTAACGCAGCCTTAACTGTCGATCTGAAGTTTGTCGCATTCAACCTTTTTGAAGTGGTAAGGAAGCCTTTTGCTTACTCTTTACAATATATCTAGATATCTAGGTCTATTGCTAACAATCTGTCCACAGCAACGAGGACATCCTTTGCGCAAAGTCGCAAAATCCCAGGTTCGATGCGCGAAACCAACGATGGATTGACTGAGCTTGATTTCTCTTCGCTGCCAGTGAGCGAATCGCTGGTCGCGGCCAGAGAAGTCAAAGTCGCCGCTACTACCTCCCTTTCGTTGGACGGCCTGCTTGATCCCCCGCTGCTTATCAAGGAGGATTTGAAAGAAGGGTGCGGGGGGCAACTATGGCCGGCGGGCGTGGTGTTGGCAAAATATATGCTTCGCGCGCAAAGTGATGAAGGGCTGCTGGGAAAGACAATGTGGGTCTTCGCTGGTGAGTTGTATGCGACTGTGGTCAGGTTTGCTGACATGATTTTTCTGCTTGCAGTCTCGAACTCGGCGCTGGTGGAGGCCTGGTTGGGCTTGCTGTTGCAAAGGGGTGCAAGACCGACAATCCCATCCACATCACGGATCAGCTTCCCATGTACCAGCTTATGCAAGATAACATCAAACTGAACAACCTCACTGATAAGATACACCCTGCCATTCTGGACTGGGGTGCCCCCGCTCCGCCCCAAGTCCCCGCAAAGCCCGATATCATCCTCGCCGCCGACTGCGTGTACTTTGAGCCTGCGTTCCCTCTGCTTCTCGCCACGCTGAACGATCTTCTTGGGCCGGAGTCTGTTTGCTACTTCTGCTTCAAGAGGCGTCGTAGGGCAGATTTGAGGTTTATGAAACAGGCGAAGAAGCAGTTTGACGTGATTGAAATTACGGACGATGTGGATAGGGAGAGCTATAGGAAGGAGAATATTTTTCTGTATAGGATAACGAGGAAACTAGCGTACGATCCTCGTAGCCTGAAGAACTAACGAAGCGTAACGACACATGGTACATACGATTATAGATAGAACTGGAGAAATAGAAGGATTACTTTGAGATTTCCAGTGAGATTGTAGTAAGAATGATTGAATTGCAATGGTATATCCTATTCTAACTTATAACTTGATAAACCCCTGACTTTTGTTGTTTCCCTGTGCCTGGGCTTTGTTCCCGCTCATGTCCTTGAGATCACCGCCCTTCCCAATAATCTTGACACCTCCTCGTTTCAGGTCGGCTGCAACCTGCTGTTGTTCTGCAGCAGCGTTTCCGACCTGTTTACTTGAGCCACCTGCTGCAACACCCTGTTTCTTCAACTTCTGCTTCTCACGCTTGCGACGCCTCAATTTAGCTTCGCGACTCATCTCGTCCCTAGCAATAGGCGCACCGTTCTTGCCCACAATCTCACCGCGGCTGGTCCCATCATCACCAGGAGCATAGATTTCGTGTGGCGCGAGAGTCCCGACGACGTCTACATTACCACCAGCAGTGGGTCGTTGATCTTCCATGCTAACTGTAGCCACGTCCTTGACAACATTCACGCTGGCTTGTGGCTGCTTAGGCCTATAATGCCAACTCGAGAGCGCGTCAAGCTGTGAACAAATACTATTCCACAATTGCGTAACTTCCGCATGGTCCTTCTGTAGTTTGGCCGATTTTTGGCTGACGTAGTTCGGGTCCGTGGCTTGGAGATGCTCAGTTTCATATTGCTCTGCTAAGCTTTGCTGGGGCTTTGTATCGTCTAGGACGAACTTCTCACTCCTCTGAACACCCTGTCCACTTGGTATTCGGGACCGACGGATAAGTTCGTCAAATTCTTTGTTGATGATCCTTCGTTTCACGAGTTCTTCTATCTCTTCAGATACTTCGTTAGAAATGACAGGGACAGGCTTTCCTGTCCGCTCGAAGTCGAGATCTTCTTCGATTAGAGAGTTCATAGGTCTATCCACGGCTTGTGCTTCACCGGAAAGTGTCCAATCCCGCTTTGCCACATTCATGGCTTCTAACCGCTGAATCTCATTTGTGATTTTTGCCCTTCGGCTCTCGTGGGAAGATTGAGCGGCTTTCTTGGACGAAGTTCTGTTACCGGTAGTGGCCTCCTCCTCGTCTACATCGGATTCCTCATCGTCAAAAAGGTCTCGCCGGACATCTCGTATTGAGCGTTCAATGTCACCGTCGATGTCTTCCTCCGCGTTTTGCAGCTCCTTTTGTGGCTTGGGAGCTTTCAATTTCTTCCCAGTGTCTGTTGATACTGGAGGGTCAAAGAAATCATCATACATAATATCACCACCAGCGTCGCCGTCTTCCGCGTCAGACCCTAGATCATCAACCGGTTGGTCATCCAGATCCATGTCCTCATCTTCCTCTTCTGAGTCTCCCTCTTCACCACCAAGCCCGGCGAGGGGGTCTGCATCCCAGTTAACTGCGCCGTCTTCGTCGCTTTCCTCATCAATACCACCCCCTTTTGCATCTTTCCGCTCAAAAAGATCGGATTGTGCGTTGAAATCATCGAGCGAAAAGAAGCCATCGTTTAGGCCGTGCTTGTCTTGTCGTACAGTTTTACTCTTTGAGGTACTAGGAGCACTGTCATCCTTCAATAGATATCCTTCCTCCATTGTAATATCTTCCTCGTTTTCAACGTCTCCCTCGCCCTCGTCCGGCAAGTTACTAACATCATCCTCCCCTGATATAGAACCTTCTGAATCTTCATCATTTTCTTCAAGTTCAACCTCTTGTGCACTATCCAAATCCCGGCTCAAGTCATCCCCAGAATCTTCAGGATCTACACCGTCCTCAACTTCACCCTCACCATCATCCTTCGACCCAGATTCCTCTCCAAAGATTTCAGCAAGCACGCTAACATCCCTCTCTGTCTCCTCAAAGCATGACTTCAGTACCCGATTCGCCTGCTCCCAAACCTGACGTTCTGTAAATCCTTCTGCGTGTACTTCCTGTAGCTGGAGTAACGAGTCAGAGAATCCTGCTTCGGACCGCTTTCTCTTCCGTTGCCTTTGTGTTCGGCTAATGTCCTGCGCAAGAGGGTCAAGGTATTGTTTCGTAGCCGCAATCCAATTTTTATGGAGCGAAAGCGAGGGAGTAAGGAATTGCGCAGCTTCGGACGTGAGCAGCTCCGCGAGCTGTTGGGAGGTGGGGGCCATTGGTTCAACAGCCAAATTCTCCTTTCTGTTTTTTAATATCCTATAGCATGTCAGCAAGACGATCCTTGCCGGCGAATAACCAAGGAGCGGAAAGGCGTGCGTGTGTGCTGGGGAACTTTCTATTTCCTCGAACTCGAAAGCTTGAAACTTTTTTTGGTGTCAGGGGTCACGTGAACTGGTCTCCGGAAAGAAGGATCAGGACTTTTCCAAGGGTTGAAGAAGAGGCATTTTGAAGTCTGAGGATGGAAAGTTTGAATCTCAACGTCTCTAATATCTGGTAGCTAATGGCACACTATTCTTACCATAATGTACAGTTTGCTTTTTCAGAAACAACGCTCCATATATACAGAACCATACCCCGTGTACTAAAAGACCGGGAAAACAACCTAGTGAAAAATTCCAGGTATCAATTTAACAAAGAGACGAACGAGCATCTAGATTTTACTAGCCACATAGGAAACATTGGTGCGAAAAGAAAGCATCCCATTGAACGAAGAACATGCGAGATGTGTGAAAGAAACAGACCAAAACGGAGTCTATTTCCTGTACCACATACGAGTGATCCGGGTATGTCGCATCTTCTTTTGCAGTTGGAATATGCCGTACATGAGCGCTTCTGAAGTTGGGGGGCCTGGAGGGTTGGGTGGTTAGCACAGAACGGTCTATCCTCGATACGACAATATCTGGGGAACTCACATCCAGGAACATAAATATCAACAGGGACTATTCTGTCACATCCTCTCGTAACTGAATAGCTGTAGTGATAGTAACCACCTCCATTCGCACAGCTACCCATACTAATAACCCACCTAGGGTCGGGCATCTGGTCATAAACCTGTCTCAAAGCCGGCGCCATCTTGTTTGTCAAGGTCCCAGCAACGATCATAACATCCGACTGTCGTGGCGAAGCACGGAAAATAATACCCAAGCGATCCTGGTCGTAGCGAGGGGTGGACAAGTGCATCATTTCAATGGCACAGCAGGCTAAACCGAATGTCATGGGCCACAGCGAACTCTGTCGTGCCCAGTTGGTAACTTGATCGAGAGTCGTCCTACAAGTCAACCAGTCAGTTCACTGTTCCTCATATACATACGCAATAAATAGGGTCGACGAACAGGGCATATTGCATCGCGCCACGCTTCGGTTCCTGAGTTGCTAACGGCACCTCCGTTCTTATCTTGCCCGAGGCCGTCAACTGCGGACCCCCTTGGGCCGAGCTTTCCACCACATTAGAGCTGCCGGTCGAAGTCGAAGCGCTGGCCGTCCGCAAAACCGCGAGGCTTGCGGGTGATTTCACTATGTATTGCCATCGATCAGCACGAGCACACTTGATGGGGTACCTTCACGAGGGAGTTACATACCCTGCAACGCCGTTCGCCTAACAGCTCCAGACAACGGAAGCATTGTGGCGGCTATCAATGATCTTCGCGAGAAAGAGGGGAGAGTGTAGAGCGTTCTCCTGGACAGGCCTGCTCTGTTCTGTTTCTGGCGGAGGAAGGTCGCCAACCGGAGTCTTATGTCAGCATTTTACTAAAGCGAATCAACGTCATCTCATTGGCTTGTGGCAGACAGCGCGAGAGGGAAGCACATCTTGACCGCAGTTGATATATATCTAAAAATTATAGGAAGAGGCAACATGGGCTCACCCGCCATTGCATGCATCGGTGTTATCGGGAAGCTGGTAATCCTGGTATTTCGTAACATACTCTGTAGCATCTGCTAACTGGCCTAGAATAACCCCCTACACATCGCGATCTTCCCGCCGCATTTAGACTCCCGAATCGAGCTTACCCAGCTTCTGAACTCATGTCTTGATATCTTCGATATACGCCGCAAACACACTGCAGTCGACCAGGACTTAGGCCTCTTGCATGCTTTCGAGGAAAGACTTGCTGCTTATGGCTGGATCACAAATACGGAGGTGAAGTTCCTCATCATTGTGGACGTGGAGGGTCGTCCTGAGCAAGCCGAGCTCAGTGTCAAAGACGCAACTGCTAAGACTGGATTGCGGGATTCTGACTTGAAGCCCGTAAGTACCCTCAGAACTTATCTATGACTGGGGCGGACCTTAATCTCTTTAAATGCCAGGCGTTCCGCGCACTACAAACGGCATACGTGAGGCTTTTACAGAACCCGTTTTACAATCCCAGTGACGACGATCCGATCGCTAAGAGTACGGTCGCTCCATCGGGGACTTTGAGGATTACGAATCGCCAATTTGTGCAGGAGGTCTCACGGATAGGCGAATCTTGGGCCCCTGGGATGTCGAGTGTTTGAGCCTGGTTAAAATTCAGCCTTCTCGATGTCTTGAATGCAGGAATGCGTGCTCCCATGTAAAGACGGAGGTCATGTCAACGTTTTGGTCTCAGCGAGGCTGCCTCCATCCGAGTTGGCCCGGACCAGTCCCGTCCATATTCTCGCTGCGTACTGACTGCAAGTAAGGTCTCATTGTCGCTGACCGTATGCATACATCGATCGGTATAACGAGCTGAAACTGATGGTGTATGCTCGCGAGAAGGGCGTACGTAGAACGGCTTCAAATCCATCTTCCTGCGTCGAAGCTGATGCGAGCTCATTCCAAGTCGTGATCCCTGTTGCTGCGGGGCGGCTGGATGGTTCAAGGCCTTCCTCCATGGCCTGCTTTCTTATTTTCAGCATGGAGTTGACGGCGGTCAAGTCTTATAGTGTTTTGCCGAGGCGTTTTGCGGGCGTGGTTTCATGTTCCGCCTGATTAAATTTCCCGAATTACAGAACTTTTGCTTGGGACTTGGGAAAATGCGTCATAAATAAAAAAGTAGTATTATGTCCCTAAGAATATTTGCCTGAATTACAAGACGACTATTGGCTGATTTTTAAGAAGCCTCGCCTGAAGTGCAGTCTCCCAATGCGTCGACATTTCGGCCATGTTTTGAGTTGAAACGCGAGCTACATAGACATGAAGTGAATTGACCCGAACTAATGTTGGCTATCGGATTTCATAGATTACAATTGCATCCATCGTGATTGAAGCGCAAGTACCTCAACAGTGTATTTTAATCATTCTTTGTAACTTCACTCCTTTCCAAATCACGCAAGACGTCTTCGACCTCCGTAGGGTCCGTAATAGCCCAAACACCACCACCCTTCGTTGAGATCTTCCCAACCTCTTTTCCAACAATATTCCGGCCAACCTTGGACGGGCCAATTCCAAGCCACCGACTTACTCCACACTCCTGGTCGAGATACCTTATACTATCCCACCATCTCACAGTGTCCACACACTGTCGGGAAAGTAGCTCTTTAAGGTTCTCCTCCGAGGAGAATGGAGCGGCCGAGACATTAGATATGCATGGAAACGCACCGGGAAACCGGACATCAACTTTCTGTAACGCCTTCCGCATATAGTCCGTAGCTGGGACCATAATGGGGCTATGGAAGGGACTGTCGCTCTTCAGGCGAACGGCACGCGGGTCATGTCCGCCGAACTGCCGGAGCTGGATAAGCAAGGTTCTTATCCGTTCATGGCTGCCACTTAGAACTATTTGGTTCTTGGAGTTTATGTTTGCTATGAGTACCTGTTGGATTGGCGGTACTTCGTAACTTGAATCGTCGTGGGAGCCCGCCGAGCCAGGCGACAGAAATTCGTGGATCGCTGAGATAAGATCGTTTAAACGGTCCGGCTCACAGATTAGAGCTACCATGCCGTATGTCTCGCCCGTACGTTCGGAGGCCTCAGCTGTGCACCGGGCCATGACCTCAGCCCTCCCCCGCACCATTTTAAGGGCGTCAGCAAAGGATAGATACTGGCCCGCAACTAGAGAGGCATATTCGCCCAAGCTATGACCCAAAGTAACGTCTACTCTGGTGCTAGTTTTGAAGCCAAACTCAACCTCCAATATCCGGAGAATCAATATGGACATTGCCATGATTGCAGGCTGACAATTTTCTGTCTCACTAAGTTTAGAGTTGGGCCCCTCTTGGATGATCTTAGAGAGCCGGAAGCCCAGAATTGAGTCCATCTCATCTAAAAAAGGGCCAGTAGTAGACGGGAAGGCGTTAAGCCAGGGAGCGGCCATCCCGACGCGCTGAACGCCATGACCTACAATGAGTTAGCGACGGTCCTAGGAAGACCGAAGAAAAGACAGACCAGGAAAGAAGAGGGCCGTATGATAAGAAGCCCTATGGCAATGCAACGACCGGCATAACGTTGGTACCTTATAGGCGCCGCGACATGAATACAAGGGAGACGTGCCGCGAGATATCACGAGCTGGGGAGTTCTGAAGCCGCAGAGCGGATAATGGCTAAATAAGCACGGCATGGGGAGCCCTTCTCAAGACATTGTAGTTAGCATATATAGCCAGGCGAGCCCGTCTGAGTTGGTTTTATACGCTGTTCCATGCGGTCGAGCGGAGCAAGTAGAGCTGTTGCGGTGCTGAGATGCGGCAAGCGATGTCCTCGGCGTGGAGGCGGGCGGTACTTCACTCCCCACGTATTTCGAGTGGCTGAGCAGGTACCGTGGCACTTACGTAAGGCACCTGGCGTCTCCATAGAAATAGCAGCCATACTAACTCGCTCCTGACGGGCTGCGCAACGGTGTCTTACTGCTGTCGCGTTGGTTAACTCTTAGAAACATCCCGATATCCCTATATCTGATTGTCGTCACTCGGTCCAGGCATAATCGCAGCTCGTATCGCCGCCTATTCAATGGCAACATGTCATCTCCTGCCATTCTGAAACATATAGACCCCATCGGAATATATTAGAGAGCCCCTTTTTGGCCAGCGCTCGCCGCTTGCTGCTTAGATTATGGTCGAAGATACTTCCCAGCACACCGCTTCGCCATGCGAGCCTTCAAACCCGAGCGAACCTCAGAAAGCCGGCACATCTCCTGAGCGCAATGACACTACGAAGCCAGGTCTCCTATCACACCCTCTTGTACACCAACTCCTCACCTTCTTGTCTACTGCCGACTCGACTGCGCTCGCGTGCTTCTTCGGGGGTATTATAATAGTAGCGTATCTTCTTTTTGGCCGACTCTGTTTGATACTTGTTGGCGCGGCTATCGGAGCAGCGGTACATGCAACATGGGAGGGATATGAGGGAGCTGGAGCTCAGGATGACGCGGATAAGGAGCGTGCATCAAGACGACGGGAACAAGGCTTGGACGTTGTTAGCAGGTTGATCAATTGGCAGGAGCAGAGGAAAACAAGAACAGACATCGAGCCGCTTGTACCAGTTGATGAATTGAAAGATCAACCGGATTACTCAAGCTTTACGCCAGAGACTGCTGCTGCGCTGGATGCGCTGACTGATGCTATCATTCGAGACTATGTCCGGTATGCATTTCAATTTCTCTGGACTCCTGACAAGAGCCAGAAACTAAATATGATGCTCTAGATACTGGTATGACCCGCTTGTACCGTCGCACAGCACATTCCCGCTCTCATGTCGCGCCGCACTCTCACGATTTATTGTCTCCATATCATCCCATATGTCTCGTAAACGGCCGGCGGACATATTCCTCCACTTTCTAACGAACGCCTCTTCCATCGTTATTGTCTTTTTTAATGAGTTATCAACCGCTCTGACGTCCCCTTCGGCCAACCCACCTAATCCGTCGCAACCACAGTCAGCACTTGATGCTATTGCAAACTACCTCATGGACCAACCTGAGAGTCACCTAGCCAATGTCTTATCTGCGAGACAGCAACACACAAAGCTACGAATGGTGGCAGGTGACATGCTCCAGAACTTCCTCGAACCTGACCTTTATAAATGCGAGCCTATGAGGCTCTTACTGCTCAATACCTTATCGGAAGTAGTGTTAGAAAGCGTTATCCGAAGCTGTTCTGCACCCGAATGGATCAACGGTTGGATAGTCGACTTTCTTGAGGAAGGGGAGCCTGAATTGATGAACGCAATCGATGCTGGCGTCGACAGGGGTTCTCGAACTGACCCGGAGGAAGCTAGTCTCAAATCTAGAGCTTCCAGTGATAGTAATATACGCCAGTCAATCTCAAAGGACCGGCCAGCTAGTAAAACGGCTACATCAGGTACAGAAGGGGCGCAGCGACTACCACCTATCTCCGACGATGATTTGCGGCAAGGAGCCAGAGAGAAACCGAGCAGTGTTAGTGAAACACTTGAGCAGACGCCCTCATCGACCAATACTCCGGGCACACCCCTTACTCCATCAACGGATGGACTAGAAGAGCGCTCAGTCATAGACGTCGCTCCGAAAGACATAACTGTGGGACGAGCCTCCGGACAGTTGACGGAGAATCAGCCACCAGAACTCAGCAACCAACCATCTCCTTCAACTCCAGATGATGCTTCTATTAATCGGCCGTCTCTTGACTCAAAGCGTGGTTCTCAAACCTCCACGTCGACATTGAACCAACCCATTGTCCTACATAATGCTGCAGTATCTATCTTGGACGATTTCCCGGGGGATAATACGAAAATGCGCGCGAAACCGACGAACGCCTACCTGCTGCAAATAGAGCCGGTCTCTCGCACTGGTTGGATTATTACAAGGAAATACTCTGATTTTGAAATTCTGCATGAAGTCTTACGTCGGATCTCTGTAGTGGCCGGCGTTAATAGTTTTGCTCTAAAGCACAAGGAAATGCCCAACTGGAAAGGTAGTAGTGTGCAAGACCTGCGATCAAATCTTGAGGTATACCTGAAAGATGCGTTGCGCTGTGAGCCTCTGGCTGAAAGTGAAGCGATGAGGAGGTTTTTGGAAAAGAGCCGGGACTCGATGTCTGGCTTTAAAACCGATTCTGGAAAATCGTCATTTTCGTTTCCAAAACAAAATGTTTTCGAGAACATGGGCAGAGGGGTATTGGGTGCTTTAAGCAATGCGCCCAAAGGTGTTAGTGGGGGCGGTAAAGCAGTGTTTGATGGTGTCGCGGGCGTTTTTAACAATTCCACTGCTAGCCCCGGTAGGAAATCCGCAGAGCAAGTTCCGACCAGCTCGAGTTCGAATCAGAAGAGTAGCCCCGTGCTTCCGTCACATCAATCGGACTCTAGCGAGACTTTGAACACTCCGACAGAAATGGGCGCTTGGGCTCCAGTCGATGTAACAGATCGATCAGCAGCGACGCAGGGGACTAACGGCGCGGCAAAAATCTCGATGGAGAAACCTCTGACATCGCCTCGCCTATCTAGAAGCGATAGCCAGAGACTATCGCAGTCATCAGAAGAGTCCGTTCAGAACTATACGCCTGTGCGAACCAAGTCCAACGAAGGCTCACTTTCCAGCATTGCTTCGACCTCGTCCGATGGACACGAGGAAACTAGTCGGTTGGATGATACCACAAACTCGACTCCGTCGGTTTCAACATCCGCCAACCTATCGGCACAGAACCAGGATGGAGAAGATAAGACACGGTTATCGAGCGATAGTCGGGTCGAGCAACCTCCTAAATTACCTGAAAGACCACTACCAACAAAACGTTCTCAGGACGTGCCCCTTTCCGAAGAAGAGACTCGCGTGGCAGTTGAGCTTCTGTTTGCAGTGCTTACAGAAATGTACAGTTTGTCCTCTGTCTGGAACTTCCGAAAGAAGTTGTTGAATGCATCCAAGTCGTTCCTTCTCCGGCCAGGGAATCCACATATCGACTCCATTCGGGGGTTGCTCCAGGATTCCGTAGTCGACATTTTGTCCTCTGACGAAAACCGCGCTTACCATATCAGCAAACTGCGGGAAAACTCCGTCCCCACCAAAGAAGAAATGGAAGCGTGGCCAGCTCCTCCGAGCGACGAGGAAAAAGAAAACCTAAGGATAAGGGCCAGAAAGCTGTTAACCACGAGGGGAATGCCGCTAGCACTGATGAGCGTGATGGGAGCTTCGGCAACTGAGGAGGCGCTGGGACGGATATTTGACAGTCTCCAGATCGAGCACGTTGCGCGCGGGTTTGTTTTTGCTGTTTTCTTACAGTTACTCAAGGCGGTGCTGCAGTAGCTGTTAGGTACAATGTCACTGCCGCTGTTGGATATATGACCGTGTAACGGGTTCGCGAGTGCGCTGTAGTAATAGATTATCGTAGAACACGCAATGTGGTTACCATCTTGCTCGACTAGCGATGTTGTACTGTGTACTGTGTAGTTCGGGTGTTCCTGTGCCTGACCCAGTCCCGCGTGGACGCTAGCGCAGAGGCGAGTTCTCCAGGCTTGGCATCCCAGACCTCAGGAGAACTGCCCGGCTATCTATCTATCTATCTATCTCTGCTCTCCCTGCGCTCGCGTCTCGGCCATGCTGTCTCCCACGAGCTAGGTTCCGCTCTCTGCTGGCTGCTGAACATGCGCGTCTGTCTAGCCGGCTCTCCCTGCGAATCTTATGGCATCGTGCTCTCTGCAGCCCGTGAATCCCTGCCCGTCTCGCATGCATCCTCCCCTCCGTTTGCCTATTAGTCCGTGAGCGACTTTCTTTTCCATCGAGTCGAGGTTTTTTCGCAAAGCCACGATGAGTACCGACATGGATCGAGAGGGCCCTCATCGGGGGTCGACGCAGAAGACAATGCTCTCAAAGGCCCTCCAGAAGGCCAATACGGCTGTCCTCCTCGACAATGCGACGAACTACGAAGGTGCCATTGAGGCATACACCGACGCTTGTGAATTGCTGCAGCAGGTGATGGCTCGTAGTGGGGGGGACGATGAGAAACATAAACTGGAGGAAATTGTATGCTCCTCAGCGCTTTGACCGCTCCGAATTACACTTTGCTGGTCGCTAACATGTGGATGATAGCGAAATACATACACCATTCGGATCAAGGAATTGGGGAGAATGGGCGTCTTTGCGCAGCAGAATCCTAATGCGAAAGCGCTACCAGACCCGCCGTCGGGTGACGAGACTGACCAGCTCTCTCCCGGCTTTGAAGATAGGGAAGGAGTTGATAACGATGATGATGACGAAGACGATGACGAAGATGACATAGCAGTAATAGGAACTGCAACTGCTACTCGGGTTAGGAATAATGGTCACAATGCGTCTAACTCTAGGGAGGGACGCAGTCTCTCTCCCTCTAAAATCCCTCCTCGGCGACAATCGTTATTACCTGCTGCTTTCGATGAAGAAGTCCGCTTCGCCAATTCTACTCCGGACGCGAACCAGCTGCAGGAGACATCGAAGGTTAATTCTTCTAGAAAGGACCCGAATCAATCATCTCTAGACATGTCAGCCTCCTCGGACAGTGAACCGTCAGGTCGATACACTCCATCTGCCAAAATGCCACTCTCAGTCTATGCCAATATTCTGCCATCCCAGCCTCCACAGAAACCATTGCCCTCCCCGACTGCAAACTTCCTCCTAAACCCACATTCTCGCGATGCCAGTAACGAGTCGACGTCGTGGCTGGATACCATCGATGAATCAGGTCCTTCTTCCAACTCATCCGTTCGGTCCAGAAGCTCCCTGTTGTATATACGGCCCAGGCATGGCCACAAGGGTAGCGACGATACCGAAGCCGAATTTGGCGCTGCTTTGGATGCTGCCGTTGAAGCAGCGTACGATGAAGGTCTTGAACCAGCTCGCGACGCTGACAACGAACCGGTCGACGATGTGGTTATAAACGCCAAGAGAAACGTCGAACTCGCGAAGCAAAAAGTCCGTGAGGCGCAAATGGAATCTGAAGCTGCATTGGCCAAGAATAGGGAACAAAGAAGGATACAAGAAGAAGTTATGCACGGACGGTTTGATGCTCTTGACTCGCAATACGATGACGATGAAGCCGAAGAAGAAGAACGTCTATTAGAGGAAATGATGGCTGATTTTGAGTTCGACTTGCAATCGAAATCTGCCCTTCCAAGGCAATCAGATTCTAGCGGCCTTTCGGGAAAGACCTGGGACGGTTCAGCCGCATCAAATATGACTACGACAGGAACATCCCTTTATACTTTATCCGAGGACGTTAGTTCGCATATCCCTGATTCCAGAACAAAGGCCGACAAACCGCCATCTCATCATCCTCCGCCTCAGCCTCCTCCCACTACTGCCTTGCCCTCACCTCCAGCGTCACAATCTACCTTCCCACCCATGTCACCTCAGGGCTATGGGTCTAGTGTCAGAGACCGAAGGTTGAATAATCAAAATTTTAAACGCCTGTCAATCAATACGAGTACCACTATTTCCCCTGAATCGGAAGGGCCACGCACAGTCCCTCCTCCGTCGATGTTATTAGCCCACCCTGCATCCCCAACCACCAAAGTCGAACCGAAGACCAGTTTGCCTGCCACGCACACTGGGAACGGTGAACTAAGATCGGAAACACCTACTTATGGAGCCAAGCCACCCTTTATGAGGTCTGATTCTACTGATTCAGTGCCTCTCCATGCCGGTCCCACGTCTGCCCTATCAAAAGTGACGTCGCGAGATCAAGGCGATTCCGCAGCCACTCCTCCGCTGCCACAGCATATCATTGAGAGAGTGGCTACAGCGCCTGATAATCTCAGGAAGAACGTATCGTCATCGAGCCTGAAGGGCCTCAAAGCGAGAAACATGTCAGCTTCCACCCCGGATTCGTCTGGACAATCACCAGACACCCCATCTAGCTCCTCATTCCCTGTTCTTGAGAAAAAGTCTTCGACACCATTTTACCCTGTTCTGCCTACGCCAACTAGCGCATTGCCGCCTGGTTCGAGTCTTATTACAGGAGGAGGACTCAATTTATTTGATAATAGTATCCATTCCCCCACGACACCTGGCTCTCCAAATGCATCCACACCAAATGCGCCTGAACCCCTGGAACCATGTCCTCAGTCCTTCCTGCTTCGCCCTTTTTGGTTGATGAGATGCCTGTACCAGACGATCGCTCATCCCCGCGGTGGCTACCTCTCAACGAAGCTTTTTGTGCCGAAGGATGTGTGGCGCGTTCAAAACGTCAAGATTAAGGGAATAGAGGAAAAGATAGCTAATTGCGATCTTCTCACGGCCGCTTTGTTAAAATTGGCACAGGTTGACACATATGATGCAGATGCTGTTCTCGAAGAGATGCAATCATTTGAGAACATCCTAGATCAAGTCCAAGCTGCCCTGACAAAAAAATTGGGGAATGAAGTGGGTGTTCATGGGTCTATGTCACTTTTCAAAACGATGAGCGCAGAAGACGCCACTACTGCGGACAGTGCAACAACTAGATCAAATATAACATCCCGGTCTCATTCAGGGTCAGGAAAGTCTTATCTGACATCGTGGCGAAAACTGAGATCGAAGAGCTCGGGCACTACGCCGAGCATATCATCGACAGGCATCAGGGATGGCGGCAAAGACAGTTTAGTTATGCCTTCCGTGCCCATGAGTGATGACCCAGCTGTCCGCCCTCAAGGGAAAGCCCGGGAGCTACAGTGTAGCGGGCCTAACGCGAATTACATGAGTGCCCTCGGAAGACTCTTCGACGCGGTACAAGTTTTAGGTAAGTGAGCACGAGTCCATTTCTTGAACTTTCCCTGCATCAACTAACTCTATTCTGTCCGCAGACCAAATAGCACGCCAGGTTGAAGATCCTGGCCTCAGGCACACATCGCAAACGCTCGTCGGTCTAGAGCTCAGCACACGTCACGCAGCGGAGTTCTTCGGATTTTATGTATGTCGGTTTGCGCTGAACGATATTGGCCTCATGATTGATAAGTTTATAAAACGAGGTAGTGAATGGGTTATGGTTTGATTATATTAATGTGAATGGCAACTTTATAAACCGCTTTCTTTTTCCTGAGTGGATATTTTTCATGATCTTGACCTTACTTTTCTTTTCTGCAAATATTCCTAATATTATATCACCCCATTCCTCGAGGTTATTATAGCGTTGCTATTCCCCTGTGCGCTTTTTTGATCGGCCTCATTTACTCTTTACTCTTTGCTTTTTTGGTATATTTGGGGTGTATGTATTTGGTCAGCTTGTACATATATAAACCTTGTCCCGCTTCTCTGTGGAATTTTGACCTCTTTCAAATTACGGTGCTTTTTCAGTGTTTCCTCCTCCTTGCTGTTGAGAGCGCCCCTGAAATTGTCAATCAGAAAATGCATATTAATGACACGGCACATCCAATATTTAGTCAAATCTGAAAATAGAAGTGGGAAAATATAAAATTGGAATGTGGTATCTCTAGTGCACGCTATCTATCTTGTATCAAATCTAAATTTTTTTTCCCTTTTTATACACATGTATCGCATAAGTTGTTTCGTATCACATCCATGCCCGTCGATGCCCCCCCTCCTAAAAAGAGGAGACACAGGGACCTGGTTTCATAAAAGGTAGCGGGAAACATTACATCGACCGCTGCTTGGTTCCGTACGTGACGAATCCGTGGCCAATTCACGCCGTGCTATAAGGAACCTCAGAGTCCTGAAGTTTAGACGCCCTTCGGCCTGCGTTGGCCTTGCGGTCCGCAGCGAGGGTCTGCGCGAACTTGCTCTTCATTCGAATCTCCTGACCACGCCAGTAGAAAATATAAATGGGAATGGTGACCAAAAGAGCCAGGATGGCTAGAATCGTACTGGCCCATTGTAGATGCAAGCGGCCGCCGATGTTACTGTACATGGGCGTGGCGTACATGGCTGAGATACCGGCCAGGAAGTCGCGAGAGAAACCGTTCCCACCTGTCGCTGAGGCGGAGTAAGGACCGTATGCGGCTACCATATAGTCGATGGTTGCCATGTAAATACCATAGTTTGCGATGGCGATCAGAGAGGCGAAAATCATGGGCGCGATCCAAGGGTTGTAATCTGGGCCCATAGTTGTCCAGGCAAAACCGAAAAGGCCGATTGTTTCCAGCGGTGCAATGAAAAGGAGGAGTAACAGACGACGCTCAGCAGTACGCTCATCGCCTCCATACTTTCTTCGGATATGGCGTTGACGAGCGAGGTCTGGGATGAACATGGCATAGGCGATTAGATAACCAAGGACGATGGGAATGAAGGCCAGGCCATGAGCGATAGTGCCGAAGTTCCACTGGTCGAATACAGGGTTGAAGGACTCGATGCATGTAAAGATGAGGGCGTCTGAGAAACCTGAGAGGAGGGACAGGAACAACACGATTGGTTCGCGAAGGAACATTTCAAATGGACGTATCCAGAGGTGCAAAATTTCCTTCTTGTCCAATCGAGGCTTCTTGAGTTCGTTAGGGCCATAGATATCAGGATCCTCACCGGTCTTACGACGGCGTTTCGCTTCTCGATCTATCAGAATCGTTGATCGCGTCTCCGTTACCAGGAAGAAGTGTGCCAACTGTGTGACACCGCCGAAAATCAATTGCACCCAGAAATTCCAGCGCCATGAGAGATATCGTTGAATGAAGGCACCAAATATGGGACCGATACTGGTACCACCAACGGATGACAGCACCACATAAGCAACTGCGAAACCCTGGTCATCCGGCTCCCACATGTCTGCCGTCATCCCCAGTGTCACAGACCCACCAGCAGATGAGAGACCGCCAAGGAAACGACCAATAACAATTGATCCAAAATTCGGCGCCAGGGCGCAGGGCAGCTGCCATATATTGACAAGGAACAAGCTTGACTGCATGATAGGCCAACGCCCAAATTCCTCACTCCAGGGAGCCCATAGTTCACACCCAAATGCATAAGCGACTAAGAATATCATCTGGCCAACACGGGCGGCTTGCTCGCTGATATGATAGTACTCCGATAAAGGTGTCACGGCGTTGGGGTAGACGCTGGTGTTGAAGTTCATGGACATCTGCACCGTAAAGATAACCGTCAAGATAGTCCACTTCTTATACCAGGGAAAACAAAAACCCAGTTTATCATAGCACTCATGCTCTTGGAGCTCGCGTTTCCCATCTTCCCTGAGCTTCCCAGGTAGATTAGAGGGCCGCCGTTGGCTCTTTTCAGCGACATGTTCCGCCTGAGGTTGGTCTTGACTGGGAGGGTCCGCTGAAGGAGGAGACTTGTCTGCTTTCCCAACAGACGAGTCGGACGGAGTCCGTGACGACTCATCTTCTCGTCCCATGATTAGAGATGGTCAGTGAACTTGAAAAAATTCCTATATCGAAGCTGTTGCTGCCTCAGCTTGGTGGTAAAATGGTAAAAGAAGAGTTTGGGTGACAGAAGAAAGTGGGAGCGAAGGAGGCAAGACGGGCGGATATAAGCGAACGATCGAGGGAAGGATTTGGAGAAAACCTTCTTGTGCTCTCCCTACTTTAAGTAGTCTGCTGAGCGGAAAGTCGGAGAGAGCGAGGAGATAATTCCTCCTACCCTCGCCACCATGCCGCACACATGATGTTCCGGTGTACCTCTGTGGGGATCCGGACAGAGCGACAAGAAAGGGACCGATCAGTAAAAGGGCATAACCAGAGCTGTAGAGATGGAGGCGAGGTTGTGATTGTTGTTGCGTGTGGACCAGACTGAGGGTGCCATGACGTTAGGTTCCATATATACTTCTTTTTCCAACGCGGGAGTGACGCCATAGCAAGACAACGAAGGACCCTTTTTCGTGCTCTCGGAGTGGAAACTTTCAAAAGTGCAGGCCTATATCGAGATGTTTCTGTAAAGCATGAAGCTATGCACTCCTTTGTAAGCTGTTCCGGTGTGATATTATCATAACCATTATTCTAAAAGCTCAAGGGGAAGATGCGCCACATCCCCCAATAGAACCCTGGGTCGGGTGAATCAACAACCTTCGCGGTTGGGTTGGGACTTGGGTGTCTGAATAATCTGAGATATCTTCTTCAATAAGTAATAACAGAGCCACAAGAAATGTTTCGAAAGGTTGGCAAATCGGCAGCCCTGGGCTCCGATCGCCCTGAACTGGGGATCTCCCGCGAAGGGTAACGATGATCTTGAGCTCCACGAGGGGGCCACTTTGCTTCAAACCTGGTTTCGTGCTGAAATCCGGAATACTTCCTTTATACAAGAATGTTACACGGTGCGTAACAGTGCTCCTCAACGACTTCATCGTGTGCGAGCAAGTTTTTCAAATGGTGATGCGCAGGGAAGAAGAAGGTATATCTTGAAGATGTTACATCTTTTCTCGGCGTGTTCAGGGCGTTACATGAGGGAGCAATTGTACGGAGGCTTCTGTGGAGTAGATAGGTACCTGGAATAATACGAAATTATCAAAAGCAAACAAGTCTCAGCCAAGCATCCCAGCTGGAACCGAAATAGAAATCTACGTCAGGCCAAGAAGCTTGATGTTCAAGACGCAATGAGGAAATGCCGCCCGACGCCTACTTGTTCCCTTCTCATGTAGGGCCCGGTTTCCATAAGGCCTAATTCACGATAATAAAAGCCATTGGAAAAGTCACATACGGCGCATACAAGAATTCGGAACCTGCATGTTGTCCGTTACTACTGCAGGAACTCTAGACCTGGTCGACGCCCTACGCAAAACCTAACAGCAAATCCACCCTAGGATACCGCGTAACAAGTAGTTGTACGTTTGTGCGAGTAGGTGAGTTTGTCGCTGAAAATACAGTCTATTTTACGGAGCGGATACGATGGACAATGACGAGAGGGTATCTATGCGAGATATACGGAGTTTCATAGAGTGCATTTGAGGAGACAAAAACCAACCAATGATCAAAAAAAAAAAAAAAAAAAAAAAAAAAAAAAAAAAAAAAAAAGATATCTACTAGCTGAGCCATTTCCCTCGTAACCGCTTCAGAATCTTAAGCTGCCTAGCAACACCGACCTTAGCGCTCAATAAGTCATTCACATCCTCATGAAACTCATGGTGAACCTTTCCAGGCAAGATCTCCGAGGCTCTCTTACACAGCACGTCCGCTTCACAAATCAACAACCCGTGATCTTTATAGGAGAGGACATCACCGGGTGACATGGAAGGGGAAGTAAGTACACCGTAGACATTCCTGTGATTCATTGTAAGTTTTTACTATATGCCAAGGCATAGTTGTATCCCGGGGATTTACCAGAAAGCCCGTAGCATTTCCTTCTGCTTCTGTCCCCGTCGTAGACCGGCCCGGTTTCCGAATATACTGCTCACCCACCGAAACGCAGCGTACGTGCCGAGTATCCCCGGAGTGAGGCCGACAAAGCTAATACCACAGTCAGTTTTCACACGCCAAAAACAACAGCACATAATGGGCAAGTAATTACCCAAAAACAAGTTCTTGGCTCTTGAGCAAAGAATCGATACCGCCAATGGCGACCTCGACATCTACTTTTGTCTTCTGTATTTGAATGAGAAGAGCACGGACTAAGTCTCCTCTTACCGTCCCGAAGAAAGGCTGCCGTAAGTCGCGTTCATAGGCTTTGAGAACGGGAGTAAGGTCCCCTTCTTTAATCTTCTCCTTGATGATGTCAATCTCTTGCTGGCTCCATGAGGAGTCACTTGTATGTTGATCTGCGACGAAGTCAACGACCATCCTTTCGAGACTTTCGCGATCGGCCTGCAGGCTAGATTTGCTCATCAAGGCCACCTCGCTTTCCTCGTCGTGCCGTATAGTGCCAACAACCTTCTTTAGGGGCTCGATCACCCAGTTTGCCCAGAAATCAGTGACGGTAGTACCTAAATCAGTGACCCAGGTGATTATCTCTGCGCGCCGCCCAGTTATGATTCGAAGTATTGTGGCGGATGAACTCAATAAAGCCACGGTGGGTAGCCAGTAGCGTATAATCCTGGATGGACGACCGTAGCTTCCCGCCGCAATTTTAAATGATCGTTGATGTTCAGGCAAAGTCCTCTCCAGTATCTGTATCAGGTGCTTAGTGACCTGGTGCGGAGATCGAAGCATGTCTATATTGTTCTGCACTCCGGCAAAGACATCATCCTCAAACTCGACTAGCTCAGTACCATGCACATGCACGCTCTGCAAAACCGTCTGCATCAGTAACGTAGTTTCTCGTACAACATTCTGCCAATGTAGTGTCGGGGCACTATGATCCTTGTCTTCGAAATCTCTAGAGAATCCCTCTCTTACAAGTAACCCAATAGCAGCAGCGTTCATTACTCGCATGTTTTTGAGCCCTTCACATCTTTGAAGTGCCTCTGCTCTGCACAAGGCGAATGGATGGAGGGCCCGTGACTTTACAAGATCCAAAGACCTGTCTCTGACGCTTTCGTGCACGACATTGTAGAAAGCCGTCCAGCGGTCAGATAGTGACGAGATGTGTGTGTTTATAGATCGGGATCGTCGATGCCTGAATGTCCTATATATATTCCCAACCACCTCCAGCAGTCTCACCGGCGTCGTCTGGACTGTATACAGTGCCGTATAAAAGTAGGATCCGACTACCTCGTCCCAGAAGGAGATATCATCGCTCAGTGAAAACGTCTCTTGAACTAGAGTATTTAGCACTAAGCCATATGTCTGCAGCGTGGCTTTCGCGGTGAGCATCCACTCCACGTCGTTTGCCTGAGAGCTACTACCATCATCTGAGCTTTGGACTCTAACTTCGTGCGACTGAAGGGCGTGGGTTTCGTGCAAAAGATTCAGGAGCTTGGGTTGGCGTATCAGCGGGCTGAATGAGGGGTTAAAGGCTCGCGTCACCGTCGCGATGTCTGCGGAGACTCCATCGGAAGCTGCTGTAGAGCGCGCGTCGTTCGAGGCACCCAAGCGAGCCTTTTCGATTTCGAGGTCTAGCCGTCGAACTTGACTACGATTAGTTTGATGTTAGCAAGTTATACACGAGCAAATAAACGGGGAGTCTAAGCTGTACTCAGCAACAATGGACATCGCGCGGTTCGGTCGTTAGTCGAGAGCAACCATTTGCTGGAGAGTTGGCCAGAGAAGGTATTCAGAACCTCTGCTAGTAGTATGATAGCAATACGCACCCAAAAAACAGGCTTTTTACTCCTTCTACTACAGCACGTGTGCTTCGAGAGCTGCCCACCTCCGTCCGTTTACACAGTAACCTGTTGGAGCTCCTGGTCTGCAATATTGCTTTTGATAACAAACAGAAATGACGTCACCTAGAGTATCCAGATTTAAATGCCCATCTGAGCAGTTGTTTACAGCACGCACATGGAGGAATACAAGTGAACAGGTGGAATGAGAGCATAAAAAACTTATTTCTATATCGAATTCTACATGAACGGGAAGATAATTGGGCTATAAGAAGACGGGCGACATAGAATGGTATAAACAGCTATTCTTTCATAGATTATATCCATACTCCAACCACAAAACAATAGCAAACCGTCTTATAAACTGTTTACCTACCTACTGATGACTCGTAATCATTCCTCGTAGTAATAACAGTATGACGGTGAAGGTAGCTTTCTGTAGTACCTGTTCTGGCTGTAGACTGGACACAACAAGGATAGCAGGATGCTCGACAAACAGTCTGCCCCTAACAGATAGATAGCCCACACAAACCGCGTTACAAGTTGGTGGTCAAGACTGGTCAGGAATCATCTGGGTAAGTATCGATATTAAAAATAGAGCCAGTTTCATCGGTCGAGCAGAAGGCCAAAACAGACATGCGACGAGTGGCACCATGGAGCACAACGGAAAGAAAGAACCGGAAGCGGGAGCAGCGGCGCAGAGTGGTGCCATGCTGAGTCAGCAGCCCGGGTGGCGTGACTGGCTGCCCGGAATCCGGCTGAACGTGGTTCCCGTACCGTCTCTGACCAAAGTTACCGCCTGTGCCTGAAAACTCAGCGTATTTGGCGCGTCTGATTGGCCGGCAGCTGTGTGCCGTGGCCCAGCCAGTTACGCTGCTGCTGCTCTTATATTTCTGCGACCTCCCTCTCTCCAACACACCACCATCAACCTTTGATCGCAACGGTGATATCTCCCTGGTCAGTCTGCTTGAGGTCGACTAGCAGCCTACTGTCCTGATCATGTCAGTGCCATTGTCTCTTTTCTTTGTGCTCTCCAACTGACTCGTGCTCCAGGAATTCTACCACCCTTCTCTCTCCTCCCCCTGAGACCTTCTGGGGTCATTACGACGAGGTCTCCAAATACAATGTCCACCTCAACCTTGCCGAACGGTTATGGGCGACGTGGTATGCCTACATGCAGAATGATGTCCTGGCAACCGGTATCATGTCCTTCGTGATGCACGAGGTCATTTACTTCGGCCGCTCGCTGCCTTGGATAATTATCGACAGAATGCAGTATTTCAACAAATATAAGATCCAGAGTGTTAGTTTTACGAGTACATTGATCTAATCTTACGAGTTCAGTTCTAACGTGTTTACAGAACAAGGTGCCTACGGCAGAGGAACAATGGAACTGCGCCAAACTCGTCCTTCTCAGTCATTTCACCGTTGAACTCCCGCAGATCTGGTATGTGTGACTGTTCACTTGGCTGTGGAATTGCCAGCATAGCTAACACTCGTCCAGGCTCTTCCACCCAATGGCCGAGTTTTTTGGTATGGCCCACAGTGTTCCGTTCCCATCGCTCTTCACCATCGCCTACCAGATCGCCATCTTCTTCGTGCTCGAGGATACATGGCATTACTTCTTCCACCGCGCACTCCACTGGGGGCCTCTCTACAAGGGCATTCACAAGATCCACCATCAATATTCCGCCCCCTTCGGTATGGCTGCTGAATACGCATCTCCCATTGAGGTCATGGCGCTAGGTTTTGGAACAGTCGGCTGCCCGATCTTGTGGTGCGCCATCACCGGTGACCTGCACATTTTGACCATGTACATCTGGATCGTGCTGCGTCTTTTCCAGGCCATCGATGCGCACAGCGGTTATGAGTTCCCATGGAGTTTGCATCACTTCCTCCCCTTCTGGGCCGGTGCTGACCATCACGACGTTCACCACGAAAAGTTCATTGGAAACTACTCGAGCAGCTTCAGGTGGTGGGACTACCTTTTAGATACTGAGTACAACCCGGAGTCTGTGAAGCGCTGGAGAGCGAAGAAGGCTGCGAAGAAGACTCAGTAATCCAGTCCATGTTTGCTGCAAGTCGGGATGGACACGTATATACCTACAAGGGCCCGTCACTCTGATAAGCCGAACCGACGTTACACTTGCAAATTTGTTTTACATTCGATGTTAATACGATAATCTAGTTTTTTTTTTCCCATTCCTCGGCGCACCTTTGGTTATTAGCTTTGTTTGTTACACGACTGTTTTGCTGATGACGTATATTGTTATCTTGCCTATTTTCTTGTTTATTTCTCTTCTTTTCAAGGCCTTCTTTTATAAACAAGCTGGCGGCGCGCATTCTACCTTAGTGTCTTTTAATTGTTTTGTGTTTAGAAAGAAGAATTACGCCTTTGCGAGATCTAAGGCTACTTTATTAGACATACCCAATGATACAATATGATTTAATTTACAGCTTCGAAAGTCCTTGTCCTTTTACTCGGCATTTCTGAGACCTCACTGAATTCGCTCTGGCGCTGCCCTCTTTGACTAGCCTCAATCGCAGTGCACCCTGCATCAAATGGTTTATAACGACAAACAGAATCTATTGCACTAGTCTAGAGAAGGTACGCACAAGAAAAATTGCTTCGGGAAGAAAAGACAAGAGAAGGAAAAGAATACTTGGCCTTCCGTTGGTGTGTGGTGTCTTGTTGGCAATCAGTGGGAAGAAATAACATCAACCCATCAGCTAGGGAGGCTAGTCAATCTAAGGGATTTTGTGCAGATCAATGTCGTGGATCTGGGAACTGGGAGTCTGAAATCGACGATACACCAGTTGCCTCTTAAGTGAGGAGATTCAGGGAGATAGGCCCCGATCATCGACTTGAGATTGCATCATGTATCGTCACAGCCAGGAGTCAGTCTTGCCCGAAACATCACGAAAGTTTCGCTGGAGAAACTATATAGAACGCCGTAGTCAAAGGAAAGTCCTCGGTCAACGACATAGTAGGACACATAGATAGAACAGCGACGTAATAAGGCCGACCTAATCGATGTCTAGTCCGAGAGGTGGGAGAACGAAGGTTTGGGCTCCTTGAAATCGAGTAATCAGCGGCTTTCTTTGACACAGAAGAGTCCGTAAAAGTACATACCACTATGCATAAATCCGTACCCCAATGCATCCAGTGATGTCCCTAATGTCATCAAAGAGGTGCCAAATGGGTGTAAAGTAGCTAACCGAACGGTCCTTGCGGGCTGCAAAAATCATCCCGACGACCTCCCCCTTTCTTGTGAAAACAAAGGAACCGGAGTCACCAGGAGCGGAAAAACTCTGCCCAGATACGCCCGCAATAGCATGCTCCTTCGTTACCTTCGTTTCCTTTTCGCCGTGTTGATTGATCTTGGTTGCCACATGAGCGCTCTTGATGCTGCCATTGTACCACCCGGCTGTAAACCCGGTTGACCGGCCGACTTTATAAAGGTCCTCAGTACCGCCATTCCCATATTTATCTAAAGGCTTGGTCATGTCCCAGCCCTTGAGGGTGGTCAGGTTTTTGATATTAGGAATCACAGGCGTCCCATGTATGGTGATCTGTTCAAACGGTCAAGTGTTAGTCCGCAGTGAACAACAGTGACTCTGGAAAGGTGAACATACATCATTGTCCCCGACACGCGAGTCTCTGACATCGATTAGTGCCCAGTCCATAATCGTCTCCCAACTGCCATAACTTTCTCGCAATACTGGTTTTTCGCGATATCCGGAACCTGCATAGACATGCCCGAGATGGCGATTTTTGGAAGCGCGGAATCGTTCGATATGCGATTTTCTGGCAATATCCTCCCGAAGGGAGGCCTCGATGCGCTTGTATTCCTCCATATCAGGTTGGTTTACAGATTCGCCGGCTTGGAGAAGCGCCTGCACCTTGACATAGCATTCGTCGTTCTGATTATCCTTGATAAGTTTATCAAGTACGGCCAAGTCGTTTTCAATATCATGCACGCTCGGCTGGTCGACCTTCAAATATTTCTTGGCGGTAACGTCGTTGGCGCGGATCCCATGGGTATACCACTTGGTAACAACTAAAGAATCATCAAAGACATCCCAACACAATTTTCAGAGACAAAAGTACTTACGTTCTGATGGTGCGATATCTGCCTGTTCTGCTGGATCAACACAATGGAAACAAGTCAGTCCCAAGCGTAGCCATCCATTGGTGGGATCTTGGATTTCGACCCATCCGCCGAACGTGCCAGACGAATCAGAAATGCCATGCTTTCCTAGACTCAAACCAGCCTTCCCCCCTTCCTTTGGGCCATCCAGTGGCAATCTCCACTGTCCAAGTGTGTCACTTCTTTCGATTTCCCCTTTAATAATGCTCACGCCGACTGTCGGTAGTTGGAAACGATTGAGGATGTTGACTATCTGTTCTCGGGTCTGTTTAAATCTGCTTTTGGCAGATGGAGACACTGTGACAATGACCATTTGTGGATTCTGACCATTGGTGTCCCTTCCATATCGAAAACACTCCACAGCCCGGCAACCCTGGATATGTAGATCCAATATTGCATCACAGACAGCATCCCATATTGGGTAAATTGTATCGGCGGGGAGAATAGGATAATATTGCATAGGCTCGAACACTCGAGGATCTGCTATCTCAACAGATACATCAACCAAATTCTTCTGAAAAAGAAGACTATGAATCTCTTTGCTGGCTTTAAGCCATGTCTCGTCCAGTTGTGACTTCCTTGCATAAACTAGAACTGTTGGTACGCCAAGTTCTTTGGGATCCCACTCAGCTTGCCGTTCAAGAAAGTCAATATAAGTACACACAATATTGTGTGTCTTTAAAATGGATTCAATAGCATGAAATAGCTGGTTGGAATTATTGGTTTCTATAGCAAGAGGGTGGGCGCTTGGAAGTGGAAACGCTAAAACTGGCAGTGGACAGAGGTACGGTCCCCCAGCCCTCAAGTCTTCGTTGATGAACCCCTCAAGTTCAAGGGGTTCGTCTTCGTTGTCGTCGCTTGAACCTCTCGCACGCCTGGCGCGGCCATCATCTGAAAATACAGGGGCAGGACTCTCGGCCTGGAGGGTTTGCACGAGAGCACGTTCCGCGGGCGACGCCCAGACAATTTCGGTGTCTGATCCATAATTCGGTCGATTCAGAATGGGGTGGGCCATGGTAGTTACCTCGTCGTCGGTGTAAACTTTTGTCCGGGGTTATGGTAAGCAGCTCGAGCAAGGAGAGCAGTGTAGAATGGTGCTCTTTTAGGCAATTCGAATAAAACTTTGACTTGAAGATGGCGGATGTTCTGTATTGTTGGACTCATCGACGGAAGGTGCTACTAAGGAGAGCATCACTTTTTATATCCTTCAGTGACCTCCATGTGCCATCGAGAGCTGGAAACTTATCAGATCCATGGCGGATGCGGTTAATTGTTTCGACTCCACGAGTCGCTTCCAGGAGAAGGCAGACCATACTTTTGTTATGCTAGAAAGAGGGAGGGTATTCCGGAATAAGTTGCCTCTAACCATCTCCGTTTTATGAGGCGGTGCTGGCCTCCCATTTTATCCTTTTCCCTCGCTCTGACAACAGGCCTTCTGCTTGTTTGCAGATCCTTCTAGAGAAAGTTCTGACTTGGCCCCTCAAGAAGATCAAAGAGAGAAAAACGGGACCGGGAAGCTTCAAGCTCAAAGGGATGTCAAAGTGGTGAAGGGCAAAGAGTTTGACCTCTTTCAATGCAAGTCTCAAAGCAGAGGTTGCAAAAGAGCCAAAGTGGCTAGCTTGTTAGTAATTGATGTCAAAGAACACCTGACTATGAGAATAGTATAGGGAATCCAGACAAGAACAAACAGAAAAAGCATCTGAAGCAACTTATAGAAAATCCTCTGGTGCACCGTCACTACAGCTCGGTATACAGTGCTAATGGCAGCACCGACTGCCCTGAGTTGAAGCGCGGGAACCATGCCGTTTGGGGATCAAATGGGTCGCTTGAGCAAGGAATCGTTTCGTGAGCCAGGTCCCTGATGGATGTCAATAACGAGGCCCTTCGAGGGAAAATAGAAGAACCAGACCTTCTATGTCGGAGTGATGCCGTGGATATTATTACTAAATATCCAACATAGACAGTCGGAAGTCGACTGACTTGCGAGTAGGGACACCATTTCGTGTGCAGAGTCACCAGTTTGGACGTTGTGCTATGGAGATATGGTGACTGTCTGCCGTTATTTTCGTCGGCACGACTGTGGATATAAACCTTTCTTCATGTGTTCGGTTGCCAGTCCCAAAAAGTGCTGCGTGTCCTGCAGAAAGAGTAAAAAGTTGTGCCCTCATAGGAGTGGTAACGGCGCCAAAGAGAACTCCTCCACGGCTAACCTTCATCCTTTCCATTAGTTATCTGTCAACTCCTTTGCAGGGTTGTAGTAGCCGCTGTTCCTCTCGGTAAGACATATATCCGCACAGTGATAACCATGTTTTCGGAGCAGCCAAACACCGAATGGCGTGAGTACTGGACTAGCACGGACACCGTGTACCCGAGAGTTGGGAGCAGGCAAATACCAGCAACTCATTCCTCAGATTTACCCTATAGTAGAAACTAATCTCACATACAGGCGATCGTGATGACTCCATCGGTTAAGGACCACCAGCCTTCCTGTCCTTGCATCCATCCATGGCGGGGAGTCCGAGGTACACCCTCCCACCGGGAAAAGTTCACAAAAACTGCGCGGGGCATGATATACACCCGCGCTGCAGCCAATATCCAACGCCATGGTTTTGTACGTCTGAAGACCCATACCAGATTGCAGAGAGTTCAATGGATGAAGCGCAATATGTCATCCCAGAGAGCGCCAAAGGGTCTGAAACATGTCCTTTCATAATGATTCATGATTTACACCTCGCGTGTACAGAGATATTATCGGAAGTGGCATCTTGGCCATGTCCTCTAGTAGAACATTGGTCGCCGAAGTTGTGATCACTCGCAAATAATATCCACCTCGCGAGAGGTTGATCCACGGAATTCCATTAAAGGCGGGATTATGTAATATCCGACGCTGAACATTTTATTCTTGGCGTTTTCGATCCCAAAGATCATGATCGCATTTCTCTCTTCTCTTATTTCTTGTAGACTTGCATCCCTGTCGTTTGATACTTTCTTCTTTTTATTTTTTCAAGTGCCTGCCACTCTACTCGAGTATATAAGAAAATGGCTGTCAAGAGGAAAACAAGAAAGTTCGCCCAGGTAAGTGTGTGGTCCAAACTTCGATCAGAAAGATCCGAAGCTGATAAGCAAACCAGGTCAAGAGAGCTATTACGCAGCGTGATAGTCGACTGTTAGTCTCTGACTACCGGTTTTTGTGTGCGTCGGGCTATACTGATGCCAGCGTGTAGGAAGCAGAATCAAGCGAAAAACGATTCTAAGAAGGACGCTGATAAAGGCGAGCTAGTTCGCGAGATGTATGTGCTAGCTTGAATCTGGCTTCCTTACTGTCGTCTTTATACTAACATGAATATCTATTTAGCCCCCAAGTGTCATCTGCACTTTTCTTCCAGTACAACACCGCCCTTACGCCACCTTACTCTGTCCTGGTCGATACCAACTTTCTCTCTCATACCATCCAACACAAGCTGGAAATAATACCGACCATGATGGATTGTTTATACGCAAAATGCGTTCCTGTGGTTACAGACTGTGTCCTTGCGGAGTTGGAGAAACTTGGTCAAAAGTATCGTCTTGCGCTGCGGATAGCGAAAGATCCGAGGTTCGAGCGGTTGAAATGTGATCACAAGGGCACGTACGCGGACGATTGCTTGGTGGACCGTGTCATCAAACATCGGATTTATATCGTGGCGACGAACGATCGAGATTTAAAGAGGAGAATTAGGTTCGTCATGGCTGCATGTTTTTAGCATCATTCCTAGAATCTCCATTCCGCTGACTCTGGTCTCAGGAAAATACCTGGCGTGCCGATTATGAGCGTTGCTCGTGCCAAGTACGTTATCGAGAGACTACCTGATGCCCCTGAGAAATGAGGCTCTTGGGTGCGCCGTTTTTATTTCGGAAAAAAACGGGGGAATATTGTTATCCAACGTATCTGCTAGCGGAGTTTCCCAAGGCGCAGTGTCTGGTACCCTTTGACGAAGAATCCGTTCCGAACAGCTCTTATCCGACGCTCTTTTGCCGTGTAGATTCTCGGTAGTGCAGAGTCGTATCTGCCAAACAATACCAGATGATATGGATACGGCGTTCCCCGGTACAATATCAAACACGGATATTCGCTGCGAGTCGATGGGTGATTTACGTCTATCGGGGACGAATGATTGCCATTGTATCAATGCAATTTCCTGGGAATGCCACATGTTGGAGCTAGCAATTGGACCTTGCCTCGCTGATGTGCTAGGACTCGCGATTTATCTTTTTCGTGTTCGTGCACAAATGGTTTTCCAAGTAGGGATTGGTACATCGTTGCTCGGTTTATACCATAGGTGTATTGTAGCATATAAGTCAATTTATCTACGCCTTAAAGCGTTTGCACTTCATCTTTCTGACTATAGGAAAGTCAATGAGTACTATTGGAACACAGCTTGTAGGAATTTTACGTCTTAAGGTATCTGCTGGTTGATTTCAGGCTCTTGGTAGCTGTTTGCATTGTACCCACCCAGCTCGTTCACTATTTTTGACAGTCGGCGGGATTCTCCTTGTACATGTCTTGCGACAGACAACTTTCATCAAAGCTACCCATGAAAATATGTATCTGCTTCCGCCCGTCGAGCGGGGCGGAACAACAGAGATCACGTGTAGATAAGGATTCCGCACAGATAATTGTCTAACAAGTGACTGCGGACAAGGGTAGAGAAAAGCAACTAGGAGAGCCTCACTGTATTTCAAGCCATTAGCATATGCTCAGCTTCTTTTCTCTCCTTTTTGATGCTTAATGCCTACGATGTTACTGCGATAAAACTTGGGACGTTGGATGCTCTGCTGCTTTGCGGCCGGCGGAATCCAGGAGCAATATGGGGATTCCGCGCTTAACAAGACACCTGCTTCCTTACGCTGAACCCGTTCGGCTCAGCAACATCAACTATGGCTCTGGTAACATGAAGTGTATCGGGTCGGTAGTTATAGATGGGCCTGCTCTGGTGTACCACATTTATTACTGCCTGCTATCATGGATGGACGACTGTTTCAACCCCGTTGATGCGCAGCCTTCGTGTGACGAAGTAAGCGCTGGTGTGATGCGATTTTTGCTTTACTTGAGAGATCTCAATATAGAAGTGTAAGCAAATTTTTATCCGGTGACATTATCCGTCCCTCTAAATATCCAAATAGAGTGAAAATTTGTTTCGACGGCGCACTGCCGATCTCGAAACGTGAGACTCGTCTCGAGCGGCTTGAGCAATCGAGACAGAAACTAGAATCACTCTGTCGTGATACAGCGGGTGGTTTCAAGATACCAAGCATCAGGCGAACAAGGTTAGACATCGACTCAAGGAAGATCTTTCGCAAAAAACCGGTGCCAACTAGGTTCAAAGCTGTCACGGAGACGCCTTTTATGATTTCGACTGTCATTGAAGACCTGAAATATAGATGGAACTGGGAGAATATTTTAGATTATGCTCCCGGTGCAATTGCTGATACCCCCGCCCGGGATTGCCTCTGGGCAAGGGTAACAGAGATTGTTCCCGCAGAAGCTGATATATACTGTGCAGAAGCAGCGCGCAACGCTGGCGCCGCTGTTTTGACAGGTGACTCGGATCTTCTCATCCATGACTTAGGCCCTGAGGGGTCGGTGATTTTCTTTGATTCTATTGAAACGCCAGATAGCGGATCTGATATGAATGTTGGAATGCGGGCGATGGATTTATCTCCGAGAACAATAGCAAACAAATTGGGCGTTGTGAACATCCAAAGATTTGCTTTCGAACTAAAGCGTGACCCCAGTGCGACGTTGTCCATCATCATCCAGCGATCGAAAAGCACATCCGGCGTTGTCGAAAATAGCGCTTCTTATTTATCATTTATAAAGGAGTATCACCCCTTGGACCTTGCACAGGTGTCGACTACGGGAAATCCAACGGACTATCAGATCCTGGATCCGAGAATTTCGGAGTTGTATTGTCAGTATCTAACACCTAGCTGTGATCCGAAGAATGGACCGCCGCATATATACCTTCCGATTTTGACTGAGCACCACGACAGGCAATCCGCATGGCTACAAGGAAGTGACATAAGGTCGTTAGCATATTCAGCGCTCAACCAGGCGTTCTCCATGAATGACCGTTACCTAAATATCATAGAACACCACCGGAGAGGACGGAGGATATACTCCAAATCCGTAACATTATCTACGCAAAAAGAAGCCGAACGAGGACTGGCGGAGCTACTTGAAAAGTTCAGTTCGGTCCGATCTGTTTTTGGGGATACCCACACATGTTGCGACATCTGGCGGGCTTTTGCTATATACGAAATACTCGCACGGATGAACTCCGAGGATAGACCTAGCCTGGGGCATATGGTCCGGTTTTTAGAACAGAATTACACCGGCGATAAGCTAGCGTGGGATGATTTACATCTTAATGCACAAATTCAATCTGTCCTATATTCATTGAAGATCCTGAGGGATCTTCTCCGAGCTGGAGTTTCTTCATTCAACGGCAGTTTGCGAGATACGACATTAGCTGCGATCGATGCAATGGCAGATTTCCCGCCGCTGCGGATTGTTACGAAATCTAGAAGGGAAGCTGTCGATCCTGAAACATCAGAATCGCACCGTCTTGATCGCCAGCTCGTGCAAAATATATACGGACTTGTCAAAGACCAAGCTGAGGACCATATTGAGCAGCAACAGCCACACGATTTGAACGGTGTGTACCAAAGCAAGAGCAACATTCTTACGGGAGAAGAAGGCTGGGAAACATCGAAATCGAAGAGAAAGCGAAAGAAGGTCAACAGTGTCACGGAAACCTCGGGGAGCAAGCCTAAAGTAAAGGCGGGCGCTAACTTATATGAACTCCTTAGAGGAACGGATTAAATTGTGCTCTCATGCAAATAGCTAATACACTGTATACCAGCGTTGTTCAAACATCGATCTTCATTATACACATTGAGACGTTGCGGTATCCTGACCTAAGACAAGTATTCCAGATACGCGAAAAAGAACAAACCAAAAAAGTAGACCATGCGAAAACAGTCCCTAACCCCTTGCGCCATAAAGTAGCATAGTATCACATCAAAGGCTCTCCCTGAAAGCACTGCGTCTTCCAGTTGGGCTATTTTCCCGGCCATGCTTGACGCTGTCACGGTCAGGCTCCGGGCGCGGGCTCATATCTCGCATATTACTAGCTTCCGCGTTGTCGCCGAATGGATTTTCTGTGGATTTGCCCAGCGACAAGCCAGCTTGAGGTGCAGGTTCTCGACTACGACTCCTTCCCCGTTCAATATCATCGTGTTGTGGTTGAACGTTGGTAGCCACGCGCGGAGCACCATACCCCATCCCTTCGTAAGGTTCATGCCTTGGTCCCATTCCTAATTCTTGCTCCTCATAATAGCCACCAGCCCCATACGCAGTATCATGCTCAGCACCCATCCGCGCATCCCAAATCTCATCGCGATCCGCACCTCGCCCCCGCAGCCCGCCTCCTTCTAATGGTTCCTCATATGACCCTTGCGCGGTACGACGGTTCCGCAGACGAGCGAAATGGTCTTTGAACCATCCAGCTACTCCTCCGCGGCGCGGACTTGGAAAGCTACTGTCGCGATACCGAATCGATGAATCGGAGGTGAATGGAATGTAGGACTTCCAGGACGGCGGGGGTAAGCCGGCTTGACGGGCGCGGTATTGTGTCCAGAAAATCCAGCCCGCGTATCCAAGAATTGCGAAAAGGAGGATAAGAAGAAAGAAGAGACCCCACCGCATGATTCAAGAGAGGATGGATTGACGTTGTTCTGTGAAATAGTGACGTTATTGTTTGTGTTTTGGTCCTGGTAGAGGGCGGTGCGCCGTAGCTCTTTCAGCTCCGCAGTTCTTTGAGCTTCAAATACCACGAGCTTGCGCAGTTTGACCCGGCGGACAATGAACTGGACTCCTGTTTCGTGGCATTTGGCAGAGGAAAGACAAAGCAATGCGGGATTTGTATCCGTTTGCTTCACTGGCAGCAAGCGGAGTCGCGGCTGAATGACGTCTTATGTAAGCCCATTACTTGACTCGCTGTTTTCCCCTGCGCTGCTCACTGCTGCTTACTGTGTCATCTCACTTTCAAATATTATAAGAAATACATTCTATCTTGTGCAAATTTGAGCTTGAGAAGTTGTCTATTGGTCAAGATTGCATTTGATGGTTCATGGCGGATGAACAGACTATGGTGGGTCAATCCTCAGATCATTTCCCAAGAGTAAATCCTGAACTTGAAGAATCCTTGGAGGGATTTCTTCGTGGGTCTTACTACGAAGTGCACAGTATCCAAAATTTTCGAACCAACGGGTTTTAACCTGCTTCCCCCTCCCCAGAAGAAAATTATTTCGCTTTCAGTGTCACCCATTTTCTCCAGGCCCTCTTTCGCCCTTTATACTTTTCTATATGTATGCATTGGCAGAGTAGCATTATATAATAGGTCGGGGGTGTCTGTATTATTCTTCTGGTTTTGATTCCTCCAACAGCATTGACGCTGCACTGTTGTGGTGAAGCTGTGTTGCTTCATATTGCATTCTCTTTGGTGATTTGATATTTCCTTTCACAATGTTTGGGACCAGTTTTATCATTTCAGCTGATGCTACCTATGGTAACATGGTCTGGGCTGAACAAATATAGTACCTCTTAATGTGGCTTAAGGAAATGATTTGCGTCCTAGGGTTGCGCACCGATTTTCTATCCCTTACACAGCTTGCCCTCCTCGACTTCAGTTAGTTGGGAGAGACTACCCCAGCACCTAGGTCCCGTCTACACAGCCGGTTTACTGAAAGCACACCCCTTGAGACGTGGCTATGGCGAGGAGAGGTTGGGTTCGAATCCCATGCTGGCCAATTTTTTCCCTTCCCCTTTGACCCTTACACTGGCTAATAATATAAACTGGTTGGAATCATCACAGTACTAATTTACTGTAATCAATTGTACATCTCTACATTAACTGTGTATACAGTGTATTGGCTTGGTGTTGTATAGATTGTTATATTCCAGCAATATGTTGTGGTTATATTACTTTCTTCTACCTAGCTCTCTGGTGGTTGTCCATATTGTTTTCTATCACTTTCCTTCAAGTTGATAAAAGCTGTTTAGGCCGCCACCGTCGGCCAGATCACTACAAGGAATATGAGGCGGTTGGATAATATGCTGGAACAGGCCGTTGCAGGCAACTCTTCTATATGAATTATGTTGGGGCAATCTTGATCTTGTTCAAAGTGAGACACTACGCCATCTTGGTGATGGACCCAGACATCTTGGGTGGCCTTGTCTTCATTTGTATGTCAATCACTACATTCATAGCTTGTACGAGTTCCCTGTGACCTGTACCTCAAATTATAGGATTGTATCTTTCTTTACAAGACCGCACATTTTATATTAAGCACTCTGCCCTGTGGGGGACAATGCCCATGTTGCGCGTTAGAGTAAACGTTGACGGACGGAAAATGTATCCTTGTGGTCAACTACTAGTAATTATATGAATATGCTGAGCAGTACAGTATATATAAACATCTACATGCTGTAGATATTTATCCCTCAGCGCTAGTCAGCTTCTACTAGGAAAAGCGGCACCGCATCAAAGGAGAAAAAAAAAAAAAAAGGGCCTTGAAAATGCAGAAGAAAAATGCACCATAATGTGCAAAAAGGCCACGCGCTAACAAGACTAATTAAGTGAGAAGCCCATCCACTCCATATTGCTGATGGTTACTGTAGTCTGTATCCTCTTCTGGCTGAGAACGGTGTATCTTTGGATCCATCATTGTTTTTTCCAAGCTGAACCCCACCATGTCGAGTGGCTTGTCGCTTGCAGGCCCGCCAAAACGGCTGATTGACTGCCGATCACGGTGGGGTGTGAATGATATGATATCATGTCAGTACGAAGGTAAAGATAGAAGGGTTCAAGCAAATGGGGTATGTCAGCTAGGGAGTAAATATTTTCGCTCTCCTCTCTATTTTCATAATATGCCAGTCTAAGTGGGATATAGGACTCGGTCCAAAAGAACCAGAAACATAGGCCTACGACCTTGTTGATCGAAGGAATCCAACAATACCACGACAATATCCCACCAGTTCCGCTAACCTTTTGCCTTCCCTTTCCTGTTCCACCTTCCACTGGCTCAGCGCTTCTTTCAACGTAGGGTCAATTCCTCCAGCATCCAGCTCATCCTCCGTATTTGCCGACACATTTCCTATAACGTCGGCATGGACACGGAGAAAGACAGCCATCCACGTGTTCACAAGTTCGAAGTCACGCTTTGTACTTAAGCGTGCTGTGAGCGCCGTAACAAAATCGGAAAGCTCGTTGTGACCATCTTGTATCCGGGGATCAAGAGACCGGATCTCTAAATCAGCTTTGGCCGGGGAGAGAGATTTGAGATACTCGATAAAAGGATCGAAATCGTCGGCTTGACGGCCAGATCGTAGTAAGGTGGTAAATTGCGATGTCTGGAGGTCTGGGCCGTTGGCTCCCTGAAGTTTTGCAATTCGGGATCGTTCCGCGGATGACACTTTGGCCTTTTCGGTCCCTTCAATCTGGAGCCCCTGTAAGTTGTCCAAACCAGTAGCCTCCGGATTAGCACTTGCTAGAGATGGCAGGAAGAAGGGAGCCTTTTCAGGCGCCTTGGGGGGTTCTGTTGGTTTGTTCCTTTCCTATAAAATATCCCGTCAATAACCAGGCCTCTTTATAACAACAAAAGAGGCTTACCTTGATCAAATCGAGGTGGAGAAGTGTCTGCCATTTGCTCTTTGGCATGATGCTAAGTGTCATCATCTCCTTGCTGAGCTGTTCCGTCGGGAAAATAGGGCCATCTTGAGAATCCACTGCCTCGTCCTCATTAAAGGCAGCCTCAATGGCGACAACACCACCCTCCCCAGAAGCTGTGGGAGCTGCAATCTCTGCAATAGCATCCTCGTCAATATGGCGGCTTGGGACGTGCATGAAGAGACTACGGTTATGCCAAATATTGATACCAACACCTTCCGAGTGGGCAGTGGCAAGGAATTCTCCGGTTGAAGATAACGCGAGCGATGTGCAGGTGTTCTCCAAGCGGAAGGCGTCAATAAGGTGACCCGTAGGTAGATCCCATACTCGAACCACGGAATCCATTGACGCGGCGATAATCCACCGCCCATCGCTAGAGACGCAAAAGTCGTTCACTTGGCCAATGCAGCCCCAAAGCTCACGAACAAGCTTTTTCGTTTCGATGTCGACAACTCGGATAGAAAGATCGTCACAGCTCAACGCAATCAAGTCGCTGGAGCTGTTATAACGGAGACCGGTAATAGCACACATCGGATACCAATCGAGCTCGTCCATTAGGAGCCCTGATCTAAGATCCCAAAACTGATTTTCTGTTAGCTAAACGTAATATTTTCCCTACTTTGGACAAACTTTTGACTAACCTTTACTTTGCCGTCAAGGCCACAACTAACAACAGTTGTATTTAAGGTGTCTACCATTAACCCAGTAACAGCCTTCGTGTGCTTCCCCTCGCCCGCTGTAAACTTCTGCTTCCTGGCGTCGACAGCCTCTACAAAGCCGTCCTTCTGTAACAGCAACTTTCTAGCCTGTGCCGGCGAGATTTTTGTAGGAAAAGTCTGTCGCTTGATCCCTGACTGCAAGTTGAACATATCAATCGATCCACCAGCTGAGCCGACTAAAGCAAAAGTACCACAAGACGAAACAGCGACACTCTTTACAACAGTCAGCCACATCTGTACTATATTTTATAGTACGAGAATTACACATACCTTGACCTCCGTTTTATCCCCCGTTTCAAATGCCCATCGTCCCGCTTTCTTTTTACCCCAGAACCATGTCCGCGCAAATTTATCCCCCTTGTGGCCAGTGACGACACTTTCCCATCCAGTCGTCTGGGAGCTTTCAGCGTTTCCGCCTTTGGCGTTTGCCCAGACAGGGCCACCACCCGCTGCGCCCATTCCGCCGTCACGGTTGAGCGAAGACGCCATGCAAGTTATTTCCGGCGATTTGAGGAAGTTAGATCTTCCATCCTGACCTTCCGCGCCATGGACAGCACCGATCTTTTTGGCCTTGTGCTTAACTCTCCCTTGGGAGAGTTCTGAATTCTGAGAATCCTTTCGCAAACTCAGCGCCCATAAACTGCGATCTTTGCTGGCGCTCATGAGCCATTTTCCTACAGCATCAGACCCGTCAGACCCTGCTGGTAGAAACGCAATGGTCGTAAGCGGGGCAGAATGACCGCTCCTGGAATGCAGTGGTCTGGGTACAGGAGAAAATGGCATTTCATCGAATATCCACGAACGAAGAGAATTATCCGAACCCGTTGATATCATGACTGGCTGACCCCTCAAAAACTCGATGTTGTTAACGCCTAAAGTTCCTTCTCCAGAGGTCTCATGGGCGTCTCGGAGGACTCCTGTTACTCTTCCTCCGTCATTTAGATCCCACATTGTAATATCACCGCTATCGCTGCCGGCTGTTGCCATGACGCCTGCTTTTTTACCATCGTTACCGGCGCCCAAGTCATCAGTTCGAAACGAAATGGATGTTATTGGGCTATTTTTGCTGGAAGGCGACCTGAGTTGTAGGACTGGTTGATCTGCTCTAATGTTGTGGACGACGAGAGCACCACTGCTGTAGGCAATGGCCATTATGGACAACGCTGGACTTGGCTCAAGTGCCGTGACAGCTCCAGCTCCAGCAGTGGTAGGTAAGATTGTATAGAGAAGCTTGCCGGTACTCAGATTCCATATATCAACACATCCATCTTGTCGCCCAGCGAATATCTTGTTGAGGTAGGTGGGCATGTTACATATCCTGCCAGTAAGGATGCGGCCAGTTACGGAGCCCCTTGAGGCAGGAGGAATTATTGTAGTGTAGTGTTCATAAGTACCAGTCTTCCAGACATGGATTGCCTTACTGCAGCCCCCGACAATCCAGGCACCGAATACTAAAAGCTGTTCAATGGGCTCTCTTAATCCGGGTGGGTTACTTAATTCAGCAACCTTCTTGCCTCGCTTGAACACCCACACGCCCGAGGGCTCGTTTGGAGTTGTGGCGCCCCATGCCGCGAATACGCGATCTTTCCACGCAAAGGTTGCGGTAATAAGAGCGGGGGTCTGCGGCCGAGTAAGAAAAACCAGGCTAAGTCCCCGACGCAAATCGTACGTTTGTAAACATCGACCGACAGAAGTCGTTATCTGGAACGTAGTTTTCCCAAGTGGAACGGAGGTGAAGGGGACTGCAGTTGGAGATACAAGGCCTAGCGTCTAGTCACGCGGAAAATCAGCACCTTGACCAACGAGTAAAGAAAAGAGCAAGCTTACTCTGAAGGGAGAAAATATCCTCGAGCCCACGGGTTGAGCCGCTTTAAGACCATTTGGTTCTGTCACTCGCTTCTGGCGTTTTGCGGAAGGCATGCCGAAGGCCTCATTGTCGATTGACGGCATGGCGCTGGGCAAAAACGCAACAGACACCTATCTAAAGTATATGCCGCCTCTGCAACAATTTCTTCCAGACCAAAAGACCCGGGCTGAGTATCTGGCGAGCAAAACCAAGCTGTTGTCGCAGCTTTCGCTCTACTTTTTTTTTCGGCGAAGAACTACTGTTCCCAACGCGGTTTAGCGCACCGACCATCGCAGCAGCCCTGGTCTTTGCTCGTTTCGGCTTCTAGAGGCGAATCGTCTTTGCGTTTTTGCTTTTTCTCGTTTCTTTTTCGGATATCAAGTAGATTTCTATCTCGTGCAGCTGTTTGTATGTTTCTGGGGCTCCTCAGGTGCGCTTCCGGAGTGCTATTTCGGGCTTCTTACCCTCTGTTTTTGCCTCGCCACTTCGCCTGGCTGATGTCGCTTCGCAGTCGGCTGTGGGGAACTACGTTTTTTAGGAGCAGAGTTGGCCAGCCGCCAAGTAATTTCTTTCTTGAATTGATCTGATCTCATATTCGCGATGGCACTGGCTTCTGGCAGTGAGCATAGCGCTCTATAGGTGCGATTAGATAGGCAAGAGGAGGGATCGATAAGGTATATATTGTAGAAGAGGGTCAAGGGTCAATTGAATACCCCGGGACAATGACATCCACACCGCAATCACAGTCGGAGACCTCGTCGACGACGAGTGCGCTGCCAATTCCAAACACGACACCCGAACCGCAGTCCCAGGCAAAGCCTCCGGAGTCCACAGAGGCTGTTCCCACCAGCAACCAGGAGCAGCTCTCACTTCCAGACGACACCGTGACAGCGGGCGCCGCTTTGACAGCGGGCACGCCTGCGTCTGTTTCTCCCACTCCTGCTCCTGCCACGGCTGAAGATGCTCCTTCCGCTGTTTCTCAGAGAACCCCAGCTCCCTCTGACCGCCACCCGCATCGTATCTCTCTGTCTTCTCTCTACTCTCTAGCGTCCACCATCCATTCTGGTGGCGGTGAGAAGGTTCCAAGCACTGGCACCTCAAGCGTCGCTGGCTCTTTCAAGAGCAGCATGGACGACGCTGGCAAGCACTCCGGACTCGCTCCAAATCCCGGCCCGGCTATGCTTGACCCTGCTGCCGCGTCTAGTCCAGATTTCGGTGCTGCTCCTTCGTCTACGTCACCAGCAATCATTTCTCAAGGTAGTGACCCGTATTTTCTCTTCGCTTGCTCCTAGCAACTATAAGAGACTGGTATTAAGCGTGCTTTAGTATCTTCGCCACGGGCAGGACAGCCTACTCAGGGCAACGATGCAATTCCAGAGGTAAAGACGACCACAAACTGGGGCACTCGGACTGGGAGATCGTCTAGCAGGGCACCGCGCCGGTTCAGCGGAAGTACTGCAGCGAGTAACACCAGTGAAGAGCGTATGTGGACGATACACAGAGCCGGTAAAAAGAAGTCGTCTTGCTGACATTTAATAGCTGTACCTTCCATTGGGAGGATCGGTGTCTGCGCACTTGACGTCAAGGCTCGAAGCAAACCAAGTCAAAATATCCTAACGCGCCTGCAATCGAAGGGGGAGTTCGAAGTCATTGTCTTTGGTGACAAAGTTATCTTGGATGAAGGTTAGTTTCACCTTTTTTTTGTGACTTTAATTTTGATTGATATCTAACCTAGCTCTGTAGATGTGGAAAATTGGCCTGTCTGGTATGCTTGTTCTTCAGATATCTACTTATTTGCTAAAAAAAACTGATTGTGATAGTGATTTTCTTATTGCCTTCTTTTCCGATGGTTTTCCCTTGGACAAGGCTATCGCCTACGTCAAGCTTCGAAAACCGTTTTGTATTAACGACCTACCCATGCAAAAAGTGCTCTGGGATCGACGGCTTTGTCTTCGGATTTTAGATCAAATGGAAGTCCCAACTCCCAAACGCCTTGAAGTGAACCGCGACGGCGGTCCTAGACTTCCTTCTGCTGAAATTGCTCAGCTAGTACATGATCTGACTGGTGTGGTATTGGAGGGCGCTGATGATGGGACTGGCGGTGGTGCCCCTAAGTCCCAGTCAGTCTCCATGACCGAAGACGGTCAAGCCATACTTGTGGATGGCAAAATACTTAGAAAGCCATTTGTTGAGAAGCCTGTCAGCGGGGAGGACCATAACATCCATATTTACTTCCCAGATGATCAACAGTACGGTGGCGGTGGTCGCAGATTGTTTCGAAAAGTGGGAAACAAAAGCTCCGAATACGACCCAGAGTTGAAGGTACCTAGATCCGTTACTGAACCGGACGGTAGTTATCTCTACGAACAATTTTTGAGAGTCGACAACGCAGAAGATGTCAAGGCTTACACGGTCGGGCCCGATTACTGTCATGCAGAGACTCGTAAGTCTCCTGTCGTTGATGGCGTTGTCCGCCGTAACACACATGGCAAGGAGATTAGATACGTAACTAAGCTCAATATGGAAGAAGCTGCTATGGCTACCAAGATCTCTAACGGTTTTGGTCAACGGATTTGCGGATTTGATATGCTTCGTGTTGGCAGGTCATCATATGTCATTGACGTTAATGGGTGGAGTTTTGTCAAAGACAACAAGGAGTACTACGATAAGTCCGCCGATATACTCCGCGAGATGTTCATTGCGGAGAGAATGAGGAGGGAAGGGAAGGTCTACCAACCAGAGTCGCCACCATTGGAAATGGGCCCGGCGCGAAAACCCAATGGGGGCTCCCATCGGCAAGCTTTGAAATCGTTATTAAAATCTCCGAGTATGACGAGAATGCACCCGCATTATCACGCCCAAAAAGCAAATGCAACTGTATCCACCGACGCGTCGTCCACCACTACGTCCCTTCAGTCAAATGTAGAGCCGGGCAAGGCAGCTTCTCAAATGAAAAGCCCTCAACGGAAGGATGACGCTGTTCCGCCGACGTTAGGCAACGGATTGAAAGGGAAAGATTCGGCAGCTTCTACCCCGGCCGCTGCAGCAGAACCTGCAGCTCCTCCGCCGTCGTCGAAACACAGTTGGAAGCTCAAAGGCATGGTCGCTGTGATTCGCCATGCTGACCGAACGCCGAAGCAGAAATTTAAATTTACTTTTCATACACAGCCATTCGTCGAGCTATTAAAAGGGCATCAAGAAGAAGTTGTTATAAAAGGAGAAATAGCTCTTCGCAGTGTATCCGATGCTGTGAATGTGGCTATGAGCCAGGGGGTCGAGGACTCCGAAAAGTTGAAGCTTCTCCAAAAGACACTCAAACACAAAGGGCCGTGGCCGGGGACAAAGGTACAGATTAAGCCCATGTTCCGTCGACGTCATCCAGAGGAAATCAGCGGGGCCACACCTAACGCCTCCAATTCTACTATGAGTCATCAATTGCCCCAAGAAAACCGCGAAGTAAAGGCAGAAGACGATCCTTTGGGGCGATCGCAAACGCGCAGCGATTCATTGTCAGGCCCGACGTTTTCCCGCTTCTCGGCCGCGGAGAATGACTTGATCCTCGACAAGCTGCAGTTGGTTATTAAATGGGGCGGTGAACCTACCCATGCTGCCCGATACCAGTCCCAAGATGTCGGCCTAAATATGAGAGATGATTTGAAACTGATGAACAGGGAAGCTCTAAATGATGTACGTATATTTACGAGTTCCGAACGGAGGGTTAGTACAAGCGGTAAGCTCTCCTTATTGATCTTTGACATTTACTCTGGGGGACTGTCACTTTTGCTAATAATTGGACAAAGCACAAATATTTGCATCGTCGTTCCTTAGTCAGAAAGATTTGCCTGAGGATTTCATTCAAGTGAGAAAGGACCTTCTGGATGATTCCAACGCGGCGAAGGATTTGATGGACAAGGTCAAGAAGAAGCTCAAACTCTTACTACGAGAAGGCAACTGTGCCCCTCCTCAGTTTGCTTGGCCGAAGGAGAATTTTCCCGAACCTTCTGTCGTGCTATCGACTGTCGTAGAGCTTATGAAATTTCACAGAGAAGTCATGCGTCAGAATTTTAAAACCCTCGAAAGCGATGCTGCCGAAGCAGCAAATGGAAAAGCCAACGATGATGCGCTGTCAGAGGACCTTGCGGATGTGCCGCTTGCGACTTCTATACAGGGTCGATGGTGCGCGGGAGAAGACGCGAAGTTTTTTAAAGAAAGATGGGAGAAACTTTTTGCGGAGTTCTGTGACACTGAAAAGGTGGATCCTAGCAAGATCTCGGAGCTGTATGACAGCATGAAGTTTGATGCACTTCACAATAGGCAGTTTCTAGAGTGGGTCTTTATGCCACCACCTAGCTTCCTTGCAGAAGACGATAAGAAGCCCTCGTCTCCGGAAAAATCCAGGGCACCTAGCTACGACAAGGCTACCTTAGGTAGCGGAATATCTGATGTTGACTTATCAATCAGCGACAGAGGGGATGACAACAACGACACCCTCGGGCATCGCATGGGGTTCAGGAAGAAGTCTCCGTCTGATGCTGCACAAATGCCACCAGTGGAGCCGCTTGAAAACTCATATGATTCCTATTTCAAGCTTTTCCCAGGCTCCAGCCCTAACAAGCCCCATAAAATGGACATGCGTCTATCGAAACTCCGACAACTTTACAACTTGGCCAAAGTGCTCTTCGACTTCGTTACCCCGCAAGAGTATGGAATCGATGATAGTGAAAAGCTGGAGATTGGATTGTTGACATCACTCCCTCTTCTTCGGGAGATTGTCATGGATTTGGAAGAGGTCCAGGCTTCCCCGGATGCTAAGTCATTTTTCTATTTCACGAAGGAGTCCCACATCTATACGCTTCTAAACTGCATCCTGGAAGGCGGCATCCAGACGAAAATCGCCCGTCGTGCGATTCCGGAGTTGGATTATTTTTCGCAGATATGTTTCGAGCTTTACGAGGCCCGCGATAGCGAAGCAGCCACATTCTCGTACTCCATTCGCATATCCATAAGCCCAGGCTGTCATACCTTCGATCCTCTGGATGTGCAGCTTGATTCTCGACATGCAATTGGCTGTGCACCCCGGAGGAGCCTAACCGCGCACCAGGACTGGAAAGAGGTTATTGAAACGTTGAAAGCCAAATTTGATACGTGAGCATTATTCACTTTGCTCGTTACCTGCTCACTTTATCTTAACTAACCGCTCTCCAATGTTTAGTGTGAAACTACCTAAAACTTTCATCGCAGTCAACTTGAGTGACAAGCATGCGGCCTCCACCGAGGATGAAGACGAGACATCGAGGACCTGTTAGGTGTGCTTTCTTACTGTACAATATTGGCATTTTACGTTGCGAAAGTGAGAACTTTATGGGTTTATTATGCATTGATCGGTGTGTTTAATGTATGTGGGCGGAAATCTCGTTATAATAGAATAGATCTTAGGCCGAGTAGACACAATACTGGGAGGTTTTTTGATTGCAAGGTGGGAAGGCGTTATCACTTTTAGCCATTATATCTAGCCGGACCAACCATAAATAAAATCTGCAAGAGTTCATATCTCTAAGATCTGATTTGCCGGAGATTACAATAACTAATGCCGTAGTAGAATGTGTCAACGTCAAGGCGCATCTGGCAACGGACCCATATTGCGCAATTTTGTCCACTTGGGCTCTGAGGCGACTTGACTGCGACTGGATGTCTGCCTAGCCTTTTCCCAGTGGCAGTTTTCCCATAGACGAGCAGTAGGCACCATGGGCATTATAGATGGAAAAGCTGTCACCTTTGAGTTAACCGGCGACTCTCTTACGTGGATGGACCGCTCCGATGACAAGAAAACCTCCATCAAACTTGATCATATCGTTGGGGTGCTCCCTGCACGGGTCAACGAAAACGGTTCCGAGGAGAGGACACTTCTTGTTCTGGAGCAACCTGCACTAGGGCAAAGCCCTGGAGACAACAGTAAAAGCCCATGTCTGAGGAGCATCGAAACGGGTGACCTTCCTTTTGATGACCTAGGAGACGCTTCGTTGGTGCCTCCATATCTACCCTCGGTGCATGTAGTTATATCTACGCATTCCGGCACCCATGGCGCACTCGGCTTTTTCGAGCACGCTCTGAAACCCCTGCTCGCACATATAAGCATTGCCGAATATGAGGTTCACGAGACACAGTCTGAGAAATCTATTATTGACTTCACGCAGTCTGTCATACTTCCACAAGCTCAGGACGGGATCCGACAGACTATAATCCTACTTTCAGGGGATGGAGGCCTCATCGACATCATCAAAGTGCTTTCATCGACACCGACACAAGACAAGTTCGTCCCGCCTACAATTGGATTGATACCAATGGGCACGGGGAACGCTACCGCCAACTCTACAGGTCTCCTTTCAGACTCTACTCTAGGTTTGTCAACTTTAGTACGAGGCTCTGCCTACAGTCTGCCCATCTTCCGCGCCACAATGTCTCCCGGCTCAGTCTACCTGACGAATGAAGTACGGAACAGAGAGCCTGTCAGGGAGCAATATTCCGCGAGTCCCGAGGCGGAAATCTATGGCGCTGTCGTAGCAAGTTGGGGCATGCATGCCTCGCTTGTTGCAGACAGCGACACAACGGAATACCGCAAGTTCGGAGCTGACCGGTTCAAACTGGCAGCTAAGGAGCTTTTGTATCCTTCTGATGGCGCTGATACGCATCGATACAAGGGGAAAGTTACGATCGTTAAGAGGAACCAAGCCACGGGAGAGCTACGTGAGGAACTCATTGACCGTTCGGAACACATGTATGTACTGGTGACTTTGGTGTCGCAACTGGAGAAAGGCTTTGCAATTTCCCCGTCCTCGAGACCGCTGGATGGGCAGCTCCGTCTTGTGCACTTTGGACCCCAGACCCCGGACGAAGCTATGCGGTTGATGGGGCTGGCGTACCAGGGAGGCAAGCATGTGAACGAAGAGACTGTTGAGTACGAGGCAGTCGAAGCCGTGCGCATACAGTTTGGCGAGGAAGAGGAAAGATGGAGGCGGATCTGTGTCGACGGGAAGATTATTGCAGTTGAACAGGGTGGTTGGGTTGAAGTACGGCGGTGGGATAGGGAGATAGTTAAGCTTGTTGTGCGGCAGTGAGGGATATTTTGTAGATCTAAACATACAAGACTGAAACTTAAAGATAATCCAAATGATATAGAATCGCATGGCTACGGTGGTTTGTCCTTTTCGCTAGCGTCCGTTGTTGTTTCAGAGCTCCTCCTGTAGTAGCAGCAGCAACGGTGTACCATCACAAGCATCTCTCTCCGTCTCTCTCTCAAGTGACTCCACCACCTGCGCCAATGACAGCCACCACTTCGATCCCTCGACTTCCGAGCAGCCTCTCGTTTCTGGTATCCGTGTCCTTGCTCTACTTGCCCTGCGTGACCCCTGCTTATCTCGATTTTCTACTCAACCTCCAACAGCATGTGCCATGAACAGCTCTCTCGCTCCATCTCCCCGCGGTTAACGAGGCCGGCAAGTCTCAATGCTGATTACTCCGCGCACCTATCAGCTCGCTCAGGGTCGCAATAGAAGCTCGTCGTCTGCTGCCAACTACGGCTCTTTATTGCCGCGGATCTCCGACTGGGGCGTCCACCCGGCGGACTATAAACGGGTAGCAGACATGTTGCTCATACACCAGGTTGGCAGTGTGCGGGTAGGCGAAGTAGTGCGGTATGTTATAAGTACTACCTACAAGTGGCTCTCTACATTCATAGCTCTAGCTAACGCGCATTGTTGAAGATACACACTCACCTACACTCCGTCTGCGGACCGTATTCTCCCCACTCCCACAGAGTTGCACGTCAAGGTCAGGAACACTTCTGCCATCCCACTACGCGCTGCCTATCTCCGCGGTCCTTATACACTGTACACTTCTTGCTATCCAGCGACCTTCAATCCCAACCGAAAACACGATGAGAAGGCAGACGGAGGCCTACCGCAGTATGAGCCCAACTTGAAGGCCGGTGGAAACTGGGATGCGGTGATCCCAGTTCCGGAGGACCTGCATTCTGCGCCTCTCACTTCCGGAATCAAATCTAGCCAGAGTATGACATGGATAATCGAAGTTGTGTCGCAAGTCATATTCTCTAGCTCTGCCTCCGTCCATTTCGAAGTACTTGTTGCTCGGGATGAGAAATCTTTGGAGCTCGGAATTGCAGGCTCATCTGGGCTGCCCCCACCAGGCCATGTTCGCGATCACCTGAAGCGAGTTTCAAAGGGACCACCCAAAGGAGTCTATTCTGATGCTGTCAAACTTATGGTTGATGATACAGAAAGCCTATGGAGTACGCCTCGTTTCCCGTCTTTAGATAAAGAAGACGACCAGAAAAACCCACAAGATCAGCATGAAGATAAGCCTGCCCGGTCTCAAAAAGATCTCGATAAATCTCATGATGAACCAAGCCAAGATAAGATTACTCGGGAAAAGAAGAAAATTCACCTGGTGGTTGTGACGCATGGACTGCATAGCAATCTTGGCGCGGATATGCTCTATGTCAAAGAAAGCATAGATGCTGCTGCTGAGCAAAAGCGAAAAGATAAACGAAAAAATCGAGCACGGGGTAAAGAGTGCCAAAGCCCCGATCCCACCAGCCAGTATAATCCAATTGGTCCGAGGACCCCGTCACCTTCAGGAAAGATTGAAGACACGTTTTCATCTAACCCGGACGATGACGATGACGGTGACGATGATGAGCAGGTTATTGTCCGAGGATTTCCGGGAAATGCAGCTCGTACAGAAAGGGGTATACAATACCTTGGGAAGCGACTTGCTAGATATGTCCTCCATATGACATATCCCGATCAGCCCTGTCGCCCCGTTAAATCTCCACGGAAACCCTTCACACGGACATTTGCTGGTAGCAAAGGTCCTACTGAAGATGCCGGAAGTGCGTCTCATTCCGGCAGTACAATACATCGTCAGGACTCTGAGTCGAAAACCTACGCTTATCAGATAACTAGTATCAGCTTCGTTGGACATTCTCTTGGTGGCCTTGTCCAGACATATGCAATAGCTTACATCCAGAAACATTCACCCGAGTTTTTTGAACGGATCAGCCCGGTAAATTTTGTTACTTTAGCATCTCCATTGCTAGGCCTTAGCAACGAGAACCCGGTCTACGTTAGATTTGCCCTTGAATTTGGTCTCGTTGGTCGTACCGGACAAGACCTTGGCCTAGCATGGAGCGCACCATCGAAGATGCGAAATGGTTGGGGAGCAATGATTGGCGGTTTGGGGAATGATAATCAGAAGGGCCAACAGCATCAGGATCCTGGGTCAAAGCCATTATTGAGGATCCTTCCCACTGGCCCTGCATACCAGGTCCTGAAGAAGTTCCGAAATCGAACAGTTTATTCTAACGTCGTGAACGACGGGATTGTGCCACTTCGTACTTCGTGCCTCTTGTTTCTCGATTGGAAGGGTTTAGACCGTGTGCAAAAAGCCAGGCGAGAGAACGGTCTTGTTGGGACAATGGCGGAATGGGGGTGGGCCGAGATAACTGGGGCTAATTCGACCGCTAACCGTTCACCTCGTCCAGCACAATCCCCCGATGGCCGCACGAACAAAGATGGAAAGTCAAAGGCGATGGATTTAGTGAAAAGTCCAGAGCCCGCACATCTTCAAGCACAAAATCTTTCCTCTGGAGATGCCGGTGAAGAGCGTATTTACAACTCTTCCGAGCTGCCAGATCCATCACAGTTCCTTGTCAGGAATATCGATCCAGAGTCCCAGGCTTCTTCAAACTTGAAACCCTCCGAATCACCTCGGTCGGGTTCGACTGCCAGCCCCTTCGACAGCTTTTTCTCCTTGTTTCGAACACAAAGGAAGTGGGCACACGAGAGCAAGCATGCCAAAGTCTACAAACGAAGTCAGACTTTGCGAGCTACGCAACCGGGCGATCTTTTCGATACTCAAGGCACTTCTGATTCTCCAGACACACCTCGCGCGAGCTCCCCACAAGACAACGCGATGCCAGAAAACGATGAGCTCTTTGCACCACCGAGAACTTCTATACTTGAATCTGCCAGTGATCTACTGAATCCTCCCTTGCCGCCGATAGAATTTTTACTTGACCCGTCTAGCCGCCCAAGAACTATTTTCCACGATCGTGTATACCATCCTAAAGACATCCCACCACCTCAGCCACCCAAAAGTCGCACGTTGTTCGGTAATCACAGTTCACCTCGTCTTGGCAATGATAGCAGTTCAGGAAAACAGCCAAGTCTGGATAACACCTCAGCCCCCTCTCCTGGAAGGAGTGGTATGAAAGTAGAGGAAAAGATTGCACGAGCTTATCATCGCGACATATCGTGGCGCAAAGTGCTTGTACTGTTAGAACCAGATGCGCACAACAACATCATTGTCCGCCGAATGTTTTCGAACGCGTACGGTTGGCCTGTGATTAAACATCTTGCCGATACACATTTCGGCTACACTTCTACTGCAGAAACCGCAGACGAAGATGAAGAAGGAATTGACAGGGCCATGCCAGTGGATGTTGCAGCGACCGAGCTTGGTGAAGAAGTTGCAGGGCAGCACGATGCTCCCGCGTCGGACTCTGGGCTTTTAGCCCCTGAGTCCCAAGGAAATGCAGGGGTTAATCATAGTGGTCCCATTGGAGATGACCCAGAACTGTCACCTGTCTCTACTCCGACCAACAAGGCGGCCACTGGCGCTAACGGTGCTGATAAATTTGACAGCTTGGATGGCCCCTCAGGTAGCTTAAGCAGAAGCTCTTCCTTTTCAAGGCTATCTTTGCAGGACTCAGCTCAGTGGACGGATCGCTATTTTGACGACGATAAAGATTACGATTCAAACGACGACGAACAGTATTATGCAAAACGTCCTCGTGGCCTAGGAATTGCCAGTAGCAGCCACGCTGACGACGCGAAAGGCCAGAATATAGGGCATTCTCCGACCACTCCCAAAGGGACCCCCGAAGTTGAAGTGGCGGACTTTTTGTTCGGTTCCAACACTTCAAATCAAACTCAGTAACATACCTTTCTCTCTCGTTGGTTGATGCCTATTGAAGCTGTTCGTTTTTTTATTGTCATTGCCAGCAGGGTTCAAACGTGCCGCGTATGATTATTCGCATCCCGAGAATGAGCTTTATGTGTCCATGATAGAATGTTTCGGTGCATTGGATATACATTTGCGTGATCGCATACATCTCTGTATTGTTGTATAGCTTAGGCCTGTCCCTGGAAGTTTTACGACCTAGTTGTGGGCGTGACTATTACAACCGACCCTGATTAAGTGATTATATATCGCGCAGGATGTCTTACGTTGCTAACGTTACGATAGAAGTCACCCGTACATATACCTTGAACTTCTCATTGGTTCGTCTACCTATGTTGTATTGTATCTTACCATTAATTGTATAATGTCAAAAAAGATATTTACCAGAGATAAACAGAACCCTGGCCAATTGAGCGGCTGCTCTTTTACTCAGTGGCTTAGTTTTTCAATACAAGAACGTGATCCTTCCGTCTAGTAAATGGATACTTTATATATAAATATATTGGGGGCTCATTGCAAGCCTATGTTACATGCTGGATTAAAAGCAAATGTTTGAGCAAGACATAGATTTTAGCCCAGTCATGTGTTATCCTCTCTTACCATGATAGTTGTAACTCATTTGTAATAGACCGTGAATAGAAAATTTGGCAGTCATTCAAATAAAGCATGTAAGTCTTCTATGCTAGTGTTCAAGTTGGAAAAAATGTGAAAAACAAAATGAACCTTGTCAGAGCCACCAACAGGCTTTATGCTGGGGGGGAATAAATCGCTGGGGCAAAATGCTTCCTTATCAATGAATTTGTGTTGTAGACACAGAAGCTCGGACGTTCAGTTACGTTTTGCTGATTTTATCTGGCCTGACGTCGCTTGCAACCAAAAGGAAGGATGTCAGAATAGACTGACGAACTGATGTGCAGATACGCTAAAAGTAGCATCATCGGATAGATCGACGATTGCGTCGTAAACTTCTTCCACGGGCATACTCAGTTGATGCTACCAAGTTGGTAGGTGACATAGCCCGACTCGTGGAATTGGAAGTTTGGCGCCTGCCATTTAGCGGAATCCTATTCAACGAACGCAGTGGCGTATCGCCTTCTTCGCTTTCCCGGGCATTTTCTCCATTTATTCGTGGAGCAAGGACGAATTGTTCATTCAGGAAATTGGGACCTGTATTTCCAAAATTCAACAGTGTCTCAACGGCCCCGTCAGCAATATCATCCACGTCGTCAAAACCGAGCTGTTGCTGTAGTCTGCGGGCAATAGCCTCGTCCTCTCGTTCTTGTTGATGTCGCCTATCAATCTCTTCCTGGTATCGTATCGGATTGCGCCATTCCCCGTCTGCATCGGCATAGACCTGTCTCGCTTCTGCAACATTCATATGATTCAAACGGTCGCCTGCAGCAACCGTGCCATAATTGAACCATGGACATTCACAAGTTTTCCACTTCGATCCACAGATAATGCAAAATTCCGCAGTACACCGACATGTCATATGGTTGCAACCCTCTTTCAGCTCAACCATTGCAGAGCAGTTATAGCACCGCTGCCATCCCTTTTCCTTGGCGACCTCGACAAAATTCTTCGTATCCTCGTCCTTTGGACAGTCTTTTCGTGAATGCCATTTGCCATTGCAAATACAGCAGACTTTTGTTTTGCACCGGCTACACTTCCCGTACTTGCGACCACCCGTTGCACCAGAGCTGGTATCTAGATAGATGTTATTTGGCTTTATCCATTCACCACAACCTTTCGCTGGACAATAAATTCGGTTTTTGGTTGTGTACTCCTGGTATTTCTTGTTCCACTGGGTTTTGAACTTGGTATCGAATAGCTTGTCAACATGTTTCAATGGGATATGATCAGATGTGCAACACCTGGGAGGCATATGCTGTGGATCTTTCACCGACATGGTAAAAATGCGCTTCAAACAACTATGGCACATTCTATGCGAGCAAGCAAGCTTTGCAGATCTGTGGATTGGTATGTCATCGCAGAAACAAGTCAAACATGTAATCCTGCACAATGGTTAATCGCCACAAACACAGTTCGGATAAGAGATTCAGAAGCACTCACTTCCGCTCTGGAGCCGGCGGCGACCCGAATAAGAAAGAGTGAAAGAAACCTTGATTCTTTTTCAGGTCCTTGGCAGAAAAAGGTGGCTTTTTCTGCGAAACCTGGGACGGAGCCTCGTGGGCAGAATCCACAGGACTAGGGATAATTGCTGGACGCTTCGCCGTTTTGGATGGCTGATTCGTCTTTCTAAGAGTTCCGTCACCCCCAAAAATTGGTCCAATACTGTTTGCTCATGTTAGCTAAACTATAGTATAAGAGGGTGAAGTCTGTGGATTACCTTTGTTTTCCTGTTTGAGAACTGCGTTTCGACGGCTTAGTCGCACCAGCTGTTCTATGTCTATTTGCATCAACATGCACCGTTCTCGGCTGTCGAGCACGCCCCGAGCGAGTTCCATCGCCCAACTTAGGGACCTGCATTTGTGGCACTCTGCGCGAGTGTTTTCCATCCGAATCTGACTTTTGCGTTGTCAGGGTAGATAATGGAGTGTTGCTTTGTATACCCTCCTCTTCTGTGACATAGCCCCTCCTTCTATTGGGCAAGCTATCTTCGTCCGTTTGTCGAGAAGTCGTCCCAGACATGTGAGTTCTTCGACGGTGCCGTTTCCGTTCTTCCCTGTGTCTTCGGCGACGGTGTTCATGCCGGCCTTGGGGATCTGAAGTGGAAACGGAGCGTTGGTGAGAGACTGGTTCATTGATATGAGCCATTCCGAGTTGTTTAGAATACTGACTTTTCCGGGAGCCGTATGTGGTCGTCTATTTCTTTTTGTGTACCCAAGTGCAGTCAATAGGCTTGGGGCCGCAGAAAGTTTTAGACTGGATGTCCCTTCACTGTCAATAGATTGATGCCCGTGCCGTAAAGTCTGAATATGCAGACAAGCCTGTAGATCGCGGTATCAGTGGGGTTGCACCGGTGCTATGGGCTACAGTATACCATGGCAGTGGCCCAAAGTCTTGCATGTCGACAACCTCATGGCATAGAGCCGGGAGAAGGAAATATGTCTGCCTATCTTTCGAAAAATTTTTACTCTGCTCGCCTGTAACTCTAGACAGTACTTGCACCATCACCAGCAAACGGCTCAGGTGCCTTCCGCTTGTTATATTGGAGGACTCGTGCGAACCACCGTCGGTCAGACTTGGTGTGATTACGGCCACCGTCTTCAGGGAAAGCGGTACAGGTTAGAATTTGCGACGGAAATTAACGGTGCACTCAACGTCTCGAGCTGGTGGCAAAGATGAGCGACTCGCCGTGCGGTAAGTCGTTATATGCGATGCACAACTATACGTGGCCAGCTGGCAAAACTGCCTTGTCAACTCAATCTGAGAGTTATCCGCTTCTTTGCTCCCCATGCGTGACGCAGACCTCTGTAAAAATAGCAGAAATATTTCCAGCGCAGTGTTTGCGGCGATGTCTTCTTTCCAGTCATTCGATGTGGAGTTGCGTGGCGTAGCCCGCTGTTGATGTACTCTTTGGACAAAGCGCTTAGGCAGACCAGTTGGGCAGCTCGAGTGAAAAACGAATAGAAATTCGGCATTGCTCATAACATTTAGCGTTGTTAAGCAGACAAGTGCAGGAGGGAAGTAGAGTTTTGTAGCCTTTAAAACAATCTATTTTTCACTACTAGTATCCCTGAAGTTCCTATATATTCTATTGACCTCTATAACATAATGCAAGTGCCGCACTGCTGAAAATGATTTGGCACCCCCCGGAAACAAAAGACAAAGTCGACATATAAAGCATGATAATAGAAAATCGCGGCCGCTCATTAGTTCGCTCTCGTATCGTCGTCAATGCTGATTCGTGCTTCGCTCAGAAATATGCGTCAGATGTACAAATGCAAGTTGCACAACATGGGCGCCTGGTTGCGTATGTCCCGATTATGCATTCCTCCTTGCTCAAGTTGTAACTGGATAATGCCACATCTTGCTGGCAATCCTGTTTCAACTCGAGTAGTCGAAGCTCCCCTGAACATGGCTCCAAAGCTCTTGAATGATCTCCTTTTGGCCTTCGCCATTAGGAGATGGCCGAACGGCGAGATACTTTCGTCCATCGACTTTGCCCTCCCAGTTACCAGGGTTTCCATCGACAACCATGCCGCCAGCTTCAGTCAGGATAACCCAGCCTGCGCATACGTCCCATGCCCAGCAGCCACCTTCCCAGTACAGATCCAGGACTCCTGTGGCAACAGCACACAAGTTTAGGGCAGCAGAACCCATGCTGCGCATGGAATGTACCATCGCACCACCTTCTTCACGGCTCTTCCCTAGTTTCTCAAAAGTCCGCAACTTGGTATCCCAATTACGGCCGCTACGATCAGAACCCCACTCAACCCCGATCAATGAGCTGCTTAAACCCTTCAGAGGCTCCAACAAATCCCCTTTCAAGGGAAGTCTCGTTTTGCGATTGCGGAAAGCACCTTGGCCGCTGATGGCGCTGTAGAGGGTATCCGTGAAAGGATTGTATACTACGCCCACAACAGGGCGTTGCTTAACAGCAAACCCAAGAGAAATACAGGCATTGGGAAAGCTGTGGACAAAGTTCACAGTCCCATCAATTGGGTCAACAATGAATGTCGGTGCATCAGTAAGTGGTTTGGACGGGTGGTAGGTTTCTTCGCCCATGAATCTAACACGTCCACGTTAGATATCACTGCTTTTGTAGGCTTAGAAAGACCAAGCTTGTCAAACTCACTCATAGTTTGGAAACCTGGTGTGGAGCTCCACAGACACCATTTTTTCAACAGCCCGATCAGTCTCCGTAACAAGATCAGAGCCTTAAGAGCATATTAATACAGATCAAGGATATCAATTTTCATAGCGACGGAACTTACTGTTTTTTTTTGAACCGACACTGTTAACTAGCGGTTTTGCGCCCGTTATCATCTCGCCGGCCCTGAAGGCCAAGTCAATGAGAAAATCATGCACCTCCTGGAGGTTGATTGAATCTGCTTTGGAACCGTTGGCTACCATGATGCTCGCAACTATCTTTCAGCTGGGGACTAAATAGAGCAACACAGATCGAAGGGGCTAGGGAGTTGAGGGCAAAAGCAACAGATTTTTATCAAACGAAAGTTCAATATGGCGGGGATATTATTATTCAGCGGAAGATGGCTGCTAAAAACGAAGGTGGAGACACTATAGCAAGGGGAAAGAAGAAAGACGGTCCAATTTTATATGCAAATTAATAGATTGATATCAAAGGAGGCGTCGTCGCTGTACAAGAATTTTTCTTGATTATCAATGCGCGTTTCCGAGAAAAGAAATTTTTCACGCCGAGAAACGGTCCAATATTGACTTTTGGGACCCGGTTACCACGTCCAAACTTACTGTTTCTGGAGCTGGCCCTGGCCTGGACCAATGTTCGTCTTCTTCAGATGGGTGTGTCCTACGTCTGTCTATCTATCTATCCATGGACAAAGAACCCATGTTCCAGCGCAACACTAGAAAACCATCGGAACGAAAAGCTTTCCGTAACGGATATGCAACATGGGATACGATGCAGCCGGCGTCAACCATTCAACAGCTCTCAACGTTCTCTGCAAGCACACACACCGCTCGTGTTTATTGTAAGTCTTGATTAGACCCGGCAATTCCTTTCTCCCCGACGGCTTCTTCTTGAAAGGTTTTGCGAATTTTTGCAGCACAAATCTGGTCCGATGCAAGGAATGAAGGGCCCCTGCAGGACGTCAGAATGTCATACGTAAGACCCAATCGAAGCTTCACGTCCAGTGATTCTCAAATCAGAGAGGCTGCTGGGCATGCATGCATGAAGATAATGGCGCCATTTGGCGCAAGAGCTGCGTCGGCTGGAAAGACTTTACCAACGATTTTGTTAATGACGGTGTTCGAGGAGATCAGTACGGCTAATGTTCCAAATAGTCTCTGTGATAGATAACCGTTCATCAGGCCTCGCAGGTTTGAAAACGTGTCTGCATGAATCCAAAGTACCCAATTTCTGTAAACCGGCTCAAGCCAAAATTTTCAGTTCACTATGGAAAAGCGTATTGTGTAGTGGGTTTTGTTCGACGCCTCTCTGCGTTTGTAGACCCTTCCGCTATGTTTAGAAAAGAATATTCGAAAATAGACACCTGGTCCCGAATGTCCTCGTACTTGCAGCCAAAACGAGAGCATGGCGCCAAGGTAGTGGATACACTGACGATGAGGCCTTGATAAGTCTGACAGGACATAATAAACCTCCAGCATGCATGTACATGGAAGCTGCATGGCAGCAGAGACCCGGGAGATTGCAGCTTGTACAACAGTGGAGCTGTCTCAAAACCAGGCCTCTAACTACGTACTATATCTGTCAAGCTATGCTATTGGCATTCGCTGCCACCGCTTATTTCAAACTTACAAAGCTTTTGTCTCTTTTCCGCGTATCTTTGGGCTTCACCACAAGTCATGCATGAGTTCTGTGTTACAGACACGTTACCTTGCACGTAAACAAACATCAACAGCAAAGCCGTTGGCCGACAGCAATTCGTCCTGATCCACTCTAGAGACCCAGACTGGTTTGCCGGAACAGGATCCTCGGGCCAGATTCGACAGCCCCGATCAAAGGCAGATTGATCGATAATAACTCGTTTGGCACTTCAACAAAAGCTGTCTCAACTCTCCAAAAAGGGTTAACGCAAGAGTGCACTTCTAGCCGACAGCTAATCTGATCCGGCCTGGTCTAAATTTTTCAAAAGTTGCGGTCACAGACCACCAAGGTTGTCTGTAATTTCTCCGTTATCTGCATCCTTCCTGCGTACGGGTAGTCGAACTCGGCAGATGCTGCTCGCGATTCGTGAGATAAGCTCATAATTCTGAGGATTCTGCCATACCATATATGTACCGGAGCCACGAATCAACCCGGGGGGATTAATACCTCAGTATCTGTTAGAACAAGCAGAAGAGTCTCGTGTGAAAGGATAGAGGGGAGAATGACTAAGCGCATCCCACCGTAAAATTATGACGCAACGACAGAGAAATTTACTATATAGAAATCGATCTTCGAAGCTTTCCTATAGATTAACCCTGCTGCGGCGGCGTTGAAGTTGTATACCTTGTATAATCGTGTGCTTATGAGCAAGATGCCGTCCGAGTTGGAGGAAGTACGTCTGGCCTTAGCACTGGGTGCAATCTGATCATTCTGAAGCTAATGCGCATCTCTCCAGCTCGTCGAGTTCCTACACCACGGTAACACACAAATACGCCAGATTGGTTCGTCTCACGCCACTTGCAGCTTATGCGCTTGTAGCTAACTGGTTATGCCTTACTCTAGCTGCCGATAACTTGGTCGGCTTCTCTCTAGCCCAACCATCATTGTTCAAGCGACATCAACTGCTACCTGTCCGGGACCTCAAGCTTCTGGTTAGGGATTATACAGTACGCCTCCCTTGCGCCTATGCCTATGCGTTCCAGCAGCCTAGTAACTAACATGCTTGTTGCCGCCACGCAGCCGATTGCGAAAAATGCTCTGACGATGTTGATAAACCTGTCTGGGGACGAAGAGGTCTTGAAAGAATTAGCGGAGGATGATGCATTCCTTGAAACACTACTTTCTAAAGTGACTGTATGTAGGTGCCTCGTTCTGTCTTATTTTGGCTGTTATTGGGTTGTTGTATATCATTTTTGTGCGCTTTTCCTGGGAGATTTATTAACTGATCCGCCTCCAATCTGCAGAGCACCAAAGAACCACATGCCAATGAGATTACGATGCTCTTAGCCAACATGGCTAAATCGGACAGTTTAAAACGTATAGTGGATTTGCAGAGGGCGAAACCCAAGGGTGTCTCCGACTCACCAAAGGCGCTGGACCAGTTGATGGACTGCTTCATAAAAGGAGAAGGAGGCGAGATAAACAAATCAGCGGACCAAAACTACGACTATTTGGCGTATCTATTTGCGGATATTTCGAAGCATGAAGAAGGCAGGTCTTATTTCATAACCCAGCAAGATTACGACTCCGTGATCCCCATAACGAAACTCACCGTTTTCACCGAGCATCGAAGTCATATTCGACGGAAGGGTGTCGCATCTACTATTAAGAATATTGCCTTTGAGGTCCCATACCATCAAGAGTTAATGTCGGAATCCGGAGTAAATATTCTGCCATATATCCTACTTCCAATGGCAGGCCCTGAGGAGTTCAGTGATGAAGAGAGTGCCGGTATGTTACCAGACCTGCAATTATTACCACCGGACAAGGAAAGGGACAGCGATAGCGAGATTATAACCACGCATCTTGAAACTTTGCTTTTACTATCGACGACTCGAGAGGGCCGCGATATGATGCGAAGGGTACAGGTATATCCCATTGTCCGCGAGTGCCATTTACACGTTGAAGATGAGGGTGTCCACGAAGCGTGTGATCGACTGGTGCAGGTTATTATGCGTGGTGAAGAGGGCGACGAAGAGGCTCAGGCTGGAGATACGGAGAAAGCAAAAATCCAAGGGGGACAGCAGCAGAGTGAGGATGAGAGGATAGAAGAGATATTCTGAATGGCCTCACTTTCACATATAGGCACGGAATAAAAAATGTATAGATGTGTTAATTTATCAAATTCTACATGCACTTTATACAGAGCATTCATTGTGTGCTTCGGGAATTGTCAGCAGCTTCGGCGCCAACTCCCGCGCGGCACCATCACAACATCAAACCAACTTACACCACAACGCCGGTCGCATACACATACAGTCTTCCTTGGAACAATAACTGCTCGAATTACTGGCATATGTCGAGCTAGTACTGAAAAAAGGGAAGTGGCAATCAGTCATCATGGCTATGCCAGCCGTTGCTTGCAAATGGTACATATCACATCCTCCGTAGTATACCGCTGAACAAACCTCTAAAGCTTGCAATTACATAGGACCGTCGAGCCTTTCCCATTCCAGAGGATAACCATAACCTCGACGTTCGCCCTTGCATTGCTGAACTTTTGCGAACCGGATATCGGCCATCTGGAATGATACTTCGCGTCGAACGCGTCGTTGAAGTCGCGCTCCTACCACGAAGACCTTCGATTCACACCTATGGCCGAGCTCACCCCACACATAGAACCTATCGACTGTACCTTAGCGATGGGGAATTGATTATCCAGGCTCTGTTGGAGAAGACGGTTCATCGGTTTGTGTCCATGGGGGGAATCAGGACAGGCACTATTATTTGTATTGAACGCTTCGAGGTGCGGAGCGCAGCGCGTGTCGAAAGACGAAAAGGCCATGTGTTGTTTCTGGCTATAGATAGACTAAGGATCCTCCGGGATTATGGTGATTTTGGGGATACAGACATTATGTATGCTGGATTCGAGTTTAATGAACACCAGCGGAAGGTTGAAACCGAAGAAACAACCCCCGAGCTCAAGACTCCGGCGAAGGGTTCTCAGGGCATGATAAGGGATGCTATGATGCAAGAAACTGATGATAGTGGAGCCGGTGGCTCAGGAATTGTCTCAATTGAACTGGAGGCCGCAATTGAAGAGTCACAAAAACTCCAGGATCCCCACGTCCAACAGACCACTCAACGTGGCTCCGGAATCAATTGCAACATTGATTCTAAAGCCCCAGGCCTAGCAAAGTCTGGGACATCTGGCGTACCGGGAGAAGGAGCTCCACTACCATCGAAGGCCAAGGTGGAAGAGGCAGCATTTTCTTTCTCCAGAGGAACCCTAACAATGGCGTCTGAAACAAGCTTACCTTTCCCGTATACGAATAATGGCTCCCGATCTCTGAAGCCCATTAATCGCCCGCTAAACTTGCTCACTCTTTCCGAGTTAGTATACCCCTCTCGTCCATTCCCCAAGCGCAACTACCTCTGTGACATCTTCGCCGTGATTTCGTGGATCTCACTAGATACTGTCAAGCGACCCTACATGCCTCTCAAGCGTGACTTACGCGTTGTCGACCCAACAATTGCCCAGAAGCCTTCAGGAATATCAGTCAGCGTATTTGTGGACGCTGCTTCTTTCAATCCCCCCGCTGGGACCGTGGCGCTTTTCCGTAGTCTGAAGACACATGAGTGGGAGGGTGTTAGTCTTAATGCGTACGAGAGCGAGTGTAAAGATCGGGAGTGGTTTATCACTGATCCAAAGAGGTTAGAGGGGTATGATGTTGACGGGCTGAGGAGCTGGTGGGAAGCTAGGCTGGAGGGCATCAAGCTGGAGGAAGAAGAGAAGCAAGAGGATCAGTAGGTTGATATTCATTTCAGCAGCCAACTCTTTCCGCCATTTATTACATGAAAGACAACGCAATCACAATGCGCATGCCGCTGCTTTTGGTAGGAACCAACAAAGTGCATTGCAATGGTGCACAGCAAGACATATCAACTACATGAGATAGAAAAGGAAAATAGGATGAAAAAACAACTACAACAGCACTTCAAATGACCAAACCGTTCATGCCACTTCCCATGGCTACAAATTCCCCTCCGGCTCAATTTACCTTTCTCCTACAACCATTTCCCCCAGCTTGGATTGTTGCGAGATCTCGAAGTTGCATCAGATCGAAATGAAGAGTAACCTGTGCCTCGCTGCTCTCTTCAGAAGCCATTTGCTCATTGTGGGCGCCAAGTTTTTCTAGCAAGGGAGGTTCTGGAGGATCAGGCAATTTTTTCAATTCAGGTTGTTCCCCTGCTCCGTTTGGTTTCGTTGAACCTTTGACCACTGGTTTTGTACATGGCTCAGGCTGATCGCGCTTGGTATGCAAGTTGTCTCCGCCCGAAGCTACATGCTTCTTATCGTCTCTTCTACATTGAACCTGTTGCGATGCCACCTCCCGTGTCGCAAAGAAGTCTTCACCCACGACGCCGCCAACAGAATATCTCCACTCCCAACCAACACCAGGGATAAGCTGGACCCGATTAATAATCCTGTTTGCGCGGTCAAATTCGTTCTGGATAATTGACACGCTATTTGCATCAACAGTCCAGGCAACATTATGATTCTCTTCAAAAGGATCTTCAATAGCCAGAAGATATCTGCTTATGGCCCCTGATTTGTTCCATGTTGCCCTAACCCAACCTTTAGCCTGCTTTTGAAGTAGGCCGCCGGTGTTTCGAATAGATATTACCTCTTTCATCCAGACAAATGGCTTGGTCTGGGAGCTCGAGTCCGTGATCGAGTAATATGCGAAAAAACCACAGAGTAAAGAGGCGGTAGACTGGCAGTTTTGAGTCAACTTTCCTTCCCGTGCCGCTTTCTCAATTTCGTCTGTATTGCGCCAGAAGTAGACCTCAAAGTCATCAACCCACTCCAACACCCGGTTGCGGTCGCACCTCTGAAGATTCGGAACTACGGGCGGGTTGGCTACATTCATGAGATAATGTAACAACATGAGGGTATAGCCGTATGAAGATAGGAAGCCCTTCTCGGGGTCATTTATCCGGCGTGCTCTCGCCCAGTTCTTAATGAAGAGGGCCATCTCATTGACACGACGGTCGCAAGCACGGTAGCAGCGCAGGAGGGTGGTCGTATGTTTTGAGAGAGCCGTCTTCGAAAATTGCACGCGACATACGCTAGACTGTGGCCCCGGAACATCATTGCAATCCAAATTTTTATATTTTGCTTTGCTTTGGTCACTTGGCAGCGTCCCGGGCTGGTTTAACAGTATCGTCCACACATTGATAACCTGGCCACCAGGTTCTCGCACACTGGGAACAATAGCAGCACCGAACCCCGCAGATAGAAACGCCTTGAACAATACATTTTGGACGTCACATTCTCCGTCACGCAGTTCTGGCTTAGAAATAAACAGAAGATCCATGTTGGACTCTTGCGTTGCAAATCCAGATGAAAAGCTGCCGTAACAATGAAATGAGAACTGGTGGTTGATGGCACGGTCTCCCATCACAGTCCTCAGGGCTTCTCTTGCGACACTGTTAAGCTCAACTCGCAATTTCTCGCGCTCCTCAAGCTGCTCACGGCGAATATCGTGGGTTCTGGTTTGAGAAATAAGGTGCTTGACATAGTCATTTTGTATCGTAGTCCGTCGGGTCGGGTCGGCTTGCTGGTCTCCAAACTTACACTTGGGATTTGGTAAACGACGGTAGCCATTGGGCACAGGTTGCCTGGGGGTCGTAGGGTATGCTAACAGAGGAAAGCGAGATTCCGTATCCAGGTTGTAACGGGCCCACTCGAATTGCTCAACAGCGGATATGGGGCGCTCCTTGGCGAGTGGATTGAGTACGATGGAGTTCTGAGCGAGTAGCTGGGCAGTTGCAGACTTCAGCATGTCATGGATGTGCTGCGGGAGGCTCTGGAATTTCTTTTCAGAAGACTTGGTTATATCTGCAATCGTCCCACGTCCAGCCCACTCAGCGTTGGAGATAGGAGATATCTGCTCAACAGCTACAGTATCGCGTGTAGGAGTTCTTTTACAGCCGTTGGCCACAGCAGCACCTTCTGAATTCCACGGGGAGTTCATAGTAACGAGAACAGCTGTTAGAAGAAAACTGGAGTTGAAACGCAGACAGATGGCCGTCAGGCATGAAAGTCTACCACCAGGAAACGTGAAAGGGACGGTAAAATGAAAAGATAGAGGCAGTGGGCTTCTGATATCGAAAAACAGAAGCCCAGAAAATGCTGTGAGAGGGTATATCTAACAGAAGAAAGTGAGAGGTGAGAGGAGAGAAGTTGACTTGGCCTGATGTAGCCAAGAGGATTGGATGAACAAACATTACACTGCTGCCTAGTTGCAAGTGAGGGTTACTTGGTATGAGTCACTACAGCGAGTGTGTTGCCTGTCTATTGTGTATGTCGAATGTCAGTGAATTGTTTGCTTGGACAGGTCTCGAAAGGAGGAAGAGGAGGAAGAGGAGAACAGCGTACGGCGCTGTTTGCTCAGTTTGCTCAGTTTAGTCGTGTCTTAGTCAGAGTTCTTATGTAATATATCACCTGACAGCTAGCCTCTTTGGGCAGTGACATCCTGAGCCTCTTGAGGTCCATTGTCTTGCCCATGAGCTATTCTCTCAGTAGATGCGACGTTTGCCTGTGTGGGATAATTCACTGTGCACAGTGGTGAATGAATAGCTTCTGTTCTGCTTCCCATGCCCTCGAGGCTATCGGTTCCTTTATCCCGTCCTTCTAGCTAGCACCGTCCGACTTCGCCGCCCACACTACCATATCTCCATCCTTCCACAGCCGTGAGAGATATAAGCTCGGAGCGGCCGAGGTATAAACCGTCTCACTTATTGTAAAGGTGCTCTTCTTGCTCTAAGCTTTCGCTCGCTCGCCATGAGCTCCGTACCTCCTAACGCGCCACCTGGTGCTACTGCTCCCAACCGCCGCGATGGTCCACTCTTAAAGGTACGGAGGCCTAAAGCAGACCCCTTGGTACGGCCCAAGAAGCGTCCTATTCCGCGACCACCGGGCCAAGGTCAGCCCGTTGCTGCTAGTGTGAATGGTGATGCCCCCGCGAAGACACGCCCTCAACCTCAAGGTCCACCAAAACCGCCGGCAATCGCACAGCTTTCAGCAAACCGTGTTGCGCCGCAGGATGATTTGACTGTGAATGGTTTTAGTGGCCCTCTTCTCTCGGAGACTTACGTCGATTACCCGTTAATCACTACCAAACGGGCTTGGAGAGAAGGCTTGAAACACCACATCGCGAAGTTCGCCTCGAAGAAGAATATCGATCCGAGAGACGAATCTGAGTTTGTTAGACCTGTTCGTCTGCAGCGCCGGGATCCGAGGTCGACACAAAATGAGTTTGGTCAGGACAAAGGGAACCGTCAAAGAGTCCCTGAAGATGCAAGTGGAGGTCCCACTGAGGCCGAAAGGGAGGAGTTGGAAGCGAAGAAAGCGGCTAGGGAGAAAGAACGCGAGCAGAATCTCGCACAGATTGCGCCATCTGCAGCAACAGGCCAGAAGCGAGCAGCTGCCCCCAAACAACGGACACAACAAGTGTTCAAGTCCGAAATGACTCCGCAGGAGATGGCAAGAGCGAAGATTAAGTATGAGGAAGCTCTGCCGTGGCATTTAGAGGACTTCGAAAACAAGGCGATTTGGGTCGGAAACTACGAGGCTGCAATGTCGGAGACATACGCTATGTTTGTTCTACAGAACGATGGCAAGATGAGAATGGTCCCGATCGACAAGTGGTATAAATTCAACGCGAAGAATCAGTTCAAAGCGCTTTCAATTGAAGAAGTGGAGAAATTTATGGCCAAGAAAATCAAGGATCCGCGGTGGTTTATGGAGAAGGAACAGGACAAGGCACAGAAAGCTATGTTGGAAAACTTTGCAAAGCAGAACAAGATGTTTACCGGTAGAAAGGCATCTCCTCATACCGGCGAAGGGGGTTTTGAAGGAGATGACTTGGATTTCGAAGAAGACAGATTCGCCGACGATGAAGAACATGTTGGATTATTTGACGAGGACGAGGACGCTAAGGAGGCGGAGAAGAGGATCAAGTCAGATCAATTGAAGGCGAATATTTTTGACTTGAAGGATGAAAAGATATATGATGAAGAGGAGAATCAGGAGAAAAAGGAAAAAGAGGCTTTGAAGAATTTCGGCAAGAAAGTACGGAAGGCTCTGCAGAAGCGGGAAAGGAACTTTGACTACAGCAGTGGTTCTGATGCGAACCCGTATTCTGACGATGAGGTTCGTCTTCAAAAATTATTTGACTCCTGTCATGTCTGAATTTGGCTAATCCATTTCTCTTTTCTAGAGCACGGAGAACTCGGAGACAGAACGCTCGAAAGAGGAGCAACGGAAGGCCGAGGAAGAGGGGAAGCGCAGAGAAAAGGCCAAGGACTCGGATAAGAACTCTGGCGCATCGACGAGAGGTACAAATACTCCTTCTGGGCGACCTAAAACCACCGATCCACTTAAGAAGGCAACCTCTTTGGCTGCCAAAAAGCGTCCTGGCTCACCAAATTTGTCTGATGCTAGTGGAACAGATACGTCGCGGAAGAGACCGAAGAACAAGCATGCGGCTCCACAGGTGTCAACACCACAACCAGCTTCGCGGCCAATGTCGCCAAGCCCGTCTGGAGTGGCGCCTTCAGGTCAACAGCAACAGGGTATACCGAAAGCCAACCAAGCTCCACCAGCTGGAAAGAAGCGACCACGCCACGCACCCCCCACAGGTTCTGGATCTGGCAGTGATGCAGAAAATGCTGGCTCCGGAGGGGAAATGAGTGATGGCAAGGTGCCGAAAAGACTCAAAATCAAAGCTCCTGGCGTCAGTTCGAAAGCGGGATCTCCGCGCGGTTCACGGGCCGGTAGCCCTGTTTCGTCTTCCGCTCGAGGTAGGCATTTTCTCTTACTTCTTTTTCTTTGGCAATGCATAGAGAGAATATTAATATCCTGCTCTTATCAGGTAATCAAACTGGAACTCCGACTTCTGGTGCTGGAAATTCGCCCCCTCCTCAACAATTTCCCACACCTGCGGAAATCCACGCAGCTATACCCGCCACTGGTATTTCAAGCGGAGAGTTACTGAAGATCTTCCGTTCTAGGCTTGGTGATTCCAAAGACAATTCTCGTAAGTTTATTGGGATAGTGCGGGATGTGAGTGTCTACTCAAAAGAAGATAAGCTCCTTCGCCCTGGCACTCTGAAAGACACCTAGACGAAAGAACCACGGAGCATCGCTCCCCTGGATCGAGAGGAGGAATGGTGATATCACTATGGGGTAGGCAGTGTGATTTGGATCGCATCTTGAAGCATCGGCCTGAGTTATGGCAAGGCATGTACATAGAATCAAAACATCCAGAAAGTTGTCCATCGGTGTCTTTATTTCTTTCTTCTCTTTGCTTTTTTTAGCGTAAGACTGTCAGGAAGGTGCCACTCCTCGGGGCCTTAAGGAATTGTGGCGGGTGTTCTAATTACGGGTCCTTTATATTCTCTCTGGCGTCCGTGCAAGGCAGCTTTATAATCTAGGCTATCCCAGAGACTTAGGGAAATTTTACGATAGAAACCAGTGGAGTAGCGATTGTCACTGAGGGAACCATTTGGTTGAGACAGATCTGTAACAAAAATACAGTTCTATATCGATATTCCATACTCTCGCTTTGTAAGGATCTAGGACGCTTTATGGACTGCCTTTCCGTACTCCAATTGCAAATTGAAAGGTGTGATTAAACCCAGGCAAACAACCCGCGGCCAGAAAAACAATCAACATTGAAGACCGTTGAGAACAGGGTAACGCGAAATAAAGATTACTAGTGTATAACAGATCTATATAGATGAAAAGCAGAAAGTAAAAGGGAAAAGAAAACCGTATACAGGGAAATCATTAAAAAAAAGAACAACGCCTATGTGCTATATGCGACAATTACGCGCTCGTTGTGCCGCTCTTGGTAATGCTAGCAATGTCCTTCGCCTCTTCATACTTCTCCCAGTTCGCCAGCACATGCGCAATACGTGGTGAGTTAGTAAGACGGTACACATCCTCGAAGTACTCTTTCGTGAGCTCGAACGGACGCGCGGTGACGTTAGGAATATATTTACCAATGAGTTTGCTGGGATCGATCGTGGTCTTGTTAATCTTCTTGAGCAGGAATGAACGGAACGGCTTAACACCGGAGCGCAGGAAGGTGCTGTGGAATGGCACGTCGATCCCTTTAAGTGGGATCGTGGCGTAGCCTCGTTCGAGTACAATGGGCTTGGGCTTCGCCTCCGTTTTCTCAGCGCACGCTTTAATGATTTCGACAAGGTGTTCTTTGACGTCTTCCATCTTCATCTTTTGCATAAGCGCTTGGATATCGATCCTTTGCGCCTTGAGGACATTGAGGACATTTGTGAGGCAGTCGATAGCACGGAGCTAAATGCACAGTTAGCAATGGGTAGTGTACAGTTAATAGAAAGTGCGAAAAGCTTACATCTCCAGCGCAGACATATTGCATGTTGGCCACGTTGTAGTTAACAATTTCCAATAACCACCCAGTCTCTTCGGACAAGTTCTCCACCACGTACTGAAGAGCTTGCTCGTTGAACGTCTTCGAGATTCTGCTCGGGTTGACAGCGCACATGGAGTAGTTTGACCGACCTTGCTCATCACGCTCAACAGCGACTTGCATCGTTAGGCCACGGTAGAACACGACAGATACTAAGCTCTCAATTGGCATGACGTCCGCCAGTGCTGCAAGTGCCGAGTATTCTCCGAGCGAGTGACCAGCGAAGCTACTGTCTCTTTGCACTAGTCCCTTAGAGCGCATATCTTCGAAGCTGGCTTTCTCCATCAGTGTTAGGGCCGGTTGGGTGAATTGCGTGGCAGAGAGCAAGCCAGTGGGGGATCTGTAGGTATACGAAGTTGTATGCTCGTCAACGCCCTTGAATATCTTCTCTGATTTGACCGTTCCATCAGCGTTAACCGACTCGAACGTCATGGACATGTAATTCTGCCGGATCTTCTTTCCGCGAGGACCGCCAAAGTGTATGGTAAGCTCTTTGGGGTTGTTCTTAACAATATTGATGATGGAAAGGCCATAGTTCTCCAGAAAGTGTCGGTCTGCACGATCCCAAACCTCCTTAGCCACAGGGCTAGTATCGTAGAGGTCCATGCCCATGCCTTGCTCTTGAGACCCTTGACCCGTGAAAACGTAGGCGGAGACAGGCTGCTCAACTTCAGCTTCACCGAGGAGAACCTTGTCCTCTGTTGCCTGGTTGCTGGCTTCGACCTTGATGATTTTCCGTCCAGCAACCATTCCCACATGTTGAAGTCCAACAACTAGATCATCGTTGGGAAGCACCATCCCGACCAGCGAGGCATGGAAGCTGCGAACGCGACCGATATTGTTTTCAGCAGCCCAGGTTTCGACCAGACTTCGGACAGCAGCGCTGGTGTACATGCCATGTGTGATCGTCCCAGGAAGGTTCGCGTAGCTTGAGAACACTCGCGAAACGTGGATTGGATTGTAATCGCCAGATACGCGAGCATACGTCTCATTGGATACAGGAGCCCTGAGCGTGAGAGGTGTCTTGCCACTGAGGGGAATAGGGTTCTCGAAGTTGACTGGTTGCTCGATGGCCTGACCGTGTCGCTGAAGATAATCCGTAACTGGGTTGCCGTGGGAGGTCCCGGCCTCGTATTCAACCGAAGCGACCTGAATGATCTCCTTCGTGGGCAGCTCAAGAAGGACTTGGCCAATGGTTTGGACGCTTCGGAAAACAGATTTATCCTTGAAGCGAACCAAACTCTGTAGACGGAAAGTGAGAGTCTGTCCAAGGAGCTCAACATCGGGCTGGTCAAGACGGAACCACTCCTTAGATTGAAGGACGGCGACATCCTTAGAAGATCCCAAATGCACCTGCATTGGAACTTCGTCCCTGCGTTGGAATGTCGTTTCAAAATCGGTGTATGATCCTCTATACAAAAACTGACTGGTAACGTGCATAATCGCCTTGCCATCCCTCTTGATAGTACCACAAACCTCGACCATCTTGCCGGACTCTTGGTTGATGATAGCATTGATCTGGGCGGTTGTGTCGAGCACGTCGCCAACTTTAAGAGGCTCTGCGCCAGGGACCATGCGGAACCCGTTCGACAAGTGAACCAACCGAAGGAGGTCACCATCAATGACGCGAGGGAAGATGGGCTTCGTAATTGCTTTCCATCCAACGACAATAGCGAAGTCCATGGGAGCAAAAACTTCCTTTCCAGGACGATCAACAAAAGCCTCACCAGTGTTGCCGACAGCGTGAACGAAATCAGCAATCGCTTGACTAGTGACGGTAGTAGTGCCACCCTCAAAGATCGAGGTGATTGGCACACTGAAGGGAACATTCTTGTCACCGAACCAAACACGGTAATAAAATTCCTTGATGCGGTCGTTGCGGTCGTCCATCACCTCCCTAATCGGTGCATATCCAGTTTCCGGATGGTACGTAAATAAGAAAGTCAGAGGCACGACACCGGATTCAGCGGTCCTGCCCTCAAACAAGGTCAATGCGACGTCACGTTTGCCATTCGTCCTGACCTCCACTGTCTTCACCAACTTCCCTGACTGGCAAGGTTCTCGAACACTGATAACGGTCTTGGTGCTGTCATTTGGGTACGCAATCTCAACATGCATGCCACGAGTGGGAGCCACGATGCGTTTCATTGGGTTAGTCTGAAATCTCTGGCCCTGAACGAACACTTCGGCCGTGAACAGAGCGTGCCTCCACGAGTACGTCTTGCCGGCAAGGAGATAAAGCCAGCGGTCGAGGTCTGGAAGACTTGCCGAGGGAGACGAGGACAAGCGGTAAGTGACCTTGTTTGAGTCCTCTGAAACGGTTAGACCATCGATCTCACGGCCGTCCTCGCCCTCGAGCTCCAACTTGCCGCCGAAGTACTCAACAGTCGGGACAGAAGATTCGGCTCCGCCATAGACATCGTCAATGAGGCCCTTGATGTGATCCTCATGGATTCCATCCAGGATGTTCTTCACTGGCTCGTCAATAGTGTTAGAGTGTAGAGCAGCCATAGGACCTTGCAAAATGCAAACTCTGCCCACATCCTGGCCGACAACGGCTTCAATGTCCTCAGATTGCCAAAGGGAGTCCTTCTTAAACCAGAACTCGAAGTTGTCATCCAAAGAGGGCACGAAGGGAACAGGTTTCTGACCGCGGCGCTGACACAGGAGAAGGAAATATTGGACATCTTGCGCACTAATGAGTTGGTTGGAAGCCTCCGGATATGCCGCAAGGATGGTATCGACGGCCGGGTAAGGTGCGTTGAGTTCGGAATACGTCTGCAACAGTGACGCTTGGCCTCCACTCGTAGTGAAGCGTTCCTCAACGCGACGGATGAAGTCTCCCGTGAGACGCTTCAAAGAGTCATCAATCCACCTAGACTCGTGCTTGACGTACATGAGCTCAACCATGCGGCGAACGACCTCAGCATATGTCATGTCTTCAAGATCGACAGTATTGCCTGCAACGTCACGGCCGAACCAAACCTTCTGGAAGTCCTCGTTGAGTCTCTTGATGATAGAATCACGCTGCTTCCTGAGCTCCGGCAAACGCTTGGCTTTGTCGAGAGCAAAAATCTTTTGATCCATCTCTGCCCAAAATCTAACACCACGAGTAGCAAGTTTGTGAATCGGCTCACCCATCTCAGAGCGCACGGTGATAACACCACCAGCAGGACCCGTGTAAGTTTTCTCCCACTGGCTGTCATCAACACCCTCCGCATCACAAATCGCTTGCTTCGCTGCTTTTGAGGTATGTGCCTCCTTGGCAACCATCATGCGGCTTCCGAAGAGGCAACCATCAAATGGCATGGGTGGGTAACCAAACTTCCTGGACCATTCACCACTCAAGTAAGGATAAGTATCATCCGAGCCACCAAACCCACTGCCCGCAACTAGGACAATATTATCACAGCGACGGATGCGGCTGTACATTTGCAAAATCGGCTGATGGAAATCTTCGAACGAGTGGTGGCCACCACCACGTCCCCCGGTCCACTGCAAGATAACAGGAAAGGTGGGATTCGCCCGCGCGATGTTAATAACCTGTTGAATAGCGTCCATCGAGCCAGGTTTGAAGCCAATGTGTTTAATCCCGAGAGTCTCGATGTATTCGTTTGCCACTTCGATGGAAGGAACACCAGCACCGATGGTCAAACCCTCGATAGGGACACCGTCCGCTCGCAGTTTACCAATCAGTGGAATTTGCCATCCCATCGCGCGAGGATTAACGTAGATCAAGTTGACTGTGATACCGCGACCTGGAGGAATGGCCTTTTCTATCTTGGTGAGAGCTTCGGTCATGGTCTTCGCATTGTAATAACCTCCACCAGCGAGCTCTACATGGAAACCAGCATTCATCGTAGCGGCAACGAAGTCCCAGGGGACTGTCGTCGGTGTCATACCGGCGACCATAACTGGCGGAACACCAAGCAGCCTGCTCATTTTAGTATCAACTAGAATTTGGCCAACGGACGTTTTGACCAGTTTCGGACCATGCTCAGCAACCCAGTCAACAGCGTATTTTACCGCATGCTCTTCATCACGATCGAAAAGCTCAGGCTTGTAACCAACCTCAGCATTGGTCCCGTCGATAGCTCCCCCAAGGATCACTCTGACTCCAGTGCCGTCCTTGTTACGGTTTGTCAGAACACCGAGGCCAGAGATTCCACCAGGTCCGAAATCAATGATGTGTGTGGCCTTCGGGAAAACGGTCGCAGTCTCCCAATTGACAGGATCTCGGGTAATCATGCGGATCAGAGCCGGAACAATGTCTTCGTTTCCTTTCTGGCTCAGGTCGTCGCCCGAACTTGTATCAAATACCGGAATGCGCAGAGTATTTCCGGGAATAGTAATATCTTCCAAATCCTCTGTAATCTGATCAAATGCACCGGCCAAATAAGGACTATGGAACGGTGCTGTAATCGGCAAAAAACGATTGACGAAGCGAACTTTCCGTTGCGTATAAGGAACACGGTTCTGATCAAGACCTGTTGGCGCCTTAACTTTGCGAAGTCTGAGGTTGAGACCATAAAGCGAAATTGGAGGACCAGTGACGACAAAGTTGCGAGCACTGTTGACCAAAGATATGGCGATGTGGCGGTCCTTTGGTAAATGCTGGTTCGTGGCATCAATATGCTCTTGAACAGCCGATCGCGGGAGATCTCGAATAGACAACATAGGTGTAGGCATGCCTTCACCATTTTCAGTGGAATCCTGCAAAGTGGAGGGAGCAAGCGACGTCCGCGGATAGGCCTGTTGGCTGCGCAAACCAATCCAGAACAACATTGTCAATGCATTCCTGGAGGCCTTCGCAAAAGACTCCCAGGAAGTGGCAGTTGCAATAACGGCGGCAGTGACAATGCCTTGGGAATGACCGGTTGTACCACTGAACCGATCCAAGACCTCACCCGGAGCCTTGCCTAGGATCTTGCAGGTAGCCATATAATGCGATAGCTGCACCAAACCGATCAATGGGAGACTGACAGGAGCAGACACCAAGTAGTCGGTGTCAGGTTGGGAGTCTTTGTCGTGAAGCCATTGAATGATATCCAAGCCCTTGGAGTAGAGCTTGATCGCTTCGGGGTCACGGGAAAGAGACTGTAGGAGTTCTGCGGATGAGGAAATAAGGTCTTCCACGAAGGAGGGATATGTAGTGTATATCTCGCGCAACTCATCAAAATACTCTTCAATGTTTCCTTGGCCACCGTACACACTGTACAGCTTAGCATTGCCATCAGCTGCCGCACGTAGCAAAGCTGACTCGTACGGCTTCATGGGCCGGCTGGCTGCCGCTCGGGCGGCATAGTATGCCTCGACGACGGCAAGCTTCTTAGCCGCAATGCCAGGAAGTGTAGCAGCAATGGCATGAACATCATTTCCGCGCATGAAGGCCCTTTCAAACTCGTTCAAAATGAGTTTCAAGACTTCCACATAAGACCCCTGTGCATCGTCTTCGCCTTCTTCCACCTGACGAGCGACAAACCCTAGATACCTTGCCACTAGTTCTGCCACAGACGATGGTTCATCATCTTGAGCAAGCTCATCTGTAGGGGCAGGAAGTGAGGCGGAAAAGGACTCTTTTAGTTGGGCCGCATGGAAGTGTAGCGAGGTAGGGACCAAAAACGAGAATTCGAGGGATCCATGCGTGAGAATAAGCGGGCGCAGAGATTGTGAGGAACGGGGGGTATTAATGCCCGTTTGAGGGCCGGTTGACGTGCCGTACATCATGATATATAAAGGCCAAAACGAAAAACTCGTGCAAGCAGGTCAACCTAGCAGCAAGCAACTGCGCACGGCATCAGTCTACGAAGCTCAAGGAGATAGTAATGAACAACAAAACACATATTGGGAGTTCTCACCAGAGATGCATATGATTAAGAGCGCTGCCAGGAGTGCGTAGTTATGACACGGGACCTGTCCGTGCGACGAGAGCGTGGTCGTGGTGGTGTGATGGCAGAAAGCTCCAGGGTGAGAAGCTGCAGGACCACACCCTTCAGGAAGAGAAACAGCGCCCGGGCCTCAAACACGCAGCCGGCACACAAGCAGAGACCAGAGACACGAACAGGAGCACCCGGTGCAGCTTGGGGAAGGGCAAGCAGAGCAGACTGAAGTCGGAGTCGCTGGCAGGGCGAGGGAAGACGTCGACGGCTCAACCAACCCAACGGGGCCAGCGCGAAAAAATTCGAGCTCGGAACGGCGCTAGTGTATTGGTTGAACCGCAGCCTGGCCGACCTGGGTTTAGCGCGGTATCCAGGGGGCCGTTTGGTTGGGGCTGATACGGCCATTACGCGCCGAATACGCTGGGCCGGGCGGGCCAGCAGCGGCTTGACAGGGCGGTACGCCGCAGATACGCAGTCGATAGTGTCATCGAGCCAGCGTGCCCGTCACCTGCCGCCGCAGAATACCGGGCAGGACCCCAACCAGGCACCGTACGGTAAGCGCCAGAACGAAAAATACACAGCTTCCTCCCGTCATCAACTTCTGCCGGGCTGGACGGTGCTCTCCTGTCCGTCTGTCACTGCTGCTCTGCCAACACCAACTCTCTCTCTCTCTCTCTCTCTCCTCCTCCCTTTGTTACGCTTGTCATCAGCTGTGTGGCCTTGCAGCTAGCGTTGGTCTTTTGTTGCGTCGCTGCTGTCGCCATGCTGGCTGCTTAGTCGTTGGTCTGGACTCGAAGATTTTTTTTTTTTTGTTGCTTTGTCCAGCATCAGTGCTTGAAAGACCAAGACATAGATATACCCGTATACACTCGGTTGCGCAGTTGTATTCTTCAGCTTCGACGCTGGTTATTGCGTTGATTTTAATATATAGCTATTACCTCCTTTTTTGCTGACACGACCTCTTTCGATACCCTCCATTCACGATGCGCCCCGAAATCGAGCAGGAGCTCTCCCATACGCTCCTCGTGGAGCTTCTTGCATATCAATTCGCGTCGCCCGTAAGATGGATCGAGACTCAAGATGTTATTCTCGCCGAAAAGCGGACGGAGCGTATCGTCGAGATCGGTCCCGCAGATACACTAGGAGGCATGGCTAAGCGGACTCTTGCCTCCAAGTATGAAGCCTACGACGCTGCCACGTCCGTGCAACGCCAGATACTTTGCTACAATAAGGATGCAAAAGAGATTTATTATGATGTTGACCCGGTCGAGGAAGAACCAGCTGTTGCTGCCACGCCGACCCCGGAAGCAAGCAGTGCTGCTACTACCCCTGCGGCCCCAGCAGCTGCTCCTGCTTCTCCAAGTGCTGGGCCGGCTGCTGCTGTGCCAGATGCTCCAGTCACAGCCCTTGATATTGTAAGAGCTTTGGTGGCGCAGAAACTTAAGAAGGGCCTCACAGATATTCCTGTGACCAAAGCCATCAAGGACCTCGTGGGAGGTGAGCTTTTATCACTCTCGCTGTCTGCGTCTCATATTTCGGGTATCTAACTAGTCGACAGGAAAATCCACTCTTCAGAATGAAATTCTTGGTGATTTAGGCAAGGAGTTCGGTTCGACACCAGAAAAGCCCGAAGACACACCTTTAGACGAGCTCGGTGCCTCCATGCAAGCGACGTTCAATGGACAACTGGGCAAGCAGTCTGCCTCCCTCGTGGCGAGACTCGTATCGTCTAAAATGCCCGGCGGGTTCAATATCACGGCAGTTCGCAAATATTTAGAAACCAGATGGGGTTTAGCTCAAGGACGACAGGATGGTGTGCTTCTACTGGCTTTAACAATGGAACCTCCATCACGTCTGGGCTCCGAATCCGACGCGAAATCATATATCGATGACGTCGCCCACAAATACGCTGCAAATGCTGGCATCAGTCTTTCGACAGCCAGTGCAGACAGTAATGGTGGCGGTGGAACTGGTGGCATGATGATGGACCCCGCTGCCATTGACGCCTTGACAAAAGACCAGCGGGCCCTGTTCAAGCAGCAACTCGAGTTGATTGCGCGATACCTGAAAATGGACCTTCGCGCCGGTGACAAGGCGTTCCTGGCTTCCCAGGAGTCGCAGAATGCTCTCCAAGCGCAGCTTGATCTCTGGCATGCTGAGCATGGTGACGTCTATGCTTCCGGTATTGAGCCTTCTTTCGATCCCCTCAAGGCCAGAGTTTACGATTCATCCTGGAATTGGGCTAGGCAGGATGCCCTCAGCATGTATTTCGATATCATTTTTGGACGTCTGAAGGTCGTCGACCGTGAAATTGTCAGTCAATGTATTCGCATTATGAATCGGTCAAATCCGCTCCTGCTCGAATTTATGCAGTACCACATCGATAATTGCCCTACCGAGCGCGGAGAGACTTACAAGCTGGCGAAGGAACTCGGACAGCAATTGATCGAGAATTGTAAAGAAGTCCTCAATGTAAACCCTGTTTACAAGGACGTTGCGATCCCAACTGGACCTCAAACAGTTGTTGATTCGCGCGGTAATATCGACTATCAAGAGATTCCGCGTGCGAGTGCTCGGAAGCTAGAGCACTACGTCACGGCCATGGCCCAGGGGGGACCAATATCCGAATACAGTAACCGTGCGAAGGTTCAAAGCGATCTGAGTCGTGTCTACAAGATGATCCGGAAGCAACAGAAACTCTCCAAATCCTCTCAGCTACAGTTTAACGCGATGTACAGGGAGGTTCTGCGTGCTTTGGCAATGAACGAGAACCAGATCGTCCCACAAGAAAACGGACATATGAGGAAGACTGGGCGCAATGGCTACCGCACACCGACAAGTTTGAATGGGCGCCCGCCACGGGTAGAGACGATACCGTTCCTCCATCTGAAGAAGAAGGATGCCAATGGTGGTTGGGATTACAGCAAGAAGCTCACCGGCATTTACTTGAATTGCTTGGAGTCCGCTGCTAGAGCCGGTCTAAGCTTTCATGGCAAGAATGCCCTCATGACTGGTGCTGGTGCTGGATCGATTGGTGCGGCCGTCTTGCAGGGTTTGATCAGCGGAGGCGCCAAAGTCGTCGTCACGACAAGCCGCTTCTCGAGAGAGGTCACCGAATACTATCAGGCGATGTATACTCGCTACGGCGCCCGAGGCTCTCAGTTGGTCGTTGTTCCCTTTAACCAAGGCAGCAAGCAAGACGTGGAAGCTCTAGTCAATTATATCTACGACCCGAAAAACGGACTTGGATGGGATTTGGACTACATTGTTCCCTTCGCCGCTATTTCTGAGAATGGCCGCGAGATTGATAGCATTGACTCCAAGTCTGAGCTAGCTCATCGACTCATGTTGACCAACATTGTCCGTCTCTTGGGTTGTGTGAAATCTCAGAAACAGGACCGAGGCTTCGAGACGCGCCCGGCTCAAGTAATCTTGCCACTTTCCCCCAATCATGGCACCTTCGGTAACGATGGTCTTTACTCTGAATCGAAGCTCGGTTTGGAGACACTCTTCAACCGATGGTACTCGGAGAACTGGGCTAATTTCCTTACTATCTGTGGTGCTGTAATCGGCTGGACTCGGTCTACAGGTTTGATGAACGCAAACGACATGATCGCCGAGGGCGTTGAGAAGCTAGGTGTTCGAACATTCTCCCAGCAGGAGATGGCATTCAACCTGCTTGGCCTCATGGCTCCAGCTATCGTGGATCTCTGCCAGAATAACCCTGTGTTTGCGGACCTCAACGGTGGGCTCCAATTCATTCCGGATCTCAATGGTCTAATGAAAAAATTACGAAGCGAGATCGTTGAAACTAGCACAGTCAGGCAGGCGGTGAACAAGGAGACTGCGCTGGAGAACAAGGTCGTGAACGGCGAGGACAGCGAGGCCTTGTACAAGAAAGTTGTCACAGAACCTCGTGCGAACATCAAATTCGAATTCCCCAAACTTCCAAAATGGGAAGACGAGGTTGAGCCTCTCAATAAGCAGCTCAAAGGCATGGTCAATCTTGACAAGGTCGTTGTCGTCACCGGTTTCGCCGAACTTGGCCCTTGGGGTAACTCGCGTACGCGCTGGGAGATGGAAGCTTACGGTAAATTTTCGCTAGAGGGGTGCGTCGAGATGGCTTGGATCATGGGCCTGATCAAGAACCACAACGGTCCTCTAAAGGGTAAGCCATATTCTGGCTGGGTTGATTCGAAGACTGGAGAGCCTGTCAACGATAAGGACGTCAAAGCCAAATATGAGAAGTACATCCTTGAACACTCCGGTATCCGACTTATCGAACCGGAGCTTTTCAAGGGCTATGATCCGAACAAGAAACAGTTGTTGCAGGAGGTTGTACTCCAGGAGGATCTTGATACCTTCGAAGCCTCTAAAGAGACGGCAGAAGAGTTCAAACGCGAACATGGCGAAAAAGTTGAAATCTTTGAGATCAAAGATTCGGGCGAATACACCGTACGTCTGCTCAAGGGTGCCACCCTCCTCATCCCCAAGGCTCTTAAATTTGACCGCCTGGTTGCGGGCCAAATTCCGACGGGTTGGAACCCCAAGAACTACGGTATTCCGGATGATATTATCAGCCAGGTGGACCCGGTGACTCTCTATGTTCTTGTATGTACTGTTGAATCGCTGCTTGCTTCTGGTATCACCGACCCGTACGAGTTCTACAAATATGTCCACATCTCCGAAGTCGGTAACTGCATCGGATCTGGTATCGGCGGATCTCAGGCTCTGAAGGGAATGTACAAAGATCGATATCTCGATAAGCCGCTGCAGAAGGATATTCTCCAGGAGTCGTTCATTAACACCATGAGTGCGTGGGTGAACATGTTGCTTCTATCGTCGACCGGCCCTATCAAAACCCCTGTCGGCGCATGTGCAACGGCTGTTGAATCGGTTGACATTGGTTACGAGACTATTGTGGAGGGTAAGGCGCGGGTTTGCTTCGTAGGTGGATTCGATGATTTCCAGGAAGAAGGATCATACGAGTTCGCGAATATGAAGGCGACCAGTAACGCTGAAGATGAGATGGCGCACGGTAGAACACCGCAGGAGATGTCTCGGCCAACCACGACCACTCGCAACGGATTCATGGAATCACAAGGCTGTGGTATGCAATTGATAATGAGTGCGCAGCTCGCTTTGGATATGGGTGTACCTATTTACGGTATTCTTGCACTTACTACCACAGCTACTGACAAGATCGGCCGGTCGGTTCCGGCTCCTGGAAAGGGTGTATTGACCACCGCCAGAGAGAACCCCGGGAAATTCCCATCTCCTTTGCTTGACATCAAATATCGTCGCCGTCAACTCGAACTTCGCAAGGCTCAGATCAAACAATGGCAGGAATCGGAGCTTCTCTACCTCAATGAAGAGGTTGAGGCAATGAAGGCACAGTCTTCCGAACCGTTCGACGAATCAGAGTACATGAGGGAACGTGTGGAACACATCGAGCGGGAAACTATCCGACAGGAGAAGGATGCAGCGTTCAGTTTGGGCAACAACTTTTGGAGACAAGACTCTCGCATTGCTCCTCTTCGTGGTGCTCTTGCGACTTGGGGCCTCACTGTTGATGACATCGATGTTGCTTCGTTCCACGGTACGTCGACTGTTGCAAATGACAAGAACGAGTGTGATGTTATTTGCAAGCAAATGAAGCATCTCGGCAGAACAAAAGGCAATGCGATGTTGGGCATCTTCCAGAAGTATCTCACCGGGCATCCCAAGGGCGCTGCTGGTGGATTCATGCTGAACGGTGCTTTCCAAGTCCTGAACAGCGGTCTTGTCCCAGGTAACCGTAATGCAGATAATGTGGACAAGATCATGGAAACCTTCGATTACATCGTCTACCCCAGTCGCAGCTTGCAGACTGATGGAATCAAAGCTTTCTCAGTCACGTCTTTTGGATTTGGACAGAAAGGCGCGCAGGCCATCGGAATCCATCCGAAGTATTTGTTTGCCACCTTGGACAGGTCGCAGTTCGAGGCATATAAGACCAAGGTCGAGGGTCGTCAGAAGAAGGCCTACCGGTATTTCCACAACGGCCTGATTAACAACAGTCTGTTCGTCGCGAAGGACAAATCTCCATACGAGGATGACCAGGAGGCGAAGGTCTTTTTGAACCCTGATATCCGCGTTGAGCCGAACGAGAAGACCTCGCAGCTTACCTATCCCAAGAACGGCGCCAAAGGGAAGGTGAAAGATAAGAAAACAGAGAGCACGCAACAAATGGTCGAGTCTTTGGCGAAGGCGACTGCGACCGACAATTCGAAGGTTGGCGTCGATGTTGAGAGCGTAGGGGCTGTCAACATTGAGAACGAGACCTTCGTTGAGAGGAACTTCACCGCCAAAGAGCAAGAGTATTGCCACCAAGCAGCCTCACCTCAGGCGTCATTCGCCGGTCGCTGGAGTGCGAAGGAGGCAGTCTTCAAGTCGCTAGGCGTGTGCAGCAAGGGTGCGGGTGCGCCATTGAAGGACATTGAGATCACTAACGATTCAACCGGGGCTCCGGTGGTCACTGTGAGTTATTTTCATATCCAATGATACGGTCAATCTTACTAACACGTAACCACAGCTATCCGGCGATGCAGCAGCCGCAGCGAAGAAGGCCGGCGTCAAGGAAGTCAACGTGAGCATCAGCCACAGTGACTCGCAAGCGATCGCCATTGCGATATCTAAGTTTTAGAAGTGTGCCATTGTTGTCAAAAGTATGATAGAAGGTGGATATTCGCGGGCTCCGCAGTCAGTAAACTGACTCATTTGTACAGCATTTCAGGGATTGGCTGTTTCTTTGTGGTGTTTTTCTTTATCATGAATACTTTTGTTATCGCCACTTAATTCTATATATTTAATCATGATGGCGTTTTCTAACGTAGTTCCTTCGCCTTTACTTTTTTTTCTAGCTCCGCCTCTCCAAGCTTGTTATATTGCCTCGGCTCTGTGTGGACAATTGTTGTGTATGTGTGGTTAATGTATGCTTGTCCTGGTCTTTCAGCACTTTTCCCTTAGACTTGCAACAGTAGACGAGTAGTCGCAGCTATACCCCGCCGCCCCATGGTAATATGGTTCAAGGATCGATTATTGTCTCTACCATGCGTCTGGGCGGCTGTCTGCCTCTATACACCTTTTTTAGTCTTAGTTGACATAACCCCTGAGCGTTACCCCTGACGCTGTTATATATGTACGAAACCTTTGTAGCACCTTTCTAGTAAGTACGGCTTATAGTGCCTCACCTTTGTGGCTTCGACCAAGTCCTCCGAACAGGGAGGAAGCTTGCGTTGGAGGGTGCAGGGGATTACCCATTTGATTGAGGTTTTTATTTTTACAATAGAGATGATGATATATATATATGTTATTTCGCCTTTCCGTTACTATTAGACCGGGCTTCTCTAAGAGGGACGGCGTTTGCATTGTTTCTGCAGCTCGTGGTTTATTCAGGGATGCTGCAAATCGTGGTTCACTTGCGAGATTTCCATTCAGCTGTCAGGGGAGCTTCTCCGTAATTAGGTTAATGCTAGTGGAACCTCGCTTACACAGGAGAGGAAGCGGATTTACGGAGTACAGGATTTGCAAATCGACTGCACAGTGTATACACAGTAAGGTTGTACAAATCCGAGGGGGTTTGTACCACATACTATTTATACCTCACAGATCAGTTAAAAAAAGCTTCATTTCCTCTTTACTGTGTAGAAAACCCCTGACCGTGATCATCATGGCCGAGCCTAGCGTGGCTCTAGCGACCAGTATTTCAAACAAGGAATATTGTTTGGAGAACTCAGTCAGAGCCACAAAGGCGAGGCACTGTAAGCTGTATGTACTAGGAAGGTGCTGCTTCCAAGGTATAACAGCATCAGGGGTAACACTCGGGGGTTCTTCGATCAATTATTATCCAGAATACGAGGTATGGTGAGAATATGATTGTATGCTTATGGTACAGATCCCAGAGGATCCGCCAGGCCTATACGGGGTATACTACATGGTGATCTACACAGTATATACGAATTAGGTCAATGGAGTCCACCGAAGAAGGATCACACTGATCACCACTAGTAATCCTTGTTCCCACGGTTCCGGCTTAATATTGAGTTAATCTCGGATTTCTGACAGATTCTTCTCAAACTCGGGAGATGGCGAGACACCCTCTGATTATAGCTATTGATGAGCAAGCATATATATCTAATTATTAGTTGCACGAAAGTTGACAGAGCACGATTGTTTTCGCGTAGAATTTTAACCCGCAAAGGACGGTACCGCTGTTTCCAGTCCACAAGGAATTTTTTAGGTATCTATAGAGAACATATACTGCAGGCATATCCCCCCTCATTGAAGCAATAAGCAAACATCAAATACAATTAATGCAGTCCCATCCGCTGACAAAATAAAAATATTCTAGGATTGCACCCAAAACCGAGGTATATTTTTGGTTTTCTTTCTAAATTCTTTCTCCATTTCAATAGATGATTTCCATACCTTATGTAGCTCTTTCCACTTCTTTGAGGCAAAAGACAAGCCATCTGTAAGAACACTTTTTGATGGAATGTTAGATTTTGCGTTGTTCATGGAGAAGAAAGAGAAAGAAAGTTGAGGTTGAAGAAAATGGAAGAATTTGCTCAGTCAGTACAGGTGATGAGCTTGTTTTAATGTTAGATATCATCGAAGAGAAACATTTCTATTCAGTCTCTTGACTACTTTACTGCCTATCGAACTGGAAGTATGAGAGACGGAGATCAATGTCCCTACGGTGTCGCAGGGTCACACCACGGCCTGCCCAGGCAACTTACAGACAAGTGAATAGAGTGAGGTGTTGGGCGGTGCTGAGCTGTGTTGGTAGACTGGAGATGATCAAGAACAACTCCGCCAGAGAAACATTTCAGGGCAACCAAAGTTGTTCGGCCCATTGCCAATCTATCCTGCCTTATCTCTGGAGTTTATGGTTCAAGCCGCATCCGCTGACATACCCACATTAACGACCCATTAAATGCATACGTGGTTCGGTTGGGTTGGCAATGGGAAGCCGTGCGTGCAGGGATGAAGCCAGGGCCGATCTCATTGACGCTCTTTTTGACTGTTCCATTTCTTCCGGTCTTTGTTTCCAATTGGGCTGGATGCTACATTACGTACCAACTCATAAACATACGAGGAAAGAAATTCTGTGACCAATCTTCTATCAGAATCTGGCTTCCAAACCAGCTGCCGCCATAATCATCTGCAGACCGCCACCCGAATCTAAGATGCTACTCCTTACAAGACGAGCCAAAGAAAAGCCGGCTATTTATGTCCGTGTCCATTTTGAACGGCGTAAGGAGGCTTCACCTGAAAAATCAAAAAATATGTCACACATGTTTTGCCTAGAATCAGGAGCTCGCAAGATATCCATCACAATCTGTTCAATCCTACTGGAATAGCGTATTAGTTTGCACGGTTATCGTGGGATATGGCAAGAACACAGAACGAAAGCTGTTTGTATGTACGGTTCTCATTGAAATCCGGACCAGTAAAACAAACGTCAAGCCTTTGCTCTCCCGTTTCTTGAGTGGATATCCTACCTTTCAAAATCCCAACAAAAATGTGCCTAGCCTACGATTATGCCAAGTAGCTGTTTGAGGCACCCAGTCCAATCGTGAGATCACCGGTGAGTTCCGGGGCAGTGAGACCATACACTGCAGGTTACCTGGCCCATTTTCTAATCTAGACACAACTGGCAATTTTCAGGGAATTGGGCACTTCAGCAGATAAGAAGCCCAGTGACCGCTCTAAACAAACCATATTGAATGCTAAGCTTTTCTTCTCTTCTGGTATCCGAAGATTTTATTCGTGTACAACTTCCTGGTTATCTTCGAAGAAGTTATGTCTCCCTCAAATCTGGCACTCCGGTTTGGTAAGGGCCGCCAGCGCGGATCCTCGGATTTATCGAAAGCGTCTACACCATCCGCACAGCCGGAGGCCCCAGCGATAAGTGCTACTCAAAATACCACCGTTCCACCCAACCTTCTTGGCTTGAATCTTTTGACGCCAGTCTCGGATGATGACAACCTCCATCTTCCACCTGAATCGCCAGATGTTGTTGCAATACATGGCATAAATGGGGACCCTTATAGAACATGGACGCATTCTAATGGTAAACTGTGGCTGAGGGATTTTCTTGCGCCAAAGATCCCTGGGTGCCGGGTGTTTTCATTTGGATATGACGCTCAAGTAGTGTTTACAAAGTCGAGGGCTGCGCTCGGCGATTATGCCAGGAGCTTGCTTAACGGCATAAAAGTTTACAGACGTGAATCGGTCCGTGCTTTTTGTCCACCTGTTGGTTACAAACAGACTTCTGGGTATTGAATACGGCTAATCTCTAAATAACTAGCAGAACCAGCAACACAGACCCTTGATCTTTATTTGTCATAGCATGGGAGGACTCGTCGTTAAGAAGGTACATTAACTTGCTTTCCTGGGTAACTATTTGCTTAAGATTGCTGATGTGTTGCAGGCGCTGGTTATAGCCACGCTTGATGAATATGATTACCCCTTCATCAAGAGCTCTGTCAAGGGAATCGTCTTTCTTGGCACCCCGCATCGTGGCTCTGACGCTGTCACTCTGCCATTGATAGTTTTAAACATCGCCAGAGTTGGTTGCTATTTTGCTCCTCATCTTTCCCAGTCCTTCCGAGAAGACCTCCTGAAGTCCTTACAACCAAATTCTCCCGAGCTCGTGGATATTGCGGAGCAGTTTAGGAATCGAGTGAAGGGAGTCAAGATTATCTCTTGTTACGAGTCGGATACGACCAAGCCACTTGGGACCATCGTAAGTTTCCTATGCTTCAATCTCTGTATACTCCATGCTCATTGCCCGGAAAAGATTGTCGATAAGCAATCCGCGACCCTGAACCTTCCAGATGAGATGCTCATCCCCATGATGGGCTGCGATCATCATACAATCAGTTGTTTCGCGAGTGAAAATGACAATAACTACATGTCCATCTTCTCAGAGATTGGAAATATGATTAGTCAGTAGTCTCACGCCTTGGCGCTTCTTAGCCCAGGCTGATCAAGATTAGATATAGATATTAGTGACCAACGCCAAGGTTGATTTCCGTCGTATTCCTCTCATTAGACCCTGAAACTAACCAAGTCGATGTAGAGTGTTTAATTTCTTTGTACTTCGTCGACATGCAATGTCGGGAACAAGACATTCATGAGGGTACCGATGAAACCTGTTCTTGGCTGTTCCAGCACAGGACATTCCAGGAATGGCTCAAACCCGATGGCGGGCTAATATGGATTACGGGCAAGCCAGGGGCTGGCAAATCGACTTTGTTGAAATACGCAGTTCGGAAAATGGATGAGCTCCAAGGCGCTGTCATTCTGTCATTCTTCTTCCATTCCGGCGGTAGTGAGCTCCAAAGGACAGTTTTTGGTTTTCACCGATCAATTCTATGTCAGCTCCTTAAAAAAGCACCCAGTACGTCGTCTGTCATTGTCCGAGACTTCGAACAGAAGCTCAAGGATATTGGGAAACATCGCACCAAATGGGACTGGCATCAGAATGAGCTTAAGAAACATCTGAAAGACTCATTACTAACCACATTAACAAAGCATCCCATACGAATCATTGTTGACGCGTTGGATGAGTGTGGCGAGCAACCAGCGCTCACGTTGGTAGCCGAGTTAGAAAGCCTCATCTTAGGAGTGGCCCCTAATTCGGGGTTTGGTATATGTCTCTCCTGCCGCCATCAACCGAATTTGACACAGACTCGAGATATGGTCATTCGAGTTGAAGAGGAAAATGCAAGGGCTATCAAGACGCATGTTCGGCAAGAGCTCAGAGGTAGCAGACACCAGTTAGAAATAATAGACCGTGCCGAGGGAAATTTTCAATGGGTAGGCTTGGTCATTGCTACTGTTCAGCGATTGGAACGCCAAGGGGAGGACAAAAAGATGATCGAAAGCGAACTGCGGGAGACTCCACGAAAGTTAAGCATGCTTTACGAGCGAATCCTAGAAGGCCTCGACCCAAAGTCGAACACGTTGCTTTTGAAAATGATCCAGTGGGTATGCTTTGCTCTCCGCCCTTTGACACTGGACGAACTACGGTTCACGATGGTAATCGATGCTGATCCCAGTTTTACGTCGCTAAAGCAGTGCCGAGAGGCGCCTGCTTACACCGAAGAGAACAGGGTAATGGAGAGTAGGGTTGAAAGACTTTCAGGTGGTCTTCTTGAGACAAAGCAACGCGGAAACAAACAGATAGTACAGTTGATCCACGAATCAGTAAGAGGTTTTTTCGTCAAGGAGGGGGGTTTCCGGGTTTTGGATTCCACATGGACACCAGGCGATTCTGCTATCGGTCTTGCACACCATCGTCTTTCCAGGTTATGCCTCCGGTACCTGACAATGGAAGAGATTAGCCTGCTGGACAGTAGTATGCTGCAGGATATGAGACAAAACCAATCTATTGACAAGCGATGCCGTCTCCGAAGCATTGGTTGGGAAACATTAGAATCACAGTTCCCTCTTTTGCATTATGCCACAACGTCCTGGGTCAAACATTCGGCCCGAGCTGAAGAATTGGGCGTTCCCCAGGAAGATCTTTTGGATTACCTGGGGTGGCCAGAAAGAAAAACCCTAGATCGATGGAACGAACTATACTTCGCGCTTGGTGACATAACACCTACGGAAACCCCAATAGAGGGATCCATCTTTCATTTGGTGGCAGAACATGGTTTGACGAGTGTCTTGATACGCCTCACGAGCGGCTTATACGATGTATACGAGATCAATTCGCTAGACAGTGCAGCCAGAACACCTCTTTCGGTGGCAGCTGAGAAGGGCCACAAAGCGACTAAGAAACTGTTGATAAAATATAAACCTAGTTCGGAAAATTCAGCATGCTGAGTGAGGTAACAGAAAACGATCGGACGAGATTATGAGTTTGTTCTGGCACCGCGGGGCCGCAAATCCTAACGCAAAATATCGCCCAAGGAAGATGCCGTTATTGATCGCGGCTAGCAATGGACACGAGAAGATTGCGGAACTTCTACTGGCAAGGGAAGATATTGACGTCAACGCTGACACCGATAGCTATAGCCCGCTACGTCAATGTAACAAAGGCCAGTGGTGAGAATCGCGCGGCTGTAGCGAGACCGTTACTGGCCCGCAAGGAGAATACAGCTGACCTGAAGGATAATGACGCGAGGATGCCCTTGTCGCACGCTACTCAAGAAGGAAACGAATCATTGGAGAGATGTTTCTCAGAGAACTGATGTTGAGGGTGACTCAAAAAGTATGAGCGAACGGACACCACTGTCTTATGCAATTGAATATGGGCGCGACGCAGTGGTGAAGCTGTATTGGCCTAGTGAATACAGCTAATAGGAGGTATATCAGGGGACGAGCCCAAGGATAGTAATGTCACATAAAGTAAGTGTGTAATGTATCTGGAGAAGAAGAAGTAAAGGTACCAGCTATGTACATAAATATAAGGATGGTGTGACACACTAGTGTTACTAGGGAATCAAGGGGGTGAAGGAGCACATGACTGCGGTTGGCAAGCTGTTACTCTAAAGAGACAACGTCGAAGCTGACTTAGCTGCTGATAACCCGCAAGCAGCTATCACTTGATATATGCTGAAGCTGGGCCGGCGGGAAAGCATGCAAGAACAGGAGAGGTCCGGGAGATTGCAATAGATTCTACCTACTTTGTAAAGCGGTTGATAAAGTCAACTCAAACTAATAACCAGGCAGTTGCTACCAATCCCAAAATTTGCCGGCAGCCAAAATTATAATCCATTGGAGACCTAAGTTTTGTTTTTTTTTTTTTTTTTTTTTTTTTTTTTTTTTCCTCTTCTTTTTTTTTCTTTTTCTTTTTTTTTTCTTTTTCTTTTTTTTTCTTTTTCTTTTTCAAGAGGGTTTCAACAAATTGAACGTGACCACAGGGTGACTTGTACGCTCCATTCAATTTTCTGTTAAGACAAAGAATGGGCTGAAGGCAAAGGGCTTTCTAACATGCGTGGACTACTCGAATTGAAAAGAAGACGTTATTGTGATATCAATCAAGGAATTTGAAGAGTTGATGGAGTTCTATATCTTGCCAGAAACCAGGTATGACAATTTGACTTTTTCTTTTTTATGACACTCCAATCGTGGGTCGAAACGTCCGGAAAAATCAACTGAAAGGTAAATCAATCCCGGTTTCGGTTTCACAACTGAGATAGCGTGTTTCCAAAGAAAACATCATCTGTTCTCGAAAGGTTCAACGTGAGGAGACAACGAGGTGGGCGTAAAGAAAATAAAACAAACACTGGAAGAAAAACATATCATCACAACTTACAAAAGAAAATGGGAACGAAATCAGCGGCGAAGAAACCAGGACCAAGCATGCAAATAAAGCCCTCGGAACGTCGTTCAATGTGGATGAGAAAGGAAGGCCGAGGAGAAAGTCCAGAAATGCATGGAACGTGTGCCGCACCGTCGACAGATGTAAACTTTGTTATAAGATGGCTTCCAAAGCCCTTCTTAGGATTGCAGAGATATACTATTGAAAGCAGATACTATCCTTAGACAGCCACTTTCTATTCCTGCGTATCAATCCAGGGCATTGCAGGAGGGCCACGAAAGCGGAAATGGCACCCGGATTAAGTAATTTGGGACGCTCGAGTCACCAGTTGCTTATACCATCATGCGAGGTATGTTGCCCTATTTATACCCCTCTGAGATCTGTCTCTAATCAAAATCTAGATCTTGGACATTGATCTCATTATTCATGAGAAGATTGCTCTCCACGGAGGGGAAGAAATCGACGCTGCTGCCAGACGAAGCTTGGACACGGCCTTGAAAACCGCAAGCCACGACCCTGAAGACAAAAGTATGTGGGGCAACGAAACCGGCCGTGAGACCCTGAAACGTCACAATAGCGCGACTCGAATGCACGCAGAAACGCTCGAGTCATATGAGCAACAAGTAGAGCTCACTAAAGATATCTATAAACGGCTAAATCAAATGGAGCGTGCGAACGGAACTTTGCGGGAAGAACTGATAAAGAAAGGGCGGGAGAGCGAGAGACTGCGTCAAGAACAAATGAAGGGGCCAGAACTAAACGAGAGCCTGCGGCGAGAGTACGAGAACATGCGGCGAGAACTGCAGCAAGAATTGAACGAGAACATGCGGCGAGAACTGCAGCAAGAACTAAACGAGAGCCTGCGGCGAGAGAACGAGAACATGCGGCGAGAACTACAGCAAGAATCGAACAAGAGCCTGCGGCGAGAATTGCAGCAAGAACTGGACGAGGGCCTGCGGCGAGAACTGCAGCAAGAACTAAACGAGAGCCTGCGGCGAGAGAACGAGAACATGCGGCGAGAACTACAGCAAGAATCGAACAAGAGCCTGCGGCGAGAATTGCAGCAAGAACTGGACGAGGGCCTGCGGCGAGAACTGCAGCAAGAACTGAACGAGAGCCTGCAGCGAGAGAGCAAAAACATGCGGCGAGAACTACAGCAAGAATCGAACAAGAGCCTGCGGCGAGAATTGCAGCAAGAACTGGACGAGGGCCTGCGGCGAGAGAGCGAGAACCTGCGGCAAGAACTGCGGGGAGAACTCCGGCTCGAGGCACGTCGAATGATGGAGGATACGATGGAGGAGCATAGCAGATAGGCGAGAGGATAATTGGAGCTCGAGACACGTATAATGGAAAAGAAGAGACTGCGGCGGTTGGGGGAATCAATATGCGAATACCGAGCCACGCAATAATGAGCAGTGGCGGGGAACCGCAGCAGACAAGTGAACAAGGGCCTAGTAAATTTCTCGTTTCAAGTTTCGATATCGGTAGGTCTGTCGGGGATTTATGGTTTGTTAGGTCTTTGTTTTTCCATGCAGGGTGTATGGGATTAGTTTTCCATGAATGAAATTGGCACTCGACTTGGCCACGAAAATGTCAAAAGACATCAGATGACTGAATTAACAACACTTTATACCACCCTTACCTGCTTTTCACCCCCATCACGCGAGCTTAGGGTGGCACTGCTCACCTAATTAGAACTAGAACTCTAGAAGGGCAGTCAAGAGGGTGAGCGCATATTTTTTCAATTCCTAGGTAGGTAGGGTGTCTATAAACAGCCTTTATCTTCGTTGTTGAGCGGCAGCTACTGCCAACCCAGACAACAGTAATTGATAGGGTCGGTGTACTACGATAGCGGGAACCAGCCCAGACGAGTCTTCGCAAAACATGTCAACCAAACAGATACACAATATCTTAATTCTCCCTGGAGACGGCATCGGTTCTGAGATCATGGCTGAAGCCGTTAAAGTGCTCCAAGTCTTTGCATCACCCGATCGCACCTTTTCGCTGAGGGAGGAACTCATCGGTGGCTGCAGCATTGATGCTCATGGCACACCAGTTACAGACGCTGTCAAGCAAGCAGCCCTCTCTGCCGATGCGGTCTTGTTCGCAGCAGTTGGTGGACCACGATGGGATAATGCTCGGCGAGGTCTTGAGGGACCAGAGGGAGGGCTACTCCAGCTCCGTAGAGCTATGAATGTCTACGGGAATCTGAGGCCATGTAAAACGCCTAGTCGCTCGGTTTCGAGGGACTACAGTCCGTACAAGGAGAACATCATCGAGGACGTGGATTTTATGGTTTTGCGGGAAAATTGCGGTGGTGCATATTTTGGGAAGAAAGTCGAGAATGAGGACTACGGTATGTATACCTTCTTTCATTTTGCTGCCTGTCCAGAAGTTCCCCATTCGCCCGTCTTGAGTTTTCCTTTATGTATACATTATGAGGGAAGGCAAAACCAGCAAATACTGCCATCGATTGTTTCCAACGTATTAGACTAACAATGCACAGCAATGGATGAATGGGGTTATTCAACCCCCGAAATACAACGCATAACCCGCCTTGCCGCACACATCGCCCTCCGCCACGACCCACCGTGGCCTGTTATATCCCTAGACAAGGCGAATGTACTAGCATCCTCGCGGCTGTGGCGGCGCATTGTTGAAAGGACGCTCACCACGGAATTTCCTCAGGTTAAATTCTCCCATCAGCTGGCTGACTCGGCATCCTTATTAATGGCGACAAATCCGAAGTCACTGAATGGGGTCTTGCTAGCTGACAACACGTTTGGTGATATGCTTTCAGATCAAGCTGGTTCCATTGTTGGGAGTTTGGGCGTCCTTCCCAGCGCAAGCCTGAATGGCATCCCCGGGGAAACTAGGGACGGGAAGAGGTCGTTTGCACTCTATGAGCCTACGCATGGGTCTGCACCAACGTAGGTTCTAATTTTCCATCTCCCTATAATCACATGATGGAGGTAGTTATCTGTTATCTAACAAACATGCAGCATTGCAGGAAAGAATATCGCCAACCCTGTCGCTATGATCCTCTGCGTGGCCATGATGTTCCGCTACTCTTTCACAATGGAAGTGGAGGCCCAGCTCATCGAGAAGGCTGTACGTGCGGCTTTGGACGCAGGATTTCGTACGCCTGATCTAGGAGGGAGCGCCTCGACAAAAGAAATGGGAGATACGATAGTCGATCACATCAAGAAGGGTTTTCCGTAGGTTTTCCAGCGAGGAATGTGCGGCTTTGGTCTTCTTTAGAGTACTCTCGTTTTCTTTTGACACTGTAGTTTAATGCAGCCGTATATTGTTTTATGGATTCTTCAATGAACTGCTCTCGCAGACCTGCTTAAATGGTATACCACCTGGTATTGTGTGCTAACAATAGTAGGAACAAACTATGCCATAAAACCCACTATTGCTGAGAACGCAACATGAGTCAACCAAATTATATTTGGGTGCACATGGGACGCAGATTTCCCTTACGGCATGCCGATTGCCCGGCTCAGTGGACCCCAGTTTGGTCGCGGGTTGACGTGGTACCTTGTAAGTTTCTTCTGTGGTGCGGCCGATGCCCTTCCGGTCATGGCCTCGTCAAAGACGACATTCAATTTGGAAGGTAACTGTTCAACTCCGTCGTGCTCCTTAGCAATCTCCCCAAAAATAGCTGTTGGGCCATCGCCTGATTCGTGGTGATCGTTGCCCTCCTTGTTATCTCTAGAATGCCCACAACCCGACCGATAAAGAGCCGCTTCCACCTTGATTACCAATTCTGAAATGTCCTTGCCACTTTCGACAGCACGTATTAGGTCGAGTTTTAGCTTTCTCATAGAATCCCCTTCCCCGTCGGTACTGAGATAATCTCGTCGTCGTCGCATAATTCGCGCTCCAGGTGATCCCTCTTTAAGAGAACCTTCTTTAATGGGAGCTTTCTGGCGAACCCACTCACGTATAATCTCCCATATCACATCCCAAGGAGCATCTGTACGGACAGACCCCGGCTTCATGTGGCTACGCGTAGACCGATAGCCAAGATTCGCAAGGGCATTACGCAGTGGTTCATCCGGGATGGTCTGCGCGTGCAGTACTTTGCATAAGGCAGTCGGCAAGAAAAAAAAGGGATGCTTTTCAATCAAAGCTGGGTCTGTACGTGGTATAAGCAAAGACGGGGTTTCCGCATCCTTGTCGTTAATGTCCCGTTCTGGGGTTGAGTCCACAGAGGCGGCGTCAAGACCCAAATCCTCTTCAAGGGCAGTCCAAAGCATGCCTTCGATCCTTTTAATCGTGGGATAAATCTCTCTGTCTGCCCCCGGGAGAAGGCTGAGAATTCTTCGAATGAAGTGCGGATTATGCAAAGGACCCGCCCACATTGGTCCCGAAAGATGAGTCTTAGTACCGCAGTGTTCACAGTTCGGAGTGGTGGACGGTCCCTGCGCATATGTAAAGTTATAAAAGGAAGTCCCATTCCTATCCATTCTGAGCCTATCGACCGCTAAAGGTTGGGTGGTCCAAGCTCCACAACCATAGTCGCAACTGTAAACAATCATAGTCCTTCCAGCTGCAAATTTGACAGCGGCCGGCGACCGATGAACTCGGACAAAAACTCTCGCATAGAAATCAATGGAAAGCGATAGAAGTGGCTCGATAGCCAGACCATATTTCGCAGCGGACGACGCCAAAGCGTTTAGAATCAACCGTAGACCTCCTTCATGCGAATGTGAACCCTTCAGCGGAGTGCCACCATAGAGTGCATAAGCCTTTTCCGGATAACCATTCGAAGCAAAGACCCCAGCATCTGTACAAGTAACGCACAAAAGACCTTGGTCAGACACAGCCTGCACTGCTGCATCCATGAAAGGCGCGGCCGTTCCGTAGGGGTCGAGATCGACGACGTCAAACTTCCCAAAGGCCGGACCGTCGTCGGTTACTTTGGAAGGACTAAGAGTGCTATACATGAAAGCACGCGCATCGCCTTTATGTGGGTAGACAATATCATCAACTTTGTTGTACTTGGTATTAAGTCTCATGGCTCCTATCGCTGCAGATGATAGATCATTAGCCACGACCTGGGTCACAAAAGGAAGTTCCTTGGCGTAGCGAAGAGCGCGCAGCCCACTCGCGGATAGTGCGTCAAGTATCGTAAAGGTCGGCATTTTCGGTTGACCTTGGGTCCATGACGAGCCCTTCGAAGTCTCGCGTTTGGATTCGCCCTCCGGCGCCTGCTCTGCAGCTTCGGCTTGAGCTGTAGATGCCGCTTTGCCATTGCTGCTACTGTCCCCATGCCCATTCAGCTCCTGGTCGTCCCCCTCTTCCCTCTTCCTCTTCTTTCCCTTCTTTGAGCCAGCACCATCTTTTGCGCCTCTACTGGCCGAAGCCTTCTTTATCTTTTCTGCTTTAACTGTCATAGTATGCTCTCCATATGCTCGTATAGCCAAGACACTCAAATCTCGATTAAATTGCTGGATTGGATTATAGAAAACTGTCTGCGGTTGGTCTTCCTTCTTGGGGTGCTTTTCGATAGCGGCATTTGGGGCAGATGCTTGTGCACGCGGGTTGAGAATATACGCCAATCCTTCTTTCACCGTGTCAAATTCTTTCTCTTCGTGTCGTATTACCTGGCCAGCTGCGGGAGCTGAGGCCAACGTCCCAGGCTCTGGGGTCTCCGAAGCGGCATTGCTTGAAGTCATGGTGGAATATGTGTTGAACTGACTGGTCTCAGGATGTCGCGCGTGTAGCGAAGGACTGGGAAAGCTGAACTTGGCGGCAATGTGTCCGGTGGTCGCCAATAAGGCTCTGAGCCTAGTGTATAGCATCGACACACTTCGCTGGCTGGAGGTATCCGATTTCTTTTTCAGCACCGAAGCAAAGAGAGAGAAAAAAGGACATTCTTTTTATCTTTTTGCGCCGAAAAGCTCCAGGTCACGTGGAGAGTCTGCCGAGTAGAGGAGATAGTAACAGGAGAACAAGAAAAAAGAATGAAAAAGAGAACATGTTCAACTAGGACAACTAAAGCAATACTTCAAATTGAAGGCCGGCTGGCTTTCCATACTGTATTTTCACTCGTGGCGTGGGAATCTCTCTAGATTGGCTTATCGTGATAGGGGATCTGAGATCCCTTTGTATACTAGGTAGGGTAAGGAGTCTAGTAACTCTGGACTAACACAGAATTCCAAAGCAGATAATAAAGCAGAAGTTAGTAATAATAATAATAATAAATTAATACACCCTGAGCCTTAAGGGCCATTGGGAGCTGCTAGACTAGTATATACATGCTTTATTGAGCCTGCTTTCTCAATATTAAGCCTACCCAGTATTCCTGTGTAGTTAGGAATTGACAGTTCTTCAAAACAAAACAAATAGGGCAATAATAAACAAAATAACTAGCAAGAATACAAAAGGTTATACAAAACAAACAAAATAAAATAAAACCAATAAAGAGAGTAGATAGTACAGAGCTTTTAGTATACAATAAAGGAAAACTATTGCCTATTTTAGCTATACAAAGAAAGAAAAGAGAGGTATAGTAGAAATATATAGAATAAAATAGAAAAGAATAGAAAAGAGAGAGATAAAGAAATAAAAAAGATAAAGTAAAAGTAGAAGAAAATAATATAATAAAGAGAATAAAAGTAATACAAGCAAGCAGGCTACCTTCTATATTCTATAGAATAAAGAATTTACTAAATAGAACTATAGCAGAATTCTCTATTAAAGCCACTACCTAGTTAGGTAGTTAATTCCCTTTGCACTTCCCAAGAGCCTTTTAAAGTTAATAGAGCCTAATTAAGTTTTTAAGGCCTTCCTTTCTAGGGTATACTTTTTATAGTATATAGTAATATAGACTAAAGTTTCTTAACCTCTTCTATAGAAGTATAGAGGGCTATTATAGCCAGAAACCCCTTATTTATAGAGAAAAGTAGCTAGACCAATCTTTCTAGTTTTAAGCTATATAGCTAGGGAGCACTAAGCTTTTTAGAGACCTCTATAAAGGTTTAGAGGCTTGGAATCTAGAGTTAGATAGTAGTAGTTAATTCTAAGGTCTAGTTCCCTAGTAATTCTACTTTATTTCTTTCTCCAAAAAGCTAGAACTGCCTCTCTAGCTTAAGACTTACTAGATATTCTATTCTCTTGCCTTAATTTATTCCTTAGCTAGAGATTCTACTAATTCTCTATAGTTTTCTCTAGATACCTAATCTTTTTATTAAGCTAGCTCTAGTTTTGGTGGTTTCTTAGTTCTTAAAGCTTTGCCTAGATTCTTAGGTATTTCTCTCTAATAAGGTTCTTAATTCTAGAGCCTACTGTTTTCCTTCTATAAAGAGCAACCTAGGTATCTAATACTAGGTTTAGGGGGGCAATTCCAGTGCCTGTCTCCAATATATAAATTAGAGTAGCTCTAAAACCTCTACTAACTATTTTTAGAGCATTATTTTAGAAGGTTTCTAGCTTTTTAGCTAATCCTTTGGAATTTCTATCCAGGGTAGGTATATACCAGGCTATAGAGGTATAGGTTATTACTGGTAGAACTACTGTTTTATATAGTAGTCTTCCTTCCTCCAATGGAATACCCCAGGTAGAGCCAGTTAACCTAGCCAATATATTGGTTTGGGTAGCTAGTTTCCTCTCTATTGCTTTATAATATTGTAACTAATTTAACCTAGAATCTAGAAATAGACCCAGAATTCTAAGACTCTCTTATAGTTATATAGTTATATTGGTTCTCTCCAAGACTAGTGGTTTTCTAAGGTTAAACCTTCTAGTATTTCTTGAAAAATACATTAGAAAGTACTTTTTAGGGCAGGAATAAAATTACACTATAGCTAGACAAACTAAAATACAGTATAAGTAAAGATAGTAAGTCTCTACTATACTTTCCCTTAAGGCACTGTAACTTTTGCCTAAGCTTATATAGATATTCCTTAATTTAGAAGGTCTACCCCTAGTAAAAGTTTTTCTCTATATTCTTTATTCTATTTACTCTTTAAGCCTATATTAATCTCTATAGATTCTCTTTATAGACCAGTATATATATCTATTCTCTTAAGCTATATAGAAGGTATTCTAGCTAGCCTGTTCTAGCTTTATTGCCTCTATTATATACTGCACCCTATAGATATTAACTACTTTGCACTACTCTATTAAATCTCTTTTTAATAGGGCTAACTATACCTTGTAGGATTTAAAGAACTATACCCCTAGCCAGGCAGTATAGCCTAAGTATTACTATTTTACTAACTAATGCCCTGTTTTTCTTCTTTAATTATTCTATACTAATAGTTATTAAAACCCTGGTTTAGCTACTTCTCTATAGTTAGATTTCTAGCTTCTCTATACTTAGGTCTCTGGCTTCTCTATAGTTTAAATAGATATAGAAATAGAGATATTTTGGTATATATAGTTAGTATAGATCTGCCTCTACAGTGGCCTTTATTTATATAGTATTCTAGACTATAGCCTGGCTACTATCTAACCTAATTTTCTATACCCCCTACTAGCCTCTATACCTCTAAGCCCCTATCTATTCCTTCTACCTTAATAATACCTTAAAACTATTGCTTAAAAATATCTTAAAATCCTTCCTTAACAATATATACCTCCCTAACTTTTATTAATAGCAGTTTAAATTAATTTTAAAACCCTAAGGACTCTAGTTATATATAGCCTAAGTAAAAAGGTATATATATAGAGAATTTACAGTAAAAGGTTCTAAGGGCACTATAGATATTCTATTCTACCCCTTTTAAAAGAATTAAGCAGAGTTAATATATTCTTTACTAGGAATTACTGTTATTTTACTTTTAAAAGTATATTTAGATAGTTTTTATACCTATTTAGTTGGTAGTCCTGTATTGTACACAGCCTGCAAGCACTAGCTTCACCTAGCACTATTTAACTATGCACCTCTAACTATAAGAATTGTTTAGTAAATACCTCTCTATTGTAAGAGAGGTTATTAGTAACCAGGCTGCACTGTATAGAGGCGATTCTTATCGCGGCCCAATTTAGATATATTATTTAGCTAATATAGATATATACAGTATTTTATTTCTAAAAGATTTAGACTAATATTAAAGATAGTATAGTAAAGAAAAATATTTTTTTTCTATTAATAAAATAGTAAAATTATCTTTTTATTAATAGTACTACTAATATAGAGCTAATTGCCCTAATATTTAAATAGTAGCCTTTATAAAAGACAGGCTTTTAATTAAATCTATTTTTAACTTAAAATTTTAAAAATTAGCTAAGTTTAGTTTTTAGTATATATTAATTTTAATATACAGTATTATTAGATATAGTAAAGTACTAGCCTTTAATAGTAATACTTGTATTACTGGCCAGTATAGTAGCTAGCTTTAGAGCTAACTAGTGCTACTGCTATTGCAATATATTATTAGTATAAATAAAATTAGAATCAAAAGAAAAACAGGTATATTGCTAAAGCTTTAACTATAAAGAAAGGTTTAGCAGGCTTAATAAAGTATAGAATAGTTATAGAAAGGTAACAAAAAAAAGCAAGAAGTAATATAATAATAATAATAATAAATTAATATACCCTAAGCCTTAAGGGCCATTGGAAACTGCTAGACTAGTATATATATACTTTATTAAGCCTGCCTTCTTAACATTAAGCCTATCCAGTATTCCTGTGCAGTCAGGAATTGACAGTTCTTTAAGACAAATAAAGTAACAAAAGCCAAATAACAAAAAGAGATACAAAAAGTTATACAAAATAAACAAAACAAAACCAATAAAGAGAGTAGATAGTACAGGGCTTCTTAGTATATAATAAAAGAAAACTATTGTCTATTTTGGCTATACAAAGAGAAAAAAAGAGAGGTATAGTACAAATATAGAGAATAATAAAATAGAAATAAAAGAAATAGAGAAATAGAAAAAGAAAATAGAGTAAAAGCAATACAAGTAAGCAGGCTGCCTTCTATATTCTATAGAACAAAGAATTTACTAAATAGAACTATAGCAGGATTCTCTGTTAGAGCCACTGCTACCTAGTTAGGTAGTTAATTTCCTTTATACTTTCCAAGAGCCTTTTAAAGTCTATAGAGCCTATTTAAGCCTTTAAGGCCTTCCTTTCTAGGGTATATTTCTTACAGTATATAGTAATATATACTGGAGTCTCTTAACCTCTTTTATAAGAGTATAGAGGGCTATTATAGCCAGGAACTCCTTATTTAAAGAGAAAAGTAGCTAAACCAATCTTTCTAGTTCTAAGTTATATAGCTAGAGAGTATTAAGCCTTCTGGAGACCTCTATATAGATTTAGAGGTCTAGAATCTAGAGTTAGGTAGTAGTAGTTAATTCTAAGGTCTAGTTTTCTAGTAATTCTACTCTATTTCTTCCTCCAGAGAGCTAGTATTGCCTCTCTAGCCTGTGCCTTACTAGAGGACTTATTGCTCTGGTTTAAACCTTTACCTAACTAAGAATTCTACTAATTCTCTATAGTTTCTCCTGGATACCTAATCTTTCTATTAAGCTAGTTTTAGTCTTGGTGGTTTCTTGGTTCTTAAAGCTTTGTCTAAATTTTAAGGTATTTCTCTTTAATAAAGTTTTTAATCCTTGTATCTGCTGTTTTCCTTCTATATAGAGTAGCCTAGGTATCTAAAACTAGATTTAGGGGGGCAATTCTAGTACCTATTTCCAATATATAGATTAAAGTAGCTCTAAAACCTCTACTAACTATTCTTAGAGTATTATTTTGGAAGGTTTCTAGCTTTTTAGCCAATCCTTTGGAATTTCTATCTAGGGTAGGTATATACCAGGCTATAGAGGCATAGATAATTGCTGGTAGAACTACTGTTTTATATAGTAGTCTACCTTCCTCCAATGGAATACCCTAGGTAGAGCCAGTTAACCTAGCTAATATATTGGTTTAGATAGCTAGTTTTCTCTCTATTGCTTTATAATACTGTAACCAATTTAACCTAGAATCTAGAAATAGACCTAGAATTCTAAAACTCTCTTATAGTTAAATAGTTATATTGGTTCTTTCTAAAACTAGTGGTTTTCTAAGGTTAAACCTCCTAGTATTTCTTAAAAAATGCATTAGAGAGTACTTTTTAGGGGCAAACCTAGCTCTATATCTCTTTGCCTAGGTAATATACCTTCTATAGACCCTATTTAAGGCTCTAGTAGTCTGTTTAGTAGACTTTCTATAGGCTATAATGTTTATATTATTACTAAAGCCTATACTTAATACTTTCTGGTGCTCTGGATTGTATAGATTTACCAATTTAGCATTATAGAAGAGAAATAGAATTATAGATATATAAAACCTCTAAGGAGTTCCAGTATAGATATTAAAGGTTTTAGAAGCCTTATTTTTAAACTAAAGAATAGAGACTCTATCCTGTATAAAGCTTCTAACCTAGTTTACTAGAGACTCTAGAATACTCTTTTTCTTTAGAATATAGACTAGCCTTTCTGGAATAATATAGTTAAAGGCTCTAGTTATATCTAAAGAAAGAATAGAGGCTATACCCCTCTCTAGTAGGTTTCCCTGCTATATAGTCCTAATTGCACCTAGTAGTAAATCTAAAGTATAGGTGGTTAAATAGTCCTTTCTAGCTCTAAATTAAGTAGTAGAAAGAAGGCTATATTTCTTAGCTATATTCTAAAGTCTTTTAGCTATAACCCCTTCTATAACCTTTTCTAGAGTATTTAGAAGTACTACAGGTCTCTATACTTTAGCAATAGAGTAGTCTAGCCTTCTAGGCTTTCTTAAAACCACTGTTTTAGTAGTCTTAAAAATCTTTGGATAGTATTGCCAATTTTAATATCCCTCTATAAGGATTTGCATTGGTTTATAGAGGGAAGGTCCTAGGGCTTTTAAAAATCTATTAGAAATACTATCCAGGCCTGGAGCTTTCCAGGAGGCTATTACCTTTATAAATTGGCTAATCTCTTTCTCTGTAGGGGGCTCTAGGTTTTTTAAAGCAGCTGGAAAGCTTGTATCCTCCTCTATATCTTCTAAATCTACCTCTGGGAGCTAGGGAAAGAATTGGTTTGCAAATTCTTAAAATTTCTGCTGGTGTATAGTAGCTAGCAGGAATAAAATTACACTATAGCTAGACAAACTAAAATATAGTACAAGTAGAGGTAGTAAGTCTCTACTATACTTTTCCTTAAGGCACTGTAACTTTTACCTAAGCTTATATAGATATTCCTTAATTTAAAAGGTCTACCCCTAGCAAAAGTTTTTCTCTATATCCTTTATTCTATTTACTCTTTAAGCTTGTATTAATCTCTATAGATTCTCTTTATAGACTAGTATATATATCTATTCTCTTAAGCTATATAGAAGGTATTCTAGCTAGCCTATTCTAGCTCTATTGCCTTTATTATATACTGTACCCTATAGGTATTAACTACTTTATACTACTCTATTAAATCTTTTCTTAATAGGGCTAACTATACCTTGCAGGAACACGCCGGAATCCGAACCCAGTCAATTCTTGGAATTTTACATTAAAAATAGGTTCAATCGAAAGCCTGTCTCTTACAGAGGCTACTGTCCAAATTTTAGGCCAATTGGCCCTGTATTGGGGGTGCTGTTAATGAAAAGGTGATTTCACCGATCCATCAACAGAAGAAGGACATTTCCCTTCACCACACCCCTAATACTAGTCCAAATCTCTTGGAAATTGAATACCGCGTACGCCTATATTAGCCAAACAACATATCTGAATTTCAGAACCGTGCAACCGATATTGCCTTCCCAAACCACGAGCAAAAAATTTTCACCCCAAACCAGTAATTCTGGTGTTCCCAGCCATTCACGCCAAGTACCTTTTCTGCGCCACACACCACAAACGCCATGCAAACTGCAGGAGCAGTACCCCCCTTTTATTGCTCCAGCAACCAACCCTTCTACCAACCTCTCTATTAATCTTTTCTACTTTCCTTACTATACCCAAAAGGCTTTACTACAGTTTATATTGGCCTTAGTCCTGTTCCTGCAATTACAGGCTTAAACAAGACTGCTTAGTTTAATAGTTCTCTGCAAAAACTATTACCCAGTTTGGCTGTTTTGGGTCTATAAAATAGAATATACCACCTTTTACTAGTTTTAACTTACTAAAACTAGTCTAGTTCTACTAGTGGACCTGGTTTAGCCCAGTATTAGTTAAGAACTAGCTTTATTCCTTAGGGAGACCTTTTTCTTTGTTTAGTCCTTTCTTACTAGCTTTAGTTCTAGAACTTTAGCTAGATTAAGGTTTTTCTCTGCTTTTCTAGACTAAAAACAGAGGTATTAGCACTGCCCCTTTTCCTTTAACTACTATTTTACTTTTACTAGTTATACACCTATTTCTATCTCTACTAGTGCCTCAGTGGTATAGCCACTGGTACAGTAGCTTTAGATTTAGATATTTCTAGTTAGTTTTTGAAGTTTTCCCTCCAAAGAAGCTTCTGGGATTGGTAATTCCCCTCCAAAATAAATTACTGCTAGAATAGCTTTTAAAGCTTAATTCTAGAAATATTTTTCCCCCCTTTTTGTATACACCACCCACCCTCCCTTTTGTAAAGTTTTCTACCTTTTGCTTAAAAAGGTATTTAGTTTACTAGTTCTCTCTAAAAACTAGTAAAGTATAGTAAGCTTGCAAGGCAATTCACCTTAGTTTACTACTTCTAAGCAAAAAGTTAGTACCACTGCAGCCAGAATCCTTTCCCTAGCTAGTAAACCTAGTATTTCTAGCTAAAATACCTACTCCATTGAACACAGGCAGCTTCCAAAGCTTAGGGGAGAGTCCCCAGAGAATTGGAGCAAAGCCAGTAAACCCAAAAGCTAGAAATTTAGCTCAGAAAAGAAAGAACCTTAGTCAAGCTATTATAACTATGCAAGAAGGAATTGACTTAGTTCTTTAAGATCTAGGCCCCAACCACAATGGGGTTACCAAGCTTTAAGCAGGACTAGGCCAATTTGGCCTGGAGGCTCTAAAAATAATATTAGAGTAACCTCCACCCCCCTAGCCTCCAATCTCTACCCCCCAGAGCCTCCCTAGCTATACTAGTATAGCAAAAACTGGAATCCCTCCAAAGGAGAAGCTCCCAACCCCCCAGCAGCTTAGAGAGCTAAAGATTAGAAGCCCAGCCCTAGCTAAACTTCTAGCTACTATTCTACATGCTACAGCCCTTACAAAGATCAATAAAACTACCAAAAAGCATAGAATTGGACTTTTCTTAGGAGCTAGAAGACTAGCTAGCTCTAAGATTATTCTAGTGGCTAAGAATGCAGCTACCAAGGATAGAGCTAAAGCAAACAAGGTATAGCTTAATGCCTTTGGCAAGTAAGAGGAAAACAAGGTCTATACTAGAAGGTATACAGTTCTAGTGTATGGGGTATGCAAAGAGGCCTTTAAACAGGACCAGCAAGAAATTGGAAAAGCCAATATTCTAAAGTATAACCCTAATCTTAAAGGGTTTCTTAGGATTTAGCAATTCCACTGGAGAAAAGCTACTCTAAAGAATACTAAGAAGTCTGGCTCTATACTTCTAGATCTCCAAACCCCTGAGCAAGCTAACTACCTAATTAACAATAGACTAGTTATTGAGAATAAGCTTAAAACTGTAGAGCTATTTAACTCTATATACCTAGTTTCTAGGTGCTATTACTGCCAGGGGTATGGCCACTAAGCTAGGTACTGTACTAAAGCCCCCAAATGTAGCTTCTGCTCCAAAGGAGACCATAGATTTAAGCATTGCCCCCTAAAGGAAGACCTCTTAAGAGCTAGGTACTCTAATTGCCAAGGAAAACACACCTCTGGAGATATACAATGCCCTAAACATAAGGTTAAAACAGAGAGAATAGCTTTAGCTAAAGAGAATAAGCCTAAATTCTTTGCTAGCAGGCAGGAAAACAAGCTCCCAATCCAATTAGGAAAACCAATACCTTTTAAAGTATCCTAGCTCCAATCTAGTAGCAAAAGAACTAGGTTAGAACCTTCCACCCAGGCTACTAGAAAGAGAGAAAGGCCTTTAGGTCTAGAGATTGCCCAGAGAACTGCTGCAAATTTCTATTCAAGAATAGAGACACTATTTCAGGCTAAATCCCAGAATCAGGCTGAATTAGCAAGTAAAATAGATACCACAGAGGAGAATCCAGAGGCAAGCCAGAATCCCTCCAATTCTCAATAAAGGTGGCTCAATATAACACTTACCTAAGAGATAACATTATGCATGGAATAGTAGGAGATCCATAGTTCTCTAGCTTCTACTTTATAGCTATACAGGAACCTTGGAAGAGTACTAGACTATTTTAAACTATAGAAAGGTCTAGTACTCAGTGGCTACCTCTATATCTAGATAAATTCCATACAAATGCCTGCTTCTTGTTAAATACCTCTCTATGCAAACCTGGAACCTGGTCAATAGATTTTCCATGTCCAAATATTGCAATTCTTACAATTTTGGAAGAAGGGAAAGAGATTAAAGTTATAAATATATACTTACCACCCCCAGAGTCCCATAGAACTATAGATAGGCTCTCCCCTATCTATAAGCTTTAAGAATTAGAACTAAATATAAGCTCTAATATTCTGCTGGGAGACTTTAATCTTTACCATTCTCTTTGGAATGCTATGGAATCCACTAAAACCCATAAAATAGCAAAAGATCTATTGGAAATTATAGCTAGTTTAGGCCTGGAGCTGCTTACCCCCTCTAAAATGCCTACATAGATTAGGCATCCTTCTAAAACAACTATTAATCTATCCTTTGGCTCTATAGATATAGCAGATAAGCTTATCTCTATATCTACCCCTGGGAATCTTTAGCATGGATCTAACTACATGCTTATAGCATTGGATTTTGACCTAGAAACAGTGCTAGACCAGCCAAATTAAAGCAGGTGTAAATAGAAGGAGGCCAACCAAGAAGAGGTTTAAAATCTAGCCCAGGATATCTGGTTTCCAAATAGCCTAAATAGCAGGAAAGAGGTAGAGCAGTATACCTTCTATTTACAGCAAAAAATCCTTAGTATTGCTGAGATTACTGTTCCAAAAACAAGAGAAAACTCCAAACCAAGCCAAAAAGCTACTCCCTGGTGGAATCAAGAGATTGCTAGTTTAATTCAGGAAAAGAGAAGCCTTAGGGCAAGGGCTACCTACCCAGACCTAGTTAAACAAGCTGCCAAAGCCAAGAAAAAGGCCATTAAAGAGTCTAAAAGATTCCAATTTAGATAATTTACCTACAGGCTTAGAGAAGATAGAGCAGTTTTGTAGAAACTAGCAAGGTAGGGAAGACTAAGGAGCTACTTACCTATAGAGCTACCCTTAGTTCCCTCTTTAAAGACTAGCAATGGAGAGATAGCTACTATACACCAGCAGAAATCTTAGGAATTTGCAAACCAATTCTTCCCCCAACTTCCAGAGGCAGATTTAGAAGATATAGAGAAGGATATAAGCTTTCCAGCTACTTTAGAGAACCTAGAGCCCCCTACAGAAAAAGAGATTGGCCAATTTATAAAGGCAATAGCCTCTTGGAAAGCCCCTGGCCTAGATAGTATTCCTAATAGATTTTTAAAAGCCTTAGGACCTTCCCTCTATAAACCAATGCAAATCCTTATAGAGGGATACTGGAATTGGCAGTACTATCCAAAGATTTTTAAAACTGCTAAAACAGTGGTTTTAAGAAAACCTGGGAGGCCAGACTACTCTATAGCTAAGGCATGGAGGCCTGTAGCACTTCTAAATACCCTGGGAAAGGTTATAGAAGGAGTTACAGCTAGGAGGCTCCAGAATATAGCTAAGAAATATAGTCTTCTTCCTGCTACCCAATTTGGAGCTAGAAAAGGGCATTTAACTACCTATACTTTAGACCTACTACTGGGTGCAATTAGAACTGTATGGCAGGGAAACCTATTGGAGAGAGGTATAGCCTCTATTCTTTCTTTGGATATAACTGGAGCCTTTGACTATGTTATTCCAGACAGGCTAGTCTATATTCTAAAGAAAAAGGGTATTCCAGAGTCTCTAGTAAATTAGGTTAGAAGCTTTATGCAGGATAGAGCCTCTATTCTTTGGTTTGAAAATAAGGCTTCTAAAACCTTTAATATCTATACTGGAACTTCTTAGGGGTCTTGTATATCTGCAATTCTATTTCTCTTCTATAATGCTAAATTGGTGGATCTATGCAATCCAGAGCACCAGAAGGTATTAAGTATAGGCTTTAGTAATAATATAAACATTATAGCCTATGGAAAGTCCACTGAGCAGACTACTAGGGCCCTAAATAGAGTCCATGGAAGGTGTATTGCCTGGGCAAAGAGGCATGGGGCTAGGTTTGCCCCTAAGAAGTACTCTCTAATGCATTTTTCAAGAAATACTAGAAGGTTTAACCTTGGAAAACTACTAGTTTTGGAGGGAACCAATATAACTATTTAACCACAAGAGAGTCTTAGAATTCTGGGTCTATTTCTAGATTCTAGGTTAAATTGGTTACAGCATTACAAAGCAATAGAGAGAAAATTAGCCACCCAAACCAATACATTGGCTAGGTTAACTGGCTCTACCTGGGGTATTCCATTGGAGGAAGGTAGACTACTATATAAAACAGTGGTTCTACCAGTAATTACCTATGCCTCTATAGCCTGGCATACACCTACTCTGGATAGAAATTCCAAAGGATTGGCTAAGAAGCTAGAGACCTTCCAAAATAATGCTCTAAGGATAGTTAGTGGAGGTTTTAGGGCTACTCCAATCCATGCATTGGAAACAGGCACTGGAATTGCCCCCCTAAACCTAGTTTTGGATGCCCAGGTTGCTCTATATAGAAGGAAAACAGCAAGCTCTAGGATTAAAAACCTTATTAAAGAGAAATGCCTTAGAATTCAGACAAAGCTTCAAGAACCAAGGAACCACCAATGCTGGAACCAGCTTAATAAAAAGATTAGGCATCCAGAGGAAACTTTAGAGAATTGGTGAAATCTCTAGCTAAGGAATAGATTAAGGCAAGAGAATAGGTCCTCTAGCAAATCTTAGGCTAAAGAGGCAATACTAGCTTTCTGGAGAAAGAGATAGAGTAGAGTTACTAGGGAACTAGACCTTAGAATTAACTACTACTACCTAACTCCAGATTCTAGACCTCTAAACCTTTATAGAGGTCTCCAAAAAGCTCAGTGCTCTCTAGCTATACAGCTTAGAACTAGAAAGATTGGTCTAGCTGCTTTTCTCTATAAACAAGGGGTTCCTGGCTATAATAGCCCTCTATGCTCTTGTGGAAGAGGTTAAGAAACTCCAGTCCATGTTACTATATACTGTGAGAAGTATACCCTAGAAAGGAAGGCCTTAAAGGCTTAATCAGGCTCTATTGACTTTAAAAGGCTCTTGGGAAGTGCAAAGGGAATTAACCACCTAACTAGGTAGTGGCTCCAACAGAGAATCCTGCCACAGTTCTATTTAGCAAATTCTTTGTTCTATAGGATATAGAAGGCAGCCTGCTTGCTTGTATTACTGTTATTCTCCTTATTGTACTATTTTCTTCTACTTTTACTTTATTCTTTCTATTTCTCTATCTCTCTCTCTCCTTTTCTATGTTATTCTATATATTTCTACTATACCTCTCTTTTCTTTTCTTTGTATAGCTAAAATAGGCAATAGTTTTTCTTTATTATATACTAAAAGCCCTGTACTATCTACTCTCTTTATTGGTTTTTCCTTTATTTTGTTTGTTTTGTATAACCTTTGTGTTCTTGCAAGTTATTTTGTTTATTGTTGCTCTATTTGTTTTGTTTTGAAGAACTGTTAATTCCTAACTGCACAGGAATACTGGGTAGGCTTGATGCTGAGAAAGCAGGCTCAATAAAGCATGTATATACTAGTCTAGCAGCTCCCAATGGCCCTTAAGGCTCAGGGTGTATTAATTTATTATTACTAGATTATAAGCTATTATAAATATATATTATATAGAAGCTATATAACTTACCAATAACTAGTTATCTAGGCTATAATAGGCTTTATATACTGTTACAATAGAATTATTACTGGCCCAATCTTAAAAATAATATTAGGTAACTAATACAAAACTATAACCTTTATAACAGTAATACTATATAGTAGCAATAAAAATATAGCCTTTTAAAACTACTATCTATTCTTAACTATATTTAGAGAAATATCTTAGTTAACTTTATTATAGACTTACTAGAATTAAACAGGTATATAAACCTAATAGTAATTACTAACTAGCTTAGCAAGGGTATTATTGTTAAATCTATTAGAAATATTAATATAGAAACTATTGCTTAAATTTTCCTTTTAACCTTCTATAGATACTATAGCCTACCAATAATAATTGTCTCTAACTGTAGCTTAGCCTTTATAGAGAAATTATAGACTTAAATATACTAACTTCTATATATTAAATATTTACTGTTAACTGTATACTACCCCAAAATAAATAGATTAATAGAATAGATAAATACTAAACTTAAAGCCTACCTCTATATATTTATTAATTACTACTAGACTAATTAGGTATTTTGGACTGCCTTTACTAAAGTTACTTTAAATAACTATACTTTCTCTATAACCAATATTAGCCTATTCTTTCTCTACTATAGTTATAATATAGAAGTCCTCCAACCAACAGAGATACTGTAACATTAAATAGAAATATATAGCTCTATCTAATAGGGCAAGAAGATTGTAATAAAACTACTTAACTATACAGTATAGGTTTAATTAGCTATAGCTATAGCCCAAGAAAAGTAAGAGAAATTTACTAACTATTAGTACTAAGTAGCTCTACAGTATACTATTAATAACAAGGTATAGCTTAATATTTAAAATATACTAACTAAGTATTGGAGTAAAAAGCTTAACACCCTCTACTAGAAGTCTATAGTTACTAAATAAATTAGGTTCTATACTTACTAACTTAATATACTGGGGCATTATAATATATTCTATATATAGCTTCTTAGGCCTGCAGTAGATAACCCTTTTCCTAGTTAGATACAGACTAACCACTGGCCAGGCACTGTTATTAGTAAACCAGGTAATAATAATAAATATAAAGTTAATAAAATCCTTAATAAATATTAAGTTAGCTACTACCAAAGATATAAGTACCTTGTTAAATAGACTGGTTAGCAGGATTTAATATAGAAACCTGCCTCTATACTTAATAAAATAGCAGTGCTTGATGCCTTTAAATAATAGTATATAGAAGGAGGGGGGTAATATTAGGGGATAGACTCTATTGCCTATTTAAGCTATACTTTTATAATAAATTCTATAACACTAGACTTAGTGCTACAAAGCTTTATTAGTAGAACTAGTATATTAGTATAGATAAACCTTTTTCTAGATTAATAATAAAGCTTTATAAAAACCTCTTTTTTTAATTTTCTTTTCTTCCTTAATAAATTCTCTATATATATAGAATCTAGTTAGCCTGCCTAATTTAAAATCTTTATACTTTCTTTAATTTCTTTTTTTCCTTGTTCTTATTACCTCTGTATTCTCCTTGTCTATTGCTTTGGTAGTAGCTTAAGTATTTATTAATATATACTAGGTTTTACTTAAGTAAGGTGTAAGTGGTGGTAAATTCCTAGAAGGTACTATCCTGGATATAGTAGCTTACAGTAGCCTTTGCCAAGTTAGTATATAAATAATAGTTTAATTTAAACTTATAGTTATTACAGGCAACCCCAGTATTGCAAGTAAGGTAGTTAAACTTTAATAAAAATATATAGAAATTATTTCTTTTTTTAAAGTAATAGTAGTTAAAATTGTTCTTTGTATTTTTCTTATAGTTAGGGTCTTGGAAGTTAGTAATTAATGCCTTTAAAATATTATTAAAACTTTCTATAAATAGTTTATTATTATTATTATAATAGGGGTGCAGGAAGTTAGCTATATTCTTTGCAATATATCTATAGATATATACCTTTTATAGTATATTAGTGTTGTAATAATTCTTGTTAGTACAGAGTTTACCTGCCTTTAGGGCAGTAGTCTAGTGGTCTACTGTCCAGGCACCTTACTTAGGCTAGCAGGGGTGCAGGTTTAAGTCCTGCTAAAGGTACAGTAAATTAGTCTAGAGGGAATTAATAAGCTATACTACTATTTCTTCTATATAAATATATTAACTATTACTAATATTTCTAACCTAATAGAGACTGGGCACCTCTAGAAGGAAGGTTTATTAGTAATAATAGCTAAGTATACTAGCTAAATTATACCTAAGTAGAAACTAGTTAGAAGGGTTATATTAAGTTATTAGGGAGCCTAACATCCAGCCTATTATATATATATATTAAAGCCAGCAGAAGGCCTAATATATTCTAGCTAGTAGAGACTTTGGAAACATGCTTTGCAAGGAAAAATTAGTTAAAAAAGTAGGGTATACTTAATAATATATAGGCTTAATAAATAAGGCTTAATATATATAGGTAAGAAGTTTCCAATAGTTTTACTAAAAGACTCTAGGTATATTAATCTACTACTACTACTATAGAGTTTACTTTTTATTAGGTCTATTTAATTTTTAAAATCCTTGTTCTTTTTACTATTAAAGATAGAAGGGTCTAGAATCTTCTTAGACTATTAATCTATACCTCCCCTGTTAGTAGCTTTCTGTAGCTCTTTATTTTTCTTTGTTAAATACTTAACTTCCTTAAGGGTGGTCTATCTATAGGCAGTGGTATTCTTTTACTACTAACAAAAAGATTCTACTTTATTAGCCTTTTACTAAAAAAAATCTTTTAGTTTATTAATATAGTTTTTATAGAACTTAAGGTCTACTATAATATTATTAAATAGCTTTCTATTGTTTTCCTTGTAAAGCTACTAAAAAAACTTATAGGTAAGGGTAAAGGTTACTTTTTTAATACCCCTCTTTACTACTTTTTTAGTAGTTATAAACAAAATATATTTTTCTTTATATCTATTATTATTATTAAATCCCTCTAATCTACTATTGTTACTTGGTTGTACTATTTTTTAGACAGCAGTAATATTCCAAAATATTGGTAAGATATATTTAAGCTTAGACAATATTAATAAAGGGCTAATAATATCTAAATAGCTATTCTATAGTCTTAAGAAAGTTTTTTTAAATAAAAATATACCTACTCTTGGTCCCCAGTATATTTTAACAAGAAGTTAGACAAGAGATCCCTTTTAAATATATAAAAAAGAGTAAGCTTAGAGTAGTATAAAGGTAAAGTTAAAATAAAATAAGGAATTTTATTCTACCTAAAAAATAAAGACTCTAAGCTAAAGAAAAAAAAAAAAGAAATAGAGCTAGTAAATCTCTAGAGGGTTTATATATACTAAGCTTTTAGTTCTAGAACAATACTAATCTATTCTAACCTACCTAGGTAATTTCCTTATAGAAACTTTATTAAAGAACCTTCTATTTCTCTATCTATTAAATATAGCAATAAACCTCTAAGACATAGCAATAAACCTTAAAGAAGGGTAATAAAACCAAAAGAAAGGTAACAAGCTATATAATAAAAACTCTAGAAATACCTGCTATAATACTATAGCCTCTAGAATACTTAATACCTTAACTTTAATATAGTAGTCTTTAACTGTAGTTAAGTTTTTAACTATAGTTAAAGACTATAGCCTCTAGAATACTTAATGCCTTAACCCCAATACTATTAGTTTAATACTATAGCCTTAGATTACTAAGCCTTTCTAACTAAGCTAAATACTGTAGCATTAAATATAGTCTCTTAAAGAAATAGCTAAGTAAGCCCTAGCCCTAAGGGCCTCTATTCTAGAGTATATATATTTAGTAATAATAATAATAATAAATTAATACACCCCGAGCCTTAAGGGCCATTGGGAACTGCTAGACTAGTATATATATTTAGTATTTTATTTATAGTTTTTTTTTTCTTTTTTTTCTTTTCTTTCTTTCCTTAACTAAATTCTTCTTGTATATAGATAATTAATAAGCCTTTAGGGCAGTAGTCTAGTAGTCTACTGTCCAGGTACCTTGCTTGGGCTAGCAGGAGTGTAGGTTTAAGTTCTACTAAAGGTACAGTAAATTAGTCCAGAGGGAATTAATAAGCTATACTACTATTTCTTCTATATAAGTATATTAACTATTACTAATATTTCTAACCTAATAGAGACTGGGTACCTCTAGAAGGAAGGTTTATTAGTAATAATAGCCAAGTATACTAGCTAAATTGTACCTAAGTAGAAACTAGTTAGAAGGGTTACATTAAGTTATTAGGGAGCCTAATATCCAGTCTATTATATATATATATTAAAGCCAGCAGGAGGCCTAATATATTCTAGCTAGTAGAGACTTCGGAAATATACTTTGTAAGGAAAAATTAGTTAAGAAAGTAGGGTATACTTAATAATATATAGACTTAATAAATAAGGCTTAATATATATAGGTAAAAAGTTCCCAATAGTTTTACTAAGAGACTCTAGGTATATTAATCTACTACTACTACTACTACTACTAGATAATTAATAGAATTAGCTATTATTTTATTAAAATACTTATATTTTTATTATACTCTTTTATCTACCTAATATTGCTATTGTATATTGCATTATACAATGTACAGCAGTAGCCCTAATTATAGAAACAGAACTAAGGCCAATATAAAAGCCTTTTAGGTATATTAAAAAAAGGTAGAAAAAATTAATAAAAAAATTAGTTACTAAAGTAATAAAAAAATACTACTTCTATTATTTATATAGTATTTATAGTATATACTAGTGCAGAAAAGATACTTAGTATAAATAACTAGAAATACTAAAATTACTAGTTAAAGTAAAAAATTTTTATTTATAAATTAAAAAAGCAATATTAATTATATAGTTCTAAAATTTAGATATATTATAATAATAATAAATTAATATACCCTAAGCCTTAAGGGCCATTGGGAGCTGCTAGACTAGTATATATATACTTTATTGAGCCTGCTTTCTTAATATTAAGCCTACCCAGTATTCCTGTGCAGTTAGGAATTAACAGTTTTTTAAAACAAAACAAGTAGAGCAACAATAAACAAAATAACTAGCACAAGTACAAAAGGTTATATAAAATAAATAAAATAAAATAAAACCAATAAAGAGAGTAAATATTATAGAACTTTTAGTATACAATAAAGAAAAACTATTGCCTATTTTGGCTATACAAAGAAAAGAAAAGAGAGGTATAGTAGAAATATATAGAATAAAATAGAAAAGAAAGAGATATAGAAATAGAAAAAGGTAAAGTAAAAGTAGAAGAAAATAGTACAATAAAAAAATAAAAGCAATATAAGTAAGTAGACTGCCTTCTATATTCTATAGAACAAAGAATTTACTAAATAGAACTATAGTAAAATTCTCTATTAAAGCTACTACCTAGTTAGATAGTTAATTCCCTTTATACTTCCTAAGAGCCTTTTAAAGTCTATAGAGCCTGTTTAAGCCTTTAAGGCTTTCCTTTCAAGAGTATATTTCTTACAGTATATAGTAATATAGACTGAAGTCTCTTAACCTCTTCTATAAAAGCATAGAGGGCTATTATAGCCAGGAACCCCTTATTTATAGAGAAAAGCAGCTAGACCAATCTTTCTAGTTCTAAGCTATATAGCTAGAGAGCACTAAGCTTTTTAAAGACCTCTATAGAGATTTAGAGGTTTAGAATCTAGAGTTAGGTAGTAGTAGTTAATTCTAAAGTCTAGTTTTCTAGTAATTCTACTCTATTTCTTTCTCCAGAAAGCTAGTATTGTCTCTCTAGCTTAAGATTTACTAGAGAATCTATTCTCTTGCCTTAATCTATTTCTTAGCTAGAGATTCTACTAATTCTCTATAGTTTCCTCTGGATACCTAATCTTTCTATTAAGCTAGTTCCAGTGTTGGTAGTTTCTTAGTTTTTAAAGCTTTATCTAAATTCCAAGGTATTTTTCTTTAATAAGGTTTTTAATTCTAGAGCCTGCTGTCTTTCTTCTATATAGAGTAACCTAGGCATCCAAAACTAGGTTTAGGGGGGCAATTCCAGTGCCTGTTTTCAATATATAGATTGGAGTAGCTCTAAAACCTCTACTAACTATCCTTAGAGCATTGTTTTGGAAGGTTTCTAGCTTTTTAGCTAACCCTTTGAAATTTCTATTTAGGGTAGGTATATACCAGGCTATTAAGGTATAGGTAATTGCTGGTAGAACTACTGTTTTATATAGTAGTCTACCTTTCTCTAATAGAATACCCCAGGTAGAGCCTGTTAACCTAGCCAATATATTAGTTTGGGTGGCCAATTTCCTCTCTATTGCTTTATAATACTGTGACCAATTTAACCTAGAATCTAGAAATAGACTAAGAATTCTAAAACTCTTTTATAGTTAAATAGTTATATTGGTTCTCTTTAAAACTAGTAGTTTTCCAAGGTTAAACCTTCTAGTATTTCTTAAAAAATACATTAGAGAGTACTTTTTAGAGGTAAACCTAGCTCTATACCTTTTTACCCAGGCAATACACCTTCTATAGACCCTATTTAAGGCCCTAGTAGTCTGTTTAATGGATTTTCTATAGACTATAATATTTATATTATTACTAAAGCCTATACTTAATACTTTCTGGTGCTCTAGATTGCATAGATCTACCAATTTAGCATTATAGAAAAGAAATAGAATTGTAGATATACAAGATCCTTGGGGAGTTCCAGTATAGATATTAAATATCTTGGAAGGCTTATTTTTAAACCAAAGAATAGAGGCTCTATCCTGTATAAAGCTTCTAACCCAGTCTACTAGAGACTCTGGAATATCCTTTTTCTTTAGAATATAGACTAGCCTTTCTAGAATAATATAGTTAAAGGCTTTAGTTATATCTAGGGAAAGAATAGAGGCTATACCTCTCTCCAATAGATTTCCCTGCTATATAGTTCTAATTGCTTTTAGTAGTAAATCCAAAGTATAGGTAGTTAAATGGCCCTTTCTAGCTCTAAATTAAGTAGCAGAAAGAAGACTATATTTCTTAGCTATATTCTAGAGCCTTCTAGCTATAACCCCTTCTATAACCTTTCCCAGAGTATTTAGAAGTACTACAGGCCTCTATACCTTAGCAATAGAGTAGTCTAGCCTTCCAGGCTTTCTTAGAACTACTGTTTTGGCAGTTTTAAAGATCTTTGGATAGTATTACTAATTCCAATATTTCTCTATAAGGATTTACATTGGTTTATAGAGGGAAGGTTCTAAGGCTTTTAGAAATCTATTAGAAATACTATCTAGGCCAGGGGCTTTCTAGAAGGCTATTGCCTTTATAAATTAGCCAATCTCTTTCTCTGTAGGGGGCTCCAGCCTTCTAAAGTAGCTAGAAAGCTAGTATCCTTCTCTATATCTTCTAAGTCTGCCTCTAGAAGCTGGGGAAAGAATTGGTTTGTAAATTTCTAAGATTTTTACTGGTATATAGTAGCTAATTCTCTATTATTGGCTTTTAGAGAGGGAACTAAAGGTAGTTCTATAGATAAATAGCTTTTTACATTAGTAATTTAGAAAATATATAGAAAATAGGGGTTGGTCAATAGTATTAGTATTAGTAGCAGTGTTAAACTATATCAAGCCTGCATTAAGGCTGCATTAAAGCAGTATAGAAAATAGAGGTTAGTTAATAGTATTAGTAGCTATATTAAGCCTGCATTAAGGCTACATTAAAGTAGCATAGAAAGTAAGGGTTAGTTAATAGTATTAGTAGCTATAAAGCCTGCATTAAGGCTACATTAAGGCTGCATCAAAGCAGCATAGAAAATAGGGGTTAGTTAATAGTATTAGTAGCTATTAAGCCTGCATTAATACTGTTAAAGCTAATTTAAACCGACTCTCTCTATAATTACCCTTATAAGCTATATCCAAAGATACTACCCTATATTACTCTTAATTTACAGGCTTTAACTATAGTTAAAGCCTAGTTACCATTAATTATACTATATTTAATATTTATCTTTACTATCTATATATAAGTTTTAAATTCTCTGCTTTGTGGTTAACTTAACTTATTGTCTTTCTATATCCACTATAGCTATTGTATAAGCTATATTTAAAGATACTACTATACTATATTGCTCTTAATTTACAGGCTTTAACTGTAGTTAAAGCCTAGTTACTATTAATTATACTATATTTAATATAACCTTAATTCTTTATCTATATTTGTTTCTCTCTTTCTTTTATTTTTTCTTTATTTTACTAATATAGAAATTATCTTTACTATTTATATATTAGTTCTAAATCCTCTACTTTATAGTTAACTTAACTTATTGTCTTTCTATATTTACTATAGCTATTGCTTTGGCAGAGGTAGATAAGTATAAGGTCCTGGAAAAAATAGATATATCTTATTCTTCTATTTATTAGAATATTATACTAACTGTATATAGGGAGTAGATAGTTTGGTGTAATTTATAAGGTTAAGTAGAAATCCAATAGCTATATATATCTTCTAAAATATACTGTCTTAATTATTATACTCTATACTAATATCTGGACTAGATACTCTGCCAAAAAGAGATTAACTATATAAAAATAAGCTAGAAAAAGTAGAAATAGCTTACTACTAAGTTTAATATTCTTAGCTTTCTTTAATACCTAAATATTATTGTATACTATTATTGGAAGTATCTAAAGGCTTCTTAGGATCTATACCTATATATAAAATACTATAGTAGTGGTAACCTTAGTATAGTAATTAAGAACCTTAAGGCAATAAATAAATATATAGAGAAAAAGTTTATCTAGTATATTCTTTTATAGCTAGTTACTGCTCTCTACTGCTATTACTATAGCCAAGACCCTCCAGAAGCTAGATTTAATGTATTGGGTCTACTACCCAAAACAAAGACCACCAGACTTAAGGAAAAGTAGGCTTAAATTATAATACTTTATTATAATTTAAAACTAGAGAATAGTATATTATAACTAGCCCTTGTATTCTAAATTTTTAGTAGCTACTATATTTCAGTCTTCCTTAGTGCTAATTAGTTAGTAAAACTAGGTAACTTTAGACTATTAAAGTTAATAGAATTTTATAATTTTGCTTTAACTTATATTAGAACTCTATTCTATATATTTTCTAAAATCTATACTGCAGGGAAGTATACTCTTTACTTAGATATCTAGGCCATTGGATATATTATATACAAAGTTATACCTAACTAGAGAAGGAAAAAATAATTCTTAGTATATACTTAGTAGAAGTTTTCTTTAACTGTAGGTAGTTCTAATCTAGAAGTAGAGTACTACTATATAGAACAAATATTCTCTTTAATAATAGACAATAGCAAGTACTAGGGGCTCTATAATAATACTTTTATTAGATATTCTCTTTAACTGTAGTTAGTTATTTTATTTACTTAATAATATAGGTTAAATATTTTATATCTTTTACCTCTTTTACTTTCTTTTATTACTACTATCCTTAATCCCTATTCCTTCTATAACTAATGCCCTATTTCTTAAGATTTTGCTTTAAAATTACTGGAATAGTAAAAGGTAAGCCTGCCTAATAGCTAGATTACTTTAAAACTGCAAAAAATAACTAAGATTTGGCTAAGTTACTTATAACTATTAAATATACTAATTTTAATATAAGGCCTTAGATTAATATTATATAATTAAATATCTGCCTGCAGTTAAACAGTACTATAGTATAGCCCAGGAGTTAGAATCTTCTAGATAAGCCTGTATTTACTAAAGTTTAGCTTTATAATTAGAATCTATATAAATTCCAGTAACTTCTTGCCAGTATCTTTTAATAAAAGACTACAAAAGACCTTAGGGACTAGCTTACCTCTAAATAGATAAAGCCTGTTTTTAATATATTTTTTATAGAGTAACAAAATACCTTTAGGTAGACCAGGCCTAAGGCTAACAGTACTAAAACTATTGCTATCTCTACTGTTATATAGTAATATAAATATACTTTAATCCAGTATACTCTAAAAGATACAAAGTCTATAGTAGATCTTTCTAGAGAACCTAATTAACTGGTGCTTTACTATCTTTTTATAATCTAGTAGCTATATAATCTTAACCTAAATCTATTTGCTAGTAAAAGTTACACCAAAGTTATTTATAGCTATATATATCTACTAAAGTTTATTGTTAAGCAAAACAATAATTTCTAAAAGGGTAAAGAAGCCTTTAATAGAAGTACCCTTGTAAAAACTTTTAATTACTTTACTCTAAAGAAAGCTAAGGACCCCACCTATTTAAATAGCTCTAGATTAACTACAGTTAAACAGGGCCCCTGTCCACTGCTAACTAGCCCTATAGAGACCAACAATGCTAATAATAAACAGAAGAATAAAAGTAGTTTTAACCTAATTAATATAATTATTGCTAAGAATTTTAAGCTTATATCTAATACTAATCTATTCCCCCCAATAATACCTAATAACTACCTTTAACTAATCTAATAGCTAGCCAAATAAGGAGAGAATATTTTATTTACTAATAAAGTCTATTCTACCTTAGATAATTAACTTATTAGTATTGCAGAGAATCTTGGAAGCACCAGTACTAATTAAACCCAAGCAGAGATAGATATAGAGTACCTTAACTACAAGCAGTATAAACTTAATTAGAAGCTTAATAGTACTAGCTATAAAGCTCTAATATATATTAAGGCTTGTAATTACCTTAGGCTTAACCCTAACTATTTAGTTCTAAACAGAGTTATTCTTTAGTTATAGCAAGTTTTAGGCATTACTTAGTTTCTCCAGGGGGAAAACAGTCCTGTTGGTAAAGGGTTACTTACTAATAACTATAGTTTTAGTAAAACTATATAGATACTAGGACTTATTATTAAATAGGCTAAGTTTAAGACTAGGCAGTATAAGCCTATACTAATTATATCTTCTACTAAATTAGTTAATACTTAGGTTATAGAAATTACTAGTTACTTCCCCAAGCTTAACCTTTTTCTCTGGTATAGAATAGATAGGGCTAGTACTAGTTTTAATTATATACAAAAGTACTTTGTTGTACCTTCCAATAGCCTATCTAATTGTCTAAGAGAACTAAACCTAAGTAATAAATAGACTAGTCTAACTATTGTTGTAACAGTATATTCTACCTTAATGCAGTATATAACAGTAATAATAAAGAAGTTCCTTAACTGCAGTTAAAAGGTATATAGAGTACTAAAGAAGTAAGCTAAACTTAGAGATTTTAACTACCTTAATTTTAAGATAGAACTTAATTTTAACCCTAACTAACCTATAGTAATAGAATATAAGTTTGTCTAGCTACAAGATATTAAGTTTAAAAGAATTATTATAGATAAAGTATATTCTTTTAAAGGTATTAGTATATAGATATACTAGTTACTAAAGCTAATACCTGCTAACTATAAGTAGCTTATTACTGCAATAAATATAGTAAATTATATAAATAACCTAGTTAGTCTTCTTTATATTTTGTATTATAAATTATTTAAAGATACTGTACCTAATTATATTTTCTCTACCCTTAGTCTATTAGAAGTATTTAGCTCTAGTCCCCTTAACTATAATTTTAATCTCTAACTACTTAACCCTAACTTGGTTAAGCAGGTATTTAAAGATAATATTAATAAAGAGACTTCTTTAATTATACTTTCTTAGATAATTAATAAGGTTTAACTATACTACTACAAGGGTATAGTAATCCCTCTTAAAGATAGTTAGGGTAATGCTATTGTTAGTTAAAGTATACTACTCTATTGCATTAAAACAGTTCTATATATACCAGATAATTACTAACTATTAAACTATTGCCCGGTATATAAGGGTCTTGCTAGTATACTAAAGAAACTATCTACTATAGAAAATAAAAATTCTTTAATAGACCTTATACTAGAGCAAGAGGCCAAAGTTAGTAGATAGTTTAATATAGCAATCTACCAGTATCTCTACTATACTGCTATTAACTTTAACCTTAAGACCCTATACCTTTTAACTATAGTTAAACAAGAGGGAAATCTTGCCATAGATATTAATAAGTAGTATAAGACCCCTAGTAATGGCCTCCAATAGCTACTAAGTTATAAAATCTACTAGATATCTATTCTATATATTTTACTAGACCAGGATTGGGTAGTTTACTTTATTACTTCTACTTATCTAAAGCTTCTAACTTTTGTAAAGATCTATAATAAAGTTATAATTAAAAATAAGCACTATCTCCTTATATTTATATTATATTTAATACTGCAGTATAAAATTGGTATATTTCTTTAGTTACTTAGTTTTAACTGTAAAATATTGTATACTGGACTCTCTATATAAGAAAGGTTAGCTTTTGCTATAGAATTTAATAATTCTAACTTAGATATTAAAATTTTTGTTATTACCTATATAATATACTCTGTAGGCCTTAACTTATATAGTTACTGTACTAATATTATAATACTGGAACCCATGCTAAATACCAATATTATTATACAAGGTACTTGCTATATTTATTGGCTTAGGTAAAAAAAGATCTAGAATATCTAGATTCTAACCTTATTGTACTTCTTTAACTAATTTATTAAGTATAATAATTGCTCCAAGATATTAAACTAAATAATTAGTATAGAGTATAAGTTTTTCTTGTCTATTAACTATAGTTAAAGTAAAGACTCCACCAAAGATATACCCAGTACCCTAATAATAGTAGAAGATAAGGATAACCTAAATTCCTGCCTTAGAGAGAAAGTAACTAAGTTATATATAGAGATATTTAGTTAAACTATATTACCTTTTAAGTAGTCTAAACTATATAATCTATATATTTCTAATAAGTTAGAAGAATAGCTTAATAAAATAATACCCAATATTCCTTAGAAAGAAAAGAAGATTATCTATAGAAAGTTCTATCTATTTATTGGTATACTAAGGAAACTATTAACTGCAGTTAATAAGCCTGCTAATACAGTATAGCCAGAGGCAGAAGAGTCTGTAAGCTCTAGCCCATTAAAATTTACTCTATAGGCTCTAAAGAAGAAGGGTATAAATACTCTAAAGAAAAAGGAAAAGAATACTCCAAAAGAGAAGAATATTAAAAATACTCTAACTTTAAAGGTAATAAAGGTTAAGAATCTATACCTAAATACTTTAATAGATATTCTTTTAAATAAAAGAGTAATATAGTCTACAAGGAAATAGGCACTTGGTTTAGATAGTTTAGATAATAGCTATTTAGAGAAATACCAGAAGTTAGATAATAACCAGAAATATAGATATTCTAATAAAGAGAACTCCCCTACTCTATCCCTTAATAATTATAAAAGGGTTAAAGATAAAGCAATAACTCCTAGTGGCAGTTTAGAAGTAGGCAATATTATAAATTAATTTACTGCTTTACTATTAGCTATAGAAATATTGCAATATTTATATATACTTTAGTTATAAAAAATATATATCTATACTAACTTATTCTTTATAGTATTTCTACCTAATATATTGCTAAGACCTTAATGCCTTTAACTATAGTTAAAGAGTATTAACTATAGACTTATTAGAAGCAATGCCTTGCATTACTAGAATATAGTAGTAGATTTAGTTATTTTTCTAGTTTTTCTCTGTTTTTTGTTGCAATTAAATACTTATTTTACTATAAAGATACACAGCACTGTCTTGTTAACAGAAAATATTAAAAATTATACTCTAGGGAGAATTAGTATTTTCTTTGTTTTGTCTTTTAATACTCCAGTTATATATATATTAACTTAAGGGTGGTTCCCCTAATATACTACAGGTAGTCCTTAGCTTTACTTAGTAATAGAATACCCTACTTCTGGAGTTAAATAACTATATAGGTTACCTTACCTGGCCACCTGTACTGTTAATTAATTGTTACACTACCTTTTCCAGTACTATACTAGTACTTCTTTCTAGGAGAACTAGTACAAAAAGTTTCTAATACTTTAACTACTAATTCCAGGGCAGTATATACATTGCTGTTATATATTTTGTACTTAATAAGGATTTACCAGGTATAAAAATATATATTCTTAGCAAGACCTAGAACTACTTAATATATTATTTTAAACTATTAATAATATATCTACTGCTATTAAAAATAGACTTACTTTACTAGAAGTAAACTTTCCCTTGTATAATAAATTAGATTTATCTATAACCTAAAAGAATCTATATACTATAGATACTACCTTAAACAGGTCCAGCAATAAAACCTATAAGTAGACAAGGCCTGGCTTTTATATTGTAGTCCTATATATATAACTATTAACTGCCTCCAATGTTTATAAGTCTATATTTAAAGAAGTTACTGGTAAATTAGCAGGCACTAGAATTAAGCTACCTAAGTAGATATAGACTATTGGAGCAAGCCCTTTAGGCAATTCCTTTGCTCTATTTAAATTAGCACTGGAATATAGGCTTGCAAAGTACTTTATTAATAGCTATACCTCTAATAGAATAATTAATAGATTTCTATATAACCCTTTGCTTAAACCAATTATAGATAACCTAAGTTTTAAGAGTATAGCTACAATATATAGGGCTCTTAACCACTATATTAATATAGTAGCAAATACAGAGACCTAGTATAGTTACTTAATTACTGTGCCTTTACCTATTGCTGTAACACTAGCTTCCAAATATATCTTCTAATACCAGGATATAGAATAGACTATTTACTAACTACTCTTATACAAACCATTTTCCTAATATATAAAGTATATACCTGTGCACCAGTTTATACAGTATTACAAGCAGACTTATACAGAGATAAACAGTAGAAATTAGTGGTGGAGAATATAGCTTAAGCTTCTTAATAGAGCTATAGTTATCTCTATTATATTGTTTTCCAATAAAACCCAGTTAATAGAATACTAAGGAAATACAGCCCTCTAGCCTGTATACCTTACTATTGGTAATTTGGATACAGAGGCTTAAAGGACACAACAGTATAAAGCTATATATACTATTATATATCTCCCTATATTAAAAGAGATCTACTTAAATTAGCAGAACTAGGTATTCTATAGTTATATATAGAAAGTACTTAAGTATATATAGTATTTCTAATTATAGCTCTATTGTTTAACTGCAGTTAAACACCACTATAAGGAAGTATAGGCTAACTTAATAAAATAGTACTTAAAGAATTAGCTACAAGCAAAATAGATATTCTCTATAAAGATAGTAGATATTGTTAGTACTATTTAATTCTGGCAGGTGTTATAGCTAACTACAAAGAATAAGTTTAGATAACCTTGGTTAAAAGTAGGCAGCACTGTACTATATACCTTGTCCCTCTAAATAAATACCAAAATCTATATCTATTGGAACCTTGGCCTGCTTATACTTACAAGTAGACAAAGGAATAGCTTATAGTGTAGAGGGAATAGTAATATAGCTTTAATAAAAGAAATAAGGATTAGTTAATATTTATATATAATGTAGAGAACTTTGCCTGGCGCCACTACTATATAAATATATATATAGCTATTATACTAGATATTCTACACCAGTTAGTAAAGGGGTACTTACCTTATCTTATAAGCTAGATTACTAACCTACTTAAAGATATCCACAAAGCTAAGTAGTTAAAACAAGGGGAGACATAGATATTAACCAGGGAAACTAGTAGCTTGGTTTAGCTAAATACTTATTTTTAATTAGTTTTATTATATCCTAGGTTAGCAGTTTTCTTAAACTATAGTAAAGTTAGAAAATAGACAGGAAATTAGATACTATAGATTCTATAATAATTAATAGAAGTTATTATACCTCTTCTCCTTAATAAGGCTCCAGCAGTGCTGTTATATACAAGGGTACTTTTGGATTTTATTACTCTGGCACAGTATTATTTATATAATAAGGTAACCTTGCAGTATATAGACCAGGCTCTTTACTGTATAGACTGTTTAAAATATATCTTTGTACTATATTATATACAAGATAGTAAAGGACTTGGTTACTTTAACTTTTCTAAGTTTTATATAATTATATACTACCTATATTTAATTAAAGAGTATAGAGCTGCTGTGGAATATAATATAGGGTATAGAGAAGCAAACTATATTCTATCTACAAAAAAACTATATAAGTAAACAAACTATTATAAAGGTTTTAAGGAATAGATTATTCAATATAATTAGTAATAAAATACTACAAGGTATATACCAGGAAAAGAAATAGAGGCTCTAAATACCTTCTACCTAAATAACTAACTCTTGGCTTATATTACTACAGTTACAAGAGCCATAGATCTAGAAGATATTGGTTAGCAAAAGGCTATTAATAGACAGTATACCAGAACAATAGCCAGGGTATTAGATATATTAGAATATATTGGGGAGTAGGGACTATATTTTATATTATATCTTTAATAGTTTATTGCAAGAATAAGGAGATAAGATAAAGAACAGAGTACTAGGGATATAGTCTTTACTAAGGGTAAAGATAACCTTAAGAAGGTAAAGATCTAAATATATTCTTTAATAAAAACCTAGAAGAATAATAGAAAACAGCCCTACAACAAAAACTATATAGTTAAGGAGAGAATACAGTATACTCCTAACTAAAATAAAAACAGAAGATAGCACTGTAACTATATCTAGGTTTAGCCAAGCAGTAGAAAAATACTACCAACTTAAATAATAGTAAATCTAATGGAAGAAAGATTAATTAGGTAACTAATTATTGTCTTTACTGTTAAGGACCCTGTAAGGTATACAATACAATAATTACAGAATAGAATATATATATAGCAGGCAGTAACCTATACTAGAGCATTAATTAATATTCTGTAGCCCCAAACAGGTTACCTGCACCAGATATATAGTATAATTAAGTTAGAAAAGCCTGTAGAACAACAGTACTACCTAGCTACAAAACAATAGATTTATTTAATCTTAGAAATTCTTTGCAGTATATATATTATACCTGCACAAGATAAAAGAGAGCCTTTAAGAAAGATACTTTGGTTCTACCTTAATAATTATATTAATTAGGATTAGTATAATACATTATATTATTAGGGGTTTAAGAAAGAGAACAGGGAACTTATAGAGAAAGTTAGTAAAGAAATACAAGAAGAATTAAATAAAAATTAAGGAGTTAATAGTTAACTTATCTAGTTAAAAGATACTGCTAGATATACAGTTTATTGTAAATAAGTAAGGGAATAAAGGCCTAGAGACTATTAAAATATATAGCAGTATTTCTCTAAAGGCTGTATTTTAGGTTATAGTCTAGGAGCAATAGCCTACCTACTATTTTATTTTTATAGCCTTATAAGATATTATAACTATTTAAGGAGTTAAGGAACTTCTGCTATCTATTATAGTAGTAAAAGATACCTAACTTAGTTTAGTTATATAGTAATTAGCAATAGTAAAAATTAGCATTACTTTAAGTTTGGTTACTAATATAGAAAATATATATACTAGTCTATAACTAGTAAATATAGAAATCTCTTTATTGCCCCTTATTCTAAGTCTTGTATACAATATATTCTAGCAATATATTGTTTATATATTCCCCTGTTTATTATAGGGCTCCTCTCTACTTGGTTATAAAACTACCAGTATACCCCCAATGCAAAAAGCAATGTAGACCACTGCAAGAAATTAATTAATAGCTTCTACACTAAATAAAGAGCTAGATAAAGAGCTAGATAAATATACTAAGGCAGTAAAAGATTAAATTAAACACCCAGAGTATTCTTTACTGGATAATATAGAGGATATACAAGGGACTATTTAAATAGACTAAGCAGTATATTATACTATATCTAATTTATTGTCTAAGTAGCCTTTAACTGCAGGTATATAGTATCTACCTGCAGTTAAAGGCTACTTAGTAACTGGTTCTTATTAATTATTAATATATTAGAAATAATTGCTTCCTGGCCTAGCTCCAAGATCTAGTGTAAAGCAACAGTAATAGATACCTACTATAGCTATAGGGTATAACAGTAAAAACAATGCAGCATTATCTATATTAAATATAGTTACTAGCAGAACCTAATTATCTGTAGTAAACCCCTGGCTAACCTTAACTAACATAGGCAGTAGTAAGGCAGGGTTACCAAGAGAGCCCCTAAGGAATATTCTATAGAAGGGGCAGCCCCAATACCTGGGAAACTAATTTATAAGTTTAGAGTATTTAAGGTAGGTTCTTGGTTATACAGAGATATTACTTTATACTTATACAGTATTAGGGCAAGACTTTAATAATAAATATAATTCTAAGTAGAATCTATTCCCTTCTGCACTGGAACAGAAGGGATTAAGTAATATAGTCTAGGTAATATATTAAGAGGTATATTTAAGTTATCTTAATTATAGATAGATAGAAGAAGATAAGGCACAGGTTCTAAAGAAGGTACCCCTAGATATAAATCTACAGTATACTTCTAAGGTTAGCAGGAGACTATTACTTATAGTAAACCAGGGCTAATAGCTAATATAGGTTAGAGTATCTCTAAGTAATGCAAGATATAACTTTGTTACTAATATATAAAGACTAGCACTAATTAAGTATAGTCTATATTTAGCAAGCTCTATTAAAGAGAAAAAAAGACAGTAAAATATCTACTATTTAAGTATTAATTTATATATTATCTATAGGTATATACAAGAAACCAAAAGATATTATATATAGGGCTTATATTCTAATTTAATTTTAGATATACTGTATAGTTCCCAGGTTTACTGTTTACTACCTTAATCCTTGGCTAAGTTATTAGTAAGATATTTTTTATTTACAGAGGGGTACTTAGTAGTAACTCCAAGACATTGTATCTTTTTTAACTAGTTTAACCTACTACAATTACTTATATTATATAGGCATTGCAGTATGTTCTGTAGGAGTAGAAGTTAGGTGTATATACTTTATACTAGGTTAATAGTATACAGAATTAAGGCAAGTCTTCTAGAATACTATCTTTTAAGGAATAAACTAACTACTGCAATCTATTAAAATAAGTTTAACTATAGTGCAATATATAGAATAACCAAAGTAAGGAGCAATAAAAGAGAATACTGGAGGCTTGTATACAAAAGTAAATAGAGCTAGCAGTAAAAAATAATAAAGCAGAGATAGAGTCTATAGAGCTAATTATAAACTATATAGCAAATAGTACAAGTAATCTTAATAAAATTAAGGCAGTGGATCTAGATACTAGTTAGAAGAAAATATATATACTTAGACATTATAAATATAAATATATACTTTCTATTATATATATATATAATAATAGTAATATTTATTGTACTCTAGGTGCTAATAATAATTTTAATAATGTATATTTAATATATATAAAAATTATAATATATATATATAGTATATATACAGAGTATTAAAATATTATTATAGAGTAGAATATTAATAAAAGTAGTGTTAGTAGTATTATTAATAGTATTAATAGTGTTAAAAGCTACATTAGCTGTTATACACAGAGGCTCTCTGGTGTAGTGCTGCATCAAGTACATAGCCACCAAACTGTTGTTACAGCGCCGTAACGCGTGCGTTTGACACTCATCTAAATCGCCGACGTAGCCTTCCCTACCTTGCTAGTTTCTACAAAGCTGCTCTATCTTCCCTAAGTCTATAGGTAAATTATCTAAATTAGAATCTTTTAGACTCTTTAATAGCCTTTTTCTTGGCTTTAACAGCTTGTTTAACTAGATCTAGGTAGGTAGCTCTTGCTCTAAGGCTTCTCTCTTCCTAAATTAAACTAGCAATCTCTAGATTCTACCAGGGAATAGCTTTTTGGCTTGGTTTAGAACTTTCTCTTATTTTTGGAACAGTAATCTTAGCAATACTAAGGATTTTTTGCTATAAATAGAAGGTATACTGCTCTACCTCTTCCCTGCTATTTAGGCTGTTTAAAAACCAGAGATCCTGGGCTAGATTTTAAACCTTTTCTTAATTGGCCTCCTTCTATTTATACCTGCTTTAATTTAGCTAGTCTAGTACTGTTTCTAGGTTAAAATCCAATGCTATAAGTATATAGTTAGATCTATGCTAAAGATTCCCAGGGGTAGATATAGAGATAAGCTTATCTGCTATATCTATAGAGCCAAAAGATAGATTAATAGTTGTTTTGGAAGAATACCTAATCTATGTAGGTATTTTAGGGGGGGTAAGCAGCTCTAGGCCCAAACTAGCTATAATTTCCAATAGATCCCTTGCCATTGTATAGGTTTCAGTGGATTCCACAGTATTCCAAAGAGAATGGTAAAGATTAAAGTCTCCCAGTAGAATATTAGAGCTAGTATATAGATCTAATTCTTAAAGCTTATAGATAGAGGAGAGCCTATCTATAGTTCTATAGAACTCTAGGGGTAGTAAATATATATTTATAACTTTAATCTCCTTTCCTTCTTCCAAGATTGTAAGAATTGCAATATTTAGACATAGAAAATCTACAAACTAGGTTCCAGGCTTATATAGAGAGGTATTTAGCAGGAAGCAAGTATTTATATAGAATTTATCTAGATATAGAGGTAACTACTAGGTACTAGACCTTTCTATAGTTTAAAATAATCTAGTACTTTTCCAAGGTTCCTAAATAGCTATAAAGTAAAAGCTAAATAGCTATGGGTCCCCTACTATTCTATGCATAATATTCTCTCTTAGGTAAGTATTATATTGAGCCACCTTTATTAAGAATTGGAGGAATTTTGGCTTGCCTCTAGATTCTTCTCTATAGTATCTATTTTACTTGCTAATTTAGCCTAATTCTAGGATTCAGCCTAAAATAGTGTCTCTATTCTTAAATAGAAATTTGCAGTAGTTCTCTAGGCAATTTCTAGACCTAAAGGCCTTTCTCTCTTTCTAGTAGCCTGGGTGGAATATTCTAACCTAGTTCTTTTGCTAGGTTAAAACTGGGAGGCTTTAAAGGGTGTTGGTTCCCCTAATTAAATTGGAAGCTTATTCTTCTGCCTGCTAGCAAGAAATTTAGGTTTATTCTCTTTGGCCAAGGCTATTCTCTCTGTTTTAACCTTGTGCTTAGGGCATTGTATATCTCCAGAAGTATGTTTTCCTTGGTAGTTAGAGCACCTAGCCCTAGAGAGGTCTCCCTTAAGGGGGCAATGTTTAAATTTATAGTCTCCCTTAGAGCAGAAACTACATTTGGAGGCCTTAGTACAGTATCTAGCTTGGTGGCTGTACCCCTGGCAGTTATAGTATCTAGTAACTAGGTATATAGAGTTAAATAGCTCTATATTTTTAAGCTTATTCTTAATAACCAATCTATTGTTAATTAGGTAGTTAGCCTGCTTAGGGGTTTGGAGATCTAGAAGTATAGAGCCAGACCTTTTAGTATTCTTTAGAGTAGCTCTTCTTTAGTAAAATTGCTAAATTCTAAGAAACCCTTTAAGATTAGAATTATACTTTAGAATATTAGCTTTTCTAATTTCTTATTGGTTCTGTTTAAAGGCTTCTTTGTATACTTTATGCACTAGAACTATATACCTTCTAGTATAGACCTTGTTTTCCTCTTACTTACCAAAGGTATTAAGCTATACCTTATTTACTTTAGCCCTATTCTTAGTAGCTGCATTCTTAGCCACTAGAATAATCTTAGAGCTAGCTAGTCTTCTAGCCCCCAAGAAAAGTCTAATTCCATGCTTTTTGGTGGTTTTATTGATCTTTGCAAGGGCTGTTGTATATAGAATAGTAGCTAGAAGTTTAGCCAGGGCAGGACTTCTAACCTTTAGCTCTCTAAGCTGCTGGGGGGTAGGCTGCTTTTCCTTTGGAGGAATTCTATTCTTAGCTATACTAGCATAGCTTGGCAGGAATAAAATTGCACTATAGCTAGATAAACTAAAATACAGTACAAGTAGAGGTAGCAAGTCTCTACTATACTTTCCCTTAAGGCACTGTAACTTTTGCCTAAGCTTACACAGACATTCCTTAATTTAGGAGGTCCACTGCCTTTAGGGCGGTAGTCTAGTGGTCTACTGTCCGGGCACCTTGCTTGGGCTGGCAGGGGTGCAGGTTTAAGTCCTGCTAAAGGCACAGTGAATTAGTCCAGAGGGAATTAATAAGCCATACTACTATTTCTTCTATATAAGTATATTAACTATTACTAATATTTCTAACCTAATAGAGACTGGGCACCTCTAGAAGGAAGGTTTATTAGTAATAATAGCTAAGTATACTAGCTAAATTATACCTAAGCAGAAACTAGTTAGAAGGGTTATATTAAGTTATTAGGGAGCCTAACATCCAGTCTATTATATATATATATTAAAGCCAGCAGGAGGCCTAATATATTCTAGCTAGTGGAGACTTTGGAAATATACTTTGCAAGGAAAAATTAGTTAAGAAAGTAGGGTATACTTAATAATATATAGACTTAATAAATAAGGCTTAATGTATATAGGCAAGAAGTTTCCAATAGTCTTACTAAGAGACTCTAGGTGTATTAATCTACTACTACTACTTAGAAAGTCTACCCCTAGCAAAAGTTTTTCTCTATACCCTTTATTCTGTTTGCTCCTTAAGCCTATATTAATCTCTATAGATTCTCTTTATAGACTGGCATGTATATCCATTCTCTTAAGCTATATAGAAGGTATTCTAGCTAGCCTGTTCTAGCTCCATTGCCTCTATTATATACTGCACCCTATAGATATTAACTACTTTGTACTACCCTATTAAATTTCTTCTTAATAGGGCTAACTATACCTTACAGGATTTAAAGAACTATACCTCTAGCCAGGTAGTATAGCCTAAGTATTGCTATTCTACTAATTAATGCCCTATTCTTCTTTCTTAATTATTCTATACTAATAGTTATTAAAACCCTAGTTTAGCTACTTCTCTATAGTTAGATTTCTAGCTTCTCTATACTTAGGTCTCTGGCTTCTCTGTAGTTTAAATAGGTATAGAAATAGGGATATTTTGGTGTATATAGTTAGTATAGACCTGCCTCTACAGTAGCCTTTATTTATATAGTATTCTAGACTATAGCCTAGCTACTATCTAACCTAATTTTCTGTACCCTCTACTAGCCTCTATATCTCTAAGCCCCTATCTATTTCTTTTACCTTAATAATACCTTAAGACTATTACTTAACAATGTTTTAAAATTCTCCCTTAACAATATATACCTCTCTAACTTTTATTAATAGCAGTCTAAATTAATTTTAAAACCTTAAGGACTCTGGTTATATATAGCCTAAGCAAGAAGGTATATATACAGAGAATTTATAGTAAAAGGTTCCAAGGATATTATAGATATTCTATTCTACCCCTTTTAAAAGAATTAAGCAGAGTTAATATATTCTTTACTAGGAATTACTGTTATTTTACTCTTAAAAGTATATTTAGATAGTTTTTATATCTATTTAGTTAGTAGTCCTGTATTGTATACAGCCTGCAAGCACTGGCTTTACCTAGCACTATTTAACTATATACCTCTAACTATAAGAATTGTTTAGCAAATGCCTCTCTATTGCAAGAGAGGTTATTAGTAACCAGGCTACACTGTATAGAGGTAATTTTTATCGCGGCCCAGAAGTTAGTATATATAATAAAGTAAAAAATATATTAAAGGAGCTTATACTATCTAGTTAGAACCTTGCAGTAGTTATCTCTAAATTCTATAAATAATTATTAAACCTTTTTATAGATTTTTTTTATTTATTTAGTATACTTTATAATTTTTTTTTATTTTTCTATTACAGTATATTGTTTGCTTTCCTGTTTGTTAAATATTAATTTACTTGCATTATAGAGTAAATTTTAAGTTACTTGCTAAATTTAATTTTAGTAAAAGTTAAAAAGCTAGCTTTACTTTAGCCTTTAGGGCGGTAGTCTAGTGGTCTACTGTCCAGGCACCTTGCTTGGGCTAACAGGGGTGCAGGTTTAAGTCCTGCTAAAGGCACAGTAAATTAGTCTAGAGGGGATTAATAAGCTATACCACTATTTCTTCTATATAAGTATATTAACTATTACTAATATTTCTAACCTAATAGAGACTGGGCACCTCTAGAAGGAAGGTTTATTAGTAATAACAGCCAAGTATACTAGCTAAATTGTACCTAAGCAGAAACTAGTTAGAAGGGTTATATTAAGTTATTAGGGAGCCTAACATCCAGCCTATTATATATATACATTAAAGTATAAGGATCCTAAATTAGGCAGGCTAACTAGGTTCTATATATATAGAGAATTTATTAAGGAAGAAAAGAAAATTAAAAAAAGGGGTTTTTATAAGGCTTTTATTATTAATCTAGAAGAAGGTTTATCTATACTAATATACTAGTTCTACTAATAAAGCTTTGTAGTGCCAAGTCCAGTATTATAGAATTTATTATAAGAGTATATCTTAAATAGACAATAGAGTCTATTCTCTAATATTACCCCCCTCCTTCTATGTACTATTGCTTAAAGGTATTAAGTACTGCTGTTTTATTAAGTATAGAGGCAGGTTTCTATATTAAATCCTACTAACTAGTCTATTTAATAAGGTACTTATATCTTTAGCAGTAGCTAACTTAATATTTATTAAGAATTTTATTAACTTTATATTTATTATTATTACTGGGTTTACTAATAATAGCACCTGGCCAGTAATTGGTCTGTATCTAACTAGAAAAAGGGTTATCTGCTGCAGGCCTAAAAAGCTATATATAGAATATATTGTAATACCCTAGTATATTAAGTTAGTAAGTATAGAATCTAATTTATTTAGTAACTATAAACTTCTAGTAGAGGGTATTAAGCTTTTTACTTTAATACTTAGTTAGTATATTTTAAATATTAAGCTATACCTTATTATTAATAGTATACTGTAGAGCTACTTAGTACTAATAGTTAGTAAATTTCTCTTACTTTTCTTAGGCTATAGCTATAGCTAATTAGATCTATACTATATAGTTAAGTAATTTTGTTATAATCTCCTTGCTCTATTGGATAGGGCTATATATTTTAGTCCAATATTGTAGTATCTCTATTAGTTGGAGGACTTCTATATTATAACTATAGTAGAGAAAGAATAGGCTAATATTAGTTATAGAGAAAGTATAGTTATTTAAAGTAACTTTAGTAGGGGTAGTCTAAAATACCTAATTAGTCTAGTAGTAATTAATAAATATATAGAGGTAGACTTTAAGTTTAGTATTTATCTATTCTATTAATCTATCTATTTTGGGGTAGTATATAGTTAACAGTAAGTATTTAATATATAGAAGTTAGTATATTTAAGTCTATAATTTCCCTACAAAGGCTAAGCTATAGTTGGAGATAATTATTGTTAGTAGGCTATAGTATCTATAGAAGGTTAAAAGAAAAATTTAAGCAATAGTTTCTATATTAATATTTTTAATAGGCTTAATAATAACACCCTTGCTAAGCTAGTTAGTAATTACTATTAGGTTTATATACCTGTTTAATTCTAGTAAGCCTATAATAAAGTTAACTAAGATATTTCTCTAAATATAGTTAGAAATAAATAGTAGTTTTAAAAGGCTATATTTTTATTACTACTATATAGTATTACTGTTATAAAGATTATAGTTTTATATTAGTTACCTAATATTATTTCCAAGATTGGGCCAGTAATAATTCTATTGTAACAGTATATAAAGCCTGTTATAGTCTAGATAACTAGTTATTAGTAAGTTATATAGCTTCTATATAATATATATTTATAATAGCTTATAATCTAGTACCTATTTATAGTTCTAAAAACAGACATTGCTATTATTATTTAAGGAGTACTCTAATATTAATATATATACTCTAAGTTTAGAGAAAAAATAGTACAGGCTATTCTAAATTACTTTTTTAATAGCTACTAGGTATCTATTATTTTTCTTTACTTTGTTCTATAGATAACTAATCTCTGTTTATTTATTATTACTGGGTTCTACCAAGGCTAGTAGAGTAGAGCTTTTTCTATTAAGTTCTGTACCTATATTATTATTATCTATAGTATTAAGGTATATAATTCTAACTATCTTTAAAGGGCCTATACTATTCTAGTTTTTAAAGTACTTAGGGTCTAATAATATTGTATTTTAATAGATATACCTTTTGTTAGTGCCCTCTAGTATATCTTGCTTGTAATATAATAATATATTGGGTACTGGTCCTTTCTTACCTAGTTAGTATAAAATTATAAAGTTATAGTAACTTAATTCCTTAGACTACTATACTTATTTTTTACTTAACTAATAGTTTATTATAAAGTAGGTAAAGTTCTTATAATTTATAATAACTCTAAAGTTCTAAACTAATTATAACTCTAAGCTCTATTATCTAATATATTTAAGAATAGCCAATAGTTTTTTGTTATAGATTTTATAGTTATATTCTGCTAGTATATTTTATTGGAAGAAGAAGGTATAGAGGTATAGAATACTATCTTTATTATATTGGTTTAGAGCACTATCTACTATATATCTAGAGAAGTTAGCTTCCAAAATAGTTTTATTTTTAGGGTTAAATTATATAAGTACTGGGGCTATAATATATATTTACTTAAGCTTTTTAAAGGTCTCTACTAAGTTAGTAAACTATTTAAATATTACTCTCTTTTTAGTTAGCTCTATTAAGGGGGCAATAACCTTTAAAAAGTCTTTAATAAATTATTGGTAGAAGTTTATAAACTCTATAAAGGTATAGACTCCTTTAACTATTATTGGGGCTTGCTATTTTAGTATTATCTTTACCTTTTTAGGGTCTATTTATACTCCCTTGCTAGTTTTAATAATAAAGCCAAGGTATTTTGTTAATTGTATTTTAAATTTATATTTATTAATATTAACTTATAGCCTAGCTACTTATAACTATTTAAGGACCTTTATAATATATTGCCAGTGTTTCTTTAGTAACCCTAAGAAGAAGATTAAGATATTATTAATATAGATAGATATAAATTTATTAATATAGTTCTATAGCACCCAGTTAATATATTTCTAGAATGTACTAGGAGTATTTACTAAACTAAAAGGTATTATAAGCTATTTAAACAGGCTATATTATATTCTAAAGGCTATCTTTTACTTATTGCTATTAGTAATCTATACTTTATAAAATATATAGATAATATTTAGTTTTATAAACTAGTATACCTTGCCTATTCTTTCTAATATTTTATTAATTAACAGCAGTAGGTAACAGTCTTTCTTTATAAGGGTATTAAAAGTACAGTAGTCTATATAGAAATATAATCTACTACTAGGTTTTTTAGTAAACAAAACAGGCACTGCTACTAGGGAGTTACTAATATAGATAAAGCCTTTATTAAGGTAATTTATTAAGGTTTTCCAAAGTACTAGTAATTTATTATAAAATATCTAATAGAGTAGTCCCTAAGAAAGTTCTAGGTCTTTACCCTCTATATTATAGTTTAGCTTAATCTTGTAGTTAATGCTAGGTTAGTGTAGCAATAGTTAGTTAGCTACTTAACAATTAAAGATATCTAGGTATCTATAGTAAACTTTAGGGACTTTATCTTTTAGGTTAGTATACTTCTTAATATATAAGGCCTTTTTAATATTTACTAAACTAGTAGTAAAGACCTAGATTCCTTGTTCCTTGTTCTTTTAGTATTTAATATATAGTTTAAAGGCTACTGCCAAGATCTCTTAGTTAACTAAACTATTATAGATAGACTAGACTTAAATATTTATTTCTCTATAAACTAAGGTATACTCTTTTAGGTTAACCTACTAACTATTTTATTCTATATATAGAGTCCCTAGAAGAATATCTTGGTCTTTTATACTGTATACTTTATAGATCTATATTGTGTCTTGGAGGCCTTTAATATTAATATTAAGTTTAATAACTACTAATATTGTTTCTAGTATATAATCTTGCTATATATATAGAGGATAAGGATCTACTTTAATACATTAAAGGTTATACTTTTGGATATAATAGAAGTCTATAATTACTATAGTATTATAACTAGAATTAGAACAGGCTTTTTTATTTACTCTTTAATCTATATAATAATCTACTATAAATAGAGGGGTAACTATATTCTTTTTAAATTTATTAAACTCCTTCTAAAGCTTTTCTTTTTATTATAGCTTTAGTAGATACTTTTCTACTGGAGCTTCTCTTTTTTCTCTTTATCTGCCTTTTTAGGTTTGTCTTCCAGCCACTGTTTAATGTTGGTTTAATTTACTATAGGTATAGAATAAAAAGGCAGTAGAAAAGAATATTCTTAAATTCTATATATAGTATCTATATAATAAAGATAGAGTCTTAGTTATTTTTAGTATTTAATTTTATTAGTTCTAACCTATTTGGCTTACTGGTTAGACCAGTTTAGTGTTGGTTGCCAGTCCATTGGTTTGCCACCCTGGGGAGCAGGTGTTAGGATTTAGACTAGTAGAAGTATATAAAGAGGTATAGAGCCTTAAAGATAGTTTCTATTTTACTAATAGTTACTGTTCTGCCAATAGTAAATTTCTAGTTATTGGTAGTAACTAATAAGTTAGTTTTAGGTTTTATAAAGCTAACTATAGTATTCTTAGTAAGTAGGTTTCTTATTAACTATAATTATTTAATCTACTAAATCTAGGTTTACTACAGTATAAAGGTAGTTCTTTTTAATACTATTAGGCTATTTATAGATACCTGCTTTAAGGAGTACTCTATTAAATTTAGCCAGGAAAGTATTAAACTCTCTATTATATTATTTTATAGTAGTAACCTTTTGTTATACCTTGTTAGTAGCTTTAGGGTCTCTAAATATAGTATCTATTTACTTAAAAAACTTATCCTTAGTAAATATTATTATATTATTCTAGTAGATACTAAACTAGGGTTATATTATTAAGGTAGCTTTATTCTAGAGGTAGTTAAAGCTATAAATAACTTAATTATAATTACTGCTAATTAGGTAACTGTTAACTCTAAACTTACCCTTTAGTACTGTATAGAATACTTAGTATAGAGTTTAGTCCTTATTACTATAAGGGTATACCTTGCCCAATACTTGTTTACTGTAGCTTAAAAGAGGGGTTAAAGCTTTGGGGGTCTAGTCTACTTATTAATAAAGATTCTCTAGCTTATTATAAAGTAGCCTCTTTTATATATACTGTTATTCTATAATTTATTAAATCTACTCCTTACAAGCCTTTTCTTGTTGTTATACCTAAAGGTATATTATCTATATTAATTCCAGTATTAATGCTTTGCATTCTTGTGTACTTATTATTATATTAATTGCCCATTGGGGTATTTACTGTAGCAGGGCTATACTATTGTTCTATTGGAAGGTCTGTTTAGCTGCTTGTCTATTGTTATTTCTATCTATTTTATATTCCATTAAGTACCTTTGTTATATATAAGAAGGGCTTTATTTTGTATTGTTTTGTTGCTTAATATATTATTTTTGTATACCTAGAAGAATCTAGGATCTAGAACTTCCAATATATTATTATTGCCTGCCAGCCACTAATGTAGGTGTAGGGACTGGGCCAATGCTTGTCTAAGCTATTAAATTATTGTTAACTAATTAAACTATAGATTTAAAGACTCTATTTACCTAACTAATTATAAATAAATTCTAATGTAAGGATTCTAAATTAGGCAGGCTAACTAGGTTCTATATATATAGAGAATTTATTAAGGAAGAAAAGAAAATTAAAAAAAGGGGTTTTTATAAGGCTTTTATTATTAATCTAGAAGAAGGTTTATCTATACCAATATACTAGTCCTGCTAACAAAGCTTTATAGCACCAAGTCCAGTGTTATAGAATTTGTTATAAGAGTATAGCTTAAATAGGCAATGGGGTCTATCCTCTAATAGAAGCCAGCAGGAGGCCTAATATATTCTAGCTAGTGGAGACTTTGGAAATATACTTTGCAAGGAAAAATTAGTTAAGAAAGTAGAGTATACTTAATAATATATAGGCTTAATAAATAAGCCTTAATGTATATAGGTAAAAAGTTTCCAATGGTCTTACTAAAAAACTCTAGGTATATTAATTTACTACTACTAGCTTTACTTTATTTTTTTATTTTTTTTACTGTATTTTTTATTTTTATTACTTCTTGCTTTGGGCCGCAATAAGAATCGCCTCCATGCAGTATAGCCTGGTTACTAATAACCTCTCTTGCAATAGAGAGGCATTTGCTAAACAATTCTTATAGTTAAAGGTATATAATTAAATAGTGCTAGGTAAAGCCAGTGCTTGCAGGCTATATATAATACAGGACTACTAACTAAATAGGTATAAAAACTATCTAAATATACTTTTAAAAGTAAAATAACAGTAATTCCTGGTAAAGAATATATTAACTCTGCTTAATTCTTTTAAAAGAGGTAGAATAGAATATCTATAGTACCCTTAGAACCTTTTACTATAAATTCTCTATATATATATATACCTTTTTACTTAGGCTATATATAACTAGAGTCCTTAGGGTTTTAAAATTAATTTAGACTACTATTAATAAAAGTTAGGGAGGTATACATTGTTAAGGGAGAATTTTAAAATATTATTAAGTAATAGTCTTAAGGCATTGTTAAGGTAGAAGGAATAGATAGAGGCTTAGAGGTATAGAGGCCAGTAGGGGGTACAGAAAATTAGGTTAGACAGTAGCTAGGCTATAGTCTAGAATACTATATAAATAAAGGCTACTGTAGAGGCAGGCCTATACTAACTATATATACCAAAATATTTCTATTTCTATATCTATTTAAACTATAGAGAAGCCAGAGACCTAAGTACAGAGAAGCCAGAAATTTAACTATAGAGAAGTAGCTAAACCAGGGTTTTAATAACTATTAGTATAGAATAATTAAGAAAGGAGAATAGGGCATTAGTTAGTAGAATAGCAATACTTAGGCTATACTGCCTAGCTAGGGGTATAGTTCTTTAAATCCTGCAAGGTATAATAATAATAATAATAATAAATTAATACACCCTGAGCCTTAAGGGCCATTGGGAGCTGCTAGACTAGTATATATATGCTTTATTGAGCCTGCTTTCTCAGCATCAAGCCTACCCAGTATTTCTGTGCAGTTAGGAATTGACAGTTCTTTAAAACAAAACAAATAGAGCAACAATAAACAAAATAACTTACAAGAACACAAAGGTTATACAAAACAAACAAAATAAAGGAAAAACCAATAAAGAGAGTAGATAGTACAGGGCTTTTAGTATATAATAAAGAAAAACTATTGCCTATTTTAGCTATACAAAGAAAAGAAAAGAGAGGTATAGTAGAAATATATAGAATAACATAGAAAAGGAGAGAGAGAGATAGAGAAATAGAAAGAATAAAGTAAAAGTAGAAGAAAATAGTACAATAAGGAGAATAATAGCAATACAAGCAAGCAGGCTGCCTTCTATATCCTATAGAACAAAGAATTTGCTAAATAGAACTGTGGCAGGATTCTCTGTTGGAGCCACCACCTAGTTAGGTGGTTAATTCCCTTTGCACTTCCCAAGAGCCTTTTAAAGTCAATAGAGCCTAATTAAGCCTTTAAGGCCTCCCTTTCTAGGGTATACTTCTCACAGTATATAGTAACATGGACTGGAGTTTCTTGACCTCTTCCACAAGAGCATAGAGGGCTATTATAGCCAGGAACCCCTTGTTTATAGAGAAAAGCAGCTAGACCAATCTTTCTAGTTCTAAGCTATATAGCTAGAGAGCACTGAGCTTTTTGGAGACCTCTATAAAGGTTTAGAGGTCTAGAATCTGGAGTTAGGTGGTAGTGGTTAATTCTAAGGTCTAGTTCCCTAGTAACTCCACTCTATCTCTTTCTCCAGAAAGCTAGTATTGCCTCTTTAGCCTAAGATTTGCTAGAGGACCTATTCTCTTGCCTTAATCTATTCCTTAGCCAGAGATTCCACCAATTCTCTAAAGTTTCCTCTGGATGCCTAATCTTTTTATTAAGCTAGTTCCAGCATTGGTGGTTCCTTGGTTCTTAAAGCTTTGTCTGAATTCTAAGGCATTTCTCTTTAATAAGGTTTTTAATCCTAGAGCTTGCTGTTTTCCTTCTATATAGAGCAACCTGGGCATCCAAAACTAGGTTTAGGGGGGCAATTCCAGTGCCTGTTTCCAATGCATAGATTGGAGTAGCCCTAAAACCTTTACTAACTATCCTTAGAGCATTATTTTGGAAGGTCTCTAGCTTCTTAGCCAATCCTTTGGAATTTCCATCCAGAGTAGGTGTATGCCAGGCTATAGAGGCATAGGTAATTGCTGGTAGAACCACTGTTTTATATAGTAGTCTACCTTCCTCCAATGGAATACCCCAGGTAGAGCCAGTTAACCTAGCCAATGCATTGGTTTGGGTGGCTAATTTCCTCTCTATTGCTTTGTAATGCTGTGACCAATTTAACCTAGAATCTAGAAATAGACCCAGAATTCTAAGACTCTCTTGTAGTTAAATAGTTATATTGGTTCCCTCCAAAACTAGTGGTTTTCCAAGGTTAAACCTTCTAGTATTTCTTGAAAAATGCATTAGAGAGTACTTCTCAGGGGCAAACCTAGCCCCATGCCTCTTTGCCCAGGCAATACACCTTCCATGGACTCTATTTAGGGCCCTAGTAGTCTGCTTAGTGGACTTTCTATAGGCTATAATGTTTATATTATTACTAAAGCCTATACTTAATACCTTCTGGTGCTCTGGATTGCATAGATCCACCAATTCAGCATTATAGAAGAGAAATAGAATTGCAGATATACAAGACCCCTAAGGAGTTCCAGCATAGATATTAAAGGTTTTAGAAGCCTTATTTTTAAACCAAAGAATAGAGGCTCTATCCTGCATAAAGCTTCTAACCTAACCTACTAGAGACTCTGGAATACCCTTTTTCTTTAGAATATAGACTAGCCTGTCTGGAATAACATGGTTAAAGGCTCCAGTCATGTCCAAAGAAAGAATAGAGGCTATACCTCTCTCCAATAGGTTTCCCTGCTATACAGTTCTAATTGCACCCAGTAGTAGGTCCAAAGCATAGGTAGTTAAATGCCCTTTTCTAGCTCCAAATTAGGTAGCAGGAAGAAGACTATATTTCTTAGCTATATTCTGGAGCCTCCTAGCTGTAACTCCTTCTATAACCTTTCCCAGGGTATTTAGAAGTGCTACAGGCCTCTATGCCTTAGCTATAGAGTAGTCTAGCCTCCTAGGTTTTCTTAAAACTACTGTTTTAGCAGTTTTAAAAATCTTTGGATAGTACTGCCAATTCCAGCATCCCTCTATAAGGATTTGCATTGGTTTATAGAGGGAAGGTCCTAAGGCTTTTAAAAATCCATTAGGAATACTATCTAGGCCAGGGGCTTTCCAAGAGACTGTTGCCTTTATAAATTAGCCAATCTCTTTTTCTGTAGGGGGCTCTAGGTTCTCTAAAGCAGCTAGAAAGCTTATATCCTCCTCTATATCTTCTAAATCTACCTCTGGAAGTTGGGGGAAGAATTAGTTTGCAAATTTCTAAGATTTCTACTGGTGTATAGTAGCTATCTCTCCATTGCTAGTCTTTAAAGAGGGAACTAAGGGTAGCTCTATAGGTAAGTAGCTCCTTAGTCTTCCCCACCTTGCTAGTTTCTACAAAACTGCTCTATCTTCTCTAAGCCTGTAGGTAAATTATCTAAATTGGAATCTTTTAGACTCTTTAATGGCCTTTTTCTTGGCTTTGGCAGCTTGTTTAACTAGGTCTGGGTAGGCAGCCCTTGCCCTAAGGCTTCTCTCTTCCTGAATTAAACTAGCAATCTCTTGATTCCACCAGGGAGTAGCTTTTTGGCTTGGTTTGGAGTTTTCTCTTGTTTTTGGAACAGTAATCTTAGCAATACTAAGGATTTTTTGCTGTAAATAGAAGGCATACTGCTCTACCTCTTCCCTGCTATTTAGGCTATTTAGAAACTAGATATCCTGGGCTAGATTTTAAACCTCTTCTTGGTTGGCCTCCTTCTATTTATACCTGCTTTGATTTGGCTGGTCTAGCACTGTTTCTAGGTCAAAATCCAATGCTATAAGTATATGGTCAGATCCATGCTGAAGATTCCCAGGGGTAGATATAGAGATAAGCTTATCTGCTATATCTATAGAGCCAAAGGATAGATCAATAGTTGTTTTAGAAGGATACCTGATCTATGTAGGCATTTTAGAGGGGGTAAGCAGCTCCAGGCCTAAACTAGCTGTAATTTCCAATAGATCTTTTGCCATTTTATGGGTTTCAGTGGATTCCATAGCATTCCAAAGAGAATGGTGAAGATTAAAGTCTCCCAGCAGAATATTAGAGCTTGTATTTAGTTCTAATTCTTAAAGCTTATAGATAGGGGAGAGCCTAACTATAGTTCTATGGGACTCTGGGGGTGGTAAGTATATATTTATAACTTTAATCTCTTTCCCTTCTTCCAAAATTGTAAGAATTGCAATATTTGGACATAGAAAATCTATTGACCAGGTTCCAGGTTTGCATAGAGAGGTATTTAACAAGAAGCAGGCATTTGTATAGAATTTATCTGGATATAGAGGTAGCTACTGAGTACTAGACCTTCCTATAGTTTGAAATAGTCTAGTACTCTTCCAAGGTTCCTGTATAGCTATAAAGTAGAAGCTAGAGAACTGTGGATCTCCTACTATTCCATGCATAATGTTATCTCTTAGGTGAGTGTTATATTGAGCCACCTTTATTGAGAATTGGAGGGATTCTGGCTTGCCTCTGGATTCTTCTCTGTGGTATCCATTTTACTTGCTAATTTAGCCTGATTCTGGGATTTAGCCTAAAATAGTGTCTCTATTCTTGAATGGGAATTTACAGCAGTTCTCTGGGCAATCTCTAGACCTAAAGGCCTTTCTCTCTTTCTAGTAGCCTGGGTGGAAGGTTCTAACCTAGTTCTTTTGCTACTAGATTGGAGCTGGGATACTTCAAAAGGTGTTAGTTCCCCTAATTGGATTGGGAGCTTGTTTTCCTGCCTGCTAGCAAAGAATTTAGGCTTATTCTCTTTAGCTAAAGCTATTCTCTCTGTTTTAACCTTATGTTTAGGGCATTGTATATCTCCAGAGGTGTATTTTCCTTGGCAATTAGAGCACCTAGCTCTTGAGAGGTCTCCCTTTAGGGGGCAATGCTCAAATCTATGGTCTCCTTTGGAGCAGAAGCTACATTTGGGGGCTTTAGTACAGTACCTAGCTTGGTGGCCATACCCCTGGCAGTGATAGCACCTAGAAACTAGGTATATAGAGTTAAATAGCTCTACAGTTTTAAGCTTATTCTCAATAACTAGCCCATTGTTAATTAGGTAGTTAGCTTGCTCAGGGGTTTGGAGATCTAGAAGTATAGAGCTAGACTTCTTAGTATTCTTTAGAGTAGCTCTTCTCCAGTGAAATTGCTAAATCCTAAGAAACCCTTTAAGATTAGGGTTATACTTTAGAATATTGGCTTTTCCAATTTCTTGCTGGTCCTGTTTAAAGGCCTCTTTGCATACCCCATGCACTAGAACTATATACCTTCTAGTATAGACCTTGTTTTCCTCTTGCTTGCCAAAGGCATTAAGCCATACCTTGTTTGCTTTAGCTCTATCCTTGGTAGCTGTATTCTTAGCCACTAGAATAATCTCAGAGCTAGCTAGTCTTCTAGCTCCTAAGAAAAGTCTAATTCCATGCTTTTTGGTAGTTTTATTGATCTTTGCAAGGGCTGTAGCATGTAGAATAGTAGCTAGAAGTTTAGCTAGGGCTAGGCTTCTAATCTTTAGCTCTCTAAGCTGCTGGGGGGTTGGAAGCTTCTCCTTTAGAGGGATTCCAGTTTTTGCTATACTAGTATAGCTAGGGAGGCTCTGGGGGGTAGAGATTGGAGGCTGGGGGGGTAGAGGTTACTCTAATATTGTTTTTAGAGCCTCCAGGCCAAATTGGCCTAGTCCTGCTTAAAGCTTGGTAACCCCATTGTAGTTGGGGCCTAGATCTTAAAGAACTAAGTTAATTCCTTCTTGCATAGTTATAATAGCTTAACTAAGGTTCTTTCTTTTCTGAGCTAAATTTCCAGCTTTTGGGTTCACTGGCTTTGCTCCAATTCTCTGGGGACTCTCCCCTAAGCTTTGGAAGCTGCCTGTGTTCAATGGAGTAGGTATTTTAGCTAGAAATACTAGGTTTACTAGCTAGGGAAAGGATTCTGGCTGCAGTGGTACTAACTTTTTGCTTAGAAGTAGTAAACTAAGGTGAATTGCCTTGCAAGCTTACTACACTTTACTAGTTTTTAGAGAGAACTAGTAAACTAAATACCTTTTTAAGCAAAAGGTAGAAAACTTTACAAAAGAAAGGATAGGTGGTATATACAAAAAGGGGGGAAAAATATTTCTAGAATTAAGCTTTAAAAGCTATTCTAGCAGTAATTTATTTTGGAGGGGAATTACCAATCCCAGAAGCTTCTTTGGAGGGAAAACTTCAAAAACCAACTAGAAATATCTAAATCTAAAGCTACTGTACCAGTGGCTATACCACCAAGGCACTAGTAGAGATAGAAATAGGTATATAACTAGTAAAAGTAAAATAGTGGTTAAAGGAAAAGGGGCAGTGCTAATACCTCTGTTTTTGGTCTAGAAAAGCAGAGAAAAACCTTAATCTAGCTAAAGTTCTAGAACTAAAGCCAGCAAGAAAGGACTAAACAAAGAAAAAGGTCTCCCTAAGGAATAAAGCTAGTTCTTAACTAATACTGGGCTAAACCAGGTCCACTAGTAGAACTAGACTAGTTTTAGTAAGTTAAAACTAGTAAAAGGTGGCACATTCTATTTTATAGACCCAAAACAGCCAAACTGGGTAATAGTTTTTGCAGAGAACTATTAAACTAAGCAGTCTTGTTTAAGCCTGTAATCGCGGGAACAGGACTAAGGCCAATACAAACTATAGTAAAGCCTTTTAGGTATAGTAAGGAAAGTAGAAAAGATTGATAGAGAGGTTGGTAGAAGGGTTGGTTGCTGGAGCAATAAAAGGGGGGTACTGCTCCTGCAGTTTGCATGGCGTTTGTGGTGTGTGGCGCAGAAAAGGTACTTGGCGTGAATGGCTGGGAACACCAGAATTACTGGTTTGGGGTGAAAATTTTTCGCTCGTGGTTTGGGAAGGCAATATCGGTTGCACGGTTCTGAAATTCAGATATATTGTTCGGCTAATATAGGCGTACGCGGTATCCAATTTCCAAGAGATTTGGACTAGTATTAGGGGTGTGGTGAAGGGAAATGTCCTTCTTCTGTTGATGGATCGGTGAAATCACCTTTTCATCAACAGCACCCCCAATACAGGGCCGATTGGCCTAAAATTTGGACAGTAGCCTCTGTAAGAGACAGGCTTTCAATTGAACCTATTTTTAATGTAAAATTCCAAGAATTGACTGGGTTCGGATTCCGGTGTGTAACAAACAGAGATTAGTTATCTATTTATAATCTAGTATCTATTTATAGTCCTAAAAATAGATATTGCCATTGTTATCTAAGGAGCACTTTAATATTAATATATATACTCTAAGTTTAGGGGGAAAATAGTATAGGTTATTTTAAATTACTTTTTTAATAGCTACTAGGTATCTATTATTTTTCTTTGCTTTATTCTATAGATAACTAATCTCTGTTTGTTTATTATTGCTAGGTTCTACTAAGGCTAGTAGAGTAGAGCTTCTTTTATTAAGTTTTATATCTATATTATTGTTGTTTATAGTATTAAGGTATATAATTCTAACTACCTTTAAAGGGCCTATACTATTCTAGTTTTTAAAGTACTTAGGGTTTAATAATATTGTATTTTAATAAATATACCTTTTATTGGTACCCTCTAGTATATTTTACTTATAATATAATAATATATTAGGTACTGGTCCTTCCTTGCCTAGTTAGTATAAAATTATAAAGTTATAGTAACTTAATTTCTTAGACTACTATACTTATCTCTTACTTAACTAATAGTTTATTGTAAAGTAGGTAAGGTTTTTATAATCTATAATAACTCTAAAGTTCTAGACTAATTATAACTCTAAGCTCTATTATCTAATATACTTAAGGATAGCCAATAGTTCCTTATTATAGATTTTATAATTATATTCTACTGGTATATTTTATTAAAAGAAGAAGGTATAGAGGTATAGAATACTATTCTTGTTATATTGGTTTAGAGTACTGCCTACTATATATCTAGAGAAGTTAGCTTCCAAAATAGTTTTATTTTTAGGGTTAAACTATATAAGTACTAGGGCTACAATAAATATTTACTTAAGCTTTTTAAAGGCCTCTACTAAGTTAGTAAACTATTTAAATATTACTTCCTTCTTGGTTAGCTCTATTAAGGGGGTAATAACCTTTAAAAAGTCTTTAATAAATTATTAGTAAAAGTTTATAAACTCTATAAAAATATAGACTTCTTTAACTATTGTTGGGGCTTACTATTCTAGTATTGCCTTTACCTTTTTAGGGTCTATTTATACTTCCTTGCTAGTTTTAATAATAAAGCCAAGGTATTTTGTTAATTATATTTTAAATTTATATTTATTAATATTAACTTATAGCCTAGCTACTTATAACTATTTAAGAATCTTTATAATATATTACTGGTATTTCTTTAGTAACCCTAAGGAGAAGACTAAAATATTGTTAATATAGATAGATATAAATTTATTAATATAGTTCTATAGTACCTTATTAATATATTTCTGGAATATACTAGGGGTATTTGCTAAACCAAAAGGTATTATAAGCTATTTAAATAGGCTATATTATATTCTAAAGGCTGTCTTCTACTTATTGCTATTGGCAATCTATACTTTATAAAATATATAGATAATATTTAGTTTTATAAACCAGTGTACCTTGCCTATTCTTTTTAATATTTTATTAATTAACAGCAGTAGGTAATGGTCTTTCTTTATAAGGGTATTAAGAGTACAGTAGTCTATATAGAAATATAATCTACTACTAGGTTTTTTAGCAAATAAAACAGGCACTGCTGCTAAAAAGTTACTAATATAGATAAAGCCTTTATTAAAGTAATCTATTAAGGTTTTCCAAAGTACTAGTAATTTATTATAAAATATCTAATAGAGTAGTCCCTAAGGAAGTTCTAGGTCTTTACCCTCTATATTATAGTTTAGCTTAATCTTATAGTTAATACTAGGTTAGTATAGTAACAGTTAGTTAGCTACTTAATAATTAAAGATATCTAGGTATCTATAGTAGACTTTAGAGACCTTATCTCTTGGGTTAGTATACTTTTTAATATATAAGGCCTTTTTAATATCTACTAAACTAGTAGTAAAGACTTAGATTCCCTGTTCCTTATTCTTTTAGTATTTAATATATAGTTTAAAGGCTGCTGCTAAAATCTCTTGGTTAACTAAACTATTATAGATAGACTAGACTTAAATATTTATCTCTCTGTAAACTAAGGTAGGCCCTTTTAGGTTAACCTACTAACTATTTTATTCTATATATAGAGTCCCCAGGAGAATGTCTTGGTCTTTTATACTATATACTTTATAGGCCTATATTGTGTCTTGGAGGCCTCCAATATTAATATTAAGTTTAATAACTACTAATGTTGTTTCTGGTGTATAATTTTGCTATATATATAGAGAACAAGGATCTATTTTAATATATTAAAGATTATACTTTTAGATATAATAGAAGTCTATAATTACTATAGTATTATAACTAGAATTAGAACAGGCTTTTCTATTTACTCTTTAATCTATATAATAATCTACTATAAATAGAGGGGTAACTATATTCTTTTTAAATTTATTAAACTTTTTCTAAAGCTTTTTTTTCTATTATAGCTTTAGTAGATACTTTTCTACTGGAGCTTCTTTTTTTCCTCTTTGTCTACCTTTTTAGGTTTATCTTCCAGCCACTGTTTAATGTTGGTCTAATTTACTATAGATATAGAATAAAAAGGCAGTAGAAAAGAATATTCTTAAATTCTATATATAGTATCTATATAATAAAGATAGAGTCTTAGTTATTTTTAGTATTTAATTTTATTAGTTCCAATCCATTTAGCTTGCTGGTTAGACTAGTTTAGTATTAGTTACTAGTCCATTGGTTTGCTGCCCTGGGGAGCAGGTATTGGGATTTAGACTGGTGGAAGTATATAAGGAGGTATAGAGCCTTAAAGATAGTTTTTATTTTACTAATAGTTACTGTTTTACCAACAGTAAACTTCTAGTTATTAGTAGTAACTAATAAGTTAGTTCTAGGTTTTATAAAGTTAACTATAGTATTCTTAGTAAATAGATTTCTTGTTAACTATAATTATTTAATCTACTAAATCTAGATTTACTGCAGTATAAAGGTAGTTCTTTTTAATACTATTAGGCTATTTATAGGTACCTGCTTTAAGAAGTACTCTATTAAATTTAGCCAGAAAAGTATTAAACTCTCTATTATATTATTTTATAGTAGTAACCTTTTATTGTACCTTGTTAATAGCTTTAGGGTCTCTAAATATAGTATCTATTTACTTAAAAAACTTGTTCTTAGTAAATATTGTTATATTATTCTAGTAAATACTAAACTAGGGTTATATTATTAAGGTAGCTTTATTCTAGAGGCAGTTAAAGCTATAAGTAACTTAGTTATAATTACTACTAATTAGATAACTATTAACTCTAAACTTGCCCTTTAGTACTGTATAGAATACTTAGTATAGGGTTTGGTTCTTATTGCTATAAGGGTATACCTTGCCCAATACTTATTTACTGTAGCTTAAGAGAGGGGTTAAAGCTTTAGAGGTCTAGTCTATTTATTAATAAAGGTTCTCTAGCTTATTACAAAGTAGCCTCTTTTATATATACTATTGTTCTATAATTTATTAAATTTACTCCTTACAAGCCTCTTTTTGTTGTTATACCTAAAGGTATATTATCTATATTAATTTTAGTATTAATGCTTTGTATTCTTGTATACTTATTATTATATTAATTACCCATTGGGGTATTTGCTACAGTGGGGCTATACTATTATTCTATTGGAAGGCCTATTTAGCTGCTTGTCTATTATTGTTTCTATCTATTTTATATTCTATTAAGTACCTTTGTTATATATAAAAAGAGCTCTATTTTATATTATTTTGTTGCTTAATGTATTATTTTTGTATACCTAGAAGAATCTAGGATCTAGGACTTCCAATATATTATTGTTACCTGCTGGCCACTAATATAGGTGTAGAAACTGGGCCAATGCTTATCTAAGCCATTAAATTGTTGTTAACTAATTAAACTATAGATTTAAAGGCTCTATTTACCTAACTAATTATAAATAAATTCTAATGTAAGGATTCTAAATTAGGCAGGCTAACTAGATTCTATATATACAGAGAATTTATTAAGGAAGAAAAGAAAATTAAAAAAAGGGGTTTTTATAAAGCTTTATTATTAATCTAAAAGAAGGTTTATCTATACTAATATACTAGTCCTGCTAATAAAGCTTTATAGTACTAAGTCTAGTGTTATAGAATTTATTATAAAAGTATAGCTTAAATAGACAATAGGGTCTATCCCCTAACAGAAAGAAGGAAAGCCCCTAGAAACTAGTAGCAACAACAAGGACTAAAAATTAAGGAACTATAAAGATATTAAGTATTATAACTATAGGGAGATAGGCTACTTCTCCTAAAACTACACCAAGCTAAAAAAGAACTATACAGGCAAGATTGTAGAGCTAGAGAAAAAGCTTATAAGGCTAGAGTAGAGAAAAAATAACCTCTAGAAGTAGTCTTTATTCTAGAGGGTTTATATATAATAGATCTTACTAAGGTTAATCTAAGTTAGTTATTAGAAGGAAACAGTTTTTATATTAATTATAGATTAGCTTAGAATAGATACTGTGTTTTAATATCTATACTAGCTAATATAGAAGCAAATAGTTACCTTTTTATTAATACTAGATTAGTAATTTAAATAATAGAATAATTTAATCTTTAAACAGAATAATTAAAGACCCCTTATTATATAACAGGGTTTAACAGTAGGGAAGCTCCCAGGGCTATCTATATTATTTAACTGGACCTAGAGGTAAGTAGGTAATAGGTACCAAGATAACCCTTTCTTATTATATAGTTAGGTAGCTATAGTATAATCTTGGAATAATAGTAGTTCTTGGATTACAATATCTAGCTAGATATTTAGAACCAGTAGCTAATCTAGCCAAACAACAAAGAAAGGACTAATACAGCTAACAAGGAGAAATTTAAGCTACTAAAATAATTAAAAAGAAAGATAATAATTTTTTAATAAAATATATTGCTGCTAAATATAAACCCTAAGTATTAGAAGAATATTAAACATTGGAAAAGGTTATTTAAAAAAGAGAATAAGCTAAAAATATAGCTAATAGAACTAGAGAAAGGGTTTACTAAGGTAGGTATAGCTAGAACACTGTTACTAAACTTAGCTTTAACACCCTAGAGACCCAGGTAGACCAAGGCAGGGTACTTAAGGTTAGCTCTATAAAAGATAGACAGGGTACTATTGGAAAGGAATTAACCCCTAGACAAGGGGGTACTACTAAGGAAGACCTAGGGCAGAGAGTAGAACTAATACTAATTAATAACAATTAACATTGCAATAATTAGAGTAGCTAGTATAAATTAAAACCTAAGGCAGGAAGGCACAGAGGTCTTTTTAATTAGTATATATAAACTAGACTAACTTATTAACCTGTAGTTAGGAAAAGCAGAGTAGAATAAAGAATACAATAGAGAGAAAGTAAAGCTCTAGGTAGCCTTAAAGAAGGTACTTTCTAAATATTATAGGGAATATAAAGATATATTTTTAAAGAAGGCTTTTAATAAATTAGCCCTGTACTATAATAAAGTAGAAATAAAGATTAAGCTTACTAGCCTAAATACTCTAATATTTAGCCCACTGTATAAGTATACACTGGAGAAGTTAGTTAAGCTAAAATACTACCTAGTTAATAATCTAGATAAAGGCTTTATAGTGCCAAGCACTACTTTATACACCACCCCAGTACTATTCTTTTAAAAGGTAAACAGTAGACTAAGGTTCTGTATAGACTACTAAAAGTTAAATATACTAACTAGAAAAAACCAGTACCCCCTACTATTAGTTAATAAGTTATTACAATAAATTAGTATAGCAAAAATCTTCTTAAAGATAGATATATAACAGGCTTTCTATAAGGTATAGATTAGCCCTAAGTTTAAAGACTTTACTATATTCTAGATATATTATAGATCTTTTAAATACTAAGTAGTTTCTTTTAGCTTAATAAATAGCCTGGCTATATTTTAATAATAGATAAATAGTCTTTTTATAGATTACCTTAATAAATTTCTAACTATCTACCTGGATAATATTCTAATCTATTCTAAGAACAAGGACAAGTATATTTTATATATAAAGACAGTACTGGTATAGTTACAAAGTACTAGCTTACAGGCTAACCTAAAGAAATCTAAGTTCTATATAAAGAGAATAAAGTACCTAGAATTTATTATTATAACTAAGGGCATTAAAATTAACCCTAACAAGGTAGAGGCTATTAGAAAATAGAGTGCCCTAACTATAGTAACTAGTGTCTAGTCTTTCCTAGGGTTCTATAACTACTACCAATACTTTATTAAGGAATATAGATAAATAGCTTGGCCACTAAATAAGCTAACAAGGAAAGGTATACAGTTTATATTTAATACTAAATGCTGGAATACATTCTATATACTTAAAAAGCACCTATTATCTACCCTAATTCTAAAGTACTATAACCCTGTACTGGAAATAAAGCTTAAAACTAATTTATTAGAGGGGGTAGTTACTGGGGTCCTTTTTTAGTTCTATAATAATAGTTTCTGGCACCCTGTTACTTACTTCTTAAAGACAATGGCGCCAGCAAAATTTAATTATTTAATCTATAACAAGGAATTACTTATAATTATAGCCTGTATAAAAAAATAGCAGTATAAATTACAGGGGCTATATAGAGACTGCCCTATAAAGATATACTTTAACTATAAAGCCCTAGAGTACTTTATAACAAAACACTAGCTTAATATAAAATAGGCTAGATAGGTGGAATACCTCTTAAGGTTTAGGTTTGTAATCCAGTACCACTTAGGGAAATCTAATAGATTGGTAGATATACTATTCTAATAGAAGAATATACTAGGAAAGCAGCAGGAAGACTATAAAGAGTAATAATAATAATAATAATAAATTAATATACCCTAAGCCTTAAGGGCCATTGGAAGCTGCTAGACTAGTATATATATACTTTATTAAGCCTGCTTTCTTAATATTAAGCCTACCCAGTATTTCTGTGTAGTTAGGAATTGACAGTTCTTCAAAACAAAACAAATAGAGTAACAATAGACAAAATAACTAGCAAGAATACAAAAGGTTATACAAAACAAACAAAATAAAATAAAACCAATAAAGAGAGTAGATAGTATAGGGCTTTTTGTATACAATAAAGGAAAACTATTGCCTATTTTAGCTATACAAAGAAAGAAAAGAGAGGTATAGTAGAAATATATAGAATAAAATAGAAAAGAATAGAAGAGAGAGATAGAGAAATAGAAAAGATAAAGTAAAAGTAGAAGAAAATAGTACAATAAAGAGAATAAAAGCAATATAAGCAAGCAGGCTACCTTCTATATTCTATAGAATAAAGAATTTACTAAATAGAACTATAGTAGAATTCTCTATTAAAGCTACTACCTAGTTAGGTAGTTAATTCTTTTTGTACTTTCTAAAAGCCTTTTAAAGTTAATAGAGCCTAATTAAGTCTTTAAGGCCTTCCTTTCTAGGGTATACTTCTTACAGTATATAGTAATATAGACTGGAGTTTCTTAACCTCTTCTACAGAAGTATAGAGGGCTATTATAGCCAGGAACCCCTTGTTTATAGAGAAAAGTAGCTAGACCAATCTTTCTAGTTCTAAGCTATATAGCTAGAGAGCATTAAGCCTTCTGGAGACCTCTATAAAGGTTTAGAGGTCTAGAATCTAGAGTTAGGTAGTAATAGTTAATTCTAAGGTCTAGTTCCCTAGTAATTCTACTCTATTTCTTCCTCCAGAGAGCTAGTATTATCTCTCTAGCCTGTGCCTTACTAGAGGACTTATTGCTCTGGTTTAAACCTTTGCCTAACCAAGAATTCCACTAATTCTCTATAGTCTCTTCTAGATACCTAATCTTTCTATTAAGCTAGTTCTAGTTTTGGTGGTTTCTTGGTTCTTGAAGCTTTATCTAAATTTTAAGGTATTTCTCTTTAATAAGGTTTTTAATTCTAGAGCCTGCTATTTTCCTTCTATATAGAGTAACCTAGGTATCTAGAACTAGATTTAGGGGGGTAATTCCAGTGCCTGTTTTTAATATATAGATTAAAGTAGCTCTAAAATCTCTACTAATTATTTTTAGAGTATTATTTTGGAAGGTTTCTAGCTTTTTGGCTAATCCTTTGGAATTTCTATCCAGGGTAGAAGTATACTAGGCTATAGAGACATAGGTAATTGCTGGTAGAACTACTATTTTATATAGTAGTCTACCTTCCTCCAATGGAATACCCTAGGTAGAGCTAGTTAACCTAGCCAATGCATTGGTTTAGGTAGCTAATTTTCTCTCTATTGCTTTGTAATACTGTAACCAATTTAATCTAGAATCTAGAAATAGACCAAGAATTCTAAGACTCTTTTGTAGTTAAATAGTTATATTGGTTCCCTCTAAGACTAGTGGTTTTCCAAGGTTAAACCTTCTAGTATTTCTTAAAAAATACATTAGAGAGTACTTTTTAGGGGCAAACCTAGCTCTATACCTCTTTGCCCAGGCAATATACCTTCTATAGACTTTATTTAAGGCTCTAGTGGTCTGCTCAGTAGATTTTCTATAGGCTATAATATTTATATTATTACTAAAGCCTATACTTAATACTTTCTGGTGCTCTAGATTGTATAGATCCACTAATTCAGTATTATAGAAGAGAAATAGAATTACAGATATATAAGATCCTTGGAGAGTTTTAGTATAAATATTAAATATCTTAGAAGGCTTATTTTTAAACTAGAGAATAGAGGCTCTATCTTATATAAAGCTTCTAACCTAGTTTACTAGAGACTCTAAAATACCCTTTTTCTTTAGAATATAGACTAGCCTTTCTAGAATAATATAGTTAAAGGCTCTAGTTATATCTAGAGAAAGAATAGAGGCTATACCTCTCTCTAATAGATTCCCCTGCTATACAGTTCTAATTGCCCCCAGTAGTAGGTCTAAAGTATAAGTAGTTAAATAGCCCTTTCTAGCTCTAAATTAAGTAGCAGGAAGAAAACTATATTTCTTAGCTATATTTTGGAGCCTTCTAGCTATAACCCCTTCTATAACCTTTCCCAGAGTATTTAGAAGTACTATAGGTCTCTATACCTTGGCAATAGAGTAGTCTAGCCTCCCAGGCTTTCTTAGAACTACTGTTTTGGCAGTTTTAAAGATCTTTAGATAGTATTGCCAGTTCTAATATTTCTCTATAAAGATTTGCATTAGTTTATAGAGGGAAGGTTCTAAGGCTTTTAGAAATCTATTAGAAATACTATCCAGGCCAGGGGCTTTCCAGAAGGCTATTGCCTTTATAAATTAGCCAATCTCTTTCTTAGTAGGGGGCTCCAGGCCTTCTAAAGTAGCTAGAAAGCTAGTATCCTCCTCTATATCTTCTAAGTCTGCCTCTGGGAGCTAGGGAAAGAATTAGTTTGCAAATTTCTAAGATTTTTGCTAGTGTATAGTAGCTAATTCTCCATTATTGGCTTTTAGAGAGGAAACTAAGGGTAGTTCTATAGGTAAATAGCTTTTTAACCTTCCCTACCTTGCTAGTTTCTATAAAACTGCTCTATCTTCCCTAAGCCTGTAGGTAAATTATCTAAATTAGAATCTTTTAGACTCTTTAATAGCTTTTTTCTTGGCTTTAGTAGCTTATTTAACTAGATCTAGGTAGGTAGCTCTTGCTCTAAGGCTTCTCTCTTCCTAAATTAAACTAGTAATTTCTAGATTCCACTAGGGAATAGTTTTTTGGCTTGGTTTAGAATTTTCTCTTGTTTTTAGAACAGTAATCTTAGCAATACTAAGGATTTTTTACTATAAATAGAAGGTATACTGTTCTACTTTTTCCCTGCTATTTAGGCTATTTAGAAACTAGAGATCTTAAGCTAGGTTTTGGATCTCTTCTTAATTGGTATCCTTCTATTTATACTTACTTTAATTTGGCTGGTTCAGTACTGTTTTTAGGTTAAAATCCAATACTATAAGTATATAGTTAGATCCATGCTAAAGATTCTTAGGGGTAGATATAGAGATAAGTTTATCTGCTATATCTATTAAGCCAAAGGATAGATTAATAGTTATTTTAGAAGGATACCTAATCTATGTAGGTATTTTAGAAGGGGTAAGTAGCTCTAGGCCTAAACTAGCTATAATTTCCAATAGATCTTTTGCTATTTTATAGGTTTTAGTAGATTCTATAGCATTCTAAAGGGAATAGTAAAGATTAAAGTCTCCCAGCAGAATATTAGAGCTAGTATTTAGTTTTAATTCTTAAAGCTTATAGATAGGGGAGAGCCTATCTATAGTTCTATAGAACTCTGGGGGTGGTAAGTATATATTTATAACTTTAATCTCTTTTCCTTCTTCCAAAATTATAAGAATTGCAATATTTGGACATAGAAAATCTATTAACTAGATTCCAGGTTTATATAGAGAGGTATTTAACAAGAAGCAGGCATTTGTATAGAATTTATCTAGATATAGAAATAGCTACTAAGTACTAGACCTTTCTATAGTTTAAAATAGTCTAGTACTCTTCCAAGGTTCCTGTATAGCTATAAAGTAGAAGCTAGAGAACTGTAGATCTTCTACTATTCTATATATAATATTGTCTCTTAGGTAAGTATTATATTGGGCTACCCTTATTAAGAGTTAGAGGGATTCTGGCTTGCCTCTAGATTTTTCTCTGTGGTATCTATTTTACCTGCTAATTTAGCCTGGTTCTAAGATTTAGCCTAAAACAGTATCTCTATTCTTGAATGGAAATTTACAGTAGTTCTCTAGATAATTTCTAGGCCTAAAGGCCTTTCTCTTTTTTTAGTAGCTTAGGTACTAGAGGGTTCTAACCTAGTTCTTTTGCTAGGTTGGAATTGGGATACTTTAAAGGGTGTTGGTTCCCCTAATTAGATTGGAAGCTTGTTTCCCTGCCTACTAGCAAAGAATTTAGGCTTATTTTCTTTAGCTAAAGCTATTCTCTCTGTTTTAACCTTATATTTAGAGTATTGTATATCTCCAGAGGTGTGCTTTCCTTGGTAATTAGAGTACCTAGCTCTAGAGAGGTCCCCCTTTAGGGGGCAATGCTTAAATCTATAGTCTCCTTTGGAGCAGAAACTATACTTAGGGGCTTTAGTACAGTATTTAGCTTGGTGGCTATACCCCTAGCAGTAATAGCACCTAGAAACTAGGTATGTAGAGTTAAATAGCTCTATAGTTTTAAGCTTATTTTTAATAACTAGCCTATTATTAATTAGGTGGTTAGCTTGCTTAGGGGTTTAAAGGTCTAGAAGTATAGAGCTAGATCTCTTGGTATTCTTTAGAGTAGCTTTTCTCCAGTAAAATTACTGGATTCTAAGAAACCCTTTAAGATTAGGGTTATACTTTAGAATATTGGCCTTTTTAATCTCTTGCTGGTCCTGTTTAAAGGCTTCTTTGTATACTCTATATACTAGAACAGTATACCTTCTAGTATAGACCTTATTTTCTTCTTGTTTGCCAAAGCTATTAAGCTATACTTTATTTGCTTTAGCTCTATCCTTAGTAGCTATATTTTTAGCTACTAGAATAATCTTAGAGCTAGCTAGTCTTCTAGCCCCTAAGAAAAGTCTAATTCTATACTTTTTAGTGGTTTTATTAATCTTTGCCAGGGCTGTTGCATGTAGTATAGTAGCTAGAAGTTTAGCTAGAGCTAGGCTTCTAATCTTTAGCTCTCTAAGCTGCTGGGGGGTTAGAAGCTTTTTCTTTGGAGGAATTCCAGTTTTTGCTATACTAGTATAGCTTGGAAGGCTCTGGGGGGTAGAGATTGGAGGTTGGGGGGGTGGAGGTTGCTCTAATATTATTTTTAGAGCCTCCAGGCTAAATTAGCCTAATCCTGCTTAAAGCTTGGTAACCCTATTATGGTTAGGGCCTAGATCTTAAAGAACTAAGTTAATTCCTTCTTGCATTGTTGTAATTGCTTGACTAAGCTTCTTTCTTTGTTGGGCTATTCTAGCTTTTAAATTTACTGGCTTTGCTCCAATTCTCTGGGGACTCTCCCCTAAGCTTTAGAGGCTGCCTATATTCAATGGAGTAGGCATTATAGCTAGAAATATTAAGTTTACTAGCTAGGGAAAGAATTCTGGCTGCAGTAGTACTAACTTTTTACTTAGAAGTAGTAAACTAAGGTAAATTATCTTGCAAGCTTACTATACTTTACTAGTTTTTAGGGAGAACTAGTAAACTAAATACCTTTTTAAGCAAAAGGTAGAAAACTTTACAAAAAGAAAGGGGGGTAGTATATACAAAAGGGGGAAAAAGATTTCTAGAATTAAGCTCTAAAAGCTATTCTAGCAGTAATTTATTTTGGAGGGAAATTACCAATTCCAGAAGCTTCTTTGGAGGGGAAACTTTAAAAACTAACTAGAAATATCTAAATCTAAAGCTACTGTACCAGTAACTATACCACCAAGGCACTAGTAGAGATAGAAATAGGTATATAACTAGTAAAAGTAAAATAGTAGTTAAAGAAAAAGGGGTAGTACTAATATCTCTGTTTTTAGTCTAGAAAAGTAGAGAAAAACCTTAATCTAGCTAAAGTTCTAGAACTAAAGCTAGCAAGAAAGAACTAAACAAAGAAAAAGGTCTCCCTAAGGAATAAAGCTAGTTCTTAACTAATACTGGACTAAACTAGGTCTACTAGTAGAACTAAACTAGTTTTAGTAAGTTAAAACTAGTAAAAGGTGGTGTATTCTATTTTATAGACCTAAAACAGCCAAACTGGGTAATAGTTTTTGCAGAGAACTATTAAACTAAGCAGTCTTGTTTAAGCCTGTAATTGTAGAAACAGAACTAAGGCCAATATAAACTATAATAAAGCCTTTTGGGTATAGCAAGGAAAGTAGAAGGTTGGTTATAGAAATTAGTAGAGGAAGTTAGTTGCCAGAGTAATAAAAGGGGGGTACCACTCCTGCAGTTTGTATAGCATTTGTGGTGTGTGGCGCAGAAAAGGTACTTGGCGTGAATGGCTGGGAACACTAGAAGTGCTGGTTTAAGGTAAAAATTTTTTGTTTGCGAATTATAAGGGCAATATTGGTCACATAGTTTTGAAATTTGGATATATTGTTCGGCTAATATAGGTGTACGCAGCATCCAATTTCCAGGAGATTTGGACTAATATTGGTGGTGTAGTAAAGGGAAATATCCCTCTTCTGTTAATGGATTGGTAAAATCACCTTTTTATCAACAGTGCCACCAATACTGGGCCAATTGCCCTAAAATTTGGATGGTAGCCTCTATAAGAGACAGGCTTTCGATTGAACCTATTTTCAATGTAAAATTCCAAGAATTAACTGAGTTCGGTTTCCGGTGTGTGTTAACTATAAAGAGTATTAAAAGTAAGTTATTCTATCCCCTAACTACCTCTCTATAGAGGTATAGAAGAGCACCAAGGAAACAACCTAAACCTAGATTACAGTGCTTAATACTAAATTTACACTAATAGATTAAGTTCTACAATAAAACAGAGAGGATCCTAAACTGGAGGTATACCAAAAATAGGCCCAGAGAAAGGATAGCTTACTATAGAAGCTCTTACAGGGGTTGCTGCTGTACAATAACTATCTAGTGGTGGCCAAGGATAACAAGGAGCACCTGTATACAAGGATCCTAGACAAGATTCACTGCCAGCTAATAATAGTATACCTAGGCCAAAATAAAATAAGGAAGATTATTATAGAATATTACTATTAGCCAGGGATAGAGACTAATATTAACTACTATATAGATAACTACTGTACCTATAAAAGAACTTATACCCCAAGGGACTTACCACTAGAACTACTTAAGCTACTGCTGGTTCCTAACTAACTATAGCAGGATATTGCAATGGACTTTATAACACTAATACTGGACAGGCATGGTTATAACACTGTCTTTGTAGTGGTTAACCACCTAGGGAAAAGGCCCTGTTCTATACCTTATATAAAGAAAACAACTATAAAGAAAATAGCTTACTTGTTTATTTAGTATATTCTATTAAAATATAGAATCCCCTATATAATTGTCTTGGATTATAGTCTATAGTTTATTTTAGACTTCTGGTTAGAGCTATATAGAATCCTTGGAATTAAATAGAAACTTTTAACAGTGGCCTATACCTAGACTAATAGATAGATAGAGGTAGTAAACCAGCACCTGGCAATGTACCTTTATCTATATATAAACCACTACCAGGATAATTGGTTAGAATAGCTCCCAATTATTAACTTTGCCACTGCTGCACTACTATATAATTCAACAGGCCTTTCTCCTTTCTAGGTTAAGCAAGGATTCCAGCCCTGGCTAAGTTTTAACTAGTAAAACTACAACAAGGAAGGAACAATGCTAAAGAAAAGACTAAACTATAGAGAAGCTAATAGATACACCCAATATATAAACAAGATCTAGAAGTTTGTATAGATAAGTATACAGGAGGCCCAGGAAAGGATAAAGACACAGGTAGATAAACACTGTAGAGAATTAAATTTCTAGGTTAGGGACAAGGTCTATATAAAAATAATAAATTAGTGGACAGAATAACCAACAAGGAAACTTAACAACTAGATAAGTAGACTATAGAAAATTCTAAAAAGGGTTAGTAAATTGTTTAAGCTTAAACTACTGGAATTATTTTATATCTACCCTGTTATTTTACTAGACAAGCTACAAAAGGATCCCAATAACCTATTGCTAGAATAGATACTTAATAAACAATCCCTAATTAAGGTAAATAGTAACCTTAAATACAAAGTTAAAGAGATACTGGTGTTAAAGCTCCAGTACAGAAAACTATAGTACTATATAAAGTAGGCTAACTACAACAATAATTCTAAATAGTACCCTGCTATAAATTTCTAAAACAGTGCTGCTGCTTTAAAATAATTCCATAACAAGAATCCTTTGTAGCCAGGACCACCTAGAAACTTACAATACTGGCTTAATTGCACTGCCAAGGACAAAAATACAGAGGAGCAGGACAACAATAGTTATAAGTTAGAGGACCAACCCACTGCTTGGGGGGGGGTAATATTATAGCAGGCATCCCTGGGGTTTTTATTATATAGCTTGTTACCTTCCTTTTGGTTTTGTTACCCTCCCTTAAGGTTTGTTGCTGTGTCTTAGAGGTTTGTTGCTGTATCCAATAGGTAGAGAAATAGAAGGTTCTTTAACAAAGTTTCTGTAAGGAAATTACCTAGGCAGGTTGGGATAGGTTAGTATTGTTCTAGAACTAGAAGCTTGGTATATATAAACCCTCTAGAGGTTTGCTAGCTCTGTTTCTTTTTCTTTCTTTTCCTTCTTTAGCTTAGAGTCTTTGTTTCTTAGGTAGAATAAAATTCCTTGTTTTGTTTTAACCTTGCCTTTACAGTAGTCTTTAACTATAGTTAAGGACTTAACTGCAGTTAAAGACTACTCTATACAAGGGTTTAACCCTTATATTACCCCCCTTCTACTGTAGGTATAATACCATGGGCTACCTTATTTAAATACCAGGGTAGGGAAGCAGGTACAGGTTCTATTTAAGCCTTAAAATAGCCTAAGGCAATAGTATTCTCTAGAGCAGTACAGGGCTTCTATATAGGTTAAAGCTAGCCTTTCTACTTAATATAGACTTTCTGTCAGTGGCATTGTCTATTATAATGCTGGTCCAAGATATTCTTAACCTTATATTTAGTATTGTTATTGTCCTTAACTATACCTGGTGGCTAATAGTCTGCCTGGCATTGCAAAGGGAACAGGTTATTACTGGCAGAACAGAGAAAATTAATATAAAAGATATTATAGATACTGGGGGGTGTATTAAGCCAGTAACTATATATACTAATAGCCTCTAGAACTATAAACTTAGTATTCTTAAAGTCTAGCTTTTTACTTAGGTAATCTATTTTAATATTCTAAAGATTTAGCTATACTTTATTATTTTTTCAATACTAGGGAGTAGGTATATAGCAGTAGTTAGTATACTTCTCTTAGTTCTACTGGGTAGTAGCTATTAAACTCTAAGTTTACTTAGTAGCCTTAGCTAATTTCTTTATAATAAGTTTACTCTACTAAATTAGGCTCCAAGGTTTTGCTATATTATATAGAGCTTTTAATAACTATACCAAGTTAACATTATATCTATAGCTTAAAAAGAAAGAACTTACCCCTATAGTATTAGTATAGGCCGCGATAAAAATCGCCTCCACATGGTGCGGCCTGGTTACTAATAACCTCTCTTGCAATAGAGAGGCATTTGCTAAATAATTCTTATAGTTAAAGGTATATAGTTAAATAGTGCTAGGTAAAGCTAGTGCTTGCAGGCTGTATACAACACAGGACTACTAACTAAATAGGTATAAAAACTATCTAAATATACTTTTAAGAGTAAAATAACAGTAATTCCTAGTAAAAAATATACTAACTCTGCTTAATTCTTTTAAAAGAGGTAAAATAGAATACCTATAGTGCCCTTAGAACCTTCTACTATAAATTCTCTGTATATATACCTTTTTGCTTAGGCTATATATAACCAGAGTCCTTAGGGTTTTAAAATTAATTTAGACTGCCATTAATAAAAGTTAGGGAGGTATATATTGTTAAGGAAAAATTTTAAGATATTATTAAGTAATAGTCTTAGGCATTGTTAAGGTAGAAGGAATAGATAGGGGCTTAGAGATATAGAGGCCAGTAGAGGGTACAGGAAATTGGGTTAGATAGTAGCTAGGCTATAGTCTAGAATACTATATAAATAAAGGCCACTGCAGAGGCAGGCCTATACTAACTATATACACCAAAATATCTCTATTTCTATATCTATTTAAACTATGGAGAAGCCAGAGACCTAAGTATAGAGAAGCCAGAAATCTAACTATAGAGAAGTAGCCAAACCAGGGTTTTAATAACTATTAGTATAGAACAATTAAGGAAGGAGAACAGAGCATTGGTTAGTAGAATAGCAATACTTAGGCTATACTACCTAGCTAGGGGTATAGTTCTTTAAATTCTATAAGGTATAGTTAGCCCTATTAAGAAGAGATTTAATAGGGTAGTATAAAGTAGTTAATATCTATAGGGTGCAGTATATAATAGAGGCAATAGAGCTAGAACAGGCTAGCTAGAATACCTTCTATATAGCTTAAAAGAATAGATATATATACTAGTCTATAAAGAGAATCTATAGAGATTAATATAGGCTTAAAAAGTAAATAGAATAAAGGGTATAGAGAAAAACTTTTACTAGGGGTAGACCTTCTAAATTAAGGAATGTCTATATAAGCTTAGGCAAAAATTACAGTGCCTTAAGGAAAAGTATAGTAGAGACTTACTACCTCTACTTATACTGTATTTTAGTTTGTCTAGCTATAGTGTAATTTTATTCCTGCTAGAGCTACTTACCCCTTCTAAAATATCTATATAGATTAGGTATCCTTCTAAAACAACTATTAATCTATCCTTTGGCTTAATAGATATAGTAGATAAGCTTATCTCTATATCTACCCCTGAGAATCTTTAGTATAGATCTAACTATATATTTATAGTATTGGATTTTGACCTAAAAACAGTACTGGACCAGCTAAATTAAAGCAAGTACAAATAGAAGAATGCTAATTAAGAAAAGGTCTAAAACCTAGCTTAAAATCTCTGGTTTCCAAATAGCCTAAATAGTAGGGAAGAAGTAGAACAGTATACCTTCTATTTACAGCAAAAAATCCTTAGTATTGCTAAAATTACTGTTCTAAAAACAAGAGAAAATTCTAAACCAAGCTAAAAAACTATTCCCTGGTGGAATCTAGAGATTGCTAGTTTAATTTAGGAAGAGAGAAGCCTTAGAGCAAGAGCTACCCACCTAGATCTAGTTAAATAAGCTACTAAAGCCAAGAAAAAAGCTATTAAAGAGTCTAAAAGATTTTAATTTAGATAATTTACCTACAGGCTTAGGGAAGATAGAGTAGTTTTGTAGAAACTAGTAAGGTAGGGAAGGTTAAAAAGCTATTTATCTATAGAACTACCTTTAGTTCCCTCTCTAAAAGCCAATAATGGAGAATTAGCTACTATACACCAGTAGAAATCTTAGAAATTTGCAAACCAATTCTTTCCCTAGCTCCCAGAGGCAGACTTAGAAGATATAGAGAAGGATACTAGCTTTCTAGCTACTTTAGAAGGCCTGGAGCCCTCTATAGAGAAAGAGATTGGCCAATTTATAAAGGCAACAGCCTTCTAGAAAGCCCCTGGCCTAGATAGTATTTCTAATAGATTTCTAAAAGCCTTAGAACCTTCCCTGTATAAACCAATGTAAATCCTTATAGAGGGATATTGGAACTGGCAATACTATCCAAAGATCTTTAAAACTGCCAAAACAGTAGTTCTAAGAAAGCCTGGGAGGCTAGACTACTCTATTGCTGTAAGAGGTTAAACCTCTATAGAGCTTCTTAGCAGAGCTGGCAAAGCTACCGGCACCAATATTGGCAAAGGAGGCTTAACGCCACTAAGTTTAGTAAGGAGCATGTAACCCACCAATATTGGTAAGGGAGGCTTGATACCACCAATATTGGTAAGGGAGGCTTAATGGAGCTAGCAAAGCTGCCAGCACCAATATTGGCAAAGGAGGCTTAATGCCACCAAGTTTGGTAAGGAGTATATAACCCACCAATATTGGTGAGGGAGGCTTAATACCACCAATATTAGTAAGGGAGGCTTAATACTACTAAGTTTAGTGTAGAGTATAGATATTCTTTTCTCTGTGCAGGAACCCCCTTTTCTTAGGTACTATATCTCTCTGTTATTTCTTCTCTTCTTTAAGTATTTCTCTTTGTATATAGAATTCTCTACCTCTAGCCCTAGAATAGAATTGGACCCTTATATTAGAAATGCTTTAAAAACTATTTAGAAGGACTGTTAAACTGCAGAACCATTAAACTACAGAACTGCAGAACCATAGAACTATAGAACTGTAGAACTGCAGAATAACCAAACACTATAGAATTTTATATACAGTAATTTTTTATCTAGCTAACCAGGGATAGCCTAATTAAGTATCTTGCAGACAAAGATAGATAGACTAGATTATATTATATACAGCAATGTACCTAATATATAGCAGTAGCAGTACCAGCAGTTTCTACAGTAGCTACCACTGCTCTAGCAGAGCAGTATAGCCTTAGCAGAGTAGTAGCTAGAAGGTACAAACTATACTCTACCTACACTAAATCCCCAGGGAGATATCCCTGAGTGGGCTATACAGATTATACAGGTGCTTGCTATATATAAAAATAGGGGACAGTATTAGAAATATACTTAGATATTTTTGTATAATAATAAGGATAAGGCCCTCTACCCTTAGTTCTGGTTTAAGCTAAAGTCTAAACTTAACTTGGATAGAGCTACAATGGAAGATAAAGCAGTGTAGGTATATACAGGGTTTAGTTACTTAAAGGATAAAGTAGCTACTGTTATTCTTCTATAGGTTAAGGTTATAAGTAGTACCCCTAACTTTACCTTGGAGAAGTTTTTTGCTATATTGGATAATATATTTACTAACTCTGCCTGCTAGTAGAAGGCCCTTGATAAGCTTAATTGTATTAAATAGGGTTATAGAACCTTTGCCAAACTTACTAATAAGGTAGATTGCCTCCTTATAGAAGCTAGCAGCTATATATTTAGTAATAATATTAAGAAAGGATATCTAAAGTCTGTACTTAGTAATAAGCTACAGAAGAAAATAATTAGCTGTAATTTACAGTCCTTAACCTATAACTAGTACAAGCAGTAGGTTAAGGAAGTTACCAATAATATAGAGAAATTAAACCAATACTATAATTTCTGGAACTATTATAACTAGAACTATAATTACAGTCCTTAATCCCTATTGCTTATACCTCCAAGCCTCCCTGCCAGGGATTCTATAGATATTAGTGCTGTTGGAGTACAGAGACACAATGGCACTGCTGGAGCACAGAAATTAAACCAGTACACAAGATAGGTAGATAAGGCAGAGATTAAATATTGGAAGAAGAATTATCTTTGTTTCTGTTGTAGAGTATTAGGCTATATTAAGCCTAACTATTTCTACCTCCCTGCCCAGTGCCTGTTGCCTACTTATATTAATGCTGTAGATATTCCCCTGTTGTTGGATAATAAGGAACCTGCCCTGGAGAACCAGGGAAAAGAGTAGCTCCTACTTTAAAATACTGGTAAAAGCTATTAAGGAGAATAATAGAGAATTAATAAAACTTTAAAAAGAAAATAGATATACTACCTTTCCTTGTCTCTAATATAGTAAATAACTGTTATTTAGCTAAGATACTTATAGATAATAGATATAGAGTTTTTTGTACTATATCTAAGAAGTTTACTAACTCTAGTTACCTCCTGTACTTTCCAATAAAGCCTTGTAAGCTACAAGGTGTAGATAGACTAACAGGGAAATAGATTACAGAGATAGCTACCTTCTTAATAAATATAGAAGAAATTTGCCAAGAGATTTTTGGATATATAATAGATAATGCCACGGGCTATAATATAATTCTAGGGAAGCCATAGTTAATATACTTTTATATCTATATAGACCTAGAAGGAGATAGCTTAAAGCTGGAGTTCTTGGACTACAGAGTTATAGTCTGCAAAGGTAACTACAAGAAAATATATAATAACCTACTTAAGATCTCTACCACTGGGTTTAATTATATTATACAGAAAATAAGGAACCAAGGGCACTAAGCTAAGATTTTTACTGCCAGTATAGCTAATATTAACAAGGTACTAAGGAAACTTAATATAAGAAAGCCAATAGATCTAAGGAAGGTTTTACCCTTCTATTACTACTAGTTCTTAGATATCTTTAATATTAAGGCTGCTGATTGTACCCCTATCCACTGGGGGTCAAGCATTAATATAAAGATTAATCTGTTTAACAAGGATAAAAAAGAGAATACTGTTAAGGCTCCTTGGGGCCCCCTCTACAGTATATCCCAAGAAGAGCTATTAGTGCTGTAAAAGACACTAACTAGGTTACTTAAGAAAGAATTTATCTAGGTTAGTAGGTTAGCTACTGCTGCCCCAGTACTTTTTGCAAAGAAACCAGGTAGTAGCCTCTAATTCTACATTAATTACTGGGGACTAAACTGGATTATTAAGAAGGACTAATACCTATTACCTCTAATTAATAAGACTTTGCAATGCATTGGGTAAGTATATTGGTTTACCAAACTAGATATTATGCAAGCATTCTACTAGATTTAGATTGCTAAAGGTAATAAATAGAAAACTGCCTTTTGTATACAATATAGCTTATTTAAGTAGCTGGTAACACTATTTGGCTTAGCCAATATACCAAGCACCTTTTAATATTATATTAATTAGGTACTACAAGACTTCCTGGATAACTTTGTATTGGCTTATATTAATAATATACTTATATTTTCAGAAGGGTTACTGGCAGAGCACTGTAAATATATAGAGAGGGTACTCTAGAGGCTCTGCAAGGCAGGCCTTAAGGTTAAAATTAATAAGTATAAATTTAAAATAACAAGTACAAAATACTTAGGGTTCTTAATTAAGGCAGGCAAAGGAATTAGGATAGATCCAGTCAAGGTTAAGGCTATTTAGGAGTAAAAGGCACCAAGGACAGTTAAAGGTATCTATAGATTTATTAGGTTTATAAATTTCTACCAGTGTTTTATACAAGGGTTCTTGTAGATTATAGTACTACTTACAGAACTTACAAAGAAGGACACTAAGTTTAAGTAGATATAAAATACAGTAGAAGTATTTAAGAAACTAAAAGAAATATTTATCTCTAGACTACTTCTAACTTAGTTTAATTCTAACTAAGATACTGTGGTTAAGACTAACTTATCTAGATATATAGTGGGCGGGGCCCTTATATAATATAATAACAATGGATTCCTCTACCTATATACATTCTTCTCCAAGAAGAGTTCTCCTGTGGAATATAACTATAAAATTTATAATAAGGAGCTCCTTGCTATAGTTTACTGCCTGGAGAAGTAGAACTTAGAACTGTATTCTGTTGCTAAGTTCTACATTATTACTAACTACAAGAACTTGGAATACTTTATAACCTCTTGGTGCTTAACAAAGTAATAGATATATTGGTTAGAGCTTCTTAGTAAGTTTAATTTTATACTAACCTTCTAACTAGGCAGCAAGAATACAGTTACTAATGCCTTGTCTTATTATAATTAGAATATACCTGCAAAATATAATAATGTATAACTTAAGTTTTGTAACAAGCAACTAATTACTAATAGAATAATAATATCTATTAAAGTATTACTGGTGAACACCTGTAAGGATATATATACTAATAATGCAATAACTAACTATATAGCCAAGGAGTTAATATACAAGGAGGTTATACTAGATAAACAATAGGCTACAGCAGAGGCTATAGATAATAGCTATATAGAGATTAAGGATACTATTAAGAAGGAGCTTCCTTATTTCCCTGTTAAGCTTTAGCTATATATAAATATTTTGGAATATACTTAGAAGGAAGAGAGATTATATTGGTGTAGATATAAATAGGTCCCTAACTCTAAGCTACTTTGGACAAGAATTCTGCAGGAACTATATAATAGTTATATTGGTGGCTACCCAGGACAAGAGATTATATTAGCCTTGCTTGCTAGGGAGTACTTCTAGCTAGAATATACTAGGGATATCTACTAATTTACTTAGAATTATTAGAAGTACCAAGCAGGCAATATATAGAAGGATTATTGGGCAGGGCTACTTAAGCCACTGCCTATTCTATTGTAGATATAGAAGGACCTATTAGTTAACTTTATTATAGACCTTTCTAAGTTAAATAGATATACAAACTTAATGGTAGTAATGGACTGCTTAAGTAAAGGAGTTATCTTGGTACCAATATAATAGATATAGATAGAAGATATAGCCAATATATTTATACTATATATCTTCTGGCACCATGGATTCCCCTCCAGCATTGTCTTGGACCGCGGGGTGCAGTTTGTAAGTTAAATATAGAAAAGGATATACTACCTGTTGTAGATAAAATAACTACTCTTAACAGTATACTACCCTAAGACAGATAGTACTACTAAGAGGGCTAACTAAGTAATTAAAATATATATTTGGAAGTATATAAGTTATATACAGAATAATTGGGCTAGACTACTATCTATAGCTAAACTTACTATTAATAACTAGAATATAACCTTTACTGGAGTTAGTCCTTTCTTCCTTACCTATAGTTATTACCTTAATTTGGTCCCCTTACAGGAAGTCCAACAAGCAGAAGACATACAGAGCCCAATTTAGAAGGGCCAGGCAGTGGTTTGGAAACTTACTAATGCAGTAGAATAGGTACAGAGTGCCATAGCTACTGTGCAGCAGGAGCAAGAGAAATATACTAACTATATATACTAGCCTGCCTGCTATTTTAAAGTTAATAACTGGGTCTGGCTCTTCTATAAGGATATTTATACTAACTGGCCTAGCAAGAAGCTTAATTAGAAGAATAGCCAGTATACAGTCCTTAAGGTTCCTGGGCTATATATATACTGCCTGGATATACTACCTAGTATCTATAATGTCTATCCTGCTAACTATCTATACCTTACTGCAATGGACCCCTTCCCCTTGCAGTAACAGACTGATTATTAACCTAGTGCAGTTATTGGCAAAGGCAATAATAAGGAATATAAGGTTAATAAAATTATAGCCCACTGCTATAACTGTTAGAAGTACTGTAAAGAGGTCCAAGTCTGTTAGACAGGTTAGCACCACCCTATATAGAAGCCCTGTAGGGAATTCAAGGACACTGTTGCCCTGGATATCTATAAGGCCCGTTGCTATAAGGAGGGGGGTATTATAAAAGGTTAAACCTCTATAGAGCTTCTTAGCAGAGCTAGCAAAGCTGCCGGCACCAATATTAGTAAAGGAGGCTTAACACCACCAAGTTTGGTAAGGAGTATGTAACCCACTAATATTGGTAAGGGAGGCTTAATGCTACCAATATTGGTAAGGGAGGCTTAATGGAGCTAGCAAAGCTACCAGCACCAATATTGGTAAAGGAGGCTTGACACCACCAAGTTTGGTAAGGAGTATATAATCCACCAATATTGGTAAGGAAGGCTTAATACCACCAATATTGGTAAGGGAGGCTTAATGCCACTAAGTTTAGTGTAGAGTATAGATATTTTTTCCTCTGTACAGGAACCCCCTTTTCTTAGGTACTATATCTCTCTATTATTTCTTCTCTTCTTTAAGTATTTCTCTTTGTATATAGAATCCCCTACCTCTAGCCCTAGAATAGAATTAGACCCTTATAATTGCCAAGGTATAGAGACCTATAGTACTTCTAAATACTCTGGGAAAGGTTATAGAAGGGGTTATAGCTAGGAGGCTCTAAAATATAGCTAAAAAATATAGTCTTCTTTCTACTACTTAATTTAGAGCTAGAAAGGGCTATTTAACTACCTATACTTTAAATCTACTACTGGGGGCAATTAGAACTGTATAGCAGGGGAATCTATTAGAGGGAGGTATAGCCTCTATTCTTTTTCTAGATATAACTAAAGCCTTTAACTATATTATTCTAGAAAGGCTAGTCTATATTCTAAAGAAAAAGGGTATTCCAGAGTCTCTAGTAGGCTAGGTTAGAAGCTTTATACAGGATAGAGCCTCTATTCTCTAGTTTAAAAATAAGCCTTCTAAGATATTTAATATCTATACTGGAACTCCCCAAGAATCTTGTATATCTATAATTCTATTTCTCTTCTACAATACTAAATTGGTAGATCTATACAATCTAGAGCACCAGAAAGTATTAAGTATAGGCTTTAGTAATAATATAAATATTATAGCCTATAGAAAGTCTACTAAGCAAACTACTAGAGCCTTAAATAGGGTCTATAGAAGGTATATTGCCTGGGCAAAGAGGCATAGAGCTAAGTTTGCTTCTAAAAAATACTCTCTAATGTATTTTTTAAGAAATACTAGAAGGTTTAACCTTGGAAAACTACTAGTTTTGGAGGGAACTAATATAACTATTTAACTATAAAAGAGTTTTAGAATTCTTAGTCTATTTCTAGATTCTAGGTTAAATTGGTTACAGCATTACAAAGCAATAGAGAGAAAATTGGCCACCCAAACCAATGCATTAGCTAGATTAACAGGCTCTACCTAGGGTATTCTATTGAAGGAAGGTAGACTACTATATAAAACAGTAGTTCTACCAGCAATTACCTATGCCTTAATAGCCTGGTATACACCTACCCTAGATAGAAATTCCAAAGGGTTAGCTAAAAAGCTAGAAACCTTCCAAAACAATGCTCTAAGAATAGTTAGTAGAGGTTTTAGAGCTACTCCAATCTATATATTGGAAACAGGCACTGAAATTACCCCCCTAAATCTAGTTTTGGATACCTAGGTTACTCTATATAGAAGGAAGATAGCAGGCTCTAGAATTAAAAACCTTATTAAAGAAAAATACCTTAGAATTTAGACAAAGCTTTAAAAACCAAGAAACCACCAACACTGGAACTAGCTTAATAAAAAGATTAGGCATCCAGAGGAAACTATAGAGAATTGGTGGAATCTCTAGCTAAGGAATAGATTAAGGTAAAAGAATAGGTCCTCTAGTAAATCTTAAGCTAGAGAGACAATACTAGCTTTCTGGAGAAAGAAATAGAGTAGAATTACTAGGGAACTAGACCTTAGAATTAACTACTACTACCTAACTCTAGATTCTAGACCTCTAAATCTCTATAGAGGTCTTTAAAAAGCTTAGTGCTCTCTAGCTATATAGCTTAGAACTAGAAAGATTGGTCTAGCTACTTTTCTCTATAAACAAGGGGTTCCTGGCTATAATAGCCCTCTATACTCTTATAGAAGAGGTTAAGAGACTCCAGTCTATATTACTATATACTGTAAGAAATATACTCTTAAAAGGGAAGCCTTAAAGGCTTAAACAGGCTCTATAGACTTTAAAAGACTCTTGGGAAGTACAAAGGGAATTAACCACCTAACTAGGTAGTGGCTCCAATAGAGAATTCTGCTATAGTTCTATTTAGCAAATTCTTTGTTCTATAGAATATAGAAGGCAGCCTACTTACTTGTATTACTTTTATTTTTTTATTGTACTATTTTCTTCTACTTTTACTTTACCTTTTTTCTATTTCTATATCTCTCTCTTCTATTCTTTTCTATTTTATTCTATATATTTCTACTATACCTCTCTTTTCTTTCTTTGTATAGCCAAAATAGGCAATAGTTTTCCTTTATTGTATACAAAAAGCCCTGTACTATCTACTCTCTTTATTGGTTTTATTTTATTTTGTTTGTTTTGTATAACCTTTTGTATTCTTGCTAGTTATTTTGTTTATTGTTGCTCTATTTGTTTTGTTTTGAAGAACTGTCAATTCCTAACTGCACAGGAATACTGGATAGGCTTAATGTTAAGAAAGCAGGCTCAATAAAGTATGTATATACTAGTCTAGCAGCTCCCAATGGCCCTTAAGGCTCAGGGTGTATTAATTTATTATTATTATACTTAGTATATTATTTAGTATTCCAGTAGTTTACTAACTTCCTTGGTGGTATCTCCCTGTCTAAGTAATCCTGCTAGTTAAATAATATTTATAGTTAAAAACTCTATTTAATTTTAAAAGGTAATAGATCTATTATTTTATATAGTAATAAGACTGCAGTATAGTCTATAATTAGTAGCTATTCTAACTAGTTATTCTAGTAATAGTTAATATATAGCTATAAATATAGTGCTAGGTACTAATTTATAATTTTAGTCTATCTATCTATCTATATATAGTTAGTGGTAGAAAGTTTTAGCTTAATGCCTAGAACCTTTATTAGCTTGTTCTAGAATTCCAATATAAACTATAGACTATAATCTAAGACTATTATATTTAGTAAACTATACTTAGGTAATATAGTATTTTTAAAAAGGCAAGCTATATCTTGCCCTGTTATATACTTAGTGTACAGTATAGATTGGACTTGCTTACTTAAATAGTTAACTACTATATATACTCTATTATATCTATACTTATTGGGTGGAAATATTATAAAATCCATTAAGATATATTACTATAGTTAGTTAGGCACTAGTAATAGTTATAGTAACCCAGGTAGCAAGTCTTTTAGTAAGTAAATATACTGGTAAGTTTAATAATTCTATATATATTAATTTATCTTGGTACCTATACCAGGCCAGTAATATTGTTATATTACAATCTACTGTATTTTGCTTTAACTAGGGTAGGTAGCTATTGGTTACTTATAGATCTTGTTAAGTAATTTAGTATATAGATACTTTTTCTTCCCCCCTTTAGAAATATACAGTTTTCCTTTCTAGAGTAGAAGGCTCTATAATATAGACCAATCCTTAGAATTTTAGTTAATTACTTAGTTATATAGAGTCTGGAGTAATAGGTTATTATAGTTAGCTATAAATATCTAATTAACTAATATTAATTTAGAATCTAGATTTTCTATTTTAATTAGGTTAAGTTTAGCCTAGACCCTTAGACTTACTTAATTTTCTTTAAGAATTATCTATATAGCCTTTAGGGCGGTAGTCTAGTGGTCTACTGTCCGGGCACCTTGCTTGGGCTGGCAGGGGTGCAGGTTTAAGTCCTGCTAAAGGCACAGTAAATTAGTCCAGAGGGGATTAATAAGCTATACTACTATTTCTTCTATATAAGTATATTAACTATTACTAATATTTCTAACCTAATAGAGACTGGGTACCTCTAGAAGAAAGGTTTATTAGTAATAATAGCCAAGTATACTAGCTAAATTATACCTAAGCAGAAACTAGTTAAAAGGGTTATATTAAGTTATTAGAGAGCCTAACATCCAGCCTATTATATATATATATTAAAGCCAGCAGGAGGCTTAATATATTCTAGCTAGTAGAGACTTTGGAAATATACTTTGCAAGGAAAAATTAGTTAAGAAAGTAGGGTATACTTAATAATATATAGGCTTAATAAATAAGGCTTAATGTAGTAGTAGTAGTAGTAGATTAATACACCTAGAGTCTCTTAGTAAGACCATTGGGAACTTCTTGCCTATATATATTAAGCTTTATTTATTAAGCCTATATATTATTAAGTATACCCTACTTTCTTGACTAATTTTTCCTTGCAAAGGATATTTCCAAAGTCTCTACTAGCTAGAATATATTAGGCCTCCTGCTGGCTTTAATGCATATATATAATAGGCTGGATGTTAGGCTCTCTAATAACTTAATATAATCCTTCTAACTAGTTTCTGCTTAGGTATAATTTAGCTAGTATACTTGGCTGTTATTACTAATAAACCTTCCTTCTAGAGGTGCCCAGTCTCTATTAGGTTAGAAATATTAGTAATAGTTAATATACTTATATAGAAGAAATAGTGGTATAGCTTATTAATTCTCTCTGGACTAATTTACTGTGCCTTTAGCAGGACTTAAACCTGCACCCCTGCCAGCCCAAGCAAGGTGCCCGGACAGTAAACTACTAGACTACTGCCCTAAAGGCTATTCTTTGGGGTAGCTTTCTTGTTTTTGCAGCTATAGTTATAATTACAGTTATAATTACAGGCCTTAGTAGTATTAATTACTTTAAAGTTATAAGTAATCTTTTTATACTTATTTATAAAATTTTTATAGTCTTTATAGATATAAGTAGAGATAGCTTTTTTATAGAACTACTAGTACAAGCAGTAATTTAGCTTATACTTATAATTGCTGGCAGAAATATTAGCATTGTAGACTAAATATTAAAACTTTATAATAATAATAATAATAATAATAATAATAAATTAATACACCCTAAGCCTTAAGGGCCATTGGGAACTGCTAGACTAGTATATATATACTTTATTGAGCCTGCCTTCTCAACATTAAGCCTACCTAGTATTCCTGTGTAGTTAGGAATTAACAGTTCTTTAAGATAAATAGAGCAACAAAAGCCAAATAACAAAAAGAGATACAAAAAGTTATACAAAATAAATAAAACAAAATTAATAAAGAGAGTAGATAGTACAGGGCTTCTTAGTATACAATAAAAGAAAACTATTGCCTATTTTAGCTATACAAAGAGAAGAAAAGAGAGGTATAGTATAAATATAGAGAATAATAAAATAGAAATAAAAGAAATAGAGAAATAGAAAAAGAAAATAGAGTAAAAGTAATATAAGCAAGCAGGCTGCCTTCTATATTCTATAGAACAAAGAATTTACTAAATAGAACTATAGCAGGATTCTCTGTTAGAGCTACTATCTAGTTAGATAGTTAATTTCCTTTGTACTTCCCAAGAGCCTTTTAAAGTCTATAGAGCCTGTTTAAGCCTTTAAGGCCTCCCTTTCCAGGGTATATTTCTTACAGTATATAGTAATATATACTGGAGTCTCTTAACCTCTTCTACAAGAGTATAGAGGGCTATTATAGCTAGGAACTCCTTGTTTAAAGAGAAAAGTAGCTAAACCAATCTTTCTAGTTCTAAGTTATATAGCTAGAGAGTATTAAGCCTTCTGGAGACCTCTATAAAGGTTTAGAGGTCTAGAATCTAGAGTTAGGTAGTAGTAGTTAATTCTAAGGTCTAGTTCCCTAGTAATTTTACTTTATTTCTTTCTTTAGAGAGCTAGTATTGCCTCTCTAGCCTGTGCCTTACTAGAGAACTTATTGCTCTAGTTTAAACCTTTACCTAACTAAGAATTCCACCAATTCTCTATAGTTTATTCTAGATACCTAATCTTTCTATTAAGCTAGTTCTAGTCTTGGTAGTTTCTTAGTTCTTAAAGCTTTGTCTAAATTTTAAGGTATTTCTCTTTAATAAGGTTTTTAATCCTTGTACCTGCTATTTTCCTTCTATATAGAGTAACCTAGGTATCTAAAACTAGGTTTAGGGGGGCAATTCCAGTGCCTGTTTCCAATACATAGATTAAAGTAGCTCTAAAACCTCTACTAACTATCCTTAGAGTATTATTTTAGAAGGTTTCTAGCTTTTTAGCCAATCCTTTGGAATTTCTATCTAGGGTAGGTGTATACCAGGCTATAGAGGCATAGGTAATTGCTGGTAGAACCACTGTTTTATATAGTAGTCTACCTTCCTCCAATGGAATACCCTAGGTAGAGCCAGTTAACCTAGTTAATACATTGGTTTAGATAGCTAGTTTTCTCTCTATTGCTTTATAATGCTATAACCAATTTAACCTAGAATCTAGAAATAGACCCAGAATTCTAAAACTCTTTTATAGTTAAATAGTTATATTAGTTTCTTTTAAAACTAGTAGTTTTCCAAGGTTAAACCTTCTAGTATTTCTTAAAAAATACATTAGAGAGTACTTTTTAGGGGTAAACCTAGCTCTATATCTCTTTGCCCAGGCAATATACCTTCTATAGACTCTATTTAAGGCTCTAGTAGTCTATTTAGTAGACTTTCTATAGACTATAATATTTATATTATTACTAAAGCCTATACTTAATACTTTCTGGTGCTCTGGATTGCATAGATCCACCAATTCAGTATTATAGAAGAGAAATAGAATTATAGATATACAAGACCCCTAAGAAGTTCCAGTATAGATATTAAAGGTTTTGGAAGCCTTGTTTTTAAACCAAAGAATAGAGGCTCTATTCTGTATAAAGCTTTTAACCTAGCCTACTAGAGACTCTAGAATACCCTTTTTCTTTAGAATATAGACTAGCCTTTCTGGAATAATATAGTTAAAGGCTCCAGTTATATCTAAAGAAAGAATAGAGGCTATACCCCTCTCTAGTAGGTTTCCCTGCTATATAGTTCTAATTGCACCTAGTAGTAAATCTAAAGTATAGGTAATTAAATAGCCCTTTCTAGCTCTAAATTAGGTAGCAGGAAAAAGGCTATATTTCTTAGCTATATTCTAGAGTCTTCTAGCTATAACCCCTTCTATAACCTTTCCCAGAGTATTTAGAAGTACTATAGGTCTCTATACTTTGGCAATAGAGTAGTCTAGCCTTCCAGGCTTTCTTAAAACTACTGTTTTAGCAGTCTTAAAAATCTTTGGATAGTATTGCCAATTCCAACATCCCTCTATAAGGATTTACATTAGTTTATAGAGGGAAGGTTCTAGGGCTTTTAAAAATCCATTAGAAATATTATCCAGGCCTGGAGCTTTCTAGGAGGCTGTTGCCTTTATAAATTGGCCAATCTCTTTCTCTGTAGGGGGCTCTAGGTCTTCTAAAGCAGCTAGAAAGCTTGTATTCTCCTCTATATCTTCTAAATCTGCCTCTAAGAGCTAGGGAAAGAATTGGTTTGCAAATTCTTAAAATTTCTACTGGTGTATAATAGCTAGACCTCCATTATTGGTCTGTAAAGAGAAAACTAAGGGTAGCTCTATAGGTAGGTAGCTTTTTAGCCTTCCCTACCTTGCTAGTTTCTACAAAGCTACTCTATCTTCTCTAAGCCTGTAGATAAATTATCTAAATTAGAATCTTTTAGACTCTTTAATGGCCTTTTTCTTGGCTTTGGTAGCTTGTTTAACTAGGTCTAGGTAGGCAGCCCTTGCCCTAAGGCTTCTCTCTTCCTAAATTAAACTAGCAATCTCTTAATTTTACTAGGGAGTAGCTTTTTGGCTTGGTTTGGAGTTTTCTCTTGTTTTTGGAATAGTAATCTTAGTAATACTAAGGATTTTTTGCTATAAATAGAAGGTATACTGCTCTACCTCTTCCCTACTATTTAGGCTATTTAGAAACTAGATATTCTAGGCTAGATTTTAAATCTCTTCTTGATTGGCCTCCTTCCATTTATACCTGCTTTAATTTGGCTGGTCTAGCACTGTTTCTAGGTCAAAATCCAATGCTATAAGTATATAGTTAGATCTATGCTAAAGATTCCCAGGGGTAGATATAGAGATAAGCTTATCTACTATATCTATAGAGCCAAAGGATAGATTAATAGTTATTTTAGAAGGATACCTAATCTATGTAGGTATTTTAGAGGGGGTAAGTAGCTCCAGGCCTAAACTAGCTATAATTTCCAATAGATCTTTTGCTATTTTATAGGTTTTAGTAGATTCTATAGCATTCCAAAGAGAATAGTAAAGATTAAAGTCTCCCAGTAGAATATTAGAGCTTGTATTTAGTTCTAATTCTTAAAACTTATAGATAGGGAAGAGCCTATCTATAGTTCTATAGAACTCTGGGGGTGGTAAGTATATATTTATAACTTTAATCTCTTTCCCTTCTTTTAAAATTGTAAGAATTGCAATATTTAGATATAGAAAATCTATTAACTAGGTTCTAGGTTTATATAGAGAGGTATTTAACAAAAAGCAGGTATTTGTATAGAATTTATCTAGATATAGAGGTAGTTACTAAGTTCTAGACCTTTCTATAGTTTAAAATAGTCTAGTACTCTTCCAAGGTTCCTGTATAGCTATAAAGTAGAAGCTAGAGAACTGTAGATCTTCTACTATTCTATATATAATGTTATCTCTTAGGTAAGTGTTATATTAAGCTACCTTTATTAAAAATTAGAGGAATTCTGGCTTGCCTCTAGATTCTTCTCTATAGTATCTATTTTACTTGCTAATTTAGCCTAATTCTAGGATTTAGCCTGAAATAGTGTCTCTATTCTTAAATAGAAATTTGCAGTAGTTCTCTAGGTAATCTCTAGACCTAAAGGCCTTTCTCTCTTTCTAGTAGCCTGGGTGGAAGGTTCTAACCTAGTCCTTTTACTACTAGATTGGAGCTAGGATACTTTAAAAGGTATTAGTTCCCTTAATTAGATTGGAAGCTTGTTTTCCTGCCTGCTAGCAAAGAATTTAGGCTTATTCTCTTTGGCTAAAGCTATTCTCTCTGTTTTAACCTTATATTTAGGGCATTATATATCTCCAGAGGTATATTTTCCTTAGTAATTAAAGCACCTAGCTCTTAAGAGGTCCCCCTTTAGGGGGCAATGCTTAAATCTATAGTCTCCTTTGGAGCAGAAACTATATTTGGGGGCTTTAGTACAGTACCTAGCTTGGTGGCCATACCCCTAGCAGTGATAGCACCTAGAAACTAGGTATATAGAGTTAAATAGCTCTACAGTTTTAAGCTTATTCTTAATAACTAGCCTATTGTTAATTAGGTAGTTAGCTTGCTTAGGGGTTTAAAGATCTAGAAGTATAGAGCTAGACTTCTTAGTATTCTTTAGAGTAGCTTTTCTCTAGTAGAATTGCTAAATCCTAAGAAATCCTTTAAGATTAGGGTTATACTTTAGAATATTGGCTTTTCTAATTTCTTGCTAGTTCTATTTAAAGGCCTCTTTATATACTCTATACACTAGAACTATATACCTTCTAGTATAGACCTTGTTTTTCTCTTGCTTACTAAAGGCATTAAGCTATACCTTATTTGCTTTAGCTCTATCCTTGGTAGCTATATTCTTAGCCACTAGAATAATCTTAGAGCTAGCTAGTCTTCTAGCTCTTAAGAAAAATCCAATTCTATACTTTTTAGTAGTTTTATTAATCTTTGCAAGGGCTGTAGTATATAGAATAGTAGCTAGAAGTTTAGCTAGGGCTGGGCTTCTAATCTTTAGCTCTCTAAGCTACTGGGGGGTTAAAAGCTTTTTCTTTGGAGGGATTCCAGTTTTTGCTATACTAGTATAGCTAGGGAGGCTCTGGGGGGTAGAGATTGGAGGCTGGGGGGGTGGAGGTTGCTCTAATATTGTTTTTAGAGCCTCCAGGCCAAATTGGCCTAATCCTGCTTAAAGCTTAGTAACCCCATTGTAGTTAGGGCCTAGATCTTAAAGAACTAAGTTAATTTCTTTTTGTATAGTTATAATAGCTTAACTAAGGTTCTTTCTTTTCTAAGCTAAATTTCTAGCTTTTGGGTTTACTGGCTTTGCTCCAATTCTCTAGGGACTCTCCCCTAAGCTTTGGAAGCTGCCTGTATTTAATGGAGTAGGTATTTTAGCTAGAAATACTAGGTTTACTAGCTAGGGAAAGAATTCTGGCTGCAGTAGTACTAACTTTTTGCTTAGAAGTAGTAAACTAAGGTAAATTGTCTTGCAAGCTTACTATACTTTACTAGTTTTTAGAGAGAACTAGTAAAGTAAATACCTTTTTAAGCAAAAGGTAGAAAACTTTACAAAAGGAAGGGTAGGTAGTGTATATAAAAAAGGGGGAAAAATATTTATAGAATTAAGCTCTAAAAGCTATTTTAGCAGTAATTTATTTTAGAGGGGAATTACCAATTCCAGAAGCTTCTTTAGAGGGGAAACTTTAAAAACTAACTAGAAATATCTAAATCTAAAGCTACTGTACCAGTGGCTATACTACCAAGGCACTAGTAGAGATAGAAATAGGTATATAACTAGCAAAAGTAAAATAGTAGTTAAAGAAAAAGGGGTAGTACTAATACCTCTATTTTTAGTCTAGAAAAGCAGAGAAAAACCTTAATCTAGCTAAAGTTCTAGAACTAAAGCCAGTAAAAAAGAACTAAATAAAGAAAAAGGTCTCCCTAAAAAATAAAGCTAGTTTTTAACTAATACTAGGCTAAACCAGGTTTACTAGTAGAACTAGACTAGTTTTAGTAAGTTAAAACTAGTAAAAGGTAGTGTATTCTATTTTATAGACCTAAAACAGCCAAACTGGGTAACAGTTTTTGCAGAGAACTATTAAACTAAGCAGTCTTGTTTAAGCCTGTAATTGCAGGAACAGGACTAAGGCCAATACAAACTATAGTAAAGCCTTTTAGGTATAGTAAGAAAAGTAGAAAAGATTAATAGAGAGGTTAGTAAAAAGGTTAGTTACTAGAGCAATAAAAGGGGGGTACTACTCCTGTAGTTTGTATAGCATTTGTAGTATATAGCACAGAAAAGGTACTTGGTGTAAATATCTAGGAACACTAGAAGTACTGGTTTAAGGTAAAAATTTTTTGTTTGCAAATTATAAAGGCAATATTAGTTATACAGTCTTGAAATTTAGATATATTGTTTGGCTAGTGTAGGTATACACTGTATCCAATTTCCAGAGGATTTAGACTAATATTGGTGGTATAGTGGAGCAAAATATCCCTCTTCTATTAATGGATTGGTAAAATTACCTTTTTATTAACAGCACCCCTAAAATAGAGCTAATTGGCCTAAAATTTAAATAGTAGCCTCTGTAAAAGACAGGCTTTTAATTAAACCTATTTTTAATGTAAAATTCCAAGAATTGACTGGGTTTAAATTCCGGTATGTTAGAATTTCTATATATTTAAAACTTTATAAAAAAGACTTTAAAATTATTTTCTTTATTAAACTAGAGTTTAGTAAAGTTATCTTTAGCTTTTTCTTTATAGTTTAGATTATAATAGAAGTTCTGTAGAATCTTTAGAAGTTTATTAAATATATAGATAAATAATTTATCTTTAATATCTAGATAAAGATAGATATACTTGGCAGTATTTTTTTTAAGTTAACTCTAGATATAAACCTTTTAAAGTTTATTAGTATTATAGTAATTAGTATTTATATAGAGTTTTTTCTTTATAAAAGAGAACTAGTTCTTAAAGTTATTCTTTTTAGAATCTAAAAATAAAGAAGGGTCTAGAATCTTTTTAGACTTTTTATAATATTTCCCTTTAGAGACTAAGGAAGTATAGCTTACTTTATATAAATACTTTTTAAAAGATATATTTTTTTAAGCTTTAGTCTAGTTTTTATAGTAATCTTTTACCTTAATTTTCTTTATAGTAAGTTACTTCTTAACCTTATTAAGGTTGTTAAGCCAGTAGTCTATATTCTCTCTTAAGAGATTAAATAATACCTCTATATTAGTTATAGCCTGTTTAATAAAATTATTCTTGTTAATAATATAAACTCTATTTCTATTGCTAATAGAGACCTTAAAGAAAAATATATATTGCTTACCCCTCTAGATATTAGTAACCTTTACTATAATAAAAAGTTGTTTTGGATAATACTTATAGTCTATTAATTAAGTGCAGAGCTTGTTAATAGATTTTAATACATTATAGTAGTAGTAGATTAATACACCTAGAGTCTCTTAGTAAGACCATTGGGAACTTCTTGCCTATATACATTAAGCCTTTTTTATTAAACCTATATATTATTAAGTATACCCTACTTTCTTAACTAATTTTTCCTTGCAAAGTATATTTCCAAAGTCTCTACTAGCTAGAATATATTAGGCCTCCTGCTGGCTTTAATGTATATATATAATAGGCTGGATGTTAGGCTCCCTAATAACTTAATATAACCCTTCTAACTAGTTTCTACTTAGGTATAATTTAGCTAGTATACTTGGCTGTTATTACTAATAAACCTTCCTTCTAGAGGTGCCCAGTCTCTATTAGGTTAGGAATATTAGTAATAGTTAATATATTTATATAGAAAAAATAGTGGTATAGCTTATTAATCCCCTCTGGACTAATTTACTGTGCCTTTAGCAGGACTTAAACCTGCACCCCTGCCAGCCCAAGCAAGGTGCCCAGACAGTAGACCACTAGACTACTGCCCTAAAGGCTTTTAATACATTATAAAGATAAAAATTAAAAAATATATCTACTTTTAAATCTAGATAGAAAAAATAGTACCTAGTTATTTCTTAGTTCTTTTTTAATATATAGATAATAGAATAAACCTCTGTTTATATTATAAACAGTAAATATAAGCCAAGCTTATTCTATTTATACCTAACTAACAAGAAACAGAGGTTAAGAAAAGAAAGAAGAAAGGCTAGGTTAGACCTAATAGCTTATTTATATAGTAGTAGTAGATTAATACACCTAGAGTCTTTTAGTAAAACCATTGGAAACTTCTTGCCTATATATATTAAGCCTTATTTATTAAGCCTATATATTATTAAGTATACCCTACTTTTTTAACTAATTTTTCCTTGTAAAGCATGTTTCCAAAGTCTCCACTAGCTAGAATATATTAGGCCTCCTGCTGGCTTTAATGTATATATATAATAGGCTGGATGTTAGGCTCCCTAATAACTTAATATAACCCTTCTAACTAGTTTCTGCTTAGGTATAATTTAGCTAGTATACTTGGCTGTTATTACTAATAAACCTTCCTTCTAGAGGTACTCAGTCTCTATTAGGTTAGAAATATTAGTAATAGTTAATATACTTATATAGAAGAAATAGTGGTATAGCTTATTAATTTCCTCTGGACTAATTTACTGTGCCTTCAGCAGGACTTAAACCTGCACCCCTGCCAGCCTAAGCAAGGTGCCCGGACAGTAGACTACTAGACTACTGCCCTGAAGGCAGCTTATTTATATATCTCTATACTGGAACCTGGAAGAACCCCCTCCAGTAGATATTGGTGAGAGCAGCCCTTTGCTGTAAATATTGGTACCAATATTGGTGAGAGCAGGCCTTTGCTACAAATATTAGTGCCAATATTGGTAAGAGCAGCCTAATCTATAATAGGTACTGGATAATAGTAAGTAGTTCCTTATTATAGATTTTATAGTTATACTCTACAGGAGAGTTCTTCTTTAAAAAGAAAGTATAAGGATATAGAAAGCTATTATTATTATACTGTATAAAAGTACTATCTATAATATAGCTAGAAAAGTTAGTTTCTATAATAGTTTTATAGTCTAGGTTAAACTATATAAGGATAGACCCTTTAATAAATATTTTTTTAAGCCTTTTAAATACTTTATCTACTTGTTAGGGGATAGACCCCATTGCCTATTTAAGCTATACTTTTATAACAAATTCTATAACACTGGACTTAGTGCTACAAAGCTTTGTTAGCAGGACTAGTATATTGGTATAGATAAACCTTTTTCTAGATTAATAATAAAGCTTTATAAAAACCCCTTTTCTTAATTTTCTTTTTTTTTTTAATAAATTCTCTATATATATAGAACCTAGTTAGCTTGCCTAATTTAGAATTCTTACATTAGAATTTATTTATAATTAGTTAGGTAAATAGAGCCTTTAAATCTATAGTTTAATTAGTTAACAATAATTTAATGGCTTAGATAAATATTGGCCCGGTCCCTATATCTGCATTAGTAGCTAGTGGGCAACAATAATATATTAAAAGTTCTAGATTCTAGATTCTTCTAGGTACACAAAAACAATATATTAAGTAATAAAATAATATAAAACAAAGCCCTTTTTATATACAATAAAGGCACTTAATAGAATACAAAATAGATAGAAACAATAATAGATAAGTAGCTAAATAGGCCTTCTAATAGAACAATAGTATAGCCCCACTACAGCAAATGCCCCAATGGGCAATTAATATAATAATAAGTATACAAGAATACAAAGCATTAATACTAGAATTAATATAGACAATATACCTTTAGGTACAACAATAAAAAAAGGCTTATAAGGAGTAGATTTAATAAATTATAGAATAATAGTATATATAAAAAGGGCTACTTTATAATAAGCTAGAGAACCTTTATTAATAAATAGACTAGACCTCTAAAGCTTTAACCCCTCTCTTAAGCTATAGTAAATAAGTATTGGGCAAGGTATACCCTTATAGTAATAAGGACTAAACCCTATACTAAGTATTCTATATAGTACTAAAGGATAAGTTTAGAGTTAATAGTTACCTAATTAGCAGTAATTATAATTAAGTTACTTATAGCTTTAACTGCCTCCAGGATAAAGCTACCTTAATAATATAACCCTGGTTTAGTATCTACTAGAATAATATAACAATATTTACTAAGGATAAGTTTTTTAAGTAAATAGATACTATATTTAGAGACCCTAAAGCCACTAATAAGGTACAATAAAAGATTACTACTATAAAATAATATAATAGAGAGTTTAATACTTTTCTGGCTAAATTTAATAGAGTACTCCTTAAAGTAGGTATCTATAAATAGCCTAACAGTATTAAAAAGAACTACCTTTATACTGTAGTAAACCTAGATTTAGTAGATTAAATAATTATAGTTAATAAAAAACCTACTTACTAAGAATACTATAGTTAGCTTTATAAAACCTAGAACTAACTTATTAGTTACTGCCAATAACTAGAAGTTTACTGTTAGTAGAATAGTAACTATTAGTAAAATAAAAACTATCTTTAAGGCTCTATACCTCCTTATATACTTCCACCAGTCTAAATCCCAACACCTGCTCCCCAGGGCAGCAAACCAATGGACTGGCAACCAATACCAAACCAGTCTAACCAGTAAGCCAAATAGGTTAGAACTAATAAAATTAAATACTAAAAATAACTAAGACTCTGTCTTTATTGTATAGATACTATATATAGAATTTAAGAATATTCTTTTCTACTACCTTTTTATTCTATACCTATAGTAAATTAGACCAACATTAAACAGTAGCTAGAAGACAAACTAAAAAAGGTAGATAAAGAAAAAAAAGAGAAACTTTAGTAGAAAAGTATTTACTAAAGCTATAATAAAAAGAAAAGCTTTAGAAGGAGTTTAATAAGTTTAAAAAAAATATAGTTACCCCCCTATTTATAGTAGATTATTATATAGATTAAAGAGTAAATAGAAAAGCCTGTTCTAATTCTAGTTACAATACTATAGTAATTATAGACTTCTATTACATCCAAAAGTATAACCTCTAATATATTAAAGTAGATCCTTGTTCTCTATATATATAGCAAGATTATGTGCCAGAAACAACATTAGTAGTTATTAAACTTAATATTAATATTAAAGGCCTCCAAGACACAATATAGACCTACAAAGTACACAGTATAAAAGACCAAGATATCCTCCTAGGAACTCTATATATAGAATAAAATAGTTAGTAGATTAACCTAAAAGAGTCTACCTTAGTTTATAGAGAGATAAATATTTAAGTTTAGTCTATCTATAATAGTTTAGTTAACCAAGAGATCTTAGCAGCAGCCTTTAAACTATATATTAAATACTAGAAAAATAAAGAATAGGGAATCTAAGTCTTTACTATTAGTTTAGTAGATATTAAAAAGGCCTTATATATTAAGAAGTATACTAACCCAAGAGATAAAGTCCCTAAAGTCTACTATAGATACCTAGATATCTTTAATTATTAAGTAGCTAACTAACTGTTACTATACTAACCTGGCATTAACTACAAGATTAAGCTAAACTACAATATAGAGGGTAAAGACCTAGAACTCTCTTAGAAACTACTCTATTAAATATCTTGCAATAAATTACTAGTACTTTAGAAAACCTTAATAGATTACCTTAATAAAGGCTTTATCTATATTAGTAACTTTCTAGTAGTAGTACCTGTTTTGTTTGCTAAGAAACCTAGTAGTAGATTATATTTCTATATAGACTACTGTACTTTTAACACCCTTACAAAGAAAGACTGTTACCCACTGCTATTAATTAATAAAATATTAAAAAGAATAGGCAAGGTATACTAGTTTATAAAACTAGATATTATCTATATATTTTATAAAGTATAGATTGCTAATAGTAATAAGTAAAAGATAGCCTTTAGAATATAATATAGCCTATTTAAATAGCTTATAATACCTTTTAGTTTAGTAAATACCCCTAGTATATTCCAGAAATATATTAACTGGGTGCTATAGAACTATATTAATAAATTTATATCTATCTATATTAACAATATCTTGGTTTTCTTTTTAGGGTTACTAAAGAAACACTGGCAATATATTATAAAGGTTCTTAAATAGTTATAAATAGCTAGGCTACAAGTTAATATTAATAAATATAAATTTAAAACACAATTAACAAAATACCTTAGCTTTATTATTAAAACTAGCAAGGAAGTACAAATAGACCCTAAGAAGGTAAAAATAATACTGGAATAGTAAGCTCTAATAATAGTTAAAGAAGTCTATACCTTTATAGAGTTTATAAACTTCTACTAATAATTTATTAAAGACTTTTTAAAGGTTGTTGCCCCCTTAATAAAGCTAACCAAGAAGGGAGTAATATTTAAATAGTTTACTAACTTAGTAAAGGCCTTTAAAAAGCTTAAGTAGATATTTATTATAGCCCCAGTACTTATATAGTTTAACCCTAAAAATAAAACTATTTTGGAAGCTAACTTCTCTAGATATATAGTAGGTAGTGCTCTAAACTAATATAACAAAAATAGTATTCTATACCCCTGTACCTTCTTCTTTTAATAAAATATACCAGTAGAATATAATAATAAATTAATACACCCTGAGCCTTAAGGGCCATTGGGAGCTGCTAGACTAGTATATACATGCTTTATTGAGCCTGCTTTCTCAGCATCAAGCCTACCCAGTATTCCTGTGCAGTTAGGAATTGACAGTTCTTCAAAACAAAACAAATAGAGCAACAATAAACAAAATAACTTGCAAGAACACAAAGGTTATACAAAACAAACAAAATAAAGGAAAAACCAATAAAGAGAGTAGATAGTACAGGGCTTTTAGTATATAATAAAGAAAAACTATTGCCTATTTTAGCTATACAAAGAAAAGAAAAGAGAGGTATAGTAGAAATATATAGAATAACATAGAAAAGGAGAGAGAGAGATAGAGAAATAGAAAGAATAAAGTAAAAGTAGAAGAAAATAGTACAATAAGGAGAATAACAGCAATACAAGCAAGCAGGCTGCCTTCTATATTCTATAGAACAAAGAATTTGCTAAATAGAACTGTGGCAGGATTCTCTGTTGAAGCCACCACCTAGTTAGGTAGTTAATTTCCTTTGCACTTCCCAAGAGCCTTTTAAAGTCAATAGAGCCTGATTGAGCCTTTAAGGCCTCCCTTTCTAGGGTATACTTCTTACAGTATATAGTAACATGGACTGGAGTTTCTTGACCTCTTCCACAAGAGCATAGAGGGCTATTATAGCCAGGAACCCCTTGTTTATAGAGAAAAGCAGCTAGACCAATCTTTCTAGTTCTAAGCTGTATAGCTAGAGAGCACTAAGCTTTTTGGAGACCTCTATAAAGGTTTAGAGGTCTAGAATCTAGAGTTAGGTAGTAGTGGTTAATTCTAAGGTCTAGTTCCCTAGTAACTCCACTCCATCTCTTTCTCCAGAAAGCTAGTATTGCCTCTTTAGCCTGAGATTTGCTAGAGGACCTATTCTCTTGCCTTAATCTATTCCTTAGCCAGAGATTCCACCAATTCTCTAAAGTTTCCTCTGGATACCTAATCTTTTTATTAAGCTGGTTCCAGCATTGGTGGTTCCTTGGTTCTTGAAGCTTTGTCTGAATTCTAAGGTATTTCTCTTTAATAAGGTTTTTAATCCTAGAGCTTGCTGTTTTCCTTCTATATAGAGCAACCTGGGCATCCAAAACTAGGTTTAGGGGGGCAATTCCAGTGCCTGTTTCCAATGCATAGATTGAAGTAGCCCTAAAACCTCCACTAACTATCCTTAGAGCATTATTTTGGAAGGTCTCTAGCTTCTTAGCCAATCCTTTGGAATTTCCATCCAGAGTAGGTGTATGCCAGGCTATAGAGGCATAGGTAATTGCTGGTAGAACCACTGTTTTATATAGTAGTCTACCTTCCTCCAATGGAATACCCCAGGTAGAGCCAGTTAACCTAGCCAATACATTGGTTTAGGTGGCTAATTTCCTCTCTATTGCTTTGTAATGCTGTGACCAATTTAACCTAGAATCTAGAAATAGACCCAGAATTCTAAGACTCTCTTGTAGTTAAATAGTTATATTGGTTCCCTCCAAAACTAGTGGTTTTCCAAGGTTAAACCTTCTAGTATTTCTTAAAAAATGCATTAGAGAGTACTTCTCAGGGGCAAACCTAGCCCCATGCCTCTTTGCCCAGGCAATACACCTTCCATGGACTCTATTTAGGGCCCTAGTAGTCTGCTTAGTGGACTTTCCATAGGCTATAATGTTTATATCATTACTAAAGCCTATACTTAATACCTTCTGGTGCTCTGGATTGCATAGATCCACCAATTCAGCATTATAGAAGAGAAATAGAATTGCAGATATACAAGACCCCTAAGGAGTTCCAGTATAGATATTAAAGGTTTTAGAAGCCTTATTTTTAAACCAAAGAATAGAGGCTCTATCCTGCATAAAGCTTCTAACCCAACCTACTAGAGACTCTGGAATACCCTTTTTCTTTAGAATATAGACTAGCCTGTCTGGAATAACATAGTTAAAGGCTCCAGTTATGTCCAAAGAAAGAATAGAGGCTATACCTCTCTCCAATGGGTTTCCCTGCCATACAGTTCTAATTGCACCCAGTAGTAGGTCCAAAGCATGGGTGGTTAAATGCCCTTTTCTAGCTCTAAATTGGGTAGCAGGAAGAAGACTATATTTCTTAGCTATATTCTGGAGCCTCCTAGCTGTAACTCCTTCTATAACCTTTCCCAGGGTATTTAGAAGTGCTACAGGCCTCCATGCCTTAGCTATAGAGTAGTCTGGCCTCCCAGGTTTTCTTAAAACCACTGTTTTAGCAGTTTTAAAAATCTTTGGATAGTACTGCCAATTCCAGCATCCCTCTATAAGGATTTGCATTGGTTTATAGAGGGAAGGTCCTAAGGCTTTTAAAAATCCATTAGGAATACTATCTAGGCCAGGGGCTTTCCAAGAGGCTGTTACCTTTATAAATTGGCCAATCTCTTTTTCTGTAGGGGGCTCTAGGTTCTCTAAAGCAGCTGGAAAGCTTATATCCTTCTCTATATCTTCTAAATCTGCCTCTGGAAGTTGGGGGAAGAATTGGTTTGCAAATTCCTGAGATTTCTGCTGGTGTATAGTAGCTATCTCTCCATTGCTAGTCTTTAAAGAGGGAACTAAGGGTAGCTCTATAGGTAAGTGGCTCCTTAGTCTTCCCCACCTTGCTAGTTTCCACAAAACTGCTCTATCTTCTCTAAGCCTGTGGGTAAATTGTCTAAATTAGAATCTTTTAGACTCTTTAATGGCCTTTTTCTTGGCTTTGGCAGCTTGTTTAACTAGGTCTAGGTAGGCAGCCCTTGCCCTAAGGCTTCTCTCTTCCTGAATTAAACTAGCAATCTCTTGATTCCACCAGGGAGTAGCTTTTTGGCTTGGTTTGGAGTTTTCTCTTGTTTTTGGAACAGTAATCTCAGCAATACTAAGGATTTTTTGCTGTAAATAGAAGGTATACTGCTCTACCTCTTCCCTGCTATTTAGGCTATTTGGAAACCAGATATCCTGGGCTAGATTTTAAACCTCTTCTTGGTTGGCCTCCTTCTATTTACACCTGCTTTGATTTGGCTGGTCTAGCACTGTTTCTAGGTCAAAATCCAATGCTATAAGCATGTGGTCAGATCCATGCTAAAGATTCCCAGGGGTAGATATAGAGATAAGCTTATCTGCTATATCTATAGAGCCAAAGGATAGATCAATAGTTGTTTTAGAAGGATGCCTGATCCATGTAGGTATTTTAGAGGGGGTAAGCAGCTCCAGGCCTAAACTAGCTATAATTTCCAATAGATCTTTTGCCATTTTATGGGTTTCAGTGGATTCCATAGCATTCCAAAGAGAATGGTGAAGATTAAAGTCTCCCAGCAGAATATTAGAGCTTGTATTTAGTTCTAATTCTTAAAGCTTATAGATAGGGGAGAGCCTATCTATAGTTCTATAGAACTCTGGGGGTGGTAAGTATATATTTATAACTTTAATCTCTTTCCCTTCTTCCAAAATTGTAAGAATTGCAATATTTGGACATGGAAAATCTATTGACCAGGTTCTAGGTTTGCATAGAGAGGTATTTAACAAGAAGCAGGCATTTGTATGGAATTTATCTGGATATAGAGGTAGCCACTGAGTACTAGACCTTCCTATAGTTTGAAATAGTCTAGTACTCTTCCAAGGTTCCTGTATAGCTATAAAGTAGAAGCTAGAGAACTGTAGATCTCCTACTATTCTATACATAATGTTATCTCTTAGGTGAGTGTTATATTGAGCCACCTTCATTGAGAATTGGAGGGATTCTGGCTTGCCTCTGGATTCTTCTCTGTGGTATTCATTTTACTTGCTAATTCAGCCTGATTCTGGGATTTAGCCTGAAATAGTGTCTCTATTCTTGAATGGGAATTTGCAGCAGTTCTCTGGGCAATCTCTAGACCTAAAGGCCTTCCTCTCTTTCTAGTAGCCTGGGTGGAAGGTTCTAACCTAGTCCTTTTGCTACTAGATTGGAGCTGGGATGCTTTAAAAGGTATTGGTTCCCCTAATTGGATTGGGAGCTTGTTTTCCTGCCTGCTAGCAAAGAATTTAGGCTTATTCTCTTTAGCTAAAGCTATTCTCTCTGTTTTAACCTTATGTTTAGGGCATTGTATATCTCCAGAGGTGTGTTTTCCTTGGCAATTAGAGCACCTAGCTCTTGAGAGGTCTTCCTTTAGGGGGCAATGCTTAAATCTATGGTCTCCTTTGGAGCAGAAGCCACATTTGGGGGCTTTAGTACAGTACCTAGCTTGGTAGCTATACCCCTGGCAGTGATAGCACCTAGAAACTAGGCATGTAGAGTTAAATAGCTCTACAGTTTTAAGCTTATTCTCAATAACTAGCCCATTGTTAATTAGGTAGTTAGCTTGCTCAGGGGTTTGGAGATCTAGAAGCATAGAGCCAGACTTCTTAGTATTCTTTAGAGTAGCTCTTCTCCAGTGGAATTGCTAAATCCTAAGAAACCCTTTAAGATTAGAGTTATACTTTAGAATATTGGCTTTTCCAATTTCTTGCTGGTCCTGTTTAAAGGCCTCTTTGTGTACCCCATGCACTAGAACTGTATACCTTCTAGTATAGACCTTGTTTTCCTCTTGCTTGCCAAAGGCATTAAGCCATACCTTGTTTGCTTTAGCTCTATCCTTGGTAGCTGCATTCTCAGCCACTAGAATAATCTCAGAGCTAGCTAGTCTTCTAGCTCCTAAGAAAAGTCCAATTCTATGCTTTTTGGTAGTTTTATTGATCTTTGCAAGGGCTGTAGCATGTGGAATAGTAGCTAGAAGTTCAGCTAGGGCTGGGCTTCTAATCTTTAGCTCTCTAAGCTACTGGGGGGTTGGGAGCTTCTCCTTTGGAGGGATTCCAGTTTTTGCTATACTAGTATAGCTAGGGAGGCTCTGGGGGGTAGAGATTGGAGGCTAGGGGGGTGGAGATTGCTCTAATATTGTTTTTAGAGCCTCCAGGCCAAATTGGCCTAGTCCTGCTTAAAGCTTGGTAACCCCATTGTAGTTAGGGCCTAGATCTTGAAGAACTAAGTCAATTCCTTCTTGCATAGTTATAATAGCTTGACTAAGGTTCTTTCTTTTCTAAGCTAAATTTCTAGCTTTTGGGTTTACTGGCTTTGCTCCAATTCTCTGGGGACTCTCCCCTAAGCTTTGGAAGCTGCCTGTATTTAATGGAGTAGGTATTTTAGCTAGAAATACTAGGTTTACTAGCTAGGGAAAGGATTCTGGCTGCAGTGGTACTAACTTTTTGCTTAGAAGTAGTAAACTAAGGTGAATTGCCTTGCAAGCTTACCATACTTCACTAGTTTTTAGAGAGAACTAGTAAACTAAATACCTTTTTAAGCAAAAGGTAGAAAACTTTACAAAAGGAAGGATAGGTGGTGTATATAAAAAGGGGGGAAAAATATTTCTAGAATTAAGCTTTAAAAGCTATTCTAGCAGTAATTTATTTTGGAGGGGAATTACCAATCCCAGAAGCTTCTTTGGAGGGAAAACTTCAAAAACCAACTAGAAATATCTAAATCTAAAGCTACTGTACCAGTGGCTATACCACCAAGGCACTAGTAGAGATAGAAATAGGTGTATAACTAGTAAAAGTAAAATAGTGGTTAAAGGAAAAGGGGCAGTGCTAATACCTCTATTTTTGGTCTAGAAAAGCAGAGAAAAACCTTAATCTAGCTAAAGTTCTAAAACTAAAGCCAGCAAGAAAGGACTAAACAAAGAAAAAGGTCTCCCTAAGGAATAAAGCTAGTTCTTAACTAATACTGGGCTAAACCAGGTCCACTAGTAGAACTAGACTAGTTTTAGTAAGTTAAAACTAGTAAAAGGTGGCATATTCTATTTTATAGACCCAAAACAGCCAAACTGGGTAATAGTTTTTGCAGAGAACTATTAAACTAAGCAGTCTTGTTTAAGCCTGTAATCGCGGGAACAGGACTAAGGCCAATACAAACTGTAGTAAAGCCTTTTGGGTATAGTAAGGAAAGTAGAAAAGATTGATAGAGAGGTTGGTAGAAGGGTTAGTTGCTGGAGCAATAAAAGGGGGGTACTGCTCCTGCAGTTTGTGTGGTGTTTGTGGTGTGTGGCGCAGAAAAGGTACTTGGCGTGAATGGCTGGGAACACTAGAATTACTGGTTTGGGGTGAAAATTTTTCGCTCGTGGTTTGGGAAGGCAATATTGGTTGCACGGTTCTGAAATTCAGATATGTTGTTCGGCTAATATAGGCGTACGCGGTATCCAATTTCCAAGAGATTTGGACTAGTATTAGGGGTGTGGTGAAGGGAAATGTCCTTCTTCTGTTAATGGATCGGTGAAATTACCTTTTCATCAACAGCACCCCCAATACAGGGCCGATTGGCCTAAAATTTGGACAGTAGCCTCTGTAAGAGACAGGCTTTCGATTGAACCTATTTTTAATGTAAAATTCCAAGAATTGACTGGGTTCGGATTCCGGCGTGTGTTGCTAAGATTATTTACCAGTAGAATATAATTATAAAATCTATAATAAAAAACTATTGGCTATCCTTAAGTATATTAGATAATAAAGCTTAGAGTTATAATTAGTCTAGAACTTTAGAGTTATTATAGATTATAAAAACCTTACCTACTTTACAATAAACTATTAGTTAAGTAAAAGATAAGTATAGTAGTCTAAGGAATTAAGTTACTATAACTTTATAATTTTATACTAACTAGGCAAGAAAGGACCAGTACCCAATATATTGTTATATTATAAGTAAAATATACTAGAGGGCACTAACAAAAGGTATACTTATTAAAATACAATATTATTAGACCCTAAGTACTTTAAAAACTGGAATAGTATAGGCTCTTTAAAGGTAGTTAGAATTATATACCTTAATACTATAGATAATAATAATATAGGCACAGAACTTAATAAAAGAAGCTCTACTCTACTAGCCTTAGTAAAACCCAGCAATAATAAATAAACAGAGATTATAATAATAATAATAATAAATTAATACACCCTGAGCCTTAAGGGCCATTGGGAACTGCTAGACTAGTATATACATACTTTATTAAGCCTGCCTTCTCAATATTAAGCCTACCCAGTATTCCTGTGCAGTCAGGAATTAACAGTTCTTCAAGACAAATAGAGCAACAAAAGCCAAATAACAAAAAGAGATATAAAAAGTTATACAAAATAAACAAAACAAAACTAATAAAGAGAGTAAATAGTACAGGGCTTCTTAGTATACAATAAAAGAAAACTATTGCCTATTTTAGCTATACAAAGAGAAGAAAAGAGAGGTGTAGTATAAATATAGAGAATAATAAAATAGAAATAAAAGAAATAGAGAAATAGAAAAAGAAAATAGAGTAAAAGCAATACAAGTAAGCAGGCTGCCTTCTATATTCTATAGAACAAAGAATTTGCTAAATAGAACTATAGCAGAATTCTCTGTTAGAGCTACTACCTAGTTAGGTAGTTAATTTCCTTTGTACTTCCTAAGAGCCTTTTAAAGTCTATAGAATCTGTTTAAGCCTTTAAGGCCTTTCTTTCTAGGGTATATTTCTTACAGTATATAGTAATATATACTGGAGTCTCTTAACCTCTTCTACAAGAGTATAGAGGGCTATTATAGCCAGGAACTCTTTATTTAAAGAGAAAAGTAGCTAAACCAATCTTTCTAGTTCTTAGTTATATAGCTAGAGAGTATTGAGCCTTCTAGAGACCTCTATATAGATTTAGAGATCTAGAATCTAGAGTTAGGTAGTAGTAGTTAATTCTAAGGTCTAGTTCCCTAGTAATTCTACTCTATTTCTTTCTCTAGAGAGCTAGTATTGCCTCTCTAGCCTGTGCCTTACTAGAGAACTTATTGCTCTGGTTTAAACCTTTGCCTAACCAAGAATTCTACCAATTCTCTATAGTTTCTTCTGGATACCTAATCTTTCTATTAAGCTAGTTCCAGTCTTGGTGGTTTCTTGGTTTTTAAAGCTTTGTCTAAATTTTAAGGTATTTCTCTTTAATAAGGTTTTTAATCCTTGTGCCTGCTGTTTTCCTTCTATATAGAGCAACCTAGGTATCCAAAACTAGGTTTAGGGGGGCAATTCCAGTGCCTGTTTCCAATATATAGATTGGAGTAGCTCTAAATCCTTTACTAACTATCCTTAGAGCATTGTTTTGGAAGGTTTCTAGCTTTTTAGCCAATCCTTTGGAATTTCTATCTAGGGTAGGTATATGCCAGGCTATAGAGGCATAGGTAATTGCTGGTAGAACCACTGTTTTATATAGTAGTCTACCTTCCTCCAATGGAATACCCCAGGTAGAGCTAGTTAACCTAGCCAATATATTGGTTTAGATAGCTAGTTTCCTCTCTATTGCTTTATAATGCTGTAACTAATTTAACCTAAAATCTAGAAATAGACCCAGAATTCTAAAACTCTCTTGTAGTTAAATAGTTATATTGGTTCCTTCCAAAACTAGTAGTCTCCTAAGGTTAAACCTCCTAGTATTTCTTAAAAAATACATTAGAGAGTACTTTTTAGGGGCAAACCTAGCTCTATATCTCTTTGCCCAGGCAATATACCTTCTATAGACTCTATTTAAGGCTCTAGTAGTCTGTTCAGTAGACTTTCTATAGGCTATAATATTTATATTATTACTAAAGCCTATACTTAATACTTTCTGGTGCTCTGGATTGCATAGATCCACCAATTCAGTATTATAGAAAAGAAATAGAATTGTAGATATACAAGACCCCTAAGGAGTTCCAGTATAGCTATTAAAGTTTTAGAAGCTTTGTTTTTAAACCAAAGAATAGAGGCTCTATCCTGTATAAAGCTTCTAACCTAGTCTACTAAAGACTCTAGAATACCCTTTTTTTTTAGAATATAGACTAGCCTTTCTGGAATAATATAGTTAAAGGCTCCAGTTATATCTAAAGAAAGAATAGAGGCTATACCCCTCTCTAGTAGATTTCCCTGCTATATAGTCCTAATTGCACCTAGTAGTAAATCTAAAGTATAGGTAGTTAAATAGCCCTTTCTAGCTCTAAATTGGGTGGCAGGAAGAAAGCTATATTTCTTAGCTATATCCTAGAGTCTTCTAGCTATAACCCCTTCTATAACCTTTCCCAGAGTATTTAGAAGTGCTACAGGTCTCTATACTTTGGTAATAGAGTAGTCTGGCCTTCCAGGCTTTCTTAAAACTACTGTTTTAGCAGTCTTAAAAATCTTTGGATAGTATTGCCAATTCTAACATTCCTCTATAAGGATTTGCATTGGTTTATAGAGGAAAGGTTCTAGGGCTTTTAAAAATCCATTAGGAATATTATCCAGGCCTGGAGCTTTCCAGGAGGCTATTTAGAAATAAAATTGCACTATAGCTAGACAAACTAAAATATAGTACAAGTAGAGGTAGTAAGTCTCTACTATACTTTTCCTTAAGGTACTGTAACTTTTGCCTAAGCTTATACAGACATTCCTTAATTTAGAAGGTCTACCCCTAGCAAAAGTTTTTCTCTATACCCTTTATTCTATTTACTCCTTAAGCCTGTATTAATCTCTATAGATTCTCTTTACAGACCAGTATATATATCTATTCTCTTAAGCTATATAGAAGGTGTTCTAGCTAGCCTGTTCTAGCTTTATTGCCTCTATTATATACTGTACCCTACAGGTGTTAACTGCTTTGCACTACCCTATTAAATCTCTTCTTAATAGGGCTAACTATACCTTGTAGGATTTAAAGAACTATACCCCTAGCTAGGCAGTATAGCCTAAGTATTGCTATTCTACTAACCAATGCCCTATTCTCCTTCCTTAATTGTTCTATACTAATAGTTATTAAAACCCTAGTTTAGCTACTTCTCTGTAGTTAGATTTCTGGCTTCTCTATACTTAGGTCTCTGGCTTCTCTGTAGTTTAAATAGATATAGGAATAGGGATATTTTAGTATATATAGTTAGTATAGGCCTGCCTCTGCAGTGGCCTTTATTTATATAGTATTCTAGACTATAGCCTGGCTACTGTCTAACCTAATTTTCTGTACCCCCTACTAGTCTCTATGCCTCTAAGCCCCTACCTATTCCTTCTACCTTAACAATGCCTTAAGACTATTGCTTAATAATGTCTTAAAATCCTCCCTTAATAATATATATCTCCCTAACTTTTATTAATGGCAGTCTAAATTAATTTTAAAACCCTAAGGACTCTGGTTATGTATAGCCTAAGCAAGAAGGCATATATACAGAGAATTTACAGTGGCAGGAATAAAATTGTACTATAGCTAGACAAACTAAAATATAGTACAAGTAGAGGTAGTAAGTCTCTACTATACTTTCCCTTAAGGTACTATAACTTTTGCCTAAGCTTATATAGATATTCCTTAATTTAGAAGGTCTACCCCTAGCAAAAGTTTTTCTCTATATCCTTTATTCTATTTACTTTTTAAGCCTGTATTAATCTCTATAGATTCTCTTTACAGACTGGTATATATATCTATTCTCTTAAGCTATATAGAAGGTGTTCTAGCCAGCCTGTCCTAGCTCCATTGCCTCTATTATATACTGCACCCTATAGGTGTTAACTACTTTATACTACCCTATTAAATCTTTTCTTAATAGGGCTAACTATGCCTTGCAGGATTTAAAGAACTATACCCCTAGCCAGACAGTATAGCCTAAGTATTACTATTCTACTAACTAATGCCCTATTCTCCTTCCTTAATTGTTCTATACTAATAGTTATTAAAACCCTGGTTTAGCTACTTCTCTGTAGTTAGATTTCTGGCTTCTCTGTACTTAGGTCTCTGGCTTCTCTATAGTTTAAATAGGTGTAGAAATAGGGATATTTTAGTATATATAGTTAGTATAGGCCTGCCTCTGCAGTGGCCTTTATTTATATAGTATTCCAGACTGTAGCCTGGCTACTGTCTAACCTAATTTCCTGTACCCCCTACTGGCCTCTATACCTCTAAGCCCCTATCTATTCCTTCTACCTTAATAATGCCTTAAGACCATTGCTTAACAATGTCTTAAAATTCTCCCTTAACAATATATACCTCCCTAACTTTTATTAATGGCAGTCTAAATTAATTTCAAAACCCTAAGGACTCTGGTTATATATAGCCTAAGTAAGAAGGTATATATATAGAGAATTTGCAGTGGAAGGTCCCAAGGGCACTATAGGTATTCTATTCTACCCCTTTTAAGAGGATTAAGCAGAGTTAATATATTCTTTACCAGGAATTACTGTTATTTTGCTCTTAAAAGTATATTTAGATAGTTTTTATACCCATTTGGTTGGTAGTCCTGTGTTGTATATAGCCTGCAAGCACTGGCTTTACCTAGCACCATTTAATTGTATACCTCTAACCGTGAGAATTATTTAGCAAATGCCTCTCTATTGCAAGAGAGGTTATTAGTAACCAGGCCACACTGCATGGAGGCAATTCTCATCGCGGCCTAAATAAACAGAGATTAGTTATCTATAGAATAAAGTAAAGAAAAATAATAGATACTTAGTAGCTATTAAAAAAAAAATAATTTAGAATAGCCTATACTGTTTTCCCCCTAAACTTAGAGTATATATATTAATATTGGAGTGCTTCTTGGATAACAATAGCAATGTTTGTTTTTGGAACTATAAATAGATACTAGATTATAAGCTATTATAAATATATATTATACAGGAGCTATATAACTTACCAATAACTAGTTATCTAGGCTATAACAGGCTTTATATACTATTACAACAGAATTATTACTGGCCCAATCTTGGAAATAATATTAGGTAACTAATATAAAACTATAACCTTTGTAACAGCAATACTGTATAGTAGCAATAAAAATATAGTCTTTTAAAACCACTATCTATTTTTAACTATATTTAGAGAGATATCTTAGTTAACTTTGTTATAGGCTTACTAGAATTAAACAGGTATACAAACCTAATAGTAATTACTAACTAGCTTAGCAAGGGTATTATTGTTAAATCTATTAAAAATATTAATATAGAAACTATTACTTAAATTTTTCTCTTAACCTTCTATAGATACTATAGCCTACTAACAATAATTATCTCTAACCATGGCTTGGCCTTTGTAGAGAAATTATAGACTTAAATATACTAACTTTTATATATTAAATACTTGCTGTTAACTGTATACCACCCTAAAACAGATAAATTAATAGAATAGATAAATACTAAACTTAAAGCCTACCTCTATATATTTATTAATTACTACTAGACCAATTAGGTATTTTAGACTACCTCTACTAAAGTTACTTTAAATAACTATACTTTCTCTATAACTAATATTAGCCTATTCTTTCTCTACTATAGTTATAATATAGAAGTCCTCCAACCAACAGAGACACTATAATATTAAACTAAAATATATAGCCCTATCTAACAGGGCAAGGAGATTGTAACAAAACTACTTAACTATACAGTATAGGCCTAATTAGCTATAGCTATAGCCCAAGAAAAGCAAGAGGAATTTACTAACTATTAGTACTAAGTAGCTCTACAGTACACTATTAATAATAAGGTATAGCTTAATATTTAAAATATAGTAGTAGTAGTAGTAGATTAATACACCTAGAGTCTCTTAGTAAAACCATTGGAAACTTCTTGCCTATATATATTAAGCCTTATTTATTAAGCCTATATATTATTAAGTATACCCTACTTTCTTAACTAATTTTTTCCTTGCAAAGTATGTTTCCAAAGTCTCCACTAGCTAGAATATATTAGGCCTCCTGCTAGCTTTAATATATATATATAATAGGCTGGATGTTAGGCTCCCTAATAACTTAATATAACCCTTCTAACTAGTTTCTACTTAGGTACAATTTAGCTAGTATACTTGGCTATTATTACTAATAAACCTTCCTTCTAGAGGTGTTAAAATATACTAACTAAGTATTGGAGTAAAAAGCTTAACACCCTCTACTAGAAGTTTATAGTTACTAAATAAATTAGGTTCTATATTTACTAACTTAATATACTGGGGTATTACAATATATTCTATATATAGCTCCTTAGGCCTGCAGCGGACAACCCTTTTCCTAGTTAGATACAGACTAACCACCGGCCAGGTGCCATTATTAGTAAACCCAGTAACAATAATAAATACAAAGTTAATAAAATCCTTAATAAATATTAAGTTAGCTACCACCAAAGATATAAGTACCTTGTTAAATAGACTGGTTAGCAGGATCTAACATAGGAACCCACCTCTATACTTAATAAAACAGCAGTGCTTGACACCTTTAAGTAACAGTATATAGGAGAAGGGGGGTAATATTAGGGGATAGACCCTATTACCTATTTAAGCTATACTCTTATAATAAATTCTATAACACTAGACTTAGTGCTACAAAGCTTTATTAGCAGGACTAGTATATTGGTATAGATAAACCTTTTTCTAAATTAACAATAAAGCTTTATAAAAACCCCTTTTTTTAATTTTCTTTTCTTCCTTAATAAATTCTCTATATATATAGAACCTAGTTAGCTTGCCTAATTTAGAATCCTTACACTACTAAAGAAGTTTATCTAAACTAAATATCTTTCTTTATTAATTCTATAAGAAAAGCTACAATCTCTAAGAAATACTGTATAAATTATTAGTAGAAATTAGTAAACTCTAGAAATCTATATATATCTTTAACTATAGTAAAAGCCTTCTATTTCTAAATTACTTAGACTTTCTCTAGGTCTATTCTTATACCTTTCTTAGTATTAATAATAAAGCCTAGGTATTTAGTGTTAGTAGTTTTAAACTTATACTTATTAATTTTAACCTAGAGTTCTACTTTATAGAGGTATTAAAGAACCTTTTTAATATACTTACAGTATTTAAAGTATAACCCTTTGGAGAAGATTAAGATATTGTCTATATATATAGATATAAAGTTATCTAGATAGTCTTGCAAGGCCTAATTAATATATTGTTGGAAAGTACTTAGGGTATTTACTAAACTAAAGGGGTAGACTATCTATTTAAAGAGACTATACTAAGTTCTAAATATAGTTTTCTATTTGTCTCCCTTGTAGATTTTTATCTAGTGGAAAGCTTGTACAATATCTAGTTTAGTAAACCAGTATACTTAACTAACTTACTCCAGGGTTTTATTAATTAAGGGTAAGAAATAGCAGTCCTTCTTTATAATTTTGTTTAGTCTATAATAATCTATATAGAAGTATAGACCTTTACTAGGTTTCTTAGCAAAGAGAATAGATACAGCAGCCAGTAAGTTATTTATATAAATAAAACCCTTATTTAGTAAACCAGTAAAAGTTTTATATAGAACCAGTAGTTTATTCTATAATATACTATAGAGAGGGCCCTAAAATACCTTTATAGAGTTTTCTTTTTTATTTTTATCTATAAAGTTAATCTTTATATCTATACTAAAACTATAATAGGTGGTAGGTTTGTTAGTAGCTTTTACATTAAAAATATCTAGGTAGCTATAGTAGTATTTAGGGAGGTACTTCTAGGGGTCTATAGAAGTCTTAGTATCTAACTTTCTTAATGCCTTCTAAATATTTACTAGGCTAGCTATAAAGACCTTTACTTTATAGTTTCTATACTTAGTTTTTCTAGTAATCTAGTAGAAGGTATAGATAGAGATTTTCTATAGATTATTAAAGTACTTCTTGTAGTTACCTTTATAAATAATAATACTATAATTAAGAAACTTTAATTTTCTAGGGTCTAGTTAGATATTTCTATTCTTAGTCTAAGGTTTTCCCAGTATTATATTGTATTCTACTATATAGGGGGTTATATTTAGCTATACCTTATAAAAGATACCTCCAATAATAATAATAATAATAAATTAATACACCCCGAGCCTTAAGGGCCATTGGGAACTGCTAGACTAGTATATACATGCTTTATTGAGCCTGCCTTCTCAACATCAAGCCTACCCAGTATTCCTGTACAGTCAGGAATTGACAGTTCTTTAAGACAAATAGAGCAACAAAAGCCAAATAACAAAAAGAGATACAAAAGGTTATACAAAACAAACAGAATAAAACTAATAAAGAGAGTAGATAGTACAGGGCTTTTCAGTATACAATAAAAGAAAACTATTGCCTATTTTGGCTATACAAAGAGAAGAAAAGAGAGGTGTAGTATAAATATAGAGAACAATAAAATAGAAATAGAAGAAATAGAGAAGTAGAAAAAGAAAATATAGTAAAAGCAACATAAGTAAAAGCAATACAAGCAAGCAGGCTGCCTTCTATATTCTATAGAACAAAGAATTTGCTAAATAGAACTGTGGCAGGATTCTCTGTTGGAGCCACCACCTAGTTAGGTGGTTAATTCCCTTTGCACTTCCCAAGAGCCTTTTAAAGTCTATAGAGCCTGTTTGAGCCTTTAAGGCCTCCCTTTCTAGGGTATACTTCTCACAGTATATAGTAACATGCACTGGAGTTTCTTGACCTCTTCCACAAGAACATAGAGGGCTATTATAGCCAGGAACCCCTTGTTTATAGAGAAAAGCAGCTAGACCAATCTTTCTAGTTCTAAGCTATATAGCTAGAGAGCACTGAGCTTTCTGGAGACCTCTATAAAGGTTTAGAGGTCTAGAATCTGGAGTTAGGTAATAGTGGTTAATTCTAAGGTCTAGTGCCCTAGTAATTCCACTCCATTTCTTCCTCCAGGAAGCCATTATTGCCTCTCTAGCCTGAGATTTACTAGAGAATCTATTCTCTTGCCTTAATCCATTCCTTAGCCAGAGATTCCACCAATTCTCTGTAGTTTCTTCTGGATGCCTAATCTTTTTATTAAGCTGGCTCCAGCTTTGGTGGTTTCTTGGTTCTTGAAACTTTGTCTGAATTTTAAGGCATTTCTCTTTAATAAGGTTTTCAATCCTTGTACCTGCTATTTTCCTTCTATATAGAGCAACCTGGGCATCCAAAACTAGGTTTAGGGGGGCAATTCCAGTGCCTGTTTCCAATGCATGGATTGGAGTAGCTCTAAAACTTCCACTAACTATCCTTAGAGCATTGTTTTGGAAGGTTTCTAGCTTCTTAGCTAATCCTTTGGAATTTCCATCTAGGGTAGGTGTATGCCAGGCTATAGAGGCATAGGTAATTGCTGGTAGAACCACTGTTTTATATAGTAGCCTACCTTCCTCTAATGGAATACCCCAGGTAGAGCCAGTTAACCTAGCTAGTGCATTGGATTGGGTAGCCAATTTCCTCTCTATTGCTTTGTAATGCTGTGACCAATTTAGTCTAGAATCTAGAAATAGACCAAGAATTCTAAGACTCTCTTGTAGTTAAATAGTTATATTGGTTCCTTCCAAAACTAGTGGTTTCCCAAGGTTAAACCTCCTAGTATTTCTTGAAAAATGCATTAGAGAGTACTTTTCAGGGGCAAACCTAGCTCCATGTCTCTTTGCCCAGGCAATATACCTTCCATGGACCCTATTTAAGGCTCTAGTAGTCTGTTCAGTGGACTTTCCATAGGCTATAATGTTTATATTATCACTGAAGCCTATACTTAATACTTTCTGGTGCTCTGGATTGCATAGATCCACCAATTTAGCATTGTAGAAGAGAAATAGAATTGCAGACATACAAGATCCTTAGGGGGTTCCAGCAGAAATATTAAAAATCTTGGAAGGCTTATTCTTAAACCAAAGAATAGAGGCTCTATCCTGTATAAAGCTTCTAACCCAGCCTACTAGAGACTCTGGAATACCCTTTTTCTTTAGAATATAGACCAGCCTTTCTGGAATAATATAGTCAAAGGCTCCAGTCATGTCCAGAGAAAGAATGGAGGCTATGCCTCTCTCTAATAAGTTCCCTTGCCAAATAGTTCTAATTGCACTCAGTAGTAAATCCAAAGCATAAGTGGTTAAATGCCCTTTTCTGGCTCCAAATTGGGTGGCAGGAAGAAGACTATATTTCTCAGCTATATTCTGGAGTCTCCTAGCTATAACCCCTTCTATAACCTTTCCCAGAGTATTTAGAAGTGCTACAGGCCTCCAGGCCTTAGCAATAGAGTAGTCTGGCCTTCCTGGCTTTCTTAACACTACTGTTTTGGCAGTTTTAAAGATCTTTGGATAGTATTGCCAATTCCAACATCCCTCTATAAGGATTTGCATTGGTTTATAGAGGGAAGGTCCTAAGGCTTTTAAAAATCCATTAGGAATACTATTTAGGCCAGGGGCTTTCCAGGAGGCTGTTGCCTTTATAAATTGGCTAATTTCCTTCTCTGTAGGAGGTTCTAAACCTTCTAGGGCAGGGGGAAAGCTATTCTCTTGTTCTATATCTCTAAGATCTGCTTCTGGAAGCTGAGGAAAGAATTGGTTTGCAAATTCCTAAGATTTCTGCTGGTGTATAGTAGCCAATTCTCTATTTCTGGTCTTTAGAGAGGGAACTAAGGGTAGCTCTATAGGTAAGTAGCTTCTTAGCCTTCCCCACCTTACTAGTTTCCATAAAACTGCCCTATCTTCTCTAAGCTTGTGGGTAAATTGTCTAAATTGGAACCTTTTAGACTCTTTAATAGCTTTTTTCTTGGCTTTGGCAGCTTGTTTAACTAGGTCTAGATAGGCAGCCCTTGCTCTAAGACTTCTCTCTTCCTAAATTAGGCCAGCAATCTCTTGATTCCACCAGGGAGCAGCTTTTTGGCTTGGTTTGGAGTTTTCTCTTGTTTTTGGAACAGTAATCTCAGCAATACTAAGGATTTTTTGCTGTAAATAGAAGGCATACTGCTCTACCTTATCCCTGCTATTTAGGCTATTTGGAAACCAGAGATCTTGGGCTAGGTTTTGGACTTCTTCTTAATTGGTATCCTTCCATTTGTACCTTCTTTGATTTGGTTGATCTAGCTCTGTTTCTAGGTCTAATTCCAGTGCTATAAGCATGTGGTCAGAGCCATATTAAAGATTCTCAGGGGTAGATATAGAAATAAGCTTATTTGCTATTTCTATAGAGCTAAAGGAGAGATCAATGGTTGTTTTAGAAGGGTGTCTAATCCATATAGGCATTTTAGAGGGGGTAAGTAGCTCCAGGCCTAAGCTAGCTGTAATTTCCAATAGATCCTTTGCCATTTTATGGGTTTCAGTGGATTCCAATGCATTCCAAAGAGAATGGTGAAGGTTAAAGTCTCCCAGTAGAATATTAGAACTAGTATCTAGTTCCAATTCTTGAAGCTTATAGATAGGGGATAGCCTATCTATAATACTGTGTGCTCCTGGGGGTGGTAAATATATATTTATAACCTTAATCTTCTTCTCTTCTTCCAAAATTGTAAGGATTGCAATGTTTGGACATAGAAAGTCTACTGACCAGGTTCCAGGCTTGCATAGAGAGGTGTTCAGTAGGAAGCAGGCATTTGTATAGAATTTATCTAGATATAGGGGTAACCACTGGGTACTAGACCTTCCTATAGTCTAAAATAGTCTAGTATCCTTCCAAGGTTCCTGAATAGCTATAAATTGGAAGTTAAATAGCTGTAGATCCCCTATTATTCCAAGCATAATATCCTTGCTTAGGTGGGTGTTATATTGAGCTACCCTTATTGAGAATTAGCAGGATTCTGGCTTGCCTCTGGATTTTCTTCTGTAGTATCCATTTCACCTGCTAATTCAGCCTGATTCTGGGATTCAGTCTAAAATAGTGTCTCTATTCTTAAATGGGAATTTGCAGCAGTTCTCTGGGCAATTTCTAGTTCTGAAGGCCTTCCTCTCTTTCTAGTGGCTTGGGTAGAAGGCTCTAACCTAGATCTTTTACTACTAGGTTGGAGCTGGGAGGCTTCAAAGGGTGTTGGTTCCCCTAATTGGATTGGAAGCTTGTTTTCCTGCCTGCTAGCAAAGAATTTAGGCTTATTTTCTTTGGCTAAAGCTATTCTCTCTGTTTTAACCTTGTGTTTAGGGCATTGTATATCTCCAGAGGTGTGCTTTCCTTGGCAATTAGAGCACCTAGCCCTAGATAGGTCCTCCTTTAGGGGGCAATGCTCAAATCTATAGTCTCCTTTGGAGCAGAAACTATACTTAGGGGCCTTAGTACAGTATCTAGCTTGGTGGCCATACCCCTGGCAGTGATAGCACCTAGAAACTAGGCATATAGAGTTAAATAGCTCTACAGTTTTAAGCTTATTCTCAATAACTAGCCCATTATTAATAAGGTAGTTAGCTTGCTCAGGGGTTTGGAGGTCTAGAAGCATAGAGCCAGACTTCTTAGTATTCTTTAGAGTAGCTCTTCTCCAGTGGAATTGCTAAATCCTAAGAAATCCTTTAAGATTAGGGTTATACTTTAGAATGTTGGCTTTCCCAATTTCTTGCTGGTCCTGTTTAAAGGCTTCTTTGCATACTCCATGCACTAGAACTGTATACCTTCTAGTATAGACCTTGTTTTCCTCTTGCTTGCCAAAGGTATTAAGCTATACCTTGTTTGCTTTAGCTCTATCCTTAGTGGCTGTATTCTCAGCCACTAGAATAATCTCAGAGCTAGCTAGTCTCCTAGCTCCTAGGAAAAGTCCAATTCTATGCTTCTTGGTAGCTTTATTGATCTTTGCAAGGGCTGTGGTATATAGAATAGTAGCTAGAAGTTTAGCTAGGGCTGGGCTTCTAATCTTTAGCTCCCTAAGCTGCTGGGGGGTTAGAAGCTTCTCCTTTGGAGGGATTCCAGTTTTTGCTATACTAGTATAGCTAGGGAGGCTCTGGGGGGTAGGGATTGGAGGTTAGGGGGGTGGAGGTTGCTCTAATATTGTCTTTAGAGCCTCCAGGCCAAATTGGCCTAATTCTGCTTGAAGCTTGGTAACCCTATTATGGTTGGGGCCTAGATCTTGAAGAACTAAGTTAATTTCTTCTTGCATAGTTATAATGGCTTAACTAAGGTTCTTTCTTCTTTGAGCTAAATTTCTAGCTTTTGGGTTCACTGGCTTTGCTCCAATTCTCTGGGGACTCTCCCCTAAGCTTTAAGAGCTGCCTGTGTTCAATGGAGTAGGTATTTTAGCTAGAAATACTAGGTTTACTAGCTAGGGAAAGGATTTTGGCTGCAGTGGTACTAACTTTTTACTTAAAAGTAGTAAACTAAGGTAAATTGCCTTGTAAGCTCACTACACTTTACTAGTTTTTAGAGAGAACTAGTAAACTAAATACCTTTTTAAGCAAAAGGTAGAAAACTTTACAAAAAGGAGGGGGGGTAGTGTATACAAGAAAGGGGAAAAAGATTTCTAGAATTAAGCTCTAAAAGCTGTTCTAGCAGTAATTTATTTTGGAGGGGAATTACCAATCCCAGAAGCTTCTTTGGAGGGAAAACTTTAAAAACCAACTAGAAATATCTAAATCTAAAGCTACTGTACCAGTGGCTATACCACCAAGGCACTAGTAGAGACAGAAATAGGTGTATAACTAGTAAATATAAAGTAGTGGTTAAAGGAAAAGGGGCAGTGCTAATACCTCTGTTTTTGGTCTAGAAAAGCAGAGAAAAACCTTAATCTAGCTAAAGTTCCAGGACTAGAGCCAGCAAGAAAGGACTAAACAAAGAAAAAGGTCTCCCTAAGGAATAGAGCTAGTTCTTAACTAATACTGGGCTAAACCAGGTCCACTAGTAGAACTAGACTAGTTTTAGAGTTAAAACTAGTAAAAGGTGGCAGATTCTATTTTATAGACCCAAAATAGCCAAACTGGGTAATAGTTTTTGTAGAGAACTATTAAACTAGGCAGTCTTGTTTAAGCCTGTGATCGCGGGAACAGAACTAAGGCCAATACAAACTGTAGTAAAGCCTGCTGGGTATAGCAAAGAAAGTAAAAATATTGGCAGAGAGGTTGGTTGCTGGAGCAATAAAAGGGGGGTACTACTCCTGTAGTTTGTGTGGCGTCTGTAGTGTGTGGCGCAGAAAAGGTACTTGGCGTGAATGTCTGGGAACACCGGAAGTACTGGTTCGGGGTGAAAATTTTTCGTTCGCGAATTGTAAAGGCAGTATTGGTTGCACAGTTTTGAAATTTGGATATATTGTTTGGCTATTGTAGGTGTACTCAGTATCCAATTTCCAGGTAATTTAGACTAATATTGGTGGAGTGGTGAAGGGAAATGTCTCTCTTCTGTTGATGGATTGGTGAAATCACCTTTTCATCAACAGCACCCCCAATACAGGGCCAATTGGCCTAAAATTTGGATGGCAGCCTCTGTAAGAGACAGGCTTTCGATTGAATCTATTTTTGACGTAAAATTCCAAGAATTGACTGAGTTCGGATTTCGGTGTGTTTAATATTTCCCTGTATATGATACCTCCAATATTAATAGTTACCTTGGCTACTTTATTAATTATTCTACCAGTTAGACCATTAACACTGTCTAAAGGGCAAGGATTAATAAAGATATATAGAAAAAAGTAAGTATTGGTAAACTTCTTTATAATATATCTATAAGTTAAATATCTATTGTTTACTATAGTCTTAGCTATATAATATCCATTAACTATATTAGATACTAGAAATAGATATATATATATTTTTTTCTAAAACTTCTACTAATTCTTATATAACCTTCTCTTTGGCTTCTACTAATAATTTAAGGTAGAAGCTATTCTTTTTCTAAATTATTTTCTTTATCCTTAACCTTTTCTAACTAAGGTCTAACCATAGTTACCTGTGCAGAAGGACTTAGACAGCAAGCCAGTATATATAGATAACTCTCTATCTAGTAACCTAAAGCTCTACACTGGAAACAGAGGTAGTTCTAGCAATGTTAATCTATCTTAGACTTGTTAACCTACTTGGCCCTCCAACAATTTATAGCATTAATCTCTATAGGGTCTCCTAAGGGAAAAGGAGTTTTAACTCTAAGGAATAGATTTAGTATAGAAGGTATAAGTTATATAGAAGATTTCTATTAACTTTAGAAGTACTTTAGCTAGTTATATTTATTTAATTTATTAGTAATATTCTTTAACTATTATTTATATCCCTAATAGATAGAATCTTCTGCTACTTAAATTATCTAGTTATATATTATTATATTTAAAGAGCTCTTTAAATAAGCCTTTTTAATACTATTATTAAAGTTTACTTCTCTAGCCTTTAATAAAAGATAATCCACCTCTTTTAATAACTTATTAAAGGTATAGTTACCTTGCTTAAGTATATTAAGGTATTTTAATACTTTCTACTATTGGGCTAAGTCTATAAAATACTAATCTAAAGCTTTAAAGAAGTTTTTCTTAGTAAATTTATCTATACCTCTGTATATTTCTATCTATAGAAAGAAAATACCTGTAGCTTTATCTTTTAAATATAAAAGTAATCTATAACTAGTCTAACTTCTTTTTTAAAGCTTTTTAGTTAATAGTTAGCTTGGCTTTAAGCTTTCTATAGAATTAGGGGTACAATGCAGGGTCCTTGCCATTATATTCTATCTTGTTGGTGTAATGGGGTTAAGGTTTGGGCTATAAAATACTGGCAGTAAATAGTAAGTAAGGTACCTGTTTAGGTTATATATATAACTCTGTATTTAAAGAGAAGGGAGTCTATTAGTTTAATAAGTCTAGGTATATAATAACTTTTGCTATTTTATTCTAGAGAATTTAATTCTTCTACTCTATTATTTATATAAGGTTTTGTAACTATAAGGGTGCAGGCTATTTATTATTACTAATATTCTATAGCTAATAATAGTATTCTATTTTCTCTATACTTTGTATTATCTATATTTTATTAAGGAGACCTTTCTTAAACTATATATCTATATTTTTCTAGAAAGACCTTCTCTAGGAATCTATATATAAGGCTAATTATTATATACCTTGTAAAACTATAATAGCTTCCTTACTATATACTGTATATTGTATTTCTTGTTCCTTGTTACCTTGTTTAAGAGAATAAACTAAATTCTAATATAAGTATTTTAATAAAATAATAGCTAATTCTATTAATTGCCTATATACAAGAAGAATTTAGTTAAGGAAAGAAAGAAAAGAAAAAAAAGAAGAAAAAAACTATAAATAAAATACTAAATATATATACTCTAGAATAAAGGCCCTTAGGGCTAGGGCTTGCTTAGCTATTCCTTTAAGAGGCTATATTTAATGCTACAGTATTTAGCTTAGTTAGAAAGGCTTAGTAATCTAAGGCTATAGCATTAAGCTAATAGTATTAAGGTTAAGGTATTAAATATTCTAGAGGCTATAGTCTTTAACTATAGTTAAGGACTTAACTGTAGTCAAAAACTACTGTATTAGGGTTAAGGCATTAAGTATTCTAGAGGCTATAGTCTTTAACTATAGTTAAGGACTTAACTATAGTTAAAGACTACCCTATACAAGGGTTTAACCCTTACAAAAAAATACCTAACATTATATATAATATAATATAATACAAGGGCAATAAGCTCTGCTTTTAATATAATACAATGCAATATAACAGCAATAAGCCCTCTATAACTAAGTACAATACAATATTGTATACAATATTACATTATAGATATAACAGTATATAGAGAAAAATTAAGTATATTAGTAATAAACTTTAGTAACAATAATAAAGTTTCTCTATCTAGAGAAGTTATAAAAGCTTTACCTAATCTATATTAGTAATTTAGATAAGTATTAAATATATATATTATAGTGCTGTAATGGTAGGTTGGTGGCTATATACTTAACATAGTACTATACCAGAGAGCCTCTATATACAATAGCTAATATAGCTTTTAATACTATTAATACTATTAATAACACCAGTAACACTACTTTTATTAATATTTTACTCTATAATAATATTTTAATACTCTATTTATATACTATATATATATATAATATTTTTTATATATATATAATATATATTATTAATATTAAACAGAACTAGGAATCCGAACCCAGTCAATTCTTGGAAGTTTACATCAAAAATAGGTTCAATCGAAAGCCTGTCTCTTACAGAGGCTACCATCCAAATTTCAGGCCAATTGGCCCTGTATTGGGGGTGCTGTTGATGAAAAGGTGATTTTACCAATCCATTAACAGAAGAGGGATATTTCCCTTTACTACACCACCAATATTAGTCCAAATCACCTGGAAATTGGATACCGAATATGCCTATATTAGCCGAACAACATATCCAAATTTCAAGACCGTGCAACCAATACTGCCTTTATAATTCGCGAACGAAAAATTTTCACCCCGAACTAGAACTTCTGGTGTTCCCGGACACTCACGCCAAGTACCTTTTCTGCGCCACACACTACAAACACCACACAAACTACAGGAGTGGTACCCCCCTTTTATTGCTCCAGCAACTAACTTCTCTCTTCTCTTCTCTTTACTATACCCAAAAGGCTTTACTACAGTTTGTATTGGCCTTAGACCTGTTCCCACAATTACAGGCTTAAACAAGACTGCCTAGTTTAATAGTTCTCTGCAAAAACTATTACCCAGTTTGGCTACTCTGGGTCTATAAAATAGAACCTGCTACCTTTTACTAGTTTTAACTCTAAAACTAGTCTAGTTCTACTAGTAGACCTAGTTTAGCCCAGTATTAGTTAAGGACTAGCTCTATTCCTTAGGAAGACCTTTTTCTTTGTTTAGTCCTTTCTTGCTGGCTTTAGTTCTAGAACTTTAGCTAGATTAAGGTTTTTCTCTGCTTTTCTAGACCAAAAACAGAGGTATTAGCACTACCCCTTTTCCTTTAACTACTATTTTACTTTTACTAGTTATACACCTATTTCTGTCTCTACTAGTGCCTTGGTGGTATAGCCACTGGTACAGTAGCTTTAGATTTAGATATTTCTAGTTGGTTTTTAAAGTTTCCCCTCCAAAGAAGCTTCTGGGATTAGTAATTCCCCTCCAAAATAAATTACTGCTAGAACAGCTCTTAGAGCTTGATTCTAGAAATCTTTCCCCCTTTTGTATACACCACTCTTTCTCCCTTTTGTAAAGTTTTCTACCTTTTGCTTAAAAAGGTATTTAGTTTACTAGTTCTCTCTAAAAACTAGTAAAGTATAGTGAGCTTGCAAGGCAATTTACCTTAGTTTACTACTTCTAAGCAAAAAGTTAGTACTACTGTAGCTAGAATTCTTCTCCTAGCTAGTAATATATTATTCCTAGCAATATACCTACTCCATTAAATACAGGCAGCTTCCAAAGCTTAGGGGAGAGTCCCCAGAGAATTGGAGCAAAGCCAGTGAATCCAAAAGCTGGAATAGCCCAACAAAGGAAAAAGCTTAGTTAAGCAATTACAACAATGCAAGAAGGAATTAACTTAGTTCTTCAAGATCTAGGCCCCAACCATAATGGGGTTACCAAGCTTCAAGCAGGATTAGGCCAATTTGGCCTGGAAGCTCTAAAGACAATATTAGAGCAACCTCCACCCCCCCAATCTTCAATCTCTACCCCCCAGAGCCTCCCTAGCTATACTAGTATAGCAAAAACTGGAATCCCTCCAAAGGAGAAGCTCCCAACCCCCCAGCAGCTTAGAGAGCTAAAGATTAGAAGCCCAGCCCTAGCTGAACTTCTAGCTACTATTCCACATGCTACAGCCCTTGCAAAGATTAATAAAACTACCAAAAAGCATGGAATTAGACTCTTCTTAGGGGCTAGAAGACTAGCTAGCTCTGAGATTATTCTAGTGGCTAAGAATACAGCTACCAAGGATAGAGCTAAAGCAAACAAGGTATAGCTTAATACCTTTGGCAAGCAAGAGAAAAACAAGGTCTATACTAGAAGGTATACAGTTCTAGTGCATGGAGTATACAAGGAAGCCTTTAAACAGGACCAGCAAGAAATTGGAAAAGCCAATATTCTAAAGTATAACCCTAATCTTGAAGGGTTTCTTAGAATTCAGCAATTCCACTGGAGAAGAGCTACTCTAAAGAATACCAAGAAGTCTGGCTCTATGCTTCTAGATCTCCAAACCCCTAAGCAAGCTAACTACCTAATTAACAATGGGCTAGTTATTAAGAATAAGCTTAAAACTGTAGAGCTATTTAACTCTACATACCTAGTTTCTAGGTGCTATCACTGCCAGGGGTATAGCCACCAAGCCAGATACTGTACTAAAGCCCCTAAGTGTAGTTTCTGCTCCAAAGGAGACCATAGATTTAAGCATTGCCCCTTAAAGGGAGACCTCTCTAGGGCTAGGTACTCTAATTGCCAAGGAAAGTATACCTCTGGAGACATACAATGCCCTAAACACAAGGTTAAAACAGAGAGAATAGCTTTAGCCAAAGAGAATAAGCCTAGATTCTTTGCTAGCAGGCAGGAAAATAAGTTTCCAATTCAATTAGGGGAACCAACACCCTTTGAAGCCTCCCAGCTCCAACCTAATAGCAAAAGATCTAGGTTAGAGCCTTCTACCCAAGCCACTAGAAAGAGAGAAAGGCCATTAGGTCTAGAAATTACCTAGAGAACTGCTGCAAATTCCCATTTAAGAATAGAGACACTATTTCAGACTAAATCCCAGAATCAGGCTAAATTAGCAGGTGAAATAGATACTACAGAAGAAAATCCAGAGGCAAGCCAGAATCCTGCTAATTCTCAATAAAAGTAGCTCAATATAACACCCACCTAAGCAAGGATATTATGCTTGGAATAATAGGGGATCCACAGCTATTTAACTTCCAATTTATAGCTATTCAGGAACCTTGGAAGGATACTAGACTATTTCAGACTATAGAAAGGTCTAGTACCCAATGGTTACCCCTATATCCAGATAAATTCCATACAAATGCCTGCTTTCTACTAAACACCTCTCTATGCAAGCCTGGAACCTGGTTAGTAGACTTTCCATGTCCAAACATTGCAATTCTTACAATTTTGGGAGAAGAGAAGGAGATTAAGGTTATAAATATATATTCACCACCCCCAGGAGCATACAATACTATAGATAGGCTCTCTCCAATCTATAAGCTTTAAGAATTGGAGCTAAGTAGCTCTAATATTCTACTGGGAGACTTTAATCTTCACCATTCTCTTTGGAATGCTATGGGATCCACTGAAACCTATAAAATGGCAAAGGATCTATTGGAAATTACAGCTAGCCTAGGCCTAGAGCTACTTACCCCCTCTAAAATGCCTACATAGATTAGGCACCCTTCTAAGACAACTATTGATCTCTCTTTTGGCTCTATAGATATAGCAAACAAGCTTATTTCTATATCTACCCCTGGGAATCTTCAACATAGATCTGACCACATGCTTATAGCATTGGATTTTGACCTAGAAACAGTGCTAGACCAGCCAAATCAAAGAAGGTACAAATGGAAGGATGCCAATCAAGAAGAAGTCCAAAATCTAGCCCAGGATCTCTGGTTTCCAAATAGCCTAAATAGCAGGAAAGAGGTGGAGCAGTATACCTTCTATTTACAGCAAAAAATCCTCAGTATTGCTGAGATTACTGTTCCAAAAACAAGAGAAAACTCCAAACCAAGCCAAAAAGCTACTCCCTGGTGGAATCAAGAGATTACTGGCCTAATTTAGGAGGAGAGAAGTCTTAGAGCAAGGGCTGCCCATCCAGACCTAGTTAAACAAGCTGCCAAAGCCAAGAAAAAAGCTATTAAAGAGTCTAAAAGGCTCCAATTTAGATAATTTACCCACAGGCTTAGGGAAGATAGAGCAGTTTTGTGGAAACTAGCAAGGTGGGGAAGGTTAAGAAGCTACTTACCTATAGAACTACCCCTAGTTCCCTCCCTAAAAGCCAATAATGGAGGTTTAGCCACTACACACCAGCAAAAATCTTAGGAATTTGCAACTCAATTCTTTCCCCAGCTTCCAGAGGCAGACTTAGAAGATATAGAGGCGGATACTAGCTTTCTAGCTACTCTAGAAAACCTAGAGCCCCCTACAGAGAAAGAAATTGGCCAATTTATAAAGGCAACAGCCTTCTGGAAAGCCCCTGGCCTGGATAGTATTTCTAATGGATTTTTAAAAGCCTTAGGACCTTCCCTCTATAAACCAATGCAAATCCTTATAGAGGGATATTGGAATTGGCAATACTATCCAAAGATCTTTAAAACTGCTAAAACAGTAGTTTTAAGAAAACCTGGGAGGCCAGACTACTCTGTTGCCAAGGTATAGAGGCCTGTAGCACTCCTAAACACTCTGGGAAAGGTTATAGAAGGGGTTACAGCTAGAAGGCTCCAGAATATAGCTAAGAAATATAGTCTTCTTCCTGCTACTCAATTTGGAGCTAGAAAAGGCCATTCAACTACCCATGCTTTAGATTTACTACTGGGTGCAATCAGGACTGTATGGCAGGGAAACCCATTGGAGAGAGGTATAGCCTCTATTCTTTCCCTGGATATAACTGGAGCCTTTGACTATGTTATTCCAGAAAGACTAGTCTATATCCTAAAGAAAAAGGGTATTCCAGAATCTCTAGTAGGCTGGGTTAGAAGCTTTATGCAGGACAGAGCCTCTATTCTCTGGTTTAAAAATAAACCTTCCAAGATATTTAATATTTCTGCTGGAACCCCCCAAGGATCTTGTATGTCAGCAATTCTATTTCTCTTTTACAATGCTAAATTGGTGGATCTATGCAATCCAGAACAACAGAAAGTATTAAGTATAGGCTTTAGTAATGATATAAACATTATAGCCTATGGAAAGTCTACTGAGCAGACCACTAGAGCCTTAAATAGGGTCTATAGAAGGTGTATTGCCTGGGCAAAGAGATATAGAGCTAGGTTTGCCCCTGAGAAGTACTCTCTAATGCATTTTTCAAGAAATACTAGGAGGTTTAACCTTGAAAAACTACTAGTTTTGGAAGGAACCAATATAACTATTTAACCACAAGAGAGTCTTAGAATTCTGGGTCTATTTCTAGATTCTAGGTTAAATTGGTTACAGCATTACAAAGCAATAGAGAGAAAACTAGCCACCTAAACCAATGCACTAGCTAGGTTAACTGGCTCTACCTGGGGTATTCCATTGGAGGAAGGACGACTACTATATAAAACAGTAGTTCTACCAGCAATAACCTATGCCTCTATAGCCTGGCATACACCTACCCTGGATGGAAATTCCAAAGGATTAGCTAAAAAGCTAGAAACCTTCCAAAACAATGCTCTAAGAATAGTTAGTGGAGGTTTTAGAGCTACTCCAATCCATGCATTGGAAACAGACACTGGAATTGCCCCCCTAAACCTAGTTTTGGATGCCCAGGTTGCTCTATATAGAAGGAAAACAGCAGGTACAAGGATTAAAAACCTTATTAAAGAGAAATGCCTTAAAATTCAGACAAAGCTTCAGGAACCAAGAAACCACCAAGACTGGAACCAGCTTAATAGAAAGATTAGGCATCCAGAAGAGACTATAGAGAATTGGTGGAATTCTTGGATAGGCAAAGGTTTAAACCAGAGCAATAGGTCCTCTAGCAAGAGACAGGCTAGAGAGGCAATACTAGCTCTCTGGAGAAAGAAATAGAGTAGAATTACTAGGGAACTAGACCTTAGAATTAACCACTACTACCTAACTCCAGATTCTAGACCCCTAAACCTGTATAGAGGTCTCCAGAAGGCTCAATGCTCTCTAGCTATATAACTTAGAACTAGAAAGATTGGTTTAGCTGCTTTTCTCTTTAAACAAGGGGTTCCTGGCTATAATAGCCCTCTATGCTCTTGTGGAAGAGGTCAAGAGACTCCAGTATATATTACTATATACTGTAAGAAATATACCCTAGAAAGGGAGGCCTTAAAGGCTTAGACAGGCTCTATTAACTTTAAAAGGCTCTTGGGAAGTGCAAAGGGAATTAACCACCTAACTAGGTGGTGGCTCCAACAGAGAATTCTGCCACAGTTCTATTTAGCAAATTCTTTGTTCTATAGAATATAGAAGGCAGCCTGCTTGCTTGTATTGCTTTTATTTATTTTATTGTACTATTTTCTTCTACTTTTACTTTACCTTTTCTATTTCTCTATCTCTTTCTTTTCTATTTTATTCTATATATTTCTACTATACCTCTCTTTCCTTTCCTTGTATAGCCAAAATAGGCAATAGTTTTCCTTTTATTGTATACTAAAAGCCCTGTACTGTCTACTCTCTTTATTGGTTTTATTTATTTTGTTTGTCTTGTATAACCTTTTGTATTTTGCTAGTTATTTTGTTTATTGTTGCTCTGTTTGTTTTGTTTTGAAGAACTGTCAATTCCTAACTGCGCAGGAATACTGGGTAGGCTTGATGTTGAGAAAGCAGGCTCAATAAAGCATGTATATACTAGTCTGGCAGCTCCCAATGGCCCTTAAGGCTCAGGGTGTATTAATTTATTATTATAATATATATTATTAAAATTATTATTAGTACCTAGAGTAAAATAAAGCCTTTAGGGCAGTAGTCTAGTAGTCTACTGTCCGGGTACCTTGCTTGGGCTGGCAGGGGTGCAGGTTTGAGTCCTGCTAAAGGCACAGTAAATTAGTCCAGAGGGGATTAATAAGCTATACCACTATTTCTTCTATATAAGTATATTAACTATTACTAATATTTCTAACCTAATAGAGACTAGGCACCTCTAGAAGGAAGGTTTATTAGTAATAATAGCTAAGTATACTAGCTAAATTGTATCTAAGCAGAAACTAGTTAGAAGAGTTATATTAAGTTATTAGGGAGCCTAATATCCAGCCTATTATATATATATATTAAAGCCAGCAGGAGGCCTAATATATTCTAGCTAGTAAAGACTTTAGAAATATACTTTGCAAGGAAAAATTAGTTAAGAAAGTAGGGTATACTTAATAATATATAGGCTTAATAAATAAGGCTTAATATATATAGGCAAGAAGTTTCCAATAGTCTTACTAAGAGACTCTGGGTGTATTAATCTACTACTACTACTAGAGTAAAATAAATATTACTATTATTATATATATATATATAATAGAAAGTATATAAATACAAAAACACACCAGAAACTGAACTTAGTTAATTCTTGGAATTTTATATTGAAAATAGGTTTAATTGAAAGCCTATCTCTTATAGAGGCTACTATCCAAATTTTAGGGCAATTAGCCCAGTATTGGTGGCACTATTAATAAAAAGGTGATTTTACTAATCTATTAATAGAAGAGGGACATTTCCCTTTACTACACCACCAATATTAGTCTAAATCTTCTGGAAATTGGATACTGTGTATATATATATTAGCCAAACAATATATCTAAATTTTAGAACTGTATAACTAATATTGCCTTTGCAAACTACAAGCAAAAAATTTTTATCCCAAACCAGTAATTCTAGTGTTCCCAGCTATTTATACCAAGTACCTTTTCTGCACTATATACTATAAACACTATACAAACTGCAGGAGTGGTACCCCTCTTTTATTACTTTAGTAACTAACTCCCTCTACTAATTTCTATAACTAACCTTCTACTTTCCTTACTATACCCAAAAGGCTTTATTATAGTTTGTATTGGCCTTAGTTCTATTTCTATAATTACAGGCTTAAACAAGACTGCTTAGTTTAATAGTTCTCTGCAAAAACTATTACCTAGTTTAGCTATTTTAGGTCTATAAAATAGAATGCACTACCTTTTACTAGTTTTAACTTACTAAAACTAGTCTAGTTCTACTAGTAGACCTAGTTTAGCCTAGTATTAGTTAAGAACTAGCTTTATTCCTTAGGGAGACCTTTTTCTTTGTTTAGTCCTTTCTTACTAGCTTTAGTTCTAGAACTTTAGCTAGATTAAGGTTTTTCTCTACTTTTCTAGACTAAAAACAGAGATATTAGTACTACCCCTTTTTCTTTAACTACTATTTTACTTTTACTAGTTATACACCTATTTCTATCTCTACTAGTGCCTTGGTGGTATAGTTACTGGTACAGTAGCTTTAGATTTAGATATTTCTAGTTGGTTTTTAAAGTTTCCCCTCCAAAGAAGCTTCTAGGATTGGTAATTCCCCTCCAAAATAAATTACTGCTAGAATAGCTTTTAGAGCTTAATTCTAGAAATCTTTTTCCCCCTTTTGTATATACTACCCCCCTTTCTTTTTGTAAAGTTTTCTACCTTTTGCTTAAAAAGGTATTTAGTTTACTAGTTCTTCCTAAAAACTAGTAAAGTATAGTAAGCTTGCAAGGTAATTTACCTTAGTTTACTACTTCTAAGTAAAAAGTTAGTACTACTGCAGCCAGAATTCTTTCCCTAGCTAGTAAACTTAATATTTCTAGCTATAATACCTACTCCATTGAACACAGGCAGCCTCTAAAGCTTAGGGGAGAGTCCCCAGAGAATTGGAGCAAAGCCAGTAAATTTAAAAGCTGGAATAGCCTAATAAAGAAAGAAGCTTAGTTAAGCAATTACAACAATATAAGAAGGAATTAACTTAGTTCTTTAAGATCTAGGCCCCAACCATAATAGGGTTACCAAGCTTTAAGCAGAATTAGGCCAATTTGGCCTGGAGGCTCTAAAAACAATATTAGAGCAACCTCCACCCCCCTAACCTCCAATCTCTACCCCCCAGAGCCTTCCAAGCTATACTAGTATAGCAAAAACTGGAATTCCTCCAAAGGAGAAGCTTCTAACCCCCCAGTAGCTTAGAGAGCTAAAGATTAGAAGCCTAGCTCTAGCTAAACTTCTAGCTACTATACTATATATAACAGCCCTGGCAAAGATTAATAAAACCACTAAAAAGTATAGAATTAGACTTTTCTTAGGGGCTAGAAGACTAGCTAGCTCTAAGATTATTCTAGTGGCTAAAAATATAGCTACTAAGGATAGAGCTAAAGCAAATAAAGTATAGCTTAATAGCTTTGGAAAACAAGAAGAAAACAAGGTCTATACTAGAAGGTATACTGTTCTAGTGTATAGAGTATACAAAGAAGCCTTTAAACAGGACTAGCAAGAGATTGGAAAGGCCAATATTCTAAAGTATAACCCTAATCTTAAAGGGTTTCTTAGAATCCAGTAATTTTACTGGAGAAAAGCTACTCTAAAGAATACTAAGAGATCTAGCTCTATACTTCTAGACCTTTAAACCCCTAAGCAAGCTAACCACCTAATTAATAATGGACTGGTTATTAAGAATAAGCTTAAAACTATAGAGCTATTTAACTCTATATACCTAGTTTCTAGGTGCTATTACTGCTAGGGGTATAGCCACCAAGCTAAATACTGTACTAAAGCCCCTAAGTATGGTTTCTGCTCCAAAGGAGACTATAGATTTAAGTATTGCCCCCTAAAGGGGGACCTCTCTAGAGCTAGGTGCTTTAATTACCAAGGAAAGTATACCTCTGGAGATATACAATACTCTAAATACAAGGTTAAAACAGAGAGAATAGCTTTAGCCAAAGAGAATAAGCCTAAATTCTTTGCTAGCAGGCAGGGAAACAAGCTTCCAATCTAATTAGGGGAACCAACACCCTTTAAAGTATTCCAATTCCAACCTAGCAAAAGAACTAGGTTAGAACCCTCTAGTACCCAAGCTACTAAGAAGAGAGGAAGGCCTTTAGGCCTAGAAATTGCCCAGAGAACTACTGTAAATTTCTATTTAAGAATAGAGACACTGTTTTAGGCTAAATCTTAGAACCAGACTAAATTAGCAGGTAAAATAGATACTACAGAGAAAAATCCAGAGGCAAGCCAGAATCCCTCTAACTCTTAATAAGGGTAGCCCAATATAATACTTACCTAAGAGACAATATTATATATAAAATAGTAGGAGATTTACAGTTCTCTAGCTTTTACTTTATAGCTATACAGGAACCTTGGAAGAGTACTAGACTATTTTAAACTATAGAAAGGTCTAGTACTTAGTAGCTATCTCTATATCTAGATAAATTCTATACAAATACCTGCTTCTTGTTAAATACCTCTCTATATAAACCTAGAATCTAGTTAATAGATTTTCTATGTCCAAATATTGCAATTCTTACAATTTTGGAAGAAGGGAAAGAGATTAAAGTTATAAATATATACTTACCACCCCCAGAGTTCTATAGAACTATAGATAGGCTCTCCCCTATCTATAAGCTTTAAGAATTAGAACTAAATACTAGCTCTAATATTCTGCTGGAAGACTTTAATCTTTACCATTCCCTTTGGAATGCTATGGAATCCACTAAAACCCATAAAATAGCAAAAGATCTATTGGAAATTATAGCTAGTTTAGGCCTAGAGCTACTTACCCCTTCTAAAATACCTACATAGATTAGGTATCCTTCTAAAACAACTATTAATCTATCCTTTGGCTTAATAGATATAGCAGATAAACTTATCTCTATATCTACCCCTAAGAATCTTTAGCATAGATCTAACTATATACTTATAGTATTGGATTTTAACCTAAAAACAGTACTAAACTAGCCAAATTAAAGCAAGTATAAATAGAAGGATACTAATTAAGAAGAGATTTAAAACCTAGCTTAAAATCTCTAGTTTCTAAATAGCCTAAATAGCAGGGAAAAAGTAGAACAGTATACCTTCTATTTACAGCAAAAAATCCTTAGTATTGCTAAGATTACTGTTCTAAAAACAAGAGAAAATTCTAAACCAAGCCAAAAAACTATTCCCTAGTGGAATTTAGAAATTGCTAGTTTAATTTAGGAAGAGAGAAGCCTTAGAGCAAGAGCTACCCACCTAGATCTAGTTAAACAAGCTGCTAAAGCCAAGAAAAAAGCTATTAAAGAGTCTAAAAGATTCTAATTTAGATAATTTACCTACAGGCTTAGGGAAGATAGAGCAGTTTTATAGAAACTAGCAAGGTAGGGAAGGTTAAAAAGCTATTTACCTATAGAACTACCCTTAGTTCCCTCTCTAAAAGCCAATAATGGAGAATTAGCTACTATACACCAGCAAAAATCTTAGGAATTTGCAAACTAATTCTTTCCCTAGCTCCCAGAGGCAGACTTAGAAGATATAGAGAAGGATACTAGCTTTCTAGCTACTTTAGAAGGCCTGGAGCCCCCTACTAAGAAAGAGATTGGCTAATTTATAAAGGCAATAGCCTTCTAGAAAGCCCCTGGCCTGGATAGTATTTCTAATAGATTTCTAAAAGCCTTAGAACCTTCCCTCTATAAACTAATGCAAATCTTTATAGAGGAATATTAGAACTGGCAATACTATCTAAAGATCTTTAAAACTGCCAAAACAGTAGTTCTAAGAAAGCCTAGGAGGCTAGACTACTCTATTGCCAAGGTATAGAGACCTGTAGTACTTCTAAATACTCTGGAAAAGGTTATAGAAGGGGTTACAGCTAGAAGGCTCCAAAATATAGCTAAGAAATATAGTCTTCTTTCTGCTACTTAATTTAGAGCTAGAAAGGGCCATTTAACTATCTATACTTTAGACCTACTACTGGGGGCAATTAGAACTGTATAGCAGGGGAATCTATTAGAGAGAGGTATAGCCTCTATTCTTTCTCTAGATATAACTAGAGCCTTTAACTATATTATTCTAGAAAGGCTAGTCTATATTCTAAAGAAAAAGAATATTTTAGAGTCTCTAGTAGGCTAGGTTAGAAGCTTTATACAAGATAGAGCCTCTATTCTCTAGTTTAAAAATAAGCCTTCTAAGATATTTAATATTTATACTAGAACTCTCCAAGAATCTTGTATATCTACAATTCTATTTCTCTTCTATAATGCTGAATTGGTGGATCTATACAATCCAGAGCACCAGAAAGTATTAAGTATAGACTTTAGTAATAATATAAATATTATAGCCTATAGAAAATCCACTGAGCAGACCACTAGAGCCTTAAATAGGGTCTATAGAAGGTATATTGCCTGGGCAAAGAGGTATAGAGCTAGGTTTGCCCCTAAGAAGTACTCTCTAATGTATTTTTCAAGAAATACTAGAAGGTTTAACCTTGGAAAACCACTAGTCTTAGAGGGAACCAATATAACTATTTAACTATAAGAGAGTCTTAGAATTCTTGGTCTATTTCTAGATTCTAGGTTAAATTAGTTACAGCATTACAAAGCAATAGAGAGAAAATTAGCCACCTAAACCAATACATTGGCTAGGTTAACTAGCTCTACCTAGGGTATTCCATTGGAGGAAGGTAGACTACTATATAAAATAGTAGTTCTACCAGCAATTACCTATGCCTCTATAGCCTGGTATACTTCTACCCTGGATAGAAATTCCAAAGGATTAGCCAAAAAGCTAGAAACCTTCTAAAACAATGCTCTAAGAATAATTAGTAGAGGTTTTAGAGCTACTTTAATCTATATATTGGAAACAGGCACTGGAATTACCCCCCTAAATCTAGTTCTAGATGCCTAGGTTGCTCTATATAGAAGGAAAATAGCAGGCTCTAGAATTAAAAACCTTATTAAAGAGAAATGCCTTAAAATTTAGACAAAGCTTTAAGAACCAAGAAACTACCAAAACTAGAACTAGCTTAATAGAAAGATTAGGCATCTAGAAGAGACTATAGAGAATTGGTGGAATTCTTGGTTAGGCAAAGATTTAAACCAGAGCAATAAGTCCTCTAGTAAGGCACAGGCTAGAGAGGCAATACTAGCTCTCTAGAGGAAGAAATAGAGTAGAATTACTAGGGAACTAGACCTTAGAATTAACTATTACTACCTAACTCTAGATTCTAGACCTCTAAACCTTTATAGAGGTCTCCAGAAGGCTTAATGCTCTCTAGCTATACAGCTTAGAACTAGAAAGATTGGTCTAGCTACTTTTCTCTATAAACAAGGGGTTCCTGGCTATAATAGCCCTCTATACTTCTGTAGAAGAGGTTAAGAAACTCCAGTCTATATTACTATATACTATAAGAAGTATACCCTAGAAAGGAAGGCCTTAAAGGCTTAATTAGGCTCTATTAACTTTAAAAGGCTCTTAGGAAGTACAAAAAGAATTAACTACCTAACTAGGTAGTAGCTTTAATAGAGAATTCTACTATAGTTCTATTTAGTAAATTCTTTGTTCTATAGAATATAGAAGGTAGCCTGCTTGCTTGTATTGCTTTTATTCTCTTTATTGTACTATTTTCTTCTACTTTTACTTTATCTTTTCTATTTCTCTATCTCTCTCTTCTATTCTTTTCTATTTTATTCTATATATTTCTACTATACCTCTCTTTTCTTTCTTTATATAGCCAAAATAGGCAATAGTTTTCCTTTATTGTATACAAAAAGCCCTGTACTATCTACTCTCTTTATTAGTTTTATTTTATTTTGTTTGTTTTATATAACCTTTTGTATTCTTACTAGTTATTTTGTCTATTGTTGCTCTATTTATTTTGTTTTAAAGAACTGTCAATTCCTAACTACACAGGAATACTGGGTAGGCTTAATATTAAGAAAGCAGGCTCAATAAAGTATATATATACTAGTCTAGCAGCTTCCAATGGCCCTTAAGGCTTAGGGTGTATTAATTTATTATTATTATTATTATTACTCTTTATAGTCTTCCTGCTGCTTTCCTAGTATATTCTTCTATTAGAATAGTATATCTACCAATCTATTAGATTTCCCTAAGTAGTACTGGATTATAAACCTAAACCTTAAAAGATATTCCACCTATCTAGCCTATTTTATATTAAGCTAGTGTTTTGTTATAAAGTACTCCAGGGCTTTGTAGTTAAAGTATATCTTTATAGGGCAGTCTCTATATAGCCCCTGTAATTTACACTGCTATTTTTTTATACAGGCTACAATTGCAAGTAATTCCTTGTTATAGATTAAATAATTAAATTTTGCTAGCACCATTGTCTTTAAGAAGTAAGCAACAGGGTACCAGAAACTATTATTATAGAACTAGAAAAGGACCCCAGTAACTACCCCCTCTAATAAATTAGTTTTAAGCTTTATTTCCAGTACAGGGTTATAGTACTTTAGAATTAGGGTAGATAATAGATACTTCTTAAGCAGGTAGAATATATCCTAGCATTTAGTATTAAATATAAACTATATACCTTTCCTTATTAGCTTATTTAGTGGCCAAGCTATTTATCTATATTCCTTAATAAAGTATTGGTAGTAGTTACAGAACCCTAGGAAAAACTGGACACTAGTTACTATAGTTAGGGCACTCTATTTTCTAATAGCCTCTACCTTGTTAGGGTTAATTTTAATGCCCTTAGTTATAATAATAAATCCTAGGTACTTTGTTCTCTTTATATAGAACTTAGATTTCTTTAGGTTAGCCTGCAAGCTAGTACTTTGTAACTATACTAGTACTGTCTTTATATACAGGATATACTTATCCTTGTTCTTAGAATAGATTAGAATATTATCCAGGTAGATAGTTAGAAATTTATTAAGGTAATCTATAAAGAGACTATTTATCTATTGTTAAAATATAGCCAGGCTATTTATTAAGCTAAAAGAAACTACTCAGTATTTAAAAGACCTATAATATATCTAGAATATAGTAAAGTCTTTAAACTTAGGGCTAATCTATACCTTGTAGAAAGCCTGTTATATATCTATCTTTAAGAAGATTTTTGCTATACTAATTTATTGTAATAACTTATTAACTAATAGCAGGGGGTACTAATTTTTTCTAGTTAGTATATTTAACTTTTAGTAGTCTATACAGAACCTTAGTCTACTGTTTACCTTTTAAAAGAATAGTACTGGGGTAGTATATAAAGTAGTGCTTGGCACTATAAAGCCTTTATCTAGATTATTAACTAGGTAGTATTTTAGCTTAACTAACTTCTCCAGTATATACTTATACAGTAGGCTAAATATTAGAGTATTTAGGCTAGTAAGCTTAATCTTTATTTCTACTTTATTATAGTGCAGGGCTAATTTATTAAAAGCTTTCTTTAAAAATATATCTTTATATTCCCTATAATATTTAGAAAGTACCTTCTTTAAGGCTACCTAGAGCTTTACTTTCTCCCTGTTATATTCTTTATTCTACTCTGCTTTTCCTAACTATAGGTTAATAAGTTAGTCTAGTTTATATATACTAATTAAAAAGACCTCTGTACCTTTCTACCTTAGGTTTTAATTTATACTAGCTACTCTAATTATTGCAATGTTAATTGTTATTAATTAGTATTGGTTCTACTCTCTGCCCTAGGTCTTCCTTAGTGGTACTCCTTTGTCCAGGGGTTAATTCCTTTCCAATAGTACCCTGTCTATCTTTTATAGAGCTAACCTTAAGTACCCTACCTTGGTCTACCTGGGTCTCTAGGGTATTAAAGCCAAGTTTAGCAATAGTATTCTAGCTATACCTACCTTAGTAGACCCTTTCTCTAGTTCTATTGGCTATATTTTTAGCTTGTTCTCTTTTTTAAATAACCTTTTCCAATATTTAATATCCTTCTAATACTTAGGGTTTATATTTAGCAGCAATATATTTTATTAAAAAATTATTATCTTCCTTTTTAATTATTTTAGTAGCTTAAATTTCTCCTTGTTAGCTATGTTAGTCCTTTCCTTATTATTTGGCTAGATTAGCCACTGGTTCTAAATATCTAGCTAGATATTGTAATCCAAGAACTACTGTTATTCCAAGATTATACTATAGCTACCTAACTATATAATAAGGAAGGGTTATCTTGGTACCTGTTACCTACTTACCTCTAGGTCCAGTTAAATAATATAGATAGCCCTGGAAGCTTCCCTACTGTTAAACCCTGTTATATAATAAGGGGTCTTTAATTGTTCTGTCCAAAGATTAAATTATTCTATTATTTAAATTACTAATCTAGTATTAATAAAAAGGTAACTATTTGCTTCTATATTAGCTAGTATAGATATTAAAATACAGTATCTATTCTAAGCTAATCTATAATTAATATAAAAACTATTTCCTTCTAATAACTAACTTAGATTAACCTTGGCAAGATCTATTATATATAAACCCTCTAGAATAAAGACTACTTCTAGAGGTTATTTTTTCCCTACTCTAGCCTTACAAGCTTTTTCTCTAGCTCTACAATCTTGCCTGTATAGTTCTTTTTTAGCTTAGTGTAGTTTTAGGAGAAGTAGTCTATCTCCCTATAGTTATAATACTTAATATCTTTATAGTTCCTTGATTTTTAGTTCTTGTTATTGCTACTAGTTTCTAGGGGCTTTTCTTCTTTCTGTTAGGGGATAGACTCTATTGCCTATTTAAGCTATACTTTTATAATAAATTCTATAACACCAGACTTAGTGCTATAAAGCTTTATTAGCAGGACTAGTATATTAGTATAGATAAACCTTCTTCTAGATTAATAATAAAGCTTTATAAAAACCCCTTTTCTTAATTTTCTTTTCTTTCTTAATAAATTCTCTGTATATATAGAATCTAGTTAGCCTGCCTAATTTAGAATCCTTACATTAGAATTTATTTATAATTAGTTAGGTAAATAGAGCCTTTAAATCTATAGTTTAATTGGTTAACAACAATTTAATGGCTTAGACAAGCATTGGCCCAGTCCCTACACCTATATTAGTGGCCAGCAGGCAACAATAATATATTGGAAGTTCTAGATCCTAGATTTTTCTAGGTATACAAAAATAATATATTAAGCAACAAAATAATATAAAATAGAGCCCTTTTTATATATAATAAAGGTACTTAATAGAATACAAAATAGATAAAAACAATAATAGACAAGTAGCTAAATAGGCCTTCCAATAGAATAATAGTATAGCCCTACTGCAGCAAATACCCCAATGGATAATTAATATAATAATAAGTATACAAGAACACAAAGTATTAATACTGAAATTAATATAGATAATATACCTTTAGGTGCAACAACAAAAAGAAGCTTGTAAGAAGTAAATTTAATAAATTATAGAACAATAGTATATATAAAAGAGGCTACTTTATAATAAGCTAGAGAACCTTTATTAATAAATAGACTAGACCTCTAAAGCTTTAACCCCTCTCTTAAGCTACAGTAAATAAGTATTGGGCAAGGTATACCCTTATAGCAATAAAAACTAAACCCTATACTAAGTATTCTATACAGTACTAAAGGGTAAGTTTAGAGTTAATAGTTATCTAATTAGCAGTAATTATAACTAAGTTACTTATAGCTTTAACTGCCTCCAGGATAAAGCCACCTTAATAATATAACCCTGATTTAGTATCTACTAGAATAATACAACAATATTTACTAAGAATAAGTTTTTTAAGTAAATAGATACTATATTTAGAGACCCTAAAGCCATTAATAAGGCACAATAAAAGGTTACTACTATAAAATAATATAATAGAGAGTTTAATACTTTCCTGGCTAAATTTAATAGAGTACTCCTTAAAGCAGGTATCTATAAATAGCCCAATAGTATTAAAAAGAACTACCTTTATACTGCAGTAAATCTAGATTTAGTAGATTAAATAATTATAGTTAACAAGAAATCTATTTACCAAGAATACTATAGTTAGCTTTGTAAAACCTAGAACTAACTTATTAGTTACTACTAATAACTAGAAGTTTACTGTTAGTAAAACAGTAACTATTAGTAAAATAGAAACTATCTTTAAGGCTCTATACCTCCTTATATACTTCTACCAGTCCAAATCCCAATACCTGCTCCCCAGGGCAGCAAACCAATAGACTGGTAACCAATGCCAAACTAGTCTAACTAGCAAGCTAAATGGATTAGGACTAATAAAATTAAATACTAAAAATAACTAAGACTCTATCTTTGTTATATAGATACTATATATAGAATTTAAGAATATTCTTTTCTACTGCCTTTTTATTCTATATCTATAGTAAATTAGACTAACATTAAACAGTAGCTAGAAGATAAACCTAAAAAGGTAGATAAAGAGAGAAAAAAGAAGCTCCAGTAGAAAAGTATCTACTAGAGCTATAATAGAAAAAAAAGCTTTAGAAAAAGTTTAATAAGTTTAAAAAGAATATAGTTACCCCTCTATTTATAGTAGATTATTATATAGATTAAAGAGTAAATAGAAAAGCCTGTTCTAATTCTAGTTATAATACTATAGTAATTATAGACTTCTATTATATCTAAAAGTATAATCTTTAATATATTAAAATAGATCCTTGTTCTCTATATATATAGCAAAATTATACACCAGAAACAATATTAGTAGTTATTAAACTTAATATTAATATTGGAGGCCTCCAAGACACAATATAGGCCTATAAAGTATATAGTATAAAAGACCAAGATATCCTTCTAGGGACTCTATATATAGAATAAAATAGTTAGTAGGTTAATCTAAAAGGGCCTACCTTGGTTTACAGAGAGATAAATATTTAAGTCTAGTCTATCTATAATAGTTTAGTTAACCAAGAGATCTTAGCAGTAGCCTTTAAACTATATATTAAATACTAAAAGAACAAGGAACAGGGAATCTAAGTCTTTACTACTAGTTTAGTAGATATTAAAAAGGCCTTATATATTAAAAAGTATACTAACCCAAGAGATAAAGTCTCTAAAGTCTACTATAGATACCTAGATATCTTTAATTATTAAGTAGCTAACTAACTATTACTATACTAACCTAGTATTAACTACAAGATTAAGCTAAACTATAATATAGAGGGTAAAGACCTAGAACTTCCTTAGAAACCACTCTATTAGATATTTTATAATAAATTACTAGTACTTTAGAAAACCTTAATAGATTACCTTAATAAAGGCTTTATCTATATTAGTAACTTTCTAGCAGCAGTGCCTGTTTTATTTACTAAAAAACCTAGTAGTAAATTATATTTCTATATAGACTACTGTACTCTTAATGCCCTTATAAAGAAAGACTATTACCCACTGCTATTAATTAATAAAATATTAAAAAGGATAGGCAAGGTATACTAGTTTATAAAACTAAATATTATCTATATATTTTATAAAGTATAGATTGCCAATGGCAACAAGTAGAAGACAGCCTTTAGAATATAATATAGCCTATTTAAATAGCTTATAATACCTTTTGGTTTAGTAAATACCCCTAGTATATTTTAGAAATATATTAACTAGGTACTATAGAACTATATTAATAAATTTATATCTATCTATATTAACAATATTTTAGTCTTCTCCTTAGGGTTACTAAAGAAATACCAGTAATATATTATAAAGGTCCTTAAATAGTTGCAAGTAGCTAGGCTATAAGTTAATATTAATAAATATAAATTTAAAATATAATTAACAAAATACCTTGGCTTTATTATTAAAACTAGCAAGGAAGTATAAATAGACTCTAAAAAGGTAAAGGCAATACTAGAATAGTAAGCCCCAATAATAGTTAAAGAAGTTGTGAGCGGCAGCGCTCCTAAGGTGCGTAGAACAGTGTGAAGAAGGCGAATAGGCAGTATATTGGATCCTAGGTATGTATAGTAAAGGTAACGAACTGATCGCTGGCTCCTAGAAGGAGCCAGTAGGTGCGTTCTCTATATACAGGCTGGCGCGGCTCGGCATAAGGTATTGCCGAGCCTGGCGCGTGACAACTGCCCCCCCCCTTAGTGGCCTGGCCCCTCAGGCCCCTATGGTTGCTTGAAGCGCTCACGTGGTTGCTTGAGCGCTCACGTGGTGGCTCTGTTCACGTGGTGAGCCCTTGACTGACATAAGCATTGCGCTGACATAATGTGGTGCCGGGCCAATGAGCGCGCAGCTCGGCTTGGCACCTCCAGGAACAACAAAAGGAGTCGCGACTCTCCTACAATCCTTCCTTCCTTGACCCACTCAATTCGAATAACGGTACGTGCAAATTTGGATTTGCTGCATTGAATTGGATTACCGTTGGTTTAAAATGCTTCTGCAATGTGCTCAACACGTTGAAATCGTGTTTCCCGCTTGTTTTGGACCTGAGAAAGCTGCGGTTGATGTCCTACGACAAACACACCTTTGTGCTTCAACCAGCACAAATTCCCTCTTGATACACCTTTATGTTTGATATTACAAGCTTCTCAGCGCACAGAGAACCTCTCTGGAGCTTTTCCCGTTGAAATCATGTCAATTTGATGCGTTATAGCTGTTGGACGTTGTCCCTGACTGAGCTCCTTCCCAGGCTGTTTTCACGCACAATTCAAATTCGAATTCGAATTCCAACGCGTCGAATTCAAATCCAAATTCGACTGCATCAATTCAAATTTAAATTCCGCAATGCAACAAGCTCTCCTGCTTGCCGCTGCCAGCTTGATTACTGCTTGCATGCCATTCTCCTGCGGAATCTCTGGTTCCTATGGCGTTCTAGGTCCCTGACCTCTTGCAAGCTTCTTCTACAATCTCACTGCGCCCTTTGCATAGCGTTCTTAGCAATTTCTATTACATTTCACCTCTGCTTAGTGTTTTTCTGCAATTCCTGCTGCGTATATATGGTTTTGGCATAGCATTTGGCGTTCTTTCAACTGCTCTTCATGCTTACCCCTTTCCAATTTGCCTGGCGGTGAGCGTATGCTAATAACTGGTTATAGAATCAACATTATGGTCAATCCTCGTTTGCAGCCCCTTATAGGGGTCTTCGTTCCCGCGCCGGCTCCCAATTGGGAGGAGGAGTTTGGTGCGCTCCCGGCCGCGCCCGCCCCTCCCGCCGCGCCTCCCCGCCCCGCCCCCTCTTGCCGCCGCTGCCTCGGGCGTCTCGCCTGGGACCCCGAGGTGGTGTGCGTGCCGGCCGGCCCCCGCGCCCGTCGCTGCGGTCTCTGTGCCCGTGGGCACAGAAACTGCGTTCCGGTGCGTACATTTTAGAGGGTTTGGAGAAGGTTGGAACATTGGAAGGTGCTAACTGGGTGCTAGTTGCCTGCCCCAGCGCAGGAAGCGGCCCTCCAGGCGGCGCAAGCTGCCTGGAGGGTCATGCAGGGTGATTACGGGGCGCAAGCCCAGCTCGACCGGTGGGTCAAGATTGGGTTGGCTGCGGCCCCCGCCCCTGCTCCCGCTCCCCGCCGCCGCGCTTTTTTGCTGGCTCCGGCCGCCCCTGAAGGGCTTTTTGTGCGCCTCCTTGGGGGGCTGTTTTTCTGTGTGTGCGGTGTGGGTATGTATTCCCTTTGTCACCCCTTGGGTGTTGCGCAGGTTGCTAACTATTATATAGTTGTTTTTGCGCTGTGGCGCGCCCCTTCGGGGGTCATGGAGACTGGTTTGGTGCCCTACGGGGCTTGAGTGGTTGCGTGCGTGGCCCTTCGGGGCGTTGTTTTTCTGTGCCCTTCGGGGCTTTTAGGTAGTCTTTTCGGCGCCTCTGGCGCAATTTGAGAGGGTTTTTCTCCCGGCTTAACTTCCCATGCGTAGCTTGTAGCCCTTGTAGGTGTGTAATTCTTCCTCTGCGCGAATTTTAGTACATTTAACTTGGTGCTCAACCTCCTTAAAAACATATAAAAAACCCTAGGGGCGTAGGGAAAAAATATAAAAAGAGTATATATTGCATTCCAGTTAAGGCCTATTATATTCTGCGCCTAATCTATAGTATCCTTAGAACTACGCCGGAATCCAAACTCAGTCAATTCTTGGAATTTTACGTTGAAAATAGGTTCAATTGAAAGCCTGTCTCTTACAGAGGCTACCATCCAAATTTCAGGCCAATTGGCCCTGTATTGGGGGTGCTGTTGATGAAAAGGTGATTTCACCGATCCATTAACAGAAGAGGGACATTTCCCTTTACTATACCACCAATATTAGTCCAAATCTTCTGGAAATTGGATGCTGCGTACGCCTATATTAGCCGAACAAGATATCTAAATTTCAGAACCGTGCGACCGATATTGCCTTTACAATTCGCGAACGAAAAATTTTCACCCCAAACCAACATTTCTGGTGTTCCCAGACATTCACGCCAAGTACCTTTTCTGCGCCACACACCACAAACGCCACGCAAACTGCAGGAGCGGTACCCCCCTTTTATTGCTCCAGCAACCAACCTTTCTACCAACCTCTCTATCAATCTTTTCTACTTTCCTTGTTATACCCAAAAGGCTTTACTACAGTTTGTATTGGCCTTAGTCCTGTTCCCGCGATCACAGGCTTAAACAAGACTGCTTAGTTTAATAGTTCTCTGCAAAAACTATTACCCAGTTTGGATATTTTGGGTCTATAAAATAGAATGCCCCACCTTTTACTAGTTTTAACCTAATAAAACTAGTCTAGTTCTACTAGTGGACCTGGTTTAGCCCAGTATTAGTTAAGAACTAGCTTTATTCCTTAGGGAGACCCTTTTCTTTGTTTAGTCCTTTCTTGCTGGCTCTAGTCCTGGAACTTTAGCTAGATTAAGGTTTTTCTCTGCTTTTCTAGACCAAAAACAGAGGTGTTAGCACTACCCCCTTTTCCTTTAACCACTACTTTACTTTTACTAGTTGTACACCTATTTCTATCTCTACTAGTGCCTCGGTGGTATAGCCACTGGTACAGTAGCTTTGGATTTAGATACTTCTAGTTGGTTTTTGAAGTTTCCCCTCCAAAGAAGCTTCTGGGATTGGTAATTCCCCTCCAAAATAAATTACTGCTAGAACAAGCTCTTAGAGTCTGATTCTAGAAATTTTTCCCCCTTTTGTATACACCACTCCTTCCCCTTTTGTAAAGTTTTCTGCATTTTCCTTAAAAAGGCATTCAGTTTACTAGTTCTCTCTAAAAACTAGTGAAGTGTGGTGAGCTTGCAAGGCAATTCACCTTAGTTTACTACTTCTAAGCAAAAAGATAGTACAAACAGCCAGAATCCTTTCTCTAGCTAGCAAACCTAGTATTTCTAGCTAAAATGCCTACCCCATTGAACACAGGCAGCTTCCAAAGCTTAGGGGAGAGTCCCCAGAGAATTGGAGCAAAGCCAGTGAACCCAAAAGCTGGAAATTTAGTTCAAAAAAGAAAGAACCTTAGCCAGGCTATTGCAACTATGCAAGAAGGAATTGACTTAGTTCTTCAAGACCTAGGCCCCAACCATAATGGGGTTACCAAGCTTCAAGCAGGATTAGGCCAATTTGGCCTGGAGGCTCTAAAAACAATATTAGAGCAACCTCCACCTCCCCAGCCTCCAATCTCTACCCCCCAGAGCCTCCCTAGCTATGCTAGCATAGCAAAAACTGGAATTGCTCCAAAGGAGAAGCTTCCAACCCCCCAGCAGCTTAGAGAGCTAAAGATTAGAAGCCCAGCCCTAGCTGAACTTCTAGCTACTATTCCACATGCCACAGCCCTTGCAAAGATTAATGAAACTACCAAAAAGCATGGAATTGGACTTTTCTTAGGAGCTAGGAGACTAGCTAGCTCTGAGATTATTCTAGTGGCTGAGAATGCAGCTACCAAGGATAGAGCTGAAGCAAACAAGGTATGGCTTAATACCTTTGGCAAGCAAGAGGAAAACAAGGTCTATACTAGAAGGTATACAGTTCTAGTGCATGGAGTACGCAAAGAAGCCTTTAAACAGGACCAGCAAGAGATTGGAAAGGCCAATATTCTTAAGTATAACCCTAATCTTGAAGGGTTTCTTAGGATTCAGCAATTCCACTGGAGAAGAGCTACTCTAAAGAATACCAAGAAATCTGGCTCTATGCTTCTAGATCTCCAAACCCCTGAGCAAGCTAACTACCTAATTAACAATGGGCTAGTTATTGAGAATGAGCTTAAAACTGTAGAGCTATTTGACTCTACATGCCTAGTTTCTAGGTGCTATCACTGCCAGGGGTATGGCCACCAAGCTAGATACTGCACTAAAGCCCCTAAATGTGGTTTCTGCTCCAAAGGAGACCATAGATTTGAGCATTGCCCCCTAAAAGGGGACCTCTCTAGAGCTAGGTGCTCTAATTGCCAAGGAAAGCACACCTCTGGAGACATGCAATGCCCTAAGCACAAGGTTGAAACAGAAAGAATAGCCTTGGCCAAAGAGAACAAGCCTAAATTCTTTGCTAGTAGACAGGAGAACAAGCTACCAATCCAATTAGGAGAACCAACACCTTTTGAAGCATCCCAGCTCCAATCTAGTAGCAAAAGGACTAGGTTAGAACCTTCCACCCAGGCTACTAGAAAGAGAGGAAGGCCTTCAGGTCTGGAGATTGCCCAGAGAACTGCTGCAAATTCCCATTCAAGAATAGAGACACTATTTCAGGCTGAATCCCAAAATCAGGCTGAATTAGCAAGTGAAATGGATACCACAGAGGAGAATCTAGAGGCAAGCCAGAATCCTGCCAATTCTCAATGAGGGTAGCTCAATATAACACCCACCTGAGCAAGGATATTATGCTTGGAATAATAGGGGATCCACAGCTGTTTAACTTCCAATTTATAGCTATTCAAGAACCTTGGAAAGACACTAGACTATTTCAGACTATAGGAAGATCTAGTACCCAATGGTTACCCCTATATCCAGACAAATTCCATACAAATGCCTGCTTTCTACTGAATACCTCTCTATGCAAGCCTGGAACCTGGTCAATAGACTTTCCATGTCCAAATATTGCAATTCTTACAATTTTGGAAGAAGAGAAGGAGATTAAGGTTATAAATATATATTCACCACCCCCAGGAGTATACAATACTATAGATAGGCTCTCTCCAATCTATAAGCTTCAAGAATTGGAGCTAAGTAGCTCTAATATTCTACTGGGAGACTTTAATCTTCACCATTCTCTTTGGAATGCTATGGGATCTACTGAAACCCATGAAATGGCAAAGGATCTATTGGAAATTACAGCTAGTCTAGGCCTAGAGCTACTTACCCCCTCTAAAATGCCTACATGGATTAGGCACCCTTCCAGGACAACCATTGATCTCTCTTTTGGCTCTATAGATATAGCAATAAGCTTATTTCTATATCTACCCCTGGGAATCTTCAACATGGATCTGACCACATGCTTATAGCATTGGATTTTGACCTAGAAACAGTGCTAGACCAGCCAAATCAAAGAAGGTACAAATGGAAGGATGCCAATCAAGAAGAAGTCCAAAATCTAGCCCAAGATATCTGGTTTCCAAATAGCCTAAATAGCAGGGAAGAGGTAGAGCAGTGCCTTCTATTTACAGCAAAAAATTCTTAGTATTGCTGAGATTACTGTTCCAAAAACAAGAGAAAACTCTAAACCAAGCCAAAAAGCTGCTCCCTGGTGGAATCAAGAGATTGCTGGCCTAATTCAGGAGGAAAGAAGTCTTAGAGCAAGGGCTGCCTATCCAGACCTAGTTAAACAAGCTGCCAAAGCCAAGAAAAAGGCTATTAAAGAGTCTAAAAGATTCCAATTTAGACAATTTACCCACAGGCTTAGGGAAGAGAGGGCAGTTTTGTGGAAACTAGCAAGGTGGGGGAGGTTAAAAAGCCATTTGCCTATAGAACTACCCCTGGTTCCCTCTCTAAAGACTAGCAATGGAGAAATTGCTACCACACACCAGCAAAAATCTCAGGAATTTGCAACCCAATTCTTTCCCCAGCTTCCAGAGGCAGATTTACATGATATAGAGGAAGATATAAGCTTCCCAGCTGCATTAGAAGACCTAGAGCCCCCTACAGAGAAAGAAATTGGCCAATTTATAAAGGCAACAGCCTCTTGGAAAGCCCCAGGCCTGGATAGTATTCCTAATGGATTTCTAAAAGCCTTAGGACCTTCCCTTTATAAACCAATGCAAATCCTTATAGAGGGATGTTGGAATTGGCAATACTATCCAAAGATCTTTAAAACTGCCAAAACAGTAGTTTTAAGAAAGCCTGGAAGACCAGACTACTCCATTGCTAAGGCATGGAGGCCTGTAGCACTTCTAAATACTCTGGGAAAGGTTATAGAAGGGGTTACAGCCAGAAGGCTCCAGAATATAGCTGAGAAATATAGCCTTCTTCCTGCCACCCAATTTGGAGCTAGAAAGGGCCATTCAACCACCCATGCTTTGGATTTACTAGGTGCAATTAGGACTGTATGGCAAGGAAACCCACTGGAGAGAGGTATAGCCTCTATTCTCTCCTTGGACATGACTGGAGCCTTTGACCATGTTATTCCAGAAAGGCTAGTCTATATTCTAAAGAAAAAGGGTATTCCAGAGTCTCTAGTAGGCTGGGTTAGAAGCTTTATGCAGGATAGGGCCTCTATTCTTTGGTTTGAAAACAAGGCTTCTAAAACCTTCAATATCTATGCTGGAACTCCTCAGGGGTCTTGTATGTCTGCAATTCTATTTCTCTTCTATAATGCTGAATTGGTGGATCTATGCAATCCAGAGCACCAGAAAGTATTAAGTATAGGCTTCAGTGATGATATAAATATTATAGCCTATGGAAAATCTACTGAGCAGACTACTAGAGCCTTAAATAGAGTCCATGGAAGGTGTATTGCCTGGGCAAAGAGGCATGGAGCTAGGTTTGCCCCTGAAAAGTACTCTCTAATGCATTTTTCAAGAAATACTAGAAGGTTTAACCTTGGAAAACCACTAGTTTTGGAGGGAACCAATATAACTATTCAACCACAGGAGAGTCTTAGAATTCTTGGTCTATTTCTAGACTCTAGGTTAAATTGGTTACAGCATTACAAAGCAATAGAGAGGAAATTGGCTACCCAATCCAATGCACTAGCTAGGTTAACTGGCTCTACCTGGGGTATTCCATTGGAGGAAGGTAGGCTACTGTATAAAACAGTGGTTCTACCAGCAATTACCTATGCCTCTATAGCCTGGCATACACCTACCCTAGATGGAAATTCCAAAGGATTGGCTAAAAAGCTAGAAACCTTCCAAAACAATGCTCTAAGGATAGTTAGTGGAGGTTTTAGAGCTACTCCAATCCATGCATTGGAAACAGGCACTGGAATTGCCCCCCTAAACCTAGTTTTGGATGCCCAGGTTGCTCTATATAGAAGGAAAACAGCAGGCACAAGGATTGAAAACCTTATTAAAGAGAAATGCCTTAAAATTCAGACAAAGCTTCAGGAACCAAGAACCACCAAAGCTGGAGCCAGCTTAATAAAAAGATTAGGCATCCAGAAGAAACTACAGAAAATTGGTGGAATCTCTGGCTAAGGAATGGATTAAGGCAAGAGAATAGGTCCTCTAGTAAATCTCAGGCTAGAGAGGCAATAATGGCTTCCTGGAGAAAGAAATGGAGTGGAATTACTAGGGAACTAGACCTTAGAATTAACCACTACCACCTAACTCCAGATTCTAGACCTCTAAACCTTTATAGAGGTCTCCAGAAAGCTCAGTGCTCTCTAGCTATACAGCTTAGAACTAGAAAGATTGGTCTAGCTGCTTTTCTCTATAAACAAGGGGTTCCTGGCTATAATAGCCCTCTATGTTCTTGTGGAAGAGGTCAAGAAACTCCAGTGCATGTTACTATATACTGTGAGAAGTATACCCTAGAAAGGGAGGCCTTAAAGGCTCCAACAGGCTCTATAGACTTTAAAAGGCTCTTGGGAAGTGCAAAGGGAATTAACCACCTAACTAGGTGGTGGCTCCAACAGAGAATCCTGCCACAGTTCTATTTAGCAAATTCTTTGTTCTATAGAATATAGAAGGCAGCCTGCTTGCTTGTATTACTTTTACTTATATTGCTTTTACTATATTTTCTTTTTCTACTTCTCTATCTCTTCTATTTCTATTTTATTGTTCTCTATATTTATACTACACCTCTCTTTTCTTCTCTTTGTATAGCCAAAATAGGCAATAGTTTTCTTTTATTGTATACTGAAAAGCCCTGTACTATCTACTCTCTTTATTAGTTTTATTCTGTTTGTTTTGTATAACCTTTTGTATCTCTTTTTGTTATTTGACTTTTGTTGCTCTATTTGTCTTGAAGAACTGTCAATTCCTGACTGCACAGGAATACTGGGTAGGCTTGATGTTGAGAAAGCAGGCTCAATAAAGCATGTATATACTAGTCTAGCAGTTCCCAATGGCCCTTAAGGCTCAGGGTGTATTAATTTATTTTATTTTATTATTCTGCGCCTAGTTACATGGTTAATGCGCCTGAGTATTTCCATCAAGGCCATCTGTTTTCCCCTGGATGCGCCTGAGCATTTTCTATCAAGGCCATCCAGTTTCGCGCAGATGCGCCTGAGTATTTCCATCAAGGCCATCTGTTTTCCCATGGATGCGCCTGAGCATTTTCCATCAAGGCCATCCAGTTTCACCCGCGCTTATTTACACGTTGTGTGCGCCTGGCTTCTCTCCCAGGGTACTTGGAATTGAATTTATTTACTAAATCACGCGCGTTTTCCAGGAATTCTTCAGGCTCCCAGGAATCTTCACTGGGTGGATATCCTTTCCAGCGCACCAGGTATTGTACCTTATTGTAGTGCATGCGCTTATCCAAAACCTGTTCGACCTCATATTCCTCCTGTGCGTCAACTAGCACTGGACCCTGCGTGCGAATTTTATTCTCCCTCCCCCTTCCCCAAAATAGGGCTCCAAGAGCGAAACATGAAATACAGGATGAATTTGCCGGAATTGAGGCGTAAGCTTTAGCTTATAGGACTGTTTGCCCCATTTATCTGTGATTTGAAAAGGCCCAAGCTGCCTATGCGCGAGTTTAGGACTTGGTTGCACTGTGGAAATGTTCTTTGCGCGCAATAACCCAGTCACCAACCTTAAAGCTCTTGGCTTTATGATTCTTGTCATAGTAGTGTGCTTTTGCAGCTTCTGCGCTCTATACAAGATATCCTTTAGAAGAATTCTATTTTCTTCCATCCTGCGCACCCACTGGATTGCATCTCGTGATTCCCCTTCCATGGGAGGCTCAGCATCCACATTGGTGCGCAACTCAATGTTCTTCCCCAGCGCAGCTTCTGCTGGGGTTAAGCCAGTTATACTGTGCTTAGAACCATTGTAGGCTGTTTGCGCCAAGGGCAAGAGCATAGCCCAATTATCTTGCAAGAAATTTGAATAACAGCGCAGAAAGTACTCTAGTACTTGGTTCTGGCGCTCAGTCTGTCCATCGGTTTGCGGATGGAAAGCCGTTGTAAGCTTGCGGCGCGCTTTTAGGTAATAGCAGAGTGTAGTAAAAAACTTCCCAGCAAAGACCTTCGCGCGATCAGTGATAATTCTGCGCGGCATTCCGTAGTTCTTCACCCAGTTACTTAAAAACGCTTCTGCAACGCGCTCGGCGCTCCAATCTTCGCGCACTGGCAAGTACATTGACCACTTTGTGAATGTATCCACAATAACAAGAATTGAATCGTACACCTTCCCCTCCACCTCTGATGGGGGTAGCTTCGTGATAAAGTCCATTGTAATATTTTCCCACGGCGCTTGCGCAGGTGGAAGCGGTTCCAATTCACCATACGGCTTGTGCCGGTGTACTCGTGCGCGTTGGCACATATCACATTGCCGTACATACATGCGAATATCAGCGCGCATATCATGCCAATAATATTTACGCCTGATACTCTCGAAGGTGCGCGCCTCTCCAAAATGTCCCCCAAGCGGATCATCATGGTTAATGCGCATGATCTCGTCTTTTAGAGTTGAAACCGGTGGGACATAGGCGCGACCTTCAAACCTAAGCAACTGGGTTGCTCCAATTGTCCAGGACGAGCGCTCAGCCTCGCTAGCATGGCCATTCCCTAGTTTCCTGCGCATTTCTGCTCCAAAGGCGTCCCCTTGTTGCATGCGCAGTAAAAGGTCGGTAATTGGCTCACCTAGTTCCGATTCATAGGCTGAATCAGATCCCATCTGCTCATTGACTAGGATCCGCGGCACCGAGTTATCTAGAATACCCGTATCGCCATCTGCGCAGCTCTCATCTACACCTGCGTTCTTAGGTGTAGGTCTATCCATGTTAACATTAGAGTTATTTTCTTGTGCGCCTTGTTGCGCGGCATCTTGCCTCATGGCAGACCTCAGCACCCTTCCCATGGCGGCCATTGCGCCTAATTCTCCTGGCTTATCAGCCAATTCCTGAGCACTGTAGGCACCCTTGCGCAGTTTCTCTTGCAGGGTTGGCAGCATTATCTGCTCCTCCGCGCCTTGCTCGTAATCTGGGCGACGACTGGGTGCGTCTGCAGGGTTTTTTGACCCAGGACGGTACTCAATTTGAAAGTCGAACGCGGCGAGTTTCTCCGCCCAACGCGCCTGACGCCCGCTCAACTTCGTAGTCGTCATAAAGTAGCGCAGGTTGGCATGGTCAGACAATACCGTGATCGGGAACTTGCTTCCATGAAGGTAGTGACGCCAGTGCTTAAATGGCTCAACAATAGAGAGCAGCTCTGCGTCATGCGTCATATAATTACGCTCCGCCGGCAACATCTTGCGCGACCAGAACGCAATTGGATGCCATTGGCCATCATCCATCAATTGGGAGAGTATTGCAGCAACTGCCTTCCCAGATGCATCCGTCTCCAGGCGCAGCTTGCGCGCCGGATCGAAATGAGCAAGCACGGGCGCTGTTTTAAACGCGCGCTTTAGCTCCAGAAACACTTCCTGCGCTTCCATGGATAACTTCAATTTCCTGAAGTCCTTCTTGGTTGACCCTTTTGTATAATCTGAAAGGGGTGCGGTGATCTTTGCAAACTGGTAAATAAACCTGCGGTAGAAATTCGCGAATCCCAAGAACACCTGGATGTCATGTACACTCTCTGGCGCAGGCCAATCACTCAGTGTAGCCACACGGTCTGGTTCCATCTTCACGCCTTCGGTGCTCACTATGAATCCCAGGTAATTAATCTCCTGCGTGTGAAACATACACTTTGACGCCTTGCAATAGAGGTTGTAATCTCGCAACCTTTCCAAAACCATGCGTACATGGTGCACATGCTCTTCCTTGGAGCGCGAATAGATGACAATGTCATCAAGGTAAACTACCACACAAATATCAAGCAAGTCACGCAGTGCGCGGTTGATGTATGCCTGAAATGTTGCTGGCGCATTTGCCAACCCAAATGGCATAACCTGATATTCGAAATGCCCGTAACGTGTACGGAAGGCTGTCTTCCACTCATCACCAGCGCGGATACGAACCCTATGGTACGCATCCCGTAGATCTAGCTGTGAAAAGATTGACGCCCCAGAAAGCCTATCCATCGTCTCACCAATAAGTGGCAATGGGTAGCGGTTCTTAATTGTAATTGCGTTCAGCCCTCTATAATCCACGCATAAGCGCAGGCCGCCATCCTTCTTGGGCACAAAGAATATTGGTGCGCCTGCAGGACTTTGTGATTGGCGAATCCACCCCTTCTCCAGGGCCATATCAATGTATTCGCGCAGAACCTCCAGTTCCGCGGGAGAAAGGTTGTAAATCGACGCATGCGGTGGTGTTTTACCTGCCTCAATATCAATGGCATGGTCGTGCGGTGCGTGTTCTGCGAGCATTCCTGCTCCCTTTTCCGAGAACACATCTTTGAAATCATGGTATTCCTCTGGCAAGAGGTTATCCAATATAGGATCTGCGCTCTTGCTTTCTCTTTGCCCTAAAGCAGCCGCGAACCCGTGTATAGTGGGTTGGATATTTTCAATTCGCTTAGGGATAAATGCAAACGCAGCGCATCCTTTTCGGATTGCCTTGTGCGCCTTCTTGGCAGAAATTACCTCTACCTCTTCCACAGTACCCGCAGTGCGGTAAAACCATTGCAAGGTAGGGAAATGCAGGTCTGGATTTACGCTCTGTAACCAGGGCATTCCCAATATTAAATCATAACCTGCGATGGCTACTGATTCAAATGAGGATTTGCTCTCTCGTGCAAGGTTCCGATGGTCAACTGCGCGCACACCCAGTGTATGTTGACCAAAGGAGAGCACTGTATGGCCATCCATGGCCTCTACCTTCTTGGGTAGTGCATCTGATTTTGACAAGTTCTCTTTTGCCCATAAATGGCTGATAAAATTCGCTTCAGCCCCGCAGTCCATAAGCGCCCATGCGCTTTTTAACCCCTTTGGTGTACGGATCTGCACTTCCAGGCCAATTGCCTGGCTGCTGCGTCTTTTCCCATCGATTCCCAGCGCCGCAGCAGCGCTAAAATACGCTGGTGAATCTAGTTTTTTAACTCTCTGCGCTTAGGGCATTCCTTATTAAGGTGCTCACTGCTTCCACAAGTGTAGCATTGCCCTTTCTTTCCGCGCTCCTCGCGTAGGGTATTGTTTCCCTGGCGATTTCCTGAGCCTTTCCAACCACTGCGTCCTCTCCCTGAGGCGCTGGAGGCACCACCTCCACGGTTATTTCCCTCCCCGCCAGTTCGCTGGCGTTTCTGGGAGTTACCATGGGGCGCATTAGGCTGCTTGCCCTTGCGCTTGTGGTTGCGAATCTCAGCCATCCGCGCGGGGAGTCCCTCTTCAATAGTTTGTAGAAGGTTCAACATCTCCTCGTATGTCTTTGGCTGATTTTGAAACTTCGCAACCTCCGTGCGTACAGGTTCTATGACCCTGGTGCGCAGGTGCTCAATGCGGAGCGACTCTGGCGCTCTGTCAGGAAGATATGCTTCCCAGTCTGCAAGATATTTTGCAAATTCACGCACTGTCTGCCCTGGCCTTTGGCGGGCATCAGTGAACCTTTGGCTGGCATGCCTTGCCAAATGAACCGGATCATTCAGTTGGCGCAGGAAGAAGGATGTAAAGTCCTCCCATGTAGGTGTATACGCAGAATCGATGCGCACTCTCTCATCTACATGCTGAGTCCATTCAACAAGCTTGTTGTTATCCAGGCACTGCGTGGCGTCGTCAATACGACGTGCATCACTATTGCCAAACCAATGCATATGGCGCCTGAAGTGGCCTTCAAGCTTAACCATAAAGCCATTCCAGTCATTTAGGCTGCCCCCTTTATACTCTACCTTAGGTAGGTTGGGGGGTCCTGCACTGCGCACTGGCAGTGTTTCCAAGGACAGTGGGCGCGGTCTCTTGGACCCATGTGCGTCTTCCCTTTGAGGCTCTGACACACCAGAGGCTAATTGCTCCGGTTCCTGCGGTGTAGAACCTCTAACCGTGCGTGACGGCGTGCTTTCTTGTTCTTCCTCAGAGGAGAATTCTCCGCGAAGGATGCGCTCTTCCAGCGCTCTTAGCTTTTGCTTTTCCCTTTCTAACTTCCTTCTCGCCTCAAGCTGCTTAATGCGCTCCTGCACAGCTTCCAATGTCTCGGGAGTAGGTTCCCTGCGCTGGGTAAGCTGCTGAGAAGGCGATTGAGAGCCTGAGCGCGAGGTTTGGTGTGAACCACGGCGAGAATTGCGAGTCGGCATGGTTTGGGGTTGTAGGTTTGCACTGTTACCACCTTCTTGGGTTTGTTTGGGTGGTGTGGTGCGCGGTTCGGGGTCTTCTCCTATAGGATCAGGAGATTGAGGAGCGCCCTGAGGGTTATTTTGGGCGCTGGAGGGTTGATTCGATTCAGTTAGAGGGTTTCGCTGCGCAGAAATTCTTGAGCTTGCGCGTGTTGGATGCATTTTCGATAACTTTTAGGTAGGATCTTGGTGGTATATGGCGTATTTGGCTTGTATTGTGCGCACAGACTTGGTGGTGAAAACTCTGACTGCGTAGACGTCTTCAACGGACCGTTCCCTTATGTAGGTCGAGCGATCAGAACTGTGAGCGGCAGCGCTCCTAAGGTGCGTAGAACAGTGTGAAGAAGGCGAATAGGCAGTATATTGGATCCTAGGTATGTATAGTAAAGGTAACGAACTGATCGCTGGCTCCTAGAAGGAGCCAGTAGGTGCGTTCTCTATATACAGGCTGGCGCGGCTCGGCATAAGGTATTGCCGAGCCTGGCGCGTGACAGAAGTCTATATCTTTATAGAGTTTATAAACTTCTACTAATAATTTATTAAAGACTTTTTAAAGGTTGTTACCCCCTTAATAGAGCTAACTAAGAAGGAAGTAATATTTAAATAGTTTACTAACTTAGTAGAGGCCTTTAAAAAGCTTAAGTAAATATTTATTATAGCCCCAGTACTTATATAGTTTAACCCTAAAAATAAAACTATTTTGGAAGCTAACTTCTCTAGATATATAGTAGGCAGTGCTCTAAACCAATATAATAAAGATAGTATTCTATACCTCTGTGCCTTTTTCTTTTAATAAAATACACCAGTAGAATATAATTATAAAATCTATAATAAGGAACTATTGGCTATCCTTAAGTATATTAGATAATAGAGCTTAGAGTTATAATTAGTCTAGAACTTTAGAGTTATTATAGATTATAAAAACCTTACCTACTTTACAATAAACTATTAATTAAGTAAGAAATAAGTACAGTAGTCTAAGAAATTAAGTTACTATAACTTTATAATTTTATACTAACTAGGCAAGGAAGGACCAGTACCTAATATATTATTATATTATAAGCAAGATATACTAGAGAGCACCAATAAAAGGTATACTTATTAAAATACAATATTATTAAACCCCAAGCACTTTAAAAACTAGAATAGTATAGGCCCTTTAAAGGTAGTTAGAATTATATACCTTAATACTATAAACAACAATAATATAGATATAGAACTTAATAAAAGAAGCTCTACTCCACTAGCCTTAGTAGAACCTAGCAATAATAAACAAACAGAGATTAGTTATCTATAGAATAAAGCAAAGAAAAATAATAGATATCTAGTAGCTATTAAAAAAGTAATTTAAAATAGTCTATACTATTTTCCCCCTAAACTTAGAGTATATATATTAATATTAAAGTACTCCTTAGATAACAATAGCAATGTCTGTTTTTAGGACTATAAATAGGTACTAGATTATAAGCTATTATAAATATATATTATATAGAAGCTATATAACTTACCAATAACTAGTTATCCAGGCTATAATAGACTTTATATACTGTTACAATAGAATTATTACTGGCCCAATCTTGGAAATAATATTAGGTAACTAACATAAAACTATAACCTTTATAACAGTAATACTATATAGTAGCAATAAAAATATAGCCTTTTAAAACTACTACCTATTCTTAACTATATTTAGAGAAATATCTTAGTTAACTTTGTTATAGACTTACTAGAATTAAACAGGTATATAAATCTAATAGTAATTACTAACTGGCTTAGCAAGGGTATTATTGTTAAATCTATTAGAAATATTAATATAGAAACTATTGCTTAAATTTTTCTTTTAACTTTCTATAGATACTATGGCCTACCAACAATAATTGTCTCTAACTGTAGCTTAGCCTTTATAGAGAAATTATAGACTTAAATATACTAACTTCTATATATTAAATACTTACTGTTAACTATATACTACCTTAAAATAGATAGATTAATAGAATAGATAAATACTAAACTTAAAGCCTATCTCTATATATTTATTAATTACTACTAGACTAATTAGGTATTTTGGACTGCCTCTACTAAAGTTACTTTAAATAACTATACTTTCTCTATAACTAATATTAGCCTATTCTTTCTCTACTATAGTTATAATATAGAAGTCCTCTAACTAACAGAGACACTGCAACATTAAATAGAAATATATAGCTCTATCTAACAGGGCAAGAAGATTGTAATAAAACTACTTAACTATACAGTATAGGTTTAATTAGCTATAGCTATAGCCCAAGAAAAGCAAGAGAAATTTACTAACTATTAGTACTAAGTAGCTCTACAGTATACTGTTAATAACAAGGTATAGCTTAATATTTAAAATATACTAACTAAGTATTGGAGTAAGAAGCTTAACACCCTTTACTAGAAGTCTATAGTTACTAAATAAATTAGGTTCTATACTTACTAACTTAATATACTGGGGTATTATAATATATTCTATATATAGCTCCTTAGGCCTGCAGTGGATAACCCTTTTCCTAGTTAGACACAGACCAACCACTGGCCAGGCACTATTATTAGTGGACCAGGTAATAATAATAAATATAAAGTTAATAAAATCCTTAACAAATATTAAGTTAGCTACTATCAAAGATATAAGTACCTTGTTAAATAGACTGGTTAGCAGAATTCAATATAGAAACCTGCCTTTATACTTAATAAAACAGCAGTGCTTGATACCTTTAAGCAATAGTATATAGAAGAAGGGGGGTAATATTAGGGAATAGACTCTATTGTCTATTTAAGCTATACTTTTATAATAAATTCTATAATACTAGACTTAGTACTACAAAGCTTTATTAGTAGAACTAGTATATTAGTATAGATAAACCTTTTTCTAGATTAATAATAAAGCTTTATAAAAACCCCTTTTCTTAATTTTCTTTTCTTCCTTAATAAATTCTCTATATATATAGAATCTAGTTAGCCTGCCTAATTTAAAATCTTTATACTTTCTTTAATTTCTTCTTTTCCTTGTCCTTGTTACCTCTATATTCTCCTTGTCTATTGCTTTGGTAGTAGCTTAAGTATTTATTAATATATACTAGGTTCTACTTAAGTAAGGTATAAGTAGTGGTAAATTCCTAGAAGGTACTATCCTAGATATAGTAGCTTACAGTAGCCTTTGCCAAGTTAGTATATAAATAACAGTTTAATTTAAACTTATAGTTATTATAGGTAACCCTAGTATTGCAAGCAAGGTAGTTAAACTTTAATAAGAAATTATTCCTTTTTTTAAAGTAATAGTAGTTAAAATTGTTCTTTGTATTTTTCTTATAGTTAGGGTCTTAGAAGTTAGTAATTAATGCCTTTAAAATATTATTAAAACTTTCTATAAACAGTTTATTATTATTATTATAATAGAGGTACAGGAAGTTAGCTATATTCTTTACAATATATCTATAGATATATACCTTTTATAGTATATTAGTGTTGTAACAATTCTTGTTAGTACAGAGTTTACCTACCTTTAGGGCAGTAGTCTAGTGGTCTACTGTCTGGGTACCTTGCTTAGGCTAGCAGGGGTGCAGGTTTAAGTCCTACTAAAGGTACAGTAAATTAGTCTAGAGGGAATTAATAAGCTATACTACTATTTCTTCTATATAAGTATATTAACTATTACTAATATTCCTAACCTAATAGAGACTGGGCACCTCTAGAAGGAAGGTTTATTAGTAATAACAGCCAAGTATACTAGCTAAATTATACCTAAGTAGAAACTAGTTAGAAGGGTTACATTAAGTTATTAGGGAGCCTAATATCCAGCCTATTATATATATATATTAAAGCCAGCAGGAGGCCTAATATATTCTAGCTAGTAGAGACTTTGGAAATATACTTTACAAGGAAAAATTAGTTAAAAAAGTAGGGTATACTTAATAATATATAGGCTTAATAAATAAGGCTTAATATATATAGGCAAGAAGTTTCTAATAGTCTTACTAAGAGACTCTAGGTATATTAATCTACTACTACTACTATAGAGTTTACTTTTTATTAGGTCTATTTAATTTTTAAAATCCTTGTTCTTTTTACTATTAAAGATAGAAGGGTCTAGAATCTTCTTAGACTATTAATCTATACCTCCCCTGTTAGTGGCTTTCTATAGCTCTTTATTTTTCTTTGTTAAATACTTAACTTCCTTAAGGATGGTCTATCTATAGGCAGTGGTATTCTTTTACCACTAATAAAAAGATTCTACTTTATTAGCCTTTTACTAAAAAAAATCTTTTAGTTTATTAATATAGTTTTTATAGAACTTAAGGTCTACTATAATATTATTAAATAGCTTTCTATTGTTTTCCTTGTAAAGCTACTAAAAAAACTTATAGGTAAGGGTAGAGGTTACTTTTTTAATACCCCTCTTTACTACTTTTTTAGTAGTTATAAACAAAATATATTTTTCTTTATATCTATTATTATTATTGAATCCCTTTAATCTACTATTGTTACTTGGTTATACTATTTCTTAGACAGCAGTAATATTCCAAAATATTGGTAAGATATATTTAAGCTTAGACAATATTAATAAGGGGCTAATAATATCTAAATAGCTATTCTATAGTCTTAAGAAAGTTTTTTTGGATAAAAATATATCTACTCTTAGTCCCCAGTATATTTTAATAAGAAGTTAGACAAGAGGTCCCTTTTAAATATATAAAAGAAAGTAAGCTTAGAGTAGTATAAAGGCAAAGTTAAAACAAAACAAGGAATTTTATTCTACCTAAAAAATAAAGACTCTAAGCTAAAGAAAAAAAAAAAAAAGAAATAGAGCTAGTAAATCTCTAGGGGGTTTATATATACTAAGCTTCTAGTTCTAGAATAATACTAATCTATTCTAACCTACCTAGGTAATTTTCTTATAGAAACTTTATTAAAGAACCTTCTATTTCTCTATCTATTAGATATAGCAATAAACCTCTAAGATATAGCAATAAACCTTAAAGGAGGGTAATAAAACCAAAAGAAAGGTAACAAGCTATATAATAAAAACTCCAGAAATACCTGCTGTAATACTATAGCCTCTAGAATACTTAATACCTTAACTTTAATATAGTAGTCTTTAACTGTAGTTAAGTTTTTAACTATAGTTAAAGACTATAGCCTCTAGAATACTTAATGCCTTAACCCCAATACTATTAGTTTAATACTATAGCCTTAGATTACTAAGCCTTTCTAACTAAGCTAAATACTGTAGCATTAAATATAGTCTTTTAAAGAAATAGCTAAGTAAGCCCTAGCCCTAAGGGCCTCTATTCTAGAGTATATATATTTAGTATTTTATTTATAGTTTTTTTTTTCTTTTTTTTCTTTTCTTTCTTTCCTTAACTAAATTCTTCTTGTATATAGATAATTAATAAGCCTTTAGGGCAGTAGTCTAGTAGTCTACTGTCCAGGTACCTTGCTTAGGCTAGCAGGAGTATAGGTTTAAGTTCTGCTAAAGGTACAGTAAATTAGTCCAGAGAAAATTAATAAGCTATACTACTATTTCTTCTATATAAGTATATTAACTATTACTAATATTTCTAACCTAATAGAGACTGGGTACCTCTAGAAGGAAGGTTTATTAGTAATAATAGCCAAGTATACTAGCTAAATTGTACCTAAGTAGAAACTAGTTAGAAGGGTTACATTAAGTTATTAGGGAGCCTAATATCCAGTCTATTATATATATATATTAAAGCCAGCAGGAGGCCTAATATATTCTAGCTAGTAGAGACTTTGGAAATATACTTTGCAAGGAAAAATTAGTTAAGAAAGTAGGGTATACTTAATAATATATAGACTTAATAAATAAGGCTTAATATATATAGGTAAGAAGTTCCCAATGGTTTTACTAAGAGACTCTAGGTATATTAATCTACTACTACTACTACTACTACTACTAGATAATTAATAGAATTAGCTATTATTTTATTAAAATACTTATATTTTTATTGTACTCTTTTATCTATCTAATATTGCTATTGTATATTGCATTATACAATGCACAGCAGTAGCCCTAATTATAGAAACAGAACTAAGGCCAATATAAAAGCCTTTTAGGTATATTAAAAAAAGGTAGAAAAAATTAATAAAAAAATTAGTTACTAAAGTAATAAAAAAATACTACTTCTATTATTTATATAGTATTTATAGTATATACTAGTGCAGAAAAGATACTTAGTATAAATAACTAGAAATACTAAAATTACTAGTTAAAGTAAAAAATTTTTATTTATAAATTAAAAAAGCAATATTAATTATATAGTTCTAAAATTTAGATATATTATAATAATAATAAATTAATATACCCTAAGCCTTAAGGGCCATTGGGAGCTGCTAGACTAGTATATATATACTTTATTGAGCCTGCTTTCTTAATATTAAGCCTACCCAGTATTCCTGTGCAGTTAGGAATTGACAGTTTTTCAAAACAAAATAAGTAGAGCAACAATAAACAAAATAACTAGCACAAGTACAAAAGGTTATACAAAATAAACAAAATAAAATAAAACCAATAAAGAAAGTAAATATTATAGAACTTTTAGTATACAATAAAGAAAAACTATTGCCTATTTTAGCTATACAAAGAAAAGAAAAGAGAGGTATAGTAGAAATATATAGAATAAAATAGAAAAGAAAGAGATATAGAAATAGAAAAAGGTAAAGTAAAAGTAGAAGAAAATAGTACAATAAAAAAATAAAAGCAATATAAGTAAGTAGACTGCCTTCTATATTCTATAGAATAAAGAATTTACTAAATAGAACTATAGTAGAATTCTCTATTGGAGCCACTACCTAGTTAGATAGTTAATTCCCTTTATACTTCCCAAGAGCCTTTTAAAGTCTATAGAGCCTGTTTAAGCCTTTAAGGCTTTCCTTTTAAGAGTATATTTCTTACAGTATATAGTAATATAGACTGGAGTCTCTTAACCTCTTCTACAAGAGCATAGAGGGCTATTATAGCCAGGAACCCCTTGTTTATAGAGAAAAGCAGCTAGACCAATCTTTCTAGTTCTAAGCTATATAGCTAGAGAGTACTAAGCTTTTTAAAGACCTCTATAGAGATTTAGAGGTTTAGAATCTAGAGTTAGGTAGTAGTAGTTAATTCTAAGGTCTAGTTTCCTAGTAATTCTACTCTATTTCTTTCTCTAGAAAGCTAGTATTGTCTCTCTAGCTTAAGATTTACTAGAGAATCTATTCTCTTGCCTTAATCTATTTCTTAGCTAGAGATTCCACTAATTCTCTATAGTTTCCTCTGGATACCTAATCTTTCTATTAAGCTAGTTCCAGTGTTAGTGGTTTCTTGGTTTTTAAAGCTTTATCTAAATTCCAAGGTATTTCTCTTTAATAAGGTTTTTAATTCTAGAGCCTGCTGTCTTTTTTCTATATAGAGTAACCTAGGCATCCAAAACTAGGTTTAGGGGGGCAATTTCAGTGCCTGTTTTTAATATATAGATTGGAGTAGCTCTAAAACCTTTACTAACTATCCTTAGAGCATTGTTTTGGAAGGTTTCTAGCTTTTTAGCTAACCCTTTGGAATTTCTATTTAGGGTAGGTGTATGCTAGGCTATTAAGGTATAGGTAATTGCTGGTAGAACTACTATTTTATATAGTAGTCTACCTTTCTCTAATAGAATACCCCAGGTAGAGTCTGTTAACCTAGCCAATATATTAGTTTAGGTGGCCAATTTTCTCTCTATTGCTTTGTAATGCTGTGACTAATTTAACCTAGAATCTAGAAATAGACTAAGAATTCTAAAACTTTTTTATAGTTAAATAGTTATATTGGTTCCCTCCAAAACTAGTAGTTTTCCAAGGTTAAACCTTCTAGTATTTCTTAAAAAATATATTAGAGAGTACTTTTTAGGGGTAAACCTAGCTCTATACCTTTTTACCCAGGCAATATACCTTCTATAGACCCTATTTAAGGCCCTAGTAGTCTGTTCAATGGATTTTCTATAGACTATAATATTTATATTATTACTAAAGCCTATACTTAATACTTTCTGGTGCTCTAGATTGTATAGATTCACCAATTTAGTATTGTAGAAGAGAAATAGAATTGTAGATATACAAGATCCTTGGAGAGTTCCAGTATAGATATTAAATATCTTGGAAGGCTTATTTTTAAACCAAAGAATAGAGGCTCTATTCTGTATAAAGCTTTTAACCTAGTCTACTAGAGACTCTAGAATATTCTTTTTCTTTAGAATATAGACTAGCCTTTCTAGAATAATATAGTTAAAGGCTCCAGTTATATCTAGGGAAAGAATAGAGGCTATACCTCTCTTTAATAGGTTTCCCTGCTATATAGTTCTAATTGCTCTTAGTAGTAAATCTAAAGTATAGGTAGTTAAATAGCCCTTTCTAGCTCTAAATTAAGTAGTAGAAAGAAGACTATATTTCTTAGCTATATTCTAGAGCCTTCTAGCTATAACCCCTTCTATAACCTTTCCTAGAGTATTTAGAAGTGCTACAGGCCTCTATACCTTGGCAATAGAGTAGTCTAGCCTTCCAGGCTTTCTTAGAACCACTGTTTTGGCAGTTTTAAAGATCTTTGGATAGTATTGCTAATTCCAATATTTCTCTATAAGGATTTACATTGGTTTATAGAGGGAAGGTTCTAAGGCTTTTAGAAATCTATTAGAAATACTATCTAGGCCAGGGGCTTTCTAGGAGGCTATTGCCTTTATAAATTAGCCAATCTCTTTCTCTGTAGGGGGCTCCAGGCCTTCTAAAGTAGCTAGAAAGCTAGTATCCTTCTCTATATCTTCTAAGTCTGCCTCTAGAAGCTAGGGAAAGAATTGGTTTGTAAATTTCTAAGATTTCTACTGGTGTATAGTAGCTAATTCTCTATTATTGGCTTTTAGAGAGAAAACTAAAGGTAGTTCTATAGGTAAATAGCTTTTTACATTAGTAATTTAGAAAATATATATAGAAAATAGGGGTTGGTTAATAGTATTAATAGTGTTAGTAGCAGTGTTAAACCTATATCAAGCCTGCATTAAGGCTGCATTAAAGCAGTATAGAAAATAGGGGTTAGTTAATAGTATTAGTAGCTATATTAAGCCTGTATTAAGGCTACATTAAAGTAGCATAGAAAATAAGGGTTAGTTAATAGTATTAGTAGCTATATTAAGCCTGCATTAAGGCTGCATTAAGGCTGCATTAAGGCTGCATTAAAGTAGCATAGAAAATAGGGGTTAGTTAATAGTATTAGTAGCTATATTAAGCCTGCATTAATACTGTATTAAAGCTACATTAAACCTACTCTCTCTATAATTGCCCTTATAAGCTATATCCAAAGATACTACCCTATATTGCTTTTAATTTACAGGCTTTAACTACAGTTAAAGCCTAGTTACTATTAATTATACTATAATAATATAATAATAATAATAAATTAATACGCCCCGAGCCTTAAGGGCCATTGGGAACTGCTAGACTAGTATATACATGCTTTATTGAGCTTGCTTTCTTAACATCAAGCCTACCCAGTATTCCTGTACAGTCAGGAATTGACAGTTCTTTAAGACAAATAGAGCAACAAAAGCCAAATAACAAAAAGAGATACAAAAGGTTATACAAAACAAACAGAATAAAACTAATAAAGAGAGTAGATAGTACAGGGCTTTTCAGTATACAATAAAAGAAAACTATTGCCTATTTTGGCTATACAAAGAGAAGAAAAGAGAGGTGTAGTATAAATATAGAGAACAATAAAATAGAAATAGAAGAAATAGAGAAGTAGAAAAAGAAAATATAGTAAAAGCAACATAAGTAAAAGCAATACAAGCAAGCAGGCTGCCTTCTATATTCTATAGAACAAAGAATTTGCTAAATAGAACTGTGGCAGGATTCTCTGTTGGAGCCACCACCTAGTTAGGTGGTTAATTCCCTTTGCACTTCCCAAGAGCCTTTTAAAGTCTATAGAGCCTGTTTGAGCCTTTAAGGCCTCCCTTTCTAGGGTATACTTCTCACAGTATATAGTAACATGCACTGGAGTTTCTTGACCTCTTCCACAAGAACATAGAGGGCTATTATAGCCAGGAACCCCTTGTTTATAGAGAAAAGCAGCTAGACCAATCTTTCTAGTTCTAAGCTGTATAGCTAGAGAGCACTGAGCTTTCTGGAGACCTCTATAAAGGTTTAGAGGTCTAGAATCTGGAGTTAGGTGGTAGTGGTTAATTCTAAGGTCTAGTTCCCTAGTAATTTACTCCATTTCTTCCTCCAGGAAGCCATTATTGCCTCTCTAGCCTGAGATTTACTAGAGGATCTATTCTCTTGCCTTAATCCATTCCTTAGCCAGAGATTCCACCAATTCTCTGTAGTTTCTTCTGGATGCCTAATCTTTTTATTAAGCTGGCTCCAGCTTTGGTGGTTTCTTGGTTCTTGAAGCTTTGTCTGAATTTTAAGGCATTTCTCTTTAATAAGGTTTTCAATCCTTGTACCTGCTGTTTTCCTTCTATATAGAGCAACCTGGGCATCCAAAACTAGGTTTAGGGGGGCAATTCCAGTGCCTGTTTCCAATGCATGGATTGGAGTAGCTCTAAAACCTCCACTAACTATCCTTAGAGCATTGTTTTGGAAGGTTTCTAGCTTCTTAGCCAATCCTTTGGAATTTCCATCTAGGGTAGGTGTATGCCAGGCTATAGAGGCATAGGTAATTGCTGGTAGAACCACTGTTTTATATAGTAGCCTACCTTCCTCTAATGGAATACCCCAGGTAGAGCCAGTTAACCTAGCTAGTGCATTGGATTGGGTAGCCAATTTCCTCTCTATTGCTTTGTAATGCTGTGACCAATTTAGTCTAGAATCTAGAAATAGACCAAGAATTCTAAGACTCTCTTGTGGTTGAATAGTTATATTGGTTCCTTCCAAAACTAGTGGTTTCCCAAGGTTAAACCTCCTAGTATTTCTTGAAAAATGCATTAGAGAGTACTTTTCAGGGGCAAACCTAGCTCCATGTCTCTTTGCCCAGGCAATACACCTTCCATGGACCCTATTTAAGGCTCTAGTAGTCTGTTCAGTGGACTTTCCATAGGCTATAATGTTTATATCATCACTGAAGCCTATACTCAATACTTTCTGGTGCTCTGGATTGCATAGATCCACCAGTTCAGCATTGTAGAAGAGAAATAGAATTGCAGACATACAAGATCCTTGGGGGGTTCCAGCAGAAATATTAAAAATCTTGGAAGGCTTATTCTCAAACCAAAGAATAGAGGCTCTATCCTGCATAAAGCTTCTAACCCAGCCTACTAGAGACTCTGGAATACCCTTTTTCTTTAGAATATAGACCAGCCTTTCTGGAATAACATGGTCAAAGGCTCCAGTCATGTCCAGAGAAAGAATAGAGGCTATGCCTCTCTCTAATAAGTTCCCTTGCCAAATAGTTCTAATTGCACTCAGTAGTAAATCCAAAGCATAAGTGGTTGAATGCCCTTTTCTGGCTCCAAATTGGGTGGCAGGAAGAAGACTATATTTCTCAGCTATATTCTGGAGTCTCCTAGCTGTAACCCCTTCTATAACCTTTCCCAGAGTATTTAGAAGTGCTACAGGCCTCCAGGCCTTGGCAATAGAGTAGTCTGGCCTTCCTGGCTTTCTTAACACTACTGTTTTGGCAGTTTTAAAGATCTTTGGATAGTATTGCCAATTCCAACATCCCTCTATAAGGATTTGCATTGGTTTATAGAGGGAAGGTCCTAAGGCTTTTAAAAATCCATTAGGAATACTATCCAGGCCAGGGGCTTTCCAGGAGGCTGTTGCCTTTATAAATTGGCCAATTTCCTTCTCTGTAGGAGGTTCTAAACCTTCTAGGGCAGGGGGAAAGCTATTCTCTTGTTCTATATCTCTAAGATCTGCTTCTGGAAGCTGAGGAAAGAATTGGTTTGCAAATTCCTGAGATTTCTGCTGGTGTGTAGTAGCCAATTCTCATTTCTGGTCTTTAGAGAGGGAACTAAGGGTAGCTCTATAGGCAAGTGGCTTCTTAGCCTTCCCCACCTTGCTAGTTTCCATAAAACTGCCCTATCTTCTCTAAGCTTGTGGGTAAATTGTCTAAATTGGAACCTTTAGACTCTTTAATAGCTTTTTTCTTGGCTTTGGCAGCTTGTTTAACTAGGTCTGGATAGGCAGCCCTTGCTCTAAGACTTCTCTCTTCCTGAATTAGGCCAGCAATCTCTTGATTCCACCAGGGAGCAGCTTTTTGGCTTGGTTTGGAGTTTTCTCTTGTTTTTGGAACAGTAATCTCAGCAATACTAAGGATTTTTTGCTGTAAATAGAAGGCATACTGCTCTACCTCGTCCCTGCTATTTAGGCTATTTGGAAACCAGAGATCTTGGGCTAGGTTTTGGACTTCTTCTTGATTGGCATCCTTCCATTTGTACCTTCTTTGATTTGGTTGATCTAGCTCTGTTTCTAGGTCTAATTCCAGTGCTATAAGCATGTGGTCAGAGCCATATTGAAGATTCTCAGGGGTAGATATAGAAATAAGCTTATTTGCTATTTCTATAGAGCTAAAGGAGAGATCAATGGTTGTTTTAGAAGGGTGTCTAATCCATGTAGGCATTTTAGAGGGGGTAAGTAGCTCCAGGCCTAAGCTAGCTGTAATTTCCAATAGATCCTTTGCCATTTCATGGGTTTCAGTGGATTCCAATGCATTCCAAAGAGAATGGTGAAGGTTAAAGTCTCCCAGTAGAATATTAGAACTAGTATCTAGTTCCAATTCTTGAAGCTTATAGATAGGGGATAGCCTATCTATAATACTGTGTGCTCCTGGGGGTGGTGAATATATATTATAACCTTAATCTTCTTCTCTTCTTCCAAAATTGTAAGGATTGCAATGTTTGGACATGGAAAGTCCACTGACCAGGTTCCAGGCTTGCATAGAGAGGTGTTCAGTAGGAAGCAGGCATTTGTATGGAATTTGTCTGGATATAGGGGTAACCACTGGGTACTAGACCTTCCTATAGTCTGAAATAGTCTAGTATCCTTCCAAGGTTCCTGAATAGCTATAAATTGGAAGTTAAATAGCTGTGGATCCCCTATTATTCCAAGCATAATATCCTTGCTTAGGTGGGTGTTATATTGAGCTACCCTCATTGAGAATTAGCAGGATTCTGGCTTGCCTCTGGATTTTCTTCTGTAGTATCCATTTCACCTGCTAATTCAGCCTGATTCTGGGATTCAGTCTGAAATAGTGTCTCTATTCTTGAATGGGAATTTGCAGCGGTTCTCTGGGCAATTTCTAGTCCTGAAGGCCTTCCTCTCTTTCTAGTGGCTTGGGTAGAAGGCTCTAACCTAGATCTTTTACTACTAGGTTGGAGCTGGGAGGCTTCAAAGGGTGTTGGTTCCCCTAATTGGATTGGAAGCTTGTTTTCCTGCCTGCTAGCAAAGAATTTGGGCTTATTCTCTTTGGCTAAAGCTATTCTCTCTGTTTCAACCTTGTGTTTAGGGCATTGCATATCTCCAGAGGTGTGCTTTCCTTGGCAATTAGAGCACCTAGCCCTAGATAGGTCCCCCTTTAGGGGGCAATGCTCAAATCTATGGTCTCCTTTGGAGCAGAAACCACACTTAGGGGCCTTAGTACAGTATCTAGCTTGGTGGCCATACCCCTGGCAGTGATAGCACCTAGAAACTAGGCATGTAGAGTCAAATAGCTCTACAGTTTTAAGCTCATTCTCAATAACTAGCCCATTGTTAATAAGGTAGTTAGCTTGCTCAGGGGTTTGGAGGTCTAGAAGCATAGAGCCAGACTTCTTGGTATTCTTTAGAGTAGCTCTTCTCCAGTGGAATTGCTGAATCCTAAGAAATCCTTCAAGATTAGGGTTATACTTTAGAATGTTGGCTTTCCCAATTTCTTGCTGGTCCTGTTTAAAGGCTTCTTTGCGTACTCCATGCACTAGAACTGTATACCTTCTAGTATAGACCTTGTTTTCCTCTTGCTTGCCAAAGGTATTAAGCCATACCTTGTTTGCTTCAGCTCTATCCTTAGTGGCTGCATTCTCAGCCACTAGAATAATCTCAGAGCTAGCTAGTCTCCTAGCTCCTAGGAAAAGTCCAATTCCATGCTTCTTGGTAGCTTCATTGATCTTTGCAAGGGTTGTGGTATATGGGATAGTAGCTAGAAGTTTAGCTAGGGCTGGGCTTCTAATCTTTAGCTCCCTAAGCTGCTGGGGGGTTGGAAGCTTCTCCTTTGGAGGGATTCCAGTTTTTGCTATACTAGCATAGCTAGGGAGGCTCTGGGGGGTAGGGATTGGAGGTTGGGGGGGTGGAGGTTGCTCTAATATTGTCTTTAGAGCCTCCAGGCCAAATTGGCCTAATCCTGCTTGAAGCTTAGTAACCCCATTATGGTTGGGGCCTAGATCTTGAAGAACTAAGTCAATTCCTTCTTGCATAGTTATAATGGCTTGACTAAGGTTCTTTCTTCTTTAAGCTAAATTTCTAGCTTTTGGGTTCACTGGCTTTGCTCCAATTCTCTGGGGACTCTCCCCTAAGCTTTGAGAGCTGCCTGTGTTCAATGGAGTAGGCATTTTAGCTAGAAATACTAGGTTTACTAGCTAGGGAAAGGATTTTGGCTGCAGTGGTACTAACTTTTTACTTAGAAGTAGTAAACTAAGGTGAATTGCCTTGCAAGCTCACCACACTTCACTAGTTTTTAGAGAGAACTAGTAAACTAAATACCTTTTTAAGCAAAAGGTAGAAAACTTTACAAAAGGAGGGGGGGTAGTGTATACAAGAAAGGGGAAAATAATTTCTAGAATCAAGCTCTAAAAGCTGTTCTAGCAGTAATTTATTTTGGAGGGGAATTACCAATCCCAGAAGCTTCTTTGGAGGGAAAACTTCAAAAACCAACTAGAAATATCTAAATCTAAAGCTACTGTACCAGTGGCTATACCACCGAGGCACTAGTAGAGACAGAAATAGGTGTATGACTAGTAAATATAAAGTAGTGGTTAAAGGAAAAGGGGCAGTGCTAACACCTCTGTTTTTGGTCTAGAAAAGCAGAGAAAAACCTTAATCTAGCTAAAGTTCTAGAACTAAAGCCAGCAAGAAAGGACTAAACAAAGAAAAAGGTCTCCCTAAGGAATAGAGCTAGTCCTTAACTAATACTGGGCTAAACCAGGTCCACTAGTAGAACTAGACTAGTTTTAGAGTTAAAACTAGTAAAAGATGGCAGGTTCTATTTTATAGACCCAGAGTAGCCAAACTGGGTAATAGTTTTTGCAGAGAACTATTAAACTAGGCAGTCTTGTTTAAGCCTGTGATTGCGGGAACAGGTCTAAGGCCAATACAAACTGTAGTAAAGCCTTTTGGGTATAGTAAAGAGAAGAGAAGAGAGAAGTTGGTTGCTGGAGCAATAAAAGGGGGGTACCACTCCTGCAGTTTGTGTGGCGTTTGTAGTGTGTGGCGCAGAAAAGGTACTTGGTGTGAGTGTCCGGGAACACCAGAAGTGCTGGTTCGGGGTGAAAATTTTTCGTTCGCAAATTGTAAAGGCAGTATTGGTTGCACGGTCTTGAAATTTGGATATGTTGTTCGGCTAATATAGGCGTATTCGGTATCCAATTTCCAGGTGATTTGGACTAATATTGGTGGTGTGGTGAAGGGAAATATCCCTCTTCTGTTAATGGATCGGTGAAATCACCTTTTCATCAACAGCACCCCCAATACAGGGCCAATTGGCCTGAAATTTGGATGGTAGCCTCTGTAAGAGACAGGCTTTCGATTGAACCTATTTTCGACGTAAAATTCCAAGAATTGACTGAGTTTGGATTCCGGCGTGTTTAATTATACTATATTTAATATTTATCTTTACTATCTATATATAAGTTTTACATTCTCTGCTTTGTAGTTAACTTAACTTGTTGTCTTTCTATATCTACTATGGCTATTGTATAAGCTATATTTAAAGATACTACTATACTATATTGCTCTTAATTTACAGGCTTTAACTGTAGTTAAAGCCTAGTTACTATTAATTATACTATATTTAATATAACCTTAATTCTTTATCTATATTTGTTTCTCTCTTTCTTTTATTTCTTCTTTATTTTACTAACATAGAAATTATCTTTACTATTTATATATTAGTTCTAAATTCTTTACTTTATAGTTAACTTAACTTATTGTCTTTCTATATTTACTATAGCTATTGCTTTGGCAGAGGTAGACAAGTATAAGGTCCTGGAGAGAATAGGTATATCTTGTTCTTCTATTTATTAGAATATTATACTAACTGTATATAGGGAGTAGATAGTTTAGTGTAATTTATAAGGTTAAGTAGAAATTTAATAGCTATATATATTTTCTAAAATATACTGTCTTAATTGTTATACTCTATACTAATATCTGGACTAGGTACTCTGCCAAAAAGAGATTAACTATATAAAAATAAGCTAGAAAAAGTAGAAATAGCTTACTACTAAGTTTAATATTCTTAGCTTCCTTTAACACCTAAATATTATTGTATACTATTATTGGAAGTATCTAAAGGCTTCTTAGGATCTATATCTATATATAAAATACTATAGTAGTAGTAACCTTAGTATAGTAATTAAGAACCTTAAGGCAATAAATAAGTATATAGAGAAAAAGTTTATCTAGTGTATTCTTTTATAGCTAGTTACTGCTCTCTACTGCTGTTACTATGGCCAAGACCCTCCAGAAGCTAGATCCAATGTATTAAGTCTACTACCCAAAATAAAGACCACCAGACTTAAGGGAAAGTAGGCTTAAATTATAATACTCTATTATAATTTAAAACCAGAGGTAGTATATTATAACTAGCCCTTGTATTCTAAATTTTTAGTAGCTACTATATTTCAGTCTTCCTTAGTGCTAATTAGTTAGTAAAACTAGGTAACTTTAGACTATTAAAGTTAATAGAATTTTATAATTTTGCTTTAACTTATATTAGAACTCTATTCTATATATCTTCTAAAATCTATACTGCAGGGAAGTATACTCTTTACTTAGATATCTAGGCCATTGGATATATTATATACAAAGTTATACCTAACTAGAGAAGGAAAAAATAATCCTTAGTATATACTTAGTAGAAGTCTTCTTTAACTGCAGGTGGTTCTAATCTAGAAGTAGAGTACTACTATATAGAATAAATATTCTCTTTAACAATAGACAATAGCAAGTACCAGGGGCTCTATAATAATACTTTTATTAGATATTTTCTTTAACTATAGTTAGTTATTTTATTTACTTAATAATATAGATTAAATATCTTGTATCTTTTACCTCTTTTACCTTCTTTTATTACTACTATCCTTAATCTCTATTCCTTCTATAACTAATGCCCTATTTCTTAAGATTTTGCTTTAAAATTACTAAAATAGTAAGAGATAAGCCTGCCTAATAGCTAGATTACTTTAAAACTGCAAAAAATAACTAAGATTTGGCTAAGTTACTTATAACTATTAAATATACTAATTTTAATATAAGGCCTTAGATTAATATTATATAATTAAATATCTGCCTGTAGTTAAACAGCACTATAGTATAGCCCAGGAGTTAGAATCTTCTAGATAAGCCTATATTTACTAAAGTTTAGCTTTATAATTAGAATCTATATAAATCCTAGTAACTTCTTGCCAGTATCTTTTAATAAAAGACTACAAAAGACCTTAGGGACTAGCTTACCTCTAAATAGATAAAGCCTGTTTTTAATATATTTCTTGTAGAGTAACAAAATACCTTTAGGCAGACTAGGCCTAAGGCTAATAGTACTAAAACTATTGCTATCTCTGCTGTTATATAGTAATATAAATATACTTTAATCCAGTATACTCTAAAAGATACAAAGTCTATAGTAAATCTTTCTAGGGAACCTAATTAGCTGGTACTTTACTATCTTTTTATAATTTAGTAGCTATATAATCTTAACCTAAATCTATTTACTAGTAAAAGTTATACCAAAGTTATTTATAGCTATATATATCTACTAAAGTTTATTGTTAAGCAAAACAATAATTTCTAAAAGGGCAAAGAAGCCTCTAATAGAAATACCCTTGCAAAAACTTTTAATTACTTTACTCTAAAGAAAGCTAAGGACCCTACCTATTTAAATAGCTCTAGATTAACTACAGTTAAATAGGGCCCCTGTCCACTGCTAACTAGCTCTATAGAGACTAACAATACTAATAATAAATAGAAGGATAAAAGTAGTTTTAACCTAATTAATATAATTATTGCTAAGAATTTTAAGCTTATATCTAATACTAATCTATTCCCCCCAATAATATCTAATAACTACCTTTAACTAATCTAATAGCTGGCTAAATAAGGAGAGAATATTTTATTTACTAATAAAGTCTATTCTACCTTAGATAATTAACTTATTAGTATTGCAGAGAATCTTGAAAGCACCAGTACTAATTAAACCCAAGCAGAGATAGATATAGAGTACCTTAACTATAAGTAGTATAAACTTAATTAGAAGCTTAATAGTACTGGCTATAAAGCTCTAATATATATTAAGGCTTATAATTACCTTAGGCTTAACCCTAACTATTTAGTTCTAAACAGAGTTATTCTTTAGTTATAGTAAGTTTTAGGCATTACTTAGCTTCTCCAGGGGGAAAACAGTTCTATTGGCAGAGGGTTACTTACTAATAACTATAGTTTTGGTAAAACTATATAGATACTAGGACTTATTATTAAACAGGCCAAGTTTAAAACCAGGCAGTACAAGCCTATACTAATTATATCTTCTACTAGATTAGTTAATACTTAGGTTATAGAAATTACTAGTTACTTCCCTAAGCTTAACCTTTTTCTCTGGTATAGAATAGATAGGGCTAGTACTAGTTTTAATTATATACAAAAGTACTTTGTTATACCTTCCAATAGCCTATCTAATTGTCTAAGAGAACTGGACCTAAGTAATAAATAGACTAGTCTAACTATTGTTATAACAGTATATTCTACCTTAATATAGTATATAACAGTAATAACAAAGGAGTTCCTTAACTGCAGTTAAAAGGTATATAGAGTACTAAAGAAGTAAGCTAAACTTAGAGATTTTAACTACCTTAATTTTAAGATAGAACTTAATTTTAACCCTAACTAACCTATAGTAATAGAATATAAGTTTGTCTAGCTACAAGATATTAAGTTTAAAAGAATTATTATAGATAAAGTATATTCTTTTAAAGGTATTAGTATATAGATATACCAGTTACTAAAGCTAATACCTGCTAACTATAAGTAGCTTGTTACTACAATAAGTATAGTAAATTATATAAATAATCTAGTTAGTTTTCTTTATATTTTATATTATAAATTATTTAAAGATACTGCACCTAATTATATTTTCTCTATCCTTAGTCTATTGGAAGTATTTAGCTCTAGTTTCCTTAACTATAATTTTAATCTCTAACTACTTAACCCTAACTTAGTTAAGTAGGTATTTAAAGATAATATTAATAAAGAGACTTCTTTAATTATACTTTCTTAGATAATTAATAAGGTTTAACTATACTACTATAAGGGTATAGTAATCCCTCTTAGAGACAGTTAGGGTAATACTATTGTTAGTTAAAGTATACTACTCTATTGCATTAAAATAGTTCTGTATACACTAGATAATTACTAACTATTAAACTATTGCCTGGTATATAAGGGTCTTGCTGGTATACTAAAGAAACTATCTACTATAGAAGATAAAAATTCTTTAATAGACCTTATACTAGAGTAAAAGGCCAAAGTTAGTAGATAGTTTAATATAGCAATCTACCAGTATCTCTACTATACTGCTATTAACTTTAACCTTAAGACCCTGTACCTTTTAACTATAGTTAAACAAGAGGGAAATCTTGCCACAGATATTAATAAGTAGTATAAGACCCCTGGTAATGGCCTCCAATAGCTACTAAGTTACAAAATCTACTAGATATCTATTCTATATATTCTACTAGACTAGGATTGGGTAGTTTACTTTATTACTTTTACTTATTTAAAGCTTCTAACTTTTGTAAAGATCTATAATAAAGTTATAATTAAGAATAAGTACTATCTCCTTGTATTTATATTGTATTTAATACTGCAGTATAAAATTGGTATATTTCTTTAGTTACTTAGTTTTAACTATAAGATATTGTATACTGGACTCTCTATACAAGAAAGGTTAGCTTTTACTATAGAATTTAATAATTCTAACTTAGATATTAAGATTTTTGTTATTACCTATACAATATACTCTGTAGGCCTTAACTTACATAGTTACTGTACTAATATTGTAATACTGGAACCTATACTGAATGCCAATATTATTATACAAGGTGCTTGCTATATTTATTGGCTTAGGCAGAAAAAGATCTAGAATATCTAGATTCTAACCTTATTGTACTTCTTTAACTAATTTATTAAGTATAATAATTGCTCCAAGATATTAAACTAGATAATTAGTATAGAGTATAAGTTTTTCTTGTCTATTAACTATAGTTAAAGTAAAGACTTTACTAAAGATATACCCAGTACCCTAATAATAGTAGAAGATAAGGATAACCTAAATTCCTGCCTTAGAGAGAAAGTAACTAAGTTATATATAGAGATATTTAGTTAAACTATATTACCTTTTAAGTAGTCTAAACTATATAATCTATATATTTCTAATAAGTTAGAAGAATAGCTTAATAAAATAATATTTAATATTCCTTAGAAAGAAAAGAAAATTGTCTATGGAAAGTTCTATCTATTTATTGGTACACTAAGGAAACTATTAACTGCAGTTAATAAACCTGCTAATACAGTACAGCCAGAGGCAGAAAAGTCTATAAGCTCTAGCCCATTAAAATCTACTCTACAGGCTCTAAAGAAGAAGGATATAAATACTCTAAAGAAAAAGGAAAAGAATACTCCAAAAGAGAAAAATATTAAAAATACTCTAACTCCAAAGGTAATAAAGGTTAAGAATCTATACCTAAATACTTTAATAGATATTCTTTTAAATAAAAGAGTAATATAGTCTACAAGGAAATAGGTACTTGGTTTAGATAGTTTAGATAATAGCTATTTAGAGAAATACTAGAAGTTAGATAATAATTAGAAATATAGATATTCTAATAAGGAGAACTCCCCTACTCTATCCCTTAATAATTATAAAAGGGTTAAAGATAAAGCAATAACTCCTGGTGGCAGTTTAGAAGCAGGCAATATTGTAAATTAATTTACTGCTCTACTATTAGCTATAGAAATATTGCAACATTTATATATACTTTAGTTATAAAAAATATATATCTGTACTAACTTATTCTTTATAGTATTTCTACCTAATATATTGCCAAGACCTTAATGCCTTTAACTACAGTTAAAGAGTATTGGCTATAGACTTATTAGAAGCAATGCCTTGCATTGCTAGAATATAGTAGTAGATTTAGTTATTTTTCTGGTTTTTCTCTGTTTTTTGTTGCAATTAAATGCTTGTTTTACTATAAAGGTATACAGTACTGTCTTGTTAACAGAAAATATTAAAAATTATACTCTAGGGAGAATTAGTGTTTTCTTTATTTTGTCTTTTAATACTCCAGTTATATATACATTAACTTAAGGGTGGTTTCCCTAATATACTACAGGTAGTCCTTAGCTTTGCTTAGTAATAGAATACCCTACTTCTAGAGTTAAATAACTATATAGGTTACCTTACCTAGCCACCTATACTGTTAATTAATTGTTGTACTACCTTTCCCAGTACTATACTAGTGCTTCTTTCTAGAAGAACTAGTACAAAAAGTTTCTAATACTTTAACTACTAATTCCAGGGCAGTATATATATTGCTGTTATATATTTTGTACTTAACAAGGATTTACTAGGCATAAAAATATATATTCTTAGCAAGACCTAGAACTACTTAATATATTATTCTAAACTATTAATAATATATCTACTGCTATTAAAAATAGACTTACTTTACCAGAAGTAAACTTTCCCTTGTATAATAAATTAGATTTATCTATAACCTAAAAGAATCTATATACCACAGACACTACCTTAAATAGGTCCAGCAATAAAACCTATAAGTAGACAAGGCCTGGCTTTTATATTGCAGTTCTGTATATATAACTATTAACTGCCTCCAATGTTTACAAGTCTATATTTAAAGAAGTTACTGGCAAATCAGTAGGCACTAGAATTAAGCTACCTAAGTAGATATAGACTATTAAAGCAAGCCCTTTAGGCAATTCCTTTGCTCTATTTAAATTAGCACTGGAATATAGGCTTGCAAAGTACTTTATTAATAGCTATACCTTTAATAGAATAATTAATAGATTTCTATATAACCCTTTGCTTAAACCAATTATAGATAACCTAAGTTTTAAGAGTATAGCTACAATATATAGGGCTCTTAACCACTATATTAATATAGCAGCAAATACAGAGACCTAGTATAGTTACTTAATTACTGTGCCTTTACCTATTGCTGCAACACTAGTCTAGTTCTACTAGTAGACCTAGTTTAGCCTAGTATTAGTTAAGAACTAGCTTTATTCCTTAGAGAGATCTTTTTCTTTGTTTAGTTCTTTCTTGCTAGCTCTAGTTTTAAAAAACTTTAGCTAGATTAAGGTTTTTCTCTACTTTTCTAGACCAAAAAATAGAGGTATTAGTACTACCTTCTTTTTCTTTAACTATTATCTATTATATTTACTAGTTATACACCTATCTCTATCTCTATTTGTGCCTTGGTGGTATAGCCACTGGTATAGTAGCTTTAGATTTAGATATTTCTAGTTAGTTTTTAAAGTTTCCCCTCTAAAGAAGCTTCTGGGATTAGTAATTCCTCTCTAAAATAAATTACTGCTAGAATAGCTTTTAGAGTCTAATTCTAGAAATCTTTTCCCCCTCTTTATATATACTACTCTTTTCTCTTTGTAAAGTTTTCTGTATTTTTCTTAAAAAGGCATTTAGTTTACTAGTTCTCTCTAAAAACTAGTAAAGTATAGTAAGCTTGCAAGGTAATTTACCTTAGTTTACTACTTCTAAGCAAAAAGATAGTACAAACAGCTAGAATCCTTTCTCTAGCTAGTAAACCTAGTACTTCTAGCTAAAATACCTACTCTATTAAATACAGGCAGCTTCCAAAGCTTAGGGGAGAGTCCCCAAAGAATTGGAGCAAAGCCAGTAAACCCAAAAGCTAGAAATTTAGCTTAGAAAAGAAAGAACCTTAGTTAAGCTATTATAACTATACAAGAAGGAATTAATTTAGTTCTTTAAGATCTAGGCCCTAACTATAATAGGGTTACCAAGCTTTAAGCAGGATTAGGCTAATTTAGCCTAGAGGCTCTAAAAATAATCTTAGAGCAACCTTTACCCCCCTAGCCTCTAAATTCCACCCCCTAGAGCCTTCCAAGCTATACTAGTATAGCTAAGAATGGAATTCCTCTAAAGGAAAAGTAGCCTACCCCCCAGTAGCTTAGAGAGCTAAAGGTTAGAAGTCCTGCCCTGGCTAAACTTCTAGCTACTATTCTATATACAACAGCCCTTGCAAAGATTAATAAAACCACCAAAAAGTATAGAATTAAACTTTTCTTGGGGGCTAGGAGACTAGCTAGCTCTAAAATTATTCTAGTAGCTAAGAATATAGCTACTAAGGATAGAGCTAAAGTAAATAAGGTATAGCTTAATACCTTTAGCAAGCAAGAGAAAAATAAAGTCTATACTAGAAGGTATATAGTTCTAGTGTATAGAGTATATAAAGAAGCCTTTAAACAGGACCAACAAAAAATTAAAAAAGCCAATATTCTAAAGTATAATTTTAATTTTAAAGGGTTTTTTAGAATTTAGTAATTTTACTAGAGAAGAGCCACTCTAAAGAATACTAAAAGGTCTGGCTCTATACTTCTAGATTTCTAAACCCTTAAGCAGGCTAACTACCTAATTAATAATAGATTGGTTATTAAGAATAAGCTTAAAAATGTAGAGCTATTTAACTCTATATACCTAGTTACTAGGTACTATAACTGCCAGGGGTATAGCCACTAAGCTAGATACTGTACTAAGGCCTCCAAATATAGTTTCTACTCTAAGGGAGACTATAAATTTAAACATTGCCTCCTTAAGGGAGACCTCTCTAGGGCTAGGTACTCTAACTGCCAAGGAAAATATACTTCTGGAGATATACAATGCCCTAAGTATAAGGTTAAAACAGAGAGAATAGCCTTAGCCAAAGAGAATAAACCTAAATTCTTTGCTAGCAGGCAGGAGAATAAGCTTCCAATCTAATTAGGGGAACCAACACCCTTTAAAGCCTTCTAGTTCCAATCTAGTAAAAGAACTAGGTTAGAATATTTCACCCAGGCTACTAGAAAGAGAGAAAGGCCTTTAGGTCTAGAAATTACCTAGAGAACTACTATAAATTTCTATTTAAGAATAGAGACACTATTTTAGGCTAAATTCTAGAATTAGGCTAAATTAGCAAGTAAAATAGATACTATAGAGGAGAATCTAGAGGCAAGCCAGAATCCCTTTAATTCTTAATAAAGGTGGCTCAATATAATACTTACCTAAGAGAGAATATTATATATAAAATAGTAGAAAACCTATAGCTGTTTAGCTTTTACTTTATAGCTATTTAGAAACCTTGAAAAAGTACTAGATTATTTTAAACTATAGAAAGGTCTAGTACCCAGTGGTTATTATTATTATTATTGTTACTCTATCTAATCTGTAAGATATATAGTGCTGCTACTGTATAGTATACACCTCTATAGTAATCTTGTATAGGTATATATAGTTATATACCCTTTACCTACTCCCCTTTATATACTCCCAGTACTATATAGCTAACCAATGCTATACCTACAAGATAGAGATCTGGTTAACTGCTGTATACCTTACTATCTTCTGTATATATTTAAACTGGGCCAGAATTCCCAGTTTAAGCCACCACTGCACCAGGGTGCATAGTCTATTGCAGGAATCCAGTAGCCAGGTTAGGTCCAACCCCCTAGTACCTGATAACTGGTCTTGGGATATACTAAAGTACTTACAAAACCCTACTATATAGTCTACTGTCTTCTATTTATACCTATACAGATACTGAGAAAATATAAACCCTGGTACCTTGTATTTATATAGAAAGCCTGCTAGCCTAACTTTGCCTGTCCTAAGCTAGATAAGTACAGAGCTTTTAGCCTTCCTTAGCCCTATATACTACCTTAAGGTATCCCTGCTGGGTTCCTGTCTATGTCTCTCTCCCCATAGAACTGGCCTTCTACACCATCTATCTACCTACTTGCAGTGTACAAGCTAACAGGCCCTGGTAGTGTAGGCTATATTAGTTACCTTGCCCCCTGCCCATTGGTCTTCCTAGCCTGTCTCCATTGCCTGTAGGTATAATAGTTATTTTACCACCAGTTATTTTTGCCAGGGAACCCCTAGTTAGCTCTGTATTTGCTCTATTGCACCCTGTATTTCTGTTATCCTTCCTGTGGTGCACAGTTAATGCACTGCCGCGGTAACCTATTAGTCCAGGAATAGGTCCAGTGGCTTAATATATAGCTCTACCTTAAGGCTTATAGTAAGGGTTACTTTGTAGGCCCCTGCTACTTACTGTAGGTACTGGTTCTGTACTATATAAAGCCCTTGCAGTGTGCCAGGCAATGCAGGTACAGCCCTGGTTTATCCTGCATAAGTAGGCTAGTACTAGGTAATTGCCCTATATACTAGTGCAGGTCTTATTACTATTGTATATAGCTTACAAGCTTTAAGAAGTAAAATCCCCTATATTAAGTAGATTATTCTAGTAACTGCTTGCTCTTGGGTACTAAGTTAGCTATAAATATACTTTACCTGCTTTCCTCAGTATAGCTTTAGATCTAGCTATACCCCCAGGATATATATCTTGTCAGTTAGGCACACTATAATATCCCCTGGCAGGGAGATATATACAGATATATCTTAAGTATACTGTTATATAAAGTATATAAGCTTATACTTGTTAGGGGCCTAGGCTATACTATAATGCTTTATCTACTTTTTGCAGGTTTAGTGTATTCTCTGTAGCTAATTTATATTTACACAGGTACTCTTACTATAGGTAAGTAGGTTAGTATTATTAACAAAACTAATGGCAGTTCCCAGAATCCAAGGTTAGTTATTAAGGTTCTGGAGCAATTTGTCTATATAGAAGAGCCAGAGAATAGATAAAAGTAGTAACCCCTGTAGCACCCCTATACCTATTGGAAACTCCCTGGATTTCTATATATCCAGTACAAGGGTTATATATCTTCCTGTTATAAAGCTCTTAATAAAGCCTACCAGTATATATAGTATTCCTTTTTGCTATAGTATATATATAAGCCTTTTTAGCACCACCCTGTTAAATACACCTGTAATATCCAGTAACAGTACCAAGGCTACCTTGCCCAGTATACTCCAGACTGTATATATCTGCACCAGCAGTCTTGCTAGTACTGTCTCTGTGGACTGGCCTAACCTTACCCCTATCTAGGCTTTACTTAGGAGTCTATAATCCTTAGCAAGTATACAGAGTCTCTGGGCTATATATTTCTTAATAACCTTACCCACTGTATCTAGGAGTATAATAGATTACTATACTCTTACTTAGGAGTAGTTAGGCTTTCCTAGTTTGTATAGTACTACAGTTCTGGTATATTTAAAGAAGCTAGGGTAGTATTCCCAGTCTAGATAATCCTGGGCTAATGTAGCTACTGCCTAATAGAAGGGTAGTCTAAGTATCTTAAGGAACCTACTAGTAATATCTGTATATTCTGGTATAGTGCCCAATTTCAGTCCTACTATAATCTATGCTACATTATCTGCTGTAACCTTCTCCTCTGTACTTAACTGTTCTGGGTAGGCAGTGCCTGGGATATTGGATAGGTTATACTTAGTGTTCTGTAGAAAGAACTGTACATACAGTAGCTTAACTTAAGTTAAGAAGGGTTATATATTTACCCAAGGTATACCTTTTTTAACCTAAGTTAAGTAAGGTAGTGTAGGTGCTAGGGCTGTATCCCCTTCTACTTAGAGTAACAGTACTATAGGCAGTTAAATAGGCTTTCTACTTTGTTGTTAACTCTATTTGCTTATTTGCCAGAGTAGGTTAGGTTTGTATGCTGTTATATCCAGTAATTTACAGAAGGTATTTATTTTTATGTACCTTACTTCCCTATTGTACTGGTTTCTGGCCTCTTTAAGCTCCTTGCCCCCCTATCCTTGCTAAATTACCTCCTAATGTTTTTGCACCGCTACCTGTACTGTGTTGTTCCACTATATGCACCTACTTGGTTATTTCTTAATAAGTCACCTGTGTTCCTTGCCTAGCTTAGTGACAAAGTTTACAAGGTATATAGCATAGTCTTTAAGGTCTTAATGGTATATAAAAGCTTATAGTTATTGTAGGCATTGACTGTACTGTTATGCTACCCTAACTGGGTCTGCAGTCTTCTATAACAACCATTCTATCCTAGGTGTATCTAGCTTATCTAGGAGTTTAATCTGGACTGGCTTATAGTTAGATCTATAGTTTAGTTATAGCTGGACTCTGCAGGCTAGAAGACAGTTATATACTCCCAGGGATAGAAACACAAGGTCTATTGTAGATTCCATGCAGCCCCTGTCTTGCTATATAGTTATTCCCTTTGGTGTTGCTTGCTGGAGACCCAGTGCCTGTATGGTAGCTCTAAGCTTCTGTTCCATCCAATCTTTGCTTACACCTGCAAGTACCCAGTGGTTACCTCTATATCTAGATAAATTCTATATAAATGCTTGCTTCCTGCTAAATACCTCTCTATATAAGCCTGGAACCTAGTTTATAGATTTTCTATATTTAAATATTGCAATTCTTACAATCTTGGAAGAAGGAAAGGAGATTAAAGTTATAAATATATACTTACCACCCCTAGAGTTCTATAGAACTATAGATAGGCTCTCCTCTATCTATAAGCTTTAAGAATTAGATCTATATACTAGCTCTAATATTCTACTGGAAGACTTTAATCTTTACTATTCTCTTTGGAATGCTGTGGAATCCACTGAAACCTATACAATGGCAAGGGATCTATTGGAAATTATAGCTAGTTTAGGCCTAGAGCTACTTACCCCCCCTAAAATATCTATATAGATTAGGTATCCTTCCAAAACAACTATTAATCTATTTTTTGGCTCTATAGATATAGTAGATAAGCTTATCTCTATATCTACCCCTGGGAATCTTTAGTATAGATCTAACTATATACTTATAGTATTGGATTTTGACCTAGAAACAGTACTAGACTAGCCAAATCAAAGCAGGTATAAATGGAAGGAGGCCAATTAAGAAAAGGTTTAAAATCTAGCCCAGGACCTCTAGTTTCTAAACAGTCTAAATAGCAGAGAAAAGATAGAGCAGTATACCTTCTATTTACAGCAAAAAATCCTTAGTATTACTAAAATTACTATTCTAAAAATAAAAGAAAGTTCTAAACCAAGCCAAAAAGCTATTCCCTAGTAAAATCTAGAGATTGCTAGTTTAATTTAGAAAGAGAGAAGCCTTAGAGCAAGAGCTACCTACCTAGATCTAGTTAAACAAGCTATTAAAGCCAGGAAAAGGCTATTAAAGAGTCTAAAAGATTCTAATTTAGATAATTTACCTACAGGCTTAGGGAAGATAGAGTAGCTTTATAGAAACTAGCAAGGTAGAGAAGGCTAAAAAGCTATTTACCTATAGAACTACCTTTAGTTCTCTCTCTAAAAGCCAATAATAGAGAATTAGCTACTATACACCAGTAGAAATCTTAGGAATTTACAAACTAATTCTTTCTCTAGCTCCCAGAGATAGACTTAGAAGATATAGAGAAGGATACTAGCTTTCTAGCTGCTTTAGAAGGCCTGGAGCCCCCTACAGAGAAAGAAATTGGCTACTTTATAAAGGCAATAGCCTCCTGGAAAGCCCCTGGCCTAGATAGTATTTCTAATAGATTTCTAAAAGCCTTAGAACCTTCCCTCTATAAACTAATATAAATCCTTATAGAGGGATGTTGGAATTAGCAATACTATTTAAAGATCTTTAAAACTGCCAAAACAGTGGTTCTAATATAATAATAATAATAAATTAATATACCCTAAGCCTTAAGGGCCATTGGGAACTGCTAGACTAGTATATATATACTTTATTAAGCCCGCCTTCTTAATATTAAGCCTACCCAGTATTCCTGTGCAGTTAGGAATTAACAGTTCTTTAAGACAAATAGAGCAACAAAAGCCAAATAACAAAAAGAGATACAAAAAGTTATATAAAATAAATAAAACAAAACCAATAAAGAGAGTAGATAGTACAGGGCTTCTTAGTATATAATAAAAGAAAACTATTGCCTATTTTGGCTATATAAAGAGAAGAAAAGAGAGGTATAGTACAAATATAGAGAATAATAAAATAGAAATAAAAGAAATAGAGAAATAGAAAAAGAAAATAGAGTAAAAGCAATATAAGTAAGCAGGCTGCCTTCTATATTCTATAGAACAAAGAATTTACTAAATAGAACTGTAGTAGAATTCTCTGTTAGAGCCACTACCTAGTTAGGTAGTTAATTCTCTTTGTACTTCCTAAGAGCCTTTTAAAGTCTATAGAGCCTGTTTAAGCCTTTAAGGCCTTCCTTTCTAGGGTATATTTCTTACAGTATATAGTAATATATACTGAAGTCTCTTAACCTTTTCTACAAGAGTATAGAGGGCTATTATAGCCAGGAACTCCTTGTTTAAAGAGAAAAGTAGCTAAACCAATCTTTCTAGTTCTAAGTTATATAGCTAGAGAGCATTAAGCCTTCTGGAGACCTCTATATAGATTTAGAGGTCTAGAATCTAGAGTTAGGTAGTAGTAGTTAATTCTAAGGTCTAGTTCCCTAGTAATTCTACTCTATTTCTTTCTCTAGAGAGCTAGTATTGCCTCTCTAGCCTGTGCCTTACTAGAGAACTTATTGCTCTAGTTTAAACCTTTGCCTAACCAAGAATTTTACTAATTCTCTATAGTTTTTTCTAGATACCTAATCTTTCTATTAAGCTAGTTCCAGTCTTAGTAGTTTCTTGGTTCTTAAAGCTTTGTCTAAATTTTAAGGTATTTCTCTTTAATAAGGTTTTTAATCCTTGTACCTGCTGTTTTCCTTCTATATAGAGTAACCTAGGTATCTAAAACTAGGTTTAGAGGGGTAATTCCAGTACCTGTTTCCAATATATAGATTGGAGTAGCTCTAAAACCTCTACTAACTATCCTTAGAGTATTGTTTTGGAAGGTTTCTAGCTTTTTAGCCAATCCTTTGGAATTTCTATCTAGGGTAGGTGTATGCCAGGCTATAGAGGTATAGGTAATTGCTAGTAGAACTACTGTTTTATATAGTAGTCTACCTTCCTCCAATGGAATACCCTAGGTAGAGCCAGTTAACCTAGCCAATGCATTGGTTTGGGTAGCTAGTTTTCTCTCTATTGCTTTATAATGCTGTAACTAATTTAACCTAGAATCTAGAAATAGACCTAGAATTCTAAGACTCTCTTGTAGTTAAATAGTTATATTGGTTCCTTTAAAAACTAGTAGTCTCCTAAGGTTAAACCTCCTAGTATTTCTTAAAAAATGCATTAGAGAGTACTTTTTAGGGGCAAATCTAGCTCTATATCTCTTTGCCCAGGCAATATACCCTCTATAGACCTTATTTAAGGCTCTAGTAGTCTGTTTAGTAAACTTTCTATAGGCTATAATATTTATATTATTACTAAAGCCTATACTTAATACTTTCTGGTGCTCTGGATTGCATAGATCCACCAATTTAGCATTATAGAAGAGAAATAGAATTGTAGATATACAAGACCCCTAAGGAGTTCTAGTATAGATATTAAAGGTTTTGGAAGCTTTGTTTTTAAACCAAAGAATAGAGGCTCTATCCTGTATAAAGCTTCTAACCTAGTTTACTAAAGACTCTGGAATACCCTTTTTTTTTAGAATATAGACTAGCCTTTCTGGAATAACATAGTTAAAGGCTCTAGTTATATCTAAAGAAAGAATAGAGGCTATACCCCTCTCTAGTAGGTTTCCCTACTATATAGTCCTAATTGCACCTAGTAGTAAATCTAAAGTATAGGTGGTTAAATGGCCCTTTCTAGCTCTAAATTAGGTAGCAGAAAGAAGGCTATATTTCTTAGCTATATCCTAGAGTCTTCTAGCTATAACCCCTTCTATAACCTTTCCTAGAGTATTTAGAAGTACTACAGGTCTCTATGCTTTGGCAATAGAGTAGTCTGGCCTTCCAGGCTTTCTTAAAACCACTGTTTTAGCAGTCTTAAAAATCTTTGGATAGTATTGCCAATTCCAATATCCCTCTATAAGGATTTGCATTGGTTTATAGAGGGAAGGTTCTAGGGCTTTTAAAAATCTATTAGAAATATTATTTAGGCCTGGAGCTTTCTAGGAGGCTGTTACCTTTATAAATTGGCCAATCTCTTTCTCTGTAGGGGGCTCTAGGTTTTCTAAAGTAGCTGGAAAGCTTGTATCCTCCTCTATATCTTCTAAATCTGCCTCTAGGAGCTGGGGAAAGAATTAGTTTGTAAATTCTTAAGATTTCTGCTGGTGTATAGTAGCTAGACCTCCATTATTGGTCTATAAAGAGGGAACTAAGGGTAGCTCTATAGGTAGGTAGCTTTTTAGCCTTTCCTACCTTGCTAGTTTCTACAAAGCTACTCTATCTTCTCTAAGCCTGTAGGTAAATTGTCTAAATTGGAATCTTTTAGACTCTTTAATGGCCTTTTTCTTGGCTTTGGTAGCTTGTTTAACTAGGTCTAGGTAGGTAGCCCTTGCCCTAAGGCTTCTCTTTTCCTAAATTAAACTAGCAATCTCTTAATTCTACCAGGGAGTAGCTTTTTGGCTTGGTTTAGAGTTTTCTCTTATTTTTGGAATAGTAATCTTAGCAATACTAAGGATTTTTTGCTATAAATAGAAGGTATACTGCTCTACCTCTTCCCTGCTATTTAGGCTATTTAGAAACCAGATATCCTGGGCTAGATTTTAAACCTCTTTTTAATTGGCCTCCTTCTATTTATACCTGCTTTAATTTGGCTAGTCTAGCACTGTTTCTAGGTCAAAATCCAATACTATAAGTATATAGTTAGATCCATGCTAAAGATTCCCAGGGGTAGATATAGAGATAAGCTTATCTACTATATCTATAGAGCCAAAGGATAGATCAATAGTTGTTTTAGAAGGATGCCTAATCTATGTAGGTATTTTAGAGGGGGTAAGTAGCTCCAGGCCTAAACTAGCTATAATTTCCAATAGATCTTTTGCTATTTTATAGGTTTCAGTGGATTCCATAGCATTTCAAAGAGAATAGTAAAGATTAAAGTCTCCCAGCAGAATATTAGAGCTTGTATTTAGTTCTAATTCTTAAAGCTTATAGATAGGGGAGAGCCTATCTATAGTTCTATAGAACTCTGGGGGTGGTAAGTATATATTTATAACTTTAATCTCTTTTCCTTCTTCCAAAATTGTAAGAATTACAATATTTAGACATAGAAAATCTATTAACTAGGTTCCAGGTTTATATAGAGAGGTATTTAACAAGAAGCAGGCATTTATATAGAATTTATCTAGATATAGAGGTAGCCACTAAGTACTAGACCTTTCTATAGTTTAAAATAGTCTAGTACTCTTCCAAGGTTCCTGTATAGCTATAAAGTAAAAGCTAGAGAACTGTAGATCTTCTACTATTCTATATATAATATTATCTCTTAGGTAAGTATTATATTGAGCCACCTTTATTAAGAATTGGAGGGATTCTGGCTTGCCTCTAGATTCTCCTCTGTAGTATCTATTTTACTTACTAATTTAGCCTAATTCTGGAATTTAGCCTAAAATAGTGTCTCTATTTTTAAATAGAAATTTGCAGCAGTTCTCTGGGCAATCTCTAGACCTAAAGGCCTTTCTCTCTTTCTAGTAGCCTGGGTGAAAGGTTCTAACCTAGTCCTTTTGCTACTAGATTAGAGCTAGGATACTTTAAAAGGTATTAGTTCCCCTAATTAAATTGGAAGCTTGTTTTTCTGCCTGCTAGTAAAGAATTTAGGCTTATTTTCTTTGGCTAAAGCTATTCTCTCTGTTTTAACCTTATATTTAGGGCATTGTATATCTCCAGAGGTGTATTTTCCTTGGCAATTAGAGTACCTAGCTCTTAAGAGGTCCCCCTTTAGGGGGCAATGCTTAAATCTATAGTCTCCTTTGGAGCAGAAACTACATTTGGGGGCTTTAGTACAGTACCTAGCTTAGTAGCCATACCCCTGGCAGTAATAGCACCTAGAAACTAGGTATATAGAGTTAAATAGCTCTACAGTTTTAAGCTTATTCTTAATAACTAGCCCATTGTTAATTAGGTAGTTAGCTTGCTTAGGGGTTTAGAGATCTAGAAGTATAGAGCTAGACTTCTTAGTATTCTTTAGAGTAGCTTTTCTCCAGTGGAATTGCTAAATCCTAAGAAACCCTTTAAGATTAGGGTTATACTTTAGAATATTGGCTTTTCTAATTTCTTGCTGGTCCTGTTTAAAGGCCTCTTTGTATACCCTATACACTAGAACTATATACCTTCTAGTATAGACCTTGTTTTTCTCTTGCTTGCCAAAGGCATTAAGCTATACCTTGTTTGCTTTAGCTCTATCCTTGGTAGCTATATTCTTAGCCACTAGAATAATCTTAGAGCTAGCTAGTCTTCTAGCTCCTAAGAAAAGTCCAATTCTATACTTTTTGGTAGTTTTATTAATCTTTGCAAGGGCTGTAGTATATAGAATAGTAGCTAGAAGTTTAGCTAGGGCTAGGCTTCTAATCTTTAGCTCTCTAAGCTGCTGGGGGGTTGGAAGCTTCTCCTTTGGAGGGATTCCAGTTTTTACTATACTAGCATAGCTAGGGAGGCTCTGGGGGGTAGAGATTGGAGGCTGGGGGGGTGGAGGTTACTCTAATATTGTTTTTAGAGCCTCCAGGCCAAATTGGCCTAATCCTGCTTAAAGCTTGGTAACCCCATTGTAGTTGGGGCCTAGATCTTAAAGAACTAAGTTAATTTCTTCTTGCATAGTTATAATAGCTTAACTAAGGTTCTTTCTTTTCTAAGCTAAATTTCTAGCTTTTGGGTTTACTGGCTTTGCTTTAATTCTCTGGGGACTCTCCCCTAAGCTTTAGAAGCTGCCTGTATTTAATAAAGTAGGTATTTTAGCTAGAAATACTAGGTTTACTAGCTAGGGAAAGGATTCTGGCTGCAGTGGTACTAACTTTTTACTTAGAAGTAGTAAACTAAGGTAAATTGCCTTGCAAGCTTACTATACTTTACTAGTTTTTAGAGAGAACTAGTAAACTAAATACCTTTTTAAGCAAAAGGTAGAAAACTTTACAAAAGAAAGGGTGGGTGGTGTATACAAAAAAGGGGGAAAAATATTTCTAGAATTAAGCTCTAAAAGCTATTCTAGCAGTAATTTATTTTAGAGGGGAATTACCAATCCTAGAAGCTTCTTTGGAGGGGAAACTTTAAAAACTAACTAGAAATATCTAAATCTAAAGCTACTGTACCAGTGGCTATACCACCAAGGCACTAGTAGAGATAGAAATAGGTATATAACTAGCAAAAGTAAAATAGTAGTTAAAGAAAAAGGGGTAGTACTAATACCTCTGTTTTTGGTCTAAAAAAGCAGAGAAAAACCTTAATCTAGCTAAAGTTCTAGAACTAAAGCCAGTAAGAAAGGACTAAACAAAGAAAAAGGTCTCCCTAAGAAATAAAGCTAGTTCTTAACTAATACTGGGCTAAACCAGGTTTACTAGTAGAACTAGACTAGTTTTAGTAAGTTAAAACTAGTAAAAGGTAGTGCATTCTATTTTATAGACCCAAAATAGCCAAACTAGGTAATAGTTTTTGCAGAGAACTATTAAACTAAGCAGTCTTGTTTAAGCCTGTAATTGTAGGAACAGAACTAAGGCCAATACAAACTATAGTAAAGCCTTTTGGGTATAGTAAGGAAAGTAGAAAAGATTAATAGAGAGATTAGTAGAAAGGTTAGTTACTAGAGCAATAAAAGGGGGGTACTGCTCCTGCAGTTTATATAGCATTTGTAGTATATAGTGCAGAAAAGGTACTTGGCATAAATATCTAGAAACACCAGAAGTACTGGTTTAAGGTAAAAATTTTTTGTTTGCAAATTATAAAGGCAATATTAGTTATACAGTCTTAAAATTTAGATATATTGTTTGGCTAGTGTAGGTGTATGCTATATCCAATTTCCAGAGGATTTAAACTAATATTGGTGGTGTAGTGGAGGGAAATGTCTCTCTTCTATTAATGGATTGGTAAAATTACCTTTTTATTAACAGCACCCCCAAAACAGGGCCAATTGGCCTGAAATTTGGATAGTAGCCTCTGTAAGAGACAGGCTTTTAATTAAACCTATTTTTAATATAAAATTCCAAGAATTAACTGGGTTTGGATTCCGGTGTGTTAGAACTATTATATAACAATGGTTCTAAGAAAGCCTGGAAGGCCAGACTACTCTATTACTAAGGTATAGAGGCCTGTAGTACTTCTAAATACTCTGGGAAAGGTTATAGAAGGGGTTATAGCTAGAAGGCTCCAGAATATAGCTAAGAAATATAGTTTTCTTCCTGCTACTTAATTTAGAGCTAGAAAGGGCTATTTAACTACCTATACTTTGGATTTACTACTGGGAGCAATTAGAACTATATAGCAGGGAAATTTATTAAAGAGAGGTATAGCCTCTATTCTTTCCCTGGATATAACTAGAGCCTTTAACTATATTATTCCAGAAAGGCTAGTCTATATTCTAAAGAAAAAGGGTATTCTAGAGTCTCTAGTAGGCTAGATTAGAAGCTTTATATAGAATAGAGCCTCTATTCTTTGGTTTAAAAATAAGCCTTCTAAGATATTTAATGTCTATACTGGAACTCCCCAAGGATTTTATATATCTACAATTCTATTTTACTTCTATAATGCTAAATTGGTGGATCTATGCAATCCAGAGCACCAGAAAGTATTAAGTATAGGCTTTAGTAATAATATAAATATTATAGCCTATAGGAAATCTACTAAACAGACTACTAGGGCCTTAAATAGGGTCTATAGAAGGTATATTGCCTGGGCAAAAAGGTATAGAGCTAGGTTTGCCCCTAAAAAGTACTCTCTAATGTATTTTTTAAGAAATACTAGAAGGTTTAACCTTGAAAAACTACTAGTTTTAGAGGGAACCAATATAACTATTTAACTATAAAAGAGTTTTAGAATTCTTAGTCTATTTCTAGATTCTAGGTGTTAGGGGATAGACCCCATTGCCTATTCAAGCTATACTCTTATAATAAACCCCAAGGTTAATGCTACAAACACTAGAATTGGCGCTACAAAATCCCATAACAAACTGGCGCTACAAAGCTTTGTTAGCAGGACTGGTACATCAGCACAGACAAACCCTCTTCTAAATTAACAATAAAGCCCTTACAAAAACCCCTTTTCTTAATTTTCTTTTTTTCCTTAACAAATTCTCTGTATATATAGGACCTAGTTAGCCTGCCTAATTTAGGATCCTTACATTAGAATTTGTTTGCAATTAGCTAGGTAAACAGAGCCTTTAAATCCACAGTTTAATTGGTTAACAACAATTTAACAGCTCAGACAAGCATTGGCCCAGTCCTTACACTTGCATTAGTGGCCGGCGGGCAACAACAATACATTGGAAGTCCTAGATCTTAGAATTCTTCTAGGTACATAAAAACAATACATTAAGCAATAAAATAACACAAAACAAAGCCCTTCCTACATACAACAAAGGTACTTAATAGAATACAAAATAGATAGAAACAGCAATGGACAAGCAGCTAAACAGGCCTTCCAATGGAACAATGGTACAGCCCCGCCGCAGCAAATACCCCAATGGGCAATTAATATAATAATAAGTGCACAAGAACACAAAGCATTAATACTGGAATTAATGCAGACAATGTACCTTCAGGCACAACAACAAGAAAAGGCTCGCAAGGAACAGATTTAATAAGTTATAGAATAACAGTATACACAAGAGAGGCTACTTTATAATAAGCTAGAGAACCTTTATTAACAAGTAGACCAGACCCCCAAAGCTTTAACCCCTCTTTTAAACCACAGCAAACAAGTATTGGGCAAGGTATACCCTTATAGCAATAAGGACCAAACCCTATACTAAGTATTCTGCATAACACTAAAGGGTAAGTTTAGAGTTAACAGTTACCTAATTAGCAGCAATTACAATTAAGTTACTTATAGCTTTAACTGCCTCCAGGATAAAGCTACCTCAATAATGCAACCCTGGTTTAGCACCTACCAGAATAATATAACAATGTTTACCAAGGACAAGTTTTTTAAACAAATAGACACTATGTTTGGAGACCCCAAAGCCACCAACAAGGTATAACAAAAAGTTACCACTATAAAACAATACAACAGGGAGTTTAATACTTTCCTGGCTAAGTTTAATAGAGCACTCCTTAAAGCAGGTGCCTACAAATAGCCCAACAGTATTAAGAAAAACTACCTTTATACTACAGTAAACCTAGATTTAGTGGATTAAATAATTACAGTTAATAAAAAACCCACTTACCAAGAATACTGTGGTTAGCTTTGTAAGACCTAGGACTAACTTATTAGTTACTGCCAATAACCAGGAGTTTGCTGTCAGCAGAACAGCAACCATTAATAAAATAGAAACTGTCTTTAAGGCCCTGTACCTCCTTATATACTTCCACCAGTCCAAATCCCAACACCTGCTCCCCAGAGCAGTAAACCAATGGACTGGCAACCAACACCAAACCAGTCTAACTGGCAAGCCAAATGGATTGGGACTAATAAGATTAAACACCAAAAATAACTAAGACTCTGTCTTTGTTGTATAGACACTATATATAGGATCCAAGAATATCCTTTTCTACTGCCTTTTTATTCTACACCTGTGGTGAATCAGACCAACATTAAACAGTGGCTGGAAGACAAACCTAGAAAGGCAGACAAAGAGAGAAAAGAGAAGCTCCAGTAAAAAAGCACCTACTGGAGCTACAATAAGAAGGAAAGCTTTGGAAGGAGTTTAATAAGTTTAAGAAAGATATAGTTGCCCCCCTGTTTATAGTAGATTGTTATATAGATTAAAGAGTAAATAGAAAAGCCTGTCCTAATTCTGGTTACAATACTATAGCAATTATAGACTCTTGTTATATCCAAAAGCATAACCTCCAATGTATTAAAGTAGATCCTTGTTCTCTATATATATAGCAAGATTGTGCACTAGAAATAACATCAACAGTTATTAAACTTAATATTGATATTGGAGGCCTCCAAGACATAATATAGGCCTACAAAGTGCACAGTATAAAAGACCAAGACATTCTCTTAGGGACTCTATATATAGAACAAAACAGCTAGTGGGTTAACCTAAAAGGGCCTACCTTAGTTTACAGAGAGACAAATATTTAAGTTTGGTCTGTCTATAACAGTTTAGTTAACCAAGAGATCTTGGCAGCAGCCTTTAAACTGTACATTAAATACTGGAAGAACAAGGAATGGAGAATCTAAGTCTTTGCTACCAGTTTAGCAGATATTAAAAAGGCCTTGTATATTAAGAAGTACACCAACCCAAGAGACAAGGTCCCTAAAGTCTACTACAAATACCTAGATATCTTTAATTATTAAGTAGCTAACTAACTGTTACTACACTAACCTAGCATTAACTACAAGATTAAGCTAAACCACAATATAGAGGGTAAAGACCCAGAACTTCCTTAGGGACTACTCTATTAGATATCTTGCAACAAGTTACTAGTACTTTAAAAAACCTTAATAGATTACCTTAACAAAGGCTTTATCTATATTAGTAACTCCCCAGTGGCAGCACCTGTTTTGTTTACTAAGAAGCCTGGCAGTAAATTATATTTCTGCATAGACTACTGTGCTCTTAATGCCCTTACAAAGAAGGACCATTACCCACTGCTATTGATTAACAAAACATTAGAAAGGATAGGCAAGGTACATTAGTTTACAAAACTGGACATTATCTATATATTTTATAAAGTATAGATTGCTAATGGCAACAAGTGGAAGACAGCCTTTAGAATACAATATAGTCTGTTTAAATAGCTTGTAACACCTTTTGGTTTAGCAAATACCCCTAGTACCTTCCAGAAATATATTAACTAGGTACTACAGAACTACATTAACAAATTTATATCTACCTATATTAATAATATCTTGGTCTTTTCCTTAGAGTTACTGAAGGAACACCGGCAATATATTATAAAGGTCCTTAAATAGTTGCAAGCAGCTAGGCTGCAAGTCAATGTTAATAAATACAAATTTAAGATACAATTAACAAAATACCTTGGCTTTATTATTAAAACTGGCAAGGGAGTACAGATAGACCCAGAGAAGGTAAAAGCAATACTGGAATAGCAAGCCCTAACTACAGTTAAGGAAGTCTATACCTTTGTAGGGTTTGCAAACTTCTACCAATAATTTATTAAAGACTTCTTAAAGGTTGTTGCCCCCTTAACAGAGTTAACAAAGAAGGAAGTAATGTTTAAATAGTCTACTAGCTTAGTAGAGGCTTTTAAGAAGCTTAAGCAGATATTTATTGTAGCTCCAGTACTTATGCAGTTTAACCCCAAAAACAAAACTGTCTTGGAAGCTAACTCCTCTAGATATATAGTAGATAGTGCTCTAAACCAATACAATAAGGATAGTATTCTATGCCCCTGTGCCTTCTTCTCCCAACAAAATACACCAGCAGAATATAATTATAAAATCTACAACAAGAAACTATTGGCTATCCTTAAGTATATTAGACAATGGAGCTTAGAGCTACAATTAGTCCAAAACTTTAGAGTTATTACTAACCACAAGAACCTTACCTACTTTACAACAAACTGTTAGTTAAGTAAGAGATAAGTACAGTGGTCTAAAGAATTAAGTTACTATAACTTTACAATTTTATACTAACCAGGCAAGGAAGGACCAGTGCCCAATACATTGTTGCATTGCAAGCAAGACATACCAGAGGGCACTAACAAAAGGTATACTTATTAAAATACAATGTTGTTAGACCCTAGGTACTTCAAAAACTAGGATAGTATAGGCCCTTTAAAGGTTATTAGGATTGTATGTCTTAATACTGCAGACAACAATAATGCAGGTACAGAACTTAATGGAAGGAGCTCTGCTCCACTAGCCTTGGTAGAACCCAGCAATAACAAACAAACAGAGATTAGTTATTTATAGAACAAAGCAAAGGAAAATAATAGACACCTAGCAGCTATTAAAAAGGCAATTTAGAATAGCTTGCACTGGTTCCCCCCTAAGCTTGGAGTATATATATCAATGTCAGAGTGCTTCTTGGACAACAATGGTAATGTCTGTTTTTGGGACTGTAAATAGGTACCAGATTATAAGCCATTATAAATATATATTATGCAAGAGCTATATAACTTACCAATAACTGGCTATCCAGGCTATAACAGGCTTTATATACTGTTACAACAGAATTATTACTGGCCCAATCTTGGAAACAATGTTAGGCAGCTAACATAAAACTGTAACCTTTATAACAGCAACACTGTATAGCAGCAACAAAAATATAGTCTCTTAAAACTACTATCTATTCCTAACTATATTTAGAGAGATATCTCAGTTAACTTTATTACAGGCTTACCAGAATTAAATAGGTATACAAACCTAATAGTAATTACTAACCAGCTTAGCAAGGGTGTTATTGTTAAACTAGTTAGGAATATTAATGTAGAAACTGTTGCTTAAATTTTTCTCTTAACCTTCTATAGATACCATGGCCTACCAACAACAATTGTCTCTGACTGTGGCTTGGCCTTTATAGGGAAATTATAGACTTAAATATACTAACTTCTATACATTAAACACTTACTGTCAACTGTATACCACCCCAAAACAGATAGATCAATGGAATAGATAAACACTAAACTTAAAGTCTACCTCTATATATTTATTAATTACTACTAGACTGATTGGGCATTTTGGACTGCCCCTGCCAAGGTTACTTTAAATAACTATACTTCCTCTATAACCAATGTTAGCCTGTTCTTTCTCTGCTACAGTTATAATATAGAGGTCCTCCAGCCAACAGAGACACTGTGACATTGGACTGAAATATATAGCCCTATCTAACAGGGTAAGGAGATTGTAACAAAACTACTTAACTATACAGTATAGGCCCAATTAGCCATAGCCATAGCCCAAGAAAAGCAAGAGGAATTTGCTAACTATTGGTGCCAAGCAGCTCTACAGTATACTGTTAACAACAAGGTATAGCTTAACATTTAAAATATACTAACCAAGCATTGGAGTAAAAAGCTTGACACCCTCCACCAGAAATTTATAGTTACTGAATAAATTGGATCCTATGCTTACTAACTTAATATACCAGGGCATTACAATATATTCTATACATGGCTCCTTAGGCCTGCAGCAGACAACCCTTTTCCCAGTTAGATACAGACTAACTACCGGCCAGGCGCCATTATTAGCAGACCCGGTGACAACAATAAATACAAAGTTGATAAAATCCTTAATAAATATTAAGTTAGCTGCCACCAAAGATACAAGTACCTTGTTAAATAGACTGGTTGGCAGGATCCAATGTAGGAACCTGCCTCTGTGCTTGATAAAATGGCAGCACTCAACGCCTTCAAGCAACAGCGCACAGGAGGAGGGGGGTAATATTAGGGGATAGACCCCATTGCCTATTTAAGCTATACTCTTATAACAAATCCCAAGGTTAATGCTACAAACACTGGAATTGGCACTATAAAATTCTATAATAAACTAGCACTACAAAGCTTTATTAGCAGGACTGGTACATTAGCACAGACAAACCCTCTTCTAGATTAACAATAAAGCCCTTATAAAAACCCCTTTTCTTAATTTTCTTTTCTTCCTTAATGAATTCTCTGTATATATAGGACCTAGTTAGCCTGCCTAATTTAGAATCCTTACACTAGGTTAAATTAGTTACAGTATTACAAAGCAATAGAGAGGAAATTGGCTACCTAAACCAATACATTGGCTAGGTTAACAGGCTCTACCTAGGGTATTCCATTGGAGAAAGGTAGACTACTATATAAAACAGTAGTTATACCAGCAATTACCTATGCCTTAATAGCCTGGTATATACCTACCCTAGATAGAAATTCTAAAGGGTTAGCTAAAAAGCTAGAAACCTTCTAGAATAATACTCTAAGAATAGTTAGTAAAGGTTTTAGAGCTACTTTAATCTATATATTAGAAACAGGCACTGGAATTGCCCCCCTAAACCTAGTTTTAGATACCTAGGTTGCTCTATATAGAAGAAAGACAGCAGGCTCTAGAATTAAAAACCTTATTAAAGAGAAATACCTTGGAATTTAGATAAAGCTTTAAGAACTAAAAAACCACCAACACTGGAACTAGCTTAATAGAAAGATTAGGTATCTAAAGGAAACTATAGAGAATTAATAGAATCTCTAGCTAAGGAATAAATTAAGGCAAGAGAATAGATCCTCTAGTAAATCTTAAGCTAGAGAGACAATACTAGCTTTCTAGAGAAAGAAATAGAGTAGAATTACTAGGGAACTAGACCTTAGAATTAACTACTACTACCTAACTCTAGATTCTAGACCTCTAAATCTCTATAGAGGTCTTTAAAAAGCTTAGTACTCTCTAGCTATATAGCTTAGAACTAGAAAGATTGGTCTAGCTACTTTTCTCTATAAATAAGGGGTTCCTAGCTATAATAGCCCTCTATACTCTTATAAAAGAGGTTAAGAGACTCTAGTCTATATTACTATATACTATAAGAAATATACTCTTGAAAGGAAAGCCTTAAAGGCTTAAATAGGCTCTATAGACTTTAAAAGGCTCTTAGGAAGTACAAAGGAAATTAACTATCTAACTAGGTAGTAGCTCTAACAGAGAATTCTACTATAGTTCTATTTAGTAAATTCTTTATTCTATAGAATATAGAAGGCAGTCTATTTACTTATATTGCTTTTATTTTTTTTATTGTACTATTTTCTTCTACTTTTACTTTACTATTTTCTATTTCTATATCTCTCTCTTTTCTATTTTATTCTATATATTTCTACTATACCTCTCTTTTTTTTTCTTTGTATAGCTAAAATAGGCAATAGTTTTTCTTTATTGTATACTAAAAGTCCTGTAATATTTACTCTCTTTATTGGTTTTATTTTATTTTGTTTATTTTGTATAACCTTTTGTACTTGTGCTAGTTATTTTATTTATTGTTGCTCTACTTGTTTTGTTTTGAAGAACTGTTAATTCCTAACTATACAGGAATACTGGGTAGGCTTAATATTAAGAAAGCAGGCTCAATAAAGTATATATATACTAGTCTAGCAGCTCCCAATGGCCCTTAAGGCTTAGGGTATATTAATTTATTATTATTATTATTATAATAGAAAGTATATATTTATATTTATAACTTTTAAGTATATATATTTTCTTCTAACTAGTATCTAGATTTACTGCCTTAATTTTATTAAGATTATTTATACTATTTACTATATAGTTTATAATTAGCTTTATATACTCTATCTTTACTTTATTATTTTTTACTGCTAGCTCTATTTACTTTTATATATAAGCCTTTAGTATTCTCTTTTATTACTTTTTACTTTAGTTATTCTATATATTATACTATAGTTAAATTTATACTAATAGATTATAGTAGTTAGTTTATTTTTTAAAAAATAGTATACTAGAAGACTTACCTTAATTCTATATACTATTAACCTAGTATAAAGTATATATACCTAACTTTTACTTCTATAGAATATACTACAATATCTATACAATATAAGTAATTATAGTAGGTTAAACTAGTTAAAAAAATATAATATTTTAAAGTTACTACTAAGTACCTCTCTATAAATAAAAAATATTTTATTAATAACTTAGCTAAAAATTAAGGTAGTAAATAGTAAACCTAAAAACTATACAGTATATTTAGCCTTTAGGGCGGTAGTCTAGTGGTCTACTGTCCGGGCACCTTGCTTAGGCTGGCAGGGGTGCAGGTTTGAGTCCTGCTAAAGGCATAGTAAATTAGTCTGGAGGGGATTAATAAGCTATACCACTATTTCTTCTATATAAGTATATCAACTATTACTAATATTCCTAACCTAATAGAGACTGGGTACCTCTAGAAGGAAGGTTTATTAGTAATAACAGCCAAGTATACTAGCTAAATTGTACCTAAGCAGAAACTAGTTAGAAGGGTTATATTAAGTTGTTAGGGAGCCTAATATCTAGCCTATTATATATATATTAAAGCCAGCAGGAGGCCTAATATATTCTAGCTAGTGGAGACTTTGGAAACATACTTTGCAAGGAAAAAATTAGTTAAGAAAGTAGGGTATACTTTATAATATATAGACTTAATAAATAAGGCTTAATGTATATAGGCAAGAAGTTCCCAATGGTCTTACTAAGAGACTCTAGGTGTATTAATCTACTACTACTATACAGTATATTTAAAATTAAATTAAAATATAAACTCTATATATAATATTTTCTGGTTTTTTATATATATTAGTAAATAATAAATAAATTAATACTTAGATAGTAATAATAAATTAATATACCCTAAGCCTTAAGGGCCATTGGGAGCTGCTAGACTAGTATATATATACTTTATTAAGCCTGCTTTCTTAATATTAAGCCTACCCAGTATTTCTGTATAGTTAGGAATTGACAGTTCTTTAAAACAAAATAAGTAGAGCAACAATAAATAAAATAACTAGTACAAGTATAAAAGGTTATACAAAATAAACAAAATAAAATAAAACTAATAAAGAGAGTAAATATTACAGGACTTTTAGTATATAATAAAGAAAAACTATTGCCTATTTTAGCTATACAAAGAAAAGAAAAGAGAGGTATAATAGAAATATATAGAATAAAATAGAAAAGAGAGAGATATAGAAATAGAAAAAGGTAAAGTAAAAGTAGAAGAAAATAGTACAATAAAAAAATAAAAGCAATATAAGTAAGTAGGCTGCCTTCTATATTCTATAGAATAAAGAATTTACTAAATAGAACTATAGCAGAATTTTCTATTAAAGCTACTACCTAGTTAGGTAGTTAATTCTCTTTGTACTTCCCAAGAGCCTTTTAAAGTCTATAGAGCCTGTTTAAGCCTTTAAGGCTTTCCTTTTAAGAGTATATTTCTTACAGTATATAGTAATATAGACTGGAGTCTCTTAACCTCTTCTATAAGAGTATAGAGAACTATTATAGCCAGGAACCCCTTGTTTATAGAGAAAAGTAGCTAGACCAATCTTTCTAGTTCTAAGCTATATAGCTAGAGAGCACTAAGCTTTTTAAAGACCTCTATAGAGATTTAGAGGTCTAGAATCTAGAGTTAGGTAGTAGTAGTTAATTCTAAGGTTTAGTTCCCTAGTAATTCTACTCTATTTCTTTCTCTAGAAAGCTAGTATTATCTCTCTAGCTTAAGATTTACTAGAGAATCTATTCTCTTGCCTTAATTTATTCTTTAGCTAGAGATTCTATTAATTCTCTATAGTTTTCTCTGGATACCTAATCTTTCTATTAAGCTAGTTTCAGTGTTGGTGGTTTCTTAGTTTTTAAAGCTTTGTCTAAATTCCAAGGTATTTCTCTTTAATAAGGTTTTTAATTCTAGAGCCTGCTATCTTTCTTCTATATAGAGCAACCTAGGTATCTAAAACTAGGTTTAGGGGGGCAATTCCAGTGCCTGTTTCCAATATATAGATTAGAGTAGCTCTAAAACCTTTACTAACTATCCTTAGAGTATTGTTTTGGAAGGTTTCTAGCTTTTTAGCTAACCCTTTGGAATTTCTATCCAGGGTAGGTATATACCAGGCTATTAAGGCATAGGTAATTGCTAGTAGAAGTACTGTTTTATATAGTAGTCTACCTTTCTTTAATAGAATACCCCAGGTAGAGCCTGTTAACCTAGCCAATATATTGGTTTAGGTAGCTAATTTTCTCTCTATTGCTTTGTAATGCTGTAACTAATTTAACCTAGAATCTAGAAATAGACCAAGAATTCTAAAACTCTCTTGTAGTTAAATAGTTATATTGGTTCCCTCTAAAACTAGTAGTTTTCCAAGATTAAACCTTCTAGTATTTCTTAAAAAATACATTAGAGAGTACTTTTTAGGGGCAAACCTAGCTCTATACCTTTTTGCCCAGGCAATATACCTTCTATAGATACTATTTAAGGCCCTAGTAGTCTATTTAGTAGATTTTCTATAGGCTATAATATTTATATTATTACTAAAGCCTATACTTAATACTTTCTGGTACTCTAGATTGTATAGATCCACCAATTCAGCATTGTAGAAGAGAAATAGAATTATAGATATATAAAATCCTTGGGGAGTTCCAGTATAGATATTAAATATCTTGGAAGGCTTATTTTTAAACCAAAGAATAGAGACTCTATTCTATATAAAGCTTCTAACCTAGTCTACTAGAGACTCTGGAATACCCTTTTTCTTTAGAATATAGACTAGCCTTTCTAGAATAATATAGTTAAAGGCTCCAGTTATATCCAGGGAAAGAATAGAGGCTATACCTCTCTTTAATAGGTTTCCCTGCTATATAGTTCTAATTACTCCTAGTAGTAAATCCAAAGTATAGGTAGTTAAATAGTCCTTTCTAGCTCTAAATTAAGTAGTAGAAAGAAAACTATATTTTTTAGCTATATTCTAGAGCCTTCTAGCTATAACCCCTTCTATAACCTTTCCCAGAGTATTTAGAAGTACTACAGGCCTCTATACCTTAGCAATAGAGTAGTCTAGCCTTCCAGGCTTTCTTAGAATAACTGTTTTGGCAGTTTTAAAGATCTTTGGATAGTATTGCTAATTTTAATATTTCTCTATAAGGATTTGCATTGGTTTATAGAGGGAAGGTTCTAAGGCTTTTAGAAATTTATTAGAAATACTATCCAGGCCAGGGGCTTTCCAGGAGGCTGTTGCCTTTATAAATTAGCCAATCTCTTTCTCTGTAGGGGGCTCCAGGCCTTCTAAAGTAGCTAGAAAGCTAGTATCCTCCTCTATATCTTCTAAGTCTACCTCTGGGAGCTGGGGAAAGAATTGGTTTGCAAATTTCTAAGATTTCTACTGGTGTATAGTAGCTAATTTTCTATTATTGGCTTTTAGAGAGGGAACTAAAGGTAGTTCTATAGGTAAATAGCTTTTTAGCCTTCCCTACCTTACTAGTTTCCACAAAGCTACTCTATCTTTTCTAAGCCTGTAGGTAAATTATCTAAATTAGAATCTTTTAGACTCTTTAATAGCCTTTTTCTTGGCTTTAATAGTTTGTTTAACTAGATCTAGGTGGGTAGCTCTTGCTCTAAGGCTTCTCTCTTCCTAAATTAAACTAGTAATCTCTAGATTCCACCAGGGAATAGCTTTTTGGCTTGGTTTAGAACTTTCTCTTATTTTTAAAACAGTAATCTTAGCAATACTAAGGATTTTTTACTGTAAATAGAAGGTATACTACTCTACCTCTTTCCTGCTATTTAGGCTGTTTAGAAACCAGAGGTCCTGGGCTAGATTTTAAACCTCTTTTTAATTGGCCTCCTTCTATTTATACCTGCTTTAATTTGGCTGGTCTAGCACTGTTTCTAGGTCAAAATCCAATGCTATAAGTATATAGTTAGATCTATACTAAAGATTCCCAGGGGTAGATATAGAGATAAGCTTATCTACTATATCTATAGAGCCAAAAGATAGATTAATAGTTGTTTTGGAAGGATACCTAATCTATGTAGGTATTTTAGGGGGGTAAGTAGCTCTAGACCTAAACTAGCTGTAATTTCCAATAGGTCCCTTGCCATTGTATAGGTTTTAGTGGATTCCACAGCATTCCAAAGAGAATAGTAAAGATTAAAGTCTCCCAGTAGAATATTAGAGCTAGTATATAGATCTAATTTTTAAAGCTTATAGATAGGGGAGAGTCTATCTATAGTTCTATAGAACTCTAGGGGTGGTAAGTATATATTTATAACTTTAATCTCCTTCCCTTCTTTCAAGATTGTAAGAATTGCAATATTTAGATATAGAAAATCTATAAACCAGGTTCCAGGCTTATATAGAGAGGTATTTAGCAGAAAGCAAGTATTTATATAAAATTTATCTAGATATAGAGGTAACCACTGGGTACTAGACCTTTCTATAGTTTAAAATAATCTAGTACTTTTCCAAGGTTTCTAAATAGCTATAAAGTAAAAGCTAAATAGCTATAGGTCCCCTACTATTCTATGTATAATATCCTCTTTTAGGTAAGTATTATATTAAGCCACCTTTATTAAAAATTAGAGGGATTCTGGCTTGCCTCTAGATTCTTCTCTATAGTATCTATTTTACTTGCTAATTTAGCCTAATTCTAGGATTTAGCCTAAAATAGTGTCTCTATTCTTAAATAGAAATTTACAGTAGTTCTCTAGGTAATTTCTAGACCTAAAGGCCTTTCTCTCTTTCTAGTAGCCTAGGTGGAATATTCTAACCTAGTTCTTTTGCTAGGTTAGAACTAGAAGGCTTTAAAGGGTGTTAGTTCCCCTAATTAGATTAAAAGCTTATTCTCCTGCCTGCTAGCAAAGAATTTAGGTTTATTCTCTTTGGCCAAGGCTATTCTCTCTGTTTTAACCTTATGCTTAGGGTTTTGTATATCTCTAGAAGTATATTTTCCTTGGCAGTTAGAGCACCTAGCCCTAGAGAGGTCTCCCTTAAGGGGGCAATATTTAAATTTATAGTCTCCCTTAGAGTAGAAACTATATTTGGAGACCTTAGTATAGTATCTAGCTTGGTGGCTATACCCCTGGTAGTTATAGCACCTAGCAACTAGGTATATAGAGTTAAATAGCTCTATATTTTTAAGCTTATTCTTAATAACCAATCCATTGTTAATTAGGTGGTTAGCCTGCTTAGGGGTTTAGAGATCTAGAAGTATAGAGCTAGACCTTTTAGTATTCTTTAGAGTAGCTCTTCTCCAGTAAAATTGCTAAATTCTAAGAAACCCTTTAAGATTAAAATTATACTTTAGAATATTGGCTTTTTTAATTTCTTGTTAGTCCTGTTTAAAGGCTTCTTTGTATACTCTATACACTAGAACTGTATACCTTCTAGTATAGACCTTGTTTTTCTCTTACTTGCCAAAGGTATTAAGCTATACCTTATTTACTTTAGCCCTATCCTTAGTAGCTATATTTTTAGCCACTAGAATAATCTTAGAGCTAGCTAGTCTTCTAGCCCCTAAGAAAAGTCTAATTCTATACTTTTTGGTGGTTTTATTAATCTTTGCAAGGGCTATTGCATATAGAATAGTAGCTAGAAGTTTAGCCAGGGTAGAACTTCTAACCTTTAGCTCTTTAAGCTACTGGGGGGTAGGCTACTTTTTCTTTGGAGGAATTCTATTTTTAGCTATACTAGTATAGCTTGGAAGGCTCTGGGGGGTGGAATTTAAAGGCTAGGGGGGTAGAGGTTACTCTAAGATTATTTTTAGAGCCTCTAAGCTAAATTAGCCTAATTCTACTTAAAGCTTGGTAACCCTATTATAGTTAGGGCCTAGATCTTAAAGAACTAAGTTAATTCCTTCTTGTATAGTTATAATAGCTTAACTAAGGTTCTTTCTTTTCTAAGCTAAATTTCTAGCTTTTAGGTTTACTGGCTTTACTTTAATTCTCTGGGGACTCTCCCCTAAGCTTTGGAAGCTGCCTGTATTTAATAGAGTAGGTATTTTAGCTAGAAGTACTAGGTTTACTAGCTAGAGAAAGGATTCTAGCTATTTATACTATCTTTTTACTTAGAAGTAATAAACTAAGGTAAATTACCTTGCAAGCTTACTATACTTTACTAGTTTTTAGAGAGAACTAGTAAACTAAATACCTTTTTAAGAAAAATACAGAAAACTTTATAAAGAAAAAAGAGTAGTATATATAAAGAGGGGGAAAAGATTTCTAGAATTAGACTCTAAAAGCTATTCTAGTAGTAATTTATTTTGGAGGGAAATTACTAATCCTAGAAGCTTCTTTAGAGGGGAAACTTTAAAAACCAACTAGAAATATCTAAATCTAAAGCTACTATACCAGTGGCTATACCACCAAGGCACAAATAGAGATAGAGATAGGTATACAACTAGTAAATATAATAGATAATAGTTAAAGGAAAAGGGGGTAGTGCTAATACTTCTATTTTTTGGTCTAGAAAAGTAAAGAAAAACCTTAATCTAGCTAAAGTTTTTTAAAACTAGAGCCAGCAAGAAAGAACTAAACAAAGAAAAAAATCTTTCTAAGGAATAAAGCTAGTTTTTAACTAATACTAGGCTAAACTAGCTCCACTAGTAGAACTAGACTAGTTTTAGTAAGTTAAAACTAGTAAAAGGTAGTATATTCTATTTTATAGACCTAAAACAGCTAAACTAGGTAATAGTTTTTGCAGAGAACTATTAAACTAAGCAGTCTTGTTTAAGCCTGTAATTATAGAAACAGAACTAAGGCCAATACAAACTATAATAAAGCCTTTTGGGTATAGTAAGGAAAGTAGAAGGTTGGTTATAGAAATTAGTAGAGGGAGTTAGTTACTGAAGTAATAAAAGGGGGGTACCACTTCTGCAGTTTGTATAGTATTTGTAGTATATAGCGCAGAAAAGGTACTTGGTGTAAATAGCTAGGAACACTAGAATTACTGGTTTGGGATAAAAATTTTTTGCTTGTGGTTTACAAAGGCAATGTTAGTTGTATAGTTCTAAAATTTAGATATATTGTTTGGCTAATATAGGTGTATACAGTATCCAATTTCCAGAAGATTTGGACTAATATTGGTGGTGTAGTAAAGGGAAATGTCCCTCTTCTATTAATAGATTAGTAAAATCACCTTTTCATCAACAGTGCCACCAATACTGGGCCAATTGCCCTAAAATTTGGATAGTAGCCTCTATAAGAGATAGGCTTTTGATTAAACCTATTTTTAATATAAAATTCCAAGAATTAACTAAGTTTAGTTTCCAGTGTATTTATATAGTCTCTATCTTTTATTTATCTATTATAATACCTAAATAAAATATATAGTAGTAGTAGTAGTAGTAGATTAATACACCTGGAGTCTCTTAGTGAGACCATTGGGAACTTCTTGCCTATGTATATTAAGCCTTATTTATTAAGTCTATATATTATTAAATATACCCTACTTTCTTAACTAATTTTTCCTTGCAAAGTATATTTCCAAAGTCTCTACTAGCTAGAATATATTAGGCCTCCTGCTAGCTTTAATATATATATATAATAGGCTAGATGTTAGGCTTCCTAATAACTTAATATAACCCTTCTAACTAGTTTCTGCTTAGGTATAATTTAGCTAGTATACTTGGCTATTATTACTAATAAACCTTCCTTCTAGAGGTGCCCAGTCTCTATTAGGTTAGGAATATTAGTAATAGTTAATATATTTATATAGAAGAAATAGTGGTATAGCTTATTAATCCCCTCTGGACTAATTTACTGTGCCTTTAGCAGGACTTAAACCTGCACCCCTACTAGCCCAAGCAAGGTGCCTGGACAGTAGACCACTAGACTACCGCCCTAAAGGCTAGAATATATAGTATCTAAGTAGCTTAATATTAGGGTATATAAAGTAGTATTTATAGAGAGATATAGAGATATTAGTATTTTTTAATACTGTAAGTATAAGTTTAAGGTACTTAAGGTATTTATTAGGTATATAGAAATAGATAATAATACTATTAATATATACTAAAATAAAGTTCTAAAAATACTATCTTAGTAAGTTCTTTATTTATTATTAGTAAAATAGAGGGGAAACTATTAATTCTATTAGTAGTAGTAGATTAATATACCCTTAAGTCTACTTAAGGACCATTGGAAACTTCTTATCTAGGTACATTAAGCCTTATTTATTAAGTATATTTAATATTAAATATACCCAGTGTTCAGTATATACTTTCCAATAATATATACTTAGTAATGTATTTATAACTAGCTTTCTTCTAGTGCTATTCCAATTTATATAGCTATGCTAGGGTATACCTATATAGGTACCTCCTTCCTAGATTACTAACTAGTCTAGCTTAGGTATAAATTATCAAGGCAAGTTAGCTATTATTAGTTATAGGTGTCCACCTGTTTTACTATTTAACCTAAGGGGGGGGAACCACTACCCTCTATTGGCTGGTACCTTACAGTGGGCTACCCTAACATAATAGTGCTTACCTATATAGAATATTAGATAAGTAATTAGCAGTATCCCCCTCTAAGAATTTTTGCTGGTGCCTCTAGCTATAATTAAACTAGCTACTATACTAGCCCAGTATAGCTCTAACTGCAACACTTACCTGTTGTGCTATAGAGGCTATTAATTCTATTATTACTACTATATACTGTTTCTAACCTCTATATAGTATAATAAAGGCTGTCTTCTATCTATCTTCTATATAGATTAATTATTAAAAGAATTCCTTTGTAATATCTAGTAATAAAAAATATATATATTATTTAGTAACTAAAGTATATTATTCTACTTTAATAAAGGGTATATATTAGACAGTATCTTTGTATTAATTACCCTAAGATTAATAATAATATATAGTTTACTATACTACTATACTATAAATATAGATACTGCTGCTGCTACTTTACCCTTTATAGAAACTAGTTTAATCTATTTATTATTTTTAAGTAGGTTAAGTATACTGTTTATTGCTTTATAGTTATACTAGAATAAATTAAAGAAAGTTATAATAATAATAATAATAAATTAATACACCCTGAGCCTTAAGGGCCATTGGGAGCTGCTAGACTAGTATATACATACTTTATTGAGCCTGCTTTTTTAATATTAAGCCTACCCAGTATTTCTATGCAGTTAGGAATTGACAGTTCTTTAAAACAAAACAAATAGAGCAACAATAAACAAAATAACTAGCAAGAATACAAAAGGTTATATAAAATAAATAAAATAAAATAAAACCAATAAAGAGAGTAGATAGTACAGGGCTTTTAGTATACAATAAAGGAAAACTATTGCCTATTTTAGCTATATAAAGAAAGAAAAGAGAGGTATAGTAGAAATATATAGAATAAAATAGAAAAGAATAGAAAAGAGAGAGATAGAGAAATAGAAAAGATAAAGTAAAAGTAGAAGAAAATAGTACAATAAGGAGAATAAAAGTAATACAAGCAAGCAGGCTACCTTCTATATTCTATAGAACAAAGAATTTACTAAGTAGAACTATAGTAGAATTCTCTATTAAAGCCACTACCTTGTTAGGTAGTTAATTCCCTTTGCACTTCCCAAGAGCCTTTTAAAGTTAATAGAGCCTAATTAAACCTTTAAGGCCTCCCTTTCTAGGGTATACTTCTTACAGTATATAGTAACATAGACTGGAGTTTCTTGACCTCTTCCACAGGAGTATAGAGGGCTATTATAGCCAGGAACCCCTTGTTTATAGAGAAAAGCAGCTAGACCAATCTTTCTAGCTCTAAGCTATATAGCTAGGGAGCACTGAGCTTTTTAGAGACCTCTATAAAGGTTTAGAGGCTTGGAATCTAGATAGAAATAAAATTGCACTATAGCTAGATAAACTAAAATACAGTATAAGTAGAGGTAGCAAGTCTCTACTATACTTTCTTTTAAGGTACTGTAACTTTTGCCTAAGCTTATATAGATATTCCTTAATTTAGAAGGTCCACCCCCAGTAAAAGTTTTTCTCTATACCCTTTATTCTATTTACTTTTTAAGTCTATATTAATCTCTATAGATTCTCTTTACAGACTGGTATATATATCCATTCTCTTAAGCTATATAGAAGGTGTTCTAGCCAGCCTGTCCTAGCTCTATTGCCTCTATTATATACTGTGCCCTACAGGTATTAACTGCTTTATACTACCCTATTAAATCTCTTCTTAATAGGGCCAACTATACCTTGCAGAATTTAAAGAACTATACCCCTAGCCAGGTAGTATAGCCTAAGTATTACTATTCTATTAACTAATGCCCTATTCTCCTTCCTTAATTATTCTATACTAATAGTTATTAAAACCCTAGTTTAGCTACTTCCCTGTAGTTAGATTTCTAGCTTCTCTATACTTAGGTCTCTGGCTTCTCTATAGTTTAAATAGGTATAGAAATAGGGATATTTTAGTGTATATAGTTAGTATAGGTCTATCTCTATAGCAGCCTTTATTTGTATAGTATTCTAGACTATAGCCTAGCTACTATCTAACTTAATTTCCTGTACCCTCTACTGGTCTCTATACCTCTAAGCCTCTATCTATTCCTTCTACCTTAACAATACCTTAAGACTATTACTTAATAATGTCTTAAAATCCTTTCTTAACAATATATACCTCCCTAACTTTTATTAATGGCAGTCTAAATTAATTTTGAAACCCTAAGGACTCTGGTTATATATAGCCTAAGTAAAAAGGTATATATACAGAGAATTTGCAGTGGAAGGTCCCAAGGGCACTATAGGTGTTCTATTCCACCCCTTTTAAAAGGATTAAGCAGAGTTAATATATTCTTTACCAGGAATTACTGTTATTTTACTTTTAAAAGTATATTTGGATAGTTTTTATACCTATTTAGTTGGTAGTCCTGTGTTGCATGCAGCCTGTAAGCACTAGCTTCACCTAGCACCATTTAACTATATACCTCCAACTATAAGAATTGTTTAGCAAATACCTCTCTATTGCAAGAGAGGTTATTAGTAACCAGGCTATACTATATAGAGGTAATTCTCATCGCGGCCCTTATTAAATATACCTAGCTTAGCTTAGAATTTTATTTTAATAATTTAAGCTCTAAGTATTTAATATATTTACTTTTTTAAGTATTAGCTATTTATCTATTACTAGAATTATAAATAGATTATTAATGTCTACTGTATTAATATTACTAACTAAATATACCTTAAATAGTAGTTATTTTACTGGTTATTTATTAATCTATTAAATATAGCCCAATATATAGCCTTTTAGCAATATAATATACTAATTAGAGAAGTTTAAATATAGAAGTAACTAGGTTTTAGATAAAATAAATAGTAGTAGTAGTAGTAGTAGATTAATACACCCAGAGTCTTTTAGTAAGACTATTGGGAACTTCTTGCCTATATACATTAAGCCTTATTTATTAAGCCTATATATTATTAAGTATACCCTACTTTCTTAACTAATTTTTCCTTGCAAAGTATATTTCCAAAGTCTTTACTAGCTAGAATATATTAGGCCTCCTGCTGGCTTTAATGTATATATATAATAGACTGGATGTTAGGCTCCCTAATAACTTAATATAACCCTTCTAACTAGTTTCTGCTTAGGTATAATTTAGCTAGTATACTTAGCTGTTATTACTAATAAACCTTCCTTCTAGAGGTACCCAGTCTCTATTAGGTTAGGAATATTAGTAATAGTTAATATACTTATATAGAAGAAATAGTAGTATAGCTTATTAATCCTCTCTGGACTAATTTACTGTGCCTTTAGCAGGACTTAAACCTGTACCCCTGCCAGCCTAAGCAAGGTGCCTGGACAGTAGACCACTAGACTACCGCCCTAAAGGTAGATAAAATAAATATATATAGAGATTTAATAATAAAATTAAAGATATTTTTTTTAGAATTAGTTTAAAAATATATAGATACTTTCTATATAGATTTATATAGATTAGAATAGATATACCTTGCTTTAGCTATTTTAATAGTAATCTTAGCCCTTATCTTTTACTATTTAGAGTATAATAATAATAATAATAAATTAATACACCCCGAGCCTTAGGGGCCATTGGGAGCTACTAGACTAGTATATACATGCTTTATTGAGCTTGCTTTCTTAATATTAAGCCTACCCAGTATTCCTGTGCAGTTAGGAATTGACAGTTCTTCAAAACAAAATAAATAGAGCAACAATAAACAAAATAACTAGCAAGAATACAAAAGATTATACAAAACAAACAAAATAAAATAAGACCAATACAGAGAGTAGATAGTACAGGGCTTTTAGTATACAATAAGGAAAACTATTGCCTATTTTGGCTATACAAAGAAAAGAAAAGAGAGGTATAGTAGAAATATATAGAATAAAATAGAAAAGAAAAGAGAGAGATAGAGAAATAGAAAGAATAAAGTAAAAGTAGAAGAAAATAGTACAATAAGGAGAATAAAAGCAATACAAGCAAGCAGGCTACCTTCTATATTCTATAGAACAAAGAATTTGCTAAATAGAACTGTAGCAGGATTCTCTATTGGAGCCACTATCTAGTTAGGTGGTTAATTCCCTTTGTACTTTCCAAGAGCCTTTTAAAGTCAATAGAGCCTAATTAAGCCTTTAAGGCCTTCCTTTCTAGGGTATACTTCTTACAGTATATAGTAATATAGACTGGAGTTTCTTAACCTCTTCTACAAGAGTATAGAGGGCTATTATAGCCAGGAACCCCTTGTTTATAGAGAAAAGCAGCTAGACCAATCTTTCTAGTTCTAAGCTATATAGCTAGAGAGCACTGAGCTTTTTGGAGACCTCTATAAAGGTTTAGAGGTCTAGAATCTAGAGTTAGGTAGTAGTAGTTAATTCTAAGGTTTAGTTCCCTAGTAACTCTACTCTATTTCTTTCTCTAGAAAGCTAGTATTGTCTTTTTTGCCTAAAATTTACTAGAGGACCTATTCTCTTACTTTAATCTATTCCTTAGCTAGAGATTCTACTAATTCTCTAGAGTTTTCTCTAGATACCTAATCTTTTTATTAAGCTAGTTTTAGCATTGGTGGTTCCTTGGTTCTTGAAGCTTTGTCTAAATTCTAAGGTATTTCTCCTTAATAAGGTTTTTAATTCTAGAGCTTGCTGTTTTCCTTCTATATAGAGCAACCTGGGCATCCAAAACTAGGTTTAGGGGGGTAATTCCAGTGCCTGTTTCTAATATATAGATTGGAGTAGCCCTAAAACCTTTACTAACTATCCTTAGAGTATTATTTTGGAAGGTCTCTAGCTTCTTAGCCAATCCTTTGGAATTTCTATCCAGAGTAGGTGTATACCAGGCTATAGAGGCATAGGTAATTGCTGGTAGAACTACTATTTTATATAGTAGTCTACCTTCCTTTAATAGAATACCCTAGGTAGAGCTAGTTAACCTAGCCAATGCATTGGTTTAGGTGGCTAATTTTCTCTCTATTGCTTTATAATGCTGTAACCAATTTAACCTAGAATCTAGAAATAGACCTAGAATTCTAAGACTCTTTTATAGTTAAATAGTTATATTGGTTCCCTCTAAAACTAGTAGTTTTCTAAGGTTAAACCTTCTAGTATTTCTTAAAAAATACATTAGAGAGTACTTCTTAGGGGCAAACCTAGCCCTATACCTCTTTGCCCAGGCAATACACCTTCTATAGACTCTATTTAGGGCCCTAGTAGTCTGCTTAGTAGACTTTCTATAGGCTATAATATTTATATTATTACTAAAGCCTATACTTAATACCTTCTGGTGCTCTGGATTGCATAGATCCACCAATTTAGCATTATAGAAGAGAAATAGAATTGTAGACATACAAGACCCCTAAGGAGTTCCAGTATAGATATTAAAGGTTTTAGAAGCCTTATTTTTAAACCAAAGAATAGAGGCTCTATCCTATATAAAGCTTCTAACCTAATCTACTAGAGACTCTGGAATACCCTTTTTCTTTAGAATATAGACTAGCCTGTCTGGAATAATATAGTTAAAGGCTTTAGTTATATCCAAAGAAAGAATAGAGGCTATACCTCTCTTTAATGGATTTCCCTGCCATACAGTTCTAATTGCACCCAGTAGTAGGTCCAAAGCATAGGTGGTTAAATGCCCTTTTCTAGCTCTAAATTAGGTGGCAGGAAGAAGACTATATTTCTTAGCTATATTCTAGAGCCTTCTAGCTGTAACTCCTTCTATAACCTTTCCTAGGGTATTTAGAAGTACTACAGGCCTCTATGCCTTGGCTATAGAGTAGTCTGGCCTTCCAGGTTTTCTTAAAACTACTGTTTTAGCAGTTTTAAAAATCTTTGAATAGTACTGCCAATTCCAGCATCCCTCTATAAGGATTTGCATTGGTTTATAGAGGGAAGGTCCTAAGGCCTATTTAGAGTATAGAATATTCTCTAAAATATTTCTATTAATTATTTAATTTTTATCTAGTTTTATTATAATATCTATAATATATAGCCTTTAGGGCGGTAGTCTAGTGGTCTACTGTCTAGGCACCTTGCTTGGGCTGGCAGGGGTGCAGGTTTAAGTCCTGCTAAAGGCACAGTAAATTAATCCAGAGGGGATTAGTAAGCTATACTACTATTTTCTATATATAAGTATATTAACTATTACTAATATTTCTAATCCAATAGAGACTGGATACCTCTAGAAGGAAGGTTTATTAGTAATAATAGCTAAGTATACTAGCTAAATTATACCTAAGCAGAAACTAGTTAGAAGGATTATATTAAGTTATTAGAAAGCCTAATATCCAGCCTATTATATATACATTAAAGCTAGTAGAAGGCCTAATATTCTAGCTAGTAAAGACTTTAGAAATATACTTTGCAAGAAAAAATTAGTTAAGAAAATAGAGTATACTTATACTAGTCTAGCAGCTCCCAATGGCCCTTAAGGCTTAGGGTGTATTAATTTATTATTATTATTATTATTATTATTATAGGGTATACTTAATAATATATAGACTTAATTAATAAGGCTTAATATATATAGGCTAGAAGTTTCCAATGGTCTTACTAGAAGAGACTCCAGGTGTATCAATCTACTACTACTACTACTATCTATAATATATAATAAAGCTTTAATATATATCTATTATACTGTTATTAAGTTATTAAACAGTATAAGGACAGTATACTTACCCTAAAATTATATATAATATTGGGTAAGGTTAATTATAGTACTATATTTATATAGATTATTGGTTTTAACCAGTATATTTACTAGTAGATTAGATACCACTAAAAAGATATTTATTAAAGTAAATAATTAATTATTAATTATTTAGATTTATATTTTAAGTATAGTAAAGTTATATACTATAGTTTTTCTTCTATAGTAGCCTTTAATAAAATATATATTTACTTAATTTCTTTTAATATTAGTATTAAAATAGTAGTATTAGAGATATTTAATATTAATTATTAATAGTTTACTACCTATATTAAGGGCCTTCAGGGCAGTAGTCTAGTGGTCTACTGTCCAGGCACCTTGCTTAGGCTGGCAGGGGTGCAGGTTTAAGTCCTGCTAAAGGTACAGTAAATTAATCTAGGGGGGATTAGTAAGCTATACCACTATTTTTCTTATATAAGTATATTAACTATTACTAATATTCCTAACTTAATAGAGACTGGGTACCTCTAGAAGAAAGGTTTATTAGTAATAATAGCCAAGTATACTAGCTAAATTATACCTAAGCAGAAACTAGTTAGAAGGGTTACATTAAGTTATTAGAGAGCCTAATATCCAGCCTATTATATATACATTAAAGCTAGCAGAAGGCCTAATTGTAAGGATCCTAAATTAGGCAGGCTAACTAGGTTCTATATATATAGAGAATTTATTAAGGAAGAAAAGAAAATTAAAAAAAGGGGTTTTTATAAGGCTTTATTATTAATCTAGAAGAAGGTTTATCTATACCAATATACTAGTTCTGCTAACAAAGCTTTATAGTGCCAAGTCCAGTGTTATAGAATTTATTATAAAAGTATAGCTTAAATAGGCAATGGGGTCTATCCCCTAATATTACCCCCCTCCTTCTATATACTATTGCTTAAAGGTGTCAAGCGCTGCTGTTTTATCAAGTATAGAGGCAGGTTTCTATATTGGATTCTACTAACTAGTTTATTTAATAAGGTACTTGTATCTTTGGCAGTAGCTAACTTAATGTTTGTTAAGGATTTTATTAACTTTATATTTATTATTGTTACTGGGTCTGCTAATAACAGTACCTGGCCAGTGGTTAGTCTATATCTAACTGGGAAAAGGGTTATCCACTGTAGGCCTAAGAAGCTATATATAGAATATATTGTAATGCCCCAGTATAGCCTTTAGGGCGGTAGTCTAGTGGTCTACTGTCTAGGTACCTTGCTTGGGCTGGCAGGGGTGCAGGTTTAAGTCCTGCTAAAGGTACAGTAAATTAGTCTAGAGGGGATTAATAAGCTATACTACTATTTCTTCTATATAAGTATATTAACTATTACTAATATTTCTAACCTAATAGAGACTGGGCACCTCTAGAAGGAAGGTTTATTAGTAATAATAGCTAAGTATACTAGCTAAAGTATACCTAAGCAGAAACTAGTTAGAAGGGTTACATTAAGTTATTAGGGAGCCTAATATCTAGCCTATTATATATATACATTGAAGCCAGCAGGAGGCCTAATATATTCTAGCTAGTGGAGACTTTGGAAACATGCTTTACAAGGAAAAATTAGTTAAGAAAGTAGAGTATACTTGCCTTTAGGGTGGTAGTTAAGTGGTCTACTGTCTGGGCACCTTGCTTGGGCTGGCAGGGGTGCAGGTTTGAGTCCTGCTAAAGGTGCAGTAAATTAGTCCAGAGGGGATTAATAAGCTATACTACTATTTCTTCTATATAAGTATATTAACTATTACTAATACCTAACCTAATAGGGACTGGGCACCCCTAGTAGGGAAGGTTAATTAGTAATAACAGCCAAGTATACTAAATTAAATTGTACCTAAGCAGAAACTAGTTAGAAGGGTTACATTAAGTTATTAGGGGGCCTAACATCCAGCCTATTATATATATATTAAAGCCAGCAGGAGGCCTAATATATTCTAGCTAGTAGAAACTTTGGAAACATGCTTTGCAAGGAAAAATCAGTCAAGAAAGTAGGGTATACTTAATAATGTATAGGCTTAATTAATAAGGCTTAATGTATATAGGCTAGAAGTTCCCAATAGTCTTACTAAGAGACTCCGGGTGTATCAATCTACTACTACTACTAGAGTATACTTAATAATATATAGGCTTAATAAATAAGGCTTAATGTATATAGGCAAGAAGTTCCCAATAGTTTTACTAAGAGACTCTAGGTGTTTAATCTACTACTACTACTAATACCCCAGTATATTAAGTTAGTAAGTATAGAACCTAATTTATTTAGTAACTATAAACTTCTAGTAGAGGGTGTTAAGCTTCTTACTCCAACACTTGGTTAGTATATTTTAAATATTAAGCTATACCTTATTATTAACAGTATACTGTAGAGCTACTTGGCACTAATAGTTAGTAAATTTCTCTTGCTTTTTATAGGCTGTAGCTATAGCTAATTGGGCCTATACTATATAGTTAAGTAGTTTTATTACAATCTCCTTGCCCTGTTAGATAGGGCTATATATTTTGGTCCAATATTGTAGTGTCTCTGTTGGTTAGAGGACTTCTATATTATAACTATAGTAAAGAAAGAATAGACTAATATTAGTTATAGAGAAAGTATAGTTATTTAAAGTAACTTTAGTAGGGGCAGTCTAAAATACCTAATTAGTCTAGTAGTAATTAATAAATATATAGAGGTAGGCTTTAAGTTTAGTATTTATCTATTCTATTAATCTATCTGTTTTGGGGTAGTATATAGTTAATAGTAAGTATTTAATATATAAAAGTTAGTATATTTAAGTCTATAATTTCTCTATAAAGGCCAAGCCACAGTTAGAGACAATTATTATTGGTAGGCTATAGTATCTATAGAAAATTAAGAGAAAAATTTAAGTAATAGTTTCTATATTAATATTTTTAATAGACTTAACAATAATACCCTTGCTAAGCTAGTTAGTAATTACTATTAGGTTTATATACCTATTTAATTCTAGTAAGTCTATAATAAAGTTAACTAAGATATTTCTCTAAATATAGTTAGAAATAAATAGTAGTTTTAAGAGGCTATATTTTTATTGCTACTATACAGTGTTACTGTTACAAAAGTTATAGTTTTATATTAGTTACCTAATATTATTTCTAAGATTGGGCCAGTAATAATTCTATTGCAACAGTATATAAAGTCTATTATAGCCTGGATAACTAGTTATTGGTAAGTTATATAGCTCCTATATAATATATATTTATAATAGCTTATAATCTAGTACCTATTTATAGTCCTAAAAATAGACATTACTATTGTTATCTAAGGAGTACTTTAATATTAATATATATACTCTAAGTTTAAAGAAAAAATAGTATAGGCTATTCTAAATTACTTTTTTAATAGCTACTAGATATTTATTATTTTTCTTTACTTTATTCTATAGATAACTAATCTCTATTTATTTATTATTGCTGGATTCTACTAAGGCTAGTAGAGTAGAGCTTCTTCCATTAAGTTCTATATCTATATTATTGTTGTCTACAGTATTAAGGTATATAATTCTAACTACCTTTAAAGGGCCTATACTATTCTAGTTTTTAAAGTACTTAGAGTCTAATAATATTGTATTTTAATAAATATACCTTTTGTTAGTGCCCTCTAGTATATCTTACTTGCAATATAATAATATATTGGGTACTGGTCCTTCCTTGCCTAGTTAGTATAAAATTATAAAGTTATAGTAACTTAATTTTTTAGACTACTGTACTTATCTTTTATTTAACTAATAGTTTATTATAAAGTAGGTAAGGTTTTTATAATCTATAATAACTCTAAAGTTCTAGACTAATTATAACTCTAAGCTCTATTATCTAATATACTTAAGAATAGTTAATAGTTTTTTATTATAGATTTTATAATTATATTCTGCTGGTATATTTTGTTGGGAGAAAAAGGTATAGGGGTGTAGAATACTATTTTTATTATATTGGTTTAGAGCACTGCCTACTATATATCTAGAGAAGTTAGCTTCCAAAATAGTTTTATTTTTAGGGTTAAACTATATAAGTACTAGGGCTATAATAAATATCTACTTAAGCTTCTTAAAGACCTCTACTAAGTTAGTAAACTATTTAAATATTACTCCCTTCTTGGTTAGCTCTATTAAGGGGGTAATAACCTTTAAAAAGTCTTTAATAAATTATTGGTAGAAGTTTATAAACTCTATAAAGGTATAGACTTCTTTAACTATTATTAAAGCTTACTATTCTAGTATTATTTTTACCTTTTTAGGGTCTATTTGTACTTCCTTGCTAGTTTTAATAATAAAGCCAAGGTATTTTGTTAATTATATTTTAAATTTATATTTATTAATATTAACTTATAGCCTAGCTACTTATAACTATTTAAGAATCTTTATAATATATTGCCAGTATTTCTTTAGTAACCCTAAGGAGAAAACCAAGATATTGTTAATATAGATAGATATAAATTTATTAATATAGTTCTATAGCACCTAGTTAATATATTTCTGGAATATACTAGGGGTATTTACTAAACTAAAAGGTGTTATAAGCTATTTAAATAGGCTATATTATATTCTAAAGGCTGTCTTCTATTTATTGCCATTAGCAATCTATACTTTATAAAATATATAGATAATATCTAGTTTTATAAACCAGTATACCTTGCCTATTCTTTCTAATATTTTATTAATTAATAGTAGTAGGTAATAGTCTTTCTTTGTAAGGGTGTTAAAAGTATAGTAGTCTATATAGAAATATAATCCACCACTAGGTTTCTTAGTAAATAAAATAGGTGCTGCTGCTAGAAAGTTACTAATATAGATAAAGCCTTTATTAAAGTAATCTATTAAAGTTTTCTAAAGTACTAGTAATTTATTGCAAGATATTTAATAGAGTAGTCCCTAAGAAAGTTCTAGGTCTTTACTCTCTATATTATAGTTTAGCTTAATCTTGTAGTTAATACTAGGTTAGTGTAGCAATAGTTAGTTAGCTACTTAATAATTAAAGATATCTAGATATCTATAATAAACTTTAGAGATTTTATCTCTTAGGTTAGTATACTTTTTAATATATAAGGCCTTTTTAATATTTACTAAACTAGTAGTAAAGACTTAGATTCCCTGTTCCTTGTTCTTTTAGTATTTAATATATAGTTTAAAGGCTGCTGCCAAGATCTCTTGGTTAACTAAACTATTGTAGATAGACTAGACTTAAATATTTATCTCTCTATAAACCAAGGTAGGTCCTTTTAGGTTAACCTATTAACTATTTTATTCTATATATAGAGTCCCTAGGAGGATATCTTGGTCTTTTATACTGTATACTTTATAGACCTATATTGTATCTTGGAGGCCTTTAATATTAATATTAAGTTTAATAACTACTAATATTGTTTCTGGTGTATAATCTTACTATATATATAGAGAACAAGGATCTACTTTAATATATTAAAGATTATACTTTTAGATATAATAAAAGTCTATAATTACTATAGTATTGTAACTAGAATTAGAACAGGCTTTTCTATTTATCCTTTAATCTATATAATAATCTACTATAAATAGAGGGGTAACTATATTTTTTTTAAACTTATTAAACTTTTTCTAAAGCTTTTTTTTTTATTATAGCTCTAGTAGATATTTTTCTACTAAAGCTTCTTTTTTCCCTTTTTATCTGCCTTTTTAGGTTTGTCTTCCAGCCACTATTTAATGTTGGTCTAATTTACTATAGGTATAGAACAAAAAGGTAGTAGAAAAGAATATTCTTAAATTCTATATATAGTATCTATACAATAAAGATAGAGTCTTAGTTATTTTTAGTATTTAATTTTATTAGTTCTAACCTATTTGGCTTGCTGGTTAGACTAGTTTAGTGTTGGTTGCCAGTTTATTGGTTTGCCACCCTGGGGAGCAGGTGTTAGGATTTGGACTGGTGGAAGTATATAAAAAGGTATAGAGCCTTAAAGATAGTTTTTATTTTACTAATAGTTACTGTTTTGCCAACAGTAAACTCCTGGTTATTGGTGGTAACTAATAAATTAGTTCTAGGTTTTATAAAGCTAACTACAGTATTCTTGGTAAGTAGGTTTTTTATTAACTATAATTATTTAATCTACTAAATCTAGATTTACTATAGTATAAAGGTAGTTTTTCTTAACACTATTAGGCTATTTATAGGTGCCTGCTTTAAGGAGTACTCTATTAAATTTAGCTAGAAAAGTATTAAACTCTCTATTGTATTATTTTATAGTAGTAACCTTTTATTGTACCTTGTTAGTGGCTTTAGAGTCTCTAAATATAGTGTCTATTTACTTAAAAAACTTGTCCTTGGTAAATATTATTATATTATTTTAGTAGGTACTAAACCAGGGTTATATTATTAAGGTAGCTTTGTCCTGGAGATAGTTAAAGCTATAAGTAACTTGGTTATAATTACTACTAATTAGGTAACTATTAACTCTAAACTTACCCTTTAGTGCTATATAGAATACTTGGTATAGGGTTTAGTCCTTGTTACTATAAGGGTATACCTTGCCTAATACTTATTTACTGTAGCTTAAAAGAGAGGTTAAAGCTTTAGGGGTCTAGTTTACTTATTAATAAAGGTTCTCTAGCTTATTATAAAGTAGCCTCTCTTGTATATACTGTTATTCTATAACTTATTAAATCTACTCCTTATAAGCCTCTTCTTGTTGTTGTACCTAAAGGTATATTATCTATATTAATTCCAGTATTAATGCTTTGTATTCTTGTGTACTTGTTATTATATTAATTGCCCATTGGGGTATTTACTGTGGTGGGGCTATACCATTGTTCTATTGGAAGGCCTATTTAGCTACTTGTTTATTGTTATTTCTATCTATTTTGTATTCTATTAAGTGCCTTTATTGTATATAAAAAGGGCTTTATTTTGTATTGTTTTGTTACTTAATGTATTATTTTTGTATACCTAGAAGAATCTGGGATCTAGGACTTCCAATATATTATTATTGCCCGCCGGCCACTAATACAGGTGTAGGGACCAGGCCAATGCTTATCTAAGCTATTAAATTGTTGTTAACTAATTAAACTATAATAATAAATTAATACACCCTGAGCCTTAAGGGCCATTGGGAGCTGCTAGGCTAGTATATACTTGCTTTATTGAGCCTGCTTTCTCAACATCAAGCCTACCCAGTGTTTCTGTGCATTTAGGAATTGACAGTTCTTTAAAACAAGACAAATAGAGCAATAAAATCCAAATAACTAAAAGAGATATAAAAGGTTATACAAAATAAACAAAATAAAACCAATAAAGAGAGTAGATAGTACAGGGCTTTTTAGTATACAATAAAAGAAAACTATTGCCTATTTTAGCTATACAAAGAGAAGAAAAGAGAGGTATAGTACAAATATAGAGAATAATAAAATAGAAATAGTAAAAATAGAGAAATAGAAAAAGAAAATAGAGTAAAGGCAATACAAGTAAGCAGGCTGCCTTCTATATTCTATAGAATAAAGAATTTACTAAATAAAACTATAGTAGAATTCCCTGTTAAAGCTACTACCTAGTTAGGTGGTTAATTTCCTTTGTACTTCCCAAGAGCCTTTTAAAGTCTATAGAGCCTGTTTGGGCCTTTAAGGCTTTCCTTTCCAGGGTATATTTCTTACAGTATATAGTAATATATACTGGAGTCTCTTAACCTCTTCTATAAGAGCATAGAGGACTATTATAGCCAGGAACTCCTTGTTTAAAGAGAAAAGTAGCTAAACCAATCTTTCTGGTTCTAAGTTATATAGCTAGAGAGCATTAAGCCTTCTAGAGATCTCTATATAGGTTTAGAGGTCTAGAATCTAGAGTTAGGTAGTAGTAGTTAATTCTAAGGTCTAGTTCCCTAGTAATTCTACTCTATTTCTTCCTCCAGAGAGCTAGTATTGCTTCTCTAGCCTGTGCCTTGCTAGAGGACTTATTGCTCTGGTTTAAACCTTTGCCTAACCAAGAATTTTACTAATTCTCTGTAGTCTCTTCTGGATACCTAATCTTTTTATTAAGCTGGCTCCAGTTTTGGTGGTTTCTTGGTTCTTAAAGCTTTGTCTAAATTTTAAGGTATTTCTCTTTAATAAGGTTTTTAATTCTAGAGCCTGCTGTTTTCCTTCTATATAGAGTAACCTAGGTATCCAAAACTAGGTTTAGGGGGGCAATTCCAGTGCCTGTTTCTAATGTATAGATTGGAGTAGCTCTAAAATCTCTACTAACTATCCTTAGAGTATTGTTTTGAAAGGTTTCTAGCTTTTTAGCTAGTCCTTTTAAGCTTTTGTCCAGGGTAGGTGTATACCAGGCTATAGAGGTATAGGTAATTGCTGGTAGAACCACTATTTTATATAGTAGCCTACCTTCCTCTAATGGAATACCCCAGGTAGAGCCAGTTAACCTAGCTAGTATATTGAATTGGGTAGCCAATTTCCTCTCTATTGCTTTGTAATGCTGTAACCAATTTAACCTAGAATCTAGAAATAGACTAAGAATTCTAAGACTCTCTTATAACTAAATAGTTATATTGGTTCCCCCTAAAACTAGTAGTTTTCTAAGGTTAAACCTTCTAGTATTTCTTAAAAAATGCATTAGAGAGTATTTCTTAGGGGCAAACCTAGCTCCATGCCTCTTTGCCCAGGCAATACACCTACTATAGACTCTATTTAAGGCTCTAGTAGTCTGTTTAGTAGATTTTCCATAGGCTATAATATTTATATTATTACTAAAGCCTATACTTAATACTTTCTGGTGCTCTGGATTGTATAGATCTACCAGCTTAGCATTATAGAAAAGAAATAGAATTGCAGATATATAGAATTTTTATAGGGTTCCAGTATAGATTTAAAATATCTTGGAAGGCCTATTCTTAAACCAAAGAATAGAGGCTCTATCTTATATAAAGCTTCTAACCCAGTCTACTAGAGACTCTGGAATACCCTTTTTCTTTAGAATATAGACTAGCCTTTCTAGAATAATATAGTTAAAGGCTTTAGTTATATCTAAAGAAAGAATAGAGGCTATACCTCTCTCTAATAGGTTTCCCTGCTATACAGTTCTAATTGCCCCTAGTAGTAAATCCAAGGCATAAGTAGTTAAATGGCCCCTTCTAGCTCTAAATTATATAGCAGGGAGAAGACTGTATTTCTTAGCTATATTCTGGAGCCTTCTAGCTATAACTCCTTCTATAACCTTTCCTAGAGTATTTAGAAGTACTACAGGCCCCTATGCCTTAGCTACAGAGTAGTCTAGTCTTCCAGGCTTTCTTAAAACCACTGTTTTAGTAGTTTTAAAGATCTTTGGATAGTATTGCCAATTCCAATATCCCTCTATAAGGATTTGCATTGGTTTATAGAGGGAAGGTTCTAAGGCTTTTAGAAATCCATTAGGAATACTATCCAGGCCAGGGGCTTTCCAGGAGGCTGTTGCCTTTATAAATTGGCTAATTTCCTTCTCTGTAGGAGGTTCTAAACCTTCTAGGGCAGGGGGAAAGCTATTCTCTTGTTCTATATCTCTAAGATCTGCTTCTGGGAGCTTAGGAAAGAATTAGTTTGTAAATTTCTAAGATTTCTGCTGGTGTATAGTAGCCAATTCTCTATTTCTGGTCTTTAGAGAGGGAACTAAGGGTAGCTCTATAGGTAAGTAGCTTCTTAACCTTCCCTACTTTGCTAGTTTCTATAAAGCTACTCTATCTTCCCTAAGCCTGTAGGTAAATTATCTAAATTGGAATCTTTTAGACTCTTTAATAGCCTTTTTCTTGGCTTTGGCAGCTTGTTTAACTAGGTCTGGGTGGGCAGCCCTTGCTCTAAGGCTTCTCCCTTCCTAAATTAAACTAGCAATCTCTAGATTCCACCAGGGAGTAGCTTTTTGGCTAGGTTTGGATTCTTTGGTTTTTGGAACAGTAATCTTAGCAATACTAAGGATTTTTTGCTGTAAATAGAAGGTATACTGCTCTATCTCTTTTCTGTTATTTAGGCTATTTGGAAACCAGAGGTCTTGGGCTAGATTTTAAACCTCTTCTTAATTGGCCTCCTTCCATTTATACCTGCTTTAATTTAGCTAGTCTAGTACTGTTTCTAGGTCAAAATCCAATGCTATAAGTATGTAGTTAGATCCATGCTAAACATTCCCAGGGGTAGATATAGAGATAAGCTTATCTGCTATATCTATAGAGCCAAAGGATAGATTAATAGTTGTTTTGGAAGGATACCTAATCTATGTAGGCATTTTGGAGGGGGTAAGTAGCTCTAGGCCTAAGTATACTGTAATTTCCAATAGATCCTTTGCTATTTTATAGGTTTTAGTAGATTCTATAGTATTCCAAAGAGAGTGGTAAAGATTAAAGTCTCCCAGTAGAATATTAGAACTAGTACTTAGCCCTAATTCTTAAAGCTTATAGATTGGAGAGAGCCTATCTATAGTTCTATGGGACTCTGGGGGTGGTAAGTATATATTTATAACTTTAATCTCTTTCCCTTCTTCCAAGATTGTAAGAATTGCAATATTTGGACATAGAAAATCTATAAACCAGGTTCCAGGCTTGTATAGAGAAGTATTTAGCAGGAAGCAGGCATTTATATAGAATCTATCTAGATATAGAGGTAACTACTGGGTACTAGACCTTTCTATTGTCTAAAATAGTCTAGTATCCTTCCAAGGTTCCTAAATAGCAATAAAGTAGAAACTAAATAGCTATAGATTCTCTATTATTCCAAGCATAATATTCTTGCTTAGGTGAGTGTTATATTGAGCTACTTTTATTAAGAATTAGAGGGATTTTGGCTTGCCTCTAGAGTTTCCTCTGTGGTATCCATTTTACCTGCTAATTTAGTCTGGTTCTAAGATTTAGCCTAAAATAGTGTCTCTATTCTTAAATAGAAATTTGCAGCAGTTCTCTAGGTAATTTCTAGACCTAAAGGCCTTTCTCTCTTTCTAGTAGCCTGGGTGGAAGGTTCTAACCTAGTTCTTTTGCTAGGTTGGAGCTAGGAGGCTTTAAAGGGTGTTGGCTCCCCTAATTAAATTAAAAGCTTGTTCTCCTGCCTGCTAGCAAAGAATTTAGGTTTATTCTCTTTAGCTAAGGCTATTCTCTCTGTCTTAACCTTGTGCTTAGGGCATTGTATATCTCCAGAAGTATACTTTCCTTGGTAGTTAGAGTATCTAGCCCTAGAGAGGTCCCTTTTTAGGGGGTAATGTTTAAATTTATAGTCTTCCTTAGAGCAGAAACCATATTTGGAGGCCTTAGTACAGTATCTAGCTTGGTGGCTATACCCCTGGCAGTTATAGCACCTAGCAACTAGGTATATAGAGTTAAATAGCTCTATATTTTTAAGCTTATTCTTAATAACCAAACCATTGTTAATTAAATAGTTAGCCTGCTTAGGGGTTTAGAGATCTAGAAGTATAGAGCTAGATCTTTTAGTATTCTTTAGAGTGGCTCTTCTCCAGTAAAATTGCTAAATCCTAAGAAACCCTTTAAGATTAGGGTTATACTTTAGAATATTGGCCTTTCTAATTTCTTGCTGGTCCTATTTAAAGGCTTCCTTGTATACTCCATGCACTAGAACTATATACCTTCTAGTATAGACCTTGTTTTCTTCTTGCTTGCCAAAGCTATTAAGCTATACCTTATTTACTTTAGCCCTATTCTTAGTAGCTATATCCTTAGCCACTAGAATAATCTTAGAGCTAGCTAATCTTCTAGCTCCTAAGAAGAGTCCAATTCTATGCTTTTTGGTAGTTTTATTGATCTTTGCTAGGGCTGTTGCATGGGGTATAGTAGCTAGAAGTTTAGCTAGGGCTGGGCTTCTAATCTTTAGCTCTCTAAGCTACTGGGGGGTTAGAAGCTTCTCCTTTGGAGGGATTCCAGATTTTGCTATGCTAGTATAGCTAGGGAGGCTCTGGGGGGTAGAGATTGAAGGTTAGGGTGGTTGGGGGGGTGGAGGTTGCTCTAATATTGTTTTTAGAGCCTCCAGGCTAAATTGGCCTAATCCTACTTAAAGCTTGGTAACCCTATTATGGTTAGGGCCTAGGTCTTAAAGAACTAAGTTAATTCCTTCTTGCATAGTTATAATAGCCTGGCTAAGGTTCTTTCTTTTTTAAGCTAAATTTCTAGCTTTTGGGTTTACTGGCTTTGCTCCAATTCTCTGGGGACTCTCCCCTAAGCTTTGGAAGCTGCCTATATTTAATGGAGTAGGTATTTTAGCTAGAAATACTAGGTTTGCTAGCTAGAGAAAGGATTCTGGCTGTTTATACTATCTTTTTGCTTAGAAGTAGTAAACTAAGGTAAATTACCTTGCAAGCTTACTATACTTTACTAGTTTTTAGAGAGAACTAGTAAACTAAATGCCTTTTTAAGAAAAATACAGAAAACTTTACAAAAGGGGAAAGAGTAGTATATACAAAAAGAAAAGAAATTTCTAGAATTAAGCTCTAAGAGCTATTCTAGTAGTAATTTATTTTGGAGGGGAATTACCAATCCTAGAAGCTTCTTTGGAGGGGAAACTTTAAAAACTAACTAGAAATATCTAAATCTAAAGCTACTGTACCAGTGGCTATACCACTGAGGCACTAGTAGAGATAGAAATAGGTGTATAACTAGTAAATATAAAATAGTAGTTAAAGAAAAAGGGGCAGTGCTAATACCTCTGTTTTTAGTCTAGAAAAGTAGAGAAAAACCTTAATCTAGCTAAAGTTCCAGGACTAGAGCCAGCAAGAAAGGACTAAACAAAGAAAAAGGTCTCCCTAAGGAATAGAGCTAGTTCTTAACTAATACTGGGCTAAACCAGGTCTACTAGTAGAACTAGACTAGTTTTAGTAAGTTAAAACTAGTAAAAGGTAGTATATTCTATTTTATAGACCTAAAACAGCTAAACTAGGTAATAGTCTTTGCAGAGAACTATTAAACTAAGCAGTCTTGTTTAAGTCTGTAATTGTGGGAACAGGACTAAGGCCAATACAAACTATAGTAAAGCCTTTTGGGTATAGTAAGGAGAGTAAAAAAGATTGGTAGGGAGGTTAGTTACTAAAGCAATAAAAGGGGGGTACCACTCCTACAGTTTGTATAGTGTTTGTAGTATATAGCACAGAAAAGGTACTTGGCGCAAGTAGCTAGGAACACCAGAGTTACTGGTTTGGAATAAAAATTTTTTACTTATGGTTTGTAAAGGCAATGTTAGTTGCATAGTTCTAAAATTTGGGTATATTGGTTAGCTAATATAGGCATACACGGTATCCAATTTTCAGAAGATTTGGACTAATATTGGTGGTATAGTAAAGGGAGATATCCCTCTTCTATTAATAGATTGGTAAAATTACCTTTTTATCAACAGTGCCACCAATACTTGGCCAATTGCCCTAAAATTTGGATAGTAGCCTCTATAAGAGACAGGCTTTCAATTGAATCTATTTTTAATATAAAATTCCAAGAATTGACTGAGTTCGCTTTCCGGTGTGTTATATATTAATTAAACTATAGATTTAAAGGCTCTATTTACCTAACTAATTATAAATAAATTCTAATATAAGGATCCTAAATTAGGCAGGCTAACTAGGTTCTATATATATAGAGAATTTATTAAGGAAGAAAAGAAAATTAAGAAAAGGGGTTTTTATAAAGCTTTATTGTTAATCTAGAAGAAGGTTTATCTATACCAATATACTAGTCCTGCTAATAAAGCTTTGTAGTGCCAAGTCTGGTGTTATAGAATTTATTATAAGAGTATAGCTTAAATAGGCAATGGGGTCTATCCCCTAACACTAATATTCTAGCTAGTAGAGACTTTGGAAATATACTTTGCAAGAAAAAATTAGTTAAGAAAGTAGAGTATACTTAATAATATATAGGCTTAATTAATAAGGCTTAATGTATATAGGCTAGAAGTTTCCAATGGTCTTGCTAGAAGAGACTCTAGGTGTATTAATCTACTACTACTACTACTACCTATATTAAGGTATCTAGTTAATATATAGTCTCTGGAGTATTTAAATATAACCTAAAGATATCTATACTAACTATATTCTATCTCTATAAAATATAATTTTACTTATTAAAGATTGTATAATCTATATCTAGAGTTTAGTTTTCTATTACTAGGTCTAGATTCTATTTTTCTAAACTAATATAGTTATTAAATAGTTATCTATTGCTTGCACTATCTATAGAGCCCTAATTAGTCTATCTCTATTTATCCTTAGAGGCTAATTTAATAATATAGATATATTTTTTAGGTTAGTATATCTATCCTTATAGATAATATATATCTACTGTTTATAGCTTATATATATAGTAGTAGTAGATTGATACACCTAGAGTCTCTTAGTAAAACCATTGGAAACTTCTAGCCTATATATATTAAGCTTTATTAATTAAGTCTATATATTATTAAGTATACTCTACTTTCTTAACTAATTTTTTCTCTTGCAAAGTATATTTTCCAAAGTCTCTACTAGCTAGAATATTAGGCCTCCTGCTGGCTTTAATATATATATATAATAGGCTGGATATTAGGCTCCCTAATAACTTAATGTAACCTTTCTAACTAGTTTCTGCTTAGGTATAATTTAGGTAGTATACTTGGCTATTATTACTAAGAAACCTTCCTTCTAGAGGTACCTAGTCTCTATTAGGTTAGAAATATTATATAAAAGGTTAAACCTCTATAGAGCTTCTTAGTAGAGCTAGCAAAGCTACCGGCACCAATATTGGTAAGGGAGGCTTAATGCCACCAAGTTTGGTAAGGAGCACGTGACCCACCAATATTGGTAAAGAAGGCTTGGTGCTACTAAGTTTAGTGCAGAGTATAGATATTCTTTTCTCTATATAGAAATCCCCTTTTTTTAAGTACTATATTTCTTTATTATTTCTTCTCTTCTTTAAGTATTTCTCTTTATATATAGAATCCCCTACCTTTAGTCTTAGAATAGAATTAGACCTTTATATTAAAAATACTTCTTAAACTATTTAGAAGAACTATTAAACTATAGAACTATTAAATTATAGAACTATAGAACTATAGAATAATTAAATACTATAGAATTTTATATACAGTAATTTTTTATCTAGCTAACCAGGGACAGCCTAATTAAGTATCTTATAGACAAAGATAGATAGACTAGATTATATTATATACAGCAATATACCTAATATACAGCAGTAGCAGTACCAGTAGTTTCTATAGTAGCTACTGCCACCCTAGCCAAGCAGTATAGCCTTAGCAGAGTAGTAGCTAGAAGGTATAAACTATACTTTTTCTATACTAAACCCCCAGGGAGATATCCCTAAGTAGGCTATATAGATTATACAAGTACTTACTATATACAAGAATAAAGAATAGTATTAGAAATATACTTAGATATTTTTATATAATAATAAAAATAAAGCCCTCTATCCTTAGTTCTAGTTTAAGTTAAAGTCTAAACTTAACTTAGATAGAGCTACAATAGAAGATAAAGTAGTATAGGTATATACAGGGTTTAGTTACTTAAAGAATAAGGTAGCTACTATTATTTTTCTATAGATTAAGGTTATAAGTAGTATCTTTAACTTTACTTTAGAGAAGTTTTTTACTGTATTAAATAATATATTTACTAACTCTACCTACTAGTAGAAGGCCCTTAATAAACTTAATTATATTAAATAGAGCTATAGAACCTTTACTAAACTTACTAATAAAGTAGATTGCCTCTTTATAGAAGCCAGTAGTTATATATTTAGTAATAATATTAAGAAAGAATATCTAAAATCTATACTTAGTAATAAACTATAGAAGAAAATAATTAGCTATAATTTATAGTTCTTAATCTATAACTAGTATAAGCAGTAGATTAAGGAAGTTACTAATAATATAGAGAAATTAAACTAATACTATAATTTCTAGAACTATTATAACTAAAATAATAATTATAGTTTTTAATCCCTATTACCTATACCTCCAAGCCTCTCCACTGGAGACCCTATAGATATTAGTACTGTTGGAGTACAAAGGCACAACAGCACTGCTGGAGCACAGAAATTAAACTAGTATATAAAATAAATAGACAAGGCAGAGATTAAATATTAAAAAAAGAATTACCTTTATTTCTATTATAGAGTATTAGGCTATATTAAGCCTAATTACCCCTATCTCCCTGCCTGGTGCCCACTGCCTACTTATATTAATACTGTGGATATTTCCCTGTTATTAGATAACAAGGAATCTACTCTAGAGAACCAGGGAAAAAAGTAGCTTCTACTTTAAAATACTGGTAGAAGCTATTAAGGAGAATAATAGAGAATTAATAGAACTTTAAAAAGAAAATAGATATACTACCTTTTCTTATCTCTAATATAGTAGATAACTATTATTTAGCCAAGATACTTATAGATAATAGATATAGAGTTTTCTATACTATATCTAAGAAGTTTACTAACTCTAGTTACCTTCTATACTTTTTAATAAAGCCTTGTAAGCTACAAGGTATAGATAGACCAATAGAGAAATAGATTACAGAGATAGCTACCTTTTTAATAAATATAGAAGAAATTTATTAAAAGATTTTTAGATATATAATAAATAATACTATAGACTATAATATAATTCTAGGGAAGCTATAGTTAATATACTCTTGTATTTATATAGATCTAGAAAAAGATAGCTTAAAGCTAGAGTTCTTAAATTATAGAGTTATAGTCTATAAAGGCAATTATAAAAAGATATATAATAACCTACTTAAAATCTCTACTACTGGGTTTAATTATATTATATAGAAAATAAAAAACCAAGGGTACTAAGCTAAAATTTTTACTGCTAGCTTGGCTAATATTAATAAAGCACTAAGGAAACTTAATATAAGGAAGCTAATAGACTTAAGAAAAATTTTATCTTTTTATTACTACTAGTTTTTAGATATCTTTAATATTAAGGCTGCTAATTATACCCCTATCCACCAGGGGTTAAGTATTAATATAAAGATTAATCTATTTTTTTAAAGATAAAAAAAAAATACTATTAAGGCCCCTTAGGGCTCCCTCTACAGTATATTCTAAGAAGAGCTATTAGTGCTACAAAAGATACTAACTAGGTTACTTAAGAAAGAATTTATCTAGATTAGTAGATTAGCTACTACTGCCCCAGTACTTTTTGCAAAGAAACTAGGTAGTGGCCTCTAATTCTATATTAACTACTAGGGACTAAACTAGATTACTAAGAAGAACTAATATCTATTACCTTTAATTAATAAAACCTTGCAATATATTAGGTAAGTATATTAGTTTACTAAGCTAGATATTATACAGGTATTCCACTAGATCTAGATTACTAAAGATAATAAATAGAAGATTACCTTTTGTATATAATATAGCTTATTTAAGTGGCTAGTAATACTATTTGGCTTAGCTAATACACCAAGCACCTTCTAGTATTATATTAATTAGGTACTACAAGACTTCCTGGATAACTTTATATTGGCCTATATTAATAATATACTTATATTTTTAGAAGGGTTACTAATAGAATACTATAAATATATAAAGAAAATACTTTAGAGACTCTATAAAGTAGGCCTTAAAGTTAAAATTAATAAATATAAATTTAAAATAATAAATATAAAATACTTAGGGTTTTTAATTAAGGCAGGCAAAGAAATTAAAATAGATTTAGTTAAAGTTAAAGCTATTTAGAAGTAAAAGGTACTAAGGATAGTTAAAGGTATCTATAGATTTATTAGATTTATAAATTTCTACCAGTATTTTATACAAGGGTTTTTGTAGATTATAGTACTACTTATAAAATTTACAAAGAAGAATACTAAGTTTAAGTAGATATAAAATATAGTAGAAGTATTTAAGAAACTAAAAGAAATATTTATCTCTAGACCTTTTCTAGCTTAATTTAATTCTAACTAAGATACTGTAGTTAAGACTAACTTATCTAGATATATAGTGGGTGGGGCCCTTATATAATATAATAATAATAGACTTCTCTATCTATATATATTCTTCTCTAAGAAGAGTTCTCCTACAGAATATAACTATAAAATCTATAATAAAAAGCTCCTTGCTATAGTTTACTACCTAGAGAAATAGAACTTAGAACTATATTCTATTACTAAGTTCTATATTATTACTAACTATAAAAACTTAGAATACTTTATAACTTTTTAGTACTTAATAGAGTAATAGATATATTAGTTAGAGCTTTTTAGTAAGTTTAATTTTACACTAGCCTTCTAACCAGGCAATAAAAATATAGTTACTAATACCTTGTTTTATTATAATTAGAATATACCTATAAAATATAATAATATATAACTTAAGTTTTATAATAAGTAACTAATTACTAATAAAATAATAATACCTATTAAAGTATTACTAGTAAATACCAGCAAGGATATATATACTAATAATACAATAACTAACTATATAGCCAAGAAGTTAATATATAAGGAGGTTACACTAAATAAGTAATAGACTACAGTAAAGGCTATAGATAATAGCTATATAGAGATTAGAGATACTATTAAAAAGAAGCTTCCTTACTTCTCTATTAGGCTTTAGTTATATATAAATATTTTAGAATATACTTAGAAGAAAGAGAGATTATATTAGTATAGATATAAATAAATCCCTAACTCTAAGCTACTCTAGATAAAAATTCTGTAGAAACTATATAATAGTTATATTAGTAGCTACCTAGAATAAAAGATTATATTAGCCTTGCTTGCTAGAAAGTACTTCTAGCCAGAATATACTAGAGATATCTACTAGTTTACTTAGAATTATTAGAAGTACTAAGCAGGCAATATATAGAAGAATTATTAGGTAAAACTACTTAAGCTACTATCTATTCTATTATAGATATAGAAAGATCTATTAGTTAATTTTATTATAGACCTTTCTAAGTTAAATAAATATATAAACTTAATAGTAGTAACTAACTACTTAAGCAAAGGAGTTGTCTTAGTACTAATATAATAAATATAGATAGAAGATATAACTAATATATTTATACTATATATTTTCTAGTATTATAAATTCCTCTCCAGCATTGTCTTGGACCACAGGACACAGTTTGTAAGTTAAATATAGAAAAAAATATACTATCTATTATAGATAAAATAACTACTCTTAATAGTATACTACCCTAAGATAGACAGCACTACTAAAAGGGCTAACTAAGTAATTAAAATATATATTTAGAAGTATATAAGTTATATATAGAATAATTAAGCTAGGCTGCTATCTATAGCTAAATTTACTATTAATAACTAGAATATAATCTTTACTAAAGTTAGTTCTTTCTTCTTTATCTATAGTTATTACCTTAATTTAGTCCCCCTACAGAAAGTTTAACAAGCAGGAGATATATAGAGCCTAATTTAGAAGGGCCAGGCAGTGGTTTAGAAACTTACTAATACAGTAGAGTAGGTATAGAGTACTATAGCTACTATACAGTAGAAGCAAGAGAAATATACTAACTATTTATACTAGTTTATCTACTATTTTAAAGTTAGTAACTAGGTCTAGCTTTTCTACAAAAATATTTATACTAATTAGCCTAGTAAAAAGCTTAATTAAAAGAATAGCCAGTATATAGTTTTTAAGGTCCCTGGGCTATATATATACTGCCTGGATATACTACCTAGTATCTATAATATCTATTCTACTAACTATCTATACCCTACTATAATGGACCCCTTCCCCTTGCAGTAACAAACTAATTATTAACCTAGTGCAGTTATTAGTAAAGGCAACAATACAGAATATAAGGTTAATAAAATTATAGCCTACTACTATAACTATTAAAAGTACTGTAAAGAGGTCTAAGTCTATTAAATAGATTGGCACCACCTTATATAGAAGCCCTACAGGGAATTTAAGGATACTATTATTCTAAATATCTATAAAGCCTGTTACTATAAGGAGGGGGGTATTATAAAAGGTTAAACCTCTATAGAGCTTCTTAGTAGAGCTGGTAAAGCTACTGGCACCAATATTGGTAAGGGAGGCTTAATACTACTAAGTTTGGTAAGGAGTATATAACCCACCAATATTAGTAAAGAAGGCTTAGTGCTACTAAGTTTAGTATAGAGTATAGATATTCTTTTCTCTATATAGAAATTCCCTTTTTTTAAGTACTATATTTCTCTATTATTTCTTTTCTTCTTTAAGCATTCCTCTTTGTATATAGAATCCCCTACCTCTAGTCTTAGAATAAAATTGGACCCTTATATATTAGTAATAGTTAATATACTTATATAAGGAAAATAGTAGTATAGCTTACTAATTCCCTCTAGATTAATTTACTGTACCTTTAGTAGAACTTAAACCTGCACCCCTGCTAGCCTAAGCAAGGTGCCTGGACAGTAGACCACTAGACTACCGCCCTAAAGGTAGCTTATATATATATATATATATTGTTATCTTTAATCTATTATCTATAGTACTTATACTGTAGAGGCTTTTATATAATTAGAAATAGTAATTAAATTATCCTTACTGCCTTTTTTATTAGTACTTTAATAAATAAGTCTAGGTACTTTCTTTTATACTATAGATAGTAGCTAGTTAGATCTAAAATATTAAGTAAATCTATTCTATTATTATTAGTTTAATTATTTATTCTATTTCTTTTATTAGATCTATTTATAGAACTTTTATATAGTATATTATAGCTTTAATATAATTAGCTTTACTAGATAGAGATTTAATTCTCTCTATAAATAATACTTAATTATCTCTAGATTAGGGCCGCGATAAGAATTGCCTCTATACAGTGCAGCCTGGTTACTAATAACCTCTCTTGCAATAGAGAGGCATTTGCTAAATAATTCTTATAGTTAGAGGTGCACAGTTAAATAGTGCTAGGTAAAGCCAGTGCTTGCAGGCTGCATGCAACACAGGACTACTAACCAAATAGGTATAAAAACTATCTAAATATACTTTTAAGAGCAAAATAACAGTAATTCCTGGTAAAGAATATATTAACTCTACTTAATCCTTTTAAAAGGGGTGGAATAGAATATCTATAGTACCCTTAGAACCTTTTACTGTAAATTCTCTGTATATATACCTTTTTGCCTAGGCTATATATAACCAGAGTCCTTAGGGTTTCAAAATTAATTTAAACTACTATTAATAAAAGTTAGGGAGATATATATTATTAAGGAAGGATTCTAAAATATTGTTAAGCAATAGTCTTAAGATATTGTTAAGGTAGAAGGAATAGGTAAGGGCTTAGAGGTATAGAGGCCAGTAGGGGGTACAGGAAATTGGGTTAGATAGTAGCTAGGCTATAGTCTAGAATACTATATAAATAAAGGCCACTGTAGAGACAGGCCTATACTAACTATATACACCAAAATATCCCTATTCCTACACCTATTTAAACCACAGAGAAGCTAGAGACCTAAGCATAGAGAAGCCAGAAATCTAACTATAGAGAAGTAGCTAAACTAGGGTTTTAATAACCATTAGTACAGAACAATCAAGGAAGAAGAACAGGGTATTAGTTAGTAAAATAGCAATACTTAGGCTATACTGCCTGGCTAGGGGTATAGACCTTTTAAATCCTGCAAGGTATAGTTAGCCCTATTAAAAAGAGATTTAATAGGGTAGTATAAAGTAGTTAATACCTGTAGGGCGCAGTATATAATGGAGGCAATAGGGCTGGAATAAGCTAGCTAGAACACCTTCTATATAGCTTAAGAGAATAGATATATATACTGGTCTACAAAGAGAATCTAAGGAATTAATGCAGGCTTAAGAAGTAAACAGGGTAAAGGGTATAGAGAAAAGCTTTTACCTAGGGGTAGACCTCCTAAACTAAGGAATATCTATATAAGCTTTGGTAAAAGTTATAGTGCTTTAGGGGAAAGTATAGTAAAGACTTACTATCTCTACTTGTATTGTAGTTTAGTTTACCTAACTATAGTGCAATTTTATTCCTGCCCCAGGAGTACACAGTACTATAGATAGACCCTCTCCAATCTATAAGCTTTAAGAATTAGAGCTAAGTAGCTCTAATATTCTATTGGGTGACTTTAATCTTTACCATTCTCTTTGGAATGCCTTGGAGTCTACTGAAACTTATAAAATGGCAAAGGATCTATTGGAAATTACAGCTAGTTTAGGCCTGGAGCTACTTACCCCCCCTAAAATACCTACATTGATTAGGTATTCTTCCAAAACAACTATTAATCTATCTTTTGGCTCTATAGATATAGCAGATAAGCTTATCTCTATATCTACCCCTGGGAATCTCCAGTATAGATCTAACTACATGCTTATAGCATTGGATTTTAACCTAGAAACAATGCTAGACCAGCTAAATTAAAGCAGGTATAAATGGAAGGAAGCCAATTAAGAAGAAGTCCAAAACCTAGCCCAAGATCTCTAGTTTCTAAATAGTCTAAATAGCAGGGAAGAGGTAGAGCAGTATACCTTCTATTTATAGCAAAAAATCCTTAGTATTGCTAAGATTACTATTCTAAAGACTAGAGAATCTAAACCATGCCAAAAAGCTACTCCCTAGTGGAATCTAGAGATTGCTAGCCTAATTTAGAAGGAGAGAAGTCTTAGAGCAAGGGCTACCTATCCAGACCTAGTTAAACAAGCTGCTAAAGCCAAGAAAAAAGCTATTAAAGAATCTAAAAGATTCTAATTTAGATAATTAATCTACAGGCTTAGAGAAGATAGAGTAGCTTTGTAGAAACTAGCAAAGTAGGGAAGGTTAAGAAGCTACTTATCTATAGAACTACCCTTAGTTCCCTCTCTATAGACCAATAATAGAAGCCTAGCTACTATACACCAGTAGAAATCTTAGGAATTTGCAAACTAATTCTTTCCCCAGCTCCCAGAGGTAGATTTAGAAGATATAGAGGAGGATACAAGCTTTCCAGTGGCTTTAGAAGGCCTAAAGCCCCCTATAGAGAAAGAGATTAGCTAATTTATAAAGGCAACAGCCTCCTGGAAAGCCCCTGGCCTGGATAGTATTCCTAATAGATTTTTAAAAGCCTTAGAACCTTCCCTCTATAAACCAATATAAATCCTTATAGAGGGATATTAAAATTGGCAGTACTATCCAAAGATCTTTAAAACTGCCAAAACAGTAGTTTTAAAAAAGCCAGGAAGGCTAGACTACTCTATTGCTAAGGTATAGAGGCCTGTAGTACTTCTAAATACTCTAGAAAAGATTATAGAAGGGGTTATAGCTAGAAGGCTCTAGAATATAGCTAAGAAATATAGTCTTCTTCCTGCCACCCAATTTAAAGCTAGAAAAGGCTATTTAACTACCTATGCTTTAGATCTACTACTAGGTATAATTAGAACAATATAGCAGGGAAATCTATTAAAGAGAGGTATAGCCTCTATTCTTTCTTTAGATATAACTAGAGCCTTTAACTATATTATTCCAGAAAGGCTAGTCTATATTCTAAAGAAAAAGAATATTCTAGAGTCTTTAGTAGGCTAGATTAAAAGCTTTATACAGAATAGAGCCTCTATTCTTTAGTTTAAAAATAAGGCTTCTAAAACCTTTAATATCTATACTGGAACTCCTTAGAGGTCTTGTATATCTACAATTTTATTTCTTTTCTATAATGCTGAATTGGTGGATCTATACAATCCAGAGCACCAGAAAGTATTAAGTATAGGCTTTAGTAATAATATAAATATTATAGCCTATAGAAAATCCACTAAGCAGACTACTAGGGCCTTAAATAGAGTCTATAGAAGGTATATTGCCTGGGCAAAGAGGTATAGAGCTAGGTTTGCCCCTAAAAAGTACTCTCTAATGTATTTTTTAAGAAATACTAGAAGGTTTAACCTTGGAAAACTACTAGTTTTGGAGGGAACTAATATAACTATTTAACTATAAAAGAGTTTTAGAATTCTTAGTCTATTTCTAGATTCTAGGTTAAATTAGTTACAGCATTACAAAGCAATAGAGAGAAAATTAGCTACCTAAACTAATGCATTAACTAGGTTAACAGGCTCTACCTAGGGTATTCTATTAAAGGAAGGTAGACTACTATATAAAATAGTAGTTATACCAGCAATTACCTATGCCTTAATAGCCTGGTATACACCTACCCTAGATAGAAATCCAAAGGGTTAGCTAAAAAGCTAGAAACCTTCCAAAACAATGCTCTAAGGATAGTTAGTAAAGGTTTTAGAGCTACTCCAATCTATATATTAAAAATAGCCACTGGAATTGCCCCCCTAAACCTAGTTTTGGATGCCTAGGTTACTCTATATAGAAGGAAGACAGCAGGCTCTAGGATTAAAAACCTTATTAAAGAGAAATACCTTAAAATTTAGACAAAGCTTTAAGAACCAAGAAACTACTAACACTGGAACTAGCTTAATAGAAAGATTAGGCATCTAGAAGAGACTATAGAGAATTAGTAAAATTCTTAGTTAGGCAAAGGCTTAAACTAGAGCAATAAGTCCTCTAGTAAGGCACAGGCTAGAGAGGCAATACTAGCTCTCTAGAGAAAGAAATAAAGTAAAATTACTAGGGAACTAGACCTTAGAATTAACTACTACTACCTAACTCTAGATTCTACACCTCTAAACCTTTATAGAGGTCTCCAGAAGGCTTAATGCTCTCTAGCTATATAACTTAGAACTAGAAAGATTGGTTTAGCTACTTTTCTCTTTAAACAAGGGGTTCCTGGCTATAATAGTCCTCTATACTCCTGTAGAAGAGGTTAAGAAACCCCAGTGTATATTACTGTATACTGTAAGAAGTATACTCTGGAAAGAGAGGCTTTACAAGCTTAAACAGGCAATATAGATTTTAAAAGGCTCTTGGGAAGTGCAAAGGAAGTTAACTACCTAACTAGGTGGTGGCTCCAATAGAGAATTCTACTATAGTTCTATTTCGCAAATTCTTTGTTCTATTTTAGCAAATTCTTTGTTCTATAGAATATAGAAGGCAGTCTATTTACTCTATTTCTTTTATTTTTATTTTGTTTTTCTTTTATTTTACTTTCTTTTATTCTTTACTTTACTTTTCCTTATTTTCTCTCTTTTTTAACTCTATTATTATTCTCTACTATACCTCTCTTTTCTTTTCTTTGTATAGCCAAAATAGGCAATAGTTTCCTTTTATTATATACTAAAAGCCCTGTACTATCTACTATCTTTATTGGTTTTGTTTGTTTTATTTTATATAACCTTCTATATTTTCTTTAGCTATTTGACTTTTGTTATTCTATTTATCTTGTTTTAAAGAACTGTTAATTCCTAACTGCACAGGAATACTGGGTAGGCTTAATGTTAAGAAAGCAGGCTTAATAAAGTATATATATACTAGTCTAGCAGTTCCCAATGGCCCTTAAGGCTTAGGGTGTATTAATTTATTATTATTATTATCTCTAGATTATATACTTCTATAGTATTTAGTAAACTTAATATCTCTATTATATATTTATTAAGGAATTTTATTACCTTATTTCTATAAAAAAATAAATATATTAAATTCTATTCTAAATAGCTTCTATATTAAGTCTAAATTCCCTGGATAGTTAATTAAACTATACCTAGAGGTTATACTAGAGAATTAGCCTTTAGGGCGGTAGTCTAGTGGTCTACTGTCTGGGTACCTTGCTTGGGCTAGCAGGGGTGCAGGTTTAAGTCCTGCTAAAGGCATAGTAAATTAATTTAGAGAGAATTAGTAAGCTATACTTGTAAGGGTCCAATTCTATTCTAAGACTAGAGGTAGGGGATTCTATATACAAAGAGGAATGCTTAAAGAAGAGAAGGAATAATAGAGAAATATAGTACTTAAGAAAAGAAGATTTCTATATAGAGGAAAGAATATCTATACTCTGCACTAAACTTAGTAGCACCAAGCCTCCCTTACCAATATTGGTAGGTTATATACTCCTTACTAAACTTGGTGGTATTAAGCCTCCCTTACCAATATTGGTGCCAGTAGCTTTGCTAGCTCTACTAAAAAGCTCTATAGAGGTTTAACCTTTTATAATACCCCCCTTCTTATAGCAATAGGCCTTATAGATATTTAGAGTAATAGTATCCTTAAATTCCCTACAGGGCTTCTATATAAGGTAGTGCCAATCTATCTAATAGACTTAGACCTCTTTATAGTACTTTTAATAGTTATAGTAGTAGACTATAATTTTGTTAACCTTATATTCCTTATTGTTACCTTTACTAATAACTGCACTAGGTTAATAATTAGTTTGTTGCTGTAAGGGGAAGGGGTCTATTGCAGCAGGGTATAGATAGTTAGTAGAATAGATATTATAGATACTGGGCAGTATATCTAGGTAGTATATATATAGCCTAGGGACCTTAAAAACTATATACTGGCTATTCTTTTAATTAAGCTTTTTACTAGGCTAATTAGTATAAATATTTTTATAGAAGAGCTAGACCTAGTTACTAACTTTAAAATAGTAGATAGACTAGTATAAGTAGTTAGTATATTTCTTTTACTTTTACTGTACAGTAGCTATAGTACTCTATACCTACTCTACTATATTAGTAAGTTTTTAAACTACTGCCTGGCCTTTCTAAATTAGACTCTATATATCTCCTGCTTGTTGGACTTCCTGTAAGGGGACCAAATTAAGGTAATAACTATAGGTAAAAAAGAAAGAATTAACTCTAGTAGAAATTATATTTTAGTTATTAATAGTAAGTTTAGCTATAGGTAGTAGCCTGGCCTAATTATTCTATATATAACTTATATACTTCTAAATATATATTTTAATTATTTAGTTAGCCCTCTTAGTAGTGCTATCTATTTTAGAGTAGTATACTATTAAAAGTAGTTATTTTATCTATAATAAATAATATATTCTTTTCTATATTTAACTTATAAACTGTGTTCTATAGTCTAAGACAATACTAGAGGGGAATCTATAATACTAAAAGATATATAGTATAAATATATTAACTATATCTTCTATCTATATCTATTATATTGGTACTAAGATAACCCCTTTACTTAAGTAGTTAGTTACTACTATTAAGTTTATATATCTATTTAACTTAGAAAGATCTATAATAAAATTAACTAATAGATTTTTCTATATCTATAATAGAATAAATAGTAGCTTAAGTAGCCCTGCCTAATAATTCTTCTATATATTGCCTGCTTAGTACTTTTAATAATTCTAAGTAAACTAGTAAATATCTCTAGTATATTCTAGCTAGAAGTACTTCCTAGTAAGCAAGGCTAATATAACCTTTTATCCTAGGTAGCCACTAATATAACTATTATATAGTTTCTGCAGAATTCTTGTCTAGAGTAGCTTAGAGTTAGGGATCTATTTATATCTATACTAATATAATCTCTCTTCCTTCTAAGTATATTCTAAAATATTTATATATAACTAAAGTCTAATAGAGAAGCAAGGAAGCTTTTTTTTAATAGTGTCCCTAATCTTTATATAGCTATTATCTACAGCCTCTACTATAGTCTATTACTTATCTAGTATAACCTCCTTGTATATTAACTCCTTAGCTATATAGTTAGTTATTGTATTATTAGTATATATATCCTTGCTAGTATTTACTGGTAATACTTTAATAGATATTGTTATTTTATTAGTAATTAGTTACTTGTTATAAAACTTAAGTTATATATTATTATATTTTGTAGGTATATTTTAATTATAATAAAATAAGGCATTAGTAACTATATTTTTATTACCTAGCTAGAAGATTAGTGTAAAATTAAACTTACTAAAAAGCTCTAATTAATATATCTATTACTTTATTAAGTACTAAAAGGTTATAAAGTATTCTAAGTTTTTATAGTTAGTAATAATATAGAACTTAGTAATAGAATATAGTTCTAAGTTTTACTTCTCTAGGTAGTAAACTATAGCAAGGAGCTTTTTATTATAGATTTTATAGTTATATTCTATAGAAGAACTCTTCTTGGAGAAGAATATATATAGATAGAGAAGTCTATTATTATTATATTATATAAAGGCCCTACCCACTATATATCTAGATAAGTTAGTCTTAACTACAGTATCTTAGTTAGAATTAAACTAAGCTAAAAAAAATTTAAAAATAAATATTTTTTTTAGTTTTTTAAATACTTCTACTATATTTTATATTTACTTAAACTTAGTGTCCTTCTTTATAAATTCTATAAGTAGTACTATAATCTATAAAAACCCTTATATAAAATACTAGTAGAAATTTATAAATTTAATAAATCTATAAATATCTTTAACTATCCTTAGTACCTTCTACTTCTAAATAGCCTTAACCTTAACTAGATTTATTCTAATTTCTTTGCCTACTTTAATTAAGAACCCTAAGTATTTTATATTTATTGTTTTAAATTTATATTTATTAATTTTAACCTTAAGGTCTATTTTATAGAGTCTTTAAAGTACCCTCTTTATATATTTACAGTGTTCTATTAGTAACCCTTCTAAAAATATAAGTATATTATTAATATAAGCCAATATAAAGTTATTTAGAAAGTCTTGTAGTACTTAATTAATATAATACTGGAAGGTGCTTGGTACATTAGCTAAGCTAAATAGTATTACTAGCTACTTAAATAAGCTATATTATATATAAAAGGTAGTCTTCTATTTATTACCTTTAGTAATCTAGATCTAGTGGAATACCTATACAATATCTAGCTTAGTAAATTAATATACTTACCCAATACATTGCAAGGTTTTATTAATTAAAGGTAATAGATATTGGTTCTTTTTAGTAATCTAGTTTAGTCCCTAGTAGTTAATATAGAATTAAAGGCTACTACCTAGTTTCTTTGCAAAAAGTACTAGGGCAGTAGTAGCTAATCTACTAATCTAGATAAATTTTTTCTTAAATAACCTAGTTAGTATTTTTTATAGCACTAATAGCTCTTCTTGGAATATACTATAGAGGGGGCCCTAAAAAGCCTTAATAGTATTTCCTTTTTTATTTTTATTAAATAGATTAATCTTTATATTAATACTTAACCCCCAGTGAATAGGGGTACAATTAGTAGCCTTAATATTAAAAATATCTAAAAACTAGTAGTAATAGAAGGGTAAAACCTTTTTTAGATCTATTAACTTCTTTATATTAAGTTTCCTTAGTGCTTTATTAATATTAGCCAAGCTAGCAGTAAAAATTTTAGCTTGGTACCCTTAGTTTCTTGTTTTCTATATAATATAATTAAACCCAGTAGTAGAGATTTTAAGTAGGTTATTATATATTTTTTTGTAATTGCCTTTGTAGACTATAACTCTATAATTTAAGAACTCTAGCTTTAAGCTATTTTCTTCTAGATCTATATAGATACAAAAGTATATTAACTATAGCTTTCCTAGAATTATATTATAGCCTGTAGTATTATTTATTATATATCTAAAAATCTCTTAATAAATTCCTTCTATATTTATTAAAAAAATAGCTATCTCTATAATTTATTTCCCTATTGGTCTATCTATACCTTATAGCTTACAAGGCTTTATTAGAAAGTATAGAAGGTAACTAGAGTTAATAAACTTTTTAGATATAGTATAGAAAACTCTATATCTATTATCTATAAATATTTTAGCTAAATAATAGTTATTTACTATATTAAAGATAAAAAAAAATAGTATATCTATTTTTTTTTTAAAGTTTTACTAATTCTCTATTATTCTCCTTAATAGCTTCTACTAGTATTTTAAAGTAGAAGCTACTTTTTTCCCTAGTTCTCTAGAGTAGATTTCTTATTATCCAACAATAAAAGAATATCCACAGCATTAATATAAGTAAACAGCAGGCACTAGGCAGGGAGGTAGGGGTAATTAGGCTTAATATAGCCTAATACTCTATAATAGAAACAAAGGTAGTTCTTTTTCTAATATTTAATCTTTACTTTATCTATCTATTTTATATAGGCCGCGATGAGAATCGCCTCCACGCAGTGCAGCCTGGTTACTGATAACCTTTCTTGCAATAGAAAGGCATTTGCTAAACAATTCTCATAGTTAGAGGTACACAGTTAAATGGTGCTAGGTAAAGCCAGTGCTTGCAGGCTGCATGCAACACAGAACTACCAACCAAATGGGTATAAAAACTATCCAAACACACTTTTAAGAGTAAAATAACAGCAATTCCTGGTAAAGGATATATTAACTCTGCTTAATCCTCTTAAAAGGGGTAGAATAGGACACCTATAGTACCCTTGGGACCTTCCACTGCAAACTCTCTGTATATGCACCTTCTTGCTTAGGCCACATATAACCAGAGTCCTTAGGGTTTCGAAATTGATTGAACTGCCATTAATAAAGGTTGGAGAGGTACACATCATTAAGGGAGAATTTCAAGACATTGTTAAGCAATGGTCTCAAGACATCATTAAGGTAGAATAAATAGATTAGGGCTAGGGGCATAGAGGCCACTAGAAGGTATAGGAAATTGGGTTAGACAGTAGCCAGGCCATAGTTTGGAATACTATATAAATAAAGGCCACTGCGGAGGCAGGCCTATACCAACTATATACACTAAAATATTCCTATTCCTACATCTATTTAAACCACGGAGAAGCCAGAGACCTAAGCACAGAGAAGCCAGAAATCCAATCACAGAGAAGTAGCCAAACCAGGGTTTTAACAACTATCAGCGTGGAACAATCAAGGAAGGAGAACAGGGTATTGGTTAGTGGAATGGCAATACTTAGGCTATGCTGCCTGGCTAGGGGTATAGACCTTTCAAATCCTGCAAGGCATGGTCAGCCCTATTAAGAAGAGATTTAATAGGGTAGCGTAAAGCAGTTAATACCTGTAGGGTGCAGCATATAATAGAGGCAATAGGGCTAGGACAGGCTGGCTGGAACACCTTCTATATAGCTTAAGAGAACAGATGTGCATGTCAGTTCATAGAGAGAATCTATAAGGGATTGGCACGGGCTTAAGGAGCAAATAGAATAAAGGGTATAAAGAAAAGCCTTGCCTCTGGGTAGATCTTCTAAATTAAGGAGTTACAGTATAAGCTTCGGCAAAAGACACAGGGCCTTAGGAGAAAGTATAGTAGAGATTTGCTACCTTTACTTATATTATAGTTAAGTTTGTTTAGCTATAGTGCAATTTTATTCCTGCTAAGGCATAGAGGCCTGTAGCACTTCTAAATACCCTGGGAAAGGTTATAGAAGGAGTTACAGCTAGGAGGCTCCAGAATATAGCTGAGAAATATAGTCTTTTTCCTGCTACCTAATTTGGAGCTAGAAAAGGGCATTTAACCACCCATGCTTTGGACCTACTACTGGGTGCAATTAGAACTGTATAGCAGGGAAACCCATTGGAGAGAGGTATAGCCTCTATTCTTTCTTTGGATATAACTGGAGCCTTTAACTATGTTATTCCAGACAGGCTAGTCTATATTCTAAAGAAAAAGGGTATTCCAGAGTCTCTAGTAGGTTGGGTTAGAAGCTTTATACAGGATAGAGCCTCTATTCTTTGGTTTAAAAATAAGGCTTCTAAAACCTTTAATATCTATACTGGAACTCCTTAGGGGTCTTGTATATCTGCAATTCTATTTCTCTTCTATAATGCTGAATTGGTGGATCTATGCAATCCAGAGCACCAGAAGGTATTAAGTATAGGCTTTAGTAATAATATAAACATTATAGCCTATGGAAAGTCTACTGAGCAGACTACTAGGGCCCTAAATAGAGTCCATGGAAGGTGTATTGCCTGGGCAAAGAGGTATGGGGCTAGGTTTGCCCCTGAGAAGTACTCTCTAATGTATTTTTCAAGAAATACTAGAAGGTTTAACCTTGGAAAACCACTAGTTTTGGAGGGAACCAATATAACCATTTAACCACAAGAGAGTCTTAGAATTCTGGGTCTATTTCTAGATTCTAGGTTAAATTGGTTACAGCATTACAAAGCAATAGAGAGGAAATTAGCCACCCAAACCAATGCATTGGCTAGGTTAACTGGCTCTACCTGGGGTATTCCATTGGAGGAAGGTAGACTACTATATAAAACAGTGGTTCTACCAGCAATTACCTATGCCTCTATAGCCTGGCATACACCTACTCTGGATGGAAATTCCAAAGGATTGGCTAAGAAGCTAGAGACCTTCCAAAATAATGCTCTAAGGATAGTTAGTGGAGGTTTTAGGGCTACTCCAATCCATGCATTGGAAACAGGCACTGGAATTGCCCCCCTAAACCTAGTTTTGGATGCCCAGGTTGCTCTATATAGAAGGAAAACAGCAAGCTCTAGGATTGAAAACCTTATTAAAGAGAAATGCCTTAGAATTCAGACAAAGCTTCAAGAACCAAGGAACCACCAATGCTGGAACCAGCTTAATAAAAAGATTAGGCATCCAGAGGAAACTTTAGAGAATTGGTGGAATCTCTGGCTAAGGAATAGATTAAGGCAAGAGAATAGGTCCTCTAGCAAATCTCAGGCTAAAGAGGCAATACTAGCTTTCTGGAGAAAGAGATGGAGTGGAGTTACTAGGGAACTAGACCTTAGAATTAACCACTACCACTTAACTCCAGATTCTAGACCTCTAAACCTTTATAGAGGTCTCCAAAAAGCTCAGTGCTCTCTAGCTATATAGCTTAGAACTAGAAAGATTGGTCTAGCTGCTTTTCTCTATAAACAAGGGGTTCCTGGCTATAATAGCCCTCTATGCTCTTGTGGAAGAGGTCAAGAAACTCCAGTCCATGTTACTATATACTGTGAGAAGTATACCCTAGAAAGGGAGGCCTTAAAGGCTCAATCAGGCTCTATTGACTTTAAAAGGCTCTTGGGAAGTGCAAAGGGAATTAACCACCTAACTAGGTGGTGGCTCCAACAGAGAATCCTGCCACAGTTCTATTTAGCAAATTCTTTGTTCTATAGAATATAGAAGGCAGCCTGCTTGCTTGTATTGCTGTTATTCTCCTTATTGTACTATTTTCTTCTACTTTTACTTTATTCTTTCTATTTCTCTATCTCTCTCTCTCCTTTTCTATGTTATTCTATATATTTCTACTATACCTCTCTTTTCTTTTCTTTGTATAGCTAAAATAGGCAATAGTTTTTCTTTATTATATACTAAAAGCCCTGTACTATCTACTCTCTTTATTGGTTTTTCCTTTATTTTGTTTGTTTTGTATAACCTTTGTGTTCTTGCAAGTTATTTTGTTTATTGTTGCTCTATTTGTTTTGTTTTGAAGAACTGTCAATTCCTAACTGCACAGGAATACTGGGTAGGCTTGATACTAAGAAAGCAGGCTCAATAAAGCATGTATATACTAGTCTAGCAGCTCCCAATGGCCCTTAAGGCTCAGGGTGTATTAATTTATTATTATTATCTATTTTATATACTGGTTTAATTTCTGTGCTCTAGCAGTGCTGTTATACCTTTGTACTTTAATAGCACTAATGTCCATAGGGTCTCTGGTGGGGAGGCTTAGAGGTATAAGTAATAGAGATTAAGAACTATAATTATTATTCTAGTTATAATAGTTTTAGAAATTATAGTATTAATTTAATTTCTCTATATTATTGTAAGGGTCCAGTTCTATTCTATAACTAGAAGTAGGGGATTCTATATACAGAGAGGAACACTTAAAGAAGAGAAAGAATAATAGAGAAATATAGTGCTTAAGAAAAGGAAATTTCTATACAGAGGAAAGAATATCTATGTCCTGCACCAAACTTGGTGGCACCAAGCCTCCCTTACCAATATTGGTGGGTTATATACTTCTTACCAAATTTAGTGGCATTAAGCCTCCCTTACCAATATTGGTGGTATCAAGCCTTCCTTACCAATATTGGTGGCATTAAGCCTTCCTCACCAATATTGGTGGCATTAAGCCTCCCTCACCAATATTGGTGCTGGCAGCTCTGCTAGCTTTGCTAAGAAGCTCTATAGAGGTTTAACCTCTTACAATACCCCCCTCCTTATAGTAACAGGCCTTATAGATATCCAGGGTAACAGTGTCCTTAAATTCCTTACAGGGCTTCTATATAAGGCAGTGCTAATCTATCTAACAGACTTGGACCTCTTTGCAGTGCTTCTAATAGTTATAGCAGTAGGCTACAATTTTATTAACTTTATATTCCTTATTATTGCCTTTACTAATAACTGCACTGGGTTAATAATTGGTTTGTTGCTGCGAGGGGAAGGGGTCCATTGCAGCAGGGCATAGGCAATTAGCAGGATAGATATTATAGATACTGGGCAGTGTATCTAGGCAGTATATATATAACCTAGGAACCTTAAGAACTGTATACTGGCTATTCTTTTAATTAAGCTTTTTGCTAGGCCAATTAGTATAAATATTTTTATAGGAGAGCCAGACCTGGTTACTAACTTTAAAATAATAGGCAGGCTAGTATATACAGTTAGTATATTTCTCTTGCTCCTGCTGTATAGTAGCTATAGTACTCTATATCTATTTTACTGCATTAGTAAGTTTCTAAACCACTGCCTGGCCCTTCTAAATTAGGCTCTGTATATCTTCTGCTTGTTGGACTTCCTGTAAGGGGACCAAATTAAGGTAATAACTGTAGATAAGAAAGAAAGAACTAACTCTGGTAAAGGTTATATCCTGGTTATTAATAGTAAGTTTGGCTATAGGTAGTAGCCTGGCCCAATTATTCTGTATATAACTTGTATACTTCCAAATGTATATTTTAATTACTTGGTTAGCCCTCTTAGTAGTGCTGTTTGTCTTAGGGTAGTATACTGTTAAGAGTAGTTATTTTGTCTGTAACAGGTAATATATTCTTTTCTATATCTAACTTACAAACTGTATCCTGCAGTCCAAGACAATACTGGAGGGGAATCTATAATGCTGGAAGATATATAGTATAAATATATTGGCTATATCTTCTATCTGTATCTATTGTATTGGTACTAAGATAACCCCTTTACTTAAGTAGTTAGTTACTACTATTAAGTTTGTATATCTATTTAACTTAGGGAGGTCTGTAATAAAGTTAACTAACAGGTCTTTCTATATCTATAATAGAATAGGCAGTAGCTTAAGTAGCCCTGCCTAACAATTTTTCTATGCATTGCCTGCTTGGTACTTTTAATAATTCTAAGTAAACTGGTAAATATCTCTAGTATATTCTGGCTAGAAGTATTTCCTAGCAAGTAAGGCTAATATAACCTCTTGCCCTGGGTGGCTACCAATGTAACTATTGTATAGTTCCTGCAGAATTTTTATCCAAAGTAGCTTAGAGTTAGGGACCTATTTATATCTATACTAATATACCCTCTCCCCCTTCTAAGTGCATTCCAAAATATTTATATATAACTAGAGCTTAACAGGGAAGCATAGAAGCTTCTTTTTAATAGTATCCTTAATCTTTGTATAGCTATTATCTATAGCCTCTGCTGTAGCCCATTGCTTATTTAGTATAACCTTATATATTAGCTCCTTAGCTATATAGTTAGTTATTGTATTATTAGTATATATATCCTTGCTGGTGTTTACCAGTAATACTTTAATGGATATTATTATTCTATTAGTAATTAGTTGCTTGTTACAAAACTTAAGTTATATATTATTATATTTTATAGGTATATCCTAATTGCAGTAAGACAAGGCATTAGTAACTATATTCTTGTTGCCTGGCCAGAAGGTTAATGTAAAATTAAATTTACTAAGGAGCTCTAACCAATATATCTATTGCTCTGTTAAGCACCAAGAGGTTATAAAGTATTCTAAGTTCTTGTAGTTAGTAATAATGTAGAACTTAGCAACAGAATATAATTCTAAATCTTACTTCTCCAGGCAGTAAACTATAGCAAGGAGCTCCTTATTATAGATCTTGTAGTTATATTCCGCGGGAGAACTCTTCTTGGAGAAGAATATATATAGGCAGATAAATCCATTATTACTATATTGTATAAGGGCCCTACCTACTATATATCTAGATAAGTTAGTCTTAACTACAGTATCCCAGTTAGAATTAAACTAAGCTAGGAGAGGTCCAGTAATAAATATTCTTTTTAATTTCTTAAATGCCCCTACTGTATCTTATATCTACTTAAATTTAGTGTTTTTCTTTGTAAGTTCTGTAAGTAGTGCTACAATCTGCAAGAATCCTTGTATAAAATACCAGTAGAAATTTACAAACCCAATAAATCTATAGATACCTTTAACTATCCTTGGTGCCTTCTACTTCTAAATAGCCTTAACCTTGGCTAGATCTATCTAAATTTCCTTGCCTGCCTTAATTAAGAATTCCAAGTATTTGGTAGTTATTATCTTAAATTTATATTTGTTAATCTTAACTTTAAGGCCTACCTTATAGAGTCTTTAAAGTACCCTCTTTATATATTTACAGTGTTCTATTAATAACCCCTCCAAAAATATAAGTATATTATTAATGTAGGCCAATGCAAAATTGTCCAAGAAGTCTTGTAATGCCCAGTTAATGTAGCATTGGAAGGTGCTTGGTGCATTGGCCAGTCTAAATAGTGTAACTAACTACTTAAATAAACTATACTGTATACAAAAGGCAGTCTTCTATTTATTACCCTTAGCAATCTAGATCTAGTAAAATACCTGTATAATATCTAACTTAGTAAACCAATGTACTTACCTAATACATTGTAAGGTCTTGTTAATTAGAGGTAATAGGTATTGGTCCTTCTTGGTAATCTAGTTTAGTCCCTAGTAGTTAATATAGAATTGGAGGCCACTACCTAGTTTCTTTGCAAAAAGTACTGGAGCAGTAGTAGCTAACCTACTAACCTAGATAAATTCTTTCTTAAGTAACCCAGTTAGTGTCTTTTGCAGTACTAATAGCTCTTCTTGGAATATACTGTAGAGGGGGCCCCAAGGAGCCTTAACAGTATTTCCTTTTTTATCCTTATTAAATAGATTAATCTTTATGTTAATGCCTAACTAACCCTTAGTAAATAGGGGTACAATCAGTAGCCTTAACATTAAAGATATCTAAGAACTAATAGTAATAAAAGAGTAAAACCTTCCTTGGATCTATTAGCTTCCTTATATTAAGTTTCCTTAGTGCCTTGTTAATATTAGCTATACTAGTAGCAAAAATCTTAGCTTAGTGCCCTTGGTTCCTTGTTCTCTGTATAATATAATTAAACCCAGTGGCAGAGATTTTAAGTAGGTTATTATATACTTTCTTGTAATTACCTTTATAGACTATAACTCTATAGTCTAAGAATTCTAGCTTTAAGCTATCTCCTTCTAGGTCTATACAGATATAAGAGTATATTAACTATAGCTTCCCTAGAATTATATTATAGCCTGCAGTACTATTTACTATATATCCAAAAATCTTCTAATAAATTCCTTCTATATTTATTAAGAAGGTAGCTATCTCTGTAATTTATTTTTCTATTGGTCTATCTATGCCTTGTAGCTTACAAGGCTTTATTAAAAAGTATAGAAGGTAACTAAAGTTAGTAAACTTCTTAAATACAGTACAGAAAACTCTATATCTATTGTCTATAAGTATCTTGGCTAAATAACAGTTATCTACTATATTAGAGATAAGGAAAGGTAATATATCTATTTTCTTTTTAAAGTTCTGCTAATTCTTTATTATCCTCCTTAATAGCTTCCACCAGTGTCTTAAAGCAGGAGCTACTCTTTTCCCTGGTCCTCTGGAGTAGGTTTCTTGTTATCCAACAACAGGGGAATATCTATAGCATTAATATAAGTAGGCAGTAGGTACTGGGCAGGGAGGTAGGGGCAGTTAGGCTTAATATAGCCTAATACTCTATAACAGAAATAAAGGTAGTTTTTCTTTTAATATTTAATCTCTGCCTTGTCTATCTATCTTGTACACTGGTTTGGCTTCTGTACTCCAGTAGCACTGTTGTACCTTTGTACTCTAACAGTACTAATATCTATAGAGTCTTTGGCAGGGAGGCTTAGAGGTATAAGCAGTAGGGATTAAGGACTAGGATTGTTATTCTAGTTATAATAGTTCCAGAAATTATAGTATTAATTTAATTTCTCTATATTATTGGTAACTTCCTTAATCTGCTGCTTGTACTGGTTATAGATTAAGGACTGTAAATTATAGCCAATTATTTTTTTCTATAGCTTATTACTAAGTATAGATTTTAGATATTCTTTCTTAATATTGTTACTAAATATATAACTGCTAGCTTCTATAAGGAGGCAATCTACTTTATTAGTAAGTTTAGCAAAGGTTCTATAGCCCTATTTAATGCAATTAAGCTTATCCAGGGCCTTTTGCTGGCAGGCAGAGTTAGCAAATATATTATTTAATACAGCAAAAAATTTCTCCAAGGTAAAGTTAGGGATACTACTTATAACCTTAATCTATAGAAGGATAACAGTAGCTACCTTATCCTTTAAGTAACTAAATTCTATATATATCTATACTGCTTTGTCTTCCATTGTAGCTCTGTCTAAGTTAAGTTTAGACTTTAACTTAAACTAAAACTAAGGATAGAGAGCTTTATCCTTATTATTGTATAAAAATATCTAAGTATATTTCTAGTACTATCCCCTATTCTTATATATAGCAAGTACTTATATAATCTATATAGCCTACTTAGGGATATCTTCCTGGGGGTTTAGTATAGAAGGGGTATAGTTTGTATCTTCTAGCTGCTGCTCTGCTAAGGCTATACTGCTCTGCTGGGGTAGCAGTAGCTACTATAGAAACTGCTAGTACTGCTGCTACTATACATTAGATACATTGCTGTATATAATATAATCTGGTCTATCTATCTTTGTCTGTAAGATACTTAATTAGGCTATCCCTGGTTGGCTAGATAAAAAATTGCTATATATAAAATTCTATAGTGTTTGGTTGCTCTGTGGTTCTGTGGTTCTGTAGTTCTATGGTTCTGCAGTTCTGTAGTTCTGCAGTTCTGTAATTCTGCAGTTCTGTAATTTAATGGTTCTGCAGTTCAATGGTTCTTCTAAATAGTTTAAGAAATATTTCTAATGTAAGGGTCCAGTTCTATTCTATAACTAGAAGTAGGGGATTCTATGTACAGAGAGAAATACTTAAAGAAGAGAAAGAATAATAGAGAAATATAGTACTTAAGAAAAGGGGATTTCTATATAGAGGAAAGAATATCTATGTCCTGCACCAAACTTAGTGGCACCAAGCCTCCCTTACCAATATTGGTGGGTCACCAAGCCTCCCTTACCAATATTGGTGGGTCATGTACTCCTTACCAAATTTAGTGGCATTAAGCCTCCCTTACCAATATTGGTGGCATTAAGCCTTCCTTACCAATATTGGTGGCATTAAGCCTTCCTTACCAATATTGGTGGCATCAAGCCTCCCTTACCAATATTGGTGCCGGCAGCTCCGCCAGCTCCGCTAAGAAGCTCCATAGAGGTTTAACCTCTTACAATTATTAGTAACTTCCTTAATCTACTGCTTATACTAGTTATAGATTAAAAACTATAAATTATAGCTAATTATTTTTTTCTATAGTTTATTACTAAGTATAGATTTTAGATATTCTTTCTTAATATTATTACTAAATATATAACCACTGGCTTCTGTAAGGAGGTAATCTACCTTATTAGTAAGTTTAGTAAAGATTCTATAGCCCTATTTAATATAATTAAGCTTATTAAGGGCCTTCTACTAGTAGGCAGAGTTAGTAAATATATTATTTAATACAGCAAAAAACTTCTCTAAGGTAAAGTTAAAGATATTACTTATAACCTTAATCTATAAAAGAATAATAGTAGCTACCTTATTCTTTAAGTAACTAAACTCTGTATATACCTATACTATTTTATCTTCTATTGTAGCTCTATCTAAGTTAAGTTTAGACTTTAACTTAAACTAGAACTATAGATAGAGGGCCTTATTTTTATTGTTATATAAAAATATCTAAGTATATTTCTAATACTATCCCCTATTTTTATATATAGTAAGTACTTATATAATCTATATAGCCTACTTAGGGATATCTCCCTGGGGGTTTAGTATAGAAAAAGTATAGTTTGTACCTTCTAGCTACTACTCTACTAAGGCTATACTACTCTACTGGGGTAGTAGTAGCTACTGTAGAAACTACTGGTACTGCTACTGCTATACATTAGGTATATTGCTATATATAATATAATCTAGTCTATCTATCTTTGTCTATAAGATACTTAATTAGGCTGTCCCTGGTTAGCTAGATAAAAAATTACTGTATATAAAATTCTATAGTATTTAATTATTCTATAGTTCTATAGTTCTATAATTTAATAGTTCTATAGTTTAATAGTTCTTCTAAATAGTTTAAAAAGTATTTCTAATATAAAGGTCTAATTCTATTCTAAGACTAGAGGTAGGGGATTCTATATACAAAGAGGAATACTTAAAGAAGAGAAGAAATAATAGAGAAATATAGTACTTAAAAAAAGGGAATTTCTATATAGAGGAAAGAATATCTATACTCTGTGCTAAACTTAGTGGCACCAAGCCTCCCTTACTAATATTGGTGGGTTATATACTTTTTACTAAACTTGGTGGCATTAAGCCTCCCTTACCAATATTGGTGACATTAAGCCTTCCTTACCAATATTGGTGCCGGCAGCTTTGCTAGCTCTGCTAAGAAGCTCTATAGAGGTTTAACCTTTTATAATACTACTATTTTTCTTATATAAATATATTAACTATTACTAATATTTCTAACCCAATAGAGACTGGGTACCTCTAGAAGGAAGGTTTATTAGTAATAACAGCCAAGTATACTAGCTAAATTATACCTAAGCAGAAACTAGTTAGAAGGGTTACATTAAGTTATTAGGGAGCCTAATATCCAGCCTATTATATATACATTGAAGCTAGCAGGAGGCCTAATATTCTAGCTAGTAAAGACTTTGGAAATATACTTTGCAAGAAAAAATTAGTTAAGAAAGTAGGGTATACTTAATAATATATAGACTTAATTAATAAGGCTTAATATATATAGGCTAGAAGTTTCCAATGGTCTTGCTAGAAGAGACTCTGGGTGTATTAATCTACTACTACTACTACTACTACTAGAGAATTATATAATTATAAAATTTTAGTATACTATACTAGATTACTACTTTTTTTTTAAATATAGGGAAAGTACTTTAAAAATCTACTATTTACTATAATACTCTATAAAAAGTTATAGATAGTTAATAAATATAATAATATTACTTTAGTTAAAGTTAAATTATATTATATTATCTAGTTTAAGCTTCTTTATACTATTGTTGCTATTTTATTTAATATATAGTATACTAATTTTATTAAGCTAGTATAGTATATTTATTTTTCTATATACTGTATAGTATTAATATAGTTCTACTCTATCTATACTTTCTAGGTATAGATATAATACTAAATTCTAGCAATATTTTTGTAAAAAATCTTTATTTAGTTATAGAGTTTAGTATTATTTCTATAGCAAGAATTATTTAATAGATATACTATTAATATTTTTCTTTTATTTATATAGATTTTGTTTTTTTATATCTCTATATTAGTAAGTCTATTAGCTAGCTTATAGTTATATTTTTTATTAGCTAATTTTTTTTATAGACTAGCTTAATTTTTTTTTAATTTCTTCTACTACTTTGCTTATTATATTGTTAAAGTTAACTTATTAGAAGGTATATATATAGTTAAGTAGTAGTATATATATTTCTAGAACTTTATAAATTATTTTTACTTTCTACCTTAGGTTTAAACTCTATACTATCTTTATTAGTACTTATACTCTCTATTAATAGCTATATATAGCTATATAGATAGTTTGCTATTAGTACCTGCATTAAAGTTATAGTTAGTTAATTTAATATAGTCTAGTTATTAATTATTATTCTTAACTAATTAGTCTATTAATATACTAATAGTCTAAAGTAAAATATTACTAGTATTTCTAGTAGATTTTTTTCTATTACTTTTATTAATATCTATATAATCTTTTTTTTTACTATTTTATTGGCTACTATATACTTTTTTTTATTTATTATAAGTATAATAGTATCTACCCTAGTTATATTTACTAAGGTAGTTATTCTTTCTAGGCTAGTAAATACTGCCTCTTAGTTATTTCTCTAGAGATATACTATAACTAAGATATAATAATAATATTTAGTAATTAAATAGTTCTATTACTTTATAGAATTATTAATTAGAGATATAATCTATTTTAAATAGTTTATATCCCCTAGAGTATTCTTTTAGGGTTATATTATTCCTTACTAGTTTAGAACTATCCCCTGCTATCTTAGTTATTTAAAAGGTATAGGTAAATTATCTGCCTTTAGGGCAGTAGTCTAGTGGTCTACTGTCTGGGCACCTTGCTTGGGCTGGCAGGGGTGCAGGTTTGAGTCCTGCTAAAGGCACAGTAAATTAGTCTAGAGGGGATTAATAAGCTATACTACTATTTCTTCTATATAAGTATATTAACTATTACTAATATTCCTAACCTAATAGAGACTGGGTACCTCTAGAAGAAAGGTTTATTAGTAATAATAGCTAAGTATACTAGCTAAATTATACCTAAGCAGAAACTAGTTAGAAGGGTTATATTAAGTTATTAGGGAGCCTAACATCCAGCCTATTATATACATACATTAAAGCCAGCAGGAGGCCTAATATATTCTAGCTAGTAAAGACTTTGGAAACATGCTTTGCAAGGAAAAATTAGTTAAGAAAGTAGGGTATACTTAATAATATATAGGCTTAATAAATAAGGCTTAATATATATAGGCAAGAAGTTCCCAATGGTCTTACTAAGAGACTCTAGGTGTATTAATCTACTACTAGGTAAATTATCTATTATATTAGATATAACTATATTATTACTGCTTTCTATAGTAACTAGTTATTAGTACTTTATCTAGTCTACTATTTAATTATTTTCTATTCCAGTATTTTATTTTATTAAAATCTAAGTACTATCTTTATTTTTACTTTTTATTATTTTAGAACCTTAATATTATACTTAAAATTATCTTAATAGTTAGCTAGTGTAACTTATTGTAAGGATTCTAAATTAGGCAGGCTAACTAGGTTCTATATATATAGAGAATTTATTAAGGAAGAAAGGAAAAAAAGAAAAGGGGTTTTTTATAAAGGCTTTATTATTAATCTAGAAGAGGGTTTATCTATATTAATGTACCAGTCCTGCTAACAAAGCTTTGTAGCGCTAGTTTATTATAGAATTTTATAGCACCAATTCCAGTGTTTATAGTATTAACCTTGGGGTTTGTTATAAAAGTATAGCTTAAATAGATAATAGAGTCTATCCCCTAATATTACCCCCCTCTTTCTATGTACTGTTGCTTAAAGGTGTTAAGTACTACTATTTTATTAAGTACAGAGGCAGGTTTCTATATTGGATTCTGCTAACCAGTCTATTTAACAAGGTACTTATATCTTTAGTAGCAGCTAACTTAATATTTATTAAGGATTTTATTAACTTTGTATTTATTATTATTACTGGGCCTGCTAATAACAGTGCCTGGCCAGTAGTTAGTCTATATCTAACTGGAAAAAGGGTTGTCTACTGCAGGCCTAAAAAGCTATATATAGAATATATTGTAATACCCTAGTATATTAAGTTAGTAAGTATAGAATCTAATTTATTTAGTAACTATAAATTTCTAGTGGAGGGTATTAAGCTTCTTACTTTAATACTTAGTTAGTATATTTTAAATATTAAGCTATACCTTGTTATTAACAGTATACTGTAGAGCTACTTAGTACTAATAGTTAGTAAATTCCTTCTACTTTTCTTGGGCTGCAGCTATAGCTAATTAGGCCTATACTATATAGTTAAGTAGTTTTGTTACAATCTTCTTACTCTGTTAAATAGGGCTATATACTTTAGTCTAATATTATAGTATCTCTGTTGGTTGGAGGACTTCTATATTATAACTATAGTAAAGAAAGAATAGGCTAATATTAGTTATAAAGAAAGTATAGTTATTTAAAGTAACCTTAGTAGGGGCAGTCTAAAATACTTAATTAGTCTAGTAGTAATTAATAAATATATAGCAGTAGGCTTTAAATTTAGTATTTATCTATTCTATTAATCTATCTATTTTAGGGTGGTATACAGTTAACAGTAAGTATTTAATATATAGAAGTTAGTATATTTAAGTCTATAATTTCCCTATAAAGGCCAAGCTATAGTTAGAGACAATTATTATTAGTAGACTATAGTATCTATAGAAGGTTAAGAGGAAAATTTAAGTAATAGTTTCTATATTAATATTTCTAACTAGTTTAACAATAATACCCTTGCTAAGCTAGTTAGTAATTACTATTAGGCTTATATACCTATTTAATTCTAGTAAGCCTGTAATAAAGTTAACTAAGATATCTCTCTAAATATAGTTAAAAATAAATAGTGGTTTTAAAAGGCTGTATTTTTATTACTGCTATACAGTGTTACTGTTACAAAGGTTATAGTTTTATATTAGTTACCTAATATTATTTCTAAGATTGGGCTAGTAATAATTCTATTGTAACAGTATATAAAGCCTGTTATAGCCTGGATAACTAGTTATTGGTAAGTTATATAGCTTCTATATAATATATATTTATAATAGCTTATAATCCAGTACCTATTTATAGTTCCAAAAATAGACATTGCTATTGTTATCTAAGAAGTACTCCAATATTAATATATATACTCTAAGTTTAGGGGAAAACTAGTATAGGCTATTCTAAATTACTTTTTTAATAGCTACTAGGTGTCTATTGTTTTTCTTTATTTTATTCTATAGATAACTAATCTCTGTTTATTTATTATTGCTAGGTTTTACTAAGGCTAGTAGAGTAAAGCTTCTTTTATTAAGTTCTATACTTATATTATTATTGGCTGCAGTATTAAGGTATATAATTCTAACTACCTTTAAAGGACCTATACTATCTTAGTTTTTAAAGTACTTAGGGTTTAATAATATTGTATTTTAATAAGTATACCTTTTATTGGTGCCCTCTAGTATATTTTACTTATAATATAATAATATATTGGGTACTGGTTCTTCCTTGCCTGGTTAGTATAAAATTATAAAGTTATAGTAACTTAATTTTTTAGACTACTATACTTATCTTTTACTTAACTAATAGTTTATTATAAAGTAGATAAGGTTTTTATAATTAGTAATAACTCTAAAGTTCTAGACTAATTATAGCTCTAAGCTCTATTATTTAATATACTTAAGGATAGCCAGTAGTTCCTTATTATAAATTTTATAATTATATTCTACTGGTGTATTTTGTTGGAAGAAGAAGGTATAGGGGTGTAGAATACTATTTTTATTATATTGGTTTAGAGCACTGCCTACTATATATCTAGAGAAGTTAGCTTCTAAAATAGTTTTATTTTTAGGGTTAAACTATATAAGTACTGGGGCTATAATAAATATCTATTTAAGCTTCTTAAAGGCCTTTACTAAGCTAGTAGACTATTTAAATATTATTTTCTTCTTAGTTAACTCTATTAAGGGGGCAATAACCTTTAAGAAGTCTTTAATAAATTATTAGTAGAAATTTATAAACTCTATAAAAATATAGACTTCTTTAACTATTATTAGGGCTTACTATTTTAGTATTACTTTTACCTTTTTAGGGTCTATTTATACTTTCTTGCTAGTTTTAATAATAAAGCCAAGGTATTTTGTTAATTATATCTTAAATTTATATTTATTAATATTAACTTATAGCCTAGCTATTTATAACTATTTAAGAATCTTTATAATATATTGCTAGTGTTTCTTTAGTAACCCTAAGGAAAAGACCAAGATATTATTAATATAGATAGATATAAATTTATTAATATAGTTCTATAGTACCTAGTTAATATATTTCTGGAATATACTAGGGGTGTTTGCTAAACCAAAAGGTATTACAAGCTATTTAAACAGGCTATATTATATTCTAAAGGCTGTCTTTTACTTATTGCTATTAGCAATCTATACTTTATAAAATATATAGATAATATCTAGTTTTATAAACCAGTATACTTTGCCTATTCTTTCTAATATTTTATTAATTAATAGTAGTAGGTAATAGTCTTTCTTTGTAAGGGCATTAAAAGTACAGTAGTCTATATAGAAATATAATCTACTGCCAGGCTTCTTAGTAAATAAAATAGATACTGCTGCTAGGGAGTTACTAATATAGATAAAGTCTTTATTAAGGTAATCTATTAAGATTTTTTAAAGTACTAGTAATTTATTATAAAATATTTAATAGAGTAGTCCCTAAGGAAGTTCTAGGTCTTTATCCTCTATATTATAGTTTAGCTTAATTTTATAGTTAATACTAGGTTAGTATAGTAACAGTTAGTTAGCTACTTAATAATTAAAGATATCTAGGTATTTATAGTAGACTTTAGAGACTTTATCTCTTGGGTTAGTATACTTCTTAATATACAAGGCCTTTTTAATATCTACTAAACTAGTAGTAAAGACTTAGATTCCCTGTTCCTTGTTCTTTTAGTATTTAATATATAGTTTAAAGGCTGCTGCCAAGATCTCTTAATTAACTAAACTATTATAGATAGACTAAACTTAAATATTTATCTCTCTATAAACTAAGGTAGGCTTTTTTAGGTTAACCCACTAACTATTTTATTCTATATATAGAGTCCCTAAGAGAATGTCTTGGTCTTTTATACTATATACTTTATAGGTCTATATTATATCTTGGAGGCCTCCAATATTAATATTAAGTTTAATAACTACTAATATTGTTTCTGGTGTACAATCTTGCTATATATATAGAGAATAAGGATCTACTTTAATACATTAAAGGTTATACTTTTAGATATAATAAAAGTCTATAATTACTATAGTATTATAACTAGAATTAGAACAGGCTTTTTTATTTACTCTTTAATCTATATAATAATCTACTATAAATAAAGGGGTAACTATATTTTTTTTAAATTTATTAAATTTCTTTTAAAGGTTTTTTTTTTATTATAGCTTTAGTAAATACTTTTCTACTAAAGCTTCTTTTTTCCCTCTTTATCTACCTTTTTAGGTTTGTCTTCCAGCCACTATTTAATGTTAGTCTAATTTACTATAGATATAGAACAAAAAGGTAGTAGAAAAGAATATTCTTAGATTCTATATATAGTATCTATATAATAGAGATAGAGTCTTAGTTATTTTTAGTATTTAATTTTATTAGTCCTAACCTATTTAGCTTGCTGGTTAGACTAGTTTGGTGTTAGTTGCCAGTCCATTAGTTTGCTGCCCTGGGGAGCAGGTATTGGAATTTAGACTGGTGGAAGTATATAAGGAGGTATAGAGCCTTAAAGATAGTTTCTATTTTACTAATAGTTACTATTCTACTAACAGTAAACTTCTGGTTATTAATAGTAACTAATAAGTTAGTTCTAGATTTTATAAAGCTAACTATAGTATTTTTGGTAAGTAGGTTTTTTATTAACTATAATTATTTAATCTACTAAATCTAGGTTTACTACAGTACAAAGGTAGTTTTTCTTAATACTGTTAGGCTATTTATAGATACCTACTTTAAGAAGTACTCTATTAAATTTAGCTAGAAAAATATTAAACTCTCTATTATATTATTTTATAGTAGTAACCTTTTGTTATACCTTGTTAGTGGCTTTAGGGTCTCTAAATATAGTATCTATTTATTTAAAAAACTTGTCCTTAGTAAATATTATTATATTATTCTAGTAGGTACTAAACTAGGGTTATATTATTAAGGTAGCTTTATTCTAGAGGTAGTTAAAGCTATAAGTAACTTAATTATAATTACTATTAATTAGGTAACTATTAACTCTAAACTTACCCTTTACTACTGTATAGAATACTTGGTATAGGGTTTAGTCTTTATTGCTATAAGGGTATACCTTGCCTAATACTTATTTACTGTAGTTTAAAAGAGGGGTTAAAGCTTTAGGGGTCTAGTCTATTTATTAATAAAGATTCTCTAGCTTATTATAAAGTAGCCTTTTTTATATATACTATTATTCTATAACTTATTAAATCTACTCCTTACAAGCCTCTTTTTATTGTTGTACCTAAAGGTATATTATCTATATTAATTTTAGTATTAATGCTTTGTATTCTTATATATTTATTATTATATTAATTGCCTATTGGGGTATTTACTGCAGCAGGGCTATACTGTTATTCTATTGGGAGGCCTATTTAGCTATTTATCTATTGTTGTTTCTATCTATTTTGTATTCCATTAAGTGTCTTTGTTGTATATAAGAAGGGCTTTGTTTTGTATTGTTTTATTATTTAATGTATTATTTTTGTATATCTAGAAGAATCTAGGATCTAGGACTTCCAATATATTGTTATTGCCCACCGGCTGCTAATGCAGGTATAGGGACTGGGCCAATGCTTGTCTAAGCTATTAAATTATTGTTAACTAATTAAACTATAGATTTAAAGGCTCTATTTACCTAACTAATTATAAATAAATTCTAATGTAAGAATTCTAAATTAGGCAGGCTAACTAGGTTCTATATATATAGAGAATTTATTAAGGAAGAAAGAAAAAAAAAAAGGGGTTTTTTATAAAGGCTTTATTGTTAATCTAGAAGAGGGTTTGTCTATACCAATATACCAGTCCTGCTAACAAAGCTTTATAGCGCCAGTTTGTTATAGAATTTTGTAGCACCAATTCCAGTATTTGTAGCATTAACCTTGGGGTTTATTATAAGAGTATAGCTTAAATAGGCAATAGGGTCTATCCCCTAACACTTATATATTAAACTTAGTATATATTTAGCCCTTAAGATAGTATTAATTAACTCTTGTTATAGTCTATAGTTTATTACTAACTATAGTAATATATATTAGTACTATTACTTTTCTAGGGTTACCTAGCCCTGGTTACTTAGTATAAAATTTTAACTAGGGGGTATTTACTAGCTATATATACTTAATATACCTTCTAGATATTGTTAGTAATTTCTACTAGTATTGGTCTAGAATTCTATATTCTATAGAGATATACTACTAAATATAGTAGATACTATATAAAGAATAAATAAATTATATAAACTAAAGATAGTCTCTCTATATACAGGGGCCTCTAGGGTCTATATAATATAAATAAAAACTCTGTATAGTAGATATACTTCTTTAAGCTATAGATCTATCTCCAAGCAACCAATATATATCTTCTAAACAGAGGATATATATGTCCTGCTGTATCTATACTTTTGTAGAAGAGGTTAAGAAACCCTAGTCTGTTATAAATAGTAAATACAAGCTAAGCTTATTCTATTTATACCTAACTAACAAGAAACAGAGGTTAAGAAAAGAAAGAAGAAAGGCTAGATTAGGCCCAATAGCTTATTTATATATCTCTACACTGGAACCTAGAAGAACCCCCTCCAGTGGATATTAGTAAGAGCAGCCCTTTACTGTAAATATTGGTGCCAATATTAGTAAGAGCAGGCTACACTGGAAACCAGAAAAAACCCCCTCCAGTAAATATTAGTAAAAGCAGCCCTTTACTACAAATATTGGTGTTAATATTGGTAAGAGCAGCCTAATCTATAATACTACCCCCCCCCCTTATAAAGATTGGACCCTTAATTGTATAAGTAGCTTATTATTATCTAGCTACTTATTAGTATCCTTGTTATTTGCAGTACAATTAAGCCAATACTGCAAGTTTACTAGTAGACTGGGCTCTATAGGTTACTTAGAATAGAAGTTACAAAGCTTTACAGTAGTATTACAGAAATTTAAAGCAAAATACTAGGTTAGATTACTATTATATTCTAGCTAACTTAGCTAGTATTGTAGCTTAAAGTAGTATTTATAGATAGCAAGAATTTTATTAACTTTATACTTTAATTTACTATTAATCTTAACTAAAGGTTTAGGCTCTAGAATCTAGCCAGGTAGTAAATTATCTATAGCAAGCTAGAGCTTATTAGATAAAAATACTAGGTAAACCTTTACTAAATTAGAAACCTTAACTAGATAGAAGTTACTAATTTTATTAATAATTAGCTAGGGGCTATCTATCTAGTTATCTAGCTTTTTACTAGGTCTACCTGTATTCCAATAGTTTATTTAAATATAAACTAGGTTATTCTTCTAAAAATTAATTTTATAGTAGTATTTATTAGCCTGCCTTTTCTAATTCTTCTATATAGACTTTATATTTTTTTTAGTATAGTTCTATATCTCTTGTATCTACTTAGTATATTATTTAGTATTCTAGTAGTTTACTAACTCTCTTAGTAGTATTTTTCTATCTAAGTAATTCTGCTAGTTAAATAATATTTATAGTTAAAAACCCTGTTTAATTTTAAAAGGTAATAGATTTATTGTTTTATACAGTAATAAAGCTACAGTATAGTCTATAATTAGTAGCTATTCTAACTAGTTATCCTAGTAATAGTTAATATATAGCTATAAATATAGTGCCAGGTACTAATTTATAATTTTAGTCTATCTATCTATCTATATATAGTTAGTAGTAGAAAGTTTTAGCTTAATACCTAGAATCTTTATTAGCTTGTTCTAGAATTCTAATATAAACTGTAGACTATAATCTAAAACTATTATATCTAGTAGACTATACTTAAATAATATAGTATTCTTAAAAAGGCAAGCTATATCTTGCCCTGTTGTATACTTAGTATACAGTATAGATTAGACTTGCTTACTTAATTAGTTAACTACTATATATACTGTATTGTATCTATACTTATTGGATAGGAATATTATAAAATCTATTAAGATATATTACTATAGTTAGTTAGGTACTAGCAATAGTTATAGTAACCTAGGTAGTAAGTCTCTTAGTAAGTAGGTATACTGGTAAGTTTAATAATTCTATATATATTAATTTATTTTGGTACCTATACCAGGCCAGTAATATTATTGTATTACAATCTACTGTATTTTACTCTAACTAGGGTAGGTAGCTATTGGTTACTTATAGATTTTATTAAGTAATTTAGTATATAGATACTTTTTCTCCCCCCCTTAGAGATATATAGTTTTCCTTTCTAGAGTAGAAGGCCCTATAATATAGATTAATTCTTAGAATTTTGGTTAATTACTTAGTTATATAGGGTCTAGAGTAATAGATTATTGCAGTTAGCTATAAATATCTAATTAACTAATATTAATTTAGGATCTAGGTTTTTTATTTTAATTAGGTTAAGTTTAGCCTAGACCCTTGGGCTTACTTAATCTCCTCCAAGAATTATCTATATATAATACTTATTGCAGCCTAGCTACTGTTCCTTAATTAAGTTCTTCTCTTAAGACAATGCATTGGCAATGCTATTTAGTATTCTAGTACAATACTAAATTTAAAATAGAAATTAAGAGAGATATTCTATCTAGTCTATTTATTAGAAATTTAGTTATTACTTTATTATAAAGTACTCTAGTGCTTTATAATTAAAATAAATCTAGATAAATAATATACTCTATAGTTTCTTTAACTTACAATACTATTTTTTTATACAGGCTATAATTACCAGTAACTCCTTGTTATAGATAGTATAGTTTAATTTAGCAGGCAGCATTGTCCTTAAATAAAAGGTAACTAAATACTAGAAACTATTATTATATAACTAGCTAAGAACTCCCCCTACAATACTATTTAATAAATTAGTCTCTAGATAAGTCTCTAGATAATTATTATAATATTATAAAATAGCTATACTAAGGAGGGCTTCTTTTAGATATTAGAATATAGCCTAATATTTTTTACTAAAGATAAAAGATATATTCTTCTATATTAGCTATATAAGTAGTCTAGTAATCTTACTATAATTCTTAATAAAATACTAATAGTAATTATAGAATTCTAGAAATAACTATACCTCTTTTACTAATATTAGTGTAGACTAATTATATACAATAGAAACCTTATCTAGATTAGCCTTAATACTATTTATAGAGACAATAAAACCAAGATACTTAATCTATTTAATATAGAACTCTAATTTCTATAAGTTAGCCTGTAACTCTGCCTTTCTTAGATATTGCAGTACTATTTTTATATAGAGTATATATTTACTTTTATTCTTAGAATATATTAGAATATTATTAAGGTATACAGTAAGGAACCTATCTAGGCAGTCTATAAAGAGGCTATTTATATATTGCTAAAATACAGCAGGACTATTTATTAGCCTAAAAAAAACAATATAATATTTAAATAATCTATATTTTATCTAGAATAATATTAGATCCTTAGATTCTAGGTAAATTCTAATTTTATAAAAAGCTTATTAAATATTAATCTTAGAGAAGATCTTTGTAGAGCTAATTCTCTATAGAAGTTTATTAATTAGTAGTAATAGATATTAGTCTTTTTATATAATTATATTAAGCTAATAATAGTCTATATAGAATTAAAGCTTTCTATTTACTTTCTAGGCAAATAGAATTAGTATAGTATAGAGAGTATAACTTAGTACAATAAATTCTTTATCTAGATTATTAATAATATAGTGCTTTATTTCCTCTAGTTTCTCTATACTATACTTATATAGTAAATAGAAATATAAGTTATTTAGTTCTATAAACTTAATCTTTATATTAGCTTTTTTTTTAATTAGTGTAAGTTTATTAAAATTCTTCTTTAAGAAGATATTATAATAATTTTTATAGTATATAGAAAGAATATAGTTTACTGCCTTCTATATCTTTTACTTTTTATATTCTTGCTTTTTATTCTACTGTTTATAGCCTTATTTTAGGTTAATTATTTAATTTATTTTATAGAGGCTTAGAGTAAAGGCTATAGTATCTTTTTAATAGAGATTTATTTTTATACTAACTATACTAATTAATATAATATTAAACCTTAGTTACTGCAGTGTAGTATTTGCTTTTTTATACACAGGGTATCTATTAACCCTAGTTAGGTTAGCACTAAGTTCTGCCAGGCCAGGCTTAATAGACTAATCCTAGTAGTATAACCTTGGCTATTAATTAGTTAGTGCCAATATCTTTTCTTCTAGAGCCTGCTATATCTTTACTGCTTCTATTAAATAATTACTAACAAGGGTTCTACTTACCCTCTATAAACTATTTATTACTTTTTATTTCTAAATTCTTTTATTCTTCTACTCTAAAAGGTAGTTATATCTATTAGTATTCTCTTGGTCCTTGGTCCTGGCTATAGGCTTAGTAAAATTACAGTAAAGAATTATAATTTTATACCCTAACTCTAATAGTAGTAACTACTTCTTTTTTTTACTGGTATTTATTTTCTTTTTGCTAGTAATATACTTGTCTAGCTAGATTATTCTCTAATTCTTTATATCTAGCTAGATATCCTACTTTGCTAGCTACTTTCTTCTAATAATTATATTATACTGTCCTAGATTAAGAATAATAAATAGCTAATTTTAGATATATTACTCTATAACCTCTAGAAAGCTAATAATATATATTACTTGTATTTGGCCTTTTCTATTATACCTAGTTACTCTATATAGTGTCTTTAGCCTTTTGGTGTATATACTAAATATCTTGGTAGCTTGTATAGTAAGCTTGGTATTAATAATTAAATATATATTTACTCTAGTATTAGTAAGAAAGAAGTTTATCTATATATAGTATCTATTCTTTACTATTTTATATAATATACAAAAACTCTTGCTATTTATTAACTAACTAAGGTTAATTTTTAATAAATTAAAATTAATTTACTTATACTCTAAAAAAAAAAAAAGACTTTTTTTAGAGCTTTTTATTTTCTAACTCTTTATACTCTAGTTTAGTAAGCTTATTATTGTTTTTCTTCTTAGAATAGTACTTTACTATATATTTAGGCTAACTATACTTATAGTAAGCCTTCAGGGCAGTAGTCTAGTGGTCTACTGTCTGGGCACCTTGCTTGGGCTGGCAGGGGTGCAGGTTCAAGTCCTACTAAAGGCACAGTGAATTAGTCCAGAGGGGATTAATAAGCCATACCACTATTTCTTCTATATAAGTATATTAACTATTACTAATATTTCTAACCTAATAGAGACTGGGTACCTCTAGAAGGAAGGTTTATTAGTAATAATAGCCAAGTATACTAGCTAAATTGTACCTAAGCAGAAACTAGTTAGAAAGGTTACATTAAGTTATTAGGGAGCCTGATATCTAGCCTATTATATATATACATTGAAGCCAGCAGGAGGCCTAATATATTCTAGCTAGTGGAGACTTTGGAAATATACTTTGCAAGGAAAAATTAGTTAAGAAAGTAGGGTATACTTAATAATATATAGACTTAATAAATAAAGCTTAATGTATATAGGCAAGAAGTTCCCAATGGTCTTACTAAGAGACTCTAGGTATATTAATCTACTACTACTACTACTACTATACTTATAGTAATTTCCTTAGATAGTATACTCCCTACTATAGTCTTTTTTGTTATTACTACTATTATAACCACCAGTAGATTTATTGTCCTTTGGGGTAGCTTCCTTGTTATTATAGCTATAGTTATAATTATAGTTATAATTACAGGCCTTAGCAGTATTAATTACTTTAAGGTTATAAGTAATTTTTTTATATTTATTTATAAAATTTTTATAGTTTTTATAGATATAAGTAGAGATAGCTTTTTTATAGAACTACTGGTATAAGTAGTAATTTAGCTTATACTTATAATTACTAGTAGAAATATTAGTATTGTAGACTAAATATTAAAACTTTATAAAAAAAACTTTAAAATTATTTTTTTTATTAAACTAGAGTTTAGTAAAGTTATCTTTAGCTTTTTTTTTATAGTTTAAATTATAATAGAAGTCCTGTAGGACCTTTAGAAGTTTATTAAATATATAGATAAATAATTTATCTTTAATATCTAGATAGAGATAGATATACTTGGCAGTATTTTTTTTAAGTTAACCCTAGATATAAATCTTTTAGAGTTTATTAATATTATAGTAATTAGTATTTATATAGAGTTTTCCCTTTATAAAAAAGAACTAGT